>OY720293.1:6255000-11055000 GCA_963082995.1 Noctua comes | reverse complement strand
TTTCAATGGTAGAGGCCCGCGACAGTTGATCAATTTGTATGAATTTTCCCTTAATCTCGGACATTTCCTGGTGTAATATCTCATTTTCCTTCCTTAATTGATTAATTTCATTCCGATAATCAACGTTATCACGCTTTAATTGGTCAAACTCTTCACTTAAGAAATTCATAGAATCCTTAAAAGCCGTTATGTGATCATTGATTTCCCTTAAGTTAGCAGAAACTGAACCTTTAAACTCGTTTATAGTGTCCTGCAGCGCATTACGCATTTCTTCACGTATGATATCTCTTATCTCTGAGCGCAGGGATTCTGTTGATTGACTCGATGGTTGCAGGGTATCAGGCCTAATTTGGGTAATCTTACGACGCTGACATTAAAGGTCATGTCAGCCATGGATGTAGGCGTCGATGGACGCACGGGTAAATTGGAATTATCGCTCTTTGGCTGTTTACTCAGACATTGTAGGCATACCTAGTTAATCGCAGGTTCTTGATCCTGTGTGTTTGCATGCGAGAAGTTAATACAAAGCATATGGTAGCTTTTATTGCAACGTACACATTTTATACAGTTATTGTCTGTAATATCCGTGTTACAAGCTACACAGGGTAACATGTCGACGATTATTCGGTACAGGTGCACTCGAGCGCAATACAATCGCACGCGCAGCTACTTAGACCGAGACAGCAATTATGGCAACTATCTCTTATCGTAGCGGTGAGTTGCGCGGGCACCCCGCACGCAGCAGTCAAACACCAATTCATCACTGTTCACTGTGTTTTATGGAATTATTTGGCACAAGCTTCACACAAAAGTTACAATTGTTTACAAGCAATTAGGCACTATTATCGATTAAACTTTTAAAAGACTTTTAAACGACCAAGATGCGACACGTCCACTTCTAGCGACAGTCAGCGGACGAAAACAGATCCACGTGCTTGGTGCTCAACTGTCAACGTATGTTTGACCGAGCGGCCGTTGGAAGGCGGAGCCCTAATCATCGCCCTAAGCAAGGCACTGAAAGGTACTGCGTCGACCTGGTTGTCGCAAGTATCACATGTGAGTATAACGTGGCCTTATTTCAAGGATTTGTTCATCAGTCGTTATGAGTGCGCAGAAACAGTGGACGCAGCCGTGATCAACATCAACAACGACCGACCCAAAGATGGAGAAAGTCTGGCTGCGTACGCTGCCCGCCTCATTGCAAAATTATCGGCGAAATGGAAACATTTGTCACCAGAAGAAATAACGGTATCGTACGTACTTGCCCATACATCTCAATTTGATACTCGATTACATCGTCTCGCCTTCACCACTGAGATTCTTGATCGGAATAAGTTGCTGCAAGAGATGAAGTCATTGATCTACTTGAAACGGAAAAACACTGAAGATCATCACGGTACCACAGACGTGAAACGCTTCAAGGGGACACAACAAAATCAATTCTTGTGCAATTATTGCAAAAAACCTGGGCATAAGGCCATAGATTGCCGCCTTAGAAACGCAAGAATTAATTCCACTCATCATAACACGTCACAATCCAACTCTACGCGAGGGGACAAGCCAATGACTCCCACAACTGCAAGCACTACAACGCCGCCGGCTTCTTCGTTCAAGAAACCCATCACTTGCTTCCCATGTGGCGAGAAAGGTCACATCGCCTCGCAGTGCAGCCGACCTGGAACGAGCGCAGCCGCAGGCGCTCACGCAGCCAGCGGTTCCGGCCTGAGCACTGTCCCACAGCGACGTGTGGACAGCTGTGAAGTTCGTGGCGTCCTTGGACAACTACAACAATCCGGTGAGTCGTACTCCTTTTGTTTTGATTTCGGCGCCGAGTGTTCTCTTGTTAAACAAAGTGTAGCTTCTAAATTCTCGGGTAAACTTCACTTTCAACCGTGCAAGTAATTGGTATCGGTAATAGTTCGAATGTTTTTAGCACTGGACAAATTCTTAGTGATGTTGTGGTTGACAATAACGAACTGACAATTTTATTTTACGTACTACCTGAGGATTGTATGAAATACGATGTTATGATCGGACGCGATATTTTGACACTTGGCTATACGGTAATTTAACTGAATCTACCCTACGTATTTCGACAGTTCAAAATGTAGGTTGTTGCGATATACCTCCATTATTTGATTTTTACAATGTTGTTTCTGATATTTCAAACGAAAACAAACACCGGTTGACATCCCTTTTGAATGAGTATTCGCATGCTTTTATCGATGGTTTACCGTTAACTCGAGTGACTACGGGTGAATTAAAGATTCGATTAGTGGATCCAGCTCGTACGGTACAACGTCGCCCGCATAGGCTTAGTCTCAATGAGCAGCAGATTGTACGCGAGAAAGTCAGTGAGTTATTGAGTGCTAACATTCGTCCTAGTAATTCCCCATTTGCCAGTTGAGTGCTAACATTCGTCCTAGTAATTCCCCATTTGCCAGTCTGATTTTATTGGTCGATAAAAAGGACGGAGACAAGCGTATGTGTATAGACTACCGTGAATTAAATCGTAACGCAGTGCCTGATCGATTCCCTCTGCCATTGATAGGCGATCAGATTGCTAGATTGTCAGGCGCTAACTATTACACCTGTCTTGATTGCGCCAGTGGCTTTAATCAGATACCCGTCAGTGAAGATAGTATTGAGCGTACTGCATTCGTAACCCCTCACGGGCAGTACGAATACCTAGCGATGCCGTTTGGTCTTCGTAACGCTCCGAGCGTATTTCAGCGTGCCGTGTCCAAAGCGCTAGGTGAACTTGCTCATTCATATGCTGTGCTTTACATGGATCACATTTTAATTCCGTCACGTGATGAAGAGGAAGGGCTGATCCGGTTGCAGGAAGTACTTGAGGCGCTCGCAAAAGCAGGCTTTTCTTTAAAAATTTCAAAATGCTCTTTTCTAAAGCGTCGAGTCGAATTCCTTGGTTACAAGATTACAGCTGGCGAAATACGTCCCAATCCCAGGAAAATAGAGGCCCTGACGAAACTACCGCCGCCGGAGAATGTACACCAGCTTCGGCAATTTGTTGGTTTTGCTTCTTATTTTCGGAAATTCGTTACAGATTTCTGCACGAAGAAGCCAGACAGCGTGTGATTTCGATTATAACGAGTAAACCTGTGCTCATGATATACAACCCAGAGCTTCCAATTGAACTTCATACTGACGCGAGCGCTGAGGGTTATGGCGGCATCCTTTTCCAAAAGCTCGATGGTAAATTTCATGTTGTCGAGTATTTCAGCAGGCGAACCACGGCCGCAGAGTCAAAGTACCATTCTTACGAATTGGAATCTTTAGCGGTCGTTAACGCTGTGAAACACTTTCAACATTACCTGCAAGGTAATCGTTTCACTGTTGTTACGGACTGTAACTCCCTGAAGGCTTCACGTAACAAAGTGGATCTGACACCGAGAGTCCACCGCTGGTGGGCTTTCCTTCAGGCTTTTGATTTTGATATAGAGTATCGAGCCTTGGGACTGTTCAGCCAAAAGCCAATTTTCAGATAGAGTCGCAAGCTCTACACGCTTTTCCTCTGTCTTTTGGATGGGAGCTTTAGGCACATGAGTCATGTTGACTTCTTGTCACGAAACCATCTTCCCGAGCCTAACAAGACTGAGAAAACAGAGGAATCGTTGCAGTCACTGCTTGCCTGTTGTACCGCGAGCTTTTCGTTGGTCGGTGGTGAATCATGTTCATGAAGCTCTCATGCACCTTGGCTGGGAAAAGACTTTAGAGAAACTGTATGAAAGTTATTGGTTCGAGCACATGTCCAAATATGTCAGAAAGTTCGTGGAAAATTGCATCACGTGTAGTCTCAAAGTCTTCTTCCGGCCGAGTGCAAGTTGAGTTGCACCCAATCCCAAAAGTCAATGTCCCATGGCACACTGTACATATTGACTACTCAGGAAAATTGAGCGGGAAAAATGACGTGAAAGAGTATGTCATAGTTTTCATAGACGCGTTTACGAAGTTTGTGCTATTGTACCATACTCTACGTCTCGATGCAGCCAGCACTATTAAAGCTTTGAAGTCCAGCGTTGCTCTATTCGGCTGTCCTAGTCGTATTATCGCCGACCAAGGTCGTTCGTTTGCCAACAAAGAGTCGAAGTAGTTTTGCAATACACACAACATATCGTTGCATTTAATTGCTACTGGTTCTAGTCGCGCGAATGGTCAAGTCGAAAGGGAGATGGGTTTGTTAAAGGGCATGCTAACCGCGGTAGAGACGTCGGAAAGGTCGTGGCAGGATGCTTTGGACGATGTACAATTGGCTATCAACTGCACAATTAACCGTGTTACGAAATCAAACCCTTTAGAGCTTTTGATAGGTAAAGTTGCTAGGCCTCTGACGCTAGTGACTAGTAATGACGATGATGAAACCAGAATTGACTTAATAGAAGCGAGAGAATATGCGGCGGATGGTATTGAGAAGAGTGCGGCTTATGAAAAAGTCCGTTTTGACAAAAATAAAGCCAAAGTAGTTAATTTCAGTGTTGGTGATTTGGTATTAATCAAAAATGAAGAAAAAAACCAAACTAAATTAGAACCCAAAGGAGATTGACACGGAGCAGGTCCCTTTTGTGGTATCGTGTGCCTGATTGAAATAATGACCTAAAAATATTATTAATTTTTTTGTGTACAGGGTATTTTTTATACAATTTCTTTCACCCTGGGAATAAAGTTAAAGTTAATTAATAGTTAAACTTTACGTCATCAAAGTGTTGAAAGTAAGATTAAGTAAATTGACCATACAACTGCCTGCCTGCAATACTTAAACATTAAATGTCAGTGAAACAGTTATAAATATAGAAGAGTAATGATTTTATAATCTTTTTCAGGTAGCGTTGGATGATATCCTGTGTATAGAATGTTATTTGTTGTTGCAAGAACGTATCTTATCAAATATAACTGGGTCCCACGAGGATATGTCACCTGCATTTGGCCACTTGAACATTTGTTATGGATGTGGTATCTCTATTGCAAATCGGAGAACCCATAGAGTTGAGTTAGACTGCCCACAACGGAGCATGATTTTAAGATGGACTCTAGCACACCTGGTCAGTATTTTTTGTAATAACAACATAACATCACGTTTGTAATCCCCGAAGGGTTAGGCAGAAGTCTACCTAATAGTACACCCACATTTTTCCAGTTATGTTGAAGTCCCATGTAATAGGGGGCGAGCCTATTGCCATCAACCGGGCCCAAATCCAGACTCCATGGCTGCTACTGAAAAATTTCTAATGGAAAACTCCAGTAACACTGCCCAACCTGTGAATCAAACCCGGGACCTCATGCTCAGCAGTCGCACTTGCAACCACTAGACCAAGGACCACTTCACATTTATCACATACAAAGTCTCGGGTGGATATTCTGATATTCACTAATACCAACTGTATTTCATTTTAGGCTTCACATTTAGAAAGAGTGTGCTTTCCTTGCTGGTTAGCAGCAACTCGGGAGACACGACGATTGAAGGTTCAAGATACAAACAGACCTGACAGTTTCATGGATGCAGCTTCACCTTCTTTAGAAGATACTGGGATGCCTGAACCACCTCCAATGCCAGCTCAAACACACCAATCACAACAAGTACCACAACATCAATCTAAAATTAATTTACAAAAGTATAAACGAGATGCCGCAGCTTCTCGTCACTGCATGTTTGTAGGATGTGAAAATATTGACCGTCTTTTAGTGCCTATGACTATCAAGGAATTGTTGTTATTGCAGTACAATATATATATACCCTCTCCTCTCCTTTTAAACTATGACTTAAAAGTTGGAATTCATCAGCCTACACGATTAGCTAGTGGTAAATGCATAGACAATATCGTTCATAATATCAGAGGTAGTAAGTGTACAGTACTTGATCTTGCGCTATCTGATCATACTGCTCAAGTGATCAAATGCCCTGTGAAGAAAACTTGTTCCATTAAGCATTGGTATGCTCTAAAGCGCGACTATTACCAGGAAAAATTCTTTGATTCTCTTCATGGTCTTAGTTTTAGTGAAGTCTATCTACACGACAATCCTGAGGAAGCATTTAACTGCTTCTATGACTTATTTGTGCTTTTTTATGACCTCTGTTTCCCTTTAAGAAAAGTAAGAATCTCTCTACGTAAAAAATCAAACTGGATTTCCAAGGGAATCAGGCTCAGTAGTAAACGTAAAAGAGAAATGTTATGGCAATACAGGCGAGCCCCTACTTCTAAAAATAAACTTTTATTAAAGCAATATACTGCTCGTTTAAGGAAAATAATTACATTGACCCAAAAATCACAGAATGACTTTCACATAAATTCGGCCAGGAATAAATCTAAAGCGACTTGGAGCATCATCAATAAAAATAAAAAAATTAACTATCCGAAAGAGAATATACCTGAATTTGTAACAATAAACAACAATAACATACATAAACCTCGACTAATTGCACAAGCTTTTAATGACTTTTTATAGATGAAATTCAACCAAACAATTCTACTCCTTCCTATACGAATATTGAGATTAATTGTAACTCCATATTTATTCCTCCTACAGTACCAGCAGACATAGTAGCTATAATTCGCTCTTTAAATAATACCAATAGCCATGGATATGATGGCATTATTACAAAAGCGGTCATGCATGTGGCACCATTAATAGGACCTGCTATGAGTTATATAATCAATCTTTGCATTGAATATGGCCATTTTCGGGACAAATTAAAAACTACTGTAATTTGTTTATTTGTTTGTTTTTTGTTTGTTTGTTTTTTTTTTTTTGTCGTATGCCCATCCGTACAAACAATTAAAAATGGTTTTACCAGATTTCGGTATTTGTGCATGCTATATGTTTTTTTTTGATACAGATAATTGGAACTTTTTTCCACATAACAATATGTTCCATCAAAAATAGCTATTGGTCTGTCAACTCCCTCAAAGCTTCCAAACAATGTATTAGGTATTGTAAGATTTCTGTCTACCATTTGTTGCCTGTTTATGTGGTTTAAACCTAGATTCATAGGTACAAAATACTCTGTGAGCAATTCTCTTACTTGATGTAACCACTTTTCAAGTGTTGGCCTAGACACGTTTAATAAAGTCGCCAACCTTTCATTGGAGTCCCCAGTTCTGAGTTTCATAAAGTAAGCGGCCAGAGCCAAAGTTGCATTTGGCATTGTCAGCAACTGAGGAACTTCAGCAAACATTTGATGGAATTGTGCTTTATTTAATCCAGTCCATGTATGCACAACATGGTCTTCCATGTTATTTATATTTTCAAAATGAAGTAGTCCAGTATCTAGAACTTCTTTTAAGGACATCATGTCCTGAATATGTTTAGCTGTAAAAGACTGAACATAATTGGATCTCAAGCTGTCTAGAAAATCCCATGCTTCTATAACCAAATGTTGATCACAAAGACGGTTATTTTCAGGGATGTAATATTTATATTGATGAAGCAACATTTTCCTAGTTGAAAGTGGAACTCTGTACCTTTCTGTTCTCCAACATCCTTCTATGAAGCACCTACGTTCAGTTTCTATAGCTCTCATGTAATCTGGCAAAACAATAGTAGGTTCCGGTTGGTTGCTTCCAATGCCTTCATTCGGAGACATAGTAGGAAGATCTTGTCCCTGTGGTTGTATATCTTGAGAGGGATCTTGTTGGGATGAAGTTGATGGGCGTGAGACCATATGGACAGCAGCTCTGTCTGCAGCCACCCAACAAGTATGACATATTTCACTTGCTGCTTGTATCTGCAACAAACATATATGTATAATCAAGATTGGAATTTATTGAGATAATAATGAAATTGTTGTTAATTAGCTAACATGAATGAATTATGTAAGCTGTTTGTGTTTAGATTTTGGCTAAGAATGCTGAAAGATACTGTTTTTATTCTTCTGCATTTTCATTCCACAAAACTATTAATAAATAAATAACAGATATAAACTAAGAAAACAAAAGGTATGGCTTGTCAAAAAATGTTTTCACTTGACGTGAAATAGATTTACTTTCATTGGGTTGCAGTATACAAAGTAACAGACACATACAATGTTATGGGTCAGGTCTAAGTATTAAAATAGATATCTTTGTAACTTGCAGCAAATCACATTGTAATCTGATTTAACTTACAGTTCGAGGTATAATCCACTCCTGTATAACATTATAAATTCTTGATTCACGGGCTGTGTTGGTATGATGTAGGTGATGGGTTCGCGTTGCAAGAGAGCGTCCGCAGCGGAGACAAACATTACAGTGGCCTAGTGGTCTTCTTTGGTCATCGACATGTGGGCTTTGAGCCAAGTCCCAGCACGCTTGACAAACACAGTCACTACTGCTTACCTAAAAATGGAACATTTTTATTAATCTTCAGCTACATAAACAATACCTAATTAACTATTGTGTATTAGGGTATTATAACATTGTTTGATAAATAAATAATTCTTTGCCATAACTGTAAACAATCTCCATAGGCCTTCTAATTATGTGTATTTTAAACCTGCCAGGATGGTAGCTGGTTTGATGAGGTTATATTTACTTACAGACTGAGGTGCAAGCCATTGCCGAATCACTGACAGAATTGTTTCATCGTGTAAGGGTCGTCGGCCCAGTGTATTGCAGTGACCAGTGGATATCCCACAATTCACACAGCGATCCATAGTTTGAATAATATCCAATCCACAAGCCGGCGGTAAAATCCAAAATAACAATTCCAAGTCAAACGTGTGAGCGATCTTCGGTGTCCAAGGTGAAAGCAAGGGTCGTACAAGGTAGGCAGGGTCAGAATCCGTAAAATACAAAGCGGTGGTCGTGAAAAATGATGAATAATCGGGAAAGCACTCAAAACGCATCGGAAAACACGAAACGAGTGAGCAAACAAGAACAGTCGGCAACTGTCTAGTGTCAATGTCAGTCAGCTGTCATGTCAGTGACATAGACTAAAAATATAAGAGAGATTTGAATCGACATGAAATCGATAATCATTAATATTGGTTTTTCAGTAATTAATTGATATTTGATTTTTTAATATGACTGTAATTATATGCACTATATTGCATATAAGTATTTGTAGTGCATTTAATTACGTTGAGTTAATTGTTTAGTGCAAAAGTTTTATTTTCGTAACTGTGTAATCGATTACAGAATCGATAATCTCACGAACACGATCTTTCTCATATTTCTCAGCTTCCAGATTGAGAATTGAAGTGATTTTTCATATTCTTAGATAAAAAATATGACTAATTTTTTAGATCATATCTCAACTTATTACATTTGGGCCCACCGTTTTCCATCTCCTTTTTCACTAGAAATTTGGTACACGCGATGTTATTATTATTTGTATTTCAAAACTTTGTTTGAAGAGTGGTAACTATTATGATGTCATTTGATGCATATTGAGTTAGCCTATAATTTAGGTTAATAAAAACATAGAGTCATCGCTTTAGATTTTGAAATAATACAAATTTTATTTGATGTTGGAATAGGGTGTAATGTTGTCTGAAAAATCTTTAAATTAATAAAAACGTGATATAACTATTAAATTTCTAGTTTGTACTTAGTCATTGTGAATTAACCATAAAGCGTGATTAATTACGCACAATTTGGTACCAATTCCATACCATTTAGTTAAGAAATCGAAGGTGTGTAATAATTTACTTACGCAGTGTAGGTATTTGTTTTGACTAGAAATTTAGTCCACGCGATGTTATTAATATTCGTATTTCAAAACTTTGTTTGAAGAGTGGTAACTATTTTGATGTCATTTGATGCCTACTGAGTACGGCTATAATTAAAGTTCAAAAAACATAGGGCCACCGCTTTAAATTTTGAAATAATACAAGTTTTATTTTGTTTTGGCTTATCAAAACAAAGGCATTCATTCAAAGTTACGAAACAACTTGCGTTGTGAAGCTTGGTCCATAAACTTGAGTAAACAGTTATTAGTTTACTATCAGTTCATAGAAACGTTTTGTTTATACGCCGTGTCGGTCACCCGACACCCGCCGCTCCTCGTAAAAAAAGGGTCGGGTTGTAGGTAAGTACAGACAACCGCGCTGCGCGCGGGGCAATTACGCTCGAGCCGGTAAACAGTGTTATCAATGTAAACATTCAGCGGCGCCTTTGAGTACCTAGTAATTATTGTCCATTATTAGAGAATAATTAGGTAACATTGAATAGTTTTACATCTGATTCTTATATTACTATCATACAAGAATTGATATCTATTAAAATAAACGAACAATATTAGCATTAGGCATAGGCAAACCCACAGACAGCTTAAAACGTGTATGTAACAATGATTTTATTAGAACAAAATTTATTTACTTACGGTGTTATCTTATTTACTAATTGTAGTAATTTATATCTGCGACTAAGCAACTGGTTTAAATGGTTTGTTTTCCATTTTTACCACATTCTTTTTGTCAAAAACCGTGCAAAATCCCGACCAAACGACAGGTGAACTCGCACTGATAGCAATATTTTTGATTCCCGCGCGCTGCTTTCGCATTGGAATCATCCTCTCTTTCGCACACAGAAAGACGTTGTAAGATAGAAAAGGATGGTAATAGTGATGTTTTTGTGTTATGAAGCTAGGAATGTGTGTAAATAAAGGTAACAGGGTAAATATTCATTACTTCTCACGAGCAAATTGATGTAACGGACACCGAACCTAAATATAATTCGATTCAAATAAGTGTAACGTTGATATTGCTTAAAGTTTGACAATGCAAATTGGGGTAAGGGACAACTATGTCAAAACTCGTGCGATCCATTTAAAGTATGGGTGATATTTTATTTTTTGAGATAACAAAGGCATTAGTGTAAGGTCAGTTTTATTATGGTTTCTTCAAACATAAACCATGTAATGGTAATTCTTTGATTGGGAAGACCCTTACCTTATTCGAAGTAGATTGGCGGCGATAATTACACCATTTCAAGTTGCTATATTGCATAGTTTTTCAGATACATGGTTATTAAGGGGCTGTTTCGAAATTTTGACCCAAAAAATCAGTAGGGTAAGGGACATTTTTCTTGAGCTAGAATTTTTTCATATACACCATTCGAAAGAGCAAAAAATTCTGAACCAAACTGTATACTCAACTCATTTTGGGTGTTTTGTCCCTTACCCCAATTGAACCTACGGTCGACGGTATACAACTCATTTTCGACAAAATGTCCCTTACGTTATTTCATATTTCCAGTATCGATATCACGGATAAATATAGCCTCACCATTAGCGTTCTGAATAATAATTTTACAAATGCCTTCAGAAGTACATTTCACTGAATCTTGCATTTCAGCTAATATATTTATAGCCGATCAATCTATCCTCCTGCACTTTAGAATAATTTTATATTTTTGTTTCTTTTAAAATAGACGTTTCGATTTGTCGACATAGTCCGTTCCTTTCACAGCGTTCAAGTAACAACATTGAGGAAATTGTAAAGTATGTTGCATCCAAGGATCATCGTAAATCTCCCAATCTTCTACAACACCTCCACATGAGAAGCATGCTGCTTTATCATTTACACCATTTCCACAATAAAAAAATCCAGCGTCAGCCATTTCCATTACTAATCTTCTCCTTGAATCACCCGTTGGCCAATAGTAACTAAATGAAAATTCACGCATTTTAAATGCATTATACATATCATATCGAGGATTGTATTTATTTTGAGACATATTCTGTTGACTCATTTCCTAGTTCTTGATACGAATAATTATAAATGTAAACTGACATCGCACAGCTGTTACCAGCAACTTATAACGATTAACATTGGACGGGATTGGTAGGGATGGGAAACTGATACCTTTTACCCAATTGTGAAAAATTAAACAAGAGTATATTTATTTAAAAAAAAAGACAAAAAAACAAAAAAGATAAAAAAGACATAGATAAGATAAATAAACAAATAAATAAGTCAATACGAAAAGATATAAGACAGTACAGCACTAACGTAATTATTAATACAATAAAATCATATAGAGGTCCAAAAGTGTTTCGAAGGAAAACTCATACAGGTACCAAATAAATCATAAAGCTCAAGGATGACAACGAGAACCTGGTGACGGACCGGGCTCAGATTGTGGGTATTGTTGAGGAGTTCTACGAGAAACTGTATGCAACGAAATCTGCAGAACCATATCCCGATGACGATGCTAGAGCACCCCCTGTTGAACATCAAAGTTCGGAGGTCTTGCCACCTATTTTACCATGCGAAGTCATAAAAGCACTATCCAGCATGAAGACAGAAAAGTCTCCCGGCGATGATGGAATTACAGTCGAACTGCTGCAAGCCGGTGGTGAACCAGTGCAAAAAATCCTGGTGGAACTCTTTAATAAGGTCTTGTATGATGTCCGTACTCCAGAACCATGGAAGAATGCCATTGTCACCATAATTCACAAAAAAGGCGATACTTCGAAACTAGCTAACTATCGCCCCATTAGTCTTCTCTCTCAAATTTACAAGCTCTTCTCTAAAATACTGACAAATCGTCTTACCCGAGAACTTGATGAATCCCAGCCCATCGAGCAAGCCGGCTTCCGCAGCGGATATTCGACCATGGACCATATCCACACGGTAAAACAGTTGATGGAGCAGTGCCAAGAGTATAATCGACCTATATGCATGGCTTTCGTTGATTATGAAAAGGCTTTCGACAGTGTCGAGCATTGGGCCGTGTTCCACGCTCTCCATCGCTGCCATATCGACTCCCGTTACGTGGATGTGCTGCGGGAATTATACACCTCGGCCACTCTGCAGGTTCGCATGCATACCCTGTCTAAACCCGTACAGATCAAGCGGGGAGTGCGACAGGGCGACACCATTTCACCAAAACTTTTCACAGCAGTCCTCGAAGACATCGTGAAATGCTTAAATTGGGACTGTTGTGGTATTAACATAAATGGTGCTTACCTGTCGCATTTAAGATTTGCAGACGACCTCGTCCTCTTTGCTGTGAACTTCGAGGATCTTCAGAATATGCTTCAAAACCTATACGATGCTTCTTTTAAAGTAGGACTTAGGATGAATATGGCCAAGACGAAGATTATGACAAACATCGACAGCTATTCAAATCCTCCAGTCAACGTTGGAAATGAAGAGTTAGAGATGGTTGACCAGTATGTCTATCTTGGCCATATGCTTTCATTTGGCAAAGAGCATCAACAAAAGGAGATATCCCGAAGGATACAGCTTGGGTGGGCCGCGTTTAGCAAATTGGACGATATTTTGAAATCAGCCAAAATTCCGGTATGTCTAAAGTCCCGCCTCTATAACCAGTGTGTTCTGCCCACAATGACGTACGGTGCTGAAACATGGACGCTCACGCAGGAGGCTGTGTACAGACTAAGAGTTGCACAGAGAGCCATGGAGCGTTCCATGCTCGGCATAAATCTAATAGATCGAGTTCCTAACGTCGAGATCCGAAAACGCACAAAGGTTTTCGATATTGGAAATCGCGTTACGGAACTCAAATGGAGTTAGGCAGGACACCTAGCAAGGCGCAGTGACAACAGGTGGACTAAGGCTATCACCGAATGGCGTCCAAGAACTGGCAAAAGGAACGTGGGTCGTCCGGCGGCGAGATGGGCAGACGACATAGTTGCCATAGGGGGAAAAACCTGGATGAGGCTGGCACAGAACCGGGGATATTGGCACAAGAAAAGAGAGGCCTATACCCAGCAGTGGGTGAGTTCGGGCTGTGGATGATGATGATATTTATTTTAAAAAATTATTATCTATACACCATTTATATACATATTACCTTTTTTAAAGCACATATTGAATCATGAAAAATACAACTATACACATTATGAGAATGTTCATATTTATTGTACAAGCTTAATAAATTAGGACAACCGTCATCTTCTAAATTATATATGTCGCCGCAAGAGCGTCTATCTGCTAAGAATATTAGTTAATTTAATTAATAACCAACTTATAATGTCTCATCCATCATAATATTGATCGTGCCATCTGTGGGTTCCAAGAACAATTATTACAATGACCTGTATCGATTGACAGAAGAGATAAGCGCCATCTAATGGTCTCTGTATTAACTAGTACTGAGATAGTTCGTGACTAGATCTTCTGAAGATTAATTTATTAAACGAAAGTCTTTAGCTAGAACTATAGTTAAAATTAAGACAAGCAAATATTTGACAATTGGGATTTTAACAATTGCACATTTAACACTAAGTTTTGTTTTGAGGCAACATTCCACAATATTGTGGAAGATGGCGCCGAATACGATTTTAATGATCAATAACTCAATTTATAATTTGAAGTTTCAAATTATAAATTGAGTAAATCAGTTTCTGTAACTAATTACCAACTAAAAAGTAACAAGATTATTTTACAGAGCAATGTATTAGTGAAAGACCTGTTTGTATTAAATCCTTCGATCTGCCAAAAATGGTTTTAAGCAAGATCCCATTGTTGTAAAAAGTAATGAAGCCACTAATTAGTTTTAACTCAATAACGCCTTTGCATTTATGAATATTGGCATTGTTTATTTTATTAGAGTAATTAATTGTGAAGTATTCTAGTATTGTTTGTAAGTTTCAATGAACTTACTATGTAATAAATTACTGTACTGGCGGTGTGGCACTTCCGCCCGGACAGAGAGATCAGAGAACACGCGTAGGTACAACGAGAAGTCGAGTTAGTTAGCTCGCGATTAGAAAACAATTGAAGTATGTAATTGAAAGTGGTTTTTGAAGTGAACAATATTACGTTGTGTAAATGAGAACTGTAACACGAATTAAAAGAGTGTGTAAGGAGTTTCTTAGCCCGTTCTTCTCCTTATGAACAATCATGTTTGCGAACGGGTGGCTCAACTTGTAAATGGTTTAATAGAAATAAACGTGTAGGTGATTCACTACGTACATGCAAACAACATACATACAACATGCATGCAACATACATACAATATACATACAACATGCATACAACATACATACATACAACATTCATTCAAATACAAAATATATTTAGGACATATTTTACACACAGAGACAAACACGTACCGTACGGCCCGTCCGTCAGTTACACAAATACACTGGACATGCGCATCGCCTGCTGAGTCCTTTGTTTAAGGCGTGTGACGTAGCGCATCATACGATCGCTGTGACGTATGCGCGCGCGCCTTCCCCGCGGTCTCACAGCCTGCCGCTCACCAGTCACGACCTATCTATGACGCCGCACGCACGCTCGCTTTTTTTTTTTTTTTTTTTTTATCGTGGTAAAATCATCAAATGAGTCCTCCCACCCAGGGCAGAGTGGGAGGAACTGTCAGACTTGTACTGACTAAAATCCACGGTGTCCTTCAATAGCCCTTTATGATCCAGGGTCACGGTAATTCTATAAGTCCCGCGACCCCGGCAGGCTTTCGCCCTCTAGAGGGGGGGGGCCCCGTCATAATGCTGACACTCTTTGAGGCGCGCGTGGAACACAACGCGCCGTCGACCCGGGCATGGTCCATGGTCGGACAGCGAGTCGCCCATTACTCGCCGCCCGCAAGCCCGCGCCTACGGTGGCCGGAGATCGTCTGCCGACGTCCGGCGCCGTGGGCGTCTACCACTGCGGCTGGAGTGGAGGGAGGACGCTGTCCTCTCCCTCACGCGGCCCGCCTCCTCCTTCGCGAGCATGACTGCTTCGCAGAAGGAGGCGACCGCTTCCCACTCCGTCTCGCCCCGCAGCATGGCCTCGACCAATGCCGGGCGCGAGAGGTCTCCGCTTATCGCCGCCGTGAGGACACGGCGGTGCCCTGCCCAAGCGGGGCAGTCCTGCACCGTATGCTCCACCGTGTCCTCCGGGCGGTCCTCGCAGTGGTGACACCCAGGCGTTTCCTCCTTCCCCATCAGACACAGGTACCTCCCGAAGCTTCCGTGTCCGGTGAGGACCTGCGTCATGCGGTAGGTCAGGACGCCGTGACGCCTATCCAGCCACTCCTCAAAGAGGGGTCTTACCGCCGCGATTGCGGCGTGCCCGACGCACGCTCGCTTATGCGATTTACGTTTCCGCATACCCGCGCTAAACCGCTGTATCGCTTCATTGCATAAAACTTTATAACGCTTGCTTTCTTGTACTGCGCTTCTCTTGTTCTGTGCCTTCCAAAATAAACATTGTCGTGTCGTGTAGTGTACGTGTGCGAACATTAAAGTGTGGCTACCCAACGAAAGGACTTTGATTTCTCGAGACCCGTAAGTCATCTCACACTACCTACACACCCAAACTGGTGACCCCGTTTCGAACATTTTGAAAAACAGTGAGTGCAGAGTCTATTATAATAAGCAAGCATGAGCAGCGACGGTAGTGACACCGAAACATCGCAGCGCCCCGCGCCGCAACGCCGGCCGAGTAAATGTGCACGCGTGTCCACTGACCCTGATCCGGAACAATCGACACCGGAACTTTTTCGTGTAGGCGTCCGCATACCACCATTTTGGCCAGAAAAACCAAACATATGGTTCTGCCAAATAGAAGGCCAATTCAAACTCGCCAGAATTACGGACGACTACACGAAATTTCACTACGTCCTTGGCCACCTGGACCGGCAGTACTCCATCGAGGTGGAAGATATTATCACCGATCCACCCGCTACTGGAGCCAACAACAAACTGAAGACTGAGCTCATCAAGCGCCTGTCCGTCTCCAAAGAGAGGAAAGTGAAGCAGCTCCTGCAGTCGGAGGAACTAGGTGACCGAAAACCGTCCAAGTTCTTGCGGCACCTCCAACACTTGGCAGGACCAACGATCCCAGAGGATTTTCTTCGCACGATCTGGACGAGCCGCTTGCCAGGGAACCTACAGACGGTCATCGCGTCACGCTTGACCATGACCCTCAGTGAGCTCGCAGACCTTGCTGATAGCGTCCACGACATCGCGCCTCCTACACCTCAAGTCGCAGCAGCATCCTCATCACGAGTCGATCCACAAACGGACATGATGAAGCTCATCATGGAGCTGACGAAGAAGGTCGACGCGTTGACTACTGAGAGGTATGATCGCTCCCGCCCACGCACCAGGAGGACATCCAGCCGAAGTCGCAGTCCATCACAACGGTCGCAGTCCAACTACAGGAAGTTCCCTACTTGTTGGTACCACTTAAAATTCGGTAAACAGGCGAAGAAATGCGTCCGCCCGTGTGACTACAAGTCGGGAAACGCTGCGGGCAGTCAATAATGGCGGCTGAAGATTGCCCATCCACCACTGGTCGCCTGTTCGTGACAGATCGCAGGTCGAAAGTCCAATTTTTAGTGGACACGGGAAGCGACTTATGCGTCTACCCACGATCTGCGCTACCACAGCAACGACGGGAGAAGACGGAATACCAGTTGTGTGCAGCCAACGGGACATCAATCAACACCTACGGTTACCTGCAGGTTGTTTTAAATTTAGGCCTACGTAGGGATTTCCCGTGGCGCTTTATTGTAGCAGAAGTCACTAAAGCCATCATAGGCGTCGATTTTCTTTCGTATTTTAATTTAATTGTAGACATTCGCAACAAACGCTTCATCGGTGGCATTACTAACATGTCAGCTATTGCTTCTATCGCACATCCAGATAGCTTAATTTCAAGTGTAAAGGTCGTGACTAGTGAATGCAAATACCGTAATCTCCTATCAGAGTTTCAGGAAATAACACGGCCAGCAGGCGCACCATTCACACCAAAACACAACACAGTACACCACATTCGCACCACATCAGGCCCCCCAGTATCTTGTTCTCCACGTAGACTAGCCCCGGATAAAATGAAAATTGCCAAGGCCGAGTTCGAGGCAATGTTGGCAAACGGTACAGCTCGACCATCTGAGAGCTCTTGGGCGTCGCCTCTCCACCTCGCCCCGAAGAAAGACAACGGCTGGCGTCCTTGCGGTGATTACAGGCTGCTCAACGCAAGGACAATCCCAGATAAGTACCCAATCAGGCACATCCATGACTTTGCCCACAGCTTATCTGGTTGTAAGATTTTTTCCACTATAGATCTTGTCAAAGCTTACAACCAGTTACCAGTATTTGAGCAGGACATCCCAAAAACCACCATCACTACACCCTTTGGTCTGTACGAGTTTCCGTTTATGACGTTCGGTCTGAGGAACGCCGGGCAGACTTTCCAAAGGTTCGTTGACGAAATGACTCGTGGCCTAGACTTCTGTTTCCCATATCTGGATGACTTTTTGGTGTACTCTAGGGATGAAGCCGAGCATGAAGATCACCTTCGCCAACTGTTCTCGAGGATGAAGGAATATGGCATGCTCATTAACACTGCCAAATGCGTATTTGGTGCACCAGAGGTCACATTCCTAGGCTACCACATCTAGCAACACGGAACGAAGCCTTTGGAAAGCAAGGTGCAGGCAATCAGGGAGTTCCCAGTGCCTAAAACTGCTAGGCAACTAAGAAGGTTTCTGGGCATAATTAATTTTTACCGGAGGTTTCTACCTCGGGCTGCCCAGAACCAAGCGCCTTTACACGCTTTGCTGACCGGGAACGTGAAAGCCTCTCAGCCGGTCGACATAAGCGGACCCTCGTTGCAGGCTTTCGAAGAATGTAAGGACAGCCTGTGTAGTGCAGCATTGTTGGCACATCCTGACACAAATGCCAAACTGGGCCTGGTCACGGATGCATCTGATTTCGCCATTGGAGGAGTCTTGCAACAATTTAAGGACGGTAATTGGCAGCCTTTTTCACCCGCAAGCTGAGCCCATCACAGCAAAAGTACTCACCATACGACAGAGAACTACTTGCCATATACGAAAGTATAAAATACTTTCAACACTGGTTAGCCGCTACCACTTTCACCATCTATACGGACCACAAGCCGCTGTGTTACGCTTTCCAGCAGCGGAAAAGTAACTGCACGCCACGTACGTATAGACATTTAGACTATATTTCGCAATTCTCGACCGATATTCAACACATCGCCGGGAAAGATAATGTCGTAGCCGATACACTTTCCCGTGTCGAAGAATTGCAAACCCCTGTAGATTTAGATGTACTAGCCAAAGCACAAGACACAGACTCAGAACTTGCACAGTTTCTTACACAAGATTCTTCCCTGCGCATTAAGAAAATAATTGTTCCAGGAAGTCGTATAGAATTGTACTGCGATGACAGCACAGCGACTCCTAGACCCATCGTTCCTAAACCATTGCGCAAACAAATCTTCGACTCGTTGCACTCGCTAAGCCACCCCGGCGCAAACGCAAGTGCTAAACTTGTAGCACAGCGTTACGTTTGGCCACAGATGCGGAAAGACTGTCGCGATTGGTCTAAGGCATGCTTGGCATGCCAGCGCACGAAGGTGAATCGACATGTTTCCACCCCTTTGGGTACCCTCGATCTCCCTTCAGCGCGATTCAAATATGTCCACCTAGACCTCGTCGGTCCATTACCCCCATCCAATGAATATCGATATTGCTTGACACTCGTCGATCGCTTCACGCGATGGGCTGAAGTCGTCCCTATTACCGATATTACAGCGGAAACTGTGGCCAAAGCGTTCCTGTCAGGGTGGGTAGCACGATTTGGTTGCCCAACCGATATTGTCACCGATTGCGGGAGACAATTCGAGTCTGGCATCTTCCAACATCTCGCAAAGGCCATTGGGTTTAGGCATCGCAAGACTACCGCATACCATCCTCAGTGCAACGGTCTAGTCGAACGATTCCACCGGCAGCTGAAAGCAGCAATCAAGTGCCATGCAGACAGCCGCTGGACCGAATCCCTACCATTTGTACTGCTCGGCATAAGAAGTTCCTTCAAAGAAGACCTTCAATCGTCTTCTGCCGAGTTAGTATACGGTGAACCCTTAAGGCTGCCGGGAGATTTCTTCGGCCATAAAGTTGACAAATGTACGACTGATAAAACGGACTTCACAGCCCGAATCAGATCATTTGCCAACAACTTACAGCCAGTTCCCACGTCGCACCACTCAAAAGAAAAAATCTTCATTCACAAAGATTTGTCGTCTTGTTCCCATGATTTTCTTCGGGACGATGCGTTGAGGGGTGCACTCCAGCCAGCATACACTGGCCCCTATGAAGTGATAGAAGGAGGTGCCAAAGTTTTTAAAATAAAGGTAAAAGGGAAATCCGCCACAGTATCCGTAGACCGCCTGAAACCAGCCTACCTACTGAACGACACCCATGACACCCCTACCCTAAATAAACCAGTACCCGAACCACCACCATCCATCCCACCAGTCAAAACCACTCGTTCCGGTAGAAGAGTCCAATTTCCGGACTACTATCGCCCGTAGCACGGTCTCTGGAGGGGAGTGATGTATTTATTTATTTATTTATTATTCCTTAACACATACATTTGTTTTTACAGGTAAGACCCAAGCTAACAAAGTAGTCATAAATTACAAATAATCCAGTCCTAAGTAACGGGTCTGGGTAGAAGCATAAGTTAGACAGTAGACAACATACTAAGTGCCACCCTCTGAAATTCCGCCAAAGAGCAAGAAAATATGTCCAATCGCCGAGAGACACTATTTAGTATTCTTAATGCACGAAATACAGGTGCAAACTTTAATAAGTTCGTACGGGTTGCCGGAACTTTAAAAGGGCCCTCCCTCGGTCCCAACCGTAGCCTCCTGTCTGGAACGAGCAAACCCAACGATTCCAGTATTTGTGGATTATTTAGCATACCACGAAATACCATAAAAACATATTTTACGAGAGCGAGGTTGCGCCTTACTTCCAACTTATAGTACCCAACCATCCCTATAACAAAGAGAGTTGGATACATAAGTGGGTAGAAAGGGTAGACACCAAACTGCTTCCAGTACAGGTATCGAGTAAATTTGTTCTGCATCTTTTCCAGCATCTGGGAATACTTCATTTCATAAGGATTCCAGATAATAGCACTAGTTTCCAAGTTGCTTCGCACCAACGCATTGTAAAGTGCTTTCACTGCTGCCATATTAGTGAAGTCCCGTGTTTCACGCATGACAAAACCAAGATTTTTAAACGCTTTTTTGCACACCTGCACTACATGAGCACGAAATGAAAGATCCCCAGCGAAAGTAACCCCGAGATCTCGGACTGACCCCACCCGCGGTATGACGAGACCGCCCATGCAATAATCATGGCGTCGGGGTACCACGGCCCGCGTGAAAGACATTACGCTGCACTTCGTCACATTGAAGAGTAGTTTATTCTCTTCACTCCACGCTACCACCCGATCGACGTCACGCTGGAGCATTCCGCAGTGTGACTCGTCTGTGATCTGCAAGAATAGCTTGAGATCGTCCGCAAATAACAGACAGCTAGCGTCTTTAATGACTTCTGGAAGATCATTAATCATAATTATAAATTCTAAGGGTCCTAAATTTGTCCCCTGACTTACCCCCGTAAGAGTAAAATACGAGTCAGAGGTGTAACCTGCATATTCTACCATTTGCTTGCGGTTGCCTAAGTAGCTAGCAAAGAACTCTAGGAGGTCTGGGGTAAAACCGACCCTCGCAAATTTATTTAAAAGTATGTCATTATCTACACTATCAAATGCCTTCCTGAAGTCGAAGTAAGCGACGTCCAGTTGGGCACCAGTCTCCGAGTCCAGCACTGTGGTGGCCTGATTTAAAAAACACATTAAATTAGAATTCGTGCCACGGCCCACACGGAAACCATGCTGCGCGTCGTTGAGCTGTGAGGCTACTTGCGAGTGGATAGTTGAACACAAAGCGGACTCGAAGACTTTAGCAAAAGCTGACAATACTGCTACTGGTCTATATCCGCTAACATCCGAGCTTGGAGCCCCCTTCGGAACCGGAGTAACCCTAGTCAATTTCCAGCCGTCCGGATACGAGCATTCTCGTAAAAAGCTATTAAATAAATGCATGAGCGGCCGAGCCAGTATTGTCCTACAATCCCTAACGATGAAGGGTGGCACCCCGTCTGGCCCAACCGAACGCTTGGGCTTGAGGCGCGCGAGCGCGGCTCTCACCTCGCCGAGAGATAGCTGCCCCACGTGAACGCGTGTGCCGCGCTCGGGAATAGCCTGCCCAGCGGCAGCCGCATCCAACTGCGGTGCCACCGCCCCATAAACCGAATGAAAGTAGTCAGCGAACGCCTGAGCACACTCATGCTCTGGCAACGGCACATCATTCCTAGTTATCTTTGGTCTACTACGTTTCGAGCGCTTGCCTCCAATAAAACCCCAAAAGGACCTTGGTTCCTTTACAAATTGTTGCTCCGTACGTCTCTGATAATCGCGGTATGCGGTACTGATTTTGTCCTTGACAAGAGAACGGCAGTTAGAAAATTTTACATACTCGCTGACTGAACCAGTCTTCTTAAAAGATTTGTGCCACAAAGCCTTCTTCTTAATATTACCTATTATGTCAGCAGTGAACCACTCAGGGTAGTTATAACGAAAGCAATCACCCTTGGAGCTCTTTCTTGGAGTGGTATCATCCAAAATCCCATAAAATATATCATAAAATATTCTATATGCTTCGTCGGCATTAGTCGTTTCATACAGGGCGCTCCAGTCTACCCCTGCAAGTCCCAAGTACAGCGAATGGAAATCTGCCTTGCTATAATTCCATCGTGGTAGGGAGGTGGAAGCCTGCGGTACAGGGTAACCAGGTCTAGAAGTCACCCGCACCTGACTTATTTTTATATTATATTATTACGACTCACTCGTAGCGGCGGATGCTGCGGGTCTATGCATGACAACCACTCCTCACATTCCTCATTAACTACAATATCACCTACAGGCAAAGTAGTTAGGACTACATCGAGCGTGCGATTGTTGCAATTAAAAATATTGTTACTTTGGCGAAACCCACAGAAGGTGACAAAGTATTCATAATAACATTGTACCTCTTGGTTTGTTGAGTACATATTTAAATCAGCTACTAAAACAACTTTATCATAGTTAACACATAACTGCTTGAGCAAATGGAACATAAACATATATTCCCTTTCAATAGTCTTTGGTGGAATATACGCAACACAACACAAAAACAAAAAAGTATTTTGACGGTGTACCGTCGCACATACGATTTCGAACGGGTGGTTCAAGCTAGTGTTATCGGGTAACGGTACTCTGCGTAAGTCGAGGGCGCCGCGCGGTGTGGCGATCAGCATGACCCCTCCGTGTTTGCGGCCATCCGTGCGGTCACATCTAATTATCGTGTATCCGCTTGGAGCCAGTTCACCATCATATATTGAGTCATTAATTCCGGTCTCGGTTATGGCTACCAAATCAACCATAGACCCTAAGATATTATTGTGAAATGATTTCAACTTCGTGCGTAAGCCTCTAACGTTCTGATAGATTCAGATTCCCATGTGGGTAGACTTGACATACATACGTATTTTCGTGGCTTTCTTATTTAATATTTATTTTAAAATAGTTAATTGTTATTTTCTTCTATATTAATGTGCTAAGTAATTGATGAACCCACCTTCGCTCTGAACTATCCCATCACTTTATCTCTACACCAACTACAACACAAAATTTACAACTCAGCATGGACAACCAACTTGTGCACAGTATGGAGCAAATGGAGAAGCTGTTTAGCACTCGCATGAGTGATTACGAAGATAAGCTGCAGAGAGCTACAGCTGGAACTATCCCTGCGCACTCAGATCTTGCTGCACTTTCACTGGATTTCTCGGAGTTCAAGTCCTTTGTCTGTCAAACATTTCATCACTTCAAGACTCAGATAGAACTCCTTTCTATGAGTCTGGACAGGCATGAGACCGCGATGCGAAGAAAGATCTTGCTGTTCCACGGTATTCCTGAGAAACCTAATGAAAAATTAAGCGACTTGATTCTCCATATCATCTCCAAGCAGCTGAAGATAGATGATTTCAGAATGGATTATCTGGAAGTTTGCCACAGGTTGGGAGCCTCCCAGGGTAAAACTAGACCGGTACTGGTGCGTTTCAGTGGCATGGAGTATCGTCGGTTAGTTTGGGACGGTAAAACTACACTCAAGGGCAGTGGTATCACTATTTCCGAGTTCCTGACCAAAACACGACACCAGGTATTTATGACTGCCCGCAAGCATTTCACTATCAATAACTGCTGGTCTGCGGAGGGAAAGATTGTTGTCTTGACGCCTGACAAGTCACGCCGGACAATTTCAACTATGGGTGAGCTTGAAACTTTAATCGCGCTTTATCCCTCTCTCGCCCGTGCTGCCACTCCCAGTAACCTCGTGCCTGCTGCTTCTACCTCGCCAGCAGCAGCAACTACATCGCCTGCAACCGCAACCCCCAAAGGAAAGCTGGTCAGGAAGGCCCGTCGCTAAGTTAGCAACCACGTTTTTCTTTGATCGCTACGCCCCGGGGTATTGTCGGTACATGTTTGAATTTTTGTTGATCTACCCCTAGCTTTTACAATTCGGTTTATTACTACTTTTTCCTCACTTTATTTTTGGTAGCCGGTAGAAGTTTATGTTTTCGTTGTAACTTGTATTGACGTGACGTCTGTCAAAGTTTCACTGTCATTTTTATTTTTGCATGGAACTAAATAAGTCCCTACTTTTTTTATTAGTGTTGGCTTGCATTTTTAGTTTTTGCATGGAACTTAATAAGTCCGTAATATAACGTTCCGTTACAATACAATTTTACTTTTATTTTCATTGTTTTTGCTGTTGTAGTGACTGATCTTCTAGTTGGTATTTTCTTTTTCTCTTAATGTTTCTGTTACCTTGATTTCTTGATTTCCTTCACATTTTTACGCACCAACCATGTTAACTATTGTTATATCTCTACCAGCTACAGCGACTAGGTGATTTTATTAGTTATGTGTATTTGACTATTGTTGTTTTAAGCGAAACAATAATAGTTAAGTTAAATTTAGTAATTTAGTTTAATAATTTTAGTACCATCCATACTTATATATATTTTTATTAGTATTTTTATATTGTTTATGTAAACTATGATCAATGTCGACCTTGATGATGATTTTTTCTCCTGTTCTTCCTCTTCCAGCAGTTTCCTCAGTGTGGCAAGTGGTTCTTCCTCCCCTTTGACTCTTAGTGATCAGATTTCCTCTTTGCTTACCCACCTTCCTAACAATCTCAACATAGCCCACATTAATGCCCAGAGTGTTCCTGGCCATTACTCTGATCTTCTGGCTTCCTTCAACAGTGCACATATAGATGCATTGCTGATCTCCGAGACCTTCCTTAAACCCTCTCTTTTATCAGTACACTATGCCCTTCCAGGTTTTGTTCTTATCCGTAATGATAGAACTGGAAAGGGTGGCGGTGGTGTAGCCATTTACTTGCGTGCTGATATCCCTTATAAGCTTGTTAGCGCATCACCTTCCCCGTACTCGGGGTCAGCGGAGCATCTATTTCTGGAAATTACACTTCACCGTGTTAAAATGCTTCTGGGGGTTATGTATAGCCCTAACCTCAGCATTGACTACTTTGACTCTTTTGATTCGCTTTTAAATGACTTCTGTCCAACTTATGACCACGTAGTCTTGATGGGTGATTTTAATACCTGCCTTCTTAAAAATGACACTCGCACTAACAAACTTCAATCTATCCTTTCGTCTTTTAATCTCAGTATTTTGCCTCTTTCTGCTACGCATCACTTTCCTAATTGCACCCCTTCTCTCCTTGACCTGATAATTGTATCTAATTCTAATAATGTTTCTATCCACGGACAGCTTACTGCTTGTTTCTCTTACCATGATCTCGTCTTCTTGTCATATAAGTTACGCCCTCCTAAGCGCAAGCCGCAATATATTCTCCTCCGGAACTACAAGGGCATAGACCTAGAAGCATTATTGCATGATGCCGCTGGCATCGACTGGACGGGCATCATGGAGAGTTCTTGTATCAACGAAATGGTTCGTATTTTAAACAGCGAAATTCTTAACTTATATGATTGTCACGCCCCTATCCGTCGAGTGAAGGTTAAATATGTTCCGGCTCCCTGGCTTACTCCTGCCATTAAAGATGCGATGGCTAGTAGAGACAGAGCCAAGAGAAGGTTAAAACGCTGTCCTTCTGAGCGTAATCTAACTGCGTACAAAATGTTGCGTAATCGCTGCAGTCGTATGTGTAGAGATGCTAAGAAACGCTACTTCCACAAATCGCTCGACAACCGCAACTCTTCTGAAGTCTGGAGGTTTTTAAAATCTGTCGGCATTGGCAAGTCTCAAGTTGTTTCTGGTGGCGACACTGACGTGTGTGCTCTTAATAAACATTTCTCACTCCCTCCTGTTACGTTGGATCCACACGTCAAGTCTGCTACTTTAAATAAACTTTCCTGTTTGCCTTTGCCGCAATGTTCTTCCTTTGAATTAAGTCCTGTGAGTGAGATTGAGGTCAACAAATCTATTTCTGCTATCTCCTCCTCTGCTGTTGGTAATGACAACCTTTGCTTAAGAATGATTTCTCCTATCCTTCCCACATTACTTCCCGTTTTGACTCACATCTTTAATTACTCTCTGTTTTCTGGTACTTTTCCTGAGGTCTGGAAACAAGCCCATATCATCCCTTTACCCAAAATCTCCAATCCAGCCGCACCTACTGATTTTAGACCCATTTCCATCCTCCCTTATCTTTCTAAAGTTCTTGAGCACATTGTCCATCAGCAACTCTCGGCCTTTCTTTCTAGGAATGATCTTCTTAGTACTTTTCAATCTGGTTTTCGTCCTGGCCATAGCACTGTAACGGCTCTTTTAAAGGTTACTGACGATATTCGCTGGGCTATGGACCACAAGTCTCTTACCTTACTTGTACTTCTAGACTTTAGCAGCGCCTTTAACTCGGTTGATTTCGACATCCTTGTGGGGATCCTTAAATCTCTCAATTTCTCCTCCTCCTCTATTGGTTGGTTTGACTCCTACCTTAAAGGCCGCTCGCAGCGTGTTCGTCTTGATGAGTCTTTCTCTGACTGGTGCTCTCTTAGCGCGGGTGTGCCTCAGGGTGGCGTTCTCTCTCCTCTTATTTTCTCTATTTTCATTAACTCTGTCACCAGAGTCATCTCTTCCTTCTTCCATCTCTATGCCGACGACTTGCAGCTCTACCATCATTTCTTAAGGGAGGATGCGGAAGCCGCCGTGTCTGTCATGAACAAGGATCTGGATTTGATTAGTGAGTGGTCGCGGTCCTTTGGACTGCATATCAATCCTAAGAAATCTCAGGCCTTGATCATCGGCGGCAGGTATATGCGGAATAGGCTCGATGTTGCGTCGCTGTCTCCACTCAGGCTGAATGGAGTTCAGATTGATTACGCAATCAAGGCTAAAAACCTGGGGGTGACAATGGATTCCTATTTATCTTGGACTGCCCATGTTGCTGAAGTTAGTCGCAAAGTGCACTATACGTTCCACTCGTTGAAATGCCTCCAGAGCTTCCTGCCATTGAACACCAAAATCTCCCTTGCGCAAACTCTCATTCAGCCTATCATAGACTACGCCGATGCCTGTTATTTGGATGCCACCGAGGAGCTTTTAAATAAACTTGAGCGCTTGCAAAATATTTGTATTCGTTTTGTATTTAACCTTAAAAAGTATGATCACGTTTCTAACTTTCGCAAAATACTCAAGTGGCTCCCAATTCGACTTCGCAGGAACTCTCGGATATTGTGTCTGCTATTTAACATCCTTCATAACCCTAAAACGCCGTCCTACCTGCGGGAACGCTTTTCCTACTCCCGTCCTTCTGATGCACCTTGCAGGTCGCATCTTAGGAACCTCCTTAAATCCCCTCCACACTCTACCGACTTCTACTCCTATTCCTTCACTGTACACGCCGTGCGGCTGTGGAATTCACTTCCGCCTGACATTAGGGACTGCCAAACTGTTGCAGTTTTCAAAAGAAGAGTGAAAGAACATTATCTATCCATTTCGTCATAGTTACTTATTTTATTGTATCTACAGTATTGTTATGTTTTGTGTTTGTATTTATAAGTATGTATGTATATTCTTATATTATTATGTTTTAATAGTTCTGTTTTACGTTTTATGTATCCTATTTTCTCTTCTTCTTTTACACACTGTCTACATCTCTTTTTTTTAATATCTCCTTTCGCAGGTATGCTGGAAGAGATTTCTTTAGAAATAAGCATCACCTTTGTACTATTTTCTGTTCTTTTCTTCTTTTCTGTATTTTAGTGTGTACATAAACTGTTAAATAAATAAATAAATAAATAAATAGATTAGATCTAACGAGCACTTGTGTTTCTTGCCACTAGCTTGTACCACATTCACACCATTCGAGCACACCAGTCCCAACGGTTGCGAGTGGGAACTATTTAAAACACTAGTATTAGCATACCGACACTGTATATCATTCCTATTTCGTCGTTCAGTACGCTGTTCACTGGAAACATCCATCGACTGCGCGTGTACTGTCGCCGGTGTGACTCTCGGAGCTCGTATCCCCCCGCTGCCCGCGGGGATGCCTCGGAAACCAGTCAGACAGCTTCACTCCTGCGGGCCACGCCGCTGGCGTGTTTATGCTCTCATTTAAGCTCTCAGGAAAAGCAATTACGAAGGCAGCGTGTCGAGTAGTCTTAATTGAACGTTTCTCCACCATGTATTGGTCACAATCTTTAAGCTTGTTTAAATAGGTGAGCACGTTTTGCTCCGTCGTCTCCGGCTTGAAAGACCAAGCCTGCAAATATTTAAGCTTTTCGACCGTTTTAAGCTCGTCATCCTCTTGTCCGCTGCCAGTGACCACTCGCCGTTTAGAATAACGTACTTTGCGCGCCGGTTGCCACCCTTCTTCGGAGGTAATGTTTTCGTGGCGATTATCTCTTTTGTCAACTTTGCGCGTTTCCGCTGAATTCGTGGCTCGACATTCCAATGATGATAAATTTGCTTTTGAGGGTAGATTGGGATTTGCACTTGTCACCGTAGATGACTTCATCAAATTATTTGTGTCACCTACGTCACCATCGGTCCTTGGTTTTGCAGCAGATGACTTTTTTGCAGCGGCTGCGTATCCACTTTTAACTTTAGCGCTAGAAATAAGTCGTGCTTGGCGCATCGGACGCTGCGCAGTTGCTGGAATCGGTGGCTTCTCTTGACCGCCGTCGGCATCCAATAAATTCGGAGGGACAGATTTCGGTGTACCCTCAATAGCTAACGTTAACAATTTCAATGATTCTTCTTGCTTGAGTATAACAGTGGTTTGCTCACCAATTTTGCACTCGAGAGCACTGATTTTTGTCGCGAGTTCACTAACTACTTTATGTAGCTCGCGCACTACACCTTCAAGGGCCTTCTGGGCCATTATTATATTTTTAAAATACGTAAATACTGGGAGCTGTACTACAGTAGGTGTAGGATGTAGGTGATTCACTACATACATGCAAACAACATACATACAACATGCATGCAACATACATACAACATGCATACAACATACATACATACAACATACATACATACAACATACAAACATACAACATTCATTCAAATACAAAATATATTTAGGACATATTTTACACACAGAGTACAAACACGTACCGTACGGCCCGTCCGTCAGTTACACAAATACACTGGACATGCGCATCGCCAGCTGAGTCCTTTGTTTAAGGCGTGTGACGTAGCGCATCATACGATCGCTGTGACGTATGCGCGCGCGCCTTCCCAGCGGTCTCACAGCCTGCCGCTCACCAGTCACGACCTATCTATGACGCCGCACGCACGCTCGCTTATGCGATTTACGTTTCCGCATACCCGCGCTAAACCGCTGTATCGCTTCATTGCATAAAACTTTATAACGCTTGCTTTCTTGTACTGCGCTTCTCTTGTTCTGTGCCTTCCAAAATAAACATTGTCGTGTCGTGTAGTGTACGTGTGCGAACATTAAAGTGTGGCTACCCAACGAAAGGACTTTGATTCCTCGAGACCCGTAAGTCATCTCACACTACCTACACACCCAAAAACGTTTGAAGTTTGAGTCAAGTATTGTGTGTGATTTAAACTACCACAGCCAATGTACGGTGTTAAGTGGCAATGGACAGGAAGATCCTGCAGACTATGACAGTCAAATAGTTGGCTGCATTTTTATCCAAGTGGCTGACAGTCATTAACATGATAATATTATGGCTTAGTGCAACTTGAACACACAACCCAAGTCAGACCCTAAGAACACATTATGAAAATGCAATTTACATCCCTAAACAAACAATGAAGTTGTATGTGACGGACAACTTAATAGTGCACTCAAAATGACTAACATTAACAGCACAGAATGACCGAACAGCAGAATAAAGATTGGACACCGGGAAAGCATAACAATAAATAAACCTGCTGATGGATACCCACATCAATCCCGGGAAGTATTTTGTTTTTATAAATTTTAGTATTTTGTTACTGTAGATATTTACAGTTAACAGTTAATATTTTATCTTGTCACATTACACACTGGCTAGGTTAATGCCACCTTTAACTTGACACCTGTGGATGTGAAATAATAAGTTAACACAACAGCTTTAATCACCCATTTAATTCATTCACTAAGAGCACAATGTAATTATTGGAATCCAGTAATGATGTGTTAGAAACTGAACTCGTGAATCAGATTTAACTTTTTAATTACTTGCCAAAATAATTAACTAAGTGGTATCAACAAATTTTAAATCTTGTATTTGACTTTTCATTCGCAGTGACTACAAACATTCAATAGAGAATATTAATTTTTATTTGAACTTAGTCACATTTGACATTCACACTGTAGGTTTATGTCTCACAATCAGATATTGTTTGCATTAAGTGCAACGTTTAGGGCTTTTCAATGAAATGTCAAACAAGTTTTAGTTCAACAAGTTGTGACCATGAAATCTTAGTGCGATAAATCAACAGAAAGCAAAGCTTTCAATATGTTAAAACATGAATGTTTTGTTGGTGTAATTACACAACCAATAGTTTTTAAAATATTTCTGATCAGTTTAACTTTCCCATCTTAGTTTAATTAACTTAATCTAAGTAAATAATTTTTTTTTTTTTTTTTTTTTAAACGTTGCCCCACACTAGGAATTTCTCCTGTATCGTGGGTGCGTTTACAGACATTTAAATTCACATACACAAACAGCCAGACCCGGAACAACTACCTGTAGGCCATACAAATATTTGTTCCGTGCGGGAATCGAACCCGCGACACGAAGCGCAGCAGTCAATCGCTCAGCCATTGCGCCAACCGTGCCGTCAAATAATAATTATTTCAAAACAGTTGATTACCTACTTTATAACTTATCACTCCAACTAATTTAAACACTAGTAGGACTGCTTTGTTGGTCCAGTGGTCATGAGCCTTATTATTAAAGCATGAGGGCCTGGATTCGATTCCCAGGTCTGGCAAAGTGTCATTGGGTTTTTCCATCAGGAATTGCTCAGTAGTAGCCCAGACAATCATATTAATGGCAAATAGCAATATCGCTAAACAAGAGGCTCAGGCATGACTGGCAAAGTGTGGATGTATTATTTACACCTCTACCTAACCATTCAGGGATTGCAGGTGTGATGTTATGTTGGACATGTTTTCTTGCACTTTATTTACCTGCACTAACTACCTCCTTGGTCTAGTGGTCGCAAGCACACCTGCTGAGCACGATGTCTTGGGTTCGATTCCCAGGTTGGGCAAAGTGTTATTTGGTTTTTCGATTAGGAATTGCTCAGTAGCAGCCACAACGTCTGGATTTATCAATCAATCAATCATTTTATTGGCAGGCAACTGAGGCCCATAGATAAAACCCAGATTATTGATTTATGCCCAGTTGTTGGCAATAGGCTCGCCCCCTATTACATGGGACTTAAACATAACTGGTAAAATGTGGGTGTACTACTAGGCACACCTCTACCTAACCTTTCGGGGATTATAGGCGTGATGTTATGTTATTTACCTGCATGACTTCTCACATTTCAGGTTCCAGGCAATTGTCTTATAATAAAGGAAATGATAACCTACTATCAAAGAAATTGAAACAAAATTGAAAGCAACTATAAGGAACTTGAATCTTCTAAAACTATGCACCCAGTCACTCTCAAGATAGTGATGACATCAAGTGTGGAAGTACTAGACCACCGTCAATAAGAACACCTTTGAGAATAAGCTGGCTTACCAATGCATATCACAATTGGTTTTAGCCAACCAATACAATTAATTTTAATGCAAAGTGGCAACATTCCACCTGTTGACCACCACCTCAGCAAATGACAGTGGAGCAAGGTCACTTAAATATGTGATTCGACCAACAGTTTCAAAAACAACCAGCTTCATGGACTGTAGCCTGGTGAACAAATGACCGTGTCGCCAGCTATAAAATGAGGAACAGCATGGAAACAGCCAACCAAGGATAACTGTTTCAATGTCTACACACCATAAGCTAACATAAAAGGTGAGGAGTTTTCAAACTACTTGCTACACTTCACTGATACCTACAGTGTTACATCAATAGGCTTATTACAATAGCCAAATCAACCTATGCACGTGATGCTCATGCGTGATGAGTATTGTGTTGTGTATCCATTTTTGTTTTTGTAATCCTGCCAATTGTAAGCAACTACTAACAATAATAATATTAAAGTATTAGTACTCCTAACAGTAACTAATAAAGTAAAAAATAATAAAACTCACAACCAGCTATTGGTATCCATGGAGGAAACAATTAGCTCAATGAGTAATACACACAACAAATTTCAAACGATCCTATCAGCCGCCGTGGAGGCAACCGATAATGAACACAACAAATGACAAACAATCCTATCAGTAGCCATGGAGGCAATTGATAATGAACACAACACATGACAAATGATCCTATCAGCAGCCGTGGAGGCAACTGATAATGAACACAACAAATGACAAACAATCCTATCAGTAGCCATGGAGGCAACTGATAATAAACACAACACATGACAAACGATCCTATCAGCAGCCGTGGAGGCAACTGATAATGAACATAACACATAATAAACTATCCTATCAGCAGCCGTGGAGGCAACTGATAATGAAAATAACAAACTATTAGCGGCCGTGGAGGCATCTAATAAACAATACTCTCATGTTATCCTGCTGGGTCCACGGCGGACAAACCGCCCAGAGCCTGGTTCCTTATATCCTGTCAAATCAAAGACTTCGTGCCTGTCACGGAGCAATGGTCCTAAACTCCTTATCCTTTAATCCTGTCAAATCAAAGACTTTGTGTCTATCACAGAGCGGTGTTCCTGATCCTATCCTTTTATCCTGTCAAATCCAAGACTTTGTGTCTATCACAGAGCATTACCTTCCCGTGAGAATGAACAAATAGAAACATGCTACTTACACTACACTTACCAAATACAAATTACAGATTATGTAAAGCAATCAATAATTTTATTTAAGATGAATCTAGTAGAACGAGGTTCTAAAAACCTAACTCATACTAAGATTAAAAATTTAATTAAAGTTAACGTTGTTGGATAATTTTGGCAACAATATTCTATTCAGCTAGTAGCTGATCATACAATAGCAATAAACTCAATACAAATAATGTTGTTGGATAATTTTGGCAACAATATTCTATTAAGCTGGTAGCTGATCATAAATACAATAGCAGTAAACTCAATACAATTAATTTTGTTGGATAATTTTGGCAACAATATTCTATTCAGCTAGTAGCTGATCATACAATAGCAGTAAACTCAATACAATTAATGTTCTTGGATAATTTGGCAACAATATTCTATTCATATACTGTCACTTACGGGATATCTTCCGTGATTGTTCATTATTATTATATTATATGTGTAAACCGTGAAAGCTTGAAACAGTGTTTAATATTCTATTCAGCTAGTAGCTGATCAAACAATATCAATAAACTCAATTAAATAAATGTTATTGAATAATCCAGGCAACATTATTTTATTCAGCTAACTAAGCTGATCATCAATAAATTTAAATAAAAATTGCAAGCAGCTTTAAGTCTGAAACTGTGCATATGTCTAGGTGATTCATAAATGCATTTAATTTTAAATACGAAGAAAACTGAACAGATGTCAGATCTATTACAAGCTTTCTATGTTGACTGAAACTTTCTGTTACCAAATCCTACAACTCAATGAACATTGTAGGAAAATAAAAGCAACAATAATCTGCCGACAAAATTTATCTCCACTATTTCAGATAGCACCACGAAACTCCATAAAGTGACGGCGACGGCAGGTGCAGAGCGCGCACCGCCGATCAGAATAAGAGATAAGCGCCATCTAATGGTCTCTGTATTAACTAGTACTGAGATAGTTCGTGACTAGATCTTCTGAAGATTAATTTATTAAACGAAAGTCTTTAGCTAGAACTATAGTTAAAATTAAGACAAGCAAATATTTGACAATTGGGATTTTAACAATTGCACATTTAACACTAAGATTTGTTTTGAGGCAACATTCCACAATATTGTGGAAGATGGCGCCGAATACGATTTTAATGATCAATAACTCAATTTATAATTTGAAGTTTCAAATTATAAATTGAGTAAATCAGTTTCTGTAACTAATTACCAACTAAAAAGTAACAAGATTATTTTACAGAGCAATGTATTAGTGAAAGACCTGTTTGTATTAAATCCTTCGATCTGCCAAAAATGGTTTTAAGCAAGATCCCATTGTTGTAAAAAGTAATGAAGCCACTAATTAGTTTTAACTCAATAACGCCTTTGCATTTATGAATATTGGCATTGTTTAATTATTAGAGTAATTAATTGTGAAGTATTCTAGTATTGTTTGTAAGTTTCAATGAACTTACTATGTAATAAATTACTGTACTGGCGGTGTGGCACTTCCGCCCGGACAGAGAGATCAGAGAACACGCGTAGGTACAACGAGAAGTCGAGTTAGTTAGCTCGCGATTAGAAAACAATTGAAGTATGTAATTGAAAGTGGTTTTTGAAGTGAACAATATTACGTTGTGTAAATGAGAACTGTAACACGAATTAAAAGAGTGTGTAAGGAGTTTCTTAGCCCGTTCTTCTCCTTATGAAAAATCATGTTTGCGAACGGGTGGCTCAACTTGTAAATGGTTTAATAGAAATAAACGTTTGAAGTTTGAGTCAAGTATTGTGTGGGTGAATATCAACAAAGTTCATTTTTTGTCAATTTTGGTGGCTCAATTTTTTCTTTAGTTTTCGTGAAAAATAACGATTTTGTAAAAGAATAGAATGTTCAAGCTTGAAGGATCTTCATGAGGGCTCAGAATATCTCCATAACTTATTGAGATATTTTAGTTCAAAGTCTAGTGTGGCCACCAAAATTGAAAATCACCCACCAAAATCGAAAGTGCCCACCAAAATTGAAAATCAGTGGCACCAAAATTGGATTTCTCCGTCAGAAACCTCAATCTCACTAATAAAGCTCAATGTGATTAATCTCACAAATTCTCGGGAAGTATCAATAACTTTTATCGGTTTATAAAACTCTCTTTTGTTAAAAATAGGATAGATTCCGAGGTCTGGTCCTAAAGTCGGACTGACATGGTAGCGTTTTTGTTGGGGAGACTGCAGTACAACCCAAGTCTCGATCGAATCGAAGGCTTTCTCGTAGTCCACAAACACTAAACGGAGAGGCAGCTCTTCGGTCTCCTGTATAACCTGCCGCAGCGTATGTATGTGGTGTACGGTGCTAAAGTCACTATGGAATCCGGCTGGTTCCGGATGATTCTTGAAAACAACTTGTAGACATAGCTTAGAAGTGAGATGGGCCTATAATTCTTCAGCCGGGCATTGTAGCCTTTTTTGAAGGAGAGTACCACCACACCCCTGCACCATGCCTGTGGGGTTTTCTCCTCGGGTATGACGGAATCAAACAGCTTCTGAAGGGCCCTAAGTACCGCTTTTTCACCCGCCTTTAGGATTTCGGCCATAATTCCGTCATCACCCGGTACTTTGTTGTTTTTAAGCTGTTCCAGAGCCATCCTAATCTCGTGCATCCAGATCTCGTCCGGGTTGTCTTCGGTATAGTGTCGGGTCAGTCTACCTCTTGGGTCATTTGCTAGATTTACAACGGGTTTACTGGTTAAAGTGTCCATAGAATCTCTCGATCTCCCTCAGTAGCTGCGGTTTGGCGGATATGATCCTGCCATGGTCGGTCTTCAGTTCCGCGAGCTGGCTCTGCCCAATAGCCAGATCTCTTGCAAATGCCTTGGAGCCGCTCAATTGCATCTTTAATATGCTGGATTTAAAGATCCGTCTATTGAGCTGCCGGTATTTCCACGCCTCGTCTGAAGACTGCAGGATCATCTCACGCCGCTCCTGCATGAGCTTGAGAGTATGATCAGAGAGTTTTTTGTTCTTATGTGCACGACGTGTCTTGAAGAACTTAGACCCGTATGGACAGTTTCGACGAACTTATCGTTGTATTCGTCCAATGAGCTTCTTAGGCACTCGAAACGAGTCTGGAGTTCAAGCTTCTCAGATTGCAGCAGCTCTCGGGGTTTTGAATTTGGATCTGTGCTGGACAGAGCGTAGACTTCATCAGTCGAGACTTTTCAAGCTTGATATTGATGTTCAATGTGCCTCTTACTATGCCTTGATCGCTTCCGGTTTTCAACGAATTGATCGTAGAGACAACATTGAACATAATACGCTTCTTGGTTGACATGATGAAGTCAATCTCATTTGAAGTTGCACCATTGGGGCTCTGGCAGGTCCACTTCCTGTGCTCACGCGAAAGCGAAAAAAAAAAAAAGAAAAAAAATGAAGAAGGAGTTCATCCTATAGCTATCCTTCTCCATAAAACTAGCCAGTTGGTGACCCCGGTGGTTCCAACGTCCAACCCCAAATTGCCTAGTTTCGCGTTGAAGTCCCCAATGACAACGGTGAAGTGCTTTTAAGCAGCATCTCTTCGCTGGGCTGTTTTGGCATTCTAAAAAGCAACAAAATAAATAAATATGAATAAGAAACTTGGTCATTAGTATGCAACCCTTATAATAATAGGTCTTACTAACTGCCAAGTACATAACATGTATTTGTTTGCTAATCCAACTGTCTTGCAACGTAAAAACTAGCTATATAGGTAATAACAATACATATACAGTACATTATTAAAATCTGGTGTGTCATTTTCAATTTTGGTGGCGTGAAAACGCCACCAAAACCACCAAAATTGGAACCAGGCATAAAAAAAATCTTAAAAAATAAGGGTTTTAAGTTAAAATTAAATTAATGTCATTGATTTATGGGTCACCCAAATCATTAGCTATAGCATGTAGCTTACTATTATAACACTTTAAAATCAACAGTAAATCGATCCACCAAAAATTGAACAATTCTTGTCCCCCGTTCCGCCCAAGGCGAGTACTTATGTTTTTGGAGGGTAATCACAGCACTAATTACACACCTGACACTAATCGCACTAATGGCACGACTGACAGATGCGAAATAAATAACGCGATTGATCGCACATGCACGAAACTTCATGTTATAGTAAGTTGAAAAAGTGCCAGAAAAAAAATGATTTTTGCTTGGACAAACTTTGATCGAATGTCCTGTGCTTTTAAATAAGATTTTAGAATATGGTTTAATTGTTTTTAGATAATTTGACTAATGCATAAACTAACAAAATTGTTTATTTTTTATTGTACCTCAAATTGTTACTTTGGTGAACGCAATTACATCAAAAAATGGAACTGGGACAAGCCACCAAACTTGAATTTGAAGGCGATTTTATTTTTCCCTGATGATTTATATACACTTACAAAAAAATAAATGTGGCCCTAATTGAACCAAGTTACGTAGTTCACTACAAAAAAAATCAGAAACATCCTATAATTTTACACCTCGATTCTCAACGTGGACACGTAAAATTTGCTGATTTGATATTCACCCGTGTGTGATTTAAACTACCCAACTACCTATCTACCAACAAAAGAATCATGTCACGCGGAGACAATATGGCGGAATGGCGGATGGCGTCGATATTTGGGATTAGCGTTCCTCCTACTCCATTCTCTGTCACATATATATCATTATTCGAAATATTTTTAAACCACAACACTTTTTCTAAACCTTTGGTGTAAACACCTCTTAAAATATCTACAATCAAATTCTGATGATTTGAGTAAGGCACAAATCCATCTCTCCAGTATATTTTTTTATTACGTTCAATCCAACGGACTTGGCGTTTTTCTGATTTCTTCAAATCGTAAAATGGAAATGGGGTCTTAATTAAAAACACGTGAATTTTTTTATCCCATAATAAAGCAATTTCTTTAATGATAAATTCATTTGTTTCTGTTTTAAAACCTTGAACATCTACAATGGCGGTCATGATAACCTGCGCACTATGTTACTCAAAGGTTTATATTCGACAAGTCGATCGTTGATAATTAAACAATATCCAGTTGTGTTATCTGGTATTGGCGCCGAACATTCAATCTCCAACCGCACATCTACGGGACCTGTTTTCAAACTATCGTTTTGTCTTGAACAGTCTATGATAAAGAGAGGAGCCTTCTCCTTGAAACCGACCAAATCAAGCAGGGGGTCTGCAGGACAGTTGTAATACGACTGACGAAATTTCACATACATTTCATATAATATATTGTACTTTGTTCTCGGAAAAATTTAAGCTTAGAGGCTCGTAAGGATAATACTGTGAATTCAAAAATAGTGTTACGTTGGATACCCCACAGTGATCAAACAGAGAACTGTCTTTGGTTTTATTATTATTTCTAGTTCGTGTTCGTGTTAGTTTGTGTTTTTTTTTCTAGTTTTTTTTTTTTGGTTTTTTTTTTAGCCAAGTCAGAGGCCCATGGGCGGCACAAAACTATGACACCAGGTTAGGCACTAACCACACGATAAAGAAGAAGAGATTATTTCTGTTGGTTTGCAAGCAAAAAAGTCATATCGAGGTTTTTCTAATTGCGATGCAGTCTTAACTGACCAAAAATGTTTTGTAGTTTTAGGGAGCAAAGGATACTCATATAAATCCCAATTTCGAAACGCTATCTGAATAGGTTTATCTCTTTCCAAGTGTTTTAGTAGTGTCAGTCGTTCGCGGTCTAACACTTTTATATGTGGTACACGCCATTGCAATCTTTGTATGTCTATTTGAAAATGTGCAATATCATCAGTTGCTATGATACTGTTTAAGTTAGAGTTACTTCTATTCAGAATAAGTTCATGTTTACAATTTATCACGATTTTATTGTAATCTTCCGCAAATCCTAAAATTTTATTAAGAGGTACAATGGCACTAAAATGACCATATTTTTTAAATCCATCTGTGTTCCAACCCCACAAGGCAGCAACTTTATATTCTCCATCATTCATTGAAACGTATGACTTTATTGTCGACGTTATTCCAGAATTTTTAATGCGATCTATTTCAATACCGTTTATTTCGTATCTGATATCTTGAAACAAAAACAACAGAGTTGTTACTGAAAGTAATATTTTTCTTAATCGGTTTTCTATCTTTGTCGAAGAACTTTGCCTCGCCCTCGACGTAAATTGAACTGGCTGACGGTAGCACGTATATGTCTTGTTGGTGGTAAAGCTGTTAGTTCAATCGAACTATCGAAGTGGGGTGATTCAGTAATTTGTAACATATTCATACTTTCAAACCTAGAGCTTTAAGAAAATCTTTATTTGCTTTACTCAATTTCTTCACTTTTTTTATTACGTCTATGCACCTTAATGGTCGTAGATGGAATAAGACGTTTGATTTTCAGTGGAGTGGTTTTATAATATACTATCATTTTGGTTTTCTTAAATGAAGGCGCAATTGAATATGTTCTTCACCAAAGTTAGTACAGTTACCAAGTTGATCAACAATCTTAACAGAAATCGATGAAATTAGATATAAATAACGTTTTGCGGTATTTCTATGTACCGATGACCTGGAGCAGTATCAGATACAAATTCGTGAATAAAATGAGTTGGTAACCCGTTGCAGTAAGAACCGTGAACAAGATCACATTCGATTCTGATTATAGACAGATTGCTATTATTGATGGTCACATTTGGTCTAGAATTTAATACTGAAAAGTATAGTAAACCGCACTCGTATTGATCAGATAAATGTAGAGGTGGTTGAAAATACGAAACCAATTCAGATTTATTTCCAGAGATGGTGACTGTAGTAGACATGTCTTCATACTGAAGTCTTAAAAAAGAACCTGCTCATTTTATTCCTCGACTACACCAAAAACTCTTTAAGAAATCCAAACATAGATGTCCACAATTAAAAGGGTGATCACGTTGTATATTTTCATAGGCCTTGTAACATACATCCTCTTTGGTTTTACTTTTTAGAGGAAAAGTCCAAGCATATTTCGAGAATGTGTCAATAATAGCAAGAATAAATCTGTAATTTTTATTTTGCTTTGAAATTGATTGCATATCGATAAAGTCTGCTTGCCACAGGTCATCTATATCTCTCATAATAACACATCTTCGCGGGAAGTTCACCCTCGCATTTTATGAATTTCGTTCACCTGCTTCATCGTATGCATTGGTCTACATGGATGATATCCTGATTCCTGCCAAATCATTCGATGAGGGGATGGTACGTTTGGAGGAGGTGTTGCGATTACTGGCAAAAAGTGGTCTAACACTCAAAATGAGTAAATGAAATTTCTTTTATGACAAAATAGACTACCAGGGGTATGAAGTCAGTTCAGAGGGTGTTAGACCAGGGTCGCTCAAAACAGACGCCATATCCAAATTCCCTATGCCAACAAATGTTCACGAAGTTAGGAGGTTTTTAGGCCTTGCTAGCTTCTTCAGGAGGTTTGTCGTGGGATTCGCCTTAATAGCACGTCCTCTGACTGGTCTGTTGAAGAAAGACTCTTCTTGGAGTTGGGGTAGTGAAGAACTAGAATCGTTTGAGAAATTAAAACGGATTTTGGTACAAAGACCGGTCCTGGGACTTTGATCCTACTGCACTAACCCAACTCAACACCGACGCTAGCAAGTACGGGGTAGCTGGCATTTTAATGCAACAGGACAAGTCCGGGGTGTTCAAACCTGTTGCTTATTATAGCAGGCAAACCAGTCCGGGTGAGCAAAAACTACACTCCTTCGAGTTAGAGACCCTCGCTATTATTGCCTCATTGAATAGGTTTAGGCATTACTTACTTGGTATTAGATTCACCATCATTACGGACTGCAACGCTTTGCGTACAACTTTGAGTAAACGCGACTTAGTCCCACGAATTGCTCGTTGGTGGCTGCAGTTCTTAGAATACGACTGCTCCATAAATTACCGATCTGGTGACAAAATGGCACACGTAGATGCCCTTAGCAGGGGTGCTATAGACGGTAGTGCAGACGTTGATCACGTGTTAGATGTACTCTCCGTAGGTACTGACGATTGGCTTGCAACAGTGCAACAGACGGACGAAAACATTAAAAATATCGCGAATATTTTAGGCGATTCCAAATGTAAAGATGCCATTGACATATTCAAAAATTACAAGCTCGTAAATAATAATAATAATAATAAATCTTTATTTCCGTTAAACTTAGCCTATGTTTACAATTTTACAACAACATGTATGTTCTTATCGCTTATACAAAAAAACAATTTTGCAATTGATGATGGTGGGTATATGAAACTTATTGGCTAGTTTTGTGACAAACAAATTAGATAACTACCCTCCGTACTAGTTGTAAACTGTACGACGGCAGAGTAGTGCGGCCAGTTTGCTGTCCGATGTACATAGTATATGCAAACTAAACAGATTAACTGCATGTTATGTTTACAATAATATTACTTAATTCTGGTAGTGCAATAGGTTTACTAGACTTACATAGCTTACATAGTTATACTCATAATTCCTCAACATTACATCATTTTATGCTATATAATGATATTCAATCAAAACTACAAAGGACATCAACCACTTTGTATGGCGTTTGGGCTTGAACATGAACATAAAAATATTGCACTATTTTTGATTTTATTGAGTGGCTTACAGTACATAGAAAACATATATGTAGGAAGTTTTGTATCAAATTGTTTAATATAATAATAAAAAATAAAACTTCAAAACTTTAAAATAAATCAATTTATTTGTAAAATTATTCATTTTCGTAAGTTAATAAAACGTGGTCTAAAAACTGGGCCGGTGGAGTTATATTTTCATACCTAGCCCAGCTTAAATACCATATCACAGACATGATGTGAGCGCAGCAACCTACAGTTCTTCGGCCGACTATGCAATTGCAGCAATAATGCTTTATAGCTTGTATGCCTTGATTATTATCTTCATATAATATATTTACAAAATATTTTTACGGCCTATATGTCGGCTTTGTATTTTCCCTCGCAATAATGTGCAATTCTCGACCGAAGGAAATCCTTGTAAAAGCTCACTGGCTCTATCGATGCACACTTCAATAGTTTAGGAACCATCATTTCTTATGTGCTCCCCATAATAAGACTTTGCCTGTTTAATCTGATATGTCCACATGCTAATAACACAAGTTCATCAAATGTTAATCTAGGAAATTCAACAATTTCAATAGTAGCGTTTAAGTTGGAGAATTGTGCCCGTCTTCGATTTAAATTATTTTCAATTACATAATCAGCTAATATATTATTTGTGTGCAATTTTTCATTTACCAGATTTACAATTTGTCCTGCATCTATCTGATACCCTTTGGTGGAACATGTTTATTAATGCGGCAGCTATTTTAAAATCCGTCATAGCATGAGTGGATGCAGTATTGAAAAATTCACTCCTAAATATTTTATAGGACATTTTAAAAATCCCATTTACTGCTTCAACAATCCACCTGCACATTGTGACCGTTCTTGACTTATTAGCTGCCGCTGTTGATAATTGAGTTTCACCTTGTTGTAGGGATAAAGGAAAGTGAACAGTATAGTTGCACTGTTGTAGTAAAGGGACACAATTCCTGAAACCCCTATCCAGCAAAAAAAATCCCCAGGTTGAAAATACCTTCGTAAAGTATTGTTTTCATTATTAAATTCATTAATCATGATATCTGCATCCGATGTTGTTGCTGGATAGGGACCAAGTACATCTATAATATAACCATCAGAACATACCATCATAAAAGGTTTCATGAGGTTCCTATACTTATGCAAAGAATAAGTATCTTTCTGGTATAAATAATTTGAACTTTTTTGTACATATAATGCCATCCAGAATAATTATTGGGTTCCTATTTGCTCCACCGAACAGCTCATTAGGTATCATGAGATTTCTTGAAGCAATTTGAGCTCGTGTGATATGATTGATCCCTAAGTTTTGTGGAACAAAATCATCAGTAAGTATTTGCCGGACCTTTTTTAATAATCTTACTAAAGTAGTAGGGGGTGTATTTAATAGCGTTGATATCCGCTCGTTGCTGTCGCCAGTTCTTATTTTCATAAGATACGCAGCAAGAGCTAATGTGCCATTTCGCATATTATCTTTTTGTTGCACATTAGTTTTTAATTCAAAAAACTGGTGCTTGGTTAAACCAGTCCAATAATGCACTGAGTCATCAGACATTTGTTGAATATTCGAAAAGTCTAATATTACTCTTTCTTTTATGAATGAAGCAAAGTCTTCTATGTGTTTAGCATTAAAATATTGTATTGAATGCAAGTCATTACTCAAAATGTCAAAATTATTATTTCTTAAATGGAATTCACAAATCCTACATTGCTGTGGTACATAGTAATTGTACTCACTAAAAATAAAGACTCTAAGCCACAAAGGAATCCTTACTCTTTCTTCGGCAGTGCAACCAGGTAAGAAACAATGTGCTTGTGTATCTGGAGCTCTTCTCATGTGAGGTAAAAATATCGAACCAACTGGTGCTTCAACTCCCTGTTGTATTTCTGCGTTATCACCCTGCTGTACATCATCAATAGCATCCCTCCCAACATTGCGTACTGTGTCTGTCAGCTCTTTGCCAACAAGGATGGCAGATTCTATCAGATGCCGTCAACTAAAACAAAAAAGAACATTATTATAATATGAAGAATGAATAACCTTATCATCATCAGCATCAACTGCCTATAATCATTAAACCCTGTTTTGCATACAGTCAGGTAAGGGATTGCTATTGTTGATCATAAGTAAATGCCTTATTCCCTGACATTTATAGGTATCTTTAAGTCTGCTTACACGTCACTTACAAGGAGAAAATAAAAAAACCTTAAAGATCTCTGCAATTACAATAGTGCACTATATGGTAAGACCACATAAAGCTGTTATTTTGGAACCTACATCATATTAAAAAAAAAACAATTACCTCACGTGGTTGAATCCATTGCAAAATCACACTTCTGATATGCCCCTCTCGTTCCGTGTTATTGCTTATCCCATGAGATCGAATCCTTAACAGTGAACACCTGCAGTTCACACATAACTGTCTGTGATGACCTGGATCTGAGCTCGTTGAAGCATCAGATGATGAACCTGCCACGCTGGCAGATGCATTCAATGCTATAATCCAACAAGGATGGCATACAAAGCTGTTCTGTCCAATCTGTAAAAAAAATATTTATGACAAATAATTAAAAAAAACCAGCAATTGAATTCTAAGTAGTATTTCAAATAATGGCCAACACCATGTCTTAAAAAATCTTGCTGTTGCAGACAGACAATAAAACATCATACCTCATCTCTTACGATTTAGGCTATTCGTATAGCAATCATCCTTGTAAAAATGTTTTTTTTTTTATGTGCAATAGACTTTAAAATAATGATCGTCCAAAACCTTTCACTAGTGCGAGCCAACCCAACTATTAAATTGCAATTATGTACTTAATCATCTCAGAAGTTGGAACTTACCACTTGTGGTGCGATCCATTGCAGTATAACTCGCTGCACTTCCACAAGATTAATAATGTGTCTTCTCCTGTGAGTGATTTCAAGACCACAATTTATACAATGCATAGATTCACTAGGCAAAATCGGGAAGTCCATATTCATGCGCGGGTCGTCATGTAAAACGGGTTCATTATCCGAAGAAATGCCAGGGTAAACGTTTAAAGCGGGTTCTGAGTCCAAGAGTGAGCCGGGATCGTTAGGTAAAAAATCATCAGAATCCATTTTTAAAAGCGTAAGTTGTCAAAAATATCCAAAGTCGAAATAATATTCACAAACGAACAAGAGCACGAACACAGCGAATGACATTGACATTGACAATCGATCACCAATCGATTCTGGATCGGGGTTGCCAGTTCTCTGCACTAGGAATCAGTCGAGTATACGATTTGAAATCGATTCCTGATTGCTGATTGATTGATTGCTGTTTTGCTTTGCGTTTTATTTTTGTATATTATGCTGAGCTGTTTTGCTTTGCGTAATTATTTTGGTTATGGCCCATGTTGCATTCTAATTAGAATCTTCAAGAAAAGCACGCGTTAATAATACTCGCTACCATGACGGACAAAACTCAAATGAACGAAGACGAAATACCAATTACGACGATTATTACAATTGTTACGTTTACTACATTTTTTTCTCGATAAAAACTTTCTTCGTTTGTTCTACGTTGCGTAGGCAAGCTGATGATTTTTAACACTTCAAAAAAAAAATGTTGATCTACATAAACTATATTTTTTTATTTGTGTGAGGTTAAGATGATGATGATGCTAATGATGAATATTCCACAACGGCTAGATAAAGCTCGGTCTTCCATCAAACATTTTAATGTTTTGAAGCTCTCGGATTGAAACATCGAATATCGATGTTATTTTTTTTGAATTTTTATTTTGGCAACCCTTACTCAATGCATCCCGCATGTTGCACAGCAAAGCAACTGTCACCATACACAACCAATAATCAATTAAAAATCTTTTTTATTCGTTTTTAATATCATTTAGTTTGACACTCCCAAAAGAAACCAATGTTTACTAAATATTATTACTAAATTATTTATTAATTTCTTTTTTCCCAATACAGCTGTTCACCGGTTAGCCCATTTTGGTTGAAGTCCTTTGTGACAAATAGTCTGACTTGGCATTGTATCTTTAACGCAAAAATGACAGCAAAAGGCAATTGCCCATTTGAGGCCCTCAGTGAACATTAGACTAGAGGAAAAATACTTTATGCATTAATTTTGCCATAAAAAAATATGCTTTCAGTTTTTTTCAAATGAGCGCCACTACAATCTACAACAATTCGATAATAAAAAGTAATTCTATTGAAATAACAAGAAGTTTTTTGATTTTAACGCTGGTAAAATATTGCCAGCATCAAAATAATATTTTATGTATTTTCATTAATCAATCGATTAGAATCGATGTATAAACAAATACAAATATCTCAACGGCATACCCATGGGATTTTACTGGTATTGTAATAAAAAATCAACTAAAATAAAATATACATGAAAATAAAAACTAATTTGTACTTGTAAAAAAAAATAAGAAAAAAAAATTAATAATCGATTTTTTTTTTAAATAATCGATATATCGTTTTCATGTTATTATTTTTTCGTTAAAAAGACAACACTGAATTGAATCTGTCACTGACACTTCGCTTGTTGCTTGCTCAATGTGGATGTGTTTTGATTTTTCTTCGATTTCTTTTACTGCGACCTGGCTTTGTTTTATGGACTTGATTTGGATTTTTACCAACGACTTTGGCTTTGTTTTATGGATTTTGTTCTCACCATCAACGACAACTTTGGCTTTGGAATCAAGGATCACGGCTGCATTCGATTTTGGATACCGATCAATAACGTTTTAAATGACCGAAGAACATTGTGTTAATTGTGGTTTTAACCTGACTGAGATTCAAAATCATACCTTGGAACCCGAAGAAATAAGTGTGATACAGCAGTGGGTTGCACCACAGCAGGTAAATATACAAACCATAAAATGATTTTGTTATTGCCTACATCATCATCAAATTATTTACATAAAATAATATTGTTTTAGGTGTCAAGAGATAATCTTATTTGCCACAACTGCTGGTTGGTAGTAACTGCTAGCCTGGCTCCTCAACAAGAGCCGGAAGGATCTGTACGTCAAAACAGCTGCATTTATTGTGGACGGTCTGTTAGACGGATAAGAAGTCACCTATTAAGAACAGATACAGAGAGAGAAAGTCTCATTAGAAATGTAATTATGGAATGGATTCAACCTCGAGAGGCAAGTTTTTAAAATACTTAACAAATGTATGATAAATCTGTTTACTGTTATTATTTAGTTTATAATAATAAAATATACTTTTTAGGTTTCATCCTTAAGCCGCATCTGTCATCCGTGCTGGCAGAGAGCTGACAGGGCCGCTGTTCATTTTGTACAAGAATCAGCATCAACATCTTCAGCTGCGACTAATGAATCAGAAATCATTCTACCAAATTACACAAGGGCTGCAAATACAGAAAGACATTGTATTTTTCCGGACTGTCATGGAACTGAGAGAAAGCACATTCCTACATCAATTCGTGTGAGATTGTTATGTGATTTATCTTTTTATGTTCCTCAAAACTGCCGTATCTGTCACTTTCACCTTAGAAACTGTATATGGGACAGTTTAATTGTAGAAAATGGAAACCATACCTTCACCGCAGCATTCATTGAAGATTTGCTATCATTACTAAAAAATCAGATAGGTAATAATATTGATTTTGAAAATATTGAAGACAGCGATGATCATTTAGTTTATTATTGGCTTGGTATGTCTAAACATCAGTTTAGACGAATATTAGATGAAGTTCCTCGGTTAAATAATAGCCACAGAGGAGCTACTGGACTGGCAGCTTATTTAACTAAACTAAGAACTGGTGATTCAGATCAAAGACTTTCTACATTATTTAAAGTACCTAGAAGTACTTTGGAAAGACTAATGAATAATGCAAGAGAACTTCTTACTCAAGATTTTGTACCACAAAACCTAGGTCTACGGCACATTACTAGAGACAACATTGCTCAGAGGAATTTAATAATCCCTAATGGATTATTTGGAAGCACAAATCAAGTTAAACCCATAGTAATCATGGATGGAACTTATGTCTACATCCAGAAAAGCTCAAATTATAAATACCAAAAACAAACATACTCTCTTCACAAGTTTAGGAATTTAATGAAACCATTTATTATAACTTGTTGTGATGGTTATATATTAGATGTGATGGGGCCCTATCCGGCAACAACATCAGATGCCGAAATTCTTAAAAATGAATTTAGTTCACAAAATGCACCAATGAGGAGATTCTTTGAACCTGGGGATGTATTTATATTAGACCGAGGTTTTAGGGACGCAATACCACTTCTAACAGAATGTGGGTATTCTGTTAAAGTTCCAGCATCACTCGAGGAAGGTGAATCACAATTATCCACTGTTGATGCTAATAATTCCAGAAAAGTCACCATTTGTCGCTGGGTTGTTGAGGTCGTAAATGGTCTATTTAAACAAGCGTTTAAATTGTTTCGGCAAGAATTTTTTAATCGGGCATCTACTCACATGATGCAAGATTTTGCAGTAGGTGCCGCATTAATTAATAGGTTTCATACTAGGATCCTAGATAGACCTGATGCTACTGAAATATTATCTATTATTAATCAAAGAATGTATATCCATAATACTTTAGCAGATTATGTAAATGAATATCATTTAAATCGCAGGAGGGCTCAATTTGTTAATATTACCGTTGGTTCTGATAATTTAAATGACTTCCCACGATTAACAATGAACGATTTAATATTAATAGCATGTGGTACATATCAAATAAAACAAGCTAGATCATATTATGGAGAACATATTAGAGCCAACGGTATGTATAGTATTGAAATATGTAGAGAACAAAATAGCAACCTACCAAGCGAATTAATTAATGAAAACTGCTGGCTTTTGCGTGCCAAAATACAAAGTAGGCATATAAGCCGTAAGGTATATTTTGTGTACATTAAAATAAATAATAATTATGCTGGCAGAGAGGCAATTGATGCATATTGTTGTAATTGCATAATAGGAAAACGCACGGTAGGTTGTTGTGCCCATACCATGACTGTGCTTTGGTACATAGGTTGGGCAAGATATGAATCTAATATATGCCCTCCTGCGCCATTTTTAGATGATTTGTTAATTGTATATGACAATGAAGAAAATATAGATATATAAAATAGCAAATGTGTTTTTTTATACCCTAATAACCACAATTGGATAAAAATATATTAGAAACCCCCTCCTATCATAATCAAGCATTGAAAAAAGATAAGTTCTTGAATTACCTCACAGTCACACACTTTTTCAGATAGAAAAAACCTCAAATTGTTTTTATTTTTTTTAATATTTCTAAAATAGTGGCGTCAATTTGAATATAATTTTTAGATATCTAATACTATGATGATTTTAAAACACTCCATTTTTATAGTAATACTTGATGTCCATCTTGGGCCTAGGACACTATGGAGGCTAGGCATTCCCCTTTTAATGCGTGATACGACGTTACACGTGTTTTAATATTGTAAAAAACAAAGAAAAAAGACAAATATGACATTTTAAAATACATTCCCTAGAGTTACGTCAAACAACACTAATTAATAATTTCTCTGTTGATTCGTAGTCCATATTTTTGAGATATTTATCTACAATATTTTTGCACACAAACTTGCTGCATTTTGATATAGCTACAGACTGATTGATTCTATTGTATACAAAAGGTCCTAGGTAACGAAAGAATTTCTGCGCAAAACTTGTTCTACAGAAGGGAACAGTGTAAGCCATAAATTGTCGTCTTTTATTTGAAATTTGTAATGGTTTCGTATGTTGTTTTAGTACTATTGTCTTAACGAATAATTGCCTTACGGTAAGTACTGAGTATTCTTCATATAAATCCACAGTAGGATACCTGAAATTTTTAAAATTAATTATCTTTATAATTGCTCGTTGCGCTCTTTCTACTTTAATTAAGTAAGTTTTTGCCGCGCCTCCCCATGCCATTATACCATAGGTAGCGACAGATTGACACAATGCACAATAAACTGCCTTTACTATTTTATTATCATTTATATGTCTAATTTTTTTAAAAAGTGTTATTAGTTTTCGTAGTCGAGAGTTGAGATTATTAATATGGATTAAAGAGTGTTGGACCTAGCACGGAGCCTTGCGGCACGCCAAAGTAAATTGGGGCACTATCACTAATAACATCACCGATTTTTACAGCCTGACTTCTATTTGATAGGTAATCAGTGAAAAGGTCAAGTGGCACTCCTCGGATTCCCATGTGTTCGAGTTTATTTAGTAAATTAGGGACTGAGACAGTGTCAAAAGCCTTTGCCATATCTAAAAACACTCCCAAGCATTTTTGCTTCTTATCTAATTTGGCACTTAAATGACTTACAAGGCGTTCAATAACATCAGATGTGGACTTTTTCTCTCTAAATCCATATTGATTACAAGACAGTAGATTTTGAGATTCTAGAAAGCTTAGAAGGCGAATATTAATTAATTTTTCAATTACTTTTGACAGACAAGGTAATAGAGCAATTGGTCTGTAATTGGAGACACTGTCTCTGTCTCCTGATTTATATACAGGAACAATTATTGCTTGCTTTAGTACAGTCGGGAATATTCCATTCTCAAGACAAATATTGCTTATATAAGTAATTGGTTTGATCAGACTACCTATAGCCTGTTTCATGAATACAGAGGAGATGCCATCCCATCCAGTCGACGCTGAGTTTTTAGGTGAGAGTATAATTTTACGTATTTCTTGTTCACATGTTGGCAAGAGCATTAGAGATGATTGAGGAGCATAATCCGAGTTTGCAACAGGACCCTTTTCTGTACCAGCCGAGCATTTCTCTAGTATATCGCTTGCTAAATTGTGTCCTATATTAACGAAGTAGTTATTTACACAATTAACAGATTCCAGTTGACTAGATTTTACATTCAGTAGTTCAATAGGTGTTTTAGTAGTAGTATCTAGATTACATATCTGTTTTATAATATTCCAGGTCTTTTTAATGTCTTTTTTGTTTTCGTTAATTTGTTTTCTTTCATACATTCTTTTCAGTTTTTTTAATAATCCATTACAATAATTACGATATCAAGTATATGAAATTTTAAGTACTTGATCGTCAGTTTTTTTTCTGAGCTTAAAATGCAGTCTATCTCTAAATTTGATGCACCGTAGTAGACCTGGCGTTACCCATGGTTTAATAGTTCGTTTTCGATTAGGCATTGTATGTTGAGTAGTGTATTTATCTAAAATATTTTTAATTACAGTTAAAAAATTATATGTTGCCGAATTAGGATCATTATCACAAGTGATTACACTCCAGTCAAAACCATTCAATTCAGTCAAGACCTTTGCATAATCAGTCCGTCTTATGTACTTATTTTGTGCTTTCTTTATAGGAAAGGAATTAAATAAAGATATTATGAGCGTACTATGATCGGTAACTGTAGTTTGGCAAACAGTACAAAGGCTCTTAAGGGTTGATCTGATAAAAAAGTGGTCTAAACAATTATTACCACGAGTGGGATAAGTGTGAGCTGTTAGAAGTCCATGCATTGCTAATAGATTCAAGTATGCGTTAGATTTATTATCATCGGTTTCGGTTATATCAATGTTGATATCACCCGTGAGGACAATGTGTTTGTATTTTTTGAGGTCTGACAATACTTGATCAAGGGAACTAATAAAGTTTTCAATAGACTTGAAAGACGGCGATCGATAAATACAGATAAAGGCATACTCTTTATTTATATCAATGACTAAGCTATCGGCCTCTTTCAGAAATGGTTCATGAACAGTTATGTTTAAAGTATTTTTAGCGTAGATTGTTACACCGCTGTTTTGGTTAATATGATTTTGTGTTTGGTAGCTAGTATAATCAGGTAAGACAGGGAGTTCAGAAACATGAGGCAACCAACATTCGGTTAGTATAATTTAATCGAAATCAATTTTTAGTCTTGTTAACAGGATTTGAAAATCTTCAAAATTTTTGTTAAGGCTAATAATATTTTGTACTATCATTTTAATTCCTATCTGAGAAATATTAAGGAGTTTGCTACAGTCATCCGGATTATCAACCAAGCATGAAGTGCCAACACTGATGTTTTCATCAACGTCGGCAATAACGTGATCCAAGTTATCAACCATAGTCAACACTAATATTTGAGGAGTTGAATTTGTTAACACTTGGTTGACAACTGCAATACGTAAAACAGGATCGTGTACCGGACTGAATCATAGAGATTGTGTTGAGTTTGACGCAGACTCTAAAGAATGTATAACTTAAATTAAAAACAAAAAACAAAACTGTGTAACATACTTTGTAGTTACGCAGCTCACTTGAAGATAGCATAATGAAAAACAAGCTAAAACAAAGTTTCATGAAAATAAGAGATACTAAAACTAACATGCATAATAAAACAATCAATTTAAAGTGTAGTCATGCCTGTTTAAACTTGGCAACAAGATGATCGAGCTGAAACTGTGTTTTGACATGTATAGCAGACTGCCCGTCTTTTTCACGCAGCAAGATTTTACCCTCGAAAACCCGACAGTATTTGTATTTACCAGATTTTACCAGTTGTCGTGCAGAGAAGTATAATTTTCTAGCTGTAGCTGTCAAAGAATCTGAGACATAAATTAATGTTTTTTCAGTTCCCAGTTTAAGAACTTCAGTATTTATCTTATCAGATGTATTCTTGTTGGAATCTTTAACAGCGTTTAGAATTTTCTTTTTCAGGTCGGTTTCCTTATATTCAACAATTATTTTATTTAATCCAAATTTAGCTCTGTGTATTCTTTTTATAGAGTCGTGGTCGAAAGGCACCTTAACCACTTCTTCTAATTTTTCATTTTTGGTTTCTGGGACGTTACTTATTTCCATAATATTCATACGATGAAATCTATTTATCTCTTCCAATTCTTTTTCCAAAAAGTCAATTCTTTTAAATGCTTCATCCTGGACCAATATCAGAGACTCTTGTTTTATTTTCAGTTCATTGATTTGTTTTTTATTGTCTTCTAAGAGGTTTTTAATCTCTTCGCCCTGCTTCTTTGATTCCAATATAGTATCAATCAGTTCCTTATGCTTGGCATCTTGTTGTTCAGTCCATAATTTAAACATGTTCCTTAATTCCATTTGAAGTTCAGAATATTCATGAGTCTGTTTGCGTTTCCTCGTCGATATGAAGCTTTCAGGTTCTTCTGTTAGATTCGGCTGAGAAGAATATTTCTCTCCCTGAGGTGAACGCCTCATATTGAATCTGATTTCCTTGCGTTTACTATGTAAAATTTTGTGACGTATGCGTAAGCTTGGATTGATGTTTTTTCTTACCGACAAGGTAAAATAGTTCCAGAATCGAGGACTTAAGGTGTTTTTTTGTATAACACTGAATTTTATGAGTGTCTTTTAAATTCTTATAAAAATAACTAGTAGCACGTCCGTTCACAGCAGCGACTGGCGCGCGATCGGAAATGGGCGGGTATATCGCATAATTGACGAAAATACTATCCGTTGGGTTGTTCCAAGTGGTACCAGATGGCAAATACTGAAAGCCAATCATGATGATGTGGGACACTTCGGGTTTGACAAAACTTTGGCGCGCTTACAAGCTACTTATTGGTTTCCAAAGATGAGACGATTTGTAAAAAAAATACGTCTCTGCTTGCCTTCAGTGCGCACATCACAAGCTGCCAAGTGGTGCCAGACCCGGCGAACTACACCCCATCCCTAAAGCTATCATACCATTCCATACCATACATGCGGATCATCTCGGTCCTTTTATCCGCACCAAGCGTGGCAATACATTCATCCTTGTTATCATAGACGCTTTTACTAAATTTGTTGATATCACCGCTGTGCGAAATACCAAATCGGCCACAAGCATTGGGGTATTCAAAGAGCATTTTAGTTATTTCGGCGTGCCAACCCGTTTGATTACGGACTAAGGGACGAGCTTCACTAGTAGGCAGTTTAAAACGTTTGTTCAATCATGTGGTATAAAGCACGTGCTCAATGCCGTCGCCACACCCCGAGTGAATGGCCAAGTGGAACGGTACAACCGCACCATTTTGGCAGCGCTCGGGGCAATGAACCACGACAAACCAAATGGTGTATGGGATGAACATTTACCAGACATACAGTTAGGTATCAATACCACTGTACACGCCACTACCAAAAAGACTCCAGCGGAGCTTCTTTTCGGGCGAAATCTAACTAACCCATCTGAAGGTTTGTTAAATGATGTAATAAACGAAGTTACGTCTGAGGTTGGGGATAGTTTGGACGATGTTAGGGCTACGGCCGGTGAGCTTATTAGGACACAACAGGACAAGGATAAGAAATGGTATGATAGGTACAGGAAAATGGGAATGCATTTCCAAGAAGGTGATTTAGTTAGAGTAGTAAGAGCCGCGACAGAAATAGAACGACAGTCTAAGAAACTCGAACCTAAATGTAAAGGCCCTTACAGAATTAAGAAGGTGCTCCCTAATGATAGGTTCGTGGTCGAGGACACACCCCTCACAAAGACTAGTAAGAGGTACGAGGCTGTGGTAGCCATTGATAAAATATTCCCATGGATCTACTTTAATGAACCCGTATCAACCGATTGTGAATCCGAGCATGATGATTGTGAATCCGAATGTGAAAAGTTGTAAATAGATGCATAATGAAGATGAATATTATCCAATTAAGTACACTTTCGCCTTCAATTATATTGTGTATTTCTAATATGTACATTTAAAGAACTAAGAAATCGATGTCATAAATAAAAAGTAACATCAATGTGGTTTTAAGTTTTGATGATTAATGTCTTGTATCATCTAAACTATCTCATGTACTAATGGCTGAAATATTTGCTGGTCAACGTCATGGACTAGTAAGTACCGATTCATTGGTTGGTTGTGTCATGATTTTCAAATATTAATAAGATCTGTTGTAATGATTTATTAAAAATAAACATAACATATTGATAGAATTTGATGTGACCAAAGAGTTTATAAAAACTCTTTGGTCAAATTTTTGATACAGTTCCCGCCAAATAAAAAAAAGAAAAGGTATCCTATTTTTGGAGGGAAAAATAAGAGGTTCTTCTGATGGAAGTCACCTTTATGAGATTCCATAATTATTACATATTAATATATTAAGCTTGATACTGATGTTAATACCAAGTTTGTATTCTGTACGTATGCGCACAAGTTTATAAATACAATTGTTGGTACTGAAAAGGCGTATCATTTCATTTCACAAGTGGGATAAACCAAAACGGTACGTAATACTATTTGTTTAATATGAATTGCTTTATTTGATAAAAAAAAACTGTTACACGCTCACTTTTGGAGAATTTATCATGTATGAGGTACATAATATGAGAATGACTACCTACAACATTTAATATATTTTACAAAATATTGTTTTTGTTATTGTTATATCTATGCTATGGCTATGCTATCATAAGCAATAAAAAAGGAGGGTAAGTAGTAAGTAAAGTATTTATGTATTTAAATTGGGATTTGATGCCTTTATGAATAAATAAGACCACGGATTTAAATGAGCAACATTTTTACGTTTTACTTATGATTATTTACAAGCATCCTTAGGTAATTGTAACTTATTATTCCAGCTTTAGTTATTGCCATGATAATTTGCTAAATGGATACCCAGTGAACTGTTTGTTCACAGGGTCTATGTTAGGAGACATGCTATGTGACTTCGCTAGATTTTTGAGTGGGTATGTTTCCCACTGGATACTGAGCGATTCACTGGTTGTTGGATTATGTTAGGGGGCGTACCTTGTGATTTCACTGGATTTTTGAGTGGGTATGGTTCCTGCTGGTTATTGAGTGAGTCACTGGTCGTCGGTTTATGTTAGGGGGCGTACCTTGTGATTTCACTGGATTTTTGAGTGGGTATGGTTCCTGCTGGTTGTTGAGTGAGTCACTGGTCGTCGGTTTATGTAAGGGGGCGTACTATGTGATTTCACTGGATTTTTGAGTAGGTATGGTTCCTACTGGTTGTTGAGTGAGTCACTAGTCGTCGGATAATTTGTTGTGAATGTTTAGTAGCTTGAGTTATACCTATGCTACTACTATTTTACCCGAATTTGAGGATGTGATAACAGACTATAATCTGATAACTATGATATGATTACTATACAGTTTTTTTTTTATACAATTATGAAACCTAGCCATTTATATGTTATTGCTGTTTGGTGTCACATTTGATCAGCTAAATATGAATTTTAGTTTGAAATATTTCTTGATTTTTACCCGTACTTTCGTACTAAATTTAGTTTTGATTGTGTATTTTAAATGATTTAAATGTAGGTACCTGTGTTAAGATTTCAACACCAACTCCTTTTTTTTTATTTGATTTGATAAATAGTACCTATTGCGTGATGTATGTCTTTGGTTGATAATAATGTTTTTAAGCATACTAATCAAAATATGGTTATTTGCGAATTATGTAAATAAATTAATGATAATGCTTATTGTGATGGGTCATTCACATGGTATCGTTTTTTATGTTGGTAAAGTTTGGATGGATTACTCCTCAAGTAATGTACAATGTTTCAGTGAGGAGTGACGATGACGTCTGATGTTGAGCCTGGTACCCCGCCTGGTACACCTCTGAGGCGCCGGCGTAAATCCAAGAACATGAAGGCTAGGTGGAGAAGCCCATCGTCATCTAGTTCAAGTAAAGAGGCTGTCCCAAGAAAGATACGTAACCGTGCAAGAGAGTTTTCTGCTAAAGATATCCTCAAGTTAGTTAAACATGTTACAAGAGACCCTCCCAGGAACTCTTGGAACAACAACAATCTTCATAATGTTATCCCCGAGTTTGATCCGTCGAATAGAACACAAACTATTGAAAGCTGGTTGCGCAAGGTCAATGAATGCGCTATTATATATGGATGGGATGAGAAACAAATTGTCCACTTTGCGTTACAAAAATTAGCTGGTCTTGCAAAACGATGGTTTGCATCATTGCCAACGGTTGTCTACACTTGGGACGAGTGGCAGGTTAAACTCAAAAAGGCTTTCCCTAGTGAAGAAAATTACGGACGTTTGTTAGAAGAGATGTTAAATCGTACCGCACGTGGTGATGAAAGTCTTCGTGAATATTTTTACGATAAATTAGGATTATTAAATAGATGTGAAATTACCGGTAAAAAAGCTGTTGATTGTATCGTATACGGTATAAGCGACCGTTCGATTAGGAATGGGGCGCAAGCTCAGAATAGTTCGGAACCCGAAGATTTACTTAACTTTCTTGCATCTCAGAGACCTCAACCGCAGCTTAATAATCAGATTACTAATAAATTACGTGAACGTACAACTCAAAAGCCAAGCTCTAGTAATACCTGCGGAAGTTCAAATGGTGCTGTTAACAATTCAATCACTTGTTACAACTGTCGTTCGAAAGGTCATCCGTATTTTAAATGCACGAAGCCCCTTATTAAATGCAAACAATGTCATCGGGTAGGACACGATAATGATGGATGTAAATTAGAACCCTTTGTAGCTTCGAATTCAAAATCTAACCAAATAGAAAATATACCAGATAGAAAGACATTAAAAATTATTTCTTACAGTAACAGCAACTCCAAATATTTTAAAACCGTTGTTATCAATGATAAGCCTTTGGAGGCATTTATTGATTTTGGTAGTGAGTGTACACTCTTGCGTAAGACCGATGCAGAATTATTAAATTTAGTTAAAAACTTTGATAACGTTCCGATTATTAAGGGTTTTGGTCAGTCGTCAGTTGTACCTCTGTACAAGACTAATGTATTTGTTAGGATCGACGAAATTGAATCTGATACTGAGGTATTAGTTGTAGAGGACGTTCACATGGAGACATCACTTATAATTGGTCAGAATTTTACAGAATTGCCGTTTATCACTATTTTGAAGGATAGTTCCACACTGACATTTTACAAAAGCCCAAGCTTAGTCTTTTCTAACGATTCAAAAGATATTTTAAAACTTTATGTTGCTGATAGAATTGAAATCTTAAAAACCAATATTGTCCCAGTTCATTCAAACTGTGACTTCACGGGAGATGTTTTTATAGAAGGATACAACGCTGTCGGAACGGGTAAGGAGTTCCGTCTATTACAGGGTGCTTACAATATTTGTAATGGTAAGGGATCTGTTGTTGTATCAAATTTATCAACCCACATTATAACATTACAACCAGATGTTTTAATTGCTAGAGCAATTCCGTTTGATGAACAGAAAACTTGCCAAATAAATAAGATAGTAAAAAAATCTACTACTGTAGAACCTCTCAATAAAAACGACATTAAAACAGGACCTAGATTAAATGAGGAACAATTGGATAGGTTGTACTTGTTGTTGCAAAATTACCGCGATTGCTTTGCTACAAACCTTAACGAAATAGGTTGCGTTGTCGATGTAGAAATGAAAATCAATTTAGCAGATAACAAGCCAGTTGTCTACCGTCCATATCGGTTGTCACACTATGAACGCGAACGAGTCCGTGAAACTATTGACGAATTGCATCAAAACGATATTATTGAGGAATCGAAGTCTGACTATGCCAGCCCAATTTTAATGGTCAAAAAGAAAACGGGTGAGCAGCGATTGTGTGTTGACTTTCGAGCCCTGAATAATAAAACTATTAAAGATCGTTTTCCGCTGCCTATTATAGAAGACCAAATATCGAACCTTAGTGGCAATTGTTTCTTCACGACCCTGGATCTCGCTTCAGGCTATTATCAAATACCCATGGCTAAAGAAAGCCAACATCTTACGGGTTTTGTCACACCCGATGGGTATTTCGAATTTAAAAGAATGCCTTTCGGTTTGGCGAACGCACCAGCCGTGTTCCAGAGAATGGTTAACAAAGTTCTCGGGAACAGACGGTTTGAATATGCGTTAGCATATTTGGATGACGTTTTAATCCCCTCAAAAACTGTAGACGAAATGTTTCATAGACTAGAAGACGTGTTAATACTTTTTAGGCAACATGGCTTAACGTTAAAACTGAACAAATGCCGATTCTTCGATAGTACTGTTAGTTACCTTGGGTATGAAATCTCGCCACAAGGCGTTCAGCCAAGTGAAACAAAAATTTTGGCGGTTAAGGAATTCCCGAAACCGCGAAATGTCCATGAGGTCCGACAATTTCTAGGGTTGACTGGTTATTTCCGAAAGTTTATAAAAGGTTATGGAGAGGTCGCTCGTCCGCTTACATCTTTATTAAAAAAAGATTGTTTATGGCAATGGTCTTCCACAGAAGACCAGGCATTTTCAATTTTAAAGGATAGGCTAGCTGGTCGGCCGGTCTTGGCTCTTTATGATCCAACCCTTGAAACAGAACTCCACACCGACGCTAGTGCTCTGGGCGTAGGAGGTATACTTATGCAATGGCAGAAGGATACTAGGGTCTTAAAACCCGTCGCTTACTTTAGTCGACAGACTACTCCCGAAGAGAAACATCTGCATTCCTACGAACTAGAAACACTAGCTGTTGTATGTTCTTTAAAAAAATTCCGTGTGTATCTGCTGGGCATTCATTTTAAGGTTTATACCGACTGTGCTGCTCTCCGCACTACACTAACTAAAAGGGATCTCGTACCGCGAATAGCAAGGTGGTGGCTACAAATAAGTGAGTTCACGTTTGATATTGAGTATCGTCCTGGTGTTCAGATGTCGCACGTTGATGCGTTAAGCAGAAACACTAAATTATCTGCGGAACCAGATGATAGCCCCTCTGTTGGAGTATATACTATATGCAAAGAGAACTGGCTTTTATCGTTGCAAATTAGCAGACCCCGAAATATCCCGTATATTTAAAATCCTTAAACCTGAAGATGATCAGGAATGTAGGGACATTCGTAAAAACTATGTTGTAAAAGATCATACTGTATATAAAAGGGTAGACGATAAATTATGCCTTGTTGTTCCGCGGAGTGCTCGATGGCAAATATGCCGAGCTAATCACGATGAAATTGGTCATCTGGGTTACGCAAAAACCCTAGAAAGAATACAAAATTTATACTGGTTCCCTAAACAAAGAAAATTTGTAAAAAAATATGTTGCGGCGTGTTTAGAGTGCGCTTATAATAAGGACAACGCGTCAAAACAAAAGTCGGGTCATTTGTATCCAATAGAAAAAGTACAAATACCGTTTCACACGATCCATATGGATCACCTTGGCCCCTTTGTTAGAAGTAAAGACGGTAATACCCACATTTTAACGATAGTAGACGGTTTCACAAAGTATGTCTTCGTAAGAGCGGTTAAAGATGTGAAAACAAAAACCACGGTTAAGGTCTTGGAGAAAATATTTTATGACTTCGGTGTTCCAGCTAGGATTGTGTCTGACCGTGGAACAAGCTTTACGTCAAAAGACTTTAAAACCTTTTGTAATACACATGGTATTAAACATATCTTAAACGCAGTAGCTTGTCCCAGAGCTAATGGTCAGGCAGAGAGATTTAATCAAACCATCTTAAATTCTTTGTCATCTCAAAACTTTTCAAGTCATGAACGCGACTGGGACAAGTGTCTGGGAAAAATTCAATGGGGCATTAACAACACTGTTAATGCCTCAACACAGAAAACTGCGACAGAAGCTATGTTTGGAATTAAATTACGCGATGTTTTGTCGAATAAGCTTAACGCCGATAACAGTTTAAGTACTAATTTAGAGTTGCAACAAGTCAGAAAACAAATCAGTAATAATATAGAGAAAAAACAAGAAAAACAAAAAGAAAGGCATGATGCAAATCGAATCCCAGCAGCTAAGTATGAGATCGGTGATTTAGTTAAAATTTCTCGAAATAATTTTGATAATGATAAGAAAAGTACAAAGCTTCTGTCGAAGTTTGTGGGTCCATACAAGGTCACTGAAGTTCTAGGCAATGACCGTTATAGAATAACAGATGTTCCTGGTTTTACTAAGAATGGCAAACCGTATAAAACTGTTATTGCAGCTGATAGAATCCGACCATGGATACACATAAAAACGTTGGAACTGCATAGCTCCGATGTGAGTAGCTCTGAAGATGCTGGCAAAAGTAACTCTGAGTAAAGCCAACTTAAAATATTTCCTTATATTGTCTATTTAATTACAAAATATTTTCTTAAATGTACAAGCTTTAGTTTCATATCTTGTCAAGTTTTAAAATTTTATATACATTTTATAATGTATAGAAATGTGTATGTTTTGTGTGTTATTATTATACTTTTATTTTTTTTTTCTTTCCCATTTTTTTAACATTCAAGAATGTCATGATTTGTTAGACAATTTTCATTCTATGATTGTTGTTGTATGTGCCAGGAGGCTACACTGTGTCGGATGGCCGAATGTCATGATTTTCAAATATTAATAAGATCTGTTGTAATGATTTATTAAAAATAAACATAACATATTGATAGAATTTGATGTGACCAAAGAGTTTATAAAAACTCTTTGGTCAAATTTTTGATACAGTTCCCGCCAAATAAAAAAAAGAAAAGGTATCCTATTTTTGGAGGGAAAAATAAGAGGTTCTTCTGATGGAAGTCACCTTTATGAGATTACATAATTATTACATATTAATATATTAAGCTTGATACTGATGTTAATACCAAGTTTGTATTCTGTACGTATGCGCACAAGTTTATAAATACAATTGTTGGTACTGAAAAGGCGTATCATTTCAGTTGTTATGTAGGTGCGTAGGGACACAAGTGAAACTACTCACGGCTAATAGCACACTGCTTTAATCCTGCATTAGAGGTTTGGGTGGGGACGCAGCGCACGCTTACATACGCGCTGCTCACACATACATATACAACACTTCCCCCTTATTTGAACAAAATGATATATAGTTGTGCAAATACAATATTAATTAACAATAGAAACATACGAAAGTTACAGAAAAGGTTTATAATCTACCCTGGGAATGTTTCTCAACAGTCTTTCTGGATTCCTTGAAATTGGATCCGAGACTGTATTTGTGTCTGCAGACGGTGGTGATTGCAGATCTGCCTCGTCAGTTCCCTCCCCCGCGGGATTCTGTACCTGAGGGTCGCCAGGCTATGGCTCGCTACGACTGTTGTTAGAATCATCAAAGTCATAATGATGTTGCGCCTCCGTCTGTTGTGAAACATTGCCCTTGCCATCTTTAAATAATATTATTTGATTTTTATGCTTTTTCACATCACACGTCGAAATCAAGTCCTGAATAAGGTAAAGTACTGTACCCAGTCTCTTTTTAATGATACCTTTGCACCAACGGAATGTAGCATTATTTAAAAACTTTTTGTACATTATCTGATCCCCTGGCTTAAACACTTGTTTATTACTACCTCCACGTGCTTTTATTTGCGAACACTGTTGACGGTAAACATTATTAGTGAGGGATGTGAGAGAGGCCGAAGGGGTTTTCGGATTGATCAGATCTAATCGTGACCTCAACTTGCGACCAAACACTAGCTCAGCCGGTGAGAACCCCGTGACAGAATGGACCGAATTACGATAGTCAAAAAGATATTTTAATATTTTAAACTTGCAATCACTTTTATTGCGCGAATTAATAACGCATGATTTAATACCTTTTTTAACGATTTTAACATAACTTTCCGCTTGCCCGTTACTTTCCGGATTGTAGGCCGGTGACGTCATATGGTCGATGCCGTTTCTTAAACAAAAATTTCTAAACTCAAATGACGTAAACGCGGTGCCGTTAACACTTACGATTGTATGTGGCAAGCCGTACTTGGACATAAAATCGTATAGCTTCCCTATGACGTTTGTGGAAGTTGTAGACATAGTAACATCGTACAACTCCACCCATTTGGTGTACGCGTCTACAACTACGAAAAACATCTGATTATTTAGCGGGCCTAGGAAATCGATATGTATTCTATAGAATGGCTTTGGTGGGTACCGCCACGGAATTATCGGCGTTCGCGGCGGGGACGGCCGTAACTGTTGGCAGATGTCGCACGAGTTGATCATTGCCTCCAGCGCCGCATCTACTCCTGGGAACCAAAATCGTGATCTAGCCTCCGCTTTCGTTTTCACAATGCCCAAATGCGAATTATGCAACTCGTGTAAAATTTTTGAGCGTAACGTTTCCGGGATAACCACTTTATGTCCTCTCATGAGGCAACCATTTTCATGTGATAATTGTGTCCTACACAAATAATAAGGTTTAATATATAAATCCGACAACAATTGTCTAGGCCACCCCTGATGAATGTAATTAATTACCTTTGCTAAAATAATATCTTTGGCAGTTTCTTTGCGTAATTCGTCCAATGTTACAGGTATGCTGCCTTCAACTACAAAATTAACATAAGTCGCCCGGTCGATAGGAGCCGCGGATGCGGCCGCGTGAGCGCCGCTGTCCCCCCGCTCCTCTATCAGTTTTTGATCGTGACGTAAACTCGCTCGTGACAAATAGTCTGCATTGTTGTCGGCACTTCTTACGTACTCAATTGTGTAATTATACGCGCTTAAGAACATTGCGTATCTTTGTAGCCTATTAGCCGATACTTCAGGTATGCCCTTATAGGGACCAAAAATAGTGATCAAGGGTTTGTGGTCGGTACGTAATACAAACGGTATCGATCTGCCGTATAAATATTGATGATAACGTTTAATGCCAAATATAATCGCTGTGGCTTCCTTCTGTATTTGCGAGTATCGTTTTTCGGCTGACGTGAGCGTACGGGACGCGAATGATATGGGACGTTCTAACATATCACTACCCACTTGTGATAAAATAGCGCCTAAACCAAATGGAGACGCATCTACCGTCAATATTATTTTAGAATTTGGGTCAAAATGTGTTAACACTTGTTCCGACGTTAAGCATTTCTTTATTTCATTGAATGCATTTTGATGAATTGCTGTCCAATGCCACTTAACTCCTTTTTTTAACAAGTCGTACAAGGGACTGAGAATGCTTGATGCTCGAGGGACAAAATTTCGATAGTAGTTAACAAGCCCTAAAAATGATTGCAAGGTGGCAATATTAGTTGGAACAGGAGCGTCTACAATCGCCTTTACTTTAGACGAATCTTTCTTTAGACCGTTCTTGTTGATAATATATCCTAAATATTTTATTTCGTCTTTAAAAAATTCGCATTTGTCCTTCCGCAAAGTTAGTCCCGCGTCCTGTAGTCTCTTGAGAACTATGTGTAGCTTTTCCACATGCAAATCTTCAGTGCTTGCTGTTACCAACACGTCATCCAATAGGCATAACACTCCGTCTAACCCGGACAACACGGTTTCCATCGCGCGCTGAAAAATAGACGGCGCGCTCGACAAGCCGAATACAAGACGCGTATATTTAAACAAACCTCGGTGAGTGTTAATACAGGTTATGTTTTGTGACTCTTCATCGAGCAGAAATTGATTATAGGCCATGGATTAATCAATTTTCGAGAACTGCTGGCCTCCGTGTAATTTTGAAAATAATTCGTGAACCGTCGGTAAAGGATATTGTTCTATTACTAATTGTTTGTTAATGGTCACCGAATAATCCGCACATAATCTGACGGAACCATCACGTTTGAGTACCGGCACAATAGGGGATGCATAGTCCGCATGTTTAACTGGTTTTAACACTCCGAGGTTTAACAAGCGTTCTAACTCTTTATCGACTTTGTCGCGCAACGCAAACGCAATGGGACGAGCTTTAAAAAATATCGGTTTTGCATCATTCCTTAGTTCCAACTTAACTTTATAGTTTTTAAAAGCGCCTAGCTTGTCTGAAAATACTTCAGGGAACTGTATTTGCAGCCGGTCAACTGCGGTTTGAGCATGGTTAAGAAAATTTACAGTTGTTAACTTTAATTTAAATTTTGATAAGAAGTCGCGACCTAGCAACGGTGGCCCGCCGTGTCGTATGACAAACACGTCAAGTGTGTGTGTGCGCTTCATATATGTTATAGGTAGACACACATAGCCTACACACTGCATATCGGTTCCCGTGTAACCATAAAATCTTTTGTTAGAAATATGCAATGGTATACCCGAAAACAATTTTTTATATGTACCTTCAGATACGACCGTCACCGCCGACCCGCTATCCACTTGAAATTTTAAATTCCGACCGTTTATCGTCACCGTTTCTGTCATAGGTTCCCCCCGAGCCGAACAAATGTTATAAAGCGACTTACCATCATCGTCCTCGCTCACATCCCCCGTTAACACGTAGTTAAGTTTATTACACATTCTTCGCAAATGCCCTACTGTGTTGCACTTTTTACACTTATACTTTGCAAACCGACACTGAGACCATTCGTGATTAACGCGACCGCACACTGAACACTTTTTTTTCTCGGCACTATTGGTCGTGTTGACACTATTTTGTCCTTTCGCGATCTTGAACACCTGTGCTTGATCTGTAGATGTAGGAGCAGTAGCGGCGGCGCCTGCCCGCGCGCATCTAATGCTCTCTGCTAGCTCCACCGCCTTCGCCAAGGTTAAGGTCTCCAAGTCCAGTGCAAATAGTTTCTCCCGTTCAGGACCCGCTAGCATCCCCATCACAAAACGATCACGCAAGGCCTCCTCAACATTGCTGAATCCGCAATGCGCCGTTAGTCCACGTAACCTCGCTGCCCATTGCGTAGGTGTCTCGCCAGGCTGCTGCGAAGCTGCGTAAAAGTTGTGCCGTTCGCTGAACCCGCAACGTTTTGGTGTGAAGTGGTTATCCAACAACGTCACCAGATCTTCGTATGGTACCTCTTGTACGTCCTTGGGCAGGGCTAAATCTGCTGCCAACTTGTATGTACCATCGTTGAGTGCGCTGAGTAGAATGGCTCGCCTCCTGGTTCCCGCCGCATCGTTTTTTGCATCGATGTTATTTGCGATGAACCATTGTGTCACGCGACCTTTGTAGGTCTTCCAATCACTAACATTATGATCGAAAATTGACAAAATACCACAAAATGACTGTGCCATTTTTCAACAGTATTTTTGGTTACTTTTTGCTACCGTGGGTAACTCGTCGCCACTGTTATGTAGGTGCGTAGGGACACAAGTGAAACTACTCACGGCTAATAGCACACTGCTTTAATCCTGCATTAGAGGTTTGGGTGGGGACGCAGTGCACGCTTACATACGCGCTGCTCACACATACATATACAACAGGGTCACGTACTGATGAGTTGGTGAGGGGTATCAGGTAACGGATGCCTCTCATTTTGGCAATTGGTTCATCAGTGTATCTACTGGTCAAGGTCATGGACCAATATATATATACTGGCGATATGAGATAGTAAGTTAGGAGTGTCAGGTAACCGACACCCTTCAAGGTTATAAACATTTTATTAATCAAGGTATCATAAATAAAAAGTAATACCAATGTGGTTTTAAGTTTTGATGATTAGTGTCATGTATCATCTAAATTATCTCATGTACTAATGGCTGAAATATTTGCTGGTCAACGTCATGGACTAGCAAGTACCGATTCATTGGTTAGGGTCACGTACTGATGAGTTGGTGAGGGGTATCAGGTAACGGATGCCTCTCATTTTGGCAATTGGTGCATCAGTATATCTACTGGTCAAGGTCATGGACCAATATATATACTGCCAAGTTAGGGAGTGTCGGGTAACCGACACCCTTCAAGGTTATAAACATTTTATTAATCAAGGTCATGGATTAATAAATAAATAAGGAGTAAATCTATTGTGGACTGACTGAAAAAAAATATAATGTACTACTCTAATAATATAAAGTTCTGATAACAATGTACTTTGAGTTTGATCATGAAATTCTTTTGTAAGATAATTGAATTTGAGATTTATTTAGATACTAAAATGTAGTAATATGATGAGCTGATAATGACTTAGTCAAAATAATTAATTAAGGATTAATAAGAATTTATTTTCAATAAGATAATGTTTTTGTAATGCATAACAACGAGGGACTCGTTGTAAGTCAGATGGCCGAGCTGTTATAAATATTTAAATTATATCTATAATTATTTTTGTTTGTTACTAATTATAATCACTTTTATGAACTTGTATAATTAAAAGTAGTTGTATTGACTGCATGTCATTGGTCGAGACTGACAGTTATCGACGACCAATCATAACCAAGTAAAAATGGCGGGAATAAAAGGGTAGTCGGCGGGCATTTGAGGGATATGCCCGCCATGCTCGGGCATTCGTGTTTGGACATCGGTGCCTGTCACTTGTATCACTAAATGGAAATTGTATTAAATAATTATATTATATAAAATATATTCACTAAATAAAGTTGATCTTCAAAACTTCATAAACTGTTTTTCTTGCTTCTGAGTATTAAACCAGTACGGTTTACATATGTATCACCAAAGATACCGTACTTAAAGCCTTACGCGCGTTAGACACAACAAAAGGTCCCGGTAAAGATGGATTACCTCCTATCTTCTTGCATAACTGCGTTGATAGTTTAGCACATCCTATAGCTTTGTTATTTCAAAAGTCCTTAACTGAATGCGTCTGTCCCTCCCTGTGGAAAACAGCTCACATAGTGCCAGTTTATAAAAAAGGGCCCAGGATGGATATAAAAAACTATCGTCCAATATCGATTCTTAATACTCTTAGCAAAGTTTTAGAGAAGATCATCTATAGAAGTATATATCCAATCATCTCAAATGGTATAGGCCAGAGCCAACACGGATTCGTTAGGAGACTGTCCACAGCATCTAACTTAACCACGTTTTGTGACTATGTCTTGAACAACATGGAAGACGGTGGCCAGGTTGACGTGATCTACACGGATTTCGAAAAAGCATTCGACCGTGTGGATCACGTGATCTTGCTAGCAAAGCTGCAAAAACTTGGGATCCGGGGAGATTTACTGAGATGGGTCAAGTCATACTTATCGAACCGTTCGCAAGCTGTGGTTATGGGAGGTCACAAATCTGACTTTGTAAACATCCCCTCCGGTGTTCCCCAGGGATCTTTGTTGGGTCCTATTTTTTACTGCGCATACCTGTATGACATTCAGTTCTTGTTTCAGGTCCGCGAAACATCTCATGTACGCCGATGACATGAAAATTTACATGTGTGTAAAATCAGGACTTGATTGTGAACTGATACAGCGTGATCTTGACGCATTGTTCAGGTATTATCAACAAAATAATATTACTGTCAATGTCTCGAAATGTCAATGTATCAGCTTCAGCCGTTCCAAATACCCAACTAAGTATCTTTATGGTTTTAGCAATAATGCGATCGAAAGAGTTGAAGTAGTCCGAGGTCTTGGTATAATGTTGGACTCTAAATTGCTCTTTGACCAACATATTGACACCATCACCAGTAAAGCCTCTCGTAACCTTGGGTTTGTAATGCGCACTTGTAAGCCTTTTAGTAACTGTCATAGTTTAAAAATTATATACTTTGCATATGTGCGTAGCATCTTGGAGTACTGTAGCCAAATCTGGTCACCCCAATACGAGGTATAAACTAAAAGAATCGAAAATCTACAAAAAAAGTTCGTAAAATTCCTAAACTTTAAATCCCGAAAACGTCATGAGTCTTATGACCGAGACTGCAAACACTATAATATGCTTCCCCTTGTGGATAGGCGTAAGATGTTGGATATGCTTTTGCTCTTTGATATCCTACGAGGTCGTTTGGACAGTAGCGAGCTTCTTTCATCTTATATTTCTGTACCCCAAAAACACGTACCAGACATACAAAATTATTCAGTATCCCTGGCCATCGCACAAAGTACGGGAGAAATAGTGTAATGACCCGACTGCCTCACATCTACTCTTGAGAGTTTTGAAAAAATTGATATTATATTTCATTTATCCAAGCCATCATTTCGGAGGCAAGTCAAGCAAATATTGTTTGATGAATTGTGCCGTCACTCATTTCATAAATTAAATTAAATTAAAATTAAAATTGAAACTTAAAATAAGGGAATATAATTATATCCCTTTCTAATATTTACCTACTCTTTTTTGTTTGGGTATTCTTTTGTTTTTTATTTTATAATATATTCAACAGGGCACGTTCTCGATATCGGACTTTACGATTACTATATCGATACTCTGCTTTTTCCGAATGTTTAGTCGGCCATGTTATGTATATTTTAACTAAGATTTGTAAACAATGTGTTAGCGGTCAAGCATTACTTTACACTGTATTAATTTCTTTCTTTTTTCTTTTAGCCACTTTCTAGTTAACCTAGCTTTATCAATGCCGTGAAACTCTGTTATTGGTTTAAGAGATAATTGTCATCATCTCGCTGTCAATGTTCAGTGTATGCAGACTTTATGACGCTAGTTACCTTGTCGCAACTGCATTGTGCTGTTCATTGATAGAGGGGTGAAATTTCACTTAAAATGTCATATTATTAATAAGCTGTTGAGTTTCCAATAAATAAATAAAATCGGCATCCCCAACGTCAGGGTTGAACTCCGGTAGGCTAAAGACTGGCGGACACGGCGGCGGTCGCATGGCCTCAATCAGCTGCATCATGGAGCGATTTTGGACTTTGAGCAATGCCTGCCATGAGTCTGCGTTCAAGCCTGGGAGTTGTGGTTGTGGTGTTGCTCGATTAGATCCCAATTCTAATGGCGACTCGCGCCTAGGTTCCGCGGCATCAGGGGCGTTGCCCACTTCACGGTCTGACATGGCGTAGGTGTTCGAGCAACAAAACCACACACACTCAATCAATCAATATTGTATTGCGTCGATTAAATCACACGATTAATTAATGGTACACTCTATATTGTTAATGCTGTTAACAAAAATATAAAAATTGAATTTTATACATTCGTGACCTTACTATGCCTACGCCATACAGTTTAAAACTACTTGCTGACTCATAGGGATAAAAAATAAACGAATAAAATAGATCAAAACTTTTATTTGTGCTCACTAATCCTCTTTTATAAACGCAATTTAGGTACTCTCGTAAATTACGTTAAGTATAACATTATTAAATTCTGTTTTAAATCACAATAAAAAATAGCTATTTTTGCTTACTAAAATTAGACTTATTGTCCCAAAAGAAAAATAAAATTCACTTAAAAAATAAACAAAATCAATAAATCAGTCTTCTTATGTAAATAGTAATCATTAAACATAAAACAAAACAAATTACTTAACTTCTTCCTTAATAGAAAGCCTACAGTTAAATTTAAAAAATTGTCATTATCTTTATCAGTCTCATCATCGTCGGTGTCATTGAGCCTAACTTTAATTATACTCTTCTAAGGAAGATTCAAATATTAATTGTGAAACCTATTTGGAATTATACCATTGTCACATAATTTTTTGAGATCTTTAAACTTTGGAACTGAAATTGGCAGTCTTTCCTTATACAGAAATGGTAAGCTGTCTATGCTACTGGGCACAGCAAGATTTCTGGTACTTTCTAATTCGGACTGATCTTTCTTTGCAAGGCTCTTGCCCTTACCTTTACCCTTCACTGTCCTTCTTCCAGTTTGCATTTCTTTGCAGAGTTCTATTTTGTGAGTTGTGCCATCCTCTAACATTGTATATTTTACTTCCACTATTTTTAAGTTCGATTTTTGAAATGTACATATTCGAATTTTCTTGAAATGCAGGTCTTTGTTTTTGAGAGTAGCAGGAGTAAAAACTGATTCAGCAAAATCATTGAAATCAAAGAAATCCTGATGTCTTAACACATTCACTCGATAAGCATGAAGTCTTTTTCTGGCTGATTCCATAAATGATGGCCACTGGGAAGGTCCCCAAACAATCAGTTTTTAACCTCCCATTCAATGATCGCATGCATGCTATCTACTGGCATGTATAACTACTCAAAACTAAATAGGGCCCACCATGTTTTTTTTGCTGCAACTTAAAATTGAACCTTTGTATTGAGTATTTATGAATATACAAGTTTCAAGTGAGCATTCAGAAATAGTGTAAACATAAACAATAGAAACATTTGTTTATTTCGTTTAATAAAAACACAAAATAACAGTTTTTAGGAAAAATTACACAAAATAAAGGAAAAACATAATCGTGAAAAGCACAACCATTCTGGAAAAAAAAATGGTGCTTGTTATTTTTTAATAACGAGTGGGGTCCTCCTCTGCTCCGTATGCACTCTCTGAGCCTATCTGGGACACTTTCAATTAAGTGAGTCACGTTGTTTTCCGGTATTTGTTCCCAACAGACTTTCAGGGCGTAAATGAGCTCCTGCTGGCTGTTCACATCACTGTAATTTTCTTTCAGGCGTATTTTGAGCTGATCCCATAAATGTTCGATGGGGTTGAGGTCGGGACTCATAGCTGGCCATGGCAAAACGGTGATATTGGCTTCAGAGAGTGCTCTTTGTGTAGTGCGGACTGTGTGTGGGCGAGCATTATCATGCATAAAGACAAAGTTATTGCCTACTCTTTGTGAAAATGGGATGACATGTGGCCCGATTACTTGCTCGATGTAACTGGAGGCGGTTACGGTACCTTCATTCAGAATTACCAGCTCTGTTTTGCCGTGTAAGCTAATTTCATCCCAAACCATAATACTGGGACCCCCAAATCGGTCTGTTCCATGGACGGATGGTTCAGAAAAACGTTCCCCTTCTGTCCTCCACACGCGTATCCGTCTGTCGTCACTGTAAAACTTCACTTTACACTCGTCCGTAAAAGCACATTCCTCTAGTTATGCATGGTCCATTCCAAATGTTCCCGGGCGTACCTTAAGCGTGCTGCACAATGAGCCCTCGTCAGTTTCAGTCGAATAGCACGTACTCTACGTGCTATTCGAGCATTGTCCATCTTCGTGAAGCCGATTCCGAATAGTTTGATCGCTGACTCTCGTCCCTGTGGATAGCCGTAGTCGAGTTTGTAAGGTCCGAGCGGTTACAGTACGCTCCCGACGTGCGGTTAACCTTAGGTATCGGTCTTCCTGGGCAGTTGTAGCCCTAACTCTTCCTGTGCCAGGCCTCCTAGCTACACTTCCGGTCTCCTGATACCGTTCCCAAACGTTTCGGATCGCTCGTCGCGATACACCGAGGTGTATAGCCACAGATCTCTGAGACTGTCCCTCTTGAAGCAAAGATACTGCTCTTGCAGCGGTTTCCATGCCCATATGTCGGCGAGAACCAGGCATAGTGATCACAACTAACACAGGAATCAAACAAAATGGTTAAAAACGTGAGTGTTCCACAATAGCGTTTAGTGTAGACTAAAAACTTAAGTGACTGAGAATTTGTGCATTCGATGTTTTTTTCGAGTACTTCACTTTTTCAGCTACCCTCTTGAAACCAATATGAATGTTGTCGTAATAAACATTGATAAGGGCTCCTAAACATGTCAGCTTGATGGTTCAATGCATAACTTTGTCAACAACTACTTAGATAACTTTATTTAGACCAAAATAGTGAATGATTCGAGGTGGGCCCTATTTAGTTTTGAGTAGTAGCAATAACCGTTCTGTGTTCTGCTTTCGTATACAGTAAAATTATAAACAGCATACTTTCTCGAGTAGTATAACATCATACTTTCACCGTAAGGTGTTCCCAAAACTTTTTGAAGATCAAAGCTGGCTACGACTAATGTATTATCAGGTTTTAAATTCTGGTGGATATGAAAACGTTTATATGTTGCCTCTTTTTCTTCCTTATGTGTTTGTAATTCTTCAACGGTCGCCTGATTGGGGTTGTTTTCATTCTTGGTACAAAAGGAACATTTGTCCTTTTTAGGGACATGAAAGGCTATGTTGTACTCTCGAAATAGGTTAATGAAAAGCTTTTCGCTTAAAAATGCCTCGGATTTCTCGTTACAATTTATAATGTATATTCTGTATAAATTAGATGTATTTCTAAATTCTTCTGGAAGATAACATTTTGTTGACTTTTTTCTACTATAATGGGATGGCAAAGCTGGTAACATTTCAATGTACTTTTTTGCAGCAAGTTGTTGTTGGTGGCTTCGTCATATTTGTCTGGGGCTGACCGTTTGCGACTATCTGGACGAGATAAACCTTCGTAGGCATTTTTAATTGTGTTAAAAATAAATGTTTGACTTATGTCTAATGTTTTCATTAGAAATTGTTGGAGTACTTGCCGCCTTCACCCTCATTTATAAAGTATTCATAAGTGACTGATCTTCTACTTTCTGTATTTTTAGTTTTTTTACGTTTTATATTTGCAGGTTTAGAGGACTGTAATATCCAATCTCGTTTCTTTTCATTACTTAACGACCAGTGATAATCAAATATGGTCTGCCTTCTTTCATCAGATATTTCATAACATTGTCTTAGACATTTAGTCTGTGCACATGGATTATCCTGTAACTTCCGACCTTCTATTTGTTTGCCACTACGTGCTACATAAGAAAGACCCTTTTCTATCATTTTTTTTGTGTTTTACGCCTGTTTTCTTCTTCGGTATTACATCTTCTTGACTATTATTACTATTTGTTTACATAGCTTTCTTTTTCCTCCTTCTTGATTTATTTTTCTTATTATCAACTGAACTGTCTGAAAATTCATCTTTTTCTGACCAAAGGTCTGAGCTTCCTGAAGAAAAATCGTTTTGTCCTTCGTCAAATTTAAAATCCATGCATGATTTTGTAAATTTTGATGTCTCACGACGTTTTTTTTTAGGTCTAACATCTTGATCTTCATTTCCTAAAATATCATCTTCCTGAATCAAATGAGAAGAAGATGCAACTGGTTCAAAAATATGCATGTTGGCTGGTGAATTAAGGACCCCTGCTTCTGAAGTAATGCTATGATCTATTTCATTCACATTGCATTGAAATGATACTGCAGAGTTTTGTGTATTGTGTGGTAGTGTAAATGGAATATTATTCTCAAGCGAAATCAGTGTCAACGCTATGTCATGAGCCGCGTCTTTATCCTGTTGATGTACATCGCTTGGAATTATTGGATTTGAAAAAGTATCGGCAGTGATGTCTGTTACTAATATTATGTCGGCGCCTCACATATGCGTGGATAACCGCGGGGAGGGCGCGGGGCTCGGGGTACCGAACACTGAGCCCCTACCAGACACTGAGCTCACAGACGCCGGCCACTACGGGCATTTCATTGTACGGTCTTCAAACGTTGATTTATATTAGTTATGGCATTACACCTATAAAATACAGTCCACTAGTTTCAATTATAAAGTCCAACCGAGTGTATTCAATTATGTTATCGTTAAAAGGCTCCTTTTCAATAATGGTATAAACATCTGCTTTATCCTGTTGATGTACATCACTTGGAATTATTGGATTTGAAAAAGTATCGGCAGTGATGTCAGTTACTAATTTTATGCTATCGTTAAAAGAATCCTTTTCAATAATAGTATTAACATCTGATTTATATGAATAGGGTATTTCAGCGACACACGTGGAACTATTTGATACATAGCTTTTTTCATTAGAAGAAAAAGATCCAAAACTGTCACGATTTTCTTTGAAAAATGAATGTGATCGAGATAGAGAAAGAGTTGACGTATTTGTAATTTCATATCCCATATCATTTTCTAAACTCATCTCATTACTACTATTCGGGATAACGACGTTTGCTTTCGTTGTTTGAGTTTCCATTTCTGTATCGCTATTCTCTATTATACTTTCCAATGAATTTATTGCAGATTTTTCATGGTTTGCAGAAGAATTACACCTGTTAACAATTAATAATTAAATGATTGAATACCATCATTTAAAAACGTAATTTTAAACGTAAAGGACAACGGTGAAATGAACTAGGGTTAACATTTTAACGTAAGGGACCTTATTAATGTGGGTTTTATATGACAAAAAGTAACTTCTGCAAAAATTAGCACATTTTATCGTTATGAAAGAATAGTGTTAAATATTATTATTTTGTAGCTAAATATTTGCATTTCTAAAACAATTCTAGTCATAACAATAATAAAATAATGTTTTTTACAACAGCAAAAATTAACGTAAGGGACGTAGGTATTGGAAGGATCCGGCAGTTGGGACTCGAAGTGGCGCTGCACAAAACAGAGGCCATGTGTTTTCATGGCCGTCTGAACGCGCCACGGTCTGAGTCCCACATAACGGTGGGAGGGGTTCGCATCGGCGTCGGGAGAACGATGAAGTACCTGGGACTCGTCCTCGACAGCCGGTGGAACTTCAAGGAGCATTTCCTGCGTTTGGCCCCAAAGCTGAACCGGGCAGCAGCCGCCCTCAGGCGACTCCTGCCCAATCTCAGCGGGCCAAACGCCTCCTGCCGGAGGCTGTACGCCGGTGTCGTGCGGTCCATGGCCCTCTACGGGGCCCCCGTGTGGGCCCTGAGCATTCGGACGCGACCACTGAAGCTGGTCGCATGCCAGAGGGTCATGGCTATCCGGATGATCCGAGGATACCGTACGATCGCCGGTGAATCGGCCAACCTCCTTGCCGGATTGCTGCCCTGGGATCTGGAGGCGACTGCCCTCCAGCGCGTCTATGAGTGGCGCGTGGAGGCGCAGCGCCGGGGCGAATCCCTGCTGCCGCGACAAGTCGAGGCGCGGCGGGAAGAGCTCCGGCGCGATCTCAGGGCAGTATGGAGGGAACGACTGTCGCAACCGAGGTCCGGGCACGCCGCAATCGCGGCGGTAAGACCCCTCTTTGAGGAGTGGCTGGATAGGCGTCACGGCGTCCTGACCTACCGCGTGACGCAGGTCCTCACTGGACACGGAAGTTTCGGGAGGTACCTGTGTCAGATGGGGAAGGAGGAAACGCCTGGGTGTCACCACTGCGAGGACCGCCCGGAGGACACGGTGGAGCATACGGTGCAGGACTGCCCCGCTTGGGCAGAGCACCGCCGTGTCCTCACGGCGGCGATAGGCGGAGACCTCTCGCGCCGGCATTGGTCGAGGCCATGCTGCGGGGCGAGACGGAGTGGGAAGCGGTCGCCTCCTTCTGCGAAGCAGTCATGCTCGCGAAGGAGGAGGCGGGCCGCGTGAGGGAGAGGACAGCGTCCTCCCTCCACCCCAGCCGCAGTGGTAGACGACCACGGCGCCGGACGCAGACGATCTCCGGCCACCGTAGGCGCGGGCATGCGGGCGGCGAGTAATGGGCGACTCGCTGTCCGACCATGGACCATGCCCGGGTCGGCGGCGCGTTGTGTTCCACGCGCGCCTCAAAGAGTGTCAGCATAATGACGGGGCCCTCCTCTAGAGGGCCAAAGCCTGCCGGGGTCGCGGGACTCATAGAATTACCGTAACCCTGGAATATAAAGGGCTACTGAAGGACACCGTGGATTTTAGTCAGTACAAGTCTGACAGTCCCTCCCGCTCTGCCCTGGGTGGGAGGACTCATTTGATGATTTTAAAGGGACGTAGGTAACGTGGGTTACGTTACCTACGTCCCTTACATTATTTTTTGCTGAAGAATGTGCCTTACAAAAAAAATGTTTTTGTGGCGATTTTGAACATTATGGTTACTGAAGTTTATAGCAAACGTGTTATGGATAATGATTTTCGGACAAACAATTTTAGGAGAAGAAAGGGAGTACCATTACAGGTTCTCTATTGTGTCACCTAACTTTTTTATCCATAATTTAAAGTGCCATAACTTTTTTTGTCCTAATCATCATTTGTCCGAATGATAACTTTCCCGAACTTAATATCACATAATACGAGTATCACATGCCATAAAATTGAAATCACTAAATATAATATGTCCTAAATCCGTTTGTCATAAATATTACAATCAATACAAAAGACATAAAACCGTTTTCAATAAAAGTTATAAGTCCTACATTCAAATTACATAATGTTTATTTATAATAATAATATTCTTAGAACAAATTTGTATAACAAAGCTTTTGCTATGAACTTCTCTCTCTTATAATTTTTTATTAAACATAAATAAATATATTATACATGTACTCAATAAAGCAGTTGATTGTGAACATGTGGTTTTTGTAAGCAAGCAAGCATGCAGCATGCAAGCAAGCATGAAGCATGCAAGCAAACATGCAGCATGCAAGCAAGCACGCAGCATGCAGCATGCAAGCAACCACACAGCATACAAGCAAGCACGCAACATGCAGCAGGCATGGTTTCTGTCACGGCTCCGGCGCTGCGGGGCTCCGGCGGTCCCACGCGAGTTTATCGTCGCAGATGGGTTTAACGCTCACCACCGCAGCTTCGGCTTGCTGGCTGGCTTCGCCGGCCAGCCTCAGCCGCGGTGGCGAGTGTTACAACCACCTGCTCCTCAACTCGCGGGCCGCCTCGCCCCTCCGCGCCTACGCGATTTTAAATTACACTCTAGGGGTAGAGCAGACAAGACTGCGTGGAGTCGGATTTACAGCGATTCGTTTCTGTCACTAAAACCTAATTTTTAGCAAATGTTTTAGACTAAAAAAATTATTATAAATGAACATTCGGAATAATACACATTATTTAACACAATACTTAGGACATATGACTTTAGGTCATGTAAAATTAGGAGATTCAATTATTATAGTACTCGATATTATGACAGAATACTTTTAGAACAAAAGATAATTATGTTAAACAAAATTTCGGGATTTTGAACATTATGGTTACTGAAGTTTATAGCATACGTGTTATGGATAATGATTTTCGGACAAACAATTTTAGGAGAAGAAAGGGAGTACCTGCTGAAGGAGATATAATATTTTGCATGATGTTACTATATCAATCCTGGCACAATGGCTACAGTCTTTGGTCACTGAACGAGAAGTCGTAAGTTCAAATCATGCATGCAATAGTATATTCTTTTTCTTTTTGTATTCATTATTTTGTTAAAACATTACTTAAAGTAGAATTTATAACGATTCCAACGTTTGAGACAAACATTGCACTCTCAGGCTATTTGATTTTGACTGTTTAGACAACAACTACCGACAATTTAAAAATATTGTTTTCAAACACCTTCATTTATAAAAAATGAGCATTCTTAGTTGTCAATCTACGACTATTTGCATTACTGAGTTTATTGATTACTACTCTTGAGCATGTGTGTGGTTTTATTTCTGTGGATCCAACCATGCAACATTTATCAATGTTCAAAGAGGTGGAAATCGTTGTTTTGGATGAGCAAAACGTATCTATATTATGTGAAATTGTGAGTGTAAATGTGGTGTCGGCGCCTCACATATGCGTGGATAACCGCGGGGAGGGCGCGGGGCTCGGGGTACCGAACCCGGCTGCGCGAGCGCCGCAGCGCGCCCTACCACACACTGAGCTCACAGACGGGCGCCACTACGGGCATTTCTTTGTACGGTCTTCACATCTTGATTTATATTAGTTATGGCATTACACCTATAAAATACAGTCCACTAGTTTCTATTATAAAGTCCAACCGAGTCTATTCATTGGTCCTTCGATTGCGCAAAAATAATAACCGGTATTGCCGTAATTAACGCCGTCAAAATCATCGGTCGACGTGTTCGCCTGTGCGGACTTTGACCGCGCGCGAGCACCACGCGGTTCGACCACGAAGATTGAACAAAGGAGTCGTTCCCGAAGCAGCCTGCATCGTCATCGTGGGAGCTCATGTCATACTTACGGGAATATAATACTGTATTTGAGTGAGTCCGTTCCAATTAGTTATTTTTCTGCTTTCTTTTCATGCCGAAAAATCGTCGGTTTATCTTCTTTTTTTTTTTTAGTGTTCATATAGTGCTTCAAATAAGTGCTTCCCCATACTCATCTACATCACTGCTTGTAAGACACGCATATTTTGTATCGAAACGCGTGGTAATTGGCTAATTTGCACGACGTTAACACGTGTTGAGCGATTGACCTTGACAGTGATTCTCGATCCCTTTCACTAACGCACAGCTGTTTTGCAGTTTTTTATCTATTAAGTTCATTAGCATTAGTGCGTTCAGCTGATTTTTTACTTAACAATGGCAGATAACTTAAAAATATTGATTAAGAAACGTAGTTCAATTAAATCGAAGCTTACTATTTGCAGCAACTATTTGAATTTAGTAAAAAGTAGTTCCGCAGTATCTGAGTTGCAACGTTTAGATTTAGAGGAGCGTTTTAATAAATTCGAAAACTAACACACCGAATTTGACGCCTTTCAGACACAGATCGAAGTGCTTTGCGATGACGACGAGTCTGCGTTGACTGAGCGTAAGGACTTTGACCGTCAGTTCTTCAACCTGGTGGCACTCACGCGCAGCCTGCTCGGTGTCTCGGCCAACGGTGCTGCGTCGGAGGCGGGCTTCAAAGATGCTGACTCAGGTGCACATGTTACTTTTAGGAATTCTTTTGTTCGTTTGCCCAAGATAGATTTGCCACATTTCGATGGGAACTACCAATGCTGGCTTGAGTTGAGGGATACCTTTGGGTCATTGATTCACGACAACACTAGCATAAGTAACATCAACAAGTTCCACTACCTGCGAGCTTCACTCCAGGGAAACGCGGCTTTAATTATTAAAAATATTGATTTTAAAGCCGATCATTATAATCTTGCGTGGGACCTGTTGTGCGAACGTTACAATAACAACCGTTGTACGGTTTACGTACATTCCGTCAGGCTGCAAACGCAGCAACCTACTTTTCTCTTTGGTATTTAAAACAATGTTTAATATGATTTTGAGTTAGTTGACGAATTACATACTTACGCGAACACCGCGGATTAGCATCCAACCCACTTTTACTTTGTTGTGATCGGTACTCTAATAAACCTTTAGTGTTACCAAATCTGTGTGTGTTTACATCAACTCGCCTAACTCCAAGTACTGACTTACCACTTCTCACTTAAAGCTACAAGTGTAAGGTACCAACTACTACGGGACCTTACATTTAATGGTCCTTCGAGTATTTCACAGTTTGGGGTAATTGTATCTCTTGGAACGACAGCGAATCGGCTTGGCTGGCCTTCCACAAGCGGAGCTCACCAGTCAAGTTGAGAAAGCGCGCATATTCGTAAAAAGAGTACAAGAGCTCTGAGCAATCAACGAAGAGGGGATACTTTGGAACTTCTTCGTGAATCAAGCGGAAAAACAAGACTCAACTGCGGCAACAAGCCAACTACTACTACGACTACTGCTACTACAGCTTCCGGACTACAACGTGAACTGCGGGTAATACGAGGCCTACAAACTAGAAGACACCGAACTACGTGTTCTTCAATACCTACTTTACTACTACATCTTACTACTACTACTACTTTCGATTACCGAAACGACTACATCAAGATGAGCGAAATCACTGCATATCAACTGCAAACATTAACATATGGGACAAAAAGTGCTCCATGGCTAGCAATGCGAACACTCAAACAGCTTGCTATCGATGACGGCCACAAATACCCAAAGGCCGCTGAAATATTGCTAAATCAGTTCTACGTCGATGACCTAATCAGCGGCCACAACTCTACAAAACAAGCAAAGGAAATTCAAACATCGATCATAAAACTACTGAAGGGAGGCGGAATGAATCTGCGAAAATGGTCAAGCAACGATCCTGAGCTTCTACGACACTTAGACGAAGATCAAATATCGAAAAGTACATTTGATTTTAGAGGCGACGAATCAATGAAAACGTTGGGGTTGAGTTGGAATCCAAAAGATGACGTTTTCATATTCAACTGGTCCATAGACGACTACAACAACGAACCACTAACTAAAAGAAACCTGCTATCACAAATATCCAAACTATACGACCCCTTGGGTTGGCTGGCGCCTATAACTGTGTCAGCTAAACTACTATTCCAAAGGGTGTGGCTAACTAAAATAAACTGGGATGCTGAACTACCTACTGAGTTACAAGACGAATGGCGGCATCTAAACAAAGAACTACATCTAATTAAAAACATTAAAATAAACAGATGGATTGGCAGTACGCAGAAAAATATCCAACTACATGGATTTTGTGACGCAAGCGAAAAGGCATACGCTTGCGTCATATACAGCCGAGTAATCGACGAAAAGGGCGACCCAAGGATCACATTACTAGTATCAAAAACTAGGGTAGTGCCGATTACTCAAAAAACTTCATTGCCCAGACTTGAGCTATGCGGAGCACTACTACTCTCCCAACTCATGGAAAAAGTGAAGAAATCACTAACGGAGCATGAGATATCAGCTTATGGTTGGTGTGACTCCAAGGTGGTCCTAGCTTGGATTCAGGGAGACCTCTCAAGATGGGAAAGATACGTAGCTAACAGAGTGGGGAAAATAAAAGACGTAATTCCACCTCAACAATGGTGTTATGTACGATCGGAACTTAATCCAGCTGACTGCGCTTCGAGAGGCTTGCTACCGAGCAAAGTAGTCAAGTTCAACTTATGGTGGAACGGACCTATGTTTCTGAAAAACTTTGCAGAAACAGAAACACCTCATAATGTGAATTGCCACTTTACTACAAGCGAAGCAAACAGGGTCGAACCCAATGACGTCAGTTCGAAAAACTACAACACTGAAAATATTGTTTACAAGTTGTTGAAGAACCACAGTTCGCTGACTTCAGTAATAAGAATTACTGCTCGAATTGTGCGATATATTGCATCACTAAAGCAAAAATTACGACCAAGCGCTACTTACCTAACAACAACTGACCTACAATACGCAGCAGAATATATAATAAAATATGTTCAACAAAGCGAGTTTGCGCAAGAACACAAACAGTTGAAACAAAATAAAACTGTGTCACCAAAAAGCAACATTTACAAACTCAAACCTTATCTGGATAGCAAGGGAATCATTCGCGTAGGCGGAAGACTACAGCACTCTGATCTTCCTGCAAATATGAAGAATCCCGCAGTGGTACCCTACTCCAGCCGCTTCACTGAACTACTGATCGACCAAGCACATTCGATGACGCTTCATGGAGGAGCCCGTCTGACCCTTACTTACATACGGCAACGATACTGGATAGTCTCTGGAAATCGGGCGGTAAAGGGAAGAATACGACGCTGTGTGAAATGTCATCGTTACAATTCTACGGACAATGCTCAACTAATGGCCGATCTGCCAAAACAAAGAGTAACACCAAGCCGTCCATTCACTCACACTGGTGTTGACTTTACTGGTCACGTAGACGTGAAACTTAACAAAGGAAGAGGAGTGAAGACCTCAAAAGCATACATCGCGGTCTTCGTCTGTATGGCTACGAAAGCTGTACATATCGAATTAGTCTCAGAACTAAGCACGGAAGCGTTTATTGCGGCCCTTCAGAGAATGTGCGCGAGGCGCGGAACGCCTGCTCACATGTACTCAGACAACGGCACGAACTTCGTTGGAGCATCCAAAGTACTGAGAGAGGATTTCAGTAACTTCAAGAAGCTACTCTCTCCTGAGTTCTTTGACGAGATTGGGAAACTAGAAATTCATTGGCACTTCAACGCCCCTGCTTGGCCTAGTGCGGGGGGGATATTCGAAGCAGCCGTCAAATCATTAAAACACCACTTGAAGCGGGTTCTTGGGGATCAAAAACTGACCTGGGAAGAATTCACTACGTTACTAGCGAAAATAGAAGCCTGCCTAAACTCGAGGCCTCTATGTCAGCTAACAGAAGATCCGGAGGAATTTTACAGCACTCTCACTCCTGGCCACTTTCTAACTGGCAGTGCTACGTTGTCTCTACCTCAACCGGAGCCTGACAACAGAAAGATGGATCTGAGAAAACGTTGGCAACTAACGGAGCACATGCTGGATCAATTCTGGAAAGCTTGGTCCAATGACTACCTGAACACCTTACAGTCTAGAAGCAAGTGGAACAGAACTGTACAAAACCTCAAACTAAACGACGTGGTCCTAATCAAGGAAACAAACTTACCTCCTGGCAAATGGGCCATGGGACGAGTGATGGAAACTCATCCCGGTAAGGATGGTCTAGTACGAGTGGCCACCCTTAAAACAAAAACTGGAGTGATAAAACGACCCACTGTTAAACTAACTCCATTACCACAGCAAGAAACACTGCTACCTACCGAAGAAACAACAAATAACAAAAGAGAAGAAGACACAATAACTGAAAACCAAAGAAGAAAAAGGAGCACGCGAACCAACAAGTACAGTTTCCTGACTTTCGCTCTTATAACTTTAATAGGAATGTTAGGAACTGCACAATCGTCACCAGTAACAAACAACTACAAGGTGACCTCTATACCCAACAATCAACCTATTTATTTCGATGAAGCCGGAAAACTGCAACTTAAACATGATGAATGGACTCAACTGATCTATTACAACCTAACGTCCTACTGGCAAGCTGCGAATAACATGAACGACTACATAAACCAAATTGATAAACTCTGTCAAAGAATCGCGCACGAGTTTACACCATGCGAAGCAGTTGTCAGACACCTACGTCATGAAATGCATCACCTTGAGAATTATAACACTATGTTACTTTCTCAGCATTCGCGACAAAAACGAGGCTACTTTGATGGAATCGGAAAATTAGCCAGAACACTTTTCGGGGTTTTGGATGAAGACTTTGCGCAAAAGTACGAGAAGGATATCCAAAACTTGCAAATCAACGATAATTACTTGTTACAGTTGATGAAGAATCAAACTTTGATCATAGAGGCTGAAAACAATGTAATTAAAAACAATACGGAATTTATGGACAAACAATTTCACGCAATACAAACCTACATAATAAATCAGACTTGCAACATAATCACAAGAATTGAGAACAGAGCACAAATTTTATACACAGCAAATGACGTGAACTCTGCCGCTTTATCATCAACTTTAATTTTGAGCGACTTGCATAGAATTCAAGAAATGCTAATGAATGCTCTCGCCAACATTTATCGAGGTCATTTGGATACACACTTGTTTCCTGCATCTCAAATAATAGAACAGCTGAACATCATCTCTGGAAAACTTCCACAGGGACTAGCCTTACCGATAAAGGACATACAAAAAGATTTCCGTGACATCTACGAACTAATCCATGTCAAGGCTCGGATTACAAACAACTTTCTACTTTTCGAATTGCATATTCCACTTTTGAGCGATGAGGACTACAAAATATACCGGGTAATACCTATACCATTCCAGAAACAAGGACAATTGAGAATCGTGCAGCCTTTCTCCAATTATATCGCCATAAACTTCGTGAAAAATTCGTACATCACTATGGAAGAGCAAGACATGCGCCAATGCACGCCATACGGAGAAGACGAGTACACATGCATTTCACGTCAGCCGGTATTTAGCTTACAAGACAAGGACGCACCTTGCGAGGCCAAGGTATTCAGTCAACAAACTTCATTATCCTGTGTCATCAATGAGCAACATTTACAAACTATGTTATGATGTAACTTGCAAAGAAACTTGGATCCAATTACATAAACCTAACTGGTGGTTGTTTACATTATGCGACAGACAGCTGATGCGCGTCATATGTAGCGATCAAGTTACGCCAGCAGTCATCAACGGTACTGGGGTGATTGCCTTGAAACCAAAATGCATACTACAAAAGAAAGATGCGACAATATTCACCTATAACCACTTAGGAAGCAAATTTCACATGGAGGCGGATATTGAAGTACCTACACTTAACACGACTATCAACAATTTATTTGATCTAAGTTGGAAAAACGCACAGCTGAATATGACAGAACTGGATACATCTGCAATAAATATCAGAAACATAGATAAGCAAATAATTCAGCAGAAAGAGCAGGAAAGACTACCACAAGGGATAGATATATCGAGTCACGACATATATCTCTACTCTGTGACTTCTCTGCTGTTGGGAGGAGCTGCTTCGTTTGCTGTCTACATTTGGATTAGGAGACTATGGCATAAGAAAACTAAAAGGCCACCTACAAGACAACCTACAGGAATCGACAACAAAGTCGAAATCGAGATGCAAGAAATACGCCATTCGACACCGCCGGAGCCACTATACAGCGACGCGAGGCCGAAACAACTGTTTCACTTTGAGGAGCAGTAAAGCTTATTGTTTTTATGTGTACATGTTTAATTTTACTTACTTACTAATGTTTACTTTACTGTCTTTACTTTTTATTGTGACGTTCTGGGATGTCTTACTTTTATATTTTTACTTACTTAACCTACTTTTATACGGTCTATACTTTTTTATTATTGCGTTTTGGAATTTTTACTTTAAAACGTTTTATGTACTGGATGCTCATCCCGCCTTTTCCCTCGGGAGCATGTACGGTTTACGTACATTCCGTCAGGCTGCAAACGCAGCAACCTACTTTTCTCTTTGGTATTTAAAACAATGTTTAATATGATTTTGAGTTAGTTGACGAATTACATACTTACGCGAACACCGCGGATTAGCATCCAACCCACTTTTACTTTGTTGTGATCGGTACTCTAATAAACCTTTAGTGTTACCAAATCTGTGTGTGTTTACATCAACTCGCCTAACTCCAAGTACTGACTTACCACTTCTCACTTAAAGCTACAAGTGTAAGGTACCAACTACTACGGGACCTTACAACCGTCTTTTAGTGAATAACCACTTTCAAGCATTATTTGATGTCGAACCCATAACTAATGAGTCAAGTGTTTCCATCAGAAACCTTGTTAACATAATTAATAAAAATGTTAGGGCAGTAACTACATTAAAAAAGCCCACTCAATATTGGGATGACATTATAATTTATTTTATGGTTAAAAAGTTGGATTTAACAACAAGACGTGTCTGGGAAGAGCATAGAACCAACACTTTTAAAGAAGATCCTACTTTAACACAATTTTGTTCTTTTTTAAGCAGAAAAGCGGACTGGTTAGAATCAGTGAAGTCCAGTCATGGTACTTCAGATAGGAATGCTATTGTCGCCACAAATAATAGTCATGATTCCAACAAAACTGAGTCTAAGCCTAACCAACCAAACAAAAAATCAGATAATCATATTATTAATAAAAACAGTAAATGTCCACTTTGCTCCCAAGCACATACGTTATTTAAATGTGAATCTTTTAGAAACTTGTCCATAGAAAATCGCTTACAAAAGGCAATTGAATTTAAAGTATGTATTAATTGCTTACGCTTTGGACATAATTCAAACAAATGTAGATTTTCACATTGCAAGTATTGCAAAACAAAACACAACACGCTTTTACATTTAGAAAGTAATGAGCCAAAATTTGCTTCCAATCCATTGCCTTCTGCCTTGCCTTCTGCTTCGCCTTCTCCAAATGTGGTGCTTTCAGCCAATTCCATGCAGCTTGCTACTTCTGCGCATGTATTACTGTCCACAGCGATGGTAAACGTGACTGGCGTGACGGGTAAGAAGTACACTGCGCGCCTACTACTAGACAACGGCAGTACGGCGAACTTTGTTACGCAGAGCTTGTCAGAGAAGCTGGGTTTGTTACGACGCGGTACGAGCACCAAGGTAACGGGTATTAATAATCACATATCCACCAGTACACAGTCTTGTCACCTCTCAATAGAGTCTTTATGCTGTGCCTTTACTGTCGATATCGAGTGTCATATTTTGCCAGAAATTACAAAGGTTCTACCGTCTTCATTCGTAAATACTAAACAAGTCCCTATTCCTTCAGGTCTTATGCTAGCAGACCCGAACTTCAATGTTCCGTCGGTCGTAGATATCCTGGTAGGGGCTGAAGTTTTCTGGAATGTCTTAGGTAGCAAAACGATAGACTTAGGGAAAAACCTACCTAAATTATGCGAGACCAAGTTAGGATGGTTAGTATTTCGCGCCAATCATGTTTTTCCGCTATTCATGTTTGCCACCATTCCAATGTCACTCCTGACCTCACTCATTTTTGGGAGCTTGACAATGTCGCTTCAAAACATTCACTCTCACTTGAAGAGAGAATGTGTGAGCAATCTTTTGCTCAAACCACTGTTCTTAATGATGGTGGGGGATTCGTCGTCAATAAGCCGTTAAAAGGGGATGCTAGTACATTAGGTCATTCTTTTACTAATGCTAGAAATCGTTTTCTTTCTCTTAAACGGCGATTTAAACGCGATTCATTATTTCATAAAAAATACAACGAGTTACATAATACTTAACATTTTTCTGAGCAAGTTCAAACTCATCACAAACCAAACCTTTAGGTCTTAACTGGGTTTACACACTTACTTATAATTTAAATATCACCTCCACTACTAAAGTCACCAAACGTCATGTCCTTTCTGTCATCAGCATGATCTTTGACCCACTAGGCCTCGTAGGTCCGTGCGTCGCCGAAGCAAAAATGATCATGCAGCGTCTCTGGCTAGAAAAGTATGACTGGGATGACGAAGTATCGCATGAAATAAAAAACCTTTGGTCTACATTTGAAGGCACAATAACAGCATTGAACAATTTAAATATTCCTCGTTGGGTTTTGCTTGAAGACTCTATTACGCATGAAGTACACGTCTTTACCGATGCGTCCGAGAGGGCGTATGGCGCTTGTGTGTACATTCGGTCTTGTAATGGCAGTGGATCCATAGGCGTTCAACTTCTAGTCTGTAGAAATCGTGTAGCGCCCGTCAAACCAACGACGATACCGAGGCTTGAACTTTGTGTTAGGTGCAAGGCTGTGTACTAAGGTTCAGGAATCACTTACATTGCCCATTCATAAATGTAGATTCTGGTGTGATTCAACCATAGTCCTGGGTTGGCTCTCTACTCCTTCAAGTCAATTAAAACCTTTTGTCAGACACAGAGTCAATGAAATACAGGAAAGTACATGTGGTCATACCTGGAGCTACGTACCATCGAAGGACAACCCGGCGGATCTTGTTTCCCGTGGTATGAGGGCCAACGTTCTCATAAATGAGCCTCTGTGGTGGTCTGGTCCCTCATTTTTACAGCATAGTGAAAATAAGTGGCCCAGCATGCCAAACACCGGGAAAGATAGTCTGCAAGAAGTAGTGACTCATTTCATTAGTGCTGATAGCAACAGTATTTCATTCAGTAGTAATCATTCAGAGCTTACCATTTATTCATCAATCATTCATGATATATTAGTAAAGTATTCTAGCCTAACAAAAATACAAAATATAGTTACATAATTATGTACACTGGGCCCAAGTATTTGGTTTACAGTTTATATGTGTAGGTGAAGTCATAGTTATGCACACAAACACAAAATAAAACGAGCGAGCTCAGTTTTTATTAGTGTGCGTGTGGCACATCAATTACCATATACCAATATATAGTCATCATTCACTTATGATGCTGAAGGAGATATAATATTTTGCATGATGTTAATATAGCAATCCTGGCACAATGGCTATCGTCTTTGGTCACTGAACGAGAAGTCGTAAGTTCAAATCATGCATGCATAGTATATTATTTTTCTTTTTGTATTCATTATTTTGTTAAAACATTACTTAAAGTAGAATTTATAACAATTCCAACGTTTGAGACAAACATTGAACTCTCAGGCTATTTGTTTTTGACTGTTTAGACAACAACTACCGACAATTTAAAAATATTGTTTTCAAACACCTTCATTTATAAAAAATGAGCATTCTTACTTGTCAATCTACGAGTATTTGCATTACTGAGTTTATTGATTACTACTCTTGAGCATGTGTGTGGTTTTATTTCTGTGGATCCAACCATGCAACATTTATCAATGTTCAAAGAGGTGGAAATCGTTGTTTTGGATGAGCAAAACGTATCTATATTATGTGAAATTGTGAGTGTAAATGTGGTGCTGCCTAACAAACGATGGGACACTTTATATCGTGTCCTGCCTGTTCTGTTGTTTGCTCCTGTGAAATGCATCACAGGACGCTACTGAAAGAGCCAAACTCGTCGCCAAATTTTGGGCTGACTCAATTTGAATTGTTATCGATTAGCGTATCGATGAGATGAAGTGAAATTACAAGGCGCTTAATGATATCGGTGAGTAACAGTTAGATATTACGTTGATATTATACCTACTTCACTTTAACTAACTCCTCTATTCTCTTTATTCCTAGTAAACATTGAAAGGGATGTTTACTAGGAATAAATAATTAATGTAACTTAAGTGCAATACCTACCATAGTTATAATAATATATTATCATAACTGAATTATTATAGTTTCTTTTTTTTAATTTGTAATCGTATGATGATTATGATAAAATTAGCTTGGTCTAAAATTAGCTTGATCTAGCCTTTAGACAGATTAAAGAAAAGCCTTTGAATAACGTAAATAAAAATAGATTATAATGTTTGCTAATGTCAGTGTTTATCTTATATTTATGTATTGTATTATTATAAGTAATATTAATTAGGTATATATAAGTATATTGAATAAACATAGTGTATATATAGTATAAAAATATAGTGTTTATTTATTATAATATTAGCTATTAATATAAGTATTATAAATACTGTTTTTATCCACAGGGGAGAACCGTGCAGTTATGGGTCCGCCGATATGCGTATTTTGGAGACGTAGAACATCTTAGGCCAAAACCAAAGGCAAATTCATCGACTCGACACTACGACATCGTGGCAAGGCACAAGGCTGATCCCTTCTTGTCCACCCGCATAAAAGTGTGCTTACAAACTGTGAGATCTCATGAGCAGAAGGTTACAAGGAGTAATAGAAAACGAAGGATTGCCGACTCATTATTAGTCGAATTTATTTTAATTAGTAGACGAATATGAATCTTATTTTTATGCAAATAATGTTCATATTTGTTAAGCAAATTAGAACAAATACAAAACTTAGTAATAAGTAGGTAGGTATAAAACGTTTTTTTTTAAAACCACAACTCGTAAATTATTGAAAGTATGGTGAAGTGATGTTATTGTTATGCGATTAGAAGTTGTCATAATTTCTTACTATCTAACATGTTGATTCACTTCACCTCTAATTTTACTTTGATTCAATTTATATACCTACCTACTTTGACAAATTATTTACGTCATCATCATCATCATTTCAGCCGAAAGACGTCCACTGCTGGACATAGGCCTCCCCCAAGTGTCGCCACATTGACCGGTCCCGTGCGTCTCGCATCCAGCGGATCCCTGCAACCTTTACGAGGTCATCGGTCCACCTAGTGGGAGGCCTTCCAACGCAGCGTCTTCCGGTTCGCGGTCGCCACTCCAGAACTTTTCGGCCCCATCGGCCATCCGTTCTGCGAGCAATGTGCCCTGCCCACTGCCACTTAAGTTTGGCTATTCTTCGGGCTACGTCGGTAACTCTGGTTCTCTTGCGGATCTCCTCATTTCTGATTTGATCACGCAAGGAAACTCCGAGCATAGCCCTCTCCATTGCCCTTTGGGTGACTTTCAGCCTTCTGATGAGGCCCATTGTGAGCGACCACGTTTCGGTCCCGTATGTAATCACTGGCAACACACACTGGTCATAGACTTTCGTCTTGAGACACTGCGGTAAGTTGGACGAGAAGATACCACGCAACTTCCCGAACGCTGCCCAGCCGAGTCGGATTCGACGATTGACCTCTTTCTCGAAGTTAGACCTACCTAACTGGACCGTTTGTCCCAGGTAGACATAATCGTCTACAACTTCGAGTGTAGAGTCTCCGATCTTGATAGGAGTGGGTGTTACATGGGCATTCAACATGACTTTGGTTTTGTCCATGTTCATTTTAAGACCCACTCTTTCGGAAGCTCTACTGAGGTCATCGAGCATTGTACTGAGGTCCTCCATGGTCTCAGCCATGACCACTATATCGTCGGCAAACCGAAGGTGAGAGATGTACTCGCCATTGACGTTGATGCCTAGCCCTCTCCAGTCCAGAACCTTGAAGACATCCTCCAGTGCAGCGGTGAACAGTTTCGGAGATATGACGTCTCCCTGTCTTACACCTCGCTGCAGAAGGATAGGTTCCGAGGTCTGGTCCTGAAGTCGGACTGACATGGTGGCGTTTTTGTACAAACTCTTCAGCACCTCGATGTACCGATAGTCGATTTGGCACCGTTGGAGAGACTGCAGTACAGCCCAAGTCTCGATCGAATCGAAGGCTTTCTCGTAGTCCACAAACGCCAAGCAGAGAGGCAGGTTATACTCTTCGGTCTTCTGTATAACCTGGCGCAGCGTATGTATGTGGTCTACGGTGCTAAAGCCTTTTCGGAATCCGGCTTGTTCGGGAGGCTGAAAATCGTCAAACCTGCGCGCGAGACGATTCGTGATGACTCTTGAAAACAGCTTGTAGACATGGCTTAGAAGTGAGATGGGCCTATAGTTCTTCAGCCGGGCATTGTCGCCCTTTTTGAAGAAGAGTACCACCACACCCCTACACCATGCCTGCGGCGTTTTCCCCTCGAGTATGACGGAATCAAACAGCTTCTGAAGGGTCTTAAGTACCGGTTTTCCACCTGCCTTCAGGAGTTCGGCCGTAATTCCGTCCTCACCCGGTGCCTTGTTGTTTTTAAGCTGTTTCAGAGCCATCCTAATCTCGTACAGGCTGACATCCGGAATGTCTTCGGTATAGTGTCGGGTCAGTCTAGCTCTTGGGTCGTTAGCTAGATTTGCAACGGGTTTACTGGTTGAAGTGTACAACTGCCCATAAAAACTCTCGATCTCCCTCAGCAGCTCCGGTTTGGCGGATACGATCCTGCCATCGTCGGTCAATATAAAGCTTGAAAGGTCTCGACTGATGAAGTCTACGCTCCGTCCAGCACAAATCCAGATCCAAAACCCCGGGAGCTTTCAGCTTGAACTCCAGAATCGTTTCGAGTGCCTAGGAAGCTCAGTGGACGAATGCAACGATGGGTTCGTGGAAACTGTCCATACGACTGGGTCTAAGTTCTTCAAGACACGTCGTGCACAGAAGAACAAAAGACTCTCTGATCATACTCTCGAGCTCATGAAGGAGCGGCGCGAGATGATCCTGCAGTCTTCAGACGAGGCGTGGAAGTACCGGCAGCTCAATAGACGGATCTCTAAATCCTTGAAACGCGACCTCCGCCGCTTTAATACCGAGCGTATTAAAGACGCTATATATATTTGGAGAATGTACTCTTTGTGGAGAGTAGGTATCCACTAAGAAAGGGTTTTTGAAATTCCACCCCTAAGAGTGTGAAATGAGGTGTTGAATTTTCTGTGAAACTCTCTCGGTTGACTTGAAAATGTGTCTACATATACTTCAGTTAAAATGATGAGATACGTGTCTCACAAAATCATCCCCCAATTTAAAATTCCATGTCCTGACTGGCTGACTGATATACCAACGCACAGCCCAAACCGCGGGTCCCAGAGATGAAAATTGGAGGGCGTATTCTTTGTGAAGAGTTAGTATCAGTTTTTCGAAATTCCTACCCCTTAGAGGGTGAAATGGGGTGTTGAATTTTCTGTGAAACTTTTTACTCTCGGGGTCGATTGACTTGAAAATTTGTTTACATACTCTTCAGATAAAATCCAGTAAATTCGATGTCCAATCTCAAACCAAGGTATCAATATTTCAGGTATGTAATTTAATTGATATAACTTTATAATAATAATTGCAAGTTATAAGCAAGTACATGTAAATCTATGTATGTATTATAGATAGATACATAGATTACTTATTATTCCAGAAGTAAGATCCCGTGGGCAATTCCCTAACTCCACGCGGGCGAAGCCGCGGGCATAAGCTAGTAATAATATATTATCATAACTGAGTTATTATAGTCTCTTTTTTTTAATTTGTAATCGTATGATGATTATGATAAAATTAGCTTGGTCTAAAATTAGCTTGATCTAGCCTTTAGACAGATTAAAGAAAAGCCTTTGAATAACTTAAATAAAAATACATTATAATGTTTGGTAATGTCAGTGTATATCTTATATTTATGTATTGTATTATTATAAGTAATATTAATTAGGTATATATAAGTATATTGAATAAACATAGTGTATATATAGTATAAAAATATAGTGTTTATTTATTATAATATTAACTATTATCATAAGTATTATAAATACTGTTTTTATCCACAGGGGAGCACCGTGCAGTTATGGGTCCACCGATATGCGTATTTTGGAGACGTAGAACATCTTAGGCCAAAACCAAAGGCAAATTCATCGACTCGACACTACGACATCGTGGCAAGGCACAAGGCTGATCCCTTCTTGTCCACCCACATAAAAGTGTGCTTACAAACTGTGAGATCTCATGAGCAGAAGGTTACAAGGAGTAATAGAAAACGAAGGATTGCCGACTCATTATTAGTCGAATTTATTTTAATTAGTAGACGAATATGAATCTTATTTTGATGCAAATAATGTTCATATTTGTTAAGCAAATTTGAACAAATACAAAACTTAGTAATAAGTAGGTAGGTATAAAACTTTTTTTTAAAACCACAACTCGTAAATTATTGAAAGTATGGTGATGTTATTGTTATGCGATTAGAAGTTGTCATAATTTCTTACTATCTAACATGTTGATTCACTTCACCTCTAATTTTACTTTGATTCAATTTATATACCTACCTACTTTGACAAATTATTTACGTCAATCCTTACCAATAAAAAACTTTGTCTTTGTCAAAAAAACAGGTAAACAACAGTGTATTAAATCATTATATCGGCCACACAAGTTTTTTTTCTAACATACAGCCCCCACCAAATTGAACCTTAAAACAACCAATATAAGGAAGGAACATATTGGAAGAAACGAGATGGATAATTTGCTAATGACCCAAGCGATAAGCTAAGCAAACAATAGCAATGTTTATCTAGTAAAAAAATCAAATTATTTCATTGGTTTTATTTAATTACTTTTTACTTTTTGCTTGAGTAATTTTATTGGCCACAAAATAAATTTATTAAAAAACAAAAAGTAAAAAGTAGCAAAAATAATTCCTCAGTTCGGTTCGAACTCGCGTCGTCGAGGTTAGATCACTAGCTAACGCAAGCGCTTACACCAATCGGCTATGGTTACCATGTTAAGTTAGTATAAAATGTTGGACTTTATTGTAAACCCGTTTATATTATTTTTATCAGTGTACCCGACAAGCGTAAAGATAAAAAAATAAACCCCGTGTAGGGTACAATATGTTTACTCACACAATAATAATGAGCGGCTGTATGAATATTACCGGCTCGTACAGCAAGCCAAGTTAATTTAATTTTGTGTTTGTGTGCATAACTATGACGTGTGGGTGAAACACATATAAACTGTAAACCAAATGCTTGGGTCTTGTGTACTATACATACATAGATTACTTATTATCCCAGAAGTAAGATTCCGTCGGCCATTTCCGAACTCCACGCGGGCGAAGCCGCGGGCAGATGCTAGTTAAATATATAATGTTAAATATACATATTGTTAAGCTATGACGAAGCGCGCGAGCAGTGCCCTCTAACTATGTGTTAACGCCATCTATTATCGAAAAGTCGCGTCACCTGGCACCATCTAGCGTCGAGTAACGGAGGCTCGGCGCTAGAGGAATGAACAGGAGCGGCGCACGCCGATTGGTCGTCGCTGAAGATTTAAAAGGAACATTTCATTCATTCGAACGAGTAGAAAAAGTATGGTAGTCGGTGCACCATCTAAAACTGTTTAAATATATTATTTCTCAACCTGTAAATTGATCTAAACTCCAAATAAACGCATCAACTTCATCAAAGCGAAAATAAATCCATCATTGAAGAAACCCTGACCCTCCAAACTCATTGAAACACACAACATTTGGACCTTCGAACTGGATCGGAGCGGCTTCTAGAAGAAGTACACGTGGAAGTCGGCAACCAGCAGAAAATAAAACGGTCAGGCCATTCAGTGTTCCTATCCAAACCCATCCTCAAGGCTCATTTGTGCTAATATCGTGTATTCTTGTGCAAAATTCCAGCTACATAATCGTGCCACGAGGCCGCGTTTGAAATACCTACCAACCGCCATATTGAGTGGCGCGTGTGGTGGCGTGATTTCGAGTTAAATCGAGCAAGCAAACTGTAAGTACTTTCTTTTGTCTCTTGCAGTCTCCCAAAATGCCACTCGACGAATATAAAGATTTGATTAAGAAAAGGGGTGTAGTGAAAGGAAAGTTTACTGTATTCGTTAAATATGTGCAATCGTTACAAAACGTAGAATTATCAGAATCTCAAAAGATAGCTGTAGAAGATCGTTGTAATAACATTACCACGCTATTAGAACAGTTCTCAACCATTCAGGATGATATAGAATTTCACCTGCAGGATTGTGAACTAGACTTAGAAAAACAATTAATTGAAAGAGAAACCTTTGAAAATCTATTTTATGAGATCACAGCTAAGGCGAAATGCATGTTAAAGAGTAATGATAACAATGTTGAAGTCTGCAATAAGACCTCTAGCATTAAATTACCCACTATTTCTCTGCCTTCCTTTGACGGTTCATTTGAACAGTGGTTAGAATTTCGAGATACCTACATATCCTTGATTCATAATTCTAAAACTATAGATGATATTCAAAAATTTCATTACTTGCGTTCCGCGCTCACTGGTACTGCTAGTCAAATAATAAAATCGATACAGTTTACTGCTGAAAATTACACAATAGCCTGGGGTTTATTGGAGAATAGATTTAATAATAATAGATTACTCGTTCAAAACCACGTTAAAGCTCTGTTCACATTACAGTCTTTACACAAAGAATCTGCATTTCATATTCGTAAGTTGATAGATAACATACTAAAAAATATTCGTGCTCTTAAAGGTCTAGATGAGCCCGCAGATACATGGGACACTTTACTCATATACCTAATTAGTACTAAGATGGACTCAGCTACCGAGAAGGAGTGGGAAAACCATAAAAGTACACTTTGTAAATTACCAAGTCACGTTAATCAAAAATTAACACTAAACGATATGATTACATTTCTTACCGACAGGGCGGACATGTTAGAATCTATAAAAAGTACGCATGAGTCTAGTAAGCAAACGTGTGATGGTTCCTTAAAGAAATCATCATCCAATCAATCAAAGCACGCTAGCTCGCATAGTTACGTCGCAACACGTAATAATAATAATTCGTCTAAATCATCACAAAAACCTAATTCTAACAATGATTCAAAACGTTACCAAAGGTGTAATATGTGCAAAGAGAATCATCCGCTATATTCGTGCAGTAAGTTCAATGACCTTCCTATGAAGGACAAATTATTATTCGTAGACGAGAATAAACTATGTAAGAATTGCTTGCGCGCTGGACATACAGTGTCTCATTGCTGGTTCGGCGCCTGCAAGCTATGCAAGCGTAAACACCATTCGCTTCTTCATGGTGACTGCTGTGATAACGGCAGCACGTCAAAATCTGTAGGGCAGCACGACGCGCAAGCGCCTGCGGCGGCGTACACATCGTGTCGCGAGTCCGAAGCGACGGGCAGCGCACACAGTACAGCGCTACACAGTGCGTCAACTCCAAAGTGTCAACAAGTTGACAATGGGTATTCATTTCAAGAACCCGTTATTCTTTCGACTGCATTATTAGATATTTTAGACCGTGATAACAAGTATCACACTATTCGTGCTATTCTTGATAATGGCAGTCAACATTCATTTATCACAAAATCGTTATGCGATAAATTAAAAATTCGTTTGATACAGTCCACAGTACAAATCGCAGGAGTAGGTAATTCGGTAACCCAATCTACACAATCGTGCAAAGTGCAATTACGATCTAAAAATAGTGAATTTAATACGCATTTAAATTGTCTCGTCCTACCTTGCATTACCGCAACGTTACCTTCCGTTACTCATAATATCGCAAAATTCATGATTCCGAGTAATGTATCACTCGCTGATCCTAAATTTTTTATGTCTAACAGAATCGATTTATTAATCGGCACAGATAAATTTTGGGAACTGTTAAGTGAAGGATTAATTCGACTTGCAAACGGCCCATACCTACAAAATACAAAGTTAGGTTGGGTTGTATCTGGTGTCATACATGATACAAAAGGTTCATCCGTTAATCGAGTCCAATGCAATTTTACGCACACGTACGACAACTTAGATATCCAATTAACTAAATTTTGGGAATTAGAGGAGATAAGTTTAAAAACAGATAATATGTGTAAAGAAGAACATGATTGTGAAAATTTATTTATAAAAACAACCACACGTGATAATCATGGTCGATTCTCTGTGCGTATTCCACTACGGGAATCAGCTGATCAACTAGGCGATTCATACCTACAAGCCGAGAGTCGGTTCCTCGCGCTCGAACGCAAGTTAGGTCGATGCACACCGAGTTATAAAAAATTATATTTCGAATTTATGCGCGAATATTTGAAACTCGGTCATATGACAAAGGTAGATACTTATACATCTCCACATTATTTCTTACCGCATCACGGTGTATTTAGAGAACAAAGTACAACTACGAAATTACGAGTAGTATTTGACGCTAGCGCTAAAACTACTTCCGGTCAATCGCTAAATGACATCCAACTAATTGGTCCGTCTTTACAAAATGATATTGTTGCCATTCTGTTAAGATTTCGTCAGTACACATATATTGCCTGTGCAGATGTCGAAAAAATGTACAGACAAATATTAATTCAACCCGATCAACAATATTTACAATTAATTTTATGGAGAGAAAACCCGTCAGATGCGCTCGGTGTGTACCGGCTTAACACAGTTACCTATGGTACGGCGTCCGTGCCATACCTAAGTATGCGATGTTTGCAACAGCTGGCGTCGGAATGCACTGATACTGACATCGCTAATATTATTTACAAAGATTTTTACGTAGACGATTTAATAACGGGTTGTGATGATAAAAGGGAATTATTAGACATCTGTAATAAAGTTTCTACGGTATTACAATCGGGTTGTTTCTGTTTACGAAAATGGTTATTCAATTTCGATTTGTCAACTTTAAACGCGTCAAAGAATTTATCTCTAGGAGAATCCTGTCAAAGTAAAACTTTAGGTTTAGGTTGGTTCGCGAATACAGATGAGTTACATTATACGACTAAACTTGAATTAACCGGGAGTCACGTTACTAAGCGCATTATGTTATCGGCAATCTCACAAGTTTACGATCCGTTAGGTTTATTAGCGCCTATTATAATACTTGCAAAAATATTACTACAGAAATTATGGACGTACAAAATTGGATGGGACGATCCGGTGCCTCATGATATTTTAATTAATTGGCAAAAATTCGTTGACACTCTTGACTACTTGGGTAAATTATGTATACCACGTCAGGTTATAAATAGCAAGATGCAATATATAGAATTGCACATATTTACTGACGCCTCTCAAAATGCGTACGGCGCCTGTGCTTATGTGCGTATGTACTCGGATGACAATAGCAATGTATCCATAGCCTTGCTATGCGCCAAGTCGAAGGTCGCGCCTGTCAAACCAATAACTATACCGCGTTTGGAATTATGTGGGGCATTATTAGGTGCAAAGTTGTACACAAAAATTATAAATTCGCTTCGCTTGAGTTTCACTAATGTTTCTGGTCTTACTATATTTGTTGATAATAATAATATTATTAGAGTTGGGGGTAGATTGGATAACTCGCTAAGTTTCTCATACAATAAAAAGCACCCCATCCTATTGTGTAGTAAACATACCTTCACACGTTTGTTATTTCAATATGAGCATAAGCGTCAGCTTCATGCAGGTCCTCAATCACTGTTAGCTAGTATACGCGAAAATTGGTGGCCCCTCAGAGGTCGCAATCTGGCTAGAAATGTTGTACATACATGTGTGACATGTACACGTATTAGGGGTAAAACTGTTTCAGTTCAAATGGGTAACTTACCTGTAGAAAGGCTAGAACCAGGATATCTGTTTATGAGGTGCGGTGTAGACTATGCAGGACCCATGTTTATTTTGAACCGTAGAGGAAGGGGCGCCAAACTGGAGAAATGCTATATTTGTTTATTTGTATGTTTCTCAACGCATGCAGTTCACTTAGAATTAGTTACAAATTTAACAACTGATGCTTACATATTAGCTCTAAACCGGTTTGTGTCTCGACGGGGTAAACCTGCAGAAATATTCTCAGACAATGGTAAGAATTTTGTTGGGGCAATGAATGAATTTAAACAATTTCTAAAAAACAATTCTGACAAAATTATGGAGATTTTGGCTAATGATAATATAAAATTTAATTTCATACCACCATATTCACCGCATTTTGGGGGATTGTGGGAGGCAGGAGTAAAGTCTTGCAAGTATCACATTCGTCGGGTTGTTGGCAACGCGAATTTAACTTATGAAGAGTTCAGCACGATATTAACTCAAATTGAGGCCGTCCTAAACTCTCGACCTATGTATCCACTGTCCACAGACCCAACTGACCTTCTTCCTCTCAGCCCTTCTCTATTTCTGATTGGCCGACCGCTCACCGCACAAGCCAGCCCAGACCTGACGACCACAGCCTCACATCGCCTGTCCCGTTACGATCGCGTGGAGCAGATGCGGCAGCAGTTCTGGCAGCGATGGTCGAAGGAATATATAGCGGAGCTTCAGACCAGAACAAAGTGGAAGAAAAATAATGAAGACTTGGTACCTAACACTCTGGTCCTCATCAAAGAGGATAACCTTCCACCTCTGAAGTGGCGCTTAGGAAGAATCTTACACACCTTTCCTGGGAAAGATGGCCTGGCACGAGTCGCCGATATTAAAACAGCGACCGGGACGGTGCGAAGGGCATTCGCCAAAATATGTCCTTTGCTACCACAAGAAGATAAGGAGAAGACGGATCCACAATAAATCATCCGTCAACGCCAGCGGTACTTCGTTGGAAGCAAGGGCTTCCAAGGCCGGGGGCATATGTTAACGCCATCTATTATCGAAAAGTCGCGTCACCTGGCACCATCTAGCGTCGAGTAACGGAGGCTCGGCGCTAGAGGAATGAACAGGAGCGGCGCACGCCGATTGGTCGTCGCTGAAGATTTAAAAGGAACATTTCATTCATTCGAACGAGTAGAAAAAGTATGGTAGTCGGTGCACCATCTAAAACTGTTTAAATATATTATTTCTCAACCTGTAAATTGATCTAAACTCCAAATAAACGCATCAACTTCATCAAAGCGAAAATAAATCCATCATTGAAGAAACCCTGACCCTCCAAACTCATTGAAACACACAACACTATGTAATTTGTAAGTTTGGTTGTTGTGTCGCGCCGCTAGCACGGATTGCATTGTTGAATCGAAACATATAAAATAAATTAGATTACTGCTGTAAAAGTGTCTAATTTACCCATACCCTTCACATATTATATTCAAAACGCATCAAATACCGACCCTACGTAATGTTGACCAAATCCGTTCGCAAATAACATGTGCCTATTGAAAGAAATTTCGATCAAAAACTAATGTGCCTACGAGAACATTTTCTCGCAAATGTAACTATTGAAAAAAAAAACAAAAACGAATGTGCTTACGCGAACATTTTCTCGTAAATTCCAGTTTTAACCAAGTACCCTTTTTTTTTTTTTTTTTTTTTTTTTCTTTTTTTTTATCGTGGTAAAATCATCAAATGAGTCCTCCCACCCAGGGCAGAGTGGGAAGAACTGTCAGACTTGTACTGACTAAAATCCACGGTGTCCTTCAATAGCCCTTTATGATCCAGGGTCACGGTAATTCTATAAGTCCCGCGACCCCGGCAGGCTTTCGCCCTCTAGAGGGGGGCCCCGTCATAATGCTGACACTCTTTGAGGCGCGCGTGGAACACAACGCGCCGTCGACCCGGGCATGGTCCATGGTCGGACAGCGAGTCGCCCATTACTCGCCGCCCGCAAGCCCGCGCCTACGGTGGCCGGAGATCGTCTGCCGACGTCCGGCGCCGTGGGCGTCTACCACTGCGGCTGGGGTGGAGGGAGGACGCTGTCCTCTCCCTCACGCGGCCCGCCTCCTCCTTCGCGAGCATGACTGCTTCGTAGAAGGAGGCGACCGCTTCCCACTCCGTCTCGCCCCGCAGCATTTCCTCGACCAATGCCGGGCGCGAGAGGTCTCCGCCTATCGCCGCCGTGAGGACACGGCGGTGCTCTGCCCAAGCGGGGCAGTCCTGCATCGTATGCGTGTCCTCCGGGCGGTCCTCGCAGTGGTGACACCCAGGCGTTTCCTCACCAAGTACCCCTTCGACAGCCTCGGAGTAATAGAAATAAATATCACTTTATCTGTTGTTAAAACTGAACAAGTGTCATTAAATCCGTTAAGGCTTAATGATTTAACTTAATCTAAAACGCATTTTGCACTGGCTATCTATCTATACATATAAAATTCAAAGTCCTGACTGACTGACTGACTGACTGACTTATATATCAACGCACAGCCCAAACCACTGGTCCTAGAGACATGAAATTTGGACAGTGTACTCTTTGTGAATAGTAAGTATCCACTAAGAAAGGGTTTTTCGAAATACCACCCCTAAGAGGGTGAAATGGGGTGTTAAATTTTCTATGAAACTTTTTATTCCCTGAGTCGATTGACTTGAAAATGTGTCTACATATACTTCAGTTAAAATGATGAGATACGTGTATCACAGTTTTTCCAAAATCATCCCCCAATTTAAAATTTCATGTCCTGACTGGCTGACTGATAAACCAACGCACAGCCCAAACCGCTGGTCCTAGAGACATGAAATTTTGAGAATGTATTTTTTGTGGAGAGTAAATATTCACTAAGAAAGGGTTTTTTTGAAATTCCACCCCTAATAGGGTGAAATGGAGTGTTGAATTTTCTATGAAACTTTTTATTCTCTGAGTCGATTGACTTGAAAATGTGTCTACATATACTTCAGTTAAAATGATGAGATACGTGTATCACAGTTTTTCCAAAATCATCCCTCAATTTAAAATTCAATGTCCTGACTGGCTGACTGATACATCAACGCACAGCCCAAACCACTGGACCTAGAGACATGAAATTTGGACAGTGTACTCTTTGTAAAGAGTAAGTATCCACTAAGAAAGGGTTTTTTGAAATTCCACCCCTAATAGGGTGAAATGGGGTTTTGAATTTTAAAACAACAACAATTTTTGAATTGTGAAACTTTTTATTCTCGGAGTCGATTGACTTGAAAATGTGTCTACATATACTTCAGTTAAAATGATGAGATACGTGTATCATAGTTTTTCCAAAATCATCCCCCAATTTAAAATTCCATGTCCTGACTGGCTGACTGATATACCAACGCACAGCCCAAACCGCGGGTCCCAGAGATATAAAAATTGGAGGGTGTATTCTTTGTGAAGAGTAAGTATCAGTTTTTCGAAATTCCTATCTCTTAGAGGGTGAAATGGGGTGTTGAATTTTCTGTGAAACTTTTTACTCTCGGGGTCGATTGACTTGAAAATTTGTGTACATACTCTTTAGGTAAAATCCAGTAAATCCGATGTCCAATCTCAAACCAAGGTATCAATATTTAACGTATCTAATTTAATTGATAGAACTTTAAACTAATAATTGCAAGTTATAAGCAAGTACATGTAAATCTATGTATGTATTATAGATAGATACATAGATTACTTATTATCCCAGAAGTAAGATCCGTGGGAAATTCCCTAACTCCACGCGGGCGAAGCCGCGGGCACAAGCTAGTATACTTATAAAATTCAAAGTCCTGACTGACTGACTGACTGACTTATATATCAACGCACAGCCCAAACCGCTGGTCCTAGAGTCATGAAATGTGGACGGTGTACTCTTTGTGACAAGTAGATATCCACTAAGAAAGGGTTTTTAGAAATTCTACCCCTAAGAGGGTAAAATGGGGTGTTTAATTTTCTGTGAAACTTTTTAATCCCAGAGTCGATTGACTTGAAAATTTCTGTATTTACTCTTCAGCTAAAATTATAAGATACGTGTATCACAGTTTCTCCAAAATCATCCCCCAATTTAAAATTAAACGTCCTGACTGGCTGACTGATATATCAACGCACAGGCCAAACCACTGGTGCTAGAGACATGAAATTTGGAGGGTGTATTCTTTATGAAAAGTAGGTATCCGATAAAAAAGGGTTTTTTGGAATTCCACCCCTAAGAGGGTAAAATGGATTTTTCTGATGTAGGGGCAAGTGCTGTTCCTATGGACGCTTGTACCTGTGGACACAATCGATTCCGACGAAACTAGCAAACCTAAAATTCTAATTTGAAAGCGACCGTAAAGCTTTGTCTATGGTTTACGATTTTGACGTATCGCCATCTTTTTATTCTGTGTGGTTGTTGTTATGCCGGCTATGAAAGTTTTTTGCGCCAAAAAGTAAGTTATTTTGCTTAATTTAAATGACATTTACTGTAAAAATCCTTACGATATCGGTTGGATCGTGATTGCAGTATGATCTGTGTTATTTATTTAGTTAGTTAGTGTTTTTTCCCTGTCTGTAAGTTCGTTTTATCGTCAATGTCAGATGAGTTTTATTTTTAATGTCTGAATTTGTACCTATGGACAAAAATATGAGTGTACCTGTGGACTGTCCACAGGTACAAAAATGTCATATTGTTTACTTACAAAATCTGATCAGCCGTTCTGTTTATTTTTTTCAGTGCCTCGTAGTAAAATTGGTTTAAAAAGAGAAGGAATATGCCCTGATACACTCACAGCAGCCGTAAAAGAAGCAAAAAATAAGAAAAGTAGCTGAAAAGTATAAAATACCAAAGTAAACCATTTTTAAATATTTACAGTTACATAAGAGCAATGATTTGAAGAATAACATTCAGCTATTGAAGAATGATGTCAGAAAAGTATTTGATCCGGAAGAAGAAATTTTGCTGAGCAAATATTTAAGAAAAGCTGCATTTCTACACATGAGCTGGCTTACCAATACGCTGTTTCTAAACAGAAAACAAATCTGCCTGCTTACTGGGAAAAGCACAAAATGGCAGGAAACGGGTGGCTCCGCAATCTTCGACTTCGTTTCCCAGAATTATCTCTTCGCAAACCCGAACCAACGAGCATAGCGCGAGCAACTAGCTTTAACAGGACAAACGTGAATGATTTCTTCGACAACTTAGAATCGGTCATGAAACGATACAATTTTCTACCAGGATCGATTTATAATGTGGATGAGACTAGGATCTCCACTGTTCACAAGCCAGGGAAAGTGTTGGCTCCTAAAAAGATTCGCCAGCTAGGGAAAATTACTTCAGGAAAACGAGGAGTGAATACCATAATGATAGGCTGCATAAATGCTGTTGGAAACGCTGTGCCTCCTGTGTTCATATTCCCAAGGGTTTTCTACAAAGACAACATGTTGAAAGGAGCTCCACCTGGTTCTTTGGGTGTGGCTAATCAATCAGGGTGGTCTACAGAACCGATTTTTAATAAGTTCTTGGACCACTTTATTCAATTTGCTAAACCAATAAGAGAGAATCCAGTTCTCTTAACACTGGACAATCACGAGACTCATATCTCCATTGAGATAATTGACAAAGCAAGAGAGAATGGAATAATCTTATTGACTTTGCCTCCACATACATCCAATCATTTGCAACCACTAGATCGAACAGTTTTTGGACCATTTAAAAGCCAATACAGCCAAGCAGCTGACAGATGGATGCTCAATCATCCTGGTAAACCTATTACCATTTACGACGTGGCAGAAATAGCTGGAGAAGCGTATGGAGTCTCGTTTACACCAAAAAACATCGCGGTTTCAGGGATTTATCCATACAATAGAAACATATTTTCCGACGAAGATTTCTTATGCTCGTATGTGACGATCGTCCAGACCCAAGCCAAAACTTAACTGGAAATCTGTCTGAAAACCAAAAGCAGCCTGATATTGAAGTCACCGGAACTGATCCAGAAACCCCGATGGATAGTTTGGATTTACAACAACCGGTTGAACAGGTTTCCAGCCAAATCTACCCAGATGACTTGGATCGATACGAACTATTTGGAGATTCTGTTATTCAGGCCATCCCAGAACCAGTTTCGCCAATCCAGAAGGATGATCGGCTAATAGTAGAACAACCTGTATTCCGAACTCCAATGAAGATTATAGATCCACAAATAACGCCAGAAACCGTCCGCCCATTTGAAAAAGCTGGTCCTCGAAAGGGTGCTCAACGTGGAAAAAAGCCCGGAAGAACAAGAATTCTGACAGACACGCCAGAAAAAGATGAAATTCTAGGTGAGGCATTAAAAAAAGCTGAAAAGAAGAAAATAGCAAGCCATAAAACGGACAAGAAAAAAAACACAAAAGCTGCTCAAAAAATAAATGCTACCAAAGCTCTTTCAAAATCGGATTCCTTCAAACCTGCCGCTAGTTGCTCTAAAAGTCGTCCAGTCTGCTGGCTAATAATCTTTCGGAACCTGGTCCTTCTAACGCGATTTCGAATGAGAAATCTGGCGAAAAAAATATAAAATAATTCAAGAAAAGAAGTTATCGTTTGTTAGATGTGCGAAATGTAAAACTTATTCCAAAGACAAAAACCAAATGCTCAAATGTAGTTTTTGCAATCATAGTTATCAATCATATTTTTGTTGTGTTCCGCTGCCACACAGAGAAAACTTTGAGTCTGATGATGAGGGTGAAGGTTTCGTTTGCGTGGCATGCTTCGTATTAGACAATGATGACGATTGCGATGAATCTACTCAAAACTTGTATGAAGAGTGTCGTAATGAATACAAATAAGTTTAATAGACTATGTTTACGTTTGTTTGAAGTTGGTTTTAGAAATCTTTAATATTTTATAATTGTTTTTTTCTTTTTATGGTCTAACCAATGTGAACCGTCCCTAGGTACAACACGTTCCAGGTATTGTACATAGGTACAACCGTCTGTTGTACCTGTGGACAAATATGGTATTTTAAAAAAAAGTTGATTATTTTCGTAAGTATAAGTGATTGAGACTAGAATTTTAGTTTAACGCTGGTATAATATTGCCAGCATCAAAATCATATTTTAAGTATTTTCATTAATCTATCGATTTGAATCAATTTATAAACAAATACAATAATCTCGACGGCATACTCACGGGACTTTACTCGTTTTGTAATAAAAAACCAACTAAAATAAAACATACATGAAAATAAAAACTAATGTGTACTCCTAAAAAAAAGAATGAGGAAAATAAATCAATAATTTAAAAAAGTAATCGAGTTAATGTTATTATTTTTTCGTGATAGTGACAACACTGAATTGAATCTGACAGTGACACTTCGCTTGTTGCTTTTTTTTTTTTTTTTTTTTTTTTTTTATCGTGGTAAAATCATCAAATGAGTCCTCCCACCTAGGGCAGAGTGGGAGGAACTGTCAGACTTGTACTGACTAAAATCCACGGTGTCCTTCAATAGCCCTTTATGATCCAGGGTCACGGTAATTCTATAAGTCCCGCGACCCCGGCAGGCTTTGGCCCTCTAGAGGGGGGCCCCGTCATAATGCTGACACTCTTTGAGGCGCGCGTGGGACACAACGCGCCGTCGACCCGGGCATGGTCCATGGTCGGACAGCGAGTCGCCCATTACTCGCCGCCCGCATGCCCGCGCCTACGGTGGCCGGAGATCGTCTGCGTCCGGCGCCGTGGTCGTCTACCACTGCGGCTGGGGTGGAGGGAGGACGCTGTCCTCTCCCTCACGCGGCCCGCCTCCTCCTTCGCGAGCATGACTGCTTCGCAGAAGGAGGCGACCGCTTCCCACTCCGTCTCGCCCCGCAGCATGGCCTCGACCAATGCCGGCGCGAGAGGTCTCCGCCTATCGCCGCCGTGAAGACACGGCGGTGCTCTGCCCAAGCGGGGCAGTCCTGCACCGTATGCTCCACCGTGTCCTCCGGGCGGTCCTCGCAGTGGTGACACCCAGGCGTTTCCTCCTTCCCCATCAGACACAGGTACCTCCCGAAGCTTCCGTGTCCGGTGAGGACCTGTGTCATGCGGTAGGTCAGGACGCCGTGACGCCTATCCAGCCACTCCTCAAAGAGGGGTCTTACCGCCGCGATTGCGGCGTGCTCGGACCTCGGTTGCGACCGTCGTTCCCTCCATACTGCCCTGAGATCGCGCCGGAGCTCTTCCCGGTTCGCCTCGACTTGTCGAGGCAGCAGGGATTCGCCCCGGCGCTGCGCCTCCACGCGCCACTCATAGACGCGCTGGAGGGCAGTCGCCTCCAGATCCCAGGGCAGCGATCCGGCAAGGAGGTTGGCCAATTCACCGGCGATCGTGCGGTATCCTCGGATCATCCGGATAGCCATGACCCTCTGGCATGCGACCAGCTTCAGTGGTCGCGTCCGAATGCTCAGGGCCCACACGGGGGCCCCATAGAGGGCCATGGACCGCACGACACCGGCGTACAGCCTCCGGCAGGAGGCGTTTGGCCCGCTGAGATTGGGCAGGAGTCGCCTGAGGGCGGCTGCTGCCCGGTTCAGCTTTGGGGCCAAACGCAGGAAATGCTCCTTGAAGTTCCACCGGCTGTCGAGGACGAGTCCCAGGTACTTCATCGTCCTCCCGACGCCGATGCGAACCCCTCCCACCGTTATGTGGGACTCAGACCGTGGCGCGTTCAGACGGCCATGAAAACACATGGCCTCTGTTTTGTGCAGCGCCACTTCGAGTCCCAACTGCCGGATCCTTCCAACGACTGTCGCAACCGCTTGCGTCGCCAGGTCGGCCGCCGCCTGGTGCGACTCTCCCTCCGCCAGGACGAGCGTGTCATCGGCGTAACATATTACGCCGGCGCCGTCAGGGAGGTCGCCGCGCAGCACCCAGTCGTAACCGATGTTCCACAGGAGCGGCCCCAAGACCGATCCTTGTGGAACACCGCACGACATCTCTCGCCGGTTCCATTCTCCCCGGTGACCGGGGTAGATGACGGCTCTGTCCGTCAGGTAGTCCTCGACCGTACGACGGAGGTAGGTCGGCACCCGGTGATACCGGAGTGCCTCCCCGATACAACTCCAGGGCAGGGTGTTAAAGGCATTGGTGATGTCCAAAGACACCGCCAAGACGACCCTGCCCCGGGATACCACAGCCCCCGTCGTGAGGGCTCTCACGCGCATGATGGCGTCCACCGTCGAGCGCCCCCTGCGGAAGCCAAACTGGCTCTCCGCAAGGTCCGGACCCATCCGATTCAGGTGCCCGACGAGGTGGTCTGCAATGACTCTTTCAAAGAGCTTGCCCACTTCGTCGAGCAGCACGATGGGCCGGAATGCGGACGGAGAGTCCGCAGGGCGCCCGGGCTTCTGGATGAGGACCAGTTTCCCCGTCTTCCAATGAAGCGGGAACCGGCCCCTCTCCAAGCACGCGCTAAAGAGCCCCCCCAGTCGAGGCCCGAGAGTCCCCGAGGCCAGGACCCAGGCTTTCCCTGGCAGGCCGTCCGGTCCTGGGGCGGTATTTTTGGCTTTGAGCCGTTGTACCGCCACTCTCAGGTCTACCTCGGTCACCTCTGGAGCGTCGTAGATGTCGTCGTCCCTGTGGTCCGCGTTTGCGCCAGCTTCACCGCCAGGCACCGTCGAAGGCGGGGCCATGGGCGGGGGTGTATATGTCTCCCCTCGCGATGGGAACAGGGCGCTCACCACGTCCTCCACGAACTGAGGCCGGAGACTCTGCGTCAACGGGGGAGCCCAGGGGCGGAACTTTTCTCGCACCCACTTGTAGGGGCTCCAGCATCCGAGCCCCCATTGCAGTGACCCGGTAACGGAGGCCCCCAACGACGCCGAGCTCCGTGAGGCCTACCGCCTCCCGCGCCTTCGCGAGCACGTCGCGGTACGACACGCCCCTCTTGACCGCGTCCGGCTGCAGTGTAATCACTACAGCCGCGGTCTTGGGGGCGCGCAATCGCGCCGCGGCGTTTTGCTCCCTACGCCGCCGCCGTCTCTTCCTTCGCCTCGAGGACCTGGCCGCGCCGGCAGCCTTCCTCTTCTCCCCAGCTACTTGCCAATCGGCGCCGGCCGGAGGAGTCTTTGGAGGAGGCCGCCGGGACGGCTGGTTCCCGGCCTGGGCTTTCTTCATTTGTTTGGCCGCCTGTTTCGGCCCCGCAGGTGTCAGGGTCGGAGGCGGCTTTGATGGGCCCGGTTTTGCCTGACTAGGCCTCGTCGTCGGGGGAGGTTTGGGCGCGGCCACAGCCGCGTACGAAGGCGCCGCCAACAGGGGTCGCAGCACACGGCTCTCTAATACGGAGAACCGCTGCTGAAAGGCGGCCAGCTCCTGTCGCACCAGGTTGAGAACAGAGTTCTCCGCTGGTGTGGGCCGGGCTTTCTCCCCTTGGCCCCGCGGCGGCGCATCACGCTGGCCGCCTCCCCGGATTCCGGCTAGGTCCGCCTTGAGGGCGGCGTTCTCCCTCTGGAGAGCCTCCATGGCGGCAGTTATGCGGGCAACCTCCGTTCGCAGTTCGGACACTTCGTCCCCCGCAGACGAAGGCCTGCCGCAACTGGGCGCGGCCGCCACGATGGAGGCCGTGGCCTCGCCGATCGCCTTCCCTCTCGTCTCCTTCATCCTCTTACGGGTGACGGAGAGGATGGCGGCTGTCACGACCTCTGTCAGTCTGGCCTCGTCTGAAGCCAGACTGTTTTTGGGCTCTCCAGAGGTGGGGAGCCCCCTCCCCGAAGTCTTGCCTCGGCCCTTACCCCGCGCACTAGTTGGGATCTTCCGGGCTGAGGCAAGGCCTTCCTCCGAGGACGAAACGTCCTCCTTCGATAGGGAGCGCTTGAGGAAGTCCTTCTTCCTCCCTGCAGCCCCCAACTCTAAGCTTCCAGAGGCTATGCTCTGGAAGCTAATGGCGTCTGATGCCGAGTCGGACTCCGACCCGAGCACCAGCGCCTTCTCCATGCGCGGAGCGGCTCTCTGTGCCCGCTCGTTTGATACCGGTGACGTGGACGTGCTGGGCCGATCCAGCGACTCCACGTCACGGGTACGTGAGCCCCCCTGGCTCAATGCGGCGACTGCCGGAGCAAAATCTGGGTAAAAGTGGCTGTTGCCCCCCCCAGAGTACGGTGGGACTGACCGGACGTGTCCGGTGCGGGATTCTCCAGCTGCGGAGCAGCTGGTACCCGCCTGGGGTAATAACTTATCCATACACTTTTCCATTTGATTTTTTTCCACTTTTTTAAAGAGGTGGGTTCCTCTTTCCCTAACCCCCCATTTCCCCTCCCCTGGTTCGCTTCACGGTTACGTCTGAAGATCAGACGCAAACCGGAAGCGAACCTTTCCCCCCCTTGACCCAATCTCTGAGATTGGGCCCCGCGCCGTCTAGAAGTTTGAACTCTGCTCGATCCTCCAGGCGGCGCGCCTTTCCCCGGTGTGTGTCCCTCTTAGTTTGGTTTCTCCCTCTGAGCCTGACCGGCATGAGTGCACAAGTGCCTCTACCGGCAGGGGCCCAGAGATCATCGAAACACTCAAGCCCCACCACGACGACAACGTGGGGACACGTTGGTGCGGTTCGCTTGTTGCTTCGCTCAATGTGGATGTGTTTTAATTTTTCTTCGATTTCTTTTACTGCGACCTGGCTTTGTTTTATGGACTTGAATCGGATTTTTACCAACGACATTGGTTTTGTTTTATGGATTTTGTTCTCATCTTCAACGACAACTTTGGCTATCGATTTTGGAAAACGATCAATAACATTTTATACAGTGACTGAAGAACATTCTGTGAATCGTGGTTTTAACCTTACCGAGATTCAAAATCATACCTTGGAACCCGAAGAAATAAGCGTGATACAGTAGTGGGTTGCGCCGCAGCAGGTAAATATATAAACTATAAAATCATTTTGTTATTGGCTACATCATCATCCAATTATTTACTGATAATAATAATGTTTTAGGTGTCTCTTGACACCTAAAAGCGTTTAAATTGTCTCGACAAGATTTTTTGAATCGAGCATCTACTCACATGATGCAAGATTTTGCAGTAGGTGCCGCATTAATTAATAGGTTTCATCCTAGGATCCTAGATAGACCTGATGCTGCTCAAATATTATCAATAATTAACCAAAGAATGTATATCCATAATACTTTAGCAGATTATGTTGAATATCATTTAAATCGCAGGAGGGCTCAATTTGTTAATATTACCGTTGGCTCTGATAATTTAAATGACTTCCCACAATTAACAATGAATGATTTAACATTAATTGCATGTGGTACATATCAAATAAAACAAGCTAGATCATATTATAGGGAACATATTAGGGCCAACGGTATGTATAGTATTGAAATATGTATGTAATGAAATGACATTTCATTAATTCGAATTTGCCGCGCCTCGCGCCTTTATAAGTTGTCTGTGGAATTGAATGGCGGATGATGGTCAAAATATTCGGTGTGATTTATTGTTTTAAGAAAACGTGTGGAGAGACAAAATAAAAGGATATAATTGAGGAGGCGATATTAGTGAACTTTAAATGTCGTTTCTTTGTATTTTCAGGTTAGATTATTGAGTAATTATCATAGATAAACGATTACTGTTGTAATATTGTAAGAATGTGTTAAATAAAACAAACCTTTGTATTTTCAGAGAAACAATTTGTGGTTTATTTTGAAAATCCTCAATAATATTCTTATATGTATAGAACAAAATAGCAACCTGCCAAACGAAGTAATTAATGAAAACTGCGTGCCAAAATACATAAATAGTAATCATGCTGGCAAAGAGGCAATTGATGAATATTATTGTAATTGCATAATAGGAAAACGCACGGTAGGTTGTTGTGCACAATTGCACATATCATGACTATGCTTTAGTACAAAGGGTGTAAATAGACCCTTAACATATACGAAAGGCTCTTGTTCTCCCTGTTTTTGCGATCATTTTTTTGTTCTAAACCATACCTGGGAACCTTATAGTTACGGAGATATTGGGGATCAAAGTTCCAACATTTTCACAAGTTTTTTTAAATACATGTTTTTAATGTTAGATTTTTACTTTACACACCTCCACGACCCCCGTACTATTCAATCCATCCATCAGCACAATGCTTTGAGTGTTTTCCATCGAGTCCTAACGTAAAACGTGATTTTTCACCCCAAAAAAAATGTCGAATCCCAGCAATAATTTTTGCATAAAGTTACTTAGTTTGATGTACGTAATGCTTGGTTGATGGCTATGTGAAGGGTCTGTTTACACCCTGTATAGGTTGGGCAAGATATGAATCAAAAATATGCCCCCTCCTGCGCCAGTTTTAGATGATTTGCTAATTGTATATGTCACCGCAAGAGTGCTAAGAATATTAGTTAATCTAATTAATAACCAACTTATAATGTCTCATCCATCATAATATTGATCCTGCCATCTGTGGGTTGCAAGTACAATTATTACAATGATCTGTATCGATTGACAGAAGAGATAAGCGCCATCTAATGGTCTCTGTATTGAGATAAATTGATTAACTAGTATTGAGATAATTCGTGACTAGATCTTCTCAAGATTAATTTATTAAACGAAAGTCTTTAGCTTTTTTTTTTTTTTTTTTTAACGTGGTAAAATCATCAAATGAGTCCTCCCACCCAGGGCAGAGCGGGAGGGACTATCTGACTTGCTCTGCCCAAGCGGGGCAGTCCTGCACCGTATGCTCCACCGTGTCCTCCGGGCGGTCCTCGCAGTGGTGACACCCAGGCGTTTCCTCCTTCCCCATATGACACAGGTACCTCCCGAAACTTCCGTGTCCGGTGAGGACCTGCGTCACGCGGTAGGTCAGGACGCCGTGACGCCTATCCAGCCACTCCTCAAAGAGGGGTCTTACCGCCGCGATTGCGGCGTGCCCGGACCTCGGTTGCGAAGAAGTAGGTACTTAACCTAAATAGAATAAGGAGAAAATGTCAATGTCAATTTCTAATAATAACCTAGACTTTTTCAACAGAAAAACAATGATATCTCTTGAACTAGGGTGAATGTTTTACTATTATTTAAAATAAAAATCTTCAGGGCACAACAATTTACCACTGGGACCCAATTCTCCTTACAAATCGGGCAATCTCCTTTAAAGGTCCTTTCAAAATCGTCGAGTTGCTTGAAAACGATCGCTATGTTTTAAAATCACTAACAGGAAATAGAACGTACAAGTACGCTCACGACCATATTCGAAAAATGCCTCAAAGTAGAGTTCTTAACGAGCTTGATCCTATTAGCGAGAGCGATGAAGAGACTAATAAGAGCTCTTTTGTTTGATTGTATGCACACTTGTAACCATTTGGCCGCACTGCACGTCTAGTCGTAGCTGTAACTGCAGTCACTCGTGGCTGTTCAGGGCGCAGTGCGCGGCAGTCGTTGTGGCGGGGGCCCGGGTCTCGTAGAGACTATTATGTTTGGTCGACTTGGAGTGACCCGGAAGTCATGGAGACTTTATGATGAAAGATGCATCCTCGGATGCACTCACTGCACTTATAACCACTCTATTTCCTTTGTTCTAACCTGAACAAACACATATCATCACAAAATAGACCTGTATGCCAAGCTGTCAAACTGCATGGAGGAGCTGTCAGCTACATTTACCACTCGGATGGACACCTATGAGGAGGACTTGAAGAATTTCAGCAGCAATGAGGCCCCACATAAGACAATAGCCAGCCTCTCTCGGGACTTCATGGATTTCAAGTGCTTCATGTGGAAAAGTATGAGCGCGCTGAAGACTCAGATGGAGTTGCTGACGGTGGGCCTAGACCGGCACGAAATGGCTTCGCGTAGGCAAGTTCTTCTCCTCCATGGTCTTCCTGAGCAGAGGGATGAAGATCACACTTCCCAGGCTGTCCGAACTTTGACGGATAAGATGAAGATTGCAAATGTCTCTTCTTCGGACATCACATCCTGCCATCGCTTGGGAGTTGATTCAGGCAAGCCACGTCCTCTTCTTATTAGATTCCATAACTACAATTTGCGCAGTGAGGTATGGCGCAACAAAACAAAACTGAAGGGTTCTGGTTTGGTTTTCTCGGAGTTTCTAACTAAGCCTAGGCATGACGTGTTTTTGGCCGCTCGCAAACACTTCAGTGTGAAACAGTGTTGGACCTCCGAGGGCAAAATTATCATCTTGCTCCCAGACAAGTCGCGTCGAAAGATTGAGTCCGCTACTGAACTTGAACAGCTTGTTGCGCGGTTCCCGGCGGCTACACCTACTGATTCGGCTGCGAAGGTTGCATCGTCACCTATTAGCGGCCCTGCATTGGACAAGAGATCGCGGAGGCAGCCAAAATGATCACACCCACAACTTATATAAATCATACTTTCATTATATTTCATAAGTGTGTCGGTCAGTCGTGATTTTACTTCGATTCTGTTTTGACATTTTGTCAACAATGGCTGTAGCTTGCCCGTTCGGAAATGTTTTCCCATTTAGTGTATGTTTTTTGGTTTATGACTTGGATACAAGCACTTTAATCTTTGTGTTAATGGCAAAGTGCATCCAGGATTTAGAATAGCTAATTAATTGTTAAATTAGTATTTATTTAGAAGTAGATTTGAATATTTTGGTTTAATATTTATTTATTTTGATATATAATTATTTAACTGTCATGTTAGACAATGTAGATGACAGTTTTGTTTCCTGTTCTTCTTCTTGTTCGTCTGACGAACGCTATGCTAGTGCGTTCAGTGATGATTCTATACACTTACGCGACCAACTTTCTTCTACTTTTTCCTGTTACAACAAATTTTTCAATGCAGTTCATATCAATGCACAAAGCATTCCAGCCCATCATACCGATTTATTATCCGCATTTGACTCAGATCTTATTCATGCTGTACTTGTCTCTGAAACTTTCCTCAAACCTGCTCTTCCCTCAACGCAGTATTCGCTGCCCGGCTACAAGCTTGTGCGTAATGACAGAACAGGCAAGGGTGGTGGGGGCGTCGCCATCTATCTGCGTGGAGATATTGTTTACAAAGTTGTTGACCAGTCTCCGAGTAATTACTCTAAATCTGCTGAACACCTTTTTATTGAAATTACTTTTAATCACTCAAAATTACTTTTAGGTGTTTACTATAGTCCGTCCTGTCATATTGATTATTTTGCTTCTTTCGAAACAAAACTTGAATATTTTTCTTCCTTATATGACCACACTATAATACTCGGAGACTTCAACACCTGTCTGATCAAAGATGATGTGCGCAGCCATAAACTCAGGTCCCTTGTCTCTTCTGTTAACATGCACGTCCTTCAGCTCAATGCTACTCATCATGCTCCTCACTGCAATCCCTCACTTCTAGACCTTATTCTGGTTTCTGACCCAAGCAAAGTAGCCACGTTTGGGCAACTTTCTGCTTCCTTCTCCTACCACGATCTTTTGTTTATCTCGTATAAAATTCGCCCTCCTAAACGCAAATCTAAATATCTCTTGCTTCGCAGCTTCAGGAACATTGATCTGGAGCGTTTGAGGGGGGATGCGGGCAATATGGACTGGTCCCCTGTTTATGACAGTAATGACCTGGACAGTAAGGTGGCCGAGTTTACCAAGATAGTGTTAAAACTTTTTGATGTGCATGCTCCACTTAAAAAGGTCAGAGTTAAGCATCTCCCAGCTCCTTGGTTGTCTGATGCAATTAAAAACGCGATGTCTAAAAGGGATAAGGCGAAAAGGCGTTACAAAAGTGACCCTACTGAAGAGAACTGGTCCCTCTATAAAAAACTACGTAATCGCTGCGGTCGTATGTGTAGGGATGCTAAAAGGCGTCACATACACAACTCAATTCAAAACTCCAACACGGCACAAGTATGGCAATTTCTAAAATCCCTTGGAATTGGCAAAATTGCGAATGACAGCTCGCCTGACATTGACTTGGACGAAATTAATTTACACTTCTCTAAATCACCAGTGACTCTGGATAACAGTACTAAATCCTACACTCTTAACGATCTCTCTAATCTTCCTCGGCCAATATGTACCTCATTCTCTTTTCACCCAGTTACAGAAGGGGATATTAAGCGAGCCATTACATCTATTTCCACAAAGGCGGTGGGTGATGATGGTCTCCAACTTCAGATGCTTCATCCTATCCTTGATGACCTTACTCCTGTAATTTTACACATTGTTAATTATTCCCTTTTTACTGGCTCCTTTCCTTCTGCTTGGAAGAAGGCCTATGTTTTGCCTCTTCCCAAAGTTTCAAATCCCTCTTCAGTATCCCAGTTTCGTCCAATTTCCATACTTCCAATCCTGTCTAAAGTCCTTGAGAGTGTTGTTAACAATCAACTATCTCATTACCTTTTCTCTAATAGCCTGCTTAGTCCTTACCAGTCCGGATTTCGTCCTGGCCATAGCACTGTTTCAGCTTTGCTTAATATAACCGACGACATCCGATTGGCCATGGAGAACCGGCTCCTTACGGTGTTGGTTTTATTGGACTTCAGCAGTGCTTTTAATTCAGTTGATTTTGACATCCTCTTAGGTATCCTTTCCTCTCTAAACATATCTCCTCCTGTGACTGCTTGGTTTGATTCGTACCTTCGGGGTCGCTCGCAGTCGGTACACTTGAATGAGGCTTGCTCTCATTGGTGTGATCTTTCTGCGGGTGTTCCTCAGGGTGGCGTCCTTTCTCCTCTTCTTTTCTCCGTTTTCATTAACGCTATCACTAAGATATTAACTTGTCATTATCATCTCTATGCAGACGACTTGCAGCTTTATCGCCATTTTAAAATCGAAGAGCTTTCAGGAGCCATCGATGCCATCAATAATGATCTTCAAAACATCAGTCTGTGGGCTAAAAATTTTGGACTATTAGTTAACCCAACTAAATCACAAGCTCTCATTATTGGTGGCAGATACTTCGTCAATTTATTGAGTCATCGGGCCCTCCCGCCTGTTGTGTACGATGGAGTCGCTATAGCCTACTCCAAGAAAGTTAAAAACTTAGGTGTACTCTTGGACTGTAACCTATCTTGGAATGTTCACATTGCTGAAGTAAGCAGGAGGGTGTTTTGTTCGTATCGGTCACTTAAGCGTCTTCAGAAGTTCCTGCCGTTTCAGACTAAAATTACTCTTGCTCAGTCTCTTCTTCTTCCTCTTCTAGACTATGCCGATGTCTGTTTTCTTGACGCGACTGAAGAACTTCTTGATAAGCTCGAACGTCTGCAGAATTTGTGCATCCGCTTCATTTTCGGGCTTCGTAAGTACGACCATGTGTCGGAATTTCGGAAGCAACTGAAGTGGCTACCTATTCGCGGCGTCGAGATTTACACACTCTCTCTTTTCTCTTTTCTGTTCTCCATAACCCTAAAGCTCCTTCGTATCTTCAGGAACGCTTCGAGTATCTTGTACCTAGAGGTAAACCTTGTCGCTCATCATAATCTCTTCTCCTTCGTTTCCCTCCCCACTCCTCAAGTCGGTATGATGGTTCATTTACTGTTCGCGCTGTGCGCCTTTGGAATTCGCTTCCACACTCCTTGCGGGATAGCCCTTCGTTAGAGGTGTTCAAGAAAGGAATAAGGGAACATTTCCTGTCAACATGATGAATATGTATGTATGTATATTATATAGGATTTTATAGATATGTATATATATTTATATACTATATGTATTACGTATATTATATTGTATATATTTAGTTTAGTTTATAACATTAATTAATTTAAGTAACACAATGTGTTAAGCACTTAAGTTTATCCTTTACTGCAAATCTCACTGTAAAAATTTGGTTTGCTGTAAGAAAACCCAATTCTGGGTTAAGCTCGCCATTGTACATAAGCTATATTGTTGCAATTTATATGTATATTTTGTTTTTGTGTGCAATAAAGAATATGAATATGAATATGAAAGATGTGTTTGGGCTTAGTAAGCCCCGGGTGACATGTGTCACTAGAATTTGCTGCCTAGGGCAGCCGGGTTAACAAGAGTGTGTGCAATTAGTGTAGTATTGCTTTGTTTGATTATGCACAGTACGATGCGAGCTTTAATTGTTTTGAATTAATGCGATTGGACCTTTAAATTAGATTTGCTTTCATGATTTTATGAATCTATTGATAGAGACCTTAATCTTGGTCAGGTAGGCCGAGTCAACAGTCTACTTTAAGTTATTTTCTCGTTGGTTACAGGTACCATATCACCACCACACGAGGACGTGTGATAGTCAGTTCTGGCCGTGTCGGATATCCGGTTGATTTTTGATTAAAAGTTGTTAATTTGAATTGTACGGTAGTTGGTGAAGCACGTGGTTAGATCACGTGGGCAGAGTCATAGTGGGCTGGGCGCCATTTTTCGGACGGACAGTCTTGAATCTTGGTGGTGTGGTGAGCCTGTGATATAGTTAGTAAACAGTGTTATCAACCTATCAGGTAAGTTACAAGAGGATACTACACTTTGCATTGCGTTGTGGCGAGATAATGCTGGTTTTTATGCCTTTTTTTACGATTTTGACAAAGCTCTCTGCTTGTCCGTTACTTGCTGGGTTATAGGCTGGTGATGTCAAATGAGTGATGCCATTTAGCGAGCAAAAGTTCCTAAACTCGAAGGACGTGAATGCGGTACCGTTGTCACTGACTATTGTGTGGGGTAGGCCGTACTTTGACATGAAATCGTATAAATTTTCCACGACGCTTGCCGAAGTGGTCGACGTGCTGACGTCATACACTTCTACCCACTTGCTGTATGCGTCTACCACTATCAGGAATGTTTGATTATTAAACGGACCGAGGAAGTCGATGTGTATTCTATAAAATGGTACTGGTGGGTACTGCCACGGAGCGAGAGGCGCTCGCCTTGGCGTGGGCCGCAGTTGTTGACATACTTCACAGGAATGAATCATTGTTTCCAACGCAGCATCTACACCCGGAAACCAAAACCGAGACCTGGCTTCTGCCTTAGTCTTCACAATACCCAAATGTGAGCTATGTAATTCCTGCAATACTTTAGTACGTAATGTTTCGGGAAGAACTACTTTAGGATCCCTCATTAGACATCCTTTTTCGTAAGACAATTGCGTTTTACATAAATAGTAAGGTTTAATATGCAAGTCTGTTATTAATTTCCCTGGCCATCCATTTTGTAAGTAATCAATAACCCTCTTTAGAGTAATATCTTTAGCGGTTTGCTGGCGTAACTCTTCCAAGGTCACCGGCATATTACCTTCGATGACAAAGTTCACGTACGTCGCGCGGTCTATAGCAAGCGCGGCGGCGGCGGCGGCGTGCGTGTCGTCCTTTTCCTCCGCCATTGACCTTTCAGTCTCACCGCGTATACTCGCTCGTGATAAATAATCTGCGCTATTGTCGGCACTGCGAACATATTCGATGGAGTAATTATACGCACTTAAAAACATTGCATACCTTTGTAACCTATTAGCCGTCACCTCCGGTATTCCTTTATACGGACCAAATATTGATATAAGTGGTTTATGGTCAGTACGTAGTATGAATGGTTCTGATCGCCCGTACAAGTATTGGTGATAACGCTTTACCCCAAATATAATTGCAGTCGCCTCTTTCTGAATCTGCGAGTATCGTTTTTCTGCAGAATTCAGTGTGCATGACGCGAACGAAATTGGTCGCTCTAAGTCTTCACCATCTACTTGTGACAGAACTGCACGTAGACCGTATGGAGAAGCATCAACTGTCAATATTATTTTTGATTTACTATTGTAATGTGTTAGTACACGAAGCCAAGCTAAATAGTTTACATCGCACACGTCGGTAACTGTCATTATACGAGCCGGTAATGTTCATACAACTGCTCATTATTATTGTGTGAGTAAACGTATTGTACCCTACACGGGGTTAATTTTTTTTATCTTTGCCCGTGTAGGGTAGACGGGAAAATATATAATAAACGGGTTTACAATAAGGCCCAACATTTTGGGCTAACGCAACACGGTAACCATAGCTGATTGGTGTGCGTTAGCTAGTGGTCTAACCTCGACGACGTGAGTTCGATCCCAACTGAGGAATTATTTTTGCTATTTTTTATTTTTTGTTTTTTAATAAATTTATTTTGTGGCCAATAAAATCACTCAAACAAAAAGTAAAAAAGTAATTAAATAAAACCAATAAAATAATTTAATTTTTTATTAGATAAACATTGGTATTGGTTGAAAAGACCTTATCGCTTGTGTCGTTAGAAAATGATTCGTCTCGTTTCTTCCAATATGTTCCTTCCTTACATTGGTTGTTTTAAGGTTCAATTTGGTGGGGGCTGTATGTTAGCAAAATAAACTTGTGTGGCTGATACAATGATTTAATACGAACTGGTTTTAAGCATAGATAGGCAATAGCTATCCATACTAGACGTTCGAATGAGTAAAACACTGTTGTTTTTTTGACAAAGACAAAGTTTTTTGTCGGTAAGAATGGTCGTAAATAATTTGCCAAAGTAAGTAGATATATAAATTGAATCAAAGTAAAATTAGAGGTGAAGTGAATCAACATGTTAGATAGTAAAAAATATGACAACTTCTAACCGAATAACAATAACATCACTTCACCATACTTTCAATAATACGAGTTGTAATTTTAAAAAGAGGATTATGGTTGACAAATATGAACATTATGTGCATAAAAGTAAGATTGATAATCGTCTGCTAATAATAATAAATTCGATTAATAATGTGTCGGCAAACCTTCGTTTTCTATTACTTCTTGTAACCTTCTGCTCATGCTGTTCACCATATTCGCGCATATATTACTTCCACGTAGCGACTCCCAGGTCGAAGTAACAAGGTCATCTAAATTTGGCTTAGACCTTACTTGTGATGAGTCCCAGTTTAGCACCATATGACCCCACAGATTTTCTATGGGGTTTAAATCAGGACTCTTAGCGGGCCAATCGATAACAGTCATGTTTACTTGGTTCCCGAGCCAGTTTTGCACATGTGCACGATGCACTGCACTATTGTCTTGCACAAAGTAAATGTGCTCATGCGGATAGGCAACCCGCACAGTAGGTAGCATGACATTTTTCACAATATCCAAGTAATCATGACTGTTACTGCGACCCGCTATTTCTACGAGCTCACCGGGACCCATCGAAGACATCCAGCCCCAATACCCGACAGAAATTCGACCACTAGTCCTGCACGGCAGAAGGTTACATTCCTTATACCTTTCTCCACCTTTTCTCCACAATATTTTACGCCCATCCTTATCGGACTTAAACGTTTTTTCGTCGCTAAAAATCACAACATTGTTCTCCCAATCGAAATCGATATATGACCTAGCAAATTGTAGTCTGTTTTGTCGGTGCGCAGTGGACAGCAAAATCTTTCGCGCTGGCTTGCGGCAACGTAAACCAGCAGAATGCAAGTGATTTCTCACAGTTTGTAAGCACACGTTGTGTGCTGTTGCTGTTACGCGGGTAGACAAGAACGGATCAGCCTTGTGCCTTGCCACGATGTCGTGGTGCCGAGCCGATGAATTAGCCTTTGGTTTGGGCCCACGTCGAAGATGTTCCACGTCTCCAGAATCCGCATAACGGTGGACCCATAATTGCACGGTTCTCCTCTGTGGATACAAAACAAAACAGTATTTAAAATACTTATAGTAATAGCTTTTATTATTAATATTATTATGTTTGCTAATGTCAGTGTAAATCTATTTAAAACATATTCATAAGTATTTTAACTTGTATATATATGTATTGTATTTAAGTAATATTAATTAGGTATATATAATATACTATATAGTTTATTTATATATATATATGTATATACATATATATAGAAAAAAATATATATAGAGAGAGAGATATATATATATACTTACATACACCTAATTAATATTACTTAAATACAATACATATACATACAGGTTAAAATACTTATGGATATGTTTTAAATAGATTTACACTGACGTTAGCAAACATAATAATCTATTTTTATTTACCTACGTTATTTGAAAGCTTTCCTTTAATCTGTCTAAAGGCACCTCCCGTATTAGGAAACACCATGGAAAAAATGGTCTAAACCAAGTTAATTTTATCATAATCATCATTATGATTAAAAAAGCTATAATACATTCATGATAATATATTATTCTAACTATGGTCGGTATTCCACTTAAGTTACATTAATTACAATTATTTATTCCTAGGTAAACATTGAAAGGTGAGATGGTTTAGTTAATTTGAAGTAGATATAATATCAATGTAATATCAAACTTTTACTCACCGATATCATTAAGCGCCTTGCAATTATATATATACATTTTGCTCATGCAGAACAATGATTTCTGCCTTTTTAAACATTAATAAATGTTGCATGGTTGGATCTTTACAACAAACGCATAGATACGAATATGAGATCAATAAACTCAGTAATGCAAATACTCGTAGATTGACAACTAAGAACACTCACTTTTTATAAATTAGGGTGTTTGAAAACTGTTTTTTTTTAATGTCGGTAGATATTTTCTAAACAGTCAAATAAAATGGTCTGAGAGTTCTGTGGTTGTCTCAAACGTTGCAAACTTCATTACTCATCCATGAACGGGATCGAATCGTTATAAATTCTACTTTAAGTACCTAATGTTTTAACAAAATAATGAAAACAAAAAGAAAAAGAATATATTGTTGCATACATGGTTTGAACTTACCGGTTCTCGTTCACTGACCAAAGACGATAGCCATTGTGCCAAGGCTGCTATAGAAACATTATGCAAAATATTCTATCTCCTTCAGTATCATTAGTGAATGATGACCATAATATGGGTATATGGTAATTGATGAACCACACGCACACTAATAAAAATCGAGCTCGCTCGTTTTATTTTGTGTTTGTGTGCATAACTATGACTTCACCCACACATATAAACTGTAAACCAAATACTTGGGTCTCGTGTACTTGTTCGGATGTTAAATATTTTTTTATTTTACTGAACGCGTTTTCGTGATCTGTGGTCCAATTCCACTTAACTCCTTTTTTTAACAAGTCATACAATGGGCAAAGAATACTCGATGTTTGTGGTACAAAATTTCTGAAATAGTTCACTAGTCCTAAAAATGACTGCCAGGTGTTAACATTGGTCGGCACCGGGGCGTCAGCAATTGCCTTTACTTTCAATGGATCTTTCTTCAGGCCGTTTTTATTGATTACGTACCCTAAATAATTTATTCCATCTTTGAAAAAATCACATTTATCTTTCTGCAGTGTCAACCCTGCATCCTGCAGCCGCTGTAATACTATGTGTAGTTTTTTTAAATGTGCATCTGCTGACTCTGCAGTTATTAATATATCGTCAAGCAGACACAAAACCCCATCTATATCCAGACAGCAAAGTTTCCATGGCGCGCTGAAAGATAGATGGCGCACTCGACAACCCGAACACAAGACGCGTATAATTGAACAACCCGCGATGCGTGTTTATACACGTCATGTTTTGCGACTCTTCGTCGAGTTCAAATTGGTTGTAGGCCATTGACAAATCTAGCTTTGAAAACTGCTGACCCCCATGTAATTTGGAAAACAGTTCATGGACGGTGGGCAAGGGATATTGTTCAATAACTAGTAGCTTATTAATTGTTACAGAATAGTCCGCGCACAGTCTAACAGAACCATTACGCTTAAGTAAGGGCACAATTAGTGACGTATAGTCCGAATGTTGAACTGGTTTTATTATACCTAAGCTCAGTAGCCGTTCTATCTCCTTATCTACTTTGTCACGTAGTGCAAATGCGACAGGGCGCGCTTTAAAAAAGACCGGTGTCGCATCACTTTTTAACCTAAGTTTTATTCGATAATTTTTAAAAGTACCTAATTTATCCGAAAATACTTCTGGGAACCGAGACTGTAATTGTTCGCCCACATTTTGGCTACCGTTAAAGTAGTTCACTGACGTTAATTTCAACTTAAATTTTGATATGAAATCTCTGCCGAGCAGCGGTGGGCCGCCGCTACGTATTACATATACATCGAGTGTGTGCGTGCGCTGCATGTATGTTACGGGCAGTCGCACATACCCTACACACTCCATTATGTTTCCTGTGTAACTATAAAATCTTTTCCGTGATGATAGCAAGGGCATGTCGACAAATAAAGTTTTACAAGTACCTTCCGATATTACAGAAACAGCTGAACCACTATCAATTTGAAATTTAATAATTTTATCCTTAATTGTAACCGTTTCTGTCATATGTTCCCCTTGAGCTGAACAAATGTTAAAAAGCGATTTACCGTCGTCGTCCTCGCTCACATCCCCTGTGGACACGTAATTTACTTTCTGATTATTACACATCCTACGCAATGTCCTACGACGTTACACTTTTGACATTTGTACTTCGCGAATCGACATTCCGACGACTTGTGATTGCGACGAACGCACACCGAACACTTATCACTCGTGGTCGTGGCACTGATGGGTTTAGCACTATTTTGTCCTTTTCCAATCTTGTACACCTGAACCTGGTCCGCTGGGGCAGCCGGCGTGGCCGCGGCGCCTGCATGCGCGCACCGCACGCTCTCTGCGACCTCCACTGCCTTTGCCATGGTCAAGCTCTTCAAGTCCCGGGCAAACAACTTCTCTCGTTCTGGTCCCGCTCCCATTCCCATCACGAACCGATCTCGTAACGCTTCCTCCACATTACTAAACTCACAATGTGTGGTGAGTCCTCGCAGCCTTGCCGCCCATTGCGTGTGTGACTCGCCTGGTTGCTGCGAAGCCGAGTAGAACTTATGTCGCTCACTGAACCCGCAACGTTTCGGGGTGAAGTGATCATCCAACAACTTGATGAGTCCTTCATACGGCACCACCTGTACGTCTTTCGGCAACGCCAAATCCGCTGCAGTTTGTAGGTACCGTCATGGAGTGCGCTGAGCAGAATCGCTCGCCTTCTTGTTCCTGTCGCGTCACTTTTGGCGTCGATATCATTTGCTATGAACCACTGCGTGATTCGACCTTTGTATGTTTTCCATTCGTGTACATTATGATCGAAAGTGGACAATACACCAAACGACGCCATTTTGGGTAAACTCGTCGCCACTGTTAGGTATGTCGCGGGAGGCAAGTGAAACCATCGGCTGGGCTGCTGTTAGCACACTGTTTAATTACATGTAGGCCGTGCGGTGCGCGCACACACACACAACATGCGCGCACACATACTCATACATAACACTATTACAAGGCTGTGGCAAAATGTAATTAGTTACTAAAGTGAACAATAACATATTCGGACTATAAAATCTTACACTAATTACTTACTTGCGCTTACACAATTATGCATTTTACACGCAATTTCTTACACGTAAAGACATAAGACGTAAAGTTAATCTATACATATAAAATTCAAAGTCCTGACTGACTGACTGACTGACTGACTTATATATCAACGCACAGCCCAAACCACTGGTCTTAGAGACATGAAATTTGGACAGTGTACTCTTTGTGAAGAGTAGGTATCCACTAAGAAAGGGTTTTTCGAAATTCCACCCCTAAGTCTATACATATAAAATTCAAAGTCCTGACTGACTGACTGACTGACTGACTGACTTATATATCAACGCACAGCCCAAACCACTGGTCCTAGAGACATGGAATTTGGACAGTGTACTCTTTGTGAAGAGTAGGTATCCATTAAGAAAGGGTTTTTCGAAATTCCACCCCTAAGAGGGTGAAATGGGGTGTTGAATTTTCTATGTAACTTTTTATTCTCTGAGTCGATTGACTTCAAATTGTATCTACATATACTTCAGTTAAAATGATGAGATACGTGTATCACAGTTTTTCCAAAATCATCCCCCAATTTAAAATTCAATGTCCTGACTGGCTGACTGATACATCAACGCACAGCCCAAACCACTGGTCCTAGAGACATGAAATTTGGACAGTGTACTCTTTGTGAAGAGTAGGTATCCATTAAGAAAGGGTTTTTCGAAATTCTACCCCTAAGAGGGTGAAATGGGATGTTGAATTTTCCATGTAACTTTTTATTCTCTGAGTCAATTGACTTGAAATTGTGTCTACATATATTTCAGTTAAAATGATGAGATACGTGTATCACAGTTTTTCCAAAATCATCCCCCAATTTAAAATTCAATGTCCTGACTGGCTGACTGATACATCAACGCACAGCCCAAACCACTGGTCCTAGAGACATGAAATTTGGACAGTGTACTCTTTGTGAAGAGTAGGTATCCACTAAGAAAGGGTTTTTCGAAATTCCACCCCTAAGAGGGTGAAATGGGGTGTTGAATTTTCTATGTAACTTTTTATTCTCTGATTCGATTGACTTGAAATTGTATCTACATATACTTCAGTTAAAATAATGAGATACGTGTATCACAGTTTTTCCAAAATCATCCCCCAATTTAAAATTCAATGTCCTGACTGGCTGACTGATACATCAACACACAGCCCAAACCACTGGTCCTAGAGACATGAAATTTGGACAGTGTACTCTTTGTGAAGAGTAGGTATCCATTAAGAAAGGGTTTTTCGAAATTCTACCCCTAAGAGGGTGAAATGGGATGTTGAATTTTCCATGTAACTTTTTATTCTCTGAGTCAATTGACTTGAAATTGTGTCTACATATATTTCAGTAAAAATAATGAGATACGTGTATCACAGTTTTTCCAAAATCATCCCCCAATTTAAAATTCAATGTCCTGACTAGCTGACTGATACATCAACGCACAGCCCAAACTACTGGTCCTAGAGACATGGAATTTGGACAGTGTACTCTTTGTGAAGAGTAAGTATCCACTAAGAAAGGGTTTTTCGAAATTTCACCCCTAAGAGGGTGAAATAGGGTGTTGAATTTTTTATGAAACTTTTTATTCTCTGAGTCGATTGACTTGAAATTGTGTCTACATTTACTTCAATTAAAATGATGCGATACGTGTATCACAGTTTTTCCAAAATCATCCCCAAATTTAAAATTCAATGTCCTGACTGGCTGACTGATATATCAACGCACAGCCCAAACCGCTGGTTCTAGAGACATGAAATTTGGAGAATGTACTCTTTGTGGAGAGTAGGTATCCACTAAGAAAGGGTTTTTGAAATTCCACCCCTAAGAGTGTGAAATGAGGTGTTGAATTTTCTGTGAAACTCTCTCGGTTGACTTGAAAATGTGTCTACATATACTTCAGTTAAAATGATGAGATACGTGTCTCACAAAATCATCCCCCAATTTAAAATTCCATGTCCTGACTGGCTGACTGATATACCAACGCACAGCCCAAACCGCGGGTCCCAGAGATGAAAATTGGAGGGCGTATTCTTTGTGAAGAGTTAGTATCAGTTTTTCGAAATTCCTACCCCTTAGAGGGTGAAATGGGGTGTTGAATTTTCTGTGAAACTTTTTACTCTCGGGGTCGATTGACTTGAAAATTTGTTTACATACTCTTCAGATAAAATCCAGTAAATTCGATGTCCAATCTCAAACCAAGGTATCAATATTTCAGGTATGTAATTTAATTGATATAACTTTATAATAATAATTGCAAGTTATAAGCAAGTACATGTAAATCTATGTATGTATTATAGATAGATACATAGATTACTTATTATTCCAGAAGTAAGATCCCGTGGGCAATTCCCTAACTCCACGCGGGCGAAGCCGCGGGCATAAGCTAGTAATATTATATGCCCTTAAGAGCATTTTTTTTTTTTTTTCGGATGGGAATTCATCAAATGACCCCCCCCCCACCCTGGGCGGAGTGGAAGGGAGTGTCAGACTTGTACTGACTAAAACCCATCCATGTTCCTTCTTTGCCCTTTGTGTTCCAGGGCCACGGTATCTCTTTTGAACAGTCCCGCAGCCCTGGCAGGCATCGGCCCTTGCAGACCCCTACATCGTTGCTGACATCTCTTAGAGGCGCGCGTGGAACACGAACGCGCCGTCGACACGGCCTGTCGTCATAAGACGGCCGGACGGCGAGCTAGCCCATAGCTCGCCGTCCACAGGCCCGCGCCTACGGTGGCCGGGAGCCACCACGTGACCCCCGACGCCCAGGGCGTCTCCCGCGGCGGCTGGGTCGTGAGGTTCTTTCCTTCTCACGTCCCGCCACCTCCTTCACTAGCACGACTGCTTCGCAGAAGGAGGTGACGGTTTCCCATTCCCTCTCGCTCCGGACCAAGGCTTGAACCAGGGCCGGACGCGAGAGATCGCCGCTACAAGGACACGACGGTGCTCCGCCCAAGCGGGGCAGACCTCCACGGTGTGCTCCACCGTGTCCTCCGGACGATCCTCACAATGGAAACACCCGGGCGTTTCCTCCCGCCCGATCCGGTGCAGGAACCTCCCGAAATAACCGTGTCCGGTGAGGACCTGCGTCAGGCGGTAGGTGAAGGCGCCGTGGCGCCTCTCCAGCCACTCCTCAAAGAGGGGACTTATCGTCACTATGGTGGCGTGGCCTGCACGGGGTTGCGACAGTCGCTCTCTCCATGTCGCCATGAGATCACGCCGCTGAGCGGCAATTTGCCGCGGCAGCGGAGTTTCCCCCGACCGTTTCCGCGGCCTACGCTATTATGGTCACTTAGCCGCTAAGGTCCTCCACCCAGTCATCCCTGGGCGGGACAAAGTACGACTCAGCGACCACGGCGATGTTAATCGACCACTGCGCCATGCTCTGGAGCAACAGATCCTGAGCGCAGGCGCAGTGGTTGATGTTCGCCTGGAGAAGGCGTAATGGGGCCGTTATTGGCACTCCATTTCAGCCCCCTCCCGGGCCTACTACGAGGGCCCCGCTGCCGTCTCGCGGATTGCGCTGGCACATTAGCCGCCTTGCCATTCTTTTGGGCCACCGCCTTGCCCTGCTTCAGGGCCGCCGCCTTCCTAACCGGAGCCAGTTTTGCCGGAGCCGGAGGCAGCCGAAGGCAGCTCCTGCCGAACCAGGTTCAGGACCTGGTTCTCCACCGGCACGGGCTGGTTTGGTCGCTGCTGGCCCCCATTTTGGGGCGCCTCGCGAGAGCCGGACTCGCGCAGACCGCCTAGGTCTGCTCGGAGCTTCCTGTTCTCCTCTTGAAGAAGCTCCGTGGCGGCCGTCAGTCGAGCGACCTCCACCCGCAGTTTGGCCACGTCGTCTGGCGGGGGCCCCACATATCTGGCCTCCGCTGCCACCATGATGGAGGCGACCGCTGCGGGTGTAGCCCTTTGCCTGGTGGAGGCCCGTTTTTGGTGGAGACAGCCCTCAGCGCCGTCTCCAACTCCTTCGCCTGCCCGGCCTTACGCTCCGCATCGGAGCCGCCGTCTGCGCCCACCTCGTCACCAGAGGAGCCCGAACGGACCACCCTGTGACCGGCAGCCACCCCCGGGTGGCGCCCCTCCTCGGCAAGCCGCGCCGACCTCTCGGTGGCAGAGAGGCCTCTCCCCTTGCCGCGGATTCCGCCACGCTTGCTGGTGGGGATCTTGGGAGCCGAGGCCAGCTCCCCCTCCGACGATGACTCTCGGTTGCCCACCGGCCTGGACCGCTTGCGTAGGAACTCCCCGTTCCCCGCAGCAGCCCCGGGCCTCCCGCGCCGGGAGCTCTCTGAGCCTCCCGCGCTCACATCGCTGGATGCGGCGCCGGACTCCGACCCCGCATCCCTTTCCTCCCTTCTTTCGCCGTTATCGGCCGTGTTTTGGGTTATAGGTTTTTCTATATTGTTTCCACGAGTATGGGGGAAATAAAAAGTCCATCTGGGCAGTGCCCCCCTGTACCCAGATAAGCCATTGCCAGGCCCGGCAGTGGTTCGCACTAGCGACACCGAGCCCGCTCTTGCTCCTTTGCTGTGCCCTCTGCTTTTCAGAGGGTCACGCGGAACAACGCCCCCTTGGTCCACGATAGACCCCTCCCATGTCAGAATATTAGCCATGGACAGTAACATTCCCCGAGGAATAAGAATCTCTTCACATTCCTCGGGGAAGGATACTGCCCACGCCCAGGGTGCACCGGCCCAGCAGCTGCTATGCCCTTCAGACGTATTGAGAGAGACCGGCAGCCATCAGGCACACGAGGAGGAATTCTGACAACGCACCCCTCTGTTGAAGGCTTAAGGCAGGAGCAATCGTGTAAGTTTATCTCCTTTAATTGTAAATCGTTGAAGCGTTTTATTGATGGTGTAAGAAGTCTGTGTAAAATGGGTGATATCGTAGCACTACAAGAGACGTGGTTGTTACCGCATGATATACCATTACTGAATGCGATACACGATGACTTTGGAGGAACAGGAACGTCGGCTGTGGACACCTCTTCAGAGCTATTGTGAGGGAGGCCCTACGGAGGGATTGCCATATTATGGAGAAAAAATGTGTTTCAGTCTGTAAAAGTGTTACATTGTGATGATGTGCGTATAGCCGCAGTGAAAGTTCGGGTATGTAACAAAACTATGATAATATTTTACGTCTATATGCCGACTGACTGAGTAGTTACTTACCTGAATTTACGCATTGTCTATGTGATATCAATTCATTGGAATAGAATAGAATAGAATAAAATTTCTCTTTAATCGAGTATCCATGACTCAAAAACTAGTTAGTAAAACTTACGACTATGTTAGTAAACACTGATAAAAAACAAAACAACACAAGAAATAACGGTGGATCACTGCTGCGACAACCCATGAGTGATAGCACAACAGCGACCCACATAAACACAGTCCAGGCGACTGGCAATCATGTTTAAGATACTGTTGGTGCTGCCCCACACGCTGCGCACCAGGGAAGCGCATCTTTTACATATTGTTGCGTAAAAACAATCCACATGCGCATCCGCTAACATCCCTGATGCACTACAGAAGTGAGGCAGCCCCACCAGCATCCTAAACGCGTTATTATATTGAACGCGGAGAGCACTGTAAGATTTTTGCGTACATCTAGCCCACAGGCTGCACGTGTATAATGAAGTACAGTACGCTCGAAAGAGCGTGACTTTGACTGGAACTGAGCATCGTACAAACATGCGAGCCAACATGTTCGCTCTAACCGACAATGCCCTCTGGTCCCGTTCAATGTCATCATCGTCTTTAAGGTCAGGGGTCAATACAGGGTGTAAACATACCCTTCACATATCCGTCAACCAAGCATTCTGTACATCAAACTAAGTAACTTTACGCAAAAATTATTGCTGGGAATCGACTTTTTTTTTTGGGGTGAAAAATCACGTTTTACGGTAGGACTCGATGGAATCATTATTGTCATCATTATTATGATATCATTATGCTGATGGATGGATTGAATAGTACGGAGGTCGTGGAGGTGTGTAAAGTAAAAATCTAACATTAAAAACATGTATTTAAAAAAAATCCTGTGAAAAAGTTGAAACTTTGACCCCCAATATTTCCGTAACTAGAAGGTTCCCAGGTATGGTCTAGAACAAACAAATGATCGCAAAGACGGGGAGAATAAGTGCTTTTCGTATATGTTAAGGGTCTATTTACACCCTTTATATGACCAAGGTACTTGAACTTCTGTACTCTCTGCAAAGGTATGCCATACAGTAGTACAGGAGGCACTCTGTCAGGGCTTTTACCCCCAGCCTTAAACACCATGACCACAGACTTTTTACAGTTATACGCCAAGCCATGTACTTTGGCGTAAGTCTCACACTGGGCAGCCAATTTTCTCTAGCCACAGATTGACGCACTCAGCAACACCATGTCGTCAGCATAACTGATATTATTGACACATACCGCCCATGTAGCATCCAACCCTGGTACTGCTGAGCTAGGCAATAAGTCCGTTCACATAGAGGTTGTATAAAATAATTGACACGGTTGTACAAAAAAACAGCACATAACCAATTCAGGTAAGGCGACCCAAGCGTGGTGTATTGAGAAAGGCCAAGGGCTGACAAAGGGTGGTGGACTCCAGACAGTTGGTTTTAAATCGCGGAAGGGTCCACACGTGAAGTCGGGCTAAGTCAGGGAATCGGTCTAAAAACGGTTAAAGAGCTAAGACGTCAGGGGCGTGCCGTCCATAGAGGCAATTAGGCCTAGCCTACCCTACCAATAACGCCAAATGCATTTATTTTAACTACGTAATAAAATAATACAAAATATTTAAAAAAAAGTTAAAACTCCTGTTAGAACACTTATAGCAACTTGTCGCGCCCGTTTAAAGTAACTCAAACTCACACTATACTTCCTGGCGGAGGGAGATTCGCACCAGGCGGCGGCCGACCTGGCGACGCAAGCGGTTGCGACAGTCGTTGGAAGGATCCGGCAGTTGGGACTCGAAGTGGCGCTGCACAAAACAGAGGTCATGTGTTTTCATGGCCGTCTGAACGCGCCACGGTCTGAGTCCCACATAACGGTGGGAGGGGTTCGCATCGGCGTCGGGAGAACGATGAAGTACCTGGGACTCGTCCTCGACAGCCGGTGGAACTTCAAGGAGCATTTCTTGCGTTTGGCCCCAAAGCTGAACCGGGCAGCAGCCGCCCTCAGGCGACTCCTGCCCAATCTCAGCCGGCCAAACGCCTCCTGCCGGAGGCTGTACGCCGGTGTCGTGCGGTCCATGGCCCTCTACGGGGCCCTCGTGTGAGCCCTGAGCATTCGGACGCGACCACTGAAGCTGGTCGCATGCCAGAGGGTCATGGCTATCCGGATGATCCGAGGATACCGTACGATCGCCGGTGAATCGGCCAACCTCCTTGCCGGATTGCTGCCCTGGGATCTGGAGGCGACTGCCCTCCAGCGCGTCTATGAGTGGCGCGTGGAGGCGCAGCGCCGGGGCGAATCCCTGCTGCCTCGACAAGTCGAGGCGCGGCGGGAAGAGCTCCGGCGCGATCACAGGGCAGTATGGAGGGAACGACTGTCGCAACCGAGGTCCGGGCACGCCGCAATCGCGGCGGTAAGACCCCTCTTTGAGGAGTGGCTGGATAGGCGTCACGGCGTCCTGACCTACCGCGTGACGCAGGTCCTCACCGGACACGGAAGTTTCGGGAGGTACCTGTGTCAAATGGGGAAGGAGGAAACGCCTGGGTGTCACCACTGCGAGGACCGCCCGGAGGACACGGTGGAGCATACGGTGCAGGACTGCCCCGCTTGGGCAGAGCACCGCCGTGTCCTCACGGCGGCGATAGGCGGAGACCTCTCGCGCCCGGCATTGGTCGAGGCCATGCTGCGGGGCGAGACGGAGTGGGAAGCGGTCGCCTCCTTCTGCGAAGCAGTCATGCTCGCGAAGGAGGAGGCGGACCGCGTGAGGGAGAGGACAGCGTCCTCCGTCCACCCGAGCCGCAGTGGTAGACGCCCACGGCGCCGGACGTCGGCAGACGATCTCCGGCCACTGTAGGCGCGGGCATGCGGGCGGCGAGTAATGGGCGACTCGCTGTCCGACCATGGACCATGCCCGGGTCGACGGCGCGTTGTGTTCCACGCGCGCCTCAAAGAGTGTCAGCATAATGACGGGGCCCCCCTCTAGAGGGCCAAAGCCTGCCGGGGTCGCGGGACTCATAGAATTACCGTGACCCTGGAACATAAAGGGCTATTGAAGGACACCGTGGATTTTAGTCAGTACAAGTCTGACAGTCCCTCCCGTTCTGCCCTGGGTGGGAGGACTCATTTGATGATTTTACCACAGCACATCCTAGCTAAATTGCGACCTCGAATGGGCCAGTACGTATCTCGTATAGACGCCAACAATAACTGAGGTCCAGCGTGAAACAATCTTTTATGCTCATAATTAAAAAGTAACTTAGAAAAATGATGGCTAGATTGAATAAGAATCGGGTGCTTTTTATTATAAGGGAAATCTGAATGATGTAGTCTACCTCGAATCCGCATTATACACGATTACTTTTACATCGTTCTGGAGCCGAAACACAGTAACTCCACTCGAGTAATAGTTACTATTGGCAATGTTATTTTTTTTTTAAGACATCTATTATAGAAGTTAGAAAATTATCACTTTTTTTCTGTCATTCGAGTTAAATCTTAGTAGGGACTTCCACTATTTCATTCATAAACGCAATATCGTACGCGATCCGCTGGATAATGACGTAGCGCGGCACAGCTGTGAGTGAGGGCAATGGACGTCGGACGAATTTGATATCCGACTGCAAATAAGTAGGTTTCAGGTACGATTTAGGTTGGTGTAAGTTCATTTACCTACATCATCTCTCGTTCGTATCAGAAGCACGTGTTTACCACTATAACATCTCTTCGTTAACGAGAGAAATTAATTGGCATTTAATTCACCACTCTCGCATCACGAAATCACTAGTTGGTACTCGTACCTATTCAACTAGACACCGACACGACGACAGTACGCTTGGGAGTTAGGCCTTGAATCGAGAGTCGACCTGTCGACCAATGAACCTACCTACCATAATATTGTGATTCATAAAATAATACTGCTTTTAACATTTCTTTTGCGGCAATGCTACAAAGGCAGGCAGTTCGCACAGAAAAACGAATCGTTTCGTCTGTCGAATAGAGTTCATTATTAGTTGCAGGTATCAGGAGGTATTGGAAGTATTAGGTTGGAATTAAGACCTTATTTTCATAACGTTAACCGTGTAATTCGGTTGTGCATCTTTGTAACAGTCAGGTCGGACACGAGACAATCGGTTTCTCAGAATATTTTTTAGTAAACATTACTTTTAGGTAGTTTGGTAAAATTTCTAATTTTCACCGTTTGCAGTTAAGAAATAAAGTCTGAATTCGCTTTTCGTATTTTTATTTGCGAACCAACTTATCTATCGCGTATGTATTTTATTTTATTTGTTTATGTACCTATCTAAGGCCTAGCGGATGAACTAATTAGATAGATACTTACATACCTACCTACACGACGTCAGTAACAACCACGTTGTTGCTACTGCAGATACCTAAGTAGTAGGTACCTACCCGTGACAATAATAAATCGTTTGATTCTGCATTCATGACCATTGTTCGATCTAAATTGCATTTATGTTTACGTACATAACAGTTAAATAACTCTAATTTTTCCTTCATACTTTCTACGGGCTTAGGACCGTCGTCGCGTCAGTAATACATTTTACGTCTAATTATGTACCTACTTACTTTGTAAGTATTCTTTTATTCTCAAGAAAAAGTATTTCAGGCGCAGGCGTATTTAAAAAATTGGAGCTATACAAACATAATCAACATAAAACTAACTAAGGCTAAGAACATAAATTAGATAATTACACTTCCCTGAATCGAAGCAACTGCTCAAAATGGAGTCCACTTCGCTCGATACATAAACGGGCACGTTTCATTAAATTGTCTTTTAATTTTCCTAATGTGTCTCTGTCACTTTTCACAATATTAAATGCGTCCACTATCGCACTTCGTAACTCATCTCGAGTAGTACGCTCCTCGAAATAAACTAGTAATTTCGGACCACAAATAAAAATCCAAGGGTGTTAAGTCAGGGCTCCTTGCGGGCCAAGCCACAGGGCCACCACGACCTATCCACTGCTCACCAAACTCACTGTTTAGGTACGCACGCACTGAAGTAGCAAAATGGCCAGGCATCCATCATGCTGGTAGAACATACCGCGTAAATATGCCAGAGGCACATCCTCTAGCAACAGCGGTATCACAGTTTGCAGCATCTCTAAATAAGACCACCATCCCATAAAAATCCACCATTGCCCAATACTCCACGTTGGAGAACACGTATTGCCAACTCATTATTAGCTCGAGATTAGGTTGCGCGGGAATGACCTAATACAGCGAAACGCGTCACAATACTAGGAAGGAAGGAAGGGCGGGCGGGCGCCCGGTCGGCTAGAGTCTAGAGCGTGGGGTGGGGGCGTGGCTTACGGATCATACTGTCTGATCGATGAATGGATTTTTCAATGGGTACCGTTCGTATGTGTTGCCGATCGTGTTTACGTTTTACACACACATATGCATTTACCGCAAAGAAGCATTACTTCGAGTTCTCATTATTTCACAAAAAAAACATTAAATTTTATTTTTCGCGATTTTTTTTATTCTTACTTTTTAAAAAAAATTGTCCCAATCGTTTCGAGTTCGATGATCGAGTTCATGGCTTTCGGTTCCAGAACGACCTAAAAGTAACCGTGTATTATTATCGTCTAGAAAAAAGTTTAACTTATTTAATTCACTTTTCTTGGGTAACGGTTTATTATTAAGTATTAGTTTATAGTCTTTAAAAGATTGCCTTTGAGATAAACGTATAATAAAGTTTAAAGCCTTTTCTAGTTCATGCATAGAAAGAGGACCGCAAATAGGTTGGTTTCTACATGCGTCAATAAAACGTAAAACATAGGCGATTGTTCGCTGAAGTCTTAAAAGGTCTGAAAACCGTGTAAAATTAATCAATTCATCAAAATTGCCACTGAATAAAACGTGCAAGGTGATATCTAATTTCATTTCAGGCAAAATTTCGTTATTAAAGTCCATTAATTTAGAAGGCCAAAAAGACATTTCATTCATTAAAAAACTAGGACCGGACCACCAATCATCTAAACTAGGTAATAAATTAATATCTAATCCACGAGACAAATAATCATCAGGGTTTTGGTCAGTTGGAACATGTCTCCACTCACAGCCACCAGTCTTATCTAAAATCTCGGCAACTCTGTTGCGAACGAAGGGCTGTAATTTGTTTGGTAACATTTTTAACCACCCTAAAACAATAGTGGAGTTAGTCCAAAAGAAAGTGCGTCGCGCGCTGACTCGTAATGCTGCCACAACCCTTTCAAAGACGCGGACACCTACAAGAGCACCGCATAGCTCAAGTCTGGGTATGGTCGTCGGCTTGAGTGGCGCAACTCTGCTTTTGGCTAACAATAAACGCACTAAAACCTGTCCCTGCTTATCAACGCTTCGTACATACAGACAAGCGCCGTAGGCGCGTTCAGACGCATCAGTAAAAATGTGAAATTCTAAGAACTCATAACAATCAATTAAAACTCGACGTGGAATATGAATGTCATTTGGTTTAGGTAAATTAGTTAGCATTTCATTCCAAAGCTTACTAATGTCCGGTGATAGCTGTTCATCCCAAGACAATTTTTGTAGCCATAACTTCTGAAGTAAAATTTTCATAACAATTACCCACGGAGCCAATAGTCCAAGCAGATCAAAAACTTGTGAAATAGTCGAAAGCATGTCACGTTTTGTGTTACGACAATTAACTGACTGACTAATTGGAAAGCAAAAGTAATCTAACAGTGGCTGCCAACCTAGACCTAAGGTTTTGGTTGACTCAAATTCACCAACATTCAAATCCAGTGAAGACTGGGGAAAGTCAGAACCAATTACCAATTGTATGTCATTCGACTTCCACTTTCTTAAATTCATCTGCGCTGAAGCGAGAGTTGAAGTAACTTTATGACGCAACTCTTTCACCTCATTGATGTCATCTCCTCCGGTGAGCAAGTCATCCACATAAAAGTCGTGGAGGATGACGTCACCAATCTCCTTATCAACACACTCCAACCCTAACTGCCGGAGACACCGGGTTGCTAGGTAAGGAGCGCTGGCCGTGCCGTAGGTTACGGTATTAAGTTGATAAGCGTGTAATGGAGTTGACGGATTATCACGCCACATTATTTGTTGAAGATACCTATCATTTGGATGAACAACTATCTGCCGGTACATTTTCTCAACATCAGCAGCTAAGATGTATTTATGTTGTCTAAAACGCAACAGGATCGATAAAAGATCGTCCTGTATCACGGGTCCAACCATCTGGATATTATTAAAAGAAATGCCAGTATTAGTAATGGTACTTGCTATGAAAACCACCCTTAACTTAGTCGTGGTGCTGCTTTCGCGCAGAACTCCGTGATGCGGAATGTAAAACGCTTGATCATCAATAGTTTTACATCTAGACATATGACCTAAACTTTCATATTCCATCATGAACTCTGTGTACATATTACAAAATTGAGTTTTAGATTTAAATCTGCGTTCCAGAGAAGCAAAACAATGTTTGGCTCTTGTCAAAGATTCACCTAAATTGTCCGGGGAACATTTTAAAGGAATCCTAACACAAAATTGACCATTTTCCAAACGAGTAGTGTTTTTCATAAAATGCTCCTCGCACAGCTTCTCCTCTGAGGAATACGGAGACGAATTACACACTTCTTCAAGTTGCCAAAACTTTGTAAATTGTTGATCAACATTAAAATTTAATTCACCATCACAGTCTGAACGCACCTTTACAAAATTACATTTTAAAACCTTTGAAAAAGAATAACTGTTAATTGGACCGGAGACTAACCAACCCAATTTAGTCTCACAAAGAATTGGTTGCCCATCACCCAACTTCACTCGTTGAGATTCCAATAAATCCCAAAAGATGTCAGCACCCAGCAACATATCGACAGGCGCCGGTGAGTAAAAGTTGGGATCTGCGAGACAAACATCAGACGGAATTTTAATTTTTAACAAGTTAACATGTTTACTTGGAATCTTATCTGTGATTGATGGGAGAACAAAACAATTAATATCCATACCAAAATTATTATTTAAAGATTTGATTGATACAGAACACATTTTATTGATACAAGATGACGAGTTGTTGATACTTATAATAGAATTGTTTACAGTCTTGGCAGTCAAACCTAGCTGGTGGTATAAACTCTCAGTCATGAGACATTACGTGCTGCCACTGTCAAGCACAGCACGAGCAACATACTGCTGACCATTAATACTCATGACCTTGACGAGTGCAGTGGACAATAACACGTCACCGTGTTCAACGCTCGCGGACAGCGACACACCGGTACCTATACCTATAGTAGTGGGCTGAGTGGAGACAGTCACACTGCCATTCGTGTCACCAGCAACACTGCTAGCAGAAGCACCACTTGCGTCTGACTTCAAGGATTTATCAACGTGAACAATAGTGTTGTGTTTACGACGGCATATTTTACAACCTAGTTTTTTGCAGTTGTTTGCAAAATGTCCCAGATTAAAACAGTTATAACAAACTTTGTATTTAGGTGATAACTGCAAACGAGCTTCATTGCTCAACGATAAAAACTGAGAACAACTACCTAACTTGTGATGACCGTCACACATGACACAATTCTTAGGCTTATTTGAAACACCATCATCCTGTTTACTTGAACTTTCACTTGAATTATTTATATTAGAATCCTGAACCAACATTGACCTAACCCTGCTTGAATTTTTACCTGTATTTGAGTGTTTAGTATTCGTAGAAGCTTCCAATTCGAACGTTTCTAATATCTCAGAACGGTTCTTAATAAAAGTAATAAATAGTTCAAACTTAACTTTAGAATTCTTGTTCAGGCGGCCCTTATACTCACCCCATTCACGATAAGTTTTGCTATCTAATTTGTGTGTGACAATATAAATGAGTAAAGTATCCCAATGATAAACAGGTTCATCTAAGGATTCTAGGGCACGTATGTTTTTGTTAACAACGTCCAGTAAACCCTTTAAATCAGGGACTGAATTACCCAAAAATTAAGGTACCTTTAAATTTCGGTATGACGTCATACCGTTAAATAAGGGTTACCGAAATATTGCGATACCGTTTTTTTTTTCAGTAGCGGAATTTAAAGGTTGGAAATGCGTAACAGTATATTTCGGTAGAAGTACTACAACCGTTATAAATATTTCGGTAGCAGTACCTTAACCTTAATAGATAGGGGTTTTCTTTGACGCACCGCCTCGCCACTCTGTCTGTCTTTCGTTTGCTGGTTGTTGCACATTATTATAGCTCAGTATTGGTTTTTATTTCCAATCGGAAGGACACATCTGTGTTAGCAGGACTGCCGGACTGAGCCGAGTTCTTACCTAAGGTTTTCTTTAGTGTTGTGGAAAAATGTTACCTCATAAACGTGTCGAGCATAATATACGTAAACGTAAGTACCTACAAGTCTGTGAAGTATAATTAGGCAACATAATATACTTACATGAAATACAAGTAAACTGTAAAATTGCAGGTGAACCTGTCATCATAGATGAGTCATCTATAAGCTCAGATGACTCTATTACAGCTGATGAGAAAGAATTCGACCTGGTGTGTCAGTCTGATAAATATAAAAAATATGAAATAGACCCCGAAGGCACAACTCCAGAACTGGATTCTCCAAGTTCACCGGACTTATTTGAGAGTGACACCAACGAAGTAAGTCAATTTTTGTAACTAAATTGCTCATTGTTATTAGGTACTACGTGTTATATCATAGATAGGTACGCCGCCACTGGGTTGTTTGAAATAAAATATAAAATATGATACTTAATGACTTTTTATAATTGATTACACTTAATAATAAATAATCCCAGCAGTGGGACAGTAATGGGGATGAAGGAAATGGTATTTTTCACCATGCAAGTAGCCCCGCAATAAGTAGATTGGTAAGTACACAGAGTTCTCAACCCGGAGCGAAACTTCCGGCTCCAGCGACGGAACTCCGGAAGTAGGTACTGATTCAAATCAAAGGTACCGAGCGGTTCCGAACGCGGAAACGTAAACCTTATAGACTCCTCACAATCCTCCGCGGTTCCAAATGATTCCGGGCGAGCGCGGGATCGCATTCGTTCACTCGGTGCGTCTTGTCGCAATAGTACCTATCGTCATAGAATAACTTACTATTGTACTACTAACGTAATAAGAAAGCCGCTTTTATAATAGCCTACAAAATCACTTCTCCGCCAACGCGCAAGCTAAATTGCACTTATTTTGTGTCTTTTCTCGTCTGCAACATACCTTAGCTGCTTGACGGAATATAGGGCTGTCCGGATAGAAAAATAAAATATTTATGAGTACTTAGCTTAATAAGCTACCCATAAGTATTTTATTTTTCTATCCGGACAGCCCTATAGTAAATCTCTTGTTCTTGTAAAATGAAGAACTGTATATAGGCTTAAATAATATTTAAGCCTATATAAAGTTTATTCATTTTACAAGTACAGGAGATTTACTCTACAAAATCTTTAATAGTAGATTATTGCACCGAGCAGTAAGTGATTTATTGTTGCGCCGAGTGTTAGATTGGACCACGAGCATCAGCGAGGGCTCTAATAACACTAGGGCAAAAAAGAAGTCACGTCGAGGGAGGTACTTAATATGCTTTTCTTTCAACTACAACATAAAATCATCCATTCATCCCATCCGTTCGATGCACCGAATGAGTGAGTATCGAACTAACGTGCGACCATGTCTAGCCCGCCGCGTACTTGTAGCTTCATACCTAAAATGCAGAGCGCGCCTGGCCTGCTATCGTTTGGTTTGGATGGTAGACAGACACGACGGACGCGTAACAGTAGATTTCAAAATTATTACTTTAGTTTAAACTTACAGAAATACCAGAAATCACTAAAATATGTAAGGTATGTACCATTATTGTCAGGGAATCCAACATATTTGGGGATCAAGATCCATGGATCTCGATCCCCACTGCAAGCAAGACGAAGACCTTGTTACTTTACTAATACATATTTATATTTTTTTGTTTCAGGAGATAGAAAATAATCAAGTGACTAATAAAATATCTGTCGGAGTAAATACGGATCCTTTCATTAATGACGAACGAACGAACAATTTAGATGCAGATACTATTGAAAAATGTTACACATTGGGGCTAATTATTGGAAGAGCAATGACTAAGATGTCAAGAGAAAGAAGAGAAGATTTTATTCACCAATTATCACATTGCTTTGATTGAACTACACGAAATGAATAAATAACAAGCTTATAATAACATTTTGTTTAACCATAAATCATAAATATTCATAATCACTGGGAAATATAAATAAAAGCAAACGTATATTTATTTTGTCTTTTATTTATCCATAAAAACAAACATTAAAAAAAAAACAAAGTTTTAACTGTTATTTCTTAAGACTAAAATGTCCTCGACTATGTTGTCGTTTAAATTGTACCGCAAATCACTTAAAATGAATTTTAGGGATGAAAAGAAACGCTCCACACTAACTTGAGTAGCCGGTGTAGCTAGAACTGTAGTTGCCAAACGAAATAGTTGAGGTTCGCACACGGCTTTATTTTTCCAAAATGTTAATATATCTTCTGTAGGCGGTATTCGTGGATGGCAAGAAAAGTTCTCTAAAAGGGCTGTTATATTCGCATGAGTCTGGACATAACGGTCACGGCGGTTACGGTTTTTTATTTTTTCAGTTTCGGCTAAAATTGATTCCATTTCATCCACAGCATCAGAAACTAGTTGCGATGTGCTCGAAGATTCATCTTCGGGTACCGGCATAGAAATTGCCTCTACTTTTAAAATTGGTCTCCAAGTCATGTTAAGATGTTTATTAGCTAATGCTTCTTCGTCTGCTGACAAGACCACATGAAATCTAGGATCCAGATATAAAGCACTTACAAATGTTGGGTTAAGCATTAGCTGTTTTTCTCTTATTTTTATATATTTACATATAAATTGGGCCAGAGGTAAATATAAGCGTGATGTCTCTAAATAACATTTGGACCAATGGTAATAGAAGTCACCAATCGTGAGTTGTTCTCTTTGCAGTACCTTTGTCAGTATTTTTGCCGGTTTTAGTGACGTAATAAGGTCATTTAAAGCATCCCAGGTCGTTGGTGACACATACAAGGCTTCGCCTGGTGTTTGTGAACAGTACTCCTTTAAATCTACGAGCCGCTCTAGCATGTCCAATGTTGAATGCCATCGTGTAGCCACGTCCAGGAGCGGCTTATTTTTGTTTGATGCTTTAAGCATGTTTCGCATCGTAGGAGTTCGAAGTTTGCGTACAACACTGCGAGCTTCATTTATAGTGTGTATTGATTCGTCTTCCTGCAACGCATTATTGACTGCAAGCTGCAATGTATGTGCAGCGCACCGTATCGAGGTGACACTGTAAGGAATCTCGGGCTCTGTATTGTCGACGTCATACACATTATTATTAAGTAATATCTCAAGCGGCTCCGTATCCGTATCATCCTCGTCGGAATCATTATCTCCGTCATTTAACAATTGGGTCATTTTAATCATATTTGCACCGTTATCGGTAGTTATAGAGTATATTTGCTGTTCTAAAATGCAATATTTTCTCATTATATAAAGTAGTTTATCTTTTAGATACTCAGCAGTGCTCCTGGCATACAATTCTGTAACCCCCAGATATTTTACAAGAATTTTGCCGTCCAGTATATATTGTGCATTAACTGCAAAAAATTATCTATCTAAACGTGTAGCGCTGTCAACTTTTAAGGAAATCATTCGCCCTTTTATAGCTGCAGCTATTTCAGATCTTTTGATTTCTGCTGCCTGCGATACAAACATTTTGATGGAATGAGAATTTAAAGATTGAGCTTCTCTTGGACTTATGCCGGTCATAGATATAATATTTTTAAAGGCTAAATCCTCAATTATGGAGAACGGTCTTCCGTGTACCGTTACCAAATTGACACATTGGTTTTTCAAAAAAGTATATTTATTCGTAGAAGATATAGTTGAAGTCGTTGGTTGGTTGTTGTTGTAACTATCTGTACTAGTATTTGCAAGAGTTGAATCGTTCTCTTTATTTGATTCGTCTTTTGCTAAACGATTTCGATCATTAACTATTTTGTATTCATCTGGGTGTTGCGACGATAAATGGTACAAAAGGTTTGTCCCATGTTCGCCCTGAAAAGAAATTAATTACTCGTCAAATTTATGATTGTTACTTAATAAATTGGGGAAGAGTTCGTGCTCCACCCAGGTAGAGAACTTAGGTGGAGCACTGTCCTTTCCCCAATAAATTTAATACAACATAGGATATAAAAACTTTTGGCTTTTAAATTAAATAAAGATAACAAGAATAAAATATCCCAATAATTTACATTTATGTGTGCGACAACCCTAGCGCAGTTTATCGTGACCTTGACCAACCACTTACGGCCGTTTTTGGGCCTCGTGATAACGTGTGAAATTGTGAGGAAGATTATGGTTTATTAATAATTATTGTAAAACACTTTCAATCGTTACTTAATTGTTTGGCAAAGTAATGGTCTAAGCTTGCACGTATGATCGTTGATATGCCATCTGAATTTACAATTTTAAGCGTGACCAAGAGCATAAGGTAGGTATCTATCTTCTCCTCCCTCCCCCCCTCTAATAGGTTCATTTAACAGTATTACAATTGGCAAACAATAGTTTATTAAGTTTTAATCACCACGTAAATAGATAGTTTTCGATTAGGTACCTAACTTATAAGCAAACTTGTACTCTACCTAGGTACTGACCATTTGCGAACGTTGACGTGTGGTTTTGCAAGTATGTAGGTAGGTACATTTATCTTCCGAAGTTCACAACACAAAATATGTAGATGTAGGTAGTACAGAAACTCGGTTCCATACGTGTGAGATAGGTACCTAGTACCCAGTCATTGGAGTACTATGTTCTGTGACCTAGGTGGGTACTGGCCGAGCAGTCCTTAAACACGCGAAACGAACACAAACAATTTTCGGCATTGTGTAGGTACCTACCTCACACACTGATGTGTAAAATACAATAACAATATACACTGCACAGTGAATATGTTATTAGGAAGGTAAATACATAGGTAGGTACATGCAATCAAACGCACGTCAGCTGTATGGTATGCCTATTGACAGTGTAACCATACCATTGACTACTACCACAGTTTCTACACTGCCTACCTTAAAAAGTTGAAACCATAATAATTTGACAATAGGTAAACGAAGAAAGTAGGTAGGTACTTACTTTTATAACAGCTGAACATCCAATCACTAGGCAAGTCGAGACATTTGTTTCCTTAGAATATGAAAAAAACGCATAAACTGCGTTTCTACGCTTTCTTCCCATTTTATTAATATTGTAATGTTTCACGTTGATGAGCGATCGACAAAATAAAGACGTATTACTCGGCACACGGTCGGCAACGCACAAAGAGATGTAGGTACGGTAAGTAAAAGAGTACCTACAGTACAGTAAACAAAATGTACAAAATACACAAGTTCTAACGTGTTCTTGCACGTTTTTCGGTACCGAAATTATATAAAGGTTAAATAACGGTTCAGCCCAACCTTTATTTATAAAGGTATCGGTATAGCTCAACCTTTATTTTAAACCGGTACAGGTATGTTTTTGAGGTATAACCACCTTTAACCGTAACCGCTTTCAGTCCCTGCTTTAAATTAACTGACGACTCCTTTTGAAGGGTATCGATTTGAAATAATGCAGAAACATGATGTTGGATAAGCAGGTGTTTGTTATCAAAACGCTCGCAGAGAAGATTCCACGCTACCGATTAATTTGCAGAAGAAAACTGAATTGAGTTGATTACCACAGCAGCAGACCCTTCAAGAGATGACCTCAAATAGTGAAATTTATTTATTTCGTCCATATCATCATTTGAATGGATGAGACTAACAAAGGTGTCTTGAAACTCTAACCAGTTTGTATAAAAACCACTGAATTTCGGCAATTGAATAGTCGGTAATTTAACAAACTTATGATTACTAGATCGCGACATTACGTCACAGGTACCATTAGAATCTCCTTTCCTATTATCATCCCACATTTGTTGAGCTTTGGTTAGGGTTTTGTAATAAAGAGATTCAAACTCCTCGCGTTCCGACATCTGACCATCCAAGTCATCAGTACTACACTCCAGCAATAATTGCACCTCATCATATTGGGCATACAATGCCTCGAATCTAGTAAAACGTAATTGCAACTCGCTTACCTCAGTAGGGCTCAAAGAAGAGGGATTCAAAGAATTTAAATGGTTTGAGAACATCGTCACCTTTCCCTTGCAACTCGCTCGTTTCCTAACGAGATCTTTAATGTCCTTATTTAATTCCTTATCCTCTGGCATTGCGTAAGCTGGTGTGATCAACCTGGAATGTATATAAATAAACTTATAGCAACGTTTAAATTACAATTACGAATGATACAGCCTGAAAAACTTACAAGATTAAAATACACTAACTTTAGAGTGAATTTATATAAATATTAGAATATATAATAAGCTATGCGTCTTGACGGTTATAATATTGTGCTGAATTTTAAAATAACATTGCAATTGCAATGATTTCTATTGTATATCTGTGCTAACTAATGTGATTACGTAACTGTCTCAATAACTGGAAAATTATTACACCGTAAAGCAAAATAATGCAGTTACTTCAAATAACTACTTTTTTACAATGTGTAATTAACAAAAATTACCAATAATTACTGATCAGTTAATAATTGTATTACAATTTGTAACCACTCACAGAACAAAGAAAAATGACAATAGGTAATGCGTACTAACCTGGCTATTAACGGCTAACTTACACTAATTATACCTGTTATATAGAGTGTTGGGTACACAAATCAAATAATTAATTCGCCTTTTCTCAGCTATTAATTATCCAGACCACGTAAGTTCTAGTAATCTTCTGAATGACGTAGCAGAATTCACCGGCCACACCGGGCGTCGACTATGATTTTTGATGTCCACCAATTCTCTTGAATCCCTTTGTAACAATTCGCTGATCGGAGTAAATATTCTTCTTAATCCGGCTAGAAGGACCATGTGCGGGATTGATCCAGATATAATTAGGGGAATATTGAAAAAATACGTTGTTTGATGTGAACGTGCAATTTTATTGTAACAATTTTTACAGATGTAGGTAGGCGGTCGACGAACGTTAAAAAATAAAAACGATTAGTCATAATCTGCGTAGCCTCAACAGAACGGTATGAGAATATCTGTAGGCTCTTGCGGGAACAAATTGGTTTTGAAACGTACATTAATGTAAATATTATTTTTTAAGTACATTTACACTTTAAGATGGCATTGTGTTGTAAAGTGTGTGGTGATAATGTGTTTGTTAGAAGTTAAAAACAATAAGTTTTCGCAATTATCGTTTAATGATAAGATTCAAGTGGTGTCTAAAGGTATACCAATTACGAGAATTAATCCAAAAATATGATAATTCACCTCGTACTCGTCATTTCAATCCTCAAAATTATGCAACATTTAGCTGGCTGTGTGGGTGTTAACACACAAATAAATTGTATTGTTTTCCGTGCATTTTGTTTAATACTTCCAGTAAGTGGAGTGAGGGATATATTGATTTGCATAATTTTCATTACTCGTCAAAAAAGCATGACATACCAATAGAATAACATCTAGAGGCATGCTTGCAGTTAAATACATTTGGTAAATCACGTATTGAAACTAGTTTGCATCGTCAGAAAATCGTGATTTGAACCTTGAATAACGTGGTGAGTTCTTGTAGATAAACTTTTATTTTTACAGGCTTATTTCCAATTTTTTTTATTCATAATTTTATATATTATCATTTTTTTTTTTGGCGGAGGCCTACCCTACGTGGAGAACTAATGCACACCACTGTAGGACGTCCTAGGTTAGGTTCGTAAGATTAGCGTAATCTTGGTACCAAGATAGACACGTCCGAGAAGGCTGTCGTAAGAGAGCGATTAGTACTTTATAAGTTAAATATAAGTAGTAGTAATAAGTCTAGTTAAAGTGAGTGTCAAGGCGCGGGAGAAGACAAGCTGTGGCAGAGGCGAGACCGGTAATCGGTGCAGCATATTGTAAGTGGGTTGTACTCTAGTTCGCTTCAAGGACCTACTTGGTAAGTGTTACCAGTAATTTACTTTTATCGTGGAGGAATAATATTATGTAGGTTTTTGCGGACCTTACATAATATAATTCTCTTAGGATAATTTGTATAGTATTTTATAGGTAATAGTTTGGCGGTAGAGCAAGGGAGGTGTTAATAATCGGGTAAGTAATATTTATGATATAATTACAAAATCTCTAATATTTACAAGATATAACAACTGAATCTATAATTTTATTTTATATAATGATCAGTTAATATAATAAACGATTGACATAATTTTAAAGTAACTAATTTTTATAAGCATAACATACATTGAATATAAAATCATTTGATATACTACTCAAAAGACATAAAACCTATTAGTCTAATACATGGACCTAGTATAACAAACTGGACTGAGTACTCTGCCAGAAAAACGTGACGAGAGAGATATCTATAACAGAGCCCCTTGTCTCTTTCTAATAGGGTGACCAGACATTTTTATAATAAATAAGAAACTTCGTTTTGACAGAGATACTTTGTGTCCGGATAAGACGTCAACGGTTACATAAAATAGTGAAATAATAATTTATGAGAAAAAAAAAATAAGAATTTCGTTGGAAAAAAAAGAATTTCGTTTCCTTTCCATGCTCTTTTTCCGTTTGCTCTGTAGAAATTTTGTTTGGGTATTCAAATGGAGGGAATGAAATTGAAAGTGTGTGACTAACTTTTATTAAAATTAAACATGGTTAAACAGAATTGTTTTGTGGAGTTTCTGCCGTAAGCCAATCTTACTGCCTTAGTGTCTCAATGCATTACATTTCGCTTGATGGAATATTCTTAAATTTTAAATACTGTAATAGAGGATGTAGTCACCGTTTTCCGGCACGAAGAGAAGGTTAGTTTTCAGACGAAGATTTATTTGTCAAAACGTATAAATGGATAGGACGAGTCCCGACCACCTTTTCCCAGCAAGGACGAAGGAGGGGGAGCTGTTGGCCTTCTAACCAAAAAGGTGACAATAAGTCTCGTGTGATTATCCCAATTAGAGCGTAACCCACGAATGCACTGCTAGTTCAGTCTTCCTTTTTTAAAACATAATGTACTAGGGGAGCTCATTAGACCGCGGAGAATCTCGACACCGCGATTCAGGATTGCGCGTCATATGCACAGCGCCATCTAGTGTCAAGGAGTCGGCACTATGTAGTATCTCCTTTGATATATCCGGTTGATGTCGCTAGTGGTTATAAAAAGGCTTGCTTCAATACGAATTAGCCAATGCTTTTACTAGTTTCGTGTCGTTCTTCATCCGTTATACATTGGATAGAATGTGGTGGACTAATTAGATGACTGATTCTTGTATAAAATATTTGTTTTAATCGCATCAGACTTTTGAAAAATATTCTCGCTACGGAAAACCTCCGAAGTAGGTACGTAAGTGCGCACGAAATTTGAACAAATCGTAGTCATCAATCCGGAACTTTTAAATGGAAAAATTGTTCGATTTTTAATTTTTTTCGTCCTGAAGAGTTACTTCCTGAAACATTATGAAGAGTTAATTTCGGCGTTGTTATCTCTGTGAAACGAAGCCCTCTTCTTCCTTCACGTCGTTCCTTGCAAGATACCAGGAGCGGCCGGAGCCTATAGTTGCAAGGCGCCCGCTAGTGCCGACTGAAAAGAGCTTCGTGCAGGAGAACATCTATTAAGCAAACTCAACCTGCCTTATTCCCGCGTTCATCAGTTGTACTGATGTTAGAACCAATATCCTTACCACTGGATAAAATGATGGTACTGCATAACCATTTAACGCTTGTCGTGATTTTGTAGTATGAAAATCCTCTGGCATAAAATGAAGGCTGCATACAACAGAACTGTTGGTTATGGTTTGAAATTTGGGAATCGACATTGTTGCCTAATTTCCTCTTTCATTGGAAAGTTGTAACAAACAAAAAAAATGCTATTTCAATAACGCGATACATAGGTTCTAATTATAATTATCATGCGCATAATATTAATAGTTTTAATGAAAAATACACGAAAGCATAAGTCTTTCGTCCGCAAAACGTTTAAGAGATGGTCACACTAATCATTGTTAGTAAACAAAATCTATAATATTCCTTACCTGTGAAATGGTATGCCACAACCACCACATGAATCACTTTTACGTGACATAGTACAATACTTTTCACTATTTTCACAGTTAAAATAAAAAAGAACCGTAGATAAATCTTACAATTTTCTCAAAACAACTTAAGACGTCAAATTAACACCATTGATGACAGATTTCAGTGATACCATAACGAATATATAATAACTTCCAAACAATCATACTAATATTTAATTTGACTTAAAATAAATAAATTAGTATTATGTACAGACTGTAAACCTTTAAAAGAAAATAATTAAAATTTATCTTAAAGCTAAAAACATATACATGTAGCGTCAGGGTCCGACATTATTTAAAAAAAAACAAAAGTCTTCACACAATCACTTAGTTTATTTCGATTTATAAACCTTATTAATTTCACAACAATTTCTCGTAATTAAAATAACTAAATTAATCTGCACTGATTATAAGGAAACTACTTGGCAAGCGATTACGTAACGTGTGCACCGGGCAACGGTCGACGAACGACTGAGCCGAGTCGTGCGCGCGCGCTGCCTTATACAGAGTGGTGATGACAATACGACAATAAATTAAACTTCGCATACCTCAAGACGTTCCCAATATACATACAAAAAATCATTTGAATATATCCAGTAGTTGAGTCACAGGAAATTAATTTTCATCTTCAACATTTGCTACATGATGTATCTGATTTTAAGGAAGCACTAACAGGTTAACGACCCCCGCATCGGTAAAACATCAAATCATTAAAGACACGTTGCCAACTCACTATTTAAAAACTTTCGCCAAATTCGTTTTTAAATTTGATTTACTGCAAATTATACCTTAAACTAGGCCAATAAGAGTCATAAAGGGTATCCTCAGAGTTAGATAAGAAAATAACGCATGCGGAAGTTGAACTTTGCACTGTTTTAGTAAGTGCGAAAGAGATAAATGTAATTTGGTTTGTTTGTACTTCACTTTCTTGTCGAAACTTGAAACTACAAATGTAGGTGGTTGGTCGTCACAGGATTGCAATGACACACTGACCAGTGTGTCATTGCAATCCTGTGACGACCAACGCGTCATCGCTTCGTAAGCGCATGAGTACCGCAGGACGTACTTTTTTTGTCAGCCTCGCCGCGCCTCCTTTGAAGTACCCGGCGCCCGCGTTCGCGTGTTTGTGATTTGTTAGTAAGTTATCATAAGTGCGAATTGGGCACTTTATTTTAGTGACAGGACACGTAACATTTTAATAGGTATCGAGTTAAGTAGTTAAGTGAATTGTGCGAGATTAGACTCTTAGTTTTTATTGTGTTTTCGTGTTTTGTTTGTAGGTAATAATCATGCCTCGTTACACCTACACAGCTTCGGAATACACCGACATGGTTTTAATTTACGGGGAGTGTCACAGAAATGCCGCTTTGGCTATACGGACATATCGAGAGAGAAAATTTAGTGACGTAGGTACTTATCTAAGTGATTGAACACAAAACACAACACAACACAACCACAACACAATGCGAATTGTTATATGAATAAATAAATAAATAATAAATAATAAATTGAACAGTGATCCAGATAGTGATTAATAATTTCATTAAAAAATAACCAGCGGATGAGAGGTGCCTGATTGTTTGGTGAATAGTCTGTGATTTAGTGTAATTGTTTTTACTGAACATTAGCCAAAAGATCAAGTCGCTACAGGACCGCGTAGTTGCCGCTCTTACCACAGGTTAGTGAACCAATATTCACAAATGGTGTTCTCATTTCGTGTTCAGTTTTATGCCATTTAGTTTGTTAGAATTTTTTTTTTTTCTATTTCGATTTTCGGATTTTTTTGTTAGTTTAGAATTGTTCCTATGAACTAGTATTATGCGTGTTTTCATTTATTGTCGTATTATCGTCTCCACTCTGTATATCGCTCGGCATTGGGGTTGGAAATGACGTCGGTCAGTTGTTTGTTCACTGCTTGCCCGTTGTACTCGCAGTTTACAAAATAATGACGGTGGCGCCGTCACGGCCATACTGACGTACGCTCGTCCTCGAGCGTCTTCTGAGCATCTGGGAACAAGACAATATAACCTGTTCGTTCATCCTGGCTTTATTTGTTCTCTATCTAGTATGATCTTTAACAAAAGGTTTCAATAATGTGCTAGCCCGGTTAACCCTTCAGCTTACCACAACTACTACGTTATCTCATCAGTATTAAAACTGGAGACGATTGAACTAAACCGGACAAATATCCCTTTAGCGAATGCTAGACCGGACAAATATCCCTTTAGCGAATGCTAGACCGGATACCAGTCCCTATAGCCAAACATGCTAGACCGGATTGCTATCCCTATAGCCGGAGGGCTAGGCCGGATCGCAAGCTCTTTAGCAGAGTCATTGGACCGGATTTTCCCTTCAATAACTCTTTCCTACATTTTTTTTGTTATGTTACTTCTCTCATTTTTTGTCCTACAATTTTTTTTTTTCTTCAATTATTTACCATTGTTGTGGTGTACAATGGCATCAGTTACAACATTTTGACTCTGGTAAATCTGATGATGGACTTTCTATATTATCACTAATAGTGGTCAAGGTACGTGAACTAGTCGATAGAGTGCTACTATTAACAGATATAGTGTCGCTATCGGAAAGTTCATCCTCAGCATCACCAATCACAGCTACGTTATCATCATCACGATCAGTTTCATGGACAACATTACGCTGGCTAACATCCGCCGTCACGTCATCATCATTATAATTTTCGGTTACTTCTATAAAACCTAATGGACCGCGGGGTACTTCGCGTAAGTTCTCGTGGGCGACCTTGTACGTTCGACTAGACCCGTTAACAAGTTTCAATTCGTACCTATCGTTTTCTAAGACAGCAGTGATTTTATAGGGTCCTTTATACTTTGGGTCCAACTTAGTTTGGTGTCTTTCATTACTTTTTACGAAAACAAAGTCTCCAATAGAAAAGGGTTTTATCTTAGCCTTACCCCGGTTAAAGCGAATGACGTCAGACTGAGCCAGTCTCTTTATATTGTCAGACGCACTAGACCGCGCCGCTTCCAAATCTAGTCTACTGGGATTATCGGGATTCGTAGCTATTCTAGAAATACCTAGCGAGTTACCTTGAACTCCAAACATCAGTTCGATTGGGGTGAAGCCTGTAACTCTGCATCGGGTACTATTAAGGGCTAGTTGGATCTCACCTAACTGTTCCTGCCATGACCTATCGGAGTTACCTTCAGCTACTGTGAGCAAGCTCTTAAGAGTTCGCATCACGCGCTCCACTTGTCCGTTGGCTCTGCAGGCACCCGTAGCGATAAGGTGTAACTCAATATTGTTGTCTTTACAAAAGTTTCTAAAATCTATATTGTCGTAAGAGCGTCCACGATCGGCTATTATTCTTTTTGGCGCTCCGAATAAATGTACCGAGTCTTTTACTGCTTTAATAGCGTCAACGGAATTTAATGTCAATGTGTGTTTCAGTAAGACATATTTTGTAAAGGCATCATCACCGCTGAGTTTCCCTGTAAGATCCAAGTGCAGAGTGTGCCATGGAAGTGGTACCTTGGGGATTGGATGCAGGCGTACTTGTTGCGCACCCGATGGGCCCTTTGAAGACTTGCAGACTACACAGGAATCTACAAACTTCTTTACATATTTGGACATGTTACCGAACCAGTAAAGATCGTAAAACTTATCGAGTGTTTTTTCATAACCTAAATGTTTTATATCATTATGAACGTGGCTAATAAGCGACCATATCAAGGAGTGAGGAAGGATTGGTAACCATTTAGTAGTTTTGGCTCGTTCTATTTTACGGTACAGTATGCCTTGCCTAATATCGTAAGTGTGTGCGATTTCAGAGGGTAATTGATTTGATTGTATTTTATAAATCAAGTCCATGATTTCAGAGTCTCGTTGTTGTTCTACGGATAGCCATCCCTTATCAAGTTCTGAAAAGTTAACGACTTTCGAAGTTAGAGGTTTCTGAATTATTACTTTAGAATCTGCTACGTTATCTTGAATATCTAGAGGGGAGTTACGGGATAAAGTCTGCGTGAGCCATGTTTCTACCTTCTTTATAGACAATATCAAAATTATAGGATTGTAGAATAGCCCACCATCTATGGACTCTGTGTGTAAGGTCCTTTTTGGAATGAGAGGCTTTTAAAGCATTACAATCCGTATACACGGTAAAATGTCGGCCATAGAGATAACGTCTAAAGTGTTCCACAGATTTTACAACGGCTAACGTTTCCAACTCGTATGAGTGGTAGCGGCTTTCTGCACTAGTGGTCTTATGACTAAAATAAGCTACAACATATGGAAGTGAGTCATACTTCTGAATTAGGACAGCCCCGTATCCGTCACTGCTGGCATCGGTATGTAACTCGATGGGCAAAGAGGGATCAAAGATTTTGAGTACTGGTTCTGTAATCAAGTATCTAACTATTTCGCTATGAATCTTATCATGTTCAGCAGTCCAAATGATGCGGCCTTTGCCAGAAGTAAGCGGATACAGGGGTTTGAGTAACTTTGAGAAATTTGGGATAAATTGCCTGAAATATGTTGCTAATCCAATAAACTGCCTAACCTGTTTAACTGTGGATGGCTTTGGGGCATTTTGTAAGGCTTGAACTTTGCGCGGATTAGGTTTGAGAGCTCCTGAGGATACAACATAGCCTAAATACTCGATCTCCTTTTTCATAAAAGAGCATTTCTTAAAGTTAAATGAGAATCCGGCAATAGATAAAGTCTCTAGCAATTTATCTAGTCGAGAAAGGCCTTCATCAACGGTTACCGATGCTGCAAGGACATCATCCATGTAGACCAGGATTCTGTCATCTTTCAACGGTTTTAACGCGGAATAAATAGCCCTTTGAAACACCTGTGGACCATTTCTAAGACCAAATGGCATCGTTAAAAATTCGTATTGGCCTGTTGGTGTTACAAAAGCAGTCTTCTCCACTGTATCCTCATGAACCCTCACCTGGTGGAAACCAGACGCCATGTCCACAATACTGTAATAATAAGCTCCATGTAATTTATTAATTTGGTCACTGATCAAGGGTGTCCGGATAGTTACCCTCTTGTAACTATCCGGACGAGTATTGCTGTTGAGCTCTCTGTAATCTACACACAAACGATCGCTACCGTCTCTCTTTTTCACTAATAGGATGTGGCTTGAAAACGGGGACGAACTTTCTCGAATTATATTGGCATCTAACATTTTTTGAATCTTTTCGTGGACGATATCAAGTTCTAGAGGAGACACACTATATGGTCTTCTGTGAACTATTTTAGCAGGATCAATAAGATCAATTTTGAGTTCGCCGGTTTTAATGCGAGTCGTTGGTAAACTCTGTACGAAATTCATGGAATATTTTTTGAGTATGCCTAACAACCGACCTCTATCATTTCCTACGAGGTCGGTGTCTATCGTATCTTCGTGAAAATGTGAGAGCGCGCAAGAGTTGGATATCTTTTTCTTAATAAAAGTTAAATAATCATCACTAATCTGAACGGAAATTCCTAGTTCTAAAACGTCACGGCCTAATAAAACTTCTTCACTAAGAAAATCGTCTGACAAAGCGTGATAAGTGATGTCGAAATTTAGATTTTGAACTACAGTGGGACATCTAATTTGTAGCATAGAAATCACATTATTATTGCCTACGCCCTTTAAAACTATTTGTTCATGAAACTGCTCGCCCTTAAGAAATTTACAATAGCTCTGTTTGATTAAACTACACTCCGACCCAGAATCAAAAACAAAAGGTACTTTAATACCACTTATCTCAACTACTCCATGCGCAGCTCGGAGACACGTTGACCTGCTTGCTGGAGCTGGCGGTAGCGCTCGCAGCATCTTCCTTTTTCTTGTATCGCATGGGACATGTGGAGGCTACGTGGCCGGGGTCGGCATACACGTAGCAGGCGACAGATGGACGAGGATTCCGCAGAGGGGCTGAAGAATGCGGCGGCTCCGCCCTGACTGCCACTGAAGAGTTCTTTGAGATGAATCGGTTTTTGTCGCGGCAATCTTGACCCCGGTGACCGGGTCTACCGCAAAAGTGGCAGTTGCCGCGAAACGGAATATTGTTTTTAAAGCGTTTCGCGTCCGGATCAGTCGAACTGATATCTTCGTTACGTCTCTTTAATGCGAAACCGCGTAACGTGCGAAATAACTGGCTTTTGTAGTTTATAATCACTGAATTTAGCTCTCGACGAATCTTGTCATCGCACTGCGACAGTACGGAAATGGCAAAGCCTGTGATCACTTTCTCTGGCATATTCACTTCTGGAATCTTCTCGATTAATTGCCATAGTCGCATTCCCGCTTCAGCAGGGCTCTCTTTGCCGTCTAACTGAAATTTAATGATGTGATCGAAATGGTCTTGCATCATCAAAGGCTTCGCAAATCTTGATATCAACATCTCTTTGATCGCAGACCATGATATTTGGTCAGGTTTGATATTCGTTAGACACGTTGCCGCACGCCCCTTAAGAGAATGTGTTAGGGCGAGGATTAAGTAGATTCCTTTTATTTTCTTCTGCTCAATTATCAATTCGCTGAGTGTGCACCAATTAACGACGTCGGATTCAGGTTCATCCGGGTCATAATTTACTAATTTTGTCGGTGCATGCTGAACAGGCTGACAAGATGTCATATTGTCAGCGATTTTTTTGAAGATCGCTTCCATACCAGTCGAGAATAACATCATTTGCTCCGTGACTGGATTACTCGGCGCATTTGACTACGATGATTGTGGGGGTAGATCCGTAACTTCTGATGTAGCGTCAGGGTCCGACATTATTTAAAAAAAAACAAAATTCTTCACACAATCACTTATTTATTTCGATTTAATAAACCTTATTAATTTCACAACAATTTCTCGTAATTAAAATAACTAAATTAATCTGCACTGATTATAAAGAAACTACTCAGCAAGCGATTACGTAACGTGTGCACCGGGCAACGGTCGACGAACGACTGAGCCGAGTCGTGCGCGCGCGCTGCCTTATACACGGTTACTTTTAGGTCGTTCTGGAACCGAAAGCCATGAACTCGATCATCGAACTCGAAACGATTGGGACTATTTTTTTTTAAAAGTAAGAATAAAAAAAATCGCGAAAAATAAAATTTAATGTTTTTTTTGTGAAATAATGAGAACTCGAAGTAATGCTTCTTTGCGGTAAATGCATATGTGTGTGTAAAACGTAAACACGATCGGCAACACATACGAACGGTACCCATTGAAAAATCCATTCATCGATCAGACAGTATGATCCGTAAGCCACGCCCCCACCCCACGCTCTAGACTCTAGCCGACCGGGCGCCCGCCCGCCCTTCCTTCCTTCCTAGTATTGTCACGCGTTTCGCTGTATTAGGTCATTCCCGCGCAACCTAATCTCGAGCTAATAATGAGTTGGCAATACGTGTTCTCCAACGTGGAGTATTGGGCAATGGTGGATTTTTATGGGATGGCGGTCTTATTTAGAGATGCTGCAAACTGATACCGCTGTTGCTAGAGGATGTGCCTCTGGCATATTTACGCGGTATGTTCTACCAGCATGATGGATGCCTGGCTATTTTGCTACTTAAGTGCGTGCGTACCTAAACAGTGAGTTTGGTGAGCAGTGGATAGGTCGTGGTGGCCCTGTGGCTTGGCCCGCAAGGAGCCCTGACTTAACACCCTTGGATTTTTATTTGTGGTCCGAAATTACTAGTTTATTTCGAGGAGCGTACTACTCGAGATGAGTTACGAAGTGCGATAGTGGACGCATTTAATATTGTGAAAAGTGACAGAGACACATTAGGAAAATTAAAAGACAATTTAATGAAACGTGCCCGTTTATGTATCGGGCGAAGTGGACTCCATTTTGAGCAGTTGCTTCGATTCAGGGAAGTGTAATTATCTAATTTATGTTCTTAGCCTTAGTTAGTTTTATGTTGATTATGTTTGTATAGCTCCAATTTTTTAAATACGCCTGCGCCTGAAATACTTTTTCTTGAGAATAAAAGAATACTTACAAAGTAAGTAGGTACATAATTAGACGTAAAATGTATTACTGACGCGACGACGGTCCTAAGCCCGTAGAAAGTATGAAGGAAAAATTTGAGTTATTTAACTGTTATGTACGTAAACATAAATGCAATTTAGATCGAATAATGGTCATGAATGCAGAATCAAACGATTTATTATTGTCACGGGTAGGTACCTACTACCTAGGTATCTGCAGTAGCAACAACGTGGTTGTTACTGACGTCGTGTAGGTAGGTATGTAAGTATCTATCTAATTAGTTCATCCGCTAGGCCTTAGATAGGTACATAAACAAATAAAATAAAATACATACGCGATAGATAAGTTGGTTCGCAAATAAAAATACGAAAAGCGAATTCAGACTTTATTTCTTAACTGCAAATGGTGAAAATTAGAAATTTTACCAAACTAGGTAGGCTAAAAGTAATGTTTACTAAAAAATATTCTGAGAAACCGATTGTCTCGTGTCCGACCTGACTGTTACAAAGATGCACAACCGAATTACACGGTTAACGTTATGAAAATAAGGTCTTAATTCCAACCTAATACTTCCAATACCTCCTGATACCTGCAACTAATAATGAACTCTATTCGACAGACGAAACGATTCGTTTTTCTGTGCGAACTGCCTGCCTTTGTAGCATTGCCGCAAAAGAAATGTTAAAAGCAGTATTATTTTATGAATCACAATATTATGGTAGGTAGGTTCATTGGTCGACAGGTCGACTCTCGATTCAAGGCCTAACTCCCAAGCGTACTGTCGTCGTGTCGGTGTCTAGTTGAATAGGTACGAGTACCAACTAGTGATTTCGTGATGCGAGAGTGGTGAATTAAATGCCAATTAATTTCTCTCGTTAACGAAGAGATGTGATAGTGGTAAACACGTGCTTCTGATACGAACGAGAGATGATGTAGGTAAATGAACTTACACCAACCTAAATCGTACCTGAAACGTACTTATTTGCAGTCGGATATCAAATTCGTCCGACGTCCATTGACCTCACTCACAGCTGTGCCGCGCTACGTCATTATCCAGCGGATCGCGTACGATATTGCGTTTATGAATGAAATAGTGGAAGTCCCTACTAAGATTTAACTCGAATGACAGAAAAAAAGTGATAATTTTCTAACTTCTATAATAGATATCTTAAAAAAAAAATAACATTGCCAAAAGTAACTATTACTCGAGTGGAGTTACTGTGTTTCGGCTCCAGAACGATGTAAAAGTAATCGTGTATATCGCTCGGCATTGGGGTTGGAAATGACGTCGGTCAGTTGTTTGTTCACTGCTTGCCCGTTGTACTCGCAGTTTACAAAATAATGACGGTGGCGCCGTCATACACGTAATTTATTTTACTTGTTATGTGAGGTGACTGCGGGTGTAATATTTTCTACCATCTTTAACATTTTTATCTGTTGGCAATTGAGTGAAAGGGACAACGGGCTCCCTTATTACTATCTCTCTCCTCGGTTATGAAAGCTTAACGAAAGTAAACCTACGGTGTGACAGTTAAGGTTCATTTTTGTGTGTTACGAATTTGGCAGAACTCGGTCCTGTTTGTTATACTAGGTCCATGGTCTAATATGATAAAACACCTAGTAAAAAACACTTAGCAAAATTTCAGATATACTATTGTGTAATTATTAATATTGTGAAATGTAGGTAACTTGACAAATATCATTGTTAGTTGCCTCTTTGTGTGCATAATCTTACTCAGTTAAACACTTATTGAATTCTTTAAAATGGATTGTTATAAGTGTGAGACATACAAAGGGTGCAGTAAAGTTGTTTGTGAATGGATACAGCTATAATAAAAACAGACAAATAAATAATAAGTTCTACTGGATTTGTGAACTGAACAAACGAGAAGAATGTAATTCTTGTGCCATCACTACACTAAACAGTGAGTCAAATATTCATTCTGTTTTAAAATTGGATGATCACAATCATGACCCTCAGCCATCGAAATTGGAAACTTCGACAATAATTGAAAATATTAAAAGCGAGGCCTTTCAAAATTATGATCGTAAAACTTGTCGTATTTTACAAAACTGTAAAAGAAATTATGATCAGTCGCTGCTTATCAATTTACCTTTAACGTCAGCTTTGCGTCAGATTGCTTATAGAGAGAAACAAAAGGGAAAACCAGTTTACCTTGAACCTAAAGATATTTATTTTACTATTCGTCATGAAGATTTGCAACAAAATAACCACAACTTTGTAATTGCTGATGAGTTTTTTGGTGAACGAAAAAGAATAATAATTTTTTCATGCGTACATTGAATGAAAAATGTAGGTAAATCAAAATGATGGATTATGGACGGAACGTTTGCTGTAGCAGGTATATTCCAACAACTTTATGTTATTACTAGCTTATGCCCGCGGCTTCGCCCGCGTGGAGTTAGGGAATTGCCCACGGGATCTTACTTCTGGAATAATAAGTAATCTATGTATCTATCTAAAATACATACATAGATTTACATGTACTTGCTTATAACTTGCAATTATTGTTATAAAGTTTTATCAATTAAATTAGATACGTGAAATATTGATACCTTGGTTTGAGATTGGACATCGAATTTACTGGATTTTATCTGAAGAGTATGTTAACAAATTTTCAAGTCAATCGACCCCGAGAGTAAAAAGTTTCACAGAAAATTCAACACCCCATTTCACCCTCTAAGGGGTAGGAATTTCGAAAAACTGATACTAACTCTTCACAAAGAAAACACCCTCCAATTTTCATATCTCTGGGACCCGCGGTTTGGGCTGTGCGTTGGTATATCAGTCAGCCATTCAGGACATGGAATTTTAAATTGGGGGATGATTTTGGAAAAACTGTGATACACGTATCTCATCATTTTAACTGAAGTATATGTAGACACAATTTCAAGTCAATCGACTCAGAGAATAAAAAGTTTCATAGAAAATTCAACACCCCATTTCACCCTCTTAGGGGTGAAATTTCGAAAAACCCTTTCTTAATTTATACCTACTCTTCACAAAGAGTACACTGTCCAAATTTCATGTCTCTAGGACCAGTGGTTTGGGCAGTGCGTTGATGTATCAGTCAGCCAGTCAGGACATTGAATTTTAAATTGGGGGATGATTTTGGAAAAACTGTGATACACGTATCTCATCATTGTAACTGAAGTATATGTAGGCACAATTTCAAGTCAATCGACTCAGAGAATAAAAAGTTTCATAGAAAATTCAACACTCCATTTCACCCTCTTAGGGGTGGAATTTCGAAAAACCCTTTTTTAGTGAATACCTACTCTTTACAAAGAGTACACTGTCCAAATTTCATGTCTCTAGGACCAGTGGTTTGGGCTGTGCGTTGATATATAAGTCAGTCAGTCAGTCAGTCAGTCAGTCAGTCAGGACTTTGAATTTTATATGTATAGATCTTTATGGTGCGAGACCTCGCGCCAACCGCGCGCGACTCCGCGCCATCTGTGCGCGCACCCACATCCACGCCGCGCGCCCCTGTGGCAGCGGCGCGTGCTGCCGCAACACCATCCGCGCCATATGTGACCTCAAAGATTTCTTCACAACGTTTTTCTTCTGGAGTGAATTGATTTTTACTCAGACTAAAGTTATCAGATTCGAGCTCCCAAAATTGTTTAAGATTAAAATCTTCATTGCAAATGTTAGTATGCATGGTAATGATAGTACTATTGCAGCTCAAAGTATTGGTTTCACTATCACTCACTTTGCCAGATAAAATCCAACCCAACCTGGTGTTCTGTGCTATCGGTGTTCCTGGTGGACCTCTAATCAATCCTTCGGTTATAATTTGGCAATAGACTTCTGCACCAAGCAATAGGTCGATTTTGTTTGGTATGTTAAACTTCGGATCTACTAACTTCATAACTGGTAAGTTGGGCCACAGCTGAACGACAATTTTTCGTTCAGGGAGAAATGAAGTTAATTTCCGAAGAACGTATGTTTTGACTTTCACAGTAAATTTAGGATCCTTGAGAGATTGTAGTTCAATATAAACCACATGTTTACAATTGAGTGAAGCGTTGTCTTCACCCCCCACTCCTGATATAACACTGTTGCATTTAATTCTGTTAAGCCCAAGTAATTGGACTGCAGACTCCGTTATAAAAGAAGCCTGTGATCCCTGGTCCACTAGAGACCTCAGTGTTATATAAAACCCTGTGTTAGTTTCTGCGTTTACTAAGGCTGTTGCTAATACAACCTGACAATTTGTGTTAGACATACAACTAGTTATGTTCCTTACCTCGGTCTCGTCTTTTGATGTTGTTGAAGCTTCAACAACATTGGTACTGTCAACTGATTGCTTGTTTGGTTCATCAGTTGATTGGCTATAATTATTCGAATGCAGCAACGAATGGTGTTTCTTTTTGCAAATTCTACATCTTGTGGGCAAACGACAAGAAGTTACCATGTGATTTGCGCCTAAGCAATTGAAACACAAACCTGAATTTTGGACAAAATTACGACGTTCTGACAACTCTTTCTTAGCAAAATCTTTACAATTTCCTATCTTATGATTAGTATTTGAACAAAAGGTACATAAAGATGGTTTATTCTCATCTACATTTTTTACAACATGATGTGACTTTGTGTTAGTGCTCTTTACTGTTTTAGTACATAAAAATTCGAGTGACCTAAATCTATGCTCAACAAAATCTAAAAAATCTTGTAATGTAGGCAAATCCTTAGTTGAACTACAAATCTTAGCTTCCCATTGTTTGCGAGACTCATTATCTAATTTAGAACACAATATGTAAATAACAATAAGATCCCAATTTTCGATATTAATACCTTCATTTTTTAAAGCATTCAGACATTCGTTAGTTGTATCAAAAAGTTCTTTTAAACAATTTGAAGATTCACCCGTTATAGCTTTTTGATTGAAGAATCTTTTAAAAATACAATCTGTTATAAACTTCTTATTATTAAATCTATGTTCTAAAATGTTCCAACTAGTCAAATAGTTATCACTAGTAATAGGTAGGTGTCGCAACAGTTGTTCAGCTTCGCCGGTGAGATACGATTTTAAGTAATGCAGTTTTTGCACATTATCTAAGGATTGGTTCTTGTGTATCAATGTTTGAAAAAGATCCCGAAATGATGTCCACTGAGAATAGTGACCCGAAAATGTGGGTATCGCTATTCTAGGTAATTTCACGCCAGTCTGAGTTATCGGGTTGTTGTTTGCCGCACAATCAGAAGTAGTTTTCGTATTAAAACGTTCCTTTAATTCGACTTTGTAGTCCATGTATAACTCTTCCGCCTGACTATACATATCACCTTGGTAGTACTCTGACTTTTCATATTCTTCCCTTTTAACATCAGATATTATTTTAATATGAGTCTCTTCAAACATCAACCACTGTTTTTCTAAACATTCTAACCTTGTTTCCACGTAGCTAACGGTAACCCTTTCTTTAGGAGATTTTTTGAAGTTGATGTATCCTCTTTGCATCTTTTTATTGACATCTACTTGCAATCTTAATAATGAATCCATTTTTAGTGTTTCTATTTCAGAACTATGTATTTTAAATTACAAGACTCAAATTCTGACGAATTGTTGATGTTTCTTAGAAATTTTATAAGTTGAAACTTTTGCAAAATTTTTCAAGTGTTTGGAAACACTTTGCCGAAATTGGGCATGGATTCCCCGTCGAAACACACTTTTGCATATAAATTTTACAAGTTCATTTTTCAGAGTTAGCTAATTTTTAGAAGTTCTTTTCCACTTTATGAACTCGTAAATCACTAAATTTTTAATGTTTTTAAAGTACTCACAGTTTGTCCAAGTGATTTGCACTGACACAACACTTCACTAATTTTCACACCAAATAGTCAAATATCGCCGACAGGGGGCGCCACTGTCGTAACTCGTAATGTCCAAAACTCACGATGCATCAGTCACGGCTGTATCCGAAAATCCGACTCGAATGACCATGAATAAAAAGCCAATGTTTACTTGAACGAAGACAATTTATTTTGGTATACACGAAGAGGTCATGTTATCGCGGAAAATCTTAACACCGCGATTCAGCGGAGAGTGCTAAAAGAACAACGCCATCTATCGCGACATTAGAAACTAAAATATTTAAAAGTGCAAATCAAAACGTAAGATTGTACAATTTACTTTAATTTAAACACAAAGAATCAACAAACAAAACAGTAACAAAAACTTAATTCCTATGGAAATTATCTCGAAGAAATTCAATCAGCTGCACCAGGACTGCAGTGATGCTTGCCGCCTCAGTCCTGATGCCTGCCACCTCAGTCCTGATGCCTGCCACCTCAGTCCTGATGCCTGCAACCTCGGTCCTGAGGCCTACGAGCTCGGTGTTCCTCACTATTTCTCTCTCTACACGCCCCTCTTCATATTGATACGATCTGCTTCTGACATCAGAACTACGACTATTTAACAAGTATTTTCCTATATATGAAAAAATGATGGCAATTCCTGCGTTATTTATGTTCTTTGCTTGATTGGTGATTGATGGTCATCTTTATTTATTTATTTATTTAGGTTAACCAACAATTGCTTACACTATCAAACACTATTTTAAGCTTTCACGGTGTACAACTAAACCGACCAACCGACCGACCGACCGTTCTTTTTTTTTTGCTTACACTATATACATTTCTGATTTAATGACTAGAGTAACATTTAAAAGTGCAACAATTATGTATGGTTATATATTTATATTGATATATATTTATAGTATTTTGATATATAGTGTGATATACTAATAAACGTAGCGTGACGCTTTACGGTTCCGTGTCGATTACCCTTAAAGTTGTTCATCTACTTACTGATAATTGAGTGGTTTTATTCTAAACCCTAACTAGTGTTTCTAGTGAACACCACATTGGCGACGAGTAAAAGCGCAGTAAGTGAAATGATGTACTTGCTTACGGAAATTGGTCAGCAACAAAATTATGAACAAATTATTTTAAAAAAAGTTCTGAAAAATAGTGACTGTGATCTCAGTGAAAATTTGTAACAAGCCTCATCATAACATCGCGCCTGTAATCCCGACGGTGATCTAAGTGAAATTGAGTGACAAACGTCATCATAAAATCACGCCAGTAATCACCATAGGATTAGGCAAAAGTGTATCAGGTACTCCAACATTTCGCTCGTTATGTTTAAGTCCCAAGTACTTAATAAGGGCGAACCCATTAATATAGCGAAATTCAGTATTAATGATGATTTGTTTCCGTAATTATGTTTACTTTGTAAATATTTAACTAAAAATTACCTAGGTCTTGAAAATATCGCTTTTTGCGATAAGACCGCCCATTTTGTCACTCTAAGTGAAATTTTTCTTGTAAGAATGTTACTTGTATGGTGTACCTAATTAAGAATATTCTATTCTAGGATACATGAAACTATTCTAAAATATATTATTATGTACTTACAATACAAAATAATATGTATAATACAGTATTTAATGAATACTGTTACTTATACACGATTACTTTTACATCGTTCTGGAGCCGAAACACAGTAACTCCAGTCGAGTAATAGTTACTATTGGCATTGTTATTGTTTTTTTAAGACATCAGATAAAGAAGTTAGAAATTTATCACTTTTATTCTGTCATTCGAGTTAAATCTTAGTAGCGCTTTCACTATTTCATTCATAAACGCAAGATAGTACGCGATGCGCTCGTCGATGACGTAGAGCGACACAGCTGTGTAGTGCGCTCGCGGTGGGTCAATGGACGTCGGACGAATAACCAGATGAAAAAGTACTTGCAAGTAGGTATTTCATTTCAGGTACGATTAAGGTTGGTGTAAGTTCATTTACCTCCATCATCTTTCGTCTCCTCGTAAACGAGAGAAATTAATTGACAATTAATTCACCAGTCTCGCATCACGAAATCTCTAATATTCATACTTATTCAACTACACAACGACGAGTACGTTTGGGAGTTGTTTTTAAGGCATTGAATCGAGTGTTGATCAATCGAGCTAATAGGTACTTAACAAACATACCCAATTACCTACCTACCATGAAATAAAAAAATATTAATACAGCTAAAAACAATTTTCTTGCGGCACAATGCTTGTGGCGGCTTTTACAAAGGCAGGCAATTCGAACAGAAAAAGACCTTATTTTTATGACGTTAACCGTGCAATTCGGTTGTGCATCCTTGTAAAGTCCAGTCGAACACGAGACGAGGTTTCTCAGAATAATTTTTAGTAAACTGCGATTTACCTAGTTTGATAAAATTTCTAAATTTCACCATTTACGGTTAAGAAATAAAGTCTAAATTCGCTTTTCGAGTTATTATTTGTATACCTATTTATCTATCGCGTTTGTATTTTTATTTATGTTGATGTACCTATCTTAAAGAACGCGGCGCCGAACTATTGCTTGATTTAAATTTCGTTTATCTACATAACAGTTCAATAACCGGAAGACATTGCGTTGGAAGGCCTCCCACTAGGTGGACCGATGACCTGATGAAGGTTGCAGGGATCCGCTGGATGCGAGTCGCACGGGATCGGTCAATGTGGCGACACTAGGGGGAGGCCTATGTCCAGCAGTGGACGTCTTTTGGCTGAAATGATGATAATGATGAGTTCAATTACTCAAATTTTTCCGTCATACTTTCTACGGGCTTAGGACCGTCGCGTCAGTTATACATTTAACGTATCTAAATACCTACCTACTTACTTACTTGTACACTTTTAATCTCAAGAAAAATAAATGCAGGCGCAGGCGTACTTAAAAATTTGAGCTATTTACAAACATACTCAACGTAGGTATAACTAACTAAGGATATTAGATTTTTCACAATTTATACCTACTTCCCTGTATCGAAGCAACTGCTCAAAATGGAGTCCATTTCGCTCGATACACAAACGGGCACGTTTAATGAGATTGTCCTGCTAATGTGTCTCTGTCACTTTTCACAATATTAAACGCGTCCACAATCGCACTTCTTAACTCATCTCGAGTAGTATGCTCCTCGAAATAAACTAATCTTTTTATCACAGACCACAAATAAAAATCCAGTAGGGTTAAGTCAGGGCTCCTTGCGGGCCAAGCCACAGGGCCACCACGACCTATCCACTGCTCACCAAACTCACGGTTTAGATACGCACGCACTAAATTCGCATAATGAGCAGGGCATCCATTATGCTGATAGTACCTACATACCGCGTAAATATGCCAGAGGCACATCCTCTAGCAACTCCGGTATCAGGTGTGAACAGGATTCAGGATTCATCCGTCCACAGTATGTTGGCAGTGGCAGTTTCTATCAACCACTGACATAGGGCGATTCTCCTTGGCCCGTCACCTTCGTAAATAGCAGGCGCTGGAGGTGAAGAGAACTTGAGGGTTGGTGATTCCACGTGTGCGCAGTGAGTTCAGGTTTTCCGGCTGAGCATACAAGCGTCTAGCCTCTTCCAAGTTATGGTGCGCCATCCCATTAAAAATCCCCCATTGCCCAATACTCCACATTGGAGTAGACATACTGCCGACTCATTAGACACGTGATTAGGTTCTGCGTGAGTGACCTAATACAGCGAAACGCGCGACAATACTAGGAAGAAAGGGCGGGCGGTCGCGTCGGCTAGACTGTGTAAGCGTGGGGTGGGGGCGTGGCTTACGGATCATTCTGTCTGATCGATGAATGGATTTTTCAATGGGTACCGTTTGAATGTGTTGCCGATCGTCGATACGTTACGTACGCACACTTATGCATTTACTGCAAGGAAGCGTTACTTCGAGTTCTCATCATTTAACAAAAAAAACAATAAATTTAATTTTTCGTGATTTTTTTATTGTTACTTTTTGAATAAAATAGTCCCAATCGTTTCGAGTTCGATGATCGAGTTTGTTGCTTTCGGTTCTAGAACGACCTAAAAGTAACCGTGTATACACTATGTTTATTCAATATACTTATATACAGAGTGGTGATGACAATACGACAATAAATTAAACTTCGCATACCTCAAGACGTTCCCAATATACATAAAAAAAATCATTTGAATATATCAAGTAGTTTAGTCACAGGAAATTAATTTTCATCTTCAACATTTGCTACATGATGTATCTGATTTTAAGGAAGCACTAACAGGTTAACGACCCCCGCATCGGTAAAACAGCAAATCATTAAAGACACGTTGCCAACTCGCTATTTAAAAACTTTCGCCAAATTCGTTTTTAAATTTGATTTACTGCAAATTATACCTTAAACTAGGCCAATAAGAGTCATAAAGGGTATCCTCAGAGTTAGATAAGAAAATAACGCATGCGGAAGTTGAACTATGCACTGTTTTGGTAAGTGCGAAAGAGATAAATGTAATTTGGTTTGTTTGTACTTCATTTTCTTGTCGAAACTTGAAACTACAAATGTAGGTCACGGTCAGTGTGTCATTGCAATCCTGTGACGAACAACGCGTCATCGCTTCGTAAGCGCATGAGTACCGCAGGACGTACTTTCTTTGCCCGCCTCGCCGCGCCTCCTTTGAAGTACCCGGCGCCCGCGTTCGCGTGTTTGTGATTTGTTAGTTATCATAAGTGCGAATTGGGCGCTTTATTTTAGTGACAGGACACGTAACATTTTAATAGGTATCGAGTTAAGTAGTCAAGTGAATTGTGCGAGATTAGACTCTTAGTTTTTATTGTGTTTTCGTGTTTTTTTGTTTTGTTTGTAGGTAATAATCATGCCTCGTTACACCTACACAGCTTCGGAATACACCGACATGGTTTTAATTTACGGGGAGTGTCACAGAAATGCCGCTTTGGCTATACGGACATATCGAGAGAGACAATTTAGTGACGTAGGTACTTATCTAAGTGATTGAACAGTGATCCAGATAGTGATTAATAATTTCATTAAAAAATAACCAGCGGATGAGAGGTGCCTGATTGTTTGGTGAATAGTCTGTGATTTAGTGTAATTGTTTTTACTGAACATTAGCCAAAAGATCAAGTCACTACAGGACCGCGTTGTTGCCGCTCTTACCACAGGTTAGTGAACCAATATTCACAAATGGTGTTCTCAGTTTTATGCCATTTAGTTTGTTTGAAAATTTTTTTTTTTCTATTTCGATTTTGGGATTTTTTTGATAGTTTAGAATTGTTCCTATGAACTAGTATTATGCGTGTTTTCATTTATTGTCGTATTATCGTCTCCACTCTGTATACCTAATTAATATTACTTATAATAATACAATAAAGAAGAATAAAGAAGAAGAATAAAGTTTATTTGACGTCAGTACATCAAGCACACATAATTAAAATAATAAAAAAAAATAAAAAATCACAGTTTTTAGAAAAAATAAAAAAAATGAGAAAATAGGTACATGTGCTGTGTGCCTCACGGCTGCGCCAAAAAGGTCCATTTCAGCATTCATGCCAGTCAGGTGATGCTGTCTGACGCTGGTCTTCCAATGAACCTTTGGGGGGTAAGTGACGGAACAACAGTTTCAAAAATAATATACCTATATAAATAAATATATAATACAAATAAATAGATAGCGAGTAAGTAATGAAATGTGTATTTACGAGTTTTGATAAAAAAGAAATGAATAAAAAAAATGTGAGTAATAAGTATTTAAGTGTGTTAGAGAGTGACACTAGTAACAATAACAAATACAGACATAAAATAAGATTAAGCTAGGTGAGGGAAGAAGGTGATGAGAGTGGTGAGTCAGTGTAGTCAATTTTGGGTTGCACAAGAAAACAAAATAAAAAAAAATAAAAAAAAAAAAAGGAAAAAAAGGATAATAAAAGAAGAGGCTAAGACCTTGTGGTGAACAGACAAATTCCACGCCACAGACATACTCGTATATATACAGGTATACGTGCACGATGCACTCGCACATAAGCGCTGCGAACCTGAATATAGTTTGTTCAGAATAAGTAACTGAAACGATTCCAATAATTTTATACCATGTTATATTCTGTCCCAAAAATATTTAAAAAAAGGTGGACATCGGGCGAAACCAACTACCTACCCGCAATCATACGCGCACAAAACAGGTTACTGAACGTCATAGCGGCACTAGGCGCGGGCGCACAGCCAGGCGGGGGTAAGGGTAACCCAACCCCTTCAGTCACCCGGATGTAACAAGTTGACGCGCACGTGTCACGCTTCCGCTCAGCCACATAACGCGATCGCGAGTGCACGGCCGCCGTGGGCCTTACAGTTGTTTCGTTTGATCGTGTACCAATCATGTCGTTCTCGTACACAACGTCCAGTACACAGAAATAGTACGCACACTAGCTGACCGTGGTGACAACGTATCCCTGGCAGTGCGGCGGTATGAGGAGCAAAAATTGGCATTCGAGTGACGTGTGGAACACAATACTTTGCTTTCCGCCACACAAAGATAATGCGATGTGTTTGTGATCAACACTTTTCATCCACTTGTGAACTTTAAGTGGTTGGCATTGACTACATTTTATCACCCACGACTGCATGTGAGACTAAAGTAATAGTAATAATATCTACCTACACTTGACCATTATGACAGTGCAAAGCCTGCAAATGTGATGGAAAATGTTTTCATCAGTTAATCACTATACAATCGCTGTACGGCCAGGTTAGGTGCGTACCCCTACCTGCCAAAGTATTTATCAATGAGCGCACGACGTACGCGCGGGCGGCGGGGCGGCGCGGGGGACCGCGCGGCGAGCATGTTATAGTGCGGACAACCAGGTAACATAACAAGCTTATAACTTTGTGATTTTTCATGATACAGTTTTGAAATTTTGTACATAGATTCTATACACAAAAATACTAGACACGTGTTTCGGCTTTCGCATATACTAAAACTAACGTTGTATAATAATGAAACATTAATTGCGACCATATCCAACCTCTGCTGCGCTGCTAGCAAATACTGCCGCAGACGTGTTCTGAACGTGTGTATGGTGCCCAGTACCCGTAATGGTGGGGGAATATTATTCCACACTTTAGATGCAGCGTATCGGAAACTACCTCTGAAAGCTGCTGTCCTATGAGACTGTGTCGATAATTGCTGCGCACAGAGCCTAGGTGCGCACTCTCGTCTACTAGCCATCCAACTTAACTTGTCGTACAGATATTTCGGCTTCGCAGTCTTAATAACACCAAAAAGAAGACAAGCTAGGTGTAACTTTCGCCTCGACTTCATTTTGAGCATACAGTGTTTGTTCAGATAAGGGGTGACATGACTTCTAGGGGGAACCGAGTAACAGAATCGAGCACAGGCATTTTGGACTCTTTGTATAAGGCTATCCGTACGAGCCAGCAAACGTGGGCCGTAAATCGTATCAGCGTAGTTTAGTTTAGATAGTACAAGGGTTTCGACTAACTGTTCGCGAAGCCTTTCGGACAGGTAAGGCCTCATTTTATAAAGCAGTTTCAGGCGGTAAAAACAATTTTTTACGGAGTTATCGATGTGTTTCTCAAATCTAAGGCTGCTGTCCATAAACAACCCTAGGTTCCGCGCCTCATTAACTCGCTCAATAGGCTCACCCATTAGAGTCAGATTAAGGCTTACAGGTAGCTTTTTTACTTGATGCCTCGTACCAAACAATATATTATACTTGGTTTTCAACGGGTTTAAGGCTAAACAGTTCTCATCCGACCAGGTGGCGATTCTTTCCAGGTCGTCATTTAGATCTTTAATAGCTGAGTCAATATCGTCAGGCTTAAAGGATAAATACAATTGCACATCGTCAGCATAAATATGGTATTTGCATTTCTGCAGACACTTTATTATGTCTGCACAATATAAAATAAAAATAATCGGACCTAAGATTGATGATTGACAATACATAAATATAAGATATACACTGACATTAGCAAACATTATAATCTATTATTATTTACGTTATTCAAAGGCTTTTCTTTAATCTGTCTAAAGGCTAGATCAAGCTAATTTTATCATAATCATCATACGATTACAAATTAAAAAAAAGAAACTATAATAATTCAGTTATGATAATATATTATTATAACTATGGTAGGTATTGCACTTAAGTTACATTAATTATTTATTCCTAGTAAACATCCCTTTCAATGTTTACTAGGAATAAAGAGAATAGATGAGTTAGTTAAAGTGAAGTGGGTATAATATCAACGTAATATCTAACTGTTACTCACCGATATCATTAAGCGCCTTGTAATTTCAATTCTTCTCATCGATACGCTAATCGATAACAATTCAAATTGAGTCAGCCCAAAATTTGGCGACGAGTTTGGCTCTTTCAGTAGCGTCCTGTGATACATTTCACAGGAGCAAACAACAGAACAGGCAGGACACGATATAAAGTGTCCCATCGTTTGTTAGGCAGCACCACATTTACACTCACAATTTCACATAATATAGATACGTTTTGCTCATCCAAAACAACGATTTCCACCTCTTTGAACATTGATAAATGTTGCATGGTTGGATCCACAGAAATAAAACCACACACATGCTTAAGAGTAGTAATCAATAAACTCAGTAATGCAAATACTCGTAGATTGACAACTAAGAATGCTCATTTTTTATAAATGAAGGTGTTTGAAAACAATATTTTTAAATTGTCGGTAGTTGTTGTCTAAACAGTCAAAATCAAATAGCCTGAGAGTTCAATGTTTGTCTCAAACGTTGGAATCGTTATAAATTCTACTTTAAGTAATGTTTTAACAAAATAATGAATACAAAAAGAAAAAGAATATACTATTGCATGCATGATTTGAACTTACGACTTCTCGTTCAGTGACCAAAGACTATAGCCATTGTGCCAGGATTGCTATAGTAACATCATGCAAAATATTATATCTCCTTCAGCATCATAAGTGAATGATGACTATATATTGGTATATGGTAATTGATGTGCCACACACACACTAATAAAAACCGAGCTCGCTCGTTTTATTTTGTGATTGTGTGCATAACTATGACTTCACCCACATATATAAACTGTAAACCAAATACTTGGGTCTTGTGTACCTATCATAAAGAACACGGCGCCGAACTATTGGCTTGATTTAAATTTCGTTTATCTACATAACAGTTCAATAACTCAAATTGTTCCGTCATACTTTCTACGGGCTTAGGACCGTCGCGTCAGTTATAGGTACATTAATTTACGTATCTAAATACTTACTTACTTATACACTTTTAATCTCAAGAAAAATAAATACAGGCGCAGGCGTATTTAAAAAAATTGAGATATTTACAAACATAATCAACGTATAACTAACTAAGGCTAAGGATAAGATTTTTCACAATTTATACTACCCTGTATCGAAGCAACTGCTCAAAATGGAGATCCATTTCGCTTGATACACAAACGGGCACGTTTAATGAGATTGTCTTTTAATTTAGCTATTGTATCTCTGTCACTTTTCACAATATTAAACGCGTCCACAATCGCACTTCTTAACTAATCTCGAGTAGTAGGTATGCTCCTCGAAATAAACTAGTCTTTTTATCTCAGACCACAAATAAAAATCCAGTGGGGTTAAGTCGTGGTTCTTTGCGGGCCAAGCCACAGGGCCACTACGACCTATCCACTGCTCACCAAACTCACGGTTTAGATACGCACGCACTAAATTCGAATTGAATCGCCTGGCCGCCATTGTGGTAGGTAGGTACTACGACGTGGGTCGCGTTCGAAGTACTCCAGTATATCTTCCTCCAATTCTACCGAGTATGGTAGTCTAGCGCGGCCCTGCGCGTGTGTGGGTGCTCGAAACTGTTCATCTTTATTCTTTATTCTTTATTGCACACAAAAAAAATTACATACAAATTGCAACAATATAGCTTATGTACAATGGCGAGCTTAACCCAGAATTGGGTTTTCTTACAGCAAACCAAATTCCAACCAAAGTCCATAATCGAGGAGGCGCTGGGTTACAGCCAGGATGGTGGAGGTGAAGGGAACTTGAGGGTCGGTGATTCCACGTGCGCGCAGTGAGTTCAGGTTTTCCGGCTGAACATACAAGCGTCTAGCCTCTTCCAAGTTATGGTGCGCCATCCCATAAAAATCCACTATTGTCCAATACTCCACATTGGAGTAGACATACTGCCGACTTATTTTTGACACGTGATTAGGTTGCGCGTAAGTGACCTAATACAGCGAAACGCGCGACAATACTAGGAAGAAAGGGCGGGCGGTCGCGTCGGCTAGACTGTGTAAGCGTGGGGTGGGGGCGTGGCTTACGGATCATCCTGTCTGATCGATGAATGGATTTTTCAATGGGTACCTTTTGCATGTGTTGCCGATCGTCGATAAGTTACGTACACACACATATGCATTTACCGCAAGGAAGCGTTACTTCGAGTTCTCATCATTTAACAAAAAAAACAATAAATTTAATTTTTCGTGATTTTTTTTACTGTTACTTTTTGAAAAAAATAGTCCCAATCGTTTCGAGTTCAATGATCGAGTTTATGGCTTTCGGTTCCAGAATGACCTAAAAGTAACCGTGTATAATTAAAATTAGTATTAAAAACATTATAACTAGGGCTACGCTACAGATCTAGGAGCTAGTTTGACTTCGTCATAGTGATGTGTCACATGACGTCTATTTATGAGTAAGGTCAAGGTGCTTCGGCCATTGATCTTTACAACTTTATACGGGCCTTTCCAGATCGGCGAATGGGCTTTACGCAGGCGTACATGATTTTTGAGATACACGTAATCTCCGACTTTATACTGAACAGGTCGCGAGTGGTTGTCATAATACTGTTTAGATCTTTCTTTATATTTTTGTATGTTTTCGATGGCTTTTTCATGTGAAAGTTTTAGGCGATGATGCAGGGATTTGAAGTATTCTGGATATGTAAGGTCTGATTGTAATTCGTAGACGGAGTCCGGGATAAAAGGTTTCTGACCGAAGAGGAGCTCGTATGGTGTAAAGTTAGTAGTGGAATGAGCAGAAGTGTTATACGCTAACATGGCAGTATATACATACTTATGCCAATCAGAATGATTGTCATTGACATAAGATTTAAGGTATTCCTTGAGTGTGGAGTGACTGCGTTCAAGTGCACCTTGAGTTTGAGGATGGTATGGGGAAGACCAGATTTGTTTAATTTTCAGGAAGTTACAGGTTCTTTTAAATAAGTCTGCGGTGAAGTTTGTCCCTTGATCAATTAAAATAGATTTCAGGATGCCGAAAACAGAAATAAAGTGCACCAGACACTCACATGTTTCTTCTGCAGTCGCATTAGCGATAGTGTAAGCGAGGGATTATTTGGTGAGGTCGTCTTGTAATGTAACAATGAACTTGAGCTTAGTAAGTCCAGCTTCCGGAAGAGGACCCACAAGATCGAGGCTGAGTTGTTCAAATGGCTTAGTCGTTCAAATGGCTAAGTAGAAGTAGTAGTTATTTGCATTGGTGATTTATTAACTTGTCTTAAGGCTTTATTACTTTGGCATTGGGAGCAATTTCTTACGTATGTTTCAATGTCTGTCCGTATATTTTTCCAGAAATACCTTTCTCTTACTCTGTGAAACATACGTGTTGATCCTAAATGTCCGGCAATAGGAATGTTATGATTTTCGCGGAGTATTTTAGATATCTCTGAAGGTGAAGGGTAAATTATAGTATTATGATAAATATAAACCGATACTTGAATATTTTGAATGATATAGCAGAACATGTTGTATATTTTTGATTTCCAAAATCCTTTCGACAAACAGATGTTTTTGTGATTTTGGAAATCAGTAATGGCTAAGTTTAGGTTGGGGTTATTAGTATTATTGGTTATTATGTAGTATATCGGATCGAAGATTCAGTATACTTTTATAAATGTCTTCATAAGAAGCATTATCAAAGTGGTATACTTTAGTGAATAGGAAAAATATCGATTTCCCCTCATGATCGAATGAGATAGAAGAGTAAAGAGTTCTTTCCCTGGCTAAGAGTTCCTTAGAGTTTTCGAGGTTGCTCAGGATTTCTTCTACGTGAGGGATGGATTCATCGAGATCGATGGAAGTAGGTATGGCAATGATTTTGCAGTTAGTTTTCAGGATGCTTTCATTGTGTTCTATGATTTTAGCGTTACTATTAAAGTCTTTGTTTTTCATAGTTTTCAGGAATTTGATATAATTATCATCAACGAGAGGGATTTGTTGTGAGATTCGGGGAGTTGTTAGATGTAGTCGATATAGAAGGATCATCGATTCCTGGTAGTGAATCATCGTTTTTCAAGAGGTCTACAGAAGGTAGTTTATTGTCAATATTTAGGGAACCAGGGGGTAGTTGGATGTCAAGATCCTCGAGAGTTAGAGGGCTAAATTGAGGTGATGAATCATCTGCGTTTTGGTTAGAGGTGGATGGAATAGGATCACGGTCTGATGATTGAATTGGGTTTACATAATATCGGGACAAGGCGTCAGCAGCGGCATTAAGTGTTCCTTTCTAATAATCGATTTCGTACTCATACTCCATTAGTTTCAGGCGCCACCTCTGTAATTTACTACTGGGATCTTTATGATTAAACAACCACTTTAATGGCCTATGATCAGTAATGATCAGGAATTTTCGTCCATAGAGATATGGGCGAAATGTTTTGCAACCGAACAAAATAGCAAGGAGTTCTTTTTCAGTAGTACTATAGTTAGATTCACTCTTGTTGAGGGTCCGAGAGGCATAGGCTATTGGCCTATCCTTACCAACTGGACCTTGACTAAGCACGGCACCGATGGTATAATTAGAGGCATCACACGTTAAGATAAAAGGGGCAGAAAAATCTGGATAAATAAGGATAGGAGCTGAGGTAAGTTTGTGCTTAAGTTCGTCGAAGGCAACTTGTTGTTGGTTTTCCCATAGGAAGGGGACATCCTTTTTTAAAAGTTGAGTTAGAGGTTTTGCAATTTTCGAGAAGTTAGAAATGAAGCGGCGATAATAGGATACAAGTCCGAGGAAGGACTTAATGTCCTTCGGAGATTTAGGAGTAGGAAATTGGGTTACTGCTTTTATCTTTTCAGAGTTAGGTTTTACACCATCTTTAGTTATTTGATGGCCAAGATATGCAACTTCGCGTCGGAGAAACTCGCATTTGTCAGGTTGGAGTTTTAGATTGTAATCTCTAAGCCTTTGGAATACTGACGAAAGATTATCGATGTGAGAGTTCAAATCATGAGAATGTATTACTATGTCATCAAGGTATACAAAACACCGTATACCCTGGAGGCCTGTGAGGGCGGTATTCATTAATCGTTGGAAAGTAGCGGGTGCGTTTTTTAAACCAAATGGCATTTTCGTGAATTGGTAATGTCCTTGAGGTACACTAAATGCCGTTTTAGAAGCGTCTTCTTTATTAATTAAAATCTGGTGGAATCCAGATGCAAGGTCAAGGGTCGAGAAGTATTTACTCTGACCCAACTGATCTAAAATTTCGGATATTTGCGGTATAGGGTAACTGTCACCAATTGTGATATCGTTTACTTTTCGATAGTCATATACGCCACTTTTGTTGCCCGGAAGCGTCAATTTTTTTTGGGACAATCCAAATTGGTGACGACCATGGAGACTCTAAATGTTTTATGATTCCTTGATCAAGCATTTGGTCAATTTGTTTATTGACTTCTTGTTTGTGTACCTCTGGGAACCGATAAGTTTTGACATGTATTGGATTTTGATCGCTCGTTTTTATGTTATGTTTAAGTGCATTTGTGTGAGACAGTTTATCACCAGGGATATAGAATATTTCTGAGTATTCAGAACAAACATCGTGAAGAGCATTTGCTTGTTCAGGGTTGAGGTGAGAGATTCTAAGAAGGTTTAATACTTCTTGTGTTCGAAGGTAAGAGTTGGTATTTTTAAGATGACAAACTGTGTGAGTGTCTACTGGATCAAAAGGTTTGATTAAATTCAAATTCAAATTCATTTATTGCAAATATGGGTAGTTATACAGGTGGGTTTTTGAAGAACAGGAAAGTTGTTAGTGTCACCATATTCTGCACTAGGCATGCAACATTTAGTTCGGAACGTGGTTAGTCCCTAAATTAAAAATTTAAATACATTCAAGTTCAAAATTACATGTCTATTAAATTGTCAATTAAAGTCAAAGTAAATAATGTCAAAGTAATAATGTCAAAGTTAATAAATTATGCTAAAATGTCAAGAATTAATCATTGTGAAATACGCAATTAATGTCAAACTTAAGTAATAAACATTATTCAGAGTTTGTCACACAAATATTCATTAACACTATAATAAGATTTTACCAATAACATTTTTTTAACATTACGTTTAAATATGTCCATACTTTTAAGTCTATAATACATTTTGGTAAATGGTTATAAAGTCGAGGTGCCATCCAAAAAATACTATTGCTAAACAAAGTAGTTCTACTGCTGTCAGGGAAATATATTTTTTTATTGTTACGTTGACTTCTATAATTTTTGAAATAATGCAAGTTGCGTTTGACAAAGACTACGACTTCCAATATATTTAAACATGGTAGTGTTAATATCTTTAAGCTTTGAAAAAAGGGCTTACAACTATCTGTTGATTTTAAACTACATATTGCGCGGATACATCTCTTTTGCATTTTAAATACAGCTTCCTTTTCTGTAGAATAGCCCCAAAACATAATGCCATATCTCAACAAGGACCCTACGTAACCATGGTAAGACCGCACTGGTACTGACCGTTTTTGCAAGCATATATAACGCATAGGACTGCTGACTTAATTTGAGACACAGGCTTTCCAAATGTGACTTCCAGTTTAGGTTATAGTCTATATTTAAGCCTAAGAATTTTGTTGTATTGATTTGCTCAATCTTCTGTCCTTGGAAATAAACATCGACGTTTGTTTGTTTGCCATTTCTATTCTTAAAAGTCATAATTTTAGTTTTGGTTAAGTTTATTTTTAATTTATTTGATGTCAGCCATTCTATAATAGTCAGTAATGTATTTTCTACTTCTTCTTTTAGTTTAGAAAGTTCTTTACTGGAGAATACAACAGTGGCATCATCAGCAAACAAAACAGTCGGATGGTTCGTAATGCGCGGCAAGTCATTCACATAAATTATAAATAAAAGAGGTCCTAAAACACTGCCTTGCGGTACCCCTGTTTTTACTTCTCTATATTTCGATGAGTAAGTTATTTCTCTTTTAGTCTTAGCACAAATCCTTGTGATCTGAGTCGATTGTCTCCTGTTATTTAAGTAGGACTTTATTAGATCATAAGCACTGTCTCTAACACCATAAGCAGACAATTTCGATAACAGTATATTGTGGTCTACATTATCAAAAGCTTTGGTAAGGTCCATATATAATGCACAAGCATGATTCTTATTATTTAAATTACGCATTACTTCATTTAAAAATATATTAAAGAACTTAAGGGAATAAGTGTGATATCCAAATTTGACTTTAATGTTGTAGGAATTTCAGAAGTATTTATTACTGATAAATTAATTCTTTTGTTTTCCTTGACTGCGACTAAACAATTAGCAATCAGTAAATCTTCGTGATAACATTGATCTAGTACGAGCCCTTCTTTTACCTCTGGGTTGGAGACGGAGCATTCTATGACGGTTTCAGACCTGCAAGCTTAGCCAAGTTGACAATCTACAATCGTTAACGCTAATAGAAAGCTAATCAAATGTATGGGAATGACATCATCTCAACGTTAAGTCACGTGGTCAAAACAAACGAATAGAAAATTCGTAGACAAGTATACAATTTATCTGAGCGTTCAAAATGATAGAATGAAATATAATCGTTTCTACAATGTTTATCGCTAGATCCCATATAAATCGTAGCCAAGTTACAGTTTTGACAAGCGCTAACGAAACGATGTCGAAGTTTTTGAACGACCACTGAGCGATCGCCGAGACCCAAGAGTTAACGATAAGAATAGGCGTCTATATGATTCAGCTGTGTCGTGTATCACGTCATTGTTTATGTTTCAAACTTTCAAGTGCCCGAGTATGATAGAATTTCGAATAACACAGGAAGATATTTACGAAATAACTAATAATGTTCGTACCTTTCTATGAATTCCAATAAAGCTGCGAACTTGCTCGAGATCTAGATTCGATCCTATAAAAGTTATCACTTCACTTATGGTATCTTTCATTTAAATGCAGGGTCAATCATATCATTTCAAGTTACAGTAATGTTTAAAATTACATTCCGCACTGCGATATTATAATAAACCAATAATAAGAAGAACTTGTTCCTTATTTCGCTTACTTTTTATCACTTAAAAGAATTATTCCTTTCTTAACAATTCAAAACAAAAGTTCAGCCCGCGTATAAAGTAAACAACTGTGAATTTGACGTTAGTTTGACGTAGGTAGGAACGCTCACCATAGACTAAAGTAGAGGTTTTTTCTATAAACATTGGAGAACGAGCGATCGACTGAGTCGTGTCAAGTTGGCTACCAACTTAGCGTTTTCTCAAATCGTTTACGCCGAGGCGTCAACGATTGTAGAAAGACATTCGATAAGAGACGTTTGTAACTTGGCTAGGCCTGCTGGGAGGAATTATGTAAGTAGGTTCATTGAAATGTAATTTAATTTCCTATTCTAGGTGAATAGGAAAGATTTCACGAGTGTAGTCAATTGTGCAGCCAAAAGCGATTAGCATATCAGTGCCAATTATACTATCATAAGGTAAGTGTATTCGGGGTATTATATGGAATCTATGTGTGATACTATTTTTATCATTTATTTTTAATTTCAGTTGAAAATGACCCATATTTGGTGAAGCTTGATCAATGGGGTCAGTGCCTTTTAAAAAGATTACTTCTGTTGAGATATCAACTGGTTTTTTTATAGATGATTGTTTCAGTAGGCTTACAGTTGCGCCAGAGTCTAAAAGAAGAGATAAGGTAGTATCTGACACTGAGGAATAGACAAGGATGTGAGGTAAGCGTTTCTTAAATGGACCCATATTAATTTCATAAATTTTTGTTTCAGGTATTGGAAGATTTAATTTACGTTCGGCAGGGGCAGAGGATGCAGCTGGAGCAGGGGGTACAGCGGATGCAGAGGATGCAGAGGATACAGTGGATGTAGAGGATACAGAGGATACAGTGGATACAGTGGATACACTGGATACAGTGGATACAGAGGATACAGTGGATGTAGAGGATACAACGGATACAGAGGATACAGTGGATACAGCGGATACAGTGGATACAGTGGATCCAGAGGATACAGTGGATGCAGAGGATACAGTGGATACACTGGATACAGTGGATACAGAGGATACAGTGGATGTAGAGGATACAGCGGATACAGAGGATACAGTGGATACAGTGGATACAGTGGATACAGTGGATACAGCGGATGCAGAGGATACAGTGGATACAGCGGATACAGTGGATACAGTGGATACAGAGGGGATGCAGAGGATACAGTGGATACAGTGGATACAGTGGATACAGAGGATACAGTGGATGCAGAGGATACAGTGAATACAGTGGATACAGTGGATACAGTGGATACAGTGGATACAGTGGATACAGTGGATGCAGAGGATACAGTGGATACAGTGGATACAGCGGATGCAGAGGATACAGAGGATACAGTGGATACAGTGGATATAGTGAATACAGCGGATGCAGAGGATACAGAGGATACAGTGGATACAGCGTTGGTATCTTTGATATGGCAAGGTTTAGGAATTTGAGCTTTGGGTCTCACGAGACACCGCCGTGAGCCCTTTATTCGTTTAAATTGTCGTTAGATTTAACCTGAGTATTTTCCGTGTATTCATAGCTTTCGTTATTATTTACCGCGTGAATTTGATCTTGGTTATTTTGGAAACGCCTTGGAAATTTTCTTTGATTATTTTGATCTCTGAAGCGATTATTATTGAACTCTCGTTTTCTACATTCTTCAATGGTGTGACCCACATTTTTACAATAGCGGCACACCGGAGGACCTGAAGTAGATGGTCTCTGATTGTTATAGTCATTTGGATAACCTTGCTGTTGGTTTCGGTTTTGTTGGAATCGGCGTTGAGACCAACGTCCTTGATTAGGTGAATTGGTATTGATTACTGATGGATGACGTTTGGAAATTGTTTGAAAAAAATTTTCTTCGGACACAGCAAAGCCAATGGCTTCATTTAAAGTTTCAGGGTCACGACATCTCACTACAGTCGACAATCGAGAATTTAAGCCACTGATAAATGTATGTAATGCTAAGTCTTGCATTGCAGCGACACGGCCAGCCAGTTCACCTTTCTTTTTGGTGGGTATTGAAATATTAATTTCCGTCAATAATTTAGCTAGGCATGTCTCGACGTGTAGTGCGAACTGGTTAACTGTTTCGTTATTAGATTGACAGCAATCTTGGAGGTCCGAGAGTAGTGCAGCGTCATGTTTTTTCTCGCCAAATTGATTTTTTAGGAACTATTCCAGCTGTTGCCAGTTATCGAACTCTTTGATTGAGCACGCGCTTTCGGCACGGCCCTCGAGTTGGTTTAAGATGTATTTTAATACTATGTCTCGCTGATGCGATGGTGCAAGACTTATTCCATTTCTGCAATTATTTAGAAATGCATTGAGTTTTTCTCGGTTTCCGTCGAATTTATTGATAAATTTACTAATGAAGTTCATGTCTATTTCGTTTGTTTCTTTGGACATGACACAAGGCTCGTTTTTAGGCATGGCCGGTTAGATAAAACAAAGATAACGCGCAAGGTACGGGGAATTTGCGATAACAAAATAATGTTGCACTAGTCTCAGAGCTTCTGAACTTAACGATAAGAAATTGTACACAGGAATAATTTGATTAACGGAATAATATTATAAAGCACTTTAGAATTAATTTGTAACTATGATGAAACTTGTGGTTTATATCACTTGCACTATTTTCACAACACGGATGCGGAAGGTACTTACAGGAACACTGCGACTACGACGGCACCACGAATCATTTCGTTGCCAGGCGAGATCACCCAAGGTGAGTGGTAGATGTTTGGAGTATGCCCAACAGGGCACGTGAGGGTCAAATAAGACCAGCAGGATACAGCGATGAACGGAGAGATACAGAGACACGGAGGTGAGATTTTATTTCGGTACTTTTCACTGTCACAATCACAGCACAATATAGTTTTTCTTTTAAATAATTTGAACGAATTTGAGGCGTTCCGAGGATTTATTTATTTAAAATCCCTTAAGCTGCCACCAATGTTATACGGGACCCCGAAAACAACGTTTTAAAAAAACATTTTTATAAACACAAAGGAGATAGTTTATTTTGGGGTTTGACCTTGTACACTTTTTGGTTAATAATAATTCGGTACTGGCAGACACAACGACAAAATAACGGAGATGGTAAAGGTTCGGCGATCGGGATGAGACTGGTCGACCGCGGGAGCGGGAGGCATTGCTGTCTTTAAAATGATGACAAGACAATTTAGAGGAAATCTTAGTAATCGATTATTATTGATCATTAAGGGTTTTCCCTAGCATTGGGCAATCGTAACAGTACCATCTATAGATAGATTTAAATTTGAGTCAACTATCGTAGCGTAATGGTATGAATTCACGTCAAGGTAGAGTAGGGTACTAAACATCTCTACCCGCCAGTTAAATACTGTGGCATAATAGCTGCATTTGTACGTGGGGAGGCACAGTATAATGTTCGTGTGACGTATTTTCAGTAGGGTATCCCTTAATCTATCTATACATATAAAATTCAAAGTCCTAACTGACTGACTGACTGACTGACTGACTGATATATCAACGCACAGGCCAAACCGCTGGTCTTAGAGACATGAAATTTGGAGGGTGTATTCTTTGTAAAGAGTAGGTATCCGTTAAGAAAAAGTTTTTCGAAATTCCACCCCTAAGAGGGTGAAATGGGGTGTTCAATTTTCTGTGAAACTTTTTAGTCTCGGAGTTGATTGACTTGAAAATTTGTGTACATAGTCTTCAGTTAAAATTATGAGATACGTGTATCACAGTTTTCCAAAAATCATCCCCCAATTTAAAATTCAATGTCCTGACTGGCTGATTGATATATCAACGCACAGCCCAAACTGCTGGTCCTAGAGACATGAAATTTGGAGGTTGTATTCTTTGTGAAGAGTAAATATTTGCTACGAAAGGGTTTTTCAAAATTCTAACCCTAAGGGGGTGAAATGGGGTGTTGAATTTTTTGTGAAACTTTTTATTCTCGGAGTCGATTGACTTGAAAATTTGTGTACATACTCTTCAGTTAAAATTATAAGATACGTGTATCACAATTTTTCCAAAATCAATCCCCAACAGAGTCAAATGGGCCTTCGAAGCTCACGCAGACGGGCGCATGGCGCGCAGTGTTGCGCGGGGCATGCGGGGCGCCGGAGTATTTACCTATTAGTAACTAGGTAGGATTTTTCTGAGGTAGACGTGTCTGTAAATATATGTGAAATACCGATTTTGGCGTTGGCTCGTGATACGCGACATTGATATTAAATATTATGTAAAAGTATTATGTCTATAAATAAATTCCTAATGAATCATTTGATTGTTGTCACTGGTGTCCAATCTCAAACCAAGGTATCAATATTTCACATAATTACGTAATCTAATTGATATTACTATGAACTAATGTTTGCAAGTTACAAGCATGTACACTAACACACTACACTAACTATTCTTTCATTATCATCATCATTATTTCAGCCGAAAGACGTCCACTGCTGGAAATACCCCCCCCCCCCAACTATTCTTTATTACCTATTCAACTTTAAATGTAAAAACTAATATTACACGTATAAATGCAAAAGTTTGAATGGATGGTTCTTTGTTACTCAATCACGCCAGAACGGCTGAACAGATCTGGATAAAACTTGGCACAGAGATGGATTATAGTCTGGTATAGTACATACATAGATTACTTATTATCCTAGAAGTAAGATCCCGTGGGCAATTCCCGAAAACCACGCGAGAGAAACCGCGGGCATAAGCTAGTTCTAATATCAGAAATAATTATTTGTTGCTCTAAAATCTTCTTCTCCTATCAGGATCACACAATAATCATATTTTGTGAAGTAGTACAGTCTTTCATGTAGATTTTTAATCATATGTAGAATTCCATTTTTCGGTGAAAGATAATGACATAGCTGCTTGTCCCCAAATGTCTGCAATGCGATTGATAGAACGCTATTTGTCCTGTTGGAACTTATGAGGCATATCTTTTTACCCGACTGCGGCGAAGCCCAAAAGGAGGGTTATGTGTTTGACCTGTATGTATGTATGTATGTGTGTCCGTTTCTATGTTCCCTCGTAACTCTTAAACGAATGAACGGATTTGGATAAATTGTACGTCGTTAGGTTTGTCTTGGAAGCGCGAGTGTCATTGGCTACATTAAAATAAAGAAACAAAGAAAAATGGAGGAGAAAAATTTCGGGAGTTCAAATTATTATTTTTTTCCTGTACCATCGAGTGGGGTATCAAAATGAAGGAGTTTAAAGGGTGATAACAAATATATATTTAACTTATATGTTTAAAAGTGATTCAAAGTGCCAAATCGTATAGAAAGGGAGAAAAACCGTATACAGCGTATCCCACGGCTATGCCACACGGAAAGACCTTAAATATTGCATATAGATGATTTAATTTTAACTGAAGAGTATGTGTGTAATGAAATGACATTTCATTAATTCGAATTTGCCGCGCCTCGCGCCTTTATAAGTTGTCTGTGGAATTGAATGGCGGATGATGGTCAAAATATTCGGTGTGATTTATTGTTTTAAGAAAACGTGTGGAGAGATAAAATAAAAGGATATAATTGAGGAGGCGATATTAGTGAACTTTAAATGTCGTTTCTTTGTATTTTCAGGTTAGATTATTGAGTAATTATCATAGATAAACGATTACTGTTGTAATATTGTAAGAATGTGTTAAATAAAACAAATCTTTGTATTTTCAGAGAAACAATTTGTGGTTTATTTTGAAAATCCTCAATAATAATCTTATATGTGCATAAACTTTCAAGTCAATAGATTCCCGAGAAAAAAAAGTTTCACATAAAATTCAACGCCCCATTTCACCCTCTTAGGGGTGGAATTTTAAAAACCCTTTCTTAGTGTATACCTACTCTTCACAAAGAACACACCCTCCAAATTTCATGTCTCTAGGGCCGGCGGTTTGGGCTGTGCGTTAATATATCAGTCAGTCAGTCAGGACTTTGAATTTTACATGTTTAGATTTTGTTTAAGAAAACGAATAATAGACAAACTGAACTAAGACGTACCTATTATTTCAGACATTCACCATACAAAGATAAGTAAATCAAGTCTTCTAAAAACAATATTTTTCCTTCCGGGTGGCATAGCCGTGGCACGCACCGTATAATAAAAAAAGATTAAATCGTCTGCGAAATCTTTCAAGTTACTTAACTAAAAAGCTGGAAATAAAAAAGTAATTGAAAAAACTAAAAAACCCGAATGAAAAAACTGAAAAGCATAAAACAAGCACATTTTAAATTAAATAAACGTTGGAAGCAGGTGGGGCCCATTTGATTATAAAATTATGAAAATGGAATGGGCCTGAAAATATAGTAATAATAAAAAGGCGGCCTTTTTTATTATTACTATATTTTCTGATATGTGATGCAGATTTAAGAATTTTGTCAGTAGATGCTTCATTTGGAGGAGCATCATATGACACTTTCGTCTGGAATCCGCATACTGTGAAACAACATTTAATTGATTTGAACAATAATGGAGAAAATGTGTTTTTACTAGGCAAGTAAATAAGCAGTCAGATCAATTTTAGTTTTATCTTATTGTGAATATATGTTAATTAGATTTACTTTTCAGGTGATTCAGGATATGCCCAGAGGGTGTATATGATGACACCTATAGTAGATGCTCCTGTAGGCTCCCCAGAACAATTCTACACCAAGTTGCATTGCTCTGCACGAAATACAGTAGAACGTGCCATCGGTGTACTTAAAAACAGATGGCGGTGCCTACTCGGACATAGGGTGCTACATTATTATCCTGACGTAGCAGCCAAAATAATTAATGCATGTTGTGTCCTACACAACATGTGTATCAATAGAGTAGAAATTGATCTTGTGGAGAATACAGCAGAGGATGCAAATGATTACCCAGCTGTCACTTCTCAAGAATCAACTAGCAGCACAGCTGCTGAACTAATGCAAGGCATCGAAAAGCGAAATGTTTTAGTCCAGCAGTTGTGGGCCAGTAGGAGTTAGGTTAAAGGCTATGGCAAGATTTAGAAAGGATTTTTTTTAGATTTCAATTTTAATATTAGTTTTATTAGGAAAGAATAGCGGAGGAGTAGTCTAAGTTGTGACCTTTTTTCTTTGATAAAATGTATATTTCTTTCATGCTATATTTGTGAAATTTTATTTCTACAGTTTATGTTTTTAAATTATTAATTCTGAATCGTCATAATCTTTACTTAGTGTAATAGGAAACAATGACATGTATATTAGGGATTATAGACCATTACTTACTATCTACATATTATTTCTTGAAAAATGGAGAACTGAATAAATAGTGTTTTTTTACTTAAATGCACTTTAATTTACTTAGTAATACAACTGTAACATAAATTAATAATATAAAATTAAATCGGATAAGTAGTAAAAACACAAAAATATATGAAGCGCAACGCAAGCATTTAATCAATATCTGAAAACATAAGCAATAAAATAAAGCTTTGACATTAATCGCGAATGCATTTTGGAAAATATGTAGCTAAAAAATGGAAAATCATGGATTTGGCATTTTTCTAGCTACATCCGAAATTGCATTAGCAATAGACGTCAAAGCACTTGCGATGTTGCCAATGTTTTCGGCCACTCCTACTCATCACAAAACTTATACAACGTGTAACGTAATAAACGCAAGACCTCTCGTGTGGTGTCTCAGACCATAAAACTGAACAACTTTTGTTCTATGACTTTTGGAAATTCACTTTTTTTTTAGTTTTACCATACATGTGGATCAGCTGATTGCGTCCGTTATTATAGAAAGTATTATTTTTTTTTGCGAATTTCAAGAATTCGTAGAACAAAAGATGTTTAGTTTCATGGTGCGAGAGACCACACGGGAGGTCTTGCGTTTATTATGTTACACCTAATATATATATTCCATTTCACAAACCTTTCAGTTATATACCACAGTTTAAAATCTATGTTACATCTAATATTATACACTATTTACATATTTACAATTCTAATTAGACAACTACTATATCGAATTGTAGGGACACAATGTACGTACTCAGCGAATTTATTCTTGATAACGCACGGCTGCGCCCGTGATACATAGAAGTGTTAAGTGTGAACTTCAGTCGCAAATAAACTCCGGTCGTAATTGGTCGTTTCTATTTAACCTGCACCCTCAACACAAATCAATAGAACACATAAATCAGACAAGTATAAAGTAAAGAAATAGCTATAGTACCAAATAGCTAAAGTGGTGACCCCTGTGAACTTTTTTATGTTGGTGAGGTGCTTAGATAGACTGAAACGGAAATGAATCCTCAACAATGTGTTTCACCGCGCGCGCAGGGTGTGAAAGATGACGTGTCCGGCGATGCCAGTGAAAAGGCGCTGGCAAGCATAACTGTTTCTTCGCGTATTCCTGAGTTTTGGACAGACCAAACGCGACTCTGGTTTGTTCAGTTCGAGGCCACGGTAGAAAATCAGAGGCTGAGCGATGTAGCCAAACAAAATTTGGTGGTTACGAAACTAAGCAAAGCTGCTATACAGCGGGTGAGCGATTTGTTACTAGCTCCGCCGGAGTCTCGAAAGTATCAGTCGCTGAAGGAAAGGCTACTGGAGGTGTTCGAAGAGTCGGAGACGAGGAAGTTGCGGAAGCTGATCAGCGAAATGGAGTTGGGCGACCAGCGGCCATCGCATTTGCTACGGCGAATGCGTGAGTTGGCAAGAGGGAACGTGCCTGACGACACCTTAAAGTTGATGTGGCAATCGCACCTGCCGAAATCAGTGCGGGCTGTGCTGACAGTGACTGACTCAAAGGACTTGGATGTGCTCGCTACAATAGCAGACAAGGTGCTGGAAAAAAGTACGGGAGAGGGCTCATCAACAGTGGCAGCGGTCAAAGCAGCGGAGGTCCATAGAAAGACTACAGGGAAAAGGAGTGATGGATCGGCAGACATCAGCCAAATCCTGGGAGAGCTGGCGAAGATCAACCTGCGTCTTGCAGGTCTGGAGCGCGGGAGAAATAGAGAACGTTGGACCAACGGCAGCCGGAGATCCAGGTCGTCGTCGAAGCGTGGTGATACGGGTGGTGAGAGAAAGAGTGCTAATTGGTTATGCTTTTACCACTATCGTTACAGGGAGAAGGCAACGAAGTGTGTGAAACCCTGTAATTGGAGCAAGGGCCACGAGGAGTCGGCGGGAAACTAGACTTGGTGCAGCCGACGGCGGGACGTTGCACGATATACAACCGCCTAGTAGTATGTGATATGAAAACAGGTATGAGATTTTTAATTGATACGGGAGCTAATGTCTCCGTAATTCCCGTGAAGAAGAATCGTTTGCGTAGTTATTATGATAAAGTATAATGTAAAGTTAGACTTATTACTAGTCTAACTTTACATTATATGCCGCTAACGGTACAATAATAAAAACTTATGGTGTAGAAACACTGACCCTAAGTTTGGGATTAAGACGTCCGTATACTTGGAATTTCATTGTAGCAGATGTAAATCAGCCCATAATAGGCGCAGTTTTTTTAACAAATTATAAATTGCTGGTAGATTTAAGCGGTCGACGTCTCATAGATGAAGTAACTAGTTTAAGTGCAGTAGGTTTAATTGTAAAGTGGAAGGGACCATCCTTAACTACGATTGATAACGCTTGCATTTATTCGGATATACTAGTAGAGTTTCCCGAGATCAGTAAACCTGTGTCTTTTAGAGAGGAACCCCCACATGCGGTGTTACATTACATTGAAACTCACGGACCACCTGTTTTCGCTAGAGCTAGGCCATTAGCCCCAGAGAAATATGTCAAGGTAAAGGAGGAGTTTCGGCGCATGCAGGAAATAGGAATATGCAGGCCGTCGAAGAGTCCTTGGGCCAGTCCACTGCATGTGGTACCCAAAAAGGATGGGCAGATACGTCCTTGCGGTGATTATAGGGCCTGTCGGATCCTGACGAGTATGTACTTAAAATTAAACACAAACGCCTTTGTTAGGCGTTGTGCTGACTCTAGAGGTATGGTGTCCGATATGGACCATGGTCCCATGGAACGACAGTAATCGTTCGGGCGTGGTCGCGACACATACTGGTCTAGAAACTGCTCCGTGTTTCCTTTTAAGTTCAGAGTATTTAGTTAGTACAGTAGTGTTAGTAATTGACTCTGTAACTATGAACCGTTTACAAGTTAAAGGAGCTATTTCTCTAGTTTACCCGTATCCCAGTCTGCTCCCACAACTGTTTGACACTATGCATGTCACTTAATATGTCCTGGCCGGGGCCCTATATACCAGGATGCGACATCAGAAGTGAGATACGCTCGTATCTCACTTCTTTGAGGTTGAGAAATCTCCTGAAAGTGAAAACAGTGCTGATAGATAATGGCACGGACTGTTCGAAAAACAGAACTGCAACATAGTTGCTCTGATACCTATTCGCGCCTCAAACAACTGGTCGAGCCTTTGTTCGGATTCGAGTTCCTTAGACAGAGGTGCACGATGCACAGTTCTGTGATGATGAGGGTCTTATTATCATGGGGTGGCTATCCACCGTCGGTGCATGACGGCATGCTGCCTGTCTGACAAAGACGAGAAATGAGAGTGTTTGAGTGAGAACGAGTAAAGGTGTTATATCCGGTAAGTCATTACCATTATAAACACCTATCAAGGAATGTTTCTTTGATGAAACATTATTTCATGGTGTCGTGCAATGTTATTTTGAATTATGAGGGTGCTCACGCTGCTTCACTTTGTTGTTTTGATCATGCTTTATTGTGATCTCCCTGTTAGCCCATTGGGTTATCATGGTCGCGAGCGCGACGGCTGAACGGTTTTGGGTTCGATTCCCAGGTTCGGCGGGGTGTACTGTTGGGTGCATCTCTGCCTGAACCATGCTTTTGCAGGCGTGATGTCAATAATGCAATTTAACTTTGTTGCTTTGATGATGACGTTTAACTACGAGCTACCCGTTCGCCCGTTGGGCTCGTGGTCGCAGGCGCGGCTGCTGAGCGTTGGGTTCTGGAATTGAGTCCGGAGTCTAATGTGAATTTATTGTTATCATAGAATGATTACATTTTGTGTTTACGCGGTTTATGAATGACATTTTAACCATGACTACCGAATTGGTAAATGTAAACAGAAATATTCTTGAACTGAAATTGAGATTCTTCTTACCGTTAGAATTACTCCGGTTAATAAGGTTAATTATGGTAGCAAGACGCTGTTTTGATGGTTTTCGTGAAAAATCTATACATATAAAATTCAAAGTCCTGACTGACTGACTGACTGACTGACTGACTGACTGACTGACTGACTGACTTATATATCAACGCACAGCCCAAACCACTGGTCCTAGAGACATGAAATTTGGACAGTGTACTCTTTGTGAAGAGTAGGTATCCACTAAGAAAGGGTTTTTCGAAATACCACCCCTAAGAGGGTGAAATGGGGTGTTGAATTTTCTATGAAACTTTTTATTCCCTGAGTCGATTGACTTGAAAATGTGTCTACATATACTTCAGTTAAAATGATGAGATACGTGTATCACAGTTTTTCCAAAATCATCCCCCAATTTAAAATTTCATGTCCTGACTGGCTGACTGATATACCAACGCACAGCCCAAACCGCTGGTCCTAGAGACGTGAAATTTTGAGAATGTATTTTTTGTGGAGAGTAAATATCCACTAAGAAAGGGTTTTTTTGAAATTCCACCCCTAATAGGGCGAAATGGGGTGTTGAATTTTCTATGAAACTTTTTATTCTCTGAGTCGATTGACTTGAAAATGTGTCTACATATACTTCAGTTAAAATGATGAGATACGTGTATCACAGTTTTTCCAAAATCATCCCCCAATTTAAAATTCAATGTCCTGACTGGCTGACTGATACATCAACGCACAGCCCAAACCACTGGACCTAGAGACATGAAATTTGGACAGTGTACTCTTTGTGAAGAGTAAGTATCCACTAAGAAAGGGTTTTTCGAAATTTTACCCCTAAAAGGGTGAAATGGGGTGTTGAATTTTCTATGAAACTTTTTATTCTCTGAGTCGATTGACTTGAAATTGTGTCTACATATACTTCAGTTAAAATGATGAGACACGTGTATCACAGTTTTTCCAAAATCATCCCCCAATTTAAAATTCCATGTCCTGACTGGCTGACTGAAATACCAACGCACAGCCCAAACCGCGGGTCCCAGAGATATAAAAATTGGAGGGTGTATTCTTTGTGAAGAGTAAGTATCAGTTTTTCGAAATTCCTATCCCTTAGAGGGTGAAATGGGGTGTTGAATTTTCTGTGAAACTTTTTACTCTCGGGGTCGATTGACTTGAAAATTTGTGTACATATTCTTTAGGTAAAATCCAGTAAATCCGATGTCCAATCTCAAACCAAGGTATCAATATTTAACGTATCTAATTTAATTGATAGAACTTTAAACTAATAATTGCAAGTTATAAGCTGCAAGTACATGTAAATCTATGTATGTATTATAGATAGATACATAGATTACTTATTATACCAGAAGTAAGATCCGTGGGAAATTCCGTAACTCCACGCGGGCGAAGCCGCGGGCACAAGCTAGTGGTTGTACTAAGCACCATTGTATGCCCCTTCGGGCATTGCAACCGTTTTGTTTTGTTGTAATTTGTTTTAAGTGCTTTTCCGATAAAAGCGACAAAAAGTCCTCAATGTAAACACGATGCCAGTGCGAGATTGCAAGATATCAAAGTTGACGTTGACGTTGAGGGCAGGGTTGGCGCAGTGACTGAGCGATTGACTGCTGCGCTTTGTGTCGCGGGTTCGATTCCCGCACGGAACAAATATTTGTATGGCTTACAGGTAGTTGTTCCGGGTCTGGCTGTTTGTGTATGTGAGATTGGATGTTTGTGGACGCGTCCACGATACGGGAGAGATCCTGGTGTGGGGCAACGTTACGTTTAAAAAAAAAAAAAAAAAGTAGTTGTGTTTTCCAAATGCTTGAAATTATTATAAAATATAATAATTATTGTAATTATTATATATTAAGTGTTTCGGATGTGGAAAAATCGGAGAGCAACAATTAACTTAGAAGTTATCATCTGCCTAGCCTTTTCCCAAATGTGTTAGGGTCGGCTTCCGGTCCGGCCGGGTACGGCTGAATGTCGGTGTTTTGCACGGGGCGACTGCCTGTCTGGCGTCCGCAGCCCGCTTGGTGCTGGGTGGTGCGGTGCCCCTTGGTGGGACTGGATATCTGACTTTCGGGCCACTGCCGGTGGCGGCGGTCGGCGTTCTACGAGTGGCAGCCGGGACTAGCGGCTTGAAGTCCCGAGCCGAGGCGCGGCGGAGACTCGGTGGATGATGGATGATACCATCTATGGACCGACCTAGGCAGGCGCGGCATAGCCTTGAGGATCCACCCGTGTGACTGTTATTGTTTACCTATGAGCTCCTCCTCAGATAACGCTCAATTAACTCAGAAGTAATGCTGGCTAATCACATGACAAGATTAGCAACGGTTGTAGGAGAGCAACGAGCATCCTACTGTTTGGAGCTTGAAGTTAGCAGTCATAATACAGCGAAATGATGTACCTCTAGGATGGGTGACTACGGTGACGAGTTGAGCTCCGTCGAGCAAACCGTACATGAGGCTAATAAGAATTGGGTTTAGTCTTCATCTCCTACCTCATGGCAAGTCTCATCCAGCAACAGACAGACTCAGGTGCCGAAGGTTTACTAATGAAGGATAGTTTAGTTTATTGCTTTAGGCAGAAAGTGTTATTGATAACACTACAGAACAGATTTCATTATGAGAATCTGATTTATGTGAACTGAATAATGTCATTATTGTGTTACAGTAACATGATTGGTCGTGAATAAAACCAAAATTCATTGTTTATCCAGATTGAGAATAGCTGAACCATTGAGAACTCGAAGCCTAATCTTAACAAAGTTCAACAAAGCTTTATTGTTGAAGCGGTTTCATTAAAGTCTTTGTAATGTAGAGGCGACTGCTCTTAGATTTCATAACATAAATAAGCAACACGAGTGCCGAATTATAATATTCGGACTGTGTAATGCGATCACCGAATGTCAGAGAGCCATTGTTAGTGCTTTATGCTGATTCGCACTTGGCTTCGTCATTGTTTACGTCGAAGACGCCGCGTTGCTGTCGGCATCGATAGAGCAAAGTTTAGACCTAAACATTGTTCTCGACGTACTTACTAGTCATCATTACGGTATACCAAATAAAATGCTCTTGGGTTAGTTTACATTACACTAGTGAATCACTAACTAACTAATCGTGTCTAGAATTGATGAAGTGAAGATACTCAAGTGACGTTGATGTAAGGCCGTGCCCTTGATGCTATGCTTGAGTCGTAGAAACTAAGTGAAACTGTAAGTCACTATAGAAAACAGCATACAAAATAAACTCCGTATGATTACAACAGGTTGTTAGAAGGTACCTGCTGAGCCGGTTGGTTTCAGTTGGTGTCTATCTTGTTTTGAAAAATAATGGAGGACGATCCCGCGATCGACGATCGACGGATCAAACGAAGTGAAAACCGAAGTTAAAAGGTTTATTTTTCAGTTTACTGGTTAGCGAGGTTCTAATGGTAACGCTATGTGCTAAAATGCCTTAAATTCAAAACCTGTGCGTTCACAATAGAGTTAGTAGAACGCTGGAAAGTCAAGTTCTTTAACGTAAACAGAATCAAATGTGTCGACTTCTGGTTTAAATCAATCTAGCAATGGTGTGGTCGCTGAGTCTTGGTCACTGGGATGACTAGACTGTGTATGGTCACAAAGATGACTATACGGTTGTAATCACTGGGATGATTGGGACCTGGTCACTAAGATGACTGTGGTCAGAAGTGGTCACTGGGATGACTACTGTGGTAGCCACGGGGATGGTTACGAGGCCTGGTCACAAAGATGACTATGGGCAGAAGTGGTCACTGGGATGACTACTGTTGTAGCCACAGGGATGGTTACGGGGCCTGGTCACAAAGATGACTTTGGCAGAAGTGGTCACTGGGATGACTACTGATGTAGCCACAGGGATGGTTACGGGGCCTGTCACAAAGATGACTAAGGTCAGAAGTGGTCACTGAGATGACTACTGTTGTAGCCACAGGGATGGTTGTGGGGCCTGGTCACTAGGATGACTATGGTCGTGATGGTCACAGGGATGACTATGGGAAGCCACAGGGATGGCTGTAAGACCAACGACATTGCTTGATTGAATTAGATTTTAGGGACATTGCTACTAAGATAGCTAAATTGTCCGTTTTGTTATGAGTTTTATAGCTCTAGTTAAAGGGTACTAGCACTTTGTGTGACTGGCTTTTCGAAGTCCTATTTTTTGTAGCTAGACATACGATGGAAACAAATGCCGTGATTTTGTTGTTAACGTCTCATAATAATGAGATGATCTAGCTGGACTGAAACTTTTGTAACAAGTAAAGTTCTAGACTTTCTCTTGGTTAAGTCAGAATGACCGAACGGTGTCCTGCGATGGCAACCTCTAGTATAGCAGGTATACACACGAGGACGTGTGTCATGCAGGATGGCCGTGTCGGATCCTGACGAGTATGTACTTAAAATTAAACACAAACGCCTTTGTTAGGCGTTGTGCTGACTCTAGAGGTATGGTGTCCGATATGGACCATGGTCCCATGGAACGACAGTAATCGTTCGGGCGTGGTCGCGACACATACTGGTCTAGAAACTGCTCCGTGTTTCCTTTTAAGTTCAGAGTATTTAGTTAGTACAGTAGTGTTAGTAATTGACTCTGTAACTATGAACCGTTTACAAGTTAGAGGAGCTATTTCTCTAGTTTACCCGTATCCCAGTCTGCTCCCACAACTGTTTGGCATGTCCTGGCCGGGGCCCTATATACCAGGATGCGACAGGCCTATAACAATACCTGATAGGTATCCCGCGGATAAATGACTTTACGTATATATTAGGCAATAAGTACATATTCTCGCGTTTAGATTTAAATAGAGCGTATCACAATATTGTGATCGCACCTGAAGACATAGAAAAAAAAGCAATAATCACTCCATTTGGGTTGTATGAGTTTACGCGTATGACCTTTTTTTTTTTTAACGTGGTAAAATCATCAAATGAGTCCTCCCACCCAGGGCAGAGCGGGAGGGACTGTCAGACTTGTACTGACTAAAATCCACGGTGTCCTTCAGTAGCCCTTTATGTTCCAGGGTCACGGTAATTCTATGAGTCCCGCGACCCCGGCAGGCTTTGGCCCTCTAGAGGGGGGCCCCGTCATTATGCTGACACTCTTTGAGGCGTGCGTGGAACACAACGCGCCGTCGACCCGGGCATGGTCCATGGTCGGACAGCGAGTCGCCCATTACTCGCCGCCCGCATGCCCGCGCCTACGGTGGCCGGAGATCGTCTGGGGCGTCTACCACTGCGGCTGGTGTGGAGGGAGGACGCTGTCCTCTCCCTCACGCGGCCCGCCTCCTCCTTCGCGAGCATGACTGCTTCGCAGAAGGAGGCGACCGCTTCCCACTCCGTCTCGCCCCGCAGCATGGCCTCGACCAATGCCGGGCGCGAGAGGTCTCCGCCTATCGCCGCCGTGAGGACACGGCGGTGCTCTGCCCAAGCGGGGCAGTCCTGCACCGTATGCTCCACCGTGTCCTCCGGGCGGTCCTCGCAGTGGTGACACCCAGGCGTTTCCTCCTTCCCCATATGACACAGGTACCGCCCGAAACTTCCGTGTCCGGTGAGGACCTGCGTCACGCGGTAGGTCAGGACGCCGTGACGCCTATCCAGCCACTCCTCAAAGAGGGGTCTTACCGCCGCGATTGCGGCGTGCCCGACGCGTGTGACCTTTGGTTTACGGAATGCCGCGCAAACGTTTCAACGATATATGAATAACGCGGTATTACAAGACTTAGGTGCGCAATTCAGGATAGGTTCAGAAGGTCAATCAGAGTCCAGTTTCTACTTCTGTTACATAGATGACATTATCGTAGCTAGTGAGACGCCCGAGCTTCATAAGTTACACTTGAAGGCGATATTTGAGCGATTAAACCGGTTCGGTATAACTATCAATATGGCAAAATGTAGTTTTGGAAAAGAGAAGCTAGAATTTTTAGGTTACGAGGTCACGTCATCAGGAATTAAACCAATACCAGACAAAGTTCAGGCAATAATAGATTTCCCAAAACCCAAAACGGTGGATCAGTTACAGCGGTTCTTGGGAATGGTTAATTTTTATAGATCCAGTTTACCTGGGGCAGCGGAATATCAATCGGTGTTGAATACTTATATGCAGAAGGTTAAGAAGAGAGATAAGTCTATAATTAACTTGTCGCCAGAGGCAGACATAGCGTTTGCGAAATGTAAAACTAGCCTACAGAACGCAACTATGTTATCGTATCCGGTAATGGGCGCTGAGCTAGCGATTTGGGCGGATGCGTCGAACGACTGTGTTGGTGCCGTATTGCAAATTAAGGTTGACTCACACTGGAGCTCCTTAGGTTATTTTTCTAAGAAACTCAGTGACGTGCAACTGAAATACAGCACATATGACAGGGAGCTTCTAGCTATCTATTTGGTGGTTCAGTATTTTCGTTATATGGTAGAAGGTAGATCTTTTGTAATTTACACGGACCACAAACCTTTAGTTTATGCGTTCGCGAAAAAACCCAGTGACAAAGAGACAACTAGGCATGTTAGACAACTTATGTTTATCAGTGAGTTTACGACGAATATACAGCACATTAGTGGTAGTGATAATACGGTAGTGGATGCGCTGTCTCGGGTAGAAACGATCACATGTCCAACAGCGCTCGATTTCAGCGAATTAGCATTGGCGCAACAGACAGACGACGAGCTGACGTTGCTTTTATCGAAAGGAAACAAGGTGAGGCAATTTAAGCGAATTATGTTACCCGACTGTCAAAGTGAGGTAATGTGCGAACTATCTACTTCGATTGCAAGGCCATATTTACCAGTAACTTTTAGGAAAAGGGCATTTCAGGCGGTACACAGTTTGAGCCATCCTGCGGTTCGTACTACTCGGAAATTAGTAACTTCTAAGTATTTTTGGCCAGGTATGAACACAGACGTAGGACAGTGGGCCAAAACCTGCGTTCAATGCCAAAAATCGAAGGTTATACGTCACACTGTATCGGGACTAGGACAATACGAAAATAGTGGACGCTTCGAACATATACATGTGGATCTAGTAGGACCATTGCCTACATCACCAGATGATTATAGATATTGCCTTACGGTGGTTGATAGGGCGACAGGCTGGCCAGAAGCTTTTGCAATCAAAGACATTTATGCCAGCACGGTAGCCAAGACGCTGTACGAAGGTTGGATTTCGAGGTACGGTTGTCCGGTAAGGGTAACTACAGATCAAGGCAGACAATTCGAAAGTAGCTTGTTCAAGGAATTAATGAAATGTTTAGGAATAAACAAATTAAGAACCACAGCGTATCACCCGCAAGCTAACGGCACTGTAGAAAGGTTTCATCGCGTGTTAAAAGCAGCACTGATGGCCAGAAGGGACAGTGGCGCGTGTGTTGAAGAGTTGCAGACAGTTCTGTTCGGGTTACGCGCAACACCGCGGAGCGACACGGGTGTCAGCGCCGCGGAATTAGCTTTTGGAAAGACATTGCGGTTACCCGGGGATTTTTACGGTGATAATAGCATAAGCGTTAGCGATTCAGACGAATATGTTAACAAAATTAGAAATATTATCGAAAACCTTAGGCCAAGACCGATTAAACAGAGAGACGCGAGGACTATATTTATTCATTCGGATTTAAAAACATGCTCACATGTTTTTAAGAGTAGATCAAGTTAAAAGATCCTTACAATTTCCCTATGACGGTCCATATCAGGTTTTGAAGAGAAAAAAAAAACAAAAAAAAACAAGCAAATAAGCAGATAAGCGGGTTAAGATATCAATCGATAGGTTAAAACCGGCGTACGTAGTTAATGAAGGAACCCTTCCACTACTAAAGCAGCAAGAAAAAGATTGTATAATAACTAATCCTAATAATAAACTTTTTAATGATAAGACTAGTAGTACTAAGCATGTAACTTAAACCACACGCAGTGGTAGGACGGTCAGGCAACCGAAAAGGTTTGCATAATAGAAACAATGTATGTTGAAACTTATGGTACAGTAAACCATTGTGTTACGAATAAGTGGGTTCGATTCCAAAATCCAATACTACGATTTTATAAATGCAACCAAGTAAATAATATAAGTATCAAGTACGCAATCAGCAAGCACGTTACACCTAAATTATATTGCAATGATTATATGCAATTTTGGCATATTAGAGGATGTTTATTTGGGCCAGCCAAGTGCAAAGTTTAAAAATGTGCTGACCAAGATTAATCATAGGTATGACAGAATGTTTTTGGTAGCATAGACAAATAGTATTGTAACACTAAACGTAATTTATCCATTGCTAGAATAAGACCATACGAACAACAATTGTTATTCAGAATTATAAGTCTGTAATTAAAAATGGGTTGGAGTCAAAGTAAATCACAACAGAACAATGTCGCTATAGCACAAACCGTGTCCAACGAGATGATTGATCAAAGAGTTGGTACTTTGGAAATTATCGTGATTGCGGGCGCTGTTCTCATGGCAATTCTGGTTCTGTATTTAATCAGAGGCCAATGCAAGAAATGGGTACGAGGCTGGTTTCAGAGGGAAGCAGTCGCGGCCGGTTGGAGTCTGCCAGTCGTAAAGGTGCAAACAGTGCCACCACCGACTGTACCACGCAACCCAGATGTGTATTAGTGTTGAGTGATTGTAAGCATAGTCTTGGGTCGTTGTGTCTTGTGTTATCCTTTTTCTTCTTGATAAAATTGAATAGTGTAAAATTATAATGGAATTCGGATATATGAAAAAAAAAAAAAAAAAAAAAACGCCGTTCCTAAAACATCGCTCTGTGCAAATAAATTGTGCATTATTATAAATTCTATCTGTGATATACTAATAAACGTAGCGTGACGCTTTACTGTTCCGTGTCGATTAGTCCTCACTTATCCCGGACAGCGAGTGCACGTACCCTTAAGACGGTTCATCTACTTACTGATAATTGAGTGGTTTTATTCTAAACCCTAACTAGTGTTTCTAGTGAACACCACATTGGCGACGAGTAAAAGCGCAGTAAGTGAAATTATGTACTTGCTTACGGAAATTGGTCAGCAACAAAATTATAAACAAATTATTTAAAAAAAAAATCAGAAAAATAGTGACTGTGATCTCAGTGAAAATTTGTAACAATCATAACATCGCGCCTGTAATCCCGACGGTGATCTAAGTGAAATTGATTGGCAAAAGTCATCATAAAATCACGCCTGTAATCACCATAGGATTAGGCAGAAGTATACCTATCAGGTACTCCAACATTTCGCTCGTTATGTTTAAGTCCCAAGTACTTAATAAGGGCGAACCAATTACTATAGCGAAATTCAGTAGTAATGATGATTTGTTTCCGTAATTATGTTTACTTTGTAAATATTTAACTAAAAATTACCTAGGTCTTGAAAATATCGCTTTTTGCGATAAGACCGCCCATTTTGTCACTCTAAGTGATTTTTTTTCTTTTAAGATTGTTACTTATATAATATCCTATGCGCGATCTGCGTCTGCGATAAGCTGAGGGATGTGCGGCATGGATCGATGAACTGAGTAATTATATCACTAAATGTCACTCGTAAACAGAACCGAGTGTTGGAATGAATTTATGATATTTTGATAAGTCTCTGTATTTCGACATTAATTAAATGGCTTAAAATCATCAAAAATGGAGGTACAAAAAAATAAAATAAAAAAGATGAAATACCTAGTACCTACATATTGTTGACCAAATTCGTTTGCAAACAACATTATCGAAAGACAAATTCGATAAAATTAATTTCAAAATGTACCTACGAGCTCAATTTCTCGTAAATACCAGCTTTAATCAGAATTTGTTTTCGATCAAAACCTGATGTATCGAAAGAAATCTTCGATAAAATCAATGAGCCTACGAGAACATTTTCTCGTAAATTCCAGTTTTAACCAAGTGCCCCTTAGACAACCTCGAAGTAATAAATATTAATAAATATTAAGAAATAAATATTACTTTTTCTATCGTTAAAACTGCAAATAAAATATAATAATGGTTGAAAATGCCTGTGGCTAATGCGGACTTAATAGTCAGCCTCTTTACTTTGTGTTTGACGTGTTAAATAAATAAATAAATAAATAACACGTGCCTATAGAAATAAATTTCGATCAAAAACCTAATGTGCTTACGAGAACGTTTCTCGTAAATGTTCCCATTGAAAATTCAATAAAAAACGAATGTACCTACGAGAATATTATCTCGTAAATTTCAGTTCGATAATTTCGAAGTAATGAAGGTAATAATTATTACCTTACCTATTGTTAAAACTGAACAACTGTCATGAAATCTGTTAAGGCTAATGATTTTGACTAAATCTTAAAATGGTTTTGTGCTGTCATCAAAAACAAAATAAGAAATAAATACGATGTAATTCGATTACTTTTATTGTGAATCGGATCGAAGCCATTCAATACGATCCTAGATGCAGGTATCGTACATCCCTAGCTCCGACTTGTACTAAAATTATAAGTGGCCGCTTTGCTTAGTTGACACTTAAAGGGGACTTATAAAGAAACCCTTGGTGAGACTTTCAAGCTACAGTTTGTTTAAGTGCTATGTTATCAGAACTCACAGAACTCTTTCTTTGGCCGGATACGACCAATAAATTTGTTTCTTTTGTTAAAGCCAAAATAATAAGTTAAGCAGTTTTTTATTTTAACTTCAAAAACTTTATTGTCCTACTTATGTTTTGGTAAAAATAAAAAGAATTTTTCGAGACAACCATGAAATTATTTTTACGAATATAATGTACGAATATAGTGCACGAATATAGTGCACGAATATAGTGCTTATCTCGACTTAATTAAGAAAGGTTATTTTGACTCTCGGTGATACAGCAAGAATCGAAAATAATTACAATAGTTTTCTTTCTTAAAACTGTAAAAAGGCCGTTAAATAAATACACAATAGAGTCAGAGTACAAAATGCAACAAGTACCTAGCCTTAATAAAATTGACAACAAATGAAACCAAATATCTCAATAGAGAGGTTAATCTTTGGTACCGATATGGCAGTAAAGATCACAAATAATAGTCAGTGGCTAAAGCCCTGCAAATCATACAATTCGCATAAAAGATGTGTTAAGCTATGACGAAGCGCGCGAGCAGTGCCCTCTAACTATGTAATTTGTAAGTTTGGTTGTTGTGTCGCGCCGCTAGCACGGATTGCATTGTTGAATCGAAACATATCAAATAAATTAGATTACTGCTGTAAAAGTGTCTAATTTACCCATACCCTTCAGGTTATGGGCCCAGGAACAGTCAGTGAGTGAAAAACAGGACATATTAGTGAACAATTGCAGTGATTTGAACCAAAACAGTTCATCGTAATTAAAAGTTATAAACGCGTGTAGTTAAGTGAAGGTCAATTAGTGTAACGCGGACTTTCAAGTTACGTTCGCCGTCGCCGTTTGTTTACTAAACTTTTGTCACGAAGATTTTTATTCATTGCTATTGTTTTGATTTTGGAGTTGAAGAAACTTCATTATGGCTACATCTATAAAGATTGATCGACTTACTGGTGATAATTATGATACATGGAAAATTCACATGCGGGCTATATTAATTAAAAATGACTTATGGGAGTTTGTTTCGGGATTATTGCCCAAACCGCAGTTAAATGATCCAAAATATGCTGAATGGTTGAAAATGGACAGAAAAGCCGAAGCCGACATACTGTTAGCGGTAAGTCCAAGTGAATTGGCCGCATTGGATGGTTTGGAAAGTTCCAAGGCCATTTGGGAAAAACTGAAATCTATGTATCAGTCCAGCGGTCCTGCTAGAAAGGCCTCTTTGTTGAAGAAACTGGTACTGACTCGTATGCAAGAAGATGATGATTTGAAGAAACACATCTCGGATTTTTTTGATGCAGTTAAGAAACTGAGAGAAATCGGTTTAATGGTTATAGACGAACTATTCGCCATTTTATTGTTATACAGTTTACCGGATTCATTCGCCATGTTTAGAACGGCAATGGAATCACGCGATGATTTACCATCAACGGAAACGTTAAAAGTGAAGATTATCGAGGATCATGAAGCTCGTAAGTCAAAGACAGCTGATCAGGGAGCTATGTTCGTCAAACGTATCAATAAAAATAAAAATGCCAATCTGAAGAAGAATCATGACAAGGACAACCACGGCAATAAAAATAATTTTGAATGTCATCGTTGTGGTCGTCGTGGGCATTTTGCGAGAGACTGCAGAACTAAGTATATCAACAAGAATAAACAAAGTGCACAGAGTTTGGAAAATAGAGACGACAAAGAGCAAAAGACAACAATGTTGTTCAGTACTATCGAAGAGGTTATGCAAGGTGAGAAAGTAAATCCTATTTGGTGCATTGACAGTGGATGCACAGGTCATATGTGCAACGAGAAGCAAATGATCGAAGATTTTACGCGGCTAGATTCAGAGCTAAATTTAGCTAATAGCGGCGCGACACAAACACAAACACGAACAAAAATTACTGGGACTGGTAAGGTCAAGATTTCTGTAGACACGGGCAGTGAAGAACGCCAGATTAATATAGAAAAAGTGTTCTACGTATCCGACTTACGAACAAACCTATTATCAGTGGCTAAGATGACTGATCGCGGGTTCGAGGTTCACTTTAGGAAGAATGATGCGATTGTGATTGATGACAATGATAAAATTCATATGCGTGCAGAAAGAGTTGGAAATCTGTACCATGTTCGAATGAGTAAGAATTCTGTTAATAATATTGAAGCAGTTAAGAATTCAAAAGACATGTGGCACCAACGACTCGGACATCTCAACGAACGCGACTTGAAAACTATGGCGAACAATAGTTTAGTACACGGGCTAACATTTAAGGATGGCGAAAAGTTGTCCCAATGTGAGATTTGTATTAGTGAAAAACAGACATGCACGCCTTTTCCAAAGAAAGGAGAAGATAGTACCACCAAATTACTAGAAATAGTGCATAGTGATGTTTGTGGCCCCATGAATCATCGGTCGTTTCTCAGATAAAGAACAAAACCTGGGAAATTGTACCACGACCAAATCAACGCAAGGTTATTGGAAGCAGATTCGTGTTTAGTACCAAAAGTACTGGCAAGAAAGTACGCCTTGTCGCAAAAGGATGTTCACAACGGCCAGGGGAGGATTTCCATGAGACGTCTTCGCCTGTTGTGAGATCGTCATCCATAAGACTCATAGCTGCTTTGTCGGCTGAGTTAGGATTGGACATACATCAAATGGACGTAGTAACGGCTTACCTGAATGGTTCACTAGATGAAGAAGTCTATATGGAAATTCCAGATCAGTTAAGCGACGTTCTAAAGAAAGTAATTGCGAAAGAAAAAGTCGGTTCGCAGAAGAATATAATAACAGACAAGGATATACTACAGACAGCTAAACGCTGGTATGAAACTCTTGATGAATGTGTGGATAGTGTGTGTTTATTGAAAAAGTCTTTATACGGCTTGCGACAATCAGGATTGCAGTGGTATAAAAGGTTAGCCAGAATGTTGAATGATATTGGTTTTGAATCATTGCCACAGGAACCTTGTGTGTTTGTTGCGAGAAAGGGTGAACGACTAATGTTAATTGGTATATATGTCGATGATATGATTCTAGCGGCAAATGATAATGTATGGATGGAAAGTGTAAAGAAACAGTTAGGAAGTGCATTTGAAATTAAAGATATGGGGAAAATATCTACTTGTTTAGGAATTGAATTTAGTCGTGATGATGAAAATAGAGTGTACTTAAGTCAAAAATCATATATTGATAAAGTGTTGGAACGCTTTGGTATGAGTGAGTGTAAACCTGCTATCACGCTTATAGATGTGAATGTAAAATTAGTGAAGCCTGAGTGTATTAGTAATGATGTAATAGAACAATATCCGTATCAGTGTTTGATTGGCGCCTTAATGCACTTGGCAGTGTCAACCAGACCGGATATCGCGTACGCCGTTAACTTTTTAAGTCAATTCAATACAAATTACGACACTGAACATTGGAAGGCTGCTAAACGTGTGTTAAGATATTTGCGAGGTACATCAGATTACGGGCTAGTGTATGAAAGAACCGGCTTGCCCCTTTTTGGTGTGGTTGATGCAGACTGGGCAGGGAATGCGGTAGATCGCAGGTCCTATTCTGGCTTCGCATTTATTTTTGCAGGTGCACCAGTCAGCTGGGAAGCGCGAAAGCAACGGACCAATGCTTTATCCAGCACCGAAGCCGAATACATAGCTATATCTGAATGTACTAAAGAGGCCATGTATTTACGTGATGTTTTGAATAGCATTGAGGTTAAGTGTGAGTGTGTGATACTATTCAACGATAACCAGGGTGCGATTAAACTTGCCCAAAGTAAGAACTACCATTCACGAACGAAACACATTGATGTACGGCACCACTTTATTCGCGATAAGTGCGAACAAGGTGTAATTGATCTTAGATATTTGTGTACTGATCGAATGCCTGCTGATGTTTTGACTAAAGGTTTGAGTAGAACAAAACATCATGAATGTCTGCATAATTTAGGTATGATGGTTGAATGTATGTAAATTTCGAAGATCTGCTCACGACTTCGAGGGGAGGTGTTAAGCTATGACGAAGCGCGCGAGCAGTGCCCTCTAACTATGTAATTTGTAAGTTTGGTTGTTGTGTCGCGCCGCTAGCACGGATTGCATTGTTGAATCGAAACATATAAAATAAATTAGATTACTGCTGTAAAAGTGTCTAATTTACCCATACCCTTCAAGATGGCAAAAAGGTCATAACCAAAACCATTGCAAAACAAGGTCCAATAAAAGAAAAAGTGTTTACCTCTCGTCAAATGACTATAGTAGAATCAATAATGCCAAAAAATGGGGTTAACATGAAAATGATCATTTAATCTAACTGTAGATTTAAATGATAAAAGACAAAAAATCAAGTCATGAATTTTGATCACGAAGCAAAACTTATAGGCTACAACTAACAAACGACTCCAGACAGAACATTCATGGGTCGCTAAATGGTTCATTTTATTTAATTCTCGAGTAAAAGGTGTTAAGTCAATAACAAAGTTCAAAGAGTTACATTAAAAATCACTATTTATGAAACAATTACTCCAGTTGTCAGCTTTATACATGAGTTCGAATTCATTTGGAGCAAAGAAAAATAATAAACAAGACGAACTCGTAAAATGGACATCATTAAACCTGGAAGTAAACCATAGTCTTGGGTTTATCTGATGGTACCGAATTTAAAGCCAAATAATGATAAACTATTATTAAAAAAAAAACATCACTTGCCCACTATGGAGCAATGTTCCTTTGTAGTGACAAAGGAACCCTATTTCAGTTAATATGGCTGACAATATTGAACAAAAAGTATGTGCACAGAACAATTAGTCGTTTTGATGTTGTAATATGGTTGTATCTTTAACTCTAAGTCGTATAGAGGCAGGGACTGAATTACCCAAAAATTAAGGTACCTTTAAATTTCGGTATGACGTCATACCGTTAAATAAGGGTTACCGAAATATTGCGATACCGTTTTTTTTTTCAGTAGCGGAATTTAAAGGTTGGAAATGCGTAACAGTATATTTCGGTAGAAGTACTACAACCGTTATAAATATTTCGGTAGCAGTACCTTAACCTTAATAGATAGGGGTTTTCTTTGACGCACCGCCTCGCCACTCTGTCTGTCTTTCGTTTGCTGGTTGTTGCACATTATTATAGCTCAGTATTGGTTTTTATTTCCAATCGGAAGGACACATCTGTGTTAGCAGGACTGCCGGACTGAGCCGAGTTCTTACCTAAGGTTTTCTTTAGTGTTGTGGAAAAATGTTACCTCATAAACGTGTCGAGCATAATATACGTAAACGTAAGTACCTACAAGTCTGTGAAGTATAATTAGGCAACATAATATACTTACATGAAATACAAGTAAACTGTAAAATTGCAGGTGAACCTGTCATCATAGATGAGTCATCTATAAGCTCAGATGACTCTATTACAGCTGATGAGAAAGAATTCGACCTGGTGTGTCAGTCTGATAAATATAAAAAATATGAAATAGACCCCGAAGGCACAACTCCAGAACTGGATTCTCCAAGTTCACCGGACTTATTTGAGAGTGACACCAACGAAGTAAGTCAATTTTTGTAACTAAATTGCTCATTGTTATTAGGTACTACGTGTTATATCATAGATAGGTACGCCGCCACTGGGTTGTTTGAAATAAAATATAAAATATGATACTTAATGACTTTTTATAATTGATTACACTTAATAATAAATAATCCCAGCAGTGGGACAGTAATGGGGATGAAGGAAATGGTATTTTTCACCATGCAAGTAGCCCCGCAATAAGTAGATTGGTAAGTACACAGAGTTCTCAACCCGGAGCGAAACTTCCGGCTCCAGCGACGGAACTCCGGAAGTAGGTACTGATTCAAATCAAAGGTACCGAGCGGTTCCGAACGCGGAAACGTAAACCTTATAGACTCCTCACAATCCTCCGCGGTTCCAAATGATTCCGGGCGAGCGCGGGATCGCATTCGTTCACTCGGTGCGTCTTGTCGCAATAGTACCTATCGTCATAGAATAACTTACTATTGTACTACTAACGTAATAAGAAAGCCGCTTTTATAATAGCCTACAAAATCACTTCTCCGCCAACGCGCAAGCTAAATTGCACTTATTTTGTGTCTTTTCTCGTCTGCAACATACCTTAGCTGCTTGACGGAATATAGGGCTGTCCGGATAGAAAAATAAAATATTTATGAGTACTTAGCTTAATAAGCTACCCATAAGTATTTTATTTTTCTATCCGGACAGCCCTATAGTAAATCTCTTGTTCTTGTAAAATGAAGAACTGTATATAGGCTTAAATAATATTTAAGCCTATATAAAGTTTATTCATTTTACAAGTACAGGAGATTTACTCTACAAAATCTTTAATAGTAGATTATTGCACCGAGCAGTAAGTGATTTATTGTTGCGCCGAGTGTTAGATTGGACCACGAGCATCAGCGAGGGCTCTAATAACACTAGGGCAAAAAAGAAGTCACGTCGAGGGAGGTACTTAATATGCTTTTCTTTCAACTACAACATAAAATCATCCATTCATCCCATCCGTTCGATGCACCGAATGAGTGAGTATCGAACTAACGTGCGACCATGTCTAGCCCGCCGCGTACTTGTAGCTTCATACCTAAAATGCAGAGCGCGCCTGGCCTGCTATCGTTTGGTTTGGATGGTAGACAGACACGACGGACGCGTAACAGTAGATTTCAAAATTATTACTTTAGTTTAAACTTACAGAAATACCAGAAATCACTAAAATATGTAAGGTATGTACCATTATTGTCAGGGAATCCAACATATTTGGGGATCAAGATCCATGGATCTCGATCCCCACTGCAAGCAAGACGAAGACCTTGTTACTTTACTAATACATATTTATATTTTTTTGTTTCAGGAGATAGAAAATAATCAAGTGACTAATAAAATATCTGTCGGAGTAAATACGGATCCTTTCATTAATGACGAACGAACGAACAATTTAGATGCAGATACTATTGAAAAATGTTACACATTGGGGCTAATTATTGGAAGAGCAATGACTAAGATGTCAAGAGAAAGAAGAGAAGATTTTATTCACCAATTATCACATTGCTTTGATTGAACTACACGAAATGAATAAATAACAAGCTTATAATAACATTTTGTTTAACCATAAATCATAAATATTCATAATCACTGGGAAATATAAATAAAAGCAAACGTATATTTATTTTGTCTTTTATTTATCCATAAAAACAAACATTAAAAAAAAAACAAAGTTTTAACTGTTATTTCTTAAGACTAAAATGTCCTCGACTATGTTGTCGTTTAAATTGTACCGCAAATCACTTAAAATGAATTTTAGGGATGAAAAGAAACGCTCCACACTAACTTGAGTAGCCGGTGTAGCTAGAACTGTAGTTGCCAAACGAAATAGTTGAGGTTCGCACACGGCTTTATTTTTCCAAAATGTTAATATATCTTCTGTAGGCGGTATTCGTGGATGGCAAGAAAAGTTCTCTAAAAGGGCTGTTATATTCGCATGAGTCTGGACATAACGGTCACGGCGGTTACGGTTTTTTATTTTTTCAGTTTCGGCTAAAATTGATTCCATTTCATCCACAGCATCAGAAACTAGTTGCGATGTGCTCGAAGATTCATCTTCGGGTACCGGCATAGAAATTGCCTCTACTTTTAAAATTGGTCTCCAAGTCATGTTAAGATGTTTATTAGCTAATGCTTCTTCGTCTGCTGACAAGACCACATGAAATCTAGGATCCAGATATAAAGCACTTACAAATGTTGGGTTAAGCATTAGCTGTTTTTCTCTTATTTTTATATATTTACATATAAATTGGGCCAGAGGTAAATATAAGCGTGATGTCTCTAAATAACATTTGGACCAATGGTAATAGAAGTCACCAATCGTGAGTTGTTCTCTTTGCAGTACCTTTGTCAGTATTTTTGCCGGTTTTAGTGACGTAATAAGGTCATTTAAAGCATCCCAGGTCGTTGGTGACACATACAAGGCTTCGCCTGGTGTTTGTGAACAGTACTCCTTTAAATCTACGAGCCGCTCTAGCATGTCCAATGTTGAATGCCATCGTGTAGCCACGTCCAGGAGCGGCTTATTTTTGTTTGATGCTTTAAGCATGTTTCGCATCGTAGGAGTTCGAAGTTTGCGTACAACACTGCGAGCTTCATTTATAGTGTGTATTGATTCGTCTTCCTGCAACGCATTATTGACTGCAAGCTGCAATGTATGTGCAGCGCACCGTATCGAGGTGACACTGTAAGGAATCTCGGGCTCTGTATTGTCGACGTCATACACATTATTATTAAGTAATATCTCAAGCGGCTCCGTATCCGTATCATCCTCGTCGGAATCATTATCTCCGTCATTTAACAATTGGGTCATTTTAATCATATTTGCACCGTTATCGGTAGTTATAGAGTATATTTGCTGTTCTAAAATGCAATATTTTCTCATTATATAAAGTAGTTTATCTTTTAGATACTCAGCAGTGCTCCTGGCATACAATTCTGTAACCCCCAGATATTTTACAAGAATTTTGCCGTCCAGTATATATTGTGCATTAACTGCAAAAAATTATCTATCTAAACGTGTAGCGCTGTCAACTTTTAAGGAAATCATTCGCCCTTTTATAGCTGCAGCTATTTCAGATCTTTTGATTTCTGCTGCCTGCGATACAAACATTTTGATGGAATGAGAATTTAAAGATTGAGCTTCTCTTGGACTTATGCCGGTCATAGATATAATATTTTTAAAGGCTAAATCCTCAATTATGGAGAACGGTCTTCCGTGTACCGTTACCAAATTGACACATTGGTTTTTCAAAAAAGTATATTTATTCGTAGAAGATATAGTTGAAGTCGTTGGTTGGTTGTTGTTGTAACTATCTGTACTAGTATTTGCAAGAGTTGAATCGTTCTCTTTATTTGATTCGTCTTTTGCTAAACGATTTCGATCATTAACTATTTTGTATTCATCTGGGTGTTGCGACGATAAATGGTACAAAAGGTTTGTCCCATGTTCGCCCTGAAAAGAAATTAATTACTCGTCAAATTTATGATTGTTACTTAATAAATTGGGGAAGAGTTCGTGCTCCACCCAGGTAGAGAACTTAGGTGGAGCACTGTCCTTTCCCCAATAAATTTAATACAACATAGGATATAAAAACTTTTGGCTTTTAAATTAAATAAAGATAACAAGAATAAAATATCCCAATAATTTACATTTATGTGTGCGACAACCCTAGCGCAGTTTATCGTGACCTTGACCAACCACTTACGGCCGTTTTTGGGCCTCGTGATAACGTGTGAAATTGTGAGGAAGATTATGGTTTATTAATAATTATTGTAAAACACTTTCAATCGTTACTTAATTGTTTGGCAAAGTAATGGTCTAAGCTTGCACGTATGATCGTTGATATGCCATCTGAATTTACAATTTTAAGCGTGACCAAGAGCATAAGGTAGGTATCTATCTTCTCCTCCCTCCCCCCCTCTAATAGGTTCATTTAACAGTATTACAATTGGCAAACAATAGTTTATTAAGTTTTAATCACCACGTAAATAGATAGTTTTCGATTAGGTACCTAACTTATAAGCAAACTTGTACTCTACCTAGGTACTGACCATTTGCGAACGTTGACGTGTGGTTTTGCAAGTATGTAGGTAGGTACATTTATCTTCCGAAGTTCACAACACAAAATATGTAGATGTAGGTAGTACAGAAACTCGGTTCCATACGTGTGAGATAGGTACCTAGTACCCAGTCATTGGAGTACTATGTTCTGTGACCTAGGTGGGTACTGGCCGAGCAGTCCTTAAACACGCGAAACGAACACAAACAATTTTCGGCATTGTGTAGGTACCTACCTCACACACTGATGTGTAAAATACAATAACAATATACACTGCACAGTGAATATGTTATTAGGAAGGTAAATACATAGGTAGGTACATGCAATCAAACGCACGTCAGCTGTATGGTATGCCTATTGACAGTGTAACCATACCATTGACTACTACCACAGTTTCTACACTGCCTACCTTAAAAAGTTGAAACCATAATAATTTGACAATAGGTAAACGAAGAAAGTAGGTAGGTACTTACTTTTATAACAGCTGAACATCCAATCACTAGGCAAGTCGAGACATTTGTTTCCTTAGAATATGAAAAAAACGCATAAACTGCGTTTCTACGCTTTCTTCCCATTTTATTAATATTGTAATGTTTCACGTTGATGAGCGATCGACAAAATAAAGACGTATTACTCGGCACACGGTCGGCAACGCACAAAGAGATGTAGGTACGGTAAGTAAAAGAGTACCTACAGTACAGTAAACAAAATGTACAAAATACACAAGTTCTAACGTGTTCTTGCACGTTTTTCGGTACCGAAATTATATAAAGGTTAAATAACGGTTCAGCCCAACCTTTATTTATAAAGGTATCGGTATAGCTCAACCTTTATTTTAAACCGGTACAGGTATGTTTTTGAGGTATAACCACCTTTAACCGTAACCGCTTTCAGTCCCTGTATAGAGGTGACTGTTAGCACGTTTACTAAAAATATACTTGATTAAATCACTTAATTTAAAGAATTTGCGTGGCGCGTTAATTAAATTGTCATAATTAGCTCATATTACCCGATAGAATTAATTTCCCAATAGATTGAATGGGCCCAATGAGTTTCAACACAATAGCACTCATAGCATTTTTGTACTCACCTTCAAATGGATCTGACAGAAATAAAACATTGAAGTCATGCAGGCATAATAATTTACGGCATTTTATCACAAAATCCTGTTTAAAAATAATACTACGCTACCTATTTGCAACAAAATGTCGCAAAGCAGCGGTAATAAACACCATTACTCGACGAAAACGTGGGTTTTGCGACGACTACACAACCACTATCTGACCAAAAAGTGGTTTATACGACGACGGTTACGTTACTCTTTTAAGACACTGATTCGTATAAAATGGGCCTATTCTCGGTGAAGCCAACGTGATGGCGACGTATTTACGACCAGCTTATGGAACCAAATGTAGAAATCGGCACGTTGTGGCGACTTGTCAAATGTTTGTTGGGACAGTAGTTTGTACTGAACATTGTTGCTCGGGCAACGATTTATATCTTCCGAATTAAATTCATACTTTTGGCTACCCAAAATATCAAAGCCCAGTAAACATGTTCTGTTAGTTAAAGGACTGTACTAATTCAGTATGACAACAAATATCATCCTGTCCTTCGGAAACAAGAGTCTGATAGACGTTGAAAAAACATTACTGTCAGACCAAAAACAACCATTTGCTTGGGATGAATATATGAACTTTTCACGGATCATAAGCCTTACCCTTAGCCTTGGTTATATCTCGCACAAAATATAAGCTTTGAGAGTGACCTAAGGGATTTTCAAAGGCAAGGATAAAAAGAACCTGGTCCATATTATCCTTAAAATTATTACCGCAGCATCGAATAATAAGTTAAAAAAAAAAGATGCAAAATAAATAATTAAACACGAACTTTAGTAACATGAAACTCATGAAACCGTTTAAAAGAGTAACTAAACTCAATTTGAAAACAAAATAATGCCTGAGTGGAAGCATTGTCAACTAGGACATTGAAGGCTAGACTACATACAAAGGTCTGTTGGCCGATATAGGTAAACAAAGACGCCGTAAATAGGTTTAGTCTCAAGACCAAACCCTCTAGTATAGTTAAAAGGCGTGAATTTCTTTCAGAAGCTTGTAGGAATAAAGCTTGATTTTTGAATCCACTGCCAAGTGGAGATTATCTTTTCGTGATGATCGACTATTACAGTCGATACAAAGAGATTGAAATCTAAATTATTCTTTCTCTGTAGAGAGAAAGAATAATTTAGAACCTTTAACCTTAACCTTTACCGTGTCCTGTATATGTAGATATACAGGACACGGTAAAGGTATTGAGTAATCTTTTCTTAAACCGAATCCTGCAAGTATAAAATCTAAGTTTGACAGACAACTTTGTGTCTCAAGTGTTCGAGACATTCTATATAGAAAAAGGAATAAACAATGTCCTTTACTAGCCAAAGAGTACTTACTCAACAAAGAGCTAAGATACAAGGTCAGCTAGACAAAGAGTACTTACTCATCAAAGAGCTAAGATACAAGGTCGTCTACTAGACAAAGAGTACTTACTCATCAAAGAGCTAAGATACAAGTTCGTCTACTAGACAAAGAATACTTACTCACCAAAGAGCAACAAGGATATCCTTAAACAATTGAGAATTCATCAATGCGAAAATCAGCCTGAAAGGGTGATTTGTTATAGAACTTAATGATGCATATTAATACACCTCAACTAAACAAAAAGAAAAAAAAAACACCATCAGAGCTGTTTTATGCAACACCGTTCAGAGGTGAAGTGGAGATAAATAACCATAAACAGATCTCGAAGTTGATACAACCATTCAAAAGTTGAACAGATTTATTAAACAGAGATAGCAGAAAAGTTACACATTGAGAATTGGGATTGGAGAAAAAGTACATGTAGAGAACATGATGAACGAAAATAATACACCTCCGTAATTTAATCCACATCGCAGCGTACTGAAACATAAGGTATGCCGAAACTGGTCAAAACTACCGACACATGACGAATATCATGGAACACCTAAAGAAGGTATAAATAAGAGCAACGAAAACTGGTCAATTGAAACTTATCGATCACAAAACGTAAGATAAAGTTACATAAATAAGAGTAACGAAAACTGATCAATTGAAATTTATCGATCACAAAACGTAAGACAAAGTTACGTACCGTATTTTAAAATTAAGCATAATGCAATAAATAAAGTAAGTTTAATGCTAAATAGTGCAGGTACTAGTATGTACCTAAAATGTAATTAAATTCTAAATGGAAATATTGTCATTGTACTTTAAAAAAATGAATGACTGAATTCTAAATGATGCTAAATATTGTAACTATTGTACTTAAAACTAATTTTATTAAAAAATTAAAGAAACAATGTATATGCCTAAGATTGTATATGCCTACAATATTTGCACCTTGATTATGTCTATTACCATTATAAATTTATCCGAAATTGTTTAAATTTTAATATTGTGTACCTATGTTAGCATAATTTATATTATATGGTAACATAATTTGCCCTAACTGTCGAACGGTTAACATACGTGTGAATTTGCTCTTTGATTTAATACAAATAAAAGCTAAATTTGGACTTCTCTTACAATTAAAATCGTTCCAAGTTTTATAGTATTCCATTAACAAGTGTTATTCATATCAAGAATCATCAAAAAGTGTGTAAAAATAACGATTTGTGGTGTGAACTGTTAAAAATTTGAATCACGACTGGTCAACCGGTGAGCGCATGACAAGACTTTTTACGCACAGTACAAGCTACTCTCGCGGTTACGCTGCGCACTTAGGTAGCATATCGGCGTGCGCCCGCGGTCGGTGACTCATTTGAGCGCTCGCACCAAAGATTATTTATCGAAGACGGCGCAGTGTTCGCTGCCTACTTTACACTGCCTCTGGGAGGATAATCAATATAATTTTTTGGTGGTTCTGAATTACCATTATGGCCAGTGAATCGGACCGATCTAAAATCTTTACCAACGACTCGACCCCTTCCCGTAACGTGTCGACGAATAGAGGAAATAAGAGGCATGCCCGTGGATCTCCATCTCCGCCATCACCTTTATATAATAAAGAAGATATTCGGTCTATTATCCAAGAGATAATTAAGGCAGAATTCAGCGATATGTTGACACAATTCAATGAAAATTTGGTCAGCACAATGAACAATGAACTGGAAACAGTTAAGTCAGAAATGAAAGAGATAGTAAAATCTATGCAATTCATGAACAAACAATTTGAAGACTGAGAGTTACCAGAAGGCATCAAGCGAAACCATAAAGAGGCTAGAAATGGAAAACACGGAACTGAAGACAACCATGGCGAATCTTAGTGTGCGAATTAATAACTTAGAGCAGCAATCTCGATCGAGTAATCTTGAGGTACAATGTGTGCCTGAAACAAAATACGAGAATGTGTACACTATTCTCACCCAACTCGGGAAAGCTGTCAGCTGCGAGGTCCAGGAAAAAGACATATTGAATTGTACACGAGTTGCCAAAACCAATCCATCTAGTACACGTCCTAAATCCATAGTGGTTCAGTTAGCATCACCTAGGCTGCGCGATCAACTTTTAGCGTCCGTTGTTAAATACAACCAAAATAACCCGCAGAATAAACTGAATTGTGGACATCAGAAAGCACCAGTCTATGTCGTTGAACACCTTTCACCCAGCAACAAAACTCTTCACGCTGCAGCTAGGATTAAGGCAAAGGAACTGAACTACAAGTACGTTTGGGTCAGAAATGGCAAAATATTTGTGAGAAAAGTAGATGGAGCAGAATACATACTTATCAAAAACGCGGAAAGTCTAAGTAAAATCAAGTAATTCATCTTATTTTAATGTCATGTCGTAGTACCTATCTATCCTTTAAAATTCAACAATTTAACAATCTACTACCAAAACTGTATAGGTCTGCGAACTAAAACTAACACATTTTATGTTAACCTTTGTAGTATGAAATATGATGTATTAGTTTTAACCGAAACCTGGCTAAATAGTACTGTACTCAGTAGTGAACTATTTGATGATAGATATGTTGTTTACAGAAGAGATAGGGAGACAACAGGCTTTCATCCTAATAGGGATGGTGGCGGAGTTCTGATTGCTGTCTCAAAAAAAAATCAATTCAAAGCGCATTGATAAATGGCATAGTAAATGTGAAGATCTTTGGGTTACCATCGATATTTCGACTGCACATAAATCACGACAGTTAGCGCTCTGTGCAGTCTACCTACCTCCACCCGTATGTCTTCCAACAATTGACCACTTTATAGAACACTGTAATAACGTGTTTGAGACAGTAAATATCCCAATTTGTATAATAGGGGATTTTAACTTGGGCAAAATAGATTGGGCTCCGGGTGCCGTAAACGGTTCTCTACCTAACACTTGTCTGAGATTATTAGAATTTATGAACGTTAGTAAACTTTCTCAATACAATTTCGTAAAGAACTGTTCTGCGCGTACTTTGGATCTAGTTCTGTCAACCATATCTACGTGCAGTGTGAATGAAAGCAGTTGCTCTTTAACTCCTGTTGATAAACTGCATCCTCCGCTTGAGCTTATTGTGTCATTATTGAAAGAATCCAACCTCCCATACAATAGTCTCAAAACAAGAAAAAACTTTTATAAGGCAAATTATGAACATATTAAAACATACATTAGCGGACATGACTGGAATCAACAATTTGCTAATAGTAATGATGCAGATAGTATGTTAAAAGTATTCTATGAAGTTTTAAATAGTGCAATAAATACTTTTGTCCCAAATTGTAAGTCATTGGCTTGCCGCTACCCTCCATGGTTTAATAAAGCAATTATAAGAACACTCAAAGAGAAAAATAAGTTAAGATTACGCTTTAGGAAATATAAGAACCCGTTGGATGAATTGGAACTAAAATTAGTCTCGAAACGTTGTCAACAGCTGGCCAAAACTTTGTACAGTACATTTATGGAAAACTTAGAGTCAGAAATCAAAGATAATCCTAATCTATTCTGGACTCATGTTAAGGCTAAGCGCGGTGGGTCTAGTGTCTATCCTCTAACAATGACGGACGGTCAAAATATAACATCAAATGGTTCGGATATTTGTGATCTCTTTGGTAATTATTTCGCATCTGTTTACACCCCTGAGCATGGCACGGAATTTAAGAATGACTCAAATTTTCTTGACGCATTAGAAACTAATAGCCAGTGCCTGACAATACCAAAACTTGATACTACTCTACTCAAAAAGTTGCAATGTGTTAACATCAGGAAAGGAGCAGGTCCTGACGGCATCCCACCATTATTTATTTCTGCCTGTGCATCAGTCCTAGTTACCCCGTTATTAAAAATATACAAGGTGTCGCTAGCCACTGGCACCTTCCCATCTGAGTGGAAAAAGGCCAAAGTCGTTCCAGTATACAAGTCGGACAAAAAAGATATAATTTCCAACTATCGTCCTATCGCGATTCTCTCCACGTTTGCCAAGATTTTTGAGTCCATGATCTGCCCTTACATCCAACGCCATTTAAGGCTTTATCTCAGTGATCACCAACACGGCTTTGTTGCCTCAAGGTCTACTGCCACAAACTTACTGGCTTTCTCGGAGTCTCTAATTGAATCTATTGACTCAAATAAGCAAATTGATGTATTGTACACTGATTTCAGCAAAGCCTTCGATAAAATTCCTCATTCCATACTGATTCATAAACTAGCAACGCTGGTCCCTTGCTGAAATGGCTAAAATCTTATCTGTCAAAGCGTGAATTTTATGTTGTTGTTAACGGTTTTCAATCTGCCAGCAATTATTGCATGACTTCCGGTGCCTCACAAGGGTCACACCTTGCTCCTATATTATTTATCACATATATTAACGACCTTCCCCACTGCTTTGGCTTTTCCGATTGTTTTCTCTACGCTGATGATTTAAAGTTTGCTCGCATAATCGAATCACCGAGTGATATCCGGCTTCTACAAGAAGATCTAAATAGAGTTGTTAGATGGTGTGAGACTAACAAAATGGAACTTAACTTAAAAAAATGTTATCATTTGTCATTCTCAAGAAAGTCTCATCCAATACACTCGGAGTACTTCATAAATAATAAAAAAATACAAGAAGTGGATGCAATTAGGGATCTGGGAGTACTGTTTGATAAAAAAACTAACTTTTGTCCTCCACATCGAGAACATTATTAAGAAAGCGTCGAAAATGCTAGGGTTTGTGATAAGAAACACCAGGGGCTTTAAACAGGTTGGTACCAAAAAGATGCTGTCGGCCTAGAGTACTGCAGTGTTGTATGGAGACCACATTACGCCACACATAAGTTGCTTTTGGAAAGAGTTCAAAAACGGTTTTTGTGGCACCTTGCATTTTCTATAGGAAAAAATAAACAGCTGCTCTCCTATAATACGCGTCTTAAGTACTTTAAAATGCCCTCTTTGTCAACTCGGAGAGAAGTTATTGATGCCTTGTTTCTCTATAAGTTGGTTAGAAATAAAATTGACTGCCCAAACCTACTGAGTCTCCTAAAATTCCGTGCCCCAGGCCGATATCCGCGTAATCCTATCACACCATTATACCCTCCCTTGCGCAGAACAGTTCTGGGTGCCAACTCGCCGATTTCACGCATGTGTAAAAACCTAAACAGTTGCAGTGATCTTACCGATATACACCACGACAGCATAGGACAATTTTGCAAAGTAATTCTCGAGCACTGTTCACACACCCAATTTTACTAATAATGTTAATTTTGATTTTGAGATTAGTTGATGTGTTTGAAATAGTTGATGAGATTTTTGTTATTATATGCTAACTTTTAATGTTTTAATTTTAATGTTTTATTTTGTTATACTTTTTTAATTTTTATTTGAATTTTAATTTACTTAACTTAATTTAATTTCTTATTTGAATTTCCAATTTGAATTTAATATATATATTTTTTTTTAATAGATTTAATTTTGTAATGTTATAAATCTGTTTATTAATTTATTGTAATGTACCTAAATTTTTGTTATTGCAAATTACTTACCAAAAATGTTTGAAAAGCTTTAAATTGTATGTATCTTTTTTGGCATTGTAATATTGCTTTTTTACGTAACCATAAATATTTTCATATAAAAAGGAAGAGATGTGATATACTAATAAACGTAGCGTGACGCTTTACGGTTCCGTGTCGATTAGTCCTCACTTATCCCGGACAGCGAGTGCACGCACCCTTTTTTTTTTTTTTTTTTTAACGTGGTAAAATCATCAAATGAGTCCTCCTACCCAGGGCAGAGCGGGAGGGACTGTCAGACTTGTACTGACTAAAATCCACGGTGTCCTTCAGTAGCCCTTTATGTTCCAGGGTCACGGTAATTCTATGAGTCCCGCGACCCCGGCAGGCTTTGGCCCTCTAGAGGGGGGCCCCGTCATTATGCTGACACTCTTTGAGGCGCGCGTGGAACACAACGCGCCGTCGACCCGGGCATGGTCCATGGTCGGACAGCGAGTCGCCCATTACTCGCCGCCCGCATGCCCGCGCCTACGGTGGCCGGAGATCGTCTGCCGACGTCCGGCACCGTGGGCGTCTACCACTGCGGCTGGGGTGGAGGGAGGACGGTGTCCTCTCCCTCACGCGGCCCGCCTCCTCCTTCGCGAGCATGACTGCTTCGCAGAAGGAGGCGACCGCTTCCCACTCCGTCTCGCCCCGCAGCATGGCCTCGACCAATGCCGGGCGCGAGAGGTCTCCGCCTATCGCCGCCGTGAGGACACGGCGGTGCTCTGCCCAAGCGGGGCAGTCCTGCACCGTATGCTCCACCGTGTCCTCCGGGCGGTCCTCGCAGTGGTGACACCCAGGCGTTTCCTCCTTCCCCATATGACACAGGTACCTCCCGAAACTTCCGTATCCGATGAGGACCTGCGTCACGCGGTAGGTCAGGACGCCGTGACGCCTATCCAGCCACTCCTCAAAGAGGGGTCTTACCGCCGCGATTGCGGCGTGCCCGGAGTGCACGCACCCTTAAAGTTGTTCATCTACTTACTGATAATTTTTTTTTTTTTTTTTTTTTTTTTTTTTTATCGTGGTACTTACTGATAATTGAGTGGTTTTATTGTAAACCCTAACTAGTGTTTCTAGTGAACACCACACTGTCCATACACGGACCTTTCCATGTACAACAACGATAGTAATGCTTATTTCAACCAGTGACAGTGTTATCCAACTTTTAAAGTGAACAAATATTATAGAAACACGAAACAAGACATAAACAGTGACTAAGCAGTTTCACAGTCCCTCCCCGTGCTTGTGCTCGGAGACTTCAATGCCAAGAACTTGGCTTGGGGTTCTCGTTACACGGACGCGCGGGGTAGGATGGTGGAGGACTGGGCTCTGGAGACAGGCCTGGTCGTCCTAAATCGGGGTTCTGTCCCCACGTGCGTGTGGATGCCGGGCGAGTCGGTGGTGGACATCTCGTTCGCTAGCCCCGCTCTGTCGCCGCGTGTCGTTGACTGGCGCGTCATGGAAGGGGTGGAGACCTACTCCGACCAACGGTACATCCGGTTCGACGTCTCCACCCAGACCTCAAGCGCGCCGGTCCTACAGGCCCCGAGTGGTCCGCGATGGGCGCTGAAACAGCTGGACCGGGAGCTCCTCCTGGAAGCCTCGATCGTGCAGGCCTGGGTGTCATCACCGGTCAGGCCTGCCGACATCAATAACGAGGCGGGTTGGTTCCAGGAGGCCATGTCCGAGATTTGCGACGTGGCAATGCCCCGAGTTCAGCCAGGAAGCGCCCGGCGTCAGGTGTTCTGGTGGTCGCGAGGGCTGACGTCTCTGCGCGAGGCGTGCGTCGCCGCGCGGCACCTGTACGCCAGGCATCGCAGGCTCCGCATCCGCCCTCCGGATGCGGCAGCCATTGAGGCGGAGCTGTACGAGGGGTACAGAGCAGCGAAGACCGCCCTCCAAGAGGCTGTCCGGCGGGCCAAGAATCTGGCCCGCGCGGAGATGCTGGAGTCTCTGAACGGAGATCCGTGGGGGCGCCCTTACAAGATGGTGCAGGACAAACTCCGCACCCGGCCCACCCCCGCTGACGCAGAGTCTTCGGCCTGAGCTCTGGAGGACGTGGTGAGCGCTTTGTTCCCTTCGCGAGGAGAGCATCCTCCCCCGCCTATGACTCCGCCGCCGCGTGCGGTGCCGGAAGCGGATCACACGTATGACGATGACGACATTCCGGAGGTGACTGGGGTGGACCTGAGAGTGGCGGTACGCAGGCTGAAAGCCAAAAATACCGCCTCGGGACCTGATGGCTTGCCTGGCAAAGCCTGGGTCTTGGCCTTTGAGGCTCTCGGGCCCCGACTGGAAGGGCTCCTAAGCGCATGCTTGGAGAGAGGCTAGTTCCCGCTTCGTTGGAAGACGGGGAAGCTGGTCCTCATCCGGAAGCCAGGGCGCCCTGCGGACTCTCCGTCCGCATACCGGCCCATCGTGTTGCTCGACGAGGTGGGCAAGCTCTTTGAAAGAGTCATTGCCAACCGCCTCGCCGGGCACCTTGTGGGGATGGGGCCGGATCTTGCGGAACACCAGTTTGGTTTCCGCAAGGGGCGCTCGACGGTGGACGCCATCATGCGCGTGAGAGCCCTCACGACGGGGGACGCGGTGTCCCGGGGCGCGGTCGTCTTGGCGGTGTCTCTTGACATGGCCAACGCCTTCAACTCCATGCCCTGGAGCTGCATTGGGGAGGCACTCCGGTATCACCGAGTGCCAGCCTACCTTCGTCGTGTGGTCGGGGACTACCTGACGGATAGGGCCGTCATATACCCCGGTCAGAGCGGAGAATGGAACCGGCGAGAGATGTCGTGCGGTGTTCCACAGGGATCGGTTCTGGGACCGGCCTTGTGGAACATCGGTTATGACTGGGTGCTGCGCGCCGACCTCCATAGCGGCGTCAGCGTAGTTTGCTACGCTGACGACACGCTGGTACTGGCACAAGGGAGGTCGCACGAGGCGGCGGCCGACAACATGACACGCGGGGTTGCGATAGTCGTGGAGAGGATCCGGCAATTGGGTCTCGAGGTGGCATTGCACAAGTCCGAGGCCATGTGTTTTCATGGGCCTCGGAATGCGCCACCGTCGGGATCCCTACTGACGGCGGGAGGGGTCTCCATCGGCGTCGGGTCGACGTTAAAGTACCTAGGACTCGTCCTCGACAGCCGGTGGAACTTCGTGGAGCATTTCCGACGTTTGGCTCCCAAACTGGAACGGACAGGGGCTGCCTTCAAGCGGCTCTTGCCCAACCTGAGGGGTCCAAACGCCTCCTGCCGGAAGCTCTACGCGGGGGTCGTGCGGTCCATGGCCCTTTATGGGGCCCCGGTGTGGGCGCGTTCTTTGAAACTGCGAGCCACCCACTACCTGAACACGCCCCAAAAGGTGATAGCCATAAGGCTAATCCGCGGGTACCGCACGATCTCCGGCGAGGCGGCTAGCCTCCTTGCCGGATTGCCGCCATGGGATCTGGAGGCGATAGTCCTCGCGCGCCTGCACGAATGGCGCGCGGAGGCACTAAGTCGGTTGGAAACTCCGCTGCCGCGGCAAATTGCCGCTCAGCGGACAGACCTCCGGCGTGATCTCATGGCGACATGGAGAGCGCGACTGTCACAACCCCGTGCAGGGCACGCCAGCATAGTGGCGATAAGTCCCCTCTTTGAGGAGTGGCTAGAGAGGCGCCATGGCGCCCTCACCTACCGCCTGACTGGAAGGTTCCTGCACCGGATCGGGCGGGAGGAAACGCCCGGGTGTTTCCATTGCGAGGATCGTCCGGAGAACACGGTGGAGCACACCGTGGAGGTCTGCCCCGATTGGGCAGAGCACCGTCGTGTCCTTGTAGCGGCGATTGGCGGCGGCGACCTCTCGCGTCCGGCCCTGGTTCAAGCAATGGTCCGGAGCGAGAGGGAATGGGAAGCCGTCACCTCCTTCTGCGAAGCAGTCATGCTAGTGAAGGAGGTGGCGGGACGTGAGAGGGAAAGAACCTCACGTCCCAGCCGCCGCGGGAGACGCCCTGGGCGTCGGGGGTCACGTGGTGGCTCCCGGCCACCGTAGGCGCGGGCCTGTGAACGGCGAGCTATGGGCTAGCTCGCCGTCCGGCCGTCTTATGACGACAGGCCGTGTCGACGGCGCGTTCGTGTTCCACGCGCGCCTCAAAGAGATGTCAGCAATGATGTAGGGGCCTGCAAGGGCCGATGCCTGCCAGGGCTGCGGGACTGTTCGAAAGAGATACCGTGGCCCTCGAACACAAAGGGCAAAGAAGGAACATGGATGGGTTTTAGTCAGTACAAGTCTGACACTCCCTTCCGCTCCGCCCAGAGTGGGGGGGTCATTTGATGATTTCCCATCCGAAAAAAAAAAAAAAAAGCAGTTTCAGAGTACATCCAGAAGATCATAGTCGTCAATACCGTTCAAACAGGTTTGCTATAACACATTAATTGACACATCCATCATTACAACAGAATACTGAATTCCACTTCAAAATTATAAATAATTATCTCAAACGAACAGTTATGAATTCAAAGTCACACTTCGCATCAATGTAAACAAAGAAATGCTGAATAGATGACTCACTCAACCAATCAGCAATCAGCTAAAACATTTTGACAGAATTATCTTCGTCCAGAAACTCAAAGTTCCATACCTGAGCACTAGCATTTTGAGACTACGTTCCACTACACGCTAATATAAAATAATCAAATAGCAATGGAGGAATTAAACCATATTACATACCGTAAAATACAGAGAACTAGCTCCCTAAATGACGTCACCAGAGATAATTCGGCACTTTTCGATACTACGATGATGAGCTTGCCAAATTCATCCATAAATACCAGTCAAACAGTACTTGATTTGAACGAAAAAGTGAAACAATACTCGGACAATTTATTAATAGCACATCAGGAAATTGAGAATCTTAACTCTGAAAACTTTAGATTAAAATCGGATATACAAAGATATTTAAAAATTATCGAAACCTACAAAACTTTGAATAAAAACGACAATCAGAATATTACACCTCGATCAGGAAACGGGCAACTAGAGGTATTAGAAAAAGTAGGGAAAGACTATTTGAGCTTTATGGCCTTAAGCCCTATATAAACACTGACACTTTTAACAAGTATGTTGCTAAGTATTCAAATAAATTTAAAAATACATGCAAGGCTGCCAAAGCCCTGCACATTAGCAACAAGATCAAAACTGCAGAAAACAAAATTAAGACAGTTTGGAAAGTCATAAATAACGAGACTAACAGGAACAAAATACGTAACACTAGCTACACATTAGATACAGCGTGTGGTCCTAAAAGCTCTAATCAGGAAGTAGCTCATGAATTTGTAAATTTCTTTACCGATATACCGTTAAAAACTACGGAGGCTCTTAATTCCTCTCCTGAAGTCTCAATGGGTTTATTAAAGGCGAATGTGTCTGGCTGCCTGGCTGAATTTAAATTTAAACACATAAACCCTATGATAGTTATTAAAGCTTTCCAGCAAATAAAAGTCAAACTGACCGAAGATCTTTGGGGAATGTCTATCAGAGTTTGTACATCCATAGTTGAGACTATTGCACCATACTTAGCTTTAATTTTTAATTTGTGTGTAGACCAAGGAGTTTTCCCTGATCTAATGAAATACAGTAAAGTCATACCTCTGTTCAAATCCGGAGATAGTAAAGATACTAATAATTATAGACCTGTATCCGTGTTGCCAGTTTTTAGCAAGGTTTTTGAAAAGGTAATGCTGAATCAAATGCTCAATCATTTTAACACCAACAGAATCTTACACGATCAACAGTATGGTTTCACCAAGGGACGTTGTACAACTGACGCCGGTGTAACCTTATTAAAGCACATTTTTACTGCGTGGGAAGAGTCCCAAGCCGCCATACGAATATTTTGTGACCTCTCCAAAGCATTTGATTGCGTAAATCACGACACATTACTTTTGAAACTTGAGCATTACGGACTAGGTAAACTTGCACTTAGTTTGATGAAATCTTATTTGAAGGATAGACAACAACAAGTTCAAATAAATGGTGTTAATTCACAGGGTTTAAAAGTAAAAATGGGGGTTCCGCAAGGCTCAATATTGGGTCCTTTCCTCTTTTTAGTGTATATAAACGATCTACCCTATTTATTGAAAAACCAATCTCATAATATCGTCGACCGTAGGTTCAATTGGGGTAAGTGACAAAATACGATTTTTCAGGAGAGGCCGACAAAGTTTTTTTTCGGACTAAATCGATTATAACTTTTGTTGTAATTAACCTTTTTCGGATCTGATTTCACACATAATCTTATATTTTATTGCTCTGTCTACTTGTATAACATTTATTTAAATAAATTAGCTATTTAAGAAAATAGACGTCCCTTACACCAAAGTATTTTGTTAGTAATGTCCCTTACTGACCAATTATCTTGTAGTCCCGTCCCTTACATTAAATTGACCTGTGTTGGATCGAATCTATTAAAGAAAAAATAGTGTAAACGACTTGTTGAAAAAAATTATGAAAGAAAATATAGTGTAAAGAGATTGTTGACAGAAAATGAAGTACACACTTTTGACGTACGGATATCTTAAATTTGGAAATCGTTATAGAAAATCATTTAAGAGACATGAAAATGTATTAGAACCGTGTGTATGTTTTATTGCGTGGCGCTTTCATGCAATGTTTGTACATTGTAATAGCCAATTTCTATTAGTTGGAATAAAACAATTTTATATCATTTAATATATTTATTATAATGAATTAATCAAATTTAAAAAAAAATGATAACAAATACCTATACTTACTTTGAATTCTTATTCAAATAAAGGAGTAGCTGCAAATAATCATAATAGAGCCTATTAGGCATTGTTAGTCAGATTATTTAAAAAAATATATATATTATGAGCTAAAAGAGTCCAGCTCGTCACGCAATCTCCTTCTGGGCCTACCGCGTCGCCGGATTCTGTTGTTCGGAACCCAATCAGTTGCCACTTTAGCCAATTTTTTTTAAATGTGGCTTGTCCATTTCCATTTTAATTTGGCGGCTGTGTTGCAAACGTCTGCGATTTGGGTCTTGGATCGAAGTACACTGTTTCGTACACGGTCAGAAATTTTGACTCCTAGTATACTTCGTTCCATGGCTCGCTGGCAGACCCCGAGTGCGGAGTTCTGACGCTTCGTTAATGACCACGTTTGCGCTCCATAGTTGAGGGTGGGAAGGATGCACGTGTCCATGAGTTTCCTTTTGAGAGAAAGTGAAAGTGATCCTTTCATGAAGTGTTTCATCGACCAATAGCTCTTCCAGGCGTTTTCGGTGCGTCGAGCGACTTCTTTATCTTGCCTCGCCTGGAAGGAGACTATTTGGCCGAGGTATACATACTCATGGACATGCTCTATCTCCACACCCCCTGTCTACTTTGCGTTTTGTGCTTTTTGTCATTAACTTCGTTTTCGTCATGTTCATTTTGAGTCCGACCTCGAGGCTGGCGTGGCTCAGTTGTTCGAGCATGACGCCCAACTCAGCCGCTGAAGACAGGAAAGGACAGAAGATTGGCTTAATGAATTGAAGCCATTGGATTCAGTTTTTCCAAACAAATATAATCTGAAAATGATACAGCAACAAATTAGAAAATTGCTAGTATTAGGGTGAATATCAAAACAGCAAATTTTACGTGTCCACGTTGAGAATCGAGGTGTAAAATGATAGGATGTTTCTGATTTTTTTTTGTAGTGAACTACGTAACTTGGTTCAATTAGGGCCACATTTATTTTTTTATAAGTGTATATAAATCTTGAAGGAAAAAAAAAATCGCCTTCAAATTCAAGTTTGGTGGCTTGTCCCAGTTCCATTTTTTTAATGTAATTGCGTTCACCAAAGTAACAATTTGAGGTACAATAAAAAATAAACAATTTTGTTAGTATAAGCATTAGTCAAATTATCTAAAAACAATTAAACCACATTATAAAATCTTATTTAAAAGCACAGGACACTCGATCAAAGTTTGTCCAAGCAAAAATCAAAATTTTTCTGGCACTTTTTCAACTTACTATAACATGAAGTTTCGTGCGTGTGCGATCAATCGCGTTATTTATTTCGCATCTGTCAGTCGTGCCATTAGTGCGATTGGTGTCAGGTGTGTGATTAGTGCTGTGATTACCCTCCAAAAACATAAGTACTCGCCTTGGGCGGGACGGGGGACAAGAATTGTTCAATTTTTGGTGGATCGATTTACTGTTGATTTTAAAGTGCTATAATAGTAAGCTACATGCTACAGCTAATGATTTGGGTGACCCATAAATCAATGACATTAATTTAATTTTAACTTAAAACCCTTATTTTTTAAGATTTTTTTTATGCCTGGTTCCAATTTTGGTGGCTCAATTTTGGTAGTTTAGGTGGCGTTTTCACGCCACCAAAATAGAAAATGACCCACCAGATTTTAATTAGGTACTGTATATGTATTGTTAGGAAGAACAGGTTTTACTTAGTATTAGGAAGAAATGAGGTTTTATGTGGCACATGTTAGTTCTATGGCAAGGAGTGACAACTTAGAAATTGTCTCTGGTCGCGGGAGACGCTGGTTGGGAATATCGCTCAAAGGGCGGGAAGATTTATATTTTCCTATTTTGTGAACTAAATCACTATTTTGTGAACAATTACGTGTTAATTGAATTCGTTATGATTTGTGGCGGTTTAGGTTAGTTTCAGTGATTGATATTTTGTTCCAAGTTAGAATAAACTGTTGTATTCATTATTTTGTGAACCTCGTTGTCTTCTTTTTAAACATCTTCGCTTATGTTTGCTAATATCAGAAGTGGGATAAAGAACTTAGATTGCCCACTAAAGTATAAAACATTCAAGGAACAAAATAACAATTACCCTTCAACCTATAGTCAAAATGGTGGTTTTGACTTTTTCGTTTTTATTCTTGTCATTGTTGTTATTTCGCGTGTGTGTGATTAAATATCAAACTTTGTGATAAATATGCCGAGAAGGTGTGACCACCGTTGTTCACGAGATTGACCTAGAGGTGGCTCGCGAGGCCGCTAGTGATGAAGATCTAACCCTGAGAACCCTGTTCGTGAGTTCACTTCGCGTTCGTTTAGCCCCGTTAACTTGAGCGATGTTCCGCAACGAGTTCGTACAAACAACTCGAGTGTCTTTCAACAACGCCGTGCGGTAGTAGCAATCGGTTGGAGCCACTCCGCGTGCTTTTCGCGAGTAGCTTCTCTGTCTCAAGGGTGGCACGAAATTTGGCTAAATGAATGGGTCACCAATGACCAACCGATAAGTTGTGAAATCCCGATCGTTGGCCAACGAATTATTAATAAATCCCTTCGCAAATTGATCGACACTGTCCTTCTTTTAAGTAATACCATGGAGGGCTGTATCGGAGTGTATCGCCTTGCTCCGAAAAGTCCAACAGACTCGCAAAATCAGGCTTGACTGCCGAAGTCAAATATTTAGGCGACATTAAGCTTTGATCAGGTTAGGCCGAGCCGAGCCCCCGAAAAGGCCACGGCGCGCGGCGCAGTGTTTCGCGCACGTGTTCAAGGTGTGCGACGAGCCGCACCCCATGCTGGTACGCGGCATGCTGGAGGCCTGCATGCGCCAGTACATCCTTGAGGCCTACAAGGTGATCGCGAAACTGTGCAAGCTGGGCTATGCGGTGGAGGACATCGTGAGCAACATCTTTCATGTGAGCGAAACGCTGGACGCGAGCGAGGCCGTGCGCCTGCCGCTGCAGCTGGCAGGGCTGCTGGCGCGCTCCTGCCGCGCACTGAGCCGCGGTGCGCGAGGTGCGGCTTACGCACATGCGCGTGGCGTACGGGCTGGCGTCGCCGCTGCAGCTGGCAGGGCTGCTGGCGCGCTCCTGCCGCGCACTGAGCCGCGGTGCGCGAGGTGCGGCTTACGCACATGCGCGTGGCGTACGGGCTGGCGTCGCCGCTGCAGCTGGCAGGGCTGCTGGCGCGCTCCTGCCGCGCACTGAGCCGCGGTGCGCGAGGTGCGGCTTACGCACATGCGCGTGGCGTACGGGCTGGCGTCGCCGCTGTAGCTGGCTGGCTGCTGGCGCGCTGCTGCTGCGCCGCCGCCGCGCACTAAGCCGCAGTGCGCGAGGTGCAGCTCACGCACAGGCGCGTGACGGACGTTCCTTTAGCAAGTAGACTGCGGGATGCTTGTCTAAATGATTAAGTGATGCTTTATGTTAGACAGACTGCGGGATGTCTAACCTTTATTTAGTAAACTGCGGGGTACTAAACTCATGTAGAGGACGGACTGCGGGACGTTCCTTTAGCAGGTAGACTGCGGGATGCTTGCCTACATGATTAAGTGATGATTTATGTTAGACAGACTGCGGGATGCCTAACCTTTGTTTGGTAAACTGCGGGGTACCAAACTCACGTAGAGGACGGACTGCGGGACGTTCCTTTAGCAAGTAGACTGCGGGATGCTTGCCTACATGATTAAGTGATGATTTTATGTTAGACAGACTGCGGGATGTCTAAGGTTTGTTTGGTAAACTGCGGGGTACCAAACTCACGTAGAGGACGGACTGCGGGACGTTCCTTTAGCAGGTAGACTGCGGGATGCTTGCCTACATGATTAAGTGATGATTTATGTTAGACAGACTGCGGGATGCCTAACCTTTGTTTGGTAAACTGCGGGGTACCAAACTCATGTAGAGGACGGACTGCGGGACGTTCCTTTAGCAAGTAGACTGCGGGATGCTTGCCTACGTGATTAAGTGATGCTTTATGTTAGACAGACTGCGGGATGTCTAAGGTTTGTTTGGTAAACTGCGGGGTACCAAACTCATGTAGAGGACGGACTGCGGGACGTTCCTTTAGCAAGTAGACTGCGGTATGCTTGCCTACATGATTAAGTGATGCCTCCTGCCTCGCCTTGGTACGTGATCAAGGATCATGTGTGAAGGAGGTGGAGAAGTTTTTAAAGTTGTGGTCACATTTCAGATGACGAATTGTATGATCCCGGTACAGGGTCATCATCAGCGTCCCAACCACCTAATGGTGAGGTGTTCGGGAGCAGTCGTGAGGCCTCATCTGCAGACTTGGCCCCGGTGCGCGACGAGCATCACGAGGACTGCGACGAAGACGACGTTACGTTGGGATAGACCTTTAGGGGATAGGTTCCTATTGTGAGGTTATGTATAAGGAAGGCGCCGAACGTGCGGGTGCGTCCCAAGGCGTGTGTCGCCCAACGTTGGTGTTTGTCACCCGGATAGCGTTAGTCGCTGTAGTAAAGTTTTCGGCAGTAATATAGGACGGTTGGGACGCTGACCATCTTATATTTTTGCCATTCTGAACTTTCCATTGGTACGTGGTCAGCATGTGTTGCTTACACGAATAACCATCGTAAACACTTTCAGATGACGAAAAAGCATGACCTGGACCGTTCTGAAAGTAACGAGCCTGTGCCCGTGGCGTTAGGGCTACCCATACCTGATCCCGATGCTGGAATAGGAGCAGTGCGCTACCAAGATCATCGCTTTGCAGATGCAACCTATAACTTTCAAGTCGAGGGCGACTTGGCGTCAGAAGAGGCCGTGTTAGGAAGAACAGGTTTTACTTAGTATTAGGAAGAAATGAGGTTTTATGTGGCACATGTTAGTTCTATGGCAAGGAGTGACAACTTAGAAATTGTCTCTGGTCGCGGGAGACGCTGGTTGGGAATATCGCTCAAAGGGCGGGAAGATTTATATTTTCCTATTTTGTGAACTAAATCACTATTTTGTGAACAATTACGTGTTAATTGAATTCGTTATGATTTGTGGCGGTTTAGGTTAGTTTCAGTGATTGATATTTTGTTCCAAGTTAGAATAAACTGTTGTATTCATTATTTTGTGAACCTCGTTGTCTTCTTTTTAAACATCTTCGCTTATGTTTGCTAATAGTATTGTTATTACCTATACAGAGTGGTGATGACAATACGACAATAAATTAAACTTCGCATACCTCAAGACGTTCCCAATATACATAAAAAAAATCATTTGAATATATCAAGTAGTTTAGTCACAGGAAATTAATTTTCATCTTCAACATTTGCTACATGATGTATCTGATTTTAAGGAAGCACTAACAGGTTAACGACCCCCGCATCGGTAAAACAGCAAATCATTAAAGACACGTTGCCAACTCGCTATTTAAAAACTTTCGCCAAATTCGTTTTTAAATTTGATTTACTGCAAATTATACCTTAAACTAGGCCAATAAGAGTCATAAAGGGTATCCTCAGAGTTAGATAAGAAAATAACGCATGCGGAAGTTGAACTATGCACTGTTTTGGTAAGTGCGAAAGAGATAAATGTAATTTGGTTTGTTTGTACTTCATTTTCTTGTCGAAACTTGAAACTACAAATGTAGGTCACGGTCAGTGTGTCATTGCAATCCTGTGACGAACAACGCGTCATCGCTTCGTAAGCGCATGAGTACCGCAGGACGTACTTTCTTTGCCCGCCTCGCCGCGCCTCCTTTGAAGTACCCGGCGCCCGCGTTCGCGTGTTTGTGATTTGTTAGTTATCATAAGTGCGAATTGGGCGCTTTATTTTAGTGACAGGACACGTAACATTTTAATAGGTATCGAGTTAAGTAGTCAAGTGAATTGTGCGAGATTAGACTCTTAGTTTTTATTGTGTTTTCGTGTTTTTTTGTTTTGTTTGTAGGTAATAATCATGCCTCGTTACACCTACACAGCTTCGGAATACACCGACATGGTTTTAATTTACGGGGAGTGTCACAGAAATGCCGCTTTGGCTATACGGACATATCGAGAGAGACAATTTAGTGACGTAGGTACTTATCTAAGTGATTGAACAGTGATCCAGATAGTGATTAATAATTTCATTAAAAAATAACCAGCGGATGAGAGGTGCCTGATTGTTTGGTGAATAGTCTGTGATTTAGTGTAATTGTTTTTACTGAACATTAGCCAAAAGATCAAGTCACTACAGGACCGCGTTGTTGCCGCTCTTACCACAGGTTAGTGAACCAATATTCACAAATGGTGTTCTCAGTTTTATGCCATTTAGTTTGTTTGAAAATTTTTTTTTTTCTATTTCGATTTTGGGATTTTTTTGATAGTTTAGAATTGTTCCTATGAACTAGTATTATGCGTGTTTTCATTTATTGTCGTATTATCGTCTCCACTCTGTATAGCTAGTTTTTACGTTGCAAGACAGTTGGATTAGCAAACAAATACATGTTATGTACTTGGCAGTTAGTAAGACCTATTATTATAAGGGTTGCATACTAATGACCAAGTTTCTTTTTCATATATATTTATTTTGTTGCTTTTTAGAATGCCAAAACAGACCAGCGAAGAGAGGCTGCTTAAAAGCACTTCACCGTTGTCATTGGGGACTTATTTATTTATTTATTTATTTATTAAAACTTTATGCACAAGAACTGCACAATGGCGGACTTAATGCCGTAGGCATTTTCTACCAGTCTACCTTAGGGTGATGCAGAGATAATATAAAGTAGGTGCAATAACAGAAAGAAAGACTAGAACATATTTATAACTAAAACATATAAGAATAAATACTTATATACATACATATAATAAACTATATAAAGTTAAGAGAGATAAACAAGAAAAACTACAACAACTTCAGTTCTGAGACGAATCTGCCAACTTCTTGCGTATATGTTCCCGAGCTTTCACTTTGAAAGTGAACTGACTGGTCACCGTCCTGATACTCTGAGGGAGCGCATTCCAAAGGAAAACCGCCTGGACAAAGAAAGAAGATTTTATAAAACCAGAGCGGTGAGATGGACATCGTAAAAGACAGTTGTTAGCGGAGCGAAGATTCTTGCTGTGCGCAGAGCATAAATATTGACAATTAGACGTCAGATAAGAAGGAGAAGTGGGTTTGTGAAGAAGAGAAAACATGGTTGTCAAAGCCCTCAATTCTCTGCGCTGCCGAATGGGTAGCCATCTTAAAAGCGATCGATGTGCAGATACATGATCATACTTGCGGAGATTGAAGACGAATCGAATGCAGTTATTAAGAAGTCGGTCAAGTTTATTGAGGAGATCTGCATTCAGGTCATAGTAGCACACATCACCATAGTCAATTATGGGGAAGATTAGGGACTGTACAAGCATAGCCTTAATGTGTGATGGGAGAACATTTTTCAACCGGTAAAACAACTGCAACGTTCCGGTGACCTTCCTGCTTACAATCGCGACCTGCTTACGCCAGTCAAGGCAAGTGTCAACATGCAAACCGAGATCCTTGACGTCAAAGCTAAACGGAATCACTGTGCCATCAAAAGTCACCGGTGGCACCGCTACCCCATTCAGCCTTCTCAAACTATGGGGGCTTCCTAAAATAATAGCCTGGCACTTGATTGGGTTAACCGCCACACCGAAACGATCAGACCAGTTTTTGACTACACGTAAATCCCGGTTTAGCTCCTCGATCGCACCGGATAAGCTGTCGACACCTGCCTGACAGCAAAACAAAACTACTTCAACGCAAAACTAGGCAATTTGGGGTTGGACGTTGGAACCACCGGGGTCACCAACTGGCTAGTTTTATGGAGAAGGAGGGCCTCTATAGGATGAACTCCTTCTTCAGAAAGAATAATAAACTATTTTATGACCTATGTTTTCCGATTAATAAAATAAAGGTTTCGCTAATTAAAAAACCTAAGTGGATAACACCGGGACTAAAAAAATGTTCCAAACGGAAAAGGGTCATGCTATGGGAATATCGAAAGTCGCCTAGCTCAGAAAATAAAAACAAACTAAAAACCTACACTAACAGATTAAAACACATAGTCAAGCAAACACAAAAAGCGCAAAACAGTCATTTTATAGATACGTCCGAAAACAAGAGCAAAGCTACGTGGAGTATCATTAATAAACAGAAAATAAATTACCCAAAAGAAGGAATTTGCAGCATAAAGATTAACAATAAAGTTGAAAATTCTCCAGAACAAATAACGGAATCATTTAATGAATATTTTATACATTTTAATCAATCTCAGAATGACATTAACTATAATAATACACTGACATTTGACACAAATCCTAATTCAATTTTCATGACACCTACGATACCCTTTGACATTATTAAAATAATCCAATCATTGAAGAATACTAATAGTGCTGGATATGACGATATTACCACTAAAGTGATTAAATCTACGTCTCAAATTATTGCACCAATACTCAGTCACATTATAAACAACTGCATTGAGAAAGGCGTATTCCCAGAAAGGCTGAAAATTTCAGTAATCAAACCTTTGTTTAAAAAAGGTGACAGGCAAGATCCAGGTAACTACAGACCTATTGCACTTATTCCGGTCTTCTCTAAAATTTTCGAAAAAGTAATGCATAATAGTATACAAGGTGTTGCTTTGCATCCTCGTCAAAATTCAGGAGGTTGTGTTAAAAGACGTAAATAATCAATATAAATTACGGAACCTGGTCAATAATAATAAACGCTGTGTTTTTTTGTTGTTTAAATTTGACACTAATTCAGAATGAAGCTCTTCGCAAAAGAAGAGAATCACCCGTCGCCTTTCATGGCACGAGGCACCGCCCACTTACACCTACGACACACAAACATGCGGATACGCACGTGCGCGCTTTATACCTACAGTGACCGAATGGCAATGATTTTATCCTAGTTCGAACTCGAAAATCACTTTCGTTATTGTCATAAATTTCGCTTAATAATTAATTCATTTTTAAGTATCATAAGAATGCGGAAATCTTACTAATAAAAGTAGTACTAGTGCCCCAAAGAAAAGTTCACTGACCTACTGTAAGTACGGTGGTAATCAGCTGATTAACAAAATGTTAGTTTTGTTATGGCGTTTTATTGCAATTCTGCTGAATGAACAATCCTAAAATTGGTAATCTTAGATTTTAATAATAAAAACATGTAACAATCCTACTACCTACCGGTAAGATTTAGGTAAGTATAACCTGAGGCGCACAGCTGTTTGTTGGCTATGTTGGTACTTGCTGCATAGATCAGCGCGCGCTCGTATTTACCTAAATGCGCCGAGTACGCATTGTAGGTAAACACAGCCCAAGGTTTTCGTACCGTTATGATTTTGTTTTTAGTTGTGGATTGAATTTGGAAATTGAAATTGGTTGATTTTAAATTTTCCTTCCTACTTAACGGGCTTAGGACCGGCAAAAACACCTTAGACCGATCTACTAAATCTAAAATGTGCTAGTTATGTAGGCATGTGGCGGTAATTTTGTTTGATAGGTATTATTGGCGTAGTTAAAAATTTGAAATCAACTTATTTACACTAATAAAATTGATTTAGCTAACGTATTTACAAATGATTGTTTATGTACAAATAAATAAATTACCTACTTAGGTTACCTGGAGGTATTGTTCGAAGTTTCCACCACCACACTCTAGGCACAGTCTAGCACGACGTCGCTGATTATCTCTCAGTTTACGCAACACTAACACATTCGTTTTTAAAGTGTCGAAAGCACTGATCACTCTTGCACGTAATTCTGTTACACTTGTGACTTCCTCCGTGTACACTAACCTTTTAACGTCTCCCCACAAATAAAAGTCCAGGGGCGTCAGGTCCGGAGAACGCGGTGGCCAGGCCACAGGTCCACCGCGGCCGATCCACTGGTTGCCAAACCTTTCATTTAAGTACTCGCGTACTTGCCGACCGTAGTGAGGGGGGGCACCATCCTGCTGGTAGAAAAAGTTGCGATGGAGTGCCAGGGGAACGTCCTCCAACATCTCCTCGACAACGTTTTGCAATAGTTCCAGGTATGTGGCGCTGTTGAGGTAACCGTCGATAAAATAGGGTCCAAGCACGTGGTCCCCTATTATGCCAGCCCACACATTTAAACTAAACCGCACTTGGAACGCATGTCGTTGAGTCACGTGCGGGTTATGGTCGCGGTGAGCCCACCAGTGTTCGTTATGAACATTGTAGACGCCAACTCGAGTAAATAAACACTCGTCCGTCCACAGGATGTTGGCGTCTTGGTGTTCTAGCAACCAGCGACAAAACGGAACCCGTGCGGCGTTATCACCTGGGTGTAGGTCTTGCACCTTGCGGTAATGAAACGGGTGCTGCTGTTCACGTCTCAGTAGTCGCCACACTGTGGTGTGGTGCACTCCAAACCGTCGACCAGCCTCCCGCGTGCTTGCCCGTGGCTCTCGCTGGAAGTACTCCAGGATATCTTCCTGCAAGGCGACAGGCAGGGCTTCGCTGCCGCGAGCTTGAGCATGCCGTGGAACGTCAAACTGCCGATGATCTCGCAGTCTCTGCGTAGCAGCCAGCATAACGCTCTGTGATGGGGGTTCCCGATTGGGAAAGAGTTCCGCGAACAGCTGGATGGCTCGACGTAGGCTGTCTCCGCTGATGGCATACAAGCGGACCATTTCCACCAACTCAACATTGGAGTAATTGTCCGTCATCTTGCACTACATACGAGTACACGGGGAGCGTAATTTGCATGCACATGCACACGGCTCGCCGGTTTCGATTGCACTGACCGCGGGGCCCGCAGGGGTGCGATTGGGCGGAGTTTAGGGAATATGAAATTATTGAATGAACGTTTGCGTTTGTTTGTGTGTGAGAATTGGCGGTTTAGGGCTAGTATTAGACAGGTCGCGTTTTAATACGGGTGGTGTTACACTTACTATTTCCGATAATAAGAAAAAAAAATACCTACTCATTTTATTATTGATTCGGGTCGAGAATCATTAGTATAGTGACCTCCTTGAATTTGACGAGGATGCAAATCAACACCTTGTATATTCTTTCTTAGAAACAAACAAAATCCTAATCAGCGAACAGTACGGTTTCAGGAAAAATAAAAGTATTAATTCCACAATATATGCGCTTGTAGAACATGTCTTGACTAATATGGACAATGGAACTCCTGTAGTTGCATTGTTTATGGATATGTCAAAGGCATTTGACCATGTTAGCCATAAAATACTCCTAAACAAATTGGAAAAATATGGTATCAGAGGCAACATCCTTGAACTTGTTGAATCATACCTTACCAATCGGCAACAATTTACATGTATCAATAAAATCAACCCCCGTACAAAAACAGAAATTACATATCAATCCAAACATCGGGAATGTTTATGCGGGGTACCACAGGGCGGTGTACTTGCTCCATTATTTTTCATCATATATATTAACGACATGCCTAAACTCATTAACAATCCTATGATCTTGTTCGCAGATGATAGCACAATATTATTTAAAAGCAAAAATGATGACACACTTGAAAAAGAAATTAATGACAACCTAAATGACATAATATCCTGGCTAACAGAAAATAACTTAAAAATTAATCTAAATAAGACTAACTACATCTCATTTGAACAAAAAACAAATAATAAAAAACCAGACGTTCGATATGGTAATACAAGTATTCAGGATACTGATCACACAAAATTCTTGGGCATGTGGATAGATAAAGGCATGAACTGGAAAATGCATGTTGAGAGCTTGTGTGAAAGACTTAGCCAGTGCTCCTATGCCCTTTATAACCTAAGGAAAATATCAAGTCAGGCCACCCTTTTAGTGGCATATCATGGTTATGTGTCATCAACATTACGCTACGGACTTATGTTTTGGGGAAACTCGCCAGACAGAGAAGTGGCGTTTAGGGCACAGAAGAAATGCATAAGGGCAATATGTGGCATACAAAATACAGAGAGCTGTAAGCCATATTTTCAAAAGCTTAAGTTACTTACACTCCCGTGTCTTTATATACACGGTTACTTTTAGGTCGTTCTGGAACCGAAAGCCATGAACTCGATCATCGAACTCGAAACGATTGGGACTATTTTTTTTAAAAAGTAAGAATAAAAAAAATCGCGAAAAATAAAATTTAATGTTTTTTTTGTGAAATAATGAGAACTCGAAGTAATGCTTCTTTGCGGTAAATGCATATGTGTGTGTAAAACGTAAACACGATCGGCAACACATACGAACGGTACCCATTGAAAAATCCATTCATCGATCAGACAGTATGATCCGTAAGCCACGCCCCCACCCCACGCTCTAGACTCTAGCCGACCGGGCGCCCGCCCGCCCTTCCTTCCTTCCTAGTATTGTCACGCGTTTCGCTGTATTAGGTCATTCCCGCGCAACCTAATCTCGAGCTAATAATGAGTTGGCAATACGTGTTCTCCAACGTGGAGTATTGGGCAATGGTGGATTTTTATGGGATGGCGGTCTTATTTAGAGATGCTGCAAACTGATACCGCTGTTGCTAGAGGATGTGCCTCTGGCATATTTACGCGGTATGTTCTACCAGCATGATGGATGCCTGGCTATTTTGCTACTTCAGTGCGTGCGTACCTAAACAGTGAGTTTGGTGAGCAGTGGATAGGTCGTGGTGGCCCTGTGGCTTGGCCCGCAAGGAGCCCTGACTTAACACCCTTGGATTTTTATTTGTGGTTCGAAATTACTAGTTTATTTCGAGGAGCGTACCTACTACTCGAGATGAGTTACGAAGTGCGATAGTGGACGCATTTAATATTGTGAAAAGTGACAGAGACACATTAGGAAAATTAAAAGACAATTTAATGAAACGTGCCCGTTTATGTATCGAGCGAAGTGGACTCCATTTTGAGCAGTTGCTTCGATTCAGGGAAGTGTAATTATCTAATTTATGTTCTTAGCCTTAGTTAGTTTTATGTTGATTATGTTTGTATAGCTCCAATTTTTTAAATACGCCTGCGCCTGAAATACTTTTTCTTGAGAATAAAAGAATACTTACAAAGTAAGTAGGTACATAATTAGACGTAAAATGTATTACTGACGCGACGACGGTCCTAAGCCCGTAGAAAGTATAAAGGAAAAATTAGAGTTATTTAACTGTTATGTACGTAAACATAAATGCAATTTAGATCGAACAATGGTCATGAATGCAGAATCAAACGATTTATTATTGTCACGGGTAGGTACCTACTACCTAGGTATCTGCAGTAGCAACAACGTGGTTGTTACTGACGTCGTGTAGGTAGGTATGTAAGTATCTATCTAATTAGTTCATCCGCTAGGCCTTAGATAGGTACATAAACAAATAAAATAAAATACATACGCGATAGATAAGTTGGTTCGCAAATAAAAATACGAAAAGCGAATTCAGACTTTATTTCTTAACTGCAAACGGTGAAAATTAGAAATTTTACCAAACTAGGTAGGCTAAAAGTAATGTTTACTAAAAAATATTCTGAGAAACCGATTGTCTCGTGTCCGACCTGACTGTTACAAAGATGCACAACCGAATTACACGGTTAACGTTATGAAAATAAGGTCTTAATTCCAACCTAATACTTCCAATACCTCCTGATACCTGCAACTAATAATGAACTCTATTCGACAGACGAAACGATTCGTTTTTCTGTGCGAACTGCCTGCCTTTGTAGCATTGCCGCAAAAGAAATGTTAAAAGCAGTATTATTTTATGAATCACAATATTATGGTAGGTAGGTTCATTGGTCGACAGGTCGACTCTCGATTCAAGGCCTAACTCCCAAGCGTACTGTCGTCGTGTCGGTGTCTAGTTGAATAGGTACGAGTACCAACTAGTGATTTCGTGATGCGAGAGTGGTGAATTAAATGCCAATTAATTTCTCTCGTTAACGAAGAGATGTGATAGTGGTAAACACGTGCTTCTGATACGAACGAGAGATGATGTAGGTAAATGAACTTACACCAACCTAAATCGTACCTAAAACGTACTTATTTGCAGTCGGATATCAAATTCGTCCGACGTCCATTGACCTCACTCACAGCTGTGCCGCGCTACGTCATTATCCAGCGGATCGCGTACGATATTGCGTTTATGAATGAAATAGTGGAAGTCCCTACTAAGATTTAACTCGAATGACAGAAAAAAAGTGATAATTTTCTAACTTCTATAATAGATGTCTTAAAAAAAAAATAACATTGCCAATAGTAACTATTACTCGAGTGGAGTTACTGTGTTTCGGCTCCAGAACGATGTAAAAGTAATCGTGTATATGAAGTAGCTACTTTTGTCAAATCAAATCTACATTTATATAATCGCCCGAAGAGCATACGCTATAAAAATACAATATGCATGACAAGACACAAAAAAGCTATATTCAGCAAAAACCTTTTAGGCATGGCACCCAAAATCTACAATAAATTACCCAAACATATCATAGAAGCTAGTAATACAGATCTGTTCAAAAAATGGTTAAATGATTTTTTGATTGAAAAATGTTACTACACTATTAATGACTATCTTAATGAAACTTGCTAGAACTACTATATCCGATTTATGACATTAGTAAAACTTGACATTGCACTGAATTAAATTATTGAAATAAAATTGTTATAATTATTACCTCTATGTTTATGTGACAATTAATTTGTTTGTGTGTGTAAAATTTTTGACTGTAATTAATAATCTAAAATATTGTTATTTTCTAATCATTCTGACATTAATGTTATTTTTGTAATTTGAAATTTGATAAAAACTGATTATAATCATCAATTTAATTTGTACGCTTAAACGCAAAACATAGACGGGACTCTTATATTTAATTGTAACACCATTTAAAAACCTATGTTTACAAATAAAGATTTCATTCATTCATTCATTCATTCAAAGCGTGAGCACAGGAAGTGGACCTGCCAGAGCCCCGATGGTGCAACTTCAAATGAGATTGACTTCATCATGTCAACCAAGAAGCGTATTATGTTCAATGTTGTCTCTACGATCAAATCGTTGAAAACCGGAAGCGATCAAGGCATAGTAAGAGGCACATTGAACATCAATATCAAGCTTGAAAAGTCTCGACTGATGAAGTCTACGCTCTGTCCAGCACAGATCCAAATTCAAAACCCCGAGAGCTGCTGTAATCTGAAAAGCTTGAACTCCAGACTCGTTTCGAGTGCCGAAGAAGCTCGTTGGACGAATACAACGATAAGTTCGTGGAAACTGTCCATACAGGTCTAAGTTCTTCAAGACACGTCGTGCACATAAGAACGATAAAACTCTCTGATCATACTCTCAAGCTCATGCAGGAGCGGCGTAAGATGATCCTGCAGTCTTCAGACGAGGCGTGGAAATACCGGCAGCTCAATAGACGGATCTTTAAATCCAGCATATTAAAGATGCAATTGAGCGGCTCCAAGGCATTTGCAAGAGATCTGGCTATTGGGCAGAGCCAGCTCGCGGAACTGAAGACCGACCATGGCAGGATCGTATCCGCCAAACTGGAGCTACTGAGGGAGATCGAGAGATTCTATGGGCAGTTATACACTTCAACCAGTAAAACCGTTGTAAATCTAGCAAATGACCTAAGAGCTAGACTGATCCGACACTATACCGAAGACAACCCGGACGAGATCTGGATCCGGATCTGGATCTGGATTCTGGATTAGGATGGCTCTGGAACAGCCTAAAAACAACAAAGAACTCTTTACTCTTTATTCTTTATTGCACACAATAAAATATACATACAAATTGCAACAATATAGCTTATGTACAATGGCGAGCTTAACCCAGAATTGGGTTTTCTAACAGCAAACCAAATTTTGACTGTCTGTTTTGCCGGGTGATGACGGAATTAAGGCCGAAATCCTAAAGGCGGGTGGAAAACCGGTACTCAAGGCCCTTCAGAAGCTATTTGATTCCGTCATACCCGAGGGGAAAACCCCACAGGCATGGTGCAGGGGTGTGGTGGTACCCTTCTTCAAAAAAGGCTACAATGCCCGGCTGAAGAATTATAGGCCCATCTCACTTCTAAGCTATGTCTACAAGTTGTTTTCAAGAATCATACCGAACCAGCCGGATTCCATAATGGCTTTAGCACCGTACACCACATACATACGCTGCGGCAGGTTATACAGGAGACCGAAGAGCTGCCTCTCCGTTTAGTGTTTGTGGACTACGAGAAAGCCTTCGATTCGATCGAGACTTGGGTTGTACTGCAGTCTCCCCAACAAAAACGCTACCATGTCAGTTCGACTTTAGGCCCAGACCTCGGAATCTATCCTATTTTTAACAAAAGAGAGTTATATAAACCGATAAAAGTTATTGATACTTCCCGAGAATTTGTGAGATTAATCACATTGAGCTTTATTAGTGAGATTGAGGTTTCTGACGGAGAAATCCAATTTTGGTGCCACTGATTTTCAATTTTGGTGGGCACTTTCGATTTTGGTGGGTGATTTTCAATTTTGGTGGCCACACTAGACTTTGAACTAAAATATCTCAAAAAGTTATGGAGATATTCTGAGCCCTCATGAAGATCCTTCAAGCTTGGACATTCTATTATACCAGATCGTTATTTTTCAAAAAAACTAAAGAAAAAATTGAGCCACCAAAATTGACAAAAAATGAACTTTGTTGATATTCACCCATTAGTGACTGTTATATCAACAGTGTTGTGTCTAGCTATCATTAGCTGCAAATGTTTACTTTTTATTAAATTTTACTTACTCTCGTTCTCTGACTGATAATGAAGTTTCGTCATTTCTAGAGTTGTCAATGTCACTGTTCACTGTCCTCAATGGTGTCATTTATACTCTCCGAAAATTCAGAGCTTAGGGTCCCCGCACACTGGCCACCGGCCACAGCCACAAACGCCGCCATGAGAAGCTAGAAGCGGCTACAAAGGTAGCTGAAGCGCGCGACAGCCACTTGTGGCCGGCGTTCGACACTTGGGGTCGGTGGCTGCTACTTTTTTAACCCATGCATGCAGTATCATAATGGACTCGGACGAAGAATGTTGACTGAGGTAAGGGATAGAGGGGTCGGGAATCGCGCGAGTGGTGTATGGCGGCGTTTAGTGGCCGGTGCGGGCCACAAGAAGCAAGCAGCGACGATTTGTAGCGTGTGGCGGCCACCGGCGTCAACCGTGTGCGGCGAGTCCATATAAAATGTATGAAAACTACAGAAAATATGCCGGTGGCGTCGTTTTGTGGTTGTGGCCTGTGGCCCGTGTGTGGGAACCCTTACTGTTGACTCGGACCTACAAAGCACACAAGTAAGAGTTAAAATAATTTTGGTAACTACCCTATATCCCTCATTATTCAGACTTAGTTCGTATTCAGTAACGAAAATTTAACTATATACAATCATTTTCGAAAAAGTACAGGGTTTCAAGCGCGCACGAAAAATTGAGTAACGCACGCAAAATTAAAAGTAAAGTTTGAAAGCGCTCGCGCACCCTTAGGTGCGCGAGCGCTTTCAAACTTTACTTTTAATTTTAATACTTCATTCTCAAAAAAAAACGTTCAATCAAGTCTTCTCTGGAACCTATAAACGTAAAGTTTAATTTATTTTTGTATATTGTTTAAAAAGCAAACAGGTAAACTGCGAAACTTACTTTTTATTCTTCGGTGAAGGTGTTGATTTCACCTTAGCTGGTGGTCTTTCTCCTCATCCTCATCTTTTGATGTGAAATTTTACTATATGAACTGTAAACAGTGTTATCAATGTAAACATTTAGCGGCGCCTTTGAGTACCTAGTAATTATTGTCTATTATCTTCTATCTTCTATATCTATATCTATATATACTTATAATAAATCTGTAGAGAGGTCAATTCTGTACATGAAATATATTTCCAAAATAACTATCAGGGGGTGATTAGGGATCGATACTGATGCCAAAAATGCAATCAGTAAAAATTTTGTCTGTCTGTCTGTCTGTCTGTCTGTATAACCGTTATAGAAACAAAAACTACTCTACGGATTTTAACGAAACTTGGTACAATTATTTTTCATACTCCTGAGTTAGTTATAGTATACTTTTCATCACGCTACAATCAATAGGAGCAGAGCAGTGAAGGGAAATGTTGGGAAAACGTGAGAAGTTACTCCATTTTTTAAGCTTCCGTCGCGTGTGCAACCTTAATAGTTAAAGCTACACAGAAATCATGTATGACGGAAATGTTTTCCTTAAAATTATATAAAATATCCCACGACAGCATATGTCTATCTTTTATGGTTGACTCACAATATCACGTGTAACTCCCGATAGCTTAGCAGTTCGAAGCTTTCTGATTATATTTGTCTACTCTTACGTTTATAACACTCTCAGTCATCCCTAATTAAAAAAGTTAACATTATTAACTATTCCAGAAAAAAGAATCATAGAAATCGGTATAGAAACACCAAAGTTATACATGAAATACGCTAATAATAAGCCATCGCGCGTGAATACTGCATCATGCTATAAGGATTATTTTTGTATAAGGTCCGAGAATCGGTCGCCGCGCTCGACGCGTCTCGCGGCCGAAGGTATAAAAAGGCGAGGCGTCCGATGCGAATAGACGTTCAGAGCGTTCGACCTTATTGGCAGACAATACTTAATTGATATTAACAAACCGTGCTTATCAGCGCGACTTTTAGTCTTTGATTATTTATTTTTAGATTCCTTTTGTTGTTATTTTATAAAATAGGTATTAGTTATTTTGGTAGTGTTTAAATATTCGTTCAAATTACAATTATTAATAGTTTACATTTTATTTCTTTTTATGTGAAGTAGTAGTAGGTCCGCATAGATTTTTAGATACTGATAGGTAAGTTTTGGCTAATTTACGTTCACTTTTTTATACCTATTAGTTTTATTTTCATTTACATTTTAGCTTTATTTTTATTTGCCTGCATCAATGCCACTTAAAAAACGATTATCTTTATCTCGAAATTCGAGAGAAGCTAAGAGAATGAGAAATAGGCGTTCTCAAGAATCGGCAGAGGAAAGAGCACATCGGTTAAACTCTATGAGAGTTAGTGCCTCAACTTCTCGAGCCAATGAAAGCTCTCACACACACAGCTTAAAACATGTATTGTAACAATGATTTTAATAAAACAACATTTATCTACTTACTGTGTTATCTTATTTACTAATTGTAGTAATTTCGGTCTGCGACTAAGCAACCGGTTTCAATGGTTTGTTTTTTCATTTTTACCACATTCTTTTTGTCAAAAACCGTGCAAAATCTCGACCTAACGACAGGTGAACTCGCACTGATAACAATTTTTTTTATGTCCGCGCACTTCTTTCGCATTGGTATCATCCTCTCTTTCGCACACAGAAAGACGTTGTAAGATAGCAAAGGATGGTAATAGTGATGTTCTTGTGTTATGAAGCTAGAAATGTGTGTAAATAAAGGTAACAGGGTTAAATTTTCATTAGTTCTCACGAGCAAATTGATGTAACGGACACCGGACTTAAATATAATTCGATTCAAATAGGTGTAACGTTGACACTGCTTAAAGTATGACAATGCAAATTGGGGTAAGGGACAACTATGTCAAAACTCGTGCAATCCATTTAAAGTATGGGTAATATTTATTTTTTGAGATAACAAAGGCATTTATGTAAGGTCAGTTTTATTATGGTTTCTTCAAACATAAACCATGTAATGGTAATTCGTTGATTGGGAAGACCCTTACCTTATTCGAAGTAGATTGGCGGCGGTAATTACACCATTTCAAGTTGCTATATTGCATAGTTTTTCAAATACATGGTTATTATGGGGCTGTTTCGAAATTTTGACCCAAAAAATCAGTAGGGTAAGGGACATTTTTCTTAAGCTAGAATTTTTTCATATACACCTTTCGAAAGAGCGAAAAATTCTGAACAAAACTGTATACTCAACTCATTTTGGGTGTTTTGTCCCTTACCCCAATTGAACCTACGGTCGACGATATGGTGTTATTCGCTGATGACACTTCCCTTATTTTTAAGATAAATAGAAGGGCCTAAAATCTAGATGACGTGAATAATGCCCTACTTCAGGTCCATAACTGGTTCACAGCAAACAATTTAGTGTTAAATGGAAAAAAACGAAATGCATAAGATTTGCTTTACCAAATGTTAAAAGTAGCGTTTGTGATATAGTATTGAATAAAGAGAAGCTTGAATTTGTAGATAAAACAGTTTTCCTGGGGATTACGCTTGATTCAAGGCTACAATGGGGTTCTCATTTAACATCTCTTGCGGGGCGGCTAAGTTCAGCAGCATATGCTATTAGAAAAATCCGTCAATATACTGATGTAGATACCGCTAGACTGGTCTATTTTAGTTACTTTCATAGTATACTGTCTTATGGCATTTTACTATGGGGACGGGCTGCAGACATTGAGTCTATATTTATTCTGCAAAAAAGAGCCATCAGAGCCATATATAATCTTCGTAGGCGTGATTCTCTAAGGGAACTGTTTAAGGAAATTAACATCATGACGGTACATTCTCAATACATCTATGAAAACATAATGTATTTGAGAAAAAATCTACATCTTTTTAATAAAAGAGGTGACACACACAATTACAGTACTAGAAATAGAGACCAATTAGTTCAGCCAGGCTTCAGACTCGCTAAAGTAGACTCATCTTTCATGGGGTACTGTTTGAGATGCTATAACAAAATTCCACAAAGTATTCTTGAACTGAATGAAACGAAATTTAAAACATGGATTAAACGCACACTGTGTAGGCAAGCATATTACAAGTTAGACGATTATATCGTTGTTAAAAATGCTTGGCTCAATGCCGGTCCTGCTCCACAAGGACAGGGGCGCATAAATGAATGGCATTATATAGCCCAATCACCTGCGCTCTTGATGATTTATTTACTGCATCAGTGAGCGGGGTACACGTGGCTGAGTTTTGGGCTAAGCATATTTAAACTTTTTGCCATCGAAACGCTAAGAAGAAGAAGCATTAAATAGTATGTTGGAGCTGCTGAAGATTGTACAACTATCTTTGCTTTGTATAAATTCAATCTCTTTAGTATTATATAGCCGCATAGCCCATATTGTGTGAGTACTATGTAATAGAAAGCTGTCATTCGCGAGAAACCTACGTCTTTTCTTGACTTGAATGTGCCCTGGCGGTTAGGAGTGTGTCATGCTCACTCAAATGTCTCGCTGATGGTGGCGCGTGTGTCGGATCATTTAGTTCCCTTCAAAATGGTTGAGTTGAATGGTGCTGATACATGCGTCATGTTCGTGAACGGGCGCTGTCAGTTGTGACTGGTCATCTCTTGGTTGCCACGGCTTATTTGAATTGATTTTCTTTTTTTTTTTTTTTGAATTGTTTACTATGGACACTTTTAACGTACACATCTTGCTACATCGTTCTCACATAATGTACCATCTTAACATGAATAATGTAACCAAGAGTTTGTAAAAGTATTCTGATTTAAAAGAGTGTCCATGGAGTTTCTTGCCCGTTCTTCTCCATAGAGATCTACGTTAGGGAATGGGCAACTACAGTACTTTCACAGTTTTTATGCCTTGTGACTGGGACTGTAGCTATTTTTGTCTTTGTTACGACAGTTCAAAAGTGCCTGTAACTGGCCTATCTATCTATACATATAAAATTCAAAGTCCTGACTGACTGACTGACTGACTGACTTATATATCAACGCACAGCCCAAACCACTGGTCTTAGAGACATGAAATTTGGACAGTGTACTCTTTGTGAAGAGTAGGTATCCACTAAGAAAGGGTTTTTCGAAATTCCACCCCTAAGTCTATACATATAAAATTCAAAGTCCTGACTGACTGACTGACTGACTGACTTATATATCAACGCACAGCCCAAACCACTGGTCCTAGAGACATGGAATTTGGACAGTGTACTCTTTGTGAAGAGTAAGTATCCATTAAGAAAGGGTTTTTCGAAATTCCACCCCTAAGAGGGTGAAATGGGGTGTTGAATTTTCTATGTAACTTTTTATTCTCTGAGTCGATTGACTTCAAATTGTATCTACATATACTTCAGTTAAAATGATGAGATACGTGTATCACAGTTTTTCCAAAATCATCCCCCAATTTAAAATTCAATGTCCTGACTGGCTGACTGATACATCAACGCACAGCCCAAACCACTGGTCCTAGAGACATGAAATTTGGACAGTGTACTCTTTGTGAAGAGTAGGTATCCATTAAGAAAGGGTTTTTCGAAATTCTACCCCTAAGAGGGTGAAATGGGATGTTGAATTTTCCATGTAACTTTTTATTCTCTGAGTCAATTGACTTGAAATTGTGTCTACATATATTTCAGTTAAAATGATGAGATACGTGTATCACAGTTTTTCCAAAATCATCCCCTAATTTAAAATTCAATGTCCTGACTGGCTGACTGATACATCAACGCACAGCCCAAACCACTGGTCCTAGAGACATGAAATTTGGACAGTGTACTCTTTGTGAAAAGTAGGTATCCACTAAGAAAGGGTTTTTCGAAATTTCACCCCTAAGAGGGTGAAATAGGGTGTTGAATTTTTTATGAAACTTTTTATTCTCTGAGTCGGTTGACTTGAAATTGTGTCTACATTTACTTCAATTAAAATGATGCGATACGTGTATCACAGTTTTTCCAAAATCATCCCCCAATTTAAAATTCAATGTCCTGACTGGCTGACTGATATATCAACGCACAGCCCAAACCGCTGGTTCTAGAGACATGAAATTTGGAGAATGTACTCTTTGTGGAGAGTAGGTATCCACTAAGAAAGGGTTTTTGAAATTCCACCCCTAAGAGTGTGAAATGAGGTGTTGAATTTTCTGTGAAACTCTCTCGGTTGACTTGAAAATGTGTCTACATATACTTCAGTTAAAATGATGAGATACGTGTATCACAAAATCATCCCCCAATTTAAAATTCCATGTCCTGACTGGCTGACTGATATACCAACGCACAGCCCAAACCGCGGGTCCCAGAGATGAAAATTGGAGGGCGTATTCTTTGTGAAGAGTTAGTATCAGTTTTTCGAAATTCCTACCCCTTAGAGGGTGAAATGGGGTGTTGAATTTTCTGTGAAACTTTTTACTCTCGGGGTCGATTGACTTGAAAATTTGTTTACATACTCTTCAGATAAAATCCAGTAAATTCGATGTCCAATCTCAAACCAAGGTATCAATATTTCAGGTATGTAATTTAATTGATATAACTTTATAATAATAATTGCAAGTTATAAGCAAGTACATGTAAATCTATGTATGTATTATAGATAGATACATAGATTACTTATTATTCCAGAAGTAAGATCCCGTGGGCAATTCCCTAACTCCACGCGGGCGAAGCCGCGGGCATAAGCTAGTTTGAAATAAATGCTTTGATTTTGATTTGCGGCGCCATGCCTAAAAAATTTTTAAAAAATATTATGAAAATATGGATAGTAAAGCAATGGGACGATAGTTAGCTGGGTCTTGTTTGCTACCTTTTTTATGAAGAGGTTTAATAACTGCCAATTTTAATCTATCCGGAAAAACACCGTTTTCTAAACACAAATTAATTATATAACTAAGTACTGGCGCAATAATTGTAGATACATATTTAATTACATTATTTTGTTGTGATGTCATCATATCCAGAGCTACTCGTATTATTTAACGAGTTGATTAATTTTATTATGTCAGGAGGAATTGTGGGAATTAAAAATAGGGAGTCGCAATGCATGTCAAATTTAAAATTTTGATTATTAGAATTGTCAATGTCAGATCCGATTTCAATTTCGTCAATAAAATAGTCATTTAACGTTTGTGCAATGCTTTTTGGGTCAGTTATTATTTTGCTATTTATTGTAAGTCTTTGAATTCCTTCTAGAAGGCCATTATTTTTACCCTGTTTATTATTTGCCATGTAGCTTTACTTTTATTGTTTGCTTTATTAATATAATTATTATTCTGGGATTTTTTAGTAAGACGTATAATAGTTTTTAGACGCTTTGCATATGTTTTGAATAATTTTTTACTGTTTTGGTTTTTGTCTCTTCGGAATTGACAAAGCATTTGGCGTTTGCGTTTACAGCATAATTTTATTCCTTTACTTATTAAATGCATCATTGGGTTCTTTGCAGGAGTAAATATCATTAAATGTTAAGTTTTGCAAGCAATTTTTAAATTTCGACATATTTTCTTTGCAATAGCTACGCCTAAATATGAACCAATACGGGAGTTTACACGTTTTCTTAACGGGACATTTTAAGAGTTGCGCTGTGTGGTCTGACAGTGCTAACTCGACTATTTCACATTTACTTGCCTTGATGTTGTCAATGATGTTATCAATGCAGGTACCGCTACAAAGACGCGTTGGGCCGTGAACTCCTAGTTTTAAATTAAAGCTTTGTAGAAGATTCTTGAAACTACGAGAGGCATAGTTTCCCTTTAAAATGTCTATATTATAATCTCCACGTAATATAATTTTTCTCTTTCGTTTTAAGCAGATATCATTAAGAATCATATCCAAATTAATGAGAAAAGTATTGACTGAGACTTTATCAGTTTTAGGAGGTATATATAGACCTCCTAAAACTAATAAACATCTTTATTAAAAAGATGTAGATTTTTTCTCTTATCTACATTATGTTTTCATAGATGTATTGAGAATGTATCGTCATGATGTTAATTTCCTTAAACAGTTCCCTTAGAGAATCACGCCTACGAAGATTATATATGGCTCTGATGGCTCTTTTTTGCAGAATAAATATAGACTCAATGTCTGCAGCTCGTCCCCATAGTAAAATGCCATAAGACAGTATACTATGAAAGTAACTAAAATAGACCAGTCTAGCGGTATCTACATCAGTATATTGACGGATTTTTCTAATAGCATATGCTGCTGAACTTAGCCTCCCCGCAAAAGATGTTAAATGAGAACCCCATTGTAGCCTTGAATCAAGCGTAATCCCCAGGAAAACTGTTTTATCTACAAATTCAAGCTTCTCTTTATTCAATACTATATCACAATCGCTACTTTTAACATTTGGTAAAGCAAATCTTATGCATTTCGTTTTTTTTCCATTTAACACTAAATTGTTTGCTGTGAACCAGTTATGGAACTGAAGTAGGGCATTATTCACGTCATCTAGATTTTGGGCCCGTCTATTTATCTTAAAAATAAGGGAAGTGTCATCAGCGAATAACACCATATTATGAGGTTGGTTTTTCAATAAATAGGGTAGATCGTTTATATACACTAAAAAGAGGAAAGGACCCAATATTGAGCCTTGTGGAACCCCCATTTTTACTTTTAAACCCTGTGAATTAACACCATTTATTTGAACTTGTTGTTGTCTATCCTTCAAATAAGATTTCATCAAACTAAGTGCAAGTTTACCTAGTCCGTAATGCTCAAGTTTCAAAAGTAATGTGTCGTGATTTACGCAATCAAATGCTTTGGAGAGGTCACAAAATATTCGTATGGCGTCTTGGGACTCTTCCCACGCAGTAAAAATGTGCTTTAATAAGGTTACACCGGCGTCAGTTGTACAACGTCCCTTGGTGAAACCATACTGTTGATCGTGTAAGATTCTGTTGGTGTTAAAATGATTGAGCATTTGATTCAGCATTACCTTTTCAAAAACCTTGCTAAAAACTGGCAACACGGATACAGGTCTATAATTATTAGTATCTTTACTATCTCCGGATTTGAACAGAGGTATGACTTTACTGTATTTCATTAGATCAGGGAAAACTCCTTGGTCTACACACAAATTAAAAATTAAAGCTAAGTATGGTGCAATAGTCTCAACTATGGATGTACAAACTCTGATAGACATTCCCCAAAGATCTTCGGTCAGTTTGACTTTTATTTGCTGGAAAGCTTTAATAACTATCATAGGGTTTATGTGTTTAAATTTAAATTCAGCCAGGCAGCCAGACACATTCGCCTTTAATAAACCCATTGAGACTTCAGGAGAGGAATTAAGAGCCTCCGTAGTTTTTAACGGTATATCGGTAAAGAAATTTACAAATTCATGAGCTACTTCCTGATTAGAGCTTTTAGGACCACACGCTGTATCTAATGTGTAGCTAGTGTTACGTATTTTGTTCCTGTTAGTCTCGTTATTTATGACTTTCCAAACTGTCTTAATTTTGTTTTCTGCAGTTTTGATCTTGTTGCTAATGTGCAGGGCTTTGGCAGCCTTGCATGTATTTTTAAAAATATTTGAATACTTAGCAACATACTTGTTAAAAGTGTCAGTGTTTATATAGGGCTTAAGGCCATAAAGCTCAAATAGTCTTTCCCTACTGTTTCTAATACCTCTAGTTGCCCAATCACTAAATATAAATTTAGGGCAAATACATTTTGTCTTCTTTTCAAAAGTTTTGTTAAACTCAGTGTGAACTATTGAAAAGAACTTATTCTGAAGGGAAATATTATACCTATTTAATTTATTAGCAGTTATTGGTCTAAACTGAATCTGAACTTTTTGCAATGGAATGTTACACCTAAAAGTTACAGTTTGTCCGCTGTGGTCAGACGGCAAACAATTTACTATGGCTTTATCTAAGTAATCACAATTTCAGAAAACATTATCTATACAAGTAGCAGAAGATGGAGTGACTCTCGTAGGTTCTATAAAAATGTTGGTCAAGTCAAATGATTTAAAAAGATTTAATAACCGACTGCTATTAGAATTTTCTTCTAAAACATTGATATTGAAATCACCACAAATAATTATACATTTATTACTGGCTGCAAGTTTTGCCAGGACGTCTTCCATTATTGAATCAAATACGGAAAAGTTTTGATAGTTTGGAGGTCTATAAAATCTATAAATATACAACAAACTACCTACAGCTCTATTAGACAGTAATGGCATTAATATATTTAAGACACAACTGAATAAGTTCCTAATAAATAAGACATACTATACAATAAAAGAGTACCTAATGGATAAAAATATGTGATCGTTTAATTGTTTATTATTTTATATATTAATGTTGTTGACATTGAGGTGAACATTTTCTACGTCCGATTTTATTATTTGGTGTAATGTTATGTTTGTTGTTTCTGCCAGTATATTATTAACTATACATTTTTGCTGTCATGTGACTCCCTATTTTATTTTGCATGCCTTAATCGGTAGAACATAGTGAACTACGCATTCACTCAACGTCTTGTAATGTATTCATTTATACTGTGTTCAGCAATAAAGATTTGATTTGATTTGATTTGATTTACATGAAAAAGCCCATGTAAATAGATGTAATTTTAGATAAGTATAAAATATTTGTTAAACAAAATGTACTTAGTGTTAATACTATTTTTAAGAAGGGGGCTACTGTAGGGACACAATGTACGTACTCAGCGAATTTATTCTTGATGACGCACGGCTGCGCCCGTGATACATAGAAGTGTCAAGTGTGAACTTCAGTCGCAAATAAACTCCGGTCGTAATTGGTCGTTTCTATTTAACCTGCACCCTCAACACAAATCAATAGAACACATAAATCAGACAAGTATAAAGTAAAGAAATAGCTATAGTACCAAATAGCTAAAGAATTACGATTGAATGTGCACTGATTATAATGTTCATTTTGCTAAATGACGGAATTTATTATAACTATTATAATGGCGACTAAAGGAGAAAAGTATTTTAAAGTTGGGTTTCTTAATGCTGGGTCATTGGTTACAGGTCATGATGACTTGATTGGTGTACTTGACAGGCATTGCTTTGATATTATGGCCATTAACGAAACTTGGCAGGCGAGGAGGGGCGCGCTCCGGTAGTGCCAGGTTATCATCTGCGCCACACGCCGCGACCAGCGAGTGTTCGCGCGGGCCGAGGTGGGGGCGTCGGGTTTTATGTGCGGCGGGGACTGAGCGCGCGTACTTGGACTAGTACGGTCGATCCCAGGTTAGAATCGGTCGAACAAATGTGGTTAACACTCTCATTGAACGGCAAAAAAAATGCTATAGGCACAGTGTACCGGCCGCCATGGTTAAATCATGTCGTCTTCCTCGATGCCATAACGGATTCTATTAGTTCTTTAAGATATTGCAACCACTTCATTCTACTTGGCGACTTCAATGTTGATATGCAAGATACAAACGGGATAAAAACGAAAAACATCAATGAATTTCTTTTAATTGTCTTAATCTGACACAGCTGGTCACAAGCCCTACTCACTACACAGCATCCAGTGAAACACTCATCGATCTCCTATGTACTGACTTGAGAGCAAGATACACAGCGGTAGAATCTTTCGGTTCACTCAACGGCCATTCCATTGTAGTAAGTGAATTTAATAATATTTCCTCTCTCCTACCTTGCTGTGCCCTTACAGGGTCCATATTTATGTACCTAGCTTTAAGCCCTTTGTAACATCTTTTTTACAATATGGAATGCAAAATAAATGAATATGAATATGAATAATATTAAACGTGATAAATTCAAACCGTTCATGGTAAAATATCGGCCTCTTAAAAATGTATGCACGGAAACATTTAACATACACTTATTGTCATTAAACATTGGGATTATTTCAATGCTCGACACCGTTAATGATATGGTACATGTCTTTAACACCCTTTTTTTTTTTCGGATGGGAAATCATCAAATGACCCCCCCCACTCTGGGCGGAGGGGAAGGGAGTGTCAGACTTGTACTGACTAAAACCCATCCATGTTCCTTCTTTGCCCTTTGTGTTCCAGGGCCACGGTTTCTCTTTCGAACAGTCCCGCAGCCCTGGCAGGCATCGGCCCTTGCAGACCCCTACATCGTTGCTGACATCTCTTTGAGGCGCGCGTGGAACACGAACGCGCCGTCGACACGGCCTGTTGTCATAAGACGGGCGGACGGCGAGCTAGCCCATAGCTCGCCGTCCACAGGCCCGCGCCTACGGTGGCCGGGAGCCACCACGTGACCCCCGACGCCCAGGGCGTCTCCCGCGGCAGCTGGGACGTGAGGTTCTTTCCCTCTCACGTCCCGCCACCTCCTTCACTAGCATGACTGCTTCGCAGAAGGAGGTGACGGCTTCCCATTCCCTCTCGCTCCGGAACATGGCTGGCCGGACGCGAGAGATCGTCGCCGCCAATCGCCGCTATGAGGACACGACGGTGCTCCGCCCAAGCGGGGCAGACCTCCACTGTGTGCTCCACCGTGTCCTCCGGACAATCCTCGCAATGGAAACACCCGGGCGTTTCCTCCCACCCAGGTGAGGGCGCCGTGGTGCCTCTCTAGCCACTCCTCAAAGAGGGGACTTATCGCCACTATGGTGGCGTGCCCTGCACGGGGTTGCGACAGTCGCTCTCTCCATGTCGCCATGAGATCACGCCGGAGGTCCGTCTGCTGAGCGGCAATTTGCCGCGGCAGCGGAGTTTCCAACCGACTTAGTGCCTCCGCGCGCCATTCGTGCAGGCGCGCGAGGACTATCGCCTCCAGATCCAATGGCGGCAATCCGGCAAGGAGGCTAGCTGCTTCGCTGGAGATCGTGCGGTACCCGCGGATTAGCCTTATGGCTATCACCTTTTGGGGCGCGTTCAGGTAGTGGGCGGCTCGCCGCCTCAAAGAACGAGCCCACACCGGGGCCCCATAAAGGGCCATGTCTTTAACACCCTCATAACTTCCTTGTTTGATGTTCACGCACCTATCAAATCATCTTCTATCTATCTATACATATAAAATTCAAAGTCCTGACTGACTGACTGACTTATATATCAACGCACAGCCCAAACCACTGGTCCTAGAGACATGAAATTTGGACAGTGTACTCTTTGTGAAGAGTAGGTATCCACTAAGAAAGGGTTTTTCCGAAATTCCACCCCTAAGAGGGTGAAATGGGGTGGTTTTTCGAAATTCCACCTCTGAGAGGGTGAAATGGGGTGTTGAATTTTCTATGAAACTTTTTATCCTCTGAGTCGATTGACTTGAAAATGTGTCTTCATATACTTCAGTTGAAATGATGATATACGTGTATCACAGTTTTTCCAAAATCATCCCCCAATTTAAAATTCAATGTCCTGAGTGGCTGACTGATACATCAACGCACAGCCCAAACCGCTGGTCCTAGAGACATGAAATTTGGAGATTGTACTCTTTGTGGAGAGTAAGTATCCACAAAGAAAGGGTTTTGACATTCCACCCCTAATAGGGTGAAATAGGGTTTTTAATTTTATGTGAAACTTTTTATTCTCGAAGTCGATTGACTTGAAAATGTGTCTACATATACTTAAGTTAAAATGATGAGACACGTGTATCACAGTTTTTCCAAAATCATCCCCCAATTTAAAATTCCATGTCCTGACTGGCTGACTGGTATACCAACGCACAGCCCAAACCGCAGGTCCCAGAAACATGAAAATTGGAGGGTGTATTCTTTGTGAAGAGGAAGTATCAGTTTTTCTAAATTCCTACCCCTTAGAGGGTGAAATGGGGTGTTGAAATTTTTGTGAAACTTTTTATTCTCAGGGTCGATTGACTTGAAAATTTGTGTATGCTCTTCAGATAAAATCCAGTAATTCCGATGTCCAATCTCAAACCAAGGTTTCAATATTTCACGTATCTAATTTAATTGATATAACTTTATAAAATAAAATAAAAAAACTATCTACCAAAAAAAAAAAAAAAACTATCTCTAAAAAAATAACTATCCGACTTACGAACTGAAATGAAGAACTATTTCCAAGCCTTCAGCGAAAAACTAAACGAAATTTCGAACAATCTATGTCAAGAAATAGTTGAGGTTAAAAATGTAATAAAAAACTTAAAAAGTGTAACCAAATACTCTTACATCTGAACAGAATGACATTAAGGAAGAACTGAAAAAGCTGAAAAATCAAAACTGTACTTTCCAAGAAGAGATAATCTCTCTCAAAACCGAACTATCTACCGATAACAAAACACCGTGCGACGTAAACAAAAATCAGCCAAAGTTCGATTGTGAGTACATGGCCTTAGAAATCCAAGACCGCGCAAAGCGACAGTATAATGTAATAATTGGAGGTATATGTGAAATAAGTGACAAAAACTCAACAACAAGGCGTGAATATGACACAAATCAAGCGCTTAGCATAATTCAAACAATTTACAAGGAATGTCCCTCCCCTATAAGATGCATGCGTCTTGGCAAGTATAACTCGGAAAAATCTAGATATCTTAAGATTACCTTCCAACAACAAGAAATAGTTATACACATTCTGCGTAACAAATCGAATCTTACAAATGATAACGTTCGCATATTACCGGATCAAACACCAATGCAAATAAAATACATGAAGGATCAACGTGCGGAATTGTTACGTCGAACCGCAATACGCAGTATTATATTATCTGTGACGCGGGCGAAGCCGCGGGCATAAGCTAGTATACACTAAAAATAAAATCGTATCCGTGGATTACAGACACAATCAAACTCATGATGCGTTTGCGTGACGAAGCACTAAATAGTTATAGGAAAACGAAGTCAGATTCCAAAAAGAAATACTATAAAGACTTAAAGCATTTAGTGATTAGTTCTCTGTACAACGAAAAGACTGCGTATTTCAAACATAACATTAATGCTAACATAAAAAACCCCAAATTGCTCTGGAAAAATCTGAAATCCACCTTATTACCTTTTACATCTAGACAAGACCTTTTTTTTTTTTTTTTTTTTTTTTTTTTTTTCGGATGGGAAATCATCAAATGACCCCCCCCACTCTGGGCGGAGCGGAAGGGAGTGTCAGACTTGTACTGACTAAAACCCATCCATGTTCCTTCTTTGCCCTTTGTGTTCCAGGGCCACGGTATCTCTTTCGAACAGTCCCGCAGCCCTGGCAGGCATCGGTCCTTGCAGACCCCTACATCGTTGCTGACATCTCTTTGAGGCGCGCGTGGAACACGAACGCGCCATCGACACGGCCTGTCGTCAGAAGACGGCCGGACGGCGAGCTAGCCCATAGCTCGCCGTCCACAGGCCCGCGCCTACGGTGGCCGGGAGCCACCACGTGACCCCCGACGCCCAGGGCGTCTCCCGCGGCGGCTGGGACGTGAGGTTCTTTCCCTCTCACGTCCCGCCACCTCCTTCACTAGCATGACTGTTTCGCAGAAGGAGGTGACGGCTTCCCATTCCCTCTCGCTCCGGACCATGGCTTGAACCAGGGCCGGACGCGAGAGATCGCCGCCGCCGATCGCCGCAACGAGGACACGACGGTGCTCCGCCCAAGCGGGGCAGACCTCCACGGTATGTTCCACCGTGTCCTCCGGACGATCCTCACAATGGAAACACCCGGGCGTTTCCTCCCGCCCGATCCGGTGCAGGAACCTCCCGAAACAACCGTGTCCGGTGAGGACCTGCGTCAGGCGGTAGGTGAGGGCGCCGTGGCGCCTCTCTAGCCACTCCTCAAAGAGGGGACTTATCGCCACTATGGTGGCGTGCCCTGCACGGGGTTGCGACAGTCGCTCTCTCCATGTCGCCATGAGATCACGCCGGAGGTCTGTCCGCTGAGCGGCAATTTGCCGCGGCAGCGGAGTTTCCAACCGACTTAGTGCCTCCGCGCGCCATTCGTGCAGGCGCGCGAGGACTATCGCCTCCAGATCCCATGGCGGCAATCCGGCAAGGAGGCTAGCCGCCTCACCGGAGATCGTGCGGTACCCGCGGATTAGCCTTATGGCTATCACCTTTTGGGGCGCGTTCAGGTAGTGGGCGGCTCGCCGCCTCAAAGAACGCGCCCACACCGGGGCCCCATAAAGGGCCATGGACCGCACGACCCCCGCGTAGAGCCTCCGGCAGGAGGCGTTTGGACCCCTCAGGTTGGGCAAGAGCCGCTTAAAGGCAGCCCCTGTCCGTTCCAGTTTGGGAGCCAAACGTCGGAAATGCTCCACGAAGTTCCACCGGCTATCGAGGACGAGTCCTAGGTACTTCAACGTCGACCCGACGCCGATGGAGACCCCTCCTGCCGTCAGTAGGGATCCCGACGGTGACGCATTCCGAGGCCCATGAAAACACATGGCCTCGGACTTGTGCAATGCCACCTCGAGACCCAATTGCCGGATCCTCTCCACGACTATCGCAACCCCGCGTGTCATGTTTTCGGCCGCCGCCTCGTGCGACCTCCCTTGTGCCAGTACCAGCGTGTCGTCAGCGTAGCAAACTACGCTGACGCCGCTAGGGAGGTCGGCGCGCAGCACCCAGTCGTAACCGATGTTCCACAAGGCCGGTCCCAGAACCGATCCCTGTGGAACACCGCACGACATCTCTCGCCGGTTCCATTCTCCGCTCCGACCGGGGTAGATGACGGCCCTATCCGTCAGGTAGTCCCCGACCACACGACGAAGGTAGGTCGGCACCCGGTGATACCGGAGTGCCTCCCTAATGCAGCTCCAGGGCATGGAGTTGAAGGCGTTGGCGATGTCAAGAGACACCGCCAAGACGACCCCGCCCCGGGACACCGCGTCCCCCGTCGTGAGGGCTCTCACGCGCATGATGGCATCCACCGTTGAGCGCCCCTTGCGGAAACCAAACTGGTGTTCCGCAAGATCCGGCCCCATCCCCACGAGGTGCCCGGCGAGGCGGTTGGCAATGACTCTTTCAAAGAGCTTGCCCACCTCGTCGAGCAATACTATGGGCCGGTATGCGGACGGAGAGTCCGCAGGGCGCCCTGGCTTTCGGATGAGGACCAGCTTCCCCGTCTTCCAACGAAGCGGGAACTGGCCTCTCTCCAAGCATGCGCTTAGGAGCCCTTCCAGTCGGGGCCCGAGAGCGTCAGAGGCCAGGACCCAGGCTTTGCCAGGCAAGCCATCGGGTCCCGGGGCGGTATTTATCTAGACAAGACCTTCCGTCGCACTTTACAGATCCTGACCTAATTAATAGAAATTTTTTGATTGTTCCCGGCAACCCCGTGGCAAGCGCACCGCTTATGAATTACTATGACACTCTTAGCCACGGTGAGGCAATTTTTACAATCGCTCCAGTCGACCAGAACAATGTCTCACGCACTATCACTAGTCTCAAAAGTAACGCCGAAGGCTACGACAAAATTAACCTGGACATGATTAATATGACTTTGCCACACACGTTAAATGTTTTCACGGACATAATAAACCGCTCCATCGTGACGTCAACATTCCTTGATCAATGGAAAATTGCCTCCATTAGGCCCTTGCCAAAAAATTCAAACCTAATAGCCTTACAAGATTTACGTCTTATTAGCATATTACCATGTGTTAGCTGCGTCTCCAATAGCTGCGTCTCCAACCTACACCCCACCAGGAAGCCCGGACCATATGACCGAGCCTATTTAAGTCAACGCGTAGCGTGGCTAGGGGCTCATTCCCTTATTCGGCGGCGCGCTCTAACTATTCCACTTGATTTTGTTAACTCGACCAATTTTGTAATTTGTTACTTAAAATTATAACTTTTGTGTTTTAACTGTTAATCTTTGTGCTTTGATAGATTACATTTGTTGTCCTGATAGTTATTTCATTTCAATTTCCTAAAATCAGAAGTGAGATCGTCTCTCGTTTTCCCACTAAATTTAAATTTAAAAAAAAAAATGCCGAATAATACTGGCCCCAGAAAGAGACGTAGCCGACGCTGTCGCCCTCGCCTTCTACTTCGGCTGCAGGGGACGTCGCAGAGCGCCTCATCGATGCGCTAAGGAGCTTAAACCCGGTGAGATCAAACCATTATTACGTCTCTGACTTCGACCCTAATGTTCATGACGTCATAGCATGGTGTGAAGAAGTTGACCGCGCTAAGACACAAAATAGGTAGGACGACAAAGAGTGTCTTGCCCGTATCGGTTTGTGTTTGAAGGGTGAATCTCGCTCTTGGTTACGCGATTGGACCGAAACGGATCGTACTTGGTCTACCTTTAAATCACAGTTAAAATCACTTTGTCCACAACGAGTCGATGTCGCTAATATCCTGTATGACGTCATGTGCACTGAGTCAGATAAATATTCCACATACGCGGAATACGCGCGCAAATCCTTGTTACGTTTGCGTATCGTTAAAGGACTAAGTAATGATCTTTTGTGTGCAATCATTGTGCGCGGTATTAAGGATCCGCAGATTCGTGCTGCAGCTATGAATGCAAAATGTACTACCGAAACCATTCTGGAATTTTTATCAATTTATGTTAAGCCAGGTAAAACCGCAAATACGAACAAAAACAGTGTTGACGCCCATCTTAACCGAAATTATAGCTGTCGCGATAACGGTAGTAATAGGAACCGTAGTGCTAGACAGTACAGTACAGTGTCGGATAAAAAAAGTTTGAAGTGTTTTTCGTGTGGCACTCCTGGCCACACCAGTAGAAGCAACGCTTGTCCCAAGCGATTTAAAAATAGTAATAGTAGTTCAAACTCTAGCAGAGCCGTTTGTGATAGTCAGAACACTGTTTCTAATTCAATTTCCGCGAACATGAGAAACCATAAATGTAACTTTTGTAAAAAACCGGGGCATAGGAAAGAAGAGTGTTTCATTAAACAGCGATCGGAGTCGCGCTATAAATCAAACGTAAATTTTTGTCTTGAGATTAAGGGTGATACGGTGAATCGTGACGTGACACCCGCAGTGCTGTGTGGTGTACCTACGGACGTCTTAATTGACAGCGGCTCGTCTGTATCCCTCATATCGAACGAACTTCTAAAACATTTTTCTTGCCGCCTAAACCCTAATGCTCAGATGTTGCGCGGAATAGGTGGTCATGAGTTAAGATCGGATAGCTACGTCTCTTTGCCAATCGAGTTCGATAATATAACTTTAGAGATAGACTTCCATGTAGTACCCCGAGGTTGTTTGAGTACACCAGTGATAATTGGTACCGATGTTTTGAATCGCAGTGGTATTGCCTACATCCGTACCGGCAATTGCCAGCGCATCTGCGCCGACCATGCGCGTGTAAATAATATTACGGTGACAAGTACCAAAGAAGTTTACAGTTTTGAAAATATTAATACGCCCTTACAGTGTGATGATAAACAGCGTCTCGGAACTGTTCTAAAAAAGTATTCCGAATCTTTTCTAAGCGGTACCGCCGCAAGTACTGTAAATACCGGCGAAATGAAAATTCGCTTAACAACAGAGACTCCTGTTAATTATCGCCCTTACAAGTTGTCTCATAACGAAAAGTTGTGTGTACGCGCAATCATTAATGATCTCAAAGACAAAGGCGTAATACGCAATTCAGAATCTTCTTACGCAAGCCCAATTCTTCTAGTTAAGAAGAAAGACGGCACTAATAGGATGGTCGTTGATTACCGTGGCTTAAACAGTGTTACAGTAAAGGAACGGTACCCGTTGCCTCTTATAGGGGATCACATAGATAGATTGGGGAAATGTAAATACTTTACAGCTCTTGATATGTTAACAGGCTTCCACCAAATTAAAATTAGTGACGATTCTATTGACAAAACAGCCTTCGTTACCCCAGAGGGTCACTTTGAATATCTTAAGATGCCTTTTGGACTTGCGAATGCACCCGTAGTGTATCAACGCATTATTTCCGAAACTCTAAAATCATTCATCGAGTCAGGAAAAGTGCTTGTTTACATAGATGACGTGTTATTATTAAGTGATAATGTTGAAGAGGGACTAACCTTGCTCGATTCGGTATTAAAAACGTTAACGAAATCCGGTTATTCAATTAATTTGCGGAAATGCTTTTTCCTGACAACAGAAGTAGAGTACCTTGGGAGAACCATAAGCAATGGTCAGGTTAGGCCGAGTGCTCATAAAATAGAAGCCTTAACTAAATCTCCGACGCCAAAGACGATTAAACAAGTGCGTCAATTACTCGGCCTTTCCGGTTATTTTAGACGGTACATCCCGCAGTATGCCACTTTGACGGCATCTATCGCTGCCCTAACACGTAAAGACGTTAAGTTTGTTTGGGGTATAGAACAGGAAATGGCAAGGCAGGACATTATCAAACACTTAACGAGCGAACCCGTACTGGCTATATTCGATCACGAGTTAGAAACCGAAGTACATACCGATGCAAGTTCGCGAGGTTACGGCGCAGTCCTTTTACAAACACATCCCGACGGACGTAAACGTTGAAGATGTATTTCAGCAAAGTAACTGTAGGTGCTGAATCAAGGTATCACAACTACGAGTTAGGGACTCTCGTGATCGTCAAGGCCTTACAACACTTACACCAGTATTTAATTGGCAAAAGTTTTAAAATTGCGACAGATTGTAACGCTTTGAAAATGACACAGCGTAAAATACATGCTGCCATGGCATGGTGAATGGACACCTGAGTACTGTTCTGCATTCTGCGAATATAAGTTTTAATATTCTCAAATAAAACTGTTCATGTGCTGAACTTTTCATCCACTTTTGTCGTGAATACGACGTTTAGCCACTTTGTTGACATAAATTTAAGTTCACAAAAACATTCACTGATTATATTATCGTTGCATTTATGCTTATCTGACTTGTGTTGGATTGAATTGTTATGTGAGTGGCACCGCTTATAGCGTTAGACGACGACGCATAAGCGCACGGCACTTATCGCTATGCGACAAGCGTCAAAATGTACTTGAGTCTAAAGTATGCTGTTCATAAATTCACAATTAATGAACTAAACAAACCTCACCCTTGTGAAACTTTTGTTAAGTTTGTGAACCGATTTATTGTTATTGGTACTTGGTCCAAGATAACGTTTTAAGGAATGTGCTGGAGTGCTTGAGTGTAAGATTTTTGTTATTGTTTCTGGGACGTGAATTAAATCGCCTAAATAACGAGTTCTTTGTGAGCTTTAACCTATGCCTGTAGCTTTGCTCCTACCAGTAGGTATCAGTCGTGACCCAGGAAGTACCCGTGTCTGAGGGACATCGGGGCGTGAATGGCAAAGTACTGTGTAAAGCCCGAGGACAAGCTTTGTCATATATACCATGTAAGCCCATTGCAACTGCGCAATTGCATAAGGTTTAGGTTGGTTGGTAGTATGGCACGTGTGCTCATTGAAGGCCTTTATGAGGTTTTGAGTTCATGTGGCTATGGTTTATGTTATCATGGTGAATTTGGTATTACCTAAATAAGTATTAAGAAGCAATTCATGTCTCATTAGCATTTGATCGATTAAACTCTTTCATCCAGCACATAAATGAAAAACAAAAAAAAAAAGAAGAAATGATCTGCTATCACATTTAACATTTTGATGGTCAGTCTTGGTTTATGATGTGCAGGTTCCGATGATGAGGAGAATGAGACAGATCAACAGCCGAATACCTGGTCGGCGACACCCAAACATGCCGAGTCGGCGGTAGCTCCTGCTGACGACGCTCCGGTGGTTCCTGAGGCCTGCGAGGACGTCGGCACGTCAGGAGAGGCCGTGTTAGCTGCGTCTCCAATAGCTGCGTCTCCAACCTACACCCCACCAGGAAGCCCGGACCATATGACCGAGCCTATTTAAGTCAACGCGTAGCGTGGCTAGGGGCTCATTCCCTTATTCGGCGGCGCGCTCTAACTATTCCACTTGATTTTGTTAACTCGACCAATTTTGTAATTTGTTACTTAAAATTATAACTTTTGTGTTTTAACTGTTAATCTTTGTGCTTTGATAGATTACATTTGTTGTCCTGATAGTTATTTCATTTCAATTTCCTAAAACATGTTTATCCAAAGTATTAGAAATAATCGCCTCCTTCTGCGAAGCAGTCATGCTCGCGAAGGAGGAGGCGGGCCACGTGAGGGAGAGGACAGCGTCCTCCCTCCACCCCAGCTGCAGTGGTAGACGCCCACGGCGCCGGACGTCGGCAGACGATCTCCGGCCACCGTAGGCGCGGGCATGCGGGCGGCGAGTAATGGGCGACTCGCTGTCCGACCATGGACCATGCCCGGGTCGACGGCGCGTTGTGTTCCACGCGCGCCTCAAAGAGTGTCAGCATAATGACGGCGCCCCCCTCTAGAGGGCCAAAGCCTGCCGGGGTCACGGGACTCATAGAATTACCGTGACCCTGGAACATAAAGGGCTATTGAAGGACACCGTGGATTTTAGTCAGTACAAGTCTGACAGTCCCTCACGCTCTGCCCTGGGTGGGAGAGGACTCATTTGATGATTTTACCACGTTAAAAAAAAAAAAAAAGTATTAGAGAAAATCGTCAGTCGTCACCTTACGCTGTTTCTAGAACAAAATAATATTTTACCTGATCTACAATCAGGGTTTAGGAAACAGCGCAGTAAATCTTCTTCTTCTTCTTCTTTTTCTTCTTTAGTGGATGTTACTGACAACATATTATCTGCCCAGGATAAGGGAATGTGCACTATACTGGTTTTACTAGATTTTTCCAGGGCATTTCATGCTATAAATATCTCATTATTTTTGTCAAAGTTAAAATATTACGGTTTCGACCCAGACGCTGTACAATGGTTCCGTAGCTACTTAAGTGATAGGGAACAATTAGCTGACCTGCGTTTGAGTGACGGCACTACTCTTAGATCTGTACCTGTTACCGTAGAGAGAGGAGTTCCGCAGGGTTCTATTTTGGGTCCCATTCTCTTCATTTTGTACTGCGCAGACATAATAAGGTGCCTCCAGAGATGCAAGTACCATATATATGCCGACGATGTACAACTGTATATTTCCTTTAGACCAGACAAGTATGACAGCGCCATTAAAGACCTTAACGAAGATCTTCAACGAATTGCCATTTGGTCTGAGGAAAATTGCCTGTCACTGAACCCTACCAAAACTAAATATATTGTATTTGGCACAAGACAGCAGCTAGCCCGACTGCCTTTGACTTTTGGCTTGGAACTAATGGGCGAACAAATTGAGAGAGTGTATGAGGCGCGGAATCTAGGTCTTGCGATGGACAAAGCCCTTCGTTTTGAGAACCACATAGCAAATTCTGTCAGAAACTGTTTTTATCGCCTGAAGGTTTTATATAAAGTCCGGAGGACACGGTGGAACATACCGTGGAGGTCTGCCCCGCTTGGGCGGTGCACCGTCGTGTCCTCGTTGCGGCGATCGGCGGCGGCGATCTCTCGCGTCCGGCCCTGGTTCAAGCCATGGTCCGGAGCGAGAGGGAATGGGAAGCCGTCACCTCCTTCTGCGAAGCAGTCATGCTAGTGAAGGAGGTGGCGGGACGTGAGAGGGAAAGAACCTCACGTCCCAGCCGCCGCGGGAGACGCCCTGGGCGTCGGGGGTCACGTGGTGGCTCCCGGCCACCGTAGGCGCGGGCCTGTGGACGGCGAGCTATGGGCTAGCTCGCCGTCCGGCCGTCTTCTGACGACAGGCCGTGTCGATGGCGCGTTCGTGTTCCACGCGCGCCTCAAAGAGATGTCAGCAACGATGTAGGGGTCTGCAAGGACCGATGCCTGCCAGGGCTGCGGGACTGTTCGAAAGAGATACCGTGGCCCTGGAACACAAAGGGCAAAGAAGGAACATGGATGGGTTTTAGTCAGTACAAGTCTGACACTCCCTTCCGCTCCGCCCAGAGTGGGGGGGGTCATTTGATGATTTCCCATCCGGAAAAACGAAGTCGATACGTAAGTATCGGAATCACTACGGGAACAGCTTGTGGAAACCTTGGTACTATCTAGGTTAAACTACGCCGACACAGTGTACGGCCCGCGCCTATTAGCTCGTACAGATCGACTCATTCAAAGAGTACAAAACGCGTGCGCGCGGTTTTGCTACAACATTCCTCGGCGAAGTCACGTAACACCTTTTTTAAACAAGCACGTCTCACTAAAAATGAAATCCAGACGGAAACTACACTTGGCGTGCCTCCTGTTCGGTGTGGTTAAATATAAAAAACCGGACTACTTTTACAATAAGCAATAAGTTGGTTAACTAGTAGGCGCGAATGTGGAAGAAGGCAATGCTCGCAACAACTTTCAACTCAGTCTCATAACACAGCAGCTTTCAGGGGTAACTTTCGCCATGCGGCTTCCAAAATCTGGAATAACCTGTCACCACCGATAAGAACGATCAGCACAATAGACACATTCAGAAGACGTTTACGGCAGTATCTAATGGAATCGCAACGGAAGTTGGATGTGGTCGCACTGAATGTCTTAATTATATGATACACAAATTATCCTACCTGCCTATCTAATTAGCTTGATCACGGTACAATATCTTTGTCGACTAATGCTGCACAAAAGTATAAATAGCTGATGGATACAATTATTCTGCTCATGCTCACGTTCGGCTCGCTTAGGATTATGCCACTTGTGTCCTCAGCTGGAGGGTGGTGTCGTGATATCGCGGCGCCACAGCGACACATCGCATTTTTTGGGAGACCTGCGGTATGCAAAATAGCACACTAAAATTACCGCCTATTTTATTTTTTTAATCTACAAAAAGTATGCATTGCAGCAACGCATGCTCATGTTCTTACCCAATGTGCCTGGCCCACTTGCATGCGACTGGAACAAACGGCGTCGGGATGGCTCCTTTCACCTATTCTTTGCACTCACATCTAGCAAGTGGCTGATCCCGAGTGTGATCGGTACCTCTGTCTTGAGACTTGACATCTGTAAATCCAAAAACCAATAATAAAAAAAAAGTCAAAGGTGTCTTTTAATTTTTTACATATAGCACTTTTTATGTCAATTTTTTCTGTCTTACCTTCTTATATTCCGTGTCGGTCACGGAGAAAGAATCTGACCACCCCATTTCGTCCCGTGGATGTCGTAAGAGGCGACTAAGGGAGCTAAAGACCCAGTGCAAATCATATAGCTAGCACTCTGGGTCACCCGCATGGTGGCGGGTAAACCACCAGCAATCGCATTCCCAAGGAGGGTTAGTGTCTGGCAGGCGGCCGACTGTAAAATCCAAGCTAAAACCTTCTGCAACATGAGTAAAAATGAAATGATGTGCGATAAGACTAGGGCGTACCCCGCAGGCGACGCGCAGGGACAGCACCCGGCTCCTGCGGGAAGTGGACAAGGGTTGTTGCACCACCCTGGGCGGGTGTGACGTAAGAAGCCAGCTCGGGAAGTAAGATTGAGGTATGCTTGTTGGAATGTTGGGACGATGACTGGAAGAGCCAGAGAGTTAGTGGATGTATTCAAAAGAAGACGAATAAATGTGGCGTGTCTACAAGAAACGAAATGGAAGGGTACAAAAGCGAAGGAAATTGGCGAGGGATACAAGTTTTTCTACTGTGGAAGTGACGGGAAAAGGAACGGCGTGGGAATAGTGTTAGATGGTAAATTAAAAGAAAGCGTGATGGATGTAAAAAGAGTTAATGATAGATTGATAGTTTTAAAGGTTATGTTCGAAAACGTAATGTTGAACGTAGTTAGTATGTATTCACCGCAAGTGGGATGTGATGAAAGAGTGAAAGAGAAGTTTTGGGAGGATTTTGACACTGTTTTGATGAACATCCCGATGCATGAAGAATTGATAGTTGGAGGTGATTTCAATGGACATGTGGGAAGAATGAGAGGGATTTATGAAAGAGTGCATGGGGGGTGGGGAATCGGGAATCAAAACAATGAGGGGGAGACTCTACTGCAATCCGCTACCGCATTTGATCTGGCAGTAGCCAATACTTGGTTTCAGAAGAACGACAAACACCTTATTACATACAAGAGTGGTAACCACAAAACACAAATAGATTACTTCCTAGTCCGAAGAAACAAATTAAAGTATATCAAAGACTGTAAAGTCTTACCGGGAGAAGACTTGGTTACACAGCACAGACTCCTAGTTATGGAAATAGCCACAGAAATAAAAGTAAAAAAAACCAAAGACCGACCTCCCCCTAAAATAAAATGGTATAATATGTTAGAGAAGGATGACTGTGCAAAAGAATTTAAAGAACGAGTGGTGAATAAAATGTTAGAGATGGGAGACATGAACGAGCGAAGTGTAAATGAATGTTGGAGTGAGATGGCTCGGTGTATTAGGAGTATAGCAATGCATGTCTTAGGAGAGACGAAAGGAAAGGGTATGATAGATAGGGATACATGGTAGTGGTCGACAGAAATCCAGAACCTGTTGAAAGAAAAAAAGAGGAAATTCAAGGAATGGCAGAGTGTTGAAGTTGCAAGTGTTAGTTTGAAAGCTGAAAGGAAGAGTGAGTATGATACTCTCAAGAAAAAAGCCAAGAAAGCTGTGGCCATAGCTAGAGCAAAGGACCAAGACAAGCTTTATGACACTTTGGATAGTACAGCAGGCCAAAAACAACTATACCGGCTTGCTAGAGCTAGAGAGACAAAGGCGAGGGATGTATGTCAGATTAAATGCGTAAAAGATGAAGCTGGAATGGTTCTTTCGGAGGATGAGGAAATTAGGTATAGGTGGAAAGGGTACTTTGAAAAACTGATGAATGACTGGAACGGTGTGCTGGACAATAAACCAGTGAATGAGGGGTTAGTGAGGAATGTTAGTATGGATGAAGTGAGAATAGCAGTAAATGGAATGAAGAATGGTAAAGCTTTAGGACCTGACGGTATACCAGTTGAAGTTTGGAAGTTATAACGAGTGGATGGATGGACGTGGTTAGCTTTATTTTTCAATAAGTTGTTGCTGGAAGAAGCCATACCTGACGAGTGTTGCAACAGTTCGCTGGTGCCCATCTTTAAAAATAAAGGTGATGTGCTGGAGTGCAATAACTATAGAGGAATAAAGCTAATGGCGCATAGTATGAAAGTTTGGGAGAAAGTTATTGAAAGACGACTGAGAGAAGCAAGAAGTTTTCTAGCACATCTGGTAAATTAAATAAAGCTGGAACACTACAGATGTTTAAAAACATTATGAATAGAATTAAAACTGACATGAAATTATTTCCCGTAGACCACCCACTAAATGGTCATCTATTTGGTCAGAATAATAGGAACATAAAAGACAGTTCTTCCGACAGTAACGAGCAAAACGCAAGCCTTACAGAAAATTCAAACTTTTTTCGTGTATAAGAACATATATGTCCTACACCAAAATATCGCCGGACCCCTAAACAAAAGTGACATCCTAAGTGTCTGTTTGGAAGAACTACAAAGTAAGAAAAAATGTATCGATGTTGTATGTATTACGGAACATTTTATGACGCCTGAGCAAGAAGAATCTTTAAATATACCTAACTATAACATAGCTATAAGTTTCTCAAGAGACTGTAAAAGAGGTGGTGCATGTGTTTTAACAAAAATTGGACATCACTATAAAGTGGTCATCATCATCATCATCATCATCATCAGCCTATAGCAGTCCACTGCTGGACATAGGCCTCCTCAATCGCACGCCATTCAACTCGATTTTCAGCGACTCTCATCCAGTTGCTACCAGCCACCCTGCGAAGATCGCCACTCCACCGAGCCTGAGGGCGTCCCACCTTACGTTTGCCGATTCGCGGTCTCCACTCAAGAACACGTCTACCCCAACGGTCATCGGTTCTGCGGCTAATATGACCGGCCCATTGCCACTTCAGCTTACTTATTCTGTGAGCTATGTCGACAACTCTGGTTTTCTGTCGGATCACATCGTTTCGGATGCGATCCCTCAGAGAGACTCCAAGCATAGCCCTTTCCATAGCTCGCTGAGCGACCTTAAATTTATGGACCAGTCGTACTGTGAGTGTCCACGTTTCGACTCCGTAAGTCATAACAGGCAGGACGCACTGGTTGAAGACCTTAGTCTTTAGGCTCTGTGGAATACGCGACGAGAAGACCCGGCGAAGCTTCCCAAATGCTGCCCAGCCCAGCTGGATTCTTCTGTTAGCCTCCCTCTCAAGGTTGTTCTTACCAAACTGCAGAGTTTGCCCGAGGTAAACATATTCTCGAACAACCTCGAGAGGATCGCCATTGGCAACAACAGGTCCTGGGGTGACGTGTTCGTTGAACATAACCTGGGTTTTGTCCAAGTTCACCCTGAGACCAATGCGTATTGAAGAATCAACTAGGCCATCCAGCATCTGCTGCAAGTCGTGCAGCGATTCAGCCAGTATGACGATGTCATCTGCAAATCTCAAGTGTGAGATGTACTCGCCGTTGATGTTTATGCCACATCCTTCCCATTTTAGTGTCTTGAACACATCCTCCAGTGCGTTGGTGAACAATTTCGGGGAAATAACGTCTCCTTGCCTCACCCCCCGACGCAATGGGATATGCTCCGTTTGCTGGTTTTGACTTTAGACGGTCATTGTGGCGTTCTCAAAACGCGTCCCTTCCTCCCTGAGGATTTCCACAATTTGGTCGAGCGCCTGGTCAACGTCATTTGTGGTTTCCACGGCCACGAATCGGTTCTCCAGATCTGACTGGAATGCTTCAGACCCCAGCATGGTTTGGAGCATATTTGGACGGAGCTTAGACTTCATCAAGCGGGTTCGCTCCAGCTTAAAATTAATATTCAGAGTGCCACGGACAAGTCTGTGATCGCTACCGGTGTTGAACCTGTTGATCACCGAGACATCTCTGAATATATGCTTTTTATCCGCTATGATGAAGTCTATCTCATTTTTCGTCATAGTGTCGGGGCTTCGCCACGTCCACTTCCTTTGGGGCTGTTTCTTAAAGAAAGAATTCATCATGAAAAGCCCCTCCTTCTCAAGGAAGTTGACAAGCATTTGCCCCCTATGATTTCTGCTGCCAAACCCGTAGGATCCTACTACCGATTCACTGCCATTTTGTACTCCCACTGTAGCGTTAAAATCCCCCATAACAACGCTGTAATGGGCCTTAGTAGTGGAGTGCAAGGCCTTGGAAATGTCCTCAAACATTTCCTCCACCACGTCGTCCGAGTGTGCCGAAGTCGGTGCGTAGACCTGAACAACCTTGAGGCTATACCTCTCGGTTAGCTTAAATATGAGGTACGCTACCCTGTTCGAGACACTAGACACTTCTACCACGTTGTCACAAAGGGATTTGTGTACCAGGAACCCGACTCCGCCTTGGGATAGCTGGTCTCCCTCTCGAAAATACATCAAGTGGCCCGACTCAAGGGTTATTGTGTCCTCCCCCTCTCTTCGGACTTCACTCAACCCAAGAATGTGCCACCTTACCCTTTCGAGTTCTTCCTCCAGCTGCACTAGATGTTCGTCGAGCCGTAACGTGCGTCCGTTGTACGTCGCCAAGGTCAGTTGGGTTTGGCGGCCATTCGTAACCCGGGGATTCTTAGCACCCCCTACCTTGCCGTTACCGTGACCGCCGCTAAAATCAGGAATAGCAAGGCCGCCGGGAACTGGGGGCCGTGGTTGATTCTGGCTTGCCATTTAAGGGTTTTGCCCATAATCGCCACGCTGGGCATGCGGGTTGGCGATCGCAGATCGCAACTCCTCGCACTAGTGACGCTGCTGCCCGGCACTAGTCTGCGCTATTTAGTTGCGAACTTTCGAAATGGTTATACCGCCATTTATCGGTCGTCAGAGCCTCGTTTGTTGTTTAGCAGGATGCACGACGAGCAGGTGAGGTTGACTTGGGGCACTGAGATGGTAGGTGCGCCCCCTTACACCCCAAAGTGGTAAATTTAAACAATTACTGTATAAAAAATTTGATTGAATGTTGCGCAATTGAATTAACCGAACATGGTATTATCGTTGTGTGTATATATAGGGTCCCAAATTCCGACGTAAACATTTTCTATAACAAATTGGAAGATATTCTCCATCTAGTTTGCATTCAACGTAATAAAAAGGTTATCGTTTGTGGGGACTTTAACATAAATACATTAAAAAGAAATAAAATGACCCTAGATTTTGAATATATTCTTTTAAACTTTAATTTACAATTGCAGTTCTCTCAACCCACTAGAATAAGTAGTGGGACATGTTTGGATAATTTCGCTCACAATATCAGAGGTTGCGAGGGGAAAATTATTGAATTTGGACTGTCAGACCACACCACACAGGTTTTAAGATGCCCGGTTAAAAAAAACATGTGCTATTAAATCATGGCGTGTTAGACGAAGGAACTATTGCCTAGATAGAATATTTGGATAAATTTAGAAATTGTATAAAAAGTCTCTCATTCTCAGACACTTACACTACTTCGGACCCTAATGAGGCTTATGTCTATTTTTTGGATCTATTTCAATGCTTTTACAACCTCTGTTTTCCTTACCAAACTATTACCAAGTCATTAACTAAAAAATCTAAGTGGATCTCAAAGGGAATAAAAAATGCAGTAAAAGGAAACGTGTGCTTCTGTGGTAATATAGAGCTAATCCCACTCTCAAGAACAAAAATGCATTTAATATATATTCACGTAGACTTAAAAAAATTATATCTTTAACCCAAAAATCTCAAAATAATTATTTTATCAAAACAGCACAAAATAAATTTAAAGCGACATGGACCGTAATTAACAATAAAAAAGCCTACTTTTCTAAAGAACCTATAACTGAAATAAAAACTGACACAAAGATCGTCACGAATCCTACTGAAATAGCAAACTCCTTCAACGAATATTTTATTAACCAAGTATCTAACTCAAATCATAGCATAACACAAGAAATCCCCATTCATTCAAACACTTTGAACTCATTATTTATGGAACCAACTTTGCCGCATGACATCATGAATCATATTAGGTCTCTTAGAGATACAAACAGTGTAGGCAGTGATGGAATATGCACAAAAGTCATAAAACAGTATCTCAATACATAGATCCCCACATCTAAGTTATATAATTAATTTAAGTATTGAGAATGGTATCTTCCCAGAGAATCTCAAAACCTCCATAGTTACCCCACTATATAAAAAGCAAGACAAATGTCTAATGAAAAATTACAGACCTATTGCTTTGATACCCATATTTCAGTGTGCTTTCGTACTCCAAGTCGGACAGACGTGTGACGCATCGCGCTGTGACTTTTGTATCGAGTGTGACTTTCTGTGCTGTGGTTGGCTGTGGTTCTTATTTTCGATTCCTTGTCGCTCCTTTTGTGTTTGTACCTGTGGCCTACACCCATTGGGCGGAGCTAGAGAGGGATAGAAGATTTCTGTGAGCTCGCACTTCGTACTAAGAATTAAAAATTGACTTTGAAAACTTTTAAAAAATTTTGCGTTTGCCGAGGCTTGAACCAGCGACTCGTCGTTTAAAGGTGCCTGTGGCAGTGTCAGTGCGCACTGGACCAAACAACCATAGGAGCTGTGCACTGAAATAGCTTACGCTTATAAACTACCTAACTGTCTGACTGTTTTGCCCTGCTTGTTGCTGTTTTCGGAATTCAAATTGCCTCATATTGCTAGCCATGCCTCGCACGATTCGGTCTCTCCCCAAGAGTTCTCCAAATACCTGTGTTTTACCGCAGACGAGGTCAGAACCCGATCTTTCTCCTGCTACCTCGGTTTCCGATAGTAACCTTTTTGGTTCAGTTAATGTTACTACAAGGCCGAGCAATAAACGTTTTCGGGGTGATGACAGCAGTACGGAGACGGATGGCGGATTCGAGGAACTGAAGAACATGCTGAGTTCCTGGAAGGCTGATCAGGATAAAATTCTTAATAAATTAGTGACTGACGTTTCTGAATTGAGGCAGCAGAATATCTCCATTCAAAATTCCAACTCTGAGATTGAAAAATCTCTTAAATTCTTCAACACGGAATATGAGGTTATGAGGACTCGCTTGGATGCCGTGGAAGCCGAACACAGGGAATACGCGAAGCGCTTTCATGAAATTGCCAGCAATAGTAGCGAACAAAGGGTGGCCATACTGGAAGCGAAAGTGGACTCCATGGAACAGCAGGCACGCCAGTTCAACATAGAGGTCTGTAATCTGCCAGAAAAACGCAATGAAAACCTTGTGACAATCATGGAGTCCATATGTAGTGCCATCAATTCACCGGTGTCGCATAATGACATAATATCTATTCATAGAGTCCCACACGCGCGCCAGCAGGATACAAAACCCAAGAATTTAATTGTCAAGCTCAGGTCGCGGATCGTTCGTGACAACATACTAAGCGCCTACCGTAATGTGAAGAGTCTCAAGTCTGATCAGGTAGGAATATCAGGCGCTACTACTGTTCCTATCTATTTAAATGAACATCTTACCCTAAAAAATAAGGCTTTATTTCGTGAGGCCAAAACACTTGCAAACAAAAATGGATTTAAATATGTTTGGGTCAGGAATGCGACAATACTTGTGCGTGAGCGAGACAATGACAAATCATTTGCGATTCGCTCCGCTGAAGACCTCAAAAGGATCGTTACTAGCGATAAAACCGGTACAGGTGGCACAAATCAACGAATTTAAAGGCACTGCTGCCATTATCTTATCTTTTGGCTTACTGCTTCCATGTGATGTTTTGTATGTTCAAACCTACATTTTCCCAGTGCTGTGCATGTATTGCTGTTATTTTTGAATTTCCTCTTATGGCTTGTCTGGAATCTATTTCCTGTTGAATAATATTCCAATCCCATGTCTTCTTCAGTTTGATGGGTATGTTTCATGTGTGTTGTTCCTTACTTGTAAACAACTAAAATTATGTTTAAAAAAAATTGTTACCTTCATAATTTTACCGGGTAATAGTGAACTGGGCTGCAGGCTTAGGGTTGCTGTTTCAATTATATGTTCAGAATATTCTTGTATTATTTCTAATTGTTGCAAACTTTTCAATCAACAACTGCTTCTAACAACGTTATGATTTATTACCAGAACTGTAGAGGGATTCGTACGAAGTTACATACTCTTTGTATGAATATAATGGCTAACTCCTATGATGTCATCATACTGACTGAAACCTGGCTCGTACCCAGCATCCAAGATAGCGAATTCATTGACGATCGGTATATAGTCTTCAGATGTGATCGCGATCGCTCTGCGACTAAAAAACAAGACGGCGGGGGAGTTTTAGTGGCCGTGCTTCGTGAGTTACGTCCTACTAAGTTGACAACATGTTTTGTCAACCCGGAAGTCGAACACGTCGTGGTCCAACTGCCTGCTTCCCAGCACAATAAACGCCATATTATCAGTGCTACATACATGCCACCACGAACGCGTGAAGAACTATACGCACAATACTTTAGCATGTTGCAAGGCTTAGTTAACGCTCCTGCCACTGACTCATACTTTGTTGTTGGCGATTTTAACCTACCAGACATCGCCTGGTCGGACCAAGGGAACCATGCAATTGCGCAAGTTTCAAACACAATGGGACGAATATTGATAAATTTTATGAATATAATCAATGGCTTACAATTTAATGTCACTAAAATCAATTAGGTCGTATACTTGATTTACTTATATCTAATGTAGAATGTCAGGCGGTATCATGCAATGCTTTACTTGATTCTGATAGCCATCACCCAGCTATTTCTGCTTTGACTTGCTTGACTACGCAATACAGTCCCCTGAAATGCCGCACGGTTCATAGACATAACTTTTATAAAGCCAATTACGATGCTATAAACGATGAACTAGGTAAAATTGACTGGGGCACTGCAATCTCTCACCTCGGGTCTGAGCAAGCTGTTAACGTCTTCTATGAGGCACTATACGGTATTATCAAATTGCATGTTCCGTTAACTAAAACCAAAAATACTAGCTTTCCAGTCTGGTTTTCGCCATCTCTCATACGAATCTTTAAAACTAAAGAACGCGCCTGGATTAAATGGAAGACATACAAAAATCAATCGGATTACTTAAATTTTTCTAACTACCGGAAACTTTTCCACGGAGAGTCTATCAAATGCTATAGGAAATACATTGAAGCGGTCGAAGACAGCATTCCTAAGAACATAAAGCATTTCTGGACTTACATCTCATCTAGAAAGGGAAAAGCTAATTATCCGGCCAGTATGTACTTCAATAATATTTCTTCTGACGACCCCACGGACATATGTAATCTGTTTTCATCTTTCTTTTCTTCTGTCTACGAACCCTCTACTTTTGACCCTGAAAAATTTCAGCCTTCTGTCAGCTTTGCAGAGAACTCGTCTTGCATATCCGAAATTTACTTATCTGTGGAGGCTATACGATTGAAGTTGAAATCTTTGGATCCTTCTAAAGGGGCGGGACCTGACGGCTTGCCACCCAACTTCTTCATAAAGACATGTGACGCCTTGTCTAATGCTTTGCATATCATTTTTAACAAATGTTTGCGTGAGGGTGTTTTTCCCACAATTTGGAAACGTGCATTTATTACTCCTGTTCACAAGGCTGGTGATAAGAATAATGTAGAGAATTACCGCCCCATCTCAATCCTTTCCATCTTGTCTAAGGTATTTGAGAGTCTTGTCCACAGTGCCTTGTATCCCCATATTCATCCACTTATTATACCTGAACAACACGGTTTTGTCAAACGTCGTTCCACCGCGACAAATCTGTTAGTGTTTACGAACTACCTCTTTGAAAAAATGGATCAACGAGTTCAAGTAGAAGCTGTCTATACAGACTTTCAGAAGGCTTTTGACAAGGTGGATCATTCACTGCTTTTGGAAAAAATTGCTTACAATGGTATTCGTGGCAATTTGCTGAGATGGTTCGCTTCATATATTTTTAATAGGACCCAAAGAACGGTAGTTAATGGATATGAGTCTGAGCCTGTTGTTGTTAGGTCTGGGGTTCCACAGGGATCCATTTTAGGTCCCCTTCTTTTTATCATATTCATTAACGACATTAAAAACTGCTTCAAAAATTCAAAATTTTTAATGTATGCAGATGACATGAAGGTTTATAGATCATGTAAAAATACAGATGACTGCGTACTCCTACAGGATGACCTAGACAGGCTTTATGCGTACTGTATTAAAAATAAACTTTTTCTCAGTCTTCCAAAATGTCATACCGTTTCATTTACTAAAAACAAGAAAACAATACATTACAATTATTATATTAATAGCGCACGCTTGGACAGTGTTGTGAACGTCCGGGACTTGGGTATCACATTAGATTCACGTCTACACTTTGACATACATGTTGATAACATAATAAACAAGGCGGTCTCGTATGTACGGATTCGTCATGCGATCATCTGGTGACTTTGTGCGGCCCTCTACGTTCTTACTATTATACAAAACTCTGATTCGCTCCCAATTGGAATACGCCATCCAGATCTGGAACCCTTTCTACGACAAATACTGCTCTAGATTGGAAATGGTACAGAAAAAGTTCTTGCGGTCTATGAACTATAAATGTTTTAACTCCAAGGTTCCATACGTGCAGTTACTGGAGCGATACGGCGTACTAAGTTTGGAGTCCAGGAGATTGCTTCTGGGTGCAATGACACTACATGGCTTATGTAACAATAAATTCGACTGTATTGAACTCACTAATCAGTTATGCTATAGAGTGCCCAGAACTGCTGTCCAACGGGGGGTGCGCGTACCCCAACTGTTCCATACAGACTTGTGCAAAACTAACGCTGGAGTGCGTGCACCTATTCGTCGCCTTGTTGAGACGTTCAACACTCACTTTATGGAGCTTGACATTTTTGTTCTCTCCAACCAGACGTTTAAAACAAAAGCCATAGATATTTTGTCAAAAAACGCAGTAAAGAGAAGGTGATAATTTAATTGAATTATTTTGTATTTTATTTTGAATTTATTATTTTGTATTGAATTATATTGAACTGAATTGTTATACTGAACTGAATTGAATTATTTTTATTTCAAATATATTGAACTCAATTTTACTGAACTGAATTGAATCGAATCAATAAATTAATAGAATTGGAATTGTTATCATTTGTAATTTATAATTTGCATTTAATCAAACGAAATTAAGATAAGTTTAACTGAATTATGTTGGACTAGATTAATTAAATTAATTTGTAATACATCGAATACAGCTGTCACAAAACACTCTGTATTCTGTAAAATCTACCACAGTCTGTTACTCCTTTGTTAAGACGTGGATATTGGTGTGGGTTACGTGTTTGTGATCTTTAGCTTTTAAGGATTTTTTGTATTTTCCGCAGCATGTAACTGTTTTATGTCCCTAATAAATAAAATAAAATATTTGCAAAAATATTTGAAAAAGTCATATATTACTTATTAGTCATTATTATTATTATCACTTTATACGTACCTAGAGAAATCAAACATTCTACTTGATGAACAGAAAGGATTTCGCAAGAACAGGACAATTAACATGGCTATCCATGATCTGATACGCCCTATCTTATCAAATGTAGACGAAAGAAATGCCGTATGTGCTATATATATGGACCTTACAAAGGCTTTTGACTACGTAGATTATAAAATACTATTAAATAAATTAGAGAAATATGGTTTAAGAGGCAACATTCTGAATCTTATTGAATCATACTTACACATCAGGAAGCAGATCTTAGAAATAACACGTATAGGCCCACGCACTGGTTACGAAGATACAGATCTAGTAGTAGGATTATTAAATACAGAGTCCCACAAGGTAGTGTGTTAGGACCTCCACTATTCTTAACTTATACAAGGTGTTGCTTTGCATCCTCGTCAAATTCAAGGAGGTCACTATACTAATGATTCTCGACCCGAATCAATAATAAAATGAGTAGGTATTTTTTTTCTTATTATCGGAAATAGTAAGTATTAGACAGGTCGCGTTTTAATACACCACCCGTATTAAAACGCGACCTGTCTAATACTAGCCCTAAACCGCCAATTCTCACACACAAACAAACGCAAACGTTCATTCAATAATTTCGTATTCCCTAAACTCCGCCCAACCGCACCCCGGCCCCGCGGTCAGTGCAATAAAAACCGGCGAGCCGTGTGCATGTGCATGCAAATTACGCTCCCCGTGTACTCGTATGTAGTGCAAGATGACGGACAATTACTCCAATGTTGAGTTGGTGAAAATGGTCCGCTTGTATGCCATCAGCGGAGACAGCCTACGTCGAGCCATCCAGCTGTTCGCGGAACTGTTTCCCAATCGGGAACCCCCATCACAGAGCCTTATGCTGGCTGCTACGCAGAGACTGCGAGATCATCGGCAGTTTGACGTTCCAAGGCATGCTCAAGCTCGCGGCAGCGAAGCCCTGCCTGTCGCCTTCGGCAAGTACGCGAGTACTTGAATGAAAGGTTTGGCAACCAGTGGATCGGCCGCGGTGGACCTGTGGCCTGGCCACCGCGTTCTCCGGACCTGACGCCCCTGGACTTTTATTTGTGGGGAGACGTTAAAAGGTTAGTGTACACGGAGGAAGTCACAAGTGTAACAGAATTACGTGCAAGAGTGATCAGTGCTTTCGACACTTTAAAAACGAATGTGTTAGTGTTGCGTAAACTGAAAGATAATCAGCGACGTCGTGCTAGACTATGCCTAGAGTGTGGTGGTGGAAACTTTGAACAATACCTCCAGGTAACCTAAGTAGGTAATTTATTTATTTGTACATAGACAATCATTTGTAAATACGTTAGCTAAATCAATTTTATTAGTGTAAATAAGTTGATTTCAAATTTTATCAAACAAAATTACCGCCACATGCCTACATAACTAGCACATTTTAGATTTAGTAGATCGGTCTAAGGTGTTTTTGCCGGTCCTAAGCCCGTTAAGTAGGAAGGAAAATTTAAAATCAACCAATTTCAATTTCCAAATTCAATCCACAACTAAAAACAAAATCATAACGTTACGAAAACCTTGGGCTGTGTTTACCTACAATGCGTACTCGGCGCATTTAGGTAAATACGAGCGCGCGCGCTTATCTATGCAGCAAGTAGCAACATAGCCAACAAACAGCTGTGCGCCTCAGGTTATACTTACCTAAATCTTACCGGTAGGTAGTAGGATTGTTACATGTTTTTATTATTAAAATCTAAGATTACCAATTTTAGGATTGTTCATTCAGCAGAATTGCAATAAAACGCCATAACAAAACTAACATTTTGTTAATCAGCTGATAACCACCGTACTTAAAATAGGTCAGTGAACTTTTCTTTGGGGCACTAGTACTACTTTTATTAGTAAGATTTCCGCATTCTTATGATACTTAAAAATGAATTAATTATTAAGCGAAATTTATGACAATAACGAAAGTGATTTTCGAGTTCGAACTAGGATAAATCATTGCCATTCGGTCACTGTAGGTATAAAGCGCGCACGTGCGTATCCGCATGTTTGTGTGTCGTAGTTGTAAGTGGGCGGTGCCTCGCGCCATGAAAGGCGACGGGTGATTCTCCTCTTTTGCGAAGAGCTTCATTCTGAATTAGTGTCAAATTTAAACAACAAAAAAAAACAGCTTTTATTATTATTGAGCAGGTTCCGTAATTTATATTGATTATTTACGTCTTTTAAGACAACCTCCTGAATTTTGACGAGGATGCAAAGCAACACCTTGTATAAATGATCTGCCTAGAGAAATAAAGCATCCGATGGTATTATTTGCTGACGACAGCACGGTAGTAGTAAAATGTGACGATCCTAATACATATGAAGCAGAGATAAATTTGACATTGAATAAAATAATTACTTGGCTAAATAAAAATAATCTTGTCATAAAAAACTAAAATAATGCACTTTTATCAAAGGATTCATAAACCTTGACATTAACTACTTGGGCACTAAAATAGAGTCGGTAACTATGACTAGATTTCTTGGTGTTGTTATAGATAACAACTTGACCTGGAAACCTCAAACGGAAGATATTTGTAAAAAAGTCAATAAATTTGCATATGCCCTCTATAAACTGGCTAAAATTGTTAGCCTAGAATCTCTTTTAACGGCGTACCATGGCTATGTGGCATCCACACTAAGATTTGGCATAATATATTGGGGCAATTCAGTAAATAAGGACTATGTCTTTAAAGCCCAAAAAAGATGCATCAGAGCTATGTGTGGTTTACAAAGTACCGACAGCTGTCAACCTCTATTTAAGTCTCAATATCTTAACCTTGCCATCTCTGTATATTTATGAGGTAAATATATTTGTTAAAAAAAACATGGACCTTTAAGAAAAAGCTTTTAAAAGTCAATATAGGAAACTACGAGACAGAAATAAGTTGGAGCTTAAAGTACCAAATGCAGGTACGGCTTTAATGAGGAAAAGTTTCGAGAGAGGACATGTTCAGAGTAGGAAGAAAAGGTACAAATAACAGACCACTTGTAATAGAATTGCTAAGTAAAAGGATGACCAGATATATAATCAGCAACAGCCACTGTTTCCCGGGATCTGGACTAGGAATATCAGAATTTTTAGATGCAAAAGCACGAAAGGAAAGAGCCGAAATGAGAGAAGAATTATTCAAAGCTAGACAAAACGGACACCATGCAATAATAAGGAATAACCAATTATACGTTGACGGGATACTTACCAAGAAACATGATTACAACAACGAGCAACAACAACACATAAGTGATACAAATCAGGGAAACGATACGATAGCGACGTGCAACACCGATCATCCCTCTCAATTAAATACGTCGAATAAAACTGGAAACTATACATTTCGCAACCAAAGACCTACCATTTAAAGTATTATTCCAAAATTTCCAAAGTCTAAACAACAAACAACACTTACTTGATGCTTTCATTACCCAAAATTCTATATACAATGTAATATGTATCTCCGAGACCTGGCTCTCACATGAAAAACTAGACCTAATTCAGTTTAATGGCTACAAGTTTGTCTCATCATACTGTCGCAGCACCAGACCAGGGGGCGGTGTCTGTATTCTACTTCAAAACCATTTAGACTATATACAGAGAAATGACATCACTGATATGTCTATAGAATATATATTAGAATTATGTGCTACTGAATTACCTAATAATTTATTAATTGTAATTATGTATTGGAATGGAAGAGAGGAAGAAGTTTTTTATCAGAAACTAAAACAAATTTTAAAATATATAACGATTAAATACTCAAAACAAAATATCATTATAGGAGGTGATTTCAATATAAATATATTATCGGATAGCCAAAAATCAAACCAATTTTTAAATTTAATGCACGAATATAAATTAACCCAACACGTGAAAAATGCAACACGTATAACTCCAAAGACTGCCACATGTTTGGATCTAATATTTACAAATTTTATACATAAGGACATATACGCAACTGTAGAAGAGTTAGGTTTTTCAGATCATAACGGTACCATTTTGCACTTTAATATCCCTCAACAAATAAAACAAACCACCTGGAACGCAAATAAAAGATTTTACAACCACACAAATATATTAAAATTCAAGTCTAAACTGCAGGAAATAAATTGGAACGACATAATAACAACTGAAAACGATATTAACGGAAATTATGAAGCGTTTAACAAAACACTCATTAGTATCTTAAACCAATGCATACCATTAATGAAAATAAAATTAAAAGTAAAATATAAAAAATTCTGGCTAACCAAAGGCATAAAAAACTCCTGTAAAAGCAAAAGATTATTGAAGATACTCGTTACTAAAACTAACAACACAATATTAACGGAATTTTATAAAAAATATGAAAAAATATTAAAGAAAACAGTTATTACAGCGAAAAAATTACACTTTAAAAATAAAATGATCAAATCAAATAATAAAATTAAAACTATGTGGAATATTATCAATGAACGAACAAACAAGAAAATAGCAAGCGATAAAAGTAATTTATCTCTACAAACGAATAATGGTGTAACTTCTGAGCCCAAGGTGGTGGCCAGCATTTTTAATAATTTCTTCGCTTCTATGGGAGAAGCTAAGAGAAACTTACAGAACGACAAACCGAAAGGATCTCATGTCATGCCCCCAACACAAAACACAATCTTCCTCAGCCCTATAGACCCATATGAGGTGAAGTCTTTGATAAAAAACTTAAAAAATAAAATGAGTCATGGTGTTGACGAGCTTCCACCTATTTTACTGAGACAGTGCGCAGACGAATTAACGTTACCATTCTACAAACTATTAAACCAATCTTTTGAAGAAGGCACTTTTCCCAATTTCTTGAAAAAGGCTCTCATAAAACCCATTCATAAGAAGAGTTCAAAAACAGATCCGAATAATTATCGACCCATTGCTCTTTTACCCACAGCTTCAAAAATATTTGAAAAAGCGATGTGCAACCGAGTTTACGAGTTTTGCGAAAAATACCAAATATTTAACGACTGCCAGAATGGATTCCGCAAAAATCGATCCACAACCTTAGCTGTATATAAATATATTCAAAAAGCTCTTGACATTATCAACAATAAACAATACGCTATAGGATTACTTTTAGACATGACAAAGGCATATGACAAAGTACAATTTCAAATATTATTAAATAAATTATACAATATAGGACTACGCGGCAAATGTTATGACTGGTTCGTATCATATTTAAAAAATAGAGAACAAATAGTAGAAATAGAACATTACAACCATCACAATAATGAAATTGAATTAGTTAGATCAGACAGTAAATTAATCACCGCTTCAATCCCGCAAGGCAGCGTAATAGGTTGTTTCTTGTTCCTTGTTTATATAAACGATCTCCCTTATAACATAAATGAGCCCTGTGTACTATTCGCGGACGACATATCGATTTTAACCTCATGTGAAGATAACACCAATATTAATGAAAAATTAAATTCCATACTTAACTCCACAATAAATTGGATGTCTGAACTTAATTTAGAAATCAATTTTAACAAGACTAAATTAATAACCTTCCACCCCCGACAAAAAATACCAATTAATATCAACTTTAGTTTTAACAACATTAAATTAGAAGTAGTTAATAAATTCTCCCTATTAGGCCTAGACATTGACACAAATATAAATTGGAAGTCACATACTCAAAAAATAAAAGCTAAGCTATCAAAGTTTTCGTACGCCCTCCGTGAGATCAAAAAAACTACGGACCTTAAAACTGCTCTGGTAACATACTACGCATATGCCTACGCATGGCTTAAATATGGTGTCGTTTTATGGGGCAACAGTACCGACGCGCCCACACTATTCACTTTACAGAAAAAACTACTCAGAATCATAGTTAATATTGAAGAAACCGACAGTTGTAAACCCCACTTTCAAGAAATGAAAATTCTTTCCCTACCCTCCCTCTATATTTTCGAAATTTGCAAATTCGTACGAACACACCCAGACTTCTACACCAAAAGGGAAGATATACAAACAAAAATAACACTTAGGCACAGAAATAGGCTCAATCTACCAAAGTCACGACTAAAAATGCACTCAGACAGTGCCTACGTTATGTCTATTAAATTGTACAATAAGCTGCCAGAATCCATTAAAAATATAGATAAATATACCATGTTCATAAATAAATTAAAAACATTTCTAATAAATAAAACCTATTATAGTGTAAATGAATACTTAAATGATAAATTATAAATACAAAAAATAATTTTAATATAAAACAAAAATATAATAATTATAATATTGACCTAATTAATAAAATATTGACATTATATTACAATTCTTACAATTAAACCCCGCATTATCTAATTAGAAATATTAACGTAATGTGCAATATATATATTTTTTTAATATTAGAGGTAAACACTCAGTGCTCTTCCTCCTCTCTCCCATAATTATTCTATGCTGTGCCCGACAGGGTCCAAAATTGTGTCGTTATTACAACCCATCAGCTAATGTAAACTTATAAATGTACATTTTGGAACGCAATAAAGATATTGAGTATTGAGTATTGAGTTTTTTTTGAATGGCCCAAAGGATATTTAATAATTTACCTTGCTCAATAAAAAATCTAAATTTAGTCAATTTCAAGCGTAAATTATGTACTATTTTAATACAGAAATGTTACTACTCTGTCAGCGACTACTTTGATGACATCTCTTTGACTATAAAAACATGACGACTCTCACAGCGCTTTGGACAATATCAATTTTAGACATTTTTCTTAGCAGTTACTTATTGACATCATAACCATTTATTATTGACATTATCGTATTTTCATTAAAGATTGACATTACCTGACATTACCTAATGCATTTTATTAAAATTGATATTGATATTGCGAATTAAACTTAACGATAACCTATAGATTAATTTATCTAATTGGTAAAAGCCTCCTTTAAATGTATATTTGTACGCCAAATGGCAAAACATAGAGAAACTATATTATGTATAACAACTATTGTAACATCTTGCACACTGTTGTAACCTATGTTTACAAATAAAGGCTATTGATTGTGTTGCGGCCTATTGCCTCACGGTTATGGAACACTACATATCATTGATCAGCGACTACTTGCTAATGTAATTTTGTCAGGCGTTAACGCACTCTGCTGTTCCTTTAAACTTGTATTGGCTGTGCCACTCCGCTACCGACGGTAGAACTGTACGCACGATTTTAATTAAATATTTTTTATGTCCTTGGACTTTAATTAGCCCCAATGTGTAATCAAAATATACATATTGGTGGCCCATGAGGGGAAATACAATTCAAGAATACTAAATTACGAAGAAATACAAATAAAAGAAGAAGAAAAAGAAGAATGAATGAAAAAGAAGAATGAAGAGAATGATGATGAGAATGTAATCTCTTTTTAAGTATTTTGTGTGTACATAAATAAATAAATAAATAATAAATAAAAAGTAACCAGAAAACTGGATCAAAAACTTCGACAACACATTGCCGACCAACGGATGCGGACTTCTTTGGCGTGATTGAAGATTGAAGAAGGGGTTCAAGATCGAAGGTGCAGCCAGAATCAGCTACGAGTTCAGGCTGAAGCGACCAGTGATTCAGCAAAAGAAACACATCGCGCATCGGACTTCTGCAAAATCAGATAAGTGCCCTGTCCATCCTATTTTTCCAAATCTTCACACATTTCCGATCCAAAGTCCTTTAAATATTGTTCCTAGCTGTTGAAAGTCGAATCCATTTGTGCAAATCGAGAATTTAACGATTTTAGAGAAAAAATTGCATCATCATTTTATATTTTTTGTCGACATACCTACAAGTTGAAAAATATTTTCTTTGTTAAAAATTAGCTTCATTCCTTACAAGTCACAGACCCAAACGTTATTTATTGCTATAACTATAATATTAGTCCTATACTAAATCGTTTAAAATATAGGATTCCAAGCAGTAGCAGTATTATTTCTAGGTACCGACGCGTTTAAGAAATCGTAACTGTCGGGTCCAAAGGTCACTAGGGTTCTTTTTTTTTTCATAGTTCGGTAATAAATACTTATTTTGTAACGCCGATAATTTCAGATCCTTATCTACGCCGCCCGAGCCGAGTGCATTGTCTCGCTGCCTGCAATCAGCTGTGCGAGCGTAACCGGTTATCGTTAACCAAGTGTCGTCGAATCGAGGAGCGTGAGCCATTCTTTTGTTAAATTATTTTGTTCCGCATGTAAAGTTGCGATCATTTATTGAACTTAGTACTTTATACGTTTGTGTTCACAATGCCTTACGAATCTGTAGATAAATGTCGTTTGAAAGATTTAATGGTTAAAAGATCGTCCGCCAAACGGCAAATAACAAAGTTTAAGAACTATTTGAGTAGCATTTCAAAGCTCACTGAGTTAAATACTATTCAAATAACAGAGTTACGGTTAAAGCTTGCTAAATTCGAAGCACTGTCGGTTAAGACTGATGACTTGCAAAATGAGATCGAGGTCTTAAATTCGGACAATTTGTCAGCTGAAATCGATGAACGCGAAAGTATCGAGTGCGACATAATTGTCAACATTGCTACCGCGAAAACGTTAGTTGATAAATTTTCAAAGATCGAATGTGAACATAGACGTGGTTCCGTACATTATAATTCTTGTTGTTCGGATCATCAAGTGGCTGGCGTAAAATTACCTCAAATCCAAATAGCCAAATTTGACGGTTCTTATTTTCGATGGTTGGGGTTCCGTGACACTTTTGAGAGTTTGATACACAGAAATGAACATATAACGTCAATTCAGAAGTTTCATTATCTCACGTCGTATCTGGAAGGTGATGCCGCAAGAATTATTTCATCCACCGTAAATTACTCGGAAGCTTGGAAATTACTTTGTAATCGTTATGACAATAAAAGAGTTCTAATCAATCACCATTTTAACTCACTACTGAATATTAAGCAACTTACACGGGAAACGGAGAAGTCCTTGAGATTTCTAGTTGACCATGTCAGTAAAAACTTACGTGCTTTGGCCAGTTTGGGACAACCCACGGACAAATGGGATGGTCTGCTTATTTTTATTTTAACGGAAAAGTTAGATAGTAATACTGCTGTAAAATGGGAAGAATATATTAAGCATATAGACGAAGATAACCCAACATTAGAACAGTTTTATAAGTTCATGACAGACCGCGCGGATGTTTTGGAGTCATTAAATCATAACAAACAAGATAGTAACATGCCCAAACGAAATATACCAGTGCCAGTGGAGAGTGATAATAAGTCATTTAGCCAAAAACATTCTGGTCAAAATAATGCTCATACAAAGTCATTTGCTGCTTCTAATACTAAATCAAATAATGCTAAAAATGGTAATAATAATAATTCTAGCGCTTATTTATGTGTTATTTGTAACGATAATCACAGAATTTTTGATTGTCCCACTTTTAAGTCAAAGGGGATAGATGAAAGGATGCAAGAGGTTAATAAATATAAGCTTTGTCCCAACTGCCTTAGGCAGGGACATCAAGTAGGAGCATGTCGCATGGGACCGTGCCGTGAGTGTAATAAAAGGCACCATAGTTTGCTGCACCGCCCTGATGTAAATAATCTTGTAGCGGTAGACGAATAAAATAATAATAGTGGTGAAACAATTTCGAGTTTCTCAAGACGAAATTTAAGTCAAACACTTTTATCAACGGCTATGATTGAAGTCTCTAATCCAATGACCCAGCAAAAGGAGAAGGTTAGAGCGCTACTTGATTGTGGCAACCAATCATCGTTTATTTCTAAAGCATTAAAGGAAAGGCTTTCAATAAAATCAATACCTATTGACTCGCTAAAGGTCGTAGGAATTGGAAATTCACGTTCTTCTCACATTGCCGAAAGTTGCAATGTGCAGATTAAATCTCTAGATTGTAAATACAGTGCAAAATGTCACTGTCTAATTTTAAAAGAATTAACCGGTTTAATACCGAAGTATCCGGTCAATATTCATTCTTTGAATTTGCCGAAAAACATTGTGCTAGCTGATCCAACATTCGGTCAGCCTGCACCAGTAGACGTCTTCATCGGCGTTGATCTATTTTGGGACATCCTTGGTGACGAACAGCGTTCCCTTGGCCTACAAAATCCAAAGCTGATAAATACACAGCTAGGCTGGATAACATCCGGACCTATAAGTTCACATGTTACTAATAAAAATAAAATTTATTGTAATAAAGTCATTGTGACAAATCAAAATGATTTTGAAAAATCATTAAGCAAATTCTGGGAATTAGAAGAGGTTCCCCTAAAACCAATAATGAGCGAAGATGAAAAGATGTGCGAAAAACATTTTGTCGCTCACACTCGTAGGGAAATCACGGGCAGATTTTGTGTAAACCTACCACTAAAGGACACTCCAGACTGCCTGGGAGATACTTATAACTTAGCTAAAAAGCGGTTGCATTATTTAGAAAAACGTTTTAGGAGAAATCCACTATTAAAATCTGAATACGCAGAATTTATAAATGCATAATTCAAAAGGATTTCTACGTAGATGACCTAATAACAGGAGCTGATAACGCACAGGATTTACGTTACATTCAAAAAAGCGTTTCCGAAGCGTTAAAGAAAGGCTGTTTTAATTTAAGAAAATATAAAAGTAATAATCCATCAATTTTTGAAAATCTTAACTTAAATCAAGACAATTTAACTATCAGTGAATCTTCAAGCACTCTTGGTCTTGGATGGATGCCATCCAGTGACACACTATTTTTTCCAATTAAAAGCTTCACACTTGATAAACAAGCAACTATCACAAAACGGTTTGTTATGTCAAATTCATTTAAAATTTTCGATCCTTTAGGAATACTAAGTCCGGTTATAATTCAGCCTAAAATCATGCTACAGAAGATGTGGCAGCAAAAATTAGATTGGGACGAACCAGTGACAAAAGACTTGAAGGACGATTGGCTAAAATTCACAGAAAATCTAGAATACTTGCCTAAATTTCAGATTCCTAGGTTAGTGCTATGTGACAAGCCTGAACGTATAGAATTAAACTAGTTTAGTGATGCGTCTCAATGTGCTTATGGTGCGTGTATCTATTTAAAATCAATAAATTTTAATGGAGACAGCACTATCAAGCTGTTATGTGCTAAGTAAAAGGTATCGCCTATAAAACCGACGACAATACCACGTCTTGAATTATGTGCCGCACTATTGGCCGCTAAGCTTTGTAAATCTGTCATGGATTCACTTCGGTGCAAGCCGGGAAGGTTGGTACACTGGTGTGATTCCAGTGTCGTTCTAAGTTGGATAAAAGCTAACCCAACTAAATTAAAAATGTTCGTAGCAAATCGTGTTTGTGAAATAGTTGATCTTACTAAAGCATCATCATGGCGTTATGTACCCACTGCAATGAACCCCGCAGATTTAATATCTAGGGGAGTGGATGCAAAAAATTTGCTATCCATGCAGTTATGGTGGTCAGGCCCTAGTTTTTTAAATGAAAATGAATTTAAATGGCCAGTGTTAAAAGAATGCACGGCGACTGACTTACCTGAAGTAAAGGCACTCACATCATCAGTTGATAATAATAATTTAATAGATTTTAATAATTTTTCATCATTCAACAAACTTCGAAACATGACTGCACGCTGTCGTAGATTCATATCGAGGGGTGAAAGGCTATTTGGTTTAAGCGACATCTTGGGCGATATTGAGTTATATACATATTCGGAATCAGCAAATTTTTCTCCGTCGAATGATGCCGGATTCATTTAAATCTGAGCACTTTTTTGGCGCTTCAAACAACTCTATTTTTGGGTTGTTTCCAAAGTGGCAGTGTATTATCTGACGTCGTTTTTGCATTAATTTTTTACTAGTGTACTTGAACTATACAATGATTTAAAGAACCGAGACATAAATCAGTAGACCTTTCTCAGATAAAAGATTCAATATCGGTTAAAGCGTTTTTCTTGTTTCTATTTTTTATTAACATGTGACTTAAATCATTTTGATTTCCACGGTTTACATGTCGTGATGTCGCTTAAATCATTTGTCCGTCAACAAAATACGACATGGAGTGTCGCTTAAGCTCTTTCAGCTGATGTTACATCCAACGTTACATTTTCAATACTATTATGTTACTTAAGTGAATTAGCCAGTCAGTCAATTTAATCTCAATTGGCAGGTGAGATAAATAGCTTGCTACAATGGGAAATGTATGTGTGTATATATGTGTGTCTACTATGTTGTAATTTTGGGCTGCGTCACTTCATGCTGTTTGGCTTATTCTGAAAATATACTGCAGAGTCGCTTAGTATTTTTTTCCTGTAGCCAATAGTAGTTATGAAGTCACTTAAATCTTTTTTCCGTTCCCTGAAAAATAGTGGCTTAGGGCAATTCGTATTAAGCGACATTTATCTTCTTAATTAAAGGTCCGTTTTATATGATATAAGCATCAACACCTCGACGTTTTCAAATTAATTTAAATTAAGTTTACTCCATTCCAATAGCTGAAGAAGTTTTTTTGTTATGATTTTTTTTCGCAAATTTTAAACTTTAAATGGCTCTCCTGTAAAGTTGCAAAAATGTCACTTAAACCAAATAGCCTTTCACCCCTCGATATATAACATGAGGCATCCAAATGACAAACGTCTAGGCATACTTACGACTGATGAGCTGTTGGAATCATTTCATTCATTATGCGTCATCGCTCAGCGTGAGTCTTTTCCTACTGAATACGATTTACTCACAAAAGGTAAACAACTACCGGCCCGGAGCAAAATATTGTCATTGTCTCCGTTCTTAGATAAGGATAATTTAATTCGTGTCGGTGGACGAATAAATGCGTCCGCCTGTAGTTTTGAAAAAAGACATCCAATACTTCTGCACGCTGCGCACAAATTAACCAAATTATATTTTGCCACAGAGCAACTTGTGAACTTACATGCGGGCCCGCAACTGCTGTTAGCAGCAGTAAGAGAAACAGTCTGGCCTGTCAATGGTAAACATCTTGCCAGGCGGACCGCTAACAATTGCGTGCGATGCAGGCGCTTAAGCGGCAGAACGCTGTGCCCTAAAATGGGTGACTTACCTTCACAGCGAGTGAATCCAGACTTTCCATTTTTGTCCGTTGGTTTACACTTTGCTGGACCATTCTTTATACTCAACCGTAAAGGTCGTGGAAGTCGCTTAATAAAGTGTTATATGTGCCTTTTTGTGTGCCTACGTTACAAGTGCATTCATTTAGAGGCAGTCAGTGATTTAACCAAAAATTCATTTGTGATGACTCTTAGAAGGTTCGTTTCACGTAGAGGAAAACCATCGGAAATATTTTGTGACAACGGTCGTAATTTTGTCGCTGCCGCGAAGGAGTTAGGCGATTTTCTCAAGCAAAACACAAAACTAATATCTGATTTTGCAAGTCAACAGGGTATTAAGTTCAATTTTATACCTTCTTACGCTCCTCACTTCGGCGGCATTTGGGAAGCCGGCGTTAAATCGGCTAAATATCACATCAAAAGGGTCATTGGCAATAGTAATCTCACTTTCGAGGAAATTATAACTTTGTTTGCACAAGTGGAGGCGATTCTTAATAGCCGTCCCTTGTGCCCTTTGTCCTCCAGTCCTAACGACCTCCTCTCCTTATCCCCAGGGCACTTCATCATTGGCCGCCCGCTAAACGCGCTGCCCTTACCAGCCCTGGAAGAGAAAGATGGCAACCAACACAACAGATACAAGCGCCTTGAAACAATAAGGCAGCATTTCTGGCAGAAGTGGCAGAAAGAGTATCTGTCGGAGCTGCAGCAGGGAACAAAGTGGCGCAAAGGAAATGCTCAGCTCAACGTGGGCGATATGGTGCTAATGGCAGAAGATAATACGCCCCCACTAAGCTGGCGCCTTGGTCGAGTTCTGCGGCTGTTCCCTGGACCAGATGGAGTTGCACGAGTCGCCGAAATCAAAACGTCTCGAGGTTGCGTTCGTCGCCCATTCACCCGCCTATCGCCGTTACCTACTGCTGAGGAACTAAACGGTTGAAAGGAACCTTTCAACGGCCGGGAATATGTTGCGGCCTATTGCCTCACGGTTATGGAACACTACATATCATTGATCAGCGACTACTTGCTAATGTAATTTTGTCAGGCGTTAACGCACTCTGCTGTTCCTTTAAACTTGTATTGGCTGTGCCACTCCGCTACCGACGGTAGAACTGTACGCACGATTTTAATTAAATATTTTTTATGTACTTGGACTTTAACTAGCCCCAATGTATAATCAAAATATACAGATTGATTGATTGATTGATTGAGAAGAGAGTGAAATTTGGCCTAGAGGTCCAGAGCAGATTGGAGGTGTGGTGGCAAAGACTGGAGAATGTTGGCCTGAAAGTCAGTAGGACCAAAACAGAGTACCTATTCTGTGATTTTGGCGGTCTCTCCAGTCCTGTGCCCATAACTCTTGCCGGAACGCCCATACCGATCTGTTCCGACTTTCGGTACCTCGGGGCGCTTGTCCAAGGGGATGGCGAAGTAGACCGAGACGTAACGCACCGGATCAACTCAGAATGGATGAAATGGCGACAGGTCACTGGAACAACTTGTGATCCACGGATGCCCCTCAAATTAAAGGGGAAAACATACAAATCCGTGATTAGACCTGTCGTACTGTATGGATCGGAATGCTGGGCTGTGAAGAAGATGGATGAAAAAAGATTGCATGTAGCGGAGATGAGAATGTTGAGGTGGATGTGTGGTGTGACAAGAATGGATAAGGTAAGAAACGAGTATATTAGAGGAAGTTTAAAAGTTGCACCAGTTACAGAAAAGTTGAAAGGGAATCGACTGTCTTGGTATGGATATGTGATGAGGAGGGATGAATTGCATGTGGCTAAAACAGTGATGAATATAAATGTTGATGGATGGAGAGGGAGGGGAAGACCAAGGAAACGATGGATGGATTGTGTGAGGAATAATATGAAAGTTAAAGGAGTAAATGATAGCGTGACGGTTGACAGAGGAGATTGGAAGGAAAAAACGTGTTGCGCCGACCCCAAGTGACATGGGACAAGGGCAGGAAAATGATGATGACCTTCTTATATTTATTTTGCTCCATTTTCCCTCGGAAATGAAATATTTTGCCGTCCTCCGGAAAAAATTGGAGATGCGATGGCAATTGTGTGGGTACATCCACACAATTGCCATCGCATCTCCAAATTTTTCCGTTCACTTCTTACAAATTTTTACTATTAGTCCATCGTGCTCGGTTGCTTGCAGCGTATTGAGCGACGAAGTGCACGGATTCACGACATACGAGTATTATGCGTTTACAAAGTGGGAACATGCGAAACAGGTTTATGTTTCTATGCGTCCGTTTTATTTATTTATATGTACCTTGGGTTTTTTGTTTTGTCTTGCACTCTTCTTGTTTTTTATTTTTTAATAAATACCTACGTTTTTTATTTGTTATTACTATATATACAGATTAGTTCTATTTAAGTACCTATTCATGCATACCTACACATACCTAATTAGAAACAAAACTGTTTTATGTCCGTCACATCACCATCTCAGGTCCAGTTGAAAACCAGCATCGGGTACTAGCTGCTCGGCAGTTTGCTGAACTGGGCCTATTTGGCGCAGCCGTGAGACACACAATATTATCTCTTTTTTTTCTGTTTAGTTTTAACCTTTTTTTTTTGTGTAAATTTAAGTTTTTTTATTTTTTTTTTGTCTGTTGTGTGCACTTGTGGCATGTGCCAAATAAATATGTTTTCTTTCTTCTTCTTTCAAAGTTTAGTTCATAATTTTAGTTGAAATATCAATGATATGAATTCATTTTAATCTACAATACTGCGAAACTAGTTTAGTATGATAATTTTATGTTTTAAAGTCTCCTTTCCTACTTTCAGGATGTTGAAAACAACATGAACAAGCCTAACCAAAGTGATAGTGCAAGTGAGATTGTAATCTTGTCCGAAATACAAAATCTACAAAATCTGGAATTTAAGAATGGCGACCCTCTAGAACCTCCGTCCGAATCCCAATTTGTAAGTGACATAATTATAGAATTTACTGGAGAGTCCGACCAAACAACTATTTGCCAGTTAGAAACGGGACAAAGTGAAATCACACTTCAATCTGAAAATCTATCCGTTTCAATGGCTGATATCGTTTTAGATAGTCCGACTTCAAGTTTTACGTTCCCCACTCCACTATCGTCAGCTGTTAATTCCCTTGTAGGTTCTTCTTCTACTCGCAGATGTACCAAAAAACGAGGTCCAGGTAAAATACTAACAAGAAATCCTACAGAATGGAAAGACGTAAAGCTTTTATTAATAAGAAGGGAGAAACTGTTCCTGAAAAGAAAATTAAATCACCATGCAGTTGTCCAAAGAAATGTTTTGAAAAGTTGGATGTAAATGATAGGCAACGTATTTTTTTATTAGTTTTTGGGAGATAAGAAGTCACGAAAAACGGTGGGATTTTATTTTAAAATTCGTAAATAGCCCCAAACCCAAGAGAATTAAAGCCGAAGGTTTTAATAGATCACAGACGAGAGTTTATAGTTTACCAATCAATAATGAAAGCTTCGTAGTATGTCGTAAAATGTTGTTAAATACGTTATCGATCAGCGAAAAAATTATAACAAGTTTATTTAAAAAACGGGATACTGCGACCAATGAACACATTTTATTGGATTTGAGGGGAATAATCGACCAAAGGAGATAAAAGAAACCATTGTAGACAGTGTGAAAAATCATATTCTTTCCCTTGCACCTGTAGAATCGCACTACTGTAGAAAAAGTAGTACGAAAAAATACCTTGATTGACAACTTTCTTACAAGCGACTCCATGAATTGTATACTGAGTGGTTTGATACACAAACTTATAGCTCTCAAACAGCTAAATTGCGCCAATATCAAGATATTGTCAACACTAATTTTAATATTGCCTTTTACACTCCCAAAAAAGACCAATGCGACAAATGCCATGCATTTTATAATACCAGAGAGCCAACTGAAACTCAAAAGAATGAGCAAGATCAGCATATGCAACGTAAAAACTTGGCGAGTACTATAAAGCCGAAGCTGAAGGAGACCTCATTGTGATAACCACCACTTTTGATATGCAAAAAATATTGACTTGTCCTTTTGGAAACGTGAGTATATTTTATTACAAGAGGAAACTTAATATTTATGATTTTACTATATACGACGTAGCCCGAAAAAGTGGATTTTGTTACATGTGGACAGAGGTGATCGGTAAAAAGGGAGCCAATGAGATCAGTAGCGGTTTAAACTTGTTTATTAAATCAAAGATTTAAATTTTGGTCGGATAACGGTTCCGGGCAGAACCGTAACCGTAGTTTTCGCTTTTTATCAACACATCGTAGAAAAATTTGACATTGAATCCATTACCCATAGGTGTCTCGAAGTCTTCCATACGCAGAATGAAGGAGACAGTGTCCATTCTGTTATAGAAGGAGTTTCCAGCAAAAAAACTATTTATACTCCAGATCAATGGATCAACCTAATCAGATGGGCAAAAACAACAGGAGAAACTTATAGGGTAAAAGAAATGACCTTGGCTGGTATTTATAATTATCGTAAATTGCTCGATGGCAAGAATTGGTTAAAGAATGATGATGGTGAAAAAGTTGTATGGAACAAGATCAAAGAAGTGCAAGTTAGCAAGGACAACATAAACGTTCTTAAACATAAATATGAACGGGATGAGGATTACAAAAAAATCACTAAGAAGAAATCACTACTCATTAACCCATTTACGCCCGCTGTCCCCATTTCTTTAACTACCCACATTTTAAAACTTGTTTTAGCCATAGTTTTTTAGCAGGCGAATTTGTTGTGCCAAAGAGTGTGGCTTTGTAAAACAAATGATAGTTTTGTGATTTATTGGATTTAGTTGATAAAATAAGTGTTTTTATTCACTTCATTGAACTAATAGGTGTTTGACCAAAGGTAAGTCATATTTTTTTATATATTCACAATGTTATTTATCTTTTTTTTTGTATTTTTCACTTGGCCATAGTTTCTACTAGTAAAAAATGCTATTATGTCAAGTATTTTCCAAGATTTTACTTTATGGGGAGATGTTATAGTATGGTGTCCCCAAATGGGGCCAATGGACTGATCGCTATTATTTTTAGTTTTTTATACGCAGGTTTAGTTTCGGCGTGAACAATGAAAACGCGATTATTTGATGTTGCAAATGACTATAGAGGACTCGAGGAAGCTCTCGAAAACATTTTGAATGAAGAGGATAATCCAGATGTTAGTTACGACATAGTGGCCATTCCTCCAGACCTGAGTGTTCTCACGGATGAAGAAGAAGGCGATGAAGATGATGTCCGGCAAAACATTCTTCCGCGCGATATCCCAGGTAGAGTTGAAGTGTTTGAGTCCAGGAACGACAATGAATGGGATAGCAGCGATGATGAAACGTTACAAAAACACAGGAGAGTTGAAACCCAGGAACCTCGTTGGCGTAAATGTGACGGTTCCTATGTTGACATGCTTTCAACGGTGAATAATGTTCAGAAACGAAGGGAAAACGTTGTAAACCAGCTCAAAGACCAAGCGCCAGTCAACATTTTTGAAAAGTTGTTTGATGTGGAGGTTTTTCACATGATCGTTATAAATACAAAGTTATATGCCGCACAACACAACAAGCATGACTTCCAACTTGTTTACCCTCTTGGCAAGGTAAAAAGATGGAGTTCTGCAGAAGGAAGGAAAGTAGATGTGAACATCCCTTTTGTCTTCCAGAACTACAACAAAGGCATGAGCGGAGTTGATCAAGTTGAGCAGTCGATCGAAGTATACAGAACAGCTATACGAGGCAAAAAATTGTGGTTTGTTCTGTTTACCTACATGCTGAATTTAGCTGTAGCTTATGCTTGGCGTCTGCATGTCCTGACCGCTGAAGAGAAACTAGACCAGCTCCAGTTTCGCCGAAGTATCGCCCGATTTTATTTGAGGAGTGTAGGCACTGAAAGGCCCGATAAAAGGCGTCGTAAGCCTTCTTCAGTGGTACCAAATATGACTTTAGATGGCGTTGGACACTTCCCCCAGAAACTGCCAAGCCAGCTACGATGCAACGAATGCCTCATGAAAGCACGTTGGCAATGTAAAAAATGCATCAAAACCAATGTGCATCGAAAAAGGATGTTTTGAAAAATACCATACATAAGCCCATTGGCCCCATTTGAGGACGGTGTTTTTTAATACACAAGGAAGTTTTTTTTTCGTTTTTTTTCTTTATAAAATGTCTTACTAGCCTCCAATAGTTACGTCAATAAAGTTTTTTTCAGATTTTTGCTACTAGTTTGTATTTGGGTCCAAATGGGGAAAGGGTACTAGAGGGAAAAAAAATGTAGTTTTGGAAGTCACGCCAGTAAATAAGACCTTATGTCAATGTGTGAGGCTAAAATTATTCCAGAGGACCACACACCCTTTAGAACATTGCCTCATGAGCAAGCTGGTAATGCCAATATTTCTGGCAATTCTGACGAAGAAGACGACTGAATTAGAATTTCACTGATTTTGGTTACGTTTTATTTGATTTAGTTATGATTTGGTAACGTGCAATTTGATTTTAAAAACTGATTTTCATAACGTGCAATTTGATTTTAAGAACTGATTTTGATTATTTGCAATATTATTTTAAGGAGGGACCGATTGTGATTCTGTGCAATTTTATTTTAAAGACTGATTTTGATTAGGTGTAATTTGATTTTAAGGACTGATTGTGATTATAATTACGTGTATTTTAATATTAAGCTCTGATTGTTTAAAGATAAAGGTTTGTTTCCAAAAATTTTTTTTTTTTTATTGATTCAGTTATTTTCATCATCATCATCATTTCAGCCGAAAGACGTCCACTGCTGGACATAGGCCTCCCCCAAGTGTCACCACATTGACCGGTCCCGTGCGTCTCGCATCCAGCGGATCCCTGCAACCTTTACAAGGTCATCGGTCCACCTAGTGGGAGGCCTTCCAACGCAGCGTCTTCCGGTTCGCGGTCGCCACTCCAGAACTTTTCGGCCCCATCGGCCATCCGTTCTGCGAGCAATGTGCCCTGCCCACTGCCACTTAAGTTTGGCTATTCTTCGGGCTACGTCGGTAACCTTGGTTCTCTTGCGGATCAGTTATTTTAATGTTTACCAAAGCAAATATGTTAACAAAATTCATATTTTGTTTCGAATTAATTATTATGATTGTTCGAACCATTTATTGAATCAAAACTGTATGCATGCGTTTACCTTTATATCTAAGTGTGTGTGGAACTATCCTTTAAAAGCATGTATTACTATGTAGCAAATCAGTATGAGAAATACACCGTACGAATCAACACCTCGTCAAATCATTCACGTCCTTACAAATTAATCTGAACCCTATCAACAAGACATATGGTTGAATTTCGAACCGGATCTATTATCTACCTGGGTGGTCTAGTGATCCACGCGAGAACAAAGCGCCGCATTCCTTAGATAAGGAACTCGTTTGTTACGAGTGATTTGTGCAGTTATTAAGCAAAGTATTACTGACGTGTTTTCTGCAAAATATTACGATTGGATTTATCTCTTCAACTACGTGACCTATATTGCATCTTTTTTTGGAATAATGACTACTACAGTGTCTACTGCTGAACAGTTGCTAACGGAGTTCGAAGATATTGCGTTATTACTTCAAAAAGCGCAAAGTAACTTAAAGAAATGTCCAAAACAAAGACTTACTAAAGGATACATTGAAACACGTTTACAATGCATTGAAGAGTATTGGAAGAAATTCACTACGGCTCATCATAACCTTGTGAAAGTGGTGCCGAAAGAAAAGAAGAATGATATCCCGTATTTTGTAAATGACGACTACTTTGTTTATGAAGATTTATATTTATGTACACAAGCCGATCTTAAAGATTTATTATCCAGAACTGTTAACCCGAGATTAAGTGATATTGCTTACAACAACAGCTCAACTTACGAAGGAAATCTCAAGTTACCTCAAATTCAGTTGTCTGCCTTTTCTGGGATTTACGAGGATTGGACCTCATTCAAAGTCCTCTTCACATCGTTAGTTCATAACAATTCAACGCTGTCAAAAGTTCAAAAACTTCACTACTTGAAGAGTAGCATTACCGGAGAAGCAGAAACATTACTAAAGCACATACAAATAACGGAAAGTAATTATGACCAAGCGTGGAATTTGTTAAGAGATCGGTATGGTAACAGGCGGCTTATTGTAAATTCTCTTATACGAAAACTAGTTACTCAAAGAAAGATTCCCACTCAAACAGCTAATCATATCAAGACGTTGTTAGATACGACCAGTGAATGCATCAACAGTTTAAGAAACCTTAACGTGTCTACTGATTCGTGGGATCCATTCGTCATATTTGTGACTGTCCAGAAATTGGACCCCGAATCACACCGGGAGTGGGAGCAGTTTGCGTACAAGGATAATTTGGATGAATTACCTAAGTGGGAAGAACTTGTACGGTTCTTACAAACTAAATTTCGCACACTAGAACTGATCAGTCCACCTTCAAGAGAAAAATCATCACGAGGTAAAGAATGTACAGTCCACGTTTCTACAACACCTACTGCTACCAAAGTAAGAAGTTGTTTGATTTGTAAGGACAATTATACGCTATGCCATTGTAAGGAGTTTACTAAAATGGAACCAATGGAGAGGTGTGAATATGTAAAAAAGTACCAGCTCTGTTTCAATTGTCTGGCACCAGGACACTCAGCTAGAAAATGTAGGTTAAATATGTCATGCCGTATATGTCATAAACGGCACCATTCTCTAGTTCACCAAAATGCACAAACAAGTAATACCAAGCAACCAGATGATACGCAAGCTAAGCAGCATCAAATTGAAGAACAACCCAAATCAAAAGAAGCTAATGAACCAGTTGAGCTTTCATCGCATTTCACAGCTAGCACGTCTACAGCACTATTGGCCACAGCATTAGTGCCAGTTTGTGACGAATCAGGACGAGTGACCATACTACGTGCACTAGTTGACCAGGGCTCACAGGCCACATTCGTTAGTGAGAGAGCTGCGCAGCTGTTACGGCTCAAGAGAATATCCGCTCACGCAACAGTCAATGGGGTCGGCGCGACCACAACTGCCATTAAACACGCTGCCTACATCGAGCTGCGATCAAGACACGATGACAGTTTCAAGTTACGAGTGAAGGCTTACATTATGTCAACGCGAATTACAACGCAATTACCATCAAATACCATTCCAACCAACACCTGGTCTCATTTAGAAGGTCTAATATTAGCCGACCCAGGCTTCAATAAACGAGGACGAATTGACCTACTACTAGGTGTAGAAGTATGTGCCCACATCTTAAGAAGCGATATAATCAAGGGCCCCCCTGGTTCTCCATGCGCTCAAAATACCAGCCTAGGGTGGATCCTTTTTGGGAACATACACGAATAAGGAAATAACAGTGATTTCATTGTGATGCATCATAGCCTTGACTTGAACAAGATGTTGAAAGAAATGTGGGAGTTGGATACTGACAACAAAACAACACTAACACAAGAAGAAAGAAAATCTGAAGACATTTACCAAACAACTCACTTAAGAACAGAAGACGGACGATATATAGTCAAACTACCAACAAAAACTGATAAACTACTTTCAATACACGGAGGAACGAGGGAAATAGCTATGAAGAGGCTTTTTCAATTAGAAAAGAGGCTAGAGAAGAATCAAACACTAAGAACAGAATATACAAAGGTTATGGAAGAATATATAGAAATGAATCATATGGAAGAGATACCAAAGGAAGAAATAAGTAAGAATAGTGTTTACCTGCCACATCACGCAGTGGTAAAGGAAGATAAGGAAACTACGAAAGTCAGAATAGTTTTCAATTTCAATGCATCGCAAAAGGGAAACAATGATGTTTCGTGGAACGACGAACTTCTAGTTGGACCCCAGCTACAAACTGATATGAGGAGCCTTATCATGAGATGGCGCATGAAGAAGATTTGTTTTGTAGCTGACATACAACGCATGTACCTTATGATCTTAGTGACAAAGGAAGACAGGGACCTGCAAATAATAGTATGGAGGAGCGACCCTAGCCAACCAGTCAAAGATTACAGACTTACTCGTGTCACATTCGGAACAGCATCTGCTCCATACTTGGCCGTTCGAACTTTACATCAAATAGCAAATGACGAAGGAACAGCATACCCTGACGCTGCTAAAATGATCAAAGAAAATTTCTACGTTGATGACCTCATGGCTTCGAATGAAAACCTAGAAGATGCAATACACATAGCGAAAACCATAGAAGCTATACTACAGAAGGGGGGGTTTACACTACAAAAATGGTGTTCGAACGACGCTAACTTCTTAAGACAATTCGAGCCTGAAAAACGAACATCGCATGTCAGTCTAGACATCACCATCCATGGCACCATCACAGCCTTAGGCCTTCGCTGGGACATGGGCAAAGATGTGTTTCAGTACAGTCTTAACTTACCTCCTATGAACAACACGATAACCAAACGCACGATTCTTGCCGACGTCCAACGACTATTTGACCCACTGGGTTGGTTAGCTCCAGCTATGCTACCCACAAAGCTCCTAATACAGAAACTATGGTTGCAAGGAATCGGTTGGGATGAAGACGTAGATACGAATATAAGAATATTATTGAGGATTTTCAAAATAAACCACAAATTGTTTCTCTGAAAATACAAAGATTTGTTTTATTTAACACATTCTTACAATATTACAACAGTAATCGTTTATCTATGATAATTACTCAATAATCTAACCTGAAAATACAAAGAAACGACATTTAAAGTTCACTAATATCGCCTCCTCAATTATATCCTTTTATTTTGTCTCTCCACACGTTTTCTTAAAACAATAAATCGCACCGAATATTTTGACCATCATCCGCCATTCAATTCCACAGACAACTTATAAAGGCGCGAGGCGCGGCAAATTCGAATTAATGAAATGTCATTTCATTACATCTCCCCCCCCTAAGAGGGAAAATTCTAAATAATATATCTATACGCTATACCTATTAGTTATCTTCATATTCGTTTTCTTCTACTTCATCTTCTTCAGCATCTATTATGACCGGTTGCAATTTTGTTATGTGGAATAAAGTTGATTCTGTTTTTCTGGTTCCAGTGTCGATCCTATAAATGGAGTTCGATATTTTCTCTACTATCTTGAAAGGGCCTATTCTTAATTCGTCTAACTTTTTTCTATTCAGTCTATTTCCATTTTCTACATATACACTGTCTCCTATATTAAACTCTTGCATTTTTCTATTTCTATCAAATATTCTCTTGTTGTACTTGTGGGATTTTATTGTATTCTCTAATGCCAATCTTTTATCAGCAATCCACTTGTCTTCCTTTTCTATTGATTTTAATTCATTTGGTAGTAAGCTGACATTTGTACCATCCAGTAAATATTTTGGTGCAAATCCTGTAACGGAGTGTTCTGTTTCATTATATTTCTGTATGCATTCTCTTGCCACTGTCGTCCATGTTCTCTTATTATTTTTCTCATTTATTTTGCATCTTATTTTATTAACTATTGTTTGATTTAATCTTTCGTTCAAGCCGTTCGAGAATGGTGTATTCACAGCTGTAAAAATTAATTTAATATTATTCTCTTTCAGATGTTGTTTAAATTCTCTTGAATTGATACCTGGATATCGATCTGTCAGAATTATTCCAATGTCATCTGTTTCTAGTACATTCTTTGTTAGATTTATAAAGTCACTTGAATTCTGTGTTTTTGAAGTCGCAATATATGCATATCTAGTGTAGTGGTCTACTAAAAGGTGTAGGTATTTTTTTGTTGACCTAGATCCTCCAAAGCCACCAATAGTATCCATTGACATTATCTCAAATGGTTTTGTCGCTGGTCCCAATTGTGACATCAATCCAAATTTTCCTTGGCTTCTTGCTTTATTTTTTATACATATTTCACATGTTTTACAAATCTTTATGATATTCTTTGTTAGGTTTTTAGCTGTATATATTGGACTAATTTTTTTCTGCAATTGTCTGATCCCAATATGGCATAAATCTTCATGCACCTTTTTTATAAGTTTTTTACCAAATTCTTCTGAGAGGATAATCTTTTCATGTTTCTTTTTTTTTTATAATAGATTTTATTTTTGTATATTAGATCTTGTTTCTTTTCTTTTATTGTATCATTTTTTTCTTGATCTTCAACTATATCTTTTATTTGTATCAAATTGACTATTTTCAATAGTTCCTCTTTGTTGTCTTCTGGTTCTAACACAGGATTTCGGCTCAAACAGTCTGCTTCTACATTTTCTTTACCAGGTATATATTTTACTGTAAAGTCATATTGAGACAGGTAATATGTGAGTTCACCCAATTCTTCGTCCGTCCTGCATTTAATGTTCATGTTCTCTAGAGGTTTGTGGTCTGAGTAAATAGTGAATTGTTTTCCAATGAGCCAGTGCTGCCAGTATTTAACGGCTTCTTTCATAGCAAGACATTCCAAGTATATAGCCTTTTTCCGTTTTTGAGATTCATTCAGTTTTTTTGAGAAATATGCCACTGGTTTGTCTTTACCGTCCAATTGTGTTTGTTTTAATATTGCTCCGATGCCCTCTAAGGATGCATCTGTATAAATTTTTATTGGTAGGTCTTTGTCATATATTTCCAACACCGGTTGAGAACATAAAAATCTTTTTATTTGATTAAATGATTCTTCACACTTCTCTGACCATACAAACTTTTCGTTTTTTCTTAATAAATTATGTAATGGGTCCAAGATAATTGCGCTTCTTGGTATGTATTCGTGGTAGAAGTTGATTTTTCCCAAAAATTGTCTGATATTCTTTTGCGTCTTCGGAGCTGGAAAATGTCTTATTGAAATCAAGTTGTCTTTTAGTGGTCTTACCGAATTGTTCTGAATTACATGGCCAAGATACTTTACTGAGTCTGCAGCAAAGGTGCATTTCTGAAATTTCAATCTAAAGCCTTCTTTTTGTATTGCCTCTAATACATTTTTTATGTGTCTTATGTGTTCTTCAAAGGTGGATGAATATATCAAAATATCATCAATATAGTTTACGGAGTATCCTGTGAGATTGTGCTTTCTTAGAATATTGCTTAAAATTCTCTGAAAAATTGCTGGAGATGTTTTCAAGCCAAAAGGAAGGCATGTCCACTGAAAGTGGCCATCTTGTGTGACAAATCCTGTTTTATTTCTATCTATAAAACGACATTTAAAGTTCACTAATATCGCCTCCTCAATTATATCCTTTTATTTTGTCTCTCCACACGTTTTCTTAAAACAATAAATCGCACCGAATATTTTGACCATCATCCGCCATTCAATTCCACAGACAACTTATAAAGGCGCGAGGCGCGGCAAATTCGAATTAATGAAATGTCATTTCATTACACGAATATTAAGCAAGACTGGACTGCACTACGAGATAGTCTTCAACATCTTAATAAGATAGAAGTACAAAGATGGCTGGGAATCACAGATCATACGACAACAAACATAGAAGTTCACGGTTTTTGTGATGCCTCTACCAAAACCTACGCCGCTGTTGCTTATGTCAGAGTTGAAGAAGAGGGTCAAGAAATAGGAACACAAATAATAGCTGCAAAGACTCGAGTAGCACCAGTTAAACCAGTGTCTCTGCCCCGATTAGAGTTGTGCGGTGCCCTTCTCTTGTCCCGTTTGCTTAAACAAATCAAAATAGCAATGAGAATACCTGATGACAAAATATTCGCATGGAGTGATTCCACAATAGTGCTGTCTTGGCTACTGGGTGATCCCACTAGATGGCAAACATTTGTGAGAAATCGGGTTGTTGAAATACTAGACAACACAGGAGCTAATTGGTTTCATGTAAAAACAAGCGACAACCCTGCTGATGTTGCGTCACGGGGAGAACATCTCCTAGAGTTAAAGGAAGACGAGAAATGGTGGAAGGGCCCAAAGTGGCTAAGACAGAAAACAATAATATTCAATAGACCTAACAACCTAATCACAATTTTAGAAAGAAAGGAAATTATACAGACAAATTTAAAATTAGAAGAAAAGGGTCTAGACAGTCAATTTTATCATTTTGACAACTTGGAGGAACTTTTAAAATCAATAATTTATTGCAAAAGATTCCTAAAGGGGAAGAAAGTAGAAGACAAAGATATAGACATAACTACTAAAGAAATAGATGAAGCACTCAAAGCTTGCATTAGAATAACACAAAGGGAAAAGTTTAATGATGAAATTATGAATTTAACTAAGGGAAAGGAAGTCAAGGGAGATAGCAAATTAAAATTACTCAAACCGTACCTGGACAGTGAGAACATTCTTAGGGTGGGTGGTAGATTACGACATGCAAATATACCCGATGACACTAAAAATCCCATAATATTAGACAATCACAGCAATTTCTCCATACTTATCGTGAAGGATGCTCATCTCAAGACACTACACGATGGAATTCAAATGATGATGGCCTACCTAAGAACCAAATATTGGTTTAATAAAGGCGAAACATCTGGTCAAATACAGAATCCGCAAATGTTTAACATGCTTCAAACATAGTGCTGCAACTAAAAACCAACTTATGGGTGACTTACCCAAAGTCAGAGTCACTCCAGCTAAACCCTTTCTGAACAGTGGAGTTGACTTTGCGGGACCATATCAAGTTTTAGCGTCCAAAGGCAGAGGAGTTAGAACGAATAAGGCGTATGTCGCCGTATTTGTCTGTATGTCCACCAAGGCAATCCACTTAGAAATGGTCGGCGATCTTACAACCGAATCTTTCATCGGTGCTTTCAAAAGGTTCATCGCCAGACGAGGAAGATGCTCACAGATATGGAGTGACCAAGGCAGAAATTTTGTAGGAGCTAATAAGGAACTAGCAGCAGCATGGAAAGCTGCAAAATTTGAACTTGACGGTCCAGTAGCAGAGTCTCTTGCATTGGATGGCACACAATGGCACTTCATATCCGCCTACAGCCCTCATGTCGGTGGTTTGTGGGAGGCCGGTGTGAAATCCATGAAACACCATATGAAAAGGATTTTGACCAGTCATTTGACATTCGAAGAAATGAGCACTCTACTTTGCCAGATCGAGGCGTGTCTAAACTCCAGGCCACTAAGCCCAATAGATGATGTAGACACAGATAACATGACACCCCTAACGCCAGGACATTTCTTGATTGGCGAAGCTCCAATTGCTGTACCAGAAGCTAACCTTCAAGACGTTCCAGTTGGTCACCTGTCCCGCTGGAGGCACATGCAGAAGTTGCTTGGAGATTTCTGGCATAAATGGCAAGCAGAATACCTTACCAGCCTGCAGCAGAGACCAAAATGGCTCAAGAGAAGTAAGGAGGTTGATATCGGCACCCTTGTACTCATTAAGAATGATCAGCTTCCTCCTGGTCTTTAGGTCGGATTGTTGCTAAACATCCAGGGGACGACGGTGTCACAAGAGTGTACAGTGTTAAAAGTGGTGACAGTATAGTTAAGCGAAGTTTTAATAAATTGTGTCCCTTGCCTATAGACACTGATGATTAATTTTTTATGTTTAATGTTTTATTGTGATAAAAATCAATTTATATTATTACGTGTTATGCAAAATGTATGTGTATTCAAATCTATTCTGCATTACAGTATCTATGACTCAAGCATAAATGCTTGTTAATGAAAATTCAATTAATATCATCATATTTGTAAAATTATGTAAAGGTCTTTAAGAGCCCTTTGGCGGGCGGCATGTTCGAACCATTTATTGAATCAAAACTGTATGCATGTGTTTACCTTTATATCTAAGTGTGTGTGGAACTATCCTTTAAAAGCATGTATTACTATGTAGCAAATCAGTATGAGAAATACACCGTACGAATCAACACCTCGTCAAATCATTCACGTCCTTACAAATTAATCTGAACCCTATCAACAAGACAATGATTCTATAATTATTTTCTTTTATTACATTCACATGTTCCTAGTAATGGTAAAATAGTTATTAGGTATACACAAATTCCTATGACATACAAATGAAAACCCGCATCAGAAAAATATAAACAGGGCGATTGTGGCCTCGAAATTTCCACAGATAAAAAGCATAATGTAACTTATTGCTCAAGTCCAGTCCTACTAAGCCTTAACACAACGGAGAATAAGGATTTAAGGGACAAAATGCGTATAAAATGTAAAGATAATTAATTGAAAATAATGCTAACCAAACCATAAAACACCAATACACATTATATTAAACCACTAATACATACAGGGTGTAAACAGACCCTTCACATAGCCGTCAACCAAGCATTCTGTACATCAAACTAAGTAACTTTAAGCAAAAATTTTTGCTGGGAAACGACATTTTTTTTTTGAGGTGAAAAATAACATTTTAAGGTAGGACTCGATGGGGTGCGTTGTCAGAATTCCTCCACGTGTGCCTGATGGCTGCCGGTCCCTCTCGATACGTCTGGAGGGAATAGCAGTTGCTGGGCCGGTGCACCCTGGGCGTGGGCAGTATCCTTCCCCGAGGAATGGGAAGAGATTCTTATTCCTCGGGGAATGTTACTGTCCATGGCTAATATTCTGACATGGGAGGGGTCCATCTTGGACCAAGGGGGCGTTGCTCCGCGTGACCCTCTGAAAGCAGAGGGCACAGCGGAGGAGCAAGGGCGTGCTCGGTGTGCACTTACCCTGCCTCCGAGCAGACAGTGAAGGACGCAGTCATTCACTGTCCCCGTCGATATCGTAATCCCACCGTCGAAGTGTCGTGGAACACGTCTCGCGGCTTCGATTGGGACCGAGGGTCTTGGCTTAACCGCCCGGACCACGAGGTAAAAAACCTCTATAAAAAGTTACCCCGAATCTCAAGCGGCGGCGCACCGCGAGGAGATGTATGGTTGACGGGTTCCTATGGAAAATCAGTCGCTAGTGCGAACCACTGCCGGGCCTGGTAATGGCTTATCTGGGTACAGGGGGCACTGCCCAGATGGACTTTTTATTTCCCCCATACTCGTGGGAACAGTATAGATAACACACAAACCCAAAAAACGGCCGATAACGGCGAAGGAAGGGAGGAGAGGGATGCGGGGTCCGAGTCCGGCACCGTATCCAGCGATGTGAGCGCGGGAGGCTCAGAGAGCTCCCGGCGTGGGAGGCCCGGGGCTGCTGCGGGGAACGGGGAGTTCCTACGCAAGCGGTCCAGGCCGGTGAGCGACCGAGAGTCGTCGTCGGAGGGGGAGCTGGCCTCGGCTCGCAAGATCCCCACCAGCAAGCGTGGCGGGATCCGCGGTAAGGGGAGGGGCCTCTGCCACCGAGAGGTCGGCGCGACGTGCCGAGGAGGGGCGCCACCCGGGGGTGGCCGCCGGTCACGGGGTGGCCCGTTCGGGCTCCTCTGGTGACGGGGCGGGCGCAGACGGCGGCTCCGATGCGGAGCGTAAGGCCGGGCTTGCGAAGGAGGTGGAGGCGGCGCTGAGGGCTGTCTCCTACAAGCAAAAGCCCTCCACTAGGCAAAGGGCTATACCCGCAGCGGTCGCCTCGATCATGGTGGCAGCGGAGGCTAATATGCGGGGCCTCCGCCAGACGACGTAGCCAAACTGCGGGCGGAGGTCGCTCGACTGACGGCCGCCACGGAGCTTCTCCAAAAGGAGAATAGGAAGCTCCGAGCAGACCTGGCCGGTCTGCGCGAGTCCGGCTCTCGCGAGGCGCCCCAAAATGAGGGCCAGCATCGACCAAGCCAGCCCGTGCCGGTGGAGAACCAGGTCCTGAACCTGGTTCGGCAGGAGCTGGCTGCCTTCCAGGCGCGGTTCTCCGTCCTGGAGGGCATTGTCCTGCGCCCCTCCCTGGCGGCAAACAGGGCGCCCCCGGGCCCGAGGGCGGCCACGTACGCGGCTGCTGCGGCCTCCGCACAGGGGCCGTCCAGCCAGCCCTCCAGTAGGGTTACGTCGGCCACCGAAAAGCCGGCTCCTTAATTTTAAAATAAGTAACAGCATGAATGAATATAATATAAATATAATAAATATAAATATAATGAATATAATAAATAATAAAGGCGTTTAATACGAAACGAAGAAAGTTGAAGAAAAAACACCGGTACGGACAGCGGCCATTACGAAACCGCGTGCTCGCGCCAGTGGAGAAATAAGTTGTATTTTACGAAGACATCATGGAAAAAGAAGATGCCATGGAAGCAAGAATTCAACCCTTGCAATATGGTATGGTAGACACCATTATTAAATTCAATGGTGAGGACATGACCTACTCGTCCTCGAAGTGGTCAAAAGACATCGAAGACAATGCCGAAATCTTCGGTTGGACGGCTCAACAAAAACTCATCATAGCCAGAAGATCGCTTACCGGAACTGCTGAGTTATGGTTACGAACGGAAAAACCATTCAGATCTTACGAAGAATTGAGGAATGCCCTGCTAAAGGAATTCCCAGATTCGGTAAATACCAAGCAAATGCATGAAATCATGGCGGCTCGTAAAAAACGTAACAATGAGCGCTACTATCAATACATGCTCACCATGAAGGAGCTCGGCAAAAGAGCTAAGTTCGCCGATTACGTTTCAATCTAATATATAATAGACGGGATAACCGATTACGAGCAGAATAAAATTGGTCTATATGGAATTACGACATATGTGGTTCTCAAGGAAAAGTTGGCACAATACGAAGCTATGAAGCAGAAGATGTTGAAACGAGGAAATTCACGCAGTGCGGCGGACAAACAGCGTGACTGTCGCGAATCTACAAAGCAAGCTAAAGCAGACGACACTAACGTCAAGGAAAATGCAAGTGATAAAGTTTATCGTTGTTTCAAGTGCGGGGAGAAAGGTCATTTAGCGAGTTCATGCAAAAAAGGTACCAAATTCTTCAAATGTAACCAATTCGGCCATATTGGTACCGAATGTCAAGATGGTAACATGACAAACAGCGCCAGCGGAAGCGGAAAAGGGACATCGAGAAGTCGGAATGATGGCGGAAGCAGCGGAGGCGGAGCTAACTCTAAGGCACGTTCCATATTCGCTCAGTATCAATCCCCAGATGACGGAACGGAGAGTAAACAAGATGGCATGCTAATGTCAAACGGGAAAATAATCCATCAGTGTCAAAGTTGTTGTCAATGTCAAAATAATAATCGCAATAGCGTACTTAATGTAAACAATAATAGTGTAGTGAATAAATCAGTTAAAAGTGTTATTATAGGCGGTATCACAGTAAAGTGTTTAATAGATACGGGTAGCGACCTAAATCTAACATCCTACGATGTTTTTACGATGCTATCGGTCAAATGTGAATCCGAAACGATGTTGTTAACCGGTCTTGGTTCGAGTAAGGTGTATTCAATACTAAGTTTAACATTAAGTTGATAATAGATTGTCATTGTTATGAGGTTTGTTTTCATGTAGTGCCTAAAGGTGTCATTCCATATGCAGTTATTCTTGGGCAAACTTTCCTAGCTAATAATATCACTATGATTAACAAAGGTATCATTGAGATAAGACCTCAGTGTTACGATAGTTCGTATTTACAGTGTTTACTTTCCAGTTTCACTGATGAAAGTGAAATACCAGTTTAAGTTCAAACTATAATAGATAATTACAAACTTTTAAAGATAAAAGAAGCTCCAATAAAATTAAAAATAGTATTGAAAGATGACATACCGGTAGTACAGCGGATTCTCTATTGTGTCACCTAACTTTTTTATCCATAATTTAAAGTGCCATAACTTTTTTTGTCCTAATCATCATTTGTCCGAATGATAACTTACCCGAACTTAATATCACATAATATCACATGCCATAAAATTTAAATCTCTAAATGTAATATGTTCTAAATCCCTTTGTCATAAATATTACAATCAATAATATACAAAAGACATAAAACCGTTTTCAATAAAAGTTAAAAGTCCTAAATTCTAATTACAGAAGTAATGTTTACCTATACATATAAAATTCAAAGTCCTGACTGACTGACTGACTGACTGACTTATATATCAACGCACAGCCCAAACCGCTGGTCCTAGAAACATGAAATTTGGACAGTGTACTCTTTGTGACGAGTAAGTATCCACTAAGAAAGGGTTTTTCAAAATTCCACCCCTAAGAGGGTGAAATGGGGTGTTTAATTTTCTGTGAAACTTTTTATTCCCTGAGTCGATTGACTTGAAAATTTGTGTATTTACTCTTCAGTTAAAATTATGAGATACGTGTATCACAGTTTTTTCAAAATCATCCCCCAATTTAAAATTAAACGTCCTGACTGGCTGACTGATATATCAACCCCCAGCCCAAACCACTGATCCTAGAGACATGAAATTTGGACGGTGAATTGTTTGTGAAGAGTAGATATCCACTAAGAAAGGGTTTTTTGAAATTCCACCCCTAAGAGGATGAAATGGGGTGTTGAATTTTATGTGGAACTTTTTATTCTCTGAGTCGATTGACTTGAAAATATGTATACATACTCTTTAGTTAAAATTATGAGATACGTGTATCACAGTTTTTCCAAAATCATCCCCAAAGGAGATAGCCCATCTTCCCTATATCTCGGGGCCTACATGTTACAGTCATGAAATTTTTGTTATTTTTTAAGATAACACACCTAGTATTATGTCACTTAATTTCAATGAAATTGACAGTTTGTATTCTGAGATTTTTGAATTTGAATTTATGGCTAAAGTGAGGTTAGAAAATGGATTAAGTGACAAGCAACTATACAATTAAATCAGAAATCATTCTTATTTAACTGGTTTGTATACAATTACAGTTACTGGTAATTGTTTTACGTGTGATTGTAACCTGATATTTTTGTAGTATGTATCTACCTAGATCATGTTTTCAAAAATACATATAACACTGTTCAACAATGTCAAAGATTAATTGCCTGCAAACATTTTTATTAATTAGTTTTATGATATTGTGTTTGCCATGGTCTGGCTAAGAGTTTAAAAGTCTAAACCGTACAGTTAATGTATATATCAACACTTAGTTAGGTGCCTACCGGGACTGAAAATAAAAAGAAACACAGTTTTTCTATATTTCATTTATTTTATCATTTATTCATCTTCATAAACAACTAATATATTATCAAGAAAGTGTGCAGGAGGTGATATGTGGTCTTGATACCTAGCCCAACTCAAATACCATACTATAGACATAATGTGTGCACAACATAAGATGGATTCTTCATTCAAAGGATGTCTGCCCACTATATTGCAATGAGATGTATTAATACCGCAATTAATGCAGTTATCCATTGTTAGTATCGAAGTCCTTGGATACAAGCCTTGGTCAGTCAGAGTAGCAGATAAAGAGTCCGTGTTTGAGCCGAGTTTGTCCGTGAGAGCAAGATTCGTCAGATTCCAGAAACAAGCCAAAGTCGTTGGTAAGATCACAGAAAATACGAATTTCGTAGCAGAACACATTCACCGGCGCAAGCACAACAACAAAGCGAATGAATTGACGTTTGAGTTCATGTTTGACAAATGACAAAATACATGACATATATTTTCAAACCTGACACAATGTCTTTTTAGCCACGTATTCATACTTAGCTAGTGAGAGTTGTAAATTATACAATAAAATGCATTTTTCACAGTTTTATAACTGTATATTTTTTTTCTTTTTTGTGTTTTCGTTTTATGATAAAATGACGATAATTTTGCAATACAATAATTGACTGTAACGCGTAGGCCCAGATATGGGCATTCTCCTTTGAAATTTAATGTCCTGTCTGGCTGACTGATATATCAACGCACAGCCCAAACCGCTGGTCCGAGAGACATGAAATTTGGACGGTGTATTCTTTGTGAAGAGTAAGTATCCACTAAGAAAGGGTTTTTCGAAATTCCACCCCCAAGAGGGTGAAATGGAGTGTTGAATTTCCTGTAAAACTTTTTATTCTCGGAGGCGATTGACTTGAAAATATGTATTCATACTCTTCAGTTACAATTATGAGATACGTGTATCACAGTTTTTCCAAAATCATCCCCCAATTTAAAATTCAATGTCCTGTCTGGCTGACTGATATATCAATGCACAGCCCAAACCGCTGGTCCGAGAGAAATGAAATTTGGACGGTGTATTCTTTGTGAAGAGTAGGTATCCACTAAGAAAGGGTTTTTTGAAATTCTACCCCTAAGAGGGTAAAATGTTGTGTTGAATTTTCTGTGAAACTTAATATTTGCTGGGTCGATTGACTCGAAAATTGATGTTCACACTCTTCAATTAAAATTATAAGACATGTGTATCAGTTTTTCCAAAATCATCCCCCAATATAGTTAAATAGGGCTTCGAAGCTCACGTAAAAGGGCGCATGCCGCGCAGCGTTGCGTGGGGCGTGCGGGGCGCGGGAGTATTTACCTATTACTAAGTAGGTAGGATTTTTCTGAGGTAGACGTGTCTGTGAATATGGTTTATTCCACCGCTTTTCGCGTTGGCTCGCGATACGGGACATTGATATTAAATATTATGTCAAAGTATTATGTCTATAAATAGATTCCTAATAAATCATTTGATTGGTGTCCCGGTGTCCAATCTCAAACCAAGATATTTCACATATGTAATTTAATTGATATTACTATGAACAAATATTTGCAATAGCAAGTATACGTAAATCTATGTATGTACTATACATACATAGATTACTTATTATCCCAGAAGTAAGATTCCGTGGGCAATTCCCGAACTCCACGCGGGCGAAGCCGCGGGCAGAAGCTAGTTTATAATAATAATATTCTTCGGGATAAATATATTATACATGGACTCAATAAAGCAGTTGATTGTAAACATGTGGTTTTTGTAAGCAAGCAAGCATGCAGCATGCAAGCAAGCATGCAGCATGCAAGCAAGCATACAGCATGCAAGCAAGCATACAGCATGCAAGCAAGCACGCAGCATTCAGCATGCAAGCAAGCACGCAGCATGCAAGCAAGCATGCAACATGCAACAGGCATCGTTTCTGTCACGGCTCCGGCGCTGCGGGGCTCCGGCGGTCCCACGCGAGTTTATCGTCGCAGATGGGTTTAACGCTCACCACCTGCTCCTCAACTCGCGGGCCGCCTCGCCCCTCCGCGCCTACGCGATTTTAAATTACACTCTAGGGGTAGAGCAGACAAGACTGCGTGGAGTCGGATTTACAGCGATTCGTTTCTGTCACTAAGGCTGTACGCAGACTTGAGTCACGACAGTTTTAAGTGTTTCAAGTTTGCGCGGCTTCATACTTTATGTGAAGCAATAGTCTGTCTTAAGATTATCTTGACTCAAGTCTGCGCTCAGCCTAAAACCTAATTTTTAGCAAATGTTTTAAGACTAAAAAAATAAATGAACTTTCGGAATAATACTCATTATTTAACACAATACTTAGGACATATGACTTTAGGTCATGTAAAATTAGGAGATTCAATTATTATAGTACTCGATATTATGACAGAATACTATTAGAACTAAAGATAATTATGTTAAACATAATTTCGGAATTTTGAACATTATGGTTAGTTTATAGCAAACGTGTTATGGATAATGATTTTCGGACAAACAATTTTAGGAGAAGAAAGGGAGTACCAGTACAGCGTCCACGGCGTCTAGCTTTGCAAGAGGAAGAGGTTGTAAAACATCAAATAGAAGAGTGGTTGGCTAATGGCATAATACGTCCTAGCTATTCGGAATATGCCAGTCCCCTCGTTTTGAAAAAGAAAGATGGAAGTACGAGAATCTGTGTGGATTACAGAAAGATAAACCAGAAGATGGTGAGGGATGAATATCCCTTGCCGGTAATCGATGATCACATAGATAAGTTGTGCTCATCTACGGTGTATGGCACTTTAGATTTAAAGAATGGATTTTTCCATTTACCAGTGGATGAGGACTCAATAAAGTATACTGCGTTTGTGACCAGCAACCCAGAAGGTCAGTTTGAATTCCTACGAGCACCTTTTGGTTTATCCATCTGTCCGAAATTCTTTACTAGATATATCAACATTATTTTCACTGACTTTGTTAGAAGAGGAGTTCTACTCATTTTCATTGATGACCTGATTATCCTGGCTGAGGACGAACATCAGGCAGTTCAAAGACTTCAAGAGGTACTGAAGGTAGCTGCAGAGCATGATCTCGAGATAAACTGGAAGAAGACCCAGTTACTACAAAGATCAGTAGAATACCTTGGTCATGTGGTGTGCAATGGAACCGTGCAGCATTCAAAGGAGAAAACCGAAGCAGTGCAAAAATTTCCTGTGCCTAAAAGTCTTAAAGAAGTTCAAACTTTCATTGGATTGACCTCATACTTTCGAAAATTTGTTCCAAATTATGCTATGGTAGCACGACCTCTAAGTGACCTGTTAAAGAAGAAAGAATTTTATTTTGAAGAAGATCAAAGAAATGCATTTTTGAAATTAAAACAATTTCTATGTTGTGAACCTGTTTTAAAGATATTTGATCCACAACTAAAGACTGAACTACATACAGATGCCTGCAAGTATGGGTATGCTGCGGTGCTGATGCAAAAGGATCCTACAGATGGTAGCATGCACCCTGTTCATTACATGAGCAGAAAGACTGGTGAAACTCAGCAAAGGTGGTGCAGTTATGAACTGGAAGCACTGGCGGTGATAGAAGGCGTGAAAAAGTTTCGTAGATACCTTATAGAAATTCCATTTACCATAATCACTGATTGTCAAGCTTTCCAGAAGAATTTAAAAAAAAAAGATGTCTCAGCTAAAGTAGCCCGATCCAAATCCAATAATCCATTATGTACACTGGGCCCAAGTATTTGGTTTACAGTTTATATGTGTGAGTGAAGTCATAGTTATGCACACAAACACAAAATTAAATTAACTTGACTTGCTGTACGAGCGGGTAATATTCATACAGCCGCTCATTATTATTGTGTGAGTAAACATATTGTACCCTACACGAGGTTTATTTTTTTTATCTTTACGCTTGTCGGGTAATCTAGTAAAAATAATATAAACGAGTTTACAATAAAGCCCAACATTTTATACTAACTTAACATGGTAACCATAGCCGATTGGTGTAAGCGCTTGCGTTAGCTAGTGATCTAACCTCGACGACGCGAGTTCGAACCCAACTGAGGAATTATTTTTGCTACTTTTTACTTTTTGTTTTTTAATAAATTTATTTTGTGGCCAATAAAATTACTCAAGCAAAAAGTAAAAAGTAACTAAATATAACCAATGAAATAATTTGATTTTTTTATTAGATAAACATTGCTATTGTTTGCTTAGCTTATCGCTTGGGTCATTAGCAAATTATCCGTCTCGTTTCTTCCAATATGTTCCTTTCTTATATTGGTTGTTTTAAGGTTCAATTTGGTGGGGGCTGTATGTTAGAAAAAAAAACTTGTGTGGCCGATACAATGATTTAATACACTGTTGTTTACCTGTTTTTTTGACAAATACAAAGTTTTTTATTGGTAAGGATTGACGTAAATAATTTGTCAAAGTAGGTAGGTATATAAATTGAATCAAAGTAAAATTAGAGGTGAAGTGAATCAACATGTTAGATAGTAAGAAATTATGACAACTTCTAATCGCATAACAATAACATCACTTCACCATACTTTCAATAATTTACGAGTTGTGGTTTTAAAAAAAAACGTTTTATACCTACCTACTTATTACTAAGTTTTGTATTTGTTCTAATTTGCTTAACAAATATGAACATTATTTGCATAAAAATAAGATTCATATTCGTCTACTAATTAAAATAAATTCGACTAATAATGAGTCGGCAATCCTTCGTTTTCTATTACTCCTTGTAACCTTCTGCTCATGAGATCTCACAGTTTGTAAGCACACTTTTATGCGGGTGGACAAGAAGGGATCAGCCTTGTGCCTTGCCACGATGTCGTAGTGTCGAGTCGATGAATTTGCCTTTGGTTTTGGCCTAAGATGTTCTACGTCTCCAAAATACGCATATCGGCGGACCCATAACTGCACGGTTCTCCCCTGTGGATAAAAACAGTATTTATAATACTTATATTAATAGCTAATATTATAATAAATAAACACTATATTTTTATACTATATATACACTATGTTTATTCAATATACTTATATATACCTAATTAATATTACTTATAATAATACAATACATAAATATAAGATAAACACTGACATTAGCAAACATTATAATCTATTTTTATTTACGTTATTCAAAGGCTTTTCTTTAATCTGTCTAAAGGCTAGATCAAGCTAATTTTAGACCAAGCTAATTTTATCATAATCATCATACGATTACAAATTAAAAAAAAGAAACTATAATAATTCAGTTATGATAATATATTATTATAACTATGGTAGGTATTGCACTTAAGTTACATTAATTATTTATTCCTAGTAAACATCCCTTTCAATGTTTACTAGGAATAAAGAGAATAGAGGAGTTAGTTAAAGTGAAGTAGGTATAATATCAACGTAATATCTAACTGTTACTCACCGATATCATTAAGCGCCTTGTAATTTCACTTCATCTCATCGATACGCTAATCGATAACAATTCAAATTGAGTCAGCCCAAAATTTGGCGACGAGTTGGGCTCTTTCAGTAGCGTCCTGTGATGCATTTCACAGGAGCAAACAACAGAACAGGCAGGACACGATATAAAGTGTCCCATCGTTTGTTAGGCAGCACCACATTTACACTCACAATTTCACATAATATAGATACGTTTTGCTCATCCAAAACAACGATTTCCACCTCTTTGAACATTGATAAATGTTGCATGGTTGGATCCACAGAAATAAAACCACACACATGCTCAAGAGTAGTAATCAATAAACTCAGTTATGCAAATACTCGTAGATTGACAAGTAAGAATGCTCATTTTTTATAAATGAAGGTGTTTGAAAACAATATTTTTAAATTGTCGGTAGTTGTTGTCTAAACAGTCAAAATCAAATAGCCAGAGAGTTCAATGTTTGTCTCAAACGTTGGAATTGTTATAAATTCTACTTTAAGTAATGTTTTAACAAAATAATGAATACAAAAAGAAAAATAATATACTATTGCATGCATGATTTGAACTTACGACTTCTCGTTCAGTGACCAAAGACGATAGCCATTGTGCCAGGATTGCTATATTAACATCATGCAAAATATTATATCTCCTTCAGCATCATAAGTGAATGATGACTATATATTGGTATATGGTAATTGATGTGCCACACGCACACTAATAAAAACTGAGCTCGCTCGTTTTATTTTGTGTTTGTGTGCATAACTATGACTTCACCCACACATATAAACTGTAAACCAAATACTTGGGCCCAGTGTACCTGCAAGATTTTAACTTTACTATTGTGCACAGACCTGGGTGAGAAGATGCAGCATGTCGAAATATATGCGTTATTCAAACTGAACTATTACTTAACTAATTTTAACGCTTAAGATTAGTCTTCTTCTTCTTTTCTATTAGTATAAGAACCGGTAACCTCAGGAGTGCCAAATGAACCATGATTACCAGTAATATTAGTACAAATAGGAAAACTATCTTGAGTAAACAATGGGTCCACCCTCTAATCAGAAAAATGTTTGTCAACAACTTCAACCTTACCCATATCATAATAACGATTTAATTCAATAATCGTAATTACAAATTCGACCTTATTCAATATCATCATTCCATACTGATTCTGTAAATTCACACCTGTAGTGACACAATGTTGCAATCCCATTGATGCAGCAGTTTTGTTATACTGTACGCGTGGCCACGCGCTCGGGGAGCGACAGTGCACATAGAGACCTGGTTTCGATAAGTCGTCATTAACTACTGTAACCTAGTGTAATGTGTTGAAGAATAAAGACACAAAGTTTTACCTCTTACATCACCTTTTATTTCACCACATAAGAATCTAAGAAGGAGTACAAAAGTGGTGACCCCTGTGAGAGAACTATACATTACGGAGTACTAGAAACGACGGGAATAAGATGGCGACACCACCTCCAACCATGGTTCCGGAAACGGCGGCACTCTCAATAACATTAAGGATCTCAGAGTTCTGAACACACCAACCTCGAGTGTGGTTCATCAGAACAGAAGCGACTCTGGCCCCACAGAAACTAGGAGACCATTCGAAGTTTGACCTAGTATTGTCGAAACTCAATAGCAACACGGTAGACCAGTTGACGGATTTTTTGGCAGGGTTGATAAAAATCATAATTTTTTTTTTTTAAATCAAAAAAATCGGATTTATTTGATTTAAATCGGATTAATTTGATTAAAATCGGATTTTTTTCATTTTTACATTCTGATCTTTTTTAATTTGGAAGTCAGTTACTAATTAAATAAAAACACAATATATATATTTTTTTTAATTACACCACATACAATTTATGATTAAACTAACTTACCTGTTCGTGAAGTTCGATCATAATTATACGATGGCTTCGTCCGAAGAGATTAGCATATACACAATGTAGTAACACGTACGGTGTTGCCTTTGCGCACTGAAAGTCAAAAGCCCTATACCTAAAACTAAAAAAAAATACGTTTATTTTAACATTTTTAGGTGAGGGTAGACGTACTCATATTTCCTTTGCTCGATGGCGTGTCCTATTGCTCATTTAGTTCAGAGCCTAGATTCTCAATTCCCGTTTTTTGATATTTCAGGAAATGTCAGGGTATATTTTATTTTTGAGGAAAAAATAAATATGGGAGGGTGGGTTGCTAATCTCTTCGGACGAAGCCATCGTATAATTATGATCGAACTTCACGTACAGGTAAGTTCGTTTAATCATAAATTATACTCAGCTTCGTCCTCGAGATTAGCATATACACAATGTAGAACTTGAGAGCTACTGAAATATCAATGAAACACTTTTGTGTAACAAGGCAATTCTATTTTAATCAGTAGGTTTAAAGGAGAACGGCAGCTGACGTACACCTCTTGAAATGTTTGTTTTCGGTTCATATTTAAACAATTTAATAAACAACTAAAATGGTTAATTTTTCAATAATCTAAACATTTTTAAAAGTTGGGAATAGTGAAAAAACCTTAATTAATGTAACATAGAACAAAACGCAAAAAAAATGACAACAAAACGCAGCAGGAATGGATGTAATGCATGGATAAAATCGAATAATAAATCGTGAAACCTTTCATCCGAATAACTAACGTCTTTTTACTGTTATAATATATCAGAATAGATAATTAATTATTAATCAGCACTAATGTAAGATTTTAGTTATCATAATTAACTGATTCTTGTAAAATAATACAAAATCATATTTTTGTTTCTTTAATCGATTACACTCATCAATCGATAAACGAATACAATATTTAATAAAAAAAATACTTTGACAGATGACAGATGTCACATTATCTTGTCAAATGAATTTACTTTTAATGGCGTTCGTGCTGTTGATTGTGTGGTCGTGTTTTGCTGTGTTTCATGTGCATTGTGCTCTTGGAAACGTTAGCTACCATAACTTTTATATACGTCGAGTTGAGCCCTCTGCTCCTCCGTATACGTAAGTGATTGTTTCGCGAAAGGACGCTTTTATTATTGTTGCGACAAAGACGCTTAGTGTTAAGGACACTTTTTTTCTCAGGCGCAGAGTTGTTTGTGAAGTGTTTTATCATTTTCTGACAACAATGCCGAATGTTCAATGCATTAATTGTAACGTTCGTTTGAGTCGCATCAGGCGGCACACTCTGACAGATGAGAGTGATGTTCTGGTGAACACTATTCGGCTATGGACATATCCTAGAGAGGTATAAATACTATTATAATATTTCACTACTGTGTAACATGTGTATGCTTGAATAGTTTGGTTAGACACTTAGCGCTGCAGCGAACTTTATTTATAACTATAAGTAGTATGTAGACAAATCGTTTCCATGAACGTTCTTGTCTATCGATAGAATATGTCAATGCATAATTATGTTTAACAAAAGTACAATCTGTCAGTTCAACAACATCCCTACACATGAAATATGTTGTAAATAAGATAAATAACTTGAGCTTATTTTAATTGTCTATTTCTAGTTGACACCATCAGACCATATTTGCCATGCTTGTTGGCAACTAGCAACACACGGGTCAACATCCTCTGATAGTATACCCAGAAGACAAGTTGGTCATCAACATGTCTGTATTATCTGTGGACGATCTATATTAAGGATTAATAGACGAAGAATTTTAGTTGATGGAGCAAATCAAGAAGAAGAAAGAATATCCAATGTTATATCTCAATGGATCCAACCACAGCAGGTAGCGTATAGTTTTTATCTTTTCTATTTATAAAATATTTTTTAACGGCCTGCAGTATGGTTATAGGAAGTTAATGTCACCATAATAACTACGTGTAGTATTGTAAATGGTCTCAGACTGCCAGGAATTATCATGGTTTCATCTGATTTTAGCTCACCCAAAATGATGAGGCTTGTGTACCATGTTGGCTTCGAGCATCAAGAACTAGGGATGCACCACCGGTGCCACCACAGGCGCCACCACAGGCAGACAACCAGTCTACAAATCCAATTGTGCAAAGTGAACCTGATGCATACGCAACCTGTTTTCTATGTGGAAATACTTTGCTTGCCACTATGAGACAAACATCTGCCACGGAAGAACAGAGGATAATGGAAACAATTTCCCACTTGATGGAAAACCAGCAGGTAAAGTGTTAATGTTTCTTTTTTTTATGTTAAAATTACGTGGATTTTAAAGTAAATATCATTAAGTATTTCATGCACTTGTCTTTAGGTATAACATGACATACCTGTTGAGATTCAGACTAATTTTTTTTTTTACAGATGCCACCTTCAAATGAACTCTGTCGTGCATGCTGGGGACGTGCACAAGAAATAGAGTATCCTCAAATAGGTGCAAATGAGAATGATGTTGTTCAGCAACCTCAATTAATTTCATTGCCTAATATGAGACGAGCAGCTGAAACGCCTAGACATTGCATTTTTCAAGAATGCAGTGGGCTAGAGCGGCATTCTATACCAGAAGACACTCGACGCCGTGTATTGCTATATTTTAATTATTATTTACCAAGAGGTGCACGGATCTGCAGACAACATTTGGAAAATGAGCAGTATGAGAGTTTGTACTCGGCAGAATATAGCCTGGATACATTTAAAGCCCACTACATTGAAGAAAGTGTATTCATATTAATGGAAGGCTTAAATAATGTGAATTATGAAAATATTCAAAACTACCCTGATCATCAAGTCCTGTATTTTATAGGTTTCACGAAGAGGCAACACCAACAGATTTTGGATGAAACGCCCAATCTTAAAAATATGCATCGGGGTAGTTTTGCATTGACAGCACTTTTATGCAAATTAAGAACAGGAGACTCTGGAGACAGGTTAGCCTGTCTTTTTCAAGTTCCCCGAAGAACTTTGGAAACGTTAATGTCTGTGGCCAGAAATATTATATTACGGGACTATGTGCCCCGAAATATAGGATTTGGCCACATGACAAGGGAGCAAGTGGCAGCAAAGAATTCAATTGTTGCTGATGGTATTTTCTGTGACCCTGGTATCCCACCACAGCAAAAGCCAGCTATTACCATTGCAGATGCAACATATTTATACACTCAGAAGAGTTCGAACTATTTATTTCAAAAGGATACATATTCCCTCCATAAATACAGGAATTTGGTCAAACCATTCATTTTGTGCTGCTGTGATGGGTACATCATTGATGTTCGAGGACCTTATAGTGCCACAACAAATGATGCGACAATAATGCGCGAATTGTTACATGATCCGGATTTTAATAATTTTTATAATGTAAATGACATTTTCGTCGTAGATCGCGGGTTTCGGGATTGCATGAATGCATTGCACGATAAAGGCTATATAGGCCATATGCCAGAAACCAAAGAAGACGGTCATTCACAGTTGACCACCCTTGAAGCAAACAGGTCACGCTGTGTGACTATAAACAGATGGGTGGTTGAAGCTGTGAATGGCCGTTTTAAAAGAGACTTTAAAATATTCCGTCACGAATATTTTAATCGCGCATGTTCACACATAATGGACGATTTTAAAATAGCTGCTGCGCTACTTAACGCATTTGCCACCCAATTCACCGACTCTCCCAATGCAGAGGCGTTTGTGAATATTATAAATGAACGTATGTTCCTCCAAAACACGATCGCTGATTTAGTTTCAGAACTAAACTTAAACAGACGCAGTGCAATATTTAGTCCTATTGATGGCACAACCATGGCATTCCCAAGACTATCTATGGACGAATTAATTCTTTTTGCTTGTGGCACCTACCAGATTAGGCAGGCACGGTCATATGTAGGTGAGCACTTTAGATTTCATGGCATATACACCTTGGAAGTGAGTCGAGACCAAATACCTGGATTGGAGGGAACAAATCCTTTGTTGCTTCGAGCAAAAATAAAATCTCGCCATTCATCAGGAAAGACCTACTTTGTTTTTATTGTAATAGAAAGAAATATGAATGGGAGGGAAGCAATAACTAGTTATTGTTGCAACTGCATTGTGGGGCTTAGAACTGTAGGGTGCTGCTCACATGTTATGAGTATCCTCTGGTACCTAGGGTATGCTCGCCATGAGGGTATGACGCGACCAGCTCCCTTCCTAGATGAGGTTATTATAAGAATATAGTAGGTAAATAGAATAAAATAAAATCATTATATGATATGAGAATTATTGTTTAATTTATTCCTAGTAAGTTACCTATCCTACCTATTACCTACTCAAGTAGTGAAGTCAGGCTTGAAACAAGTTCCATAATAATATTATAAATGTGAGAGTAATTCTGTCTTACGTTTTCATGCATAAACCGCTGAAACACTTTTTGATTTTGGTTACGATTTCAGTCGCTATTCGCTAAGCTAGCCACCTGACAGTTTGGCCTCTAAATGAAAAGTAGTTATATAGATTTAAAGGAACATATAAAGAAGTTAGTTTATTATTGTCAACTCAACCAAAAACTCAACTGTCAATTACCTAACTCTAGAAAGCACGAAACCACTATCAAGTCTTTAAAGACTCTTATGTTATTCTAATGATCATAATTTGTTGCACCCGGCCCGCCGATGGCGATTGTGTGGGTGACAAAATAAAACATAACCTAACTTCTTAAAAATGCATATAAGTTAAGAACCCCAACTTTATAAAATCTACGAATAAAAGCCTCAATTATGTAATATTTTTACCTAATAAATGTAAATGTTTAGTGGCTAAACACGAGTTTTTTTAGGTGTACAAAACCTTCATACATGCTTGCCGTTGTCCTTTAAAATCTTAATTAATCATGATTATTTAAATAAAGTAATATTTAATCCTATAAGACAGTAATTAATTAAATAAATAATTCTGCGTACACTAGAGTTTTTATAAACTCAGTTTAAATTAACTTAACTAACTTCAATCCAGATGTGGACGTGATACTATAATTATCATGAAACTTAATAAATAATTAGGTACTTAATTGTTACAATTATTTAATATTGATCTTGCAAATAAATCATCCTCTTCTGTAATAGGTACATTTCTATTATAGAATTTCATAAAAACCTGAGACGAACCGCTCCATCCCGCGGTTTTTCTAATAGTTTCTAAGTTAATTCCTAATTTGTGGGCTTTAGATGTGGCAGCATGTCGAGTGCTGTGAGCTGTAAATATAGATATATCTATGCCACATTCTCCTAGCGTAGTTTTAACCCACCGACTCAATGTTTGTGCCGAAACTAATCTATGTGGTTTCCTCACACCGATAAATAGACTGTTTACATTACCACGAAGTGAACTAGTCAAATCTAGATACGCTAAAAGTGTCAGGACTGGACAGATATCCGGTTTTTCGCGGAAAAATGGCAAAATAAGATTTGGTTGCACGGTTCCTATCTTTGATGTCTTTATAATGTCAGGTATTTTAATAGTGATCTTATCTGTATCAATTTGAATGTTATTTATATGAATTTTTGCTAATGTTTGCATTCGGTGTGCAGTAACTAAAGATAACAAAGTGACTAATTTACGTGAAAGTTTATCTAAACCCAAGCTATCGTTAGGGTACCAAGAAGACAAAATATTTAGAACTTTAGACGTATCCCAAGTAGTTCTATACTTGGGTAAGGGTGGTCGAAGTCTGAAGACACCTTAAAAAAAGCGTTTTACAGCTTCACTATCACTGACTTTTTCGATCAGAATTAAGGCTAAAGCCGATCGACAACTGTTTAAAGTTCCATAATGGGCACCTGAATCGAACGATGTTGTTAGAAATAAAATTACATCATTGATTGTTGCACCAAAAATGTCGATATTTTTTGATAAACAAAAATTATACCATTTCTTAAGACAGGTGTCGTATTGTTTCATCGTTGTATCGGAGAGGGAAGCCAACATTATGCCAATTGCAGGTGATGGAACATTTCTTCTCAACAACGAGTCCCGGACAAGAGACCGGCAGCCAGGGTAAATCGAGGGTGTGCATTTTTGTTGCTGGAAGGTGATAAAAGTATTTGTTTATTTGGATCAAAATACAAAACAGATGATACAAGAAGTTTTTTGAATAGAGGGTACCATGGTTGAGTGGGCCATAAAGGAACCACTACAATACCAGTAGCTTTGTCTTTAACAATTTTTCGGAGCGTTTTTAGGACCATTGAAAAAGGAGGGAATGCGTAAAAGTAAATTTGTGACCATGATAAGGTAAATGCATTTATGGCCATAGCGTCAGGATCTCTGAACCAGGATATATAGTTACAACATTTTTTGTTAACACGACTTGCAAAAATGTCTACATCAGGAAAACCAAACGTGTTTGTTATTTTGTAAAAAACTGAATCGCTCAATTCCCACTCAACATCTGGATGAATTCTACGTGATTCTGCGTCGGCTATTGTATTATCTGCTGACCGAATGTATGATGCATACACAATTATATTCCTAGATTGACACCATTCCCATAATTCTTTTGTTATGCGTGTTAGATGTGGATATTGTATGCCTCCCATCCGATTTATGTAGGATATGGCTGTAGTGTTGTCAACGCGAAGTAGTATTTGACAACTTTTCATTTTTTCTGCAAAAACTTTTAAACCAAAAAAGGCAGCAACGATCTCTCAGCTGTCCATGCCCCACGGAACGTAAAGCGTCACGCTACGTTTATTAGTATATCACAAGGGCCACAAAAGCGCTAATAACGCAAAAGTATTTTTGGCCCGGTATGAATTCACAGATAGGAAAATGGGCAAAATCATGTATAGTATGTCAAAAATCGAAAATACAAAGACACACGGTATCAGATTTAGGAGTTTACGCGGAATGCGGAAAGTTCGAACACATTCACATAGATATAATAGGTCCGTTAACCGTCACAGCAGAGGGATACAGATATTGTCTTACTATAATTGATAGGTTCACCAGATGGCCGCAAGCCATACCATTAAAGGAAATTACCGCGGAAAACGTCGCCAAGGCACTATATGATTGTTGGATCACACACTACGGTTGTCCCGTCAAAATCACTAGTGACCAAGGAAGACAATTTGAAAGTAACTTATTCAATCAGCTGATGCAAGTAATGGGAATCGAAAGGAATAGGACAACAGCTGATCATCCCCAAGGCCTAGTGGAAAGATGGCACAGGTCGCTTAAAGCAGCATTAATTCATATTACACATTAATGACCTCAAAAATTGTTTAAAATATGAATGTATCCAATTTGCTGACGATACTACTTTGACGATAAAATGTTCCAACAAAACTGACATAGAAATTGATACAAATAATGAATTAATTAACGTGATAAAATGGCTGAGGGGCAATAATCTTCATGTTAATATTGACAAAACCAAAATAGTTCAATTTCAAAGATGTAACTTGTCAGTAATACCGACAGCAATTAAACATAATAATGCAATTCTGCAACCAGGATCATCAGCTTTATTCTTAGGTGTAGTAATTGACAATAAATTAAACTGGAAGGAACATGTAGAAAGAGTATGCAGTAAGCTTGATAAGTTTGTATATGCTCTTCGCAAGTTAAGACTAGTGTCCAGTAAAAAAACAGTCCTGAATGCCTATCACGGGTATGTTTCATCAGTATTGCGTTACGGTCTAGTGATATGGGGTAATTCGGTGGATGTGGAAAGAGCATTCATAGTGCAAAAAAATGTATCAGAGCCATGAGTGGAGCAGAATATTTTGACCATTGCAGGCCATTATTTAAGGAATTAAAAATCCTCCCACTCCCATGTCTGTATATTTTGGAAGTTTGTCTATTTGTTAAAAAATACCCTCATTTATTTCTATTAAATGAACAAGTCTCCGAAAGACTGAAGAAAAGAAATGCCGGGAAATTATTAGTACCTGCTCAGAGATTACAATTATACAGTAGAAATGCCAGTTGTATGACAATTAAAATTTATAATAAAGTACCACCAGCCCTGAGAATGTTACCAATTAATAAGTTTAAATGTAAAATGTTTGCTTGGCTCTTAGACATGTGTTTTTACTCCGTCAATGAATTTTTAAATCATACATTTTGATATTGTAATTAAGATATTAATATGACATTAGTACTTTGATTGTGAATTTTTTGACATTGTAATTTTTATTTTGACATTATGATCATGTATATTTTTTGACATTGTGATTTATTAACTTTATTTTTTTATATTTTTTATTTATATTCTTGATTTAACCATTGCCAGCCCAACCCTTGACATTGTATTTGATCATTCTTGACATTATAATTAATAACCCCTGACATTGCATTCAATAATTCTTGACATAATAATTAATACCCCTTAACATTGTATTTGATAGTAGCGGCGGCGCGGCGGCGTGGCGTTTTCCATAATCTCGACATTGTATGGTATATTATTAATTAAAATTTTTTGAAATATTTGTACGCTGGAAACAGCACAATATTATGGACATCATGTTTTGTGTAACACCTAAGTAACAACAATATTCTAACAAATAAATTTTATTCTATTCTATTCTAATGGCGAAAATAAAAACAGAATCGTGGTTAAAAGAGTTACCCACTGTTTTATTCGGCTTGCGCGTAGCTATTAGAAGCGATACCGGTTACAGCGCCGCAGAGTTAGTATATGGGCGCACAATTAGGTTACCGGGAGAGTTTTTACACACAATCAAACACAAAACCAGAATATGGATTCCTATGTAGAGGAACTCAAGAAAACAATAGGGAATTTCGTACCTCATATAAGAGAGAATAAGGCACGCTCTGCGTTTGTGCATCCAGAACTCTAAACTTGCAATTACGTTTTCGTTCGCAATGACACGGTACGTAAATCGCTACAACCACCTTATGATGGCCCATACCGCGTCATAAGTCGGAAAGAAAAATATTATAAAAATAATAAAAAGTTTTTATTGTTTCTCATACAATTGTTTTACAGCACAAAACGGCAGCCCCTTTAAGTTATAAGGATACTTGTGTTGGGGTTACCTCGCAACTTCCCATTGGGTTACAGTTTGCAATGTTGAGACATAATTAAAATTAATAAAGGCTATTTTTAGGTTCAAGTATGTTACAAAATTAGCAAGTTCAGGTATGTGTAGTGTTTGTGGGTGTGTTTGGTGTGTGTGTTTGTGAGTATGTGTGCGTGTGTGAAAGGTGGATATGCCGAGTGTGGGTATGAGTACCTAGGTGTCTTAATGATTGATCGTTTTATGTATGTTAAAATTGTTTACAGGTATTACTTTAGCAAATTCTGGTTATTAAAAGTTCAATTTCATCGTACGTTTGTGATTTTAACCATTCCGATAAAGTATTTTTGCATTCATACCGCGACATGGGGTAAATATTCAATTTGAGGTTCAATTTGTTATAAATATAAGTAGATTGAGTGTTAAACTGACGCCTGGCAAAAACCGTACGGACCCGAGGGGAGTGAGCCACAATGTCTTTACGTCTTTTATCTAGCTTAGATGGGTCAAATGAAAGGGTCTTGTGAAGATGTATGGTTATGTTCAATACGTATAATTTCCTTACAGACAGTAGCTTACTAACCTTATAAAGGTTGTTCGTAGAGTAACGAAAGGGCTTAAAGTACATAACTTTGATGAGAGATCTTTGAGCCCTTTCTAGGTCTAGAAATTTGGTCTTGGTGGCCCCTTCCCAGATCGGTATACAGTATGTGATGACCGATTGTGCCAGAGCTGTATAGATTTTATTGAGTAGCAACGGTGGCATCACATGTCGTAGCGTTTTAAAAATCCATATAAATTTTCTGACCCTGGCCATGATATTTTCAATGTGGGTATGCCATGATAGTCTTTGGTCAACTGTTATTCCAAGATATTTAGTGAAACTAACTCTCTGTATGCTTTGACAATTACAAGGATAATGAGAGGTTGCACACTCATGGATCACGATTCCAAAATCAGCACCTGGCTGTGTCCTCTGATTTGGAGTAAAGCACATAAAGTTAGTTTTGGATACGTTGAGGGTTAAGAGATTGGTGTTTAACCATTTTGCTATTACCGCTAATCCACGTTCAGCAGCAGCACGCACGGAAGCCCAAGAGTCCCCGGCGAAAACTACTGCTGTGTCATCTGCATATGAAAAAACTCGTCCGCCACTGTTCCTGATATTACACAACTCATTTATATAAATCAGGAAAAGCGTCGGGGCGAGCACACTTCCCTGGGGTACTCCAAAACATACCATTTTTCACCACTAGTTAGATTTCCAACCCTAACCTGCTGTTTTCGGTTTGATAGGTAACTACCGAAAAGAGAAAGAGCCGTACCTCTAATGCTGATTGTTTCAAGCCTGTGCAGAAGGATGGGGACAGAGACGGTGTCAAATGCCTTTTTTAGGTCTAAGAATACTGTAAGGCATTTCAGTCCTTTGTCTACATTATTGACTATATCGCCAGTTAGTGCCTTCGCAGCGTCTTGTGTAGATAGACCCCTTCTGAACCCATATTGCGAGGAAGATAAAATATTATGTTTATTAAGGTAACTAATTAATCTGTTATTTAGTAATTTTTCTAAAATTTTTGCGATGCATGATATAACTGATATAGGTCGATAGTTGTTGACATCGTTCTGGTCCCCCCCTTGTGCACAGGCGTAACCAAAGATCGCTTTAAAGCCTCAGGAAATATCCCGGTTTTAAAGCACAGGTTAGCTAGTTGGCTTATTAGAGGTACCGTGAAGTCCCTAGATGTTTTTAAAAATTTAGTGGGTATACCGTCCCAGCCTGGTGAGTTTTCAGAATCGAGACTCATGAGTATGTCATCCACTTCCTGCGGGTCAGTGTCAAGTAGTACGAATGACGTAGTATGCTGTTCACTCCTTAGGTAAGAAGAGCTGGGATTAGAGAGGTTAGATTTTTTAATTATATCTTCCGCCAATGTTTTACCAATTGTAAGAAAGAACTGATTAACACGGTTGAGAGAATCGAGAGGGTGTGGTGTGATTTTAAGTAGATTAGAATTGTCTGATTTAGGGGTTTTAAATTGTGTAATTTCGTTGATTTTTAGCCAGAGCTGTTTAGGATTTTTTATTGACATAGTTATTTGTTCTCTTTGTGATTTTCTTTTTAGTTTTTTTATTAAGTTTGTACAAAAATTACGAAAACGTCTGAAAGTTATTTGTAGTATTATATTATAGGAATCTTTCTTAGTTTGCACTTGCATTTTATTACGGAGGTTGATACATCGAAGTACACCAGCAGTCATCCAAGGCTTGATAACCCGTTTTCCACTCGGGACTGACTTAGTTGTAGTGTTAGATAGTAGTGAAGTTTTTATTATCTCTATAAATTTATAAGCTATGATCTCAGGGTCATTACATGTATTAAAAAATGACGTGTCAGTACCTATCAAGTAAGTGTAGGCACTATCAAAATTAATTACCGTTTTGGTTTTGGCGGACTTTTTAATTTTTAGCGATCGGGTTATGTTTATTAATACCATTGCGTGGTCTGTGATTGAGGTATTAATAACACCCACAAATGCTGAGCTCAAAGCTTTGTCAATTTTTATAAGTGCATGGTCCAAACAACTTTGTTCTCTAGTAGGTAAACAGTGCCCTGGTAACAGGCCATGTGACGCTAACATATTTAAATAGTTTAATCTGTTACTGCGTTGTTGAGATGTTTCGGAATTCTTGATTATTAGATTAATATTGATGTCACCTACAATTATAATATTTTTATGTGTCATTATAGAGTCAAGGTGAAGATTCAATGAATTTATAAAGTTATCAGCACAAAGGTTAGAGGGTGAACGGTAGATGCCTATGATGGTATAGTTAGAAATTGATACCTGAATAGCTGACGCATGTGAAATATTGATTTCAGTAACATGGGCCAGGTGGCCGTCTCGAACGTATGCTACCACAACGTCATTTTGATTAAGTTGATTTTTAGTATAATACGAAGTGTAGTTATCAAGCAATGGTAACTGTCTGTGATAATTAAGCCTGCACTTCGTTAACATCAACACGTCTATGCTATGTTTTATTTGTGATAAGTTTAGCTGTAAGTCTTCGAAGTTTGAATAGACACTCCTGATATTTTGGGTTACTACTGTCAAATTATAGTTATCATGCTGTAAGTAGTTATGCAATTCTTCAATGTTGATAATAGCCGACTTCGAAATTTCGCTGTCATCTAATTCCCGTATAGTATTAAGATTACTATCCATTATTGTGTTGATAATACAAGTGCAGCGTGCAATTTACGTTAGTGAAGAAGCATTGATAAACGAATTGTAAATATTCTAATTCGACACTTAATGTATTTGTGAAAGGCGGTTTAAGTATGATCGCGAGTGTGTGTGACCTGTGTAAAGGTGGGTGAGTGGTTAGAGTTTGATAGATTGTTAGTGTGAGTGTTGTTGAGTGTAATGCGTAAGTTTTATGAGTATTGCATTTTATAACAATATGTTGGTATTGAACATGCTTGAATGTGTTGATTTTAGAAATTATCCTGATTCTTGACACATTTAACGAGATATAAAGATAAAAAAATAGTTTACTAATACATAAGAAAATAATGAATAGTGGCACAATAGTATAAACCTTTACATAACTTAGTCACAGTTCTTGCATTAAGTGATGTACTTGAGTTTCAGTTTTGATCATAATAGCCCGAGAGTTTTCATCACGGTTTACGAAGACACGCCCGAAAGTGGTCCAGCAGAATTTATATTGTTTTGATTTGGCTAAGTCCCGCGCCAAGAAGTATAGACGGTTTCCCTTAGCAGTAAGATGTTCCGATATAAACACTGGGGTATCCTCATTGCTGGTGAAGCCCAGATGCTTAACCTGCAGCTTTATTTTATTCTTTATATCATAGGTTTTAGCTTTCTGTAGAAAAACTGTTTTTATTATCGATGAACCAAGCTCAACAATAATGGGGGTGTTTTTAACCTCAACCTTCTTGCCCTGGATTCTATGAATATCCTTTAATCTTTCACGTCCAAATTTCCGCTAATGCTCTTTGAGAGGGATAAAACCATGTTTATGAGGTCACCTCTAGTTTCTTGAGGTTTTCTAGGGACGTTCTTGAGTTCAATACAGGTTTTCTGCGAGCTTCTTTGTAGATCTTCCATTATTTCTTCCAATATGGTTATATACTCTCGGTCTTTTTTTGCTTGTATCTCGAGAGATTCAATTCTCTTAAGAAACTCATCGTGTTGACTGGACAGGCGAGTTACACTAGCTTCAATACTAATATTAGTTTGCTGGATTTCCTTTAAATTCGCGTTTATTACCAAAAGTTCGCTTTTTTGAGTGGCCAGAAATGTTGAAAATAATTCCCTCATCTCTTCCTTAAATTTACAAAATTCCGCAGGCAAGTCTTCATCTCTCATCCTTTTGCGAACAGAAATATAGGTGTTAGGTGGCGTAACATTTCCAACTTCAGTCACATTGGGATCCGACAGCGATTTATTCATTTGTGAAGTGAACATGTTACTAGGGTGTAATAAGTTCGAATTAGTTAGAAGATGTTTTCACTGTGGCCAGGGGAGGAGCTTGATCGTCGAGTGATTGGGCAGTGGGCGTTGCTAATTAGTCTAATGAGGAGGCGCAGGCGCAGGTAGTCATCCAATAGCAATCCAAATAGATAATGGGGTCATTAGCTAGTTAGCCCAATTCTCCAATCCTTTAATGAGGGGGCGTGGCTACTACCGCAGTGGGTGCGCCCGCGCAGTAATGAGTGGTTAATTGGCCACTTTCTTGTCCTTGAGGGTGGGGTATCTCCACTATGAGACAGCTCAGGTACCAGGAGCGCACGTTCGCTGGCGTTGTTGTCGCCGTCTCGCACTAGCCGTATTCGAGTTAGTAGAGAACTGTGGTGATGAACTCCTATTTTTTTAAACTTTAATGAAATTGCTCAAAATATTAAATATGTCATTAAATTTTTAAATATGGGTACTGAGGCACGACTACACCTTGCGGCGGTCCGGGGGAAGAGGAAATATTACGTAATCAAATTAACAAATAAAGAAGCATGTATTTCAATCGACCGACTAAAACCCGCATTTTTACTAGAAGAATGTGAGGAAGAGAATAGTAAAAAAGAAACGTTCCGAGCAACAAAGAAACCGCAAAACAATAACGGAGAAAAACGCTAAAGGGCCCATAAAGTGAACCGATTGTCACTCGCAGTGGTCGGGTGAGCAAAAGGACCACACATGGAACATTCGAGGTATCATATTTAAAGGAAACGCCCATTAGAATACGCGAACATAAATCCATACCTCACCTAAATATATGTCGCGTCCTGGTAATAGGGCCCCGGCCAGGACATATTAAGTGACATACATAGTGTACGGTCAGCAACCGCACATTGTACCTTAGCCTAGTTTTAATACTGCAAATTTTGTTAATTTATAAAAATGTTATATCGTCACGTACGTAAGTAAGCCAGTCTTCGGTTTAATATCGAGCTCGCGCAACATCCAACATTTTGTAACTTTTGTAACATTTTTCTATTAGTTTCTTATAACATTATTTTAGTGCAATTTCGTATTAAAGACCTTTTTGAACATTAACATTTATTTTATTAACATTCAACATTAAGTGTAAAGGCTCATGCCCTTACATTTTGGTCCTTCGAACCGTTAAGAGTAGAATCAGTGCCGTGGTACGTTTTCACTCGCGGGAACATTTGAGCATTAAACTCGGATATTGAACAGTACATTCAACAGAACATTAAAAACAGTATGAACAGTGATACTGAGTGAGAATTACACAGATCGGGGTGGAGCGTAAGCAGCGAATCCGGTGAGCACGTTCCATATTACCTACTTTTCTGAAATAATTTTGGATTTAGTGTGTTCGCTAAGCACCGGTTAGCAACAATGTCTTCTTACGATGCTTTACTTAACTCTCAATCTACAAATGTAGAGGCTATCAAACGAATAAATGAAAACTTTAAGAAAGATAGTTCTACACGTAAAACCACTCTTGAGTATCATGATGACAGACTTGAAAAACTGGAGGGATATTGGAGTGAGTTTAAAAAGACCGACATCCAATTAGCCTTGTTTGAAGGCAAGAATTCTGGGCCTTACTATGAGAATCGCATATACGAGCGTTTGGAAAAAATATACGAGGAAACGAAGTGTATGATAAATAAGTCAAAACAAAGATTATTGGCGAAAGTTGAAGACGAAAAATTTACTTCGTTTAGTCAGTTGCAAAAAAGAGAAGAAAGGCCATGTGTTGAGGAGAACGTTCCAGAAAAACAGGAGACTGATGAGATCGCGGATGATGTAAAGAACACGTCAAATGAAGAGTTAGTCGTGGACCAACGGACTAAAGATATGATAAATGAGCAGCGGTCGAACATCAAGGCTTTCGAGAGAACAGCACGGAACATGGACATTGACAATTTAAAAGAAAAGTGGCAACTTGAAGATAAGTTGAGGACAGTGACGCAACGTTGGGAAAAAGTCGATAACACTTATTGGAAGCTCGATAACATGTTGGTCAACACGCAAGCATTTGAAAGTGATTACAATAGATTAGAAAGGCTGTATGAATTCAGCAAGGCACAAATTAACAAGAGGATTTGGGATAATAAACACCAGGAAAAATCCACGCCAACAATAGAACTACCGATTTTCAGTGGCAGCTTTGCCCAGTGGATAACATTTAAGGACTTGTTCGTGGAAATCGTGCATCGTAACACTTTTATCTCTAATGCTCAAAAAATGCAACATTTGAAAGCGAAATTAAAGAGAGAACCTGAGCGATTAATACAGCACATGAACATTAGTGCCGATAACTATGAAGCCAGTTGGCAGATATTACAACAGAGGTACGATAATAAGAGACTATTATTTACCTACCAAGCAAACATTTTACTGAGTCTGCCCAACATACAAACCCCAACGCATCTCTACTGAAAAGAATGCATGATACGACCATTGAGTGCCTTCAGGCTATTAAGAATCTGCAATACGATACTTCTAGTTGGGACCCCTTAGTGGTTCACATTTTAATGCAAAAGCTGGACGCAGAGACACGCCAGAGTTTTAAAGAATCGGTGGAAAATCCAAGGGAAATGCCGCCATTAAACGAGTTCCTGAAATTCATCGACACCAAGTTCATGTCAATGGAATCGGGTACAAACCCGAACCGCCCACGAAACTTTAACAGTCAACAGCAAAACATTCAGCCGAAAACAGTTCATAATGCAACATACAGCAAGCCTAAGGGGCAGCAACAACTCGTGGAAACAATATGGAAAAACCTATAACCCAAAACACGGCCGATAACGGCGAAAGAAGGGAGGAGAGGGATGCGGGGTCGGAGTCCGGCGTCGCATCCAGCGATGTGAGCGCGGGAGGCTCAGAGAGCTCCCGGCGCGGGAGGCCCGGGGCTGCTGCGGGGAACGGGGAGTTCCTACGCAAGCGGTCCAGGCCGGTGGGCGACCGAGAGTCATCGTCGGAGGGGGAGCTGGCCTCGGCTCGCAAGATCCCCACCAGCAAGCGTGGCGGAATCCGCGGCAAGGGGAGAGGCCTCTCTGCCACCGAGAGGTCGGCGCGGCTTGCCGAGGAGGGGCGCCACCCGAGGGTGGCTGCCGGTCACAGGGTGGTCCGTTCGGGCTCCTCTGGTGACGAGGCGGGCGCAGACGGCGGCTCCGATGCAGAGCGTAAGGCCGGGCTGGCGAAGGAGGTGGAGGCGGCGCTGAGGGCTGTCTCCACCAAACAAAAGGCCTCCACCAGGCAAAGAGCTATACCCGCAGCGGTCGCCTCCATCATGGCGGCAGCGGAGGCCAGATATGTGGGGCCCCCGCCAGACGACGTGGCCAAACTGCAGGCGGAGGTCACTCGACTGACGGCCGCCACGGAGCTTCTTCAAGAGAAGAACAGGAAGCTCCGAGCAGATCTGGCCGGTCTGCGCGAGTCCGGCTCTCGCGAGGCGCCCCAAAATGGGGGCCAGCAGCGACCACGCCAGCCCGTGCCGGTGGAGAACGCGATGGGCGCTGAAGCAGCTGGACCGGGAGCTATTCCTGGAAGCCTCGATCGTGCAGGCCTGGGTGTCACCACCGGACAGGCCTGCCGACATCAACGACGAGGCGGAGTGGTTCCGGGAGGCCATGTCGGAGATCTGTGACGTGGCCATGCCCCGGGTCCGGCGTCAGCTTTACTGGTGGTCGCGCGAGCTAGCAGCGCTGCGCGAGGCGTGCGTTGCCGCGCGACGCCGGTACTCCAGGTTCCGCGCCGCACTCGACCTCCGGATGCGGTGACTGTAGAGGCGGAGCTGTAAGAGGGCTACAGGGCAGCAAAGACCGTCCTCCGCGACGAGATCTGGCGGGCCAAGGAACTGGCCCGCAAGGAGATGCTGGGGACTCTGGACGGGGACCCATGGGGCCGTCTCTACAAGTGGGTGCGAGAAAAGTTCCGGCCCTGGGCTCCCCCGTTGACGCAGAGTCTCCGGCCTCAGTTCGTGGAGGACGTGGTGAGCGCCCTGTTCCCATCGCGAGGGGAGTATACTCCCCCGCCCATGGCTCCGCCTTCGACGGTGCCTGGCGATGAAGCTGGCGCAAACGCGGACCACAGCGACGACGACGTCTACGACGCTCCAGAGGTGACCGAGGTAGACCTGAGAGTGGCGGTACAACGGCTCAAAGCCAAAAACACCGCCCCAGGACCCGACGGCCTACCAGGGAAAGCCTGGGTTCTGGCCTCGGGGACTCTCGGGCCTCGACTGGGGGGGCTCTTTAGCGCGTGCTTGGAGAGGAGCCGGTTCCCGCTTCGTTGGAAGACGGGGAAACTGGTCCTCATCCAGAAGCCCGGGCGCCCTGCGGACTCTCCGTCCGCATTCCGGCCCATCGTGCTGCTCGACGAGGTGGGCAAGCTCTTTGAAAGAGTCATTTCAGGCCGCCTCGTCGGGCACCTGAATCGGGTGGGTCCGGACCTTGCGGAGAGCCAGTTTGGCTTCCGCAGGGGGCGCTCGACGGTGGACGCCATCATGCGCGTGAGAGCCCTCACGACGGGGGCTGCGGTATCCCGGGGCAGGGTCGTCTTGGCGGTGTCTTTGGACATCACCAATGGCCCTGGCCGAACCGCAAAGGCGGTTGCGCAGCCTGCGCGGCGGACTGCCAAAGGCGGTCGCAAAGAACCGGCGATACGTGCTCCGCGTTCCGAGGCTGTGACGCTCACGCTACAGCCCGGAGCTTCGGAGCGCGGTGTAACGTACCAGTCGGTCATTGCCGAGGCCAAGGCCAAGATCAAATTATCGGATCTTGGTCTTCAGTCCGTCACCCTCAGGCAGGCTGCCACGGGTGCGCGGCTGTTCGAGGTGGCTGGTGCTGCGAGCGGCAGTGCTGAAAAGGCGGACGCTCTGGCCGCCAAGATGAGGGAGGTCCTCAACCCTGAGGACGTCCGGGTCTCCAGGCCAATGAAAACCGCAGAGGTGCGGATTGCTGGTCTGGACGACTCCGTGACGTCTGAGGAGGTGGTGGTGGCCGTTGCCCGAAGCGGAGAGTGTCCGCCGGACAAGGTGCGGGCCGGCGATATTCGCACCGACGCCACCGGACTCGGCGTGGCCTGGGTTCGGTGCCCTGTGGCGTCGGCGAAGAAGATCGCCATAAGCGGCAGATTGCTGGTTGGCTGGGTTGCAGCGAGGGTGAAACTCCTGCAGCCCCGGGCTTTGCGGTGCTTCCGGTGCCTGGAGAAGGGGCACGTCCGGGCAAAGTGCACCGCTGAGATTGACCGTAGCGACCTTTGTTATCGCTGCGGTCAGCCCGGCCACAAGGCGGCCCAGTGTTCCGCGGCGCTCAACTGCAGCTTGTGTTCGGCTGCAGGGAGGCCAGCGGGACACAAAGTGGGCGGAGGGGCCTGTGGCGCGCCTGCCAGCAAGGCCAAGAAGAAGAAGAAGAGGAGTTCTAAGCCTGCCGGGGAAACCTCGCCGCCCCCACAGGCTAGTAGCTCCGCGGCCGACTCCCGGCCCAGGACCGTTGCCGAGGGAATGGAGTGTCAATAACGGCACAATTCCATTTCCTCCAGGGCAACATCAATCACTGTGCCAGAGCTCAGGATCTTTTACTCCAGAGCATGGCAGAGTGGTCGATCCACGTGGCTGTGGTCGCCGAACCGTACTCCATCCCCGCCCGTGACAACTGGCTGGGGTGCGCTGACGGTTTGGTGGCCATTATTGGCGGGACTCTGATCGACCCGTCTCGGGGCCGCGGCTGGGTTGCTGCGGTCTCGGGCGGCATCGTCATCGTGGGGGCGTATTTCTCCCCCAACAAGAGTCTCGCCGACTTTGAGGGTTTCCTTGTCGAGTTGGGCGCCGTCGTAGGCCGCTATCACCCTCGTCCCGTTCTGGTGCTCGGGGATCTCAACGCCAAATCATCGGCGTGGGGATCTCCGGTCACTGACCCTCGGGGCGAGGTGCTGGAAGAGTGGGCGGTGACGACTGGTCTGGTCGTCCTGAATCGGGGTTCGGAATACACGTGCGTGCGGCAGCGGGGCGGGTCGATAGTGGACGTCTCGTTCGCTAGCCCCTCTGTCGCTAGCCGAGTCCGCGACTGGCGTGTCGCCGTGGAGGTGGAGACGCTGTCGGACCATCGGTATATCCGGTTCGACGTCTCTGCCCAGACCGCGAGCGGCCGCCATCCAACAACCCCGATTAACGACGGCCCGCGCTGGGCGCTTAAGCGCCTCGACAAGGAACTACTCGAGGAAGCTGCCTTAGTCCAGTCCTGGATTTGGGAGTCGACGACGGACGGCCCCGTCGACGTCGAAGCGGTGGCGCTGTGGTTTCGCGGGGCGATGACGCAGGTCTGCGACGCGTCCATGCCCCGTGTCCGCCAACAGTCCGCAAGGCGCCAGGTGTACTGGTGGACCAACGAGATCGCGCGACTGCGCGTTGAGTGCGTTGCGGCTCGCCGCCAGTACACGCGATACCGGAGACGACGTCGACGGGGGGGCCTACCGTTGGGTACGGGGCAAGTTGCGTCCCTGGGTGCCTCCACTGGCGCAAAGCATTCAACCCCAGTTGCTAGAGGCGGTGGTGTCGGCCCTCTTCCCTGAGCGGGCGGAACACGTTCCCCCGGCGATGGCTTCGCCCTCAGCCGCAGACTCTCCAGAAGAGGAGGGCACCGATGTCCCCGAGGTGACGCAAGCAGAGACGAGAGCGGCCGTGTCGCGACTCCGGGCTAAGAACACAGCGCCCGGACCCGACGGAGTTCCTGGTCAAGCTCTCGTCCTGGCTCTGAAGGAGCTAGAGCCCCAGCTGAGGGGGCTCTTCACGGCATGTCTCGAGCAGGGTCAGTTTCCCAGTGTGTGGAAGGAGGGGAGGCTGGTCCTGCTCAGGAAGGAGGGGCGCCCCGCGGACTCGCCGTCCGCGTATCGGCCCATAGTGCTGCTCGACGAGGCGGGCAAACTTTTTGAGCGCATTATCGCAGATCGCCTCGTCAGCCACTTGTGCAGGGAGGGGCCGAACCTGGACGACAACCAATTTGGTTTTCGTCGGGGGCGCTCCACCATAGACGCTATCATGCGCGTGAGGGCCCTGGCGGAGGAGACGGTGTCTCGGGGTGGGGTGGTGCTGACGGTGTCTTTAGACATCTCCAACGCATTCAACACCCTACCCTGGAGTTGTATTCGGGAGGCACTGAAATACCATCGCGTGCCTCCCTACCTCCGCCGTACGGTAGGGGCTTACCTGGAGGGTAGATGCGTCACCTATCGGGGACGTGACGGTGCCGGTCGGCACCTCATGTCGTGCGGTGTTCCGCAGGGATCGCTCATGGGACCGCTCCTGTGGAACATCGGCTACGACTGGGTGCTGCGCGCCGACCTCCCTAGCGGCGTCAGCGTTAAGTCCCCTCTTTGAGGAGTGGCTAGAGAGGCGCCACGGCGCCCTTACCTACCGCCTGACGCAGGTCCTCACCGGACACGGTTGTTTCGGGAGGTTCCTGCACCGGATCGGGCGGGAGGAAACGCCCGGGTGTTTCCATTGTGAGAGGCGAGCTCCCGTCGGGCGCCGACTTGACGTGTTATGCGGACGACACGCTTGTCGCTGCCCGGGGGAGCTCGCACTGGGAGGCAGCGTTGATAGCCACGGCTGCGGTGTCACAGGTGGTGAACCGCATCCGGCGCCTGGGCCTGGAGGTGGCCCTAAACAAGTCGGAGGCCATGGTGTTTCATGGCCCCCGACGTGCGCCGGCGCCGGGATCACACATCGTGGTCAGCGGGGCCCGGATAGCTGTCGAGTCCACCATGAAGTATCTGGGATTGGTGCTCGACAGCCGATGGGAATTCGGGTCCCACTTCCGGTGGCTGGCGCCCAAGCTGACGGGTGCAGCGGGCGCGCTTTCAACGTTGCTTCCCAACTTGGGGGGCCCGAGCGCCGCCTGTAGGCGGTTGTACGTGGGAATCGTGCGGTCCATGGCCCTGTATGGGGCCCCTGTGTGGGCGATGGACTTGACGGCCAGCACTCTCGCCATTCTGCGCAAACCGCAGAGGGCGATGGCCGTCAGAGTCGTCCGCGGTTACCGCACGATTTCCAACGAGGCGGCTTGCGTCCTGGCCGGATCCCCGCCCTGGGACCTAGAGGCGAAAGTACTCGCGTCATTACATCGATGGCGCGAGGAAGAGCGGGCACGGGGCTCGAGGCCGGTGCAGCGGCAGATCGCGCTACGCCGAGGGGAGCTCCGTCAGGTCTTGGTGGCGGAATGGCGGCAAAGGCTTCTGCGCCCTGCCGCCGGCCTCGCTACCGTCGAGGCGATCCGGCCAGTACTCGACGACTGGCTCGGGAGAAGGCACGGCTCCCTGTCGTTTAGGGTGACGCAGGTGCTGTCGGGGCACGGCTGCTTCGGCAAGTACCTGTGCCGCATAGACAGGGAGCCGGACGCTCGGTGCCACCACTGCGTCGATTGCGGGGAGGACACGGCGCAACACACGCTCGCCGAGTGCGTGGCTTGGGAGGAGCAGCGCCGTGTCCTCGCAAATGAAGTAGGAGGCGATCTGTCGCTGCCGGCCGTAGTGCGGAGGATGGTCGGTAGTGCAGAGTCGTGGGACGCGGTGGTGTCCTTCTGCGAGGACGTGATGTCGCAGAAGGAGGCTGCGGAACGGGAGAGGGAGATCTCGACTCCCTTCCCCGGCCGCAGAAGGCGCACCGGGCGCAGGAGAAGGGCGGACAACGCCCTTTTCCGGCCCCCATGAATGGGTCCAGGGGCGAGGGACTTGGGGAAGTCCCCGCCCCCTATTCGATGGACCCGAGGTGGAGGCGCGCGCGGGTGTCAGCGCGCGCCTCTGAGGCGATGCACGGGGTAGTCGAACGCCTCACTACCCCGTGCAGGAGACGAGGCCCGGACAGACCGGGCCAGCACTAGTGTGGGGCTGCGGAAGAATCTGGATTCCCGCGGCCCCGCGCGCACGTGCGAGGAGACACCGGGGTGGTTTTTAGTCAGTTTGAGTCTGACAGACCCCTCCGCCCGCCCCAGGGCGGAGGACATCCGTGAGGATTTTCCAACCTGACAAAAAAAAAAAAAAAAAAAAAGGGAGGCACTCCGGTATCACCGGGTGCCATCCTGCCTCCGTCGCACAGTCGAGGACTACCTGACGGACAGAGCCGTCATCTACCCCGGTCACCAGGGAGAATGGAACCGGCGAGAGATGTCGTGCGGTGTTCCACAGGGATCGGTCTTGGGGCCGCTCCTGTGGACATCGGTTACGACTGGGTGCTGCGCGGCGACCTCCCTGACGGCGTCGGCGTAATATGTTACGCCGACGACACGCTCGTCCTGGCGGAGGGAGAGTCGCACCAGGCGGCGGCCGACCTGGCAACGCAAGCGGTTGCGACAGTCGTTGGAAGGATCCGGCAGTTGGGACTCGAAGTGGCGCTGCACAAAACAGAGGCCATATGTTTTCATGGCCGTCTGAACGCGCCACGGTCTGAGTCCCACATAACGGTGGGAGGGGTTCGCATCGGCGTCGGGAGAACGATGAAGTACCTGGGGCTCGTCCTCGACAGCCGGTGGAACTTCAAGGAGCATTTCCTGCGTTTGGCCCCAAAGCTGAACCGGGCAGCAGCCGCCCTCAGGCGACATGATTCTCTAAGGGAACTGTTTAAGGAAATTAACATCATGACGGTACATTCTCAATACATCTATGAAAACATAATGTATGTAAGAAAAAATCTGCATCTTTTTAATAAAAGAGGTGACAGACACAATTACAGTACTAGAAATAGAGACCAATTAGTTCAGCCAGGCTTCAGACTCGCTAAAGTAGACTCATCTTTCATGGGGTACTGTTTGAGATGCTATAACAAAATTCCACAAAGTATTCTTGAACTGAATGAAACGAAATTTAAAACATGGATTAAACGCACACTGTGTAGGCAAGCATATTACAAGTTGGACGATTATATCGTTGATAAAAATGCTTGGCTCAATGCCGGTCCTGCTCCACAAGGACAGGGACGCATAAATGAATAGCATTACATATCCCAATCACCTGCGCTCTTGATGATTTATTTACTGCATCAGTGAGCGGGGTACACGTGGCTGAGTTTTGGGCTAAGCATATTTAAACTTTTTGCCATCGCAACGCTAAGAAGAAGAAGCATTAAATAGTATGTTGGAGCTGCTGAAGATTGTACAACTATCTTTGCTTTGTATAAATTCAATCTCTTTAGTATTATATAGCCGCATAGCCCATATTGTGTGAGTACTATGTAATAGAAAGCTGTCATTCGCGGGAAACCTACGTCTTTTCTTGACTTGAATGTGCCCTGGCGGTTAGGAGTGTGTCATGCTCACTCAAATGTCTCGCTGATGGTGGCGCGTGTGTCGGATCATTTAGTTCCCTTCAAAATGGTTGAGTTGAATGGTGCTGATACATGCGTCATGTTCGTGAACGGGCGCTGTCAGTTGTGACTGGTCATCTCTTGGTTGCCACGGCTTATTTGAATTGTTTTTTTTTTCTTTTTTGAATTGTTTACTATGGACACTTTTAACGTACACATCTTGCTACATCGTTCTCACATAATGTACCATCTCAACATGAATGATGTAACCAAGAGTTTGTAAAAGTATACTGATTTAAAAGAGTGTCCATGGAGTTTCTTGCCCGTTCTTCTCCATAGAGATCTACGTTAGGGAATGGGCAACTACAGTACTTTCACAGTTTTTATGCCTTGTGACTGGGACTGTAGCTATTGTTGTCTTTGTTTCGACAATTCAAAAGTGCCTGTAACTGGCCTATTTGAAATAAATGCTTTGATTTTTTTTTTTTTTTTGAACTCCTGCCCAATCTCAGCGGGCCAAACGCCTCCTGCCGGAGGCTGTACGCCGGTGTCCTGCGGTCCATGGCCCGCTACGTTGCCCCCGTGTGGGCCCTGAGCATTCGGACGCGACCACTGAAGCTGGTCGCATGCCAGAGGGTCATGGCTATCCGAATGATCCGAGGATACCGTACGATCGCCGGCGAATCGGCCAACCTCCTTGCCGGATTGCTGCCCTGGGATCTGGAGGCGACTGCCCTCCAGCGCGTGTATGAGTGGCGCGTGGAGGCGCAGCGCCGGGGCGAATCCCTGCTGCCTCGACAAGTCGAGGCGCGGCGGGAAGAGCTCCGGCGCGATCTCAGGGCAGTATGGAGGGAACGACTGTCGCAACCGAAGTCCGGACACGCCACAATCGCGGCGGTAAGACCCCTCTTTGAGGAGTGGCTGGATAGGCGTCACGGCGTCCTGACCTACCGCGTGACGCAGGTCCTCACCGGACACGGAAGTTTCGGGAGGTACCTGTGTCAGATGGGGAAGGAAGAAACGCCTGGGTGTCACCACTGCGAGGACCGCCCGGAGGACACGGTGGAGCATACGGTGCAGGACTGCCCCGCTTGGGCAGAGCACCGCCGTGTCCTCACGGCGGCGATAGGCGGAGACCTCTCGCGCCCGGCATTGGTCGAGGCCATGCTGCGGGGCAAGACGAAGTGGGAAGCAGTCGCCTCCTTCTGCGAAGCAGTCATGCTCGCGAAGGAGGAGGCGGGCCGCATGAGGGAGAGGACAGCGTCCTCCCTCCACACCAGCCGCAGTGCGACGCCCACGGCGCCGGACGTCGGCAGACGATCTCCGGCCACCGTAGGCGCGGGCATGCGGGCGACGAGTAATGGGCGACTCGCTGTCCGACCATGGACCATGTCCGGGTCGACGGCGCGTTGTGTTCCACGCGCGCCTCAAAGAGTGTCAGCATAATGACGGGGCCCCCCTCTAGAGGGCCAAAGCCTGCCGGGGTCGCGGGACTCATAGAATTACCGTGACCATGGAACATAAAGGGCTACTGAAGGACACCGTGGATTTTAGTCAGTACAAGTCTGACAGTCCCTCCCGCTCTGCCCTGGGTGGACTCATTTGATGATTTTACCACGTTAAAAAAAAAAAAAAAACAAAAAAAAGGGGCAGCAACAGACCGTTCAAGGTAGTTCATCAGGATCTAAGAACATGCCGAGAACATCCTATAACAAGCAAACATTTCATTATTCCAATATAACTTGTCCTACATGTAATAATCAACACGGGCTCTATAATTGCAGAGAAATTTTAAGTATGTCACCTGAAGAAAGGTTAAAGACCGCTAACAACCTACATGTATGTCTAAATTGCCTGTTTAGTCATAACGGCGAAAAATGTACGTCGGAAAAAAAGTGCAAGCACTGCGATGAACCGCATAGCAGCATTTTGCATGAAGCGATTGGAGTTGAATGAATGAAGCGAATTGAGAACCGGCAGGGCTAATGTAGGTCAACAATTGAACACACATTTAGCACATGACAACTCGAATGAGGTACTGCTAGCCACAGCCCAGGTCAAAACAATAGCCAATGATGGAACTACGATCATTTTACGTGCTTTATAATCACGATTGAAGGCATGCCAAGATCGTGAAGTACAGATTAGGATGGACACCCTTGCGAAGAAGCATTCCGGTGGTGACTTCCGCGGGTTTTGGAAACACACTAGCAAAGCGAACGGTAGGCCGAGTCTTCCTGTGTGCGTCGATGGGGTTAGTGACCATAAGGGAATTGCGAATCTTTTTAGGGAGCATTTTTCTATACAGTCCCCTCTGGGGTCGGCAAGTGGAGTGTTCAGTGCTGGGGTGCCTAATGAGATTGTTGGGGTTCGATACTTGGCCAAAGACGTGGCCTCAATTATCAAGAATATGACGAGAGGCAAATCCCCTGGGCATGATGGTCTCAGCATTGAACACCTGCAACATGCTGGCCCACATATTAATCGAGTCCTCGCGATGTTTTTCTCACTGTGTGTGAGCCACTCCTACCTGCCCTCGGATCTTATGAGGTCTATGGTGGTGCCTGTTGTGAAAAATAAAACCGGTGACCTTGCTGATAAAGCGAACTATAGGCCTATCTCTCTGGCCACCATCATGGCCAAAGTGTTTGACGGTTTGCTTAATACACAGTTGAGTAAATGTGTAAACCTGCACGATAACCAATTTGGTTTCAGACCACAACTGTCTACAGAGAGTGCCATACTGTGTCTTAAGCACACCGTTAGATACTATACGGACCGTAGGACCCCCGTATATGCGTGTTTCCTCGACTTATCCAGGGCTTTCGACCTGGTTGCGTATGATATCCTGTGGGATAAGCTCGCGAGCATTAATCTACCGTGCGAGCTTGTGGCTATCCTCAGGTTTTGGTATACGCATCAGATCAACAGTGTCAGGTGGGTGGAGGCAGTGTCGGAGCCGTATCGGTTGGAGTGTGGCGTGAGGCAGGGCGGCCTGACCTCGCCCACCCTTTTTAACCTCTACATAGATGCACTCATCGTCGCGCTCAGCAGTGAGCATGTTGGTTGTCATGTTGACGGTGTATGCGTCAACAACTTAAGCTATGCTGACGACATGGTCCTATTGAGCGCGTCGGTCTGTGGTCTGAGGAGGTTGATACAAATCTGTGAGGATTACGCGGGTGAGCATGGTCTAAAATATAATCTATCTATATATATATATACTTATAATAAATCTGTAGAGAGGTCAATTCTGTACATGAAATATATTTCCAAAATAACTATCAGGGGGTGATTAGGGATCGATACTGATGCCAAAAATGCAATCAGTAAATTTTTTGTCTGTCTGTCTGTCTGTCTGTCTGTCTGTCTGTCTGTCTGTCTGTCTGTACAACCGTTATAGAAACAAAAACTACTCGACGGATTTTAACGAAACTTGGTACAATTATATTTCATACTCCTGAGTAGGTTATAGTATACTTTTCATCACGCTACAATCAATAGGAGCAGAGCAGTGAAGGGAAATGTTGGGAAAACGGGAGAAGTTACTCCATTTTTTAAGCTTCCGTCGCGTGTGCAACCTTAATGGTTAAAGCTACACAGAAATCATGTATGACGGAAATGTTCTCCTTAAAATTATATAAAAAATATCCCACGACAGCATTTATGTCTATCTTTTATGGTTGACTCACAATATCACGTGTAACTCCCGATAGCTTAGCAGTTCGAAGCTTTCTGATTATATGTCTACTCTTACGTTTATAACACTCTCAGTCATCCCTGACTGGGTGATATCAACACACAGCCCAAACCGCTGGTCTTAGAGACATGAAACTTGGAGGGTGTGTTCTTTGTGAAGAATAAGTATCCACTAAGAAAGGATTTTTGGGAATTCCACCCATAAAGGGGACCCATAGGGGATGGAAGTTTATATGAAAGTCCGTCAGTTTTGAAGTTAGGATATTCAAATTTTGTGTTTAGGCTGACAATTGAAAATTAATTTAAACGTGTCTCAGCGGATGAAGGTAAGTAACTATGTTTGTTCGGGTGGGATATTTTTCGACATCCACGCGGGCGAAGCCGCTGGCAGAAGCTAGTGTCTCAAAAAGTCAGTGCATGGTCTTTGCGGCAGGTGGTGCTGAGTGCCCAGAAATAGTTCCTCCGCTTTTTCTGAATAGTTTACCTCTTGGTAGAGTGGATCATTTTAAGTACCTTGGGCATTTGGTCATGTCTGATCTCGGGGATCATGCTGACATCGAACGGGAGCGGAGGGCTTTGTCGAAAAGAGCTAACATGCTTGCCCGCAGGTTTGCGCGTTGCTCTATTCCAGTTAATATCACCCTTTTCAAGGCGTACTGCACCTCTTTATACACGTGCAGTCTGTGGGCTCGCTACACACAAGCTAGCTACGGTGCCCTCCGCGTCCAGTATAACAATGCGTTCAGGGCAGTGTTGGGGCTGCCTCGTTTCTGCAGTGCCTCGGGCATGTTTGCGGAAGCGCGCACCGACTGTTTCCACGCCACCATGCGCAAGCGGTGCGCGTCCTTGGTGCGCAGGGTGCGAGCCAGCTCCAACGCTGTCCTGGCAATGATTGCGGGGAGACTTGATTGTCCCTATATGCGGCACTGTTGTGACCGGCATGTTTTTAAGGCCTATTAGCTTTGTCCTACCTAATTTGACCTTCAATATTTCGAATCTTTGATTTCACATTTGGGAATGTTTTAATTACATGATAATTTATTTTGACATTTTAATTTATTCTGATTCGGTTATGTATTTTATTTTTGACTTTTTAATTTAATTCAATAATGTTTCTTTTTAATGTAATGTAATTCTGTTTTTGGCTATAATTTATGTGTTTGTGTTTGTATTTTTGTCTATTTTTGGTTTTTATATGGGTCTTGGACCTGAAATAAATGGAATTATTATTATTATTATTATTTATTAGACCAGGGCTCTCAGGTCAGCCTAATTACAGAGAATGCTGCACAAAAATTGCAGTTAAAACGAAACAAGATGAGCGCGGTGGTGTCTGGTGTAGGTGCTTCAGCCACCACCAAGTGTAAAGGAGTGCTCCATTTTAAATGCCAAGCGATATACGATGACTTCAACGCACTTATTATGAAGAAAATAACAAACAAACTGCCATGTAAAACAGTAGATAAAGGTAGTTTTGAACATATACAACATTTACAAGTTGCTGATCCAGAATTTAACATATCTCAGGATATAGACTTGCTATTGGGAGCCGATGTATATTCCGAAATATTGTTAGAAGGGTTAATAAAAACAAACACGTCATCCATCATAGCACAACAAACACATTTAGGCTGGGTAGTATGTGGTAATTACAAAACATTCAATTGCCATGTAATTGTTAACAACATTCAGGATCTTGCCCAATTCTGGGAACAGGAGTCTTTGCAAGAAAACAAAGAAGAAGTGGACCCTGACAACAGGTGCGAACAGCTGTACAAAGAGAAAACAACACGATTTCCTGATGGGCGATACCAAGTTCGTCTCCCCCTCAAGGACAAATTTACTGAACACTTAGGAACATCGAAGCCACAGGCCATCGCACAATTTCAGCAACTAGAGCGAAAGATGGCTAAAAAATATGCGTTTGCAAAAGATTATAAAGCTTTTATAGAAGAATACGAAGAAATGGGTCACATGGAGGTAGTCGAAAGCAACACAAGGAACAAAAAAATTTAATATTTTCTCCCGCACCATGGGGTGACCAGGTACTATCACAACGAAACTTAGAGTTGTGTTCAACGCGTCGGCAAAAACCAGTTCAAAACACAGTCTTAATGACTTCATGGAGGCGGACCGAATCTACAAAAAGATATCCTTAGCATCTTGCTGAAATGGAGACAATACAAATATGTCTTATCATCAGATATTGAGAAACTGTATCGATTTATAGCGGTATATCCAGAACATCAAAACTTACAGAAAATAGTGTGGAGGAATAAATTGTCCACGGCAACTACTAAGAGAATATCAACTATGTACAGTCACCTATGGTACTAAGGCCGCTCCATTCTTAGCACTCCGAACACTTCAACAGCTAGCGATGGACGAAGGTGACAAGTACCCGGACGCTAAAAACATCTTACTCAATCAATTTTTTGTAGACGATGCGTTATTCGGAAAGGATAACATGGACGAGGCAAGAGATACAAGAGACCAACTTATACAGCAATTGAAAGAAGGAGGGTTCAATCTCAGAAAGTGGTCGAGTAACGAACATAAACTGCTAGAAGATCTGCCAGAAGATATGATTAGCCCAGTCAGTTTAAGCTTTACAGAGGCATCAGCTTCCAAAGCCTTAGGCTTGGCATGGGATCCGAAACAAGATGAATTTATATTTTCACCCACATTAAAAAACAAAACCAACATTGACATTAATAAAAATTCGACAAAACGGCAAATCTTAAGCGACATATCAACAATTTTTAATCCTTTGGGGTGGCTATCCCCAATTACAATCAAGGCAAAAATTTTATTCCAACAGATCTGGAAGTATAAAATCGAATGGGATGATACTGTTCCGGATGGAATAGATAAGGAATGGAGAATACTAAAAACTGAGTTAACAAATATGCAACCTTTTAAAATTCACCGATGGCTTGGGTTAGAAGCAAACAAGGATTGGGAATTACACGCATTCTGTGACGCATTGGAAAAAGCGTTTTCGTGCGTGGTATTCAGTAAAGTTGCAGAGGGGAAACAGCAAAAAATTGCATTGGTTGCGGCAAAAACAAAAGTCGCTCCAATCCAAAAACAACAAACACTTCCCAGACTTGAGTTATGCGGTGCTCAGCTGTTAGCTCAACTGGTCAAGAAAATAAAACATTGCCTGGATAAACCTAATATTAAAGTAACAGCATGTACGGACTCAATGATCGTGCTTGACTGGCTAAAGGGCGATGTCTCGCGATGGAAAGCCTATGTAGGACACAGAGTTCAGGAGATAACATCTGTAGTGCCCGCCGAGTGTTGGAAGCACGTAAGATCGGAGCAAAACCCGGCCGACTGCGCGTCACGTGGACTACTACCTTCTCAGTTACACAACTTTCCTCTGTGGTTTAATGAACCCAAATGGCTTAACAATAGAGACATCCCTGAAACATATGAAACGGTTAAGATACCAGAAATAGAAGTTAAAAAGGTGCATGCAGTCACGTCACGAACTATCGAAAACAAAAACATTGTAACAGAACTCCTTATTAAGAGCAGCTGTATTATGACTATAATACGCATTATAGCTTGGGTGTCGCGTTTCATAACAAACACGTCACAAAACAGTCGTCACAGGGAAGACTCAGCTAAGAATCATACAAACATGAATAGCCCGCCCGCGTCAAAACAATGTAATTTAACACTCGCTAATATTCGACGCGCTACTAACATAATTATAAAACATGTACAAAATGAACATTACGGACAAGAAATTCAAGACTTAAAAACAAAAGGAAGGGTAAGCAACAATAGAGGACTGCAGAAACTTTGATGAAAATAACATATTACGCGTCGGAGGGAGATTACAGAATTCAAACTTACCAGATGAAACAATACACCCTGTTATCATCCCAAAACACAGCAAGCTGGCAAATCTTCTAGTTGCCCGTGCGCACGTTACAACACTACACGGTGGAGCGAGATTAACTATGGCTACATTGAGACAAAAATACTTGATAACAGGAGGAAATAACACTGTTAAAAAACACCTGCAAGACTGTGTAAAATGTTGTCGCTTCAAACCATCTAAACAATACCAACTAATGGCCGACCTACCCAGTGAGAGGATAACGCAATCACCACCATTCTATCACATTGGGGTGGACTTCACAGGGTTTGTTAGTGTTAAACTAAACAAGGGTCGAGGCGTCAGAACGAGTAAAAGTTATGTCGTTGTATTCGTATGCATGGCAACAAAGGCGGTGCATTTAGAACTTGCATCAGATTTATCGTCACAAACATTTATACTGGCTCTCAACCGCATGATTGGACGACGGGGCTGTCCGAAACATATTTACTCCGACAACGGAACAAACTTTGTTGGAGCCAAAAGGGAGTTAGCCAAACAACTGCATATCTCACAAACATTTAACAACGACACATTATCGAGAAAAAACACCGAGATGGGGATAGAGTGGCATTTCAACGCCCTAAGCTGGCCGACTGCGGGAGGACTTTGGGAGGCTGCAGTTAAGTCTATGAAATATCACCTAAAGCGTGTCCTAGGAGAGCAAAAGTTGACATACGAAGAGTTTTTAACACTGCTTACTCAAATCGAAGCCTGTTTGAACTCTAGACCACTTTGCCCTTTAACGGAAGACGTGGACGATATTGATTATCTCACTCCTGCACACTTTTTAATTGGCCGACCAGTAACATTCCTACCAACGGAAAACATCGAAAATCAAAACATCAACATTCGACATAGGTGGTAGTTACTAAACAAAATGAAACAAGGGTTTTGGACCAGATGGTCGTCAGAATATCTACAACAACTTCAAGTTGGTAGTAAATGGCTGAACAAAACAAATAATTTATCCATAGGGGATGTTGTCTTAATCAAAGAAGACAACCTTCCTCCTGCGAAATGGGCACTTGGCAAAATACAGGAAGTTCACCCGGGGAAAGACAATCTAGTCAGAGTTGTGACGATGAAAACAAAAACAGGGCTACTAACGAGACCAATAACAAAATTAGCTAAACTCCCAATACCTGAGTCTTTTTTTTTTTTTTTTTTTCGGGTGGGAAAAAAAAAATCTTTGCCCTTTGTGTTCCAGGGCCACGGTATCTCTTTCGAACAGTCCCGCAGCCCTGGCAGGCATCGGCCCTTGCAGACCCCTACATCGTTGCTGACATCTCTTTGAGGCGCGCGTGGAACACGAACGCGCCGTCGACACAGCCTGTCGTCAAAAGACGGCCGGACGGCGAGCTAGCCCATAGCTCGCCGTCCACAGGCCCGCGCCTACGGTGGCCGGGAGCCACCACGTGACCCCCGACGCCCAGGGCGTCTCCCGCGGCGGCTGGGACGTGAGGTTCTTTCCCTCTCACGTCCCGCCACCTCCTTCACTAGCATGATGGCTTCGCAGAAGGAGGTGACGGCTTCCCATTCCCTCTCGCTCCGGCCATGGCTTGAACCAGGGCCGGACGCGAGAGATCGCCGCCGTCAATCACCGCTACGAGGACACAACGGTGCTCCGCCCAAGCGGGGCAGACCTCCACGGCATGCCGTGGAGGTCTGCCCCGCTTGGGCACCACCGTGTCCTCCGGACGATCCTCACAATGGAAACACCCGGGCGTTTCCTCCCGCCCGATCCGGTGCAGGAACCTCCCGAAACAACCGTGTCCGGTGAGGACCTGCGTCAGGCGGTAGGTAAGGGCGCCGTGGCGCCTCTCTAGCCACTCCTCAAAGAGGGGACTTAACGCTGACGCCGCTAGGGAGGTCGGCGCGCAGCACCCAGTCGTAACCGATGTTCCAAAAGGCCGGTCCCAGAACCGATCACTGTGGAACACCGCACGACATCTCTCGCCGGTTCCATAATATTCTCCGCTCCGACCGGGGTAGTAGACGGCCCTATCCGTCAGGTAGTCCCCGACCACACGACGAAGGTAGGTCGGCACCCGGTGATACCGGAGTGCTTCCCTAATGCAGCTCCAGGGCATGAAGTTGAAGGCGTTGGCGATGTCAAGAGACACCGCCAAGACGACCCCGCCCCGGGACACCGCGTCCCCCTTCGTAAGGGCTCTCACGCGCATGATGGCGTCCACCGTTGAGCGCCCCTTGCGGAAACCAAACTGGTGTTCCGCAAGATCCGGCCCCATCCCCACAAGGTGCCGGCGTGGCGGTTGGCAATGACTCTTTCAAAGAGCTTGCCCACCTCCATGGCCTCCTGGAATCAACCCGCCTCGTTATTGATGTCGGCAGGCCTGACCGGTGATGACACCCAGGCCTGCACGATCGAGGCTTCCAGGAGGAGCTCCCGGTTCAGTTGCCTCAGCGCCCATCGTGGACCACTCGGGGCCTGTAGGACCGGCGCGCTTGAGGTCTGGGTGGAGACGTCGAACCGGATGTACCGGTGGTCGGAATAGGTCTCCACCCCGTCCATGACGCGCCAGTCAACGACACGCGGCGACAGAGCGGGGCTAGCGAACGAGATGTCCACCACCGACTCGCCCCGCTTCCGCACGCACGTGGGGACAGAACCCCGATTTAGGACGACCAGGCCTGTCTCCAGAGCCCAGTCCTCCACTATCCTACCCCGTGCGTCCGTGTAACGAGAACCCCAAGCCAAATTCTTGGCATTGAAGTCCCCGAGCACAAGCACGGGGAGGGAATGGCTTCCGATGACGACACTCAACTCCGTGAACTCGGCGAGAGTTCGGCTCGGGGAGAAGGAGACTCCCACAACTACGATCTCCCCGAACCGTGCTGCTACGCACCCCTGACCCTTCCTGACACTCTCAAGGGTCGGGGTGCCGGCGGCGGCCGACGCAATTATGGTCACTGAGCCGCTAAGGTCCTCCATCCAGTCATCCCTGGGCGGGACAAAGTACGGCTCAGCGACCACGGCGATGTTAATCGACCACTGCGCCATGCTCTGGAGCAACAGATCCTGAGCGCAGGTGCAGTGGTTGATGTTCACCTGGAGAAGGCGTAATGGGGCCGTTACTGGCACTCCATTTCAGCCCCCTCCCGGGCCCCCTGCGAGGGCCCCGCTGCGGAAGTTGCAGCAGTGGCGGCAGCGGCGGCGACAGTGGCGGCGGCTGTGGTGGTGGCGACGGTGGGGGTTTTGGCGGTGGTGGTGGTGGAGGGCCTTCCCTTGCCCCTGGCCTTGGCAGGTGTACCGCAGGCCTTGCTCCCTGCCCAGTGATCGGCCGGCTTGCCAGCCGCCGCACATGCGGCGCAGTGCGGTTCGGCGGAGCAAGCCGCGGCCTTGTGACCGGGCTGGCTGCAACGGAAGCACTGGTCACTGCGGTCTACCTCCGAGGTGCACCGGACCGACACGTGGTGCCCCACATGGCAGCGGAAGCACCTCAAAGGTCTGGGTTCCAGCAGCTTCACCTGCGCCGACACCCAGCCCACCAAGAGCCTTCGGCCCTCCACAATGGCTTTCGCCGCCGTCACAGGGCAGCTTACCGTTATGGTTCGCGTGCCCGACAGGTCCAGACGTAAGGAACCTGCCTTGACCTACTCGGCAGGGCACCCACTGGTCCTGGTGACGGCGGCCACCACCTCCTCGGTCACCGAGTCGTCCAGACCCAGGATGCGCAGGTCTGCGCATTTGACGGGCCTGGACACTCGGGCCTCGTCCGCATTTAGGGACGCTCTAAGCTTTTCAGCCAGAGCGTCAGCGGACGAGCCACGGGTTTCACCGGGGATCTCCAGCACTCGAGCCCCTGTTGCGGTGACTCTAAGCCTGAGGCCCCCGGTGATCCCGAGCTCCCCGAGATCCACCGTCGCCTTCGCCTTGGCGAGCACGTCGCGGTAAGTCACGCCCCTCTTTTCCGCGTCCGGCTGTAGTGTGATTACTACAGCTGCGGTCTTCGGGGCGCTGAGCCTAGCCGCGACGCCCGCTCCTTTTGCCGGCGCTTCCACTCCCGCTTCCTGGCCTTTTTGGCCGCCCTTTGCTCCCTTGCCCTCTCTCCGGCCTCCTGCCACCCGGTCTCGGCCGCGGAAGGCTCAGGGGGCGGGGCGTAGGTGGCGGCCGTCTCGCGGCTGGGGGGGGCGTAGGTGGCGGCCGTCTCGCGGCTGGGGGGGGCGTAGGTGGCGGCCGTCTCGCGGCAGGCGCTGGCACATTCGCCGCCTTGCCCTTCTTCTGAGCCGCCGCCTTGCCCTGCTTCAGGGCCGCCGCCTTGCCCAGCCTCAGGGCCGCCGCCTTCCCAACCGGAGCCGGCTTTTCGGTTGCCGACGTAACCCTACCGGAGGGCTGGCTGGACGGCCCCTGTGCGGAGGCCAGGTCTGCTCGAAGCTTCCTATTCTCCTCTTGGAGAAGCTCCGTGGCGGCCGTCAGTCGAGCAAACTCCACCCGCAGTTTGGCCACGTCGTCTGGCGGGAGCCCCGCATATCTGGCCTCCGCTGCCACCATGATGGAGGCGACCGCTGCGGGTATAGCCCTTTGCCTAGTGGAGGGCTTTTGCTTGTAGGAGACAGCCCTCAGCGCCGCCTCCACCTCCTTCGCAAGCCCGGCCTTACGCTCTGCATCGGAGCCGCCGTCTGCGCCCGCCCCATCTGGTGAAGGAGCCCGAACGGGCCACCCCGTGACCGGCGGCCACCCCCGAGTGGCGCCCCTCCTGGGCAAGTCGCGCCGACCTCTCGGTGGCAGAGAGGCCCCTCCCCTTACCGCGGATCCCGCCACGCTTGCTGGTGGGGATCTTGCGAGCCGAGGACAGCTCCCCCTCCGACGACGACTCTCGGTCGCCCACCGGCCTGGACCGCTTGCGTAGGAACCGTTCCCCGCAGCAGCCCCGGGCCTCCCACGCCGGGAGCTCTCTGAGCCTCCCGCGCTCACATCGCTGGATGCGGTGCCGGACTCCGACCCCGCATCCCTCTCCTTCCTTCCTTCGCCGCTTCCGGCCGTTTTTTTGGGTGTTTTTGGTATTTTCCATACTGTTCCCACGAGTATGGGGGAAATAAAAACTGGGCAGTGCCCCCTGTACCCAGATAAGCCATTGCCAGGCCCGGCAGTGGTTCGCTCTAGCGACTGATTTTCCATAGGAACCCGTCAGCCATACATCTCCTCGCGGTGCGCCGCCGCTTGAGATTCGGGGTAACTTTTTATAGAGGTTTTTTGCCTCGTGGTCCGGGCGGTTAAGCCAAGACCCTCGGTCCCAATCGAAGCCGCGAGACGTGTTCCACGACACTTCGACGGTGGGATTACGATATCGACGGGGACAATGAAAGACTGCGTCCTTCACTGTCTGCTCGATGGCAGGGTAAGTGCACACCGAGCCCGCCCTTGCTCCTCCGCTGTGCCCTCTGCTTTCAGAGGGTCACGCGGAGCAACGCCCCCTTGGTCCAAGATGGACCCCTCCCATGTCAGAATATTAGTCATGGACAGTAACATTCCCCGAGGAATAAGAATCTCTTCCCATTCCTCGGGGAAGGATACTGCCCAGGGTGCACCGGCCCAGCAACTGCTATTCCCTCCAGACGTATCGAAAGGGGCCGGCAGCCATCAGGCACACGTGGAGGAATCCTGACAACGCATCCCAATACCTGAGTCTCACATAGAAATACCTGACACCACCACTTCCAATGACAAAATCTGCACTGAACAACAAAAATCTACAATAAATAGCACTTACTGGAAACAACTAAATCAAGGAATATAAGTTCCAACCTGCTAATTACACTCTTAACATTACTAACATTATTTCAGCCCACAAAGCAAAACAGTGACGCCATAAATATCACACCGTTTGAACCAAATAGAGCAGTGTACTTTGATAAAATCGGCAATTTGCAAAGCGTACATGATGACTGGAAGATTGTTACCTACTATAATATGACATCTTACTGGCAAGGCATGGAAAACATACATAGAGTTGTGAACCACTTGGGAGAAAGGTGTGAGCAATTTGCATATCAAACGATGTGTAAAACCATTATGACTGAATTCGAACAGGAAGTTAACGAACTTGACCATAACAATTACATGTTGGAAACACATCATGGGCAGACAAGGGGGCGCAGTTCCCGAGGTCTTGTCAATGGAATAGGTTACCTTGCAAATAGCCTATTCGGCGTACTAGATGAAAGGTTCGCAATACAATATAAAAAGGACATAGAAACATTACAAAATAACAGAGACCATTATTGAACCTGATCAAAGGTCAAACATCAATCAAAGAGGCACATAATAAGAGAAATGAAGAGGCGATGAGTAGGTTAAAATTGGGGTTTCCAGATCAGATAAGATCTGAAAACCCGCAATTTTCACTCATTCATCATTTCATTCATTCAAATCTTAAAAATTCACTATTCATATATTTTCAGATTAGATCCTAAAACCCACAGTATTCACCATTCATTCATTTATTCAATCTGAGGTGATAATTAAATAGAACTCAAATTAGTATTTATTATTAAATTACACTACACCACAGTACACCAAAAGTAAAACAAAAAGGAAACTTAAAAATTAAAACACAAAAATAATATTTAGGATGATTATATTTCTAATATCAATTACATGAAGTTAGAACTTAACTTTTTAACTATTTTAGTAACTAAATATTCAGTTTCACTCTTGATTTCATCAGAATCACTTCGCACTAAATATTGTATATTCACGCTTGCACTATCAGGGTCACTGTCTATTTCTTCCATACGACGACCATTCACATCATGTACAATTATTTTTATTATTCGTTGAACATGCCCGGGCTCTTTACACGTGATAAAAGATGCGTTTTTAAAAGATTTTGATAATTTATTTTTCTTCTTCAATTTTTTCTTTTCTATTTCTTGCTGTCTACTCTCTTCACGTGCTTTTGCCGCCACTTCGGCGTACCAGCTCTCTTGGTCTTGAGCATAGTAAAATGGATTCAGAACTGGATCTGAGCTATCTATCAAATTCTGAAATAAATAATGATAATATGAATGATTTTATACAATTTAATAACATTAAACAGCACCAAATATGAATTCAATTGTTAACATCAATAGTCACTTAGATACTTACAATACATTGCTGGTCAATGTTATCTAAAACAGGACTGTAGACTGGTGAGAGTGACATAGTTAATTCTTTGTCCAGACTTTTTAAAACACCTAGAAAAAAAAAAAACAACAATTAAGGTTGAAACATAGTGTTATGTAGAAATAACAACTGACAGTGGTGTACCATCAGACCTGTACTAAATAATGATTACCTATTAATGCTTTTATTTTTATTGTTAGTTATAATAAGAACTGTCGAAGAAATATTTAAAATATTTATTTTTATTAAATTAACACTTACCTTTCACGATAATAATGTTGTACCCAGTCAGGAGGACTCACATGCAGAAATTGAATGATCGATTTTAATTTATTTGTTTCAATTTATATATAATTTAATTTAAACCCATAGAGTTCAAAGTCGTACATTTTTGTTATATGTTGATATCCTGAACAAAAATGGTATGGTGAAATAGAAACCTCAAGACATCACGGCGCCAAACATCTTATTGTTTACTAAAAATATATATGGATAAAATAAACACTACTGTACGGTTGTTCACTGTAATTTTTTCATACAGTTTTATTGAGAATATTCGGTAAGCAAAACCATCGCATGTAAGTAGTATGCCTAATTTGCAATGTAAGTTCTAATTTCATTTAAGGAGATGGATCAAAACAAAATAGCAATATCGACATACTATTGTTACTCCTAGTTTTGCCTGCCATTATTATCTTATTCTTCAAACTTATAATTTTTAATCACCAAAGGAAAGTTAATTTTCACCGGTAATGTCACCGTCGCGGCGTCGTTTTGCATGACACAGTCAGATAATTCTCTTACTGTGTTATATTAGTATAGACATATCATAACATCACGCCTGTTATCCCCCGAAGGATTAGTAGTACACCCACATTTCGAAAACAAACGAACAAATGAGGCAGTCTGTTAGTATAGAATACATTAATAATAATGTAATGTTGTAATAAAATAAATATTATATCAACGAAGTCGCGGTATTTAACTAGTATGTAAGACTTGGAATGTAGCTACTATACAGAGTGGTGATGACAATACGACAATAAATTAAACTTCGCATACCTCAAGACGTTCCCAATATACATACAAAAAATTATTTGAATATATCAAGTAGTTTAGTCACAGGAAATTAATTTTCATCTTCAATATTTGCTACATGATGTATCTAATTTTAAGGAAGCACTAACAGGTTAACGACCCCCGCATCGGTAAAACATCAAATCATTAAAGACACGTTGCCAACTCGCTATTTAAAAACTTTCGCCAAATTCGTTTTTAAATTTGATTTACTGCAAATTATACCTTAAACTAGGCCAATAAGAGTCATAAAGGGTATCCTCAGAGTTAGATAAGAGAATATCGCATGCGGAAGTTGAACTATGCACTGTTTTAGTAAGTGCGAAAGAGATAAATGTAATTTGGTTTGTTTGTACTTCACTTTCTTGTCGAAACTTGAAACTACAAATGTAGGTCACGGTCAGTGTGTCATTGCAATCCTGTGACGAACAACGCGTCATCGCTTCGTAAGCGCATGAGTACCGCAGGACGTACTTTCTTTGCCCGCCTCGCCGCGCCTCCTTTGAAGTACCCGGCGCCCGCGTTCGCGTGTTTGTGATTTGTTAGTTATCATAAGTGCGAATTGGGTGCTTTATTTTAGTGACAGGACACGTAACATTTTAATAGGTATCGAGTTAAGTAGTTAAGTGAATTGTGCGAGATTAGACTCTTAGTTTTTATTGTGTTTTCGTGTTTTTTTGTTTTGTTTGTAGGTAATAATCATGCCTCGTTACACCTACACAGCTTCGGAATACACCGACATGGTTTTAATTTACGGGGAGTGTCACAGAAATGCCGCTTTGGCTATACGGACATATCGAGAGAGACAATTTAGTGACGTAGGTACTTATCTAAGTGATTGAACAGTGATCCAGATAGTGATTAATAATTTCATTAAAAAATAACCAGCGGATGAGAGGTGCCTGATTGTTTGGTGAATAGTCTGTGATTTAGTGTAATTGTTTTTACTGAACATTAGCCAAAAGATCAAGTCGCTACAGGACCGCGTTGTTGCCGCTCTTACCACAGGTTAGTGAACCAATATTCACAAATGGTGTTCTCAGTTTTATGCCATTTAGTTTGTTTGAAAATTTTTTTTTTTCTATTTCGATTTTGGGATTTTTTTGATAGTTTAGAATTGTTCCTATGAACTAGTATTATGCGTGTTTTCATTTATTGTCGTATTATCGTCTCCACTCTGTATACCTATTCAAATATTAATGTATACTTTAGATATCATAATTTAAGGTTGAGATTTGTAGATCTGGTTATGATTGCAAAGCATTTGTCCCGTGAAGAAGTCCTGAGTCAGGATTTTAGGGTCACCCGTGCATTACATATATGGAAACACCTCACGTGAATCCCGGCTATTTAAACATTGGAGAGTGAATTAGGTGCATCACTTCAGCTACCAGGAGCTCCAGATTAACATCAAGTACTTACCAAGAATCAACCTGCAATAAGGAAACATGTAAGTAGTTCTTTAATTAAAAATTTACTTTAACTTATTTTTTACTATCGCAGTAGTAGCAATGTGTTGTAAGTAGTTGCAGCAACAGCTAAGCGCCAAGGGGTTCGACCCCCCCCAATCGAGCAATAAGTTATTATTCCTACCAGCAATAAATCTGCTCTTCAATTTATGTTGTACAGTTAAACGAGAACGATATAGTATTGTGGTGTACTAGAGTATTCTAAAAAGATGTATTTCAATATTAGGTGTAGATAGATATGATAAAATGATAATAAATTAGTGTAGTGTACCTATCTGATAATTATATCAAACTGGGATGTGCGCTTGAATAATTACTTGATTATATTAATATTTATTTGTTTCTGTCCATTTCAGGTCGCACGAAAACGCCGAGACCCTTTTTCCCTCCGATGTCGACGAGGAACCTCAGGTTCCGAAAAAGAAGCACGACGGACGGAAAAGGAAGCACACATCAACTCGCATGACGGCACGAGAATCGTGGTCGTCACCATCGAGACCAAGTCCGTCCACTACCGCGACGCCTGCCGTGCAGTCATCGGCGCGTTCGCCGGCGCCGCCCCGTTCATCAACTTCAAAGAAGCCACATATCAAACCCATCCCCCCGAAGAAGTGCACGGTCTACGATCTGTTTGGAACCGATAGCGAGGACGACGAGAAAGAGCTCCCTGCAGTTACTGGTAAAACACCGTTAAATTCATATACACGGTTACTTTTAGGTCGTTCTGGAACCGAAAGCCATGAACTCGATCATCGAACTCGAAACGATTGGGACTATTTTTTTTAAAAAGTAAGAATAAAAAAAATCGCGAAAAATAAAATTTAATGTTTTTTTTGTGAAATAATGAGAACTCGAAGTAATGCTTCTTTGCGGTAAATGCATATGTGTGTGTAAAACGTAAACACGATCGGCAACACATACGAACGGTACCCATTGAAAAATCCATTCATCGATCAGACAGTATGATCCGTAAGCCACGCCCCCACCCCACGCTCTAGACTCTAGCCGACCGGGCGCCCGCCCGCCCTTCCTTCCTTCCTAGTATTGTCACGCGTTTCGCTGTATTAGGTCATTCCCGCGCAACCTAATCTCGAGCTAATAATGAGTTGGCAATACGTGTTCTCCAACGTGGAGTATTGGGCAATGGTGGATTTTTATGGGATGGCGGTCTTATTTAGAGATGCTGCAAACTGATACCGCTGTTGCTAGAGGATGTGCCTCTGGCATATTTACGCGGTATGTTCTACCAGCATGATGGATGCCTGGCTATTTTGCTACTTCAGTGCGTGCGTACCTAAACAGTGAGTTTGGTGAGCAGTGGATAGGTCGTGGTGGCCCTGTGGCTTGGCCCGCAAGGAGCCCTGACTTAACACCCTTGGATTTTTATTTGTGGTCCGAAATTACTAGTTTATTTCGAGGAGCGTACTACTCGAGATGAGTTACGAAGTGCGATAGTGGACGCATTTAATATTGTGAAAAGTGACAGAGACACATTAGGAAAATTAAAAGACAATTTAATGAAACGTGCCCGTTTATGTATCGAGCGAAGTGGACTCCATTTTGAGCAGTTGCTTCGATTCAGGGAAGTGTAATTATCTAATTTATGTTCTTAGCCTTAGTTAGTTTTATGTTGATTATGTTTGTATAGCTCCAATTTTTTAAATACGCCTGCGCCTGAAATACTTTTTCTTGAGAATAAAAGAATACTTACAAAGTAAGTAGGTACATAATTAGACGTAAAATGTATTACTGACGCGACGACGGTCCTAAGCCCGTAGAAAGTATGAAGGAAAAATTAGAGGTATTTAACTGTTATGTACGTAAACATAAATGCAATTTAGATCGAACAATGGTCATGAATGCAGAATCAAACGATTTATTATTGTCACGGGTAGGTACCTACTACCTAGGTATCTGCAGTAGCAACAACGTGGTTGTTACTGACGTCGTGTAGGTAGGTATGTAAGTATCTATCTAATTAGTTCATCCGCTAGGCCTTAGATAGGTACATAAACAAATAAAATAAAATACATACGCGATAGATAAGTTGGTTCGCAAATAAAAATACGAAAAGCGAATTCAGACTTTATTTCTTAACTGCAAACGGTGAAAATTAGAAATTTTACCAAACTAGGTAGGCTAAAAGTAATGTTTACTAAAAAATATTCTGAGAAACCGATTGTCTCGTGTCCGACCTGACTGTTACAAAGATGCACAACCGAATTACACGGTTAACGTTATGAAAATAAGGTCTTAATTCCAACCTAATACTTCCAATACCTCCTGATACCTGCAACTAATAATGAACTCTATTCGACAGACGAAACGATTCGTTTTTCTGTGCGAACTGCCTGCCTTTGTAGAAGCCGCTAGCATTGCCGCAAAAGAAATGTTAAAAGCAGTATTATTTTATGAATCACAATATTATGGTAGGTAGGTTCATTGGTCGACAGGTCGACTCTCGATTCAAGGCCTAACTCCCAAGCGTACTGTCGTCGTGTCGGTGTCTAGTTGAATAGGTACGAGTACCAACTAGTGATTTCGTGATGCGAGAGTGGTGAATTAAATGCCAATTAATTTCTCTCGTTAACGAAGAGATGTGATAGTGGTAAACACGTGCTTCTGATACGAACGAGAGATGATGTAGGTAAATGAACTTACACCAACCTAAATCGTACCTGAAACCTACTTATTTGCAGTCGGATATCAAATTCGTCCGACGTCCATTGACCTCACTCACAGCTGTGCCGCGCTACGTCATTATCCAGCGGATCGCGTACGATATTGCGTTTATGAATGAAATAGTGGAAGTCCCTACTAAGATTTAACTCGAATGACAGAAAAAAAGTGATAATTTTCTAACTTCTATAATAGATGTCTTAAAAAAAAAATAACATTGCCAATAGTAACTATTACTCGAGTGGAGTTACTGTGTTTCGGCTCCAGAACGATGTAAAAGTAATCGTGTATAACACGACGCCTTGCAAACGGCCATTCGCGCCAAATCTATGAAAACAAGCCGGGAACGCACTATATTGATTTGAAAATATACCGGTGCGATGAAATAGAGAAAGTTCCGCCAATGAATAGGTGGCGCCAAGCAATTGTCACACTTAAAAATCAGACCTTTGACAATACAGATGCTTGGCAACTTTTGTCTAATTTTATTGTGGCTACACGTAAAGAGTATGTTAAGTGTCCACCAACATTTGTAAGTAACTATTATTGAACTAGGACTTAATTTTAAAAAATGTCCAGCCATACTCACACATCATACTTTTTTTTGTATTACTCTCTTCTAATTTTTATATCACTTAATAGTAAAATAATGTAACTAATAATAGGCAGATCGCAATTTCATTATTATAGACATACACTATTGCTATACTTACATGTTTATAAATCTATTCCTAAATAGATCGAAGATGTAAATCTATTCTAATGCAATAGCAATCTTAGATGGTACTTACTTAGGCATATAAATATATCATGTAATCGTACTATAGAAATTAAGTAATAGTAATTCATATTATATTGAATTTGATTGAATGTTCATTGTTTTCTTTTTTACAGTTACACCTAGACCCGGAATCAGAACAAATAACAATGATATAATAATAAAATGTCAGAAATGTCACATTGAAATACCTAAAATTGAATATCAGTATCATTTGAGAACGAATTTGCACAAATCTAATTGCATACTAAAAACTGAAATTGAAAATATTGATATAATAGCCACGGCTTTTAAAAAGAGAATAATAAGTTACAAACTGAATCCATCATTGGAATACTTAACACCTGAGGAATTCCTAATGGATAATCAACATAAGGTCATAAGACTAATTAACGATTGTTTGATAAAACATAATTGTGTTAAATTAAACTTTGAGCTTTTTGCTTATTTCATTCTTCCGAAATCTGATGAGCAACATCTTAAATCATTTAACACAAAATATGAAATTGTATACAATAATACAGATATAAATGAATTATATTTGAAAACAATAAATACTTTTGATAGAAAGCTCTCAGAGTTCCAACATCGTGAATCTGGTTGGTCTTGTTTCTTTATAAGTCATCTAGAAATTAACATTAACAAATACTCTCCGTTAAAAGGTGGCACCTATATAGATTTGCCGCAAGTAATAAAAAAAACTAGAAGTTGTTTAAATATTAAAAACAGCGATAACTACTGCTTTTTATGGAGTATCGTCGCAGCATTATATCCGACCCAAATGAATGTTTGCAGAACAAGTTCGTATCCACATTTTTCAAAAGTTTTAAATATAGATGGTCTATCATTTCCCCCATCAAGTAAAGATATTAAAATATTTGAAAATTTAAATCCCCGCATAAGTATTAATATATATGGATTAGATAATAAAAACATGGTTACTGGTCCTTTATATGTGACAAGTTCAAGAAAAAACCAGCATATCAATTTATTGTACTTTGAACAGAAAGGCAACGGGCATTATTGCTTGATAAAAAATCTATTGAGATTGATCAGACGTCAAATAAGTAAACATAAAGGTAAAATGTACCTATGTGAGAAATGCTTACAAGTTTTCACGAGTGAAACCAAATATAGTGCCCATAATAAGTGTCCTAAAATTTTGACAATTTTACCTGAAAAAAATAGTATTCTTCAATTTAAGAACTTCGAAAGAAAACAAAAAATTAATTTCGTTATATACGCCGACTTTGAAAGTCTTTTACTAAACTGCGACATAAATGTAACTGAAAATACTCGTACATATAAGGTTCACGAACCTTCATGTTTTGGTTACTTTATTTGTTGTTCACACAATACGGATCTGAATAAGTATGTTACTTATAGAGGAGCCGATTGCGTAGAAGTATTTATTAAATATTTAATAAAAGATTTGGAGTACATTCACAGTATCTTATTAAATAAAATACCTATGACACCTTTAACTAAGGAGCAAGAAAACGATTACAAAAATGCCACTACATGTCATATCTGTAATTATTTGCTCTTTGACGATAAAGTAATGGATCATGACCACATTACATCACAATGTCGAGGCGCAGCACACTCTCACTGTAATTTAATGTTAAGAGTTTGCCCTTTCGTGCCTGTTATATTTCATAACCTATCCGGCTATGACTCTCACCTATTTATAAAAGAACTATCGAAGTATGAAGGCGCTTTTAAAATTATACCAAAAACCAAAGAAAGGTATATGTCATTCACAAAAATCCTCCATACTAAGAATGCATTAAAATCAAGGCCTATTCAAGTTAAGTTCATAGATTCTTATCAATTTCTTAATTCAAGTTTAAGCACATTAGTAAATAATTTGAATGAAACCGACTTTGTTAATTTATCAAAAGGATTTCCAGATATTAGTTATAATCAGTTAAAGTTGTTACGACAAAAAGGAATTTATCCCTATGATTATATGAATGCATACTCAAAATATAACGAGACTAAACTTCCATCGAAAGTTTGTTTCTATAACAGTTTGAATTGTCAACATATTAGCGATGATGAATACGCACACGCACAATCTATTTGGCAGTCTTTTAATATGAAATCACTTGGTGAATATACAGATTTATATTTAAAGACCGATGTATTACTTCTTACTGACGTTTTCGAGAAATTTAGACATACTTGTCTGAATCATTATTAACTTGATCCAACGTATTACATTACTGCACCTAGTTTAAGCTGGGATGCAATGCTACTGTACACAGGCGTTAAATTGGAATTAATTCATAGTTTAGAAATGTATGAATTTTTGGAAAAGGGAATACGTGGAGGCTTGGCACAATGTTCTCTTCGCCATGCTCAAGCTAATAATAAATATTTACCAAATTATGATGCTTCTTAAAAATCAACTTATTTGGTTTATCTTGACTGTAACAATTTATATGGTTACGCAATGACAAAGAAAATGCCTATTTCAGATTTCCGTTTTTTGACAATTGATGAGATTAACACAATAAATGTCTTATCAATATCAGATGATTCTGAATATGGGTATATTTTAGAAGTTGATTTAATATATCCTGAGAGTTTACATAATACGCATAGTGATTTACCTTTTGCGCCCGAGAGATTCTCTCCTCCTGGAGGCAAAACACCAAAATTAATCGCTAATTTATACGACAAATTCAACTATGTAATACATTACGTTCATTTAAAGGCATGTTTATTGAATGGATTAATTTTGAAAAAAATTCACCGTGTTTTAACTTTTAGACAAGAAAATTATTTACAAAAATATATTGACTTGAATACTACATTGCGTCAAGCTTCAAATACCGTATTTGAGAAAGACTTTTTCAAACTCCTTAATAATGCTATATTTGGGAAAACTATTGAAAATAGGCGCAAACAGGTTAATGTTAAATTAGTTACCATGTGGAATGATTACAATAATAAAACTAACAAGCACTACGGTGCAGAAAAATTAATTGCAAAACCAAATTTGAAAAGTATTGCGATCTTTTCGGAAAATTTTGTTGCTATTCAATTAACTCCTGAAAAAATTATTTTAGATCGTCCTATCTATATTGGGTTTACAGTTCTAGAATTCGCAAAGGAACATTTATATTAATTTCACTATAACTTTATTAAAAATAAATATAAAACTCGCGCAAGACTGTGTTATACAGACACGGACAGCCTCCTTTATTTTATAAATACAGAGGATTTTTATGAAGACATAAAAAATGATATCTCAAAATTTGATACGAGTAATTTCCAGACTGATAATTGTTACACCATGCCAAGAGTAAATACTAAAATTCCAGGACTATTTAAAGATGAACTCGGGGGTGACATCATAAGCGAATTTGTGGGACTGAGAGCTAAACTATATTGTATAATCACTTCAAAAACTCGCATCACAAAAGCAAAAGGAATAACTAAAGCTGTTACCAATCGATTAAAATTATCTCACTACAGTAAAGCTTTAACAAATAATGTCAATTTCAAATGTAAAATGAATATAATTAAATCACTCAAGCATGTACTACACTCTCAAGAAATTCATAAAGTAGTATTAAATAGAAATGATGATAAGAGACAAATACTCACGAACCTAATTGAAACTTTACCTTGGGGTCACTGTGAAACTTTATTTTGAGAACTAATTTATGAATGTTTATATTAATACATTGTAATGTTATTATAATCTTTGTTCATAATTAGGATAAGTATAGCAATTAATTATTAATAATTTAGTGTTGATTTTCGTATTTACCTAAATTTATAATATCTGAATAAAACATTTATAACTGATGCATAATATTTTATTCTTGTTATGGCCTTACAGTGTTCTTCATTTTCATAATCTATAAGATCACGAATGTAAATACCATGCTAACTTATTATTATTTACATCAGATATAAACATGAAATGGATAAGCACTATTAGTAGGTATACCGAATAATATGTTCGCTTTACATTTCACATGACAACTTTAAACCAATCACAATTATTTGTTTTTTTTTTTATTAAACTTAGGCTTTATATATCTATGTATGGGTAAAATTGAATTAATAGTCAAAATGAAGTTGATCAAACAACACACATCACTTAATGTTAATCATATCAATCTTGGTGACTCTGATAACCACATAAGGCATAGCATACTGTTACCAAATACGATTCGTTGTATTATATGTGGTCCCTCAAATTGTGGAAAAACAAACGTAGTGCTTAGTTTATTGTTACATGAGAATGGTCTAAAATTCCAAAATCTTTATCTGTACTCGAAAACTAACTTTCAACCAAAATACAAGTTCTTACGAGAAGTTATAAAGAGAGTGCATCAGGTTAAGTTTCATGAATTTAATGATAATAAAGAAGTGATACCTCCTGATGAAGCACTAACCAATTCTGTATTTATTTTCGATGATGTGGCATGTGAAAATCAAATAAACATTCGCAATTACTTCTCTATGGGTAGACATAAACATATTGATTGCTTTTATTTATGTCAAACATACTCTAAAATTCCTAAACAGTTGCTGCGTGATAACGTAAACTTTCTTATAATATTTAAACAAGACGATGTAAACTTGAAACATATTTATGAAGAGCACGTTAGTTCTGATATGTCCTGGAATCAATTCAAGAATATTTGTAATACAGTTTGGAGAGAGCCATATAACTTTGTTAGTATTTGCAAAGACTCCTCAGTAAACAATGGAAGGTACAGACAGAATTTAGATAGCTTTTTTAAATTATGAGCGTGAATGTGTAATTATATAAATCAATAGCAGATAAATCTAACTTAGTATTATATCTTCTTTGGCTGAGTACACTTGTACATACAACATGGAAAAGAATTTTAAAATAGAATTAATGAAGTCTGTAGATTGCATAAAGAATAAAATAAAACAAATGAAGAACCAGGAACACTCTATGAACTTGTCGCTTGATAAAATGTTAAAAACCGTCACAGATCCCCTTAAAGCACTAGTCGATTCGAATATATCAATGGAAAAAATTAAGCATTTACAAAATACTATACCTCCAAATTCTGACGACATTGAATTGGATGATATTAATACTAGTTCATCTACAAAGTTTGAAGACTGCTACGATCCAAAACTGAAGTCTGCCCAAGTGCCTAAAAAGTCTCCTACAAAAGAAATACTGGATGATTTAGAAATGTCGCTAGAGGGTCGCGATATCCATGATATTTATGACGGTGTAAATATACCGTTTGGAATAAGAAGTGTTAACAAAACATTGCTAATGGGTAATTCAGAAGTCTCATTTTCTAAAATCGATGGTTTGAATGACGACAGTGTCATTTTAATTAAAGTCGGTGACAAATCCTATAATTTAACCCCGGGCTTGAAAGAACTTTTACTTCGAAGAAAACCTGATTTAAAATTAATATCGAGCAAAGATAGACTTGTTTATAAGGACATGCTGCATTATACAAATGTTCATAAGAGAGATTTTAATCCTGATGGGCAAATAAGAGGCGATAAGGGAATAAAATATCGTGAAGTAGTCAAACCATTATTTTCCGAATTGTTAAATGAAAATTTTCACACTGGAGGAAGCTTACCGACCCTAAAGAAATACAAAAATAACACTGATGTGGTATATTGGGATGACCCTAACGAACTGGTTGAGAGATTGAAACTATTAGTTGCTTCCAGAGATGCTGGTAACACAAACCATGATAATGAAATTTTATCGATAGTTGAAGAATTGAAAGAAGCTGGCATAATTAAAGAATAAATAATAACCACTATAAAATTTTCATTCAGTATTATAAACGTATTCAAAAACAAATGTACTGAATTGTGAACATGAGCAAAACCGACGTAGTAAACGAAATTCATAAAAATGCGAGGGTGAACTTCCCGCGAAGATGTGTTATTATGAGAGATATAGATGACCTGTGGCAAGCAGACTTAATCGATATGCAATCAATTTCAAAGCAAAATAAAAATTACAGATTTATTCTTGCTATTATTGACACATTCTCGAAATATGCTTGGACTTTTCCTCTAAAAAGTAAAACCAAAGAGGATGTATGTTACTCTTTTAAGAAATTATTGGATAAAGGGCGTGTTCCTAAAAATCTACAAACGGATAATGGAGCAGAATTTTACAATAATCAATTTCAAAAGCTTATGGAAAATTATCACATTAATCATTATTCAACCTTCTCAACAAAAAAGGCTTCAATAGTTGAGCGATTTATCAGGACATTGAAATCGAACGTCTATAAGGAATTTAGTTTAAGAGGCAGTTACAATTGGATAGATGGCACGCTTAATAATGTTATTTACAAATACAATCACACTTATCATCGGACAATTGATGAAATTCCCGTTAATGTGGATAACATTAATAAAAAACATATATTAGAAAGGTATTCAAGGTTGGCAAAAAATCAAAATATTCGAAGCAAATATAAAATTGGTGATTATGTGCGTATCAGTAAGTACAAAGGAACATTTGAAAAAGGTTACACTCCCAACTGGTCAACAGAAATATTTAAAATACGAATGATACAAAATACAACTCCTATCACCTACTTAATAGAAGATACAATCAGAGGTCAGCCGATTTTAGGTGCATTTTATGCGCAAGAGCTTCAAAAAACAAAACATCCCAATGTGTATCTAGTGGAGAAAGTTCTTAGAAGAAAAGGTAACAGAGTTTTAGTAAAATGGTTAGGTTTATCATCAGCTGAAAATAGTTGGATTGATAAATCAGATATATTATCATAAATATTAAAACGTTAATGAACGACACTTCAAATAATAAGTATTTAATAAAGTGTTCAATCCAGATTCATCAGTCTTATAATGTGTATTGGAGAGAGTAGTCTTCTCAATTGGGTAATAAATCACTTACCTTTTGAATTACACTTACCAGGATACAATTATTGTGGTCCCGGTACAAAATTAATTAAAAGGATTACACAAGGAGATAAGGGAATTAATAAATTAGACGAATATTGCAAAGATCACGACATTGCCTATCATAAATCATCAAACTTAAAGGATCGACACGAAGCTGATTTGATTTTGTTGAATATGGCTAAAGAACGACAACTTGCTTCGGATGCGAGTGTAGGTGAAAAAATTGCAGCACGCTTAGTAAGCCGGGCTATGTCGACAAAAATTAAAACTGGTTCTGGTCTGAAAAGTAGTAGTACAAAGTGCTGCCGAAAAGTTACATCTGGAAAAGGGTTAAAAAACAAATTAAAAAATGTCATTTCTAAAACCAAGAGACACATGAAAAAATTAAAGCCAAAAAGTAAAAAAATGGCTATAGAATTGGCTATCGCCGCTGCCAGAGAATTAGCTGATGATTCATCTATTAAACTTCCTCGTGTTATTCCTATACCAAAAACTGGTGGAGTATTGCCGTTGATTCCTATTTTTGCGGGATTATCAGCGGTAGGGGCTTTAGCAGGCGGTGCAGCTGGTATTGCTAAAACCATTAACGAATTCAAGATAGCTAAAAAATTGTTGAATGAATCGAAGAGACATAATGAAAAAATGGAAGCGCTTTGCATTGGGAAAGGATTACACCTTAAACCGCATAAAGATGGGCTTGGAATTTTTGTATCGAAAGAAAAAAACTAAAATATCGGCTACCCAAACGAGCCTTATCTAACTTTGACATTTTGAAGTATGGAAATAGTATTCCTTATTTTAGAGGTGTCTTTATGAGAGATGAGCTCCCTGAATGTCCTTTTATAAAAGAATGCGGAGTTATTAATTTAGATAGTTCTAAAAACCCTGGTTCTCATTGGGTAGCCTATGCAAAATATAATGATTATATTGAGTATTTCGACAGTTACGGGAATCTTAAACCTCCCAAGGAATTGATAAAATACGTAGGGCCTAAAGTCCGATATAATTATGAAAATATACAACGTGATCACCCTTTTAATTGTGAACATCTATGTTTGAATTTCTTAAAGAGTTTTTGGTGTAGTCAAGGAATAAAATGAACAGGTTCTTTTTTAAGACTTCAGTATGAAGACATGTCTACTACAGTCACCATCTCTGGAAATAAATCTGAATTGATTTCGTATTTTCAACCACCTCTACATTTATCTGATAAATACGAGTGCGGTTTACTATACTTTTCAGTATTAAATTCTAGACCGAATGTGACCATCAATAATAGCAATCTGTCTATAATCAGAATCGAATGTGATCTTGTTCACGGTTCTTACTGCAACGGGTTACCAACTCATTTTATTCACGAATTTGTATCTGATACTGCTCCAGGTCACCGGTACATAGAAATACCGCAAAACGTTATTTACTTTCCAGTGAACAAAAATCTAATTTCATCGATTTCTGTTAAGATTGTTGATCAACTTGGTAACTGTATTAACTTTGGTGAAGAACAAATTCAATTGCGCCTTCATTTAAGAAGAACAAAATGATAGTATATTATAAAACCACTCCACTGAAAATCAAACGTCTTATTCCATCTACGACCATTAAGGTGCATAGACGTAATAAAAAAGTGAAGAAATTGAGTAAAGCAAATAAAGATTTTCTTAAAGCTCTAGGTTTTAAAGTATGAACATGTTACAAATTACTGAATCACCCCACTTCGATAGTTCGATTGAAAGCTATGAAGTCCACTCATACAATCCCTACACTAACAGCTTTAGAGAAAACGAAGAAATCAGAATTCCCATACACCAACAAGACATATACGTGCTACCGTCAGCCAGTTCAATTTACGTCGAGGGCGAGGCAAAGTTCTTCGACAGAGATGGAAAACCGATTAAGAAAAATATTACTTTCAGTAACAACCCTGTTATGTTTTTTTTTCAAGATATCAGATACGAAATAAACGGTATTGAAATAGATCGCATTAAAAATTCTGGAATAACGTCGACAATAAAGTCATACGTTTCAATGAATGATGGAGAAAATAAAGTTGCTGCCTTGTGGGGTTGGAACACAGATGGATTTAAAAATTATGGTCATTTTAGTGCCATTGTACCTCTTGATAAAATTTTAGGATTTGCGGAGGATTACAATAAAATTGTGATAAATTGTAAACATGAACTTATTCTGAATAGAAGTAACTCTAACTTAAACAGTATCATAGCAACTGATGATATTGCGCATTTTCAAATAGACATACAAAGATTACAATGGCGTGTACCGCATATAAAAGTGTCAGACCGCGAACGACTGACACTACTAAAACACTTGGAAAGAGATAAACCTATTCAGATAGCGTTTCGAAATTGGGATTTACATGAGTATCCTTTGCTCCCTAAAACTACAAAACATTCTTGGTCAGTTAAGACTGCATCGCAATTAGAAAAACCTCGATATGTCATTTTTTGCTTGCAAACCAACAGAAAAAATAATAAAACCAAAGACAGTTCTCTGTTTGATCACTGTGGGGTTACCAACGTAACACTATTTTTGAATTCACAGTATTATCCTTACGAGCCTCTAAGCTTAAATTTTTCCGAGAACAAATACAATATATTATATGAAATGTATGTGAAATTTCGTCAGTCTTATTACAACTGTCCTGCAGACCTCCTGCTTGATTTGGTCGGTTTCAAGGAGAAGGCTCCTCTCTTTATCATAGACTGTTCAAGACAAAACGATAGTTTGAAAACAGGTCCCGTAGATGTGCGGTTGGAGATTGAATGTTCGGCGGCAATACCAGATAACACAACCGGATATTGTTTAATTATCAACGATCGACTTGTCGAATATAAACCTTTGAGTAACATAGTGCGCAGGTTATCATGACCGCCATTGTAGATGTTCAAGGTTTTAAAACAGAAACAAATGAATTTATCATTAAAGAAATTGCTGTATTATGGGATAAAAAAATTCACGTGTTTTTAATTAAGCCACCATTTCCATTTTACGATTTGAAGAAATCAGAAAAACGCCAAGTCCGTTGGATTGAACGTAATAGAAAAATATACTGGAGAGATGGATTTGTGCCTTACTCAAATCATCAGAATTTGATTGTAGATATCTTAAGAGGTAAAAGTGTTTACACCAAAGGTTTAGAAAAAGTGTTGTGGTTAAAAAATATTTCGAATAATGATATATATAATTTAGAAGATGACGGTTGTCCTAATTTATTAAGCTTGTACAATAAATATGAACATTCTCATGATGTGTATAGTTGTATTTTTCATGATTCAATATGTGCTTTAAAAAATGTAATATGTTTAAATAAATGGTGTATAGATAATAAATTTTTAAAATAAAAATACTCTTGTTTAATTTTTCACAATTGGGTAATAGGTATCAGTTTCCCATCCCTACCAATCCCGTCCAGTGTTAATCGTTATAAGTTGCTGGTAACAGCTGTGCAATGTCAGTATACATTTATAATTATCCGTATCAAGAACTAGGAAATGAATCAACAGAACATGTCTCAAAATAAATACAATCCTCGATATGATATGTATAATGCATTTAAAATGCGTGAATTTTCATTTAGTTACTATTGGCCAACGGGTGATTCAAGGAGAAGATTGGTAATGGAAATGGCTGACGCTGGATTTTTTTATTGTGGAAATGGTGTAAATGATAAAGCAGCATGCTTCTCATGTGGAGGTGTTATAGAAGATTGGGAGATTTACGATGATCCTTGGATGCAACATACTTTACAATTTCCTCAATGTTGTTACTTGAACGCTGTGAAAGGAACGGACTATGTCGACAAATCAAAACGTCTATTTTTAAAAGAAACAAAAATATAAAATTATTCTAAAGTGCAGGAGGATAGATTGATCGGCTATAAATATATTAGCTAAAATGCAGGATTCTGTGAAATATACTTCTGAAGGCATTTGTAAAATTATTATTCAGAACGCTAATGGTGAGGCTATATTTATCCGTGATAAGCAGCCCCGCTCATAAAAAAATCGAACCCCAGATTCATCAAAACCTCAGGTCAGAGATACATCGCAAGAAGATTTATTATATTAAAACATGTCTTTAAAAATGGTAATAGAGAGATAAATAAATAATAAATACTTATTTGAGTTTTAATAAATGATCACTTTAGATTGAATGAATGAATGGTGAAAACTGTGGGTTTTAAGAACTAATCTGAATAAATAAATAGTGAATAATATGAAATTGAATGAATGAAATGATGAATGAGTGAAAATTGCGGGTTTTCAGATCTTATCTGATCTGGAAACCCCAATTTTAACCTACTGCGATGAATACTCAGTTCAATCTCTTAGGTTAACATCTCAACGCTACAGAGAACTATTTACAGAAATTGGGTAAGGATGTTGAGCAAGGGGAAGCTTTGAACTACTTTAACATCATGGCCTAGTCAATAGTTCAACAATTCTGTCCAAACTGCGCCACATCCAACACATGCTTTTGGACACAGCTATAAACATTCACCATGGTCATGTAGACACCAGACTTTTACCGCAGAACCAGCTCTTTCAGGAGCTGAACATTATCTCTGGACAATTGCCACAACAATTTATCAATACCCGTTGACAATATTCAAAACCAATTGGCTAACATATACAAACTACTAGAGATAAAATCGAGATTACATGATAAATATTTTATCATCGAAATTACATTACCATTAACAGGCGACACTCCATTCACTATGTATAAAACAGTTCCTATTCCGATGATAAAAAGTAACCAACATTCACTTACAATGAAAACAAATTCAGAATATTTATGTTGCAGTCAATGTAAGAAAAGAGACATTCGTCGACCGTAGGTTCAATTGGGGTAAGGGACAAAACACCCAAAATGAGTTGAGTATACAGTTTTGTTCAGAATTTTTCGCTCTTTCGAATGGTGTATATGAAAAAATTCTAGCTTAAGAAAAATGTGCCTTACCCTACTGATTTCTTGGGTCAAAATTTCGAAACAGCCCCATAATAACCATGTATCTGAAAAACTATTCAATATAGCAACTTCAAATGGTGTAAGTACCGCCGCCAATCTACTTCGAATAAGGTAAGGGTCTTCCCAATCAACGAATTACCATTACATGGTTTATGTTTGAAGAAACCATAATAAAACTGACCTTACACTAATGCCTTTGTTATCTCAAAAAATAAATATCACCCATACTTTAAATGGATTGCACGAGTTTTGACATAGTTGTCCCTTACCCCAATTTGCATTGTCATACTTTAAGCAATGTCAACGTTACACCTATTTGAATCGAAATTTATTTATGTTCGGTGTCCGTTACATCAATTTTCTCGTGAGAAGTAATGAATATTTAACCCATAATAGAATCATAACACAAGAACATCACTATTACTATCCTTTTCTATCTTAGAACAACTTTCTGTGTGCGAAAGAGATGATGATATCAAAGCGAAAGAAGCGCGCGGGCATAAACAAATTGCTATCAGTGCGAGTTCACCTTTCGTTTGGTCGGGATTTTGCACGGTTTTTGACGAAGAGAATGTGGTAAAAACGGAAAAACAAACCATTTAAACCGGTTGCTTAGTCGCAGATAGAAATTACTACAAATAGTAAATAAGATAACACAGTAAGTATATAAATGTTATACTAAAATCATTGTTACAATACATATTTTAAGCTGTCTGTGGGTGTGCCTATGCCTAATGCTAATTTTGTTCGCTTATTTTAATAGATATCGATTCTTGTATGATAGTAATAAAATAATCAGATATAAAACTATTCAATGTAACCTAATTATTCTCTAATAATGGACAATAATTACTAGGTACTCAAAGGCACCGCTAAATGTTTACATAGATAACACTGTTTACAGTTATATTTCACATCAAAAGATGAGGATGAGGAGACAGACCACCAGCTAAGGTGAAATCGACACCTTCTCCGAAGAATAAAAAGTAAGTTTCGCAGTTTCTACCTGTTCGCTTTTTAAACGATACAAAAATAAATTAAACGTTGCGTTTATAGGTTCTAGAAAAAACTTGATTGGACGTTTTTTTTTGAAAATGAAGTATCAAAATTATAACTAAAACTTAATGGGTGAAAGCGCTCGCGCGCCCTTCCGTGTGCGCTCGATACCCTGTTCTTTTTCCAAAATGATTGTATATAGTTAAATGTTCGTTCCTGAATACAAACTAAGTCTGAATGATGAGGGATAGGGTAGTTACCAAAATTTCTAATTTCTAATAATATTATTTAATTGTTGCTTAGCCCTCTTCCTCTCTCCTTATGTTGCTGTGCCCGACAGGGTCCATATTGACCTTTACCTTTGTACACCATCTTGTAATACATATGGAATGCAATAAAAGATTGAGTATTGAGTATTGAGTATTGAGTATTGAGTATTGAGTATTTTAACTCTTACTTGTGTGCTTTGTAGGTCCGAGTCAACAGTAAGCTCTGAATTTTTGGAGAGCATAAATGATACAATTGAGGACAGTGACATTGACAACTCTAGAAATGACGAAACTTCATTATCAGTCAGAGAACGAGAGTAAATAAAATTTAATAAAAATTAAACATTTTCAGCTAATGATACCTATTGATATAACAGTCTAATACTAGCAATTTTCTAATTTGTTGCTGTATCATTTTCAGATTATATTTGTTTGGAAAAACTGAATCCAATGGTTTCAATTCATTAAGCCAATCTGCTGTCTTCTCCCGTCTTCAGCGGCTGAGTTGGGCTCATGCTCGAAAAACTGAGCCACGTCAGCCTCGAGGTCGGACTTAAAATGAACAAAACGAAGTTAATGACAAATAGCACAAAACGCAAAGAAGACAGGGGGTGTGGAGATAGAGCATGTCCACGAGTATGTATACCTCGGCCAAATAGTCTCCTTCTAGGTGAGGCAAGATAAAGAAGTCGCTCGACCGAAATCGTGGAAGAGCTATTGGTCGATGAAACACTTCATGAAAGGATCACTTTCACTTTCCCTCAAAAAGAAACTCATGAACACGTGCATCCTTCCCACCCTCACCTATGTAGCGCAAACGTGGTCATTAACGAAGCGTCAGAACTCCGCACTCGGGCTCTGCCAGCGAGCCATGGAACGAAGTATACTAGGAGCCAACATTTCTGACCGTGCACGGAACAGTATTCGATCCAAGACCCAAATCGCAGACGTTTGCACACAAATTAAAATGGAACTGGGCAGGCCACATTTAAAAAATTTGGCCAAAGTGGCAACTGATTGGGTTTCGAACAACAGAATCCGACGCGGTAGGCCCAGAAGGAGATGGCGTGACGAGCTGGACTCTTGTCAAAAGGATTGGGCCCAAATAGCCAAAGACTGAGATAAATAGAAAGAGGGAAGGGAGGCCTTTGCCCTGCAGTGGGACAAATCAGGCTCATAATTTTTTTTTTTTTTTTTATAATCTGACTAACAATGCCTAATAGGCTCTATTATGATTATTTGCAGCTACTCCTTTATTTGAATAATAATTCAAAGTAAGTATAGGTATTTTTTATATTTTTTTTATAATTCGATTATAATAAATATATTAAATGATATAAAAATTGTTTTATTCCAACTAATAGAAATTGGCTATTACAATGTACAAACATTGCATGTAGGCGCCACACAATAAAACACACACACGGTTCTCACACATTTTCATGTCTCTTAAATGATTTTTTATAACGATTTCCAAATTTAAGATATCCGTACGCCAAAAGTGTGTACTTCATTTTCTGTCAACAATCTCTTTACACTGTATTTTCTTTCATACAATTTTTTCAACAAGTCTTTTACACTATTTTTTCTTTAATAGATTCGATCCAACGCAGGTCAATTTAATGTAAGGGACGGGACTACAAGATATTTGGTCAGTAAGGGACATTCCTACCAAAATACTTTGGTGTAAGGGACATCTATTTTCTTAAATAGCTAATTTATTGAAATAAATGTTATACAAGTAGACAGAGCACTAAAATATAAGATTATGTGTAAAATCAGATTCGAAAAAGGTTAATTACAACAAAAGTTATAATCGATTTAGTCCGAAAAAAAACTTTGTCGGCCTCTCCTGAAAAATCGTATTTTGTCCCTTACCCCAATTGAACCTACGGTCGACGATATATGCAGCTCACAGACAGTGACCTGGAACTTAAAATGGAACCAAGTACATTTGTATGTTCACTAAACAAACCAACACGTAACATGAGAAATTATCAAATTCCATGCGAAATCGGCGCAATAACAAACATTACAATATCGAAATGTAACTACACATCCGAATCCTGCAACAATAAATGGACACCATTACAAAAACCAAACACCTGGCTCTATGTCTGCTGCACGGGTTGCCAACTGCAAATCATCTGTGAAGGTCGTATGACTACTAAGGCAATACATTTAACGGGAATTTTAGAAGCCAAAGAAGGATGTATAATTAGAAACAACGAAGAAACATATTACACACAAGTTTACTACACAAACAAAATGTATGTCAGCCCGGAAATACCACTGATAGATCTGAACGACATCAACAATTTAACATCTGTCCAGCCACTTGATTTATCAACTGGACAAAAGAACACGCAATTCGTTAAAAACGATTATGAAAAACTTCACAATTCGTTGAAAGAATTGGAAGATCAAACGAAACAGGCTGAAATGTCGCAACACGATGTGCACCAATACATCGTTTCATACTCTACGATGGGACTTCTGATCTTATCAATAGTCGTCGCGGGAGGAGCCTACGTGTACTGCAAACGCAGAGGCAAGGTCACCGTCAGCGACGCCGTCGCGTCCAGCAAATTACCGCCACGGAAGCCACCAAGAGCTGCAGCACCCACTGAAAACATAGAACTTACCTATGCGACACCTCATTCTTTTAACATTTGACTTATAATCATTTTTTATTCATATTGTTTTCATTTCATGATTTTTATTTACATTAGTAAAATACTCATAAGTTTTCTTAGATATTATTTTTGGCTATTAATTCTGTGCTTTTGGCCTCGCCAAGATGTACGGTCAGCAACCGCACATTGTACCTTAGCCTAGTTTAAATACTGCAAATTTTGTTAATTTATAAAAATGTTATATCGTCACGTACGTAAGTAAGCCAGTCTTCGGTTTAATATCGAGCTCGCGCAACATCCAACATTTTGTAACTTTTGTAACATTTTTCTATTAGTTTCTTATAACATTATTTTAGTGCAATTTCGTATTAAAGACCTTTTTGAACATTAACATTTATTTTATTAACATTCAACATTAAGTGTAAAGGCTCATGCCCTTACACATAGTGTCAAACAGTTGTGGGCGCGTAAACGGTTCATAGTTACAGAGTCAATTACTAACACTACTGTACTAACTAAATACTCTGAACTTAAACACGGAGCAGTTTCTAGACCAGTATGTGTCGCAACCACGCCCGAACGATTACTGTCGTTCCATGGGACCGTGGTCCGTATCGGACACCATACCTCTAGAGTCAGCACAACGCCTAACAAAGGCGTTTGTGTTTAATTTTAAGTACATACTCGTCAGGATCTGACACGGCCATCCTGCATGACACACGTCCTCGTGTGTAAACCTGCTATACCAGAAATTGCCATCGCAGGACACCGTTCGGTTATTCTGACTTAACCAAGAGAAAGTCTAAAACTTTACTTGTTACAAAAGTTTCAGTCTAGCTAGATCATCTCATTATTATGAGACGTTAACAACAAAATCACGGTATTTGTTTCCAGAGTCTGTCTAGCTACAAAAATTAGGACTTCGAAAAGCCAGTCACCCTTTAACCAGAACTATAAAACTCAAAACAAAACGGACAATTTAGCTATCTTAGTAGCAATGTCCCTAAAATCTAATTCAATCAAGCAATGTCGTTGGTCTTACAGCCATCCCTGTGGCTTCCAATAATCATCCCTGTGACCATCACTGACCATAGTCATTCTAGTGACCAGGCCCCACAACCATCCCTATGGCTACAACAGTAGTCATCTCAGTGACCACTTCTGACCTTAGTCATCTTTGTGACAGGCCCCGTAACCATCCCTGTGGCTACAACAGTAGTCATCGCAGTGACCACTTCTGCCAAAGTCATCTTTGTGACCAGGCCCCGTAACCATCCCTTTGGCTACAGCAGTAGTCATCCCAGTGACCACTTCTGCCAAAGTCATCTTTGTGACCAGGCCCCGTAACCATCCCTTTGGCTACAGCAGTAGTCATCCCAGTGACCACTTCTGCCCATAGTCATCTTTGTGACCAGGCCTCGTAACCATCCCCGTAGCTACCACAGTAGTCATCCTAGTGACCACTTCTGACCACAGTCATCTTAGTGACCAGGTCCCAATCATCCCAGTGATTACAACCGTATAGTCATCTTTGTGACCATACACAGTCTAGTCATCCCAGTGACCAAGACTCAGCGACCACACCATTGCTAGATTGATTTAAACCAGAAGTCGACACATTTGATTCAGTTTACGTTAAAGGACTTGACTTTCCAGCGTTCTACTAACTCTATTGTGAACGCACACGTTTTGAATTTAAGACATTTTAGCCCATAGCGTTACCATTAGAACCTCGCTAACCAGAAAACTGAAAAATAAATCTTCTAACTTCGGTTTTAATTTCGTTTGATCCGTCGATCGTCGATCGCCGATCGTCCTCCATTATTTTTCAAAACAAGATACGCACCAACTGAAAACCAACTAAGCCGGCTCAGCAGGTACCTTCTAACAACCTGTTGTAATCATACGGAGTTTATTTTGTATGCTGTTTTCTATAGTGACTTACAGTTTCACTTAGTTTCTACGACTCAAGCATAAGCATCAAGTAATAATAATAATAATAATTTATTTATTTGTTAACATAGGTGAAGAATTACAGGTCTTATGTTTGATGGTCAGAGCGCTATGTTATGCCAGGAGGCGTACAAATATTGGCATTACAAATTAAAATTGATTAAAAATCATGCATAGCTATGGTATGGAAATAAATTTAACAATTCAAAATTAATTTAGAGCTTATGTCAGACCTAAATGAGGAATTTAAAAAGTCAAAAGTCAGAATCAACATAATTGGTTAAAATGTCAAAATTAGTTAATGTCAATTCTAATCGTTGGAAAAAATGTCAAATTCGTTAAATGTCAAATGTTAATAATTTTTAAATATCAATAAAAGTAATATAAAATTGTCATATTCTGCTAAATTAATTCGTCATTTAAGTATTCATCAATAGTGTAATAACATTTATCAATTAAGAACAATTTCATTTTTTTTTAAATGTGAAAGACTCAATTCTTTTATGGCGTCTGGAATTTTGTTATAAATGCATGGAGCCATACCCAGGACACTTTTTTTTACTAATGCAGTTTTACACTTGTAATTACTCAAAGAATTTTTGTACTGACTACGGATTGGAACATTTCGTACCATTGTAACTTTTTCAAAATGGTTGGGATTGGTTTTTACGAAGGTACTAATTTCTAATATGTATATCGCCGGTAGCGTGAGTATTTTTAACGCTTTAAAGTACGGTGCACAGCTATCATCTGTTTTCAGACCACACATGGCTCTAATGCACCGTTTTTGCGCTTTGAATACTAAGCCCTTGTCCGGGGAATTACCCCAAAAAATTATTCCGTAACGTAAAAGCGAGGCTACTAAACCATGATAGGCAACAAGTAACGCGTCTATATTTACTTTTCTAGTCAATTGAAAAAGTGCATAGGCAGATTTATTTATTTTTTTACATAGCTGTTCTATATGAGCTTTCCAATTGAGGTTATTGTCAATATGAATACCTAAAAACACACTTTCTTTTACTTCTTCTATTTCGTTACCATTGTAGTTGACAAAAAGTTTTGGTGCTTCGATTCTTTGGTGGAAATGCATTACTTTGGTCTTCTTAAGGTTGATTATTAAATTATTCATGTTAAGCCAATTAATTATGTCAGTAAGAGTATTGTTAATGTCAAATTGATAAGTATTTAAGTCATTACATTTAACTATGGCAGTGCTGTCATCCGCAAACAAAACCATTTGTTGTTGTGCCACTTTTGGCAAATCATTTATATAAAGGAGAAATAAGGGTGGCCCAAGCACACTACCTTGGGGCACTCCATGTTTTATACTCCTGAAATTCGACACATACGTCCGTTCTATTTTGGTATTTGCGCACACTCTAGTGATTTCAGTACATTGCAATCGATTACTTAGATATGATTCTAGTAGTTTTAAAATGTTCCCTCTGATGCCATAGCAATGCAATTTGTCTAGAAGAATTTTGTGATCAACATAATCAAAGGCTTTAGTCATGTCGGTGTAAATAGCGCAGATGGGAGTCTTTTTATCTACAGCAGGCATTACATTCTTTAAAAAGTCAAAAATAGCCATATTAATTGTTTTATTTTTCCGAAAACCGTATTGTGCTTCACACAAAATATTATATTTGTGAAGATATTGGTATAATGATTTTAAAATAACTTTTTCAAATATTTTGGAAAAAACAGGAATTTTAGCTATTGGCCGGTAATTTTTAATATGTATCTTTTCTTCCTTTTTGTGGAGCGGTTTTATTATGACTTTTTTTAAGCCTTCGGGATAGCCACCTTCGATAATCCCTATGTTAATAATATGTGCTAGGGCAGGTGCTATTTGCTCAATAACATATTTAATTACTTTTGTAGTTATACCGTCAATACCTACCGTGCTAGTATTTTTAAGCGTCTTTGTGGCTAAAATAATATCGGATTCTAGCACAGGCTGCATAAACATTGATTGCATTGTCAAATTATCTAACCTATTGTTTATTTTAATGTCATTTATTAAATTATTCTCAATGTCATCTATAAAGTAATCATTAAATGCATTTGCTATGTCATTTGGGTTTGTGAAAGTCAAATTTCCGGTTTTTATAGTCAGTATCTGTTCTTTAGGTAGGTTAATTTTAGATCTATTGATTATTTGCCATGTGGCTTTGGATTTATTTTGCGAGTTGTTTATAAAGTAATTATTTTGTGCCTTCTGAGTTAGTCTAACAATTTTTTTATACTGCGTATTGTATTTCTTTAAGTCGATTTTTACTTGTTTTGATGGGTGTAGTCTGTAAGCCCACAATAACCGTCTCTGTCTCTTACTACATGTTTTTATGCCATGAGATATCCATTTCACCTGTTTGTTTGTGCTAATAGTTATAATTTTCTCTGGGAAACAGAGATTGTAAAACAAAGAGAAAATATCAAAAAAGGAGTTATAGGCCACATTTACATCATTACTTTCGTAGACTTCTTTAAAGGATATTTTTTTTATACATTACTTAAATTTATCAAGGTTCTCTTTGGAGTAATCTTTTTTTACGGTTTTCCAGAATTTTAAGCGACACGTTTTATTAACTGGTATTTTAAGTATCTGTGATGTGTGATCCGATAACATGAGGTCAATAACTTCCGTATTCCATCCTTTTCTTAGATTATGTGCAAAGTTATCAATGCAAGTATTACTATGAAGTCTAGTAGGCTGGTTCAAAGCTAGAGTCAAATTATAGTTAAGTAGGAAGTGTTCCAAGTCCAGAGTAATCCTATTTCTTAACAGTACGTTAATGTTAATATCACCGCACAACACAATTTTTTTATTCGATAGTAAGCAAACTTTTTTTAATACAATGTCAAGTTTTTCATAAAAAGTCAAGTAATTATATTTTGGTACTCTATAAACACATATAACTATAATTGAATATGATGTCAATTCTATAGCACACAATTCAACAACGCCTGATACAGACTGTTTAGCAACATCTGGTAGTTCCCTGTATTGGTGCCCTTTTCTCACCAGAATACAAGTTCCACCCCGATTTGTACCTCGTGAAAAAAGAGAAGCTAGGTGGAAATTCGGGATGTGTAATAAACTCTCATGTCCAGATGTTATAAAATGCTCTGTTAAACAAAGTACATCTACAGTGGTCCCTTGATTTTCTAGGACTTCTAATTGCACGGTTAACATGTCTGATTTGTTTAACAGTCCGGCAATGTTTTGGTGCATTACATTAATACGACTAAAGAAAAAACTGCCTATCCTCAGAATCAGTTACTGTCTTCATTTGGTCATCAGGTTGTTGAAAGTCACAGTTTGCTGATTGTATGTCTATAGTCATTTTGAAAATATCCCTGAAAATTGCTTGCATTCCGGAGTAATTGATTGCACCCGTGCTTTTGTTGAACATAGTGGCATCATAGTTAAGGTTCATATTGCTGTCCATAAAGTATGCGTGACCATGAGTGACAGTATCTAGATATAATAAATTATTAAAGTTTTCCACTCTTGAATTATATAGGTAGTTGTTTGTGAAGAATTTGTATGTCGGCGTGCAGATAATTATATTAGTGTTCGAGACTTCTTGCAGCATTAACCTTATTGCTAGTCTTCCTCACCTATCAATATAATACAAAAGTCTTGTAGAGTGAACTCTGACAACTTTTCTCTTATACCCTTTAACAGAACTTCTATAGTTCCATGAGGGGTGATGTAATGGCAAAGTTCGCACTTCTCAAAGGTATTTTCTGCAATATGAAGCAATTTGTTTTTATTGTCTGTGCTTATTACGCAGATTTTTTTGCGCTTCGGTTGGTTTCCGTCTGTATTATTTCTGCATTCGTTTATTGCTGGCGGTGTAAGTTTATTGCATTCTGTCACCACTTTTGGGTTTTTGCATTTTATTTTTACTGGTGTTTTTTTTATTTTCTTCCAGCTCCATTGTCTCTGTTTGCGTGTGTTTATGATTTTTGCTACCATTTTTTGCATTTTTTGTGCTAGGTGACTTTATTTTTGTTGGACTGTAAGTGACTTTCTTGTACAGCTTGTTCTGTTTGCTCAGATTAATATTCATTGTTTTGAGATTATTATTTTCCATTGTCAATTCTTCAATTTCTAAGTGAGCACTCTGCAGGTCAAGTGTGAGGTTAGTAATTTGATCTCGTAGTTTCTTGATTACTTCGTCATCATCGTCGGACATCTCCGGTACAAGGGCACGGCCTTGCATCAACGTCACTTGAGTATCATCACTTCGTCGATTCAAGACACGATTAATTAATTAGTGATTCACTAGTGTAATGTAAACTAACCCAAGAGCATTTTATTTGGTATACCGAAATGAAGACTAGTAAGTACGTCGAGAACAATGTTTTGGGTCTATACTTTGCTCTATCGATGCTGACAGCAACGCGGCGTCTTCGACGTAAACAATGACGAAGCCAAGTGCAAATCAGCATAAAGCACTAACAATGGCTCTCTAACATTCGGTGATCGCGTTAAACAGTCCGAATGTTGTAATTCGGCACTCGTGTTGCTTATCCTATGTAATGAAAACTAAGAGCAGTCGCCTCTACATTACAAAGACTTTAATGAAACCGCTTCAACAATAAAGCATTGTTGAACTTTGTTAAGATTAGGCTTCGAGTTCTCAATGGTTCAGCTATTCTCAATCTGGATAAACAATGAATATTGGTTATATTCACGGCCAATCATGTTACTGTAACACAATAATGACATTATTCAGTTCACATAAATCAGATTCTCACAATGAAATCTGTAGTGTTATCAATAACACTTTCTGCCTAAAGCAATAAACTAAACTATCCTTCACTAGTAAACTTTCGGCACCTGAGTCTGTTGCTGGATGAGACTTGCCATGAGGTAGGAGATGAAGACTAAACCCAAATCTTATTAGCCTGATGTACGGTTTGCTCGACGGAGCTCAACTCGTCACCGTAGTCACCCATCCTAGAGGTACATCAGTTCGCTGTACTATGACTGCTAACTTCAAACTTCAAACAGTAGGATGCTCATTGCTCTCCTATAACCGTTGCTAATCTTGCCTTGTGATTAGCCAGCATTTCTTCTGAGTTAATTGAGCGTTATCTGAGGAGGAGCTCATAGCTAAACAATAACAGTCACACGGGTGGATCCTCAAGGCTATGCCGCGCCTGCCTAGGTCGGTCCATAGATGGTATCATCCATCATCCACCGAGTCTCCGCCGCGCCTCGGCTCGGGACTTCAAGCCGCTAGTCCCGGCTGCCACTCGTAGAACGCCGACCGCCGCCACCGGCAGTGGCCCGAAAGTCCAATATCCAGTCCCACCAAGGGGCACCGCACCACCCAGCACCAAGCGGGCTGCGGACGCCAGACAGGCAGTCGCCCGTGCAAAACACCGGCATTCAGCTGCACCCGGCTGGACCGGAAGCCGACCCTAACACAGTTGGGAAAAGGCTAGGCAGATGATAACTTCTAAGTTAATTGTTGCCCTCCGATTTTTCCACATCCGAAACACTTTAATTTCAATAATTTGGAAAACATTGACAACTACTTTTTTTTTTTTTTTTCTAAACGAAACGTTGCCCCACACTAGGAGGATTTCTCCTGTATCGTGGATGCGTTTACAAACATTTAAATTCACATACACAAACAGCCAGACCCGGAACAACTACCTACAACCAACTACCTGTAAGCCATACAAATATTTGTTCCGTGCGGGAATCGAACCCGCGACACAAAGCGCAGCAGTCAATCACTCAGCCACTGCGCAAACCGTGCCGTCAACGTCAACGTCAACTTTGATATCTTGCAATCTCGCACTGACATCATGTTTACATTGAGGACTTTTTGTCGCTTTTATCGGAAAAGCACATAAAACAAATTACAACAAAACAAAACGGTTGCAATGCCCGAAGGGGCATACAATGGTGCTTAGTACAACCATTTTTCACGAAAACCATCAAAACAGCGTCTTGCTACCATAACTATCCTTATTAACCGGAGTAATTCTAACGGTAAGGAGAATCTCAATTTCAGTTCAAGTATATTTCTGTTTACATTTACCAATTCGGTAGTCATGGTTAAAATGTCATTCAGTTGGGATATTTGCACCAACATAAACCGCGTAAACACAAAATGTAATCATTCTATGAAAACAATGAATTCACATTCGACTCCGGACTCAATTCCAACGGGCGAACGGGTAGATGGTAGTTAAACATCATCATCAAAGCAACAAAGTTAAATTGCATTATTGACATCACGCCTGCAAAAGCATGGTTCAGGCAGAGATGCACCCAACAGTACACTCCGCCGAACCTGGGAATCGAACCCAAGACCGTTCAGCCGTCGCGCTCGCGACCATGATAACGCAACGGGCTAACAGGGACAATCGACACATCGTCACATATCACAATAAAGTATGATCAAAACATTATAGTGAAACAGCGTGAGCACCCTCATAATCCAAAATAACATTGCACGACACCATGAAATAATGTGTCATCGAAGAAACATTCCTTGGCAGGTGTTTATAATGGTAACGACTTACCGGATATAACACCTTTACTCGTTCTCACTCAAACACTCTCGTTTCGCGTCTTTGTCAGACAGGCAGCATGCCGTCATGCACCGACGGTGGATAGCCACCCCATGGTAATAAGACCCTCATCATCACAGAACTGTGCATCGTGAACGTCTGTCTAAGGAACTCGAATCCGAACAACGGTTCGGCCAGTTGTTTGACGCGCGAATAGGTATCAGAGCAACTATGTTGCAGTTCTGTTTTTCGAACAGTCCGTGCCATTATCTAATCGCACTGTTTTCACTTTCAGGAGATTTCTCAACCCGCTCGTATCTCACTTCTGATGTCGCGTCCTGGTATATAGGGCCCCGGCCAGGACATATTAAGTGACATACATACTGTCAAACAGTTGTGGGCGCAGAATGGGATACGGGTAAACTAGAGAAATAGCTCCTTTAACTTGTACACGGTTCATAGTTACAGAGTCAATTACTAATACTACTGTACTAACTAAATACTCTGAACTTAAACACGGAGCAGTTTCTAGACCAGTATGTGTCGCGACCACGCCCGAACGATTACTGTCGTTCCATGGGACCATGGTCCGTATCGGACACCATACCTCTAGAGTCAGCACAACGCCTAACAAAGGCGTTTGTGTTTAATTTTAAGTACATACTCGTCAGGATCCGACATATATATATGTTTTGTACGGCGTGTGCATGCAAGATATTGTGGATTCCAATGGGATGATATTTATAATGGCAGAATATCCGACAAAATAGATATAATTTAAGTAGATTAAATATACTATCATAAAGTCGGCCCTGCAAATCAGGTGTCCGCTATATCAAGTAAGAAAAAGCAAGCCCTACTGCTACACGTTTTATGTAAAGGCGTGTACAGATACACGCCTTTACATAAAACGTGTAGCAACAAGCAAGTATAACCCACATAAAGTTCTTAAAAAAGTGTGTAATTAATAATTAGACAGTTACTAATATTGCTTTAGATTACAATTTTGCAATATACTTTTGTAATAGTTGCAGATAAGCAACGAGTCAGTGTAATAGAAATATTTATGATGGCAATTGCCGAGCGGCATCGCTTTTAATCGAATATTTAAGATCAATGAAAGTGTCAATTTCAGTTATCTTTAGTGTTGCATCAGGAGCCTTTTTTTTTTTTTTTTTTTTTTTTTTGTCGTGGTAAAATCATCAAATGAGTCCTCCCACCCAGGGCAGAGTGGGAGGGACTGTCAGACTTGTACTGACTAAAATCCACGGTGTCCTTCAGTAGCCCTTTATGTTCCAGGGTCACGGTAATTCTATGAGTCCCGCGACCCCGGCAGGCTTTGGCCCTCTAGAGGGGGGCCCCGTCATTATGCTGACACTCTTTGAGGCGCGCGTGGAACACAACGCGCCGTCGACCCGGGCATGGTCCATGGTCGGACAGCGAGTCGCCCATTACTCGCCGCCCGCATGCCCGCGCCTACGGTGGCCGGAGATCGTCTGCCGACGTCCGGCGCCGTGGGCGTCTACCACTGCGGCTGGTGTGGAGGGAGGACGCTGTCCTCTCCCTCACGCGGCCCGCCTCCTCCTTCGCGAGCATGACTGCTTCGCAGAAGGAGGCGACCGCTTCCCACTGCATCAGGAGCCTTCATTAGATTTATAGTTAGTTCACCAACCACCAGAACGTTCACAGGAAACTTTTGGTAAAGCTTGAATCACTTTTGAATGTACTGATTTGGTTCAGTGAACTTGACACCTGCATCGCAAAACTGCCGTCCACTAACTAAAAAGCCGTTAAGCCACAGTTGGTCGTTTTTCACTTTTTAATGTAGTCTTATACAACTTTCGATGCTCTATCTTTTGGTCTAAGAATCATTTTTCTATGATTAATAGTTTTAGAGATAAATTTCGTTACTTACTTGATTAAAAAGCGGCTGAGCCACAATACTTCTCTAGAAAGACGTTAACATACTTTAACGGCAAATTGATTTATCATTTTTTCTAAATTTACTTAACTAAAAGTACGTTATCTAGTCATGCTACACTAAAAAGCAGCTAAGCGTCTTTAACTACCTTTATGTATTGTGTCATACAAATAACCATCTGAACATCGTACCTTAGCTATAAAGCAGTTATGAAGAAAAACTACACTTTTAAGTTATGTATTGAAATTAGTATTAGCTAAATATCAATCGCTAGAGAGCAGCTAAACGACAATACAAGACTAAATAGCAGTAAAACGCTTGTGATTTTCGTTTGCGTTTGACCAGCTCAGCTATTATAATTCCTTCACTGCGGGTGCTCGTAGCGGACGGACGCGGGTGCAGCGCGTCTCTTGCTTTTTGGCGCCACAATTACGAGAATGGCGCAAAATAGGCAAAGGTAAGCTGACATTATTATTTCATTTATTGTAATAAATAGTTATTTGTAATATTATTATAAATGCGAAAGTGTGTTTGACTGTTTGTAACTCTTTTAAGCAAAAACGAAAGAATGGTTTTTAATTTATCTAACTTTATAAATACCTGTTTTTGTTACCATACATTTTTCTGCAAATTTTACCTGCACAGGTAAAACGCGTGCTGCTAGTTTTCAATATGTACCTACGTATTGCAAAAGGCTTTTAAAGTACCTACTGTTTCTAAGTTCATCGTAATTGTTGTTGTATCTGTTTCGATTGTTGATTGTTTTATACCTACTAGTGCGAGATGTGTCGTATAATTGATTCATTAGTTAACTGATTATATTTCATTGTATTTCAAACGTTCCTGTGTATCATCAAGGATCCAAACTATGATGAATAGTGTGTTGGTGGACCAGAAATTTCCAACTGCACAACGTCTTGAAACTAACAGCATGCCATCTACACGCAATTCCACTTGCTCTAATATTAGCCAAAAAGAATCAAAGTACGCCCACATGAACAATAACGATTTAGTTAGTAGTAGCCGACAAAAGAGAAGATGAATAGTAATATTTTACTTTATCACCAGAATATAAATCGCTTCTCCGGCAAAATTTTAGACGTGGAAATGTTAGTAGATAAATACCACATGGATATTCTATGTTTTAGTGAAACTTGGTTAAAACCAGATAGGATGTTGTTTAATGTAAATAATTTTTCAGTTGCCAGCGCGTTCAACAGATCCACAGTGGGTGGTGGTACCCTGATACTTTGTAATAGCTGTCTCAGATATAAAGAAAGGAAGGATATCACTGCTTACTCTGTTGATCGCTTATGTGAGGTAGCATGTGCAGAGGTTGAAGGGCATACTTTCTTATGTGTCTATAGACCACCAGCATCAAACTTGTCATTGTTCTTAATCACAATGGAAGAAATATTAAGTAGACTTTTTAGAGATAATAAATTAGTTTTTGTATGTGGTGACTTAAATATTGATCTGTTAGTCAATTCACCCGAAAAATGTAAACTCATCTCATTGTTTAAATCATTCAATTTAAAACACTTATTTAATGAAGCGACTAGAATAACAGCAACTTCAGCATCATGCATAGATAATGTATTTACTAATTGTAACGTAAAAGATTCGTTCTTAATTAGTGGCGTTAGGTCAGACCATACTGGTCAACTTGTATCTTTTGAGTTAGACAAAAACCTATACTTAGGTAAAACTATTCAATTAAGACCTCTTACTAAATATAAATTAAAATCTTTTAATAATAATGTTCTTAGCAGCCTTTCTAACGCTAATTTTGATTCAAAAGACCCCAATATAAACTACGGCACATTATTTTCTACAGTTTGTCAAGAATTCAATAAAACGTGTCCTTTAAAAACAGTTAAAGTCAATTCTAAATCGAAATTTAGTGAATGGGCCACTGCGGGAATAAGAAAAAGCAGAGATACTTTATATAATTTATATCACGAAAAATCTCTGACTTCAGATCAAGTTTTTCATACTTACGTTAGAAACTATTCAAAAATATTCAAAAGTGTCTGCGCTCAAGCAAAATCACAAATAATAATTAACAAAATTGGTATTTCTAATAATAAAATAAAAACTGTGTGGCAGGTAATTAACAGAGAAACTGGAAAGGCACAACAACGAGATCAGAATCAATTGTCTTTGAAAATAGATAATCAGACCATTTCTGATAAGCTAAAAGTCGCTGAGACTCTAGAAACTTTCTTTACCAACATTCCGTTAGAGGTTACTAAATCTCTCCCCTCTTCTTCTAAATTAGCTGAAGCTCTTCTTAAAGAAAACTTTACTCAGTACATACCAAACTTCAAATTTAAACCAATATGTATTGCTACAATTAAAAAGGCATTCAAAAGTCTCAACATAAAAAATACTGAAGACTTATGGGGGATATCCGTCAAGGTTCTTGGAGACATTATTGACTCAATCGCTCCTGTCCTAACAGGCATATTCAATCAATGTTTGGACAGCGGCAAGTTTCCTGATCTAATGAAACATAGTAAAGTAGTACCAATTTTCAAATCGGGTTCAAAGAGTGATCCCTCAAATTATAGACCTATATCTGTGCTTCCAGCATTGAGTAAAATCTATGAAAAAATCATGCTGGACCAGATGTTGTCTCACTTCAACTCAAATGGGATTCTGCATAGACAACAGTTTGGTTTCACGAAGGGAAGGTCGACAACGGACGCGGGAGTAAAACTCATCAGTCACATTTTGGAATCTTGGGAGAAGTCCCAGGATGCCATTGGCATTTTCTGTGATCTCTCAAAAGCGTTTGACTGCGTCGACCACAACACACTAATCTGTAAATTACACCACTACGGAATTCGTGGAAAAGCTGCTGACCTTCTTCTTTCCTATTTATCTAATAGGCAGCAAAAAGTAAATGTAAATGGGGCGACGTCCTCCGGGTCTCTAGTCAAAATGGGCGTGCCCCAAGGTTCAATTCTCGGTCCTTTCCTATTTCTTGTTTACATTAATGATCTCCCTTATATGATGGCCAAATTATCGGATATAATTCTATTTGCTGATGACACTTCGCTAATTTTTAAAATAGATAGAAAAGATACGAATGTCTTACATGCCAACGAAAGTTTAGCCGTTCTCTCGAAATGGTTCGCAGCTAACAATCTTTTACTTAATGCGAACAAAACAAAATGTCTGAAGTTCTCTTTACCGAATGTGCCGCAACGGGATCTGGATTTAAATCTTGACGGCAAAAAACTTGATATTATAGCGGAAACTGTATTCTTAGGGATTACTATCGATTCAAAATTGCAGTGGGGCGCGCACATTAGAACTCTTTCGGGTAGATTAAGCTCAGCTGCATATGCAGTAAGAAAAATAAGGCAGTTAACTGATGTGGCTACAGCTAGGCTAGTATACTATGCTTATTTCCACAGTATTATGTCCTATGGCATTCTGCTGTGGGGATCAGCAGCTGACGTTGACTCGATTTTCATTTTACAAAAGAGGGCAGTCCGCGCGATCTATAAAATGAGTCCTCGCGAGTCCCTCAGAGAAAAATTTAAAGAGATTGATATACTAACCCTGCCTTCACTTTATATTTTAGAATGTATTTTATATGTCCGCAAAAATCGAGGGCTTTTCAAAATTAGAAGCGACTTTCATAAGATAAATACACGCGGTAAACACGAAATTGTAATACCTAAATTTAGATTAACAAAAACTAGCAAGTCTTTCCTTATAAACAGCATACGCTTTTATAACAAGTTGCCAAAGTCTGTTATAGAACTGACCGATGGAAAGTTCAAAAACCACATCAAACGTGTCCTTATTAAAAAAGCATACTACAAAATCAAGGACTACGTTGAAGATAAAGAAGTTTGGCCTTAGTTCCTTCTGCGCTTGCGGCCTCCCTGGTAGCTCATAAACGGCACAAATATGTGGATGTCTCTAACTATTCTCAATTTTTTTATCTTCTTTCGAATCAGATTTTACAGTAATTTTCAAATCATTTATATCTTTTCCTCAAAATAGTTACAGCACTGACAACAGTATTTGTGCCACTTGTTTAATTTAGTATTTTACAATATTTTCTTACCTTTGTATAGATTCTTTTTATCGATTGTTTGTGAATGTGTGGACATTGTAGGCTTTGTAGATTCCCAGCTGCTTGTTAACTTTTGTTAACTTTTTATTTTGTTCTACATTTTTTGTGTAGTAAGCAACGACTTATTGTCGGGCCTACGCTGTCCCCCCATACTTAAGTACAAATGCTGTATCCATAATACTGTAACACCAAATGATTTGAAAAGAGTAACCATGGAGTTTCTTGCCGGTTCTTCTCCATAGGAAACGACCAACCCGAACCGTGCACCTTTTTGTCGACGTTTTATAAGTGCCCATCGAGGCCTATGTGAAATAAAATATTTTGATTTTGATTTTGATTTTGAGTTAATCTTCTCTACCAAGAACCTTACTCGATGACATCACAAGTGTTTCAAAAATTCAATGAAACACAAATAACATCTAATTACAGCCAACCAGAAGAAACTCTGAAGCTTACAATAGAAACATTAACTCAACAGCTTGAAACAAATTCTTTATACTGCCACGAATCGATACACCCTCCTTCTCCGATGCCATCTTCTCCTCACTGTATTATGCCAGAAATATTAGATTATGATAGTGATGATTCCGTTAAGGAGAAGGACTACCAACTATGTGATGAAGTTTTTAGTGACGATACTGAATATGGTTATGACATGCAAAGACAAAATACAGTTTCAAACCCTAAAAATAACCCAATATTGAAAAGGAAAACATCAATAATTAAAACGTTTCCCAAAAAATTGATAACGCGACGACATACTCAAGAATTTGCAAGAACAGAAGAGATTATTGTACATCGGTTACCTAAGAAAAGACGTACATCTTTATCTATTACTAGCTTATGCCCGCGGCTTCGCCCGCGTGGAGTTAGGGAATTGCCCACAGGATCTTACTTCTGGGATAACAAGTAATCTATGTATCTATCTATAATACATACATAGTTTTTTTATTGTATTTTTTAAAGTTATATCAATTAAATTAGATACGTGAAATATTGATACCTTGGTTTGAGATTGGACATCGGACTTACTGGATTTTATCTGAAGAGTATGTACACAAATTTTCAAGTCAATCGACCCTGAGAATAAAAAGTTTCACAGAAAATTCAACACCCCATTTCACTCTCTAAGGGGTAGGAATTTAGAAAAACTGATGCTTACTCTTCACAAAGAAAACACCCTCCAATTTTCATGTCTCTGGGACCCGCGGTTTGGGCTGTGCGTTGGTATATCAGTCAGCCAGTCAGGACATGGAATTTTAAATTGGGGGATGATTTTGGAAAAACTGTGATGCTCTCATCATTTTAACTGAAGTATATGTAGACACATTTTCAAGTCACGATCCCAAGAGAGTTTCACAGAAAATTCAACATCCCATTTCACCCTCTTAGGGGTAGAATTTCAAAAAACCCTTTCTTAGTGGATACCTACTCTCTACAAAGAGTACATGCTCCAAATTTCATGTCTCTTGGACCAGCGGTTTGGGCTGTGCGTTGATGTATCAGTCAGCCAGTCAGTCAGGACATTGAATTTTAAATTGGGGGATGATTTTGGAAAAACTGTGATACACGTATCTCATCATTTCAACTGAAGTATATGAAGACACATTTTCAAGTCAATCGACTCAGAGAATAAAAAGTTTCATAGAAAATTCAACACCCCATTTCACCCTCTTAGGGGTGGAATTACGAAAAACCCTTTCTTAGTGGATACCTACTCTTCACAAAAAGTACACTGTCCAAATTTCATGTCTCTAGGACCAGTGGTTTGGGCTGTGCGTTGATATATAAGTCAGTCAGTCAGTCAGTCAGGACTTTGAATTTTATATGTATAGAAGATTGATTGCTCTATTTCTACGGATTTAGTAAATTTAGCACCACCATCTTCCACAAAGAGAAAGAAATATGGTACCAGCTTGAAAGACGGATTAGTTAAGAAGGAAAAGGAAAGAAGAAGCAAGTACAATGTAAAAACAGGCTGTGATATGAAGTGTACAAAGTGTTGTTCAACTATATTTACTCCCGAGGAATGTTTGGATATTAACAACAAGTATTGGATAATGACACATTCTGAAAGACGATTATTTATAAGAAGTAATTATACGGTAGCAGTTCCTAAGAGAAAATAATGTTCAAGAGCCTAAGAGAAATGCAAAAAGAGCTTTTACTTTACAAAAGAGTGATGGAGTTTTATTGAAAGTATGCAAAGTATTTTTCTTAACTACTTTAGGTTACTGCAAAAAAAAATTATAAAATATTGGTTAATTCTCTTAATCCTGACAAAGATATTGATAAACGGGGCATGCACGTAAAGACTCCAGCTTTTAATAGAGATATTATTACGGAACATATTGAATCTTTCAATCCAGCTGCACCGCACTATCGTCGCGAACACGCTCCTCATCGTCGTTATTTGCCCAGTGAAATTAATATTACGTTTATGTATTCTGACTTTTGTTCGAAATATCCAGAATACAAAGTTGGCTATGAGTTATACCGATCACATCTAAAGAGTCTAAACATATCGTTCGCTCGACTAGGAAATGAGGAATGCGAAATATGCGAATCTTACAGATTGCATAGTCTTGATACAAACCATAATGTTCGCACGCAAGCTATACCTGATTGTAACGCATGTTCGACATGGTCAAAACACCATGATAAGTTTAAAAAGGCTAGAGAATTATATGATTTACACAAAACTTTGGAACAGAATACTCAACAGATATATTTTAGTAGCAACTTAGAAAAAGTAATTATGTTACCACGACTAGATACGTTTAAATCCGTAATTTTTTGTCCTAGACTTACAGTATATAACCAGACATTTGCAACCTACTCTCCACAAACAGTACATTCTCCAAATTTGATGTCTCTAGGACCAGCGGTTTGGGCTGTGCGTTGATGTATCAGTCAGCCAGTCAGGACATTGAATTTTAAATTGGGGGATGATTTTGGAAAAACTGTGATACACTTATCTCATCATTTTAACTTAAGTATATCGTCGACCGTAGGTTCAATTGGGGTAAGGGACAAAACACCCAAAATGAGTTGAGTATACAGTTTGGTTCAGAATTTTTCGCTCTTTCGAATGGTGTATATGAAAAAATTCTAGCTCAAGAAAAATGTCCCTTACCCTACTGATTTTTTGGGTCAAAATTTCGAAACAGCCCCTTAATAACCATGTATCTGAAAAACTATGCAATATAGCAACTTGAAATGGTGTAATTATCGCCGCCAATCTACTTCGAATAAGGTAAGGGTCTTCCCAATCAACGAATTACCATTACATGGTTTATGTTTGAAGAAACCATAATAAAACTGACCTTACACTAATGCCTTTGTTATCTCAAAAAATAAAATATCACCCATACTTTAAATGGATCGCACGAGTTTTGACATAGTTGTCCCTTACCCCAATTTGCATTGTCAAACTTTAAGCAATATCAACGTTACACCTATTTGAATCGAATTATATTTAGGTTCGGTGTCCGTTACATCAATTTGCTCGTGAGAAGTAATGAATATTTACCCTGTTACCTTTATTTACACACATTCCTAGCTTCATAACACAAAAACATCACTATTACCATCCTTTTCTATCTTACAACGTCTTTCTGTGTGCGAAAGAGAGGATGATACCAATGCGAAAGCAGCGCGCGGGAATCAAAAATATTGCTATCAGTGCGAGTTCACCTGTCGTTTGGTCGGGATTTTGCACGGTTTTTGACAAAAGAATGTGGTAAAAATGGAAAACAAACCATTTAAACCAGTTGCTTAGTCGCAGATATAAATTACTACAATTAGTAAATAAGATAACACCGTAAGTAAATAAATTTTGTTCTAATAAAATCATTGTTACATACACGTTTTAAGCTGTCTGTGGGTTTGCCTATGCCTAATGCTAATATTGTTCGTTTATTTTAATAGATATCAATTCTTGTATGATAGTAATATAAGAATCAGATGTAAAACTATTCAATGTTACCTAATTATTCTCTAATAATGGACAATAATAACTAGGTACTCAAAGGCGCCGCTGAATGTTTACATTGATAACACTGTTTACAGCTCATATTGTAATATTTCAGATCAAAAGATGAGGATGAGTAGAAAGACCACCAACTAAGGTGAAATCGACACCTTCTCCAAATAAAGAATAAAAAGTAAGTTTCGCAGTTTCTACCTGTTCGCTTTTTACACGAAACCAAAATAAATTAATTAAACCTTGCGTTTATAGGTCCTAGAGAAAACTTGATTGGACGTTTTTTTTGTTGAGAATGAGGTATCAAAATTATTACTAAAACTTAATGTTTGAAAGCGCTCGCGCGCCCTAGGTGCGCGCTCGAAACCCTGTTCTTTTTCCAAAATGATTCTATATGAGTTATATTTGTTAATACATTTTCGTTCCTGCAGTGCTATTCTGTAAACGGTGACTCACTTCGAAAGTCATCTCGCAAATCATCTCGAAAGTCACACTCACTTCACTTCTCATCTCGCCTGTACAAGTTTTGGTATTCTCATGTCACGATCAAGGCCAAGTGAAGTGAAGTGACTTTCGAGAACTCAGGTGACATTGCTCTATGGTAGTAGGGCGGTGGCACTGAATTGTGCCTTGTTATAATTTATATCGACTCACATAATTTAGCCGAATTAACGCTCTAAAATAATAGTTTATAGTTTATTTCAGCCATAAATGTAATGTAAATGCATTATTTTGTACGTTTTAATATTTAGAAGTATTATTTGAGATAGAGAATGAAAAACTAGACTGAACGCAGTGTCGCCTTTGCCTCAAGGAGTTAGGGGAGCCCGCGTATAAAAAAAAGCATTCACTCAATTATTTTTTTGTTGACAAACAAGCTTTGTTATTTTTATTTCCCCGAAATTTTACTGTGAGTGTGAAGTGTTTAACAAAATGAAGTAAGTACGATTTCTGATGAAGTAAGTAAGTTACTGCCGGTATCGTTATATTCATATTTAATTGTTAATTCTCTATTTCAGTGCTGAGCGTACTTCCCATCCATCTGCGGGTCAAGTGGAGACGCTAATCGACTTCTTAGAAAGGAAGCCTAGCTTGGCAAAAGGATTTGCCAAAAAACAAAGCGCCAAGCAGGCGGCTAATAAGGAGTGGGATAATATCACTGTAAAATTAAACAGTATGGGTGGAGGTACGATAAAGACGGCAAAAAAATTAATAAAGGTGAGTTGGTCATTTCAGTTAACGTCTAAACAAAGTATACTTAATTATTTCACTGTGCGAATGTTATTTGTGCATCTGCCCATCATGCAGTGTGAAATAATCATTATTTCTGTATTTCCCATTGTAGTATTGGTCTGACAAGAAAAGTGCAGTAAAAAAGAAAGCCGCTACACGCGCCGCTTTTAGAAGCACCACAGGCTTGGGAATGGTGGAAGGTGGCATTTCAGAGCTTTCAAATATAGAAAAGCGCATACTATTGTTAATGGCTGGTGAAGGTTTTGCTACTGGCGACACATACTTACAAATAGAACCATTTAATTAATGTATGTTATTCATTCATTCTGCTACTAACTCACTAACAACTTATGGACTCTACACCTAATATAAAAAAATGATTTTACAGGAACCTTCACAGGAAAAGGAAAATCCCTCTATCTTGGCACCAGTGGCACAGGCTAGTGGCACTTACACAAACATGCCAGTGAGTGATTTGTATATTAGTAATATAAAAATATACTTCTTCATTTCACTGTCAAGATCTGATGTCCGTTCAATGAAAATGTCTTTGAGCTTACTTCATCATGCTGCTTCACTGTGGCTACGCAAAGGCCAGTGTTTTCAAACCGGCTAGAGCCCACTAACTTTCGTTCATTACTGTCATTTTATAACAACAGCTGAGATCAATATATGTACATACACTCCCACGCACAAAGGAGAAGAGAGAAGGAAAAGATTAACTGCAACAACATCTGACTCTTATTTTTTTTATTACTAAGTTTTGACATGAAAAATGTATTGTTTTAGGTTATTGATGACTATGTATTGGAGGTACCAGGCACATCAGTAACCGTTGAACAAGTTATTGTATGAAATATTCTATATATTCTTTATTTAACATAATAATGTTATATAAGTTCATCCTAACTGTTTCACTTTTTTTCTGTAAGAAAACCACAAATATATAGATTATAGATAATTGTTCTTTTTATTTTGCATTTATATCACATACATATTTAAAAAACACTTACTTTCACTCAAGAAATAGTAACTTTTCATTTGACAGATGAATTCGTGTGTGAGATGCGAGATGACTTTCGATACGGTGAGCGAATTGTGTTTGAGAATACGAAATACTATGGACAAACGTCAAAATACTCACCCGTTGTAATTCCTCTCACTTCCGTCATCACTTGCTGGCGCTAGTGTCGAATTCACTCAATTTGAGAATACGAAATGTTTATGTCCCAAGATTTCACCGCGGATTCAGAAGTGATTTCGCAAACGAAGCTTTCAGAATAGCACTGCTGAATACGAACTAAGTCTGAATGGTGAGGGATATAGGGTAGTTATAAAAAATTATTTAAACTCTTACTTGTGTACTTTGTAGGTCCGAGTCAACAGTAAGCTCTGAATTTTCAAAGAGTATAAATGACACAATTGAGGACATTGACATTGACAACTCTAGAAAAGATGACACTAAATTATCAGTCAGAGAACGAGAGTAAATAATAAAAATAGTATTGATATAACACACAGTCACTAATACTAGCAATTATCTGATTATATTTGTTTGGAAAAACTTCGATTAACTAATCTTCGATTCGTCGACGACATTGTCCCTTTCCCGTCTTCAGCGGCAGAGTTGGGCGTCATGCTCGAACAATTGAACCGCGCCAGCCTCGAGGTCGGACTCAAAATGAAAATGACGAAAACGAAGTTAATGACAAATAGCACAAAACGCAAAGTAGACAGAGGTGTGGAGATAGAGCATGTCCACGAGTATGTATACCTCGGCCAAATAGTCTCCTTCCAGGCGAGGCAAGATAAAGAAGTCGCTCGACGCACCGAAAACGCCTGGAAGAGCTATTGGTCGATGACACACTTCATGAAAGGATCACTTTCACTTTCCCTCAAAAGGAAACTCATGAACACGTGCATCCTTCCTACCCTCACCTATGGAGCGCAAACTTGGTCATTAACCAAGCGTCAGAACTCCGCACTCAGGGTCTGCCAGCGAGCCATGGGACGGAATATACTAGGAGTCAAAATTTCTGACCGTGCACGGAACAGTATACTTCGATCCAAGACCCAAATCGCAGACGTTTGCAACACAGCCGCCAAATTAAAATGGAACTGGGCAGGCCACATTTGCCGCATGTCGCATAAAAATTGGGCCAAGGTGGCAACAGATGGGGTTCCGAACAACAGAATCCGGTGACATGGTAGGCCCAGAAGGAGATGGAATGACAAGCTGGACTCTTGTCAAAAAGATTGGGCCCAAATAGTCAAAGACAGAGATAAATAGAAAGAGGGAAGGGAGGCCTTTGCCCTGCAGTGGGACAAACCAGGCTCATCACAATGCCTAATAGGCTCATGTCAATAGGATTATCAGCTACTCATTTATTTTAAAAAGAATTCAAAGTAAATATAAAGAAAGAAAGAAAGAATAAAGTTAGGAGCGGGGGGGGGGGGGGTTGGTAGGTATTTGTCATAATTTTTTTATAATTTGATTATAATAAATATATTAAATTATATAAAAAAATTGTTTAATTTAAACTAACAGAAATTGGCTATTACAATGTACAAACATTGCATGTAGGCGCCACACAAAAAAACAAACACGGTTCTAATACATTTTCATGTCTCTTAAATGATTTTTAAATGACGATTTCCAAATTTAAGAGATCCGTACGCCAAAAGTGTGTACTTAATTTTCTGTCAACAATCTCTTTACACTGTATTTTCTTTCATCCATTTTTTCAACAAGTCTTTTACACTATTTTTTCTTTACTAGATTCGATCCAATGCAGGTCAATTTAATGTAAGAGACGGGACTACAAGATACTTGGTCAGTAAGGGACATTACTAACAAAATACTTTGGTGTAAGGGACGTCTATTTTCTTAAATAGCTAATTTATTAAAGTAAATGTTATACAGGTAGACAGAGCACTAAAATATAAGATTATGTGTAAAATCAGATCCGAAAAAGGTTAATTACAACAAAAGTTATGATCGATTTAGTCCGAAAAAAAACTTTGTTGGCCTCTCCTGAAAAATCGTATTTTGTCCCTTACCCTAATTGAACCTACGGTCGACGATATGTAGACACATTTTTAAGTCAATCGACTCGGAGAATAAAAAGTTTCATAGAAAATTCAACACCCCATTTCACCCTCTTAGGGGTGGAATTTCGAAAAACCCTTTCTTAGTGGATACCTAATCTTCACAAAGAGTACACTGTCCAAATTTCATGTCTCTAGGACCTGTGGTTTGGGCTGTGCGTTGATATATAAGTCAGTCAGTCAGTCAGTCAGTCAGTCAGGACTTTGAATTTTATATGTATAGATGATCATTTACAGTAGAGAAAGCAAACAGAAACAGTACATGATAGCAAAATTGGAATCCGAATTAAAAGTTAAATTAAAATCAAATTAACAATCAAAAGTTAAAAACGAATTTAAAATCAAATTTACAATTAATATTAAAATCAAAAATACAATACAATCAATATTAAAATCAAAATATAATTTAAAATTAAAGTAAAAGCAAGCAAAAACAAATCCAAATTAAATTAAAATTAAAAATTAAAATCACAATTAATACCAAAATCAAAAATAATTAAAATCCAATTTGAAATCACAATTAATTTCAAAATCAAAACCATTCAAAATCGAAATCACAATTGATATCAAATCAAAATTAAAATTAAAATCGAAATCAAAAGTCAAATTAAAATCACAAATAATTTCAAAATCAAAAACAATTAAAATCCAAATTAAAACACGATTAAAATAAAAATCAAAATAAAAACCAAATCAAAATTAAAATGTAAGTTAAAATTAAAATAAAATTAAAATAAAAGTAAAAGCAAAAAACAAAAAACAAAAGTAAAAAACAAATCAATAAAAACTAAAAACAAAACTAAACAATTGATATTGTTGTTCTATGAAACTTGGTATATGAGTCAAAATGCACGTCAATAAGATCACTGCAGCCATTTAACAATTTGCAAAGACGAGAAACGACAGAGTTCGCACCAAATATAGTTCTGCGGAGTGGAGGGTGCAAAAGAGTAATAGGAGCACGAGGGATTCTAGCAGGAGCACGAAACTGAAACTTTGATAGCAATAGAGGGCAATCAATTTTGCATCGGAGTAGCTTATAAACGAAGGAAGAGTCAATGATTGTTCTACGTTTCTCAAGTGAGACCATCTTAAAATGAGATAGTCGAGATTCATAGGATCGTATCCTTTTTGCATTTCCGCTAGCATAGACTAGATGCCAGAGGAATTTCTTTTGTATTCGCTCCAGTCGAAGAATGTGCGTAGAGTAATGAGGTCTCCAAATCGTACTACAATATTCTAAGATACTACGAACGATGCAGTTGTACAATAAGATCTTCGTCCGATTACGCCTAAAACCAGCAACGTTCCTTATGACAAAACCCACCATTCTAGAAGCCTTTTTGACGACGCCCTCGACATGAGGAACAAATGTCAAGGCGCTGTCGAAAAAAACTCCTAAGTCCCTTGTTTGATCTACCTCTTGGATAACGTTAGGGCCCACGCGATATACACTAGCAGTTGCTTTCTTTTTTCGAGTGTATTTCATGTGGTAGCACTTTTTTATGTTTAAGCTCATTTCATTATCATTACACCATTTAACCAACGTGTCTATGTCCCTCTGAAGTAATGTACAATCGTTTTCAGATTCGATTATCCGTGAGAATTTAAGATCGTCTGCATACATAAAAAATTCTGAGAATCCTAGGCAGTGCGGTATATCATTAACGAAAATAATAAATAAAACTGGTCTAACATGTGAGCCCTGGGGGACCCCTGATGATGTATTGTAGGTTCCCGATTGGAAACCATTAACTGCGACAAAGAAGGAACGATTTTCGAGATAAGACTTAAGCCAGTCGTGAAGTTTACCGGTGACTCCATACGCAGATAGCTTCGATAGAAGTATGTGGTGAGGCACGCGGTCGAAGGCTTTGCTAAAGTCTGTATAAATCACGTCAATCTGCTTGCCGCAGTCAATGGCATCCGATAGCATTTCTGTGAAAGTCGCCAGATTAGTGCAAGTTGACCTAGACCCTACGAAACCATGCTGAGAAAAGCTCAAATACAATTTGAAGTGTGCCTGAATGTATGGACATACTAAGGATTCGAAAACCTTAGCAAAGGTTGATAAGAAGGAGATAGGTCTATAATTTTTAATGTTGTCCTTTTGATCACTTTTATAAATTGGAATAACCTTTGCTTTTTTCCATAAGTCAGGGAAGACACCTGAGCTAAGAGACTTGTTAAATATTATTGTTAAAGGGGATACCAAGGCGGAAGCACATTTATATATAAATACTAGCTTATGCCCGCGGCTTCGCCCGCGTGGAGTTAGGGAATTGCCCACGAGATCTTACTTCTGGAATAATAAGTAATATTTGTATCTATCTAAAATACATACATAGATTTACATGTACTTGCTTCTAACTTGCAATTATTATTATAAAGTTATATCAATTAAATTAGATACGTGAAATATTGATACCTTGGTTTGAGATTGGACATCGGATTTACTGAATTTTATCTGAAGAGTATGTACACAAATTTTCAAGTCAATCGACCCCGAGAGTAAAAAGTTTCACAGAAAATTCAACACCCCATTTCACCCTCTAAGGGGTAGGAATTTCGAAAAACTGATACTAACTCTTCACAAAGAATACACCCTCCTATTTTCATATCTCTGGGACCCGCGGTTTGGGCTGTGCGTTGGTATATCAGTCAGCCGGTCAGGACATGGAATTTTAAATTGGGGGATGATTTTGTGATACACGTGTCTCATCATTTTAACTGAAGTATAAGTAGACATATTTTTAAGTCAATCGACTCCGAGAATAAAAGTTTCACATAAAATTCCATTTCACCCTATTAGGGGTGGAATTTCAAAAAATCCTTTCTTAGTGGATACCTATTCTCCACAAAGAGTACATTTTCCAAATTTCATGTCTCTAAAACCAGCGGTTTGGGCTGTGCGTTGATGTATCAGTCAGCCAGTCAGGACATTGAATTTTAAATTGGGGATGATTTTGGAAAAACTGTGAAACAGGTATCTCATAATTTTACCTGAAGTATATGTAGACACATTTTCAAGTCAATCGACCTCGAGAGAGTTTCACAGAAAATTCAACACCCCATTTCGCCCTCTTATGGGTGGAATTTCAAAAACCCTTTCTTAGTGGATACCTACTCTCCACAAAGAGAACATTCTCCAAATTTCATGTCTCTAGAACCAGCGGTTTGGGCTGTGCGTTGATGTATCAGTGAGCCAGTCAGGACATTGAATTTTAAATTGGGGGATGATTTTGGGAAAACTGTGATACACGTATCTCATCATTTTAACTGAAGTATATGTAGACACAATTTCAAGTCAATCGACTCAGAGAATAAAAAGTTTCATAGAAAATTCAACACCCCATTTCACCCTCTTAGGGGTGGAATTTCGAAAAACTCTTTCTTAGTGGATACCTACTCTTTACAAAGAGTACACTGTCCAAATTTCATGTCTCTAGGACCAGTGGTTTGGGCTGTGCGTTGATATATAAGTCAGTCAGTCAGTCAGTCAGTCAGGACTTTGAATTTTATATGTTTAGATGGTGTAGCAGGCCGTAAACAGGATGATATCATGAGTGCTTATTACAGCTTTTTACTTAGATAAGATAAGTCTTTATTTGCGTTAAACATGGTATAAAGTTGTTACAGTCACATATACAAAGTCAATACAATAATATAATATAATAGTTTTATCTCAGCATTATCCGCAATGTTAAAAGTCCAGTAATTTACAGTTTATTGTTGAGAAAATCTTTAATGTCATAAAACATGTGTTCTTTCAACCATTTCAGTAATCTGCTTTTAAATGAGTTAATACTAAATAACAATTTTAAATCTTTTGGAATTTTGTTATAAATGCGTATACACATGACTAAAAAACTTTACGCATACTTGGCTCATTTAGGAGTATCCTGCAATACAAGTCTGCAGGGATCTCTATTTCGAGAGTTCAATTGATAGGCTTTTTTGAACAATCCCTTATTATTATAAACATAATGACAAATTTCAAAAATGTACAGTGACGGAAGGGGTAATACACCCAGCTTTTTAAAGAACGGTTTACATGACTCGTCCGGACGGATACCACAAATGGCTCTAATGCATTTCTTTTGCGCAATAAATGCTCTGTGTCTATCTGTGCTGTTACCCCAAAGGATAAGCCCGTATCGTAAGGTGGCAACCAACAAAAAAACAGCAATTACAGCATATCACGCCTATATAGAATTATATAGGCGTGATATGCTGTAATTGCTGTTTTTTTGTTGGTGTACGAGCAAACCCGTACAATATCAAATGTATCAATTTTATGCTGACATCGACACGCAGCGAATGAATAAAATATACAATTTTAAGTCAACGATCAGTAGTCGCATAACACCGTTTGGGCTAACAACAAAAGGCTCATTCGCCGCGAGTCGATCAGTTATCAGTTTTGGGTGTTTTTTCAATACACGATTTCAATCATTCTATCAGACTATCATTTAAATGTACCTTACCCGTACATTTTTGGTCCTTCGAGCCGGATGTCGCGTGTGTTCATTACAGTGTAGCAATCAAGTACTGTAAAGCTTTCGCTAGTGACATCAAGTGAACTATCAGTGTAGGTGTTTGTACTGCCAGCAATAGTGCAGTACATAGCAGCAGCAACAATCAGCAGGGGTCAACAGGGATCCGCTTCAGTACATAGCAGCAGCAACAATCAGCAGGGGTCAACAGGGATCCGCTTTTGGTGAGCAACAAAGCTCTCGCTTGGACAATCAAGTAAGATCGTTCCATTTAATATCATTTCAACAACATGTCGTCTTTGGAAGACGTTCTCGCCCAACAACAGCAACTACTCAATCAGATACAGCAAATTTACTCAAACTTCAAAAAGGATGGCTCCGAACGTAAAACCTCGGACTATATACGCCGAAGGTTAGAAAATTTGGATGCATGCTGGCAAGAGTATCAATCGAATCATGTAGGATTGTGCAGCATCGAATATGCCAGATCGCATACTTATTTTACTTCGAAGCAATTTGACACTATGAAGGAGAGATATGAGAAAATCAGAGCAGTTATTCAGAATCATCAGCCAACAGAGGAAAGACCATCAACACCGCTTCTAAAGCCTGCTACTCCTCTAGCTATCTCAAGTACCGTACAGCAACTTTCAGGACACACTTTAAAGAGTCAGGGATCAAACAGCAAGACGGATGAGATGATGAGGAAACAGATAAGCAATTTCAAGGCCTTTGAACATACTGTTTCAAGCATCAACATGGATGCGGTAGCGGAGAAATGGGAATTCGATCATCTGTTGAGTGCGGTAAGGTCTCGCTGGACGAAAATTGATGCCCAGCACTGGGAATTAGACAGTGAACTGAGAGACCGAAATCAAGAGTATCATCAAATGTACCTCAAATACGAAGGCACATACAACGATGCTATCAAAGCAATCAATAAGAAGATGTCGTCCGTTTCACATAGAGAGCATACTACGCCAAAAATAGAAATACCTACATTCAGCGGTAGTTACCATCAGTGGACATCCTTTAAGGATCTCTTCACAGAGGCAGTTCATGGCAACCCTTCATTATCTGGGGCTCAGAAGATGCAGTTTCTCAAGTCTAAAGTGAAAGGCGAAGCTGAGCGTCTCATACAGCACCTCCCGATCAGTTCGGACAACTATATCATTAGTTGGGACATCTTGAGCCATCGTTATGACAACAAGAGGATGATATTTACCTCGCAAATCAACATTTTATTAAATATACCAATTTTACAGCAAGCATCAATTAATCATATCAAACGAATCCATGATACTGCACTTGAAACGATGAACGCCATAAAGACCCTCGGCGTAGACGTGACTTCGTGGGACCCGTTGATCGTGCACATCCTGTGTCAGAAATTGGATTCGGACACATTCAGCGACTACAATGCAGCAATCAAACAACCCCGAGAATTACTCGAGTTGAATGAATTTCTAGCCTTTCTAGAGGGAAAGTTCACGAGCATGGAAGCAAGTAGAAGAAAACAGGAGATCAGTAATCAAAAATCCTTTTCTTCAAACTACAATAAACCATCAGAATCAAAAAATTATCATTCAAAGCAATCATATTCAAGTAACAAGGCTATTTCGCAATCACCAAGTTACAGGAAATTGCAAAACTATCGGCCAAACTGTCCAGTCTGCAATGACGCACATGCAATATTTTTTTGCAAACAATTTGCTGACTTTTCCCCGATGAAGAAAAAACAATGTGTTACTAACTTGAATTATTGCCAAAACTGCTTATATGATCATAAAGGCAAAGAATGCTTATCAAAGAAGCGTTGCGTCGAATGCAACGAATTTCACAACACATTACTTCATGAATCGTATTCTAAGGAATCGTCAAAACAAGGAGGTAACTCGACACCTTCTACACAGCAAAACAACATCCGTTATAATCAAGAACGTGCAAATCAAGGTAACACGCACGTGACACAACAAAATATGATGCAAGAAACTTTGCTTTCAACTGCACTGCTAAAGGTTCAGAAAGCAGATGGGACATATCTGATCCTGCGGGCCCTTATTGATCAGGGCTCACAAATGTCTCTTATCACTGAAAACGCCGCTCAGCAATTAGAATTGCAGCGATCCAGGTGCGACGGTATAATCACAGGCATAGGACAAAGGGAAAACAGTTGCAAAGGAATGCTGAACCTGAGTTGTATGTCAAACTCAAGAATCAAACTCTATCAATTTAATATCGATGTTTACATTATGAACAACTTAACAAAATATTTACCATCATACTCATTCCCTAAAATAGCATGCCCATTTCTGGATAATCTAGAATTAGCAGACCCTGAGTACAACATCAGCCGACCCATTGACATACTGTTGGGTGCGGACGTATACTCGAATATTCTTTTAGCGGGCATGTGTAGATTAAGCGAATCACTTCCGCTTGTTCAAGAGACTCGTCTGGGTTGGATACTGTGTGGGAATATGAAAACTAAGTTAATGTGCAACGTGGTACAATTCGACTTAGACAGATTTCAGCAATTTTGGGAGATGGAAGATATCACAGAAGAAAAATCACTAACATCAGAAGATCAGGAGTGCATTAAATACTATGAAGCAACCACAAGTCGTTTGGATGACGGAAAATACGAAGTGAGACTTCCACTCGTACCACAGTTTGAGGAGAAATTGGGGCAGTCCAAAAACAAGGCTGTTGCTCAATTCATTCACTTAGAAAAGAAATTACATAAAAACAATACACTGTTCAAGGCATATAAATCATTCATTACCGAATACAAAACCTTAGGTCACATGAAACCTTCACCTTGCAATCAGACACTGGAATGTTTCCTACCGCATCATTGCGTATTGCGCGAAGATAGTGCAACGACTGCATTACGAGTTGTTTACAATGCTTCGGCAAAAACATCATCAAATCAACGTTTAAATGACCTAATGTACACGGGGCCCAATTTACAGCAAGACCTTCAGTCTCTTATCATTAAATGGAGACAATATCAGTACGCATTCACGGCTGATATAGAAAAAATGTTCAGGCAGATTTGGGTACACCCAGAGGATCAACCTTTACAAAAAATTGTGTGGAGAGATAATCCGTCTCAAAAAATACAAGAATATCAATTGACAACCGTAACATACGGCACAAAGGCAGCTCCATTTCTTGCAATGATGACATTGAGACAGTTAGCCACTGATGAACGGGATAAATACCCAGAAGCCGCTAAGGTCGTCGAAGAATCATTCTATATGGATGATCTAGTACATGGAGCCTGCTCCCTATCATCAGCACTACAGTTGCAACAAGATTTGATGAATCTACTGAAATTAGGGGGTTTCAACTTGAGAAAGTGGATGTCCAACGATAGTCGTCTGCTACAAATAGAAGATCAAGACTATTATAAACAAGAAAGCAAAAATTTTAATCAAGGAGGGTTAACAAAAACATTAGGACTTCGCTGGAACCCTACACATGATAACTTCACATTTGTATCAAAAATTGAACCATCAAGCACCAATATCACTAAAAGAATCATACTATCAGACATGTCTAAAATATTCGACCCATTAGGATGGATCGTGCCTGTAACAACAAAATTGAAGATTTTATTTCAAGAAACATGGTTATCTAATCTTCAATGGGATGAACAAGTACCAGATAAAATCAGCAAGGAATGGATCAAAATCAAAGAAGAACTCGAAAGTATCAATCAATTTAAAATACCAAGATGGTACGGTACGGAATCAGCAAGCTGTGTAGAGTTACACGGCTTTTGTGACGCATCAACAAAAGCTTATGCTTGCGTCATTTACTGCAGAGTTGTAAATGGCAATCAATCAGCAATATTAGTAGCCGCTAAATCAAAATTGGTTCCTACGAAAAAACAAATATCACTACCTCGATTAGAATTATGTGGAGCACTGTTACTGGCAAAACTCATGACCAAAGTCAAGCAAAGTCTATCAGGTCATGACTTACATATTTTTGGTTGGAGTGACTCTACTGCAGTATTGGGATGGCTTCAAGGAAACCCAAGTCGATGGAAAATGTTCGTAGCAAATAGAACGATACAAATAACTGATATCATTCAGCCACAATCTTGGCGATATGTGAAGTCAAGTGAAAATCCCGCTGACTGTGGTAGCAGAGGACTCAGAGTGGCTCAATTGAATGATTATCGTTTGTGGTGGCAAGGACCGACATGGTTACAATCTTTTGAAGCAACTAAAGAAAATCAAGCTATCTATACAACAAACGAGGAAATAAAAAGGCAAGAAGACGTGCATGTTGTAACAAATAATGAATCAAGCATCATTACGGACCTGTTAAGCAAGTATCAATCAATCAGTAAAATTGCACGTATTCTAGCATTAGTGATGAAGATTACCACCTACAAAAGAAAAGCAAAAAAGCATTATCTATCATTATCAGAAATCAGTCAAGCAAAGCAAAAAATTATCAAGCATGTACAGCAAGAAGAATTCGGCAAAGAAATAAAAGATTTAAAGCAAGAAGGCCAGTTAAACAGAAAAAGCAAATTATTAAAATTAAATCCTTACCTGGATGAAGATGACATCTTAAGAGTCGGAGGGAGATTAAAAAAGGCACATATCAGTCATGACATGCAGCACCCTATTATTCTGCCGCACAGAGGTCGTCTGCCAGAATTAATTATAGAGGACGCTCATCAAACCATGCTACATGCCGGTGCCCGGCTGACATTAAGTTTTATCAGACAAAAATATTGGATTCTAGGAGGGAACGTTGCTACGAAGAGGCAGCTTCGTCGTTGCGTAATATGTAAAAAGCAAAATCCAGACTGCCAACAGCAAATCATGGGGCACCTGTCGGAGGCCAGAATTAATCCATCACGTCCATTTACACACACAGGCGTAGATTTTACTGGTCACATCTACGTCAAAGCAAGCAAAGGACGAGGTATTAAGTGCACCAAAGGATATGTGGCTGTCTTTGTGTGCATGGTCACCAAGGCAGTACACTTAGAACTAGTTGGTGATCTAAGCACAACTTCATTTATAGCAGCATTAAGAAGAATGGCAGCTCGCAGAGGGACGCCTAGTCACATGTATAGCGATAATGGTCGCAACTTTGTCGGTGCCAACAAGGTACTACAACAGGAATATCAAGCACTCATGAATATCATGCAAAACAAAGATCTAACAGCAGAAGTATTAGATATGGAAATCGAGTGGAGTTTCAATGCACCCTCATGGCCATCCGCGGGAGGCCTATGGGAGGCGGCAGTTAAAAGCTTCAAATATCATTTCAAGAGGGTTATTGGTGACCAGATTCTTACATTTGAGGAACTATGTACGGTGCTTACACAGATTGAGGCCTGTCTCAACACGAGACCATTATGTGCTATATCAGAAGATCCAGACGATGTGGATTTTTTAACACCTGCTCACTTCCTAACAGGTGGATCAAAAGTTACCGTACACGAGACTGAAACGGATTTAAGAACCCGTTGGCAGTTGACACAAAAAATTGTACAGGATCTCTGGAAAAGATGGAAGAATGAGTACCTAGTGCAAATTACAGAAAGAAGCAAGTGGAGACAAGCAAAAAGGAACCTCAATGTGAATGATATTGTCATGATTTATGATGACAATCTTCCGCCGGGTAAATGGCTGATGGGCAGAGTCATCGAGCTACACCCCGGTTCCGATGGTCATGTTCGCGTGGTTACAGTAAAAACCAAAAACGGAACACTGAAACGTCCTATCACAAAATTATCAAAACTACCAGTTAACAATGAATCCTTACAAATCAAGCAAGCAAAAACGATGGGTTCGGGAGATTCCAACAGAGATAAGCAGTCTGAAACAAGGAAAGCAGGCGCTCGTTACAATATAACGTCGGTGCTTACAGCAATCATGCTATTTTTCAGCATCATAACAACTTCCCAATGCGCACTTAGCGTCACACAATTTAGAAGTAATCAGCATATTTACTTCGATAAACTATCAAATATGCAGATCATAAGGGACAACTGGAAATTAATCATATACTACGATTTAGACCCTTATTGGGAAGGAATTACGGCACTTAACAAAAGTATCATATCGCTAGAACAAACATGCAGCACAATTAAAGCACAATCACATTGTGACATAATATTATTGCAATTACGTCACGGGTACAGTGAACTCGATTACAATAATCATTTGTTACTCAGTCAGCATTTTGCAAGGCCAGCGAACAGGTGGCGACGAGGTCTTATCGACGGTGTCGGTTACATAGCAAACGGTTTGTTCGGAGTATTGGACGCTCGATTCGCGGAACAATACGAGAAAGATATCACTCTTCTTCGTAATAATCAAAAGCATATTGTCTCATTTTGGCAAAATCAAACTTCGGTCATAGAAGCAGAATTCAGTCTCTTAAAGAGGACAGAGGCTACAATGCACAAACAACATAAAATGATTCATCAACAGTTTTCAAACATCGAAAATACATTAGAAGTATTAAAGGTTGAAACTCAAAATCTTTCGAGGGCAAATGAAGTTTCTATGGGAGCTATAGTCACAAGCAATCTACTACGCGATTTGAAAGATTTACAGAACGCTTTAGTGGATACAATCACAGACATCTATCATGGGCGATTCAATCCACATTTAATAACCGCCGAACAATTACAGGATCAGCTGAGCACTATAGCTACTCATTTGTCTACTGACGTCACCTTACCTGTAGAAAATATTCATACCGATCTTGCACAACTTTTTAAGCTTCTACGAGTCAAAGCAAGAATGCTTAAGAATTACTCAATATTTGAGGTACAAATACCTTTGATAAGCAGGGACACCTATGAAATATTCAAGCTTATACCAATCCCTGCGGTGAAACACAACAACACAATGTTATCAATTAAACCAGTATCAGATTTCATAGCTGTAAACCTGAAAAAAGATGCTTACATCATCTTAACAGAGAATATCATCGATTCCTGCCTAGTGACAAACGTACACTTGTGCTACATTCATTCTCCTATTTACAAACTAAGCAGAGATAAAGACTTCTGCCTATCAAAGGCATCAGCATGTGAAGTCAACGTCGATCCCTGTCAAAATCTTTGGATAGAAAGCCACTCTATCAACAATTATATTTATTTTTGCTGCGGTCAATGTAACCTACGAACAGTATGTGGAGATCAAGTTACCGCGCATCAACTGACTCACTCCGGACTTATAACTATAGATTATGGCTGCATAATCAAATCAGATAACTTTGAAGTAATTGCTCATCAACAAAGAACGAGCGATGTTAGTATCAGCGCTAACCTATACTCACCAGTCATTGCATCCATAAATCACGTAATAAACGTGTCTATTCCTCAAGATGTCTTGAATGACTCCAGCATAGAGAGCGATCGAGAGCTTAAAACAATTGAGGACAAAATCAAGGTCATGAAAGAAAACGGATTGTTAATTGACAGTCTGTCACCCCATGATATTCATCATTACACCGCGATCTACTGTATAATCGGCGTGGTAGCAGCAGGTCTCGGAGTGTTCGCGTGGAGGCGCGCGCGCTGGCGCTGCGCCCCCGCGCTCTCGCCGGCGGCGACGACGCCGATGCCCGCAGCAGGCGGCGCGCCCGGCAACTGCGCGTGCCCGGCCACGCAACGTGCGTGTGTGCCGGATAGTGTAGTGTATCAGTGTGACAGTGAAAGGGCGAAGGTGGTAACAAGTGCGCGAGTGTTAGATAAAGCCACCTCCCCTATGTTAGGTTCTTATACAAGCATATCTAATTTGTGAAGTGTGTTAACGATAGAGACACTAAGAAATTAGATTAACTTCAAATCATGGATTATAATTACGTTGTTTCTCAGTTAATTAGTTGTATCTTTATATCTTTTCCTCGGGGAGCATGTACGAGCAAACCCGTACAATATCAAATGTATCAATTTTATGCTGACATCGACACGCAGCGAATGAATAAAATATACAATTTTAAGTCAACGATCAGTAGTCGCATAACACCGTTTGGGCTAACAACAAAAGGCTCATTCGCCGCGAGTCGATCAGTTATCAGTTTTGGGTGTTTTTTCAATACACGATTTCAATCATTCTATCAGACTATCATTTAAATGTACCTTACCCGTACAGTTGGTTATGTTCTTTATTTGTCTAAGAGCATAAACAAACTTATTAATCCTACTGCACAAACTATCTAGATGTACCTTCCAGTTAAGATCTTGATCTATGAGTACTCCTAAGAATTTAGTTTGTGGAACTTCTTTTAACCTATCAATATGAAGTTTGAAATTGTATTTATAATGTTTTGATTTATTAAACTGTATATAATTAGATTTATCTAAATTAATTTTCAATTTATTTGCCTGTAACCAATTTATAATGTCGTCGATAATATTATTAATGTCCATCTCATGATCAGATTTAGTTTTATACTTTTTGTCAGATGTCACAATAATTGAAATGTCGTCTGCAAATAACACACATTTGTGATTAGTCACTAGCGGTAAGTCGTTTATGTATAATAGAAACAATAAGGGCCCTAATACACTCCCTTGGGGGACGCCGCAATTATTAGCTCTATAGTCAGATGAATACGAGGTTAATACATTTTCCTTTACTTTATCAATAACAACGTATTGTTTTCTGTTGCTTAAATAAGACGCGATCCACTGCAGTGCTAAGCCTCTTATTCCACTGTTTTCTAATTTTTTCAACAAGATATCATGTGCCACAAAGTCGAAGGCTTGTGATAGGTCGCAGAATAGTCCTGTCGTTAAATAATTTAGATTTAGGAAACTGTGAATATGTCCCAAAAGATTAGCCATTGCTAGTGTTGTTGACTTGTGCTTTTGAAATCCATACTAATCTTTTGTTATGATATTGTATTTGCTACAATAGTCGGAAAGTCTCTTTTGCATACATTTTTCAAATAATTTAGATACTATGGGTGTAAGGGTTATCGGGCGATAGTTTTTAACATCATTTTTATCGTTTTTTTTGTACAGAGGTTTAACGACTGATAATTTTAGCGTATCAGGAAAAGTTCCAGATGAAAATGAAAGATTAATTAAATAAGTCAAAATAGGAATTAATTCTGTTCTGCAAGTTTTAATTACTTTTGTACTAATTCCATCGTAACCTTCTGAGTTAGTGTTATTTAAAGTTATTATTTCTTTTTTTATCTCGTCTTCAGTCATAGGGCTAAGAAACATGGAATTAGGAATTGTCATATTTTTTTTGGGCTCGTCATTATTATGTAAATTATTAAATGTCACTGTGCTAGTCGAGTCAATAAAGTAATCATTAAAAGCATTCGCTATGTCAGAGGGATTAGTCAGTATTCTATACATATAAAATTCAAAGTCCTGACTGACTGACTGACTGACTTATATATCAACGCACAGCCCAAACCACTGATCTTAGAGACATGAAATTTGGAGGGTGTATTCTTTGTAAAGAGTAGGTATCCATTAAGAAAGGGTTTTTCGAAATTCCACCCCTAAGGGGGTGAAATGGGGTGTTGAATTTTCTATGAAACTTTTTATTCTCCGAGTCGATTGACTTGAAAATGTGTCTACATATACTTTAGTTAAAATGATGAGATACGTGTATCACAGTTTTTCCAAAATCATCCCCCAATTTAAAATTCCATGTCCTGACTGGCAGACTGATACATCAACGCACAGCCCAAACCACTGGTCCTAGAGACATGAAATTTGGAAGATGTATTCTTTCTGGAGAGTTATTATCCACTAAGAAAGGGTTTTTTGCAATTCCACCCCTGATAGGGTGGAATGGGGTTTTGAATTCTATGTGAAACTTTTTATTCTCGGAGTCGATTGACTTGAAAATGTGTCTACATATACTTCAGTTAAAATGATGAGACATGTGTATCACAGTTTTTCCGAAATCATCCCCCAATTTAAAATTCCATGTCCTGACTGGCTGACTGAAATACCAACGCACAGCCCAAACCGCGGGTCCCAAAGATATAAAAATTGGAGGGTGTATTCTTTGTGAAGAGTAAGTTTCAGTTTTTCGAATTTTTTTTTCGGATGGGAAATCATCAAATGACCCAGTGGGGGGGCACACTCTGGGCGGAGCGGAAGGGAGTGTCAGACTTGTACTGACTAAAACCCATCCATGTTCCTTCTTTGCCCTTTGTGTTCCAGGGCCACGGTATCTCTTTCGAACAGTCCCGCAGCCCTGGCAGGCATCGGTCCTTGCAGACCCCTACATCGTTGCTGACATCTCTTTGAGGCGCGCGTGGAACACGAACGTGCCATCGACACGGCCTGTCGTCAAAAGACGGCCGGACGGCGAGCTAGCCCATAGCTCGCCGTCCACAGGCCCGCGCCTACGGTGGCCGGGAGCCACCACGTGACCCCCGACGCCCAGGGCGTCTCCCGCGGCGGCTGGGACGTGAGGTTCTTTCCCTCTCACGTCCCGCCACCTCCTTCACTAGCATGACTGCTTCGCAGAAGGAGGTGACGGCTTCCCATTCCCTCTCGCTCCGGACCATGGCTTGAACCAGGGCCGGACGCGACAGTGCCGAAAAGGCGGACGCTCTGGCCGCCAAGATGAGGGAGGTCCTCAACCCTGAGGACGTCCGGGTCTCCAGGCCAATGAAAACCGCAGAGGTGCGGATTGCTGGTCTGGACGACTCCGTGACGTCTGAGGAGGTGGTGGCGGCCGTTGCCCGAAGCGGAGAGTGTCCGCCGGACAAGGTGCGGGCCGGCGATATTCGCACCGACGCCACCGGACTCGGCGTGGCCTGGGTTCGGTGCCCTGTGGCGTCGGCGAAGAAGATCGCCATAAGCGGCAGATTGCTGGTTGGCTGGGTTGCAGCGAGGGTGAAACTCCTGCAGCCCCGGGCTTTGCGGTGCTTCCGATGCCTGGAGAAGGGGCACGTCCGGGCAAAGTGCACCGCTGAGATTGACCGTAGCGACCTTTGTTATCGCTGCGGTCAGCCCGGCCACAAGGCGGCCCAGTGTTCCGCGGCGCTCAACTGCAGCTTGTGCTCGGCTGCAGGGAAGCCAGCGGGACACAAAGTGGGCGGAGGGGCCTGTGGCGCGCCTGCCAGCAAGGCCAAGAAGAAGAAGAAGAGGAGCACTAAGCCTGCCGGGGAAACCTCGCCGCCCCCGCAGGCTAGTAGCTCCGCGGCCGACTCCCGGCCCAGGACCGTTGCCGAGGGAATGGAGTGTCAATAACGGCACAATTCCATTTCCTCCAGGGCAACATCAATCACTCTGCCAGAGCTCAGGATCTTTTACTCCAGAGCATGGCAGAGTGGTCGATCCACGTGGCTGTGGTCGCCGAACCGTACTTCATCCCCGCCCGTGACAACTGGCTGGGGTGCGCTGACGGTTTGGTGGCCATTATTGGCGGGACTCTGATCGACCCGTCTCGGGGCCGCGGCTGGGTTGCTGCGGTCTCGGGCGGCATCGTCATCGTGGGGGCGTATTTCTCCCCCAACAAGAGTCTCGCCGACTTTGAGGGTTTCCTTGTCGAGTTGGGCGCCGTCGTAGGCCGCTATCACCCTCGTCCCGTTCTGGTGCTCGGGGATCTCAACGCCAAGTCATCGGCGTGGGGATCTCCGGTCACTGACCCTCGGGGCGAGGTGCTGGAAGAGAGAGAACGACCAGACCAGTCGTCACCGCCCGGTGACGACTGGTCTGGTCGTCCTGAATCGGGGTTCGGAATTCACGTGCGTGCGGCAGCGGGGCGGGTCGATAGTGGACGTCTCGTTCGCTAGCCCCTCTGTCGCCAGCCGAGTCCGCGACTGGCGTGTCGCCGTGGAGGTGGAGACGCTGTCGGACCATCGGTATATCCGGTTCAACGTCTCCGCCCAGACCGCGAGCGGCCGCCATCCAACAACCCCGATTAACGACGGCCCGCGTTGGGCGCTTAAGCGCATCGACAAGGAACTACTCGAGGAAGCTGCCTTAGTCCAGTCCTGGATTTGGGAGTCGACGACGGACGGCCCCGTCGACGTCGAAGCGGTGGCGCTGTGGTTTCGCGGGGCGATGACGCAGGTCTGCGACGCGTCCATGCCCCGTGTCCGCCAACAGTCCGCAAGGCGCCAGGTGTACTGGTGGACCGACGAGATCGCGCGGCTGCGCGTTGAGTGCGTTGCGGCTCGCCGCCAGTACACGCGATACCGGAGACGACGTCGACGGGATTCCGTCGAGGAAGACGCGCGGTATGAGGCGTACCGCGCGTCCAAGGAGACTCTGCGGCTGGCCATCGGCGACTCTAAGTCGCGTGCCAGGGAGGAGCTGCTGGGGTCCCTAGATCGGGATCCGTGGGGGCGCCCCTACCGTTGGGTACGGGGCAAGTTGCGTCCCTGGGCGCCTCCACTGGCGCAAAGTATGGAGCCCCAGCTGCTAGAGGCGGTGGTATCGGCCCTCTTCCCTGAGCGAGCGGGACACGTTCCCCCGGCGATGGCTTCGCCCTCAGCCGCAGACTCTCCAGAAGAGGAGGGCACCGATGTCCCCGAGGTGACGCAAGCAGAGACGAGAGCGGCCGTGTCGCGACTCCGGGCTAAGAACACAGCGCCCGGGCCCGACGGAGTTCCTGGTCGAGCTCTCGTCCTGGCTCTGAAGGAGCTAGAGCCCCAGCTGAGGGGGCTCTTCACGGCATGTCTCGAGCAGGGTCAGTTTCCCAGTGTGTGGAAGGAGGGGAGGCTGGTCCTGCTCAGGAAGGAGGGGCGCCCCGCGGACTCGCCGTCCGCGTATCGGCCCATAGTGCTGCTCGACGAGGCGGGCAAACTTTTTGAGCGAATTATCGCAGATCGCCTCGTCAGCCACTTGTGCAGGGAGGGGCCGAACCTGGACGACAACCAATTTGGTTTTCGTCGGGGGCGCTCCACCATAGACGCCATCATGCGCGTGAGGGCCCTGGCGGAGGAGACGGTGTCCCGGGGTGGGGTGGTGCTGGCGGTGTCTTTAGACATCTCCAACGCATTCAACACCCTACCCTGGAGTTGTATCCGGGAGGCACTGAAATACCATCGCGTGCCTCCCTACCTCCGCCGTACGGTAGGGGCTTACCTGGAGGGTAGATGCGTCACCTATCGGGGACGTGACGGTGCCGGTCGGCACCTCATGTCGTGCGGTGTTCCGCAGGGATCGGTCTTGGGACCGCTCCTGTGGAACATCGGCTACGACTGGGTGCTGAGAGGCGAGCTCCCGTCGGGCGCCGACTTGACGTGTTATGCGGACGACACGCTTGTCGCTGCCCGGGGGAGCTCGCACTGGGAGGCAGCGTTGATAGCCGCGGCTGCGGTGTCACAGGTGGTGAACCGCATCCGGCGCCTGGGCCTGGAGGTGGCCCTAAACAAGTCGGAGGCCATGGTGTTTCATGGCCCCCGACGTGCGCCGGCGCCGGGATCACACATCGTGGTCAGCGGGGCCCGGATAGCTGTCGAGTCCACCATGAAGTATCTGGGATTGGTGCTCGACAGCCGATGGGAATTCGGGCCCCACTTCCGGCGGCTGGCGCCCAAGCTGATGGGTGCAGCGGGCGCGCTGTCAACGTTGCTTCCCAACTTGGGGGGCCCGAGCGCCGCCTGTAGGCGGTTGTACGTGGGAATCGTGCGGTCCATGGCCCTGTATGGGGCCCCTGTGTGGGCGATGGACTTGACGGCCAGCACTCTCGCCATTCTGCGGAAACCGCAGAGGGCGATGGCCGTCAGAGTCGTCCGCGGGTACCGCACGATTTCCTACGAGGTGGCTTGCGTCCTGGCCGGATCCCCGCCCTAGGACCTAGAGGCGAAAGTACTCGCGTCATTACATCGATGGCGCGAGGAAGAGCGGGCACGGGGCTCGAGGCCGGTGCAGCGGCAGATCGCGCTGCGCCGAGACGAGCTCCGTCAGGTCTTGGTGGCGGAATGGCGGCAAAGGTTTCTGCGCCCTGCCGCCGGCCTCGCTACCGTCGAGGCGATCCGGCCAGTACTCGACGACTGGCTCGGGAGAAGGCACGGCTCCCTGTCGTTTAGGGTGACGCAGGTGCTGTCGGGGCACGGCTGCTTCGGCAAGTACCTGTGCCGCATAGACAGGGAGCCGGACGCTCGGTGCCACCACTGCGTCGATTGCGGGGAGGACACGGCGCAACACACGCTCGCCGAGTGCGTGGCTTGGGAGGAGCAGCGCCGTGTCCTCGCAAATGAAGTAGGAGGCGATCTGTCGCTGCTGGCCGTAGTGCGGAGGATGGTCGGTAGCGCAGAGTCGTGGGACGCGGTGGTGTCCTTCTGCGAGAACGTGATGTCGCAGAAGGAGGCTGCGGAGCGGGAGAGGGAGATCTCGACTCCCTTCCCCGGCCGCAGAAGACGCACCGGGCGCAGGAGAAGGGCGACAACGCCCTTTTCCGGCCCCCATGAATGGGTCCAGGGGCGAGGGACTTGGGGAAGTCCCCGCCCCCTATTCGATGGACCCGATGCGGAGGCGCGCGCGGGTGTCGGCGCGCGCCTCTGAGGCGATGCACGGGGTAGTCGAACGCCTCACTACCCCGTGCAGGAGACGAGGCCCGGACAGACCGGGCCAGCACTAGTGTGGGGCTGCGGAAGAATCTGGATTCCCGCGGCCCCGCGCGCACGTGCGAGGAGACACCGGGGTGGTTTTTAGTCAGTTTGAGTCTGACAGACCCCTCCGCCCGCCCCAGGGCGGAGGACATCCGTGAGGATTTTCCACCCCGACAAAAAAAAAAAAAAAAAAAAAAAAAGGGCCGGACGCGAGAGATCGCCGCCGCCGATCGCCGCAACGAGGACACGACGGTGCTCCGCCCAAGCGGGGCAGACCTCCACGGTATGTTCCACCGTGTCCTCCGGACGATCCTCACAATGGAAACACCCGGGCGTTTCCTCCCGCCCGATCCGGTGCAGGAACCTCCCGAAACAACCGTGTCCGGTGAGGACCTGCGTCTGGCGGTAGGTGAGGGCGCCGTGGCGCCTCTCTAGCCACTCCTCAAAGAGGGGACTTATCGCCACTATGGTGGCGTACCCTGCACGGGGTTGCGACAGTCGCTCTCTCCATGTCGCCATGAGATCACGCCGGAGGTCTGTCCGCTGAGCGGCAATTTGCCGCGGCAGCGGAGTTTCCAACCGACTTAGTGCCTCCACGCGCCATTCGTGCAGGCGCGCGAGGACTATCGCCTCCAGATCCCATGGCGGCAATCCGGCAAGGAGGCTAGCCGCCTCACCGGAGATCGTGCGGTACCCGCGGATTAGCCTTATGGCTATCACCTTTTGGGGCGCGTTCAGGTAGTGGGCGGCTCGCCGCCTCAAAGAACGCACCCACACCGGGGCCCCATAAAGGGCCATGGACCGCACGACCCCCGCGTAGAGCCTCCGGCAGGAGGCGTTTGGACCCCTCAGGTTGGGCAAGAGCCGCTTAAAGGCAGCCCCTGTCCGTTCCAGTTTGGGAGCCAAACGTCGGAAATGCTCCACGAAGTTCCACCGGCTGTCGAGGACGAGTCCTAGGTACTTCAACGTCGACCCGACGCCGATGGAGACCCCTCCTGCCGTCAGTAGGGATCCCGACGGTGACGCATTCCGAGGCCCATGAAAACACATGGCCTCGGACTTGTGCAATGCCACCTCGAGACCCAATTGCCGGATCCTCTCCACGACTATCGCAACCCCGCGTGTCATGTTTTCGGCCGCCGCCTCGTGCGACCTCCCTTGTGCCAGTACCAGCGTGTCGTCAGCGTAGCAAACTACGCTGACGCCGCTAGGGAGGTCGGCGCGCAGCACCCAGTCGTAACCGATGTTCCACAAGGCCGGTCCCAGAACCGATCCCTGTGGAACACCGCACGACATCTCTCGCCGGTTCCATTCTCCGCTCCGACCGGGGTAGATGACGGCCCTATCCGTCAGGTAGTCCCCGACCACACGACGAAGGTAGGTCGGCACCCGGTGATACCGGAGTGCCTCCCTAATGCAGCTCCAGGGCATGGAGTTGAAGGCGTTGGCGATGTCAAGAGACACCGCCAAGACGACCCCGCCCCGGGACACCGCGTCCCCCGTCGTGAGGGCTCTCACGCGCATGATGGCATCCACCGTTGAGCGCCCCTTGCGGAAACCAAACTGGTGTTCCGCAAGATCCGGCCCCATCCCCACGAGGTGCCCGGCGAGGCGGTTGGCAATGACTCTTTCAAAGAGCTTGCCCACCTCGTCGAGCAATACTATGGGCCGGTATGCGGACGGAGAGTCCGCAGGGCGCCCTGGCTTTCGGATGAGGACCAGCTTCCCCGTCTTCCAACGAAGCGGGAACTGGCCTCTCTCCAAGCATGCGCTTAGGAGCCCTTCCAGTCGGGGCCCGAGAGCGTCAGAGGCCAGGACCCAGGCTTTGCCAGGCAAGCCATCGGGTCCCGGGGCGGTATTTCTGGCTTTCAGCCTGCGTACCGCCACTCTCAGGTCTACCCCAGTCACCTCCGGAATGTCGTCATCGTCATCGGTGTGGTCCGCTCCCGGCACCGCACGCGGCGGCGGAGCCATAGGCGGGGGAGGATGCTCCCCTCGCGAAGGGAACAGAGCGCTCACCACGTCCTCCACGAGCTCAGGCCGGAGACTCTGCGTCAGGGGGGGGGGCCTGGGTGCGGAGTTTGTCCCGCACCATCTTGTAAGGGCGCCCCCACGGATCTCCATTCAGAGACTCCAGCATCTCCTCGCGGGCCAGATTCTTGGCCCGCCGAACAGCCTCTTGGAGGGCGGTCTTCGCCGCTCTGTATCCCTCGTACAGCTCCGCCTCAATGGCTGCCGCATCCGGAGGGCGGATGCGTAGCCTGCGATGCCTGGCAAAATTCCTACCCCTTAGAGGGTGAAATGGGGTGTTGAATTTTCTGTGAAACTTTTTACTCTCGGGGTCGATTGACTTGAAAATTTGTGTACATACTCTTCAGATAAAATCCAGTAAATCTGATGTCCAATCTCAAACCAAGGTATCAATATTTCGGGCACGCCGCAATCGCGGCGGTAAGACCCCTCTTTGAGGAGTGGCTGGATAGGCGTCACGGCGTCCTGACCTACCGCATGACGCAGGTCCTCACCGGACACGGAAGCTTCGGGAGGTACCTGTGTCTGATGGGGAAGGAGGAAACGCCTGGGTGTCACCACTGCGAGGACCGCCCGGAGGACACGGTGGAGCATACGGTGCAGGACTGCCCCGCTTGGGCAGGGCACCGCCGTGTCCTCACGGCGGCGATAGGCGGAGACCTCTCGCGCCCGGCATTGGTCGAGGCCATGCTGCGGGGCGAGACGGAGTGGGAAGCGGTCGCCTCCTTCTGCGAAGCAGTCATGCTCGCGAAGGAGGAGGCGGGCCGCGTGAGGGAGAGGACAGCGTCCTCCCTCCACCCCAGCCGCAGTGGTAGACGCCCACGGCGCCGGACGTCGGCAGACGATCTCCGGCCACCGTAGGCGCGGGCTTGCGGGCGGCGAGTAATGGGCGACTCGCTGTCCGACCATGGACCATGCCCGGGTCGACGGCGCGTTGTGTTCCACGCGCGCCTCAAAGAGTGTCAGCATTATGACGGGGCCCCCCTCTAGAGGGCGAAAGCCTGCCGGGGTCGCGGGACTTATAGAATTACCGTGACCCTGGATCATAAAGGGCTATTGAAGGACACCGTGGATTTTAGTCAGTACAAGTCTGACAGTTCCTCCCACTCTGCCCTGGGTGGGAGGACTCATTTGATGATTTTACCACGATAAAAAAAAAAAAAAAAAAAAGGTATCAATATTTCACGTATCTAATTTAATTTATATAACTTCATAATAAAATAATTGCAAGTTATAAGCAAGTACATGTAAATCTATGTATGTATTATAGATAGATACATAGATTACTTATTATTCCAGAAGTAAGATCCCGTGGGCAATTCCCTAACTCCACGCGGGCGAAGCCGCGGGCATAAGCTAGTCTCTTATCTAATTCTAGTTGAGAAATATTTCTATCACATTTTGCATTACCAATTTCACGGTTAATGACTGACCACGTTGCTCTGCATTTGTTTTGACTGTTATTTATGTACTTAATGTTTGAATTTATTTCTGATTTGAAGATAATTTTTTTTAGTATTGATGAATATTTTTTATATCTAAGTTTGTGCGTTAGGGTTTTATTTTTATAATAGAGATACCGTAAACATCGTTTAGTTTTGCAACTGTTTCTGAGACCCTTGCTTATCCATTTTTGTTTATTTGCATTACAATTGTTTATTTTAATCTTAATCTTTGGGAAGCATAAATTATACAATAAACATAAAAACTCGTGAAATTTATTGAATGCATTATTTAAATCAGTTTCGAGATGTACCTCTGACCACGTTAAACTTGCAAGACATTTTTTGAACTTACTTATATTTTCACGGCAATAGTCTTTTTTATACATAAAATATGATTTGGACTTTAAACTTTGCTCTTTTACTGGGAAATCTAAGAGTTGTGCTGTGTCGTGGTCTGATAAGAATAGGGGTAGAACTTCAGTAGAGGATTTTTTTATGTTACTTAGTATGTGGTCTATACACGAGTCTTTACGTGTGGGAACTTTAACGTGCATCTGCAAGTTATAGTTATTGCATAGATCATTTAAGTAGTTGGTGACTTTCCCTTGTTTAAAAGTATTTATATTGAAGTCACCGGCAATAACTATTTTTGTACTTGACCCATATTTTTTAATTGTTTCGCACATAAATTGATCAAGTTTATCCAAAAATACGTTAGGATCAGACTTAGGCGTTCTATAAAGACACACGATTAGTAATTTGTGCAATGAAATTTCAACGCCACAGGCTTCAAATGATTTTTGGGTGGAGTACTTTTTAATGTGGGAAAGCTCGTTATAAACAATACCCTGTTTAGCGAGTATACAGGTCCCCCCTCTCTGTGTGTCTCTACTAAATGCAGCTGCTACAGCGTAGTTATTTAATTTTAAATATTTTTCATTTCCGGCACGCATAAAGGTTTCAGACAAACATAATATGTCTGGTTCTTTATTTATGTCTTGCAACTCCAGCAACGTTAGTTCCAAAATTTCTTGTTTTGAAAGAATACTAGCGATATTTTGGTGCAATATTTTAAAAGTTTTAGGTTCACTTGTTACACTGTTGTTGTTCACGAAAAAGCTGTTTATGATCTATAACTTTAAAATAGTATGGAATAGTACCTTTTTTTGTATGAGTAGAGTTTTCAATATCAGGACAATTTGTAGCGGGGCATTTCATTTGATGACGTGCAAAATAATAAGGGATTGTACCTTTCGATGCTATTACTTGTTTGCTATCAGGTTTTTTACAATTAGTTTGATTACGCAGTATTATTTTCTTCAATTCTTTAAAATTTAAATACTTTTTTTCGTAATCGTAACAGTCAATCGCATAGTTTATAGATTTACATGCATTGTACAATTTGTATTCAGAATCAATATATTTGCAACATTTGTATTCACTGCAAATATTACGTATAGTTTGCTTCAAATCATTTATATTTATGTACATATTATTAAGTGGGCTTAAAACAATTATATAATTATTACTGCATACGTCGAGGAGTTGGCGTAATTGCACAGATAAGATTTTTGTATCATAGTCATTTTCACCCACACAAATTATAAGTTTGTCGCCACTTGATGTTGCAATCTGATGTTGTTAAATTTCGAGATATCCAATCAATCCATTTGTGGCTTGATAATTGTACATCTCAGAATAAAAACTGGTTATCGTTTTCTATGCTAATCGACCTCATCAATAGTGACTTAATAGCCACAAAAACTATCACTATTTTATTTCGAACCGGGTCACACATTTATGTAGTTCCACTCAATTTCAGGAGTTCGCTCTACCTCACAAGAAGCAATAAAAGGATACCTAAAGATCTTAATTCGGTCAGTAGTCATCTGAACAGTCAAACCACGTTCTAGAATGTCACGTCCAATCATAATACCATAACGTAGAAAATGATCAGGCAATACATGAAAACAAATCTCAATACTAATGTCATCGATCTCTACCAAAGACAAAATCTGTATCGTAGAGTTAACGGAAGTCTGCCCTATCCCAGTCATAGTCACAGTCTCATCAATACGCTTTCCTTTAAATTTACAGGCTACAGATTCTTTAATTAAAGAACACTCGGCACCAGAGTCGTAATGAAATGAAAATTGCTCACCAGAGTGACGTAGAGTCCCAGTTGGCGCGTTCAGGAGGCACAGGTCAACCCTCTTTTCATTGACAGGCTTGGATGACCCGGAGTCGGCGCTGCTCCTCTCATTGCGCCGTGGGCAGCTCGATGCGTAGTGGCCTTGCGCGTGGCAGTGGAAGCAGCAGGCCTAGCCAAGTTACAAACGTCTCTTATCGAATGTCTTTCTACAATCGTTGACGCCTCGACGTAAACGATTTGAGAAAACGCTAAGTTGGTAGCCAACTTCACACGACTCTATTAAAACTAACGGGATCCCGTTAGTTTTAATAGAAATGTTAGTGACCATGATAGTTTAAAATCTTATAACTTCACACGACTCAGTCGATCGCTCGTTCTCCAATGTTTATAGAAAAAACCTCTACTTTAGTCTATGGTGAGCGTTCCTACCTACGTCAAACTAACGTCAAATTCACAGTTGTTTACTTTATGCGCGGGCTGAACTTTTGTTTTGAATTGTTAAGAAAGGAATAATTCTTTTATGTGATAAAAAGTAAGCGAAATAAGGAACAAGTTCTTCTTATTATTGGTTTATTATAATATTGCAGTGCGGAATGTAATTTTAAACATTACTGTGACTCGAAATGATATGATATGATCCTGCATTTAATTGAAAGATACAAGTGAAGTGATAACTTTTATAGGATCGAATCTAGATCTCGAGCAAGTTCGCAGCTTTATTGGAATTCATAGAAAGGTACGATAATTATTAGTTATTTCGTAAATATCTTCCTGTGTTATTCGAAATTCTATCATACTCGGGCACTTGAAAGTTTGAAACATAAACAATGACGTGATACACGACACAGCTGAATCATATAGACGCCTATTGTTATCGTTAACTCTTGGGTCTCGGCGATCGCTCAGTGGTCGTTCAAAAACTTCGACATCGTTTCGTTAGCGCTTGTCAAAACTGTAACTTGGCTACGATTTATATGGGATCTAGCGATAAACATTGTAGAAACGATTATATTTCATTCTATAATTTTGAACGCTCAGATAAATTGTATACTTGTCTACGAATTTTCTATTCGTTTGTTTTGACCACGTGACTTAACGTTGAGATGATGTCATTCCCATACATTTGATTAGCTTTCTATTAGCGTTAACGATTGTAGATTGTCAACTTGGCTAAGCCTGCAGGTGATCCCGGATGCATGAGGCTTCGCAGTTGTCGATGAACCCCTCCCGTTGCCATTGCTATGGTTGTGGTGCTTCGGCGTAGCTTGAGTATCCTGTTTCACGTCCTTGCGGTAGCAGTGCACGGATTTGTGACCCGGCTTGCCGCAGATAAAACACTTCGGAGGCTTTTTTTTTTTTTTTTTTTTTTTTTTTTTTTCGGATGGGAAATCATCAAATGACCCCCCCCACTCTGGGCGGAGCGGAAGGGAGTGTCAGACTTGTACTGACTAAAACCCATCCATGTTCCTTCTTTGCCCTTTGTGTTCCAGGGCCGCGGTATCTCTTTCGAACAGTCCCGCAGCCCTGGCAGGCATCGGTCCTTGCAGACCCCTACATCGTTGCTGACATCTCTTTGAGGCGCGCGTGGAACACGAACGCGCCATCGACACGGCCTGTCGTCAGAAGACGGCCGTACGGCGAGCTAGCCCATAGCTCGCCGTCCACAGGCCCGCGCCTACGGTGGCCGGGAGCCACCACGTGACCCCCGACGCCCAGGGCGTCTCCCGCGGCGGCTGGGACGTGAGGTTCTTTCCCTCTCACGTCCCGCCACCTTCTTCACTAGCATGACTGTTTCGCAGAAGGAGGTGACGGCTTCCCATTCCCTCTCGCTCCGGACCATGGCTTGAACCAGGGCCGGACGCGAGAGATCGCCGCCGCCGATCGCCGCAACGAGGACACGACGGTGCTCCGCCCAAGCGGGGCAGACCTCCACGGTATGTTCCACCGTGTCCTCCGGACGATCCTCACAATGGAAACACCCGGGCGTTTCCTCCCGCCCGATCCGGTGCAGGAACCTCCCGAAACAACCGTGTCCGGTGAGGACCTGCGTCAGGCGGTAGGTGAGGGCGCCGTGGCGCCTCTCTAGCCACTCCTCAAAGAGGGGACTTATCGCCACTATGGTGGCGTGCCCTGCACGGGGTTGCGACAGTCGCTCTCTCCATGTCGCCATGAGATCACGCCGGAGGTCTGTCCGCTGAGCGGCAATTTGCCGCGGCAGCGGAGTTTCCAACCGACTTAGTGCCTCCGCGCGCCATTCGTGCAGGCGCGCGAGGACTATCGCCTCCAGATCCCATGGCGGCAATCCGGCAAGGAGGCTAGCCGCCTCACCGGAGATCGTGCGGTACCCGCGGATTAGCCTTATGGCTATCACCTTTTGGGGCGCGTTCAGGTAGTGGGCGGCTCGCCGCCTCAAAGAACGCGCCCACACCGGGGCCCCATAAAGGGCCATGGACCGCACGACCCCCGCGTAGAGCCTCCGGCAGGAGGCGTTTGGACCCCTCAGGTTGGGCAAGAGCCGCTTAAAGGCAGCCCCTGTCCGTTCCAGTTTGGGAGCCAAACGTCGGAAATGCTCCACGAAGTTCCACCGGCTGTCGAGGACGAGTCCTAGGTACTTCAACGTCGACCCGACGCCGATGGAGACCCCTCCTGCCGTCAGTAGGGATCCCGACGGTGACGCATTCCGAGGCCCATGAAAACACATGGCCTCGGACTTGTGCAATGCCACCTCGAGACCCAATTGCCGGATCCTCTCCACGACTATCGCAACCCCGCGTGTCATGTTTTCGGCCGCCGCCTCGTGCGACCTCCCTTGTGCCAGTACCAGCGTGTCGTCAGCGTAGCAAACTACGCTGACGCCGCTAGGGAGGTCGGCGCGCAGCACCCAGTCGTAACCGATGTTCCACAAGGCCGGTCCCAGAACCGATCCCTGTGGAACACCGCACGACATCTCTCGCCGGTTCCATTCTCCGCTCCGACCGGGGTAGATGACGGCCCTATCCGTCAGGTAGTCCCCGACCACACGACGAAGGTAGGTCGGCACCCGGTGATACCGGAGTGCCTCCCTAATGCAGCTCCAGGGCATGGAGTTGAAGGCGTTGGCGATGTCAAGAGACACCGCCAAGACGACCCCGCCCCGGGACACCGCGTCCCCCGTCGTGAGGGCTCTCACGCGCATGATGGCATCCACCGTTGAGCGCCCCTTGCGGAAACCAAACTGGTGTTCCGCAAGATCCGGCCCCATCCCCACGAGGTGCCCGGCGAGGCGGTTGGCAATGACTCTTTCAAAGAGCTTGCCCACCTCGTCGAGCAATACTATGGGCCGGTATGCGGACGGAGAGTCCGCAGGGCGCCCTGGCTTTCGGATGAGGACCAGCTTCCCCGTCTTCCAACGAAGCGGGAACTGGCCTCTCTCCAAGCATGCGCTTAGGAGCCCTTCCAGTCGGGGCCCGAGAGCGTCAGAGGCCAGGACCCAGGCTTTGCCAGGCAAGCCATCGGGTCCCGGGGCGGTATTTCTGGCTTTCAGCCTGCGTACCGCCACTCTCAGGTCTACCCCAGTCACCTCCGGAATGTCGTCATCGTCATCGGTGTGGTCCGCTCCCGGCACCGCACGCGGCGGCGGAGCCATAGGCGGGGGAGGATGCTCCCCTCGCGAAGGGAACAGAGCGCTCACCACGTCCTCCACGAGCTCAGGCCGGAGACTCTGCGTCAGCGGGGGGGCCCGGGTGCGGAGTTTGTCCCGCACCATCTTGTAAGGGCGCCCCCACGGATCTCCATTCAGAGACTCCAGCATCTCCTCGCGGGCCAGATTCTTGGCCCGCCGAACAGCCTCTTGGAGGGCGGTCTTCGCCGCTCTGTATCCCTCGTACAGCTCCACCTCAATGGCTGCCGCATCCGGAGGGCGGATGCGTAGCCTGCGATGCCTGGCGTACAGGTGCCGCGCGGCAACGCACGCCTCGCGCAGAGACGTCAGCTCTCGCGACCACCAATACACCTGACGCCGGGCGCTTCCTGGCCGAACACGGGGCATTGCCACGTCGCAAATCCCGGACATGGCCTCCTGGAACCAACCCGCCTCGTTATTGATGTCGGCAGGCCTGACAGGTGATGACACCCAGGCCTGCACGATCGAGGCTTCCAGGAGGAGCTCCCGGTTCAGCTGCCTCAGCGCCCATCGCGGACCACTCGGGGTCTGTAGGACCGGCGCGCTTGAGGTCTGGGTGGAGACGTCGAACCGGATGTACCGGTGGTCGGAATAGGTCTCCACCCCCTCCATGACGCGCCAGTCAACGACACGCGGCGACAGAGCGGGGCTAGCGAACGAGATGTCCACCACCGACTCGCCCCGCATCCGCACGCACGTGGGGACAGAACCCCGATTTAGGACGACCAGGCCTGTCTCCAGAGCCCAGTCCTCCACCATCCTACCCCGCGCGTCCGTGAAACGAGAACCCCAAGCCAAGTTCTTGGCATTGAAGTCCCCGAGCACAAGCACGGGGAGGGAATGGCTTCCGATGACGACACTCAACTCCGTGAGGGAGTTATGGAACTCGGCGAGAGTTCGGCTCGGGGAGAAGTAGACTCCCACTACTACGATCTCCCCGAACCGTGCTGCTACGCACCCCTGACCCTTCCTGACACTCTCAAGGGTCGGGGTACCGGCGTCGGCCGACGCAATTATGGTCACTGAGCCGCTAAGGTCCTCCACCCAGTCATCCCTGGGCGGGACAAAGTACGGCTCAGCGACCACGGCGATGTTAATCGACCACTGCGCCATGCTCTGGAGCAACAGATCCTGAGCGCAGGCGCAGTGGTTGATGTTCGCCTGGAGAAAGCGTAATGGGGCCGTTACTGGCACTCCATTTCGGCCCCCTCCCGGGCCCCCTGCGAGGGCCCCGCTGCGGAAGTTGCAGCAGTGGCGGCAGCGGCGGCGACAGTGGCGGCGGCAGCGGTGGTGGCGACGGTGGGGGTTTTGGCGGTGGTGGTGGTGGAGGGCCTTCCCTTGCCCCTGGCCTTGGCAGGTGTACCGCAGGCCTTGCTCCCTGCCCGGTGATCGACCGGCTTGCCAGCCGCCGCACATGCGGCGCAGTGCGGTTCGGCGGAGCAAGCCGCGGCCTTGTGACCGGGCTGGCTGCAGCGGAAGCACTGGTCACTGCGGTCTACCTCCGAGGTGCACCGGACCGACACGTGGTGCCCCACATGGCAGCGGAAGCACCTCAGAGGTCTGGGTTCCAGCAGCTTCACCTGCGCCGACACCCAGCCCACCAAGAGCCTTCGGCCCTCCACAATGGCTTTCGCCGCCGTCACAGGGCAGCTTACCGTTACGGTTCGCGTGCCCGACAGGTCCGGACGTAAGGTGCCTGCCTTGACCTGCTCGGCAGGGCACCCACCGGTCCTGGTGACGGCGGCCACCACCTCCTCCTCGGTCACCGAGTCGTCCAGACCCAGGATGCGCAGGTCTGCGCATTTGACGGGCCTGGACACTCGGACCTCGTCCGCATTTAGGGACGCTCCAAGCTTTTCAGCAAGAGCGTCAGCGGACGAGCCACGGGTTTCGCCGGGGATCTCTAGCACTCGAGCCCCTGTTGCGGTGACCCTAAGCCTGAGGCCCCCGGCGATCCCGAGCTCCCCGAGATCCACCGTCGCCTTCGCCTTAGCGAGCACGTCGCGATAGGTCACGCCCCTCTTTTCCGCGTCCGGCTGTAGTGTGATCACTACAGCCGCGGTCTTTGGGGCGCTGAGCCTAGCCGCGATGCCATGCTCCTTTTGTCGGCGCTTCCGCTCCCGCTTCCTGGCCTTTTTGGCCGCCCTTTGCTCCCTCGCTTTCTCTCCGGCCACCTGCCACCCAGTCTCGGCCGCGGAAGGCTTAGGGGGCGGGGGGGGCGGCGGTGGTGGCTGTCTCGGCGGCTGTCTCGCGGCTGGCGCTGGCACATTCGCCGCCTTGCCCTTCTTTTGGGCTGCCGCCTTGCCCTGCTTCAGGGCCGCCGCCTTCCTAACCGGAGCCGGCTTTTCGGGGGCCGACGTAACCCTGCCGGAGGGCTGGCTGGACGGCCCCGGTGCGGAGGCCGCAGCAGCCGCATATGTGACCGCCCTCGGGCCCGGGGGCGCCTTATTTGCCGCCAGGGGGGGGCGCAGGACAATGCCCTCCAGGACGGAGAACCGCGCCTGGAAGGCAGCCAGCTCCTGCCGAACCAGGTTCAGGACCTGGTTCTCCACCGGCACGGGCTGGCTTGGTCGCTGCTGGCCCCCATTTTGGGGCGCCTCGCGAGAGCCGGACTCGCGCAGACCGGCCAGGTCTGCTCAGAGCTTCTTATTCTCCTCTTGGAGAAGCTCCGTGGCGGCCGTCAGTCGAGCGACCTCCGCCCGCAGTTTGGCCACGTCGTCTGGCGGGGGCCCCGCATATCTGGCCTCCGCTGCCGCCATGATGGAGGCGATCGCTGCAGGTATAGCCTTGTGCCTGGTGGAGGGCTTTTGTTTGCAAGAAACAGCCCTCAGCGCCGCCTCCACCTCCTTCGCAAGCCCGGCCTTACGCTCCGCATCGGAGCCGCCGTCTGCGCCCGCCTCGTCATCAGAGGAGCCCGAACGGGTCACCCCGCGACCGGCGGCCACCCCCGGGTGGCGTCCCTCCTCGGCAAGCCGCGCCGACCTCTCGGTGGCAGAGAGGCCTCTCCCCTTGCCGCGGATCCCGCCACGCTTGCTGGTGGGGATCTTGCGAGCCGAAGCCAGCTCCCCCTCTGACGACGACTCTTGGTCGCCTACCGGCCTGGACCGCTTGCGGAGGAACTCCTTGTTCACCGCAGCAGCCCCGGGCCTCCCGCGCCGGGAGCTCTCTGAGCCTCCCGCACTCACATCGCTGGATGCGGCGCCGGACTCCGACCCCGCATCTCTCTCCTCCCTTCCTTCGCCGTTATCGGCCGTGTTTTGGGTTTTATACTTTGCTTTATCCATGCTGTTCCCACGAGTATGGGGGAAATAAAAAGTCCATCTGGGCAGTGCCCCCTGTACCCAGATAAGCCATTGCCAGGCCCGGCAGTGGTTCGCACTAGCGACTGATTTTCCATAGGAACCCGTCAGCCATACATCTCCTCGCGGTGCGCCGCCGCTTGAGATTCGGGGTAACTTTTTATAGAGGTTTTCTACCTCGTGGTCCGGGCGGTTAAGCCAAGACCCTCGGTCCCAATCGAAGCCGCGAGACGTGTTCCACGACACTTCGACGGTGGGATTACGATATCGACGGGGACAGTGAATGACTGCGTCCTTCACTGTCTGCTCGGAGGCAGGGTAAGTGCACACCGAGCCCGCCCTTGCTCCTCCGCTGTGCCCTCTGCTTTTCAGAGGGTCACGCGGAGCAACGCCCCCTTGGTCCAAGATGGACCCCTCCCATGTCAGAATATTAGCCATGGACAGTAACATTCCCCGAGGAATAAGAATCTCTTCCCATTCCTCGGGGAAGGATACTGCCCACGCCCAGGGTGCACCGGCCCAGCAACTGCTGTTCCCTCCAGACGTATCGAGAGGGACCGGCAGCCATCAGGCACACGTGGAGGAATTCTGACAACGCACCCCACACTTCGGAGGCTTCACAGTACTATTCGCTTTGTACCGCTTTTCAGGGGCATCGCGGTCATCGCTAGGTAGCTTTCTCTTCATAAAAGAAACCGCTTACAGCTCTTGCTGTAGCTGGCCACGTGTCTAAATATCGGTCGTGAAAGATAGGCGTTGCATACGGCGATCGAATTGAGAAATGTGAGCCAATATAGTAGCAATAGCCAAACGTTCGGTACTAAGGCCATTCCATCTCGCCACGATCGATGTCATTAAACTAGCAGCGTAGGAAGCAAGACACTCGTTTTCTTTAGGCCTGCTACTTTGCAAATCAATCAGAAACGAAGCAATGGTAGTGGAATTATCGTACCTTGCAATAAAAAGTCGCTTAAAATCGGTCCACGTCATCCCAGGAAACGACACGGTAGATAGCCAGGTAGAAGTTCCTCCCTTCAAAGCGCGGCTTAGAGCGACCATAAGCGGGGCGCCATGTTGGTCTTGGTCCGTCAAGCACATCTCTGCAGTCATCACCCAAGCACGTGCATTCACATCTTGTTTCTCAGGATCGAAATCCGGTAAACGAAAGCCATGTGACGACGTAGTAGGTGTTTTCATGGCTTGAATCAGCGTCAAAAAATTACGGTTCTGTTGTTCCAACAAACGCATCCATTTTTCGTCGCTAGCGTCTTCATTTTGAACACGTGGGTCGTCGTGGTCCAATCCCACTTCTGATAACGGAGGTTCGTTATCAGTGGGTCACGACATCGGAAATAACACTCACAAAACCTTCGTTAACACTTTTAATTACTTCCTAACACGCACTCAATACAAAATAATCAAAGATGCCTGAGATATGGCTCGATTAAGAAAGGACTTAGGAACGCGGGAAGTTTAGCGCGGAGTAACGAACGTCTACCCAGACTGCCGGGCCGATTTAAAGTGCCCCTCACTCAACTGTCACCGCACACGTGGCCCTACCCCAGTTACAGGTTAGCCAACCTACCTGTCAACGTCAGTACCTGTCAATGTCGAATAGCTGACTATACTTCCGGATCGACATATTTTGACTCGATTATTTGCTCGGTGTCGCCATTACACCACGCTAACCATCCCCAAGTTATTACTAGACGTTCCCAAACGTTAGCTGTCAAATCTAACTACACAGTTCCTCCAGATAGATGACGCTGATATCAGACAGACTGATAAGCGTCGACGCTTTGACAAATATATATATATATCAAGCTTTGAGTGTCAGAATGGTTACTTCTTATTTACTGTGTCTAAATTATCTCTAAAAAGGTGTGTAGGGAAAAGGGGTTTTGTCAAGAAAAGCACAGAGAGACAAGACAATTCATTTATTTCGGTTAGGCTCGTCATATTTATAGGTAACGTCAATTACCTATCAAGCTACGTCCATTCGCAAACCTAGGTCTTCGTGGAGAAGAATGGACAAGAAACTCCACGGTAACATCTTTTAAATATGATACCAGGACAATTATACGTTGTCCTGGACCATTCTCAAGTTATAACAATTTATCAGTGTAGATAAACAATAAGCAATATAAGCCAAATAATAACATATTTCTAGCACATAGTTATCAGGAATATTCATAGTATAATAAGATAATTTCAAATAACTTACATAAACATTGTAGAACCTTAAGGTAATCCAAACAGGTTCCAGCTTTACATATTTGGCATCTCCATTACTATGTTACTTTCAAACGTAATACTATTCACATGGTACACACAATATACCAATCAGGGTATATCTTAACCCTTCGAACACTTACAGCATAAAAAGCCCCGAATTGGCGGCAACATCTATTTTTATACCCGTCAAATCATAATCATACCCATCAAAGATAGCCGCCATAATAAACCAATGGCAAATGGTCATACATTAAACCTAAATAACTAATAACGTAGATAATAATTAACAAATCCTGTGTAAGGGAACTATTTTAAAACTTCATTACATAATTTAGCAATCTAGTATGTATTTATTTGTAATATTTATGTTTAATCCCATAAAATATGAACATCAACTGATAGTTCAGAGAATTGATTAAAACAACTTGATATATTTAAATTGCAAGATAAGATCTAGGAAACATTATAAATATCATTTAATTATTACTAATTCATTTATTAGCAATATAAAGTAAATAAACATTTAACTTGATTATTCAAATATCACAACTATCTTTCGTTTTGAAACTAAGCCTTTTAAGCCACAATGGAAACTATTTCTATAAAATACATCGGGCTATAAAATATCTCTGGGAAAATGTATATTAGGTTTATTTGAAATTAGAACCTTTCTGTTCTCAAGATATTAATTTACGATGATAATTAACTTACAATATTCTTGAAATGCAATGTCGCCATACGTCAATGTTATTTCACATCTGATAGCCGACCTTGCTACATTTTATTGTTATTAATTTGGTCGGATATTCTCATAAATATAAGGCTATGCTATCACCCGCGTGGAGTTAGGGAATCGCCCACGGGATCTTACTTCTGGGATAATAAATAATCTAAGTATCTATCTATAATACATACTTACATAGATTTACATGTACTTGCTTATAATAATAATAATAATGATGCTACATTTGATCGGCTGCGCGCGGAAATGCAGATTAACCCTACCAGCAACCCTCTCCCATCCCAGAACGTCACACATGTGCCTGCTGTACTACCACTGCGGGCAAATCAACATGCTGAGGAAGAGGATGACAGGGCTTTATCTGCAGATAACCTGTGCAATGTGGAATTAAGGAGTGCTCTGGAGGGTGCGATTCGTGAGTATCGGTTCATATCACCTGATCTTAGGCCACGGTTACCACGTTTGCCCATGAATAAAAAGAATAAAGCACTGGTGTGCCCTGGATGCGCTGTTACCAAATTTTATTGAAAGCAGCGCAAACCTTTACGATACACACTCAATCTTGTTTTGCACGGCTGTTGCGGCATGTCGTGTAGCCAATGTCAAACCAAACACTGACAGTGCTACACGACCAAAATCTACCGTACCAGCCTGGCAATGCAGGATTGAGCGTCGTATTAATGAGGCCAGGGTACTCATCGGGAAGCTCACTTGCTTCAGGGAGGGCAATACACGCCCAAGGGTGATGCGCTTTGTGAGGCGGGCATTCTCGGGAACTGATATTATTTATTTATTATTTATTTATTTATTTACCACCAACCATAGCAACATTACAGACCAAGTCCAATACGATGCTAAAACAGAATTAAACAACATAAACAGTAAAATTACATTAAAAAGAAATTAGTCTCCGAGAATACATGTCAAGAGTCACAGAGCGCATCGACTTCCTGAAGCAGAAAGTTTATGCATGGGCTAACCGTATCCGTCGGTATAGGCGAAGAGTGGATCGATATACTCAGAACCGTATGTTCCAGAGTGACGAAAGGTGGGTATATAGAACATGGGAGCGGCCTGTTACCATTCAAGGAATGACTGACGTGCATCTGCCGGATAACGACGCCATGAATGCTTTTTGGCGAAGTATTTGGTCGGTGCCGGTCGGTCACACTGAGGGTGATTGGATGCGTGTTGTTGAGCGAGCGTGTGACTCAACTCCGGAAATGGAGGCCATTTCTATTAGTCCATTGGACGTTGCCTGTGCAGTCCGTCCGTTACCTAACTGGAAATCTCCAGGGCCGGACGGACTGCACAATTTTTGGATTAAATGGCTACAAAGGTCACACGCTTGTTTAGCCTCACAATTCCAGTCATCCTTAGAGACTGGGTCCCACCATTCTTTACAACAGGAGTTACCCACCTGCTCCATAAATCGGGTAGTACTGCGGAACCTAAAAACTATAGACCAATTACATGTTTACCGACGGTCTATAAAGTTCTAACGTCCATTCTGAGAGCAAAAATTGTTCGTCATATAGATAGCAATTCAATTATGTCTATTTCTCAGAATGGATGTAGGAAGAGGTCCCGTGGTACTAAGGAGCTGCTCCTTATCGACATGGCCATAAGCCAACAGGTTCGTCGCTTCCGGAGGGATCTGTCGACGTGTTGGATAGATTATAAGGCCTATGACTCGGTGCCACATACATGGCTCATGAGGGTGCTGGAGTTGTACAAAATAGATGCAGCTCTTCGCCCTTCTTGATGTCGTGTATGGGGCAGTGCAAGACGGTCCTTCTTTATCCAGGATGTTGGCAGGTTCTTGGGAACGATGAACCGATTAGGATTGAGCGAGGAATATTTCAGGGTGACAGTTTGAGTCCGCTTTGGTTTTGCTTGGCCTTGAATCCCCTGAGCACACTGCTGGAGGATTCAGGTCTAGGTTACCGGTTGAGGAGAGGTGGTCAGGTTATATCTCACCTCCTTTACATGGATGATTTGAAAATATTTGCTCCCAGCAATTTGCAACTGATGGAGCTACTAAAAGTGACTGATACTTTTAGTAGCGCCATCAGGATGGGATTTGGTGTGGACAAATGTGCGGTCATGCATGTAAAGCGAGGGGAGATTATGGAATCCGTGGGAACTCAACTTTCGGATTCCATATTACTTAGATCCCTCTCCTCAACCGAGACCTACAAGTATTTGGTTATGTCGGAAGCATTAGGCATCAATGCTGCCGACATGAAACAATCATTGAAGGAGCGCTTCTTTGGCCGCCTAAATAAAGTGTTAAACAGTCTTTTATCAGGCGGAAACAAGGTGCGCGCCTTTAATGGTTGGGTCATGCCGGTATTGATGTATTCTTACGGCATACTCAAATGGACTCAGACGGAACTTGACGCCCTGGGCCTGCAGTCTCGACATAGATAGCGATGTCATCGCAAACTACCGATCGCTAAATATTAGCGAAAAAATTCGCTTGCCGTAACGACGATAACGATAAATGCAAGTCTCGATAGCCGAGATAGCGAGCAAAATTGAGAATTTTCTTGACTTTGCGATGTCGGTACGCTAACGAAAATCGTATTCATAGTGCGGTGATTTTATAATATTTTTGGCATGGCTTCTGGGCCTTTGTACCATTAGTGCGGTGATTTTATTGTAAAATATTGACAGTTAAAAAAAACCTTGTATTATAGGGAAAATTGGTGGACAAGATATTCTCAAATAATTATTTTTCTTTGAAAATTGTACAGACGATAGGTAAACCTTAAGATGTTAACACTTTTTGCATCGAAACGTATAAGTAGCTTTTAATATCGATTTTATGGTCATTCAGGTAATTCAGTTGTTTTAATGTCTATTATGACAGATGCAAATTGATGTATAGAACATTCTTGTTACTTTAATATAGTTATTTTAGTCATTTCTTTTGATTTTATGTCATACTAGCTTATGCCCGCGGCTTCGCCCGCGTGGAGTTAGGGAATTGCCCACGGGATCTTACTTCTGGAATAATAAGTAATCTATGTATCTATCTATAATACATACATAGATTTACATGTACTTGCTTATAACTTGCAATTATTATTATAAAGTTATATCAATTAAATTAGATACGTGAAATATTGACACCTTGGTTTGAGATTGGACATCGGATTTACTGGATTTTATCTGAAGAGTATGTAAACAAATTTTCAAGTCAATCGACCCCGAGAGTAAAAAGTTTCACAGATAATTCAACACCCCATTTCACCCTCTAAGGGGTAGGAATTTCGAAAAACTGATACTAACTCTTCACAAAGAATACACCCTCCAATTTTCATATCTCTGGGACCCGCGGTTTGGGCTGTGCGTTGGTATATCAGTTAGCCAGTCAGGACATGGAATTTTAAATTGGGGGATGATTTTGTGATACACGTATCTCATAATTTTAACTGAAGTATATGTAGACACATTTTCAAGTCAATCGACTCCGAGAGAGTTTCACAGAAAATTCAACACCCCATTTCACCCTCTTAGGGGTGGAATTTCAAAAACCCTTTCTTAGTGGATACCTACTCTCCACAAAGAATACATTCTCCAAATTTCATGTCTCTAGAACCAGCGGTTTGGGCTGTGCGTTGATATATAAGTCAGTCAGTCAGGACATTGAATTTTAAATTGGGGGATGATTTTGGAAAAACTGTGATACACGTATCTCATGATTTTAACTGAAGTATATGTAGACACAATTTCAAGTCAATCGACTCAGAGAATAAAAAGTTTCATAGAAAATTCAACACCCCATTTCACCCTCTTAGGGATGAAATTTCGAAACACCCTTTCTTAGTGGATACCTACTCTTCACAAAGAGTACACTGTCCAAATTTCATGTCTCTAGGACCAGTGGTTTGGGCTGTGCGTTGATATATCAGTCAGCCAGTCAGGACATTGAATTTTAAATTGGGGGATGATTTTGGAAAAACTGTGATACACGTATCTCATCATTTTAACTGAAGTATATGTAGACACAATTTCAAGTCAATCGACTCAGAGAATAAAAAGTTTCATAGAAAATTCAACACCCCATTTCACCCTCTTAGGGGTGAAATTTCGAAATACCCTTTCTTAGTGGATACTTACTCTTTACAAAGAGTACACTTTCCAAATTTCATGTCTCTAGGACCAGTGGTTTGGGCTGTGCGTTGATGTATCAGTCAGCCAGTCAGGACATTGAATTTTAAATTGGGGGATGATTTTGGAAAAACTGTGATACACGTATCTCATGATTTTAACTGAAATATATGTAGACACAATTTCAAGTCAATCGACTCAGAGAATAAAAAGTTTCATAGAAAATTCAACACCCCATTTCACCCTCTTAGGGATGAAATTTCGAAACACCCTTTCTTAGTGGATACCTACTCTTCACAAAGAGTACACTTTCCAAATTTCATGTCTCTAGGACCAGTGGTTTGGGCTGTGCGTTGATGTATCAGTCAGCCAGTCAGGACATTGAATTTTAAATTGGGGGATGATTTTGGAAAAACTGTGATACACGTATGTCATTATTTTAACTGAAGTATATGTAGACAAAATTTCAAGTCAATCGACTCAGAGAATAAAAAGTTTCATAGAAAATTCAACACCCCATTTCACCCTCTTAGGGGTGAAATTTCGAAATACCCTTTCTTAGTGGATACTTACTCTTTACAAAGAGTACACTTTCCAAATTTCATGTCTCTTCAGCCAGTCAGGACATTGAATTTTAAATTGGGGGATGATTTTGGAAAAACTGTGATACACGTATCTCATGATTTTAACTGAAGTATATGTAGACACAATTTCAAGTCAATCGACTCAGAGAATAAAAAGTTTCATAGAAAATTCAACACCCCATTTCACCCTCTTAGGGGTGGAATTTCGAAAAACCCTTTATTAGTGGATACCTACTTTTCACAAAGAGTACACTGTCCAAATTTCATGTCTCTAGGACCAGTGGTTTGGGCTGTGCGTTGATGTATCAGTCAGCCAGTCAGGACATTGAATTTTAAATTGGGGGATGATTTTGGAAAAACTGTGATACACGTATCTCATGATTTTAACTGAAATATATGTAGACACAATTTCAAGTCAATCGACTCGGAGAATAAAAAGTTTCATAGAAAATTCAACACCCCATTTCACCCTCTTAGGGGTGGAATTTCGAAAAACCCTTTCTTAGTGGATACCTACTTTTCACAAAGAGTACACTGTCCAAATTTCATGTCTCTGGGACCAGTGGTTTGGGCTGTGCGTTGATATATCAGTCAGCCAGTCAGGACATTGAATTTTAAATTGGGGGATGATTTTGGAAAAACTGTGATACACGTATCTCATCATTTTAACTGAAGTATATGTAGACACAATTTCAAGTCAATCGACTCAGAGAATAAAAAGTTTCATAGAAAATTCAACACCCCATTTAACCCTCTTAGGGGTAGAATTTCGAAAAACCCTTTCTTAGTGGATACCTACTCTTTACAAAGAGTACACTGTCCAAATTTCATGTCTCTAGGACCAGTGGTTTGGGCTGTGCGTTGATATATAAGTCAGTCAGTCAGTCAGTCAGTCAGTCAGGACTTTGAATTTTATATCTATACTAGCTTATGCCCGCGGCTTCGCCCGCGTGGAGTTAGGGATTTGCCCACGGGATCTTACTTCTGGAATAATAAGTAATCTATGTATCTATCTATAATACATACATAAATTTACATGTACTTGCTTATAACTTGCAATCTATACATGGCAACCCCAGCAATGTTTACATGAGCTGCGTATTTAGTATCGATTAATAATTAAAGTTCTAATTAGGAAAGTGTTAATAGTGGTGCGATCGAGTGTAAAGATTATCATTCTCACATGACATTATTTGTGACGACTTACGACAAGTGTTAAAATAAATACGAAGACATAAAGACGTGACTACATCTCAGTGCTAAACGGACTATGTAAACAATAAATCTGTGTTCAAAATACAACAATAACGCTTATACACCCAATGTTATTGATAAATAATGTCCTCCAGTGCAGTTTTATAAGATTTAAACAAGTTCATTAAAAAAACAACAACAATAAAAACCGTTTACTAAAAATATATCAAAATTATGGACTTTGGACTCGGACCATTGTATGACAACTAGCGCTAAATTCGCCACGAGTGGTGAATAGACGAACCAAATAGGACAGCTACTAGCCGCCAGAGGGCCAAAAACTTACAGGTGGTGATACCATAGTTAAAATTAATTGTTACTTGGTGGAAAATTTTAAATTTTCGGGAACTTTAATTCAATAATTAATATGGACGAAAACGTAACCTGCCGAAACCGAAAATTATTCAGAACAAGTTCATTACGTGACATGAGTGCCGATAGTTCCGCTCTTTTTGATGCGACCATGATGAGTCTACCAAATACCTCATTAAATACCAGCCAAACGATAAATGATCTACAGGAGAAAATTAAACAGATGTCTAATGATTTGCAAAGCGCGCATCAAGAAATTGAAAATTTAAATTCTGAAAATTTCAGACTAAAAACAGATGTACAAAAATACATTAAAATAATAAATGCCTACAAGGAAATAAATGCGACCGATACAAATAATCTGACTCCTCGTTCGGGGCGTAAAAGGAAAACCAACCAAAACAATAAAGGTACGCCTACGACGAATGTGCAGCAATCAATTACAACTGTGCGAAATACTAAATGCAATGAATTGCTTTATGAAGAGAAATCAATATCCACAAAATATATTCAAAATGAAGTAGTAAATAAATTAGCCTTAGAACCGACTACAAACACTAGTTTTGTTCACCAAAATGTCACGCAGGCAAATATGTTGGCAGAAACTTCACAACACAATAGGGTATCAAAGTCTGTAGAAAACGTCAATACACCAGAATCTAATCGATTCCCAGAAACTGAATTGAATGTAACCTCGTCTAAAACTCCCTCTCAAACTATACAAGAAAATAAACTAATAAACGTGAAAAATAATGCGAAATGCTTTGAAATCAATAAGAAAAACGTGATCATAATTGCGGACCAGCAGGGACGCTACATTCAAAAAAATCTGCAAAGACTCATCGGTAAAGATTATCAAGTCAAGTCTTTCTGGAAGCCAGGAGCATCCCTAAAGGAAGTTTTACTAACCGAAAAAGCAGAAATCAGTAAACTAAATAAAAACGACTTTGTAATTGTTCTAGGTGGTACAAATGACAAAAATCCGGAAGAAACTCAACTCTGTCTTAGTAACTTTTTAAACAATACCAGAAATACTAATGTTATGATCTCTCAAGTTCTATTTAACAATTATTTAAACGAAACAAAGTTGAATTATGAAATTAAATTTATCTGTTCTCACTACAATCATACAACATACGTAGACATGAATTTCTCATCTTATGTACCAAAGTATCGCTTTTTATCATTACACACATCACAATTAATATTGAAAGAAATCCTAAGCAAGGTTTACAAACAAAATTATGACAGATATGTTAGGGAAAAGTCTACCACCCATACTGCGTTTACTTTTGTTGATAAATGCATTCAGACAGAAATGAATGATTTAGAAAAAGAACACTCTCCAACCAGTAACAGCTTTTTTCGTGTTTAAAAATTTAAGTATTCTTCATCAAAACATTAACGGTTTAATAACTAAATTAGATGAGCTTACTGCACATTTACACTCATTGGGAGAAATTAATGATAATAATCCAATTGACATTATATGCATTACTGAACATAACATGACTATTGAAGACACCAAACTACTCAAACTGCCCAATTTCATATTAGGGGATAATTTTTCCCGTAGTAATAGAAATGGGGGATCGTGTATTTTGATAAAATCTAGACATAAATTTAAAATTGTTACAGAAGCCAAACGCCTTAGTGTCAATAATATTTTCGAATGTAGTGGCATCGAACTTACTGATCACAGAATTATAATTTTATGCGTATATCGACCACCTAAAAATAGACTAGGCCAAATTGACTTATTCTTTACTAAACTAGCCGAATTACTAACGAAAATAGGTTATTCAAACAAAAAAGTTATAGTGTGCGGTGACTTCAACATAGACATTTCTAAAAGTAACAAAGTATCCCAACAATTCGAACAATTATTAGCGAGTTATAATTTAAAACTAACCATTCATCAACCGACTAGGTTAAGTAGCATGACATGCATCGACAACATAGCACATAACATAAGGGGAGCCAAATCAACTGTTCTTGAACTTTCGTTGTCGGATCATACGGCACAATTGTTAAGATGCCCCGTAAAGAAAAGCTACAACATTGAATACTGGTATAAATATAAACGATGTTATTGTGACGAAAATACTAAAACATTTATCAAATGCATTAAGAGTCTTAGTTTTACAGACTGTTACTCAAGTAATGACCCTGAAATAGCCTACAATACATTTTACGATCTATTTAAATTATTTTACGATCTGTGTTTTCCCATAATACGAGTCAAAATACCAATTTCTAAGAAGCCAAAATGGCTAAGCAAGGGAATAAGGTTGTGCTCAAAAAGAAAACGTCAATTGCTATGGAAGTATAGGCTAACGTCAAATCAGAAGGACAAAATTCACTTTAAAGAATATACAAAAACACTACGAACCATAATAAAAAAAACGCAAAAATCACAAAACAATTACTATATTAACTCAGCAACCAACAAGGGTAAAGCAATGTGGAAAATTATAAACAATAACAAGACAGTAACACCTAAAGAGGAAATAAACCAAATAATAGTAAATGATAGAAAGGTTACAAAACCGACAGAAATAGCTCAGTCATTCAATAACTTCTTTATTGATGATATAAAACCGACACCTAGGGTCAATAATAAAGATCTGAAAACACTGACATACAATAAGTCCAATTCAATTTTCATGAAACCAACAGACCCGCTTGATGTAGACCAAATAATAAAAATGCTTAAAAATACTAATAGTACAGGGTACGATAATATTAACACAAAAATAGTTAAAAGTGTATCGCATCTTATTGCTCCAGTACTTAGCCACATTATAAATCTATGCCTTGAACACGGATTGTTTCCCTCGAAACTGAAATTAACGGTTATAAATCCCATTTTCAAAAAAGAGGACAAAGAACAGATGAAATTTTACAGACCAATCGCGTTAATACCAGTCTTCGCAAAAATATTGGAAAAAGTAATTTACAATAACTTATATAACTACTTTGAAGCTAATGACATATTTGCAGATGAGCAATTCGGGTTTCGTAAAGACAGATCCACTAGCGGCGCTCTTTTTAACTTTTTAAGGAAGGTAATGACAGGACTGGATAACAAGCAACATATCACAGCCATTTTTATGGACATGTCAAAGGCCTTTGATCACGTGGACCATCAAATACTCTTGAACAAATTAGAAAAATATGGGGTAAGAGGAAATGCACTAAATCTTATAAAATCGTATTTATCAAACAGATTTCAAGTAACACAAATAACAAAAATAACAAATAATAATAAGTTGGAACAAACATATATGTCAGATCCTAGAACTATTATGTATGGAGTGCCCCAAGGAAGTATTCTTGGACCTCTTTTGTTTATCATCTACATAAATGATCTACCGAAAATTATAAAACAAGAAATGGTACTATTTGCAGATGATAGTACTGCTATTTTTACGAACCTTGACAAAAATAACTATGAAACTGACATTAACAAAGCACTTGAAGATATTATTAAATGGTTAAATGTAAACAATCTAAAAATAAATATTGAAAAAACAAATTACATGACTTTCACAAATAAAAATACTACTTCAAAAAAAAAACTACATATACATTATAAAGGTGAACAAATAAAAGAAGTGAACAACACTAAGTTTCTTGGTATTAATATTGACTCTGAACTAAACTTTAAAATGCAGGTTGATCATGTCTGTAAAAAATTAAACCAGTTTTCATATGCCCTCTACATGCTGAGAAAAGTTGTTAACGAGAGAACATTACTGACCGCTTACCATGCGTATGTAGATTCCACAATAAAATATGGTATTCTTTGTTGGGGAAACTCGAGTAACAAAGAGTTCGCTTTTAAGGCACAAAAAAAGTGCGTTAGAAGTATATGTGGGCTTAAACAGACCGATTCATGTAGAACAGAGTTTACAAGATTACGCATTTTGACATTACCTTCACTTTACATCTATGAAGCAGCAGTAATGATAAAACGTGATTTAAATAACTATGACACATTGAGAAGTGCACGGTATAAAAATGTATTAAGCGGAATTAAGTGTAGGACAGTTAAATTTAAAACTAGTATATTTGGGATAGGAGTAAAAATTTATAACAAACTACCAAATGACGTAAAAAGCAGTGTAACCTTGCATAGTTTTAAAAAAAGACTCAAGGAATTCTTGATTGGTAAAGCCTACTATTCAATCAATGACTTTTTTTGTGACAAAAATACCGGTGACTACACCTATGGATAAGCTATGCTGACATTTAATTTGTATGACATTATTGACTAATTTAATTGTAATGAAACCACTGAATAATTTAATTTTGTATTTAATTTTGTATGACATCACTGAGTAATTCAATTGTAATGAAATCAATGAAAATTTAATTTGTATGACATCAATGAGTAATTTAATTTTAATGAAATCAATGTCCCTACTTACTTATTATTATTTTTTAAAACTGACTTGTGAATGAACAACTTTATTAATGCATGACTAATGATGGACGTTGACTTATGATGAATAATTATTACGATGTTATATAAATATTGAACCAACACTAAACATTGTACACCTTAGAGGTATGTTACAGCGATCCTTTATAATAATCATAAGAACTGATATTTCACCTGTGACAAACAATAAATAAATTTGAATTTGAATTTGAATTTGAATTAAGTATACACTAAGAAAGGGTTTTTCAAAATTTCACCCCTAAGAGGGTGAAATGGGGTGCTGAATTTTCTATGAAACTTTTTATTCTCAGAGTCGATTAACTTGAAATTGTGTCTACATATACTTCAGTTAAAATTATGAGATACGTGTATCACAGTTTTTCCAAAATCATCCCCCAATTTAAAATTCAGTCCTGACTGGCTGACTGATATATCAACGCACAGCCCAAACCGCTGGTTCTAGAGACATGAAATTTGGAGAATGTACTCTTTGTGGAGAGTAGGTATCCACTAAGAAAGGGTTTTTGAAATTCCAACCCTAAGAGGGTGAAATGGGGTGTTGAATTTTCTGTGAAACTCTCTCGGGGTCGATTGACTTGATAATGTGTCTACATATACTTCAGTTAAAATGATGAGATACGTGTATCACAAAATCATCCCCCAATTTAAAATTCCATGTCCTGACTGGATGACTGATATACCAACGCACAGCCCAAACCGCGGGTCCCAGAGATATGAAAATTGGAGGGTGTATTCTTTGTGAAGAGTAAGTATCAGTTTTTCGAAATTCCTACCCCTTAGAGGGTGAAATGGTGTTGAATTTTCTGTGAAACTTTTTACTCTCGGGGTCGATTGACTTGAAAATTTGTTTACATACTCTTCAGATAAAATCCAGTAAATCCGATGTCCAATCTCAAACCAAGGTATCAATATTTCACGTATCTAATTTAATTGATATAACTTTATAATAATAACTAGCTTATGCCCGCGGCTTCGCCCGCGTGGAGTTAGGGATTTGCCCACGGGATCTTACTTCTGGAATAATAAGTAATCTATGTATCTATCTATAATACATACATAAAAGACTTTGCTCAGCGCCCATACATTGTTCGCCCTGGGACCAAGAGCATCGGAAAATTATGTGTTGTGTTGTTGATCATTGGTAAACTCCTGAAAGATCTTATTTTTGTAGCGGACTAGCTGCAGAACAGATATATTTAAGAAAAAGTTACAGATTTTGAGGTTATAATCGAACCATAACCACGAATATTACGGTTAGTTTTTCATAGCTCAGAGTGATTTTTAAGAAACAAAAACAACAGCCGTGTGTGTAAATGCAACTTTTAATTCTAAAATCTATTTAACATTACGTTTTGTATTTGTGTTAAAATAGAATCACATGATTAAAAAATCACATGTTTATATTGTAGCTTCTATTTGCACTTTATTCGAAATAAATAAAAATGAGATTCAGATTATAAAAATTAAACATTCATTCGCATTTAAAATTCAATCGATCGATTATTACAATCGATTGTGCATCCCTGATCTTTTTTTCGATACTACATCGACATGACGTTTGACAAAGATGGCGGATGTTTTCGCGTTAAATACTTCTAATGTTCATTTTACCAAACAGCTAGTCCGTGCTACAAAAGTATTTGCAAAAAATATGATAAAACAGGCAATGAATTATCGTGCATGTCCGATACTTCAGTTGCACAGGGCGATTCTGGACATTGTCCTTTACATGTACTTGCTTATAACTTGCAATTATTATTATCCTCTGGGACCCGCGGTTTGGGCTGTGCGTTGGTATATCAGTCATCCAGTCAGGACATGGAATTTTAAATTGGGGGATGATTTTGTGATACACGTATCTCATCATTTTAACTGAAGTATATGTAGACACATTTTCAAGTCAACCGAGAGAGTTTCACAGAAAATTCAACACCCCATTTCACCCTCTTAGGGGTGAAATTTCGAAAAACCCTTTCTTAGTGGATACCTACTCTTCACAAAGAGTACACTGCCCAAATTTCATGTCTCTAGGACCCGCGGTTTGGGCTGTGCGTTGGTATATCAGTCAGCCAGTCAGGACATGGAATTTTAAATTGGGGGATGATTTTGTGATACACGTATCTCATCATTTTAACTGAAGTATATGTAGACACATTTTCAATTCAATGTACCCCGAGAGAGTTTCACAGAAAATTCAACACCCCATTTCACCCTCTTAGGGGTGGAATTTCAAAAATCCTTTCTTAATGGATACCTACTCTCCACAAAGAGTACATTCTCCAAATTTCATGTCTCTAGAACCAGCGGTTTGGGCTGTGCGTTGATATATCAGTCAGCCAGTCAGGACATTGAATTTTAAATTGGGGGATGATTTTGGAAAAACTGTGATACACGTATCTCATAATTTTAACTGAAGTATATGTAGACACAATTTCAAGTCAATCGACTCAGAGAATAAAAAGTTTCATAGAAAATTCAGCACCCCATTTCACCCTCTTAGGGGTGAAATTTCGAAAAACCCTTTCTTAGTGTATACTTACTCTCTACAAAGAGTACACTGTCCAAATTTCATGTCTCTAGGACCAGTGGTTTGGGCAGTGCGTTGATGTATCAGTCAGCCAGTCAGGACATTGAATTTTAAATTAGGGGATGATTTTGGAAAAACTGTGATACACGTGTCTCATCATTTTAACTGAAGTATATGTAGACACAATTTTAAGTCAATCGACTCAGAGAATAAAAAGTTTCATAGAAAATTCAACACCCCATTTCACCCTCTTAGGGGTGAAATTTCGAAAAACCCTTTCTTAGTGGATACCTACTCTTCACAAAGAGTACACTGCCCAAATTTCATGTCTCTAGGACCAGTGGTTTGGGCTGTGCGTTGATATATAAGTCAGTCAGTCAGTCAGTCAGTCAGTCAGTCAGTCAGGACTTTGAATTTTATATGTATAGATAAATAAAAAGAGAAGGCCTGACTGACTGACTGACTGACTGACTGACTGACTGACTGACTCATCAACGCCCAGCCCAAACCCTTGGACCTAGAAAGCTGAAATTTTGCACAGAGGTTTCCTTTATAATGTAGACAAGGAATAAGGAAGGATTTTTCGAAATTCAACCCCTAAGGGAGTTAAATAGGGGATGAAAGTTTGTATGGAAAATCGTCATTTTTGTAGTTTAAACCATAAAAATTGCTGGTTACCATCCTGGTGAAAAATTAAAAACCACGTGTTTGAGTATTTTTCGAAATTCAACCCCTAAGGGAGTTAAATAGGGGATGAAAGTTTGTATGGAAAATCGTCATTTTTGGAGTTTAAACCATAAAAATTGGTGGTTACCATTCTGGTTAAAAATTAAAAACTACGTGTTTCAGTGATTTTCGAAATTCAACCCCTAAGGGAGTTAAATAGGGGATGAAAGTTTCTATAGAAAATCGTCATTTTTGTAGTTTAACCCATGAAAATCGGTGTTTATCATTGTGGTTAAAAATCACGTGTCAGTGTTTTTCGAAATTCAACCCCTAAGGGAGTTAAATAGGGGATGAAAGTTTGTATAGAAAATTGTCATTTTTGTAATTTTAAACCATGAAAATTGGTGTTTATCATTATGGGGAAAAATAAAAAACCACGTGTTTGAGTATTTTTCTAAATTCAACCTCTAATAGAGTTAAATAGGGGATGAAAGTTTGTATGGAAAATCGTCATTTTTGGACTTTAAACCGTAAAAATGGGTGGTTACCATTCTGGTTAAACATTAAAAACTACGTGTTTCAGTGCTTTTCGAAAATCAACCCCTAAGGGAGTTAAATAGGGGATGAAAGTTTGTATAGAAAATTGTCATTTTTGTAATTTTAAACTATGAAAATTGGTGTTTATCATTATGGGGAAAAATAAAAAACCACGTGTTTGAGTATTTTTCTAAATTCAACCCCTAATAGAGTTAAATAGGGGATGAAAGTTTGTATGGAAAATCGTCATTTTTGTACTTTAAACCGTAAAAATGGGTGGTTACCATTCTGGTTAAAAATTAAAAACTACGTGTTTCAGTGCTTTTCGAAAATCAACCCCTAGGGGAGTTAAATAGGGGATGAAAGTTTGTATGGAAAATCGTAATTATTGTAGTTAAAACAATGAAAATTGGTGTTTATCATTCTGGTTAAAAATCACGTGTTTCAGTGTTTTTCGAAATTGAACCCCTAAGGGAGTTAAATAGGGGATGAAATTTTGTGTAGAAAATCGTCATTTTTGTAGTTTAAACAATGAAAATTGGTGTTTATCATTATGGGGAAAAATAGAAAACCACGTGTTTGAGTATTTTTCTGAATTCAACCCCTAATAGAGTTAAATAGGGGATGAAAGTTTGTATGGAAAATCGTCATTTTTGGACTTTAAACCGTAAAAATGGGTGGTTACCATTCTGGTTAAAAATTAAAAACTACGTGTTTCAGTGCTTTTCGAAAATCAACTCCTAGGGGAGTTAAATAGGGGATGAAAGTTTGTGTAGAAAATCGTCATTTTTGTAGTTTAACCCATGAAAATCGGTGTTTATCATTCTGGTTAAAAATCACGTTTCAGTGTTTTTCGAAATTCAACCCCTAAGGGAGTTAAATAGGGGATGAAAGTTTGTATGTAAAATCGTCATTTTTGTAGTTTAAACCATGAAAATTGGTGTTTATCATTATGGAGAAAAATTTAAAACCACCTTTAAAACCAACCTTTTGATCTGGCAGTCAGTTCTCACACAAAACATAACATCACACCTTAAAGCCCCGAAGGGTTGGGCAGACATGTACCTAATTGTACACACACATTTCGCCAGTTTTATTGAAGTCCCATGTAATAGGGGGTGAGCCTATTGCCATCAACCGGGCACAAATCCAGATTCCGTGGCTGCTGCTGAGAAATTCCTGATGGGATAACCCAATAATACTATTATTCATAGTATTTTTTCATTTGCATATTTTAATGTTAAGTGGAAGAGCGGAGTCACCTAAGGGGGCGTCCATTAATTACGTGAGACGTTTAAGGGGGGGGGGTCGCGCCCAGTATCACCCAATCTCACGAGGGAGAGAGGGGGGTTTCGGCAGATATAACCGGGTTTAATTGGGTCTCACGTGAGATTAGGAGGGAGATGAGGGGGTCAACCCAAATCTCACGACATCCCACCAAGGGGGCAGGGGGTCGAAAAATCGCCTCACGTAATTAATGGACGCCCCCTAACAAAAGCATCTTCTTGCTTAAAAGGTGATCTCCAAATCATGTTTGACAACTTTATGTAATTGAAATAAACAAATTTTTTTTTAACACTTTGCCCGACCCCGGGAATCAATCCCCACGCTTAGTAGTCGCGCTTGCTACCACTAAACCAAAGAGCCAGTCTCACACATGCACACCAAAATTTCCACGCGAACGAAGTCGCGGGCAACAGCTAGTGTATAGATAAATGGGCCTAGCAATTGTAAAACGTTACCAAAAATACAGTTACGGCAGTGTTTGATGTAAAGTAGACTTTGGAATTAAGAATCGATTTCAATCAATCGATTCCGATTTTATTGAAATATTGTTTGACATCTTGCAACATTTAAGTTAGGTTTCGTTGGCGGATGTACTGAGATTCAGTTAGATAAACATTTATTTCATTTTTCTATGCTAGGGTAAAATAAATGTTAATAAAAAACACAAATGTACATGAAAAAATAAGATATAAATTTTGTATAGCATAAAGTTAAGACACGGTGCCACAAAGTGGGGCCTGTCCGTGGGCAATGTCCTTTCATCTTTATACATCAAGCGGTTTTCGATATTTTGTGATGAGTGAGTGAGTGACCTTTCGCTTTTATATACATATTTAGATAGATTTCTCATATTTGAACCTCTCTTTCAGTGCCATAGTTTTAGTGCAAAGAGTAAACACAACTCGGTGACTTTTGTTTGTTTGATTCAGTTTTTTTGTCACGACTTCTGAAGCTAAAGTTATTTTTCACTTTTCTGTGTTTTTGAAGTCGGTTTTATTTTTTGTAGAAAAGATTTTTATTTTTCCATTTTTAGTGTAAATGTATAGCAAATATTTGTATAGGATATTACAATCCTATAGAAATGTTTGCTATACATTTATTTTACATTGTTAAAAATAAATTTTATGGTAATAGGCTTACCCCCAATAAAATGGAAGTTAATATACCTAGCTGTCGCAATCTGGGTGTACTGTACACATCTGCGTACCCCATCAGAGCATACAGCCGTTACGTTATGTTATGATGTTGTGTAAGCAATACACAACCAAGCGATTGCAGCAATCGCGACAGATTTGCTGTCTACTATTGAAGAGTTCCATTGTATAACTCCGAAGATCAGATTCACTAAATTTATAGGGGCCACCGCGGAATAATATTCATCCAAATTTAAAAAAAAAACATCGAAATCGGTTCACAATTGTCGAAGATATCGATAATATAAAATTTGGAGAATCCCCTCGATTTCTCCAGGACCCAATCATTAGATTCTGACATGATGACCATGGGACCACATGAAAAGTATACTGATTCAAACAATGCCTATAAAATTTGAGGGTTGCCCTTAATTTTTCTGGGATTCCATCATCTGATCCTGACTTATACCTTCCATCATTAGCTCAGCAACATTAGATGATGATTCATCATTCATCATCATCGTTTCAGCCGAAAGACGTCCACTGCTAGACATAGGCCTCTCCCAAGCGTCGCCACATTGACCGGTCCCGTGCGTCTCGCATCCAGCGGATCCCTGCAACCTTTACAAGGTCATCGGTCCACCTAGTGGGAGGCCTTCCAACGCAGCGTCTTCCGGTTCGCGGTCGCCACTCCAGAACTTTTCGGCCCCATCGGCCATCCGTTCTGCGAGCAATGTGCCCTGCCCACTGCCACTTAAGTTTGGCTATTCTTCGGGCTACGTCGGTAACCTTGGTTCTCTTGCGGATCTCCTCATTTCTGATTTGATCACGCAAGGAAACACCGAGCATAGCCCTCTCCATTGCCCTTTGGGTGACTTTAAGCCTTCTGATGAGGCCCATTGTGAGCGACCACGTTTCGGTCCCGTATGTAATCACTGGCAACACACACTGGTCATATATCCCCTTCCCCCCGGACAGCCATTGTGCACGGACGTGTTTTACCCAAAAAGTCTATTTAAGTTATTAAATATTTAAATTTTAATTCAAAAATAAATATAATTGGCAAGTTTAATTCTCGACGAGTACTAGGCGCGCAGAGTGTTGCAAGTGATCGAGTCCTGCGGCGAGCGAGAGAGAAACCACGCTACCCATCTCTGTCAGCTGCGCGTGAGTCATTATCACCTAACTCCGCGCTCTGCACTGACTACTTGCAGATATAAGCGCCTAACACTTTACGCCGAGCAACGTGTGTCGGCGCCTCAGCAGTTGTAGACTCCTGAGCCAGACGTAAGGTGCATTTATTTTACTTTTTAAAATGATGAAGCGGACACCACCTAAACCTGGCAGTGAAACACCTCGTCACCATAGTTCCGAGCCCGACTTGACAACACCAGTTTCGGAACATAAATTGGACAGAATCACTTTACGACAAAAACGTAAACATGATTCTGAACAATCAATTGAAATTAAATCTCTCCGGGAAGATATTATGTCATCTCTTGTTACTTTGAGAAAGGAGCAACAAGAGAAATTTGGTTTGATGCAATGCAATTTAGACCAAATAAAGGTTCAAAATACGGAGCTGAAAAATACGGTTGAGTTCTTGAGTGGTAAATACGACGATCTCATGACTAAACTAGCCCTTTTGGAAAATGAAAAGAAAAGCACATTGGAGTACGTAGGATATTTGGAGGAAAAAGTCGAGATCATGGAACGAAATTCAAAGACATCTAGCTTAGAAATTCGCAACGTACCGAAAAAACTTAATGAGTCTAAGGATGACCTGTTAGACATTGTGAAAAAACTGGGAACCGCTGTAGGCACCGAAATACAATCAGGTGAGCTCAGAGATGTCTATCGTCTTACCAGCAACAGAAAACCCCAAACCGATGGGCCCATAACCGCCGAATTTACGTCAACCATGACCAAGGACAAACTTCTTGCTTATATTAAAAAGCACAATCGGGACCACAAGACCAACAGACTTAACAGCTCACACGTTAAGATGCCGGGTAATAGTCCCATTTTCGTCTCGGAGAGCCTTACCACTAAAGCCAGGAAGCTCTTCTATCAAGCAAGAGAGTTTACAAAGCTAAACGCCTATGCGTATCACTGGACATCACATGGCAAAGTCTACGTAAAAAAGGCAGAGGGTGCTCCGGCAAAGAGAATATCACAAGAATCTGATTTTGAAGCTCTGAAACAACAAAAAAAGTGACTAAAAACTCTTACCAACACCCAACAACGTGTCCTGCCTAATACATTGGAGCTTCGTCTGAAAATTGCATGCCTCGTAAACTTTTCTGTAGTTAACATAGTTTTAAGTTTTTTTCTTCTGTTTTTTACATTTTTGTACAACACACTAAAACCAAAGTACATTTTATCTCTACTTACACAATACACGCTATCATTTCACACAACGACTAATAACAAACACAATACACTTAATCCACGACATCAGTATTTAATACATATAGTTACACTAAACTCACTCTATTTTTTACTTTACATTCACATATTCTCCACTAGCTTATGCCCGCGGTTTTGCCGACCTAGTACTGGGATAACAGGCAGCCCTTGTGTTGTTCCTGATTGTGAACTATCTCTGTGCCAAGCTTCTTTTACGCTCATCCAACCGTCTTCCTGTGAAAGGGTAGCAATCATCCATCCATCCATCCATCCACTCATTGTCATATGTTTTCTCATTCTCATTAATAATAATACAACTAAATGGTACTATACATTATTATTACGTACCAAACACCCAATGACGCCCTATTTTGGTTCACTTACAAAAAAACAATTTAACAGAGGACATCGTTAAAGAAATTATAAACAATATAGATCAGCTCTCAGTCTCTACCACACTTAATTGTGACCCCGAAGAATGCACTAACTATATCACTAACCCCTCCAAGAAATTAAAAATAATTACCCAGAACATTCGCTCTATTCATGCAAACTTCGACTCTTTTTTAACACTCCTTAACAGAATAAACCTTGACTTCGATATATTAGTGTTGACTGAGTGCTGGCTGAAACGTTATAATGATTCAATCCCAACCATCGATAACTACTCTTATTACCAAACAAAAAAACACCTCAATCAAAACGATGGTGTGGTTCTTTATGTTAAAAATATAGAAAACTACACAGTCGAAGAACCTAACTTCTCGGATGCCAGTTGTCTAGTGCTAAAAATCGGCACCGATAAGGTAATAATATGCATTTATAGATCTCCGTCTTTTAGAGACTTAAGTAACTTCCTACAGTCTTTAAACTCTCTTGTATCAAGCTTGACTACTTATAAAAGCATAGCAATAGTTGGTGACATTAACCTTGACATCGCAAGTAATTTATCTACAAACCAAACCTCGGACTATCTCGATCTCATAGCTTCCCATGGCTTGCTACCTGCTCACTCACTTCCCACTCGAGATAATGCCTGTCTTGACCACGTCATGCTCAAAACTCACTTGACTGCACTCACCATAGTTTTACACGCCTCTGTCACCGACCATAACCCTGTACTGCTGTGCCTTGATCTTAAACGAGATGTCAATCCACAGTCACACACCTTTTTGAAGACTAATTACGAAACTCTTGATAGTGAGATGAAGACTACAAGTTTCCAAGTAATTTATGAACACACCGATGCTAATGAAGCGACAAATAGTTTAATCACCATTCTCGCTAGACTCATTAATACCCACACATCTATAATCAAGGTTCCAAATAAAAAACGTTTACTCAAACCGTGGATGACCGTTGGTATGCTACGCTGTATGCGTAATAAAGATGCAATGCACAAAAAACTCAAGCTTTCTCCAAACAATATTATATTAAGTACTACATTTAAAAGGTATAGGAACTACTGCACAAAAATTTTGAAAAAATTAAAAAGGGACTTTGACAGGAGAGAATTGACTGAGGCTTCAAAGGACAATAAAAAGATTTGGAAGGTGATAAAGAGAGTGACTAACACAGACAAGCCTAACATACCCAACACCGAATTATTGGCTTCTTCTACGTCACCTCAGCTCTCGGTGGACAAAGTAAACGAGTTTTTTGCCAATATCGGCAAGGAACTTGCTGATAACTTTTCACGTCCACTTGGTAGTCATAAAGTCCCATCAGACACTACCCCTACATCTCCACCTTTACAATCATTCGTCATGTTAGACACCGATGAAGCGGAGGTTGGAGAATTGTTAATGTCACTTAAAACAGATTCTGCTGTAGGCTGGGACAATATTCCTACAAAGTTTTTAAAACGCTACTCATTGATACTAGTCCCCATACTCACACATATTTTTAATCTCTGTTTCCATACTGGCACTTTCCCATTGTACTTCAAGAAGGCCATCATACACCCAATTCATAAAACTGGTAGCAAAAAATTGGTAAATAATTATCGTCCTATTGCAGTGTTACCTTCCATTTCCAAAATACTAGAACGACTAATTAATAAAAGACTCGTGACTTACATGGAAGATAAAAAGCTTTTTTCTCCCAACCAATTCGGCTTTAGACGCAATAAATCTACTAGTAGCGCTGTAATTGACCTAATTGACTATGTTACCAAAAATATTGACAGGAAAAAGAAGGTATTGTCAATTTTTTTGGACCTAAAAAAGGCATTCGACACGGTTTCGATTTCTGATTTAATAATAAAGCTTGAGGAACTGGGGATACGTGACCAATCACTTAACATCTTCAAAGACTACCTTCAAAATCGAACACAATGTGTAAAAATACAAAGTTGCCTCAGTGGAGAGCTTCCAGTGACATTCGGCGTTCCCCAAGGCAGTGTGATTGGTCCAACCTTATTTCTAATATACGTCAACCAACTATGTAATCTGAGTTTGGGAGGTGGAAAAATCGTGGCATTCGCTGATGACACTGTCCTTACCTTCTCTGGTGATACGTGGGATGACACCTTCGATTCCGCACAAAAAGGACTAAATTATGTTCTACAATGGCTCAAAAGACACATTCTCACAATCAACACCGACAAAACTAAAATTCTTACATACAGTTTAAGAAATTCGAGTCAACCACCAAATTCGTACGCTTTGGTAGCGCACTCTTGTGTACTGCCTGGCAATGCGACATGTACATGTCCCGAACTGGAACGCTGTAGAGCCATTAAATATCTCGGTGTGACTCTTGACGACAGCCTGAGCTTTGCACCACATATAGAGTTACTGACGAAAAGAATTAGAAAGCTAATCTTTGTCTTTAGTACTCTTCGCCACATAGCAGGACCCCAAATTATTAGGTGTACATATTTTGCTCTTTGTCAGTCTCTCTTAACGTACTGTATAAGCGCTTGGGGTGGTGGACCAAAAACTACTCTTTTGAAACTAGAACGAGCTCAGAGAGCCGTGCTAAAAACTAGCACCTTTAGGTCCATCCTTTTTCCAACTGAGGAATTATATAGGAACTGTAAAGTCCTTACGGTGAGGCAATTATTTGTCTTACACATGGTACTATATCAGCACCAAAGAACCTCCTTTGAAGTAATCACCACAAGACGCAAAGACAAGGTATGTCAACCCTTCCCCTGTAAATTCTCTTTTACAAGAAGATTTCCTTGTTTCCAAGGTCCTCATCTCTATAATAGCCTTAACAAAGTACTAGACTTCTACTCACTACCTAAAATGTCACTCAAAAAGAAACTAAGTGATTGGCTACTAACACTTAACTACAACAATACAGAAAATTTATTGTTGACTCAATATAGTTCCCGTTAAACTATCCTATGCTCATACACATGCACACTCACATACACACGAACACACACACACACACATACACACACGCACGCACACACACACACACACGTACACACACACACACACTACACTACTCTGCTCATACTATATATTACTTTTGTTTTTATTCTATTTCTTTTCTAAATAGTTTATTTGCCCGTTTACTTATGTTGCATAATGGACTATTCATATTTTTTGTAAAATGGCATGTATGTAACTAATTACAATTAAGAAACATCCACTAAAGGGTCGGGCCCAGCATCTTTAACACAAGTTGTCTTGACAACTTAGCAAGGGTGTTGGTGTCGCCACAATATTGTTTAATTCTCTTTAAATTGTATGTATTAACATGTATCTAATGTAAAATGTTAAACTTGATGCAAATAAATTATTATTATTTTGGGAAAAATGTTCTGTTTCTTAGCTTTTTGGCTAGTTTAAGCTACGTCAACGGGCCTTAACCAAGTCAACGTAGCGTATGTGTGACGTTTGTGTTATGTGTGTGTGTTGTGTGATATTTCATTTTCGTCAATTTGCATGAACTTTCTTACTATTCTGCAGGTGTTTAAAATCGCGGCTTTTTGAAGTGTAATATAAATTGAGTCTTTGAGGTCTAATAATTTGAGGCTATGGTGGAGGTGGGTGGGTATAACACCCGTGGTGGAGACTACTATGGGTACTACGTACACTTTTTCCTGTCTCCATATTCTGGTCACCTCTTCTTTCAATTCTGCATATTTACTAATTTTATCACCTATTGTTTTTTGTAAATTATGTGTGTTGGGGACTGCTATATCTATGAGGTATGTGACTTTATTTACTTTATCTTGAAGGATTATATCTGGTCTATTGTAGTGAATGGTTCTGTCGGTTAATACGCCGCGATCGTAAAAGAGTTTGTGAGTGGTGTTTTCTACAACTGGTTGTGGTGCATACTTGTAATAAGGAGTGTTTGAGTCTTGAATGAGCTTATGTTTGAGTGCTAATTTTTGATGGATGATATTTGCTACCTGATTGTGCCTATGGGTATAATCTGTTTGTGTGAGTGTTGTGCAAGCTCCTGTGATGTGTTGTATGGTCTCTGGTTGGCTGTGACATTTGCGGCATTTATCGTTAGTCATTGTGGGGTCTTTTATGATGAATTTCCTGTAATTTTTAGTATTTATGATTTGATCTTGTATCGCAATAATAAAGCCCTCGGTTTCTGGAAACAAAGAACCAATTTTAAGCCATTTATTTGATGCTAGTGTGTCTATATGAGGTTGTTCAAGATCATGGGGATGTCGTCCGTGCAGCACTTTTTTCTTCCAATCTTCTAATTTTTGTTTGTGTGGGTCTTCGTTATTGGTGTTTTGTGTATCTGTCTGTTCATTTAGGTTAAGTGGGGTGTAGCTGTTGTCGTTCATTACTATAGCTTTATGTATGTTACTTGTGTGAGATTTACTGTTAAAGAATGTTTTTAACCTAGTAATTTGTTTTTGCCACAGATGATGAATATCGATTAGGCCTCTCCCTCCGTTTTGCCGTTTTATAGTTAGCCTTTCTATTGCAGATTTAGGGTGTTCTATTGCAGATTTAGGGTGTTATTATTATTATTATTATTATTATTATTATAGACTTTCGTCTTGAGACACTGCGGTAAGTTGGACGAGAAGATACCACGCAACTTCCCGAACGCTGCCCAGCCGAGTCGGATTCGACGATTGACCTCTTTCTCGAAGTTGGACCTACCTAACTGGACCGTTTGTCCCAGGTAGACATAATCGTCTACAACTTCGAGTGTAGAGTCTCCGATCTTGATAGGAGTGGGTGTTACATGGGCATTCAACATGACTTTGGTTTTATCCATGTTCATTTTAAGACCCACTCTTTCGGAAGCTCTACTGAGGTCATCGAGCATTGTACTGAGGTCCTCCATGGTCTCAGCCATGACCACTATATCGTCGGCAAACCGAAGGTGAGAGATGTACTCGCCATTGACGTTGATGCCTAGCTCTCTCCAGTCCAGAACCTTGAAGACATCCTCCAGTGCAGCGGTGAACAGTTTCGGAGATATGACGTCTCCCTGTCTCACACCTCGCTGCAGAAGGATAGGTTCCGAGGTCTGGTCCTGAAGTCGGACTGACATGGTGGCGTTTTTGTACAAACTCTTCAGCACCTCGATGTACCGATAGTCGATTTGGCACCGTTGGAGAGACTGCAGTAGAGCCCAAGTCTCGATCGAATCGAAGGCTTTCTCGTAGTCCACAAACGCCAAGCAGAGAGGCAGGTTATACTCTTCGGTCTTCTATATAACCTGGCGCAGCGTATGTATGTGGTCTACGGTGCTTAAGCCTTTTCGGAATCCGGCTTGTTCGGGAGGCTGAAAATCGTCAAACCTGCGCGCGAGACGATTCGTGATGACTCTTGAAAACAGCTTGTAGACATGGCTTAGAAGTGAGATGGGCCTATAGTTCTTCAGCCGGGCATTGTCGCCCTTTTTGAAGAAGAGTACCACCACACCCCTGCACCATGCCTGCGGCGTTTTCCCCTCGAGTATGACGGAATTAAACAGCTTCTGAAGAGCCTTAAGTACCGGTTTTCCACCTGCCTTCAGGAGTTCGGCCGTAATTCCGTCATCACCCGGTGCCTTGTTGTTTTTAAGCTGTTTCAGAGCCATCCTAATCTCGTACAGGCTGATATCCGGAATGTCTTCGGTATAGTGTCGGGTCAGTCTAGCTCTTGGGTCGTTAGCTAGATTCGCAACGGGTTTGCTAGTTGAAGTGTACAACTGCCCATAAAACTCTCGATCTCCCTCAGCAGCTCCGGTTTGGCGGATACGATCCTGCCATCGTCGGTCTTCAGTTTCGTGAGCTGGCTCTGCCCAATAGCCAGATCTCTTGAAAATACCTTGGAGCCTTTATTCCGCTCAATAGCGTCTTTAATACGCTCGGTATTAAAGCGGCGGAGATCGCGTTTCAAGGATTTAGAGATCCGTCTATTGAGCTGCCGGTATTTCCACGCCTCGTCTGAAGACTACAGGATCATCTCGCGCCGCTCCTTCATGAGCTCGAGAGTATGATCAGAAAGTCTTTTGTTCTTCTGTGCACGACGTGTCTTGAAGAACTTAGACCCAGTCGTATGGACAGTTTCCACGAACCCATCGTTGCATTCGTCCACTGATGATGATTACCAGGCACAAATATCTGAATTGTGTTGGAGAGTTTATGAAAAACATTGTATGTACCTATAAAATTTGAGGGTTGCCTTTGATTTCCTTGGGATTCCATCATCAGATTCTGATTTGGTGACAATGGGACTACCTCAGGAGTATAGGCTTTCGAATAAAAAAAGAATTATGAAAATCGGTCTATAATTGGCGGAGAAATCGGTGAACATACCTAGGTACACTGGGCCCAAGTATTTGGTTTACAGTTTATATGTGTGGGTGAAGTCATAGTTATGCACACAAACACAAAATAAAACGAGCGAGCTCAGTTTTTATTAGTGTGCGTGTGGCACATCAATTACCATATACCAATATATAGTCATCATTCACTTATGATGCTGAAGGAGATATAATATTTTGCATGATGTTAATATAGCAATCCTGGCACAATGGCTATCGTCTTTGGTCACTGAACGAGAAGTCGTAAGTTCAAATCATGCATGCAATAGTATATTATTTTTCTTTTTGTATTCATTATTTTGTTAAAACATTACTTAAAGTAGAATTTATAACAATTCCAACGTTTGAGACAAACATTGAACTCTCAGGCTATTTGATTTTGACTGTTTAGACAACAACTACCGACAATTTAAAAATATTGTTTTCAAACACCTTCATTTATAAAAAATGAGCATTCTTACTTGTCAATCTACGAGTATTTGCATTACTGAGTTTATTGATTACTACTCTTGAGCATGTGTGTGGTTTTATTTCTGTGGATCCAACCATGCAACATTTATCAATGTTCAAAGAGGTGGAAATCGTTGTTTTGGATGAGCAAAACGTATCTATATTATGTGAAATTGTGAGTGTAAATGTGGTGCTGCCTAACAAACGATGGGACACTTTATATCGTGTCCTGCCTGTTCTGTTGTTTGCTCCTGTGAAATGCATCACAGGACGCTACTGAAAGAGCCAAACTCGTCGCCAAATTTTGGGCTGACTCAATTTGAATTGTTATCGATTAGCGTATCGATGAGATGAAGTGAAATTACAAGGCGCTTAATGATATCGGTGAGTAACAGTTAGATATTACGTTGATATTATACCTACTTCACTTTAACTAACTCCTCTATTCTCTTTATTCCTAGTAAACATTGAAAGGGATGTTTACTAGGAATAAATAATTAATGTAACTTAAGTGCAATACCTACCATAGTTATAATAATATATTATCATAACTGAATTATTATAGTTTTTTTTTAATTTGATATCGTATGATGATTATGATAAAATTAGCTTGGTCTAAAATTAGCTTGATCTAGCCTTTAGACAGATTAAAGAAAAGCCTTTGAATAACGTAAATAAAAATAGATTATAATGTTTGCTAATGTCAGTGTTTATCTTATATTTATGTATTTTATTATTATAAGTAATATTAATTAGGTATATATAAGTATATTGAATAAACATAGTGTATATATAGTATAAAAATATAGTGTTTATTTATTATAATATTAGCTATTATTATAAATATTATAAATACTGTTTTTATCCACAGGGGAGAACCGTGCAGTTATGGGTCCGCCGATATGCGTATTTTGGAGACGTAGAACATCTTAGGCCAAAACCAAAGGCAAATTCATCGACTCGACACTACGACATCGTGGCAAGGCACAAGGCTGATCCCTTCTTGTCCACCCGCATAAAAGTGTGCTTACAAACTGTGAGATCTCATGAGCAGAAGGTTACAAGGAGTAATAGAAAACGAAGGATTGCCGACTCATTATTAGTCGAATTTATTTTAATTAGTAGACGAATATGAATCTTATTTTTATGCAAATAATGTTCATATTTGTTAAGCAAATTAGAACAAATACAAAACTTAGTAATAAGTAGGTAGGTATAAAACGTTTTTTTTTAAAACCACAACTCGTAAATTATTGAAAGTATGGTGAAGTGATGTTATTGTTATGCGATTAGAAGTTGTCATAATTTCTTACTATCTAACATGTTGATTCACTTCACCTCTAATTTTACTTTGATTCAATTTATATACCTACCTACTTCGACAAATTATTTACGTCAATCCTTACCAATAAAAAACTTTGTATTTGTCAAAAAAACAGGAAAACAACAGTGTATTAAATCATTGTATCGGCCACACAAGTTTTTTTTTCTAACATACAGCCCCCACCAAATTGAACCATAAAACAACCAATATAAGAAAGGAACATATTGGAAGAAACGAGACGGATAATTTGCTAATGACCCAAGCGATAAGCTAAGCAAACAATAGCAATGTTTATCTAATAAAAAAATCAAATTATTTCATTGGTTATATTTAGTTACTTTTTACTTTTTGCTTGAGTTATTTTATTGGCCACAAAATAAATTTATTAAAAAACAAAAAGTAAAAAGTAGCAAAAATAATTCCTCAGTTGGGTTCGAACTCGCGTCGTCGAGGTTAGATCACTAGCTAACGCAAGCGCTTACACCAATCGGCTATGGTTACCATGTTAAGTTAGTATAAAATGTTGGGCTTTATTGTAAACTCGTTTATATTATTTTTACTAGATTACCCGACAAGCGTAAAGATAAAAAAAATAAACCCCGTGTAGGGTACAATATGTTTACTCACACAATAATAATGAGCGGCTGTATGAATATTACCGGCTCGTACAGCAAGTCAAGTTAATTTAATTTTGTGTTTGTGTGCATAACTATGACTTCACTCACACATATAAACTGTAAACCAAATACTTGGGCCCAGTGTACATAAAACAATACATACAGTCGAACATAGAAACTCCTCCTTTTTTTTAAGTTCGTTAAAAAATTGTCAAAGGAGTTTTGGTGAAAAATTAGTCAACCGTTTACAATACATGTCATGGTAATAGGCTTATCTCCAATAAATGGAACTTAACATACCTAACTGTTGAAATGTAGACTGTACAGTGTACACATCTCAGATTATTCAGGCGTGATGTTATGTTATGATTTCATATTTTTCCAAACAAAAAAAGAATCATCAAAATCGGTTCACAATTGGCGAAGATATCGCTGAACTCACACACAAAAAAAAAAAAAACTCAGTCGAATTGATAAACTCCCCTTTTTGGAAGTCGGTTAAAAAGGAAAAATAAAACAAAATGAATTTTCAGCCATTCCGACTACTAAATCCTATTTGCGTAAATTATTTTACCATAGAAGATATCGCGTATGAGGTTACCAACTAAATTTTAAAAATTAATATCTTTTGCGTCTGTTGGTCGATTTTGATGAAATAAACGCTAAATAATACCCAGAACAATGCTTCTTATTTTGTAATTTATCGATTTTGAATACAATAAGGGAGTTTTACGTGATGCGCGCACAAACGAACGGACAAACCGACAAACAGACAAAAATTTAAAAAAATATGTTTTTGCTTTCTATTACTTATTTCTCGCACCTTCCAGTGATTTTTTTGCAAAAATCTGTAATGTACAGACACGGAAAGTCTACGATTTTATTATATGTATATTGAATATAGATATAAATGTATATAGATGACATGTTTATTGGATTTTTGTGTAATATGATTTTAATTTTTGACGTTCGATTAAGTTTTGGTATGACATCTTTGAATATTGTAATGGTTTTATTTTGATAAGTTGAGATTGTTTTATTATTGTGATTTTGTTGATTTAAATATTATGTTGACATTCTTTATTATTGTGATTTTTTAAATTTAAGTATTATGTTGAAATATTCGACTGAATCTTTCAAACTTATAAGTTTAATTAACTTAGTTTTGCGGCGCTCGTTTTAAAACAAATAGAAATAGCAACAGAAACAGAAACAAACAGAAATTAAACAGTTTTATGTTTTACTTAACAAAAGTGGCTACTTCTAATATATAAATGGAGGGCAGAGTTAATTTTTTTTTCTTTTATAAAATGGGGTTTGCAGCTATCTCTAGGTTTTATATGAAACTAGCTTTTGCCCGCGGCTTCGCCAGCGTGTATGTCGAAAAATATCCGACGGGATCGTACTACCGGGATTAAAAAGTAACCTATAGGTTAATCCAGGTTATAAACGATCTGTGTGCCAAATATCATTCAAATACGTTCAGCCGTTTTTGTGCAAACCGGAACATACATCCAAACAAACTGACCAAGATTGTAAAAAACTATATTTTCGGCATCAAATTCGAATAATTAAATATTCGAGTTTGATGCCGAAAATATAGTTACAAGGAACATACATCCAAACAAACTGACCAAGATTGTAAAAAACTATATTTTCGGCATCAAACTCGAATATTTAAGGCGCTACCCATACGGGGACACCGTAAAAACGTACTCTTTTTCGTCGCAGAGTTAGCCATATTGCTAACATATTACAAGCCCAAAAAAAATACAGTGTATAGTCAAATGTATAAGTAAAAGACAAATGCAAAAATATTTTCTAAAAATAATACAGAGTCTTGAAAAAAAAAGTCGCAAGAAAGAACACGAAAAAAATGTTTCGTCTCGAACTGCTCAATATTTTGAGCGATAACTATACATTTTTTTGTAACAATCAAAAAGGAAATTTAATCAACTAAAGACACAATGTAAAAATATTTTAACAAAACGGCGTATTTTTTTTAAAACAATTAAATACTGCGAAAAGTCTTTCAAATTGGCGGACACGAGATTCAACTGAAATCAAACGCATCGCCATTTTCAACCCTATTTGTTTACCGCGATGCACTACTGTTGCGCGCTTGGTACTACTTGGTAGCGACACGCCCAGTCTGCGGCTAACTCTCTCAGAGATAGGTCACGTTTAGGCTTGCCAGGTGTCCGGCTTTAGCCGGACATGTTAGGCTTTTTGCAGTCACGTCCGGCCAAATATGTACGTGTTTGGCCTGTCCGGCTTTTGTCAGGCTTTTTGTCAGAGTGGCGATTCGTACGACGATGGGCGGACGAGCGCCCGACCCGAACAGACAAGGGCGAGCGGAGAGCATACTATCTTCCGGCTCGCGATTTGTATTTGTATTTTTGTATTTTTTTTATTCAATAAACAATTTACATTGTGTCTGAATGTTACATAAAAAATAGTTAAATAACAGAAAAAAAACATAACTCGATCAAAAATCATCTACATAATAAATTCATTAAAATCTTTAAACATGTCACACAAAAAAAAAAAAAAATCATTATAGTCATCAGTACCATTTCATTAAATAAATTATCCAAAGTCAAAAATTAAAATCATAATACATAAAATCCATTAAAAATCATGTCATAGCAACAAGTTTCATTTCATTTCAAAAATAAACAATAAAAATATAACTGTCATTAACCAAAACCTGTTTACATGTCAAACCATAAAATGCACAAAACAACCATGTCTATTCCATTTAACGTAAATCAACGGAGAATTAAATGCCAATCAAGTTAGGTTCTTTTCATATGTCCAACCATAAAAAGCTCAAACACAGCCATGTCCATTCCATAAATTTAATGAGGATTAAATGTAAATTATAAGCCACCTAGATGTAAATTAAATGTCAACTAAATTTAATTAAATGAAAAGCCAAATAGATATGAATTAAATGTCAATTAAATTACCATTTACATAATTATTCAACCACATAAGCACAGCCATGTCTATTCCATGTTGCGTAAATTAAAAGATATCTAAGTAAACGCAAATTAAATGTCAGTAAAAATGAATTAAATGTCAATCAAATTAAATGTCAATTATAATAAATGTCAATTAAAATATATGCCAATATCATATCAAATAATTAATACACAAATTATCTGGAATCATTCAACATCAAATCGGATACAGAATATAAACATTTTTCAATTAGGAAGGCTTTCAGTTTTGCCTTAAATAAGTTTGTGTTATAGACCAAAGTTTTTAATTCAGTAGGTAACTTATTATATAACTCCACTGCTTGGTAGCGTGAACAATGCTTTACTATGTTAAATTTAGGCACCATTATATTTTTAATAACTTTCCTTCGTGTGCTCTCTCTCAGCTCTCTTTCTTTTTGTGATTCATATTGATGTATATATTTTGTGAACTTGCTTAACAGAACTAGTATATACAAACTCGGAACTGTAAGAATGCCTAATTTCTTAAAGTATTCTTTGCATGAATCACGCTGTGAAATTTTGACAATGGTTCTAATGGCACGCTTCTGAAGGATGAAGGCTCTTTGGCAGTTGTAATTATAGCTATTACCCCAGAACATGATGCTGTACCTTAACCTAGATTCAACCAAAGCATGATAGCATGCTTTAAGTTGCTTTAAATCTAATTCATCCCTGAGGCTCCTAAGTGCATAACATGCAGAGGATATAGAGGAATCCATAGTAGCAAGTTCCTGTTTCCAGTTAAGATTTGAGTCGATGTTTATACCTAAGAATTTTACATGATTTACCAATCCTATGTTGTCTCCTTTCAATGTCACATCCATAGTGTCAGTGTTCCGAGATGTAGTCTTAAATAACATTATATTTGTTTTATTTGTATTAATTAATAAATTATTAGCTGTAAACCATTCAGAAAGATTATCTAGACTTTTATTTACTTTTGTGGACAATTCTTTTAAATCACGCGCTCCAATTATTACGTTTGTGTCATCAGCAAACACAACACACGAAGCGTCAGGCTGAGCTGTGTTCATGAAATTTAATAGATCGTTTGTGAAGATAAGATACAATATTGGACCTAAAATTGAGCCTTGTGGTACCCCGCGCCTTATGTATATCATCTTTGATTTGTTTGCTATTTCATGATTGTTTTCATCAATGTTTTTTATTTCAACATACATACGTCTGTTTTGTAAATAAGATGTCATAAGTTTTAAAGCATCACCTCGTATACCATAATGCTCCAGTTTAGCAAGCAGTAATTGATGATCTATGGTGTCAAATGCAGAACTCAGGTCAATAAATAGTCCAGCTACTTTCATTTTGTCATTCAATTTACTTACTACGTGATTCGCGCCGCGCCGCGCGTGGCGTGCGTGAGCGTGGTTACCCCGCCCCCCTGCCCGCACCGTCCGCGGACAGGTTCGCGCCCGTTAGTCTGCCCTAGGAACACGTGGCGTTTACGCGTGCTTGGCGTGTGTTCACGTACAATTAAGTATTTCAGTTAGCGGCGACCGTATTTTTGGTGAGTTAGTTTTATATTTTCCTATTTGTAGCATTAATGTGTTATTGACAAACCTCAAATACAAGTACAACATCTTTGTTTCAGATCTCTCTATTAGTCATGTCGAAAAGAAAATGTATATTTTCTGACAGTTTAAAAAGTCAATACAAGATGTTCAAATCTGGCAAAGAGCCATGGGACGCAAAATGTGTAATTTGTGATCAAATAATTTCCGTTGCTAATAAGGGCAAAGCTGACTTAGAAAAGCATTTAAATACCGAAAAACACAAAATGAAGATTCGTACTACGGCATCTACATCAAGAATTGATATTTTCATGGAATCCAATGCGAACTTAAATCTTCAACGGAGCGTTCGGGCCACAGAAGCTACTCTGGTTTATCATACCGTTAAACATCACGAATCATTTAACTCACTAGATTGCACAGCTCCACTTTGCAAGAGTATATATCCCGATTCGAAAATCGCAAAAGATGTAACCTGTTCCCGCTCAAAAGCTGAAGCTATCCTAAAAAATGTTTTAGGCCCATTTGCCCAAGAAAATATGTTAAAAGAAGTGTCAAAAATCAGATACTTGAGCGTCTCCACAGATAGTAGCAACCATGGTGCTATTAAGCTATTTCCTGTGCTTATACAATATTTCAACCCTAAAAAGGGAGGAATTCAAGTTAAATTACTGGAGCTACAGGCCTTACCGAACGAGACTGCTGAAACAATATCCACTTACATACACACCATTTTGACGGATAAAAACTTATTGGATAAATTAATTGCTTTTTCAGCGGACAACACCAATACTAACTTTGGCGGTAGAGAGAGAAGTGGGACCAACAGCGTCTACAGTAGACTCAAATCAGCTACTCAAAACGATGATATGGTCGGTGTTGGATGTATTGCACATATCTTCAGCAATTCCGTACATCACGCAATCGAATCTTTACCAATCTGTGTAGACAGCATAGTGATGCAAATGCACAACCATTTTGCCAGCTTCACAGTTCGTACTGAAGCTTTAAAAAAAGTTTGTTCAGAATTGGAAATTGATTTTAAACGTATGCTTAGCCATTCAAAAACCCGCTGGCTATCTCTTTATCCCGCCATAGAGAGAATCTTGCAAATGTACGAGCCACTAAAGTCATACTTTCTTTCACTGAGTTATCCGGCCAGAACATTGCAAATGTTTTTCGAAAATGACTTCTCTGAGTGTTATTTATGGCTCTTACATTCTTTCATGTCTATATACCAAAGCCGAATCAAACACACTGAAACTGCTGATATTTCTGTCAATGAAGTAATTGATCAGTGTTCGCAAGTAGTGGAAAATATAAACGAAAGATTGGAACAAAATTTTTGCCCAATGAAAGTGACCGAAATTTTACGGCGTTTATCGGAGGCTCGTCGGGATGAGGTAGAAGATTTTAAACAAAACATGAGAAGAATGTACAATATTGCCAAAGATTACCTGAATTCCTGGACCAGTGAATTTTGTACTGACTTAAAACACTTTCAGTGGATGACTTTAGCTAATATTCCAAGCTGGGAACAAGGGGCAAAAACGATAGACACTTTGTCTAGAAAAAATGTACAGTTAAATGACAATAAATTTTTTGATCAGTGGCAAAACTTCATAAAATTTTTAAAGCAACACGAAGATGACTCTGACTTTAAAAAGCTGTTGGCACATCAGAAGTGAACCTCGTATTTTAAATCATTTAATAATGAAGAATTTTATTCGGAACTGCTTAAGTTGGCAGAATATTATTTTGCAATACCAGGCCACAATGCCAACGTTGAAAGAGTTTTCTCTTTAATAAACGCCCAGTGGACAAAGGAACGCAGTAGACTACAAACAGATACAATTGCTAAGATGATGTTCTTGTTATGCAATTTAAAATTAACATGTAAAGAATTTTACGATATGATTTCTAAGGAAAACGAAATTCTTGACAAAGTAGGTGCAAGTGCCAAATATAACTAGATTTTGTTATTTTTTAAAGATTTTAAATTGTTCTATAAATACCTACTATAAAGTAAATTCTTACCTAGCCGTAAAATTAATATTATCTTTTTGTTACTTTCCAGAAGAATGATTATTTTTGTTTGTTTTATTATATTTTTTAGTTTATAGTATTAAGAATGCCAAAAGAGAGCTATATTCGTTTGTTTTTTAGTTTTAATAATACTTAATTATCTACAAAAGACTGATGATTCATTTGTAAGTAAAACTGTAATAGTGTAACTTAATAAACATTTCAAATTCGTAAACGAATTTTTTTATTATAAATATTATGTCCATCTTTTAATAAATATCGAATATCCTCACTTTTCAACACGTATAAATACTTTTTTCAACAGCCCAGCTGTAAAAACATTATGTTTGGCAATAAAAAAACATGTCCGGCTTTTAGGGCAAAATGTCCGGCCTTATATAGTGCGCAGTCCGGCCTTTGCATTTTATGGCCTGGCAACCCTAGTCACGTTACGCATGCGGCGCTCCAGCATTACGTAAATTCGTTTAGTAAAATAAGTTATTTTGTGAAAATTGACACTTTGTTTTTGGTTTTTATTTTTATAAGGTTTTCGTGTGATAATTGGATACTTTAGTTTACAAGTTTTGTTTACTATTTATATTTGGGACTGACTCGTGATTCTGTGCTTACATGTGTGATAAAAACAATGGGAAATAAAAGAAGTAAAGTGCTACGACGGATTTGTACAAGAAAACGGAGAAATCAACGCAAAAAAATACTGTTTCTGAGTAAGTATAAAAAATTGAATTATAGTTAGATAGTAAGCAAAATGACACTATCAAGCTATATAGTTCCAGTATAAGCTGACCTCTTATTGTACGACAAGCCTATACAAAGCGAGATCAGCTCATACTGGAATGTGTCGACGTGTGTAGGTAGGTAAGTACGTATAAATTCATCACCCTTTACGGTAAAAAATTACAATTATCATCAAGTGCTATGTGGTCATATTTTCTCAATATCTGAAACATACTTATCTCTGGATTGATAAGTAGGGACATAGGTAAACAAAATAATTATGATAATTATCACAATGTTCGCCTCCTGCCATGGCTGGCTACGGGACGGCGCGCGGCGGCGCGGGCGGGCCTGCAGCGACAGAATAGGTAAGCTCGCTCGAACGCGCTTCGATTGATAACAACAGTAGGTACAGAGTAATAAAAATATCGCACAGCTAGATCAAAACTAAAGCAATTCAAAAACAGTCATATTTCAGTAGTTAGGTACTAAATTTCTAAATAATAATTTGGATTTTATCAGAGATGGAATAATAGGATGCTTATTGATCTAAAGTTGAGGTGTTCACTTATATGTACTTACACTTTTGCAAGTACGGGAAAATCCAGTGATTCCGGGATCGACAAATTTAGTGTTCTATTGAATAAAACCATATTACCTATTTACTTACCTAGAATTGTATCATTCATTACAAATTCATTTATTTACATACCTAAAGTTTTCCTAAGATATGCATTCGATTTATTATCCAGTGCTGTGATACTGGTATCCTTTTTTAGGTCATTCGATCTCATCAAGTCTTGTGTGTGATACGTACATACATAAACTCGTACCTTTTTCCCGTAGGGGTATACACATACAGGGTGCAAGGGATACCAACGCGAAAACGGTTACCACGTATTCATTACATGAATCTGAGCCGGGCCACATAGAAATTTTTCGTACATTATTTAGAAAAAAAACAGCTGTTTCCTTATTTAGAAAAAAAACAGCTGTTTCCTACAAAAGTTCTATGCCTACACGGTCAAAATATATGGAACAGCTGATTTTTTTTCAGCCGTTTTAGCGTCGGTGTCACTTCCACTCTGTATATGATATGATATAATACAGGGTGTAAGGGACAGCCCTCCACAAACTGATGGGGTGAATACAGTATATCATACTAAGATGACTGGTACATGAAATTATATCAGGAATGTTATGGGAATCCAATAAATTTGATTTGTTTTATTTCCTCATACGCTATGAATCGTTACCGTGTCAAAACGCACGTAGTGAACTGCAAGCGCGATGACGAGTTTGATGAACTCTGTAGCTAGGCAGGAAATGAACAGCTGATTTCACGCGTCGTTCGTTAGAGTACTTCAACATCCATTGTTGGATTTTTTATTTTAGCCGTATTTTTTACATTAATGGAGTACTGCGTACAGGGAATGTAATTTTACATTGAAATAGAAGAATAGTAACTGCAAAAAAAAAAACCGGTGGAATATGATTCAAAATAAGGAGCTGAATGCACCCCGTCAGTTTGAGGAGGGCTGTCCCTTATACCCTGTATAATATAATGTAAATAAAATAATATACAAGGAGAAATCAATTTAGATAGCGAAACTCCGCAGATGTGATGGGTGATAATGATTTAAAAAAAATTTTTTTTTTGGGGTCAACGAACACTTGTGAATTACGAGTTAAGAAAATCTGTGTTTCTTGTTACCCATCACGTCAGTGAAGTTAAGAAAAATAAATAAAAAATTGAAAGTGATATTTCAAGACTACACTACCTGTTTTTTGCGGTAGATGATCCGCAAAACGCTCATCAAATCATTTTTCTTTGCCTACCACGTCTGTGAAGTATCGTTAGCTCATTTTATTTGAGCATGTATTAAATGTAATAGAAATATTATAATTAATAAAATAAAAAGATAATAAAATAAATATCTAATAAACAGAAATTAATTTCTTATAAAGTTTTCTTTTTGTTAAATTACAGAGAACCCAGGGACTCTCAGAGTACCTCTGCAACATTACTCGCACCTCTTACTGCAGTTAATCCAACCTCAACAGATATCGGAACTACACAAGAACGAAATTATGGGTTTGTATCATATAATCACATGGTTTAGCTTCGTACCATCAGTTTAGCCATTTCAGCGCGATTAAAATACGAACAAACAGACATTTAACTTTGCAATATTACTAAAATAACCCATTTATCTATTTTTTTTAGAGAAACCACCGAAGAGGAGCCATACCTTGTTGAGAGCGATTCTCAAGAAAATTCATACATACCAATACAGGGTCGAAGAATGGTAACTATGATGTACTTCATTCAACAACTACAAAAAATTTCCAGTCATAGCTCTTTATTTAATCGCAATTTAAAAGATATGTAACTGATAGGAGGGAAGGTCACTTAATAAGTACATGTAGGTAGAAGGAGGGGGAGGGGAGGGTCATAGGAACCCCCCGGGAGGGGGGGAATTCGTCGGAAATGCATAGTTTTTTTTAATGATTTTTTAAAAGGGAAATATTTATTTTTGAGTTATACTAATACAAGCTTTACAATCGGTAATTTTATACATACGGGACACCTGCTGATGGGGGCAGAGGGGGAGAGGAGTACCTCGAGGTTACCATTTTTTTTTTTGTTAAATTGTAACCTTACTTTTTCTGTCCCTATTTTTCAGGGAGGAAAGGGTAGGGCAGTAAGAACCAGTACTTCTGCCTTATCTCCGGCGCTGCGGGAATAGCAGCCCCTTCGCCTTTGCGTAACAAAGTCACAGGCGATCACCTTGCCTGCGCCTTTGCCACGGCAGGCTGCCCTCCCTCCGCGCCTCCGGGCTCTAAAAAACACTCTAGGGGTAGGACATACCAAGACCACGGCGTGTCGGGGTTGACAAAGTCTGTTCTGAATTCAAGTTCGTTGTAAGGCCACATTTACTTTTAAATTACACGCACATTTGAACCAATTCTATAGTTTTTTTTTTTTTTTGTAATAACATTAGGTATACTTTGCTCACTGCACATTCCACATGTACGTTATACTCTATGCCAAAATAGTCTGTGGTGTGAATCAAAATAGTCTGTGATGTGAAATGTCGTCGTTTTCAATACAATGCCATCAATAATTCTACAATTAATATCTCCGAAACTTTTCATTTCCGACTGTTGAAATTTGGCAAATCATTTTAATATATTAGTAGGAACCTACAATAAAAATTACAACATCCTAGGTTAATGTACAGATATAAGTGACTAGACAATGCAAATAATAATAAGTAATTTAGAGAAAAAGAATCATCCAAGCTCGATCATCAAGAAAATAATCCTTGTCGTAAGAGAAGACTGACTTTTGAGGGATCGCCAACAGTTCTTTCTTCTTCAAGGGATGATGATAATAAAGAAAAATATGTGTCGTACTAAGAGAAGCCTAACTTTTGAAGAATCGTCAACAATCCTTTCTACTGCAATAGGTGCTAACAAAGAAAATATGCCCTGTTGTAGCAAACAGCTAAGTTTTGATGAAATGTAACAAATACGTGAGACCGGCAAAGTAATTGTAACGTTTACCTTTGTGAAGTTATAGTAAAATCATTATAATAATATGCATATTGTTTTCTTGATTTACACCTATCTACTTCCTAGCTACTACCTACCTACTAACTACCTACCTACTACCCACCTACTACCCACCTACTACCCACCTACTACCCACCTACTACCCACCTACTACCCACCTACTACCCACCTACTACCCACCTACTACCCACCTACTACCCACCTACTACCCACCTACTACCCACCTACTACCCACCTACTACCTACCTACTACCTCTTTTTTTTCTGTTTTATCACGTCTGTGAAGTATACATAAAACCCGATTCAAATACGGCAGTATGGACACTCACGCGGGCGTAGCCGCGGGCAACAGCTAGTTATTATTTTTTCATTCAAGCCCAAAAGATTTTTATCACCCTGTAGGTACCTATTATGAGAATAATGTTTTACTCATTGTAAGTCATATTCAGAGGTCGGATAATCGGATGCATAGGTATTATACCTACAAATAGTTGCTTCTTACAAAAGTAAAGAAGCGGCTTCTAAAATACACATACATAAACTCACGCCTTTTTGCCATCGTGGGGGTAGGCAGAAACTACATAACTCCACCTGCTACAATTCTATTAAAAATGTACCTAAAATATTATTTCAAAATCAAACCTTACACACATAAAACGCGCCTTCTGACCGATTTTTGTAAGAGAAATAATTTATTTTTGTCCTGCTCTAAATCTTTAGGTAGGTAAATTTTAATAAAACATGAATACAATTTTTGGGTAAATAATATGATTTGATTCAACAGAACACAAAATTTATCGATCCCGTAATCGCGGGTTTTTTAATAAAAACATTTATTTTGAAAATCCCGGGACTAGAGTACGGACGCCGCCGCGCGCCGCGCCGCGAAGGCCACGCGCTGCCGGTAACGTCAGCTGGGCCGTAGGGGCGGAGCTACGCGCTGCGCGCCTTTCCCCTGCTTCACCTCCTCAAATACCGAAAGAATTGCTGTTTACAGCGCCTTAATGTAAGGTTTGACTTTGTTACTATTTTACTTTACTATTTTTTTTTAGATAATTATGAATTATTATAACAATAACAATATAGAGCTTTGTTCATGGCTAATTGTCCTCCACTACGTGTGATATTTGAGGTATCCTGTAAAGAAATACCTACTGTAAAGGACCGGTATCTACCTAAATACCGTCCTTCACAGTATTTCTTCATAATTATAATAATAATAATAATAATGTTTATTTCCAGTAAAGTGTTCACAAAGGTTACAAGTACAGTAATATGGTACAACATAAAGTGCATTAAGTATTATCTCCTGGCACCCAAACTAGGTTTATAGCCTGTGACTTGGGGACCAGTGATTCCATAAGGTGGAAGATCAAAAATGTCAGTAAAACTGTTTTCACCAGTAACATGGTTAATATAAATTTAATTATTATTTTTGTGTTTAGAAAAAGAAAAGTAAAGTAAAGAAAAGTAAAAATAATTCGTAATAAAAATGTTTGTGAGTATTTGAGTTAGAGTGAGTTGGTTGTGGTAGGTGTAGTAGGTATGTTGTGTATGTGTAAGTAATGTGAAAGTGCGGTTCGTGTATGGTGTGAATGTGTCCTGGTAGATGTAGTAATGATGAATGTGTGGGAAAGTGTGAAAGTGGAGCGGAGATCAGTCTTATGCATGTGGGAGGAGAAGTTTTTCGGTCTCGTCATATGATTTCTCAATTAGCCATTCTTTAACTGTGATTTTGCATTGGTGATAATTTAAACTGTGGATATGGAGAGATTTATTGATTTTATTATATAGAATATAGCTGAGGTAGGTGAATTGGTGTTGTGCGAAAGTGGTTTTGTGTCTAACTGGTGGAAGGGCAATGTCTGCGCGGCGTTTAGTACTTGCTGTGAACGGCAGACGATGTCTCCTTAATACACATTGTAGCACATATAAGCCTCTCACTGTCAGAAACCTGCTTTCCCTAAAAAGTTCCAAAGTAGGGTATCTATAGGGCTTGCAGAACATAACTTTGAGAACTGCTCTCTGGGCTCTCTCTAATTTCAGAAAGTATGTTTTGCAAGCGCCACCCCAAGCCGGCAAACAATATAGGAGAAAAGACTGACAGAGTGAGTAAATAGACCATCATAAGTGTTTCTGTTTTTCTTATTTCTTATCATAAGTGTTAGTGTTGTTGTTTTTGTTTGCTTTTTAAAAGAATGTGATCTAAACAGTTATTTACTCGAGTAGGATATAGGTGCGCCGGTAATAAACCATGGGAGGCAGTGAAGGTGAGGTATTCGTACGAGTGTCTCTCGGTGTTGCTCGGCTTAATATCAATGTTGATATCGCCGACTAAGGCAACGTGTTGAAATTTTGTTAGGGGTTTTAAAATGGAATCCAAGCTGTTTAAAAAATTATCAACGTGGATGAAGGAGGGTGATCTATATAGGGCTAAGATCCCAACATTATTGCCGATTTTGCAAAGTAGACAGTTTGCGTCAGTTATATCAGGTTCTGAAACGGTGCAGTGCAGCGAAGACTTAATATACATAACCACCCCATCATTCTGGTTTTTTGTATTTTTTGTGAAGTGCACATTGTAACCATTCATGTTAGGAATTACAGCAGATTTAAGCCAGCATTCGGTCAATATAATGATATCACAATCAATTTTAAGGAGATGTAAGAACGCTATAAAATTATCAAAGTTCTTGTTTAGACTCCGAATATTGAGTTGTAGTATAGATAAGTTTCTTTGTGTCTTCGGTATTTTAGATATACAGTCACCTAACGGTAGTTTATAAGATTTTGATACTTGGTACGCATCTAATTCTAATTCAAAGGCATTAATGTGGTTAGCCATTGAAAGTAAATAATATGTTCCAAAATGAAGTGTTGCACATATTTAGGCATGGGAAGATGAGGCAAACTGTAACTGCATCAGGTACATTTATCGTGTAGTGGCGTTCGTTGCCAATCGAAACGGTGGAATTTTTTTTCCTCCATTAAAAAAATTGTGATGTAGGAATGGATACAAAAAGTTTGGAATGGTATTGACGGCGAGAGTAAGTGTGTGCGGGACGAGAGTGTGAGTGATGTCCAGAAGTATGTGGATGGAGAGTGAGTGTATTGAGGATTATGTGTATGTGAAGGATGAATGCAGTGGTGTGTTATTATTAATACATAATCAAAACAAACAGTGTTAATAATCTTAAACATGCGGGGAATACAACTTATAATAAGGTAGAAATTAGTTATTACGAAACTAGTATAAAAAAAACAATAATGAATGACGTTTTAGTAGTCATTGGTTGGTATGTGCTAGATCCCGAAGCGTCTGCTCGGATTTGACCAGTATTGGTTTGACTCCCTCTTCCTTCCGCAACAGTATGTTACCATTGGCCGTCCAACAAAATTTATACTCCTTACGCTTTGCAAACTCACGTGCAGCAAAAAATAGTTTTCTTGAGCTGGCCGGGAGGTACTCACTGACATATATCGGACGGTGGTCGCCAAGACCTCCTACGTTTGTAGTACTGAGTTGAGACTCCTTGGGTTGCTTGTTGTTGTAGTTGCGCACCGAGCTTAGGAACACGTTCTTAGTCTCCATAGTAGTAAATTCGGCGACAACCGGCCTGACGGTACCTGGTTTGCCAGGCAATCGAGGCACTTTGACGGCAGCACTCACACGGGAAACAATCGCAGACAAATCTTTTGCGCACTCATTTTCTTTGAGTGGTATATTGCGAATCTCGACACAAGAAGAGCGTGATAATTGTTGTAAATCTCCGATTTTCATCTCTAAATTTTGTATACAATCCCTGTACATTTGTTTATCTTTTTGTAATAAATCAATTTGTTTCATCAGATCGTCATATTGATTATTGATGAAACTGACCGTCTTCTCAATTTCAATGTTAGCTTTTCGAATGGCTAAGTTTTGCGATTTCAGCTCAGCTACCTCCGAGAATAGTTTAGCTAGGGATGAACATTGTTCTTGAGAAAACTTAAGGAAATTAGCTTGTTTCTCCGCCTTCCATGTATTGAGCATATCTAAAATTTCTTGCTTGAAGTCTTGCAGTTGACTGCCAGGTGAAAAAGCTGATCGTGGACGTTTATATCGCGAGGTGATATTAACACTTTCATATGGACTGCTTGCGGTCGCCTGAGGAATGTCAGAATCAGACATTGACTGAACCAGCTGAGCCATGCTACTATTAGATGCAGGAGTAGCTGGGGGAGTCCGTTTTAAGCGAGGCATTACTAAGCGCCAGCCGACACTCAAACCTTAGCCCACAGGAAATAAGAAGCAAGGCGTAATCTCAGGGACACCCGTAGCAACGCAGCACGTAGCCGATGCGCAGGCTCGTAGGCGCGTAGCAGTCACGCGGCGCGTCGTAGCACACACGATGAAATCAGCTCGTAGCACTGCTCACAAACGGCAACCGCAAATTCGCCGCTCGATGACTAGTACGGTTGGTTCGGGACGACAGCGCGCGACCGCCAATGCACCGGTCGCAGGTTCAAATCCACCGCCGCCGGAGCAAATCAGAGCGCCACAATCCCAGATGACACGACAAAAAGCTATTTGTTTCCCTCTATGACCGCCCAATAGGCGGAGTTAGTCCATAAAAACACTTAAGGTGTAAAAGGGAATTTAAAATTTAAACGACCCCAATCAGATGAGGGCATACAAAATCAATGAGTTACTGGGGAGCACAGTCACTGTACACGTCCGCAAGGCGTTGCGACTCGCGATGGAATGATATTATATGGATATACAATGTTTTTTACTAATTCGGAAGCGGGCACTTAAACAACCAGGCCAGCTAGAGAGCTTACAAGTGAGCAAGTCACATAAAACTGGCCGTTGGAGAAACAGTCTTGCTTTGCTGCAAATCAACTCCAGCAAATTTCAGAGTTTGTCCCTGTGACTTATCAATAGTCATCGCGAAATAAACCTTGATAGGGAACTACAATCTTTTAAATTGAAACTGAAGGTCATTTGGTATCAATGGTATACGCGGCACGAAGACTGTTTCTCCTCTGGCAGATCCAGTTAGTATTTTGGCCTCAATAACATTGCGGCGGAGAGCTGTTGTTACTTGGAGTCTAGTTCCATTGCACAATCTTGGAGGCCGTATATTTCGAAGCAACATGACAGGAGCACCTACAAACCTACTGCTATGGTCCGAAGCGAGAGGGAATGGGAAGCCGCCACTGTGCTAGCGAAGGAGGTGGCGGTACGTGAGAGGGAAAGACCCTCACGTCCTAGCCGCCGCGGGAGACGCCCCGTGCGTCGGAGGTCACGTGGTGGCTTCCGGCCACCGTAGGCGCGGGCTTGTGGACGGCGAGTAATGAGCTAGCTCGCCGTCCGAGCGTCTTATGACGACAAGCCATGTCGACGGCGCGTTCGTGTTCCACGCGTGCCTCAAAGAGATGTCAGCAACAATGTAGGGGTCCACAAGGGCCGATGCCTGCCAGGGCTGCGGGACTGTTCGAAAGAGATACCGCGGCCCTGAAACACAAAGGGCAAAGAAGGAACATGGATGGATTTTAGTCAGTAGAAGTCTGACACTCCCTTCCGCTCCGCCCAGAGCGGGTTTGATGACTTCCAATCCGAAAAAAAGGTCATTTGGTATCAATGGTATACGCGGCACGAAGCCTGCTTCTCCTCTGCCAGATCCAGTTAGTATTTTGGCCTCAATAACATTGCGGCGGAGAGCTATTGTTACTTGGAGTCTAGTTCCATTGCACAATTTTGGAGGCCGGATATTTCGAAGCAACAGAAAAAGACCACCTACACGCAAAATAATTCTGTGACACGGAAGACAGTTAGTTAGATAAACATTTATGTTATAATATTTATAACGAAATGTTGATAAATATATTCGAAAGTGAAGAAATGATGTATAATTCTGTTGTAACCATGTTAGATATGCACGAGTCGTTTAATTATTCTGTAAAATTTTTAAACTCTCTTAATCCGCCGGGTCTTCCGTGTCACAGAATTATGTTGCATGTAGGTGGTCCTTTAATGTTGCTTCGAAATTTACGGCCTCCAAAATTGTACAATGGAACTAGATTCCAAGTAACAATAGCTCTCCGCTGCAATGTTATTGAGGCCAAAATACTAACTGGATCTGGCAGAGGAGAAACAGTCTTCGTGCCGCGTATACCATTGATACCAAATGACCTTTTTTTTTTTCGGATTGGAAATCATCAAACCCGCTCTGGGCAGATCGGAAGGGAGTGTCAGACTTCTACTGACTAAAACCCATCCATGTTCCTTCTTTGCCCTTTGTGTTCCAGGGCCGCGGTATCTCTTTCGAACAGTCCCGCAGCCCTGGCAGGCATCGGCCCTTGCGGACCCGTACATTGTGCTGACATCTCTTTGAGGCGTGCGTGGAACACGAACGCGTCGTCGACACGGCCTGTCGTCATAAGACGGCCGGACGGCGCGCTAGCCCATTACTCGCTGTCCATAGGCCCGCGCCTACGCTGGCCAGGAGCCACCACGTGACCCCTGACGCCCGGGGCGTCTCCCGCGGCAGCTGGGACGTGAGGCTCTTTCCCTCTCACGTCCCATCAGCTCCTTAGCTAGCATGGTGACGGCTTCTCATTCCCTCTCGCTCCGGACCATAGCAATAGATTTGTAGGTGCTCCTGTCATGTTGCTTCGAAATATACGGCCTCCAAAATTGTGCAATGGAACTAGACTCCAAGTAACAACAGCTCTTCGCCGCAATGTTATTGAGGCGAAAATACTAACTGGATCTGCCAGAGGAGAAGCAGTCTTCGTGCCGCGTATACCATTGATACCAAATGACCTTCAGTTTCAATTTAAAAGATTGTAGTTCCCTATCAAGGTTTGTTTCGCGATGACTATTGATAAGTCACAGGGACAAACTCTGAAATTTGCTGGAGTTGATTTGCAGCAAGACTGTTTCTCCCACGGTCAGTTTTATGTGGCTTGCTGACGTGTAAGCTGTCCAACTGTCCTGGTTGTTTAAGTGCCCGCTTCCGAATAAGTGAAAAACATTGTATATGAAGAAATACTGTGAAGGACGGTATTTAGGTAGATACCGGTCCTTTACAGTAGGTATTTCTTTACAGTATACCTCAAATATCACACGTAGTGGAGGACAATTAGCCATGAACAAAATTCTATATTGTTATTGTTATAATAATTCATTATTATCTAAAGAAAGAATTTCAACTCTACGTGGACGTTGTAAAATAAAATAGTAACGAAGTCAAAGCTTACATTGAATATTTGAGTTTGATGCCGAAAATATAGTTTTTTAGAATTTTGGTCAGTTTACTTGGATATATCGCTCCCCCCACCGAATAATATGTTAATCGACTTTTCTAAATTGTTCAGGAGAAATTAAAAACTGTTTTATGCATATATAAATGATAGCCATTTATACATCAAAACAAAGCTAATTTTTTACAGTCTGTTTTATTTTATGTTTCTCTTTTGTAATAGTTAGACAACATAAAGTTTTTGACGAAAATAATGATACTGAAACTGTAGGGCAAAACTATAGTATGCAACACATCATTACGATATTATTCGCGTCTAAACTCAACGATATCGTAGTTAATATTAATGCGTTATGGTATTATTCGTTGAAATAGGGTCCGAAAAACCTACCGGTAATATGACATTACGATATTATTCGGTTGAAATCCAAGCGATAGTGTATACTGTAATGTAACATGACAATAATATTCGTCGATCTGTAGTGTCAAAATGTGAACAGTAACATAATGTTGCAAATACCATGTTTTATTAAATAGTCAGTAAGTACCTATTATTTGATTTGACAGAAACATAACAATATTAGAGGAAGTTGATTTTAATACTGGATACTTTATTTTTTTTTTTTATTGAGTTTGGGTGGCTTATAGAAAACAATATAAAAATTATATTGAGACAATCAACAAATTAAGTACCTACACAGGCAAGAAAGCACGCGCAACCACTATTAAAATTCATCAAAAACAATGCAGCTTTTGGACAAGGCAGTACTAATTGTAATAACAGTAGTATCCTCAATCCATTTGTTTGCAAACAAATCAATTGAGGATACTACTGTATAATATATACATCATTTCGAATTTGTGAAAAGTTATGGAGACTACTCGCTGACGTACGTGAACTGATAAACGAGAAGAACGCGGCCATCCGTGCCTAGAGCAACTTTCCCTGCGACGCGAACAAGGCTTAGATGCGCAACTTACAGCGTGCTGTAAGGAAGCGCATAAGCGAGCATCGTTGCACTCGATGGGACAAGGAGCTCAGTGAACTCGAGCCCACCCACCTAGCTTTTTAACAATTGCAAAGAAAGATTCGTGCAACCGATGAGGCTTCGATGCCTCCTCTCACCCGCCCTGACAATAGCGTCGCATTTGACGACTCTGAAAAGGCAGAATGCCTAGCCGACAGCCTGAAGTTTCAGTGCTCTTCTAGCTCTCAACCAGTAGACAAAAGTCACCTCGACATGGTGAATGGTGAAGTCGAAGGTAAAGCCGCCTTCCCTCCCGTCGAAGACCCCGATGATCCTCTGCATTCAGTCACACCCGATGAAGTGCATGACATCACAAAAAAGCTTCAGCCGCGGAAAACACCCGGCTCTGATGGAATTACCAATAAGTTGCTCAAACTCCTCCCCGCCCAGCTAATAGTGTTAGTGGCAGCCATCTTCAAAGGCGCCTTGAGCAACAATTCTTCCCCCAGCAGGTATGGAAAGAGGCCACTGTTATTGGTATCCCCAAACCCGGTAAACCCAAGGAGGAGCCTTCGAGCTACCGGCCTATCAGTCTTCTGAATGCGCTCGCGGCAAAATCTACGAGAGACTAATTTATAAGCGACTCAGAGACTATGCCGAGGCTAAGAGTCTCGTTCCCAATGAGCAATTCGGCTTCAAGGCGGAACACTCGTGCATCCAACAGGTCCACCGAATCGTCGAGCATTTGAGCACTGGCTTCCAGCGTGAAGCAGTGACGGGCGTGTTGTTCTTCGACATAGCGATATCCTTCGACAAAGTCTGACACAACGGCTTATTACACAAGCTGTACCAACAGAGAGTGCCAGACCGTCTCGTGTTCATTTCACGAGACTTTCTGTCGGATCGCACCTTCCGCTATCACATCGGGGAAGCTCTCTCCTCCCATTCGAGCCGGAGTCCCTCAGGTCTCCGTCGTCTCCCCGCTTAAATTCACGCTGTCGACTAGCGATATTCCCAAGAGCAAAAAGGCTCAGTTAATCCTGTTCACAGACGACACGACCACCTACTACACTTTGTAAGAACGCTGTCGCCAAACCCCCCAAACCTCAGCCGACGTCGTAGGCGCTTGATTCCGGAAGTGGAGAATCGAGGTTAACCCCGATAAGCATCAGGCGGTTCTTAATACTAAACCGCGTATCAATTCCACCTCCCCCAGCCCGATCACTATGTACGGTAAGCCTATCCCTTGGGAGAAGCAAACCAGATACCTAGGAGTCATACTCAACCACCATCTGTCCTTCGGGACGCATTTTATTGCAGCTCGTGACGTTAACGGCCAAGAGTGAGTTGAGTTGCGCCTCTATACCGCGGTGATCCGTGCCATCATGACATACGCTTGTCGTGTTCGCACACACCAAGCCTAGATAATATATGTATAGAATGCAGGTGTTCTAGATCCGGTTCTTACGCAAAGTCACGGAAGCCCCTTACTACATCCGCAATGACCGTCTGCGCATAGATCTTAGAATGCCCACTATCCTTCAGTTTACGAAACGCCTTTCTAAGCGCTTCTTCGATACTGCCATAAGGCGATTAGGGGATTACGTTTAATCCCCTAATCGCATAGGCCGCCCTCACGCATTAGTAAGATTCGCCGACCAAGGCATACTCTCGTCACCCCCGATGACGCTATCACCCTCCTCCAGGAGAGCAGTAGGGAAACTAGCGCGCTCAAGAAGCAAACAGCCGTCATTCCGTCCTCGCCATCGAGGCTTGTCGCGACATCCCGATCCATGCCCTCCCCGACCATTGCTCAAGCCAACCCGCGTGACTGAGCCTGTAGTCCAAAATCAGCCCCGAAATAATGATACCATAAAGTTCCAGCCTGTCCCGTTTGCTGTCCTCCACCAGCGATGCCCTAAGCCGAGGCTCGTACCTCAGGAGGTACCCGCCCAGAGTGGGGAGGGTCATTTGATGATTTCCAATCCGAAAAAAAAAAGGGGGTACCCTTAGCGTGTAGTCGCTTAGTTTGTACTTTTTTTGCCCTGGCTGGAGGTCTTACACTCAAGGCACCCACAGAATAGTCCGGTTAAGCAGACGACAACCTCCTAGGTAGAACTGCGAGACGACATTTACAAAAAAAACTCATCAATCACTAAGGATAATAATACTGTATTCATTCATTACGTACCGACACCATCATAATATTTTATTACACAACCGCTTGCTTTAAAAATATGAACTACTATGATACAGTGAACGACAATACGATTTTGCATAACATCTGTCATGTTTTGTAAAACGACATTACCAAATCCTGTTAATAAAAATATTACACGAATATAATTGTTTTATACTTTACGTGGAACAAGATATGCGTTTCTTACGCGAATTAAATGGTAATCGTCGCTTACCGAAAAAGTTCATGATTGCATAATCTGTAATAACTTGTTACGATACTATTCATGCAAAAAGTATGTTGAGATTTTTAGGGAAGAATATTGTTATGTTCATTATGATACCATCGAAATAATTGTACTTTTATAAATATGCATGGAAAAAACACGAAAAAAAATTACAAGATGTAATTAATGCTCTGAACATCGAATATGCAATAAAAGTAAAACCATCGTAGTACCACATTACCATATTATTCGGTGGGTGGAGCGATATGTTCCGGTTTGCACAAAAACGGCTGAACGGATTTGGATGATATTTGGCACACAGATCGTTTATAACCTTTTTTTTTTTTTGTTTCGGGGTGGAAAATCCTCACGGATGTCCTCCGCCCTGCGGCGGGCGGAGGGGTCTGTCAGACTCAAACTAACTAAAAACCACCCCGGTGTTCCCTTCCCACACTTGCACCGGGGATCATAGGAACTAGTGCGCATTCCACGATCACCGGCTAGTGCCGGCCTCCTCAAATCCACGGGGGGAGTGAGGTGTACACCCCCCGCGACTTTCAATAGGGGCGCGCGTGGAACACTACGCGCCACCGCCTCGGGTCCAGTTACATGGGGGGGCGGCAGACGTCCCCAAGTCCACCGTCCCTCTGCGCCCGTTTAGGGGGGCTGGAAGAGGGCGTTGTCCGTCCTCCACCGACGCCCGGTACGTCTGCTGCGGGTCGGGAGAGTGGCCCGACCTCCCTCATCCTTTCCGCAACCTCCTTGTGTGAGATGACGGTTTCACATAAGAAGATCACCACATCCCACGACTCTGCGCTCCCGACCATCGAACGAGCGACGGCCGGCAGCGACAGGTCGGTTCCGACTTCTGTTATGAGGGCACGGCGCGGCTCCTCCCATGCGGCACACTTTGCCAGCGTATGCCGCGCCGTGTCCTCCAGACAGAGGACGCAGTGATGACACCGGGCGTCCGACTCCCTGTTTATGCGACACAGGTACTTCCCGAAGCAACCATGCCCCGAGAAAACCTGCGTCGCCCGAAACGACAGGGAGCCGTGCCTCCTCTCGAGCCATTCCTCGAGCACTGGTCGGATCGATGGTAGCGAGACCGGCGGTAGGGCGCAAAAGCCTGTCCCGTCATTCCGCCACCAGGACCTCGCGGAGCTGGGACCGACGCAGATCGATCTCTCGCTGCATCGGTTCACCGCCCCGCGTCCGCGCCTCCTCGCTCCACCGGTACAGTGACGCTCGCGTCTAGGTCCCAGGGTGGCGACCCGGCCAGTACACAAGCCGCCTCGTAGGAGATTGTGCGATACCCCATGATAGACCTGACGGCCATCGCCCTCTGCGGTTTTCGCAGTATGGCGATGCTTCCGGCCGTCAGGTCAGAGGCCCACACCGGGGCCCCGTACAGGGCCATGGATCGCAAGACCCCTAGGTACAATCTCCTACAGGTGGTGCTCGGGCCCCCCAGATTGGGAAGCAGCGTTGCGAGCGCGCCCGCCGCGCCCATCAACTTGGGCACCAGCCGCCGGAAGTGGTAGCCGCAGTCCCAACGGCCGTCGAGCACCAATCCCAGATACTTCATGGTGGACTCGACAGCAATTGGGTTACCCCCGACCACAATATGTGATCCCGGCGGCGGCGCCCGCCGGGAGCCATGAAAGACCATGGCCTCCGACTTGTTGAGGGCCACCTCCAGGCCCAGGCGCCGTATGCGGCTCACAACCTGCCAGACCGCAACTGTCGCTAGCAACGCTGCCTTCCTGTACGAGCTCCCCCGGACCGTGACCAGCGTGTCGTCGGCATAACAAACCAGGGCCACCCCCAGTTGGAGCTCGCCTCTCAGCACCCAGTCGTACCCGATGTTCCACAGGGGTGGGCCAACGACCGTACCCTATAGGACACCGCATGACATGTCGCGCCGGCCTCCGCCGTCGCGTCTCCTGTAGGTGACACACCTCTCCGCTAAATAAGCCCCAACGACGCGACGGAGGTACAGGGGCACCCTGTGGTAGCACAGCGCCTCCCGAATGCAGCTCCAGGGCAGGGTGTTGAAAGCGTTGGAGATGTCCAAGGATACCGCCAACATCACCCCAACTCGGGACACCGCTTCCTCCGCCAGGACTGTTACCCGCATTATGGCGTCCACAGTGGAGCGCCCATGCCGAAAGCCGAACTGGCTATCGTCCAGATCCGGCCCCTCTCTGTACAAGTGACCGGCGAGGCGGGCAGCAATGATCCGTTCGAAAAGCTTACCCACCTCGTCCAGCAGCACTATGGGCCGGTATGTGGACGGCGAGTCCGCTGGGCGCCCCGCCTTCTTGAGCAGGACCAAACGACCTGTTTTCCACTGACTAGGGAATTGGCCCTGCTCAAGACAAGCTGAGTAGAGTCCTCTCAGCTGGGGCTCTAGCTCTTTCAGAGCGAGGGCAAGCGCGCCGCCGGGAACTCCGTCGGGCCCCGGGGCAACGGTTTTGGCTCGGAGCCGCGTTATTGCCGCCCTCATCTCTGGTTGTGTCACCTCAGGGACGCTGACTTCCTCCTCATCCTCTGACTCTGTGGCTGTGGGCAAAGCCATCGGCGGCGGTATGTGCTCTTCCCTAGCAGGAAAGAGAGTTGCGACCACTTCTTCAAGCAGCTGAGGCTGCAGACTCTCAATTGGTGGGGGCCCCCAGGCACGTAGTTTCCCTCGAACCGCACGATAAGGGCGCCCCCACGGATTTACGTCTAGTGTCGACAACATCTCTTCCCTAGCTCGGGTCTTCGCCTCGCCGACGGCCAGCCACAGAGGCACCTTCGCCGCGCGGTACACTTCATACAGCGCGGCCTCTTCTTCCGGAAACTGACGACGTCTCCTCCGGTACCTACTTTTGGGTTGGGTGACACGGGGCATAGACGCATCGCAAATTTGCGTCATCGCCCCGCGAAACCACTGCGCTTTGCGCCTCCGCTTCGACGTCGACGGGTTCGTTTGACGGTGTATCCTGGACCCAGGCCTGGAGGATTGCGGCCTCCTCGAGAAGTTCCCTATCGATCTCTTGTACGACCAGCGAGGACCGTCCATTTGCGGGGCCGACGGGCGACTACCGCCCGCAGTCTGAGGGGAGACGTCAAATCGAATGTATCGATGGTCCAACAGCGTCTACACCCCTTTTTTTTTTTTTTTTGTCGGGTTGGAAAATCCTCACGGATGTCCTCCGCCCTGGGGCGGGCGGAGGGGTCTGTCAGACTCAAACTGACTAAAAACCACCCCGGTGTCTCCTCGCACGTGCGCGCGGGGCCGCGGGAATCCAGATTCTTCCGCAGCCCCACACTAGTGCTGGCCCGGTCTGTCCGGGCCTCGTCTCCTGCACGGGGTAGTGAGGCGTTCGACTACCCCGTGCATCGCCTCAGAGGCGCGCGCTGACACCCGCGCGCGCCTCCACCTCGGGTCCATCGAATAGGGGGCGGGGACTTCCCCAAGTCCCTCGCCCCTGGACCCATTCGTGGGGGCCGGAAAAGGGCGTTGTCCGCCCTTCTCCTGCGCCCGGTGCGCCTTCTGCGCCCGGGGAAGGGAGTCGAGATCTCCCTCTCCCGTTCCGCAGCCTCCTTCTGCGACATCACGTCCTCGCAGAAGGACACCACCGCGTCCCACGACTCTGCACTACCGACCATCCTCCGCACTACGGCCGGCAGCGACAGATCGCCTCCTACTTCATTTGCGAGGACACGGCGCTGCTCCTCCCAAGCCACGCACTCGGCGAGCGTGTGTTGCGCCGTGTCCTCCCCGCAATCGACGCAGTGGTGGCACCGAGCGTCCGGCTCCCTGTCTATGCGGCACAGGTACTTGCCGAAGCAGCCGTGCCCCGACAGCACCTGCGTCACCCTAAACGACAGGGAGCCGTGCCTTCTCCCGAGCCAGTCGTCGAGTACTGGCCGGATCGCCTCGACGGTAGCGAGGCCGGCGGCAGGGCGCAGAAGCCTTTGCCGCCATTCCGCCACCAAGACCTGACGGAGCTCGCCTCGGCGCAGCGCGATCTGCCGCTGCACCGGCCTCGAGCCCCGTGCCCGCTCTTCCTCGCGCCATCGATGTAATGACGCGAGTACTTTCGCCTCTAGGTCCCAGGGCGGGGATCCGGCCAGGACGCAAGCCGCCTCGTAGGAAATCGTGCGGTACCCGCGGACGACTCTGATGGCCATCGCCCACTGCGGTTTGCGCAGAATGGCGAGAGTGCTGGCCGTCAAGTCCATCGCCCACACAGGGCCATGGACCGCACGATTCCCACGTACAACCACGTACAACCGACTACAGGCGGCGCTCGGGCCCCCCAAGTTGGGAAGCAACGTTGACAGCGCGCCCGCTGCACCCATCAGCTTGGGCGCCAGCCGCCGGAAGTGGGGCCCGAATTCCCATCGGCTGTCGAGCACCAATCCCAGATACTTCATGGTGGACTCGACAGCTATCCGGGCCCCGCTGACCACGATGTGTGATCCCGGCGCCGGCGCACGTCGGGGGCCATGAAACACCATGGCCTCCGACTTGTTTAGGGCCACCTCCAGGCCCAGGCGCCGGATGCGGTTCACCACCTGTGACACCGCAGCCGTGGCTAACAACGCTGCCTCCCAGTGCGAGCTCCCCCGGGCAGCGACAAGCGTGTCGTCCGCATAACACGTCAAGTCGGCGCCCGACGGGAGCTCGCCTATCAGCACCCAGTCGTAGCCGATGTTCCACAGGAGCGGTCCCAAGACCGATCCCTGCGGAACACCGCACGACATGAGGTGCCGACCGGCACCGTCACGTCCCCGATAGGTGACGCATCTACCCTCCAGGTAAGCCCCTACCGTACGGCGGAGGTAGGGAGGCACGCGATGGTATTTCAGTGCCTCCCGGATACAACTCCAGGGTAGGGTGTTGAATGCGTTGGAGATGTCTAAAGACACCGCCAGCACCACCCCACCCCGGGACACCGTCTCCTCCGCCAGGGCCCTCACGCGCATGATGGCGTCTATGGTGGAGCGCCCCCGACGAAAACCAAATTGGTTGTCGTCCAGGTTCGGCCCCTCCCTGCACAAGTCGCTGACGAGGCGATCTGCGATAATGCGCTCAAAAAGTTTGCCCGCCTCGTCGAGCAGCACTATGGGCCGATACGCGGACGGCGAGTCCGCGGGGCGCCCCTCCTTCCTGAGCAGGACCAGCCTCCCCTCCTTCCACACACTGGGAAACTGACCCTGCTCGAGACATGCCGTGAAGAGCCCCCTCAGCTGGGGCTCTAGCTCCTTCAGAGCCAGGACGAGAGCTCGACCAGGAACTCCGTCGGGTCCGGGCGCTGTGTTCTTAGCCCGGAGTCGCGACACGGCCGCTCTCGTCTCTGCTTGCGTCACCTCGGGGACATCGGTGCCCTCCTCTTCTGGAGAGTCTGTGGCTGAGGGCGAAGCCATCGCCGGGGGAACGTGTTCCGCTCGCTCAGGGAAGAGGGCCGACACCACTGCCTCTAGCAACTGGGGTTGCATGCTTTGCACCAGTGGAGGCGCCCAGGGACGCAACTTGCCCCGTACCCAACGGTAAGGGCGCCCCCACGGATCCCGATCTAGGGACCCCAGCAGCTCCTCCCTGGCACGCGACTTAGAGTCGCCGATGGCCAGCCACAGAGTCTCCTTGGACGCGCGGTACGCCTCATACCGCGCGTCTTCCTCGACGGAATCCCGTCGACGTCGTCTCCGGTATCGCGTGTACTGGCGGCGAGCCGCAACGCACTCATGGCACAGCCGCGCGATCTCGTCGGTCCACCAGTACACCTGGCGCCTTGCGGACTGTTGGCGGACACGGGGCATGGACGCGTCGCAGACCTGCGTCATCGCCCCGCGAAACCACAGCGTCACCGCTTCGACGTCGACGGGGCCGTCCGTCGTCGACTCCCAAATCCAGGACTGGACTAAGGCAGCTTCCTCGAGTAGTTCCTTGTCGATGCGCTTAAGCGCCCAACGTGGGCCGTCGTTAATCGGGGTTGTTGGATGGCGGCCGCTCGCGGTCTGGGCAGAGACGTCGAACCGGATATACCGATGGTCCGACAGCGTCTCCACCTCCACGGCGACACGCCAGTTGCGGACTCGGCTAGCGACAGAGGGGCTAGCGAACGAGACGTCCACTATCGACCCGCCCCGCTGCCGCACGCACGTGTATTCCGAACCCCGATTCAGGACGACCAGACCAGTCGTCACCGCCCACTCTTCCAGCACCTCGCCCCGAGGGTCAGTGACCGGAGATCCCCACGCCGATGACTTGGCGTTGAGATCCCCGAGCACCAGAACGGGACGAGGGTGATAGCGGCCTACGACGGCGCCCAACTCGACAAGGAAACCCTCAAAGTCGGCGAGACTCTTGTTAGGGGAGAAATACGCCCCCACGATGACGATGCCGCCCGAGACCGCAGCAACCCAGCCGCGGCCCCGAGACGGGTCGATCAGAGTCCCGCCAATAATGGCCACCAAACCGTCTGCGCACCCCAGCCAGTTGTCACGGGCGGGGATGAAGTACGGTTCGGCGACCACAGCCACGTGGATCGACCACTCTGCCATGCTCTGGAGTAAAAGATCCTGAGCTCTGGCAGAGTGATTGATGTTGCCCTGGAGGAAATGGAATTGTGCCGTTATTGACACTCCATTCCCTCGGCAACGGTCCTGGGCCGGGAGTCGGCCGCGGAGCTACTAGCCTGCGGGGGCAGCGAGGTTTCCCCGGCAGGTTTAGAGCTCCTCTTCTTTTTCTTCTTGGCCTTGCTGGCAGGCGCGCCACAGGCCCCTCCGCCCACTTTGTGCCCCGCTGGCTTCCCTGCAGCCGAACACAAGCTGCAGTTGAGCGCCGCGGAACACTGGGCCGCCTTGTGGCCGGGCCGACCGCAGCGATAACATAGGTCGCTACGGTCAATCTCAGCGGTGCACTTCGCCCGGACGTGCCCCTTCTCCAGGCACCGGAAGCACCGCAAAGCCCGGGGCTGCAGGAGTTTCACCCTCGCTGCAACCCAGCCAACCAGCAATCTGCCGCTTACGGCGATCTTCTTCGCCGACGCCACAGGGCACCGAACCCAGGCCACGCCGAGTCCGGTGGCGTCGGTGCGAATATCGCCGGCCTGCACCTTGTCCGGCGGACACTCTCCGCTTCGGGCAACGGCCGCCACCACCTCCTCAGACGTCACGGAGTCGTCCAGACCAGCAATCCGCACCTCTGCGGTTTTCATTGGCCTGGAGACCCGGACGTCCTCAGGGTTGAGGACCTCCCTCATCTTGGCGGCCAGAGCGTCCGCCTTTTCGGCACTGCCGCTCGCAGCACCAGCCACTTCGAACAGTCGCGCACCCGTGGCAGCCTGCCTGAGGGTGACGGACTGAAGACCAAGATCCGATAATTTGATCTTGGCCTTGGTCTCGGCAATGACCGACTGGTACGTTACGCCGCGCTCCGAAGCTCCGGGCTGTAGCGTGAGCGTCACAGCCTCGGAACGCGGAGCACGTACCGCTGGTCCTTTGCGACCGCCTTTGGCAGTCCACCGCGCAGGCTGCGCAACCGCCTTTGCGGTTCGGCCAGGGGCGCGCGCCGTTGCTGAGGCCGCCTTGGCGGCTTTGCGGGCCTTCTTGCGACCCACGACTGTCGCCCAGGTCTCACCCTTAGACCCGGCAGTCGCGGGCTGATCGCTCGATCGAGGCATAGGTCTCGGCGGCTCCTCAGCCCTCCGCCGTGTATCGGCCGCTAGGGGCGGACGGAGGATTTTCGCAGGGAGGCGCCGAGAAGTCGCCTCCATGCGAGCGTTGACCATGCTGCCGCACTGGAGCATGCAGAGCCGGACAATGCGCTCGACCTCGTCGTCGGCATGAGTGCTTGCCGGTCTCGGTGCTGGAGCTGGGGCCACTACCGATGCGGCATCGGTGGACGTGCGTCGCTGCTGCTGCTCGCTCAGCGCAGCGACTTGTCGCCGGAGGACCTCCAAATCATTTCGGAGTCGGCTGTTCTCCTCCCGCAACTTCGCAACCTCGTCTGAGGCCGTCCTGTTGAGGAGGATGCCAACCGCCTCCTTGATGTCCGCGGCAGCTTCCTTCAGGCCGCGGGTGAACGTGCCCTTCAGGCTGCCGGATTTGGTGGCAACCTTCAGGACTAAGTCCACCCCGTCCAAGGCAAGCTGACTTAGGGCCACCGCAGATGGGTCCCCCCCTTCCGCCGCTAGAGCAGCGCGTCGCTCGCGTGCGCGTCGGGCCATTTCCGACACTTCGTCGGCCGCGACGGCTTTGCGCTGCTCTCTTCTGGTGGCGTTGAGCTCCGCCTTTGAGCTCCCTAGCGAGGCACAGCTCTCGCCACCAGGGTCCTCGGTAGCGACCCCCATGTCGCTTTCTGCTTCGCTGGCCGCCGGACTATCGGAGCGCACGAACCTACCCTGTGCGTCCCTCCGCGGCCGCGAAGCACTCACCCCTCTCGAAGCCTGCCGACCTCTCCTCGCGGTCGGCAACTTCGGGGCCAGCAGGCCTTCCTCATCTGAGGACAGATCCCCATCTCTCACCAGAGCAGGGTCGCGTGGACGTTTCCTAACGGAAGACGGTCCACGCGGCCCTCCGTCAATATTTTTTAAAACACTGCTGCCAGTAATATTGTCAGCAACAGGGGCCTGGTCGCCTACCCCTGCGCGTCCGTCGGTAGTCTATTTAACACTCGCAGGCCCGGGTACCTGCGAGCGCCGGGCGGTCAGCCGGGTCGCATGACAAATCTATTTCTTTGTCTGACATTTCCATTTTACGATATGGGTGGTACTCACAGCACTTCCCCAAGGCGATGCGGCCGCTCTTTTTGGGAGGGTATTTGATCCTCCCGAGGCCCGCGGATGCCTCCGGTGCAGGATATACCGCCCGCTGCTCGGTATCTACAAACTAATGCTACCCTAAAATATTTTATTTTGTTTTTGTATTTTGTGAATTTTCTCTTTGGTTTTTTTTTTTTTTTTTTTTCCCTAAATGAATAAGAATGAAAACCTAAAACTAACTTAACCTACCCACCACCCGGCACCGTGGCTGAAAACACCTCGCCACGGATGCCTCTAGACCGCAGGTTGAGGAGCAACCCACGGTCTTCCCCACCTCGGTCACCGCGACGTGCACGCCGCGGAGACCCCTAGACCGCGGACTGTAAAACGGCCCGCGGTCTACCCCACCTCGCTCCCTAATCGTGCACTCTGCAGCTGCAGAGCGCAGATAGAGAGCCCTAGGGAGCGACTCCTCCGCTCCGGCAGAAATTCGCCACGGACAACAATCTCCTCTCTCCCACCCCTCACGAGGAGATTGTTGCCCGCGCCCAGGGTGCACCGGCCCAGCGCGTGCTCGTCCCCAAGAAAGCAAAAGGACCAGCAGCCACTGAGCACTCGGGGAGGTTTTCTGCCAGGCACCCCAGCGTCTACACCCCTACGGCAACTCGCCAGTCGCGTACACGGCCCGCAACAGCAGAGCTTGCGAACGACACGTCCACGAGGGCGGCCACCCAACCGTGTCCTCGGGACGGACTGACAAGAGTCCCACCAATGATGACCACCAAACCATCCAGGTCCCCCGCCCAGTTATCGCGGGAGGGGACAAAATACGGCTCGGCGACCACAGCCACGTGGATCAACCACTCCGCCATGCTCTGGAGCAATAGATCCTGAGCTCTGGTGGCGTGGTTGATGTTAGCTTGGAGGAAACGGAATTGTGCCATCAATGGCATTCCATTTTCTCGGCTCCTCCTTCCCTGGGTCGGGAGTCAGGCTTTGGGAGAGGCGCAGGTCCTCCGACAGCCCTAGACCTCCTTTCCTTGGACATGGGTGCCTTACAGGCCTTCCCGCCAAGTCTATGCTCCGTGGGCTTTCCTGCAGCTGCGCATAGGCTGCAGTTTGGCACCTCCGGAGCACTGGGCCGCCTTGTGGCCGGGTTGACCGCAGCGGAAACACGCTGCGATCAATTTTTGCAGTGCACTGAGCCCGGACATGCCCCTTTTCCAGACACCGGAAACACTGCACAGCCCGCCTTGGCAGGAGTTTGACCCTGGCAGACACCCAACCCACCAGTAGCCGTCCGCCATCAGCAGCCTTGTTCGCAGCCGCTACCGGGCACCGCACCCAGACCGTGCCCAGCCTGTCCGCGCCGCTGCGAATTTCGCCTACCACCACATTCTCAGGCGGACATCCACCAATTCGGGCAATGGCCGCCACTACTTGCTCCGGGGTCACCGAGTCGTCCAGTCCATTCACGCGCAATTCAGCCGTGACAGTGGGCCTGGACACTCGGGCGTCTTCTGGCTTGAGGACTTCCCGGAGCTTGGCGGCCAAATTGTCCGCCCTCTCCTGTCTTGCAGCACCCGACACTTGAAGCACCTTGGCACCCGTGGCTGCCGTTCTGAAAACGAAGCCAGCCCGAGTGCGAAATTCGTTAAACTTCAGCTTCTGCCTCATTTCCGCCAGGACCAACTTGTAGGTCACTCCCCTGTTTGCGGCTTCGGGCTGCAGTGTAATAACTACAGCTTCGGAGCGTGGGGTAGTGACCTTGGGCGGCCTCGTGGCCTCTGGTCGAGTCGGTCCCTGGGGGGTGTCGGCTGCGACGCCCTCTTTTTGCGGCCCCTCTTCACCACCGTCGTCCAGGCCTCCCGGGTGGGAGGTGCGGTCGCCGGGAGCGCTGTCTCTTGGGAGGTAGGGGGCGCGGTCGCACCCACTGCCTTCTTCTTGCAGCGGCCCCCTCTACCCACCGTCACATGGGTGGGAGAAGCAGTCGCTGGGGGCTGGGACGTTTGGAGAAGAGGCGCGGACGCACCTTGCACGGGCTTCCTGGGCCCCGCAGTGTGCTTTTTGCCTCCCTGTGCAGGTTTCTGAGCTACCTGCGCGGGCTTCGTCTTGACGGACTCTTCCGTCCTCCGCCTATCCGCCGCAAGCGGGGGCGAAGGATTTCAACTGGGGGAAGTCGAGACTCAATTGCCTCCAAGCGGGCACTCATCATGCCACCATACGGATATGGTGCACCATGCAGATTCTCGCCACCCTCTCTATGTCGTAGTCCGACAAGCTAAGAGATGATGGCGCCGCAGGTGCAGATGCCGACGTGGGAGCTGCCTGCTGCTGCCCGACACTCCGTTGAGCGGCAAACTCTCGCTTGAGATCCTCCAGCCCGGATCGGAGACGGCTGTTCTCCGTCCACAACCTCGCCGTCTCCTCCGAGGTCGTGCGGCCACGAAGAGCCTCCACTGCCTCCCTGATCCCCTCTGCCGCCTCTTTGAGGGCGCGCGTGAACGAGCCCTTCAGGTTGCCAGACTTGGTCGCAACCTTCAGGACAACGTCCACGCCGTCCATCACCTGGCAGTTGAGAGCCTCTGCTGTTAGGCTCTCTCCATTGGGCGCCTGGGTAGACTGCCACTCTCGGGTCTGACGGGCCATTTCGGCGACCTCATCGGGCGCGATTGCTCTGTTCTGAGAACGTTTTGCGGTGGTGGCCTCCACCTTTATTTATTTATTTATTTATGTAGACACAAAATACTTAATAAGACATTACATTAAGATAGAAGAGCACAAAGGTAGGAAACCGCATGGAAAACAGGATCTCCACAACGCCATAATGCAACTGACGAAGGAGATTGACGAGCTAAAAGTACCGCAGGCACAGACAGCGACGCACGCATCTCGTCGTTTCGCTCGCTTAAGATCCCAGTCTCGTTCGCGGTCCGGCATTATAAATATGAGCGCAACACGAGCGACGTTTGTTACTTCCACGAGCACGCACGCAATTGTAGATCTCCTTGCAAATTCAGCAAGCACACGGAAAACTAACCAAGATCTTGGCTTCGACGGGACCCGAGATCAACAACATTACTGCATACCGTCTTTACGTCTACGATACAACAACAAACTACGTTTTCTTATCGACACTGGAGCGAACGTGTCGGTGGTGCCTCCTTGCAACAAAGGATTAACGACATCGAACGTACGCAGCTAACGGAACACCGATACGAACATTATGGCGAACGCGACTTTGACCTTAACCTTGGTCTACGTCGACAATTTAAATGGAAAATCATCGTCGCTGACGTGAAGAGGCCAATCATCGATGCTGACTTCCTGCAATTCCACAACCTTCTAGTTGGCCTACGAGCCCAGAAACTTATAGACAAGAGGACAGGCCTATCAACCTACGGTTGTTTGTCAAGCAGTACATCGACGCCGACGGTGCTGACACTCAACGTGAACGATCCATACTGCACCCTGTTGAAGAAATTCAATTCATTTATTCATCAAATATAAGCTAACAGTTTACACCAAATCGCTTATATCTATTCTAATACTACAAAATTACATCAATAATTTTAATTAAAACTTCTTAAAATATACATTAACAAGCGGAGTAACATAAAAAATAAATAAAAAAATATCCATAAATAAATATAGCCATATCACGTCTGCTCAATTCAGTGACATAACCAACAGAGATGTGGAGCACCACATTGTTACGCATGGACCACCCGTGTACTGCAGAGCACGCCCAAATACCAGACCGCCAGAGTCATTTTCCAGCTTATGCTTGAACTAGGCATATGTCAGTAAAGTTAAACGCCGTGACGAAACCCAATCGTTACCCGATTCCCCGCCTACGTGACTTCACCTACAGACTGCAGGGAATGAAGATATTCACAAAGATTGACCTCCGCAAAGCATATAATCAACTATGAGTTCGACACGAAGATATAGAAAAGACTGCGGTTATAACACCATTCGGATTATTCGAATTCCCAAGAATGTGCTTCGGTTTACGCAACGCGGGGCAAATTTTTCAGCGGCACATGAATAATATACTAATATACTATGACTTGGATTTCGTATTCCCCTTTGTCGAAGATCTTTTTTTGGCGTCCCCTGACCCAACACGTCACCGACAACATCTAGAAGAAGTTTTCAAGAGTATACAAGAACATGGACTGCGAATAAACGTGTCCAAGTGAGTTTTCGGCAAGGAAATACTTGAGTTCCTGGGCTACGACGTATCGGCTGCCGGGATATATTTTTTTATTTATTTATTTAACACTTCAAGCACAAAGTGCATAGGCGGACTTAATGCCTTAGGCATTTATATATTTTTATTTTTTTATATATATATCCTATTGAAGAGCGCGTCAAAAGCAGTCAAGCGTATCCAGATCGGGCACGCCGCAATCGCGGCGGTAAGACCCCTCTTTGAGGAGTGGCTGGATAGGCGTCACGGCGTCCTGACCTACCGCGTGACGCAGGTCCTCACCGGACACGGAAGTTTCGGGAGGTACCTGTGTCATATGGGGAAGGAGGAAACGCCTGGGTGTCACCACTGCGAGGACCGCCCGGAGGACACGGTGGAGCATACGGTGCAGGACTGCCCCGCTTGGGCAGAGCACCGCCGTGTCCTCACGGTGGCGATAGGCGGAGACCTCTCGCGCCCGGTATTGGTCGAGGCCATGCTGCGGGGCGAGACGGAGTGGGAAGCGGTCGCCTCCTTCTGCGAAGCAGTCATGCTCGCGAAGGAGGAGGCGGGCCGCGTGAGGGAGAGGACAGCGTCCTCCCTCCACCCCAGCCGCAGTGGTAGACGCCCACGGCGCCGGACGTCGGCAGACGATCTCCGGCCACCGTAGGCGCGGGCATGCGGGCGGCGAGTAATGGGCGACTCGCTGTCCGACCATGGACCATGCCCGGGTCGACGGCGCGTTGTGTTCCACGCGCGCCTCAAAGAGTGTCAGCATGATGACGGGGCCCCCCTCTAGAGGGCCAAAGCCTGCCGGGGTCGCGGGACTCATAGAATTACCGTGACCCTGGAACATAAAGGGCTACTGAAGGACACCGTGGATTTTAGTCAGTACAAGTCTGACAGTCCCTCCCGCTCTGCCCTGGGTAGGAGGACTCATTTGATGATTTTACCACGTTAAAAAAAAAAAAAAAAAAAGCGTATTCAGATCCAAAAAAAGTACAAGAACAAAAACAATACAATAAGGTGACCTCGTCAGAGGTACATAAGGTCATAAGAACATTGTCCTGTGAAAAATCACCTGGTTCAGACAAAATACGGATGCAAGACATTATATATTTGTCAGGTATGTCAGGATTTACTCCGTTAGGCTTGTACACAAGACCCAAGTATTTGGTTTACAGTTTATATATGTGGGTGAAGTCATAGTTATGCACACAAACACAAAATAAAACGAGCGAGCTCAGTTTTTATTAGTGTGCGTGTGGCACATCAATTACCATATACCAATATATCGCACCTTTACGATGAAAACGACGTAACTCAAAAAAGCAACTTTTAGGGAAATAGCAAAACAAGTTTTAAAATTCTGACAACTCCGCAATCTTTCGTGTATTATTTCGTAATTATTTACGTCAGTGACTATGTTTGTGCTGCAAATTATAAAAAAGTCGTTCAGCTCTTATTGTGTCACAAAAAAACATACCTATTAAAAGGAATAATATTCAAAAAAAGATTTTGAATTTTATCAGTCATTTTGGGACCGACAAAAATGATGTAAATTTGACTGTTTATGAGTTGCGTCTTTTTTTGACCGAAAAAAATATCTTAAATGTGACAGTTTAAGAATTACGCCTTTTTTGTTTTTATAACACTTTGTATTTTTTATGTTTTCCTACATAGGTCTGTTTTTTTCTTAATAGATAGCAAATTATGGGATACCAAAGTGGAAAATGGGCAGAAAAAAAAACAAAACAATAATAAAATTGAATGTTTAATGAAAATCAACACTTACTTATCAGTTAATAATATTTAACCAAGATCTTTATTCATTTGGAACTCTTCCGTTGAACAGAAAAACTTAAAAAAATATCTCAATAGATAAATTGACACTTAAAAAGAAATAAGCAGATACCTACTTAATCTTTGTCCTATAAGAAAGTATCATGAAACACTTTGTTATAAAAAAAAAAACAATAATATAGAACTCTTAAAAATAAATCAAAATCTTTGTTCATTAGGAACTTTCTTAGAAAAAAATATTGAAATCCGTAAGAAAACGTTAATGTAAACTCAAGTCATAACAATTAGTAACAAAAAGTAAGCTCTGTAATAATCTAATAGACTATTTTAATTGTCAATAAAATCAATAGTAATCACCCAAACAAAATTTTCGTTCACTAGGAACTTTCTATCCTACATCAGTCAGTCATCTTAATCATCTAATAACGATTTGTAATAATCTGTATGAAAACCCGGTATTAAATTTTTCCGCAGCAATTCGCTTAGCCCCTTCCTTTTATTTTCACTTAATTTTATTTTATTCGTGTAAGCTTTCGGGATTGAGACATCTTCAAGGTTAGGCATTCGTTTTCGTTTGTTTCTCATGTTCACACGTTTAAAATTTTCTTGCGTGTATGATGTTTTGAAGAAAATCATAAAAGGTTCGTCTTTCAAGAATCTCAAAACCTTAATATCGTTCCAAGAAACCTGGTTGCGCTCATCGGCTTCATTGAAATTATAACCCCACTGATCTTGTAGGGATTTCAGATCAATAAAAAAATCATAATTTAACTCCTGGACTTTAAAAGGCTTTCTAGTTTTTTTGGCACTTTTTATTAGGGCAACATACTGATGTGAAGTGTGAATAGGTCCAGATTTCAAGTTTTTTTTCACTTCTTTTTCGATTAAGCTATGAACGTTGTCACCCTCGTTCTGAGTGTGGCCGCGAATAAGAAATTTATGAGTTATACTCATTATATTTGGAAAATTGGACACAACATATGAGTATAGGCACGCAATAAACTTGTTTTTGTTTTGTCCACAGCAATTACAAAAAGCAAAAACAAAAACTGGCTGGCAACACTGGCCGAGTGACACTTGACTGCGTATTTTAAATTGTGCAAAAAAATTAAATAAACAACCAAACAGTATAAATAGTAGTGTGACGGAGTGCAGTTACCATAATTTACCTGTGTTATTATTTTCGACACTTTATGATTAGTGAGGAGGTAATTAAGACAATGGTGACTGAACAATAACAATTTTGGTTCTTCAATGCTAAACGGTATCATAAACAATCAATCTGTGATTACGACAGCAGAATAACGTTTCATCTACAAAAAGTGACAAAACGAATAAGTGTTAGTGAATATTAAACTGCTACATTGAAAAACTTACAAAGTAAAAACCAGTTAACAAAAATATTTCAAAATTTGGACTTTGATCTCTGTTATTATCCAACAACTAGCGCCATAATTTCCCCAAGCAGTGAATAGACATACTAATAAGTAGTACTACTAGTGCCATTACAACCACAAGCGGCAAGTAGAAGAACTAAAGTGTGACCATCTTATTAAAAAGTGATACCATTTTATAAAAAATAATAGTACCACTAGCGCCATTGCAACGTCCAGTGACAAGTAGAAGAATTAAAAGTGATACCACATAGAAAAAATATACTTTGATCTGGTAGAAATTTCTGGTTGCATTTTATTTTATCTTCGCATTCTACTTTTTTTTTATATTATTATTTGAAGGAAAAATATAGTATTAAGATGTCTTCTAAAACTGGTACAAAAAGCGATCGCAAAACGGCAGAGAAAGTTGTATGCTTTAAATGCAAGAGACTAGTAGACATTAAAAAAACAGCCATATGCTCAATATGTAACAATCGGTACGAACCAGATTGCGACGGTTACCCCGAACAAACATACCGTCTAATGGACCAGAATTCTAAAAGCAAGTGGAGATGTAAGGCATGCAGAAGTAAAAAAATCTCAAACACTAGCCATGTATCTCATAATACAACGAGGAAAAAAGCAAATCTGCACCAAAACTGCTCATCTCCAGAATCAAGTGGCGATACCCTGGAAGATAAAAATCTCGAAACAGTGACGCGCGCCATTCAAAAATCTTCTGATATTTTAGACTCTCACATATTATCCGAATGCGGAAATTCAGATGAATCATATAATACTCCCAACAAATTATCCCAGAGTGTAGACGGTACAATATCAGAAACATTGACAGTACTTGAGATGAAAGAAACCATAAAAGAGCTCACACATAAGCTAGAAAGTACAGAAAACGAGCTGGAGAACATGATATTAGAAAATAACAATCTCAATCAACAAATAAATAAATTAAATTCGGAATTAAAATTGTTGAAATCATTGTGTCATTCTCAAGCAACTTTAGGAAACAGTCCAGCAAATAAATGTAAAAGGAAACGGCATTCTTTTCTTGACCAAACCGCATCATCCACGCCCTCTACTCCTTTGACGCGCAAGTCGATTGTAGACAATGGTAAAAGCATTGAAATAATGTGCCTTCCGCAAAAAATTACGGAACTGCAACGCGAACTGAGAGACTTCCAGCAGAAGATTGAAGCTTTAACGAAGAAAATGGATACGTTACAACGTAATCACAGTTTACCTAAACACTTACCGGTACCAAAAATCTGCCCACAAACGCCTGCTTGTACAAAGGAGCAAAAACACGAACAGTCAAATAGGATACTTATTTTTGGCTCTCAACAATGTGTCGGCCTAGCAGCAGCCATGATAGATTCAAGGAGAAATACAAGGTATGAAAAGTATGATATTGTCGCAGATACTAAACCTAATGCACTCAGTAACCAAATAGTTACGAGTTGCCGTCATGCTAAGTTAAACTTGAACGATAAACTTGTAATTTGTATAGGAGAGAATGATCATAATTTAAAATATACTCTATCCCAATTACAAATTGTTCTTGATACATTTTATAATAACATGATTATCGTATTAAATGTGTATAAAAATTATTATTTAGATGTTAATAGCCTTAACTATCGTATAAAAATGTATGTTTGACATATAAAAATGTAAATTTCTGGAATGCGAAACATTCAAACTATCTGAACTGTGCACTAAAATAAATTATCTAATTGATTGCAATGATTATAATGAGAACTTTATAAATCCAAGAGAACTTGTAAAGCGTATAGCGAGTAACAGATCAAGTCTAAAGTTATTTAAGAATAGTAATGAACCCAAGAGAGGCACAATTCCCTTCTATTTTGATCGCATGCATTCGAAAACACAAAAACCTAATGACCTTATAAATCCTACAGAAAAAGCACAGAGGGGAACTATTCTTTATTACTTTCCTCTGACACAAAAGAACTTGACGTTTTTTCGGGCATAAGACTACGCCATCGGTGACATATAACTTTAAAATACTTCATCAAAATATTGCTAGTATCTTATCTAAAAAAGAAGTCCTTGAATTAACTTTACAAGAACTAAGTGAAGCACAAAATAGCCCGGATGTAATATGCCTTTCCGAAACCTTTATAAAAAAAGGCAATGAAGCTTATATTCGGATTCATGATTACGAACTAGCTGCCAGCTACTCCAGGGAAAAACAAAGAGGGGGGGACCTGCATTTTCGTTACGCGTGACCTTGTCTACAAGGATCTACCGTTTCTATATAACCATGCAATACAAAATACGTTCGAAGTATGTGGCATAGAACTCACCTAACACAAGTTAATAATTATATGTATCTATAGGACACCTCAATCAGATCCTACCCAATTCCTGACCAAGTTAAACAGTCTTTTGTACCAAGTATCTCAAAAATATAACTCGAAAACAAACATGGTTCTAACAGGTGACTTTAATAATAACACTCTTAAAAAAGGCAATATTACAACTCAGTTACTAGATCTAGCCGACAATTATAATCTTAAACTGCACATTAATGAACCAACTCGTAAGTCCACATGCATCGACCATATTCTCAGCAATATTCCTGATGCTATTGGTACAATACTGCCACTCCATTTGTCAGACCATGACACGGCACAAATGTTCAGCTTCCCCGTGGGACGTAGTACACAAAAACAAGCGACGTACTATGTCTACAAAAGAGTTTTCAGTTCAGATAACATTCAGAAGTTCAAAAAGTGCTTGCTGAATTTGTCTTGGTCCGAAACTTATGTAGAGAAGGACATAAATATAGCATTTAGTTCTTTTCATGATACATTGTGTCTATTCTTTAATTTATGCTTTCCGAAAATAAGGGTAAAGGTAAACACCAAATATAAAAAAAGACAGAATTGGATGAGCAAAGGACTTAAAAAAAGTTGTAAAACGAAACGGTTCTTACGTTATCAATATTATAAAAATAAAAATCCAAAAAATAAAATTAATTACATTCAGTACTCAAAACTTCTACAGAAATGCATATATAACTCAAAAAGGAACGCAAATATCAAGTTTATTAACAAAAGTGATAACAAATGCAAAGCGGTATGGAAAGTAATTAAGGATGAACTATTGGGCAATAACTTTAAAAATGACATAGATAATATACAAATTGACAATACAGTACTGACGGATCCCATAGAAATGGCAACTGCATTTAATAATCACTACATCGACTCAATTCACTCCTCCAGCACAGGTACAAAGCTGAAATGTGATGACAGTTCACTAGTTCATTCAATGTTTCTGAAACCTGTGTCCGAGAATGAAGTCAGAGCGGTGATGACATCATTAAAAAACACAAATTCGGCAGGTTATGACGAAATTAATACGAAGATGATAAAAGCATGCACTAATGAACTTATTACTATTATGACATATTTAATAAATCTATCATTTTCACAAGGCACTTTTCCAGAATCATTAAAGGTGTCAATTGTTAAGGCGCTGTAAACAGCAAATCTTCCAGTATTTGAGGAGGTGAAGCAGGGGAAAGGGGCGCAGCGCGTAGCTCCGCCCCTACGGCCCAGCTGACGTTACCGGCAGCGCGTGGCCTTCGCGGCGCGGCGGGATTTTCAAAATAAATGTTTTTAATAAAAAACCCGCGATTACGGGATCGATAAATTTAGTGTTCTGTTGAATCAAATCATATTATTTACCCAAACATTGTATTCATATTTTATTAAAATTTACCTACCTAAAGATTTAGAGCAGGACAAAAATAAATTATTTCTCTTACAAAAATCGGTCAGAAGGCGCGTTTTATGTGTGTAAGGTTTTATTTTGAAATAATATTTTAGGTACATTTTTAATAGGATTGTAGCAGGTGGAGTTATGTAGTTTCTGCCTACCCCCACGATAGCAAAAAGGCGTGAGTTTATGTATGTGTATTTTATAAGCCGCTTCTTTACTTTTGTAAGAAGCAACTATTTGTAGGTATAATACCTATGCATCCGATTATCCGACCTCTGAATATGACTTACAATGAGTAAAACATTATTCTCATAATAGGTACCTACAGGGTGATAAAAATCTTTTGGGCTTGAATTAAAATAATAACTAGCTGTTGCCCGCGGCTACGCCCGCGTGAGTGTCCATACTGCCTTATTTGAATCGGGTTTTATGTATACTTCACAGACGTGATAGAACAGAAAAAAAAGAGGTAGTAGGTAGGTATTAGATAGGTTGTAGGTAGGTGGGAGGTAGGTAGGTGGGAGGTAGGTAGGTGGTAGGTATGTGGTAGGTAGGTGTTAGGTAGGTAGGTGTTAGGTAGGTAGGTGGTAGGTAGGTGTTAGGTAGGTAGGTAGGTAGTAGGTAGGTAGTAGGTAGGTGGTAGGTAGGTGGTAGGTAGGTGGTAGGTAGGTGGTAGGTAGGTGGTAGGTAGGTGGTAGGTAGGTGGTAGGTAGGTGGTAGGTAGGTGGTAGGTAGGTGGTAGGTAGGTGGTAGGTAGGTGGTAGGTAGGTGGTAGGTAGGTGTTAGGTAGGTAGGTGGTAGGTAGGTAGTAGGTAGGTAGTAGGTAGGTAGTAGGTAGGTAGTAGGTAGGTAGTAGGTAGGTAGTAGGTAGGTAGTAGGTAGGTAGTAGGTAGGTAGTAGGTAGGTAGTAGGTAGGTAGTAGGTAGGTAGTAGGTAGGTAGTAGGTAGGTAGTAGGTAGGTAGTAGGTAGGTAGTAGGTAGGTAGTAGGTAGGTAGTAGGTAGGTAGTAGGTAGGTAGTAGGTAGGTAGTAGGTAGGTAGTAGGTAGGTAGTAGGTAGGTAGTAGGTAGGTAGTAGGTAGGTAGTAGGTAGGTAGTAGGTAGGTAGTAGGTAGGTAGTAGGTAGGTAGTAGGTAGGTAGTAGGTAGGTAGTAGGTAGGTAGTAGGTAGGTAGTAGGTAGGTAGTAGGTAGGTAGTAGGTAGGTAGTAGGTAGGTAGTAGGTAGGTAGTAGGTAGGTAGTAGGTAGGTAGTAGGTAGGTAGTAGGTAGGTAGTAGGTAGGTAGTAGGTAGGTAGTAGGTAGGTAGTAGGTAGGTAGTAGGTAGGTAGTAGGTAGGTAGTAGGTAGGTAGTAGGTAGGTAGTAGGTAGGTAGTAGGTAGGTAGTAGGTAGGTAGGAGGTAGGTGTAAATCAAGAAAACAATATGCATATTATTATAATGATTTTACTATAACTTCACAAAGGTAAACATTACAATTACTTTGCCGGTCTCACGTATTTGTTACATTTCATCAAAACTTAGCTGTTTGCTACAACAGGGCATATTTTCTTTGTTAGCACCTATTGCAGTAGAAAGGATTGTTGACGATTCTTCAAAAGTTAGGCGTCTCTTAGTACGACAGATATTTTTCTTTATTATCATCCCTTGAAGAAGAAAGAACTGTTGGCGATCCCTCAAAAGTCAGTCTTCTCTTACGACAAGGATTATTTTCTTGATGATCGAGCTTGGGTGATTCTTTTTCTCTAAGTGGCATTGTCTAGTCACTTATATCTGTACATTAACCTAGGATGTTGTAATTTTTATTGTAGGTTCCTACTAATATATTAAAACGATTTGCCAAATTTCAACCGTCGGAAATGAATAGTTTCGGAGATATTAATTGTAGAATTATTGATGGCATTGTATTGAAAACGACGACATTTCACATGACAGACTATTTTGATTCACACCACAGACTATTTTGGCATAGAGTATAACGTATATGTGGAATGTGCAGTGAGCAAAGTACCTATACATAATGCTATTACAAAAAAAAAAACTAAAAAGAAAAACACTATAGAATTGGTTCAAATGTGCGTGTAATTTAAAAGTAAATGTGGCCTTACAACGAACTTGAATTCAGAACCGACTTTGTCAACCCCGACACGCCGTGGTCTTGGTATGTCCTACCCCTAGAGTATTTTTTAGAGCCCGGAGGCGCGGAGGGAGGGCAGCCCCAGCCTGCCGTGGCAAAGGCGCAGGCAAGGTGATCGCCTGTGACTTTGTTACGCAAAGGCGAAGGGGCTGCTATTCCCGCAGCGCCGGAGATAAGGCAGAAGTACTGGTTCTTACTCCCCTACCCTTTCCTCCCTGAAAAATAGGGACAGAAAAAGTAAGGTTACAATTTAACAAAAAAAAAATGGTAACCTCGAGGTACTCCTCTCCCCCTCCGCCCCCATCAGCAGGTGTCCCGTATATATAAAATTACCGATTGTAAAGCTTGTATTAGTATAACTCAAAAATAAATATTTCCCTTTTAAAAACTCATTAAAAAAAACTATGCATTTCCGACGAATTACCCCCCCCCCCCCCCGGGGGTTCCTATGACCCTTCTCTCTCTTCCCTTCCCTCCCCTCCCCCTCCCCCTACCTACATGTACTTATATAAGTGACCTTCCCTCCTATCAGTGACATATCTTTTAAATTGCAATTAAATAAAGAGCTATGACTGGAAATTTTTTGTGGTTGTTGAATGAAGTACATCATAGTAACGATTCTTCGACCCTGTATTAGTATGTATGAATTGTCTTGAGAATCGCTCTCAACAAGGTATGGCTCCTCTTCGGTGGTTTCTCTAAAAAAAATAGATAAATGGGTTATTTTAGTAACATTGCAAAGGTAAATGTTTGTTTGTTCGTATTTTAATCGCGCTGAAATGGCTAAACTGATGGTACGAAGCTAAACCATGTGATTATATGATACATACCCATAATTTCGTTCTTGTGTAGTTCCGATATCTGTTGAGGTTGGATTAACTGCAGTAAGAGGTGCGAGTAATGTTGCAGAGGTACACTGAGAGTCCCTGGGTTCTCTGTAATTTAACAAAAAGAAAACTTTATAAGAAATTAATTTCTGATTATTAGGTATTTATTTTATTATTTTTTTATTTTATTAAATATAATCTTTCTATTACATTTAATACATGCTCAAAAAAATGAGCTAACGATACCTCACAGACGTGGTAGGCAAAAAAAAATGATTTGATGAGTGTTTTGCGGATCATCTACCGCAAAAAACAGTCAAAATTTTTGTTATTTTTCTTAACTTCACTGACGTGATGGGTAACAAGAAACACAGATTTTCTTAACTCGTAACTCACAAGTGTTCGTTGACCAGAAAAAAAACCACATTTTTTTTTTAAATCATTATCACCCATCGTATCTACGGAGTTTCGCTATCTAAATTGATTTCTCCTTGTATATTATTTTATTTACATTATATTATACAGGGTATAAGGGACAGCCCTCCTCAAACTGACGGGGTGCATTCAGCTCCTTATTTTGAATCATATTCCACCGGTTTTTTGGTTGGAGTGTAGCCTTAGGGGCGCTATGGCGCGAGGACTTAGAAATTTTTTCAATTTTTTTTTTCTGATATTTTACAATTTTATTGCAGTTTCATATTGACCTTGACCATAGAAACCATTTTGGTTCTGAGAAGCATAGCCCTACGACGCACCGTTTCCGAGTTAGGAGGTTTTATATTTTTTTTTGTTTTTACAAACCGCTCTATATTTCCAAAATGGTAGCTCGGATGAAAAACTTTTCAGGAAAGAAATTGTTGCTCTAGTTCCAAACCATGAGATACGACGCACCGTTTCCGAGTTAGGAGCTTTTGAATTTTTTTCTTGTTTTTACAAAACCCTGTATATTTCCAAAACGGTAGCTCGGATGAAAAACTTTTCAGGAAAGAAATTGTTGCACTAGTCGCAAACCAAGACATGGTATAAAAAAACCCGAGAAATATTGAGGAAAAAAAAATTATTAAAAATTTTCTAAGTGTCGGTCGATCTTTCAGCTTGTGTATCCTTAGGGGCAGAGGACTTAGCCAAATTTTCAGAGATTTTTTTTTTCAATATTTCCTAGGTTTTTTTATATCATCTCATGGTTTGCAACTAGAGCAACAATTTCTTTCCCGAAAAGTTTTTCATCCGAGCTACCGTTTTGGAAATATACAGGGTTTTGTAAAAACAAGAAAAAAATTCAAAAGCTCCTAACTCGGAAACGGTGCGTCGTAGGACCATGCTTCTCAGAACCGAAATGGTTTTTATGGTCAAGGTTAACCCGAAACTGCAAAAAAACAGTTTTGGAAAAAAATTTTTTTTTTGGAAAATTGATGTCCCAATTTTTTTAAACCAAAAATTTTTTTTTTCGTTTTCTTTGCTGCTCATAGTACCCCTAAGCGTATACTCCAACTCCTAAAAATCCGCCCCTAAGACGACCCACTGACCGGTTTTTTTTTTTCAGTTACTATTCTTCTATTTCAATGTAAAATTACATTCCCTGTACGCAGCACTCCATTAATGTAAATAATACGGCTAAAATAAAAAATCCAACAATGGATGTTGAAGTACTCTAACGAACGACGCGTGAAATCAGCTGTTCATTTCCTGCCTAGCTACAGAGTTCATCAAACTTGTCATCGCGCTTGCAGTTCACTACGTGCGTTTTGACACGGTAACGATTCATAGCGTATGAGGAAATAAAACAAATCAAATTTATTGGATTCCCATAACATTCCTGATATAATTTCCAGTACCAGTCATCTTAGTAATACTGTATTCACCCCATCAGTTTGTGGAGGGCTGTCCCTTACACCCTGTATTATATCATATCATATACAGAGTGGAAGTGACACCGACGCTAAAACGGTTGAAAAAAAATCAGCTGTTCCATATATTTTGACCGTGTAGGCATAGAACTTTTGTAGGAAACAGCTGTTTTTTTTTCTAAATAATGTACGAAAAATTTCTATGTGACTCGGCTCAGATTCATGTACTGAATACGTGGTAACCGTTTTCGCGTCGGTATCCCTTGCACCTTGTATGTGTATACCCCTACGGGAAAAAGGTGCGAGTTTATGTATGTACGTATCACACACAAGACTTGACGAGATCGAATGACCTAAAAAAGGAACACAGCACTGGATAATAAATCGAATGCATATCTTAGGAAAACTTTAGGTATGTAAATAAATGATTTTGTTATGAATTATACAATTCTAGGCAAGTAAATAGGTAATATGGTTCTATTCAATAGAACACTAAATTTGTCGATCCCGGAATCACTGGATTTTCCCGTACTTGCAAAAGTGTAAGTACATATAAGTCAACACCTCAACTTTGGATCAATAAGCATCCTATTATTCTATCTCTGATAAAATCCAGATTATTATTTAGAAATCTAGTACCTAACTACTGAAATGTGACTGTTTTTGAATTGCTTTAGTTTTGATCTAGCTGTGCGATATTTTTATTACTCTGTAGGTACCTACTGTTGTTATCAATCGAAGCGCGTTCGAGCGATCTTACCTATTCTGTCGCTGCAGGCCTGCCCGCGCCGGCCCGTAGCCAGCCATGGCAAGAGGCGAACATTGTGATAACTATCAGAATTATTTTGTTTACCTATGTCCCTACTTATCAATCCAGAGATAAGTATGTTTCAGATATTGAGAAAATATGACCACATAGCATTTGATGATGATTGTAATTTTTTACCGTAAAGGGTGATGAATTTATACGTACTTACCTACCTACACACGTCGACACATTCCAGTATGAGCTGATCTCGCGTTGTATAGGCTTGTCGTACAATAAGAGGTCAGCTTATACTGAAACTATATAGCTTGATAGTGTCATTTTGCTTACTATCTAACTATAATTCAATTTTTTATACTTACTCAGAAACAGTATTTTTTTGCGTTGATTTCTCCGTTTTCTCGTACAAATCCGTCGTAGCACATTGCTTCTTTTATTTCCCATTGTTTTCATCACACATGTACGCACAGAATCACGAGTCAGTCCCAAATATAAATAGTAAACAAAATTTCTAAACTAAAGCGTCCAATTATCACACGAAAACCTTATAAAAATAAAAACCAAAAACAAAGTGTCAATTTTCACAAAATAACTTATTTTACTAAACGAATTTACGTAATGCTGGAGCGCCGCATGCGTAACGTGACCTATCTCTGAGAGAGTTAGCCGCAGACTGGGCGTGTCGCTACCAAGTAGTACCAAGCGCGCAACAGTAGTGCATCGCCGTAAACAAATAGGGTTGAAAATGGCGATGCGTTTGATTTCAGTTTGAATCTCGTGTCCGCCAATTTGAAAGACTTTTCGCAGTATTTAATTGTTTAAAAAAAAAATACGCCGTTTTGTTAAAATATTTTTACATAAGTCTTTAGTTGATTAAATTTCCTTTTTGATTGTTACAAAAAAATGTATAGTTATCGCTCAAAATATTGAGCAGTTCGAGACGATAAATTTTTTTCGTGTTCTTTCTTGAGACTTTTTTTTTCAAGATTCTGTATTATTTTTAGAAAATATTTTTGCATTTGTCTTTTACTAATACATTTGACTATACACTGTATTTTTTTTGGGCTTGTAATATGTTAGCAATATGGCTAACTCTGCGACGAAAAAGAGTACGTTTTTACGGTGTCCCCGTATGGGTAGCGCCTTAAACCACTCTTTAAAAAAGGTGATAAGTCTGATATTAATAATTATCGCCCAATAACATTGATACCAATAATATCGAAAATTTTTGAAAAGTGTATGTATAAGAGATTAATTGACTACTGTGATAAATTTGACATTATTAAAAAAGAGCAATTTGGCTTCCAAAAAAACAAGTTCACAACACTAGCGATTTTCACTCTGGTAAAAACTATATTGACTAGTATTAACCGAAATCATTTTACTACAGGGCTATTTTTTGACTTATCAAAAGCCTTTGACTTGGTTTCTCACGACCTGTTACTACAAAAATTGGAGGCAATTGGTATTAGAGGCATTGCACTTCAATGGATATCGACATATCTAAGTAACAGACAACAGCGTGTTATAATTACAAAAGTGAATCCACATAACGACATGACACCACACTTTTCTGAACTTAAAAGCAACAAATATGGCGTTCCACAAGGAAGTGTGTTAGGCCCAATTTTATACATATTATATATTAATTCAATCACTAATATAACTATTCATAAATGCATATTATTTGCTGATGACATTTCCATTATTGTGACATCTGATAAAAAGAATAATACAATTGACGATCATGAAACTGACATTAATAACACAATTGACACATTAATTGAATGGCTAAATAAAAATAATTTAACATTAAATCTTTCAAAGTCTGTATATTTACAATTTAATCGATCATACAATTCTAAATATAACACCAAACTAAATATAAATTAAATCGGTGAAATAACGAAAACTAAGTTCTTGGGCATTTTTTTTTTTTTTTTTTTTTTTTTTTTTTTTATCGTGGTAAAATCATCAAATGAGTCCTTCCAACCCAGGGCAGAGTGGGAGGAACTGTCAGACTTGTACTGACTAAAATCCACGGTGTCCTTCAATAGCCCTTTATGATCCAGGGTCACGGTAATTCTATAAGTCCCGCGACCCCGGCAGGCTTTCGCCCTCTAGAGGGGGGCCCCGTCATCATGCTGACACTCTTTGAGGCGCGCGTGGAACACAACGCGCCGTCGACCCGGGCATGGTCCATGGTCGGATAGCGAGTCGCCCATTACTCGCCGCCCGCAAGCCCGCGCCTACGGTGGCCGGAGATCGTCTGCCGACGTCCGGCGCCGTGGGCGTCTACCACTGCGGCTGGGGTGGAGGGAGGACGCTGTCCTCTCCCTCACGTGGCCCACCTCCTCCTTCGCGAGCATGACTGCTTCGCAGAAGGAGGCGACCGCTTCCCACTCCGTCTCGCCCCGCAGCATGGCCTCGACCAATGCCGGGCGCGAGAGGTCTCCGCTTATCGCCGCCGTGAGGACACGGCGGTGCCCTGCCCAAGCGGGGCAGTCCTGCACCGTATGCTCCACCGTGTCCTCCGGGCGGTCCTCGCAGTGGTGACACCCAGGCGTTTCCTCCTTCCCCATCAGACACAGGTACCTCCCGAAGCTTCCGTGTCCGGTGAGGACCTGCGTCATGTGGTAGGTCAGGACGCCGTGACGCCTATCCAGCCACTCCTCAAAGAGGGGTCTTACCGCCGCGATTGCGGCGTGCCCGAAGTTCTTGGGCATTACTTTGGATCAAGACATGAACTGGAAAACCCATGTCGATAATGTCGCAAAACAAATAAATAAGTTTGTATTTGCGCTAAGAAAAATAAGGAATATAACAAATGTCCAAACGGCAATAACATCATATCGTGCATATGTTGAATCGGTATTACGATATGGATTAATATTGTGGGGTAATAGCACCGATCAAAATAGAGTATTTGTTGCACCAAAAAAAATGCATTCGAGCAATCTATGGGCTTCAACTCGACGACTCTTGTCGACCTGTATTTCAGAAACTTGGTTTGTTGCCGCTACCGTCTCTTTATATATACGAAATATGTATGTTTGTGTGGAAGCATAAGGAATTATTTACAAAAGCAGACGATGTGCATCCACGAACCCGGCGCGACCCTCACAGGCTCGTGCTGGATGTCATGCCAAGGCTAGCTAAATATAATAAAAGCTGTTTGTATATGTGTGTAGAAGTATTTAATAGGATACCGAGATATCTAAAAATTCTCAATACCAGATTATTTAAAAATAAATTGTATGATTGGCTGTCCGCTAATAGTTTTTATAGTCTGAAAGAGTTTTTTGACAAAAAACATTGATAATTCTTCAATGTTTGCACAAAATTTGCACGCTTATAATGTTAAGCAAAAACATGTATGCTCTGTATTCAATCTTTGTACCATCTTTTATACCGTGTTTTTATGCAAATAAAATATTATTATTATTATTAATTATCTGAATAAAAAATTATATTTAGTGGTTTATCACGATATCTTTCACTGACATTTTTTAAATATTCAAGTATGCACGATCCTATTTCGTTTGCCCCCCTTTTTCCTTGTCTTTCATCCCAAAAGTAATTATATACATCCCCATAGGCGCCTACAGTTTCTTCTTCATTTCTATCTTCTCTCTCATCCCCTTCAACTTCCTGTTCTTTATTTTGGTTTTTATTTGTTTTCATGTCGGATTTCTGAGCCAGCTCAGCCATAGTAAAGTTTAGGCAGTTGAGTTTTGATATGTAATAAAAAGAACTCGAGTCTCCCAAAGGGCATTGCATGACTGCTTGCAAATCATATACGGTACATATATTTCCTTAACCAATGTTTCTGCGGTCGTTTTTCTTTTCCAGGCGACAAAGGTCTTTCTCTTTTAAATGGGAATCGAATTTTTCCTTCAGCTTTGCTTTGTGATCTAGAGTTGCCATTTCGTATTCCAAACACAGATCACATCGATCTTTTTTAGGCTGAAAGAATCCCAAGTTGAAATTGTTATTAAAAATTTGATTGTATAGCCAGTAGTCTACTTTGGGTTTGGGTCTTTTTAAACCATGAAAATCAAAATCAAAATCAAAATATTTTATTTCACATAGGCCTCGATGGGCACTTATAAAACGTCGACAAAAAGGTGCACGGTTCGGGTTGGTCGTTTCCTATGGAGAAGAACCGGCAAGAAACTCCATGGTTACTCTTTTCAAATCATTTGGTGTTACAGTATTATGGATACAGCATCTGTACTTAGGTATGGGGGGACAGCGTAGGCCCGACAATAAGTCGTTGCTTACGACACAAAAAATGTAGAACAAAATAAAAAGTTAACAAGCAGCTGGGAATCTACAAAGCTTACAATGTCCACACATTCACAAAAAATCGATAAAAAGAATCTATACAAAGGTAAGAAAATATTGAAAAGTACTAAATTACACAAGTGACACAAATACTGTTATCAGTGCTGTAACTATTTTGAGCAAAAGATATAAATGATTTGAAAATTACTGTAAAATCTGATTCGAAAGAAGAGAAAAAATTTGAGAATAGTTAGAGACATCCACATATTTGTGCCGTTTATGAGCTACCAGGGAAGCCGCAAGCGCAGAAGTTACTATGGCCAAACTTCTTTATCTTCAACGTAGTCCTTGATTTTGTAGTATGCTTTTTTAATAAGGACACGTTTGATGTGGTTTTTGAACTTTACATCGGTCAGTTCTATAACTGACTTTGGCAACTTGTTATAAAAGCGTATGCTGTTTATAAGAAAAGACTTGCTAGTTTTCGTTAATCTGAATTTAGGTATTACAATTTCGTGTTTACCGCGTGTATTTATCTTGTGAAAGTCGCTTCTAATTTTGAAAAGCCCTCGATTTTTGCGGACATATAAAAAACCATTCTAAAATATAAAGTGAAGGCAGGGTCAGTATATCAATCTCTTTAAATTTTTCTCTGAGGGACTCGCGAGGACCCTTCCATAGATCGCGCGGACTGCCCTCTTTTGTAAAATGAAAATTGAGTCAACGTCTGCTGCTGATCCCCCAGCAGAATGCCATAGGACATAATACTGTGGAAATAAGCATAGTATACTAGCCTAGCTGTAGCCACATCAGATAACTGCCTTATTTTTCTTACTGCATACGCAGCTGAGCTTAATCTACCCGAAAGAGTTCTAATGTGCGTGCCCCACTGCAATTTTGAATCGATAGTAATCCCTAAGAATACAGTTTCCGCTATAATATCAAGTTTTTTGCCGTCAAGATTTAAATCCAGATCCCGTTGCGGCACATTCGGTAAAGAGAACTTCAGACATTTTGTTTTGTTCGCATTAAGTAAAAGATTGTTAGCTGCGAACCGGTACTCCCTTTCTTCTCCTAAAATTGTTTGTCCGAAAATCATTATCCATAACACGTTTGCTATAAACTTCAGTAACCATAATGTTCAAAATCCCGAAATTTTGTTTAATATAATTATCTTTAGTTCTAATAGCATTCTGTCATAATATCGAGTACTATAATAATTGAATCTCCTAATTTTACATGACCTAAAATATGTTCTAAGTATTATGTTATATAATGTGTATTATTCCGAATGTTAATTTATAATAAATTTTTTAGTCTTAAAACATTTGCTAAAAATTAGGTTTTAGTGACAGAAACGAATCGCTGTAAATCCGACTGCACGGAGTCTTGTCTGCTCTACCCCTAGAGTGTAATTTAAAATCGCGTAGGCGCGGAGGGGCGAGGCGGCCCGCGAGTTGAGGAGCAGGTGGTTGTAACACCCGCCGCCGCGGCTGAGGCTGGCCGGCGAAGCCGGGCAGCAAGCCGAAGCTGCGGTGGTGAGCGTTAAACCCATCTGCGACGATAAACTCGCATGGGACCGCTGGAGCCTCGCAGCGCCGGAGCCGTGACAGAAACCATGCCTGCTGCATGTTGCATGTTTGCTTGCATGCTGCATGCTTGCTTGCATGCTGCAATGTTCTAAGAATATTATTATTATAAATAAACATTATACAGGGTTATTTTTCAAAGACCAGCCAAATTCTCAGATGTGATGCAGTACATCATTCTGAGCTCCCCCACGTAGAAATTTTTAATCGGTTATTAAAAAAAAAATCTGCTGTTTCCTATAAAAGTGCAATACCTACACGGGCAAAATGTATGGAACAGCTGTTTTTTTTTAAATAACCTATAAAAAATTCTACGTGGGGGGCTCAGAATGATGTACTGCATCAGATCTGAGAATTTGGCTGGTCTTTGGAAAATAACCCTGTATAGTTTGAATTTAGAACTTAAAACTTTTATTGAAAACACTTTTATGTTTTGTATATTATTGATTGTAATATTTATGACTAACGGATTTAGGACATATTATATTTAGGGATTAAGTTCGGGTAAGTTATCATTCGGACAAATGATGATTAGGACAAAAAAAGTTATGGCACTTTAAATTATGGATAAAAAAGTTAGGTGACACAATAGAGAACCCTGCGAACCATTTCGAGAGAACGGCTAGACTTTCGTTGGCATGTAAGACATTCGTATCTTTTCTATCTATTTTAAAAATTAGCGAAGTATCATCAGCAAATAGAATTATATCCGATAATTTGGCCATCATATAAGGGAGATCATTAATGTAAACAAGAAATAGAAAAAATGACACCCATGACGAAAAAAGTGAAAATTTTCGTTGGCGCCATCTTGGATTTTCATTTTGACCTCATTTTCGTTAACAGCGACCCCGAAAACCATGAAAATGACACCCATGACGGAAAAAACGAAAATTTTCGTCGGCGCCATCTTGGACTTTTATTTTGACCTCAGTTTCGTTACCAGCGACCCCAAAAACCACGAAAATGACACTCATGAAGAAAAAATCGAAAATTTTCGTCAGCACCATTTTGGATTTTCATTTCGACCTAATATTAGTTATCAGCGACCCCAAAAACCACGAAAATGAGACCCATGTCAACAAAACCGAAAAAAAAGTAATGCATAAATTGCAGAGGAAGTAAAATAAAAAAAAAATGAAAGTGATTTTATCTCAAATATGTAAAACTAGCTTCTGCCCGCGGCTTCGCCCGCGTGGAGTTCGGGAATTGCCCACGGAATGTTACTTCTGGGATAATAAGTAATCTATGTATGTGTAGTACATACATAGATTTACGTGTACTTGCTATTGTAAATATTTGTTCATAGTAATATCAATTAAATTACATATGTGAAATATCTTGGTTTGAGATTGGACACCGGGACACCAATCAAATGATTTATTAGGAATCTATTTATAGATATAATACTTTGACATAATATTTAATATCAATGTCCCGTATCGCGAGCCAACGCGAAAATCGGTGGAATAAACCATATTCACAGACACTTCTCTACCTCAGAAAAATCCTACCTACTTAGTAATAGGTAAATACTCCCGCGCCCCGCACGCCCCACGCAACGCTGCGCGGCATGCGCCCTTCTACGTGAGCTTCGAAGCCCTATTTAACTATATTGGGAGATGATTTTGGAAAAACTGATACATATGTCTTATAATTTTAATTGAAGAGTGTGAACATCAATTTTCGAGTCAATCGACTCAGTAAATATTAAGTTTCACAGAAAATTCAACACCCCATTTTACCCTCTTAGGGGTAGAATTTCAAAAAACCCTTTCTTAGTGGATACCTACTCCTCACAAAGAATACACCGTCCAAATTTCATTTCTCTCGGACCAGCGGTTTGGGCTGTGCATTGATATATCAGTCAGCCAGACAGGACATTAAATTTTAAATTGGGGAATGATTTTGGAAAAACTGTGATACACGTATCTCATAAATTTAACCAAAGAGTATGTACACAAATTTTCAAGTCAATCGCCTCCGAGAATAAAAAGTTTCACAGGAAATTCAACACCCCATTTCACCCTCTTGGGGGTGGAATTTTGAAAAACCCTTCCTTAGTGGATACCTACTCTTCACAAACAATTCACCGTTCAAATTTTATGTCTCTGGGACCAGTGGTTTGGGCTGGGGGTTGATATATCAATCAACCAGACAGGACATTGAATTTTAAATTGGGGGATGATTTTTAGAAAACTTTGATACATGTATCTCATGATTTTAACTGAAGAGTATGAATACAAATTTTCAAGTCAATCGGCTCCGTGGATAAAAAGTTTCACATAAAATTCAACACCCCATTTCACCCTCTTAGGGGTAGAATTTTGAAAAACCCTTTCTTAGTGGATATCTACTCTTCACAAAAAATTCACCGTCCAAATTTCATGTCTCTAGGATCAGTGGATTGGGCTGGAGGTTGATATATCAGTCAGCCAGTCAGGACGTTTAATTTAAAATTGGGGATGATTTTGGAAAAACTGTGATACACTTATCTCATCATTTTAACTGAAGAGTAAATACACAAATTTTCAAGTCAATCGACTCGGGGAATAAAAATTTTCACAGAAAATTAAACACCCCATTTCACCCTCTTAGGGGTAGAATTTTGAAAAACCCTTTCTTAGTGGATACTTACTCGTCACAAAGAGTACACTGTCCAAATTTCATGTTTTTAGGACCAGCGGTTTGGGCTGTGCGTTGATATATAAGTCAGTCAGTCAGTCAGTCAGTCAGGACTTTGAATTTTATATGTATAGATAAATGTCAACAAAATAAAAAAACTAGTTGGTACTAAATACGATATCGACCATTACTCATTCTATCTCGTTCTCCCCTACATACTTTCTTTTTCTGCCCCTGTCGTAACTCGATAATCTTTGGCTTACCGGGCTCCCTACAAAATTTTTTTAGAACTCCTTACAAAACAAAATTATTGGAATAAATGTTTTGATTTTAGTAGGCCAGTTACAGACAGTTTTGAATTATTGTGGAAAAAAGATAATTATATGAAGCCACAGTCCCATTCAAAATCGTCAGTCGTGAAAACATCGTTTTTTTTAACTTGCTTTTTCCCGAGACTTCGCTTGCATTATGGTCTAAAACTATCCCACGGGAACGCCCTGTAATTAGTCTTTGAGACCCGGGTTAACCCCGGTTGTCAAAGACTATTTACATCAATAGTTTCGAAGATTACCCTCTACATCTAAACTTACAAACACGCAAATGTACAAGATTTACGCCTTCATAATACTATTAGCATTGAAGATTGAAAGAAATTTTAAAAATCTTAATAAACAAGCAAAGTACTTTGAATAACTTGGAAAAAAAAAATATTTTTCGGATCAAAATGTGGTAGACGGCGTACAATTTCTGGAATATTATTACGTAGAACGCGCGAGCGCCCGCGAAGCAAAGTGGTACGTCCTCACTCTGGGAAGGCCCGCTCAAGTAAGGGCTCATTACTGACGGGTACGATTTTGCGCGCTCGATTATATAGTTAACTTTGCCATTCATTTACGAAATGAAGTTATTGTTTATTTATAAAATAAAATTTAGATTCTTTTAAAAGGTTACCTTAAAATTAATGTGTAATTTTTAAATTTTCTTTAAAGTGTTTCTAAGGTAAAGAAAAAAATTCTTATTTGTGTAGACGTTTTCCAAAAATTACGTTTTTTCAACATTTTTTTTCTGCTATATTTCGTATTGAAGTCAAAAATGTTTCTAGTTCTTATGCGAGTAGGCCATATAATGATGTTATTAATAATTTTTTATGTTCAGAATATTTTGTAGTTTTTTGTTCAGCGAAGCTCAAACATGTCTCGCTCGTTACTTTTGCGGAAAAGGGGTTTTGAATATGAATGATTGCCATTAATACATGCATTATTTTAAAAATTCTTTCGTTTTATCTGCAAGAATAAGAACTCGACTCTAATAATAACAAAAAAGAAAGTTCAAATTCTTCTTGTGTTTCCCACAAGTAGTGATCAAAATTGTTCAAAACGGGTTGATTATGTGCACGGCCCCTTAATAAGTTATTAATTTTGAGTTCTAAATTATTTAAGTTATTTGCAGACACTATTGCATTAGTGTCATCCGCAAAAATAACGAGTCTAGTGTCTGTAATACGTTGTTTTATGTACTCAATTAAATCATTAAGGAATAGGATGAAGAAAATTGGGCCTAGAACAGATCCCTGAGGAACACCTCGAAATACCGTCATTAAATTGGAGTTCAATATTTTTTGTTCCTCATCCACTACCGTCTTTATCTCTACAAATTGACGTCTATTATGCAAATACGATTGAAATAGCTTCAGAACATTCTCCCTTACACCATAATGCTCCAACTTGGCCAGCAAAATTTCATGGTCCACCGTGTCGAATGCAGAACTAAGATCCAGGAATACACCTGCCACCTTATGTTTGTCATTAAGATTGCAAATAACCTCATCGACTAATGCCTCAACAGCATCGGCGGTTCCCAATGATTTTTGAAAACCAAATTGATGTCCATTTAAGATGGTATGCAGTCGTAAGTGTTTCATAAGCCTATCCTTCATAATCTTTTCAAATATCTTTGATAGTACAGGCAATAGGAAAATCGGCCTGTAGTTGCTAGGATCCGTTTTTGAACCCTTCTTAAAAATTGGAATGACTCGTGCAATTTTAAACTGATCAGGGAACAGGCCTTCCTCAATACAATTATTATAGAATGATGCTAGTGGACTTGCCAATATGTCAATATTATCTTTAATGGTATTCAGGGAAATTTCGTCATAGCCTGTAGACGATTTATTGACCATCTTTTTAACTATGTTGAAAATTTCAAGAGGTGTGACTGCCTCAAAACTCATGTTAGAGGTTACTCTGCTGACACTTTCAGTCAGATATGTAATTGCCAATTTATGATCACATGCTTTAAGGCGGACATTGTTGTCAAATCTTTTTGAAAAAATGTTAGCTACATCTACAGCATCATTAATAACTGTGTTGTCAATCTTTAGAAATATTTGTTCATTTTCAAGGTTTTTCGTAGCATTGCGCTGTCGATTGACTATTTTCCAAATCATCCTACTAGAATCCGATGCCATTTCTATTTGTTTTCTGACACTGTTCCTTTTTGCGCAACTTAACACTTTCCTATACGTTCTAATATACTTGTTTCGATATTCAACAACCGAATTGTCGCATTGCGTCTTATCGAATGTGTTTAGGAAACGTTTTACTTTGCTAGCTATTCTAATTCCTGTAGTTATCCATTTGGAACATTTACTTCTATTAACATTATTTTACCCTTACTTTGTACTTTTTAAAGATAGAAGAGTGTAATTCCTTGAATTTACTGATAAATGTGTTAATACCTGTGTTCCAGTTAGCCTCTAATACCTTGTTCCTAAACTCACCTATTTTCTCGTCATTATATTTTCTTTTCCAAAGACGAAGGTAATTTGCCCGCTTCTTGTATTCAACCTTCTCCAGACTTAGCGTACAGAAAAGACCCGCGTGTCCGTCTGACAACATATTGTGATCCACTCTAGTGTAGTCTACGAGACTGTCAGGTAGGTTAGTCAAAATATTATCTATACATGATTCAGAATTATTTCTTTTGAAGGTGGGGGAATTAATTAAATAACGGAAATTATAGCACGTCAATAGCGATAAAAAAGAAGTGTATCTCAAGTCCTCTTTTAAGACATTAATATTGAAATCTCCACAAATTACACATATTTTATTGAGGAAATGCTGTAACAGTTTTTCAAGGCTATCCATGAATTTATCAAAATTACTGTTTGTAGGAGTCCAATAACAGCAAATTACACACAAATTAGTCTCAATATCTTTGACTCCGCTTACTTCAAAATAATCAGTTTTATATAATTGCTTACACACTTGAAGTTCATCCACGTTACTATCGTTGAGTGCTAAAATCATCGAGCCTCCCCTATTCTTTTTGACTTTCGTGTTATAAGACTCCATTTTGTAATTAATGAAATTAAACTGTTTTGCGAGAGTATCATTCATAAAATGTTCAGATATGCATATGAAATCAAGTGGTTTTGATGATTCGCTTACATATATTTCAAGGTCATCTTTTTTATTGTTAATCCCACATAGATTTTGATGGAAAATATTGATAGTTGTGTATTGTTTACCATGTTCATTCTCGAAAAAAAAATAGGGAATCACTGTCATTGTGTTCCTGATTAACGGTATGTACTACATAATATTTTAAATTATTGAATATATTCACCATGCCATAATAGTTGATGGTTCCATTATGCTTAAACATGGAACGATCAAATGTCAAGTCTAGATTAGTGTCAAACAGTATAGCATAGTTATGAGTATAAATGTCGAGATATAATAAGTTATTAAAAGTTTCAATTCGTGAGTTATACATAACAGCAGAAGGGTTATTTTTGTAGGTCGGTAGGCATATTATTACATTAGTGTGTTGCACAGTCATTAACATCTCTCTGATATAAATAGTTAAGTCAAGATAATTCTTACTTTGTCCAAAATCTTCGTCTCCAACAAAAATGATGCAGTAGTCGTCACTTGAGTAGTCAGCTAATTTTATAGTGATGTTACTAAACAGATTTTTGATTCCTCTGTTAGGCAGAAGATAGTGACATATTTGTGTCTTTGCAAACGTGTTTTGGGCTAGTGACAATACATTATTTGTGTTGTTGCTACTTATGATGCATAATTTCGATTTATTGTGCACTGGTTTGTCCCTCTGAGATATAATGTGAGGAGTTTTATTTGCCATCTCTGCTCTTAATATTGAAGTGTTTTTGTGTGGCATGTTTTTTCCCGTACACGATCTAGTTTGCTCTCTTTGGTTTTCTATAATTTTGTTTGTTTGTTCAAATCGAGGGGTAGTTGTTACTTTATTTGTTATTTTCGGGGTGTCGGTAGTTTCATTCACTGTATGTGCAGCTGGGGATGTCGTCGTGTATTTGCTATTTGAAGCTGGCGTTGTACCGGTTCTTTGTTTTTGCTTGCGTTTCAGACTAGTTCGTGGTGTAGCATTTTTGTTATCCGTGATACTTAAACTTTTGTAGGTGTCTATGACTTTTAGATATTTTTGTAGATCTGATTTTAGTCGAAAGTTTTCAGAGTTTAGATTTTCAATTTCTTGGTGAGCTATTAATAAATCATCAGATAATTTTTTGATTTTATCATTCAGGTCAGTTTGACTTGAATTTAAGGATGTGTTAGGTAAACTCATCATAGTCGCATCAAAAAGCGCCGAACTATCTTTGGTGATGTCGTTTAATGAACTGGTTCGGTAAATTTTACGGTAAGTAATATTGTTACATTCCTCCATTTTTGATTAGTATTGTAGTCCAATGATATCTGTGAGTAATGGAACGCTATCTCAAAAGACCGGTATCCAAGTTTAGAAAGTTAAGTTTCAGGACGAAGATTTTGCTGTCAAATTAGTGAGCTAATTGATGATTGGTCGAATGAGTCATCCGTTCTTTGTTTACGTTGAAAAATTCTATCTTTGAATTTGCAACCGTTTAATATGATGTCATTTTTTGTTGTTGTTGTTGTGGGGCGGATTGCCGTGTTTTATGGTGTACTATCGACTTATTGTGTAGAGTAATTTATAGCCAACCTGATTTTAGGGTGCTTATACTGATGATGGTCCTTAATCACTGTTGAAGTTGAAGTCACTGTCACCCTGACACCGCCTTATCCACGAAATTTAGGTGATTTAAGCTTAGATAACACTGTCACTGTTAAAACTACTCATTTCGAGTGTAACTATTGAAGTTTAGGGAATATTTATAGAAAAAATACAATAATTCTAAATTAAACTAAACAACGAGATGTATGACGTTCGACAGCTGACAGCTGAACTGACAGGGGTATGCCGGCGGGACTATTGAAAATATTTCAATACTGGTACTCCAATCAGACTAATCATGTTAGGTGGTCAAACTGCCTCTCAGAGTCATACAGATTGGAGTGCGGAGTGAGACAGCTTTGGGGAGGACAACCCCCCCGGTTGTCCTCCCCAAAGCTGTTTAACTTGTATGTTAAACAGCTTCATTCATTTTGTTTGCTTCATCCTCTCCTCTAAAAAACTAACTTGCTGTGCCCGACAGGGTCCATAATTGTTTCTCTATAATTTACCTACCAGCCTTGTATACATTATGGAATGCAATAAAGTATTGAGTATTGAGTATTGAGTATTGAGTATTGAGTTAATGACCTTATAGTCGAGCTCAGCGGCATGCGTGTTGGTTGCCGTGTGGGGGGTGTTTGTGTGAACGAAATCAGCTACGCGGACGATATGGTGTTGCTGGGCCCGACTGCGAGGTCAATCAGGGAAATGCTGAAGGTTTGTGAAAAATACGCCGCATCACATGGTCTTATCTACAATGTAAAGAAAACCGAGTTCATGGTCTTCAGGGCCGCCGGCAAGTGCCCAGACACCATTCCTTCAATTACTTTGAACGGCGCAAATATAAAGCAGGTGTCCAAGTTTAAATATCTGGGCCATATACTTGTCTACGACCTTAAGGACCTTGTGGAAAGGGAGCGCAGGGCGTTGGCGGTCCGCGGGAACATGTTGGCACGCAGATTTTTTCGTTGTACCGATCAGGTCAAAATAACCTTGTTTAAAGCGTATTGCCAAGGCCTGTACACGGGAAGTCTGTGGTTTAGCTGTTCACGGGGGAGAGCTCCTGTGCTGAGGCATCTCATGCGGAATCATTGTCCGCATGAAATGCCTCGTAAGTACATGACTCACTAACTTCTCTGCTGCTTTGCTGCTTATATAAAATTTGTTAATAACTCTAGTGTATACGTTGTAGTGTCTAAGGTGTTTACTAACAAAAATTATTCCTATGTTGTTCCAAATAAAACAATTTATTATTATTATTATTAACACCACAGACGAATTACCTGTCTATAGTAAAACTTATAGGTACCCATATATTCATAAGGATGAGGTACAAACTCAAATCAGTAAAATGCTGGATCAAGGGATAATTAGGCCTTCTATTTCCGCATGGAGCGCACCTATATGGGTAGTACCAAAGAAGAGTGACGCGTCTGGTAAAAGTAAGTGGCGTATAGTCATTGACTTCCGTAAGCTGAACGAGAAGACAATTGATGATAAATATCCCATCCCAAATGTCACCGATATATTAGATAAGCTAGGGAAGTGTCAATACTTTGTTACTCTAGATTTAACTAATGAGTTTTACCAGTAGAATTAGATCCTAAAGATATTCATAAAACGGCATTCAATGTGGAGCATGGACATTATGAATTCCTGCAAATGCCCATGGGCTTGAAAAATTCGCCAGCCACTTTTCAGAGAGTAATCGATAATGTAATTCAAGGTCTTCTGAATAAAATTTGTGTTGTCTATTTAGATGATATCCTAGTGTTTGGTACTTCTTTACAGGAAATCATAGATAGCTTAGGTAAAGTATTTCAGCGTCTTAGGAAATCCAATTTTAAGATCCAGATGGATAAGTCCGAGTTCCTAAAACGTGAAACACCATATTTAGGGCATGTTATTACCCCTGAAGGTGTCAGACCGAATCCCGACAAAACTTCGGCAATTGAAAATTATCCTATCCCAAAAACTCCGAAACAAATTAAATCTTTTCTAGGCCTTATCGGTTATTACCGTAGATTTATTCCCGATTTCGCTTGTGTTAAAAAATTTCTTACCGCATGTCTGAAAAAGGAGCTAAAATTAATATTACACCTGATAATATAAAACATTTTGAACACTGTAAGACTCTTCTGACTAATGTCCCGGTACTTCAGTATCCAGACTTTTCAAAGGAATTCATTCTCACTACTGATGCATCCAAATTCGCACTGGGCGCTGTACTATCCCAAGGCCCAATGGGAGCTGATAGGCCCATAGCTTATGCATCTAGAACGCTAAACGATAGCGAAACAAATTCTTCAACGATTGAAAAGGAACTCCTTGCGATCGTCTGGGCAACAAAGTACTTTAGGCCATATTTATTTGGACGCAAATTTAAAGTAGTCACCGACGATAAACCGTTGCAATGGCTAATGAATTTAAAAGAGCCTAATTCGCGTCTAACTAGGTGGAGACTAAAATGATCTGAATTCGATTTTAATGTAATTTATAAAAAGGGTAAATGTAATACAAACGCCGACGTTTTGTCACTAATTGAAATTCATAATGATGAAACTAAAAAAAAAAAAAACATTTATTACCTTAAATAATTGTACAAGAAACACTTATCTAAGCACTATGCAGCGTTACAACTAGGGAACAGAGTGTTTTCGATGGACTCTGGCACCCAATGTAAGATTTAACTTGTGTTTAGGGTGCCAGCGTCCTCGCCTATGGTTTGAACATGTAACATTAGTTATAAGTCGAACATAGTTTATCATCATTAAATTACAATATTATTTATTAACTAGATAATGCAACCAAGATGTGGCCTATTTACATACCTCTGTGTGACTGTGTATATGTGTGGGTGTGTATAAGTGTATGAGGGAGAGATAGATATGGTGAAAACTTGTGTTTATGTATGTCTGTTTAAAGTTCATGTTGGTTCAAGAAAAATAAAAATGAATCTGAAAAGGTGTTTAAGGCCAAAAACGTAAATAATAACTCCATTATTGAAGTAGAGATGAACACTGATAAAAAAAACGAGTAAGTACACCATTAATCAAAATCAAGCTATTAATAGAAAATAAATTAGAAGTGAGTGGCATTTATGACTCAGGCTCACAGATCTCTTTAATAAATTCAAGACTGATAAAAGTAAAAGGAAAAAAAGACAATGTGAATATAGCATATATGAAAACGGTTAATGGTGTGAAAAAGACAGATGGCTTGACAACAACAAAAATAAAAATCTTTGATATAGAAGAAGAGGTGGATGTATACATAGTAGAAAATGAAAATTTTGATGATTTTATAATCGGATTAGATATGATAAAAAAATTCAAATTAACCCAAAATGAGGACTTGCAGATAGAACAAAAGAAAACAATAAATAAAATAAACAGGATGTCTAAAGATAACAGAAATGAAGATAAGAATATAAAACGACATTTTCGTTAACTAAAAGAAGATGAATCGGCTGCTATTTGAGTTTACGATAATAGCCGCAAAGGATGGCAAATCTAATGTATTAGCCATAACCTCAATATCTACAGAAGAAGGAAAATGTTATGTTTTACCTGATGAATTGAAGCCGGTGAGTCATCATACATATATTGTTGAATTGGACACTTTCTCAAAAATAAAAAATAGCTTAAAGGAAAGGCACCAAAGTAGAAAAATATGGATAAAACTGGAGAAAGATCTAAAGAAAACATATACAGATGAGGTTGGAAATAGACTGAATAGAAAAAAGTTAGACGAATTAAGAATAGGCCCTTTCAAGATAGTAGAGAAAATATCGAACTCCATTTATAGGATCGACACCGGAACCAGAAAAACAGAATCAACTTTATTCCACATAACAAAATTGCAACCGGTCATAATAGATGCTGAAGAAGATGAAGTAGAAGAAAACGAATATGAAGATAACTAATAGGTATAGCGTATAGATATATTATTTAGAATTTTCCCTCTTAGGGGGGGGAGATGTAATGAAATGACATTTCATTAATTCGAATTTGCCGCGCCTCGCGCCTTTATAAGTTGTCTGTGGAATTGAATGGCGGATGATGGTCAAAATATTCGGTGCGATTTATTGTTTTAAGAAAACGTGTGGAGAGACAAAATAAAAGGATATAATTGAGGAGGCGATATTAGTGAACTTTAAATGTCGTTTCTTTGTATTTTCAGGTTAGATTATTGAGTAATTATCATAGATAAACGATTACTGTTGTAATATTGTAAGAATGTGTTAAATAAAACAAATCTTTGTATTTTCAGAGAAACAATTTGTGGTTTATTTTGAAAATCCTCAATAATATTCTTATATATATAATTGTTTAATGTAATATAATGTGTAACTGTATAATTATAAACAAACATATTACTTTATTAACTACATTAGCTTAAGCAATCGATATTTGTAGTAAATCTTCAGTTTCTTTGTAAGACAATGTCAAAAGCCACTTCGTGACCCTGGTTTTGCATCCATTTAGACACATGGAAGCAATGAAGCAGAGTTTATTAATTTTATTATATAAATGGTTTGACAGTATACCAAAATGACGCTGAGCAAGGGCCGTTCTACATCCGTGAGTTGAGCATACTTCGAAGTGTCTACGCTTTTGGTAGCATTCGGATCGTATACCACAAAGGGATGCTTGCGCAAAATAGTACTAAGTACTAAAAGCTGTCTCACAGTGAGAACCTGACATTCGGTGTAGAGAGCCGTGGTGGGATACCTAAAAGGCTTCGAGGTCATAACCTTGAGAACAGCTCTCTGTGCTCGTTCCAGAGGCAGGAGGATTGTCTTGGGAGTCCCACCCCACACTGTGATGCAGTAGTTTATTATGCTTTGACACAGGGCATAATAAACAGAAGTTTTAACCGTAAGTCTGTCCGCGGAGTGTCTTAGCTTTTTAAAAATAAATATACACTTGCGGACTCTCAATGTGAGATTACTAAGGTGAGGTTTCCAGCTCAGAGAACTATCTACATAGACTCCGAGATACTTGACAGACTCACACCTTTTGAGTTGAGGACAGCCACATTGTGCAGAAGAAAGACGGATGGAACAGGTATGAGCTCTGAGTACCATTGAATCCGGAGGAGGGAGGTTGGTCCACCAACCTCCCTCCTCCGGATTCAATGGTACTCAGAGTAAGGAGATTTTAGAGAGAGAGAGAGAGAATTTATTGAAATTTAAGGTTAAGATATTATTTGACAGCCATTTCATCACTGCGTTTAGAGCAAGTTCCGTGTATTTTACTGTTTCAGCCCAGTCACTACCATGAATTAATAGAGCCGTATCATCTGCGTAAGTGAAAATTGAACAATTCATTAGAGACATTTTGCATAAGTTGTTAATATACATAAGAAACAGGGTTGGACCCAAGATTGAGCCCTGAGGAACGCCAAAACTCAATAAAATGGTGTCACTAATAACATCATTTATTTTGACGCATTGAGTTCTATCACAAAGGTAATCCTGGAAAATTTTTAAGGTATGTCCACGAATGCCCGTAGCTTCCAGCTTAGATAAGAGGTGAGGAACGGACACAGTGTCGAAAGCCTTAGAAAGATCTAAGAAGAAAGCCAGGCATTTCATTTTACCATCTAATTTAGATACTACATGGTCTACTAAGGCAGCAACAGCATTTTCAGTTGACCTGCCACTTCTAAAACCATACTGGTTGTTACTTAGTAATTTGTATGACTCAAGATAGTCTACCAATCGATTATTAAGGATCTTTTCTAATATTTTAGAGATAGCAGGTAAGACTGAGATCGGTCTATAATTATCCACACTGTGTCTGTCCCCATTTTTGAAGATTGGGTGAACAACAGCCCTTTTGAAGACCTTGAGAAAACAGCTTGTGGAAATAGAGCGATTGCAGATATGAGTAATAGCTGGAACAATCGCGGGCAGACAGGATTTTAATATTATCGATGAAATGCCATCCCAACCAACCGCAGCATCAGTTTGTAACCCAATAATGAGATTCGAGACCTCAACTTCATCTGTGGGTAGAAGTACTAGGGAGTTAGAGGGCAGTGCATCGAGAAAAGATTCCGAGATGTACGAGGTAAAAAAAACTGTCTCAATGATAGTCAATACGTCACAAGCACCACGACGTCACCAAAGTACGTCATCAACGATTCAGCACCTGAAGCTATGTCATTGGATAATTCTTCAGTGGTCCAAGATACCATAGTTCTTCAACTCTTACAGCACCTGAAATTCAAGACATGTCAGACGGTGAGACCGCTCACACTAGCGTAGAAAGCCCAGCAGGCTTAGCCAAGTTTTATTTTATTTATTTATTATATTAGGTCTACCAACAATTGTTCACACTGGATACAGCGACATAAATCATTATAAAAATTAAATTACAGCGCAACAATTACTTAAAGGTAAACACCACATGCCTTAAAGGTAAACACCACATGTTGTTGTGAAGTTGACAATCTACAATCGTTAATGCTAATAGAAAAGGAATCAAATGTATGGGAGTGACATCATCTCAAAGTAAAGTCACGTGGTCAAAACAAACGAATAGAAAATTCGTAGACAAGTTTACATCGTTCAAAATTATAGAATGAAATGTGATCGTTTCTACAATGTTGATCGCTACATCCCATATAAATCGTAGCCAAGTTACAGTTTTGACAAGCGTCAACGAAACGATGTCGAAGTTTTTGTGCGACCACTTAGCGATCGTCGAGACCCAAGAGTTAACGATAAAAATCGGCGTCTATATCATTCCGCTGTGTCGCGTATCACGTCATTGTTTATGTTTCAAACTTTCAAGTGCCCGAGTATGATAGAGTTTCGAATAACACAGGAAGATATTTACGAAATAACTAATGATTTTCGTACCTTTCTATGAATTCCAATAAAGCTGCGAACTGTTCTAGGCTTGCTCGAGATTTAGATTCCATTCTATTAAAGTTATCACTTCATTTCGGTATCTTTCATTTAAATATGTTTAAAATTACATTCCGCACTGTGATATTATAATAAACCAATTATAAGAAGAACTTGTTCTTTATTTCGCTTACTTTTTTATCACTTATACAGAATTATTCCTTTCTTAACAATTCAAAACAAAAGTTCAGCCCGCGCACAAAGTAAACAACTGTGACTTTGACGTTAGTTTGACGTGGGTAGGAACGCTCACCATAGACTAAAGTATAGGTTTTTTCTACAGACATTGGAGAACGAGCGATCGACTCAGTTGTGTCAAGTTGGCTACCAACTTAGCGTTTTCTCAAATCGCTTACGCCGAGGCGTCAACGATTGTAGAAAGAGATTCGATAAGAAACGTTTGTAACTTGGCTAGGCCTACATTTCTCGAAATTCCCATTAGTGAAGACCCCTTAAGAGCCATTTTACAAAATTTTAACGCTCGAGTTTAGGTAAAAGACCGCAGCATTGTGCATGTGTGCGTAGCTATCCACACATACACAACGCAAACAGTGCAGCGCGACTGTCGAGACGGACTCAACAATCTTGAGCCGTTATAATCGTAATGCACCTTGGTTTGAGATTCATGCAAAAAGAAAATTTATTTGTTCAGTCTATTAATCTGTTGAAGCATTCTAGACTAATAAAAAAAACACAAATATATGTTATGTGAAGTATATAATATAAATAACACAAACAGGGAAACAATTACATATTATTCTCAAATAATAATATGTGTATTCAAATCCTTAAGATTGTAATAACGGTTATATAGTCCATGTCGATATATAAAAGAAAAGGAAAGAGAATTTGCATGTGAGTGTCAGGCTGTATGTTGGACAAAATATGATTCGCGATCGTAACAAATATGGCTTTACAGAGTTTTAATCATTAAATCTATACTTATAAAATACAAAGTCCTAACTGACTGACTGACTGACTGACTTATACTAGGTGGAGACGACAATACGACAATTTTGGCCAAGGTTTTTGAAGTAGCGAGTTGGCAACATGTGTTTAACGTTTATACCGATGTGGGATTCGTTAACCTGTTGGTGGTAGCCTATTATCTACACTGTGTAGAAAATGCTAAAAGTGAAAAATAACTTCCTGTGAATAAACTGCATACAAAATTCAATCGAAAATATCAGGTAATTTTCGATTGAATTTTTGTATGCAGACTGGGAACGTCATGAGTTACATACAGTTTAATTTATTGTCGCATTGTCGTCTTTACCCTGTATATCAACGCACAGCCCAAACCGCTGGTTCTAGAGACATGCAATTTGGACAGTGTACTCTTTGTGACAAGTAAGTCTCCACTAAGAAAGGGTTTTTCGAAATTCCACCCCTAAGAGGGTGAAATGGGGTGTTTAATTTTCTGTGAAACTTTTTATTCCCTGAGTCGAATGACTTGAAAATTTGTGTACATACTCTTTAGTTAAATTTATGAGATACGTGTATCACAGTTTTTCCAAAATCATACCCCAATTTAAAATTTAATGTCCTGTTTGGCTGACTGATATATCAACGCACAGCCCAAACCGCGGGTCCTAGAAACATGAAATTTGGACGGTGTATTCTTTGTGAAGAGTAAGTATCCATTAAGAAAGGGTTTATCGAAAATCCACCCCTAAGCGGGTGAAATGGGGTGTTGAACTTTCTGTGAAACTTTTTATTCTAGGAGTCGATTGACTTGAAAATTTGTGTACATACTCTTCAGTTAAAATTATGAAGTACATGTATCACAGTTTTTTCAAAATCACCCCCAGTTTAAAATTCAATGTCCTGACTGGCTGACTGATATATCAACGCACAGCCCAAACCGCCGGTCCTAGAGACATGAAATTTAGAGGGTGTATTCCTTATGAAGAGTAGGTATCCGCTAAAAAACGGTTTTTCGGAATTCCACCCCTAAGAGGGTAAAATGGGTTGAATTTTCTGAGAAACTTAATATTTGTTGGGTCAATTGACTCGAAAATTGGTGTTCACGCTCTTCAATTAAAATTATAAGACATGTGTATCAATTTTTCCAAAATCATCCCCCAATATAGTCAAATAGGGCTTCGAAGCTCACGTAGAAGGACGCATGCCGCGCAGAGTTGCACGGGGCGTGCGGGGCGCGGGAGTATTTACCTATTACTAAGTAGGTAGGATTTTTCTGAGGTAGATGTGTCCAGAACCCAAATTGCCGACGTAGCTTATAAAGCTGCCAGACTAAAATGGGACTGGGCAGGCCATGTCTGCCGGATGGCGCACAGCTGTGGGCACGAATATCGCAAGACTGGAGCCCTGAAACAGCTAGACAGGGTCGCGGTAGACCGAAGAGAAGATGGCGGGACGTTTTGGATGGCTTCAACGCGAGTTGGCGATAAGAAGCACACCATAGTGAGAAGTGCAAGAAATGAGGGAGGCCTTTGCTCAAGAGTGGGATAATACGGGCAAACAAAAAAAAAAAAACTGTAAATATGGTTTATTCCACCGATTTTCACGTTGGCTCGTGATACGCGACATTGATATTAAATATTATGTCAATGTATTATGTCTATAAATAGATTCCTAATAAATCATTTGATTGGTGTCACCGGTGTCCAATCTCAAACCAAAATATTTCACATAATTATGTAATTTAATTGATATTACTATGAATAAATATTTGCAAGTTATAAGCAAGTACATGTAAATCTATGTATGTACTATACATACATAGATTACTTATTATTCCAGAAGTAAGATTCCGACGGCAATTTCCGAACTCCACGCGGGCGAAGCCGCGGGCAGATGCTAGTCATCAATACAACCCTCTAAACTCATTTAATCCCAATGATTAACTTTTTCACGAAATAGTCATTAAATGGGGTAAGGCGGGTAACACCCTGCCGGGGTCGCGGGACTCATAGAATTACCGTGACCCTGGAACATAAAGGGCTATTGAAGGACACCGTGGATTTTAGTCAGTACAAGTCTGACAGTCCCTCCCGCTCTGCCCTGGGTGGGAGGACTCATTTGATGATTTTACCACGTTAAAAAAGTCGGGTAACACCCATTACAAGATTTGAATTTCGCGGGCTACCCTGGCGCTTCCACCTAAGTGATCGATAACTGTATATGAATTGCAAATAAAAATAATATCTACGTGGCTTCTGTTGCTTTCTTTAAGGCTGCAGAATTTGTATTTTTCCATTTTTTGACACAATGGTATACACAACCCTTACGCCCCATTGCTAAAACTAATAAAACAGAAATATAATAATGATTCTACAAACTACTAAAATAATACTTTACTGATAAACGAATATACAAAATAATAAACGAACTTCATACCTCATGAATAAAAATACAAAGAGGATCAAAATGTTGTAGTCGTAGTATAAAAATGCGTTCACGATAGATGCGCTCGAAAATCGGGACGCGGGAAAAATTGACACAGGTCCTTCGTCGATGGGCGCTCATGCCGTACTAATCGGTGCCCGTTTATGCATCGTAATTTATTATAATTTAGAGTGCTATTAAAAATTATATTGTGTCTGATTAAATGAATTGATTTTAATAAAACTTTGGAATTAGTTTAGTAAAAGAACATAGTTTATTTTTACATGATTTTTTTAATGTAATTACGCTTTATTCAAACCAAAAAATCGCGATAAAGTAGCGATATAAAACGCAAAAATTGACCTAAGACGTTGCTTTTTTACTAATAAATATTATTTATTATTGATATTCTAGTAAATTATGTGTCGACAAAATTATATGTCTGATACTATATGTATTTTTTTCAGTGAAATTTATAGATATTAATGATAGACATAGGAGTCTGAAATTGACTCTGCGATGATTTTTTAGTAAATTAGTTGTGGGAGATTAATTACTACATAGTGAAAAAACAAGTTTTTGTAAATGTGTTTAATGAAGTGTCAATACGAAAGACTAATCTTTTTTTAAATGTATTCAACAATGCCAGAGTGTTACCTAAGATGGTAAGTTAGGCGACTAAAGTCTTAGATGTTTGCGCGAAAACGTGAAATGGCTCTTAAATAAATATCGTAGTCAAATTATAATTAATATACTTAGTGACTCACCTACATCCAAGTCTATTATTAAAAAACCTTTTGATACTTGCCTGCAAGTTGTGACGAATGTACGAGAATCACATTTTGATAAAAATATTGTAGACCTAATAAAAAAACGCGTAGATCCCAAATTCCGCACAGCTATCTTAGTCCAACCAATAGAGAAAATGCTTGAAATAGTTCCTGTAATTCAAAGAAATTTAAAAAATTCATCTATGAAGTTGATTCTAGTTAAATGCCAAAATACTAATATATCCGAACTAATATTACGATTTAAATCAACAGGATACTATTCGCAAGTATCATGAGGGAAAGACAAATCATCGTGGCATAAATCAGACCTGCCTAGCCTTATCATGTCAATTTTTCTGGCCTAAAATGAAAACTTACATAACTAAATACATTAATGAATGCAGGATGTGTAACTGTGCAAAATACGACCGTAACCCGATTTTCCAAGAGTTTAGAATCGTTCCACCGCCTAGTAAGCCTTTTGAAACTGCACATGTCGATGTCTTAACTATCGAACAAGAAACATATTTTACTATAATTGATTCTTTTAGTAAATATGCTCAGGCTTACCGTATGGCAGACTGTACAGCCCCTAATATTATAAAATCACTTTTAATTTTTGGTACGCACCATAGTTACCCAATGAGATTAATAACTGACCAGCAGGCTTAGCCAAGTTGACAATCTACAATCGTTAACGCTAATAGAAAGCTAATCAAATGTATGGGAATGACATCATCTCAACGTTAAGTCACGTGGTCAAAACAAACGAATAGAAAATTCGTAGACAAGTATACAATTTATCTGAGCGTTCAAAATGATAGAATGAAATATAATCGTTTCTACAATGTTTATCGCTAGATCCCATATAAATCGTAGCCAAGTTACAGTTTTGACAAGCGCTAACGAAACGATGTCGAAGGTTTTGAACGACCACTGAGCGATCGCCGAGACCCAAGAGTTAACGATAACAATAGGCGTCTATATGATTCAGCTGTGTCGTGTATCACGTCATTGTTTATGTTTCAAACTTTCAAGTGCCCGAGTATGATAGAATTTCGAATAACACAGGAAGATATTTACGAAATAACTAATAATTATCGTACCTTTCTATGAATTCCAATAAAGCTGCGAACTTGCTCGAGATCTAGATTCGATCCTATAAAAGTTATCACTTCACTTATGGTATCTTTCATTTAAATGCAGGATCAATCATATCATTTCGAGTCACAGTAATGTTTAAAATTACATTTCGCACTGCGATATTATAATAAACCAATAATAAGAAGAACTTGTTCCTTATTTCGCTTACTTTTTATCACTTAAAAGAATTATTCCTTTCTTAACAATTCAAAACAAAAGTTCAGCCCGCGCATAAAGTAAACAACTGTGAATTTGACGTTAGTTTGACGTATGTAGGAACGCTCACCATAGACTAAAGTAGAGGTTTTTTCTATAAACATTGGAGAACGAGCGATCGACTGAGTCGTGTCAAGTTGGCTACCAACTTAGCGTTTTCTCAAATCGTTTACGCCGAGGCGTCAACGATTGTAGAAAGACATTCGATAAGAGACGTTTGTAACTTGGCTAGGCCTGCAGGGAACCGAATTCACAAATCAGGTAGTTAGTGAATTTTTACGACTGCACAAAATACAACATCATACCACTGCTTCTCATACCCCGAACGAAAATGGGATGATAGAGCGCTAACATCGCACTCTTCTTGAACATTTACGCATATTAAAGCTGAAACACAAAACTGAATGTGCTTCCACTTTAGTCCCATTAGTTCCATTCATAGTCTGACTAAATGTAGGCCGTTTGACCTTATCACTGGACATTTCGACCCACGGAACCCCACGGATTTAAATCTGTTGGAAAGACTACTACAACAGTACATTCCAGATCACCGTAGTCGAATGGAAACGGTATATAGCCTTGTCCATGAATCATCGCTTGCCGAACGCAATGCATCGATGACGCGACATAACAGCGATAGGGAACCTGAAATCGAGTACTCAGAAAACCAGGAGATATACATACGGAACCCTACTGCAGCCCGGCAAAAACTTGCCCCTCGATTTACTCAAGACAAGGTTATTGCTAACTTACCTATTCATATTTACACTTCAAGGAGGACCGGTAGCTAAAAGTACACTGAAACGACCTAAAAAGAATAAAGACTCTCGATTGTTACAGATACTTATATCAGTCTCGGCGCGCGACCGCTAGGAGCGCTAGCAGCTAATGGCAACTCCGTGTTAATTAATTCTATAATTTCAAAAAGTGATCTATTGTGAATTTGCTTTATATCAAATAACACGTTACAGTACAAGTGTTAAAACCTAAATAACAAGGGGTGCGTTGTCAGAATTCCTCCTCGTGTGCCTGGTGGCTGCCGGTCCCTCTTGATACGTCTGGAGGGAACAGCAGCTGCTGGGCCGGTGCACCCTGGGCGTGGGCAGTGTCCTTCCCCGAGGAATGGGAAGAGATTCTTATTCCTCGGGGAAGGTTACTGTCCACGGCTAATATTCTGACATGGGAGGGGTCCATTGTGGACCAAGGGGGCGTTGCTCCGCGTGACCCTCTGATAAGCAGAGGGCACAGCGGAGGAGCAAGGGCGGGCTCGGTGTGCACTTACCCTGCCTCCGAGCAGACAGTGAAGGACGCAGTCATTCGCTGTCCCCGTCGATATCGTAATCCCACCGTCGAAGTGTCGTGGAACACGTCTCGCGGCTTCGATTGGGACCGAGGGTCTTGGCTTAACCGCCCGGACCACGAGGTAGAAAACCTCTATAAAAAGTTACCCCGAATCTCAAGCGGCGGCGCACCGCGAGGAGATGTATGGCTGACGGGTTCCTATGGAAAATCAGTCGCTAGTGCGAACCACTGCCGGGCCTGGCAATGGCTTATCTGGGTACAGGGGGCACTGCCCAGATGGACTTTTTATTTCCCCCATACTCGTGGGAACAGTATGGATAAAAAACAAACCCAAAACACGGCCGATAACGGCAAAGGAAGGGAGGAGAGAGATGCGGGGTCGGAGTCCGGCGCCGCATCCAGCGATGTGAGCGCGGGAGGCTCAGAGAGCTCCCGGCGCGGGAGGCCCGGGGCTGCTGCGGGGAACAGGGAGTTCCTACGCAAGCGGTCCAGGCCGGTGGGCGACCGAGAGTCATCGTCGGAGGGGGAGCTGGCCTCGGCTCGCAAGATCCCCACCAGCAAGCTTGGCGGAATCCGCGGCAAGGGGAGAGGCCTCTCTGCCACCGAGAGGTCGGCGCGGCTTGCCGAGGAGGGGCGCCACCCGGGGGTGGCTGCCGGTCACGGGGTGGTCCGTTCGGGCTCCTCTGGTGACGAGGCGGGCGCAGACGGCGGCTCCGATGCAGAGCGTAAGGCCGGGCTGGCGAAGGAGGTGGAGGCGGCGCTGAGGGCTGTCTCCACCAAACAAAAGGCCTCCACCAGGCAAAGGGCTATACCCGCAGCGGTCGCCTCCATCATGGCGGCAGCGGAGGCCAGATATGTGGGGCCCCCGCCAGACGACGTGGCCAAACTACGGGCAGAGGTCACTCGACTGACGGCCGCCACGGAGCTTCTTCAAGAGAAGAACAGGAAGCTCCGAGCAGATCTGGCCGGTCTGCGCGAGTCCGGCTCTCGCGAGGCGCCCCAAAATGGGGGCCAGCAGCGACCAAGCCAGCCCTTGCCGGTGGAGAACCAGGTCCTGAACCTGGTTCGGCAGGAGCTGGCTGCCTTCCAGGCGCGGTTCTCCGTCCTGGAGGGCATTGTCCTGCGCCCCCCCCTGGCGGTAAACAAGGCGCCCCCGGGCCCGAAGGCGGCCACGTATGCCGCTGCTGCGGCCTCGGCACCGGGGCCGTTCAGCCATCCCTCCGGCAGGGTCACGTCAGCCCCCGCAAAGCCGGCTTCAGCGAAACCGGCTCCGCTTAGGAAGGCGGCGGCCCTAAAGCAGGGCAAGGCGGCGGCCCAAAAGAATGGAAAGGCGGCGAACGTGCCAGCGTCAGCCGCGAGACGGCCGCCACCGCCACCCCCCCTCGCCCGCAGAGCCTTCCGTGGCCGAGACCGGGTGGCAGGTGGCCGGAGAGAGGGCGAGGGAGCAAAGGGCGGCCAAAAAGGCCAGGAAGCGGGAGCGAAAGCGCCGGCAAAAGGAGCGTGGCGTCGCGGCTAGGCTCAGCGCCCCAAAGACCGCGGCTGTAGTGATCACACTACAGCCGGACGCGGTCAAGAGGGGCGTGTCGTACCGCGACGTGCTCGCGAAGGTGCGAGAGGCGGTAGACCTCACGGAGCTCGGCATCGCCGGGGGCCTCCGTTACCGGGTCACTGCAACCGGGGCTCGGATGCTGGAGGTCCCCGGCGCGGCCAGTGGCCCTACCGCTGACGCTCTAGCCGAATGGCTCAGAGCGTCCTTAAACGCAGAGGAGGCCCGAGTCTTCAGACCCACCAAGCGCGCAGACGTGCGCATACTGGGTCTGGATGACTCCGTGACGGTCGAGGACGTGGTGGCCGCCGTTGCCAGGACTGGAGGGTGCCCTCCCGACCAGGTGAGGGCGGGCACCCTGCGTCCTGACTTCGCGGGGCTGCAGACCATCACGGTCGGCTGCCCCGTGTCGGCGGCCAAAAAGATACAGGAGGGCCGAAGGCTCCTAGTTGGGTGGGTGTCTGCGCAGGTGAAAGTCCTGGAGCCCAGACCCTTGAGGTGCTTCCGCTGCCAAGTGGGCAACCACGCGGCATGCGATTGCACCTCGGAGGTGGACCGCAGCGATAGGTGCTTCCGCTGCGGTCAGCCCGGTCACAAGGCCGGCTCGTGCACTGCCCCGCCGCACTGCTTCGCATGTGCAGCGGCTGGAAAGCCGATCACCGGGCGGGGGGCAGTTCCTGCGCCCCACCCGCCAAAAACAGGCGCAGAGGTAGGCCCTCTGCCACCACCGTCACCGCCACTCCCGCCGCCGCCGCCGCCGTGGCTGTACCCCCGCGAGGGGCCCTGGAGGAGGCTGCAATGGACTCCGATTAATGGCCCCAATGCGCTTCCTCCAGGCGAATATCAACCACTGCGCTGCTGCTCAGGATCTCTTGCTCCAGAGCGTGGCGCAGTGGTTGATCAACGTCGCCGTGGTCGCCGAGCCGTACTTTGTCGTGCCCAGAAATGACTGGGTGGCGGACCTGGACGGTTCGGTGACCCTCATCTCGTTGGCCGCCGCCGGTACCCCGCCCCTTGATCTCGTCAAGAGAGGGCGCGGGATCGTCGCGGCACGGTTCGGGGAGATTGCCGTGGTAGGCGTTTATTTCTCTCCGAGCCGAACTCTCGCCGAGTTCCAGAACTCCTTATCGGAGCTGGGAGACGTCGTCGTCGATTTCGGTTCCCACCCCGTGCTCGTCCTCAGGGACTTCAACGCCAAGAATGTGGCTTGGGGTTCCCGGTACACGGACCATATGCGGGGCAGGATGCTCGAAAACTGGGCCCTGGCGCAGGGCCTGGTAATCGAGAACCGGGGTTCCGTCCCCACGTGCGTGCGGTGGAATGGCGAGTCGGTGGTGGACGTTACGTTCGCCACCTCTGGCCTGTCGCCGCGCATCACTGACTGGCGCGTTGTGGAGGAGGTGGAGACCTATTCCGATCACCGGTATATCCGGTTCGACGTCTCCGCCCAGACCCCAGACGCGCCGGTCCAACGGAACCCAAGTGGTCCGCGATGGGCGCTGAAGCAGCTGGACCGGGAGCTATTCCTGGAAGCCTCGATCGTGCAGGCCTGGGTGTCACCACCGGACAGGCCTGCCGACATCAACGACGAGGCGGAGTGGTTCCGGGAGGCCATGTCGGAGATCTGTGACGTGGCCATGCCCCGGGTCCGGCAAGGACGCGCCCGGCGTCAGCTGTACTGGTGGTCGCGCGAGCTAGCAGCGCTGCGCGAGGCGTGCGTTGCCGCGCGACGCCGGTACTCCAGGTTCCGCAGGCGCCGCACCCGACCTCCGGATGCGGTGACTGTAGAGGCAGAGCTGTACGAGGGCTACAGGGCAGCGAAGACCATCCTCCGCGACGAGATCTGGCGGGCCAAGGAACTGGCCCGCAAGGAGATGCTGGGGACTCTGGACGGGGACCCATGGGGCCGTCCCTACAAGTGGGTGCGAGAAAAGTTCCGGCCCTAGGCTCCCCCGTTGACGCAGAGTCTCCGGCCTCAGTTCGTGGAGGACGTGGTGAGCGCCCTGTTCCCATCGCGAGGGGAACACACTCCCCCGCCCATGGCTCCGCCTTCGACGGTGCCTGGCGATGAAGCTGGCGCAAACGCGGACCACAGCGACGACGACATCTACGACGCTCCAGAGGTGACCGAGGTAGACCTGAGAATGGCGGTACAACGGCTCAAAGCCAAAAACACCGCCCAAGGACCCGACGGCCTGCCAGGGAAAGCCTGGGTTCTGGCCTCGGGGACTCTCGGGCCTCGACTTGGGGGGCTCTTTAGCGCGTGCTTGGAGAGGGGCCGGTTCCCGCTTCGTTGGAAGACGGGGAAACTGGTCCTCATCCAGAAGCCCGGGCGCCCTGCGGACTCTCCGTCCGCATTCCGGCCCATCGTGCTGCTCGACGAGGTGGGCAAGCTCTTTGAAAGAGTCATTGCAGACCGCCTCGTCGGGCACCTGAATCGGGTGGGTCCGGACCTTGCGGAGAGCCAGTTTGGCTTCCGCAGGGGGCGCTCGACGGTGGACGCCATCATGCTCGTGAGAGCCCTCACGACGGGGGCTGCGGTATCCCGGGGCAGGGTCGTCTTGGCGGTGTCTTTGGACATCACCAATGACTTTAACATCCTGCCCTGGAGTTGCATCAGGGAGGCACTCCGGTATCACCGGGTGCCGACCTGCCTCCGTCGCACAGTCGAGGACTACCTGACGGACAGAGCCGTCATCTACCCCGGTCACCAGGGAGAATGGAACCGGCGAGAGATGTCGTGCGGTGTTCCACAGGGATCGGTCTTGGGGCCGCTCCTGTGGAACATCGGTTACGACTGGGTGCTGCGCGGCGACCTCCCTGACGGCGTCGGCGTAATATGTTACGCCGACGACACGCTCGTCCTGGCGGAGGGAGAGTCGCACCAGGCGGCGGCTGACCTGGCGACGCAAGCGGTTGCGACAGTCGTTGGAAGGATCCGGCAGTTGGGACTCGAAGTGGCGCTGCACAAAACAGAGGCCATGTGTTTTCATGGCCGTCTGAACGCGCCACGGTCTGAGTCCCACATAACGGTGGGAGGGGTTCGCATCGGCGTCGGGAGAACGATGAAGTACCTGGGACTCGTCCTCGACAGCCGGTGGAACTTCAAGGAGCATTTCCTGCGTTTGGCCCCAAAGCTGAACCGGGCAGCAGCCGCCCTCAGGCGACTCCTGCCCAATCTCAGCGGGCCAAACGCCTCCTGCCGGAGGCTGTACGCCGGTGTCGTGCGGTCCATGGCCCTCTACGGGGCCCCCGTGTGGGCCCTGAGCATTCGGACGCGACCACTGAAGCTGGTCGCATGCCAGAGGGTCATGGCTATCCGGATGATCCGAGGATACCGTACGATGGCCGGCGAATCGGCCAACCTCCTTGCCGGATTGCTGCCCTGGGATCTGGAGGCGACTGCCCTCCAGCGCGTCTATGAGTGGCGCGTGGAGGCGCAGCGCCGGGGCGAATCCCTGCTACCTCGACAAGTCGAGGCGCGGCGGGAAGAGCTCCGGCGCGATCTCAGGGCAGTATGGAGGGAACGACTGTCGCAACCGAGGTCCGGGCACGCCGCAATCGCGGCAGTAAGACCCCTCTTTGAGGAGTGGCTGGATAGGCGTCACGGCGTCCTGACCTACCGCGTGACGCAGGTCCTCACCGGACACGGAAGTTTCTGGAGGTACCTGTGTCATATGGGGAACGAGGAAACGCCTGGGTGTCACCACTGCGAGGACCGCCCGGAGGACACGGTGGAGCATACGGTGCAGGACTGCCCCGCTTGGGCAGAGCACCGCCGTGTCCTCACGGCGGCGATAGGCGGAGACCTCTCGCGCCCGGCATTGGTCGAGGCCATGCTGCGGGGCGAGACGGAGTGGGAAGCGGTCGCCTCCTTCTGCGAAGCAGTCATGCTCGCGAAGGAGGAGGCGGGCCGCGTGAGGGAGAGGACAGCGTCCTCCCTCCACACCAGCCGCAGTGGTAGACGCCCACGGCGCCGGACGTCGGCAGATGATCTCCGGCCACCGTAGGCGCGGGCATGCGGGCGGCGAGTAATGGGCGACTCGCTGTCCGACCATGGACCATGCCCAGGTCGACGGCGCGTTGTGTTCCACGCGCGCCTCAAAGAGTGTCAGCATAATGACGGGGCCCCCCTCTAGAGGGCCGAAGTCTGCCGGGGTCGCGGGACTCATAGAATTACCGTGACCCTGGAACATAAAGGGCTACTGAAGGACACCGTGGATTTTAGTCAGTACAAGTCTGACAGTCCCTCCCGCTCTGCCCTGGGTGGGAGGACTCATTTGATGATTTTACCACGTTAAAAAAAAAAAAAAAAACCTAAATAACAAAATTATCAACAATTAAGCAGTGTGTGAACAAACAACAAAAAAACCTGGCGAATAAAACCGAACAAAGAACTGTGTCGTGAACGAAAATCAGTGACTCATGCTCTTGTGCGCGCGGTCCGGCGGCGGATTACCATAAATGGTCACAAGAAGCAAAACACGCAATATTCAGTAACAGCTAACAACTAAGTAGAGCAATATTTCACAGTATTGCGTAGATGACAGTGTGGCGTAGAGGCTAAGACAAAGAACCGATAAACGGCTGAGCCTGTGTTCGAATCCAAGGAAGAGTTTTTTTTCTTTAAATGATAGTGACACCATTATGAACCTAAATGATACCATCAAAAAACTAACAGTAGAATTACATAGTGCACACTTAGAGATTGAGAACTTAAACAGCGAAAATTTTAGATTGAAGATGGACCTGGGGAACTGCCAAACAACCATCGATACATATAAAAAGGTTACATTATCAGACAGAAAGATCACTACACCGAGACGTTTCCGGAATAGCTTACAAAATAACAGTTTCTCTACACCAACAAGATCAAAAGATTCTCCTCTCATAACACCAATCAATAATTCCCATTTAACACTGATGGTAGACGAACAATCTAATACATCAATAATAACAGAGGAATCAACAATAGTCGATAAGAGACGCTATGGATGAAACAATTTCACCCAACGCCTGCACTACTACACTGAGCAAAAATACTCTTAGCGATGATTTTTGTTCGTAACAACTAAGAGCCCCAAACCAGGCGAAGGAACCGGAAGCATGGGGAACATCCCGAATGATGGAGCCTGTAATGAGCATTCTAAATCCAAAACCCAACACCTAGTTTCTCCAAATAATGATTTTATGGGGTTACAGGCAGACACTACGAATATCAGCGAAAGGAAGCACAGAGTTACGATCTTTGCAGATCAAACAGGATATGGTATTAGACAAATACTTCAATTTTACTTAGGGGATTCCTTTTTCGTTACTTCAAATATAAAACCGCATGCTACATTGGATGAAGTACTGAAATCTTGTGTATCTATGTGCGCTGATTACACCAAATCTGATTTTGTGCTGATGCTGGCAGGCTCTAATGATAGAAATCCGATGTTAGTTCAGACATATTTACACTACACACTATGCCAATTAAAGTCTACAAATGTATTGGTGGGTAAAATTTATAATAATATATTCTTGACCACAAATGTATTAAATAATTCAGTAAAACTTGTGTGTAATAACTGTGAAAATTCAATGTTTATTTCCTTAGATTTAAATTATTATGACAGACAACCGAAATATGTATACAAGTTGCAAGCATGTAGACTAATTCATAGAGAAATTTTGCATTTAAATTACAAAATTACTTACCAAAATTATATTACCAAAATGGCAGATGATGAAAATCAAAGAAGAGTTAAGTATTTTAAGAATGTTTCTACTCAAACTGATGACAGTATCCTCACACAAATCGGTTTTTTGAATTTGGCGTCTCAGACAGGTGAAGTCTCACAACAGACACAACAGTCAGATTTTTTTCGTGAGTGATAAAGATACTGCTATTGCATCAAATACAAGTGTGTTTTTAGTCTCATTTAATCCTCAATTTAATATGTGTATATATCATCAGAATGTGTGTGGAATTAGCAATAAGAAATCCGAACTATCGATTTATTTAGAATCACCTGAAAGTAAGGTAGACTATGTTTGCTTAAGTGAACATTTCTTGAATGATAAAACTGTAAATTTATTAAATCTCGAAAATTATTATCTTGCATCTTGCAATACTAGACATAAAAAGATGAGGGAGGGAACCTTAATCTTGGCACACATAGACAGAGAAGTTGAAGTAGTAGACGTAATAAATAAACTGTACAGGGTAGAGAGCTTTGAAATATGTTGTTTAAAAGATATTAATACAGTATTATATAGCCGCATAGCCCATATTGTGTGAGTACTATGTAATAGAAAGCTGTCATTCGCGGGAAACCTACGTCTTTTCTTGACTTGAATGTGCCCTGGCGGTTAGGAGTGTGTCATGCTCACTCAAATGTCTCGCTGATGGTGGCGCGTGTGTCGGATCATTTAGTTCCCTTCAAAATGGTTGAGTTGAATGGTGCTGATACATGCGTCATGTTCGTGAACGGGCGCTGTCAGTTGTGACTGGTCATCTCTTGGTTGCCACGGCTTATTTGAATTGTTTTTTTTTTTTTTTGAATTGTTTACTATGGACACTTTTAACGTACACATCTTGCTACATCGTTCTCACATAATGTACCATCTCAACATGAATGATGTAACCAAGAGTTTGTAAAAGTATACTGATTTAAAAGAGTGTCCATGGAGTTTCTTGCCCGTTCTTCTCCATAGAGATCTACGTTAGGGAATGGGCAACTACAGTACTTTCACAGTTTTTATGCCTTGTGACTGGGACTGTAGCTATAATTGTCTTTGTTTCGACAATTCAAAAGTGCCTGTCACTGGCCTATTTGAAATAAATGCTTTGATTTTTTGATTGATTGATTTTGATTTTTGATTTTGATTTTGATTTTGGTCTTTATCTGTGTTGTTGTTATCGTAATCCTAATGGTAAGAATTTTGATAATTTTATGAAGAGCTTGGAAAAACTATTGGAGCATTTATTTAATAAGAAGTGTGTTGTTTGTGGAGATTTTAATATTGACATGCTCACAGAGAGCAAAAAAAGAACTGAGTTCATTAGCCTGTTAACTTGTTATAACTTTAGATATCTCATAACAACTCATACGTTTATGCGCAATAACTCATATTGCTGCATAGATAACATCTTGACTAACTTGCCTGATGACTGTGTGGAGGGATGTGTAGTGGACCACAATGGCTTGACAGATGGTCACGGGGCTCTACTGGGTACTTTCACTTTGGAAAATTGTATCAATAACTTAGGTAATAACAATCATATTACTGTAAATAAGAGAGCTTTTAATTATAAGAATGGTGTAATCTTTAGACAACGAATACTTGAACATAACTGGACTGGTATGGGAATCAATACATTTTTAAAGACATTTGGTAAGGTATTTCAGTACAGTTTTAGAAAACGTAAACAAAAAATTAAAATTAGACGTAGCTTTCAATTACAGTGGGTCACAAGGGGTGTGAACACATCGAGTAAAATGAAACGACTCTTATGCTCTAATGGAAATAAACTTGATGCTAGTGTCCTTAACTACAAAAAAACCTATATTAGAACTTATAAAAGGGTAATTTCGAATGCTAAAAAAATTACAGTAAGTGAAAAGATTAATCAATCAAAAATTCAAGTAGGGAGATCTGGAAAGTTATAAATAAGAGTACAAATAGGGCTAAAGCAATGAGGGCGGAAATTCGACTTAAAATAAATAATGTAGCAAGCCTTTTTATAACCACTAGCGACATCAAACGGGCAAAGGAGATACTACATATTGCCGACTCCTTGACACTAGATGGCGCTGTGCATATGACGCGCAATCCTGAATCGCGGTGTCAAGATTCTCCGCGGTTTAATGACCTCCCCTAGTACATCATGTTAGAAAAAAGACTGAACTAGCAGTGCATTCGTGGGTTACGCTCTAGTTGGGATAACCACACGAGACTCCGCTACTAAGCCTAAGTAGATAAGACTTCAATAGTCACCTTTTTGGTTAGAGGACCAACAGCTCCCCCTCCTTCGTCCTTGCTGGGAAAAGGTGGTCGGGACTCGTCCTATCCATTTGTACGTATTGAGAAATAAATCTTCGTCCGAAGCTAACCTTCTCTTCGTGCCGGAAAACGGTGACTACATCTTCCATTACAAACTGGCGCCCAACGTGGGGCCCGAACAGGATCAGCAGAAGTACGTCACGCGCGCAGGCAGAGTAACGACGACAACTGTGAAGACCTCACCAAAAGCGATGTCAGTCAACTTGTCCGACACTCAGTTCCAAACCTTACTGGAGAAGATCTCACCGTCTAGACAAGGATCCTTCACGACGTGCACCGCCCAATATGACGGAACCAAGAGCTCTGAAACCCTAGAGGCGTTCCTGGCAGCGGTTTCTATTTTCAAACAAATTGAAAACATCACAAATGATGATGCCCTTATCAGTGTTCCGCTACTACTGAAAGGAGAAGTAGCAATATGGTGGCAAGGCGTGAAGAAACATATCGTTACATGGGAGTCATTCAAAGACCGACTACGCCATGCCTTTGCCCCTAAGAAACCAGGGTATTTACTGTTTCAAGAGATAATTGGCTTAAAGCAGGACGATACTACATCTACAGAAAACTTTGTAGCCTACAAGCGGATGCTAGTATCTCAGCTTCCGGAGCCTGAGTTGCCTGAGTCTCACCAGCTGGATTTTATATACGGGTCACTGAGGAGTAAGATCCAAGAGAAGATCCCGAGAAACTCAGTTAAGACGTTTGACGAACTATTAAATATTTCACGAGCCATTGAACATCTGTGGATAGAGCAAAGCAAAGAATTCAGATCCGGGAACACGCAAGGCAAACAGCAACCAGCAAGTGTGTCACAACCGAAGAAGAGGTGTGGGTTTTGTCACTTCAATGAACACCGCACCGAAGACTGCAGAAAGCTACAGAAAAAACAAGAGGAACTCGGAATCCCAGTCCAATCTGAAGCTTTACGTCCCAAAACGGAACAAACCAAGTCGACACAAGCTCCTTCGCCTTCAACGCCTGCAATAAAATGCTACGGATGCGGCGCACCGGGCGTAGTTCGTACCAGTTGTTCTACGTGTTCTAATAAAAAGGTACGGGAGCCACCAGCGGACTTAAAATTCTGCTCCTTCAATTTCCGCCCTAACGTAAGAGCAAGACCAGTCATATGTGTGGATATTGACGGTATCAAAGGACTAGCGTACATAGATACCTGCGCAAAAACAAGCGTTGCCTCATATGGTTTATATAAACAACTGGAAGCAAAGGGACAGCAGTTCGTTAAAGAAAACGCTCAGGTCACGCTAGCAGATGGGATACCTAAATACCAATGTATTCTGAAAACAGTGGTACCAGTTAAACTCGAAGGTACGGTAATTCCCACTCAGTTCATAGTCTTACCCGGATCTAGAAATAATCGTACACTGCTAGGAATTGGTTTCCTGCAAGATGCAAGAATGGTACTAGACTTAGCACAGTTCACCTGGGGGTTCCTTGGCAACTCTATAATGCACGAATTGTATGAGGAGGACTTCGTAGGCTTTACTGATACTGCTAACAGCTCTATAGAAATCAATGCTCCGCAAGTTCATTCTTCTACACCCTGGTCTAAGCCAACGGCTGTTTTGCCACAGCAGACAGATACCGCAACTTATAAACTGATTCCGTTAGACGAATCAGCGATAAAAAGACCCAGAACAGTCTACGATGGATATTCACCTCGCTTTGCTGATTTTATGATGGAGGACGCCGAACGCAATGTTCAAGAAGCTGAAGACACGCTAACGCCTCGCGAAAGAGATCTCTTTCCTGCCATAGCCACAGTCAATAACTATACCAATATCGACTCATTCGACTTGTGTTCTATTAACATTAACAATCAACAAAAGAATGAGCTCAATAAAGTTCTGGCAGAGTACGAAGACGTTTTCTTTGATAATGGTAACCAGTGGCGGACCTCTCATACAAGCCGAAAAGCCTGGCTTGCCTAACGATAAACAAAAAAAAAAAAAAAAAAGATGCCGATGGGCCATCTATTTTTTATATTTTTAAATGTTTTTTATATTTTTTTATAACGGAATATTTAAAATGTATTTAATGTGTTTAAAAATAACATTCTTACAAAAACAAAATAATACTTAGTAATTTTTTGTCAAACAATAATAACATTCGGTTTCCACACAACTATCAATCCATAACAGAAATTATTTTAAATTCGCGCGCTTAAATTCTGATATGCCGGCCGCGATACTCGGCTCGCTCTAACACTATACAAAAGAAGAGTTGAAAAGTTGAAGTTTAGTGCGTAATACGGCCTACGGTCAGTGACCCAGTGCTAGCTAACGCTTTCTCTTTCACACCCACTGGCTTTTACGTGGCTTCTATGACCTCTCATGTTTCCTAGCAAAATGTGTCCGTTTTTGACAAAATTTTTATGTACTCATGTGAGAATTTGTATCGAGTTTAAAGCTAGGCTTTTCTTTGAATGTGTGCGTGTAAGTCTGTGTAAGTTTGAGAGAGAACGTGTGTGTTCGCGCCGATGATTTGCGCGGCTATGCGTTTCGTGCGAATTTTGATACAAAGTACGATTTCAAGTTAGTTCGTATTGTTTTGACCTAGGAATTATGCCAGTAGCACGCGTTAATTATTACGAATGAATGCTGTTTTGAAATTTTTGAGAACAATATTCTAAAGTTAGGTTTTGTTTTGTTATTGTAATTGTGTGAAAGTTATTAGCACGATGTGATTTATACCAATGATTTTGCAAGTTATTAATTGATTGTTATAAAGTGGTCTGTGAATGTGAATTCGGATATTACCGTCGAAAAGGTATGTAAATACGTTGAGTTAGCTCTTTACTTCACTGTTAAAGAAGTCCTAATGATAGTTTTTCTCAGCAATGTATTTTTGTCGCTTTTCGCATATCATTTTGTAGTTATTTGATAAAGTTCTTCCAAATAAAGAACCATCATCGTAATATTATATCTCTTTGAAATAAGAAAATACGTAAATATGAGTTTAGGTACTTAAAGAGTTGTTCTGAAGAATAGAATAAGTAAATAAAATTGGCTATTATTTATTAGTGATTTATAATGATTTTGTGAGATCATTAATATTTATGTAATATCAAATATTATCATTTTAATCGACACTATATTGAATTAATAAAATAGTGTGTACGGCAATAAAATAACAAATCAATAGTGTAAATGCCATCTAGTGGCCATTTTGAATGAAATATTTTGCACGTCTGAATTGTAAACAGCGTAGCGAACTTACTTTGGTGTCACGATTCGTACGTATAGATGGCGCCTTTGTCAATTATGCAAGCGTATTAAGATATCGAGACTAGAAATCAATTGAAAAACTATAACTTATAAAATTGTATCCCAGAACATCGGTAGCTGACTAACTGGGCTTTTTTTTTTTTTTTTTTATCGTGGTAAAATCATCAAATGAGTCCTCCCACCCAGGGCAGAGTGGGAGGAACTGTCAGACTTGTACTGACTAAAATCCACGGTGTCCTTCAATAGCCCTTTATGATCCAGGGTCACGGTAATTCTATAAGTCCCGCGACCCCGGCAGGCTTTCGCCCTCTAGAGGGGGGCCCCGTCATAATGCTGACACTCTTTGAGGCGCGCGTGGAACACAACGCGCCGTCGACCCGGGCATGGTCCATGGTCGGACAGCGAGTCGCCCATTACTCGCCGCCCGCGAGCCCGCGCCTACGGTGGCCGGAGATCGTCTGCCGACGTCCGGCGCCGTGGGCGTCTACCACTGCGGCTGGGGTGGAGGGAGGACGCTGTCCTCTCCCTCACGCGGCCCGCCTCCTCCTTCGCGAGCATGACTGCTTCGCAGAAGGAGGCGACCGCTTCCCACTCCGTCTCGCCCCGCAGCATGGCCTCGACCAATGCCGGGCGCGAGAGGTCTCCGCCTATCGCCGCCGTGAGGACACGGCGGTGCCCTGCCCAAGCGGGGCAGTCCTGCACCGTATGCTCCACCGTGTCCTCCGGGCGGTCCTCGCAGTGGTGACACCCAGGCGTTTCCTCCTTCCCCATCAGACACAGGTACCTCCCGAAGCTTCCGTGTCCGGTGAGGACCTGCGTCATGCGGTAGGTCAGGACGCCGTGACGCCTATCCAGCCACTCCTCAAAGAGGGGTCTTACCGCCGCGATTGCGGCGTGCCCGGACTAACTGGGCTTGCCTCCATTCTGACCTAGCGGCACGCCACTGATGGTAACCCGTCGTTACTTGGAGAGCACTCTATCATAACAACGAATGATATCCCTATATCGGTGCCTCCTTATAGACTATCCCAAGCAAAAACTGAAATCCTTAAGACCGAAGTAGATAAAATGCTACAAAAAGGCATTATTGTACCATGCACCTCACCTTGGGCCTCGCCTGTAGTAATGGTGCCAAAACCTAACGGAGAAGTACGAGTGTGTATTGACTACCGCCGTTTAAATGCGATAACTGTATCAGATACGTATCCTCTCCCTCGAATAGACGATCTGTTGCATTCAGCTAAATCAACACCGTTTATGACGTCACTAGACCTGAAAGCCGGCTATTGGCAGATCAAGATCCGAAAAGATGACGAGGAGAAGACGGCATTTATTACTCCGTTTGGCGTCTATGAGTTCAAAAGGATGCCCTTTGGTTTACGCAATGCGCCAGCTACTTTCCAACGTCTAGTCGATAGATTTCGGGTTACACTCGGGAACATGAAACTACTAGCCTATCTAGATGACCTAATCCTATTCTCTACTACATTTGAAGAACATCTTGCACATCTGCGAAGAGTCTTACAGAAGATGAGAGAATACAACTTAACGGCAAACAGAGAGAAATTAAGTTTTTACGTTCGTCAATTAAATATTTGGGGCATATCATAACGCCCGACGGTTTGACAACTGATCCAGACAAAACCAAAGCCATCCTTGAGAGGCCAGTCCCTAAAAACCTTAAACAGCTAGTATCATTTCTGCAAATGTGCTCCTGGTATCGTAGGTTTATTGAAAACTTTTCGGCGATAACTCAACCACTTACTAAACTTACGAAGAAAAAGGCAGCTTGGGAATGGAATACGGAACAAGAAGAAGCATACAACACGCTGAAACAACGGCTTACAACTGCGCCTATCTTAAAACAAGCAGATGGAACCAAGCCCTACATCCTGAAGACAGACGCCAGTGGTTTTGCACTCGGAGCAGTTCTCGTCCAGGGGGAGAAGAAGGAAGAGCACCCCGTGGAGTATGCAAGTAGATTACTTACGGCAGCTGAAAGAAACTATTCCACAACCGAGCGGTAAGCGCTAGCCGTAGTATGGGCTTTGGACAAATTTCGAGCATACATAGAGGGCGCACCGATTACTGTTATCACAGACCATCAAGCCCTGAAGTGGCTTATGAATTTAAAATCACCAACAGGCCGTCTAGCTAGATGGGCTTTGCAACTACAGTAATTTGACGTAAAAGTTGTTTACCAACCCGGTAAACTGAACACTGTCGCGGACGCGCTGTCCAGACCTCCGTGTTGTGAAGACACCTGTGATATATGCATAATTACCATAGACCTGCGAAGAAGGCGGTTACCCAAACCACACTTCCCGCCAGAACCAGAGGACGTGGACGTCCTAGGAAGCAATAAATCTCCAGTTCCTCTCGCCGAGACGTCTTCGGGAACTGAGAGGGAGTTTGTAGCAAGCCTTTTTATAACCACTAGCGACATCAAACGGGCAAAGGAGATACTACATAGTGCCGACTCCTTGACACTAGATGGCGCTGTGCATATGACGCGCAATCCTGAATCGCGGTGTCAAGATTCTCCGCGGTTTAATGACCTCCCCTAGTACATTATGTTAGAAAAAAGACTGAACTAGCAGTGCATTCGTGGGTTACGCTCTAGTTGGGATAACCACACGAGACTCCGCTACTAAGCCTAAGTAGATAAGACTTCGATAGTCACCTTTTTGGTTAGAGGACCAACAGCTCCCCCTCCTTCGTCCTTGCTGGGAAAAGGTGGTCGGGACTCGTCCTATCCATTTGTACGTATTGAGAAATAAATCTTCGTCTGAAGCTTACCTTCTCTTCGTGCCGGAAAACGGTGACTACATCTTCCATTACAATAACCAAATAGTAGACAACCCAGAGGACGTAGCTGACCTTCTAGTAAAGCAATTTGATCACAAATACATCTTGTCTGGAAATAATGGTCAAGATGCTGTTGTTTTTCTTCAACAAAGTACAGAGAGAGTGGAAAACGATATGGATATCTCACTTACTACTCCAAATGAAATTTCTAAAATAGTGAATAGTATGCAGAATAAGAAATCATGTGGCTATGATGAAATTACAATATCAGTAATTAAAGACAATTTACCCGTTTTATCTGAACCTCTTTCGTCTTTTTATAATAAGTGCATTGTAGAAGGCACTTTCCCGGATCAGCTAAAAATGGCTAAGATCGCCCCAATTCATAAAAGGGGCACAAAAACTGATCCGACAAACTATAGACCGATTTATTTGTTGCCCACGTTGGCAAAAATTTTCGAAAAAGTTTTAAAAGATCGTATAAGTAGACATCTGAATTTGAATAAAATAATTAATCAAAGACAATTTGGATACCAGAAGAATGTGGGTACTGGAGATGCTATTTATGCCTTGCTAAATGATGTAGTAAATAAATTAAACTGTAAATTGGACGTAGTTATGCAAAAATGATCCAGTCCACAGTGACGTCAATTTGAGATAACGCAATTTAGTGTTTCAGTGGTACACTTGTTTTCCTTGACTAATATAGACTAACACTATTGGTTATATTGAAGAAAAATATAATCATTAGATAATTCATCTATCCTTTTTTTGGATATTTACATTAAAACGGCAGTAATTATAAAAAATGGAATTGAAACGTTTTGGAAAAAATATGTTTTGTAAGAACACTCATTCCAAATTATTTTGCGAAAACGTTCCACTAAATATTTTTTTTTTTGTGACTTTATCATAAGTAAAAAAAGTAGTATGAAATAAAAGAAAATAATACGAAAAAGATATTATTTTATTAAAAACGGTAATTAACAATCATTTAATAATAATATTATGTGCATCATTATTCGTCATTATCATCTTGTGTTTCAAAGTCTGGCTCTCCACCAAATCCATTAATATCATCAATGACCTCCTCTGAACTCTTTAAAGTTTTATAAAATTGGAGACAATCCTCTGGAATGTATTGGTACATTGACTGCAAATCGGCTAAATTTGCTGGAGCAATTGGTTTCCCATCAGGCCACAACAGGCATAAATCCGATTTATTCATATCCCGTATTTGTCCTTTTGTTTTTTTTTTTAATTATCATCTCCTTATGTTCTTCTTCAAAAGAAGTCCTCATAAAAACAGAAAACTTTTTATCTTATTTTTTTGATTTCTTTGGTAAATAACCAATTTACATTAGTTTTATCAATATTTTTTTTTCTACTAACTATGTTTTTTTCTAATTTATCTGTACTGTAAAAGTCAGTTTTCTGCATTTTGTAAACTTGAAAAGTTTTCTTTTTTTACTGTTTTTAATAATATTTATATATTTTTCTGCTGTATACAGACGTTGGTGATTGTAAGGTCCCGTAGTAGTTGGTACCTTACACTTGTAGCTTTAAGTGAGAAGTGGTAAGTCAGTACTTGGAGTTAGGCGAGTTGATGTAAACACACACAGATTTGGTAACACTAAAGGTTTATTAGAGTACCGATCACAACAAAGTAAAAGTGGGTTGGATGCTAATCCGCGGTGTTCGCGTAAGTATGTAATTCGTCAACTAACTCAAAATCATATTAAACATTGTTTTAAATACCAAAGAGAAAAGTAGGTTGCTGCGTTTGCAGCCTGACGGAATGTACGTAAACCGTACATGCTCCCGAGGGAAAAGGCGGGATGAGCATCCAGTACATAAAACGTTTTAAAGTAAAAATTCCAAAACGCAATAATAAAAAAGTATAGACCGTATAAAAGTAGGTTAAGTAAGTAAAAATATAAAAGTAAGACATCCCAGAACGTCACAATAAAAAGTAAAGACAGTAAAGTAAACATTAGTAAGTAAGTAAAATTAAACATGTACACATAAAAACAATAAGCTTTACTGCTCCTCAAAGTGAAACAGTTGTTTCGGCCTCGCGTCGCTGTATAGTGGCTCCGGCGGTGTCGAATGGCGTATTTCTTGCATCTCGATTTCGACTTTGTTGTCGATTCCTGTAGGTTGTCTTGTAGGTGGCCTTTTAGTTTTCTTATGCCATAGTCTCCTAATCCAAATGTAGACAGCAAACGAAGCAGCTCCTCCCAACAGCAGAGAAGTCACAGAGTAGAGATATATGTCGTGACTCGATATATCTATCCCTTGTGGTAGTCTTTCCTGCTCTTTCTGCTGAATTATTTGCTTATCTATGTTTCTGATATTTATTGCAGATGTATCCAGTTCTGTCATATTCAGCTGTGCGTTTTTCCAACTTAGATCAAATAAATTGTTGATAGTCGTGTTAAGTGTAGGTACTTCAATATCCGCCTCCATGTGAAATTTGCTTCCTAAGTGGTTATAGGTGAATATTGTCGCATCTTTCTTTTGTAGTATGCATTTTGGTTTCAAGGCAATCACCCCAGTACCGTTGATGACTGCTGGCGTAACTTGATCGCTACATATGACGCGCATCAGCTGTCTGTCGCATAATGTAAACAACCACCAGTTAGGTTTATGTAATTGGATCCAAGTTTCTTTGCAAGTTACATCATTGATGACACAGGATAATGAAGTTTGTTGACTGAATACCTTGGCCTCGCAAGGTGCGTCCTTGTCTTGTAAGCTAAATACCGGCTGACGTGAAATGCATGTGTACTCGTCTTCTCCGTATGGCGTGCATTGGCGCATGTCTTGCTCTTCCATAGTGATGTACGAATTTTTCACGAAGTTTATGGCGATATAATTGGAGAAAGGCTGCACGATTCTCAATTGTCCTTGTTTCTGGAATGGTATAGGTATTACCCGGTATATTTTGTAGTCCTCATCGCTCAAAAGTGGAATATGCAATTCGAAAAGTAGAAAGTTGTTTGTAATCCGAGCCTTGACATGGATTAGTTCGTAGATGTCACGGAAATCTTTTTGTATGTCCTTTATCGGTAAGGCTAGTCCCTGTGGAAGTTTTCCAGAGATGATGTTCAGCTGTTCTATTATTTGAGATGCAGGAAACAAGTGTGTATCCAAATGACCTCGATAAATGTTGGCGAGAGCATTCATTAGCATTTCTTGAATTCTATGCAAGTCGCTCAAAATTAAAGTTGATGATAAAGCGGCAGAGTTCACGTCATTTGCTGTGTATAAAATTTGTGCTCTGTTCTCAATTCTTGTGATTATGTTGCAAGTCTGATTTATGTAGGTTTGTATTGCGTGAAATTGTTTGTCCATAAATTCCGTATTGTTTTTAATTACATTGTTTTCAGCCTCTATGATCAAAGTTTGATTCTTCATCAACTGTAACAAGTAATTATCGTTGATTTGCAAGTTTTGGATATCCTTCTCGTACTTTTGCGCAAAGTCTTCATCCAAAACCCCGAAAAGTGTTCTGGCTAATTTTCCGATTCCATCAAAGTAGCCTCGTTTTTGTCGCGAATGCTGAGAAAGTAACATAGTGTTATAATTCTCAAGGTTATGCATTTCATGACGTAGGTGTCTGACAACTGCTTCGCATGGTGTAAACTCGTGCGCGATTCTTTGACAGAGTTTATCAATTTGGTTTATGTAGTCGTTCATGTTATTCGCAGCTTGCCAGTAGGACGTTAGGTTGTAATAGATCAGTAGAGTCCATTCATCATGTATAAGTTGCAGTTTTCCGGCTTCATCGAAATAAATAGGTTGATTGTTGGGTATAGAGGTCACCTTATAGTTGTTTGTTACTGGTGACGATTGTGCAGTTCCTAACATTCCTATTAAAGTTATAAGAGCGAAAGTCAGGAAACTGTACTTGTTGGTTCGCGTGCTCCTTTTTCTTCTTTGGTTTTCAGTTATCGTATCTTCTTCTCTTTTGTTATTTGTTGTTTCTTCGGTAGGTAGCAGTGTTTCTTGCTGTGGTAATGGAGTTAGTTTAACAGTGGGTCGTTTTATCACTCCAGTTTTTGTTTTAAGGGTGGCCACTCGTACTAGACCATCCTTACCGGGATGAGTTTCCATCACTCGTCCCATGGCCCATTTGCCAGGAGGTAAGTTTGTTTCCTTGATTAGGACCACGTCGTTTAGTTTGAGGTTTTGTACAGTTCTGTTCCACTTGCTTCTAGACTGTAAGGTGTTCAGGTAGTCATTGGACCAAGCTTTCCAGAATTGATCCAGCATGTGCTCCGTTAGTTGCCAACGTTTTCTCAGATCCATCTTTCTGTTGTCAGGCTCCGGTTGAGGTAGAGACAACGTAGCACTGCCAGTTAGAAAGTGGCCAGGAGTGAGAGTGCTGTAAAATTCCTCCGGATCTTCTGTTAGCTGACATAGAGGCCTCGAGTTTAGGCAGGCTTCTATTTTCGCTAGTAACGTAGTGAATTCTTCCCAGGTCAGTTTTTGATCCCCAAGAACCCGCTTCAAGTGGTGTTTTAATGATTTGACGGCTGCTTCGAATATCCCCCCCGCACTAGGCCAAGCAGGGGCGTTGAAGTGCCAATGAATTTCTAGTTTCCCAATCTCGTCAAAGAACTCAGGAGAGAGTAGCTTCTTGATGTTACTGAAATCCTCTCTCAGTACTTTGGATGCTCCAACGAAGTTCGTGCCGTTGTCTGAGTACATGTGAGCAGGCGTTCCGCGCCTCGCGCACATTCTCTGAAGGGCCGCAATAAACGCTTCCGTGCTTAGTTCTGAGACTAATTCGATATGTACAGCTTTCGTAGCCATACAGACGAAGACCGCGATGTATGCTTTTGAGGTCTTCACTCCTCTTCCTTTGTTAAGTTTCACGTCTACGTGACCAGTAAAGTCAACACCAGTGTGAGTGAATGGACGGCTTGGTGTTACTCTTTGTTTTGGCAGATCGGCCATTAGTTGAGCATTGTCCGTAGAATTGTAACGTTGACATTTCACACAGCGTCGTATTCTTCCCTTTACCGCCCGATTTCCAGAGACTATCCAGTATCGTTGCCGTATGTAAGTAAGGGTCAGACGGGCTCCTCCATGAAGCGTCATCGAATGTGCTTGGTCGATTAGTAGTTCAGTGAAGCGGCTGGAGTAGGGTACCACTGCGGGATTCTTCATATTTGCAGGAAGATCAGAGTGCTGTAGTCTTCCGCCTACGCGAATGATTCCCTTGCTATCCAGATAAGGTTTGAGTTTGTAAATGTTGCTTTTTGGTGACACAGTTTTATTTTGTTTCAACTGTTTGTGTTCTTGCGCAAACTCGCTTTGTTGAACATATTTTATTATATATTCTGCTGCGTATTGTAGGTCAGTTGTTGTTAGGTAAGTAGCGCTTGGTCGTAATTTTTGCTTTAGTGATGCAATATATCGCACAATTCGAGCAGTAATTCTTATTACTGAAGTCAGCGAACTGTGGTTCTTCAACAACTTGTAAACAATATTTTCAGTGTTGTAGTTTTTCGAACTGACGTCATTGGGTTCGACCCTGTTTGCTTCGCTTGTAGTAAAGTGGCAATTCACATTATGAGGTGTTTCTGTTTCTGCAAAGTTTTTCAGAAACATAGGTCCGTTCCACCATAAGTTGAACTTGACTACTTTGCTCGGTAGCAAGCCTCTCGAAGCGCAGTCAGCTGGATTAAGTTCCGATCGTACATAACACCATTGTTGAGGTGGAATTACGTCTTTTATTTTCCCCACTCTGTTGGCTACGTATCTTTCCCATCTTGAGAGGTCTCCCTGAATCCAAGCTAGGACCACCTTGGAGTCACACCAACCATAAGCTGATATCTCATGCTCCGTTAGTGATTTCTTCACTTTTTCCATGAGTTGGGAGAGTAGTAGTGCTCCGCATAGCTCAAGTCTGGGCAATGAAGTTTTTTGAGTAATCGGCACTACCCTAGTTTTTGATACTAGTAATGTGATCCTTGGGTCGCCCTTTTCGTCGATTACTCGGCTGTATATGACGCAAGCGTATGCCTTTTCGCTTGCGTCACAAAATCCATGTAGTTGGATATTTTTCTGCGTACTGCCAATCCATCTGTTTATTTTAATGTTTTTAATTATATGTAGTTCTTTGTTTAGATGCCGCCATTCGTCTTGTAACTCAGTAGGTAGTTCAGCATCCCAGTTTATTTTAGTTAGCCACACCCTTTGGAATAGTAGTTTAGCTGACACAGTTATAGGCGCCAGCCAACCCAAGGGGTCGTATAGTTTGGATATTTGTGATAGCAGGTTTCTTTTAGTTAGTGGTTCGTTGTTGTAGTCGTCTATGGACCAGTTGAATATGAAAACGTCATCTTTTGGATTCCAACTCAACCCCAACGTTTTCATTGATTCGTCGCCTCTAAAATCAAATGTACTTTTCGATATTTGATCTTCGTCTAAGTGTCGTAGAAGCTCAGGATCGTTGCTTGACCATTTTCGCAGATTCATTCCGCCTCCCTTCAGTAGTGTTATGATCGATGTTTGAATTTCCTTTGCTTGTTTTGTAGAGTTGTGGCCGCTGATTAGGTCATCGACGTAGAACTGATTTAGCAATATTTCAGCGGCCTTTGGGTATTTGTGGCCGTCATCGATAGCAAGCTGTTTGAGTGTTCGCATTGCTAGCCATGGAGCACTTTTTGTCCCATATGTTAATGTTTGCAGTTGATATTCTTGTAAATTGTCTTTTGGTTGCTTTCTCCATAGGATCTTCTGTAGATGTTGTTGATCCGGATGACACCATATGGAACGGTACATTTTTTCAATGTCCGCTGTGTAGACGTATCTATAGCCACGCCATTGTAATATCAATGCTTGGATGTCCTTTTGCAGATTAGGACCTTTTTCCATTACGTCATTTAGGCTACATCCACCCATGGTCTTCTGGGAAGCATTAAAAACAGCTCGTAGTTTTGTTGTTGTTGATTGTTCTCTCAGTACTCCATGATGCGGTAAGAAGATTGCATCTTTGGCGGGTGTCGTGTTTGAAAGCTTCATGTGACCTAAATCAATGTACTCGCGGATGAAATCTTTGTACATTGATGCAAGTTTAGGGTTTCTGTCGAATTTTCTTTCCAGTTGTAAGAATTGAGAGATTGCGATCGACTTTGAGTTTCCCAATTTTTCTTCATAACGAGGAATCAGTGGCATCTTTACAATGTATTTTCCGTCGCGATCTCTTTCAGTAGTCATTTTGTAGTAGTTTTCGCACCAGTCGTCTTTAGATGTGTCCTCAGTATTCTGAATGATGTCTTCTGTCTCCCAGAATCTCTTTAAGTCGTTCAGGTCGACAAGAGCGACATGGCAGTTAAAAGTTTCTAGCTTGCCGCATAAAATCCATCCTAAACGGGTTTGCTGAGCTGTCGGCGTTTGGGCATCTCCCTTTAGGACCCCCTCTAATATAACTTGCGAATAGATATCCGCTCCCAGCAGCAAATCCACGCTCCTTGATAAGTTGAAGTCAGGATCCGCTAGTTTCAGACCTTGTAGCTGAGGCCAGTTTTCTTTTTTAAATGTTTTGTTAGGTAAGTTGTTCGTGATCCTTTTCATTATTAGAGTGCTGACTGAAAATGCAAAGTCAGTGCATCTTGATTTACACTCTAATTCTAGTCGTCCTTTACAATCTCCCGAAATCGTACCCACGCCGGAAATTGTAGCGTTCATCCTTTTTCTAGGTAGTTTCAGTCGTTGAGCCGCGTTCTCCGTGATGAGGTTTACTTGAGATCCTTGGTCCAGTAAAGCTCGTAACGTTATAAAGTCTCCTGTTGATGTCTTTACTTGAAGTTCTACTGTAGTAAGTAATATTTCCATAATGTAGTTGTTTGATAAATGGTTCGAACTATGTTGGTTTGTTGATGTTGAAGGTTGATGTTCCCGTTGTTGAGAACGTTGACCCATATTGTTCATATTGGAACTTGGCGACAGTTTTTGCGCTGAATAGTGTAACATCGTATGATGTGGTTTATTGCACTCTTTGCAAGTTTTGTTCGACGTGCATTCTGTGTCTCCATGCTTATACAAACAGTTTTTGCATATTTGTAATTTCCTTACTGTGTCATTCCGTTGCCGTGTGTCCATTTCAATGAACTTTGGACACTGCATGATCACGTGAAAACCGCTGCACAGAAGGCATTTACCGTATGACGCATGGTATATTCTTGATGTTTCTTTTCTATGTGGTTCATATGATGGTTTATTGGAGTTAAATTTCGTTTTGTTGCTGAATATTTGTTTATGTTGGTTAGATGCATCTTTTTGGTAACCCTTTGCTGCTTCCAACGCCATGAATTTGGTCTCCAAGAACCCCAAAAATTCACTCAGCTCCGGGACTTGCTTTGGATGCTCTAATTCTCTAGTGTATTCAGTATATGATGTTGAGTCCAACTTCTGTGCCATCAAGTACACGATTATTGGATCCCAGCTTGATGTATTTAGACCGATGTTATGTAGGCCATTCATGCATTCGTTGATTACGTCATGCATTCTCTTCAAGACAGCAGCATTGACCTGCTGGATGGATGGTAACTCCATCAAAGTATTCATCAAGTTCGTAAATTGGAGTCTCTTGTTGTCGTATCGCTGAATAAGAATATCCCAACAAGTTTCATAGTTTTCAGCGCCGACCAAATGTTGAACTAATCGTTCCGGCTCTCCTTTAAGCTTAGATTTTAAGTGTTGCATTTTCTGCGCTTTCGAAGAATTTGCATTGTTGTGGATTGTCTCCAGAAACATATCCTTGAACGTAATCCACTGACTGTAGTTTCCAGTGAATTCCGGTAGTTGAATCCTCGGTGCATAGTTTTGGTGGTTTACGCTTGTCCATAGTTTCGAGTTGAGAGATCTTTTCATGACATCGTACTGACATTCTTTGTTGGCGAACAAGTCGTTGTATATTTCGTTTGACCCTTTCAAAATAGCTTCTAGCTCCCAGTGACATTTCTCTACAGTGTCCCACTTGGTTTTCAGGACGCTCAGGTGATCCTCTAACTCCCATTTTTCAGTTATGGAGTCAATTTCTATTTTGGACATCGCCCGTTCTAGTGCTTTAATGTGACATTCTTGTCGATCAAGCAGTTCCTTGGTCTTGGTATCTACTCCCGTAGGATGAGGAATGACAACTTGAGCCTGTTTTCCTTCCCCGACCAACAACCGCTGCAGTATATCTAAAAAAAAATCAAAAAAATAAAAAATAAAAAAAAATAAAAAAAAATCAATCGTCATATGTTTCGTCTTTTCATAAATGTTTCCAGTAAAATATTGGATTTCTTTGTCCTCTCGTTCAAGTAATACATTGTGTCTATTGCCAAAGTCTTGCCAGAGGTTTTCCAATGACACTAACCTTTGAGTCAGGTACTCCTTTCCTTTCCGAGACGCGCTGTCCTTTTGGTAGTTAGTACAGAGACGTTTGATTGACTCGTAGACTTCGTTTTGTGCAGTGATTTCGCTCATCTTGTTGTAGTCGTTTCGGTAATCGAAAGTAGTAGTAGTAGTAAGATGTAGTAGTAAAGTAGGTATTGAAGAACACGTAGTTCGGTGTCTTCTAGTTTGTAGGCCTCGTATTACCCGCAGTTCACGTTGTAGTCCGGAAGCTGTAGTAGCAGTAGTCGTAGTAGTAGTTGGCTTGTTGCCGCAGTTGAGTCTTGTTTTTCCGCTTGATTCACGAAGAAGTTCCAAAGTATCCCCTCTTCGTTGATTGCTCAGAGCTCTTGTACTCTTTTTACGAATATGCGCGCTTTCTCAACTTGACTGGTGAGCTCCGCTTGTGGAAGGCCAGCCAAGCCGATTCGCTGTCGTTCCAAGAGATACAATTACCCCAAACTGTGAAATACTCGAAGGACCATTAAATGTAAGGTCCCGTAGTAGTTGGTACTTTACACTTGTAGCTTTAAGTGAGAAGTGGTAAGTCAGTACTTGGAGTTAGGCGAGTTGATGTAAACACACACAGATTTGGTAACACTAAAGGTTTATTAGAGTACCGATCACAACAAAGTAAAAGTGGGTTGGATGCTAATCCGCGGTGTTCGCGTAAGTATGTAATTCGTCAACTAACTCAAAATCATATTAAACATTGTTTTAAATACCAAAGAGAAAAGTAGGTTGCTGCGTTTGCAGCCTGACGGAATGTACGTAAACCGTACAGTGATGTTTGAGAGCCGTTTAAATTTTTTTAAAGTCTGTTTCGTTTGGTTAAAACGTATTATATGTGCAGACTCAAGAAACCGAAATTGTATGGTTCTTAAACTTTGGTGGGAGCTTAAGATTGCTTTCAACATAAGAACTATTTTAATATTTTTGTTTAGCCCGCCGCAGCAATCGCTCCACAGAATAAGATGTTCAACAGTGGGACTTAGTTTCGTTTCTATATATTTAACTAGCTTATGCCCGCGGCTTTGCCCGTGTGGAATTCGGGAATTGCCCACGGGATCTTACTTCTGGGATAATAAGTAATTTATGCATGTACTATACCAGACTATAATCTATCTCTGTGTAAAGTAATCAATCGACCCAGAGAATATTAAGTTTCACAGAAAATTCAACACCCGATTTCAATCTCTGGGGTGGAATTACGAAAAACTCTTTTCTTAGTGGATACCTACTCTACAAAGAATATACCCTCCAAATTTCATGTCTCTAGGACCAGCCGTTTGGGCTGTGCGTTGATGTATAAGTCAGTCAGTCAGTCAGGACTTTGAATTTTATATGTATAGATAAGGCACGAACCTACCTCCTGCGCACCTCTTCCTGCTTCCCCTTCTACCCATACGTAACAATGCCCAATATGATCCGATGCACTATGAATTCCACTTTTGAAGAGCCACAATTGCCTTTTATAAAAGGCAACATTCGTCGGTATGCGAGGTAATGGTAGTGTTTTTCCAAATCAAATGTTAAACATTAACAGTCGGTAAGTTTCGTGCCTCCTCAAAAATCGGAGTTCATTTGGTTTCTCATGTTTTCAGGTAAAGGTACCAAATATTTTGGATCGTTTACACTACGCGTTAACGCACTTTAGTTAATATGTAAAAACGTTCCAAACATAATGGAACATTTTGTTCAAGAAAAATGGATTACTTGGGTTAACTTAATACGTTCCAAGATTATTGAGTCATTATATCAAATACTTTTTTATGAATCGCATTAATTAAAAATGTTTCAGTTTACCTGAAACACATAATTAAAAAAATAAATCCGGAAATAAGACTTGGAGTATGAAATATTTTTGCTGTAAAGATGTAAAGTGTCAAAAAAAGTAGGCTGGTCACTTTATTTCAGTTTTCGGTGACCTGTGGATTGGAACGTTTTTGCATAACTACGTCCAATTGAGGGTAGCGGGTATTTTTTTGGACTTAAGCGCGGCTTTTGACACTATTGACCATAAACTACTGATCACAAAAATGGAGCACTATGGCGTAAGAGGTAAAGCCTGACTTGTACTGACTAAAATCCACGGTGTCCTTCAATAGCCCTTTATGATCCAGGGTCACGGTAATTCTATAAGTCCCGCGACCCCGGCAGGCTTTGGCCCTCTAGAGGGGGGCCCCATCATTATGCTGACACTCTTTGAGGCGCGCGTGGAACACAACGCGCCGTCGACCCGGGCATGGTCCATAGTCGGACAGCGAGTCGCCCATTACTCGCCGCCCGCAAGCCCGCGCCTACGGTGGTCGGAGATCGTCTGCCGACGTCCGGCGCCGTGGGCGTCTACCACTGCGGCTGGGGTGGAGGGAGGACGCTGTCCTCTCCCTCACGCGGCCCGTCTCCTCCTTCGCGAGCATGACTGCTTCGCAGAAAGAGGCGACCGCTTCCCACTCCGTCTCGCCCCGCAGCATGGCCTCGACCAATGCCGGGCGCGAGAGGTCTCCGCCTATCGCCGCCGTGAGGACACGGCGGTGCTCTGCCCAAGCGGGGCAGTCCTGCACCGTATGCTCCACCGTGTCCTCCGGGCGGTCCTCGCAGTGGTGACACCCAGGCGTTTCCTCCTTCCCCATCAGACACAGGTACCTCCCGAAGCTTCCGTGTCCGGTGAGGACCTGCGTCATGCGGTAGGTCAGGACGCCGTGACGCCTATCCAGCCACTCCTCAAAGAGGGGTCTTACCGCCGCGATTGCGGCGTGCCCGGACCTCGGTTGCGACAGTCGTTCCCTCCATATTGCCCTGAGATCGCGCCGGAGCTCTTCCCGCTGCGCCTCGACTTGTCGAGGCAGCAGGGATTCGCCCCGGCGCTGCGCCTACACGCGCCACTCATAGACGCGCTGGAGGGCAGTCGCCTCTAGATCCCAGGGCAGCAATCCGGCAAGGAGGTTGGCCGATTAGATTTTTAGCTGTAGAAATTCAGACACAATGTGAAAATTGTTATTGAATAAATGAATTGAATTGAATTGAATTGAATTCGCCGGCGATCGTGCGGTATCCTCGGATCATCCGGATAGCCATGACCCTCTGGCATGCGACCAGCTTCAGTGGTCGCGTCCGAATGCTCAGGGCCCGCACGGGGGCCCCGTAGAGGGCCATGGACCGCACGACACCGGCGTACAGCCTCCGGCAGGAGGCGTTTGGCCCGCTGAGATTGGGCAAGAGTCGCCTGAGGGCGGCTGCTGCCCGGTTCAGCTTTGGGGCCAAACGCAGGAAATGCTCCTTGAAGTTCCACCGGCTGTCGAGGACGAGTCCCAGGTACTTCATCGTTCTCCCGACGCCGATGCGAACCCCTCCCACCGTTATGTGGGACTCAGACCGTGGCGCGTTCAGACGGCCATGAAAACACATGGCCTCTGTTTTGTGCAGCGCCACTTCGAGTCCCAACGCCGGATCCTTCCAACGATTGTCGCAACCACTTGCGTCGCCAGGTCGGCCGCCATCTGGTGCGACTCTCCCTCCGCCAGGACGAGCGTGTCGTCGGCGTAACATATTACGCCGGCGCCGTCAGGGAGGTCGCCGCGCAGCACCCAGTCGTAACCGATGTTCCACAGGAGCGGCCCCAAGACCGATCCCTGTGGAACACCGCACGACATCTCTCGCCGGTTCCATTCTCCCCGGTGTCCGGGGTAGATGACGGCTCTGTCCGTCAGGTAGTCCTCGACTGTGCGACGGAGGTAAGTCGGCACTCGGTGATACCGGAGTGCCTCCCCGATGCAACTCCAGGGCAGGGTATTAAAGGCATTGGTGATGTCCAAAGACACCGCCAAGACGACCCTGCCCCGGGATACCGCAGCCCCCGTCGTGAGGGCTCTCACGCGCATGATGGCGTCCACCGTCGAGCGCCCCCTGCGGAAGCCAAACTGGCTCTCCGCAAGGTCCGGACCCATCCGATTCAGGTGCCCGACGAGGCAGTCTGCAATGACTCTTTCAAAGAGCTTGCCCACCTCGTCGAGCAGCACGATGGGCCGGAATGCGGACGGAGAGTCCGCAGGGCGCCCGGGCTTCTGGATGAGGACCAGTTTCCCCGTCTTCCAATGAAGCGGGAACCGGCCCCTCTCCAAGCACGCGCTAAAGAGCCCCCCCAGTCGAGGCCCGAGAGTCCCCGAGGCCAGGACCCAGGCTTTCCCTGGCAGGCCGTCGGGTCCTGGGGCGGTATTTTTGGCTTTGAGCCGTTGTACCGCCACTCTCAGGTCTACCTCGGTCACCTCTGGAGCGTCGTAGACGTCGTCGTCCCTGTGGTTCGCGTTTGCGCCAGCTTCACCGCCAGGCACCGACGAAGGCGGGGCCATGGGCGGGGGTGTACCTGTCTCCCCTCGCGATGGGAACAGGGCGCTCACCACGTCCTCCACGAACTGAGGCTGGAGACTCTGCGTCAACGGGGGAGCCCAGGGGCGGAACTTTTCTCGCACCCACTTGTAGGGGCGGCCCCATGGGTCCCCGTCCAGAGTCCCCAGCATCTCCTTGCGGGCCAATTCCTTGGCCCGCCAGTTCTCGTCGCGGAGGACGGTCTTCGCTGCCCTGTAGCCCTCGTACAGCTCCGCCTCTACAGTCGCCGCATCCGGAGGTCGGGTGCGGCACCTGCGGAACCTGGAGTACCGGCGTCGCGCGGCAACGCACGCCTCGCGCAGCGCTGCTAGCTCGCGCGACCACCAGAAGAGGTAAAGCCTTACAGCTTTTCTCCTCATATCTTAATAATAGAAAAATGTTTGTCGAACTTGATTATACAAAACCAAACGGGTATAAAAACAACTATAGGTCATCTATGATAAACATTACAGCCGGAGTGCCTCAAGGATCAATTTTGGGTCCTTTATTATACATATTATTCACTAATGATCTAATCAATTTCTTACGTAAACTTTTGCCGGACATACAACTTCTAGTGTTTGCGGATGACACTAATGCTATAGTTGCAGCTAATGATATCCATGACCTTTCTGTTAAGGTGAATGCAGCTCTGGAGACTTTCCATTCTTGGTTTAGTGCAAATATGCTTCTTATAAATACGTCTAAAACCAATATTATCTTATTCAAAACTACTGTGCGTAGCAAGGATATTATGGACATTGAGCTAGATAAAGTTAAAATTGAGCTTGTCAGGGAAGTTAAGTTTTTGGGAATTGATATTGATGATTTGTTAAATTGGAAGAAAGAATTAGCAGCTTTGGACGCATCAATATCATCTGCTTGCTATGCCTTAAGAACTCTTAGGGATGAAGTGAGCATTAAATATCTAAAAATGGTATATTATGCGCTGATTGAGTCCAAACTTAGGTATAGCATATAGTTTTGGGGAAACAGCTACCACTACAACTGGCACAGGGCTTTCATTCTCCAGAAAAGAGCGATCCGAACTATTGTCCGCATCGCTCAACAAGACACCTGTCGTCCGTACTTCAAAGAACTTGGTATACTAACAGTGCCTAGCCTTTATGTTGTGGTACTGTTAAACACCTTTAAAAAATATATTTATGACTATGAAACAGACGAGGGCAGGCTGGTAAGAGAAAAAACCCGTAGAAAAGACCTTGCGAACAAAATCACCCCAGCTCTTGGAATAGTGAAGCATAGTCCACAGTATCAGGCAGTAATAATATTTAATAAATTACCGGTAGAGCTAAAAAGCATACTGTACACAGGCTCATTCAAGGGAAGGCTCAAGGCATTTCTATTGGAAAGATGCCTATATTCAATAGATGAAATGTAAATGATGAATTTGAGATCAAATTGTATGATTTTGTTTTTTTTTTTTTTTTTTGTACAATTTTGGTTATTGATTATTTGTTGATTATTTATTATTTTATATGACATGTTTTTAAATATTCTAATGCTGACATTGTTTTATTATTGTTTTTTTTTTTTTTTGTAATTTAATTTATGATTATACTGTCACTTACGGGATATCTTCCGTGATTGTTCATTATTTTGAGCTCCCGATATTTGTTTTTTTTTGGAAACAGTGTTTAATTTATGATAGTGATGTGACGTTTGATGAATTTGAATTTAAATTGTAGTTATGATCTTTTATTTATATATTTTTTTGAACATTGTTTATTATTTATTATTTATATGACATGTTTTTAAATATTTTAATGAATTTATTACGCTGACATTGTTTTATAATTGGTTTTTTTATAATTTATTTTGTGATAGTATTGGTGTGTTTTTCTGTTTGTAATTAATCAATTTATGTATGTTTTTTTTGTTTTGCTTTTTAACAATATATATTTTTTTAAATGTAACATTCAGACACAATGTAATTGTTATTGAATAAATGAAATGAACAAATGAACCTAGTACTGACAATAATGAGCCTGGGCTGAGCTCAAGAGATCCAACTTGACAGCTTAGACGACGGCTTTACCTGCGACGGCTTTTTTTTTTGGCTTTTACCTTATAATCTAGGAGACACAAAAATCGTATCCCATCATCATACGTTCTTACAGGACATTAACTTAATTCGGATAGAACGACAGATATATGACTTACAACGACAATTACGTGACGTTACGGACAAATTAAGTAATAATAGTTTGCTCATGTTCAGTGCACAAATTAAGTACTTATATATGAAATTAAATAAAATCCTTTTACAATTAGAAACGCTGCAACCTAGTAGAATCAAACGTGGCTTGATAAACCCATTGGGCACTTTGACAAAATCAATTTCGGGAAATTTGGGTCATGATGATGCTATAAGGTTCGAAAATGCTATGAAAATTCTAAAACGAAATTATAAACTTATTTTCAACTAAATTAATTAGCATTTTTCATTATTTAAAGAATTTCCTTACAACAAACTTACGTACGGTGCCAGCAATGTGCCCTGCCCACTGCCACTTAAGTTTGGCTATTCTTCGGGCTACGTCGGTAACTCTGGTTCTCTTGCGGATCTCCTCATTTCTGATTTGATCACGCAAGGAAACTCCGAGCATAGCCCTCTCCATTGCCCTTTGGGTGACTTTCAGCCTTCTGATGAGGCCCATTGTGAGCGACCACGTTTCGGTCCCGTATGTAATCACTGGCAACACACACTGGTCATAGACTTTCGTCTTGAGACACTGCGGTAAGTTGGACGAGAAGATACCACGCAACTTCCCGAACGCTGCCCAGCCGAGTCGGATTCGACGATTGACCTCTTTCTCGAAGTTAGACCTACCTAACTGGACCGTTTGTCCCAGGTAGACATAATCGTCTACAACTTCGAGTGTAGAGTCTCCGATCTTGATAGGAGTGGGTGTTACATGGGCATTCAACATGACTTTGGTTTTGTCCATGTTCATTTTAAGACCCACTCTTTCGGAAGCTCTACTGAGGTCATCGAGCATTGTACTGAGGTCCTCCATGGTCTCAGCCATGACCACTATATCGTCGGCAAACCGAAGGTGAGAGATGTACTCGCCATTGACGTTGATGCCTAGCCCTCTCCAGTCCAGAACCTTGAAGACATCCTCCAGTGCAGCGGTGAACAGTTTCGGAGATATGACGTCTCCCTGTCTCACACCTCGCTGCAGAAGGATAGGTTCCGAGGTCTGGTCCTGAAGTCGGACTGACATGGTGGCGTTTTTGTACAAACTCTTCAGCACCTCGATGTACCGATAGTCGATTTGGCACCGTTGGAGAGACTGCAGTACAGCCCAAGTCTCGATCGAATCGAAGGCTTTCTCGTAGTCCACAAACGCCAAGCAGAGAGGCAGGTTATACTCTTCGGTCTTCTGTATAACCTGTCGTAGCGTATGTATGTGGTCTACGGTGCTAAAGCCTTTTCGGAATCCGGCTTGTTCGGGAGGCTGAAAATCGTCAAACCTGCGCGCGAGACGATTCGTGATGACTCTTGAAAACAGCTTGTAGACATGGCTTAGAAGTGAGATGGGCCTATAGTTCTTCAGCCGGGCATTGTCGCCCTTTTTGAAGAAGAGTACCACCACACCCCTGCACCATGCCTGCGGCGTTTTCCCCTCGAGTATGACGGAATCAAACAGCTTCTGAAGGGTCTTAAGTACCGGTTTTCCACCTGCCTTCAGGAGTTCGGCCGTAATTCCGTCCTCACCCGGTGCCTTGTTGTTTTTAAGCTGTTTCAGAGCCATCCTAATCTCGTACAGGCTGACATCCGGAATGTCTTCGGTATAGTGTCGGGTCAGTCTAGCTCTTGGGTCGTTAGCTAGATTTGCAACGGGTTTACTGGTTGAAGTGTACAACTGCCCATAAAAACTCTCGATCTCCCTCAGCAGCTCCGGTTTGGCGGATACGATCCTGCCATCGTCGGTCTTCAGTTTCGTGAGCTGGCTCTGCCCAATAGCCAGATCTCTTGAAAAAACCTTGGAGCCTTTATTCCGCTCAATAGCGTCTTTAATACGCTCGGTATTAAAGCGGCGGAGGTCGCGTTTCAAGGATTTAGAGATCCGTCTATTGAGCTGCCGGTACTTCCACGCCTCGTCTGAAAGCTGCAGGATCATCTCGCGCCGCTCCTTCATGAGCTCGAGAGTATGATCAGAGAGTCTTTTGTTCTTCTGTGCACGACGTGTCTTGAAGAACTTAGACCCAGTCGTATGGACAGTTTCCACGAACCCATCGTTGCATTCGTCCACTGAGCTTCCTAGGCACTCGAAACGATTCTGGAGTTCAAGCTGAAAGCTCTCGGGGTTTTGGATCTGGATTTGTGCTGGACGGAGCGTAGACTTCATCAGTCGAGACCTTTCAAGCTTTATATTGATGTTCAATGTGCCTCTTACCATGCGGTGATCGCTCCCGGTTTTCACCGAATTGATCACAGAGACATCATTGAACATTTGCTTCTTGGTTGACATGATGAAGTCAATCTCATTTTTAGTTGCACCATCGGGACTCTGCCAGGTCCACTTCCTGTGCTCACGCTTTCTGAAGAAGGAGTTCATCATATAGAGGCCCTCCTTCTCCATAAAACTAGCCAGTTGGTGACCCCGGTGGTTCCGACGTCCAATCCCAAATTGCCCCACCTGCAGCTCATCCCCGTCTCGTTTGCCCAGTTTCGCGTTGAAGTCCCCCATGACAACGGTGAAGTGAGTTTTGAAACCATGCAGGGCTTTAGAAATATCCTCATACATGGTCTCCACTTCGTCGTCGGGGTGTGCCGAGGTCGGGGCGTAGACCTGTATGACCTTCAGCGAATATCTTGAGGATATTCTGAGTATAAGGTACGCCACCCTGGTCGACACACTCTCGATCTTCACCACGTTATTCACGAGGGACTTGTGGACGATAAACCCAACACCACCCTGGGACTGCCGGTCACCCTCTCGGAAATAGAGCAGGTTGCCGGATTTCAGGATTATCGTATCCTCCCCCTCTCTTCGGACTTCAGATAATCCCACAATACTCCATCGCAGCCTGCTCAATTCCTCTTCGAGTTCCGTTATCTTCTCGTCGTTCCGGAGTGTACGCGTGTTGTATGTTGCCAGGTCAAGTCGTCGGTATAGGCAGCCTGATCCCGTCCGGAGATTCTTCGCACCCCTTGCCACGCCGTAACCTCGACCGCTACCATAGTCGAGGGTAGACGGGCTGCCGGGTACTAGGGGCCATTTCTTGGTTGCGCTCATCATTGGGGGGGTTTTGCCATAATCGCCACGCTTGGCAGGCGGGTTGGCGATCGCAGTACGGTTGTTAGATACCGCAGAGAACGCTGCTGCCCATTCTCTGGTAACGTATGGGGCCGAAAAGTTCTGGAGTGGCGACCGCGAACCGGAAGACGCTGCGTTGGAAGGCCTCCCACTAGGTGGACCGATGACCTCGTAAAGGTTGCAGGGATCCGCTGGATGCGAGACGCACGGGATCGGTCAATGTGGCGACACTTGGGGGAGGCCTATGTCCAGCAGTGGACGTCTTTCGGCTGAAATGATGATGATGATGATGAAACTTACGTACTGTCAAATTAAATTAAAGCCCTTTCGTACTGGCTGGATAGGCGTCACGGCGTCCTGACCTACCGCGTGACGCAGGTCCTCACCGGACACGGAAGTTTCTGGAGGTACCTGTGTCATATGGGGAACGAGGAAACGCCTGGGTGTCACCACTGCGAGGACCGCCCGGAGGACACGGTGGAGCATACGGTGCAGGACTGCCCCGCTTGGGCAGAGCACCGCCGTGTCCTCACGGCGGCGATAGGCGGAAATCTCTCGCGCCCGGCATTGGTCGAGGCCATGCTGCGGGGCGAGACGGAGTGGGAAGCGGTCGCCTCCTTCTGCGAAGCAGTCATGCTCGCGAAGGAGGAGGCGGGCCGCGTGAGGGAGAGGACAGCGTCCTCCCTCCACACCAGCCGCAGTGGTAGACGCCCACGGCGCCGGACGTCGGCAGACGATCTCCGGCCACCGTAGGCGCGGGCATGCGGGCGGCGAGTAATGGGCGACTCGCTGTCCGACCATGGACCATGCCCAGGTCGACGGCGCGTTGTGTTCCACGCGCGCCTCAAAGAGTGTCAGCATAATGACGGGGCCCCCCTCTAGAAGGCCGAAGCCTGCCGGGGTCGCGGGACTCATAGAATTACCGTGACCCTGGAACATAAAGGGCTACTGAAGGACACCGTGGATTTTAGTCAGTACAAGTCTGGGTGGGAGGACTCATTTGATGATTTTACCACGTTAAAAAAAAAAAAAAAACCCTTTCGTACGTCATCAATATGACTACGTCAGAGAGCGATCGTACTTTAAGATATGCTCACCTTGCGCAACTCTTCCTTATACTTAACGATAACGTATAAGAGTTATCCGGTGAAATAAGTAGGCTAGAAAATATAATTATTAGCTTTTAGTCGCACGGTGTCATTGCACCATTCTATTCTATCTGTTAGGGAATTAAGAACTATGATAAGCAAATTACAGCATTTATATAGCACCGATCAGGGCATAGACTTAGACATTAGATATTACTATTACATAATTAGTTTAGGTTCATATTACGTCGATAAGAAAATCGTGGTTGTCCTTCAATTCCCTATCACTCTTCCCAGTACCTTTGAACTATTTAAACTTTGTCCAGTTCCTAATAAAAACTTTGACGTCATCCTGCCTTCCTATCCATATGTAGCGATCAATTCAAAGGAATATGTGTACATGGAGGCTGAATGCCCGAAGGTAGATAGTTATCACAGATATGCCAGTTGGCATATCTGCGAGCAAAAAACAAGTCACCAAATTCGCTCCGGTCAGGATTGCATTGAAAAACTGATACATTCCCAGGAGATAGATGAAACGTGTCAAATCACGCCTATCTCTCTGGCCAAGGAAGCCCTGCTGGAGCTGGATAGCAAGCACTACATAGTTTCGTTCCCGAAGCCCACCAAGGTTCAACTTTACTGCGGCCCTGAAAAACATCAAATTCTGGAAGGAAGTTTTCTGGCTGCAATTCCGAAGTCTTGCAAAATGAAAACCCCGAAATTCATATTGGCCAACATCGATGACAAAGTCAATGGAATTTCAATTGAAATCTCAGCAATCCCACGGATGACTAATGATTCTCGGAAGATTCAACCAAATTAACACCTGCATTCAATGGGTCTCGGTACATTGCACAAGATACAGAAAAAAATTACGATGGAAACGTCTGTCGAAATCGATACTGCGGATTCCTCGAGTCTCTACCACACAACAATACCATTGTATGCGATTGTACTTGCATTGTTAAGTGCAGGTGCACTTCTTACCATCTACTTTATTCGTCGTCTTCGAGCAAAACTTATTAAAATTGAATCGAATAAAGAAGCCATCGAGTTGTCGCAGCGGAACAAGAAAGCCGCAACTTTTGCCGTAGATATTGGCAAATAGTTGCTCATCTAAGGGGGGAGGTGTTATATCAGTGAGTACCTCCCAGATACGTCATCACCATACATTCAGTTCCTGTGAATGGATTGCGCAACCCAACTCGATGCATCCAATCAAAATGTGGCGAGTAGGCAAGTCAACTCGCACACTAGAACGCAGCACCAAAAATCACGCCACCTTTTAAGCCCCGCCTCCGAGATAAGGATTTCGACTATGTGTGCGTAGCGAGGCGGACACTCGGACGACCGGCGCCTGCGATTCCTTTGTCTCGGATGCCGACGCACACACGGGGACAGTTTACGACGACGGTGACGTAGTTTGTTTACTTGCTACTATAAATATTTGTGTCTTGATGGGGCTGAGACTCATTGCTGCTTTGTTCGCTTGCGTATACTTATACTTGTTATTTTGCCTAAATTATAAATACCCGTTAGTAAGCTTATTCGCCTTTTAATATCGCACATCTGCACCCCGACAAGTACCTACCTACCTGCTTACCAACTTGCTAGTGCTCGCACAGTAAGTGGCCAGGATAGCGTTCACTCATCACCCACGCACAGCCACTTCAAAACTAAGCAGCAGATTCGGCGCGGGGCCTTTCGTCACATACATCGGTCGTTAGGACAACCTCTTAGTACCTAATCACCTAATATTAAGATTTAATTGTAATCACTTTATTAATGTAATCATGTTATTTTTTAAGATATTTTATTGTAAATGTGCCCCCTTTTTATAAATAAACGATTATTATTATTATTATTATTTTGGGAAACATGTTCTGTTTCTTAGCTTTTTGGCTAGTTTAAGCTACGTCAACGGGCCTTAACCAAGTCAACGTAGCGTATGTGTGACGTGTGTGTCATGTGTGTGTGTTGTGTGATATTTCATTTTTGTCAATTTGCATGAACTTCCTTACTATTCTGCAGGTGTTTAAAATCGCGGCTTTTTGAAGTGTAATATAAATTGAGTCTTTGAGGTCTAATAATTTGAGGCTATGGTGGAGGTGGTTGGGTATAACACCCGTGGTGGAGACTACTATGGGTACTACGTACACTTTTTCCTGTCTCCATATTCTGGTCACCTCTTCTTTCAATTCTGCATATTTACTAATTTTATCACCTATTGTTTTTTGTAAATTATGTGTGTTGGGGACTGCTATATCTAAGAGGTATGTGACTTTATTTACTTTATCTTGAAAGATTATAATATCTGGTCTATTGTAGTGAATGGTTCTGTCGGTTAATACGCCGCGATCGTAAAAGAGTTTGTGAGTGGTGTTTTCTACAACTGGTTGTGGTACATACTTGTAATAAGGAGTGTTTGAGTCTTGAATGAGCTCATGTTTGAGTGCTAAGTTTTGATGGATGATATTTGCTACCTGATTGTGCCTATGAGTATAATCTGTTTGTGTGAGTGTTGTGCAAGCTCCTGTGATGTGTTGTATGGTCTCTGGTTGGCTGTGACATTTGCGGCATTTATCGTTAGTCATTGTGGGGTCTTTTATGATGAATCGAGGGCTTTTCAAAATTAGAAGCGACTTTCATAAGATAAATACACGCGGTAAACACGAAATTGTAATACCTAAATTTAGATTAACAAAAACTAGCAAGTCTTTTCTTATAAACAGCATACGCTTTTATAACAAGTTGCCAAAGTCAGTTATAGAACTGACCGATGGAAAGTTCAAAAACCACATCAAACGTGTCCTTATTAAAAAAGCATACTACAAAATCAAGGACTACGTTGAAGATAAAGAAGTTTGGCCTTAGTTCCTTCTGCGCTTGCGGCCTCCCTGGTAGCTCATAAACGGCACAAATATGTGGATGTCTCTTAACTATTCTCAATTTTTTTTTTCTCTTCTTTTGAATCAGATTTTACAGTAATTTTCAAATCATTTATATCTTTTCCTCAAAATAGTTACAGCACTGATAACAGTATTTGTGTCACTTGTTTAATTTAGTATTTTACAATATTTTCTTACCTTTGTATAGATTCTTTTTATCGATTGTTTGTGAATGTGTGGACATTGTAGGCTTTGTAGATTCCCAGCTGCTTGTTAACTTTTGTTAACTTTTTATTTTGTTCTACATTTTTTGTGTAGTAAGCAACGACTTATTGTCGGGCCTACGCTGTCCCCCCATACTTAAGTACAAATGCTGTATCCATAATACTGTAACACCAAATGATTTGAAAAGAGTAACCATGGAGTTTCTTGCCGGTTCTTCTCCATAGGAAACGACCAACCCGAACCGTGCACCTTTTTGTCGACGTTTTATAAGTGCCCATCTAGGCCTATGTGAAATAAAATATTTTGATTTTGATTTTGATTTTGATGAATTTCCTGTAATTTTTAGTATTTATGATTTGATCTTGTATCGCAATAATAAAACCCTCGGTTTCCGGGAACAAAGAACCAATTTTAAGCCATTATTTGATGCTAGTGTGTCTATATGAGGTTGTTCAAGATCATGGGGATGCCGTCCGTGCAACACTTTTTTCTTCCAATCTTCTAACTTTTGTTTGTGTGGGTCTTCGTTATTGGTGTTTTGTGTATCTGTCTGTTCATTTAGGTTAAGTGGGGTGTAGCTGTTGTCGTTCATTACTATAGCTTTATGTATGTTACTTGTGTGAGATTTACTGTTAAAGAATGTTTTTAACCTAGTAATTTGTTTTTGCCACAGATGATGAATATCAATTAGGCCTCTCCCTCCGTTTTGCCGTTTTATAGTTAGCCTTTCTATTGCAGATTTAGGGTGTAAGTTATTGTGTTTAGTAAGTGTGGTGCGTGTTGTTCTCTCGATTTGCTGGATGTCAGTTTTTGACCATTTGATCACTCCAAACGAGTATGTTAGTATTGGGATCGCATATGTGTTCAATGCTTTTATTAAATGTTTTCCGGAGAGTTGAGTTTTACATACTGCGACCACTCTTCTCTTGTGTTCTGTGTTCAATGTCTGTTTAATTGTTGTGTGATCTAATCCTTTTAGTTGCCTGTATCCTAAATATTTATACAAATCGGTGGGTTCCATAGCTGTAATTGTGTCAGTAGTGTTAATTGCATAGTCGCCAGGTTTAATTTTGCCTCTTACTATATGTACTGTTTTACATTTATCTAGTCCAAACTGCATGTTTATGTCTTTGCTAAATTCTGTTGTGATATCTATTAGTTTTTTCATGTCTTTTTCTGTTTTTGAGTATAATTTAATGTCGTCCATATAGATAAGATGAGAGATAGTGGTTTCTTCTGTTGTATGTTTAAGACAATATCCAGCCTGACAACGCTGTAGTAGGTGAGATAGAGGATTCAGAGCGAGGCAGAACCATAAAGGGCTCAGGGAGTCTCCCTGATAAATACCTTTTTTTATAGCAATCTGGCGAGTTGTGACAGCGTTATCGCGATAATTTAATTGAAGCGTAGTTTTCCAATCGTGAAAAAAGCGTAAATTTCGTAAGAATTCAATGATTTGTGGGTTAATTTTGTATATTTGTAATATTTGGATGAGCCAGGAGTGTGGAATACTATCAAAAGCTTTTTTATAATCTATGTAAGTGCAGTGTAAATTTCTATTTTTTGTGGCAGCATGCTTGTGTATGATCGAATCTATGACTAGTTGCTCCTTACATCCCATGTGTCCTCGCCGGCATCCCTTTTGTTCCTCTGCTATTATGTTGTGATGTTCTACGTGTTTATTGATTTTTGTAGTGATTGCTGACGTTAAGATCTTGTATATTGTGGGTAGGCATGTAATTGGTCTGTATTGGGAAGGCTGTGGTGAGTAATGAGTTTTTGGCAACATGTAAGTTATTCCTGTAGCTATAAATTCCGGAATGTTTTGTTTTCCTAAAATGATTTCCGTTAGATTTTTAGCTAAAATTTTGTGTAATGATTCTAATTTTTATACCAATAATTATGTATTTTATCAATACCAGGGAATTTCCAATTATGTAGTCGCGTTGTAACACTAGTTATGTCAGACTCAGATAACTCGATGAATTCCATTTCTTCAAGTGAGCTCCATTTAGTTTCTTCGTCTTGAATCCATTCAGATGTTTCCTTATGATGTATTTGTTCTTCCCATATGCCAGCCCAAAAGGTTTCTAATTGTTCCGTTGTTGGTAGTTCTATGTACCATCTCAACATGAATAATGTAACCAAGAGTTTGTAAAAGTATTCTGATTTAAAAGAGTGTCCATGGAGTTTCTTGCCCGTTCTTCTCCATAGAGATCTACGTTAGGGAATGGGCAACTACAGTACTTTCACAGTTTTTATGCCTTGTGACTGGGACTGTAGCTATTTTTGTCTTTGTTTCGACAATTCAAAAGTGCCTGTAACTGGCCTATTTGAAATAAATGCTTTGATTTTGATTTTTGATTTTGATTATGTTGTTTTCGGTTGTCGGTGTATCGGTTTGCGGTTTTTGTAATTTTCTGTAAAAGTTCTTTTCATTTGTAGCAAACAAAGCGTTATCATTTTTACGTTCTTGTGCTTTCTTATATCTTCTCAACCTGTGGACTTTTAGGGCTAATTTCTGTTTTAATGTATCTAAAAATTCTTCCGGCCTTCTATTGTGATTCTCGTGCCTAGTATGAACAACCATGTTTTTGAAAATTACTTCTACTCTTTTGACTACTTTGTTTGATCTATTGTTGTTTATATATTGGGTTAGTCTACCACAGTCTGCTCTGAGTTCTTCTATATCTTTTTCAGGCCTCTGCTGCCATACAGGCTTGTTAACATTTGATTGTCTAGCATTGTCTGTGTATTCTGTGATTTTAAAATTGAGTTCTTCGGAAATAACTAACGCTGTGCAGTATATTAAAGTATGTACGTCTGTAAGTTGAGTATCTTCGCTAATATACTGAGTGAGAATATTTTGATTAAATACATGAACGAGCTGAGCAAGTTTTGGTGTGTACCTGAGTTTTGGTAGTTTTGGTCGAGCTGCCGGGTCCATCCCGGAGTATTGAGTGAGAGCTGTTTTAAATTTATCGTGTATTTCTCGAATACGCGTATCTGTGGGCGGGTTTTGATTTATATTTGCCAGAACCTCAATGTCATTTTCTAACATTATGGTTACATCTCTCTCTTTTGTTACTAGACGTGTTACTATTCGCTCCGCTTAGAATATTTGTTTATTACTAGTCTAAAGTGTAATTTACTACTTTATTTTAGTGTTAATAGTAAATATTCACCAAGGAAGTGCAGCGGATAAGTTTTATAGTGAAAAAACCCAGTTTATTAACATAAAACTGTTAAAACTCAACTCAAAACTAGCCGTTACAAAACTTTTCGTGCTGTTTCGATTTCAAAATCAGTGTTGGACAAAACGCGTAAGTGACGAATATTCCACGGCGCTTACGACCTTTGGGTCGCGAAGTTTTAAACGAGCCGCACTACACCGCTTCTCAGTGCTTTAAGAATCCCATCGCTTTATTCTACTTGGCACCGCTAGACGTCGCATGCTTGTTGCTCCGCTGAAAGCGCTTTATTATCTTAAGCCGTTTGAATTGAACTGACAAAAATGTCAACAAAAAGTTGTGCGGGTTGTTTGAATGATTTTAATGCCAAAGAATGCTTGCAATGCTTTATTTGCCATAAATGGTATGAATTGTTATGTGCTAATGTTCGAGAAACGGTGTTTAGGAGTATGAGTATCAAGCAGAAATCTATGTGGAAGTGTCCTAGCTGTCTCTGTAAACAACCGAAGAGTGATAATAAGAATACACCTGTCAGACCGACCAAACTTATGAGCCCCACAACGGAACGGTCGCCCTGTTTGTTATCACCAACAAAGGATACCAATGTTACTCGCTCCATCTCCAAACAGTCACAAAGCCACACCATGCTGATTAGCGACTCTGATTCTATACTGCTTGAGGAATTGAGGGAATTTAGATCGGACATGATAGCTCGCATGGACAGCCAAGCGAACACGATAACACTCTTATTAAATCAATTTTCCCAAACTAAAACCGAGTTGGACAAAATAATTGGGATAATAAGGGTGCTTGAAGGAAAAATTGATGCTCAGCTAACCCAGGATAGGCAAACTCGAGACATAATAACGGAGATACGTGACAATCCTCCTTCTACAGCTACTTTTGCAGATATTATTCGTCGACAGAGCAACAAACCTCAGAAAGCGTCTCATACCGACATCAAACCACAAAAAGTAAACAAAGGTGGGGTCACGAAGTCGGCTGTTGTGCCGGTACAGACTAAGGGTAGCACTAGCTCACTAGAGGCTGAGGTACCAACTAATCAAGAACTGGAGGATGATAAGGAATCGGACTGGACTACAGTTCGAAACAAAAAACATAACCGGCAACATAAAGACGTGAGAGTAGGCACAAATACAGAGTTGAGGGCACTTCAAGCGTCAGAAAGGAAAAAGCACCTGCATGTTTGGCGATTACATCCAGAAACAACTATGGAAGCCATAACCGACCACGTGGAAAAAATTTGTGGCTCAGATGTACAAATTAAAATAGATAAAATTAATCACAAAACAGAGAGAGATTACGCATCGTTTATTGTTGGAGTGCCTGAAAACTGTTTCGAAAAATTGAACCAAGCAGAATGCTGGCCTATGCACGCTGAATTCAGTGAGTGGATCTGGTTTCGGAACCCAACCAAAAATGCATCAAGGAAATAATATAGATATATACTATCAAAACGTAAGGGGTCTTCGAACTAAATTGGACGAGTTCCGAAATGGTATAGAATCATTGCATTCAGACTTATATGCAATTACCGAATCTGGGTGCAATTGTTCTATAGAAGATTCCGAAATTATTCCTCCGGGATTTCAAATACTTCGTTGCGATCAAACGGATGGTCGGAAACAAGGAGGCGCGTTTCTAGTGGCCACACACCGATTCGAGCTAAGGCAAGTACATGTGACGGACGTAATGATAGATACCTGCGTTTTTGAAATGGTTTGTGCAACGGTTCACTTAAATAACCGATTTTTGTTTTTGTGCTCTGTAATATACATCCCACCAGGTAGTTCAGAGAATGATTATATGATTTTACTTAGATTAATAGAAAAACTATGTGATAGGTATAGAGAAGTAATTGTGATTGGAGATTTTAATTTGTATTCGTGTCCGGTAAACATTAGTAATTATTACGAGTGTTTTTTGTCATATTGCGAGTTCACGCCTCACCGCCGCGCCGCCAGCGCTCACCCCTTTGCCTACCGTTGACGACGGCCGTAGCAGCGCACGCAGTATTAGACCGCGGTGGAATTTTTATAAGGCCGATTATCAATTATTGTATTCGATGCTTACTTCCGCGGATTGGGGTGCAATGTATGACAAGCATGATTTGGAGGAGGTGTTGAATGTCTTTTATGATAAGATTAATAATATTTTGGATAAATGTGTACCCCAGAAAAAGCTTAACCATAAAAATTCGCGATTCGTATACCCCGAATGGTACACTAGAGATATTATCAAAGATATACAGATTAAAGCCAGACTTCATAAAAAATTCAAGGAAACTAAACTCGATAGCGATTATGATACGTTTGCAAAGTATAGAGCTCGCATTAAAAAAGCAATAGAAATTGCACATAAAGTACACAAAAGTAAAATTCAGAGTCAGTTCGCAAAAGATCCAAAATCATTCTGGCAGTACATTGGATCTAAGCGAAGTAGACTAAATAGGCAAAGTATCATGAAGGATGGACAATACCTCACGGATCATGAATGTGCTAGGCAATTCGCGGATTTCTTTGAATCTGTGTACAGTAAGGAACCACCGCGACTGGACGCGCGGGCGGCGGCGGCGGAGGCTCAGCCCACCAGTGCGCGTGTGCATATCGAGACTCTTAGTATTCAGGATGTTAAGAACGCGCTCGTTAATCTCAAGCCAAAACGTTCATCTGGCCCTGACGGTATACCGGCGTTTCTGTTCAGAGACTGTGGTAGGGTGCTAGCAGAACCGCTACATTATATTTTTAATACCTGTTTAGAACAAGCGACGTTCCCGCCCCGATGGAAAATTACACAAGTGATTCCGGTTCCTAAGGGTAAGTCGGGTCCAGATGTCGGTGGCTATAGACCAGTGGCTGTGCTGTCGACTCCGGCAAAAGTGTTTGAATCCGCTATCCAGCGCTGCGTGCAGAGACAGGTGCGCGCGCAGCTGTCGGATGCGCAGCACGGGTTTCGGCCGGAGCGCAGCACTGCCACCAATCTACTCAACTTCATGGCGCAGGTGGTGCCGGCAGTTGACGCTGGCATGCAGGTAGACGCGGCGTACTTCGACTTCAGAAAGGCATTCGACACCGTCGACAATGATGTGTTATTAGGAAAGCTAGCAGATATTGGCTTTTCACCACACCTGTTACAGTTCTTCGTCAGCTATATGGGAAACAGACAGCAATATGTTGACTACAGAGGTTGCGAGTCCGAGCCGTATTACACCAGGTCCGGCGTAAGTCAGGGCAGCAATTTGGGGCCACTTGAATTCATAATAATGATAAATGACTTACCGGAGGTCATCAAACATGGTCTGTGTTTATTATTTGCTGATGACCTTAAATTGCTGCTTGAGGTGAAGGATAAGTCGGATTGTGAACGCTTGCAAGAGGACATAAACAGAGTGGTAGAGTGGAGCCAGAGGAATAAACTATACTTCAATGTGCACAAATGCTCAGTAATAACGTTCACTCGAGCGCGGACCCCACTATGCTACGAGTACAAAATGGAAGCAGCACCAATGGAACGTGTTTCACAGGTAAGGGATCTCGGGGTGATTCTCACATCAGACCTCACTTTTCGGGAACATATCATAAAGATATGCAAAAAGGCGTACAGAAACATAGGTTTTGTACTGAGGCAATCACAGGGGTTTACCAATATTACCACACTCAAGGTGTTATATGACGCTCTAGTCAGGAGCCACCTTGAACACAGTGCAGTCATTTGGGCTCCACATGAAACAAAATACAGTGTAATGTTGGAGAGAGTCCAAAATAAATTCACAAGACATTTGTATTTTAAACTATATGGGGTATATCCATTCTACCCATTAATGTACCCTACACTGTTTGTACTGGGTATGGTGGGGTATAATGAGCTCAGGGTGCGCCGGGAATTTGTTCTCGCCGCGTATGTGGTAAAACTACTGCGTGGTGCAGCTCATAACCCGGGTGTGCTGCGGCAGCTGAAACTGTGCGTGCCGGATCAATACGTGTGGAGGCGGCGGCGCCCACCACTGCTAGCCGTGCCGGTAGCCAGAACCAATCTCCTGGCTAAAACCCCTCTCACCAGAACGATCCGCGTAGTGAACGAGATTCACGAGCGAATCGACATTTTTTCGTGCACTTTGAGTGAATTCGCAAAAGTATTGTTAAACTTAGTTTCTTACTTATAAGTAGTAGATAGATAATGGACCTGTGTTAGTAATAAGAGTGATAGCCACACTATCGAATTAGGTTTAAGATTACCTGTAATGATAGTTGTAAGTTAAATAAATAAATAAAATTTTCGGTTTGTGTGGATATATGCGTGATTTGTGAATATGCCTATGATGATAGATGATAGTATGGTTGAGATTGTGTGTGAGGTTCTGATTGATCGTATGACTGTGGTTGTTCTTGTTGAATGTTTTCAATCGTGTTTTGTGTTACTGCGATATTGTTAGTGTCTTCATCATTTATTGATTCTAGGTGTAATTGTGTACGCACTTCTACTTTTAACCTATCTATTTCTTCTAGTGACAACAGTTTATTCCTAACGATAGTTCTTCTTTGATCTGAAATCCTTTATTCAGAAACGGTAATGTCTAGATCGAAGTGTAAAAATTTCATGCAGTTGTTGTCTGTAGGTGGTCATATCGGTCTCTAATTTAGTGATGTATAGGTAAAGTTCACATGATAAATGTGTTTACTTCTTTGCTCCATTTCATGCGAACTCTTGCTTTTCCAGCCTTGGTGGACGTGGGCAAAAAGGTAGATACCCCCCGCGCAGCAATCAAGGTCGGAGTGGGTGAAACAGTATTTAAACTTATAATGGGGGGTGATGAAAGTGTAGGTGACGATGGTATGGATGGTGATGATCGCCTAGAAGGTGTGTATGAAACTGTGCTTGGACTATACGGTTCAACAGGGGTGTCTGTCCTGTCCGTCGGTCTGTCACCATCGTCAATGATTTCGGCTGTAGATCTTTGTCGGTGGGAGCCCGCCTGTTCAACTCCTCACCGCTGACGGTTCGCATGCTGAGACACCCAGCGTCAGCTCCAGGTGCGCCCCGGCGATCGCCCCCGGGCAGCGGTCCTATACGTTTTCTCTTTGAACGAGTCTCCATTTTTATGTGGGTTTCCAGAGCCACGTTAGCCACGCCAGTAATTTCTCATTCGTGTGTCCGCCCCCCACGTGATGGTCAATCAGGACGTGTGGTTGTTTAGGGGGCTTATTATTATTATTAAATTCATTTATTTGAAGTTTTGGGTTCTTACTGTGCGAGCACTAGGCTCGCACAGTAAGAACCCAGTGGCCAGGATAGCGTTCACTCATCACCCACGCACAGCCACTTCATTGGTGACCCCGATTCCGTTGTCAAGAGGAGAAGATGGAGCCAAACAAAGAGAAGGACGTATTCCAGGAGGCATGTCGAGTTGGAGTTCAACCCTGACGACCCGATACTATGGTTCGCCCAATTAGAAGGACAGTTCGCGTTAACGAACATGACCCAGGACACAACCAAGTTCTACTTCGTTCTGTCACAGCTGGAACCACAACATACTGCAGAGGTTAGGGACCTGGTCGTTACTCCACCAGCAACAGGAAAATACGAAAAGCTGAAGGCAGAATTAATTAAAAGCCTTTCTGCATCACAAGAGCGGAAAATAAAGCAGTTAATGATGCACGAAGAACTCGGCGACAGAAAACCATCGCAGTTCCTGCGTCATTTACAACATCTGGCTGGACCGACAGTCCCAGCAGAATTCATCAGAACAATCTGGTCAAGTCGGCTTCCCACCAACCTACAAACTATTGTCGCGTCGCAGGCAGCCATGACCCTAGAAGATCTGGCCGAATTAGCGGATCGCATAAATGATATCGTTCCAGTAACCGGGCAAGTAGCAAGTACCAGTATTCGCCCGCCAGTAACGACTGATCCGCAAAATACTGCTGTGGACGCGCTGACTAAAACCGTTGCAGAGTTAAGCCGAAAACTGGAAATCATGAGCATGGAGCTGCGCAGTCGTCGTCGGTCGCAGTCACGAAGACCAAGGCATGGTTCACCACATCCTTCTCGCTCCCGTTCCAATTCCAGACCCCGAGATCACCCGCTGTGCTGGTACCATTACCGGTTTGGTGACAGGGCGAGAAAATGTACGCCGCCATGCAAGTACAGCAAGCAGCCGGTAAACTCCCAAGGCAGCCATTAGTGGCGGCACAAGACTGCCTAGCTGTAACGAGCCGCCTCTTCATCACGGATCGCAAGACGAAGATACAATATCTTGTAGATACGGGTTCAGACCTGTGTGTATTCCCGCGATCCGCTGTTCGGGAGCCACGCTGCAAGACCAAATACGAGTTGTTCGCAGCAAACGGAACAATAATAGCAACCTACGGTTATCAACCACTCACCCTGGATCTGGGACTCCGTCGAGCTTTCACATGGCAGTTCATAGTAGCGGACGTCTCAAAGCCAATCATCGGCATCGACTTCTTAAGTTACTACAACCTACTTGTTGACTGCCGCAACCAACGGTTAATCGACAACATCACTGCACTGACTGTGGCAGCGACAAATCAAAAAGCAACCGAAGCCATTTCGTCAGTCCGCACAACCACGGAAAGCACAGATTACCAACAGCTGCTGAGAGAATATCCAGATCTCACACGCCCAGCTGGTAGACCTGGAATCACAAAGCACACCACGGTGCACCACATACGCACTACGCCAGGCCCGCCCGTGTATAGTCGCCCTCGCCGCCTTGACCCTGAGCGGTTGAAAATTGCCAAACAGGAGTTCGAGAAAATGCTGCAGCAGGGAACAGCGCGCAGATCCGAGAGCGCTTGGTCGTCGCTGCTTCATCTAGCACGCAAGAAGAACGACGGCTGGAGGCCATGCGGAGACTACAGATCTTTAAACGCACGCACGATTCCAGACCGTTATCCAGTACGGCACGTGCAGGACTTCGTGCATCAGCTGGTGGGGACTACAATCTACTCCACTGTTGATTTGGTTAAGGCCTACAACCAACTGCCAGTCACAGAAGAAGACATTCCCAAGACAGCCATAACGACACCCTTTGGGTTGTTCAAATTTCCGTTCATAACGTTCGGACTACGCAACGCTGCACAAACGTTTCAGCGATTTATGGACGAGGTGCTCCGGAGCCTAGATTTCTGTTATAACTACCTGGATGACATTTTAATCTCCAGTAGCAGCATTGACCAGCATCAGCAGTACCTCAGGAAACTCTTCGAGAGGCTGACAGAATATGGAATGCTGATTAACACAAGCAAATGCAAGTTCGGACAAGCCAAAGTGAGTTTCCTGGGCCACGAGGTTTCAGCAGCAGGAATCAAGCCTCTAAACACAAAGGTCCAGGCTATCCAGGACTACCCGGTCCCCAAAAACATCAAGGACCTTAGAAGATTTCTTGGAATGATAAACTTCTACCAGAAATTCCTACCAGCAGCAGCTTCTATGCAGGCGCCGTTAAACACATTTTTACAGGCCCCAAAATTAAAGGATCACAACAAATAGAAATGACACTAGAGCACCTGGAGGCTTTCAATAGATGTAAGCAAAGTTTATCAGAGGCTACACTGCTAGTTCATCCAGACCCAACGGCAGAACTCGCAGTACAGACAGACGCCTCAGATACGGCAATCGGTGCTGTATTACAGCAAAAACAGAGTAAAGAATGGCAGCCCTTGGCATTCTTCTCCAGGAAACTGAGCCCTGCCCAGACAAAGTACAGCCCATATGACCGCGAACTCATAGCTATATACGAGGCCATACGATATTTCAAGTACAAGGTTGAAGCAAGAACATTCGCAGTTTTGACCGATCACAAACCACTCACATTTGCATTCAGCAAACCACGACAAAACTGTTCCCCACGTCAGTTCAGATATCTGGATCTCATCAGCCAGTTCACAACAGATATACAGTTCGTGGCCGGCAAAGACAACGTGATAGCAGATGCATTACCACGAATAAACGAAATCGGATTGCCCATAGATTACCAGTCCCTGGCCAGAGAACAGGAAACCGATGCGGAACTCCAAGAGCTCAGAGATAACGGCTCTAGCCTGAAGCTCAAGAAAATCAGACTGCCCGAAGCAGGAGTTGAAGTGTCAAATCAATCAAATCAACGACCATTTCTCACAAAACAGTTTCGCAAGCATGCCTTCAATACCCTTCACGGTCTGAGTCACCCTGGTGGTAAGGCAACAGTCCGCTTAGTAACCGAAAGGTATGTATGGCCCGGCACAAGAAGGGACTGTCGACAATGGGCCAAGGAATGTGAAGCGTGCCAACGAAGCAAAGTGTCCAGATATACGTCAGCACCTTTGACGGCTTTTCAGACGCCTTCAGCTCGGTCTCTCATTCACATTGCCTTAGTTGGTCCTTTACCATTATGTTCTGGCTACAGGTACTGCCTCACCATAGTCGACCGCGTGACGCGTTGGCCAGAGGCATACCCACTGCAGGACATCACAGCGGAGACCTGTGCAGCTGCCTTAAAATCAGGGTGGATTGCGCGGTTCGGCAGCCCCGAGCACATCACCACCGACCGGGGCAGGCAATTCGAGTCCCGCACCTTCAAGGATTTCGCTGCTCTGATCGGGGCATCACATCACCTAACCACAGCTTACACAGCCTGGTGGAAAGGCTACACCGCCAGCTGAAAGCCGCCATCACCTGTCACGCCAAGTCGAACTGGACCGAGGTGTTACCGTGGGTTCTTCTGGGCATACGCAGCGCTTACAAGGAAGACCTACAAGCGTCCGTGGCAGAGCTGGTGTACGGTGAACCACTCCGTCTGCCAGGACAGTTCTTCGCCTCCACTCCAAAGGAGACAGTCGACGTGACCAGCCTGATCGGCAGACTCCGTTCACACATGAGTAAGCTAACACCACAACCTACTTCCTGGCACACTAGTTCTACTCGACCGTTCTATGTGCCCAGGGACCTGACCACAGCTACTCATGTTTTCTTGCGGCAAGGTCCAGCACGAAGGTCACCAGAAGCTCCATATATAGGACCATACAAAGTCCTGCATCGAGACCAGAAGACCTTCGACCTCGAAGTGAAGGGAAAAAGGCAAAAAGTCACACTTGACCGGCTAAAGCCAGCGTACTTAGCCAATGAACAACCTGCTATGACGTCACACCAGCAACCTCCAGAAGACCAGGTCACTGTCAAGAAGACGAAGAGCGGGCGCACAGTCAGATTCCCTGACTACTATCGTTCATAGCCAGGCTACGACTCACCAGGGGAGTGGTGTGGCGAGTAGGCAAGTCAACTCGCACACTAGAACGCAGCACTAAAAATCACACCACCTTTTAAGCCCCGCCTCCGAGATTTCGACTATGTGTGCGTAGCGAGGTGGACACTCGGACGACCGGCGCCTGCGATTCCTTTGTCTCGAATGCCGACGCACACACGGGGACAGTTTACGACGACGGTGACGTAGTTTGTTTACTTGCTACTATAAATATTTGTGTCTTGATGGGGCTGAGACTCATTGTTCGCTTGCTTATACTTATACTTGTTATTTTGCCTAAATTATAAATACCCGTTAGTAAGCTTATTCGCCTTTTAATATCGCACATCTGCACCCCGACAAGTACACTGGGCCCAAGTATTTGGTTTACAGTTTATATGTGTGGGTGAAGTCATAGTTATGCACACAAACACAAAATAAAACGAGCGAGCTCAGTTTTTATTAGTGTGCGTGTGGCACATCAATTACCATATACCAATATATAGTCATCATTCACTTATGATGCTGAAGGAGATATAATATTTTGCATGATGTTAATATAGCAATCCTGGCACAATGGCTATCGTCTTTGGTCACTGAACGAGAAGTCGTAAGTTCAAATCATGCATGCAATAGTATATTATTTTTCTTTTTGTATTCATTATTTTGTTAAAACATTACTTAAAGTAGAATTTATAACAATTCCAACGTTTGAGACAAACATTGAACTCTCAGGCTATTTGATTTTGACTGTTTAGACAACAACTACCGACAATTTAAAAATATTGTTTTCAAACACCTTCATTTATAAAAAATGAGCATTCTTACTTGTCAATCTACGAGTATTTGCATTACTGAGTTTATTGATTACTACTCTTGAGCATGTGTGTGGTTTTATTTCTGTGGATCCAACCATGCAACATTTATCAATGTTCAAAGAGGTGGAAATCGTTGTTTTGGATGAGCAAAACGTATCTATATTATGTGAAATTGTGAGTGTAAATGTGGTGCTGCCTAACAAACGATGGGACACTTTATATCGTGTCCTGCCTGTTCTGTTGTTTGCTCCTGTGAAATGCATCACAGGACGCTACTGAAAGAGCCAAACTCGTCGCCAAATTTTGGGCTGACTCAATTTGAATTGTTATCGATTAGCGTATCGATGAGATGAAGTGAAGTTACAAGGCGCTTAATGATATCGGTGAGTAACAGTTAGATATTACGTTGATATTATACCTACTTCACTTTAACTAACTCCTCTATTCTCTTTATTCCTAGTAAACATTGAAAGGGATGTTTACTAGGAATAAATAATTAATGTAACTTAAGTGCAATACCTACCATAGTTATAATAATATATTATCATAACTGAATTATTATAGTTTCTTTTTTTTAATTTGTAATCGTATGATGATTATGATAAAATTAGCTTGGTCTAAAATTAGCTTGATCTAGCCTTTAGACAGATTAAAGAAAAGCCTTTGAATAACGTAAATAAAAATAGATTATAATGTTTGCTAATGTCAGTGTTTATCTTATATTTATGTATTGTATTATTATAAGTAATATTAATTAGGTATATATAAGTATATTGAATAAACATAGTGTATATATAGTATAAAAATATAGTGTTTATTTATTATAATATTAGCTATTATTATAAGTATTATAAATACTGTTTTTATCCACAGGGGAGAACCGTGCAGTTATGGGTCCGCCGATATGCGTATTTTGGAGACGTAGAACATCTTAGGCCAAAACCAAAGGCAAATTCATCGACTCGACACTACGACATCGTGGCAAGGCACAAGGCTGATCCCTTCTTGTCCACCCGCATAAAAGTGTGCTTACAAACTGTGAGATCTCATGAGCAGAAGGTTACAAGGAGTAATAGAAAACGAAGGATTGCCGACTCATAATAATGAGTCGGCAATCCTTCGTTTTATATTTCGAATTTATTTTAATTAGTAGACGAATGTGAATCTTATTTTTATGCAAATAATGTTCATATTTGTTAAGCAAATTAGAACAAATACAAAACTTAGTAATAAGTAGGTAGGTATAAAACGTTTTTTTTAAAACCACAACTCGTAAATTATTGAAAGTATGGTGAAGTGATGTTATTGTTATGCGATTAGAAGTTGTCGTAATTTCTTACTATCTAACATGTTGATTCACTTCACCTCTAATTTTACTTTGATTCAATTTATATACCTACCTACTTTGACAAATTATTTACGTCAATCCTTACCAATAAAAAACTTTGTATTTGTCAAAAAAACAGGTAAACAACAGTGTTTTAAATCATTGTATCGGCCACACAAGTTCTTTTTTCTAACATACAGCCCCCACCAAATTGAACCTTAAAACAACCAATATAAGAAAGGAACATATTGGAAGAAACGAGACGGATAATTTGCTAATGACCCAAGCGATAAGCTAAGCAAACAATAGCAATGTTTATCTAATAAAAAAATCAAATTATTTCATTGGTTATATTTAGTTACTTTTTACTTTTTGCTTGAGTAATTTTATTGGCCACAAAATAAATTTATTAAAAAACAAAAAGTAAAAAGTAGCAAAAATAATTCCTCAGTTGGGTTCGAACTCGCGTCGTCGAGGTTAGATCACTAGCTAACGCAAGCGCTTACACCAATCGGCTATGGTTACCATGTTAAGTTAGTATAAAATGTTGGGCTTTATTGTAAACTCGTTTATATTATTTTTACTAGATTACCCGACAAGCGTAAAGATAAAAAAAATATACCCCGTGTAGGGTACAATATGTTTACTCACACAATAATAATGAGCGGCTGTATGAATATTACCGGCTCGTACAGCAAGTCAAGTTAATTTAATTTTGTGTTTGTGTGCATAACTATGACTTCACTCACACATATAAACTGTAAACCAAATACTTGGGCCCAGTGTACCTACCTACCTGCTTACCAACTTGCTAGTGCTCGCACAGTAAGTGGCCAGGATAGCGTTCACTCATCACCCACGCACAGCCACTTCAAAACTAAGCAGGAGATTCGGCGCGGGGCCTTTCGTCACATACATCGGTCGTTAGGACAACCTCTTAGTACCTAATCACCTAATATTAAGATTTAATTGTAATCACTTTATTAAATTCATTTATTTGAAGTTTTGGACTCCTCCGCTGCCCATCACATAATAAGTGTTAGTTCTTAAACTAAAATAGACAAGAACACATACAGACTAGATAGTATTGTGAAAAGGACAACCCCAAATTAATGTTGAGTAATTGTCCTTCTCACAAAACCTTTAATAATCGGAGAGTCGATACTTTCCGCCACAGTTTTAAGAATGCTGTTGCCAGTCGCCCGCAATCTTGACAACAGCGACGCGGTTTTCTTGCGAATGACGGCGTGGAAGCCGTCAGTTCGGTTTTGCATAAACATCGCAGAAGCGCTGCACCATCAAGGCAGTCCCAACAGCATCCTAAAAATATTATTATACTGAACGCGTAGTTCATCCAGCGTTCTTTTGGTATAGTTGATCCAAAGATTTCTCGTGTAAAAGCTCTGGCAATATGCCTTAAACAGTGTTACTTTCACTTGACTGCCACACCGAGCGAATCTTCGGGCCAACTTGTTACCTCGGACCGCTAGTGCCCTACGCTCCCTTTTAATGTCAACATTGTCCTTAAGGTCGTCGGCGAGAAGATGCCCTAGATATTTGAATGTTGTCACTCTTTTGACGTTCAAGCCGTTTAGGGTAATGTCAGGTATAGTATCTGGGCATTCACCGCCGGCCTTAAAGACAATGTATTCGCACTTCTTGACATTATAAATAAGTCCGTGTGAGGCAGCATACGTCTGACAGACCCGCAGCATTTCATTTACAGCACCTGCCGTCGGTGCCAGCAACGCCATGTCATCAGCGTAGCTGATACTATTTATTTTTACACCATGGACGCTACATCCGACTCGCAAATTGCTGAGGTCCACGATTAGGCCGTCTATATATGTGCTAAATAGCCTAGGAGAGGTCAGACCACCCTGCCTCACACCGCATTCTAACCTATAAGTCTCAGAGAGTGCGTTGGACCACTTAACAACATTTTCTTGGTTCCCATACCAATACTGTAGGATCCTGAGGACACCTACCGATACACCCCTATCTTCAAGCTCTCTCCAGAGTACAGTTGAACCACCTATTTGATTTACAGTTTATGTGTGTGGGTGAAGTCATAGTTATGCACACAAACACAAAATAAAACGAGCGAGCTCGGTTTTTATTAGTGTGCGTGTGGCACATCAATTACCATATACCAATACTAGCTGATCCCCGCGGTGTCACCCGCTGCTCAGCCCCTAAGGGTCATAGCGTGATGTTATATAGCCTATAGCCTTCCTCGATAAATGGACTATCCAACACAAAAATAATTTTTCAATTCGAACCAGTAGCTCCTGAGATTAGCGCGTTCAACCAAACAAACTCTTCAGCTTTATAATATTATTATATGTTATATAATTATATATTATATTATTATATATTATACTAGCTTGTGCCCGCGGCTTCGCCCGCGTGGAGTTAGGGAATTTCCCACGGGATCTTACTTCTGGGATAATAAGTAATCTATGTATCTATCTATAATACATACATAGATTTACATGTACTTGCTTATAACTTGCAATTATTAGTTTAAAGTTCTATCAATTAAATTAGATACATGAAATATTAATACCTTGGTTTGATGAGATTGGACATCGGATTTACTGGATTTTACCTAAAGAGTATGTACACAAATTTTCAAGTCAATCGACTCAGGGAATAAAAAGTTTCACAGAAAATTCAACACCCCATTTCACCCTCTAAGGGATAGAAATTTCAAAAAACTGATACTTATCTTCACAAAGAATACACCCTCCAATTTTTATATCTCTGGGACCCGCGGTTTGGGCTGTGCGTTGGTATTTCAGTCAGCCAGTCAGGACATGGAATTTTAAATTGGGGGATGATTTTGGAAAAACTGTGATACACGTATCTCATCATTTTAACTGAAGTATATGTAGACAATTTTTCAAGTCAATCGACTCAGGGAATAAAAAGTTTCATAGAAAATTCAACACCCCATTTCACCCTCTTAGGGGTGGTATTTCGAAAAACCCTTTCTTAGTGGATACCTACTCTTCACAAAGAGTACACTGTTCAAATTTCATGTCTCTAGGACCAGTGGTTTGGGCTGTACGTTGATATATAAGTCAGTCAGTCAGTCAGTCAGTCAGTCAGTCAGGACTTTGAATTTTATATGTATAGATTATATTATATATTATATACTAGCAGACCCGCGCAACTTCGTCTGCGTCACATAAGAGAGAGAGAGGGTCGTAAGCACCTATAGTACAATTCTAGCACATCACCCATCATTCCACACTAGCTTATGCCCGCGGCTTCGCCCGCGTGGAGTTAGGGAATTGCCCACGGGATCTTACTTCTGGAATATTAAGTAATCTATGTATCTATCTATAATACATACATAGATTTACATGTACTTGCTTATTACTTGCAATTATTATAAAGTTATATCAATTAAATTAGATACCTGAAATATTGATACCTTGGTTTGAGATTGGACATCGGATTTACTGGATTTTATCTGAAGAGTATGTAAACAAATTTTCAAGTCAATCGACCCCGAGAGTAAAAAGTTTCACAGAAAATTCAACACCCCATTTCACCCTCTAAGGGGTAGGAATTTCGAAAAACTGATACTAACTCTTCACAAAGAATACACCCTCCAATTTTCATCTCTGGAACCCGCGGTTTGGGCTGTGCGTTGGTATATCAGTCAGCCAATCAGGACATGGAATTTTAAATTGGGGGATGATTTTGTGATACACGTATCTCATAATTTTAACTGAAGTATATGTAAACACATATTCAAGTCAACTGAGAGAGTTTCACAGAAAATTCAACACCCCATTTCACCCTCTAAGGGGTAGGAATTTCGAAAAACTGATACTAACTCTTCACAAAGAATACACCCTCCAACTTTCATCTCTGGAACCCGCGGTTTGGGCTGTGCGTTGGTATATCAGTCAGCCAGTCAGGACATGGAATTTTAAATTGGGGGATGATTTTGTGATACACGTATCTCATCATTTTAACTGAAGTATATGTAAACACATATTCAAGTCAACTGAAAGAGTTTCACAGAAAATTCAACACCCCATTTCACCCTCTTAGGGGTGGAATTTCAAAAACCCTTTCTTAGTGGATACCTACTCTCCACAAAGAGACATTCTCCAAATTTCATATCTCTAGAACCAGCGGTTTGGGCTGTTTGTTGATATATCAGTCAGCCAGTCAGGACATTGAATTTTAAATTGGGGGATGATTTTGGAAAAACTGTGATACACGTATCGCATCATTTTAATTGAAGTATATTTAAACACAATTTCAAGTCAATCGACTCAGAGAATAAAAAGTTTCATAGAAAATTCAACACCCCATTTCACCCTCTTAGGGGTGAAATTTCGAAAAACCCTTTCTTAATGCATACCTACTCTTTACAAAAAATACACTGTCCAAATTCCATGTCTCTAGGACCAGTGGTTTAGGCTGTGCGTTGATGTATCAGTCAGCCAGTCAGGACATTGAATTTTAAATTGGGGGATGATTTTGGAAAAACTGTGATACACGTATCTCATCATTTTAACTGAAATATATGTAGACACTATTTCAAGTCAATTGACTCAGAGAATAAAAAGTTACATGGAAAATTCAACACCCCATTTCACCCTCTTAGGGGTGGAATTTCTAAAAACTCTTTCTTAATAGATATTTACTCTTCACAAAGAGTACACTGTCCAAATTTCATGTCTCTAGGACCCGCGGTTTGGGCTGTGCGTTGGTATATCAGTCAGCCAGTCAGGACATGGAATGTTAAATTGGGGGATGATTTTGTGATACACGTATCTCATCATTTTAACTGAAGTATATGTAAACACATTTTCAAGTCAACCGAGAGAGTTTCACAGAAAATTCAACACCCCATTTCACCCTCTTAGGGGTGGAATTTCAAGAACCCTTTCTTAGTGGATACCTACTCTCCACAAAGAGACATTCTCCAAATTTCATGTCTCTAGAACCAGCGGTTTGGGCTGTTTGTTGATATATCAGTCAGCCAGTCAGGACATTGAATTTTAAATTGGGGGATGATTTTGGAAAAACTGTGATACACGTATCGCATCATTTTAATTGAAGTATATGTAGACACAATTTCAAGTCAATCGACTCAGAGAATAAAAAGTCTCATAGAAAATTCAACACCCCATTTCACCCTCTTAGGGGTGAAATTTCTAAAAACCCTTTCTTAATAGATATCTACTCTTAACAAAGAGTACACTGTCCAAATTTCATGTCTCTAGGACCCGCGGTTTGGGCTGTGCGTTGGTATATCAGTCAGCCAGTCAGGACATGGAATTTTAAATTGGGGGATGATTTTGTGATACACGTATCTCATCATTTTAACTGAAGTATATGTAGACACATTTTCAAGTCAACCGAGAGAGTTTCACAGAAAATTCAACACCCCATTTCACCCTCTTAGGGGTGGAATTTCAAAAACCCTTTCTTAGTGGATACCTACTCTCCACAAAGAGTACATTCTCCAAATTTCATGTCTCTAGAACCAGCGGTTTGAGCTGTGCGTTGATATATCAGTCAGCCAGTCAGGACATTGAATTTTAAATTGGGGGATGATTTTGGAAAAACTGTGATACACGTATCGCATCATTTTAATTGAGGTATATGTAGACACAGTTTCAAGTCAATCGACTCAGAGAATAAAAAGTTTCATAGAAAATTCAACACCCCATTTCACCCTCTTAGGGGTGAAATTTCGAAAAACCCTTTCTTAATGCATACCTACTCTTTACAAAGAGTACACTGTCCAAATTCCATGTCTCTAGGACCAGTAGTTTGGGCTGTGCGTTGATGTATCAGTCAGCCAGTCAGGACATTGAATTTTAAATTGGGGGATGATTTTGGAAAAACTGTGATACACGTATCTCATCATTTTAACCGAAATATATGTAGACACAATTTCAAGTCAATTGACTCAGAGAATAAAAAGTTACATGGAAAATTCAACACCCCATTTCACCCTCTTAGGGGTGGAATTTCTAAAAACCCTTTCTTAATAGATATCTACTCTTCACAAAGAGTACACTGTCCAAATTTTATGTCTCTAGGACCCGCGGTTTGGGCTGTGCGTTGGTATATCAGTCAGCCAGTCAGGACATGGAATTTTAAATTGGGGGATGATTTTGTGATACACGTGTAGCGGGTAGGCGTGATGCTTACAGCTACGCTTTACCGGGTCTAACCCGTATAGTAAGGCTATTGGTGATAGTAATAGCAAGCAAGTCAGAAGGTAGAATGAAGAAACGAAAGGCGAAGAAATGAAGGTTACTATTAAGATGATTGAAAGTAATATATTAAGCAAATTAGATTGTAACATTAAATAGCACCAAGCAAACAGAAAATATTAATATTACGCGGCGCGTCCCGAATATTAAGGTAGCTAGTCCAAAGACGACTGCCGGTCGGTCCTCGGCGCTCGCATAGGTAAGCTTGTGTGCACGCCGTCGTCCGGCCGCTCAAGGTCTTCTTCGCTGGCTCCCGTATAAATATCACGCGCTCCGTGCGTGCAGCGGCGCGCGTAACTGCGTGGTCGAAACATCACCTGATTTAAGACCGCGGTGTAAGATCATAAGCGTTAGCGGTTTTTCTCCGAATTGTAAGGTGGTGGTCTAAATGATATTCCGCCACATATTCCCCCTGGCCAGACCGTAACTACGGTCGATAAAAATCGGGGAACTTTACTCGCCGCCCGCTTCTCGTCCTTCTCTCTTCAGTTGTGGTGTTGGTAGTGTCAGGGGTTATGATTGGTGTTTTCTTCGGAGCCTCTTCACGCATTGTGTAAGCTGGTTTGAGTCGATCGACCGATACGTTGTTTGGCTTCCCTTGTATCTCGATCGTGAAGTATTTTGCGTGCCTCTGTAAAACCTTGTAGGGTCCCGCATACGGTAGTTCCAGTGCACGTCGTACGTAGTCTCGCCGAAGGAAGACGTGGGAGGAAGAGTGAAGATCTCGTGGCACGTAGAAGGGCGATGTAGTATGCCACGCAGTAGGTTTAGGAGTGAGGTTGGCCATGTGACGTCGTAGTCGGTTTGCGTAGTCGGTGACGTCGGCTGTTGTGTACTCTGCCTTCGAAGATAGGTACTGGCCAGGAAGCTGAAGTGCTTCCCCGTAGACAAGTTCGGCCGGCGTAGCTTGGATATCTTCTTTCCACTAGTTACGCATGCCGAGAAGTACCAGCGGAAGAGCTTCAGTCCACTGCGAAGAAGTGTGGCACATGATGGCGGCCTTCATCTGTCGATGCAGCCGTTCCACCATGCCATTCGCTGCTGGATGGTAGGCAATGGTGCGAAGGTGGTCTGCCCCCAACAAGGCAGTGAGAGCCTTGAACAGGTGACTCTCGAATTGGCGACCACGGTCGGTGGTCACCCGTGCTGGACAGCCGAAACGGGCCACCCAATGAGTCACCAGAGTGGCTGCGCAGGTCTCCGCCGTGATGTCTTTCAAGGGGTACGCCTCAGGCCATCGGGTGAACCTATCGATGACGGTAAGGCAGTACCTGAAATCAGATGAAGGGGTTAAAGGCCCTATGATGTCGAGGTGAATGTGAGAGAATCGGGAGGATGGAGTCAGGTAGGTGGAAAGCGGGGATTTGGTGTGACGTGTGACTTTACAAGTCTGGCATTGTTCACATTGCCTCGCCCACTCTCTACAGTCTTTACGAATCCCTGGCCACACGTAGTGTTGTGTCACCAGTCGCACTGTAGCAGATTTCCCGGGATGGTGCAAGTTATGTAGCGAGTTGAAGACGTCTCTGCGCAGTTTTGGCGTTACGTATGGACGTGGCACCTGTGTGGTGGTATCGCAATACACTGGTAAGTTTCCACTGTAGGTAGATGCTACTTTCTTCAATTTAAGTGTTGAACCATGAAGGAGGAGGTCTTGTAATTCTGGATCATGGTCCTGGAGCCGTGCAAGGTTCTCAAAATTGATAGCGGCAGACACTTCCTCTACGCGAGATAATGCATCAGTGACAATGTTCTCGCTGCCAGGTAGGTACCTTAAGTCCGTAGTGAATTGGCCAATATAGTCCAGGTATCGGAACTGTCTCGGCGGAAGGCTTTCCCTGTTTAACTTGAAGGCGAAGATAAGCGGCTTGTGGTCGGTGTAGATCGCAAATGTTCTTGCCTCAACCATATGCCGAAAGTATTTAATGGCCTCGTACACTGCGAGCAGCTCTCTGTCGTACGGGCTGTACTTCTTTTGAGCGTTGTTTAGCTTGTGAGAGTAGAATGCTAATGGCTGCCAGTTTTTTCCTTTTCGCTGCTGAAGTACAGCTCCAATAGCTGTGTTCGATGCATCGGTTACGATCGCCAACTCCGCCGATGGGTGTGGATGAGCCAAGAGTGTTGCTTTTGAAAGTGAAGATTTGCAGTCGTCGAAAGCCTTCAGCATCTCTGGAGTCATTTGTACTGGATGCGAACCTTTTACCTTAGGGCCAGCAAGGGCTGTGTTTAATGGCGCTTGTAGTTGAGCTGCGTTAGGGACAAATCGGCGATAGAAATTCATCATACCCAAGAATCGTCGCAGCTCCTTCAAGGTTTTGGGTTTGGAATATTCCTGGATCGCCTGCACCTTGGACTGAAGTGGTTTTATGCCCTCAGCAGAGACGCTGTACCCTAGAACGGTCACCTCTTGTTGTCCGATATTGCACTTGACTGAGTTGACGACGACGCCATATTGTTTCAGGTGATCAAACAATTGGCGTAAGTGCACCTTATATTCTTCAGCAGTTGCTGAAAAAACCAAAATATCGTCGACGTACCCGTAGCAGAAGTCTAGGCCCAGTAAAACTTCGTCGATGAACCTTTGGAAGGTTTGAGCCGCGTTCCTCAAACCAAAAGTCATGAATGGAAATTCATATAGGCCAAAAGGTGTAGTAATCGCGGTTTTCGGGATATCCTCAGGGTTGACGGCTAGCTGATTGTAAGCCTTTACGAGATCGATCGTTGAGAAGATGGTGCAGCCTGCTAGTTGGTTGGAGAAGTCCTGAATATGGCGGATGGGGTACCTGTCGGGTATTGTTCTCGAGTTAAGTGCCCTGTAGTCGCCACATGGTCTCCAACCGTCGTCTTTCTTCTTCACCAGGTGCAGTGGCGCTGACCAAGGACTCTCCGAGCGTCGTGCTACTCCACTTGCAAGCATCTGCTCAAACTCCTTCTTAGCAGCTTGCAGTCGAGAAGGGTCAAGGCGTCTTGGCTTGCATGCTACAGGTGGGCCGGGTGTCGTCCTGATGAAATGCAAGGTGTTATGTTTACCCGGTACCTGCCTACCTGGTGGTCGAGTTATCTCTGGATACTCACGCAAAATTTGATGGTAGTCTGAGTCACCTATGACAGCCTTCAGTGAAGCAATGTCTGCTGAGTTGCAGTGTGTGGCAGGAACTGATAAAGACGTAAGGTTATCGATCAGGCGTTGATTCCTGCAATCTACCAACAGATTGTAGAAACTGAGGAAGTCTACCCCAATTATGGCCTTAGAAACATCCGCAATTGTGAAGCTCCAGCTGAAGTTCCTTCTAAGTCCTAGATTCAACTGTAGTTGCAGAGGGCCGTAAGTGTGAATTAATGTGTTGTTTGCAGCTACTAGATCGTATTTGGATTGTTTGTAGGGTTTTTTGAGTGCAGAACGGGGAAAAACACATAAGTCTGAGCCGGTGTCTACTAGGAATTGTATTTTTGAGGACCGGTCAGTGATGAATAGACGGCCTGAAGAAGTAGGGCAGTCGTTGGCCGCTACTTGCGACCGCCCTTCCTGTTTTCCGCCATGAACGAGCAAGGTGATTTACATTTTTGAGCTTTGTCTCCGTATGTATAGTGGTAAAAACAGTGTGGGTGGTTTTGTGGTGGTTGTTGCGGTTTGGATTTAGAGCGATCATACCTTCGATGGTCATTGCGAGATCGTGTGCGTGAGCGTTGTCTCTCCTTGCTATTCCAGCGTGAAGTGAGCGCGGCTACCTGCTTTGTGAGTTCGCTCACCTGCTTCTCCAGATCCGACGATGCAGTGCTACTAGAAGCGGAAGCGCTAGCGATTTGCGGTGTCATTGGGACGATTTCGAATACCCTGTCCGCTATCTCCGCTAATTTCTCCACCTGCAATTCTGCTATTTGAGAGGCGATTACTGTTTGTATATTCTGAGGCAACCGGTTGGTCCAAATGCTTTTGACGAATTCTGCTGCACCTGATGGTCCAGCTAGACTTTGCAGGTGTCGCAGGAATTGCGACGGCTTGCGGTCACCTAATTCCTCATGAAGTAGGAGCTGTTGTATTCGCTTTTCTTGCGAAACTGACAACCGTTTTATGAGTTCTGTTTTTAATTTTATAAATTTGTTCTCCTCAGGAGGATTGGTAATAATGTCCCTGACCTGCAAGGCGTATTTGGTGTCGAGCTGAGTCGATGCGAAATAAAATTTTGTCGAGTCACTCGTAATTCTTGACAGAATGAATTGGCCTTCTAGCTGCGCAAACCACAATGCCGGTTCGTCCGGGCAAAATGGAGGACAGCGCAGTGGCATTCCAACAGCTGCTGCCTGTCCTGAGACAACGGGAACATCCTTACAGTCAGCATAAGCGTCCGACTCAGCCATGTTAAAATAAAAATAAAATCGCTCACCGCTATGTCTTGAACCAAACCACGTCCTGTTATTATGTCACCCACTAATGCGAATACTCGGCGCACTCTCTTTCTCTCGGTTTGCCGGGATCTTGCAGTCTTCAATCCTGTGTAGTCGAGGGTCACCAATGTAGCGGGTAGGCGTGATGCTTACAGCTACGCTTTACCGGGTCTAACCCGTATAGTAAGGTTATTGGTGATAGTAATAGCAAGCAAGTCAGAAGGTAGAATGAAGAAACGAAAGGCGAAGAAATGAAGGTTACTATTAAGATGATTGAAAGTAATATATTAAGCAAATTAGATTGTAACATTAAATAGCACCAAGCAAACAGAAAATATTAATATTACGCGGCGCGTCCCGAATAGTAAGGTAGCTAGTCCAAAGACGACTGCCGGTCGGTCCTCGGCGCTCGCATAGGTAAGCTTGTGTGCACGCCGTCGTCCGGCCGCTCAAGGTCTTCTTCGCTGGCTCCCGTATAAATATCACGCGCTCCGTGCGTGCAGCGGCGCGCGTAACTGCGTGGTCGAAACATCACCTGATTTAAGACCGCGGTGTAAGATCATAAGCGTTAGCGGTTTTTCTCCGAATTGTAAGGTGGTGGTCTAAATGATATTCCGCCACACACGTATCTCATCATTTTAACTGAAGTATATGTAGACACATTTTCAAGTCAACCGAGAGAGTTTCACAGAAAATTCAACACCCCATTTCAACCTCTTAGGGGTGGAATTTCAAAAACCCTTTCTTAGTGGATACCTACTCTCCACAAAGAGTACATTCTCCAAATTTCATGTCTCTAGAACCAGCGGTTTGGGCTGTGCGTTAATATATCAGTCAGCCAGTCAGGACATTGAATTTTAAATTGGGGGGTGATTTTGGAAAAACTGTGATACACGTATCGCATCATTTTAATTGAAGTATATGTAGACACAATTTCAAGTCAATCGACTCAGAGAATAAAAAGTTTCATAGAAAATTCAACACCCCATTTCACCCTCTTAGGGGTGAAATTTCGAAAAACCCTTTCTTAATAGATATTTACTCTTCACAAAGAGTACACTGTCCAAATTTCATGTCTCTAGGACCCGCGGTTTGGGCTGTGCGTTGGTATATCAGTCAGCCAGTCAGGACATGGAATGTTAAATTGGGGGATGATTTTGTGATACACGTATCTCATCATTTTAACTGAAGTATATGTAGACACATTTTCAAGTCAACCGAGAGAGTTTCACAGAAAATTCAACACCCCATTTCAACCTCTTAGGGGTGGAATTTCAAAAACCCTTTCTTAGTGGATACCTACTCTCCACAAAGAGTACATTCTCCAAATTTCATGTCTCTAGAACCAGCGGTTTGGGTTGTGCGTTGATATATCAGTCAGCCAGTCAGGACATTGAATTTTAAATTGGGGGATGATTTTGGAAAAACTGTGATACACGTATCGCATCATTTTAATTGAGGTATATTATATTTAAAAATTATTCACGGAGACTGAAAAAAAATTATAAATCTCACTCAAAAAGCTCAGAATAATTACCTTATTAACTGTTCTCAAAATAAATCAAAGGTGTCATGGCAGATAATTAATAATAACAATCGGTTAAAAGAACCCATTTTTCAAATAAATAAAGATAATAAACTGGTGAAAAACCCTGAGCAAATTGCCAAGTCATTTAACGATTTCTTCGCTGATCAGGTACAGAACGTAACTAGAAAACATCTGGGCAAGACAAGTGGCAATACTAATATCAGAAATTCTTTATTCATGCCCCCAGTAGTACCGCAAGATATTATGCGTATAATAAAACAATAAAAAAAATGTTGGATACGACGAAGTTTCTACCGCGGCAGTAAAATTTGTTTCAGATATCATAACCAAACCGTTGAGCCATATAAAAAATGCATGTGTTAAGAATAGCCTTATATTTATGAGAATATCCGACCAAATTAATAAATATATATAATTATCTATTATATTTTATAGAAATAGTTTCCATTTTGGCTAAAAAGGCTTAGTTTCAAAACGAAACATAGTTGTGATATTTGAATAATCAAGTTAAATGTTTATTTACTTTATATTGCTAATAAATCAATTGGTAATAATTAAATGATATTTCTAATGTTTCCTAGATCTTATCTTACAATTTCAAAATATTTAGTTGTTTTAATCAATTCTTTGAACTATCAGTTGATGTTCATATTTTATCCGATTAAACATAAATATTACAAATAAATACATACTATATTGCTAAATTATGTAATGAAGTTTTAAAATAGTTCCCTTACATGGGATTTGTTAATTATAATCTGTTATTAGTTATTTAGGTATAATGTATGACCATTTGCCATTGGTTTATTATGGCGGCCATCTTTGATTAGTATTATTATGATTATGATTTGACGGGTATAAAAGTAGATGTCGCCGCCAATTCAAGGCTTTTTGCTGTTAGTGTTCGAAGGGTTAAGACATACCCTGATTGGTATATTGTGTGATACAAAATGTGTAAAGCTGGAACCTATTTGGATTACAATGTTAATGTAAGTTATTTGATATTATACTATTATACTAGAATATTTAATATTTTAAAAGATGTTACCGTGGAGTTACTTGTCCATTCTTCTCCACGAAGACCTAGGTTTGCGAATGGACGTAGTTTGATAGGTAATTGACGTTACCTATAAATATCTGACAAGCCTAACCGAAATAAATAAATAGTCTTGTCTTTCTGTGCTTTTCTTGATAAAAACCCTTTTCCCTAAACACCTTTTTAGAGATACTTTAGACATATAAAATAACAAGTAACCATTCTGACACTCAAAGCTTAATAATCGGTATATATTAATCCATATATACATTTAGTATTTACACCCCGTTCTTAACACATGCATAAGCTCAGGTACATTTCCAGATCAATTGAAAACTGTGGTCATAAAACCACTACATAAAAAAAACAATAAGGAAGACATGTCAAACTACAGACCGGTAGCTTTAATTTCAGTATTTTCTAAGATATTCGAAAAGATTATAAATGAGTCTATTTACTCATTTGCAATTAAAAATAATATTGTATGCGAAGAGCAAAAGGGCTTTCGAAAGAATAAAAATATTAACATGGCAATATTTGATCTTTTAAAAGTGATCATGAATAATTTGGATAAGAAAAATCCTGTATGTGCAATTTTCACTGACATGACAAAAGCGTTCGATTATGTAAAACATGACATCCTGTTAAATAAACTTGAAGCCTACGGTATAAGAGGCAACGTACTAAACCTACTAAAGTCTTACCTAACTGATCGGAAACAGTACACAGAAATATCGAGAGTATGTACTAAAACCAAGCGTGAATTAAAATATTTATCTTCTAGCAGAATACCTAAGTTTGGGGTTCCGCAAGGTAGTGTACTTGGGCCATTATTATTTCTGCTTTACATTAACGATCTACCGCGTCAACTTCATCATCCAATGACTTTATTTGCAGATGACAGCACAGCTATAATTGAATGCATAGATAAAACGGATCACAAAAAAGATATAAACGACACCCTTAAAACTATAATAGATTGGCTTAATAAAAATAATCTAGTGATAAATCTAAATAAAACACAAGTCATGCATTTCTACCAGCGGCTAGAGCCGGAGAATATGATATTAAAGTACAATGACCAAAACGTAGATTCAACTACAGTAAAAAAAAATCTAGGAGTACACATAGACAATAAACTGACATGGAAACATCAAGCTGAAAACGTGTGTAATAAATTAAGTAAAACGGCGTATGTACTCTATAGCCTCTCAAAAAAAGTTAACATAAATACGTTAGTAACAGCATATCATGGTTTAGTAGCTTCCTCATTAAGATTTGGTGTCATATTTTGGGGAAACTGCAGTGAGAGAGAAAGAATATTTAGGGCCCAAAACGGTGCCTTCGATCAATGACAGGTCTTAAAACTACAGAAAGCTGTCAACCTGTTTTTAAATCTTTAAGAATACTTACGTTGCCATCGTTGTACATACTAGAAGTAGCTGTTTTCGTTGGAACGAACAAGCACCTGTTTACGTCAGTAGTGGATAAAAGACAGCGATCAGGACCAATAAGGTCTCAATATAAGAATCAACTTTATACAGATGGTTACCAAACGGCTTTACTTAGAAACGACATCCTAACCATGGGTCCTATTATATATAATAAACTGCCGTTACATTTAAAAGAATTACCCATCAAAGTTTTAAAAAAAAAGTTAACAAAACTGCTACTGGACAAGTGTTATTATACAATTCAAGATTTTGTCACTGACAAAACATTTTATTGTCATTTCATTTCCATATTCCAATTCTAATGTTATTTTATTTTACTTTTTTTCCATTTTATTGACATTTGTAATTGAATTTAGTGATAGAACTTTCTGACATCTTAAAATTAATTTGCTGACATTTTGTAGTTTGATTGATTGAGATTTCGTTTTTATTTTCGTTTTTTTATTTTATTTTTTAATTAAATTTATTGACATTTGTAACTTAATTTTCTGCCATTATTAATACAATTGTATTTTAATTTGATTAAATTGTCAATAAAAATGCAGAATCAAGTTGGAGAAGCTTTCCAAATGTTCTCTAAAGATATTTAAAGTTTAATTCTCAAGTTCGATGGTGAAAAAAATATTTTAAACTTGTTTATAAAGAAAAGTTAATACTTTTAAGAAACTTTAATCGGCCCCAATAATGCTATTCAGTCAACTTATAATTTCCACGCTATCATTAGTGGATTGTGTGGTAGAGCAGCAGCTCTATTAAGTGAAAGGGAGGACATAATTACATAGGACCAACTAAAATCTGTTTTATTATATTCAACATTTTGGTGACCCCAGATCAGAGGACTGCGCGGTTATTGAGCTAGAAAATTTAAAAATTAAAGCTAATGAAACTTATTTGGAATTCTGTAACAGATTCCAACAAATACGCAGCAATCTGTTCTCCAAGGTCAATTTGCTTGCTAGTAAGGAAAAAAAGCTGCAAAAATGGTGATTTACAATTATTTGTAACGTGTTTTTATATATCTGTCTGAGGATTTAATCAGAATTTCAACAGAAATTCCGTCTCCAATAACACCTTTTTTTTTCCGATGGGAAATCATCAAATGAGGGGGTCATTTGATGATTTCCCACTCTGGGCGGAGCGGAAGGGAGTGTCAGACTTTATTTACTTTTTTTTTTTTAATTTATTTAATAACTCATCATCACTATCATTACAGGTATTTCCTAATTCAATAGTGTGGCCAGAATTACAGTTTTATTATTTATCATAACATATTCTGTACATCGTGATTTTTGTAAACTCACTCAGAGAACAAATAAAAAGACCTATGCTGTCTGCTACGTCATTAAGTACACGCAAGGTACGCGTTATAGGGGCTTTACTCAGTAGATTGGTCCTCCTACTAGGAACCGCCAATAGGCGTGGCCGCCGCCTTCGCAATACATAATTGTCGGGCACACACAGGTTTATTTCTTTTAATATTCCTGGGTTTGAAGTCTTGCCACGCAATAATTTAAAAATATAGGTAGCAAGAGCTATGTCGCTCCTTGTTTCCAATTTATTGTATCCCACCGTGCCTATAACAAACAAGGTTGGATACATCAATGGATAAAATGGATATACGCCATACCACCTTAAGTACAGAAACCTAGTAAATTTATTTTGTATACGCTCCAGCATGAGACTGTATTTAGCTTCATGCAGAGCCCATATTATGACTGCGTTACATTCGAGCTGACTTCTTACCAATGCATTGTACAAAGAAGTCAGCGCAGCGATGCTTGCAAAACCCTCTGCTCTTCTTAGGACGAAACCTAGGTTCCTATAGGCTTTTCACAAACATTTACGATGTGATTACGAAATGCCAGATCAGAGTCAAGGCATGCTCCTAAATCACGCACCGTTTCTGTTCTTTTCAATAACGTGTTTGTGTGGTTGTGTACGATTTCTTGCATTAAATTCAGTTGTACCAGCAAACTATACAGTCCACTCATTTATCTCCACCATCTTCGAGACCTTCACACTGTTCTCAACAACTCTATAGTCATGTTTCTTGGGCATTTTCATCCTACTAAAAGTTATTACCAAACACTTTGACGAATTAAACACCAACTTATTCTTCTTTCCCCATTCAACAACCCTGTCTGTGTCTTCCTGTAAGCGTTCAAAGTCCTTTTGTTTTTTCACAGCTAGTAGTAATTTTAGATCGTCAGAAAACAAGCTTTTTCAATAAAATGTTATTATCGACCAAATCAAAAGCTTTTTTAAAATCAAAGTATGCAGCATCGATCTGTACTCCCAAATCATCGCTAGGAACCACATATGCCATAAAATTCAGCAGATTTGTAGTCGTGCTACGAGCCGGCCTAAACCCGTGCTGTGAGTCGGACAACGTGACTGAAACCTGGTTTAAGACACAATGATGGATTACTGACTCAAATACCTTCACTGGTACCGACAACACCGCCACCGGCCTATACCCACTAACTTCACTCCCTGCTTCACCCTTAGGTACTGGTATTACTCGTGTAGTTTTCCAGAGTTCCGGAAAGTATGACTGCTCAAAACATACATTATATAAGTATACCAGCGGTTGTGTTAAATAATCCCGGCAGTCTCTAAAAATAAATGGTGGGATGCCATCTGGTCTCGCCGAACGCTTAGGTTTAAGTTTAATTAGCGCCTCCCTTACCTGGCTCCTATCAATACTCCCTATATGTACTCGGGAACTACTTGTGTTACTCTCGGCCACGGCGGCTTGTACAGCAAGCCAAGTTAATTAGTTTACATCGCACACATCGGTAACTGTCATTGTACGAGCCGGTAATGTTCATACAGCCGCTCATTATTTTTGTGTCAGTAAACGTATTGTACCCTACACGGGGTTTATTTTTTTTATTTTTACCCGTGTAGGGTACACGAATAAAGTAAAATAAACGGGTTTACAATAAGGCTCAATATCTTATACTAACGTAACATTGTAACCATGGCTGATTGGTGCAAGCGCTTGCGTTAGATAGTGATCTAACCTCGACAACGTGAGTTCGATCCAAACTGAGGAATTATTTTTGCTATTTTTTACTTTTTGTTTTTTTAATAAATTTATTTTATGGCCAATAAAATCACTCAAGCAAAAAGTAAAAAAGTAAATAAATAAAACGAATAAAATAATTTTATTTTTTTATTATATAAACATTGGTATCAATTGGAATGGGCTTATCACTTGGGTCATTAGCAAATGATCCGTCTCGTTTCTTCCAATACTTTACTTCCTTACATTGGTTGATTTAAGGTTCAATTTGGTTCAAATGTTAGCAAAAAACTTGCGTGGCTGATACAATGATTTAATACGAACTGGTTTTAAACATTCATAGGCTAAGCTATCTATACTAAACATTCGAATGAGTAAATCACTGTTGCTTACCAGTTTTTTTGACAAACACTAAGTTTTTTGTTGGTCGTCAATAATTTGTCAAAATAGGTAGGTATATAAATTGAATCAAAGTAAAATTAGAGGTGAAGTGAATCAACATGTTAGATAGTAAGAAATTTTGACAACTTCTAACCGCATAACAATAACACTTCACCATACTTTCAATACTTTACGAGTTGTGGTTTTAAAAAGACGATTAGAGGAAGAGATTATTAACATTTATACCTAATTATTGCTAAGCAAATATGAACATGATACGCATAGAAATAAGATTCATATTCGTCTACTAATTAAAATAAATTCGACTAATAATGAGTCGGCAAACCTTCGTTTTCTATTACTTCTTGTAACCTTCTACTCAAGCTGTTAACCACATTCGCGCATATATTACTACTTTACGACCATCCTTCCGACTTAAACGTTTTTTCGTCGCTAAAAATCACCACATTGTTCTCCCAATCAAAATTGATGTATGACCTAGCAAACTGTAGTCGGTTTTGTGGTGCGCAGTGGACAGCAAATGTGCGCGCTGGCTTGCTGCAACGTAATCCAGCAGAATGTAGGTGATTTCTCACAGTTCGCAAGCACACTTTTATGCGGGTGGACATGAAGGGATCAGCCTTGTGCGTTGCCACGATGTCGTGGTGTCGAGCCGGTGAATTTGCCTTTGGTTTTGGCCTAAGATGTTCTACGTCTCCAAAATCCGCATATCGGCGGACCCATAACTGCACGGTTACCGTTCTCCTCTGTGGATAAAAACAGTATTTATAATACTTATAATAAAAGCTAATATTATAATAAATAAAAACACTATATTTATATACTATATATACACTATGTTTATTCAATATACTCATATAAACCTAATTAATATTACTTATAATAATACAATACATAAATACAAGTTAAACACTGACATTAGCAAACATTATAATCTATTTTTATTTACGTTATTCAAAGGCTTTGCTTTAATCTGTCTAAGGGCTAGATCAAGCTAATTTTATCATAATCATCATACAATTACAAATTGAAAAAAAAAGAAACGATAATTCAGTTATGATAATATATTATTAAAACTATGATAGGTATTGCACCTAAGTTACATTAATTATTTATTCCTAGTAAACATTGAAAGGGGAGAGGAGTTAGTTAAACTGAAGTAGGTATAATATCAATGTAATATCTAACTGTTACTTACCGATATCATTAAGCGCCTTGCGATTTCACTTCTTCTTAGCGTATCGATGACAATTCAAATTGAGTCAGCCCAAAATTTGGCAACGAGTTTGGCTCTTTCAGTAGCGTCCTGTGATGCAGTTCACAGGAGCAAACAATAGGACGGGCAAGACACGATATAAAGTGTCCCATCGTTTGTCGGGCAGCACCATATTTACACTCACAATTTCACATAATATAGATACGTTTTGCTCATCCAAAACAACGATTTACACCTCTTTGAACATTGATAAATGTTGCATGGTTGGATCCACAGAAATAACACCGCACACATGCGCTAGAGTAGTAATCAATAAACTCAGTAATGCAAATACTCGTAGATTGACAACTAAGAACGCTCATTTTTTATAAATGAAGGTGTTTGAAAACAATATTTTTAAATTGTCGGTAGTTGTTTTCTAAACAGTCAAAATAAAAAGGCGAGTTCCATGTTTGTCTCAAACATTGGAAACTTCATTACACAACCATGAACCGGATCGAATCGTTATAAATTCTACTTTAAGTAATGTTTTAACAAAATAATTAATACAAAAAGAAAAAGAACAAAATAATGCATGCATGATTTGAACTTACGGCTTCTCGTTCAGTGACCAAATATGATAGCCATTGTGCCAGAATTGCTATAGTAACATTATGCAAAATATTATATCTCCTTCAGTATCATAAGTGAATGATGACTATATATTGGAATATGGTAGTTGATGTGCCACACGCACACTAATAAAAACCGAGCTCTCTCGTTTTATTTTGTGTTTGTGTGCATAACTATGACTTCACCCACACATATAAACTGTAAATCAATTACTTGGTTCAACTGTACGTCCAGTTTTGCTTTCAGGGGACTGTATACAAACTTGAAAAAATTTGCAAATTCGTGAACACATTCGGTGTCCGATAAAATTTGACCATTTTTAGCGATTTTTTTACGGTTTACGATACCTTTTTTGCTTCTCACATAATCCCAGAAGGATTTAGGATCCTTTGCGAGATTGTATTGCACATTCTCAAGTTTTTTGTCGTGTGCCAATTCTATCATTATTGTAACCCTAGCCCTACACTGAGAAAACATTTCGTAATCACTCGTTAATCCACTAATTTTGCACTTCTTATGAAGCAGTGCTTTTAATTTTATGTCGTGAATAATATCTGCCGTGTACCACTCAGGGTAATGGTACCTTTAATTTACACGGCTGCGTCGCATTTTACTGGGAACGCAATCATCAATAATACTGTTCATTATATCATAGAAATAATTCAAACACTCCTCTGGGAAGGTCACTTATATAAGTACATGTAGGTAGGAGGAGGGGGAGGGGAGAGAAGGGAGGGGAGGGTCATAGGAACCCCCCGAGGGGGGGGAAATTCGTCGGAAATGCATAGTTTTTTTTTAATGATTTTTTAAAAGGGAAATATTTATTTTTGAGTTATACTAATACAAGCTTTAAAATCGTTAATTTTATACATACGGGACACCTGCTGATGGGGGCGGAGGGGGAGAGGAGTACCCCCGCCCTGTAGTTTCGGTCGGAGTTACCATTTTTTTTTTGTTAAATTGTAACCTTACTTTTTCTGTCCCTATTTTTCAGGGAGGAAAGGGTAGGGGAGTAAGAACCAGTACTTCTGCCTTATCTCCGGCGCTGCGGGAATAGCAGCCCCTTCGCCTTTGCGTAACAAAGTCACAGGCAATCACGCTCCCCTTCGCACCTTCGGCTTGTTGGTCGCCACCTCCGGTGGCGACCAGCCTCGGTCGCTACGGGTCGCGCGATGCCTGCGCCTTTGTCACGGCAGGCTGGGGCTGCCCTCCCTCCGTGCCTCCGGGCTCTAAAAAACACTCTAGGGGTAGGACATACCCAAGACCACGGCGTGTCGGGGTTGACAAATTCGGTTCTGAATTCAAGTTCGTTGTAAGGCCACATTTACTTTACTTTTAAATTACACGCACATTTGACCAATTCTATAGTGTCAGTTTTTTTTTTTGTAATAGCATCGTGTGCTTTGCTCACTGCACATTCCACACGTACGTTATATTCTATGCCAAAATAGTCTGTGGTGTGAACCAAAATAGTCTGTGGTGTGAAATATCGTCGTTTTCAATACAATGCCATCAAGAATTCTACAATTAATATCTCCAAAACTATTCATTTCCGACGGTTGAAATTTGCCAAATCGTTTTATTATATTAGTAGGAACCTACAATAAAAATTACAACATCCTAGGTTAATGTACAGATATAAGTGACTAGCCCTCCTCTGGCTCGCTTATGTTATACATAGGCGACCAGTCATGATTCATTATCATATAATAAAACTTACTGTATTCCGCTTTATAAAAATTCCACTGTGACCAGGAATCGCACTCTTGCATATTTACAGGTATTCTTTAAAAGAGCAACCACTAACAGCTGAGCGTTTACTTATCTGCGGTACCGTAATGTCTAGCGGCGGGTGGTACGTGCCTATTGACACTATCGCTTCATCTGCCTCCCTGACACACACACTCTCACCTATACTCAACGAACATAGCACTAAATCCAACTGCCTATTATTAGAATAAGAATAAGAATAATTTATTGTTTAAGAGATTTACATTCAATGCATTGATTCCTGAAACTCACACTAGGATTCCCTGTGTCGTGAGTTTCAGGCTTCTACGTTCCGTTTTTTATTAAAATATCCGTTACACTAAATTTTTAATCTCTAGTCTAAACTACTCGTAATCTAAAAAAAAGGGAAAACATAAAGAAAACATTTGGTTACCTATGATGTGAAAGTGAAGTGTGAGTGTGTGTGTGTGAGTCTAGTTATGTGTGTGTGTGTGCGTGCGTGTTTGTGCCTGCGTTTGTGTATGTGCGTGCGTGTTTGTGCGTGTGTGTTTGTGTGTGTGTTGGTGGGTGAATTAAGAAGTTTGTTTTGAGAGTGTTGTATGTTAATAGGATTTTGTGATTTATAGTAAAAATATATGTCGGAGTTGGTTGTCAAATAATTGTGGGTAGTCACAAATTTTGTTAAAAATTGATTTTCTTATTATTAATTTAAGGCCAGGTTCCTCAGAATCGACCTATTTTTGATTCAACCATCATCATCATCATCATTTCAGCCGAAAGACGTCCACTGCTGGACATAGGCCTCCCCCAAGTGTCGCCACATTGACCGATCCCGTGCGTCTCGCATCCAGCGGATCCCTGTAACCTTTACAAGGTCATCGGTCCACCTAGTGGGAGGCCTTCCAGTAGGTTAAAATTGGGGTTTCCAGATCAGATAAGATCTGAAAACCCGCAATTTTCACTCATTCATCATTTCATTCATTCAATTTCATATTATTCAGAACCTGCTCAGACTACAAAAAACGACGTGGAATACTGTACAGACGAGGATGACCTTGCTAAAGAGACTGAGTGGATTAGGGCCAAGAGCAGGAAGAAAAGGAAGCTTAACACCTCCCTCTCTCCAAAACAACAACCCGGAAGCGCCCAACAAGACAATCATCAAAAAAATGAGAAAGTGACTTCGGTCAAAAAAGTGCCGTTACCACCGCCAATCATAATAGACGGAATCAAGAACTATCAAACGTTCTACGATTCGTTAATTGAAAGCCAACCAGCGGAATCATTTACAGCAAAAATGATGAATGGGGATTGTGTGAAGGTTAACGCCAAATCAGAAGACTCATATAGAGTAATTGCCAGGTTCTTGTCTGAAAAAGACTACCACTGGCATTCATACGAAAACAAGCAGGCTAGACCAATTAGAGTTGTAGTAAAGAAACTACACTCTTCTTGCCAACCAGATCGAATTAAGGAAGATTTAACAACCCAAGGCCTAAAAATAGAAAAGGTAGATAGTAAATTGAGCTGGAAGACCAAAGAACCACTCAACATGTTCGTTTTATCATTTTATAACGATGAAGATGTCAACAAAATCTACGGCATTAAGTACATATTAGGGTGTAAAATTGAAATACATCCACTCAAAAATCCAGCACTCATTCCCCAATGCAAGAGATGCCAAGCTTATGGGCATACACATAAATATTGTCAAAAAGAGCCAAGGTGTGTGAAATGCACTGGCAAGCATCTTACAGCCAATTGTACCAAATCTCCGCAAGAGAAACCAAAATGTATCCACTGCGGCCTACCTCACCCTGCCAATTATAGAGGGTGTGAAGTAGCCAAACAGATGCAAATTATGAAAAATAAAGTTTTAAAAAAGAAACCTACGGTGCCTAATACCCAACAGTTTCCTCCTATAACACACCCTGGTAAACAGGCGCAGAAAGCAAGTGTCCAGTCAACTGCAAAACAACCAGCCATGCAAGTAACCAACATTGGTACTTACGCACAAGCTGCAAAACAAGGATCTCAACCTCTGAACTTAGAGGATAAGATTAACCAGATCTTGAAGTGCATTACCTCATTTGATAAGAGATTAGAGAAGCTAGAATCCAGCACTAAAACAGCTGTCTTGAATAATCAAAAATGAATAACACACTCAAAATAATGGCGTGGAACTCCAATGGACTCCTCAAACATCAGCATGAGTTGCAGGCGGTCCTAGATACAGAAAATATAGACGTGTGTTTAATCTCCGAAACGCATTTCACAAAGCAATCTTTTATCAAATTTAGAGGATACATGATATATAATTCCCTCCACCCTAGCAACTCTGCCAGGGGGGGTAGTGCGGTTATAATTAAAGAAAACATTAGTCACTACGTGCAGTGTAAATATGAAGAAGAAGACATTCAAGCAGTGGCAGTATCTGTTAAAACTAAGTTTTGTCAAGTGTCCATTGCAGCCATATATTCGCCTCCTAGGCACATGATAAGAAAAGAGCGATACTTACATCTTTTTGAATTATTAGGCCAGCGATTTATCCTAGGCGGCGATTTTAATGCTAAGCATACGCATTGGGGTTCAAGACTTACTACAACTAAAGGAAGACAGCTCTTAAGTGCAGTTAAAGAAACACATTGTGAAGTAATGAGTACAGGCAAACCTACATACTGGCCCACTGACCACCAGAAAATACCGGATCTTATAGATTTTTTCATCTGCAAAAATATATCCACCAATTACATCAGTTTGGAGGAAAGTTTTACTATGAACTCTGACCATTCTCCGATTATACTAATGCTAAGTCAAAAAATCCTATTAAAAGAAAGCCACTTAACCTTGGTTAATAAGTCCACAGATTGGGACAGTTTTGCTCTTGATCTAGATAATATTATCGACCTTAAAACTCCGATAAAATCGCAAGATCAGCTTGACTCAGAAGTAAACAAATTTATTATTAATATTCAACAATGTGCGTGGAGCAATACACCTCAGCTAAAACGCAAATATAAGGGATTTATCCATCCTAAAGAAATTGTGGATTTACTATCAGAGAAAAGAAAACAAAGGAAGTTGTGGCAGCAAACAAGGTTCCCGCGTCATAAAACAACACTAAATAACCTAACTAAACGACTAAAGAGAAAAATTCTACAATTTGAGGATGAATCTCTGAATACCAACCTTCTTCAGCTTACCAATGACAAATCAACGGATTACTCACTTTGGAAAGCAACGAGAAATCTAAAAAGGCAGATTATACAAATACCGCCCATCAGAGATAGCAACGGAAAATGGGCAATAAGCAATGACCAAAAGGCGTTCCGATTTGCTCAACATTTAGAAGAAACCTTTCAACCCAACGAAAGCTCTGTAGAAATACATGAGAGTGTAAATTTATCACAAAACCAAAGAATCAAGCTTGTGACTCCTAAGGAAGTAATGAGAGAAATTCAAAACAACATTAGCTCAAAAAAGTCTCCCGGTTACGACCTCATCACAGGGGAAATTCTAAAACGCCTCCCACGCAAAGCCATAGTAAAGCTGACCAAACTAATAAATGCTTCATTTATCTTAAAATATGTACCTGAGCCATGGAAGGTTGCTGAAGTCATTATGATTGCGAAGCCTGGGAAACCTCCCCACGAAGCATCATCATACAGATCCATTTCTCTGTTACCCGTACTATCAAAGTTATTTGAAAAACTGTTATTAAAACGGATAAAACCAGTAATAGAAGATAAAAACCTAGTTCCAGATCACCAGTTTGGCTTCAGAGAAAAACACTCAACGTTAGACCAGGTACATAGAATAACTAATGTTATTGAAAAAACGCTAGAAAATAAAGAAGTCTGTGCTACCGTGTTCTTAGACGTCGCGCAAGCTTTTGACAAAGTTTGGCATGAGGGTCTCATATTTAAGCTCAGACGCATGCTACCAGAATTTGTAGATATCCTAGAGTCGTATTTAACTAAAAGAATGTTTAGAATACGCCAAGAGGACGCATATTCCGAGCTAAAAACCATAAAAGCAGGGGTGCCTCAAGGAAGTGTGCTTGGCCCAATTTTGTACTTGTTATACACTTGTGACATCCCAGAGCTGGAAAACAGCACCATAGCGACCTTTGCAGATGATACTGCTATTATGGCCACCGGATCAAGCCACAGAGAAGCAGTAGAGAAAGTTCAACTAGCTGTGAACAAAGTTTACGACTGGACACAAAAGTGGAAGATCAATCTGAATGAGTCAAAATCAGTTCACATTAACTTCACAAACAAACACAGTGACTACCACCCACTCTACATAAATGGTATGCAAATACCTTATGCTAATACAGCCAAATACCTTGGCATAACTCTCGACGCCAAGCTGCGTTGGAAAGCCCATATCAAAAAGAAAAAACAGGAACTCGATATTCGTTATAAACGTTTGTATTGGTTACTGGGAAGGAAATCCTGTTTATCAATACATAATAAGTTGATAATATACAAGCATATTCTGATGCCAATTTGGACGTATGGTATCCAACTTTGGGGCTGTACTAAGCCAACCAACGTCAAAATAATTCAACAGTTCCAAAATAAAGTACTCAGGGCTGCTGTAAATGCACCCTGGTACATAAGAAACGATGACCTCCACCGTGACCTCGACATGGAATTCGTCACCACCATCACACAAAAATTTGCTGAAGCCCACGAACACAGACTCCATCGACACGTGAATGTTGAGTCAATCCAGCTGTTAGACAACACAGGCATAGTGCGTAGACTAAAGAGAACTAAACCATTTGAATTAGTGTAGTGTAAGTGAATCAATAATAGTAACAATGTTGTGCTATTTATATAACACATGAACAAAGTGTTTTATCAATTTTACCAGACTCTAAGGAAGTGTTACGAACGTGTGTAAAAGTGCATACCTAATTATGGACACTATTCTTAGCATTAACATAATTTATAACGTAGCATAATAAGTTAGATTTAAATTGTTTATTAGTCTTCTTAGGCTAGATTGCAATTAACTAGTAAGAACTTGGTTCTTACTAATAAGGAAAAAAAAAAAAAAAAAAAAAATATTATTCACTATTTATTTATTCAGATTAGTTCTTAAAACCCACAGTTTTCACCATTCATTCATTCAATCTAAAGTGATCATTTATTAAAACTCAAATAAGTATTTATTATTTATTTATCTCTCTATTACCATTTTTAAAGACATGTTTTAATATAATAAATCTTCTTGCGATGTATCTCTGACCTGAGGTTTTGATGAATCTGGGGTTCGATTTTTTTATGAGCGGGGCTGCTTATCACGAATAAATATAGCCTCACCATAAGCGTTCTGAACAATAATTTTACAAATGCCTTCAGAAGTACATTTCACTGAATCTTGCATTTTAGCTAATATATTTATAGCCGATCAATCTATCCTCCTGCACTTTAGAATAATTTTATATTTTAGTTTCTTTTAAAAATAGACGTTTTGATTTGTCGACATAGTCCGTTCCTTTCACAGCGTTCAAGTAACAACATTGAGGAAATTGTAAAGTATGTTGCATCCAAGGATCATCGTAAATCTCCCAATCTTCTATAACACCTCCACATGAGAAGCATGCTTTTTTTTTTTTTTTTTTTTTTTTTTTCGTATGGGAAATCATCAAATGACCCCCCCCCACTCTGGGCGGAGCGGAAGGGAGTGTCAGACTTGTACTGACTAAAACCCATCCATGTTCCTTCTTTGCCCTTTGTGTTCCAGGGCCACGGTATCTCTTTCGAACAGTCCCGCAGCCCTGGCAGGCATCGGTCCTTACAGACCCCTACATCGTTGCTGACATCTCTTTGAGGCGCGCGTGGAACACGAACGCGCCATCGACACGGCCTGTCGTCAAAAGACGGCCGGACGGCGAGCTAGCCCATAGCTCGCCGTCCACAGGCCCGCGCCTACGGTGGCCGGGAGCCACCACGTGACCCCCGACGCCCAGGGCGTCTCCCGCGGCGGCTGGGACGTGAGGTTCTTTCCCTCTCACGTCCCGCCACCTCCTTCACTAGCATGACTGCTTCGCAGAAGGAGGTGACGGCTTCCCATTCCCTCCCGCTCCGGACCATGGCTTGAACCAGGGCCGGACGCGAGAGTTCACCGCCGCCGATCGCCGCAACGAGGACACGACGGTGCTCCACCCAAGCGGGGCAGACCTCCACGGTATGTTCCACCGTGTCCTCCGGACGATCCTCACAATGGAAACACCCGGGCGTTTCCTCCCGCCCGATCCGGTGCAGGAACCTCCCGAAACAACCGTGTCCGGTGAGGACCTGCGTCAGGCGGTAGGTGAGGGCGCCGTGGCGCCTCTCTAGCCACTCCTCAAAGAGGGGACTTATCGCCACTATGGTGGCGTGTCCTGCACGGGGTTGCGACAGTCGCTCTCTCCATGTCGCCATGAGATCACGCCGGAGGTCTGTCCGCTGAGCGGCAATTTGCCGCGGCAGCGGAGTTTCCAACCGACTTAGTGCCTCCGCGCGCCATTCGTGCAGGCGCGCGAGGACTATCGCCTCCAGATCCCATGGCGGCAATCCGGCAAGGAGGCTAGCCGCCTCACCGGAGATCGTGCAGTACCCGCGGATTAGCCTTATGGCTATCACCTTTTGGGGCGCGTTCAGGTAGTGGGCGGCTCGCCGCCTCAAAGAACGCGCCCACACCGGGGCCCCATAAAGGGCCATGGACCGCACGACCCCCGCGTAGAGCCTCCGGCAGGAGGCGTTTGGACCCCTCAGGTTGGGCAAGAGCCGCTTAAAGGCAGCGCCTGTCCGTTCCAGTTTGGGAGCCAAACGTCGGAAATGCTCCACGAAGTTCCACCGGCTGTCGAGGACGAGTCCTAGGTACTTCAACGTCGACCCGACGCCGATGGAGACCCCTCCTGCCGTCAGTAGGGATCCCGACGGTGGCGCATTCCGAGGCCCATGAAAACACATGGCCTCGGACTTGTGCAATGCCACCTCGAGACCCAATTGCCGGATCCTCTCCACGACTATCGCGACCCCGCGTGTCATGTTTTCGGCCGCCGCCTCGTGCGACCTCCCTTGTGCCAGTACCAGCGTGTCGTCAGCGTAGCAAACTACGCTGACGCCGATAGGGAGGTCGGCGCGCAGCACCCAGTCGTAACCGATGTTCCACAAGGCCGGTCCCAGAACCGATCCCTGTGGAACACCGCACGACATCTCTCGCCGGTTCCATTCTCCGCTCCGACCGGGGTAGATGACGGCCCTATCCGTCAGGTAGTCCCCGACCACACAACGAAGGTAGGTCGGCACCCGGTGATACCGGAGTGCCTCCCTAATGCAGCTCCAGGGCATGGAGTTAAAGGCGTTGGCGATGTCAAGAGACACCGCCAAGACGACCCCGCCCCGGGACACCGCGTCCCCCGTCGTGAGGGCTCTCACGCGCATGATGGCATCCACCGTTGAGCGCCCCTTGCGGAAACCAAACTGGTGTTCCGCAAGATCCGGCCCCATCCCCACAAGGTGCCCGGCGAGGCGGTTGGCAATAACTCTTTCAAAGAGCTTGCCCACCTCGTCGAGCAATACGATGGGCCGGTATGCGGACGGAGAGTCCGCAGGGCGCCCTGGCTTTCGGATGAGGACCAGCTTCCCCGTCTTCCAACGAAGCGGGAACTGGCCTCTCTCCAAGCATGCGCTTAGGAGCCCTTCCAGTCGGGGCCCGAGAGCCTCAGAGGCCAGGACCCAGGCTTTGCCAGGCAAGCCATCGGGTCCCGGGGCGGTATTTCTGGCTTTCAGCCTGCGTACCGCCACTCTCAGGTCTACCCCAGTCACCTCCGGAATGTCGTCATCGTCATATGAGAAGCATGCTGCTTTATCATTTACACCATTTCCACAATAAAAAATCCAGCGTCAGCCATTTCCATTACCAATCTTCTCCTTCACCCGTTGGCCAATAGTAACTAAATGAAAATTCACGCATTTTAAATGCATTATACATATCATATCGAGGATTGTATTTATTTTGAGACATGTTCTGTTGACTCATTTCCTACTTCTTGATACGGATAATTATAAATGTATACTGACATCGCACAGCTGTTACCAGCAACTTATAACGATTAACACTGGACGGGATTGGTAGGGATGGGAAACTGATACCTATTACCCAATTGTGAAAAATTAAACAAGAGTATTTTTATTTTAAAAATTTATTATCTATACACCATTTATTTAAACATATTACATTTTTTAAAGCACATATTGAATCATGAAAAATACAACTATACACATCATGAGAATGTTCATATTTATTGTACAAGCTTAATAAATTAGGACAACCGTCATCTTCTAAATTATATATATCATAAACACTGTTTCAAGCTTTCACGGTTTACACCCGCGATCATGGCGCTTGCAACAGCGCCGAAATATCGGGAGCTCAAAATAATGAACAATCACGGAAGATATCCCGTAAGTGACAGTATATATATATATCATTATTCGAAATATTTTTTAACCACAACACTTTTTCTAAACCTTTGGTGTAAACACTTTTACCTCTTAAGATATCTACAATCAAATTCTGATGATTTGAGTAAGGCACAAATTCATCTCTCCAGTATATTTTTCTATTACGTTCAATCCAACGGACTTGGCGTTTTTCTGATTTCTTCAAATCGTAAAATGGAAATGGTGGCTTAATTAAAAACACGTGAATTTATTATCCCATAATACAGCAATTTCTTTAATGAAAAATTCATTTGTTTCTGTTTTAAAACCTTGAACATCTACAATGGCGGTCATGATAACCTGCGCACTATGTTACTCAAAGGTTTATATTCGACAAGTCGATCGTTGATAATTAAACAATATCCAGTTGTGTTATCTGGTATTGGCGCCGAACATTCAATCTCCAACCGCACATCTACGGGACCTGTTTTCAAACTATCGTTTTGTCTTGAACAGTCTATGATAAAGAGAGGAGCCTTCTCCTTGAAACCGACCAAATCAAGCAGGGGGTCTGCAGGACAGTTGTAATAAGACTGACGAAATTTCACATACATTTCATATAATATATTGTATTTGTTCTCGGAAAAATTTAAGCTTAGAGGCTCGTAAGGATAATACTGTGAATTCAAAAATAGTGTTACGTTGGTAACCCCACAGTGATCAAACAGAGAACTGTCTTTGGTTTTATTATTTTTTCTGTTGGTTTGCAAGCAAAAAATGACATATCGAGGTTTTTCTAATTGCGATGCAGTCTTAACTGACCAAGAATGTTTTGTAGTTTTAGGGAGCAAAGGATACTCATATAAATCCCAATTTCGAAACGCTATCTGAATAGGTTTATCTCTTTCCAAGTGTTTTAGTAGTGTCAGTCGTTCGCGGTCTGACACTTTTATATGTGGTACACGCCATTGCAATCTATGTATGTCTATTTGAAAATGCGCAATATCATCAGTTGCTATGATACTGTTTAAGTTAGAGTTACTTCTATTTAGAATAAGTTCATGTTTACAATTTATCACAATTTTATTGTAATCCTCCGCAAATCCTAAAATTTTATCAAGAGGTACAATGGCACTAAAATGACCATAATTTTTAAATCCATCTGTGTTCCAACCCCACAAGGCAGCAACTTTATTTTCTCCATCATTCATTGAAACGTATGACTTTATTGTCGACGTTATTCCAGAATTTTTAATGCGATCTATTTCAATACCGTTTATTTCGTATCTGATATCTTGAAACAAAAACATAACAGGGTTGTTACTGAAAGTAATATTTTTCTTAATTGGTTTTCCATCTTTGTCGAAGAACTTTGCCTCGCCCTCGACGTAAATTGAACTGGCTGACGGTAGCACGTATATGTCTTGTTGGTGTATGGGAATTCTGATTTCATCGTTTTCTCTAAAGCTGTTAGTGTAGGGATTGTATGAGTGGACTTCATAGCTTTCAATCGAACTATCGAAGTGGGGTGATTCAGTAATTTGTAACATGTTCATACTTTAAAACCTAGAGCTTTAAGAAAATCTTTATTTGCTTTACTCAATTTCTTCACTTTTTTATTACGTCTATGCACCTTAATGGTCGTAGATGGAATAAGACGTTTGATTTTCAGTGGAGTGGTTTTATAATATACTATCATTTTGTTCTTCTTAAATGAAGGCGCAATTGAATTTGTTCTTCACCAAAGTTAATACAGTTACCGAGTTGATCAACAATCTTAACAGAAATCGATGAAATTAGATTTTTGTTCACTGGAAAGTAAATAACGTTTTGCGGTATTTCTATGTACCGGTGACCTGGAGCAGTATCAGATACAAATTCGTGAATAAAATGAGTTGGTAACCCGTTGCAGTAAGAACCGTGAACAAGATCACATTCGATTCTGATTATAGACAGATTGCTATTATTGATGGTCACATTCGGTCTAGAATTTAATACTGAAAAGTATAGTAAACCGCACTCGTATTTATCAGATAAATGTAGAGGTGGTTGAAAATACGAAACCAATTCAGATTTATTTCCAGAGATGGTGACTGTAGTAGACATGTCTTCATACTGAATTCTTAAAAAAGAACCTGTTCATTTTATTCCTTGACTACACCAAAAACTCTTTAAGAAATTCAAACATAGATGTCCACAATAATAATTAAAAGGGTGATCACGTTGTATATTTTCATAATTATATCGGACTTTAGGCCCTACGTATTTTATCAATTCCTTGGGAGGTTTAAGATTCCCGTAACTGTCGAAATACTCAATATAATCATTATATTTTGCATAGGCTACCCAATGAGAACCAGGGTTTTTAGAACTATCTAAATTAATAACTCCGCATTCTTTTATAAAAGGACATTCAGGGAGCTCATCTCTCATAAAGACACCTCTAAAATAAGGAATACTATTTCCATACTTCAAAATGTCAAAGTTAGATAAGGCTCGTTTGGGTAGCCGATATATTAGTTTTTTTCTTTCGATACAAAAATTCCAAGCCCATCTTTATGCGGTTTAAGGTGTAATCCTTGCCCAATGCAAAGCGCTTCCATTTTCTCATTATGTCTCTTCGATTCATTCAACATTTTTTTAGCCATCTTGAATTCGTTAATGGTTTTAGCAATACCAGCTGCACCGCCTGCTAAAGCCCCTACCGCTGATAATCCCGCAAAAATAGGAATCAACGGCAATACTCCACCAGTTTTTGGTATAGGAATAACACGAGGAAGTTTAATAGATGAATCATCAGCTAATTCTCTGGCAGTGGCGATAGCAAATTCTATAGCCATTTTTTTACTTTTTGGCTTTAATTTTTTCATGTGTCTCTTGGTTTTAGAAATGATATTTTTTAATTTGTTTTTTAACCCTTTTCCAGATGTAACTTTTCGGCACCACTTTGTACTACTACTTTTCAGACCAGAACCAGTTTTAATTTTTGTCGACATAGCCCGGCTTACTAAGCGTGCTGCAATTTTTTCACCTACACTCGCATCCGAAGCAAGTTGTCGTTCTTTAGCCATATTCAACAAAATTAAATCAGCTTCGTGTCGATCCTTTAAGTTCGATGATTTATGATAGGCAATGTCGTGATCTTTGCAATATTCGTCTAATTTATTAATTCCCTTATCTCCTTGTGTAATCCTTTTAATTAATTTTGTCCCGGGACCACAATAATTGTATCCTGGTAAGTGTAATTCAAAAGGTAAGTGATTTATTACCCAATTGAGAAGACTACTCTCTCCAATACACATTATAAGACTGATGAATCTGGATTGAACACTTTATTAAATACTTATTATTTGAAGTGTCGTTCATTAACATTTTAATATTTATGATAATATATCTGATTTATCAATCCAACTATTTTCAGCTGATGATAAACCTAACCATTTTACTAAAACTCTGTTACCTTTTCTTCTAAGAACTTTCTCCACTAGATACACATTGGGATGTTTTGTTTTTTGAAGCTCTTGCGCATAAAATGCACCTAAAATCGGCTGACCTCTGATTGTATCTTCTATTAAGTAGGTGATAGGAGTTGTATTTTGTATCATTCGAATTTTAAATATTTCTGTTGACCAGTTGGGAGTGTAACCTTTTTCAAATGTTCCTTTGTACTTACTGATACGCACATAATCACCAATTTTATATTTGCTTCGAATATTTTGATTTTTTGCCAACCTTGATTACCTTTCTAATATATGTTTTTTTATTAATGTTATCCACATTAACGGGAACTTCATCAATTGTCCGATGATAAGTGTGATTGTATTTGTAAATAACATTATTAAGCGTGCCATCTATCCAATTGTAACTGCCTCTTAAACTAAATTCCTTATAGACGTTCGATTTCAATGTCCTGATAAATCGCTCAACTATTGAAGCCTTTTTTGTTGAGAAGGTTGAATAATGATTAATGTGATAAGTTTCCATAAGCTTTTGAAATTGATTATTGTAAAATTCTGCTCCATTATCCGTTTGTAGATTTTTAGGAACACGCCCTTTATCCAATAATTTCTTAAAAGAGTAACATACATCCTCTTTGGTTTTACTTTTTAGAGGAAAAGTCCAAGCATATTTCGAGAATGTGTCAATAATAGCAAGAATAAATCTGTAATTTTTATTTTGCTTTGAAATTGATTGCATATCGATTAAGTCTGCTTGCCACAGGTCATCTATATCTCTCATAATAACACATCTTCGCGGGAAGTTCACCCTCGCATTTTTATGAATTTCGTTTACTACGTCGGTTTTGCTTATGTTCACAATTCAGTACATTTGTTTTTGAATACGTTTATAATACTGAATGAAAATTTTATAGTGGTTATTATTTATTCTTTAATTATGCCAGCTTCTTTCAATTCTTCAACTATCGATAAAACTTCATTATCATGGTTTGTGTTACCAGCATCTCTGGAAGCAACTAATAGTTTCAATCTCTCAACCAATTCGTTAGGGTCATCCCAATATACCACGTCACTGTTATTTTTGTACTTCTTTAGGGTCGGTAAGCTTCCTCCAGTGTGAAAATTTTCATTTAACAATTCGGAAAATAATGGTTTGACTACTTCACGATATTTTATTCCCTTATCGCCTCTTATTTGCCCATCAGGATTAAAATCTCTCTTATGAACATTTGTATAATGCAGCATGTCCTTATAAACAAGTCTATCTTTGCTCGATATTAATTTTAAATCAGGTTTTCTTCGAAGTAAAAGTTCTTTCAAGCCCGGGGTTAAATTATAGGATTTGTCACCGACTTTAATTAAAATGACACTGTCGTCATTCAAACCATCGATTTTAGAAAATGAGACTTCTGAATTACCCATTAGCAATGTTTTGTTAACACTTCTTATTCCAAACGGTATATTTACACCGTCATAAATATCATGGATATCGCGACCCTCTAGCGACATTTCTAAATCATCCAGTATTTCTTTTGTAGGAGACTTTTGAGGCACTTGGGCAGACTTCAGTTTTGGATCGTAGCAGTCTTCAAACTTTGTAGATGAACTAGTATTAATATCATCCAATTCTATGTCGTCAGAATTTGGAGGTATAGTATTTTGTAAATGCTTAATTTTTTCCATTGATATATTCGAATCGACTAGTGCTTTAAGGGGATCTGTGACGGTTTTTAACATTTTATCAAGCGACAAGTTCATAGAGTGTTTCTGGTTCTTCATTTTTTTTATTTTATTCTTTATGCAATCTACAGACTTCATTAATTCTATTTTAATATTCTTTTCCATGTTGTATGTACAAGTGTACTCAGCCAAAGAAGATATAATACTAAGTTAGATTTATCTGCTATTGATTTATATAATTACACATTCACGCTCATAATTTAAAAAAGCTATCTAAATTCTGTCTGTACCTTCCATTGTTTACTGAGGAGTCTTTGCAAATACTAACAAAGTTATATGGCTCTCTCCAAACTGTACTACAAATATTCTTGAATTGATTCCAGCACATATCAGAACTAACGTGCTCTTCATAAATATGTTTCAAGTTTACATCGTCTTGTTTAAATATTATAAGAAAGTTTACGTTATCACGCAGCAACTGTTTAGGAATTTTAGAGTATGTTTGACATAAATAAAAGCAATCAATATGTTTATGTCTACCCATAGAGAAGTAATTGCGAATGTTTATTTGATTTTCACATGCCACATCATCGAAAATAAATACAGAATTGGTTAGTGCTTCATCAGGAGGTATCACTTCTTTATTATCATTAAATTCATGAAACTTAACCTGATGCACTCTCTTTATAACTTCTCGTAAGAACTTGTATTTTGGTTGAAAGTTAGTTTTCGAGTACAGATAAAGATTTTGGAATTTTAGACTGAAGGGTATGGGTAAATTAGACACTTTTACAGCAGTAATCTAATTTATTTGATATGTTTCGATTCAACAATGCAATCCGTGCTAGCGGCGCGACACAACAACAAAACTTACAAATTACATAGTTAGAGGGCACTGCTCGCGCGCTTCGTCATAGCTTAACACCTCCCCTCGAAGTCGGGAGCAGATCTTCGAAATTTACATACATTCAACCGTCATACCTAAATTATGCAGACATTCATGATGTTTTGTTCCACTCAAACCTTTAGTCAAAACATCAGCAGGCATTCGATCAGTACACAAATATCTAAGATCAATTACACCTTGTTCGCACTTATCGCGAATAAAGTGGTGCCGTACATCAATGTGTTTCGTTCGTGAATGGTAGTTCTTACTTTGGGCAAGTTTAATCGCACCCTGGTTATCGTTGAATAGTATCACACACTCACACTTAACCTCAATGCTATTCAAAACATCACGTAAATACATGGCCTCTTTAGTACATTCGGATATAGCCATGTATTCGGCTTCGGTGCTGGATAAAGCAATGGTCCGTTGCTTTCGCGCTTCCCAGCTGACTGGTGCACCTGCAAAAATAAATGCGAAGCCAGAATAGGACCTTCGATCTACCGCATTCCCTGCCCAGTCTGCATCAACTACACCAAAAAAGGGGCAAGCCGGTTCTTTCATACACTAGCCCGTAATCAGATGTACCTCGCAAATATCTTAACACACGTTTAGCAGCCTTCCAATGTTCAATGTCGTAATTTGTATTGAATTGACTTAAAAAGTTAACGGCATACGCGATATCTGGTCTGGTTGACACTGCCAAGTGCATTAAGGCGCCAATCAAACACTGATACGGGTATTGTTCTATTACATCATTACTAATACACTCAGGCTTCACTAATTTTACATTCACATCTATAGGCGTGATAGCAGGTTTACACTCACTCATACCAAAGCGTTCCAACACTTTATCAATATATGATTTTTGACTTAAGTACACTCTATTTTCATCATCACGACTAAATTCAATTCCTAAACAAGTAGATATTTTCCCCATATCTTTCATTTCAAATGCACTTCCTAACTGTTTCTTTACACTTTCCATCCATACATTATCATTTGCCGCTAGAATCATATCATCGACATATATACCTATTAACATTAGTCGTTCACCCTTTCTCGCAACAAACACACAAGGTTCCTGTGGCAATGATTCAAAACCAATATCATTCAACATTCTGGCTAACCTTTTATACCACTGCAATCCTGATTGTCGCAAGCCGTATAAAGACTTTTTCAATAAACACACACTATCCACACATTCATCAAGAGTTTTATGCCAGCGTTCAGCTGTCTGTAGTATATCCTTGTCTGTTATTATATTCTTCTGCGAACCGACCTTTTCTTTCGCAACTACTTTCTTTAGAACGTCGCTTAACTGATCTGGAATTTCCATATAGACTTCTTCATCTAGTGAACCATTCAGGTAAGCCGTTACTACGTCCATTTGATGTATGTCCAATCCTAACTCAGCCGACAAAGCAGCTATGAGTCTTATGGATGACGATCTCACAACAGGCGAAGACGTCTCATGGAAATCCTCCCCTGGCCGTTGTGAACATCCTTTTGCGACAAGGCGTACTTTCTTGCCAGTACTTTTGGTACTAAACACGAATCTGCTTCCAATAACCTTGCGTTGATTTGGTCGTGGTACAATTTCCCAGGTTTTGTTCTTTATCTGAGACAGATACTCGTTTTCTAGAGCAGATTTCCACAAATTCAAGTCGCTTCTCTTCTCTATATCTTTCCACGTCATTTGTTCTATTATTGCTATCCCTGCACTTATCTGTTCATTCGATTCATCTGATTCATTTTTACTATCTGCAGTATTATTCTCTTTCACTGTGTGATATTCTTTCCGCGGTCTGCCCGTCTGACCAGTACGAGTTAGGCGAGGTCTTCCTCTTCCTCTTTTAGAGGGTTCTATTAAATTTTCCCATGAAACAGTTGATTTCCTTTTTCTATATAATTGACCTCTATCTCCATCTTCTTCTGGTTCATTAATTATTTCAAGTGATCTTCTTGATCTAGCAACATTTTTGTTGGCTTTTAATATCTTACAGTTATCTTCCTTTCTTTTATTGTTCTCATTAGACGCATTCAAATCTATTCTCACTTCTTCTTCATCAGTATCTTCTTCGTCATCAAGTATTTCCTTATATTCATGCCTAAATGCTGTCTCATTCATGAACTTCACGTCACGAGTAACAATAATCTTTCTTGTTGCAGGATCATGTATCCTGTATGCTTTAGATTGAATATCATAGCCCACAAATTCCTAGCTGCGAACGTGACTCAAATTTTCTTTTCGGTTTTCCCTTATCTTTATAATAAGCCTTCGAGCCAAACACATGCATATATATATTATGACAGAGAATGGAGTAGGAGGAACGCTAATCCCAAATATCGGCGCCATCCGCCATATTGTCTTCGTGTGACATGATTCTTTTGTTGATAGATAGGTAGTTGGGTAGTTTAAATCACACACAATACTTGACTCAAACTTCAAACGTTTATTTCTATTAAACCATTTACAAGTTGAGCCACCCGTTCGCAAACATGATTGTTCATAAGGAGAAGAACGGGCTAAGAAACTCCTTACACACTCTTTTAATTCGTGTTACAGTTCTCATTTACACAACGTAATATTGTTCACTTCAAAAACCACTTCATTTCTATACTTCAATTGTTTTCTAATCGCGAGCTAACTAACCCGACTTCTCGTTGTACCTACGCGTGTTCTCTCTGTCCGGGCGGAAGTACCACACCGCCGGTACAGTAATTTATAACATAGTAAGTTCATTAAACCTTACAAACAATACTAGAATACTTCACAATTAATTACTCTAATAATTAAACGATGCCAATATTCATAAATGCAAAGGCATTATTGAGTTAAAACTAATTAGTGGCTTCATTACTTTTTACAACAATGGGATCTTGCTTAAAACCATTTCTGGCAGATCAAAGGATTTAATACAAACAGGTCTTTCACTAATACATTGCTCTGTAAAATAATCTTGTTACTTTTTAGTTTGTAATTAGTTACAGAAACTGATTTAGTTGTAGTTTCAAATTATAAATTGAGTTATTGATCATTAAAATCGTATTCGGCGCCATCTTCCACAATATTGTGGAATGTTGCCTCAATACAAATCTTAGTGTTAAATGTGCAATTGTTGAAATCCCAATTGTCAAATATTTGCTTGTCTTAATTTTAACTATAGTTCTAGCTAGACTTTCGTTTAATAAATTAATCTTCAGAAGATCTTATCACGAGTTCGTGATAAGATCTCAGTACTAGTTAATACAGAGACCATTAGATGGCGCTTATCTCTTCTGTCAATCGATACAGGTCATTGTAATAATTGTTCTTGGAACCCACAGATGGCACGATCAATATTATGATGGATGAGACATTATAAGTTGGTTATTAATTAAATTAACTAATATTCTTAGCAGATAGACGCTCTTGCGGCGACACGGCCATTCTGATCGGTGGTGCGCGCTCTGCACCTGCCGCCGCCGTCACTTTATGGAATTTCGTGGTTGTTATCTGAAATAGTGGAGATAAATTTTGTCGGCAGATTATTGTTACTTTTATTATCCTACAATGTTCATTGAGATGTAGGATTTGGTAACAGAAAGTTTCAGTCAACATAGAAAGCTTGTAATAGATCTGACATCTATTCAGTTTTCTTCATATTTAAAATTAAATGCATTTATAAATCACCTAGACACATGCACAGTTTCAGACTTAAAGCTGCTTGCAATTTTTATTTAAATTTATTGATGATCAGCTGTTAGCTGAATAAAATAATGTTGCCTGGATTATTCAATAACATTTATTACATTGAGTTTATTGATATTGTTTGATCAGCTACTACCTAGCTGAATAGAATATTGTTGCCAAATTATCCAACAACATTAATTGTATTGAGTTTACTGCTATTGTTTGATCAGCTACTAGCTGAATAGAATATTGTTGCCAAAATTATCCAACAAAATTAATTGTATTGAGTTTACTGCTATTGTATGATCAGCTACTAGCTTAATAGAATATTGTTGCCAAAATTATCCAACAACATTAATTGTATTGACTTTATTGCTATTGTATGATCAGCTACTAGCTGAATAGAATATTGTTGCCAAAATTATCCAACAACGTTAACGTTAATTAAATTGTTAATCTTAGTATGAGTTAGGTTTTTAGAACCTCGTTTTACTAGATTCATCTTAAATAAAATTATTGATTGCTTTACATAATCTGTAATTTGTATTTAGAAAGTGTAGTGAAAGTAGCATGTTTTTATTTGTTCATTCTCACGGGAAGGTAATGCTCTGTGATAGACACAAAGTCTTGGATTTGACAGGATAAAAGGATAGGATCAGGAACACCGCTCTGTGATAGACACAAAGTCTTTGATTTGACAGGATTAAAGGATAAGGAGTTTAGGACCATTGCTCCGTGACAGGCACGAAGTCTTTGATTTGACAGGATATAAGGAACCAGGCTCTGGGCGGTTTGTCCGCCGTGGACCCAGCAGGATAACATGAGAGTATTGTTTATTAGATGCCTCCACGGCCGCTAATAGTTTGTTATTTTCATTATCAGTTGCCTCCACGGCTGCTGATAGGATAGTTTATCATGTGTTCTGTTCATTATCAGTTGCCTCCACGGCTGCTGATAGAATATTTTGTCATGTGTTATGTTCATTATCAGTTACCTCCTCGGGTGCTGATAGGATCGTTTGTTGTGTTGTGTTCATTATCAATTGCCTCCATGGCTACTGATAGGATTGTTTGTCATTTGTTGTGTTCATTATCAGTTGCCTCCACGGCTGCTGATAGGATCATTTGTCATGTGTTGTGTTCATTATCAATTGCCTCCGTGGCTACTGATAGGATTGTTTGTCATTTGTTGTGTTCATTATCAGTTGCCTCCACGGCGGCTGATAGGATCGTTTTTCATTTGTTGTATTACTCATTGAGCTAATTGTTTCCTCTATTGATACCAATAGCTGGTTGTGAGTTTTATTATTTTTTACTTTATTAGTTACTGTTAGGAGTACTAATACTTTGTTATTATTATTGTTAGTAGTTGCTTACAATTGGCAGGATTACAAAAACAAAAATGGATACACAACACAATACTCATCACGCATGAGCATCACGTGGGTAGGTTGATTTGGCTATTGTATTAAGCCTATTGATGTAACACTGTAGGTATCAGTGAAGTGTAGCAAGTAGTTTGAAAACTCCTCACCTTTTATGTTAGCTTATGCTGTGTAGACACTGAAACAGTTATCCTTGGTTGGCTGTTTCCATGCTGTTCCTCATTTTATAGCTGGCGACACGGTCATTTGTTCACCAGGCTACAGTCCATGAAGCTGGTTGTTTTTGAAACTGTTGGTCGAATCACATATTTAAGTGATCTCGCTCCACTGTCATTTGCTGAGGTGGTGGTCAACAGGTGGAATGTTGCCACTTTGCATTAAAATAAATTGTATTGGTTGGCTAAAACCAATTGTGATATGCATTGGTAAGCCAGCTTATTCTCAAAGGTGTTCTTATTGACGGTGGTCTAGTACTTCCACACTTGATGTCATCACTATCTTGAGAGTGACTGGGTGCATAGTTTTAGAAGACTCAAGTTCCTTATAGTTGCTTTCAATTTTGTTTCAATTTCTTTGATAGTAGGTTATCGTTTCCTCTATTATAAGACAATTGCTTGGAACCTGAAATGTGAGAAGTCATGCAAGTAAATAACATAACATCACGCCTATAATCCCCGAAAGGTTAGGTAGAGGTGTGCCTAATAGTACACCCACATTTTACCAGTTATGTTTAAATACAATGTAATAGGGGGCGAGCCTATTGCCAACAACTGGGCATAAATCAATAATCTGGGTTTTATCTATGGGCCTCAGTTGCCTGCCAATAAAATGATTGATTGATTGATAAATCCAGACGCTGTGGCTGCTACTGAGCAATTCCTAATCGAAAAACCCAATAACACTTTGCCCCACCTGGGAATCGAATCCAAGACATCGTGCTCAGCAGGTGTGCTTGCGACCACTAGACCAAGGAGGTAGTTAGTGCAGGTAAATAAAGTGCAAGAAAACATGTCCAACATAACATCACACCTGCAATCCCTGAAGGGTTAGGCAGAGGTGTAAATAATACATCCACACTTTGCCAGTCATGCCCGAGCCTCTTGTTTAGCGATATTGCTATTTGCCATTAATATGATTGTCTGGGCTACTACTGAGCAATTCCTGATGGAAAAACCCAATGACACTTTGCCAGACCTGGGAATCGAATCCAGGCCCTCATGCTTTAATAATAAGGCTCATGACCACTGGACCAACAAAGCAGTCCTACTAGTGTTTAAATTAGTTGGAGTGATAAGTTATAAAGTAGGTAATCAATTGTTTTGAAATAATTATTTACTTAGATTAACTTAATTAAACTAAGATGGGAAAGTTAAACTGATCAGAAATACTTTAAAAACTATTGGTTGTGTAATTACACCGACAAAACATTCATGTTTTAACATATTGAAAGCTTTGCCTTCTGTTGATTTATCGCACTAAGATTTCATAGTCACAACTTGTTGAACTAAAACTTGTTTGTCATTTCATTGAAAAGCCCTAAACGTTGCACTTAATGCAAACAATATCTGATTGTGAGACATAAGCCTACAGTGTGAATGTCAAATGTGACTAAGTTCAAATAAAAATTAATATTCTCTATTGAATGTTTGTAGTCACTGCGAATGAAAAGTCAAATACAAGATTTAAAATTTGTTGATACCACTTAGTTAATTATTTGGTAATGCAAGTAATTAAAAAGTTAAATCTGATTCATGAGTTCAGTTTCTAACACATCATTACTGGATTTCAATAATTACATTGAACTCTTAGTAAATGAATTAAATGGAGTGATTAAAGCTGTTGTGTTAACTTATTATTTCACATCCACAGGTGTCAAGTTAAAGGTGGCAAGTTAAAGGTGGCTTTAACCTAGCCAGTGTGTGATGTGACTAGATAAAATATTGTTAACTGTAAATATCTACAGTAACAAAATACTAAAATTTATAAAAGCAAAATACTTCCCGGGATTGATGTGGGTATCCAGCAGCAGGTTTATTTATTGTTATGCTTTCCCGGTGTCCAATCTTTATTCTGCTGTTCGGTCATTCTGTGCTGTTAATGTTAGTCATTTTGAGTGCACTATTAAGTTGTCCGTCACATACAACTTCATTGTTTGTTTAGAGATGTTGCATTTTCATAATGTGTTCTTAGGGTCTGACTTGGGTTGTGTGTTCAAGTTGCAGTAAGCCATAATATTATCATGTTAATGACTGTCAGCCACTTGGATAAAAATGCAGCCAACACTTTGACTGTCATAGTCTGCAGTATCTTCCTGTCCATTGCCACTTAACACCGTACATTAGTTGTGGCAGCAAAGTCGCTCGCTCTTGGAAAGCATCATGTTTACGATTCATCAAGTCTTAAGGCACGCCCTCGGCCATGACCATGCAAGTAGGTTTCGCAGTTCCATGTAAGTCTTCGGATGTCCGGCATGCATGAGCAGCGCGCAAGAGTTATCACCTCTTCTGATATTATGACAGAGAATGGAGTAGGAGGAACGCTAATCCCAAATATCGGCGCCATCCGCCATATTGTCTTCGTGTGACATGATTCTTTTGTTGATAGATAGGTAGTTGGGTAGTTTAAATCACACACAATACTTGACTCAAACTTCAAACGTTTATTTCTATTAAACCATTTACAAGTTGAGCCACCCGTTCGCAAACATGATTGTTCATAAGGAGAAGAACGGGCTAAGAAACTCCTTACACACTCTTTTAATTCGTGTTACAGTTCTCATTTACACAACGTAATATTGTTCACTTCAAAAACCACTTCATTTCTATACTTCAATTGTTTTCTAATCGCGAGCTAACTAACCCGACTTCTCGTTGTACCTACGCGTGTTCTCTCTGTCCGGGCGGAAGTACCACACCGCCGGTACAGTAATTTATAACATAGTAAGTTCATTAAACCTTACAAACAATACTAGAATACTTCACAATTAATTACTCTAATAATTAAACGATGCCAATATTCATAAATGCAAAGGCATTATTGAGTTAAAACTAATTAGTGGCTTCATTACTTTTTACAACAATGGGATCTTGCTTAAAACCATTTCTGTCAGATCAAAGGATTTAATACAAACAGGTCTTTCACTAATACATTGCTCTGTAAAATAATCTTGTTACTTTTTAGTTTGTAATTAGTTACAGAAACTGATTTAGTTGTAGTTTCAAATTATAAATTGAGTTATTGATCATTAAAATCGTATTCGGCGCCATCTTCCACAATATTGTGGAATGTTGCCTCAATACAAATCTTAGTGTTAAATGTGCAATTGTTAAAATCCCAATTGTCAAATATTTGCTTGTCTTAATTTTAACTATAGTTCTAGCTAGACTTTCGTTTAATAAATTAATCTTCAGAAGATCTTATCACGAGTTCGTGATAAGATCTCAGTACTAGTTAATACAGAGACCATTAGATGGCGCTTATCTCTTCTGTCAATCGATACAGGTCATTGTAATAATTGTTCTTGGAACCCACAGATGGCACGATCAATATTATGATGGATGAGACATTATAAGTTGGTTATTAATTAAATTAACTAATATTCTTAGCAGATAGACGCTCTTGCGGCGACATATATAACTGTAGGTTTCTTTCCTCTCCACAGTGTAAAAGGTATTTTGACCATTTAAGGCTGTTGTTGGACACCGGTTTCTTATATAATTAGCAGTATTTACCGCTTCAGCCCAAAATGAAGGAGGACTTCCGGCTTGATGCTTCATACATCGTGCCAAATCGACCAATGTCCTGTTCTTTCTTTCGGCAATACCATTCTGTTGAGGTGTATATGGCGCCGTCAATCTTCTTCTAATTCCAGCCATCTTCTTCTAATTCCAGCCTTCTTCAGATAATCATCAAACTCATTATTCACATATTCTCGACCGTTATCAGACTGAAGATTCTTTATTTTCTTCCCAGTTAAATTCTCTGCATAGGCTTTATAAGTTTTGAACACGCTTAAGACGTCACTTTAACTCGCAATGAAGTAGATTTCACACCATCTAGATTTATCATCAATGAAAGTAACAAAATATTTCTTACCGCCATACGACTGATGATTCATGGGGCCACAAACATCACTATGCACTATTTCTAGTAATTCGGTGGTACTATCTTCTCCTTTCTTTGGAAAAGGCGTGCATGTCTGTTTTTCACTAATACAAATCTCACATTGGGACAACTTTTCGCCATCCTTAAATGTTAGCCCGTGTACTAAACTATTGTTCGCCATAGTTTTCAAGTCGCGTTCGTTGAGATGTCCGAGTCGTTGGTGCCACATGTCTATTGAATTCATAACTGCTTCAATATTATTAACAGAATTCTTACTCATTCGAACATGGTACAGATTTCCAACTCTTTTTGCACGCATATGAATTTTATCATTGTCATCAATCACAATCGCATCATTCTTCCTAAAGTGAACCTCGAACCCGCGATCAGTCATCTTAGCCACTGATAATAGGTTTGTTCGTAAGTCGGATACGTAGAACACTTTTTCTATATTAATCTGGCGTTCTTCACTGCCCGTGTCTACAGAAATCTTGACCTTACCAGTCCCAGTAATTTGTGTTCTGTCGCTATTAGCTAAATTTAGCTCTGAATCTAGCTGCGTAAAATCCTCGATCATTTGCTTCTCGTTGCACATATGACCTGTGCATCCACTGTCAATGCACCAAATAGGATTTACTTTCTCACCTTGCATATTATAACCTCTTCGATAGTACTGAACAACATTGTTGTCTTTTGCTCTTTGTCGTCTCTATTTTCCAAACTCTGTGCACTTTGTTTATTCTTGTTGATATACTTAGTTCTGCAGTCTCTCGCAAAATGCCCACGACGACCACAACGATGACATTCAAAATTATTTTTATTGCCGTGGTTGTCCTTTTCATGATTCTTCTTCAGATTGGCATTTTTATTTTTATTGATACGTTTGACGAACATAGCTCCCTGATCAGCTGTCTTTGACTTACGAGCTTCATGATCCTCGATAATCTTCACTTTTAACGTTTCCGTTGATGGTAAATCATCGCGTGATTCCATTGCCGTTCTAAACATGGCGAATGAATCCGGTAAACTATATAACAATAAAATGGCTAATAGTTCGTCTATAACTATTAAACCGATTTCTCTCAATTTCTTGACTGCATCAAAAAAATCCGAGATGTGTTTCTTCAAATCATCATCTTCTTGCATACGAGTCAGTACCAGTTTCTTCAACAAAGAGGCCTTTCTAGCAGGACCGCTGGACTGATACATAGATTTCAGTTTTTCACAAATGGCCTTGGAACTTTCCAAACCATCCAATGCGGCCAATTCACTTGGACTTACCGCTAACAGTATGTCGGCTTCGGCTTTTCTGTCCATTTTCAACCATTCAGCATATTTTGGATCATTTAACTGCGGTTTGGGCAATAATCCCGAAACAAACTCCCATAAGTCATTTTTAATTAATATAGCCCGCATGTGAATTTTCCATGTATCATAATTATCACCAGTAAGTCGATCAATCTTTATAGATGTAGCCATAATGAAGTTTCTTCAACTCCAAAATCAAAACAATAGCAATGAATAAAAATCTTCGTGACAAAAGTTTAGTAAACAAACGGCGACGGCGAACGTAACTTGAAAGTCCGCGTTACACTAATTGACCTTCACTTAACTACACGCGTTTATAACTTTTAATTACGATGAACTGTTTTGGTTCAAATCACTGCAATTGTTCACTAATATGTCCTGTTTTTTACTCACTGACTGTTCCTGGGCCCATAACCTGAAGGGTATGGGTAAATTAGACACTTTTACAGCAGTAATCTAATTTATTTGATATGTTTCGATTCAACAATGCAATCCGTGCTAGCGGCGCGACACAACAACAAAACTTACAAATTACATAGTTAGAGGGCACTGCTCGCGCGCTTCGTCATAGCTTAACATAGACCATTCTCATGTAACAATAAACTAAGCACTACGTTTGTTTTTCCACAATTTGAGGGACCACATATAATACAACGAATCGTATTTGGTAACAGTATGCTATGCCTTATGTGGTTATCAGAGTCACCAAGATTGATATGATTAACATTAAGTGATGTGTGTTGTTTGATCAACTTCATTTTGACTATTAATTCAATTTTACCCATACATAGATATATAAAGCCTAAGTTTAATAAAAAAACAAATAATTGTGATTGGTTTAAAGTTGTCATGTGAAATGTAAAGCGAACGTATTATTCGGTATACCTACTAATAGTGCTTATCCATTTCATGTTTATATCTGATGTAAATAATAATAAGTTAGCATGGTATTTACATTCGTGATCTTATAGATTATTAAAATGAAGAACACTGTAAGGCCATAACAAGAATAAAATATTATGCATCAGTTATAAATGTTTTATTCAGATATTATAAATTTAGGTAAATACGAAAATCAACACTAAATTATTAATAATTAATTGCTATACTTATCCTAATTATGAACAAAGATTATAATAACATTACAATGTATTAATATAAACATTCATAAATTAGTTCTCAAAATAAAGTTTCACAGTGACCCCAAGGTAAAGTTTCAATTAGGTTCGTGAGTATTTGTCTCTTATCATCATTTCTATTTAATACTACTTTATGAATTTCTTGAGAGTATAGTACATGCTTGAGTGATTTAATTATATTCATTTTACATTTGAAATTGACATTATTTGTTAAAGCTTTACTGCAGTGAGATAATTTTAATCGATTGGTAACAGCTTTAGTTATTCCTTTTGCTTTTGTGATGCGAGTTTTTGAAGTGATTATACAATATAGTTTAGCTCTCAGTCCCACAAATTCGCTTATGATGTCACCCCCGAGTTCATCTTTAAATAGTCCTGGAATTTTAGTATTTACTCTTGGCATGGTGTAACAATTATCAGTCTGGAAAATACTCGTATCAAATTTTGAGATATCATTTTTTATGTCTTCATAAAAATCCTCTGTATTTATAAAATAAAGGAGGCTGTCCGTGTCTGTATAACACAGTTTTGCGCGAGTTTTATATTTATTTTTAATAAAGTTATAGTGAAATTTATATAAATGTTCCTTTGGGAATTCTAGAACTGTAAACCCAATATAGATAGGACGATCTAAAATAATTTTTTCAGGAGTTAATTGAATAGCAACAAAATTTTCCGAAAAGATCGCAATACTTTTCAGATTTGGTTTTGCAATTAATTTTTCTGCACCGTAGTGCTTGTTAGTTTTATTATTGTAATCATTCCACATGGTAACTAATTTAACATTAACCTGTTTGCGCCTATTTTCAATAGTTTTCCCAAATATAGCATTATTAAGGAGTTTGAAAAAGTCTTTCTCAAATACGGTATTTGAAGCTTGACGCAATGTAGTATTCAAGTCAATATATTTTTGTAAATAATTTTCTTGTCTAAAAGTTAAAACACGGTGAATTTTTTTCAAAATGAATCCATTCAATAAACATGCCTTTAAATGAACGTAATGTATTACATAGTTGAATTTGTCGTATAAATTAGCGATTAATTTTGGTGTTTTGCCTCCAGGAGGAGAGAATCTCTCGGGCGCAAAAGGTAAATCACTATGCGTATTATGTAAACTCTCAGGATATATTAAATCAACTTCTAAAATATACCCATATTCAGAATCATCTGATATTGATAAGACATTTATTGTGTTAATCTCATCAATTGTCAAAAAACGGAAATCTGAAATAGGCATTTTCTTTGTCATTGCGTAACCATATAAATTGTTACAGTCAAGATAAACCAAATAAGTTGATTTTTGAGAAGCATCATAATTTGGTAAATATTTATTATTAGCTTGAGCATGGCGAAGAGAACATTGTGCCAAGCCTCCACGTATTCCCTTTTCCAAAAATTCATACATTTCTAAACTATGAATTAATTCCAATTTAACGCCTGTGTACAGTAGCATTGCATCCCAGCTTAAACTAGGTGCAGTAATGTAATATGTTGGATCAAGTTGATAATGATTCAGACAAGTCTGTCTAAATTTCTCGAAAACGTCAGTAAGAAGTAATACATCGGACTTTAAATATAAATCTGTATATTCACCAAGTGATTTCATATTAAAAGACTGCCAAATAGATTGTGCGTGTGCGTATTCATCATCGCTAATATGTTTACAATTCAAACTGTTATAGAAACAAACTTTCGATGGAAGTTTAGTCTCGTTATATTTTGAGTATGCATTCATATAATCATAGGGATAAATTCCTTTTTGTCGTAACAACTTTAACTGATTATAACTAATATCTGGAAATCCTTTTGATAAATTAACAAAGTCGGTTTCATTCAAATTATTTACTAATGTGCTTAAACTTGAATTAAGAAATTGATAAGAATCTATGAACTTTACTTGAATAGGCCTTGATTTTAATGCATTCTTAGTATGGAGGATTTTTGTGAATGACATATACCTTTCTTTGGTTTTTGGTATAATTTTAAAAGCGCCTTCATACTTCGATAGTTCTTTTATAAATAGGTGAGAGTCATAGCCGGATAGGTTATGAAATATAACAGGCACGAAAGGGCAAACTCTTAACATTAAATTACAGTGAGAGTGTGCTGCGCCTCGATATTGTGATGTAATGTGGTCATGATCCATTACTTTATCGTCAAATAGCAAATAATTACAGATATGACATGTAGTGGCATTTTTGTAATCGTTTTCTTGCTCCTTAGTTAAAGGTGTCATAGGTATTTTATTTAATAAGATACTGTGAATGTACTCCAAATCTTTTATTAAATATTTAATAAATACTTCTACGCAATCGGCTCCTCTATAAGTAACATACTTATTCAGATCCGTATTGTGTGAACAACAAATAAAGTAACCAAAACATGAAGGTTCGTGAACCTTATATGTACGAGTATTTTCAGTTACATTTATGTCGCAGTTTAGTAAAAGACTTTCAAAGTCGGCGTATATAACGAAATTAATTTTTTGTTTTCTTTCGAAGTTCTTAAATTGAAGAATACTATTTTTTTCAGGTAAAATTGTCAAAATTTTAGGACATTTATTATGGGCACTATATTTGGTTTCACTCGTGAAAACTTGTAAGCATGTCTCACATAGGTACATTTTACCTTTATGTTTACTTATTTGACGTCTGATCAATCTCAATAGATTTTTTATCAAGCAATAATGCCCGTTGCCTTTCTGTACAAAGTACAATAAATTGATATGCTGGTTTTTTCTTAAACTTGTCACATATAAAGGACCAGTAACCATGTTTTTATTATCTAATCCATATATATTAATACTTATGCGGGGATTTAAATTTTCAAATATTTTAATATCTTTACTTGATGGGGGAAATGATAGACCATCTATATTTAAAACTTTTGAAAAATGTGGATACGAACTTGTTCTGCAAACATTCATTTGGGTCGGATATAATGCTGCGACGATACTCCATAAAAAGCAGTAGTTATCGCTGTTTTTAATATTTAAACAACTTCTAGTTTTTTTTATTACTTGCGGCAAATCTATATAGGTGCCACCTTTTAACGGAGAGTATTTGTTAATGTTAATTTCTAGATGACTTATAAAGAAACAAGACCAACCAGATTCACGATGTTGGAACTCTGAGAGCTTTCTATCAAAAGTATTTATTGTTTTCAAATATAATTCATTTATATCTGTATTATTATATACAATTTCATATTTTGTGTTAAATGATTTAAGATGTTGCTCATCAGATTTCGGAAGAATGAAATAAGCAAAAAGCTCAAAGTTTAATTTAACACAATTATGTTTTATCAAACAATCGTTAATTAGTCTTATGACCGTATGTCGATTATCCATTAGGAATTCCTCAGGTGTTAAGTATTCCAATGATGGATTCAGTTTGTAACTTATTATTCTCTTTTTAACAGCCGTGGATATTATATCAATATTTTCAATTTCAGTTTTTAGTATGCAATTAGATTTGTGCAAATTCGTTCTCAAATGATACTGATATTCAGTTTTAGGTATTTCAATGTGACATTTCTGACATTTTATTATTATATCATTGTTATTTGTTCTGATTCCGGGTCTAGGTGTAACTGTAAAAAAGAAAAAAAAGAAAACAATGAACATTAAATCAAATTCAATATAATATGAATTACTATTACTTAATTTCTATAGTACGATTACATGATATATTTATATGCCTAAGTAAGTACCATCTAAGATTGCTATTGCATTAGAATAGATTTACATCTTCGATCTATTTAAGAAATAGATTTATAAACATGTAAGTATAGCAATAGTGTATGTCTATAATAATGAAATTGCGATCTGCCTAATAATAGTTACATTATTTTACTATTAAGTGATATAAAAATTAGAAGAGAGTAATACAAAAAAAAAAGTATCTAAGTGAATGGACATTTTTTTAAATTAAGTCCTAGTTCAATAATAGTTACTTACAAATGTTGGTGGGCACTTAACATACTCTTTACGTGTAGCCACAATAAAATTAGACAAAAGTTGCCAAGCATCTGCATTGTCAAAGGTCTGATTTTTAAGTGTGACAATTGCTTGGCGCCACCTATTCATTGGCGGAACTTTCTCTATTTCATCGCACCGGTATATTTTCAAATCAATATAGTGCGTTCCCGGTTTGTTTTCATAGATTTGGCGCGAATGGCCGTTTGCAAGGCGTCGTGTTATATATGAAGTTAACGGTGTTTTACCAGTAACTGCAGGGAGCTCTTTCTCGTCGTCCTCGCTATCGGTTCCAAACAGATCGTAGACTGTGCACTTCTTCGGGGGGATGGGTTTGATATGTGGCTTCTTTGAAGTTGATGGACGGGTCAGCGCCGGCGAACGCGCCGATGACTGCACGGCAGGCGTCGCGGTAGTGGACGGACTTGCTCTCGATGGTGACGACCACGATTCTCGTGCCGGCTCCGTCATGCGAGTTGATGTGTGCTTCCTTTTCCGTCCGTCGTGCTTCTTTTTTGGAACCTGAGGTTCCTCGTCGGCATCGGAGGGAAAAAGGGTCTCGGCGTTTTCGTGCGACCTGAAATGGACAGAAACAAATAAATATTAATATAATCAAGTAATTATTCAAGCGCACATCCCAGTTTGATATAATTATCAGATAGGTACACTACACTAATTTATTATCATTTTATCATATCTATCTACACCTAATATTGAAATACATCTTTTTAGAATACTCTAGTACACCACAATACTATATCGTTCTCGATTAACTGTACAACATAAATTGAAGAGCAGATTTATTGCTGGTAGGCCCCTTGGCGCTTAGCTGTTGCTGCAACTACTTACAACACATTGCTACTACTGCGATAGTAAAAAAATAAGTAAGTAAATTTTTAATTAAAGAACTACTTACATGTTTCCTCATTGCAGGTTGATTCTTGGTAAGTACTTGATGTTAATCTGGAGCTCCTGGTAGTTGAAGTGATGCACCTAATTCACTCTCCAATGTGTAAATAGCCGGGATTCACGTGAGGTGTTTCCATATATGTAATGCACGGGTGACCCTAAAATCCTGACTCAGGACTTCTTCACGGAACAAATGCTTTGCAATCATAACCAGATCTACAAATCTCAACCTTAAATTATGATATCTAAAGTATACATTAATATTTGAATAGGTATATAGTAGCTACATTCCAAGTCTTACATACTAGTTAAATACCGCGACTTCGTTTATATAATATTTATTTTATTACATTACATTATTATTAATTTATTCTATACTAATAGACTGCCTCGTTTGTTCGTTTGTTTTCGAAATGTGGGTGTACTACTAATCCTTCGGGGGATAACAGGCGTGATGTTATGATATGTCTATACTAATATAACACAGTAAGAGAATTACCTGACTGTGTCATGCAAAACGACGCCGCGACGGTGACATTACCGGAGAAATTACCTTTCCTTTGGTGATTAAAAATTATAAGTTTGAAGAATAAGATAATAATGGTAGGCAAAACTAGGAGTAACAATAGTATGTCGATATTGCTATTTGTTTTTATCCATCTCCTTAAATGAAATTAGAACTTACATTGCAAATTAGACATACTACTTACATGCGATGGTTTTGCTTGCCGAATATTCTCAATAAAACTGTATGAAAAAATTACAGTGAACAACCGTACAGTAGTGTTTATTTTATCCATATATATAAATATGTCGCAGATCGCTAATGGAATGTCAAGCGTTTATCATAATTTTAGTTTAGTTTAATTTAATTTGATTTTTGGTATGGCAATGCTTGAGTGTGTTTAGTCGATTAAAGTTATCGTTTGTCATTTGGATGTTGAAAAAAAAGGCGGTAGACTTGTGCAGTTGGCGCATTCAAATTGAAATCGTTGTGACGAACGGCTAACTTGGCTAACCTCACTACATTCCATTTTATTTGAATTCAATCCAACATTATTTCTTCAATCTTTTGTTATTATTTTATTGTAAAGTGTTTTAAACAGTAAAGTTTAGTGTACCGAACAGTGCCTGTGTATTATTTGACGTCGGACTCCACGTTCCATCATGACCGACCAACAAGACAGCGAAGACATGCCTCTTCTGTCGTCATCAGAAGTGAGATGCCCACGTGCTTCCCGACCCGAACCTGATGGAGACGAAAAATGGCGCATGATGTTCGAGCAACAGAACCAAAACTTTCTCGCGCTGTTGCAAGCAATGTCACCTGCTTCAAACAAGAAAGTGCAGCTACCTGAGTTCGATCCCGAAAAACCAAACGTCGATGCACGTGCGTGGGTCACCACCGCTGATATGTGCATGGCAGATTGTGAGCTGCAAGGTGCATCACTCATGATTACTTTGAGCAGGGCGCTGAAGGGCCAAGCATCGTCATGGTTGTCACAGATTTCGTTTCCTGGTATGACATGGAATGAATTCAAGGACTTATTTGTTGCAAGATATGATTGCCCTGAAACACCTGCCGCTTCCCTTATAAACCTAAACAATAGTGCACCAAAAGAAGGGGAGTTCATCTGTTCCGGCGAAGCCCAAGGACACCAGCTCCGTCACCTGCTTCCGGTGCAAGAGCCGAGGCCACTACGCAAACCGTTGTCCAGCAGCAGCCCAGGGTTCCGGCAGCGGCGGCACTGGTGGTGGCGCTGGTGCAGCTCCTGAAAAATGCCGTGTGGACTTGTGCGTGGTTAACGCGCCTACCGGTATACTCCGTCACGCTGGTGAGTCTTTTAGTTTTTGTTATGATTCTGGAGCAGAGTGTTCATTAATGAGAGATTCATTTTAGTTAATGTTGATATTGGTAACATTAGTTTGGATATTGTTTTTCATGTTTTACCTGATGAATATCTTCAACATGACATAGTGATTGGACGTGAAATTTTGATTAATGACTTGGTAATTAACATGACGTCTAGAACTTTAACCTTTTTGAAAAATTTACCTAATGTGAATACCGTAAGTGTAGAGTCGAGTGTAGAGTCGAGTGTAGAGTCGAGTGTAGAGTCGAGTGTAGAGTCGAGTGTAGAGTCGAGTGTAGAGTCGAGTGTAGAGTCGAGTGTAGAGTCGAGTGTAGAGTCGAGTGTAGAGTCGAGTGTAGAGTCGAGTGTAGAGTCGAGTGTAGAGTCGAGTGTAGAGTCGAGTGTAGAGTCGAGTGTAGAGTCGAGTGTAGAGTCGAGTGTAGAGTCGAGTGTAGAGTCGAGTGTAGAGTCGAGTGTAGAGTCGAGTGTAGAGTCGAGTGTAGAGTCGAGTGTAGAGTCGAGTGTAGAGTCGAGTGTAGAGTCGAGTGTAGAGTCGAGTGTAGAGTCGAGTGTAGAGTCGAGTGTAGAGTCGAGTGTAGAGTCGAGTGTAGAGTCGAGTGTAGAGTCGAGTGTAGAGTCGAGTGTAGAGTCGAGTGTAGAGTCGAGTGTAGAGTCGAGTGTAGAGTCGAGTGTAGAGTCGAGTGTAGAGTCGAGTGTAGAGTCGAGTGTAGAGTCGAGTGTAGAGTCGAGTGTAGAGTCGAGTGTAGAGTCGAGTGTAGAGTCGAGTGTAGAGTCGAGTGTAGAGTCGAGTGTAGAGTCGAGTGTAGAGTCGAGTGTAGAGTCGAGTGTAGAGTCGAGTGTAGAGTCGAGTGTAGAGTCGAGTGTAGAGTCGAGTGTAGAGTCGAGTGTAGAGTCGAGTGTAGAGTCGAGTGTAGAGTCGAGTGTAGAGTCGAGTGTAGAGTCGAGTGTAGAGTCGAGTGTAGAGTCGAGTGTAGAGTCGAGTGTAGAGTCGAGTGTAGAGTCGAGTGTAGAGTCGAGTGTAGAATTACGTACCATTTTAAATGTAGAGTCAGATGCAGTTAAATTTAATGGCATTAATACCGACGTTTCTCCGGATATCAAAGCAAGATTGATTTTAATTTTAAGTCAATTTTCAAGTAACTTTATTATTGGAACACCTAGCTCTCCTGCAAATACTGACCCTATGGAAATACGACTTAAAGATCCAAATAAAACGGTTTATCGTCGTCCTTATCGATTGAGTCCCCAGGAAAGACAGGTAGTGCGCAATAAAATTGAAGACCTGCTCTCCTCTAAAGTGATCCGCCCAAGCTCGTCCCCTTTTGCCAGTCCTATTCTTCTGGTGAAGAAGAAGGATGGCAGCGACCGCATGTGCGTTGATTATCGCGAATTAAACGATAACACTGTACCTGACAGATTTCCATTGCCAATGATTTCCGACCAAATGAATAGGCTTCACGGTACTCATTACTTCACTACTCTAGATATGGCTAGTGGATTTCATCAGATACCAGTTCATCCAGAGTCCATTGAACGTACCGCATTTGTTACGCCCGACGGGCAATACGAGTATTTAGCCATGCCATTCGGTTTGCGCAATGCCCCTTCGGTTTTTCAACGTGCAGTGACAAAAGCCTTAGGAGAGCTTGCAAATACGTTTGTCGTGGTCTACATGGATGATTTAATGGTCGTAGCCTCAAATGTGGCTAGTCACTTATATCTGTACATTAACCTAGGATGTTGTATTTTTTATTGTAGGTTCCTACTAATATAATAAAACGATTTGCAAAATTTCAACCGTCGGAAATGAATAGTTTCGGAGATATTAATTGTAGAATTATTGATGGCATTGTATTGAAAACGACGATATTTCACACCACAGACTATTTTGGTTCACACCACATACTATTTTGGCATAGAATATAACGTACGTGTGGAATGTGCAGTGAGCAAAGCACACAATGCTATTACAAAAAAAAACTGACACTATAGAATTGGTCAATTAATGTGCGTGTAATTTAAAAGTAAAGTAAATGTAGCCTTACAACGAACTTGAATTCAGAACCGAATTTGTCAACCCCGACACGCCGTGGTCTTGGTATGTCCTACCCCTAGAGTGTTTTTTAGAGCCCGGAGGCGCGGAGGGAGGGCAGCCCCAGCCTGCCGTGACAAAGGCGCAGGCATCGCGCGACCCGTAGGGACCGAGGCTGGTCGCCACCGGAGGTGGCGACCAACAAGCCGAAGGTGCGGAGGGGAGCGTGATCGCCTGTGACTTTGTTACGCAAAGGCGAAGGGGCTGCTATTCCCGCAGCGCCGGAGATAAGGCAGAAGTACTGGTTCTTACTCCCCTACCCTTTCCTCCCTGAAAAATAGGGACAGAAAAAGTAAGGTTACAATTTAACAAAAAAAAAATGGTAACTCCGACCGAAACTACAGGGCGGGGGTACTCCTCTCCCCCTCCGCCCCCATCAGCAGGTGTCCCGTATGTATAAAATTACTGATTTTAAAGCTGGTATTAGTATAACTCAAAAATAAATATATCCCTTTTAAAAATCATTAAAAAAAAACTATGCATTTCCGACGAATTTCCCCCCCCTCGGGGGGTTCCTATGACCCTCCCCTTCCTTCCCTACCCTCCCCCTCCCCCTACCTACATGTACTTATATAAGTGACCTTCCTCAAATGTCGATCAAGCTCTACATAGGTTGCAATTAGTTTTAGATGTTTTGACAAAGGCTGGATTTTCATTTAATTTAAAAAAGTGTTCTTTTCTCAAACAAAAGGTTGAGTACCTAGGTTTCGAGGTTAGCTGTGGTGAAATTAGACCTAACCCTAAAAAGATAGAAGCCCTAGTTGCTCTCCCTCCCCCAAAGACTGTTACTCAGTTACGACAATTTATTGGTCTGGCGTCGTACTTTCGTCAATTCATCCCAAAGTTCTCGCAGATCATGGCACCTCTTTATGCACTGACAAGTGTCTCTAAAGGTAACATTATATGGGCCCCTTCTCACGAGACTGTTAGGCAAACTATTATCTCTGCCTTAACCAACCACCCAGTTCTGACTATATTTGACCCAAACTGTCCCATGGAATTGCACACAGATGCAAGTTCGTTAGGGTATGGTGCAATTTTGATCCAGAAAAAGGATTCCAAACGTTGCGTGGTCGCCTACTATAGCAAACGTACCACAGCTGTGGAGTCTAAATACCACTCATATGAGTTGGAGACTCTCGCAGTTGTGAATGCGGTTAGGCATTTTAGGCACTACTTGTACGGTAACCATTTTACAGTCATGACCGATTGTCACGCTCTTGAATCCACTCGTAAAAAGCTGGATCTCACACCTAGGGTTCATAGGTGGTGGGCATTTTTGCAGTCGTTTGACTTTAACATTATTCATGTTGATGGCAAGCGGATGCAACATGCCGACTTTTTCTCTAGAAATCCCGTACCTGACAAGACCCCATTCACAAAGGTAGAGCAGAAGCATATGAATATCACAAATCTCTCTGCCAATTGGTTGCTGGCCGAGCAACAACGTGATAATGAGATTTCTGAGCTTATTGCTAAACTTAAAGATGGGAATCTTGGCAATGATATCGCAAAAACATACGAGATCAGATCTGGGGTTTTGCATCGTAAGATACAGCGCAAAAATAGGAGTCTATGTCTACCTATAGTACCTAGAGCTTTGAGATGGTCTATCGTTAGCACCACTCACGAGTCCCTTATGCACTTAGGATGGGAGAAAACCCTTGAAAAAATGTACGACTTGTATTGGTTTGAGCATATGGCTAAATTTGTTAGGAAATTTGTTGAGAGTTGTGTTGTTTGCAAAATTTCCAAATCGCACTCAGGCAAATTTTCAGCGGAATTACATCCCATTCCTAAAATTGCGATACCTTGGCATACCCTTCATATTGATGCTACAGGTAAGTTAAGTGGCAAAAATGATAAGAAAGAGTATGTCTTTGTTCTGATTGACGCCTTCACAAAATATGTGCTGCTACATCACACCCTGAACATAAATAGTGCTAGTGCTATTCGTGCTTTAAAAAATTGTGTGACCTTGTTTGGAGCGCCGACGCGAGTAATCGCAGATCAGGGACGTTGTTTTGCAAGTACCGACTTCCGCGAGTTTTGTTCCTCTCGTAATATTAGTTTGCACTTAATTGCTACTGGTAGTTCCCGCGCGAATGGTCAGGTAGAGAGGGTCATGAGCACTCTAAAAAATATGCTCACGGCAGTAGAGACTAGCAAGGATCGTTCATGGCAAGACTCTCTCCCGGATGTGCAGTTAGCTCTGAATTGCACTATGAATAGAGTAACCAAACACAGCCCTCTAGAACTTATCATAGGTAAAGTCGCACGTCCTCTCTTTTCCGATGAGCCCGAAATTAGTATCGACGAAGTAAGGTCTGATGCTGTCGTTAACATGGACAGGAGTGCACAGTATGAGAAAGCAAGATTTGATTCCAATAAATCTAAGTTTGATCGGTTTGTCGTAGGTGATTTTGTTCTCTTAAAAAATGAAGAGAGAAATCAGACAAAACTAGACCCTAAGTATAAAGGTCCATTTAAGGTCGTTGAAGTATTAGACGGTGACAGATACAACTTAAAATCGTTAACAAGTAATCGCCATTATAAATATGCTCACGATCGTCTTAGGAAAATGCCTGATTCTAATGTTCCAATGGAAATTAATGATGATGTAATGAATGATCCTGTTTAATTTTTGAAATTGTAAATCTTTTATTTCTGTCATTACCTTTTCTTAATACGTTATCGCTGGTTAAGCGAGTTGATTATGTTGGCTATCGCTGGTTAAGCGGTAGTGGTGTTATCGCTGGTTAAGCGGTAGTAGTGTTATCGCTGGTTAAGCGAGTTATGTTGACTATCGCTGGTTAAGCGTTAGTAGTGTAATCGCTGGTTAAGCGGATTATGTTGGCTTCCGCTGGTTAAGCGTTAGCTGTTGAATCGCTGGTTAAGCGTATTATGATGAGCTTTCGCTGGTTAAGCGTTAGTGGGTTAATATCGCTGGTTAAGCGTTAGTGGGTTAATATCGCTGGTTAAGCATTATTATTATCACTGGTTAAGTGATAGGATTTGTAACGCTGGTTAAGCGCTACAATGTTAAGTACTGGTTAAGTACTTCAGTGATTTACACTATTGTGTAAATAGTGATGCATGGTGCTGGTTAAGTACTGTGGATTTGTTTGGTAGAGTCATAATACTCTATTTTGTGCTTTTTGTATTCCTTAATTTTTGTTTGTTATGTTTGGTTTACAATCAATTAAGCATTAAACGTAATACTAAACGGTTTAATTTGACCCAATTATTTTTGTGATAATGTCCCTGACGTGGGTCAGGATAGCCGAGTGAATTAGTCACTTTTCTGGATTATTTGTCTATTCAGGTACCTCATCCCACGAGGTCGTGTGAAGGTCAGAAATGGCCGTGTCGCAGATCGCTAATGGAATGTCAAGCGTTTATCATAATTTTAGTTTAGTTTAATTTAATTTGATTTTTGGTATGGCAATGCTTGAGTGTGTTTAGTCGATTAAAGTTATCGTTTGTCATTTGGATGTTGAAAAAAAAGGCGGTAGACTTGTGCAGTTGGCGCATTCAAATTGAAATCGTTGTGACGAACGGCTAACTTGGCTAACCTCACTACATTCCATTTTATTTGAATTCAATCCAACATTATTTCTTCAATCTTTTGTTATTATTTTATTGTAAAGTGTTTTAAACAGTAAAGTTTAGTGTACCGAACAGTGCCTGTGTATTATTTGACGTCGGACTCCACGTTCCATCATGACCGACCAACAAGACAGCGAAGACATGCCTCTTCTGTCGTCAAATATATATTTTTAGTAAACAATAAGATGTTTGGCGCCGTGATGTCTTGAGGTTTCTATTTCACCATACCATTTTTGTTCAGGATATCAACATATAACAAAAATGTACGACTTTGAACTCTATGGGTTTAAATTAAATAATATATAAATTGAAACAAATAAGTTAAAATCGATCATTCAATTTCTGCATGTGAGTCCTCCTGACTGGGTACAACATTATTATCGTGAAAGGTAAGTGTTAATTTAATAAAAATAAATATTTTAAATATTTCTTCGACAGTTCTTATTATAACTAAGAATAAAAATAAAAGCATTAATAGGTAATCATTATTTAGTACCAGGTCTGATGGTACACCACTGTCAGTATTTATTTCTACATAACACTATGTTTCAACCTTAATTGTTGTTTTTTTTTCTAGGTGTTTTAAAAAGTCTGGACAAAGAATTAACTATGTCACTCTCACCAGTCTACAGTCCTGTTTTAGATAACATTGACCAGCAATGTATTGTAAGTATCTAAGTGACTATCGATGTTAACAATTGAATTCATATTTGGTGCTGTTTAATGTTATTAAATTGTATAAAATCATTCATAATTATCATTATTTATTTCAGAATTTGATAGATAGCTCAGATCCAGTTCTGAATCCATTTTACTATGCTCAAGACCAAGAGAGCTGGTACGATGAAGTGGCGGCAAAAGCACGTGAAGAGAGTAGACAGCAAGAAATAGAAAAGAAAAAATTGAAGAAGAAAAATAAATTATCAAAATCTTTTAAAAACGCATCTTTTATCACGTGTAAAGAGCCCGGGCATGTTCAACGAATAATAAAAATAATTGTACATGATGTGAATGGTCGTCGTATGGAAGAAATAGACAGTGACCCTGATAGTACAAGCGTGAATATACAATATTTAGTGCGAAGTGATTCTGATGAAATCAAGAGTGACACTGAATATTTAGTTACTAAAATAGTTAAAAAGTTAAGTTCTAACTTCATGTAATTGATATTAGAAATATAATCATCCTAAATGTTATTTTTGTGTTTTAATTTTTAAGTTTCCTTTTTGTTTTACTTTTGGTGTACTGTGGTGTAGTGTAATTTAATAATAAATACTAATTTGAGTTTCAATTAATTATCACTTCAGATTGAATAAATGAATGAATGGTGAATACTGTGGGTTTTAGGATCTAATCTGAAAATATATGAATAGTGAATTTTTAAGATTTGAATGAATGAAATGATGAATGAGTGAAAATTGCGGGTTTTCAGATCTTATCTGATCTGGAAACCCCAATTTTAACCTACTCCTTCCAACGCAGCGTTTTCCGGTTCGCGGTCGCCACTCCAGAACTTTTCGGCCCCATCGGCCATCCGTTCTGTGAGCAATGTGCCCTGCCCACTGCCACTTAAGTTTGGCTATTCTTCGGGCTACGTCGGTAACCTTGGTTCTCTTGGTTCATTTCTGATTTGATCACGCAAGGAAACTCCGAGCATAGCCCTCTCCATTGCCCTTTGGGTGACTTTAAGCCTTCTGATGAGGCCCATTGTGAGCGACCACGTTTCGGTCCCGTATGTAATCACTGGCAACACACACTGGTCATAGACTTTCGTCTTGAGACACTGCGGTAAGTTGGACGAGAAGATACCACGCAACTTCCCTAACGCTGCCCAGCCGAGTCGGATTCGACGATTGACCTCTTTCTCGAAGTTAGACCTACCTAACTGGACCGTTTGTCCCAGGTAGACATAATCGTCTACAACTTCGAGTGTAGAGTCTCCGATCTTGATAGGAGTGGGTGTTACATGGGCATTCAACATGACTTTGGTTTTGTCCATGTTCATTTTAAGACCCACTCTTTCGGAAGCTCTACTGAGGTCATCGAGCATTGTACTGAGGTCCTCCATGGTCTCAGCCATGACCACTATATCGTCGGCAAACCGAAGGTGAGAGATATACTCGCCATTGACGTTGATGCCTAGCCCTCTCCGGTCCAGAACCTTGAAGACATCCTCCAGTGCAGCGGTGAACAGTTTCGGAGATATGACGTCTCCCTGTCTCACACCTCGCTGCAGAAGGATAGGTTCCGAGGTCTGGTCCTGAAGTCGGACTGACATGGTGGCGTTTTTGTACAAACTCTTCAGCACCTCGATGTACCGATAGTCGATTTGGCACCGTTGGAGAGACTGCAGTACAGCCCAAGTCTCGATCGAATCGAAGGCTTTCTCGTAGTCCACAAACGCCAAGCAGAGAGGCAGGTTATACTCTTCGGTCTTCCGTATAACCTGGCGCAGCGTATGTATGTGGTCTACGGTGCTAAAGCCTTTTCGGAATCCGGCTTGTTCGGGAGGCTGAAAATCGTCAAACCTGCGCGCGAGACGATTCGTGATGACTCTTGAAAACAGCTTGTAGACATGGCTTAGAAGTGAGATGGGCCTATAGTTCTTCAGCCGGGCATTGTCGCCCTTTTTGAAGAAGAGTACCACCACACCCCTGCACCATGCCTGCGGCGTTTTCCCCTCGAGTATGACGGAATCAAACAGCTTCTGAAGGGTCTTAAGTACCGGTTTTCCATCTGCCTTCAGGAGTTCGGCCGTAATTCCGTCATCACCCGGTGCCTTGTTGTTTTTAAGCTGTTTCAGAGCCATCCTAATCTCGTACAGGCTGACATCCGGAATGTCTTCGGTATAGTGTCGGGTCAGTCTAGCTCTTGGGTCGTTAGCTAGATTTGCAACGGGTTTACTGGTTGAAGTGTACAACTGCCCATAAAAACTCTCGATCTCCCTCAGCAGCTCCGGTTTGGCGGATACGATCCTGCCATCGTCGGTCTTCAGTTTCGTGAGCTGGCTCTGTCCAATAGCCAGATCTCTTGAAAATACCTTGGAGCCTTTATTCCGCTCAATAGCGTCTTTAATACGCTCGGTATTAAAGCGGCGGAGGTCGCGTTTCAAGGATTTAGAGATCCGTCTATTGAGCTGCCGGTATTTCGACGCCTCGTCTGAAGACTGCAGGATCATCTCGCGCCGCTCCTTCATGAGCTCGAGAGTATGATCAGAGAGTCTTTTGTTCTTCTGTGCACGACGTGTCTTGAAGAACTTAGACCCAGTCGTATGGACAGGTTCCACGAACCCATCGTTGCATTCGTCCACTGAGCTTCCTAGGCACTCGAAACGATTCTGGAGTTCAAGCTGAAAGCTCTCGGGGTTTTGGATATGGATTTGTGCTGGACGGAGCGTAGACTTCATCAGTCGAGACCTTTCAAGCTTTATATTGATGTTCAATGTGCCTCTTACCATGCGGTGATCGCTCCCGGTTTTCACCGAATTGATCACAGAGACATCATTGAACATTTGCTTCTTGGTTGACATGATGAAGTCAATCTCATTTTTAGTTGCACCATCGGGACTCTGCCAGGTCCACTTCCTGTGCTCACGCTTTCTGAAGAAGGAGTTCATCATATAGAGGCCCTCCTTCTCCATAAAACTAGCCAGTTGGTGACCCCGGTGGTTCCGACGTCCAACCCCAAATTGCCCCACCTGCAGCTCATCCCCGTCTCGTTTGCCCAGTTTCGCGTTGAAGTCCCCCATGACAACGGTGAAGTGAGTTTTGAAACCATGCAGGGCTTTAGAAATATCCTCATACATGGTTTCCACTTCGTCGTTGGGGTGTAGACCTGTATGACCTTAAGCGAATATTTTGAGGATTTCTGAGTATAAGGTACGCTACCCTGGTCGACACACTTTCGATCTTCACCACGTTATTCACGAGGGACTTGTGGACGATAAACCCAACACCACCCTGGGACTGCCGGTCACCCTCTCGGGAATAGAGCAGGTTGCCGGATATCAGGATTATCGTATCCTCCCCCTCTCTTCGGACTTCAGATAATCCCACAATACTCCATCGCAGCCTGCTCAATTCCTCTTCGAGTTCCGTTATCTTCTCGTCGGTCCGGAGTGTACGCGTGTTGTATGTTGCCAGGTCAAGTCGTCGGTATAGGCAGCCTGATCCCGTCCGGAGATTCTTCGCACCCCTTGCCACGCCGTAACCTCGACCGCTACCATAGTCGAGGGTAGACGGGCTGCCGGGTACTAGGGGCCATTTCTTTGTTGCGCTCATCATTATCCATAGCATAGCCATAATCGCCACGCTTGGCAGGCGGGTTGGCGATCGCAGTACGGTTGTTAGAAACCAACCCTTAACTTGATTCAAGCGTTAACAGTCAAATATTGTTTGTTTTGATCTGATAAAAATATATATTGTAGTTAAATAAACATTTTTGATTATTATACCATTCAAAACACGTTACATACAACTTCGCCCGATCATAAAAAATCGTTGATAATGTTAAAATTTTGATACCTTTTCAAGTGGTACTTGAAGTAGACCAAACTTTTACTTACAAAAACATATAAAAAAATTGGCAATGATGTTTAGCAAAATATTGTGCCATTACTTTTTCCCAGAAAAGTTTTTTATTGTTGTAACTAGATATTATATAACAAAGAGGCCCGCGCGAATTGCTTCAGTAGCCAGCCGGGCGTCTCCAAGGAAGGACCTGTGTTGCTTTTACTGGCTCGCTGCGTTCCCCGCTAATCCATAGAAAATTAACTACGTAATATTTTTATTTTCCGTGAACGTGTATTAGTTTTAAAAATCAGTCTGTAAATTTTGTTGTAGGTTATATTTTTTTTTTTGTTTTTTAATTTTGATTTTATCATATTTTAAATTTGATTGTTTTAATTATCTTATTTTAATTGTGAATGAATTTAAAATTTTATCTTGATTTTAATAATTGGTAATTGATGGTATATCTTATTTTTGAATTTTTTTGTAATTGTGATAATTTATTTTATTTTTTAATATCACTTTATGGATTAAATGGAAAAAAAAAAATTATCTGATTTAAATGAATTTTATTTTATTTTATTTATTTATTTATAGTATTAATAATTAACTGTAGATATTAGTTTAAATGTAATATAGTGATTATAGTGATTTAAGATTATAATGGTTCTTCATGGGTGTCATTTTCATGGTTTTTAGGGTCGCTGATAACTAAAGTGATGTCAAAATGACAATCCAAGATGGCACCGACGAAAATTTACGGTTTTTTCGTCATGGGTGTCATTTTCATGGTTTTTGGGGTCGCTGATAACGAAACTGAGGTCAAAATGAAAATCCAAGATGGCGCGTCGAGAAGTTTTTGGTTTTTTCTTCATGGGTGTCATTTTCATGGTTTTTAGGGTCGCTGATAACTAAAGTGATATCAAAATGAAAATCTAAGATGCTGCCGACGAAAATTTTTGGTTTTTTCGTCATGGGTTTCATTTTCATGGTTTTTGGGGTCGCTGATAACGAAACTGAGGTCAAAATGAAAATTCAAGATGGCGCCGTTCAGAATTTTCGGTTTTTTCTTCATGGGTGTCATTTTCATGGTTTTTAGGGTCGCTGATAACTAAAGTGATATCAAAATGAAAATCCAAGATGGCGCCGACGAAATTTTTGGTTTTTTCGTCATGGGTTTCATTTTCATGGTTTTTGGGGTCGCTGATAACGAAAATGAGGTCAAAATGAAAATTTGATGGCACCAACAATTTTGTTTTGTTTTTTCGTTATGGGTATCCCTTTCATGGTTTTCGAGGTCACTGATAACAAAAATAAGGTCAAAATAAACATAGAAAAAACTTAAAAAAAAACAGTTCTCATTTTTTCTCTTCGGCTTCCCCTGACTCAATTTTCACCCTTCGCCACTGACCAACCTACTAGATACCTACCACCTGCCTACCACATGCCTACCACCTGCCTACCACCTGCCTACCACATGCCTACCACCTGCCTACCATCTGCCTACCAGCTGCCTACCACCTGCCTACCACCTGCCTACCACCTGCCTACCACATGCCTACCACATGCCTACCACCTGCCTACCACCTGCCTACCATCTGCCTACCCCCTGCCTACCATCTGCCTACCACCTGCCTACCATCTGCCTACCCCCTGCCTACCATCTGCCTACCACCTGCCTACCACCTGCCCACCACCTGCCTACCACATGCCTACCATCTGCCTACCATCTGCCTACCATCTGCCTACCATCTGCCTACCACATGCCTACCACCTGCCTACCACCTGCCTACCACCTGCCTACCACCTGCCTACCACCTGCCTACCATCTGCCTACCATCTGTCTCGGTATTGTATTGTGATGAGTTTTATCCGAATTAACAGATGAAACTAATGCACGCGTGGTCTATAATAATTTAGTTTACAAACTACCGAAACTCCCAACAAAATCTCTCCAGTAGTTTACTGACAAAAAGTCCAAAAACCAGATCGTAAGCATTGCATAGTGCGGAAGCGCTGTAACAATCATGAAAAAAAAGGAGATTAGGTGAAAATAAAAACAATTGTAGGTAGTAATAAAATAAATTATGTTACCGTACTTGTATTTCCCTTAAAACTAAACCCCCAAAAATTAACCTGAATTCCGTTAAACGAAGTTGACTATACCTTCTGTTACAATTTTTTAATGTGACTCGAAATTTTTCCACAACGGGGTCAGCGAGTTCATTTCAACTGAGCGTCCGCAGGAGTTGCCACGCGCGTAGGTTTATTAACGCTAAATGCCTACTGCGCTCGAATAACCTGGCCTTAAGTGATTTCATTATGATTGTATGATAAATTATTGTCTAATAAATCGAAACATAATTTATTATATTCTACTAAATGATTTTTGGCAACTTATTTCGATAAGTGTGACCGATAGTTTTGTTCTAAATAATTAATGACATGTTGCTTTAATTTTAAAATGATTTACTTTGTAAATTCACCATTGTTTATTTGCGACAATTATTCTTGTATTATTTGATTGCTTTTTAATGTGAGTCTTATTAAATTTAGCACATTTTGTATCAAAATAAACACGTGACGTACTATATTGCGTCAACGGACAGAGTTGCAGTGGAGGGGTTGCAAAGTGGGGACATCGTCCTATAAAAGAGCGTGCACTCGGTAAGCTCGTCAGTCGGTATTCGGATTCGACTCGATAAACAGCTCCCCTGCTCCCGACAAAACTGTCGGTTTACTTGGTACAGCGCTGCTGTATATTCGCATAGCTGTATTTAACTTGCTGATAGCGAGCAATACACTTTGCAATTGGGTGGTATTGTGTATCATTATTTTATTGTGTTAATTAGTACCTACTGTAATAAACTCTGTGAATTGCTTATACAGTCTTGTTTATCCCAATATAATGGGAACTTCAAACCCTGACGAAATACCTCTCGGCACTCCTGATCCTACATATATAATTATACGAATTTGTTTTTTTTTTTAGTATAGGATGCTTTCAGTCAACTCATAGTCCAGTGTGACAAGCCATTTTGTTACCGCAGTCTTACATGTAGTTTGTGTTAGTTGCAGAATTTTGTGTCTTTCATTTACTTTCCCGTAAATGTGCGGTCCCATAAAACCGTAAGACCTTCTACCGATTGTTTTACGGCATCGAACCTTTTCAAAATGTAACTTGACAGAATACAAGTGCTCAGGGAGGTTTTGTGAAATCTTAGAGTGATAGACAGGATGTAAGGCTGTCTGACTCTAAGAACTCCCAATTCGGTGTATAGTGTGTTCATGGGGTACCGGAACGGTCGTCTGTAGGCAACTTTAAGCAGAGCTCGCTGGGCTCTTTCTACCTTTATTAATGAAGTTTTGCCAGCCACGCTCCATGCTATTGTACAGTAGTTAAGGACTGATTGACACAGAGTAGTAAATCATCTTTAGTACAGAGTCATCGGCAATCTTACCCAGTTGCTTAAAGATACGGAGCAGCTTTCGAACCCTACCCCTTAAAGCACTCAGATGTGTGGACCATGACAAACGGTTATCTACAAAGACTCCCAGGTATTTAATCGTATCTGTTTGCTGGATACGTGGGCAAGTACAATTTTCTGGGCTAGAACAGGAGTGTAGCTGTAGACAAGCAACACTGCTTGGGGACGTTCGTTTCGAGATGGCAAAGATTATTGCCTTCGTTTTGTCCACATTAAGCGTCAGCAGATTATATTGTAGCCAGTTCGCAACAGCTTTGATCCCGGTTTCAACTGCTACCTGCACGTCATCCCAAGTCTTCCCATAAAATACGATTGCGATGTCGTCCGCATATTTAAAAATTTTGACTTGAGGGATTTTCATGGCGCATAGTCCGTTTATATATGTAGATAATAAATAGGGTAGGTCCCAGCACGCTTCCCTGAGGCACACCAAAATTCACCATGGTTGAGTCACTAGAAAATTCCCCTAAGATGACTTTTTGGGTTCTGTCATTGAGGTAAACCAGTCCAAAGCAACGCCACGAACTCCTTGGTTACTGCATCCTCCGTGGACCTGCCAACCCTGAAACCGTATTGATTATCCGACAATAATCTATTTTTTTCTAGGTATGCGAGCAGTCGTGTGTTCACAACTTTCTCAAGGATTTTTGAGAGAGCTGTCAGCAAAGAAATCGGACGATAATTTGAAGGAATTTTGGGATTATTACAATTTGGTACCTTATTTTTCTACGTAAGTTCACAAGAAGTTATAAAATATTCGTAATAATTAATTATGTTTACATCACAAGAGTATAAATTGAAATCACCTAATATAACAACCTCTTTATATTTAACACACAATTGTTCTAATAGCCCAAACAATAACATTTATTCATTCTCATTACTATTTGGAGGTATGTAAAGAACACAGCACAAAAACAAATACTTTTTACCTTTTTTTTTTTTTTTTCCGGATGGGAAATCATCAAATGACCCCCTCCACTCTGGGCGGAGCGGAAGGGAGTGTCAAACTTGTACTGACTAAAACCCATCCATGTTCCTTCTTTGCCTTTTGTGTTCCAGGGCCACGGTATCTCTTTCGAACAGTCCCGCAGCCCCGGCAGGCATCGGCCCTTGCAGGCCCCTACATCATTGCTGACATCTCTTTGAGGCGCGCGTGGAACACGAACGCGCCGTCGACACGGCCTGTCGTCATAAGACGGCCGGACGGCGAGCTAGCCCATAGCTCGCCGCCCACAGGCCTGCGCCTACGGTGGCCGGGAGCCACAACGTGACCCCCGATGCCCAGGGCGTCTCCCGCGGCGGCTGGGACGTGAGGTTCTTTCCCTCTCACGTCCCGCCACCTTCTTCACTAGCATGACTGCTTCGCAGAAGGAGGTGATGGCTTCCCATTCCCTCTCGCTCCGGACCATGGCTTGAACCAGGGCCGGACGCGAGAGTTCGCCGCCGCCAATCGCCGCTACGAGGACACGACGGTGCTCCGCCCAAGCGGGGCAGACCTCCACGGTGTGCTCCACCGTGTCCTCCGGACGATCCTCACAATGGAAACACCCGGGCGTTTCCTCCCGCCCGATCCGGTCCAGGAATCTCCCGAAACAACCGTGTCCGGTGAGGACTTGCGTCAGGCGGTAGGTGAGGGCGCCGTGGCGCCTCTCTAGCCACTTCTCAAAGAGGGGACTTATCGCCAGTATGGTGGCGTGCCCTGCACGGGGTTGCGACAGTCGCTCTCTCCAAGTCGCCGTGAGATCACGCCGGAGGTCTGTCCGCTGAGCGGCAATTTGCCGCGGCAGCGGAGTTTCCAACCGACTTAGTGCCTCCGCGCGACATTCGTGCAGGCGCGCAAGGACTATCGCCTCCAGATCCCATGGCGGCAATCCGGCAAGGAGGCTAGCCGCCTCGCCGGAGATCGTGTGGTACCCGCGGATTAGCCTTATGGCTATCACCTTTTGGGGCGCGTTCAGGTAGTGGGCGGCTCGCCGTCGCAAAGAACGCGCCCACACCGGGGCCTCATAAAGGGCCATGGACCGCACGACCCCCGCGTAGATCAAAATCAAAATCAAAATCAAAATCAAAGCATTTATTTCAAATAGGCCAGTTACAGGCACTTTTGAATTGTCGAAACAAAGACAACAATAGCTACAGTCCCAGTCACAAGGCATAAAAACTGTGAAAGTACTGTAGTTGCCCATTCCCTAACGTAGATCTCTATGGAGAAGAACGGGCAAGAAACTCCATGGACACTCTTTTAAATCAGTATACTTTTACAAACTCTTGGTTACATCATTCATGTTGAGATGGTACATTATGTGAGAACGATGTAGCAAGATGTGTACGTTAAAAGTGTCCATAGTAAACAATTCAAAAAAGAAAAAAAACAATTCAAATAAGCCGTGGCAACCAAGAGATGACCAGTCACAACTGACAGCGCCCGTTCACGAACATGACGCATGTATCAGCACCATTCAACTCAACCATTTTGAAGGGAACTAAATGATCCGACACACGCGCCACCATCAGCGAGACATTTGAGTGAGCATGACACACTCCTAACCGCCAGGGCACATTGAAGTCAAGAAAAGACGTAGGTTTCCCGCGAATGACAGCTTTCTATTACATAGTACTCACACAATATGGGCTATGCGGCTATATAATACTAAAGAGATTGAATTTATACAAAGCAAAGATAGTTGTACAATCTTCAGCAGCTCCAACATACTATTTAATGCTTCTTCTTCTTAGCGTTTCGATGGCAAAAAGTTTAAATATGCTTAGCCCAAAACTCAGCCACGTGTACCCCGCTCACTGATGCAGTAAATAAATCATCAGGAGCGCAGGTGATTGGGATATGTAATGCTATTCATTTATGCGTCCCTGTCCTTGTGGAGCAGGACCGGCATTGAGCCAAGCATTTTTATCAACGATATAATCGTCCAACTTGTAATATGCTTGCCTACACAGTGTGCGTTTAATGCATGTTTTAAATTTCGTTTCATTCAGTTCAAGAATACTTTGTGGAATTTTGTTATAGCATCTCAAACAGTACCCCATGAAAGATGAGTCTACTTTAGCGAGTCTGAAGCCTGGCTGAACTAATTGGTCTCTATTTCTAGTACTGTAATTGTGTCTGTCACCTCTTTTATTAAAAAGATGTAGATTTTTTCTTACATACATTATGTTTTCATAGATGTATTGAGAATGTACCGTCATGATGTTAATTTCCTTAAACAGTTCCCTTAGAGAATCACGCCTACGAAGATTATATATGGCTCTGATGGCTCTTTTTTGCAGAATAAATATAGACTTAATGTCTGCAGCCCGTCCCCATAGTAAAATGCCATAAGACAGTATACTATGAAAGTAACTAAAATAGACCAGTCTAGCGGTATCTACATCAGTATATTGACGGATTTTTCTAATAGCATATGCTGCTGAACTTAACCGCCCCGCAAGAGATGTTAAATGAGAACCCCATTGTAGCCTTGAATCAAACGTAATCCCCAGGAAAACTGTTTTATCTACAAATTCAAGCTTCTCTTTATTTAATACTATATCACAATCGCTACTTTTAACATTTGGTAAAGCAAATCTTATGCATTTCGTTTTTTTTCCATTTAACACTAAATTGTTTGCTGTGAACCAGTTATGGACCTGAAGTAGGGCATTATTCACGTCATCTAGATTTTGGGCCCGTCTATTTATCTTAAAAATAAGGGAAGTGTCATCAGCGAATAACACCATATTATGAGGTTGGTTTTTCAATAAATAGGGTAGATCGTTTATATACACTAAAAAGAGGAAAGGACCCAATATTGAACCTTGCGGAACCCCCATTTTTACTTTTAAACCCTGTGAATTAACACCATTTATTTGAACTTGTTGTTGTCTATCCTTCAAATAAGATTTCATCAAACTAAGTGCAAGTTTACCTAGTCCGTAATGCTCAAGTTTCAAAAGTAATGTGTCGTGATTTACGCAATCAAATGCTTTGGAGAGGTCACAAAATATTCCTATGGCGTCTTGGGACTCTTCCCACGCAGTAAAAATGTGCTTTAATAAGGTTACACCGGCGTCAGTTGTACAACGTCCCTTGGTGAAACCATACTATTGATTGTGTAAGATTCTGTTGGTGTTAAAATGATTGAGCATTTGATTCAGCATTACCTTTTCAAAAACCTTGCTAAAAACTGGCAACACGGATACAGGTCTATAATTATTAGTATCTTTACTATCTCCGGATTTGAACAGAGGTATGACTTTACTGTATTTCATTAGATCAGGGAAAACTCCTTGGTCTACACACAAATTAAAAATTAAAGCTAAGTATGGTGCAATAGTCTCAACTATGGATGTACAAACTCCGATAGACATTCCCCAAAGATCTTCGGTCAGTTTGACTTTTATTTGCCGGAAAGCTTTAATAACTATCGTAGGGTTTACGTGCCTAAACCTAAATTCAGCCAGGCAGCCAGACACATTCGCCTTTAATAAACCCATTGAGACTTCAGGAGAGGAATTAAGAGCCTCCGTAGTTTTCAACGGTATATCGGTAAAGAAATTTACAAATTCATGAGCCACTTCCTGATTAGAGCTTTTAGGACCATACGCTGTATCTAATGTGTAGCTAGTGTTACGTATTTTCTTCCTGTTAGTCTCGTTATTTATGACTTTCCAAACTGTCTTAATTTTGTTTTCTGCAGTTTTGATCTTGTTGCTAATGTGCAGGGCTTTGGCAGCCCTGCATGTATTTTTAAAAATATTTGAATACTTAGCAACATACTTGTTAAAAGTGTCAGTGTTTATATAAGGCTTAAGGCCATAAAGCTCAAATAGTCTTTCCCTACTTTTTCTGATACCTCTAGTTGCCCAATCACTAAATATAAATTTAGGGCAAATACATTTTGTCTTCTTTTCAAAAGTTTTGTTGAACTCAGTGTGAACTATTGAAAAGAAATTATCATACAATTGATTTATATTAATATCGTCCATATGATGGCTCATAACGCTTAACTTATTCTGAAGGGAAACATTATACCTATTTAATTTATTATTAGTTATTGGTCTAAACTGAATCTGAACTTTTTGCAGTGGAATGCTACACCTAAAAGTTACAGTTTGTCCGCTATGGTCAGACGGCAAACAATTTACTATGGCTTTATCTAAGTAATCACAATTGCAGAAAACATTATCTATACAAGTAGCAGAAGATGGAGTGACTCTCGTAGGTTCTATAAAAATGTTGGTCAAGTCAAATGACTTAAAAAGATTTAATAACCGACTGCTATTAGAATTTTCTTCTAAAATATTGATATTGAAATCACCACAAATAATTATAGATTTATTACTGGCTGCAAGTTTTGCCAGGACATCTTCCATTATTGAATCAAATACGGAAAAGTTTTGATAGTTTGGGGGTCTGTACACACACACAATTACATGCTTATCCAGCTCAACACAGGACAGTTCGACGCACTGTTCAGCCGAGAGACCTACTATGTCATTGCGTTGCTTATATTTAACACAATTTTTCAATAATATTAGGGAACCTCCACGCATCATAGATTTACGGTTAAGGCAGCTACCCACCGTATAGTTCTCATAATTAATAAGCATTTGGTAATCCTTTAGCCAATGTTCAGTAAAACAAATAATGTCGAACATACTTTTTTCTAAAAACAATTCAATTTCTAATAATTTGGAAGAAATGCCTTGGATATTTTGGTGGAATAATTTTAAGGTGTTCTGCTGAGGCCCTTTTTTACAAACTAAATGAGTGCAAGAAGGTACCTTGATGTTGGTAGGTTTAACAATATTGTTAATGGTACCTTCTGTTGTCTCACTTCCTAGTTTAAATTAATATTAATATCTCGAGTGAGTCCCGTGACTCCCGTGCCTTTACCAGACAATAAAATCCTATTACTAAAATACCCTAATTGAGAATTTTCCACGGTGACATATGGATCCTCCTCAGTACAATTTTTGTAAACATTTATAGCACTAATGCTATATTTATTTAAGGTCACCACCTGTTCCTTAGTAATATTACTAATAGACGCAGTGTTAATAATATAACTAAACTTCGACATCCTACTTATGTCTGAGTGAATATTAAAAGCTAATAGCCGAGCTATTTTGTGTCTACATCTAACAGGTAGATACACTTTACCCCGAGTCGATTGAAGTTTATCAACAAAAGTGTTGATATCAAAATATATAAGTTTGTCACTATAGTGACCTACTACAAAATGCACATGTTTATTTAACATGTGTATATAATTGTTTTTTCTATAACATAAATTTTCAAAGTATGGAAAAGCACACAATATGATTTTACTACAATTTAACTTTAACAACTCTGATACACAGTCAGTGATGTCTTCCTTTTTAATCTTAGAACTATTACCAACACAAATAGTAATGGTGGTATTAGGATCACAAACAGTTTTTGTTACTGATGCCATAATTTGTTTGTAGGTTGACCCTGGCATACAATTGTTTTGGGTACAATAACTCAGGTTATTACTAATTAATTTTCCTAGCCCTCTACCTATACTGTCAGAGAACATAACTGACTGATTACAATCATTACTATTAGGTGAGACAAAATCACCAATCTCAGGCTGTACTACTTGTGAAACATGAAGTGTAATGTCAGGTATTATATCTTGGTTGATGATGATACCATCCTGAGCACTCACAGCTTGGGACGGGTCCTCCGTTGCCTCAGGCTGGAGAGCATCAAGACTGGGTTCACTCCGACAAGTACAAGTGTCTATCAACTCGTTTGTGGCAAGAATATGCTCCTTAATTTGCTTTTTAGACCTTTCATATTTATTATATAAAGACTTTAGTGACATATTCAGAGCCTGTATTTCAGATTGCAAGCGCTGAGTGTCTATTTCATAAATATTTATACTATCTTCCAATTTTATCTGATAGTTATTTAATCTATTAATAAGAGAAACACGTTCTTTCCTTAATTGAATATTTTTGGAATAGTGTTTTTGTTGTTTCTGGTATATTTTACATTTTTTAATGAATTTATTCAGTCTTGCATATTTCTTAATTTTATTTTGACTAATTTTATGGGTATATTTATGGTTTAGTAAGGAGTCCTCTGTAAGGTCTATTGTTATAATAGAATGAGGGTTACAGTTGGTATTTACTAATTCATTGTACAATTGATTAGTTTCTATAGCCTGAGTGTGATCCTTTTCTTTTTTCAAATTAAAAAGTTTAACATTGGCATGGATTAATTCATCCTCTAGGTCCCTTATTTTACACAAAGCCTCCTCATACAAGTTACTACAGTTGCTGAACCCATCCGTCACCACCCGTAGTTGATCCCGTTCATTGACAACATTCAAGTATTCCTGATGAAGATCTACTAGCTCCCGTTTTAAGCTGGAGTTTTTGTTATTAACGTTATTGACCTCCTCCTCACTGTCTTCTATCTCCTGTAACAGTTGTTGACATTGGAGTTTTGAGTCCTTAAGTTCTTGGAGGGCCGTTCTCAATTTAAGCTCCATATCCTGAGCAGTAGCCTTACGGGTCATCACAGGCATGGTTTCCGAAATAAATATATATATTATACATGTACTCAATAAAGCAGTTGATTGTGAACATGTGGTTTTTGTAAGCAAGCAAGCGTGCAGCATGCAAGCAAGCATGAAGCATGCAAGCAAGCATGCAGCATGCAAGCAAGCATGCAACATACAGCAGGTATGGTTTCTGTCACGGCTCCGGCGCTGCGGGGCTCCGGCGGTCCCATGCGAGTTTATCGTCGCAGATGGGTTTAACGCTCACCACCGCAGCTTCGGCTTGCTGGCCGGCTTAGCCGGCCAGCCTCAGCCGCGGCGGCGAGTATTACAACCACCTGCTCCTCAACTAGCGGGCCGCCTCGCCCCTCCGCGCCTACGCGATTTTAAATTACACTCTAGGGGTAGAGCAGATAAGACTGCGTGGAGTCGGATTTACAGCGATCCATTTCTGTCACTAAGGCTGTACGCAGACAGAAACCATGCCTGCTGCATGTTGCATGCTTGCTTGCATGCTGCATGCTTGCTTGCATGCTGCATGCTTGCTTGCATGCTGCGTGCTTGCTTGCATGCTGCATGCTTGCTTGCATGCTGCATGCTTGCTTGCATGCTGCATGCTTGCTTGCTTACAAAAACCACATGTTAGTTGACACAATAGAGAACCTACTTGACATTACAATTTAACACAATTACACGGGGCACAATGAATCGGGTACAGTTCCAAGACGTCTCAACTCCTTTGCGATCAGACATTCAATGTCCTCCTCGCCTCCGAGCTGTAACATCAGGGCTCTGTAGAAACCACACTGTGGTGGGGGTAGACTTGTAAGTAGGTCGCGTGACATCATCACCAGCGGACTTGCGATTCATTTTATGTCCGTACTAATGACCCGTTCCGACATATCGTCACCGGAAAGGCAAAAGTACTAAAGCGCCATTTTAGCTAAAATGAGTTTTAAATATAGTTGTATAAGTTTTTTTTCTCTCTACACATTAGTCTTTGTCTCGTAGCAATTTGAGCATTATTTAAGAAGTTACTGGCGCTTTAGCAGTGAACTTTTTCTTTTTTCTCGATACGTCTCTTTTACTTACATGAAGGAATTTACATGATTTTTATTGTTATTGTCGGTTAGTTTTTTTTCCTTACTGCCATCTGCCTGTCGACCCTTGATTAGAAATCTAAAATGCGTAATTCGGTTAGTTGATGTCGTTTAAGTACTTATTACTTTTCGCAAATTGTAACGAATAGGTCGCTTAGTAAATTTGCCTTACGTGAAAATTGATGGACTTAACGATTTAGTACTTTTGCCCTTCCGAATTTTTAAATGAAGATCTTTTAAGTAACTTTGCTATAATGATCTACATTTTGTAGGTGAGTATAAGCGTATTTGACGTTTTACTTATTTGATAAAAAAGTATTTTAGTTATAAATATATTACTCCACAAAACTATGGTGGTACGTTAAGTATTAAAACCAGTAAAAATATTATGAAAAATTGACAGTTAAGTCTATTGCAGCTGAATTTTGTTATGATAGGTACATTTAGGATCATACGTTTGAAACATTGCGCATAGTCAACGGCGCTTCAGTCGATTTCGCGCCGCGGCAAGTGACGGTCGTTTGTTTCTTGGCATATCGGTGACGGAGATAATCGAAGTATTTTGTGATTAACTACGTAAGTACACTTTATTATTTCTAATTGCTTGTACCACATTCAATGAAACTAAACTTTTACTTTGCAGACAAACTGAGTATTGAGTATTGCCTACCTATTATTAACTATTTAGTAATAGGTATCTCCTTTCATTACAATTCACGTATTTTAAGCATATTAAACAAGGATAAAGGATAGGTATATAATATATAAACATGCAGCTCATTATTAAACATTTGTAAACAAATGCCCTTATTGAAAATCTTTCGTGATCTTACTTTCTTTTTATTGAACTTTAGGTACGAGTGTTAGGTTTTTACGAGTTAGATTGGCATTGGTTGGTGTCATCGACTACTTTGATCAAAGTTTTACACATTTACAGGATAGTTCCAAGGACATCATGGAAAATCGTAGATCTTCATTTTTTAGAAAATATACAAAGGCAGGTCTCAAAAACGCAAGTCCGAAAAAGAAGCCACATGTCGTTCGAAGAATATTTACTGAAGATGAGAACGAACATGAAATCGATTCTGAATCCGATACTGACGTCTGTAAATTGCGGCATCCATGTAATGAAGAATACGATATTTTGAAAACAAATACAGGTAAGCATTAAGATATAAGTACCTACTTTGAAGTGATAGCTTATTGGACCGTTGACTGGCAAATCGGAGGACTCAGGTTCGAACCCAGAGCACCTCTGACTTTTCATAAGTTATGTGCGTATTTTAAAATTAATTATCACTGCTCTGTGCCTCGGACAGCACGTAAAACCATCGACCCTGCGCCTGATCTTTTTTCGGTCGTGTCGAATTGCCTTCCTATCGGACTCTGAGAGTGGAATAGAATGTGCACCAGTGTTTGCGCGCCGACCTGTGCAGTCCCGCGCAGATCACTAATCTCCGTTGGTCGCCGTGACCGAAATTCGGTCAGGAGGACATTATTATTATTATATTATATGCCATTGTGGGATCTACTTTGTTTGTTTTGGCGTGTGTGATGGTGTGTGTATATACAACATTAGTTTTAGTATATGCTAAACCTGAAACACGTGTCTAGTATTTTTATGTAAAGAATCTATGTACAAAATTCCAAAACTGTATCATGAAAAATCACAAAGTTAAAAACTTGTTCTTCTATCTGGTTGTCCGCACAAAAACGTGGTCACCACGTAGCGCAGCCGCGCGAGCGCCTCCAGCGTCGTCTTGAGCTCATTGATAATAATAATTTGGCAGCAGGTACCTAAATGATTGCGATAGGTACTTAATGTCGCTCGGTGTCCAACTTGTAACTTTTTCAAATATTTTTGGGTCAAAATATAACATTGTTTAAAAATTATTGGAATCGATTCAGTTACTTATTCTGAACAAACTATATTCAAGTTTCGCATAATTATACTAAAAATAATGTTGTATACAGGGTGTAAAGGACAGCCCTCCACAAACTGACAGGGTGCATTCAGCTCCTTATTTTGAATCATATTCCATTGTCTTTTTATTATTTTTTTCCCCGTTACTACTCCTTGATTTCAACGTAAAATTACATTCCCGTACGCAGCAGTCTATTTATGTAATTAATACGGCTAAAATAAAAAATCCAACAATGGATGTTGATATTTTTGATACTCTAACGAACGACGCGTGAAATCAGCTGTTCAGCTCATGCTTAGCTACAAAGTTCATCGAACTCGTCGTCGCGCTTGCCGTTCGGTACGTGCGTTTTGCCACGGTAACGATACATTGCGTATGAGGAAATAAAACAAATCAAATTTATTGGATTCCCATAACGTTCCTGAAATAATTTCCTGTATCGGTCATCTTAGTATGATATACTGAACTCACCCCATCTGTCTGTGGAGGGCTGTCCCTTACACCCTGTATGTGTGCTTAAATGGATAAATATTGAAATGGAGATAGCTGGTAGGCTGCATCATCTTCCTTATCCCAGGAAAAAAAACTCCACACGTAACGTAACGTAACTTAGCTAGTAGTTCAGTAAAATTATCACTTTTTGTTTCTAACAGGTATAATGGAAGAACTAGACACACATCTTGATCCAGAAACACATCAATCGCAGACTTCAATGTTTCAAATTCAAGATCCCGCTGCAGTGACATCCTTTGACCAATACATAGATCCGTTACAGACATCAATCTCTCAGCTAGACTATCATATTCAAGCAAGAACATCCACTGGCCAAGACATAAAACCATCAACATCTCTAACAGAAGACTACGCTCAAGCAGGGACGTCCTTTGATCAAGACACACTTCCATTACAGACATCAATATCACAGATAGACTATTATATTCAAGCAAGGACATCTCTAACAGAAGGCTACGCTCAAGCAGGGACTTCTCCTGAACAAGACATACTTCCGTTACAGGCATCAATCTCACAGATAGACTATCACATTCCAGCAAGTTCATCTACTGGCCAAGACATACAGCAATCAGAAACATCAATCTCTCAAACAGACGACCACGCTCAAGCAGGGACGTCCCTTGAACAAGACATTCTTCCGTTACAGGCATCAATCTCACAGATAGACATTCCAGCAGGAACATCTACTAGCATACAGCAATCAAAAACATCCATCTCTCAAACAGAAGACTACGCTCAAGCAGGGACGTCCCTTGAACAAGACATTCTTCCGTTACAGGCATCAATCTCACAGATAGACATTCCAGCAGGAACATCTACTAGCATACAGCAATCAAAAACATCCATCTCTCAAACAGAAGACTACGCTCAAGCAGGGACGTCCCTTGAACAAGACATTCTACCGTTACAAACATCAATCTCACAGATAGGCTATCATATATATCGTATCAGAAAAAGTAGGGAAAGACTATTTGAGCTTTATGGCCTTAAGCCTTATATAAACACTGACACTTTTAACAAGTATGTTGCTAAGTATTCAAATATTTTTAAAAATACATGCAGGGCTGCCAAAGCCCTGCACATTAGCAACAAGATCAAAACTGCAGAAAACAAAATTAAGACAGTTTGGAAAGTCATAAATAACGAGACTAACAGGAAGAAAATACGTAACACTAGCTACACATTAGATACAGCGTATGGTCCTAAAAGCTCTAATCAGGAAGTAGCTCATGAATTTGTAAATTTCTTTACCGATATACCGTTAAAAACTACGGAGGCTCTTAATTCCTCTCCTGAAGTCTCAATGGGTTTATTAAAGGCGAATGTGTCTGGCTGCCTGGCTGAATTTAAATTTAAACACATAAACCCTATGATAGTTATTAAAGCTTTCCGGCAAATAAAAGTCAAACTGACCGAAGATCTTTGGGGAATGTCTATCAGAGTTTGTACATCCATAGTTGAGACTATTGCACCATACTTAGCTTTAATTTGTGTGTAGACCAAGGAGTTTTCCCTGATCTAATGAAATACAGTAAAGTCATACCTCTGTTCAAATCCGGAGATAGTAAAGATACTAATAATTATAGACCTGTATCCGTGTTGCCAGTTTTTAGCAAGGTTTTTGAAAAGGTAATGCTGAATCAAATGCTCAATCATTTTAACACCAACAGAATCTTACACGATCAACAGTATGGTTTCACCAAGGGACGTTGTACAACTGACGCCGGTGTAACCTTATTAAAGCACATTTTTACTGCGTGGGAAGAGTCCCAAGACGCCATAGGAATATTTTGTGACCTCTCCAAAGCATTTGATTGCGTAAATCACGACACATTACTTTTGAAACTTGAGCATTACGGACTAGGTAAACTTGCACTTAGTTTGATGAAATCTTATTTGAAGGATAGACAACAACAAGTTCAAATAAATGGTGTTAATTCACAGGGTTTAAAAGTAAAAATGGGGGTTCCGCAAGGTTCAATATTGGGTCCTTTCCTCTTTTTAGTGTATATAAATGATCTACCCTATTTATTGAAAAACCAACCTCATAATATGGTGTTATTCGCTGATGACACTTCCCTTATTTTTAAGATAAATAGACGGGCCCAAAATCTAGATGACGTGAATAATGCCCTACTTCAGGTCCATAACTGGTTCACAGCAAACAATTTAGTGTTAAATGGAAAAAAAACGAAATGCATAAGATTTGCTTTACCAAATGTTAAAAGTAGCGATTGTGATATAGTATTGAATAAAGAGAAGCTTGAATTTGTAGATAAAACAGTTTTCCTGGGGATTACGCTTGATTCAAGGCTACAATGGGGTTCTCATTTAACATCTCTTGCGGGGCGGCTAAGTTCAGCAGCATATGCTATTAGAAAAATCCGTCAATATACTGATGTAGATACCGCTAGACTGGTCTATTTTAGTTACTTTCATAGTATACTGTCTTATGGCATTTTACTATGGGGACGGGCTGCAGACATTGAGTCTATATTTATTCTGCAAAAAAGAGCCGTCAGAGCCATATATAATCTTCGTAGGCGTGATTCTCTAAGGGAACTGTTTAAGGAAATTAACATCATGACGGTACATTCTCAATACATCTATGAAAACATAATGTATGTAAGAAAAAATCTACATCTTTTTAATAAAAGAGGTGACAGACACAATTACAGTACTAGAAACAGAGACCAATTAGTTCAGCCAGGCTTCAGACTCGCTAAAGTAGACTCATCTTTCATGGGGTACTGTTTGAGATGCTATAACAAAATTCCACAAAGTATTCTTGAACTGAATGAAACGAAATTTAAAACATGCATTAAACGCACACTGTGTAGGCAAGCATATTACAAGTTGGACGATTATATCGTTGATAAAAATGCTTGGCTCAATGCCGGTCCTGCTCCACAAGGACAGGGACGCATAAATGAATAGCATTACATATCCCAATCACCTGCGCTCCTGATGATTTATTTACTGCATCAGTGAGCGGGGTACACGTGGCTGAGTTTTGGGCTAAGCATATTTAAACTTTTTTCCATCGAAACGCTAAGAAGAAGAAGCATTAAATAGTATGTTGGAGCTGCTGAAGATTGTACAACTATCTTTGCTTTGTATAATTTCAATCTCTTTAGTATTATATAGCCGCATAGCCCATATTGTGTGAGTACTATGTAATAGAAAGCTGTCATTCGCGGGAAACCTACGTCTTTTCTTGACTTAAATGTGCCCTGGCGGTTAGGAGTGTGTCATGCTCACTCAAATGTCTCGCTGATGGTGGCGCGTGTGTCGGATCATTTAGTTCCCTTCAAAATGGTTGAGTTGAATGGTGCTGATACATGCGTCATGTTCGTGAACGGGCGCTGTCAGTTGTGACTGGTCATCTCTTGGTTGCCACGGCTTATTTGAATTGTTTTTTTTTCTTTTTTTGAATTGTTTACTATGGACACTTTTAACGTACACATCTTGCTACATCGTTCTCACATAATGTACCATCTCAACATGAATGATGTAACCAAGAGTTTGTAAAAGTATACTGATTTAAAAGAGTGTCCATGGAGTTTCTTGCCCGTTCTTCTCCATAGAGATCTACGTTAGGGAATGGGCAACTACAGTACTTTCACAGTTTTTATGCCTTGTGACTGGGACTGTAGCTATTGTTGTCTTTGTTTCGACAATTCAAAAGTGCCTGTAACTGGCCTATTTGAAATAAATGCTTTGATTTTGATTTTGATTTTGATTGATATTCCAGCAGGAACATCTACTGGCATACGGCAATCAAAAACATCAATCTCTCAAACAGAACACTACGCTCAGGCAGGGACGTCTATTGAACAAGACATACTTCCGTTACAGGCATCAATCTCACAGATAGGCTATGTCATACACACGGACACATCTCTTAGTCAAGACCTACATTTATTACAGGAGCATATTGCACAATCAGAAAAGCACTCTCAAGCAGGGATGTCGTCATATCGAATGCAAACATCTCTTACTCAGAAGGATGATGTTCAAGCGAGCACATCTTTAGTAATAAAATCTTCTGAAATACCTCCAATACAACCCTATAAGAAAAGAAAATTAGACGCGAAGCGGTTTCAGGAAATGGAATTCTGCATACAAGAAATTAGGCAAGAAGAAGCTACGAGAGAAATTGAAACGACACTCAGTATTGAAATAGAACCAGAAGAAAACACCACTATTGAACAACAGAAAGTAAAGCGGAAGAGAGATAGTGTCTACAAGCATATTGACTTTTTATCTGACAGTGAAGAATTTGTTTATAGTTCAAGTTCTTGGCAAGAATCCACAGATTCGGATGAAACGGATTGCAATTCAATTATTAAGACTACAGACAAAAAAAAGAAAATGACGAAAAAACGTAAACAAAAAAAAGATGCAAGTAGAAAAGAAATTTCAGCAAAAATTGTGTTAGATGATACTAAAGAGAACATAGAGCTAGAAAAGGGAGAACGAAAAATTAACAAGAGGAAAGTTAGGAGCAATCTTATGAACAGTGGAAAACAATACTCTACTAAAACTGGAAAAGTTATTGAAGAAAAAAAACTGAAGAGTTCTACATGTACACCAGAAAATTGTCACAATAATTGCTATGACATAAGCTCAGAAAAAAGACCGGCTATTTTTGACCATTATTGGAGACTTACTAAAGACCAACGAAAAGACTGGCTAGTAAGCAACTCTAAAAGGCAAGAAACTAAGAGAAAGCGTTGCCAAGATATCAATAGTCGTAGGCATTGGACTTTCGATTATTATATCAATGAAGGGGAGGGAAAGAGAAAAGTTTGTTTGAAATTTATGCTGAGCACACTAGACATTAAGCAGAAATTTCTTCACAATGTTATTTCTACAGCTATACATGGGTCAGCTAAAGAAGATGAACGAGGTAAACATATTCCTGCGAACAAAACACCTGAAATAAACAAAGAAGCAGTAAAGAGCTACATAAAAGATTTACCATACTTGCCGTCTCATTATTGCCGCAAAAACTCAAAGAGATTTTATCTTCCACAAGAGTTTCGCAACTTATCAAAGGGGAATGCCTAGCCTCCATAGTGTCCTAGGCCCAAGATGGACACCAAGTATTACTATAAAAATGGAGTGTTTTAAAATCATCATAGTATTAGATATCTAAAAATTATATTCAAATTGACGCCACTATTTTAGAAATATTAAAAAAAATAAAAACAGTGAAGTTTTTTCTATCTGAAAAAGTGTGGGACTTTGAGGTAATTCAAGAACTTATCTTTTTTCAATGCTTGATTATGATAGGTTTCTAATATATTTTTATCCAATTGTGGTTATTAGGGTATAAAAAAAACACATTTGCTATTTTATATATCTATATTTTCTTCATTGTCATATACAATTAACAAATCATCTAAAAATGGCGCAGGAGGGCATATATTAGATTCGGTTCTCTATTGTGTCACCTAACTTTTTTATCCATAATTTAAAGTGCCATAACTTTTTTTGTCCTAATCATCATTTGTCCGAATGATAACTTACCCGAACTTAATATCACATAATATCACATGCCATAAAATTGAAATCCCTAAATATAATATGTCCTAAATCCATTTGTCATAAATATTACAATCAATAACATACAAAAGACATAAAACCGTTTTCAATAAAAGTTATAAGTCCTAAATTCAAATTACATAATGTTTATTTAAAATAATAATATTCTTAGAACAAATTTGTATAACAAAGCTTTTGCTATGAACTTCTCTCTCTTATAAATATTAAAAATTAAATATTTATACATGTACTCAATAAAGCAGTTGATTGTGAACATGTGGTTTTTGTAAGCAAGCAAGCATGCAGCATGCAAGCAAGCATGAAGCATGCAAGCAAGCATGCAACATGCAAGCAAGCACGCAGCATACAGCATGCAAGCAAGCACACAGCATACAAGCAAGCATGCAGCATGCAAGCAAGCATGCAACATGCAGCAGGCATGGTTTCTGTCACGGCTCCGGCGCTGCGGGGCTCCGGCGGTCCCACGCGAGTTTATCGTCGCAGATGGGTTTAACGCTCACCACCGCAGCTTCGGCTTGCTGGCCGGCTTCGCCGGCCAGCCTCAGCCGCGGCGGCGAGTGTTGCAACCACCTGCTCCTCAACTCGCGGGCCGCCTCGCCCCTCCGCGCCTACGCGATTTTAAATTACACTCTAGGGGTAGAGCAGACAAGACTGCGTGGAGTCGGATTTACAGCGATTCGTTTCTGTCACTAAAACCAAATTTTTAGCAAATGTTTTAGACTAAAAAAATTATTATAAATGAACATTCGGAATAATACACATTATTTAACACAACAATTAGGACATATGACTTTAGGTCATGTAAAATTAGGAGATTCAATTATTATAGTACTCTATATTATGACAGAATACTATTAGAACTAAAGATAATTATGTTAAACAAAATTTCGGGATTTTGAACATTATGGTTACTGAAGTTTATAGCATACGTGTTATGGATAATGATTTTCGGACAAACAATTTTAGGAGAAGAAAGGGAGTACCATTAGATTCATATCTTGCCCAACCTATGTACCAAAGCACAGTCATGGTATGGGCACAACAACCTATCGTGCGTTTTCCTATTATGCAATTACAACAATATGCATCAATTGCCTCTCTGCCAGCATAATTATTATTTATTTTAATGTACACAAAATATACCTTACGGCTTATATGCCTACTTTGTATTTTGGCACGCAAAAGCAAAAAAATCAAAACACATCAAAAGAAAAATCAAAACACATCCACATTGAGCAAGCAACAAGCGAAGTGTCAGTGACAGATTCAATTCAGTGTTGTCATTTTCACGAAAAAATTATAACATGAAAACGATATATCGATTGTTTAAAAAAAAAACGATTATTAATTTATTTTTCTTATTTTTTTTACAAGTTTAAATTAGTTTTTATTTTCATGTATATTTTATTTTAGTTGATTTTTTATTATTATCTCAACGGCATATGAGATGCATGCATGTATGCCGTTGAGATTTTTGTATTTGTTTATAAATCGATTCTAATCGATTGATTAATGAAAATACATAAAATATTATTTTGATGCTGGCAATATTTTACCAGCGTTAAAATCAAAAAACTTCTTGTTATTTCAACAGAATTACTTTTTATTATCGAATTGTTATAGATTGTAGTGGCGCTCATTTGGAAAAAACTGAAAACATATTTTTTTATGGCAAAATTAATGCATAAAGTATTTTTCCTCTAGTCTAATGTTCACTGAGGGCCTCTAATGGGCAATTGCCTTTGTATAAAATGTATAAAGAAAAAATGATAAATGAAGATAGAGCGGTGGTGGGAGAAAAAGTTTTTCAAAATATTTTCCATGAATTTAATATAGGATTTCACATTCCACGTAAAGACAAGTGTTCCAAATGTGTGCGTTTTGAACAAGAGGAAGGAGGAGAAGAAAAACTGGCTCATCTTAAAGACAAAGAGGAAACTTACGAACGATTTCAAGTACATCAGAAAATTCAAGACGAAAACATACTTTGCGTATCATTTGACTTACAAAAAGTACTAAACACGCCATATGGCCAAAGTATGCTACTATACTACAGTCGCAAATTGGCTGTATATAACCTTACTTTTTATGAGTCTAAAACTAGGGGAGGCTACTGCTATTCTTGGAACGAGACTGAAGGAAAACGTGGAGCCAACGAAGTCTGTACAATCCTAGACAAATATATTAAGATGGTAGACGATCGTGGCTCAGTAAAACATCTTCTTTTTTATAGTGATGCTTGCCCAGGCCAGAACAAGAATAAAGTTGTTCTTGCAGCAATTCATTCTTGCTTGCAAAAATGCACTAATATTTCCAACATCCAAATGAACTATTTATTGCCTGGACACACCTATATGCCAGTTGATTCAATACATTCAATAATAGAAAAAAGCGTGACAAATACGATTATCTGGGCACCTTCGCAATGGGCAACTGTATTTATGTTAGCTCGAAAAAATCCGAAGCCGTACCACGTACAAATTTTGACACATAAGGATTTTTGTGGTTGGGATGTTGTCGGAGATCGATATTTTAAAGGGAACCTGACAGGAAAAATATCGAAGGTAATATTAATATTAAGTATGCCCATATTCCTTTTATATATTAAACGCTGCTGTTCGTTGGTACCTAAGCTTATCACTTGAGAAAATTGCTGAACCGATTTGGCAAATTTTTAATATTATTATGTTTGTAATGTCCAAAAAAGATTTTTAGGAAAATAAAAATTGAAAACGTTGCCAAGAAAATTGGAAACTGACCAGGCTAAAACCACGGGCGCAATAAGTGATTAATAATTCTTTTATTTTACAGGTACGTACAGCCACATTTAAAAAATCGGACCCACAGAAAGTAGCTGTGAAATACACGATGGCAGCTGATAGCCCAACTGAAGATATACCCGTAACGGGTAAAAATGTGGAACTTAAGAAAATATACAAGTCTCGCCTGCCTATTTCAAATAAGAAATATCAAGATTTGTGGAAATTATGTACATCGAAAGTCATACCTGACATTTTCCACGATGAGTACAAAAGTATGCCTAATGCTGTGAATGTCCAGGATACCCTGCAAGATACCGACGTCGAAGACTAAAATCGAGAAAAAATTACAAAAGCTTATTCGGTTAAATTAGTTGATTATGATTATAATTTGTGAAAAGTTTCAATAAAAATTCATTTACCGTGCAGAACATAAGTTTATTTTCCTTGTTTCTGCTGCAATCGCTACAATTGTTCAGTAAGTATGTCACCGGAAAATTGCTAACACTTTAAGATTATAAAATATCTTGTGAAATTGTAAATTATTTTTTTATTAAGACACGCATATATTGGAAACTATTGAATTTGTATGGGATTTATTGTATACAAAACGATTTATCATAATATATTGAGAAATTATATTCTAATAAAGATTTATTACAATCTTACGGAGTCTGCAATTTTCCGGTGACATGTATAAATCGCACAGCCAACTAGCTTAATCAGCTAATTCATTAAAAGCCTAGGCTTTTCATTGAACTGCGCCGTTTAATCAGCGGCATGAGTGACATGGGCAAATGATTTAACGAAATTGAACCAAACATGTCACTTAGGTCGCTGAAAAATGCGAGCAGTTTAATGAAACCAATTAAATGGCTGATTAACCTAGTTAGCTGCGACATATACAATAACTAGTTGACCCGGCGAACTTCGTACCGCCTCAGAATATAAATTACTAAACTACACTACACTACCCTGCACTACGTTATGCTGCACTACGTTATGCTACACTAAGCTACGCTTCCCTACGCTACGCTACTCTACGGCACGCTACGCTACCCTACGGCATGCTAAGCTAAGCTACCCTACCTTACTACAAAAAAAAAACTTATTCGGGACGGAGACAAATCCAACAAATCAAATATCATCAAAATCAGTCCAGTCGTTCTTGAGTTACAAATACTGTAACTAGCCCGACTTTTTTATTTATTGAGATAACCTGTTATAATCTAATTATTACAGTTGATAGAAGTAAATAAAAAAGGGGTGTACTTAGTAAACATACGACTACAAGGCAATAAGTTAAATTGTTTTAGAATTTTACACTTAATTATTACGTATAAGTAATAATGACTAAGACTGTATTAGTCTGTAATGCATGTTGGACATTATTGCGTTCCTAAATTTCAATGGATGTAAGTGAATAGTTTTTATGCTTTACTGTTCCTGAATATTTTAAGAAGATAAGTATTTTTGTTTTACGAAGTGGTCAGAGCATTAATACTAAACCGACACTATCTTCGGAAATACAGTAATAATGGGCAATATGTCAACTTTAAAACATAGATAATAATAAAAAGATGATTTTTTTCCTTCAGAGTATTTAAATTGGAATACTAGAAAAAAAGATAATGCCAGATTTGGTATATAAAAAAGTTTAAATCGCTTTCCTGTAAAATACACGTTTTGCGCTTTAGTTTTTTTGCCTTTCTAGTGACGATATGGTTATTTCTCGCCCTTCGAACAACTTCCTAAAATGCTGAATGGCCATGTATATTGCTAATAACTCTCTGTCATACGTACAATACTTTGTTTGTGCTTCGGTAAGTTTCTTCAAGAAATACCCTAGCGGTTCCCATCTATTTTTAACTCGTTGTTGTAACACCGCGCCTACACACGAATCCGATGCGTCACACATGAGGGCCATAAGTGACAATATAACCGCGCTTTGTAAGCTGAGTTTACATTGTTCGAAAGCCTGGTTGGTTTCTTAGTCCCACTGTACCAATGTCTTATCGCGTTTCTTGGAATGATATATGAATTTATTGAGGCTTATTTGCACTCTACTGTGTTACAAAATACACGGTTACTTTTAGGTCGTTCTGGAACCGAAAGCCATAAACTCGATCATCGAACTCGAAACGATTGGGACTATTTTTTTTAAAAAGTAAGAATAAAAAAAATCGCGAAAAATAAAATTTAATGTTTTTTTTGTGAAATAATGAGAACTCGAAGTAATGCTTCTTTGCGGTAAATGCATATGTGTGTGTAAAACGTAAACACGATCGGCAACACATACGAACGGTACCCATTGAAAAATCCATTCATCGAACAGACAGTATGATCCGTAAGCCACGCCCCCACCCCACGCTCTAGACTCTAGCCGACCGGGCGCCCGCCCGCCCTTCCTTCCTTCCTTCCTAGTATTGTCACGCGTTTCGCTGTATTAGGTCATTCCCGCGCAACCTAATCTCGAGCTAATAATGAGTCGGCAATACGTGTTCTCCAACGTGGAGTATTGGGCAATGGTGGATTTTTATGGGATGGCGCACCATAACCTGGAAGAGGCTAGACGTTTATATGCTCAGCCGGAACACCTGAACTCACTGCGCGCACGTGGAATCACCGACCCTCAAGTTCCCTTCACCTCCACCATCCTGGCTGTAAGCCAGCGCCTCCTCGATCACGGACAGTTTCGAGCACCCACACACGCGCAGGGCCGCGGTAGACTACCATACTCGGCGGAATTGGAAGAAGAAATACTGGAGTACTTCGAACGCGACCCACGTCGCAGTACCACAATGGTGGCCAGGCGGTTCAATGTTAGCCAGTATTACGTCTGGAGATTATTAAATTCAAATGGATTACATCCATACCATTTTCGTCGAGCGCATGCTATCTACGAAGGCGACGGGCCAAGGAGGATCGCATTATGCCAATGGTTGCTGGAAAATGCCACTGCCAACATACTGTGGACGGATGAATCGCTATTTACACGCGTGGGTCTGTACAACGTTCACAACGAACATTATTGGTCGTTTTTAAACCCGCACCTCATTCGCGAAGATAACCATCAGGTTAGATTCAGCGTGAATGTTTGGGCAGGCATTATTAACGACCAAATAATAGGGCCTATTTTTATTGAAGGTCACCTGACTGGTGGGTCTTATTTAGAGATGCTGCAAACTATGATACCGCTGTTGCTAGAGGATGTGCCTCTGGCATATTTACGCGGTATGTTCTACCAGCATGATGGATGCCCTGCCCATTTTGCTACTTCAGTGCGTGCGTACCTAAACAGTGAGTTTGGTGAGCAGTGGATAGGTCGTGGTGGCCCTGTGGCTTGGCCCGCAAGGAGCCCTGACTTAACACCCTTAGATTTTTATTTGTGGTCCGAAATTAAAAGACTAGTTTATTTCGAGGAGCGTACTACTCGAGATGAGTTACGAAGTGCGATAGTGGACGCATTTAATATTGTGAAAAGCGACAGACACACATTAGGAAAATTAAAAGACAATTTAATGAAACGTGCCCGTCTATGTATCGAGCGAAGTGGACTCCATTTTGAGCAGTTGCTTCGATACAGGGAAGTGTAATTATCTAATTTATGTTCTTAGCCTTAGTTAGTTTTATGTTGATTATGTTTGTATAGCTCCAATTATTTAAATACGCCTGCGCCTGCAATACTTTTTCTTGAGAATAAAAGAATACTTACAAAGTAAGTAGGTACATAATTAGACGTAAAATGTATTACTGACGCGACGACGGTCCTAAGCCCGTAGAAAGTATGAAGGAAAAATTAGAGTTATTTAACTGTTATGTACGTAAACATAAATGCAATTTAGATCGAACAATGGTCATGAATGCAGAATCAAACGATTTATTATTGTCACAGGTAGGTACCTACTACCTAGGTATCTGCAGTAGCAACAACGTGGTTGTTACTGACGTCGTGTAGGTAGGTATGTAAGTATCTATCTAATTAGTTCATCCGCCTTCACTACAGCCTTCGCCGTCTCGAAAACATAAGATCCGCCGCGTTAGATAGGTACATAAACAAATAAAATAAAATACATACGCGATAGATAAGTTGGTTCGCAAATAAAAATACGAAAAGCGAATTCAGACTTTATTTCTTAACAGCAAACGGTGAAAATTAGAAATTTTACCAAACTAGGTACCTAAAAGTAATGTTTACTAAATTTACAAAAAAATATTCTGAGAAACCGATTGCCTCGTGTCTGACCTGACTGTTACAAAGATGCACAACCGAATTACACGGTTAACTTTATGAAAATAAGGTCTTAATTCCAACCTAATACTTCCAATACCTCCTGATACCTGCAACTAATAATGAACTCTATTCGACAGACAAAACGATTCGTTTTTCTGTGCGAACTGCCTGCCTTTGTCGGAGCGGCTAGCATTGCCGCAAAAGAAATGTTAAAAGCAGTATTATTTTATGAATCACAATATTATGGTAGGTAGGTTCATTGGTCGACAGGTCGACTCTCGATTCAAGGCCTAACTCCCAAGCGTACTGTCGTCGTGTCGGTGTCTAGTTGAATAGGTACGAGTACCAACTAGTGATTTCGTGATGCGAGAGTGGTGAATTAAATGCCAATTAATTTCTGTCGTTAACAAAGAGATGTGATAGTGGTAAACACGTGCTTCTGATACGAGAGATGATGTAGGTAAATGAACTTACACTAACCTAAATCGTACCTGAAACCTACCTACTTGCAGTCGGATATCAAATTCGTCCGACGTCCATTGTCCTCACTCACAGCTGTGCCGCGCTACGTCATTATCCAGCGGATCGCGTACGATATTGCGTTTATGAATGAAATAGTGGAAGTCCCTACTAAGATTTAACTCGAATGACAGAAAAAAAGTGATAATTTTCTAACTTCTTTAATAGATGTCTTAAAAAAAAAATAACATTGCCAATAGTAACTATTACTCGAGTGGAGTTACTGTGTTTCGGCTCCAGAACGATGTAAAAGTAATCGTGTATAGTAGTATTGTGTAGACTTAACTAGCAACACTGTTAAGAATTGCTGGTTGGTGGGAGAGGTATGCCCCTCCCACCAACCGTAGTGCTTACACGACAGCTAAGACTCGACCATTCGCTCGCTGACGGCTGACTCGAGAAGTTCTTAACGAAAACTCGGCCTGATTGACCGTTGATCGTTGGAAGTTTTAAATATTGTTGAATACCGAAAAACATTATAATTTACTGTGTACGAATTTGTAATAAAGTGATTTGATTCAGATTGTTTTAAGTTGATAAAGTGAATAATAAAATAATATTATCCTGAAACTGCCGTTTTTCTGAGTTGTCCAACAACTCAGAAGTTTTTTAATATTACGATAACAAGGTAAGAAAATAAGTTTTTCTTTCTTTTCTTTTCTTCATTGTGCGATACTTGTTGTCGTCCACTTGCCCACAGACATTTGAAAATTCTAAAGGTGATTATTATGCAAGGGTGAGATTTGTCAACATTTGGTCAGGGCACTCCCTGACAATGTTGGTAAAGAGCTTGTGTCTTCTACGATCACAGCCACAATTGGCCGGGGTACCCCCCGGTATTGAGGTTGTGTGGTTGGAATTTACTTTCCAAATTATATTCACATAGTTAAACCTTTACCAACTTGACAATGTTACTGACACTTGGTCGGGGCACTCCTTGACAATGTTAATGATCCCTGGTGCTTGGTAAAATTACACGCAAATGCTAAGCTTTGGCTTCAACATCAACCAATTAAAAGGGAATGATGCGTTTTTTTTTGCCTTTATCAGTATACCGATGGAACCTGAGCGGGTTTGAATACCGTCGCGTTGCCGCGATGGCAGCAGTGAGGCTGATGACTACTGCAGTAGGCGCAACCGGAGCAAGCACCGGCGCAGCATTACTTCGAAACGTCGCACCAAGCGACGTGACCATAGCGACTGCAGTGACGAGAACCCCGGCGAGCATCGAAGCAGGCACAGCAGGGAGCGCCGCAGCGTACTGACGAGTGCGTCACGCAGTCGCAGCAAGAGCCGACCGCGGCACAGGCGTGACAGCCGACCGATCAGCAAGATCGGGGCGACCGCTATCAGAAACGTGGCAGAGCGAAGCATAGTTCTGATCGTGACAGCGAGGCTAATGAAACGAAACGAAGCAGACGTGATGTGAGTAATCAAAATACTACTTTATTGATTGAGTCATTCTTAGATATTATGAAGTCTTCGAAATTCGGGTCGAGTGAGAAGTTTTCGTCTCTTGTGTTTCAGTACTGGTATGCGCACCAGTGCAATAGTGTCAGGTGGGCTGGGGCAATGTCGAATCCGTATCAGCTCGAGTGCGGAGTCAGGCAGGGCGGCTTAACCTCTCCTACCTTGTTTTGTTTAAACCAGGTTATACCTGAATTTGATCCAATGATCATAGAGCAAACTATTAATGCATGGATTTCTAAAGTCGAAGAATGTAGGCAAATTTACGAATGGTCAGAAAAACAGGTCATACATTACGCCCTACCTAAACTCACGGGCATCGCCAAGACGTGGTATCAAAGTTTGCCTACTCTCTTGCATTCTTGGGAAGAGTGGATAGCGAAATTAATAGAGACATTTCCGTCTAGCCAAAACTATGGAGAATTACTAACAGAGATGCTAAATAAGAAACTACGATTTGGCGAATCCCCCGAGTTATACTATTACGCGAAAATTAACCTGCTTAATCGCTGCAATATTCGTGGTAAAGATGCAGTAGATTGCATAGTCTATGGGATCGAGGTATAAGGTTAGGAGCCCAAGCAGCGCAGTTTTTAGAGCCAGAACAGTTATTGGAATTTCTTAAAAATGTAAAACCGGGAACTCCTAGAGAGCCAGATAGGTCGGGTAGAGATAAAGAAAAACGTTCTACTATTCACGCGAATACAAAGGTAACTAACAAGACGAACAAGTCAGAGGATAGACTCATGGTTTGCTTTAATTGCCGTCAGCCTGGCCACCCCAGTTATAAATGTGATAAGCCCACGATCAAATGTACTCGCTGTAAATTTTTAGGGCATTTGGCAAATGCGTGCCCAAAAGCGGATGTACCCCAAAAAAACGATAAGGAAAAATCTGTCCTTAATATTGCTAGTCACATCGCATCCAGTATAAACACCTTTCCCATTATCTTAAATGGAGTAAAGGTGCAGTGCCACTTAGATTTGGGTAGCGAATGCACGTTAATACGCTTTTCTGATGCCATGAGATTAGGAATCGGTTTCTCAACTGGTAGAAACTTGCCACTATTAAAGGGACTTGGCAACATACCGTATCAGCCTGCGGGTAGTTCTAAAGTGACCATTGAAGTGCAGGATATAGTTGAAAACGATGTTGAGGTATTAATAGTTGACGATCATCTCATTAACTATCCTGTTCTATTGGGCCATACGTTTTCAGAACGCCCGGGTATAAAAATAACTAAAACTGCAAATGAATTAGACATTAGTAAAACTGCCGATGATGTCAAGATACACTTGACTTGTAGCAGTGACAGTTATGTCAAGTCTAATGAAATAAAACCTATCCAAGTAATATCAGCTCCAGTTTTTTCTGGTTCTTTATTTGTAGCTGGGGAAATTTTGTTTCCAGGGGAATATGAAATAAATAAAGGCCAAGGTCGAATTTTAATTTTGAATTTGAGCACTTAAGATTTACTGATAAAAAGTAAACAATTACTTACCCGTAGCAAAACACCTCAAGGCTGCAAATACGTGTATGATGTTAAGTTGAGTGATGAAGGCGATGAATTTGAGCCAAATGTCGGAGATAGCGTCACAAATAAGCAAAAGCAGGCAGTTAAGAACCTACTTCTCAGTTACAAGGAATGTTTTTCTTCCTGTCTCAGGGACTTCGGGTTCACTACGGTCGTTGAAATGGATATACACCTAAAGAATGAACAACCTGTGGTTTACAGGCCGTATAGACTTTCACACCCTGAGAGGGAAGATGTACGACAAATGGTAGCGGAGATGTTAGAATGTGGTATAGTAAAAGAGCCTTCTTCTCCTTATGCGAGCCCTATCGTGATAGTCAGGAAAAAGAGCGGTGAAAAACGCTTGTGTGTGGACTACAGAACGCTTAATTCTAAAACTAAAGATGGCGCTGCGCTGTCATGTAAACATTGAGCTCCGTATTTAAATATTCGTAAAAATAGTAAAAGCATTGATATCTTTAAATTATGTGTTCGAACTTTAATAAGTAGTGTTAATGATCTGAGATAATGTTATCAGAGATAATGTTATCAACTCGCGAATTTAACACTGGACAAAGTTATTACCGTGATTTTGAGTGAATAGTTATGTGACTAAATACAATTAACTGAGTGAAATTTGTACTGATATATATGTGAACATACTTGTTTTCATCAAACAATATGTGATTGCCTCAAAATTAATTAAAATAGAAGAAAAAATAGCAAAAAAGTGAAAACCGTTGAAATTTAAATAACCATCACAACTGCAATAATAATATTCGAACAGAGTAAGAAAGCGAATCTTTATTTCAACGCTGTAACTCAAGTACTAAATAGCTGCTTCTGTAAGAACGTGTACTGAGAATCTCGGGTCGCCTGGTTCGATCTCCGCCGAATGCAGTTCTTTTTGTGATCTATAAAAATTTGTTCATTGAATTACCACGATGAACTTCCTAAATAATATAACATTGCGACGAAAGCGAACATACTCGGACCCAAACACAAGTAATGTGAGTGAAATTTCGGCACATACCCTCAACGATGAATGTATATCCAGTATGCCTGACTTGTCAAGCGATGAATCACATAACGAACTGATACTTAAATTAAAACAAGAAATTAACAAACTAGAATCAGAACTCAGCAGTGCCCATCAGGAAATTGAGACTTTCTATTGAAAATAGAAACCTCAGACAAACGAATATTGAATTACTGGAACAAAATAATTTATACAAAACTGTTACCCATAGCCCCATAAGAAAAATTAAAACAAAAACACCTCTTGGGAATAAAAAAACAAGAAGAAAGAAACAATTACAGACATTATGTGAACTACAATCGCCACCAAAAGTAGGTCAAACGGCAGATCAAAGTCCAAGATCAAAGATCAAGTCCAAGTGGCAGATCAAATCCAGCCATTATCCAGTACCGAGCCTACGCAACATCAAAAGAAAACAAACGAAACAAAGACTAGAAATAAAATTCACATATTGAGCACTAACACCAGGAATAAAATATTATCTATCTCTCAAAAAACATTCTCCGAACATTATGATATATGCCACTATCTCAAGCCTAACTGTAGCACAAACCTACTAATTAATAATTTGGAAAATAAAATACAAGATTTTACAATTAATGACTTCTGTGTTATCTTAATAGGCGAAGAAGACTTTCAGAATACTCGTGACTACTTTGGCCTTATATTCTACATAAGAGAAGTTGTACAGAAGTTAAGTCACACTAATATAATTATATGTGCACCCACTTTTAAGTATGGGCACCACACCAATATGTTCAACTGCCGAGTAGAGAATTTTAATAACTTGTTATATCTCGACATACTGGAACATGAACATGCGTACTTTTTGGATTCAAATAGAAATCTTAAATTTAGCTATGAGATGTTTAATGTACATAGTAGCACGGTGAACAAACTCGGCATGGAAACCATTTTTCAAGACATCCAAGACTACATTAATGGAATAATACAGGATGTAACAGAAACATTGGATAGCCTTACACACACAAATCAGCTGACTGATGAAAACAACTCTGAATCTACGTTTTTTCGAAATTAAACACCTATATGTATGACATCTAAATAAAGCTGGATTATGTAACAAAACTGATCTCTTGATGATAAATATGGAAGAGCTTGCAGACAAAAGCAAATCAATTGATGTAATAAAAGCGTGACACTGTCTTTTGCAAAAGCTGTCATAGATAGGCAGAAGCAGGTAGTTGGTAAAAAAGTACCAGCGACGGAATTTGTGGCCACAAAAGCGGCGAAAGTAGTATCGAAGGAGGAACGGATGCCAGTAGTAAATAGTGAGAGGAGTTCTGGGAATGTTCTTATCGTGGAAAAGGAAGAACCAGAAAAAGGAGGAAATTGGACTACTGTTGCACGAAAAAAAACCAGACACTCGAACAGTGAAGTAAAAAAGGCGGAAACACGAGTGTGTTAAGAACAGGGTGTAAGACTATATGTATATATGTATAAATATGTAATGAAATGACATTTCATTAATTCGAATTTGCCGCGCCTCGCGCCTTTATAAGTTGTCTGTGGAATTGAATGGCGGATGATGGTCAAAATATTCGGTGCGATTTATTGTTTTAAGAAAACGTGTGGAGAGACAAAATAAAAGGATATAATTGAGGAGGCGATATTAGTGAACTTTAAATGTCGTTTCTTTGTATTTTCAGAGAAACAATTTGTGGTTTATTTTGAAAATCCTCAATAATATTCTTATAAAACGACATTTTCGTTAACTAAAAGAAGATGAATCGGCTGCTATTTGAGTTTACGATAATAGCCGCAAAGGATGGCAAATCTAATGTATTAGCCATAACCTCAATATCTACAGAAGAAGGAAAATGTTATGTTTTACCAGATGAATTGAAGCCGGTGAGTCATCATACATATATTGTTGAATTGGACACTTTCTCAAAAATAAAAAATAGCTTAAAGAAAAGGCACCAAAGTAGAAAAATATGGATAAAACTGGATAAAGATCTAAAGAAAACATATATAGATGAGGAAGGGAATATGCAATTTTTAGATCAATATTTAGAAGAAATAAACACGGAACAACCAGGAGACAAAGACGACAGTTTGAAAAATATCCTGGCGAAATTAATAGAATCTACAACAAAGAAAGAAAATCAACATAACCTAAAACATATTTCAGAGAAATTTATTATTGAAAAATTCACAACCAAGAATCCTAATGCAATGCAATGGATAGAGAATTTTGAAAAAGAGTGTGAGCGCTTTAATATAACAAAAGATGAAACAAAAATAGACATACTGAGGTTATTTTTAGAAAAATCTTGCTTGGATTGGTATAGTTCAATGATGATAAAACTAACAGTAAATTCTGAATGGAATGAATGGAAAGACAAATTCCTAGAAACTTTTAAAAACCGAGGATGGGACATAGTCACAACTGCTTTCTCATTCAAATATAAAGACGGATTGTTAATCGATTATGCTATAAAAAAAGAACGGCTTATACTAGACACAAACAAATCGATAGATCCCAAAACAATGATAGATCTCATCGCAACAGGTTTACCTGGATTTATCTTGAATAAGCTAAACAGAGACGAACTCAAGAATACTACTGATTTGTTCAACGAGATAAGAAAATATGAAGGTATGATGCACAAGAAAAACTCAACTATAATAAAAAATGGTACATTTTCTTATATGAAAAAAAATAATGAGAAGAAGCCATGTACGACCTGTGAATCGTTGGACAAAGGAATTAGATACCATCCGGAGGAGTCATGTTGGTTCAAGAAAAATAAAAATGAATCTGAAAAGGTGTTTAAGGCCAAAAACGTAAATAATAACTCCATTATTGAAGTAGAGATGAACACTGATAAAAAAAAACGAGTAAGTACACCATTAATCAAAATCAAGCTATTAATAGAAAATAAATTAGAAGTGAGTGGCATTTATGACTCAGGCTCACAGATCTCTTTAATAAATTCAAGACTGATAAAAGTAAAAGGAAAAAAAGACAATGTGAATATAGCATATATGAAAACGGTTAATGGTGTGAAAAAGACAGATGGCTTGACAACAATAAAAATAAAAATCTTTGATATAGAAGAAGAGGTGGATGTATACATATAAGATTATTATTGAGGATTTTCAAAATAAACCACAAATTGTTTCTCTGAAAATACAAAGTTTTGTTTTATTTAACACATTCTTACAATATTACAACAGTAATCGTTTATCTATGATAATTACTCAATAATCTAACCTGAAAATACAAAGAAACGACATTTAAAGTTCACTAATATCGCCTCCTCAATTATATCCTTTTATTTTATCTCTCCACACGTTTTCTTAAAACAATAAATCACACCGAATATTTTGACCATCATCCGCCATTCAATTCCACAGACAACTTATAAAGGCGCGAGGCGCGGCAAATTCGAATTAATGAAATGTCATTTCATTACATCTCCCCCCCCTAATAGGGAAAATTCTAAATAATATATCTATACGCTATACCTATTAGTTATCTTCATATTCGTTTTCTTCTACTTCTTCTTCTTCAGCATCTATTATGACCGGTTGCAATTTTGTTATGTGGAATAAAGTTGATTCTGTTTTTCTGGTTCCGGTGTCGATCCTATAAATGGAGTTCGATATTTTCTCTACTATCTTGAAAGGGCCTATTCTTAATTCGTCTAACTTTTTTCTATTTAGTCTATTTCCATTTTCTACATATACACTGTCTCCTATATTAAACTCTTGCATTTTTCTATTTCTATCAAATATTCTCTTGTTGTACTTGTGGGATTTTATTGTATTCTCTAATGCCAATCTTTTATCAGCAATCCACTTGTCTTCCCTTTCTATTGATTTTAATTCATTTGGTAGTAAGCTGACATTTGTACCATCCAGTAAATATTTTGGTGCAAATCCTGTAACGGAGTGTTCTGTTTCATTATATTTCTGTATGCATTCTCTTGCCACTGTCGTCCATGCTCTCTTATTATTTTTCTCATTTATTTTGCATCTTATTTTATTAACTATTGTTTGATTTAATCTTTCATTCAAGCCGTTCGAGAATGGTGTATTCACAGCTGTAAAAATTAATTTAATATTATTCTCTTTCAGATGTTGTTTAAATTCTCTTGAATTGATACCTGGATATTGATCTGTCAGAATTATTCCAATGTCATCTGTTTCTAGTACATTCTTTGTTAGATTTATAAAGTCACTTGAATTCTGTGTTTTTGAAGTCGCAATATATGCATATCTAGTGTAGTGGTCTACTAAAAGGTGTAGGTATTTTTTTGTTGACCTAGATCCTCCAAAGCCACCAATAGTATCCATTGACATTATCTCAAATGGTTTTGTCGCTGGTCCCAATTGTGACATCAATCCAAATTTTCCTTGGCTTCTTGCTTTATTTTTTATACATATTTCACATGTTTTACAAATCTTTATGATATTCTTTGTTAGGTTTTTAGCTGTATATATTGGACTAATTTTTTTCTGCAATTGTCTGATCCCAATATGGCATAAATCTTCATGCACCTTTTTTATAAGTTTTTTACCAAATTCTTCTGAGAGGATAATCTTTTCATGTTTCTTTTTTTTTTATAATAGATTCTATTTTTGTAGATTAGATCTTGTTTCTTTTCTTTTATTGTATCATTTTTTTCTTGATCTTCAACTATATCTTTTATTTGTATCAAATTGACTATTTTCAATAGTTCCTCTGTTTCTATGTGTTCATTGAAATTTATTGCATATGGTTTTATATTCTTATCTTCATTTCTGTTATCTTTAGACATCCTGTTTATTTTATTTATTGTTTTCTTTTGTTCTATCTGCAAGTCCTCATTTTGGGTTAATTTGAATTTCTTTATCATATCTAATCCGATTATAAAATCATCAAAATTTTCATTTTCTACTATATATACATCCACCTCTTCTTCTATATCAAAGATTTTTATTTTTATTGTTGTCAAGCCATCTGTCTTTTTCACACCATTAACCGTTTTCATATTATATGCTATATTCACATTGTCTTTTTTTTCTTTTACTTTTATCAGTCTTGAATTTATTAAAGAGATCTGTGACCCTGAGTCATAAATGCCACTCACTTCTAATTTATTTTCTATTAATAGCTTGATTTTGATTAATGGTGTACTTACTCGTTTTCTTTTATCAGTGTTCATCTCTACTTCAATAATGGAGTTATTATTTACGTTTTTGGCCTTAAACACCTTTTCAGATTCATTTTTATTTTTCTTGAACCAACATGACTCCTCCGGATGGTATCTAATTCCTTTGTCCAACGATTCACAGGTCGTACATGGCTTCTTCTCATTATTTTTTTTCATATAAGAAAATGTACCATTTTTTATTATAGTTGAGTTTTTCTTGTGCATCATACCTTCATATTTTCTTATCTCGTTGAACAAATCAGTAGTATTCTTGAGTTCGTCTCTGTTTAGCTTATTCAAGATAAATCCAGGTAAACCTGTTGCGATGAGATCTATCATTGTTTTGGGATCTATCGATTTGTTTGTGTCTAGTATAAGCCGTTCTTTTTTTATAGCATAATCGATTAACAATCCGTCTTTATATTTGAATGAGAAAGCAGTTGTGACTATGTCCCATCCTCGGTTTTTAAAAGTTTCTAGGAATTTGTCTTTCCATTCATTCCATTCAGAATTTACTGTTAGTTTTATCATCATTGAACTATACCAATCCAAGCAAGATTTTTCTAAAAATAACCTCAGTATGTCTATTTTTGTTTCATCTTTTGTTATATTAAAGCGCTCACACTCTTTTTCAAAATTCTCTATCCATTGCATTGCATTAGGATTCTTGGTTGTGAATTTTTCAATAATAAATTTCTCTGAAATATGTTTTAGGTTATGTTGATTTTCTTTCTTTGTTGTAGATTCTATTAATTTCGCCAGGATATTTTTCAAACTGTCGTCTTTGTCTCCTGGTTGTTCCGTGTTTATTTCTTCTAAATATTGATCTAAAAATTGCATATTCCCTTCCTCATCTATATATGTTTTCTTTAGATCTTTATCCAGTTTTATCCATATTTTTCTACTTTGGTGCCTTTTCTTTAAGCTATTTTTTATTTTTGAGAAAGTGTCCAATTCAACAATATATGTATGATGACTCACCGGCTTCAATTCATCTGGTAAAACATAACATTTTCCTTCTTCTGTAGATATTGAGGTTATGGCTAATACATTAGATTTGCCATCCTTTGCGGCTATTATCGTAAACTCAAATAGCAGCCGATTCATCTTCTTTTAGTTAACGAAAATGTCGTTTTATAAGATTATTATTGAGGATTTTCAAAATAAACCACAAATTATTTCTCTGAAAATACAAAGTTTTGTTTTATTTAACACATTCTTACAATATTACAACAGTAATCGTTTATCTATGATAATTACTCAATAATCTAACCTGAAAATACAAAGAAACGACATTTAAAGTTCACTAATATCGCCTCCTCAATTATATCCTTTTATTTTATCTCTCCACACGTTTTCTTAAAACAATAAATCACACCGAATATTTTGACCATCATCCGCCATTCAATTCCACAGACAACTTATAAAGGCGCGAGGCGCGGCAAATTCGAATTAATGAAATGTCATTTCATTACATACATAGTAGAAAATGAAAATTTTGATGATTTTATAATCGGATTAGATATGATAAAGAAATTCAAATTAACCCAAAATGAGGACTTGCAGATAGAACAAAAGAAAACAATAAATAAAATAAACAGGATGTCTAAAGATAACAGAAATGAAGATAAGAATATAAAACCATATGCAATAAATTTCAATGAACACATAGAAACAGAGGAATTTATAAGTAAGACAGACCATTTAGATAATGAAAAGAAAATTGAAATAGAAGAAATCATAAAGGAATATAAAACAATGTTTGCTAAGGACAAATATGACAAAGACTTACCAATAAAAATTTTTACAGATGCATCCTTAGAGGGCATCGGAGCAATATTAAAACAAACACAATTGGACGGTAAAGACAAACCAGTGGCATATTTCTCAAAAAAACTGAATGAATCTCAAAAACGGAAACAGGCTATATACTTGAAATGTCTTGCTATGAAAGAAGCCGTTAAATACTGGCAGCACTGGCTCATTGGAAAACAATTCACTATTTACTCAGACCACAAACCTCTAGAGAACATGAACATTAAATGCAGGACGGACGAAGAATTGGGTGAACTCACATATTACCTGTCTCAATATGACTTTACAGTAAAATATATACCTGGTAAAGAAAATGTAGAAGCAGACTGTTTGAGCCGAAATCCTGTGTTAGAACCAGAAGACAACAAAGAGGAACTATTGAAAATAGTCAATTTGATACAAATAAAAGATATAGTTGAAGATCAAGAAAAAAATGATACAATAAAAGAAAAGAAACAAGATCTAATCTACAAAAATAGAATCTATTATAAAAAAAAAAGAAACATGAAAAGATTATCCTCTCAGAAGAATTTGGTAAAAAACTTATAAAAAAGGTGCATGAAGATTTATGCCATATTGGGATCAGACAATTGCAGAAAAAAATTAGTCCAATATATACAGCTAAAAACCTAACAAAGAATATCATAAAGATTTGTAAAACATGTGAAATATGTATAAAAAATAAAGCAAGAAGCCAAGGAAAATTTGGATTGATGTCACAATTGGGACCAGCGACAAAACCATTTGAGATAATGTCAATGGATACTATTGGTGGCTTTGGAGGATCTAGGTCAACAAAAAAATACCTACACCTTTTAGTAGACCACTACACTAGATATGCATATATTGCGACTTCAAAAACACAGAATTCAAGTGACTTTATAAATCTAACAAAGAATGTACTAGAAACAGATGACATTGGAATAATTCTGACAGATCAATATCCAGGTATCAATTCAAGAAAATTTAAACAACATCTGAAAGAGAATAATATTAAATTAATTTTTACAGCTGTGAATACACCATTCTCGAACGGCTTGAACGAAAGATTAAATCAAACAATAGTTAATAAAATAAGATGCAAAATAAATGAGAAAAATAATAAGAGAGCATGGACGACAGTGGCAAGAGAATGCATACAGAAATATAATGAAACAGAACACTCCGTTACAGGATTTGCACCAAAATATTTACTGGATGGTACAAATGTCAGCTTACTACCAAATGAATTAAAATCAATAGAAAGGGAAGACAAGTGGATTGCTGATAAAAGATTGGCATTAGAGAATACAATAAAATCCCACAAGTACAACAAGAGAATATTTGATAGAAATAGAAAAATGCAAGAGCTTAATATAGGAGACAGTGTATATGTAGAAAATGGAAATAGACTGAATAGAAAAAAGTTAGACGAATTAAGAATAGGCCCTTTCAAGATAGTAGAGAAAATATCGAACTCCATTTATAGGATCGACACCGGAACCAGAAAAACAGAATCAACTTTATTCCACATAACAAAATTGCAACCGGTCATAATAGATGCTGAAGAAGATGAAGTAGAAGAAAACGAATATGAAGATAACTAATAGGTATAGCGTATAGATATATTATTTAGAATTTTCCCTCTTAGGGGGGGGAGATGTAATGAAATGACATTTCATTAATTCGAATTTGCCGCGCCTCGCGCCTTTATAAGTTGTCTGTGGAATTGAATGGCGGATGATGGTCAAAATATTCGGTGCGATTTATTGTTTTAAGAAAACGTGTGGAGAGACAAAATAAAAGGATATAATTGAGGAGGCGATATTAGTGAACTTTAAATGTCGTTTCTTTGTATTTTCAGAGAAACAATTTGTGGTTTATTTTGAAAATCCTCAATAATATTCTTATAAATATATACCGATTATTAAGCTTTGAGTGTCAGAATGGTTACTTATTATTTACTGTGTCTAAAGTATCCCTAAAAAGGTGTTTAGGGAAAAGGGTTTTTATCAAGAAAAGCACAGAAAGACAAGACTATTTATTTATTTATGTTAGGCTTGTCAGATATTTATAGGTAACGTCAATTACCTATCAAGCTACGTCCATTCGCAAACCTAGGTCTTCGTGGAGAAGAATGGACAAGAAACTCCACGGTAACATCTTTTAAAATATTATATATTTCTAGTATCTATACATATAAAATTCAAAGTCCTGACTGACTGACTGACTGACTGACTGACTGACTTATATATCAACGCACAGCCCAAACCGCTGGTCCTAGAAACATGAAATTTGGACAGTGTACTCTTTGTGACAAGTAAATATCCACTAAGAAAGGGTTTTTCAAAATTCCACCCCAAGTGGGTGAAATGGGGTGTTTAATTTTCTCTGAAACTTTTTATTCCCTGAGTCGATTGACTTAAAAATTTGTGTATTTACTCTTCAGTTAAAATTATGAGATACTTGTATCACAGTTTTTCCAAAATCATCCCCAATTTTAAATTAAACGTCCTGACTGGCTGACTGATATATCAACGCACAGCCTAGACCGCCTGGTCCGAGAGACATGAAATTTGGACGGTGTATTCTTTGTGAAGAGTAAATATCCACTAAGAAAGGGTTTTTCAAAATTCTACCCCTAAGAGGGTGAAATGGGGTGTTGAATTTTATGTGAAACTTTTTATCCACGGAGCCGATTGACTTGAAAATTTGTATTCATACTCTTCAGTTAAAATCATGAGATATGTGTATCACAGTTTTTCCAAAATCATTCCCCAATTTAAAATTTAATGTCCTGTCTGGCTGACTGATATATCAATGCACAGCCCAAACCGCTGGTCCGAGAGAAATGAAATTTGGACGGTGTATTCTTTGTGAAGAGTAGATATCCATTAAGAAAGGGTTTTTTGAAATTCTACCCCTAAGAGGGTAAAATGGGGTGTTGAATTTTCTGTGAAACTTAATATTTACTGGGTCGATTGACTCGAAAATTGATGTTCACACTCTTCAATTAAAATTATAAGACATATGTATCAGTTTTTTCCAAAATCATCCCCCAATATAGTTAAATAGGGCTTCGAAGCTCACGTAGAAGGGCGCATGCCGCGCAGCGTTGCGTAGGGCGTGCGGGTCGCGGGAGTATTTACCTATTACTAAGTAGGTAGGATTTTTCTGAGGTAGAAGTGTCTGTGAATATGGTTTATTCCACCGATTTTCGCGTTGGCTCGCGATACGGGACATTGATATTAAATATTATGTCAAAGTATTATGTCTGTAAATAGATTCCTAATAAATCATTTGATTGGTGTCCTGGTGTCTAATCTCAAACCAAGATATTTCACATATGTAATTTAATTGATATTACTATGAACAAATATTTACAATAGCAAGTACACGTAAATCTATGTATACTAAACATACATAGATTACTTATTATCCCAGAAGTAAGATTCCGTGGGCAATTCCCGAACTCCACGCGGGCGAAGCCGCGGGCAGAAGCTAGTAATAGTATAATATCAAATAACTTACATGAACATTGTAATCCAAATAGGTTCCAGCTTTACACATTTTGTATCACACAATATACCAATCAGGGTATGTCTTAACCCTTCGAACACTAACAGCAAAAAGCCTTGAATTGGCGGTGACATCTACTTTTATACGCCTCAAATCATAATCATAATAATACTAATCAAAGATGGCCGCCATAATAAACCAATGGCAAATGGTCATACATTATACCTAAATGTATTTACGTATTTTAAAAATATAATAATGGCCCAGAAGGCCCTTGAAGGTGTAGTGCGCGAGCTACATAAAGTAGTTAGTGAACTCGCGACAAAAATCAGTGCTCTCGAGTGCAAAATTGGTGAGCAAACCACTGTTATACTCAAGCAAGAAGAATCATTGAAATTGTTAACGTTAGCTATTGAGGGTACACCGAAATCTGTCCCTCCGAATCTATTGGATGCCGACGGCGGTCAAGAGAAGCCACCGATTCCAGCAACTGCGCAGCGTCCGATGCGCCAAGCACGACTTATTTCTAGCGCTAAAGTTAAAAGTGGATACGCAGCCGCTGCAAAAAAGTCATCTGCTGCAAAACCAAGGACCGATGGTGACGTAGGTGACACAAATAATTTGATGAAGTCATCTACGGTGACAAGTGCAAATCCCAATCTACCCTCAAAAGCAAATTTATCATCATTGGAATGTCGAGCCACGAATTCAGCGGAAACGCGCAAAGTTGACAAAAGAGATAATCGCCACGAAAACATTACCTCCGAAGAAGGGTGGCAACCGGCGCGCAAAGTACGTTATTCTAAACGGCGAGTGGTCACTGGCAGCGGACAAGAGGATGACGAGCTTAAAACGGTCGAAAAGCTTAAATATTTGCAGGCTTGGTCTTTCAAGCCGGAGACGACGGAGCAAAACGTGCTCACCTATTTAAACAAGCTTAAAGATTGTGACCAATACATGGTGGAGAAACGTTCAATTAAGACTACTCGACACGCTGCCTTCGTAATTGCTTTTCCTGAGAGCTTAAATGAGAGCATAAACACGCCAGCGGCGTGGCCCGCAGGAGTGAAGCTGTCTGACTGGTTTCCGAGGCATCCCCGCGGGCAGCGGGGGGATACGAGCTCCGAGAGTCACACCGGCGACAATACACGCGCAGTCGATGGATGTTCCCAGTGAACAGCGTACTGAACGACGAAATAGGAATGATTTACAGTGTCGGTATGCTAATACTAGTGTTTTAAATAGTTCCCACTCGCAACCGTTGGGACTGGTGTGCTCGAATGGTGTGAATGTGGTACAAGCTAGTGGCAAGAAACACAAGTGCTCGTTAGATCTAATCTATCAGAACGTTAGAGGCTTACGCACGAAGTTGAAATCATTTCACAATAATATCTTAGGGTCTATGGTTGATTTGGTAGCCATAACCGAGACCGGAATTAATGACTCAATATATGATGGTGAACTGGCTCCAAGCGGATACACGATAATTAGATGTGACCGCACGGATGGCCGCAAACACGGAGGGGTCATGCTGATCGCCACACCGCGCGGCGCCCTCGACTTACGCAGAGTACCGTTACCCGATAACACTAGCTTGAACCACCCGTTCGAAATCGTATGTGCGACGGTACACCGTCAAAATACTTTTTTGTTTTTGTGTTGTGTTGCGTATATTCCACCAAAGACTATTGAAAGGGAATATATGTTTATGTTCCATTTGCTCGAGCAGTTATGTGTTAACTATGATAAAGTTGTTTTAGTAGCTGATTTAAATATGTACTCAACAAACCAAGAGGTACAATGTTATTATGAATACTTTGTCACCTTCTGTGGGTTTCGCCAAAGTAACAATATTTTTAATTGCAACAATCGCACGCTCGATGTAGTCCTAACTACTTTGCCTGTAGGTGATATTGTAGTTAATGAGGAATGTGAGGAGTGGTTGTCATGCATAGACCCGCAGCATCCGCCGCTACGAGTGAGTATAAGTCAGGTGCGGGTGACTTCTAGACCTGGTTACCCTGTACCGCAGGCTTCCACCTCCCTACCACGATGGAATTATAGCAAGGCAGATTTCCATTCGCTGTACTTGGGACTTGCAGGGGTAGACTGGAGCGCCCTGTATGAAACGACTAATGCCGACGAAGCATATAGAATATTTTATGATATATTTTATGGGATTTTGGATGATACCACTCCAAGAAAGAGCTCCAAGGGTGATTGCTTTCGTTATAACTACCCTGAGTGGTTCACTGCTGACATAATAGGTAATATTAAGAAGAAGGCTTTGTGGCACAAATCTTTTAAGAAGACTGGTTCAGTCAGCGAGTATGTAAAATTTTCTAACTGCCGTTCTCTTGTCAAGGACAAAATCAGTACCGCATACCGCGATTATCAGAGACGTACGGAGCAACAATTTGTAAAGGAACCAAGGTCCTTTTGGGGTTTTATTGGAGGCAAGCGCTCGAAACGTAGTAGACCAAAGATAACTAGGAATGATGTGCCGTTGCCAGAGCATGAGTGTGCTCAGGCGTTCGCTGACTACTTTCATTCGGTTTATGGGGCGGTGGCACCGCAGTTGGATGCGGCTGCCGCTGGGCAGGCTATTCCCGAGCGCGGCACACGCGTTCACGTGGGGCAGCTATCTCTCGGCGAGGTGAGAGCCGCGCTCGCGCGCCTCAAGCCCAAGCGTTCGGTTGGGCCAGACGGGGTGCCACCCTTCATCGTTAGGGATTGTAGGACAATACTGGCTCGGCCGCTCATGCATTTATTTAATAGCTTTTTACGAGAATGCTCGTATCCGGACGGCTGGAAATTGACTAGGGTTACTCCGGTTCCGAAGGGGGCTCCAAGCTCGGATGTTAGCGGATATAGACCAGTAGCAGTATTGTCAGCTTTTGCTAAAGTCTTCGAGTCCGCTTTGTGTTCAACTATCCACTCGCAAGTAGCCTCACAGCTCAACGACGCGCAGCATGGTTTCCGTGTGGGCCGTGGCACAAATTCTAATTTAATGTGTTTTTTAAATCAGGCCACCACAGTGCTGGACTCGGAGACTGGTGCCCAACTGGACGTCGCTTACTTCGACTTCAGGAAGGCATTTGATAGTGTAGATAATGACATACTTTTAAATAAATTTGCGAGGGTCGGTTTTACCCCAGACCTCCTAGAGTTCTTTGCTAGCTACTTAGGCAACCGCAAGCAAATGGTAGAATATGCAGGTTACACCTCTGACTCGTATTTTACTCTTACGGGGGTAAGTCAGGGGACAAATTTAGGACCCTTAGAATTTATAATTATGATTAATGATCTTCCAGAAGTCATTAAAGACGCTAGCTGTCTGTTATTTGCGGACGATCTCAAGCTATTCTTGCAGATCACAGACGAGTCACACTGCGGAATGCTCCAGCGTGACGTCGATCGGGTGGTAGCGTGGAGTGAAGAGAATAAACTACTCTTCAATGTGACGAAGTGCAGCGTAATGTCTTTCACGCGGGCCGTGGTACCCCGACGCCATGATTATTGCATGGGCGGTCACGTCATACCGCGGGTGGGGTCAGTCCGAGATCTCGGGGTTACTTTCGCTGGGGATCTTTCATTTCGTGCTCATGTAGTGCAGGTGTGCAAAAAAGCGTTTAAAAATCTTGGTTTTGTCATGCGTGAAACACGGGACTTCACTAATATGGCAGCAGTGAAAGCACTTTATAATGCGTTGGTGCGAAGCAACTTGGAAACTAGTGCTATTATCTGGAATCCTTATGAAATGAAGTATTCCCAGATGCTGGAAAAGATGCAGAACAAATTTACTCGATACCTGTACTGGAAGCAGTTTGGTGTCTACCCTTTCTACCCACTTATGTATCCAACTCTCTTTGTTATAGGGATGGTTGGGTACTATAAGTTGGAAGTAAGGCGCAACCTCGCTCTCGTAAAATATGTTTTTATGGTATTTCGTGGTATGCTAAATAATCCACAAATACTGGAATCGTTGGGTTTGCTCGTTCCAGACAGGAGGCTACGGTTGGGACCGAGGGAGGGCCCTTTTAAAGTTCCGGCAACCCGTACGAACTTATTAAAGTTTGCACCTGTATTTCGTGCATTAAGAATACTAAATAGTGTCTCTCGGCGATTGGACATATTTTCTTGCTCTTTGGCGGAATTTCAGAGGGTGGCACTTAGTATGTTGTCTACTGTCTAACTTATGCTTCTACCCAGACTCGTTACTTAGGACTGGATTATTTGTAATTTATGACTACTTTGTTAGCTTGGGTCTTACCTGTAAAAACAAATGTATGTGTTAAGGAATAATAAATAAATAAATAAATAAATAAATAACTAATAACATAGATTATAATTAACAAATCATATGTAAGGGAACTATTTTAAAACTTAATTACATAATTTAGCAATATAGTAAATAAACATTTAACTTGATTATTCAAATATCACAACTATCTTTCGTTTTGAAACTAAGCCTTTTTAGCTACAATGGAAAGTATTTCTATAAAATATAATAGATAATTATATATAGTTATTAATTTGGTCGGATATTCTCATAAATATAAGGCTATTCTTAACAAGTGCAATCGACATACAGGGAACGGAAAAGAAAAAATACTTACACATATGGCGTTTGCAGAAACAAACAACAGTAGGAAGTATAGAAAAATATGTTAGGAAAATTTATGAAGAGGAAGTACCAATTAAAGTTGAAAAAATAAAACATAAAACGGAAAGGGATTATGCATCCTTTATCATCGGATTCATCGGAGTTCCGGAAACTAAATATGAAAAATTATGTCAGCCTGAAAGCTGGGCCGTTAATATAGAATTTGCGGAATGGGTGTGGTTTCGTAGAGCAACCAACAACACTAGAAACCCTGAGTAACTCCGTTGAAATATTGTATCAAAACGTGCGCGGGCTGCGAACAAAGCTTGAAGAATTTTATGCCAATACTAGCTTTTGCCCGCGGCTTCGCCCGCATGGATGTCGTAAATATCCCATTACTTACCTTAACCCCTCTTTTTAACCCTACGGGGATAGAATTATCAAAAATGCCGAGACACGTATAAGTTAATTTTCAATCGTCAGCCTAAACACAAAATTTTAAGATCCTAACTTCAAAACTGACAGACTTACATATAAACTTCCATCCCCTATTTTCACCCCTTTAGGGGTGGAATTCCCAAAAACCCTTTCTTAGTGGATACTTACTCTTCACAAAGAACACACCCTCCAAGTTTCATATCTCTAAGACCAGCGGTTTGGGCTGTGTGTTGATATATCACCCAGTCAGTCAGTCAGTCAGTCAGTTTATCATTTTATATATATTACTAGCTTATGCCCGCGGCTTCGCCCGCGTGGAGTTAGGGAATTGCCCACGGGATCTTACTTCTGGGATAATAAGTAATCTATGTATCTATCTATAATACATACATAGATTTACATGTACTTGCTTTTATCTTGCAATTATTAGTTTAAAGTTATATCAATTAAATTAGATACGTGAAATATTGATACCTTGATTTGAGATTGGACATCGGATTTACTGGATTTTATCTGAAGAGTATGTACACAAATTTTCAAGTCAATCGACCCCGAGAGTAAAAAGTTTCACAGAAAATACAACACCCCATTTCACCCTCTAAGGGGTTGAAATTGGGCGGGAGGAAACGCCCGGGTGTTTCCATTTCGAGGATCGTCCGGAGGACACGGTGGAGCACACCGTGGAGGTCTGCCCCGCTTGGGCGGAGCACCATCGTGTCCTCGTAGCGGCGATGGTCGGAGCGAGAGGGAATGGGAAGCCGTCACCTCCTTCTGCGAAGCAGTCATGCTATTAAAGGAGGTGGCGGGACGTGAGAGGGAAAGAACCTCACATCCCAGCCGCCGCGGAAGACGCCCTGGGCGTCGGGGGTCACGTGGTGGCTCCCGGCCACCGTAGGCGCGGGCCTGTGGGCGGCGGCTAGCTCGCCATCCGGCCGTCTTATGACGACAGGCCGTGTCGACGGCGCGTTCGTGTTCCACGCGCGCCTCAAAGAGATGTCAGCAACGATGTAGGGGTCTGCAACTTCTGCAAGGGCCGATGCCTGCCAGGGCTGCGGGACTGTTCGAAAGAGATACCGTTGTCCTGGAACACAAAGGGCAAAGAAGGAACATGGATGGGTTTTAGTCAGTACAAGTCTGACACTCCCTTCCGCTCCGCCCAGAGTGGGGTGAGTGGTCATTTGATGATTTCCGATCCGAAAAAAAAAAAAAAAAAATGGGGTAGGAATTTCAAAAAACTGAAACTTACTCTTCACAAAGAATACACCCTCCAATTTTTATATCTTTGGGACCCGCGGTTTGGGCTGTGCGTTGGTATTTCAGTCAGCCAGTCAGGACATGGAATTTTAAATTGGGGGATGATTTTGGAAAAACTGTGATACACGTGTCTCATCATTTTATTTGAAGTATATGTAGACACATTTTCAAGTCAATCGACTCCGAGAATAAAAAGTTTCACATAAAATTCAAAACCCCATTCCACCCTATCAGGGGTGGAATTTCAAAAAACCCTTTCTTAATGGATACCTACTCTTCACAAAGAGTACAGTGTCCAAATTTCATGTCTCTAGGACCAGTGGTTTGGGCTGTGCGTTGATATATAAGCCAGTCAGTCAGTCAGTCAGTCAGTCAGTCAGGACTTTGAATTTTATATTTTTAACTGAAGTATATATGTAGACACATTTTCAAGTCAATCGACTCGGAGAATAAAAAGTTTCATAGAAAATTCAACACCCCATTTCACCCTCTTAGGGGTGGAATTTCGAAAAAACCCTTTCTTAGTGGATATTTACTCTTTACAAAGAATACACCCTCCAAATTTCATGTCTCTAGGACCAGTGGTTTGGGCTGTGCGTTGATATATAAGCCAGTCAGTCAGTCAGTCAGTCAGTCAGTCAGGACTTTGAATTTTATATTTTTAACTGAAGTATATATGTAGACACGACATTGAATTTTAAATTGGGGGATGATTTTGGAAAAACTGTGATACACATATCTCATCATTTTAACTGAAGTATATGTAGACACATTTTCAAGTCAATCGACTCGGAGAATAAAAAGTTTCATAGAAAATTCAACACCCCATTTCACCCTCTTAGGGGTAGAATTTCGAAAAAACCCTTTCTTAGTGGATATTTACTCTCCACAAAAAATACAATCTCCAAATTTCATGTCTCTAGGACCAGCGGTTTGGGCTGTGCGTTGGTATATCAGTCAGCCAGTCAGGACATGGAATTTTAAATTGGGGGATGATTTTGGAAAAACTGTGATACACGTATCTCATCATTTTAACTGAAGTATATGTAGACACATTTTCAAGTCAATCGACTCGGAGAATAAAAAGTTTCATAGAAAATTCAACACCCCATTTCACCCTCTTAGGGGTGGAATTTCGAAAAACCCTTTCTTAGTGGATACCTACTCTTTACAAAGAATACACCCTCCAAATTTCATGTCTCTAGGACCAGTGGTTTGGACTGTGCGTTGATATATAAGTCAGTCAGTCAGTCAGTCAGTCAGTCAGTCAGGACTTTGAATTTTATATGTATAGATTACCATTTTATATAATACTCTCAGGGAAGGTTTCGGACTCACGGGATAGTACATGCCGTTCGCGATCAGCTGTGAGACGTAATTCCTTCTCAGGGTAGGTTTCGGACTCGCGAGATAATGTATGCCGTTCGCGGTCAGCTGTGAGTCGCAATTCTCGTTGTGAAGCAGTTTCAGCTTCTCGGGATACTCGGGATTTGAGACGCCCGTGATGAAGCTCGTCTCGCTCTGTCAGCTGCTAATCGCATCTCTCTCTCCGGAGAGCTTTCATTGGCTCGAGAAGTTGAGGCACTAACTCTCATAGAGTTTAACCGATGTGGTCTTTCCTCTGCCGATTCTTGAGAACGCCTATTTCTCATTCTCTTAGCTTCTCTCGAATTTCGAGATAAAGAAAATCGTTTTTTAGGTGCCATTGATGCAGGCAAATAAAAATAAAGCTAAAACGTAAATGAAAATAAAACTAATAGGTATAAAAAAAGTGAACGTAAATTAGCCAAAACTTACCTATCAGTATCTAAAAATCTATGCGTACCTACTACTACTTCACCTAAAAAGAAATAAAATGTAAACTATGAATAATTGTAATTTGAACGAATATTTAAACACTACCAAAATAACTAATACCTATTTTATATAATAACAACAAAAGGAATCTAAAAATAAATTATCAAAGACTAAAAGTCGCGCTGATAAGCACGGTTTGTTAATATCAATTAAGTATTGTCTGTCAATAAGGTCGAACGCTCTGAACGTCTATTCGCATCAACAGGCAAAAATTGTATGAAGGTCGCGTTTTTTTTTTTTTTTTTTGGTATTGGCATCTCGCAGTTCAGCCTCTGAGGCTGGCTTCTGCTTAACCGGACAAATCCTGTGGATGCCTTGAAATTAAGGCCTCCAGCCAGGGCATGAAGCTTGCGCTCGGGCGCCTCGCCTTTTTATACCTTCGGCCGCGAGACGCGTCGAGCTCGGCGACCGATTCTCGGACCTTATACAAAAATAATCCTTATAGCATGATTCAGTATTCACGCGCGATGGCTTATTATTAGCGTATTTCATGTATAACTTTGGTGTTTCTATACCGATTTCTATGATTCTTTTTTATGGAATAGTTAATAATGTTAACTTTTTTAATTAGGGATGACTGAGAGTGTTATAAACGTAAGAGTAGACAAATATAATCAGAAAGCTTCGAACTGCTAAGCTATCGGGAGTTACACGTGATATTGTGAGTCAACCATAAGAGATAGACATATGCTGTCGAGAGATATTTTTTATATAATTTTAAGGAAAACATTTCCGTCATACATGATTTCTGTGTAGCTTTAACCATTAAGGTTGCACACGCGACGGAAGCTTAAAAAATGGGGTAACTTCTTCCTGTTTTCCCAACATTTCCCTTCACTGCTCTGCTCCTATTAATTGTAGCGTGATGAAAAGTATACTATAACCAACTCAGGAATATGAAAAATAATTGTACCAAGTTTCGTTAAAATCCGTCGAGTAGTTTTTGTTTCTATAACGGTTATACAGACAGACAGACAGACAGACAAAAATTTTACTGATTGCATTTTTGGCATGAGTATCGATCCCTAATCACCCCCTGATAGTAATTTTGGAAATATATTTCATGTACAGAATTGACCTCTACAGATTTATTATAAGTATATATAGATATAGATATAGATATATAGATTTCAACGGCAAATGCAGACTTGTTCGCCATTACGGAAACGGGCTGCAATGACTCCATCCATGATGCAGAAATTAGTCCACCTGGATTTACTATTTTGCGGTGCGACCGAGCAGATGGACGTAAACAAGGCGGCGCGTGTCTCGTGGCCACACCGCGTTTTGAGTTGCGGTGAGTGTCACTACCTGGTGACGTAAACGTGGACGATCATATGTTCGAACTGGTTTGTGCTACTGTTTACCTACATAACAGATTTTTGTTTTTACTTTGTGTCGTCTATATTCCGCCTGGTAGTAATGATAATGAATACATGTTACTATTTAACATCATTGAACAATTTTGTAATAAGTATAGGGATATACTGGTTCTAGGTGATTTTAACTTGTATTCGTGTTCTGTAACTGTGAATAATTATTATGAATACTTTCATACTTTCTGTGAATTCACTCAGAGTAACGCAGTGGCAAATTGTAATGGTCGTCATTTGGATTTGGTATTGAGTACACTGGCGGAGGGAGGGAGTGTGAGCTTGGGCGTGGCGGAGGCACCGCTCGTACCGGTAGACGCGTACCACCCGCCGCTCGAGATCTCGGTTAGTACACATACGCGCCTGCGCCGGCACCCCGGCTCAGCAGGCTCAGCTACACCTGACGGTAACGCATGTGTGCCAGACGGGTGGAACTTTAATAAAGCCGACTTTTTGTCATTGTATTCGTTCATTGCAGCCGTAGACTGGACTCTGTTGTATGAAATGGACTTAGAAGTAGGTTTAAATTATTTTTATTATATTATTAATTCTATTATAGATGACTGTGTACCCAAAAAAAAGCGAAGTCGAGGAAACTCAAGGTACATTTATCCTGAGTGGTACACTGTTGAAATAATTCGCGACATAAGGTTGAAGGCTTCTCAGTATAAACAGTACAAGGCAAGCGGGTCGAGGGTCAATTACGAAGCATTTGCTCGGTGTAGAACCAACATTAAAAATATGATAGTAGTAGCACAGGAACAATATCGGAGCCGTGTTCAAGGGCAAATGCTGAGTGATCCTAAATCTTTTTGGAATTATGCCAAGTCTAAAAGGGGTAAGAGAAGCCCGCAAGCGATTTTGAAAGACGGGGTGGCACTATCAGGGCAACAGTCTGTGGAAGAGTTTGCAGCTTACTTTTATTCTGTGTATAGGGAAGAGCGACCGGAGTTAGATGTAGACGCGGCTATAGCCGGCGCAGGTTGCAGAAACGGAGCGGCGCGAGTGCACTTGGACCAGTTACAGTTAAGAGACGTGAGTCGTGCGCTTCGAGATCTTAAGCCGAAACGGTCCTCGGGCCCTGACGGCATTCCGCCCTACATATTCAGGGACTGTCGAGTAGCGCTGGCTAGGCCGCTACTTCATATATATAACCAGTGCCTCGAAGCTGCCGTGTTTCCGGAGAGATGGAAAGTGTCTCGTGTTGTTCCGGTTCCGAAGGCAGGGTCAGCAGAATCGGTGGATGGGTACAGACCGGTTGCGGTATTGTCTACGCTGGTGAAAGTATTTGAAACTGCTATGCACAAAAGCATATATCTTCAGGTTAGCGCACAGCTGTCAGACGCTCAGCATGGGTTTCGACCGGGAAGAAGTACCACCAGTAATCTTCTCTGCCACATGGCTCATCTGGTACCGACGGTGGATAGTGGGGGACAAATTGATGCTGCTTACTTTGACTTTCGAAAAGCATTCGATCTGGTCGATAATGACATGTTGCTTAAAAAGTTTGCAGGTATCGGTTTCACCCCACACTCTCTCCAGTTTTTTGCCAGTTATTTGAGGGATAGGCAGCAATACGTGGAATATGCGGGGCACGTGTCAGATCCATATTTCACAAGATCCGGGGTGAGTCAAGGTAGTAACCTTGGTCCTTTGGGCTTTCTTCTGGTGGTTAACGACCTACCAGATGTAGTCCGAAACGCTTCTTGTCTGTTGTTTGCTGACAACCTCAAGTTGTCCCTCTCCATAAAGAGCAACGATGACTGTGCTAGGTTACAACGAGACATCGATAGGGTAGTGAGATGGAGCAAGGAAAATCTCTTGCAATTTAATAGCTCGAAGTGTGTGACCATCACTTTTTCTCGCACACACAATCCTATCTTACATACCTACTATATTGACGGGTTGCCTATGGAGCGGGTCACAGAAGTCAAGGACTTGGGAGTGGGGTTTAACACCGGTTTGACTTTTCGAGATCACATCATGAATAGCTGTAAAAAAGCGTATAGAAATTTAGGTTTTATGCTTCGTACGGTCCGAGGTTTCACGAATGTGAAAGCTATTACAGCATTGTATAATGCATTGGTGAGGAGCCAGTTAGAATGTAATGCAGTCATCTGGGCTCCGCATGAAGCTAAATATAGTCTCATGCTGGAGAGGGTACAAAATAAATTTATAAGATATTTATATATGCGTTATTACGGAGTCTATCCCTTTTACCCGTTAATGTATCCAACCTTATTTTAGGAATGGTAGGATACAATGAGCTAAGGGTTAGGAGGGATCTTGCACTCGCCTCATATAAATATTTAAATTATTGAAAGGGAAGGTGCATAATGCAGTTATTTTAGGCCAGGTGAGTCTATGTGTTCCGGACAGGTACGTGTGGCGACGACGGCAGCCACGACTGCTAGTGGAACCACGTGCTCGGACAAACCTTTTAAAGGAATGGAAAATCGTAGAACAACTGCTGATTAAAAATGGTTTTTGTCAATGTCGCTACTGGCATGCTTTTTTTATTTTACTCAATAGTTTAAGGACCAAACTAGACTATAATATCAAAAAATTATAAATATTAAATGAAATGATTTTTTTACAACACCACAAACTTTATAGTTTTGACGGACGTCCATGTCAGGCCCGTTCACTTCATCACTTTTAAATTGATTTTATTGTTATACGTTACAGGAAAAGGTATAATGTATTATATATTTCTGGAAACCTCGTCTTTTGAAGAATATGAAACAGCTAATATGTATTTAATGTTATGTTAAGGTTCACCTTAAAATAATTGCAAAATAAAATATGGTGAAAAAAAAGTTTTTTTAAAGTTCAACGAGACTTTTGACAGTTACCCACCTTTACCCCTGCTTTACATTTAATGTTGATTTGTAGCCTAACTATCCATAAACATAATCAAATAATAACAGCTGCATATTTTTGCGGGTTTCGGAGTAATTAATAAAAATGTGATAAGAGTCAGAAAACGGAAAACCGCTCGCTATCTATTGCGGTTTGAAATGTTGCTGTTTACATCAATAGTTTGCGGTAAGTTTTGTAATTTATCATTGATATTAGGGCATTTATCTTTTTTGCACTCATGTTGCGTGTGAAAATATTAATCAACAAAATGCACACTACCCTCATATTTCAAATAGTATATAAACAGTGGTTTCATTCCATTGTAAATAACAAAATAGTGGTGAATTAACAGAAGTGTAATTACATTTGTTGACTCTTCAAAATGTCTACTTTCAAGTGTTCTAAACGTGAAATAATACTTTCGTATATCGAAGGAGGAAAATCGTTGGAAGCATTATCAACAGTTTTGCAAGAAAAATATCATGTGTCTGAAGACAACTTATGTTTCATCCTCAGTGATTTTCAAAGACATATTATTCCCGCTTTTAATAAACGCTGGAACGAAGCTTCACGGAACAAGGATACATTTTTAATGAAGAACAGTAATTGGTTGGAATCAGAATATTCAATAACTTTACCGGACTCTGAAGACGTTACAACCATCTCCACACCATCTACTTCTTCTGGGAAACGTGGAAGACCGTGCGTATCTTATCCAGACTTGTCAGAATCCAGTAAAAGAAGAAAAAATACAATGTTACTTAATGAATATGGATTTGAACAAGTCTATAATGCATATCTTCAAGGGTTACGTTCGATAGGAGAAGGAACAGAAGCTAAACTTGTGGAAACATTAAGGTTTGCTGACAGTGAAAATAAGACCTTATTTTCGAGTCTCATAGAAGACGCAAGGCAGACCAAAATGTTAACGGATGAAGAAGCATTGAGCGTATTTATTGACTTGGATTTAACGAAAGCACAATATTTGTACTTGAGAAATTTAACGAACGAACGAAAATGTTTTGTGCTTCCGCCATATTACAAAGTGCAAGAAGTTAAAACTACTTGCTATCCACCGTCTTCAGCCATAGAAATTACAGACACAAGTGCAAAAATAGTAAGACTTCAAGATTTATTAGATCACACTGCAGCTAGAATATTGACAATAGATTCAGTCTATAGGAATGGATTGAATAACTTACTTCTGTATAGTAAATGGGGCTGTGATGGCTCATCCGGTCAAAGCCAGTACAAACAGAAACTGCCAGAAGAGTCTGAACTTATTTCTGATTCGAATTTATTTATCACTTCTTTGGTGCCCATTAAGTTAATTAACGAACTAACAGGTGATGTTGTCTGGCAAAATCCGGTACCTTCATCTGTTCGTTTTTGCCGGCCTATATTAATAGAATTTTGTAAAGAAACTCCCGAGAAAACTAAAGCCGTTGTGGATGAAATAAAGGGTCAAATAAATTCCTTGAGTCCATCATTAATTAACAAAGAAGGTGAGGGAGTGCAAGTGAAGCATGATCTCTTCCTTACAATGATAGATGGTAAAGTAGCTCAGGTATTAACAGATACGCCTTCGGGTTCCACATGTACAATATGTGGAGCTACTCCACGCCAAATGAACGATTTGACAAAAGTGACAGCTAGGCCTGAAAATGAAGATTCTTATCAATACGGACTGTCTACTTTGCACGCCTGGATTCGTTGTATGGAAATGGTTTTACATATTTCCTATAATCTGTCTTTCCAAACATGGTCAGCCACAAGTGAAGAAAAGAAACGACTAAAGCAAGAGAAGAAAACCCTGGTACAAAGGCGTTTCCGTGAAGAGCTAGGATTGATCATCGACAAACCAAGACAAGTAAGTGGTAATTCTAATGACGGTAATACTGCCAGAAGATTTTTTCACAATGCAAGCTGCTCTGCTGAAATGAAGGAGGAGATGTCGCTAGCGACGCAGTAAACACTAAGCTCGTATATAAAAATTCTAAAAAATTGTTTACCAAGTGATATTTAAGTAAAGAACTAGTGCCAACTACGAGTTAACCTGCAATTAAGCTCGGACAGTGTTATCTCCGAAGACTTTTAGTGTAAAGTGGAAAAAACTACAAAAATAATATAAGTGATACAATAACAAAAACTTTGTAAATACAAAAGTGAGAAGTGTTGTATGGCCATACTTGGTTCAATATTTGAGTGTTAACCATATTCCCATTAACAATCAAGCTGTTAAACCTAATTACGATTAAGTTTTTATAAAAAACAAAAAGCGGTTAAGTGGATTTAAATTTTGAACTTTGACCCCAACAACTAGCGCTAGTGAACTCGAGTGGTGAATAGACGAACTAAAAACTTAACTTGTTAAACAACTACCGCCATTACAGCCCCAAGTGTTCAATAAACAAACTAAAAACAGTAGTACCAACCATCTGACACTGATATCATTCACTCATTTGCAACACTACTGCCACTATAGCCCCTAGCGGGTAATAGACGAACTAGAATCAGTGCTACCAACCGTCCATAGATAAATTTAGTACTGGTAACACTTATTAATTCTCTACACTACTGCCATTGCAGACCCTAGTGGGAAATAGCCGAACTAAAAATAAAGCGCCAAATATTTAAAATTTGAAATGGCTTCTACACCTACTTGCGCTGGATGTAAACAAAAGTTACCTATAAGGGAAAACATTATATGCGTTCTTTGTAAATGTAGATATGATTTCGAATGTGCTGGTGTTACCAAGGATTCTAAAAAGGTAACACTAGAAAATAAAAACACCTGGAAATGCCAAACATGCATCTGTAAAATACCCAAGACAGGAAACACTGATACGCCTTTGCGTCCCCCTAGAATACTTGATACAAACAAATATCAATCATGAAGCTAACGTTACTTTAAGAAGAAAGCCAAAAGATTCCGACAACGACACCATTTGTTCAGAAGATCTCAGCTTCTTTGGTGATACTATACCCACAGAAAAACCTGATAAAGTTAATCTGGAAAAAAATTTAACACTACAGGATTTAAGTGAAATAATAATTACACATCTGAAAGAAAATAACAAATCTATTGTACAAGAACTACAGAAAACTATACACACAGAAATATATAAAGCAATTCATGAATTAAAACAAGATATAGATTATAAAACAAATACCTTAACAATAGAAAATTCCCAAAAAAAGCAAGAAATAGTAAACATAAACATAAAACTAGAAAAACTACAAACAGAAAACGAAAATCTGAAAAAAGAAATAAGAAAGTTAACTACAGAAGCTTCTAAAATACCCAATAGTCTGCAAGTAAACCACCATAGAAAGATTGTGCTCTACGGCCTGGCGGACTACAATAAAAAGCCTGAAAATGCACTCCACTGTAGATTGGTTGAACTGTTTCGTGAAATAGTAAACGTAGACGTTTCAGCATATATTGAAGATCTGTATCGAATTGGAAGACCAGGTGGATCTAAGAACCGACCACTCGTCATCGAATTCATCAGCAAGAGAATGGCAAAATATATTATAAACAATAGAACTTTCTTTCAAGGAACTGGACTATTCATTTCAGAATTTTTAGATAAAAATGAACGAAAGTATAGGGCACAAATGCAAGAGGAACTATTTACGGCAAGAAATAACGGATCGCACGCAGTCATCAGAAATAACAAACTATATATAAACGGACAATTATTTAAAATAAATAACAACATAAAGGAATACGCACATAACACCCAAAAAGAAGAAATAACATATAACAACATGACGCAGCCCTGCACTACAAACGAAACTGATGAAACTGAGAACCAGACATTTCGTAAACAACGAACAACCATTTAAACTATTGTTCCAAAACATACAAAGTCTTAATAACAAACAAGACATACTTGAAGCGTTTATAGACGAACATCCATCCTACAAAGCTATATGCCTTTCAGAAACATGGCTAACTTAAGAAAGACTAGACCTCATACAATTTAGTGGATATAAATTTGCTTCATCATATTGTCGCAGTACTAGAACCGGAGGCGGCGTATGTATACTCCTACAAGACTATATTGAAAGCATACAGAGGGACGACATCACCGATACGTCTGCAGAATATATAATAGGGTACTCCCTTTCTTCTCCTAAAATTGTTTGTCCGAAAATCATTATCCATAACACGTATGCTATAAACTTCAGTAACCATAATGTTCAAAACCCCGAAATTTTGTTTAACATAATTATCTTTAGTTCTAAAAGTATTCTGTCATAATATCGAGTACTATAATAATTGAATCTCCTAATTTTACATGACCTAAAGTCATATGTCCTAAGTATTGTGTTAAATAATGTGTATTGTTCCGAATGTTCATTTATAATATTTTTTTTAGTCTAAAACATTTGCTAAAAATTAGGTTTTAGTGACAGAAACGAATCGCTGTAAATCCGACTCCACGCAGTCTTGTCTGCTCTACCCCTAGAGTGTAATTTAAAATCGCGTAGGCGTGGAAGGGCGAGGCGGCCCGCGAGTTGAGGAGCAGGTGGTTGTAACACTCGCCGCCGCGGCTGAGGCTGGCCGGCGAAGCCGGCCAACAAGCCGAAGCTGCGGTGGTGAGCGTTAAACCCATCTGCTACGATAAACTCGCGTGGGACCGCCGGAGCCCCGCAGCGCCGGAGCCGTGACAGAAACCATGCCTGCTGCATGTTGCTTGCTTGCTTGCTTGCATGCTGCATGCTTGCTTGTATGCTTGCTTGCATGCTGCATGCTGCGTGCTTGCTTGCACGCTTCATGCTTGCTTGCATGCTGCATACTTGCTTGCTTACAAAAACCACATGTTCACAATCAACTGCTTTATTGAGTACATGTATAATATATTTATTTATGTATAATAAAAAATTATAAGAGAGAGCAGTTCATAGCAAAAGCTTTGTTATACAAATTTGTTCTAAGAATATTATTATTATAAAAAAACATTATGTAATTTGAATTTAGGACTTATAACTTTTATTGAAAACGGTTTTATGTCTTTTGTATGTTATTGATTGTAATATTTATGACAAACGGATTTAGGACATATTATATTTAGGGAATTCAATTTTATGGCATGTGATATTATGTGATATTAAGTTCGGGTAAGTTATCATTCGGACAAATGATGATTAGGACAAAAAAAGTTATGGCACTTTAAATTATGGATAAAAAAGTTAGGTGACACAATAGAGAACCTATATAATAGAAATATGTGCCACAGAATTACCAAAAGAAAACTTATTAATTATAATTATATACTGGAATAGAAGAGAGGAGGAAGTTTTTTATAAAAAATTAAAGCAACTATTAAAATACATAAATAAAAAATACTATAAATTAAATATAATAATAGGAGGCGATTTCAATATAAATATACTACAGGATAATCTAAAAACTAATAAATTTATAAACCTCATGCAAGAAAATAACTTTACTCAACACGTAAAAAGCGCTACGCGTATCACACCAAACACCGCAACATGTTCAGATCTAATATTCACGAACTTTAACCACAAAGACATGCACGTAACTATAGACGACTTAGGCTTCTCTGACCATCATAGCACAGTCCTACATTTAAAAATACCAGAACAACCCAATACAAATAATTGGTACACAAAGAAAAGGTTATATAATAATACAAACATATTAAAATTCAAAGAGGAATTACAAAAAAATAATTGGAATGATATACTTAAAAATGATAATACTATTAACACAAATTATAAAACATTTAACGATAAACTTACCTTAATCCTAAATAAGTGTATCCCACTACTTAAAATTAAACTTAAAACTAAATATAAGAAATATTGGCTCACTGTTGGTATAAAAAAATCCAGTATTAATAAAAGATTGTTAAAAATATTAATTACAAAAACAAAAGATCCTACATTAATAACATACTACAAAAAATATGAAAAAATACTGAAAAAGGCGGTTACAACAGCTAAAAAACTGCACTACAAAAATAAAATGACTAAATCAAATAATAAAGTTAAAACAATGTGGGAAATCATAAATGAACGCTCAAACAAAAAGCGTAAAACCGAGAAACACAACATAACATTACAAGTAGATAATAGCTTAATGGCGAAACCGCAAGAAGTAGCCAACATATTTAATAATTTCTTTGTCTCCATTGGTGGGAAAACTACAACACCAACCGGCAGCAAACCGAAGGGGCTACCGGCAACCTTAACTACACAAAATACATTATACCTTAACCCAGTTGATCCTTATGAAATAAACATAATTATTAAAAACCTAAAGAACAAGAACAGCCACGGAATCGACGAACTCCCACCCAGTCTAATAAAACAGTGCGCTGATGAACTTACCTTGCCATTTTATATACTCATTAACCAATCCTTCGAAGAAGGTGTTTTTCCTGACTTACTCAAAAAGGCCCTCATTAAACCTATTTTAAAAAAAAACGATAAAACTGACCCGAACAATAACCGTCCCATTGCCCTACTACCAACAGCCTCAAAAATATTCGAAAAAGTCATGTGTAACCGCGTTTATGCGTTCTGTGAAAAATATAGCATTTTCAATGATAGCCAAAATGGATTTCGCAAGAACCGATCCACTGTTTTGGCCGTCTACAAGTACATACAAGAAGCACTCAAAATTATTGATAATAAAAAATACGCTATTGGACTGTTATTAGACATGACCAAAGCGTATGATAAAGTACAATTCGATATACTATTAAATAAACTTTACAACATAGGTATCCGAGGAAAAAGTCATGACTGGTTTACATCTTATTTAAAAAACAGAGAACAAGTCGTAGAAATAGAACACTACAATACACAAACACAACACATTGAACTAATTAGATCACAAAACATACCTGTAAACGCCTCCATACCACAGGGAAGTGTCATAGGATGCCTATTGTTCTTAGTCTACATAAATGATCTCCCTAACCACATAAATGAAACGTGCGTATTGTTTGCTGATGACGTCTCTATTTTAACATCATGTAAAAATAACCAAAACCTAAACCAAACACTAACATCTATACTCGACACCACAACATACTGGATGAACGAACATAACCTTGAAATTAACTTTAGTAAGACAAAAATAGTCACTTTCCACCCGCGACAAAAAACCCCAATAAATATAAATTTTGAATACAAAGGATCCAAGTTAGAAATAGTTAATAAATTCACCCTTTTAGGCCTAGACATAGATACACACATAGACTGGAAACCACACATACAGAAAGTAAAAACAAAGCTATCTAAATTTGCATATGCCCTCAGAGAAATAAAGAAAACTACAGATCTCAAAACAGCAATAGTAACATACTATGCGTACGCGTTCGCTTGGCTTAAATACGGAATAATATTATGGGGTAACAGTACAGACGCACCTTCGCTATTTACAATACAGAAGAAACTTATAAGAACATTGGTTAACATAGAAGACACCGACTCATGTAAACCACACTTCAAAGAACTAAACATCCTAACACTACCCTGTCTCTATATATTTGAAATTTGCAAATTTGTAAGGAAGTACCCACAATTCTACAGCAAAAGAGAAGACATACAAACAGAAATCAAACTTAGACATGGAAATAGACTCAACCTGCCAACTTCACGATTAAAAATGCACTCCTCTAGTGCGTTTGTCACGTCAATAAAAATCTACAATAAATTACCTGAATAGATAAAAAACACAGAAACAAACAATATATTTATAAATAAACTAAAACGATTTCTCTTAGATAAAACCTACTACACAATTGACGAATACTTCAAAGATAAATTCCTCCTAGAGAAACGAAGATAATTAGAATAACCAAGTAGTACCTAATACATCTATTTACCTTATCTACCGTGCAATATCTTTAATTACTTACTATTTAGTTAATAATAAATTACAGCTAATATATAAATAAATACATAAAATAATTACCTAATATATAATTTAGAAAATATCTATAAAAAAATAAATAAATATATAAATAAATATAGAAATATTAATAATAAACAAAATTAATATAAATCTACTCATAAATAATATCTACTTAAATATCTAAATATAAGATTTACTTCCTTAATTTCAATATTATTATGTTTTAAACAAAAAGCGCTTCATCCTCTCCTCTAAAAACTAACTTGCTGTGCCCGACAGGGTCCATAATTGTTTCTCTATAATTTACCTACCAGCCTTGTATACATTACGGAATGCAATAAAGTATTGAGTATTGAAATTACAGGAGTGGATATAAATTTGATTAAACGACTTTACATAATTCTGCAAGCTCTTTCATCGGGTGTAATGATAAATGCTGAAAAATTTGGCAGTTATGCTATGGAGACTGCTAGGATCTATGTGAGCAATTATGAATGGTATTACATGCCATCTTCAGTTCACAAAATTTTGATTCATGGAGAAAGTGTCATAAAGCATTTTGCAGTACTTTCTATTGGTCAACTTTCGGAAGACGCACAAGAATCTCGCAATAAGGATTATAAAAAATTTCGTCTTCATCATGCTAGAAAATGCTCAAGATCCGCTACAAACGAAGATGTATTTCATACTCTTCTTTATACTTCAGATCCTTACATTACCAGCATTAGAAAACCGTATACTAAAAACGTGAAGGAACTTGATGAAGACACCTTAGATCTTTTGAAAGTGAACGAATTAATTTTAGATCCCGAAGTTCATCAAGTATAAATAACATAACATTTAGTAAACAGTACAATTAATTAATTAATCTGTGTTCGATTTTAATCTTAAAAAATGCTTTTTTTTATTTTATTTGATTTTTATTTTGATGTACTATATGATATTTGGTTTTTGTAAACATTAAAATAATCGTATTCATTGTTAAGAAATAAACATTGGAGATTTTTTATAATTTTGAATTTGTTTTATTTTTTAATTTATTATTTTAAATTTAATCATAATAAATTACATTCTATTTGAAGCCATATACACTATTCTATATTTGTGCAAAATTTTAGAACATAATATTCAGAAATAAAGAAGTTATTGATTTTTAATCAGAAACAGACCATTATTTTCCACAGTGCGGCCCCTCAAAAGTCGGCTCAGGTGAAACCGGCTCCGGTTAGGAAGGCGGCGGCCCTGAAGCAGGGCAAGGCGGTGGCCCAAAAGAAGGGCAAGGCGGTGACTGTGCCAGCGCCAGCCGCGAGACAGCCACCGAGACAGACGCCATCGCCGCCCCCCCCGCCCCCTAAGCCTTCCGCGGCCGAGACCGGGTGGCAGGTGGCCGGAGAGAAAGCGAGGGAGCAAAGGGCGGTCAAAAAGGCCAGGAAGCGGGAGCGGAAGCGCCGGAAAAAGGAGCGTGGCGTCGCGGCTAGGCTCAACGCCCCAAAGACCGCGGCTGTAGTGATCACACTACAGCCGGACGCGGAAAAGAAGGGCGTGACCTATCGCGACGTACTCGCTAAGGCGAAGGCGACGGTGGATCTCGGGGCTCGAGTGCTAGAGATCCCTGGCGAAACCCGTGGCTCGTCCGCTGACGCTCTGGCTGAAAAGCTTAGAGCGTCCCTAAATGCGGACGAGGCCCGAGTGTCCAGGCCCGTCAAATGCGCAGACCTGCGCATTCTGGGTCTGGACGACATGGTGACCGAGGAGGAGGTGGTGGTGGCCGCCGTCACCAGGACTGGTGGGTGCCCTGCCGAGCAGGTCAAGGCAGGCACCTTACGTCCGGACCTGTCGGGCAGGCGAACCGTAACGGTAAGCTGCCCTGTGACGGCGGCGAAAGCCATTGTGGAGGGCCGAAGGCTCTTGGTGGGCTGGGTGTCGGCGCAGGTGAAGCTGCTGGATCCCAGACCTCTGAGGTGCTTCCGCTGCCATGTGGGGCACCACGTGTCGGTCCGGTGCACCTCGGAGGTGGACCGCAGTGACCATTGCTTCCGCTGCAGTCAGCCTGGTCACATGGCCGCGGCTTGCTCCACCGCGCCGCACTGCGCCGCATGTGCGGCAGCTGGCAAACCGGCCGATCACCGGGCAGGGAGCAAGGCCTGTGGTACACCCACCAAGGCCAGGGGCAAGGGAAGGCACTCCACCACCACCACTGCCAAAACCCCCACCGTCGCCACCACCGCAGCCGCCGCCACTGTCGCCGCTGCTGCCGCCACTGCTGCAACTTCCGCAGCGGGGCCCTCACAGGGGGCCCGGGAGGGGGCTGAAATAGAGTGCCAATAACGGCCCCACTACGCCTTCTCCAGGCGAACATCAACCACTGTGCCTGCGCTCAGGATCTGCTCCGCTCCAGAGCATGGCGCAGTGGTCGATTAACATCGCCGTGGTCGCTGAGCCGTACTTTGTCCCGCCCAGGGATGACTGGGTGGAGGACCTTAGCGGCTCAGTGACATAATTGCGTCAGCCGCCGCCGGTACCCCGACCCTTGAGAGTGTCAGGAAGGGTCAGGGGCGCGTTTCGGGGAGATCGTAGTAGTGGGAGTCTACTTCTCCCCGAGCCGAACACTCGCCGAGTTCCACAACTCCCTCACGGAGTTGAGTGTCGTCATCGGAAGCCATTCCCTCCCCGTGCTTGTGCTCGGGGACTTCAATGCCAAGAACTTGGCTTGGGGTTCTCGTTACACGGACGCGCGGGGTAGGATGGTGGAGGACTGGGCTCTGGAGACAGGCCTGGTCGTCCTAAATCGGGGTTCTGTCCCCACGTGCGTGCGGATGCGGGGCGAGTTGGTGGTGGACATCTCGTTCGCTAGCCCCGCTCTGTCGCCGCGTGTCGTTGACTGGCGCGTCATGGAAGGGGCGGGGTCGTCTTGGCGGTGTCTCTTGACATCGCCAACGCCTTCAACTCCATGCCCTGGAGCTGCATTGGGGAGGCACTCCGGTATCACCGGGTGCCGACCTACCTTCGTCGTGTGGTCGGGGACTACCTGATGGATGGGGCCGTTATCTACCCCGGTCGGAGCGGAGAATGGAACCGGCGAGAGATGTCGTGCGGTGTTCCACAGGGATCGGTTCTGGGACCGGCCTTGTGGAACATCGGTTACGACTGGGTGCTGCGCGCCGACCTCCCTAGCGGCGTCAGCGTGGTTTGCTACGCTGACGACACGCTGGTACTGGTACAAGGGAGGTCGCACAGGGCGGCGGCCGAAAACATGACGCGCGGGGTTGCGATAGTCGTGGAGAGTTGTTAAAGTTAAATTGTAGTAAAATCATATTGTGTGCTTTTCCATACTTTGAAAATTTATGTTATAGAAAAAACAATTATATACACATGTTAAATAAACATGTGCATTTTGTAGTAGGTCACTATAGTGACAAACTTATATATTTTGATATCAACACTTTTGTTGATAAACTTCAATCGACTCGGGGTAAAGTGTATCTACCTGTTAGATGTAGACACAAAATAGCTCGGCTATTAGCTTTTAATATTCACTCAGACATAAGTAGGATGTCGAAGTTTAGTTATATTATTAACACTGCGTCTATTAGTAATATTACTAAGGAACAGGTGGTGACCTTAAATAAATATAGCATTAGTGCTATAAATGTTTACAAAAATTGTACTGAGGAGGATCCATATGTCACCGTGGAAAATTCTCAATTAGGGTATTTTAGTAATAGGATTTTATTGTCTGGTGAAGGCACGGGAGTCACGGGACTCACTCGAGATATTAATATTAATTTAAACTAGGAAGTGAGACAACAGAAGGTACCATTAACAATATTGTTAAACCTACCAACATCAAGGTACCTTCTTGCACTCATTTAGTTTGTAAAAAAGGGCCTCAGCAGAACACCTTAAAATTATTCCACCAAAATATCCAAGGCATTTCTTCCAAATTATTAGAAATTGAATTTTTTTTAGAAAAAAGTATGTTCGACATTATTTGTTTTACTGAACATTGGCTAAAGGATTACCAAATGCTTATTAATTATGAGAAATATACGGTGGGTAGCTGCTTTAACCGTAAATCTATGATGCGTGGAGGTTCCCTAATATTATTGAAAAATTGTGTTAAATATAAGCAACGCAATGACATAGTAGGTCTCTCGGCTGAACAGTGCGTCGAACTGTCCTGTGTTGAGCTGGATAAGCATGTAATTGTGTGTGTGTACAGACCCCCAAACTATCAAAACTTTTCCGTATTTGATTCAATAATGGAAGATGTCCTGGCAAAACTTGCAGCCAGTAATAAATCTATAATTATTTGTGGTGATTTCAATATCAATATTTTAGAAGAAAATTCTAATAGCAGTCGGTTATTAAATCTTTTTAAGTCATTTGACTTGACCAACATTTTTATAGAACCTACGAGAGTCACTCCATCTTCTGCTACTTGTATAGATAATGTTTTCTGCAATTGTGATTACTTAGATAAAGCTATAGTAAATTGTTTGCCGTCTGACCATAGCGGACAAACTGTAACTTTTAGGTGTAACATTCCACTGCAAAAAGTTCAGATTCAGTTTAGACCAATAACTACTAATAAATTAAATAGGTATAATATTTCCCTTCAGAATAAGTTAAGCGTTATGAGCCATCATATGGACGATATTAATGTAAATCAATTGTATGATAATTTCTTTTCAATAGTTCACACTGAGTTCAACAAAACTTTTGAAAAGAAGACAAAATGTATTTGCCCTAAATTTATATTTAGTGATTGGGCAACTAGAGGTATCAGAAAAAGTAGGGAAAGACTATTTGAGCTTTATGGCCTTAAGCCTTATATAAACACTGACACTTTTAACAAGTATGTTGCTAAGTATTCAAATATTTTTAAAAATACATGCAAGGCTGCCAAAGCCCTGCACATTAGCAACAAGATCAAAACTGCAGAAAACAAAATTAAGACAGTTTGGAAAGTCATAAATAACGAGACTAACAGGAAGAAAATACGTAACACTAGCTACACATTAGATACAGCGTATGGTCCTAAAAGCTCTAATCAGGAAGTAGCTCATGAATTTGTAAATTTCTTTACCGATATACCGTTAAAAACTACGGAGGCTCTTAATTCCTCTCCTGAAGTCTCAATGGGTTTATTAAAGGCGAATGTGTCTGGCTGCCTGGCTGAATTTAAATTTAAACACATAAACCCTATGATAGTTATTAAAGCTTTCCGGCAAATAAAAGTCAAACTGACCGAAGATCTTTGGGGAATGTCTATCAGAGTTTGTACATCCATAGTTGAGACTATTGCACCATACTTAGCTTTAATTTTTAATTTGTGTGTAGACCAAGGAGTTTTCCCTGATCTAATGAAATACAGTAAAGTCATACCTCTGTTCAAATCCGGAGATAGTAAAGATACTAATAATTATAGACCTGTATCCGTGTTGCCAGTTTTTAGCAAGGTTTTTGAAAAGGTAATGCTGAATCAAATGCTCAATCATTTTAACACCAACAGAATCTTACACGATCAACAGTATGGTTTCACCAAGGGACGTTGTACAACCGACGCCGGTGTAACCTTATTAAAGCACATTTTTACTGCGTGGGAAGAGTCCCAAGACGCCATAGGAATATTTTGTGACCTCTCCAAAGCATTTGATTGCGTAAATCACGACACATTACTTTTGAAACTTGAGCATTACGGACTAGGTAAACTTGCACTTAGTTTGATGAAATCTTATTTGAAGGATAGACAACAACAAGTTCAAATAAATGGTGTTAATTCACAGGGTTTAAAAGTAAAAATGGGGGTTCCGCAAGGTTCAATATTGGGTCCTTTCCTCTTTTTAGTGTATATAAATGATCTACCCTATTTATTGAAAAACCAACCTCATAATATGGTGTTATTCGCTGATGACACTTCCCTTATTTTTAAGATAAATAGACGGGCCCAAAATCTAGATGACGTGAATAATGCCCTACTTCAGGTCCATAACTGGTTCACAGCAAACAATTTAGTGTTAAATGGAAAAAAAACGAAATGCATAAGATTTGCTTTACCAAATGTTAAAAGTAGCGATTGTGATATAGTATTGAATAAAGAGAAGCTTGAATTTGTAGATAAAACAGTTTTCCTGGGGATTACGCTTGATTCAAGGCTACAATGGGGTTCTCATTTAACATCTCTTGCGGGGCGGCTAAGTTCAGCAGCATATGCTATTAGAAAAATCCGTCAATATACTGATGTAGATACCGCTAGACTGGTCTATTTTAGTTACTTTCATAGTATACTGTCTTATGGCATTTTACTATGGGGACGGGCTGCAGACATTGAGTCTATATTTATTCTGCAAAAAAGAGCCATCAGAGCCATATATAATCTTCGTAGGCGTGATTCTCTAAGGGAACTGTTTAAGGAAATTAACATCATGACGGTACATTCTCAATACATCTATGAAAACATAATGTATGTAAGAAAAAATCTACATCTTTTTAATAAAAGAGGTGACAGACACAATTACAGTACTAGAAATAGAGACAAATTAGTTCAGCCAGGCTTCAGACTTGCTAAAGTAGACTCATCTTTCATGGGGTACTGTTTGAGATGCTATAACAAAAGTCCACAAAGTATTCTTGAACCGAATGAAACGAAATTTAAAACATGCATTAAACGCACACTGTGTAGGCAAGCATATTACAAGTTGGACGATTATATCGTTGATAAAAATGCTTGGCTCAATGCCGGTCCTGCTCCACAAGGACAGGGACGCATAAATGAATAGCATTACATATCCCAATCACCTGCGCTCTTGATGATTTATTTACTGCATCAGTGAGCGGGGTACACGTGGCTGAGTTTTGGGCTAAGCATATATAAGAATATTATTGAGGATTTTCAAAATAAACCACAAATTGTTTCTCTGAAAATACAAAGATTTGTTTTATTTAACACATTCTTACAATATTACAACAGTAATAGTTTATCTATGATAATTACTCAATAATCTAACCTGAAAATACAAAGAAACGACATTTAAAGTTCACTAATATCGCCTCCTCAATTATATCCTTTTATTTTGTCTCTCCACACGTTTTCTTAAAACAATAAATCACACCGAATATTTTGACCATCATCCGCCATTCAATTCCACAGACAACTTATAAAGGCGCGAGGCGCGGCAAATTCGAATTAATGAAATGTCATTTCATTACATCTCCCCCCCCTAAGAGGGAAAATTCTAAATAATATATCTATACGCTATACCTATTAGTTATCTTCATATTCGTTTTTTTTTTTTTTTTTTTTTTATAATAGATTCTATTTTTGTATATTAGATCTTGTTTCTTTTCTTTCATTGTATCATTTTTTTCTTGATCTTCAACTATATCTTTTATTTGTATCAAATTGACTATTTTCAATAGTTCCTCTTTGTTGTCTTCTGGTTCTAACACAGGATTTCGGCTCAAACAGTCTGCTTCTACATTTTCTTTACCAGGTATATATTTTACTGTAAAGTCATATTGAGACAGGTAATATGTGAGTTCACCCAATTCTTCGTCCGTCCTGCATTTAATGTTCATGTTCTCTCGAGGTTTGTGGTCTGAGTAAATAGTGAATTGTTTTCCAATGAGCCAGTGCTGCCAGTATTTAACGGCTTCTTTCATAGCAAGACATTCCAAGTATATAGCCTTTTTCCGTTTTTGAGATTCATTCAGTTTTTTTGAGAAATATGCCACTGGTTTGTCTTTACCGTCCAATTGTGTTTGTTTTAATATTGCTCCGATGCCCTCTACGGATGCATCTGTAAAAATTTTTATTGGTAAGTCTTTGTCATATTTGTCCTTAGCAAACATTGTTTTATATTCCTTTATGTTTTCTTTTATTTCAATTTTCTTTCATTATCTAAATGGTCTGTCTTACTTATAAATTCCTCTGTTTCTATGTGTTCATTGAAATTTATTGCATATGGTTTTATATTCTTATCTTCATTTCTGTTATCTTTAGACATCCTGTTTATTTTATTTATTGTTTTCTTTTGTTCTATCTGCAAGTCCTCATTTTGGGTTAATTTGATTTTTTTTATCATATCTAATCCGATTATAAAATCATCAAAATTTTCATTTTCTACTATATATACATCCACCTCTTCTTCTATATCAAAGATTTTTATTTTTATTGTTGTCAAGCCATCTGTCTTTTTCACACCATTAACCGTTTTCATATATGCTATATTCACATTGTCTTTTTTTTCTTTTACTTTTATCAGTCTTGAATTTATTAAAGAGATCTGTGAGCCTGAGTCATAAATGCCACTCACTTCTAATTTATTTTCTATTAATAGCTTGATTTTGATTAATGGTGTACTTACTCGTTTTTTTTATCAGTGTTCATCTCTACTTCAATAATGGAGTTATTATTTACGTTTTTGGCCTTAAACACCTTTTCAGATTCATTTTTATTTTTCTTGAACCAACATGACTCCTCCGGATGGTATCTAATTCCTTTGTCCAACGATTCACAGGTCGTACATGGCTTCTTCTCATTATTTTTTTTCATATAAGAAAATGTACCATTTTTTATTATAGTTGAGTTTTTCTTCAAATCAAATCAAATCAAATCAATCTTTATTTGTGAACATAAGTACAAAAAGGTGTTACTTTAAATACATTTTAGCTGATCTGTATGTTCGGCCAATAATCGGCATACAAATATAATATTAGTAAGCAGGTTATTTTTACTATCATAATTAATAAAGTAATAAAAGATAAAAGAAATGAAGCAATTGAAAAATGTCATAGCCGCATAAAATAAAGTAATTGAATTATATTATTAATTATTTAGAATGTCAAAGAAAATTAAATTTAGTCATAATTTGTCATTTAAAAAGTCTTCAATCGAGTAATACGTCTTTTCAACTAGAAACAGGAACAACTTTTTTTTAAAATGGCTGACATTTTCCTCACTTCTGATACACTTTGGCAATTTATTGTATAATTTTGGAGCCATTACGAAAATACTGTTCTTGTATAAAGCAGTTTTAGATCCAACAGTTTGTAGCCGGTCAGCTCGACGCTGACTACCTACTCGGTCAAATTTATACATATTATTTTTGATGAACATAGATGTCTGGTATATGTACAATGAGGGTACTGTTAAAATTTTCATACTTTTAAAATATTGTTTACAGCTGTCAGTGGTTTGCAAGTTACAGATCGCTCTAATACACCTTTTCTGACACTTAAACACCATATCTTTACCCGAGGCGTTTCCCCAAAACATAATGCCATATCTTAATGTTGAGGCTACTAGACCATGATATGCAGTTAGTACAGTGTTTCGATTGGCCGTTTTACTTAGCATACGCAGCGCATGAGAAAATTGGTTTACTTTACTACATACTTTGTCAATCTGGGTATTCCATTTTAATGTGCTTTCAATATTTAATCCCAGAAATTTTGTCACATTCGTCTCATCAATCCTTTTATCATTATATCTTATATCTAAATTTAAATTCTGATTTACTGTTTGTTGAAATTTCATTATTACTGTCTTGTCTAAGTTTATTACCAAATTATTATTCTCTAGCCAATTTATAACTGATTTTATGTTAGAGTTAATGTCTGATTCTAATGTATCTAACTGGTCACTGTTGAAAAGTAGCGTGCTGTCATCTGCAAACATTGTCATGGGATAGGTCGATGCTTTTGGGAAGTCATTTATATATATAATAAATAGGAGAGGTCCAAGTATGCTACCTTGTGGAACTCCATACATCACTGTTCTCGGGCTAGATTTAAATGTTGTTTCATGTTTTTTACATAATCTATTAATAACTGTAATTTGCTGTCTATCTTGTAGGTATGATTTAATTAAATTTGATATGTTACCTCTAATCCCGTATGCGTCAAGTTTATCAATTAATATTCTATGGTCTACGCGGTCAAAAGCTTTCGACATGTCCATATATAGAGCCAGAGCCGGTTTTCTTTTATCTACTCTGTTGCTAACGAGTTTTAAAAAATCATAGATTGCCATGTCAATGGACTTATTTTTCCGGAAGCCCTTTTGGCTATCGACAAATAATTAATTTTTCTCGAAATATGAATTAATTTGATTGTATATTACTTTTTCAAATATTTTTGAAAAAATAGGTATCAGTGCTATAGGTCTATAGGAAGACATGTTGTCTTTATTATCTTTTTTGAAAAGCGGTTTTATGATACTAATTTTTAATTCCTTTGGAAAAATACCATGCAAGATGCACATATTGATCAGGTGACTAAGGACGGGTGCAATTATTGTAGATACTGCTTTAATAATTTTTGTGCTAATACCATCATATCCAGTGCTGGGAGTATTCTTTAAAGACATAATAATTTTATGAATATCTTGTGGTATTGTTGGTTTCATAAACATGGACGAATTTGGAGTATTTATTGGTAATTTATTATTATTATTTGAACTATTAATTGATTTGACTTGATCCGCAAAATAATTGTTAAAAGCCTCTGCTATATCAAGAGGGTTGGTAAGTATTTTATCATTTGATTTAATTCTCATTGTGGATTGATTTGGTAAATTATGTTTGTTTTTATTTATGACTTTCCACGTTGCCTTGCATCTATTCTTAGCCGAGTGAATGTAACGGTTATTGTGGGCTCTCTGCGTGAGATTGACAATTCTTTTAAGCCGGTTAGACAACGTTTTGAAGTTTGTTTTATTATGTTCAGTCGGTGATAACCTGTATTTCCATAACAAATCTCTTTTTTTCTTGCTACATAATCTAATACCGCGACTAATCCAGTTTGGTTTTACTTTCGTCGATATTTTTATTTTAATGTTAGGAAACCACAAGTCATATAGCAATTCAAACCAGTCATAGAACCATAGAACCATTCTTGTGCATCATACCTTCATATTTTCTTATCTCGTTGAACAAATCAGTAGTATTCTTGAGTTCGTCTCTGTTTAGCTTATTCAAGATAAATCCAGGTAAACCTGTTGCGATGAGATCTATCATTGTTTTGTGAAAACGTGTGGAGAGACAAAATAAAAGGATATAATTGAGGAGGCGATATTAGTGAACTTTAAATGTCGTTTTATAAGAATATTATTGAGGATTTTCAAAATAAACCACAAATTGTTTCTCTGAAAATACAAAGATTTGTTTTATTTAACACATTCTAACAATATTACAACAGTAATCGTTTATCTATGATAATTACTCAATAATCTAACCTGAAAATACAAAGAAACGACATTTAAAGTTCACTAATATCGCCTCCTCAATTATATCCTTTTATTTTGTCTCTCCACACGTTTTCTTAAAACAATAAATCAAACCGAATATTTTGACCATCATCCGCCATTCAATTCCACAGACAACTTATAAAGGCGCGAGGCGCGGCAAATTCGAATTAATGAAATGTCATTTCATTACACATATTTAAACTTTTTGCCATCGAAACGCTAAGAAGAAGAAGCATTAAATAGTATGTTGGAGCTGCTGAAGATTGTACAACTATCTTTGCTTTGTATAAATTCAATCTCTTTAGTATTATATAGCCGCATAGCCCATATTGTGTGAGTACTATGTAATAGAAAGCTGTCATTCGCGGGAAACCTACGTCTTTTCTTGACTTGAATGTGCCCTGGCGGTTAGGAGTGTGTCATGCTCACTCAAATGTCTCGCTGATGGTGGCGCGTGTGTCGGATCATTTAGTTCCCTTCAAAATGGTTGAGTTGAATGGTGCTGATACATGCGTCATGTTCGTGAACGGGCGCTGTCAGTTGTGACTGGTCATCTCTTGGTTGCCACGGCTTATTTGAATTGTTTTTTTTTTCTTTTTTGAATTGTTTACTATGGACACTTTTAACGTACACATCTTGCTACATCGTTCTCACATAATGTACCATCTCAACATTAATGATGTAACCAAGAGTTTGTAAAAGTATTCTGATTTAAAAGAGTGTCCATGGAGTTTCTTGCCCGTTCTTCTCCATAGAGATCTACGTTAGGGAATGGGCAACTACAGTACTTTCACAGTTTTTATGCCTTGTGACTGGGACTGTAGCTATTGTTGTCTTTGTTTCGACAATTCAAAAGTGCCTGTAACTGGCCTATTTGAAATAAATGCTTTGATTTTGATTTTGATTTTGATTGATTTTGATTTATGTATAATAAAAAATTATAAGAGAGAAGTTCATAGCAAAAGCTTTGTCATACAAAGAAGAAGGATCAAAATTCACCCACGTCCTACAGCGACAAGAAGTATCTCAAAAAAAAAGATAAAAATGTATATAAAAAGATGGCATATTTCCAAACTCCATCCTTACAGTCTAACATATAAAAAATTGCTATGAAAATTCGTTCAGGGGAATATCGAAAATGAATGTAGTACTATACTACATGATTATTATTTGAGAAATACTTGGCTATCTTGACTTGACTCCAATTATTCAATTATCCATCATCGAACAACAAAGGTTTTTTTCACTTATTCGACCACCGAACATAGAACTAGTGAGAATTATAACTTGATTGTTTGATCATTGGAATTGTTGAATAGAATAGAGTAGACTAAGTTAGAGTAGGGTAGACTATGATAAATTCCACATAATAATCGATATGGTAATCCCATTTTCAATACTGTTATTGTTTTTTTTTTTCTTTTGGTTCATTAAAGCTTTAGTGTTAGCCAGCTATCCTGACTTGTGATAAAACTCTATTGACCGTAGAAGGTATTTTTAAGAGGAACCTATTACTTTATAATTGTAAGATGTTAAGGTTTTTTTTAAATAATAATGCATATTCAAATAATTTTATTTGTAGAACATAGGTAAACAAAAGAACAGACGTCAATATTAATAAAATGAGCGCTGTGTCTTACCGTCAATGGCGTTCAAATATTCTAATTATAATTTCTGAATAATTGCTAAAAAATAATAGGTTATAATAATAGTAGGTTTTCATATTTTTCATTATGTAGTTGTTAATAATAATAAATGACCTATTTTGTTGAGCTATCGTGAAGGGTTTGAAAATAATGTCCTCATAAGGTGCTGGATCTAATCACGACACATTCGAAGAAGAGAGCACTTTACCTATACGCTTTACAACACCGAACTTGAAGGGAGAAATGCAATAATTGAATATTGTTGTTCATGCATACATGGACGCAGGACACTGGGAGTATGCGCCCATATTATGACGATCATATATTACTTAGGTTGGATGAGAAATAATCCAGAACCTATGAACCATCCGGCACAATTCTTAAATAGTGTATTAAGAGATATGGAAATTGAATAAAAGTTATGAAAAATATTTTATATGCGCCCGACCCAGTTCTAGATAATGGTAATATCACGCTGTATGGGGATCGACTTATCGTTTCTTACATGACTGTTGTTGCCAATAAGCCTGACATTGTGGTGACAGATCGATTGGAGCGTAGCGCAATGATTGTTGACATTACGGTCCCGCTGAGTTGCTGGTTGATCTGAGGAGGTTCTAGGTTGGCAGTTGAATCAAGGGCTTGATTCAAAAAAGCAGAACTTCTGGACACAGCACGTATTGTTATGAGGTTCCTCTCTCAAGAATCCTAACAACCGGTAGCTCTAAACCTGTTCCCGAAGCTGGTGGGCTACTTTTTTATATTTTAATGTTTTTTTTATGTGGGTGTACTATTAGGCACATCTCTGCCTAACCCTTCTGGGATTACAGGCGTGGTGTTATGTTATGTTTAGTTTTTATATATAGTTTATAGATTCCTATATAATTATCCGAATATTTAAAAATGTAAACGATATCTGACATCATGAAAAAAAAACAACAGTATCTATAGTTGTAACATGGTTGTAACATAGTCTACCCTACTCTATCTTAGTCTACTCTATTCTATTTAACAATGCTAATGATCAAACAATCAAGTTATAATTCTCACTAGATCGATGTTCAGTGGTCGAATAAGTGAAAAAAACCTCTGGTGCTCGATGATGAAACTCAATAATTGAAGTCAAGTCAAGATAGCCAAGTATTTCTCAATATGTTAGTACATTCATTATAGAAATTACTGCCCCTGAACTAATTTTCTTAGCAATTTTTTTTAATGTTAGACTGTAAGGATGGAGTTTGGAAGTATGCCATCTTTTTATACATATTTTTATCAATTTTTTGAGATACTTCTCGTTGCTGTAGGACGTGGGTTAATTTTGTATGAACCGTGCTCCTTCTTCTTTGTTCTAAGAATATTATTATCATAAATAAACATTATGTAATTTGAATTTTTTTCGAATGTGCAAGGTATAAACATCAGTGACTTCAGAGATGGTTTTGAACAAAAAATGGGAGACTTTCCGAATGACAGGACAGACAGCGACAGTAAGTGGGAATACTTCAAACGGATGATAGAGGAAACAGCAAGAGCAAATATGCTAGAGAAACCCGTCATGAAGGATTTCATCACAGCTGAGACGGCTCAAATCATCCTTGAAAGACGTGTACAAAAGGAGAACGGTATACGTTCAACGGAAGATCAGCAGCGGTACAAAGAACTAAGCCGCCAAGTCCAACTACGCTGTCGGAAAGATTACAATAATAATAATAATAATAATAATATATTTAATTCAGACTTTGTCCATAAATTAGTTAGTAACAATGCTCTTAACCTAGTGTTAGTCAAAACGATACAATCCAAAGTAGTTAGTAACAATGTTCTTAGCCTAAAGTGTTAGTAAACAAACAATGTACTCAGGCGCTTGCTCTCGCGTGTAGGCCTATCCAATGTGCCATCAGCACCGAGTCCCAGCGGTCGGCACACGCAGCCAGAATGGCGCTGGGGCTGCCGCGCACCCGCGCCATCATCGATGCACAGCGCTTACGCATGATGGCATGGAAGCCGTCCACGTGCGCCTCTGCGAACATGCCACTCGCGCTACAGTAGCGCGGCAGCCCCATCAACACCCTGAACGCGTTATTATACTGCACCCGCAGGGCGTTGTACGTCCCCTGCGTGTATTTAGCCCACAAACTGCACGTGTAGAAGGTCTGACAGAATGCCCTAAATAGTGTGACTTTCACTTGTTCAGTGCAACGAGCGAATCTGCGAGCCAACATATTACAGCGGATGCACAACGCCCTACGTTCTCTCTCCACATCCATGTTGTCTTTGAGGTCTTCGGTGACCCAGTGGCCCAGATACTTGAAATGAGTGACTCTGTTCAAAGGTGTACCATAGAGTGAGACGGGCGGTACGTCTGACAAATCTTTTTTGGGTGCTCTAAAAACCATAACCTCACTTTTCTTCACATTGTACCTAAGCCCATGGGCCTCCGCATACCTTTCACATATACGAAGCAGCTTACGCAACGCGCCTATTGAAGGGCTGAGCAGCACCATGTCATCCGCGTAGCTAATATTATTAACGCAAATTCCGTCTATATGACAACCAATTCCTGTGCTGCTCAGCTCTCCAATCAGACGGTCCATATACAAATTAAAAAGTTTCGGTGAGGTCAACCCCCCCTGCCTCACCCCACACTCTAACCTGTACTCGTCCGATCTACTTTCCGCCCACCTAACAGCATTTTTCTGATTATTGTACCAGTACTCAAATATCGATACAATCTCAGGGAGCAGACTAGTGTCTTGGCGCATTTTTGTCCACATTTGATTGTATGAGACCATATCAAATGCCCGGGACAGGTCCAGGAAACACGCGTATACTGGCGTCTTACGCGCGGTGTAGTAGTGCACGGTCTGCTTGAGGCACAGGATCGCACTTTCTGTGGATAGACCAGTCCGGAAACCGAACTGACCGTCGTGCAGTTGTATATGTTTAGTTAAATGGCCGTCAAGCAGACCGTCCATCACCTTCGCTATAACCGTAGCTAACGAGATAGGCCTATAATTGGACCCGTCCGAGACATCACCGGTCTTATTTTTTACAATAGGGACAACAACAGTAAACATGAGATCGTCAGGCAGGTAGGAGTGGCTAACACACAGATTAAATAACAAAGCTAGAACCCTAGGCAAGTGTACCCCAGCATGCCGCAGGTGCTCAATGCTGAGGCCATCATGTCCTGGAGACTTTCCTCTTTTCATAGATTTTATGACCAAAGCTATATCCTTTGCAGTGAACCTCACATTGATGTCTCCAGATATAGCCCCAGCATCGGACACCGACAACAGGTCAGACTGTGCAGGCCTCAAAAACGGTTCAGCCCTGAAATGCTGCTGGAACAATCTTGCAATGTCATCCGGGTCGTGAACACCCTCGACGCTCACGGGCCGGCTCGGCTTCAGATTCAACTTATTCGTTGATTTCCAAAATTTTGAAAAATTGTTATTGGAATGGTGTCGTGCTATTATATCCATTTTAATCTGTTGTTGGTTATTTTGACACCATTTCAATTTTACCTTAAATAATCGCCTAGACTCTGCCATTTCATTGTATAACCTTCCAGAGCTAGGTTTCCCATACAATAGCCAATTCTGATAACATTGCCGAGCCTTACCGTGAGCCTCTCTCACGTGTCTGTTCCAGCCTATTATGTATTTACCCCTACCGGGATCTGAAGCCGCACTACATGAATGTTCCGCGCCCTCAGCCAGTATACGCACTATACTTTTATACATATCATTAATTAATGATTTATGAATTGCACAGTTACACATTTTATCAGCACAAGTAGCAAAATCCGCGGGAAAGTCAATATCCCTTAACTTAGCATGACAAAAATTATGATAAGTTTTAACTTGACAAGCCTGCCTCTCTCCCCAAACTACTTTATTTTTACAAACACTATTCATTACTATTTTAGGTTTTATTAAATTTAAATTACAAGTTAACTGCATAGGATAATGATCAGACCAGTACGTATCGTACAATATAGTCACGTGATCGACAGTTGCGAGCGCGGCGCTCGAAACCACACAGTGATCGAGCCACCGGCGACAACCGTGTGCCTCACTAACAAAAGTGTGTGAATCGTTAGGTAACATATCAAGATCAATACACGCCCATGACTGTTCCGCACAAAAGTCTAAAAGTTGATTAGCGAATAACTCACCTGGGTGCGCGTTGAAATCACCCAACACATACACAGATTCCACATCATTATTTTCAATTATAGAATTTATTTCGCCTAGACACTCCGTAAACTCAATCAAGTTGTCTTTTGAGTCCGTAGGCATGTACACAGATATAATTAGCATATATAAACGCTCACGTATCTTAACCTTAATGGCTGCTATGCGATCACTACTACACTGTAACACTGACACTGAGGGAAACACAGACTTCCTCCACAGCACTGCCACACCTCCATATGGTCGGCCGCGGAGCACACCGGCCGAAGTGTCCACGGCAGACTTGCCAGTGAACGCGAAATAATCGCTGATGCTGCCCAGGAACGGAATATCATGCGGCAACAGCCACGTTTCCTGAAGTGCTATTATGTCAGCTGTTTCACATATTTTTCTTACACACTCCACTGATCTTACAATATTTTTACAGTTAAATGTTACGAGTTTGGCGTAATTATTCATAAGGCAGGTTGTACACATACAAATTTTTCCCCACTCTTTTTATCATTACTTCTAATCCTGAAGTCAACAAAAGGCCGGTATGCGACGCCTTCTGGCCAGAAATCATCATTAAGAAAAGTTTCTAATTTATGCTTCGGTACTAATACTTTATACGCATCATATGATTTGACAATAACCACATCAACCAAATCTGTCTCAAGCTCGAACAGCACGCACTGAAAAACGAATCCAGGTATCTTTTTCAAAAAGTTAAAGAACTGTCTGGAACACGAAAGCCGAGAACCTGTGCCATCGAAGATAAAGACGGGCGTCTGCTTACTGATGTGGCTGAAGTGTTGGAACGTTGGAGGAACTACTGTGCAGAATTATATGATATCGGAGAGGCTACTAACGCTGCAATTACATGGGCCACGGAAGAACCTGACATCCTTGCGTCGGAAGTTGAGCATGCCACCAAAGCTCTTAAGTGCAATAAATCACCAGGTAAGGATGGTATCACAGCCGAAATATTAAAAAACCTAGGTCAGCAAGGCACAAAGGCTATCACCGAAATCTGCAATAACATCTGGACTACTGGAAGATGGCCAAGGGACTGGACAGAGTCGGTGTTTATACCTTTGCATAAGAAAGGCTCCTCAAAAGACTGCGGAAATTACAGGACAATTGCGTTAATATCTCATGCAAGTAAGATACTTCTCCACATTATTAATCGGCGTCTAAGCTATTTTTTAAGCCGGCAGATACCTGAAGAGCAGGCAGGTTTCGTAAAGGGCAAGGGAACGCGGGAACAAATATTGAACGTCCGCCAAATCATCGAGAAGAGCAGGGAATTCAATTGTCCTGTCGTCCTATGCTTTATCGACTACACAAAGGCCTTTGACTGCGTACAGTGGGACAAACTGTGGAATGTGCTGCTCGAAATGGGTGCTCCTGAACATCTCGTTGCCTTGATCCAGAGTCTGTACACGGAAAACCGTTCGTTCATCAGAATAGGCCCTGAATGCTCCAATATGTTCCAAACTAAAAAGGGAGTGAGACAGGGTTGCATCTTGTCCCCTGCACTTTTTAACATATATGGAGAGTACATTATTCGGAAGACCACAGAAAACTGGGAGAAGGGCTTCCCTATAGGTGGAAAGAGAATATCAAATCTCCGATATGCCGACGACACCATTCTTCTAGCAACATCCATAGAAGATATGAGTGAGCTGTTCCAACGACTTGAGTCAGAAAGTGGCAACATCGGTCTGGCGGTGAACAGAGCAAAAACCAAAGTGATGATAGTTGATCGAGCCGGAAAGCTAACAAATGGCTCCTGCAACATTCCGGGCATTAATAACGTCGACCACTACATTTACTTGGGCTCCCAGATCAACAATAACGGCAGCTGTGTCCCCGAGATAAAAAGGAGAATCGGGATGGCAAAAGATGCTATGTCCCGACTAAGCAACATCTGGAAGAAAAGAGGAATTGGTATCAAAACTAAGATCAGATTGATACGAGCTCTGGTTTTCCCCATCTTCCTATATGGAGTGGAAACGTGGACAATCCTGGCCCGAGAAAGGCAAAGGATTGATGCATTCGAAATGTGGTGTTGGAGGCGAATGCTGAGAATACCTTGGACGGCGAAACGCACCAATGCATCGATCCTGACCCAGCTCCAAATAAAAACTCGTTTGTCCACCTTATGCCGAGAACGTATTCTTTCATACTTCGGTCATACAGTGCGCAGAGGCGACGAAAGTTTGGAAAAACTGATTGTGGTTGGGAACACCGAAGGCAGAAGATCGCGTGGTCGTTCACCAACAAGATGGACCGACCAAATAAAAGACTCGGCATCCTTTTACACGGTTGTAAGAGACGCGCTGGACAGAAACCGGTGGAGGCAGATCATCCGCTCCAGATGCAACTCTGATGCTGACCACGATCCTCAGACATGAGGGACCGACCCCAGAGAGAGAGAATTTGAATTTAGGACTTATAACTTTTATTGAAAACGGTTTTATGTCTTCTGTATTTTATTGATTGTAATATTTATGACAAACGGATTTAGGACATATTATGTTTAGGGATTTCAATTTTATGGCATGTGATATTAAGTTCGGGTAAGTTATCATTCGGACAAATGATGATTAGGACAAAAAAAGTTATGTATACAATAGAGAACCATTCAATGTAAGGTTTGATTTCGTTACTATTTATTTTACTACGTCCGCGTAGAGTTTAAACTCTTTTTTTCTACATAATTATGAATTATTATAACAATAACAATATTGAGCTTTGTTCATGGCTAATTGTCCTGCACTATGTGTGATATTTGAGGAATACTCTAAAGAAATTCCTACTGTCAAGGACTGGTATCTACATAAATACCGTCCTTCACAGTATTTCTTTATAGACAATGTTTTCTAATTCGGAAGCGGGCACTAAAACAAACAGCCCAGTTGGAGAGCTTACACGTGAGCAAGCCATATAAACTGGCCGTGGGAGAAACAGTCTTGCTGCAAATCAACTCCAGCAAATTTCAGAGTTTGTCCCTGTAACTTACCTTGATTGGGAACTGCAATCTTTTAAATCCAAACGGAAGGTCATTTGGTATCAATGGTATACGCGGCACGAAGACTGTTTCTCCTCTGGCAGATCCAGTTAGGTTTTGGCCTTAATAACATTGCGGCGGAGACCAGTTACTTGAAGTCTAATTCCATTGCACAATTTTGGAGGCCGTATATTTCGAAGCAACATCACAGGAGCACCTACACGCAACATAAGTCTGTGACGTGGAAAACCCGACGGATTAAGAGTTTAAAAATTCTACAGGATAATTAACCGACTCGTCCATATCGACCATAGTATCAAAAGAATTATAAATAATTTCTTCACCTTCGCATGTATTTATCAACATTTCGTTGATCGCAAATTACGATGGGTGCAACCGGAGGATCCAAAAAAATGCAAATTTATTTTAATAAACTAATTTATTACTGTATTACAAAGTATTGAAATTACGACTAATTATACTAAAGTGTCAATTGGTCGATGTCAGATCCAAAAGTGCCGCTCCACGTTTCTAAGTTTCTATGGAAAGGTTCGATTGACCTCAATTTTGGTCACGTTATGCTGAGCTTGCGTTTCGTGCCCGTAGGTGCCGTGTGCAATGTGTATGCAGGTATGCCGATGCAGCGATCTATTAAGGTTGGCCATGCGTAACACCTCCCCCCGTAGAACAGCGAGTATCGATGGACTTGTTCAAGATGGTCGCTGGTAGACATCCAGGGTCAATCCTTATTTGGCTTGGGTTGATAGTGCGTGGTGATGGGATTGCATAGGCGACTTCAGGGTTGCTGTTGAAGTTTTCTGTGATTTCTCTGGATGCTTTTCTTATGCGTAGCCGACGATAGATTAGAGTGGCGATAAGTGCGCATGTACCGGATAGCGCGAGGTACATGGGTATAGTAGTGTGGTAAATGACGGGATCGGTGACGTCATCTAAGTGTACAGGCAGTTGCGTCGCTATCTCGTTGCTAAGGGTGTGAAGTTTTTGTAGATTTGGCGAATTTAGGATGAGCTTCGGATAATTTTCAGGCTTCGTCTCGTTGTATAGGGGCATCTCAATGATCTTCACGACATGTCCTTTGATGTGGTCGTCAGTGTTGGAGATAGTGAAGGCGGGTGTTCTCAGGTTACAATTGAGGGGAATAATTGCCAAATAGCTGCCTCGTAGGGTCCGATATTGTTCTTGACCGCAAGACATCTTCACTTTTGTTGGTACAGGAAAACTTAAGGTATAATGCTTGTCGTCCAGGGTTTCCAGGGCTTCGGTGGTGAGAGCTACGGGTGTCAGCTTGCAGCTGGGTTGAAGTTCTTGATGGACTATGAGATGCTGGATACAATCTGGTTTGCTCTGGATTTGTAGGTTGGCTGTTGACTCACAGAGATATATGGAGTTTACCTTCGGACATTCTGTCTCTATGTACCTAGAGTCTGAGCTAGAGAGTGCTACGAAAGGTGAGGGTGGTATAAGAGTTTCGTGGTTTCTGTTAGGAACAAGGGAAAGTTTAAACAAATCGTATGTGGAGGAAACAACTATCGGGACTTTTATAACTACCACTATCTGCTTATTAGAATAGAAGTAACCTAGTTTAATTATTTCATAAAAATGCCTAATTTCTACGTCAAGGATTTCGTCATTAGCATATAAAATCCTTAATTTACCTAACATATACTTAATTTCATCTGAATTAAATAGGGAGTACGGGGTACTCAACGCACGAATAAATGTTAGGGTGTTCTCTAAACTTCGTAATTCTTCGTAAAGATCTTCTACATTATCTCCTAAGATTAACAGATGTTGGGCCAGATGGGCGTATTTAGTTAAATCTGTATCCCTATTAGCGTTACTTTCCAAAATTAAGTTTAGTGCTTTGTTCATCTTATCTTGATTTGAAATTATACTGTCTATTATTTGAGAGCTACGTGAAATAAATTTACTATTTAAACTAACATGGTTATTAATTCCTAATTCTAATTTATGCTCATTATTACGTAAGGTGTTTATGGCGTTTTCGTATTTAAGTGCATCGGTGTAGTCTAAATTACCAGAAATTGATTTTATTACAGAACCCAAACCGTCGATAAGGCCTCTTTTACTACGCGTTGATTCAAACATACTAATTTTACTAATAATTAAATTGATTTTACTATTGAGATGTTTCAGATGAGGGTCGAATAGGAATAAGGTTTTATTGTTAACTAGGGGACTTAATTCAGCCATCTGTGTTTTTACCACTTCAATTTGAAGATGGACATTCTCTAAGTCTATATGACTTAGGAAAGAGTGGAAATGGGAAACGATCTTTGCCGCTCCTAATTTGAAGGGAAGTAGTCCTGGTCCATTGTCAAGTGATTCAACTGTTATCTCTTGTCCTTGGGCCGGATGTAGGGTCATCAGCCATAGTATTATCCTGTAACAAAGTGGGATCTTTAGGACTTCGCTTAAGGCGAGATTTTGCTACTGGACCGCGTTTCTTCTTCGTATAGATGTGGATTGGAAGATCTGCGAGTACAGTATCTTGCGTATAACGCGGGGCTAACTTCTGTCGAGACGCCATGGGATTGCGTACAAAGATTTGCTGGTCAGGGGTATAGTCCTTCTCGGGTTCTCTGTCCTTGTTACGGGTTTCAGTCAGTTGTGTCCTGTCATGTAAGGATGTCTGGTTAATAAGGTCGTATACTTGACTCATTCGTTTCCTATGGTCTTGTGAGTACTGTTGCAGTAAATGTTCAGATAGGTCAATATCTATTGGGTCTCGAGGGTCAAAGTGTCCAGTTATCAAGTCCAAAGGTCTACATTTTGTGAAACTATGGATCGAACTATTGTACGCTAAGATGGCATAAGGCATAAGATTAACGACTGGTTCATTTCGTCTCTCTAATTTCAATAACCTAAGATGTTCTAAAATGGTAGAATGGAACCTTTCTACTATGCCATTGTCGTTAGGGGAATGCGCTAATATTTTATGGTGAATAATTTTATGAGTTCGGCTGAATTCTAAGAAAATCTGATTTGTGAATTCAGGGCCTCCGTCCGTGACAATAGTCAATGGGACCCCATGGTGGGTGCAAAATACAAGTAGAGCTTGTACTACACTTAAAGCGGTGCTATCTCTAAGGTGATAAGCTTGTGCATACTTAGAGAAAGCGTCTACGATGGTAAGGAATTTCTCTGTTTGAGCTGTGAACAGATCTAGATGGATAATTTCAAAAGGTTTACTAGGGGGTGGTACAATGTTGAATCTTTGCTTGATGGGATGACGGTCGTACTTAGCCTGACCACAGATGGTACACTCATTTATGTACTTGGAGATGTGTTCTTTCATCTTAGGCCAGTAGAATTTAGAAGATAAGGCTAAGTAACATTCAGTGATACCGCGATGGTTTGTTTTACCTTCGTGGTATTTCTTTATGATGTCCTGTTGACGCAGGTAGTCTTTAACATTCTCTAATTCAACTTTAGTTAGAACCATGTTCATTGAAGAGCTTTTGAAGCTGTCTTGAATTATGGGGATTATTTTATACATGGCCAGAGGAGGATGGATGATTAAACCGGTTTTGACTTTAGGGTTCACATATTCTTTGACTGCATTAATAACGTCGTTAGTCAAGTTAGACTCGGATAGTTGAATGGTAGTTCGGGTATGCGTTTCAAATGGCTTACTCACTGTCGGTCGTTTTTTAATATCGCCTACAAGTACAAAACAGATTTGTCTACTGAATTTATTTAAGGGTTCGTCTGATATTGGCACTTCTAGAATAGGGGCTTCGTTACTAGTGTGAACAGTTGCTGTGTCAGAGTTGTCGAGTATGTCAAGGTTGTTTGTAGGGGCTGTCAGTGTTTCAGAACCTACTGTTGAGTGAGGCTTTTCAGATACATTTACCGCTATAGACATGGCGTCCTCGTTGTTGATTTCAATGCGGGACAATGCGTCGGCGTTAGTGTTCTTTTTGCCTTGCTTGTATACTGTAGTAAAATTGTATTCACTCAACTTAAGTCTCCAACGTGTGAGTCTGGAGCCTGGTTCTTTAAGGCTCATAACCCATTGTAAGGGTTTATGGTCTGTAACTATCTTAAACTTTCTCCCAAACAGGTATGGACGAAAGTATTTAGTAGCCCAGACTATGGCTAATAACTCCTTCTCGATTACACTATAGTTAATCTCACTGGAGTTTAATGTTCTGGACGCGTATGCTAAGGGCTTATCTTGCCCTATAGGCCCTTGAGAAAGGACAGCTCCTATGGCAAAGTTAGATGCGTCGGTCGTAAGCACAAATTCCTTAGAAAAGTCAGGGTACTGCAGTATAGGGTCGTTAGTCAATAGTAACTTGCATTTTTCAAAACAATCGATGTAGTTAGGGTCATTGAAGGTGATCTTAGAACCTTTCTTGAGACATTGCGTCATGGGTTTCGTAATGCGCGCAAAGTCAGGAATAAACTTCCTATAGTATCCTAACAGGCCTAAAAAGCGTTTGATCTCGGTAGCTGTCTTAGGAATAGGGAATTTCTGGATGGCAATGATCTTATCGGGGTTAGGCTTAATACCGTCCTTACTTATTACATGACCTAAGTATGAAGTTTCAAGCTTTAAAAACTCCGACTTATCCATCTGGATCTTAAAGTTTGATTCCCTTAATCTCTTGAATACTTTTTCTAAATTTATCATGTGTTCCTGTAAGGAGACACTAAAAACGACTATGTCATCAAGATATACGAGACATATAACATTTTGGAGGTCCCTGAGGACATTATCCATCACGCGTTGAAACGTGGACGGAGAATTTTTGAGACCCATGGGCATGCGTAAAAATTCAAAGTGCCCATGTTCTACATTGAAGGCCGTTTTGTGAATATCGGCTGGGTCCATTTCTACTTGGTAAAATCCACTTGCAAGGTCTAGAGTTGTGAAGTAATGACAGTTACCAAGTTTATCTAAGATGTCATTAATATTGGGGATTGGGTACTTGTCATCGAGGGTTTTCTCATTGACTTTGCGAAAATCAATGACTATGCGCCATTTAGTCCTTCCGGACGCATCAGATTTTTTTGGAACTACCCAGATGGGTGAGCTCCAGGCTGACTGCGAGGGACGGATTATCCCTTGGTCTAACATTTTGCTAATCTGATCCTGAACTTCCTGTCTGTGAACAAAGGGATATCTATAGGTCTTAGTATAGACAGGTAATTCGTCGGTGGTATGAATACTGTACTTTATCTTATTGGTGAAAGTTAGAGGTTCACCGTCGATATAGAAAACGTCAGCATATTGTGCACAAAGAGATTCTAAGTTAGCTCGTTCTTCAGGATTCAGATGGTCAGTGCGTAGTTTTGATAATACCTCGGATACGCGATCGCTAGGCTGATAGATAGTCGCGCTTTGCTCGTTAAAAAGTTCCGCGGTAACTGGCCTATCCATTGAGAAAACTACATCATGTTTAGTTGGATTAATTATTTCTATGATGCCACGGTTATTTTTAACAGAAGTAACACAGCCGCGAATAGTGCAATTGGAAATAGTCTGCTCTGATATTATTACGTCACCATCGTGAAGATTAATGGGGACTCTAGCTAATTTGGATGAATTAGCGGGTACTATGTCCTCGTAAAGATTACAATTTCGTGAATCATACATTCGCAGGGGATTAGATGAATTACGTGTAACAAGAACCTTATTCTTTAAATCTATATTAGACTCTAACTTTTCTAGTAAATCTAAGCCTATTAAGCCGTCAAAATAATTGTGGAACTTGTAAATGTATAGGGTAATGTCACAGGTTTCTTTAAATTCCGGGAAGCACGGTATAGTAATGGAATAATTATTACGAGTTGTCGCGTGGATGTTAGTGACTTCGAAAGGCTCATAATTACACTGGATATGATGATAAAATCTTTCTACAACGTCCGGGCTAATAAAAGATAGGTTCGCACCGGTATCTACTAATAGTTTAATGGGTGGATTAGCAATCTGAATGAATGGAAGTTGTCTCTGGGTTTGCAAGTTAATCTCTATTTTGGTTTGTCTGATTTCGGGGCTGTATGAAAATCCTAGCCTTCAGCAGGCATTCCTTGGGCAGATGTTCCTTCAGGCACATTCTGATGTTCCTCTACGTGCACAGGAACATAATCACTATGAGCTAGTGGCTCATACACAGGTTCGTAATTGTAAGGTACGGGGTAGAACTGGTCGTAATAGTCATTATAGGCATAGTCAGGGTACTCATAATAGTCGTAAAAGTCTACTTCGTTAACATTCGTCTCACGAGTCTTAAAGTAGTTACTGGGAGGTGGATTTCCTTGTTGAGTCCAGTCATGTCCTGTCGAAGGTCTCGGCATAGGTTTGGGAACAAAGTGGCTTACACCACTCATGGGCTTGGGGCCATTATTAATGGGCGTGTAACCAGGCCTTTGTTGAGGCAATCGGAACACGTTGCTCTGGGGCCTATAGTTAGGCGGGGGTGCGCTTAACATTTGTTGGGTTCGCGTGGGACCGCGATTGAAAGGCATTTGAGGTCTCCAAGCTTGCATTGGCCTTGGCGGTTGTGGCTGATAAAAACTTTTAGAGGGACCGGGCTGATTAAACGGCGCTGAAAAAGTGACTGGCTGTGGAGTATGCAAATTAAATGGCTTAATCTGATACGTACTGGGATTAAATGAAGACGCAGACTGCACAGGTCTCCGCTCCGGCAAATGGTCGTTACGCTGCTGTAAGTATATGGTGTTAATTTCCTCGTGCACAAACTCGAGAGCCTTTTCAATGGTGTCGGGTCGCATGCACCTAATACGCGAGCCTAAAGGTTCTTTTAGGCCACGAACGAATGCCTGTAGGGTTAATTTTTTATATAGTGCCCGTTTGGCCTCGATGGTAGTAGATATGGACTCATGCAGGGTCACATAGGTCATAATTGTGCTAAATAAGGTTTGGCACTTTTCGTAAAATTCCGGTGGTGATAAATTCTTTTGTGTTAACAGGGCCAGATCATTGTATAAGGCGGTCTCGTCCCGCTGGTCCGAGAAATTATTAATCAGGGCGTTTCTAATACCCTGCCATGTTTCGGGGATGCCGTTTGAATTTATAGTGCGAGCGGCATTCCCGGTAACTTTATTAAGTATGCCGTTCAATAAGGATAAATTACTTAGTTCGTAACCTGGCTCTGCCTTAACAAATTGCGCGACAAGTTGGTCACATAAACGTACAAACCGCGTGAGCACGTTCGGGTTCCCGTCGAATTCGGGAACGAGGCGTAAGGCCTTGTAAACTTGATCTACCAAATCGGTACTCATTTTGTTAGTTAAATTATTCTCTATAATTAAGTAAGATTCTACACTTTCACTATCTTCTAATATAGTATCTAAATTCCTATTCGCATCGATTTGCGAGTTCCTATTAGAAATACTCGACTTAGGAGTCCGTGATATGCGTGGGTGAAAAATTTTGAAAGTTTAATAGAAACACTTGAGGAAATTAACACAAAGGAAACACAGAAAAAAAAAAGGAAATTACACAAAGGATACTAAAACATAGGAAGGCGAGCAACTCTAGTAGATCTAGGTACTTACCAAATCTGCATCTCTCTGTGGTATCGATATTCGGATACTCCCCCGTAGCCGCACACCCGTAGGTTCGAATAGCCCGTTGTCGGTGATCGATTCACTGAATTTACTGGACTATCCTACCGACTGCGCCAATTACGATGGGTGCAACCGGAGGATCCAAAAAAATGCAAATTTATTTTAATAAACTAATTTATTACTGTATTACAAAGTATTGAAATTACGACTAATTATACTAAAGTGTCAATTGGTCGATGTCAGATCCAAAAGTGCCGCTCCACGTTTCTAAGTTTCTATGGAAAGGTTCGATTGACCTCAATTTTGGTCACGTTATGCTGAGCTTGCGTTTCGTGCCCGTAGGTGCCGTGTGCAATGTGTATGCAGGTATGCCGATGCAGCGATCTATTAAGGTTGGCCATGCGTAACACGCAGCGGCTTGGGCGTTTTTGGGAGTCAAAATGGCTCTCTTGCAAAACCACTCCATCGGTTTGTCTTTAATATTTTTATTCATGAACGAACAACTTCAATAAAAAACTTCATCCCCCTTTTCACCCCATTGTGGGTTTGAAATTAAAAAAAAACAACGATTTACGTTGTGTTAATTTCCAACCATAAGCCGAAATATTAGTGACTTTAACTTAAAATTGCTTTTTAAAAACGCTAGTAACCACTGAGGAGTTCCTTCGTGAGAAGACGGTCCTGGCTGCAGGATGAGGTCATGATAAAATTATCTTTATCTATCAAACTTGAACGCGTAAACAAAGTTTCGTGGCCGTGCTACTAACCGTTGAAGAGTTCTCTCTTGAGGAGACGATCCTGGCTGCAGGATTAAGGAATGTCTGTCATAAAATTGTATTGTCACCAGAACCGCATAGTATTATATAGCCGCATAGCCCATATTGTGTGAGTACTATGTAATAGAAAGCTGTCATTCGCGGGAAACCTACGTCTTTTCTTGACTTGAATGTGCCCTGGCGGTTAGGAGTGTGTCATGCTCACTCAAATGTCTCGCTGATGGTGGCGCGTGTGTCGGATCATTTAGTTCCCTTCAAAATGGTTGAGTTGAATGGTGCTGATACATGCGTCATGTTCGTGAACGGGCGCTGTCAGTTGTGACTGGTCATCTCTTGGTTGCCACGGCTTATTTGAATTGATTATTTTATTTTTGAATTGTTTACTATGGACACTTTTAACGTACACATCTTGCTACATCGTTCTCACATAATGTACCATCTCAACATGAATGATGTAACCAAGAGTTTGTAAAAGTATTCTGATTTAAAAGAGTGTCCATGGAGTTTCTTGCCCGTTCTTCTCCATGGAGATCTACGTTAGGGAATGGGCAACTACAGTACTTTCACAGTTTTTATGCCTTGTGACTGGGACTGTAGCTATTGTTGTCTTTGTTTCGACAATTCAAAAGTGCCTGTAACTGGCCTATTTGAAATAAATGCTTTGATTTTGATTTTGAACCAAAGGTGTGTGCATGAATTTCAGCTCCATCGGTTGTACAAAATTGAGTTGCATTCCACCCGAACAAACATAGTAACTTACCTTCATCCCCCTTTTTAACCCTTCGGGGGTAGAATTATTAAAAACGCTGAGACACGTATAAATTAATTTTCAATCGTCAGCCTAAAAACAAAATTTGAAGATCCTAACTTCAAAACTGACGTACTTTCATATAAACTTCCATCCCCTATTTTACCCCTTTAGGGGTGGAATTCCCAAAAATCCTTTCTTAGTGGATATTTAATCTTCACAAAGAATACACCCTCCAAGTTTCATGTCTCTAGGACCATCGGTTTGGGCTGTGCGTTGATATATCACCCAGTCAGTCATTCAGTCAGTTTATCATTTTATATATATAGACAGATTAAAGATTAATGATAAAATCATCTTTACCTATCAAACTTGAACGCGTTAACAAAGTTTCGTGGCCGTGCTACTAACCGCTGAAGAGTTCTCTCTTGAGGAGACTATCCTGGCTGCAGAATTAAGGAATGTCTGTCATAAAAATGTATTGTCACCAGAACCAAAGGTTTGTGCAAAATTTCAGCTCAATCGGTTGTACAAAATTGAGTTGCATTCCACCCGAACAAACATAGTACCTTCACCCCCCTTTTTAAACCTTCGGGGGTAGAATTATCAAAAACGCCGAGACACGTATAAATTAATTTTCAATCTTCAGCCTAAACACAAAATTTGAAGATCCTAACTTCAAAACTGACGTACTTTCATATAAACTTCCATCCCCTATTTTACTCCTTTAGGGGTGGAATTCCCAAAAATCCTTTCTTAGTGGAAACCTTCTCTTTACAAAGAACACACCCTCCAAGTTTCATGTCTCTAGGACCAGCGGTTTGGGCTGTGTGTTGATATATCACCCAGTCAGTCAGTCAGTTTATCTATCTTCTATCTATACATATAAAATTCAAAGTCCTGACTGACTGACTGACTGACTGACTGACTGACTGACTGACTGACTGACTGACTGACTTATATATCAACGCACAGCCCAAACCACTGGTCCTAGAGACATGAAATTTGGGCAGTGTACTCTTTGTGAAGAGTAGGTATCCACTAAGAAAGGGTTTTTCGAAATTTCACCCCTAAGAGGGTGAAATGGGGTGTTGAATTTTCTATGAAACTTTTTATTCTCTGAGTCGATTGACTTAAAATTGTGTCTACATATACTTCAGTTAAAATGATGAGACACGTGTATCACAGTTTTTCCAAAATCATCCCCTAATTTAAAATTCAATGTCCTGACTGGCTGACTGATACATCAACGCACTGCCCAAACCACTGGTCCTAGAGACATGAAATTTGGACAGTGTACTCTTTGTAGAGAGTAAGTATACACTAAGAAAGGGTTTTTCGAAATTTCACCCCTAAGAGGGTGAAATGGGGTGCTGAATTTTCTATGAAACTTTTTATTCTCTGAGTCGATTGACTTGAAATTGTGTCTACATATACTTCAGTTAAAATTATGAGATACGTGTATCACAGTTTTTCCAAAATCATCCCCCAATTTAAAATTCAATGTCCTGACTGGCTGACTGATATATCAACGCACAGCCCAAACCGCTGGTTCTAGAGACATGAAATTTGGAGAATGTACTCTTTGTGGAGAGTAGGTATCCATTAAGAAAGGATTTTTGAAATTCCACCCCTAAGAGGGTGAAATGGGGTGTTGAATTTTCTGTGAAACTCTCTCGGGGTACATTGAATTGAAAATGTGTCTACATATACTTCAGTTAAAATGATGAGATACGTGTATCACAAAATCATCCCCCAATTTAAAATTCCATGTCCTGACTGGATGACTGATATACCAACGCACAGCCCAAACCGCGGGTCCTAGAGACATGAAATTTGGGCAGTGTACTCTTTGTGAAGAGTAGGTATCCACTAAGAAAGGGTTTTTCGAAATTTCACCCCTAAGAGGGTGAAATGGGGTGTTGAATTTTCTGTGAAACTCTCTCGGTTGACTTGAAAATGTGTCTACATATACTTCAGTTAAAATGATGAGATACGTGTATCACAAAATCATCCCCCAATTTAAAATTCCATGTCCTGACTGGATGACTGATATACCAACGCACAGCCCAAACCGCGGGTCCCAGAGGATAATAATAATTGCAAGTTATAAGCAAGTACATGTAAATTTATGTATGTATTATAGATAGATACATAGATTACTTATTATTCCAGAAGTAAGATCCCGTGGGCAAATCCCTAACTCCACGCGGGCGAAGCCGCGGGCATAAGCTAGTTATTATTATAAAGTTATATCAATTAAATTAGATACGTGAAATATTGATACCTTGGTTTGAGATTGGACATCGGATTTACTGGATTTTATCTGAAGAGTATGTAAACAAATTTTCAAGTCAATCGACCCCGAGAGTAAAAAGTTTCACAGAAAATTCAACACCATTTCACCCTCTAAGGGGTAGGAATTTCGAAAAACTGATACTTACTCTTCACAAAGAATACACCCTCCAATTTTCATATCTCTGGGACCCGCGGTTTGGGCTGTGCGTTGGTATATCAGTCATCCAGTCAGGACATGGAATTTTAAATTGGGGGATGATTTTGTGATACACGTATCTCATCATTTTAACTGAAGTATATGTAGACACATTATCAAGTCAATCGACCCCGAGAGAGTTTCACAGAAAATTCAACACCCCATTTCACCCTCTTAGGGTTGGAATTTCAAAAACCCTTTCTTAGTGGATACCTACTCTCCACAAAGAGTACATTCTCCAAATTTCATGTCTCTAGAACCAGCGGTTTGGGCTGTGCGTTGATATATCAGTCAGCCAGTCAGGACTGAATTTTAAATTGGGGCATGATTTTGGAAAAACTGTGATACACGTATCTCATAATTTTAACTGAAGTATATGTAGACACAATTTCAAGTTAATCGACTCTGAGAATAAAAAGTTTCATAGAAAATTCAGCACCCCATTTCACCCTCTTAGGGGTGAAATTTTGAAAAACCCTTTCTTAGTGTATACTTACTCTCCACAAAGAGTACACTGTCCAAATTTCATGTCTCTAGGACCAGTGGTTTGGGCAGTGCGTTGATGTATCAGTCAGCCAGTCAGGACATTGAATTTTAAATTAGGGGATGATTTTGGAAAAACTGTGATACACATGTCTCATCATTTTAACTGAAGTATATGTAGACACAATTTTAAGTTAATCGACTCAAAGAAAATAAAAAGTTTCATAGAAAATTCAACACCCCATTTCACCCTCTTAGGGCTGAAATTTCGAAAAACCCTTTCTTAGTGGATACCTACTCTTCACAAAGAGTACACTGTCCAAATTTCATGTCTCTTGGATTAGTGGTTTGGGCTGTGCGTTGATATATATATCAGTCAGTCAGTCAGTCAGTCAGGACTTTGAATTTTATATGTATAGATTGCAAGTTATAAGCAAGTACATGTAAATTTATGTATGTATTATAGATAGATACATAGATTACTTATTATTCCAGAAGCGGCTTCGCCCGCGTGGAGTTAGGGATTTGCCCACGGGATCTTACTTCTGGAATAATAAGTAATCTATGTATCTATCTATAATACATACATAAATTTACATGTACTTGCTTATAACTTGCAATCTATACATATAAAATTCAAAGTCCTGACTGACTGACTGACTGACTGACATATATATCAACGCACAGCCCAAACCACTGGTCCAAGAGACATGAAATTTGGACAGTGTACTCTTTGTGAAGAGTAGGTATCCACTAAGAAAGGGTTTTTCGAAATTTCAGCCCTAAGAGGGTGAAATGGGGTGTTGAATTTTCTATGAAACTTTTTATTTTCTTTGAGTCGATTAACTTAAAATTGTGTCTACATATACTTCAGTTAAAATGATGAGACATGTGTATCACAGTTTTTCCAAAATCATCCCCTAATTTAAAATTCAATGTCCTGACTGGCTGACTGATACATCAACGCACTGCCCAAACCACTGGTCCTAGAGACATGAAATTTGGACAGTGTACTCTTTGTGGAGAGTAAGTATATACTAAGAAAGGGTTTTTCAAAATTTCACCCCTAAGAGGGTGAAATGGGGTGCTGAATTTTCTATGAAACTTTTTATTCTCAGAGTCGATTAACTTGAAATTGTGTCTACATATACTTCAGTTAAAATTATGAGATACGTGTATCACAGTTTTTCCAAAATCATCCCCCAATTTAAAATTCAGTCCTGACTGGCTGACTGATATATCAACGCACAGCCCAAACCGCTGGTTCTAGAGACATGAAATTTGGAGAATGTACTCTTTGTGGAGAGTAGGTATCCACTAAGAAAGGGTTTTTGAAATTCCAACCCTAAGAGGGTGAAATGGGGTGTTGAATTTTCTGTGAAACTCTCTCGGGGTCGATTGACTTGATAATGTGTCTACATATACTTCAGTTAAAATGATGAGATACGTGTATCACAAAATCATCCCCCAATTTAAAATTCCATGTCCTGACTGGATGACTGATATACCAACGCACAGCCCAAACCGCGGGTCCCAGAGATATGAAAATTGGAGGGTGTATTCTTTGTGAAGAGTTAGTATCAGTTTTTCGAAATTCCTACCCCTTAGAGGGTGAAATGGTGTTGAATTTTCTGTGAAACTTTTTACTCTCGGGGTCGATTGACTTGAAAATTTGTTTACATACTCTTCAGATAAAATCCAGTAAATCCGATGTCCAATCTCAAACCAAGGTATCAATATTTCACGTATCTAATTTAATTGATATAACTTTATAATAATAACTAGCTTATGCCCGCGGCTTCGCCCGCGTGGAGTTAGGGATTTGCCCACGGGATCTTACTTCTGGAATAATAAGTAATCTATGTATCTATCTATAATACATACATAAATTTACATGTACTTGCTTATAACTTGCAATTATTATTATCCTCTGGGACCCGCGGTTTGGGCTGTGCGTTGGTATATCAGTCATCCAGTCAGGACATGGAATTTTAAATTGGGGGATGATTTTGTGATACACGTATCTCATCATTTTAACTGAAGTATATGTAGACACATTTTCAAGTCAACCGAGAGAGTTTCACAGAAAATTCAACACCCCATTTCACCCTCTTAGGGGTGAAATTTCGAAAAACCCTTTCTTAGTGGATACCTACTCTTCACAAAGAGTACACTGCCCAAATTTCATGTCTCTAGGACCCGCGGTTTGGGCTGTGCGTTGGTATATCAGTCAGCCAGTCAGGACATGGAATTTTAAATTGGGGGATGATTTTGTGATACACGTATCTCATCATTTTAACTGAAGTATATGTAGACACATTTTCAATTCAATGTACCCCGAGAGAGTTTCACAGAAAATTCAAAACCCCATTTCACCCTCTTAGGGGTGGAATTTCAAAAATCATTCTTTAATGGATACCTACTCTCCACAAAGAGTACATTCTCCAAATTTCATGTCTCTAGAACCAGCGGTTTGGGCTGTGCGTTGATATATCAGTCAGCCAGTCAGGACATTGAATTTTAAATTGGGGGATGATTTTGGAAAAACTGTGATACACGTATCTCATAATTTTAACTGAAGTATATGTAGACACAATTTCAAGTCAATCGACTCAGAGAATAAAAAGTTTCATAGAAAATTCAGCACCCCATTTCACCCTCTTAGGGGTGAAACTTCGAAAAACCCTTTCTTAGTGTATACTTACTCTCTACAAAGAGTACACTGTCCAAATTTCATGTCTCTAGGACCAGTGGTTTGGGCAGTGCGTTGATGTATCAGTCAGCCAGTCAGGACATTGAATTTTAAATTAGGGGATGATTTTGGAAAAACTGTGATACACGTGTCTCATCATTTTAACTGAAGTATATGTAGACACAATTTTAAGTCAATCGACTCAGAGAATAAAAAGTTTCATAGAAAATTCAACACCCCATTTCACCCTCTTAGGGGTGAAATTTCGAAAAACCCTTTCTTAGTGGATACCTACTCTTCACAAAGAGTACACTGCCCAAATTTCATGTCTCTAGGACCAGTGGTTTGGGCTGTGCGTTGATATATAAGTCAGTCAGTCAGTCAGTCAGTCAGTCAGTCAGTCAGTCAGTCAGTCAGTCAGGACTTTGAATTTTATATGTATAGATAGACTAGCTTATGCCCGCGGCTTCGCCCGCGTGGAGTTAGGGATTTGCCCACGGGATCTTACTTCTGGAATAATAAGTAATCTATGTATCTATCTATAATACATACATAAATTTACATGTACTTGCTTATAACTTGCAATTATTATTATCCTCTGGGACCCGCGGTTTGGGCTGTGCGTTGGTATATCAGTCATCCAGTCAGGACATGGAATTTTAAATTGGGGGATGATTTTGTGATACACGTATCTCATCATTTTAACTGAAGTATATGTAGACACATTTTCAAGTCAACCGAGAGAGTTTCACAGAAAATTCAACACCCCATTTCACCCTCTTAGGGGTGAAATTTCGAAAAACCCTTTCTTAGTGGATACCTACTCTTCACAAAGAGTACACTGCCCAAATTTCATGTCTCTAGGACCCGCGGTTTGGGCTGTGCGTTGGTATATCAGTCAGCCAGTCAGGACATGGAATTTTAAATTGGGGGATGATTTTGTGATACACGTATCTCATCATTTTAACTGAAGTATATGTAGACACATTTTCAATTCAATGTACCCCGAGAGAGTTTCACAGAAAATTCAACACCCCATTTCACCCTCTTAGGGGTGGAATTTCAAAAATCCTTTCTTAATGGATACCTACTCTCCACAAAGAGTACATTCTCCAAATTTCATGTCTCTAGAACCAGCGGTTTGGGCTGTGCGTTGATATATCAGTCAGCCAGTCAGGACATTGAATTTTAAATTGGGGGATGATTTTGAAAAAACTGTGATACACGTATCTCATAATTTTAACTGAAGTATATGTAGACACAATTTCAAGTCAATCGACTCAGAGAATAAAAAGTTTCATAGAAAATTCAGCACCCCATTTCACCCTCTTAGGGGTGAAATTTCGAAAAACCCTTTCTTAGTGTATACTTACTCTCTACAAAGAGTACACTGTCCAAATTTCATGTCTCTAGGACCAGTGGTTTGGGCAGTGCGTTGATGTATCAGTCAGCCAGTCAGGACATTGAATTTTAAATTAGGGGATGATTTTGGAAAAACTGTGATACACGTGTCTCATCATTTTAACTGAAGTATATGTAGACACAATTTTAAGTCAATCGACTCAGAGAATAAAAAGTTTCATAGAAAATTCAACACCCCATTTCACCCTCTTAGGGGTGAAATTTCGAAAAACCCTTTCTTAGTGGATACCTACTCTTCACAAAGAGTACACTGCCCAAATTTCATGTCTCTAGGACCAGTGGTTTGGGCTGTGCGTTGATATATAAGTCAGTCAGTCAGTCAGTCAGTCAGTCAGTCAGTCAGTCAGTCAGTCAGGACTTTGAATTTTATATGTATAGATTATATGTATGCCTCCAAGAAACTTGGCTTCTACCCCATGATATTCCTATTTTGAGTACCATTTCAGATGAATTTGAATATACGGGTAAGTCTGCCGTTGACACAACTGCCGGATTACTGATTGGCCGTATGGGGGAGTAGCCATTCTATGGAGGAAAGGTGTTTTTGATACAGTCACTGTGTTAGAAGGTAACAGCTGTCGCTTGGCGGCCGTCAAAGCTAGCATTGGCGGGCGCTCGTTTATTGTAGTATGTGTGTATATCGGCGCGCGCCGTAAGTCAGTGACGTATCGCTGTCTAGTTGCTGCGAGCGCCCGGTGTGTTTACGAAGAACGCGACGTGGATTTTGTGACAGCTACGTGCACAATAACAAATTGCTAACTACATACTTGCTAATACTTTTGTACTTTTCACCACACTGAGTGACTGCTTTGCTCACTCATCATGTTCCATTGTCATCGTTGCCGGGTCGAAGCCAGGGATGGCGTGCAATGTACACTTTGTCTCAATAGCTTCGATTTCCCTTGTGCCGGAATTACTGAGGCGGGGTATCGCAAGCTTGGGGATAGGAAAACAACTTGGAAGTGCAGTAGCTGCAAAGCTGGGTTGGCGAGTCCTTCTAACCCACCCCCTGGGAAGGCTGCTCAGGGTGATTTGGAAAGCATCCATAAGGAGCTCCGGAAACTCACGGAACAGTTGGCAACATTACCTATTTTAATGGAAAAAGTAAAGACGATTCAAGCGGATATTTCTGAGCTTAGAAGCATAAAAGATGAGATTGTTGGAGTTCAAAAATCTCTGGACTACGTCCATGGTACGGTTGATGAGCTCTCGGTAAAGTTGGTGGACGTTGACAGACAAATTGAGTCCTTACAAAAAACTAAGGAAGACGTCTCACGATTCGAAATGCGACTTGGCCGGTTGGAATTAAGCATGCGCGAGAGTGAGCAGAGATCGCGGCTTAACAATATAGAAATTAAGGGAGTACCGGTCACGGAGTCGGAGAACCTCTTGGCCGTTGTTGTTAAAATTGGCGTGAAGTCAGGAAGGATCAAATAAATTATGTTGCCAGGGTTCCCCAACGTAATAATAAGGATGCTAAAAACATTATTATATGCATGCACAATCGATACTTGAGGGACGATTTCATAGCGGCGGCTAAAAAACACAAGTCATTAACAGCAGCTGACTTGGGTATTAACAGTGTTGGCAAGATTTTTGTTAATGATCACCTGACTTTTGAAAACAAGCAGCTACTTAATAGGGCAACGATATTGTGCAAGGAGAAGGATTTTTCTTTTGTTTGGGTAAAGGGTTGCAAAATCCTGGTGAAGAAAAATTCTACTTCTCCCACTTACGCTATTGCGTCAGAACTGGATTTGAAAAAAATATGTTAATTTTTGTTATATTGTCATACTTTCATTATTTTATATTAGTTTGTAGATCAAGTTTGAGAGGCACTGGTGTGTATGTCTTGGTCATCTCATTCGCGAATTTAATGCGTCTTGTTTTTGTTACAACGGGTTTGTTTACCTGCGCTAAACGTTTACTATTCTTTGCCGATCTTTTGTATTGTGTGTCTTATCTAATTCATTTTAGAGTCGCTGTTCGCTCACTCTGTAGAACAATTTTTAAATTTAAGTTATCGTACCTCGCAAAAAATAGTTTCTTCGCGGAATGTTGCAATTTTTGCCTTTTTCACACAGTTTATTTAATTGATCACTATAATCTTTTCTTGTTTACTGTCTCATCAGCACGTCAGTCAAGTTTAATTTCCGTGGTACGTAGTGAAATCTGCATAACATTCCACATTAGTTTATACCAAATCATAACACCGCAATTTGTTTACTACACACTTATTCTGGTTCCGCCAAACTGTAGTATTTATTTCACGTTTATCCTGGTACCAGCATTCTTCGTGTTACTCTCAATTCTAATTATTTTCTCTTTTAAACATGCCAATTAATATTTATCACCAAAATGTACGTGGCTTGCGGACTAAAACGTCAAGTTTCCTTAGGAATGTGTGCTCAAGTAACTATGATGTTATATGTTTAACAGAGACGTGGCTAAAGGAGGGTTTTAACAATAGCGAATTATTTGATGACCGCTATATGGTTTGGAGACGGGACAGAGATTATTCCGATAGAAATCAGACGCTTGGTGGTGGCGTTCTTATTGCTGTTCGACGCGAGCGCTCTGACTGGCGCTCGTCCGCGGAGGACCTATGGGTTACTCTAACTCTGAAGCGTTCCAGACCCTTGGTATCATATAAGTTGCATATTTGTACAATCTATCTTTGCAAGCAAAATAGAGGGTTCTCACTGACTGCACAGCTTACATATTTTTATACAAAGTTAAATGATATTATATTGAATAACTTAACGGACACTTTTATTATCTTAGGAGACTTTAATTTGCCAAACTTAACATGGCAGCTGACTCACGATGGATGCTCTTTTCACCCGGAAAATATTCATAGATTTTTTTGATATCTTGAACACATTTGATTTGGTTCAGTACAACGGTCATAGGAATCTTAATAAACGGGTGTTGGACCTAATTTTTTGTAACAATCACCTTACTGTCGATAAATGTTCTGACCCTCTTGTTCCTGAAGATCCTCACCATACAGCACTTAGTATTTTTGTAGATTTTGTTGAGTATCATGCGCTCCCGTCGCAGCAAAGAAAGAAGTTTCTCTATCATTCAGCCGATTTTCCTTCTATAATGAAAGAACTTGAAGACTTTGACTGGCGCTGTGATCTCGCCAAAGGGTCAGTGGAAGACGCTTTGTCTTTGCTCTACGTCAGACTAAATAGAATCTGTGAAACTTTCATACCAACTAAAATCATCAAATCTGTGTCTAATTACCCCCCTTGGTATAAAACCCCTCTAATCAAAATTCTTAAAGAAAAATTTAAATATCACTCCAAGTTTAAGAAATATGGAAACTTGTCATTTTTAACTTTGCGAAATCGTGCTAAATTATTAGAAAAAGAAATGTATAACAGTTACATTGAGGCAATAGAAAATAGTATTAATAAATCGCCTAAAAGCTTTTTGGTCTTTCGTCAAGAGCAAGCAAAAGTCTTCATGTACTTTTCCATCGGTTATGAAGTATGGACAAAGGTCGTCAGGACAAGGTGATGAAATATGCAACATGTTTAGTGAAGTTTTTAAGTTTAACTTTCTCCAGAACACTATCCCTGGTGGAACACAGTTGGACAGCGACATGCACTGCCTTTATCAAGCGTCTGCCTCTGATATAAGCTGTATTGAAGTCTGCGAAACTGAAGTGCTGAAGCTACTGAGGGCTATTGACTTGAATAAGTCAGCAGGCCCTGATGGTATTCCTGCTATACTTATAATTAAGTGCGCACAAAGCTTAACTTTACCACTTACCCTAATATTTCGTCGTTCCCTTAATGAGGGAGTGGTGCCGCATCTTTGGAAAACAGCTTTTATTACCCCCGTCCATAAAAAAGGCCCTAAGGACAATGTAGAAAACTACAGGCCAATATCTAAGCTTTGTTTGTTTGCGAAGGTTTTAGAAAAAATAGTTTACGCTTCAGTTCATAGTGCCATTAAACATTCACTTAATGACTGTCAACATGGCTTCTTAAAAAACCGGTCTATTGTCTCCAACTTGCTTATCTGTTCCGACTACTTGTCCTCCATCATGTCTGAACCCTCTCAAGTGGATGTTGTCTATACTGACTATAGCAAGGCATTTGACCGTATAGACCACGGTGTTCTTTTTCGTAAGCTGGCTGCAGTGGGTATCAGAGGTGATTTATTCAGATGGTTTAAGTCTTATATTGAGAATCGCTGTCAGACAGTTGTACTGAATGGATACAGTTCTGTAACTGTTAAAATACCCTCGGGAATACCACAAGGATCCCTTTTGGGTCCTCTACTTTTTATTATTTTTATAAATGACATTGGTTCGTGCTTTACCCGTTCCAAAATAATTCTTTACGCTGATGATATGAAAATTTTATGCCCTATATCAGAACTTTCTGACTGTTTTAACTTACAGCGGGATTTAGATGGACTTCAAAATTATTGTCTTCTCAACAAACTCGAACTCAATGTCTCTAAATGTTTTGTTAGTACCTACACACGCAAACCACATGCTATCATGTTTCAGTATAAGTTACATGATACTAATATAAATAGAATAAGCGTTATTAGGGACCTAGGTGTCACATTTGACTCTAAGTTGCTTTTTGATGCATACATTGAAAACGTTGTCAATAAAGCTTCTAAAGCACTTGGATTTATACTAAGATTATCAGCTGATTTTAAAAACATTAAAACGTACAAAATCCTATATTGTGCTTTTGTCCGCAGCCATTTAGAGTACGCCTCACAAGTGTGGAACCCTAGTTATAATATTTATATAGACAGAATTGAGGGAATTCAAAAGCGGTTCCTACGTTTCTTGCAGTACAAAACTAGGAAATATACTCCCAATTATGTAGCACGATGCAAGAGATTTCATATCTTACCGCTGTATGAGCGCAGACGTATTGCTGATATGGCATACTTATTTAAAATCGCAAATGGTACTGTAGATTGCCCCGAGCTATTAGGTAGTTTAGGATTAGTAGGACATTGCAAAATGTTTCGCAAACCTAGTTTGTTGCACGTCCCTCACTCCAAGTCTGCGTACAGGCAGAATTCGTTTCTAATCCGTGCGAGCAGGAGCTTTAATAAACTTACTGGTGAACATGATTTGGACATTTTCAACACCAGTGTTTCTCGGCTTAAGCATTTGTTGACAAAAAGCTTTTTTACGGAAAGGTAATTGTTTCCGTCTGAATTTTGTTATTTTTTACTTTTTAGTTTGTAGTTGTTATTAATAGATCGCTTCTTTTTTTTGTTTAATTTATGTTATAGAATTTTGTTCCTAACTTCTTTTTTGTTGTCTTTTTTGTTTCAAGTATTTACTTGTGGAAATTTGTAAATGGCCTTCAAATTCTTATTGTTTGGGAACATTGTTTATATTAGCTGTAAGTTTCCTGAATAGCATAAAATAAAATAAAATAAAATAAAATATGCCTACTAATTCGCCCGATAACTTGCCTATGTTTACGGAAGTGTTAGGTGAGATCAGTGCAGTGGTTGCGGGCGGTGGGGTCAAGAGTTTGTTTATACTGGGTGATTTTAATGCACATCCAAACGAGTTATTTTTTAGGGAACTTACTAGTTTCTGTGCAGATCAATCGTTTGTTTGTGCTGATGTTGAAAAACTGGGAATAAATTCTAGTAGCTATACTTTAATCAGTGAGGCACATGGATGCAGGAGGTGGCTTAATCACTGTATAGTCTCTCTGTCAGCTTGGGCTGCAGTCAATATGGTTGTTATAAAAGAGGACGTGTATACGTCAGATCATCTAGCACTTTGCATTGAGTGCGACTTAAATCTAGTAAGACCCAAGCTGGTAACAATTCCTACTCCTTGCAATAAAGTAATTTGGGGGGAACGAAATGGCACGCAAGTTGACAGATACCGTGAGCTTTGTAACAGTCAGCTGCGTGAAATTGATTTCCTTCCTGATTTTCAAGAGTGTAGCCATAGTTTTTGTAATTTAAGCGAGCACAAAGCTATTTTAGATGAATTATTATTCAGTAAAATATCATATGCATTATGTGATGCCGCCGAGCAAACATATGAAAAGGTAGGGACTGTAGGTAGAAGTAGGAATCGCAGGACAATATGCGGGTGGAATTACCATGTAAGAGATGCACACCGGGAGGCCAGGCTTAAATTCGAAATGTGGGTTTCACACAATCGGCCAACCTCTGGAGCTGTTTTTGAAGAAATGCGAGTGGCCCGTAACATCTTCAAGGCTCGGCTAAAATGGTGCCAAAAAAACCAGGAGCAAATAAAGATGGATATGATTGCAAAAGCAACAGCAACAAATAATTTTGCTAAGTTTTGGAAGTCCACGAGTAAGCTTGATATTAAGCCTGGCCTGTCTGTGAATGTCGGTGGGAGGAGCGATCCAGGGGAGATTGCAAATATGTTCAAGGAACATTTTACAGTGCAATCTCCTCTAGGTCCCTCAGTTGATGTGATCAATGCTGGGCCTGAAATGACCGGACTGAATTCTTTAATGTTCTTTTCGGCCAGACAAGTTGCAACAGTCATTAAAAATATGAGCAGAGGCAAATCTCCCGGACATGATGGGCTCAGTATTGAGCATTTCAAGTTTGCTGGGGTTCATCTGCCAAGGATTTTGTCGGTATTTTACACCATGTGCCTAAGTCACTCTTACTTGCCCGCAGGACTAATGAAAACACTGGTGGTCCCCATAATTAAGAATAGGACGGGTGACATTTCAGATAAGTCGAACTATCGACCTATATCTCTCGCAACCACAATGGCAAAAGTACTGGACGGTATTATTGATTCTAGCTTGAAGGAATGTCTATCCGTGCATGACTCACAGTTCGGGTTTCAACATGGACTGTCAACGGAAAGCGCCATAGTAAGTCTCAAGCATACGGTCCAGTATTACACTGATCGAAGGACGCCGGTATACGCCTGTTTTCTGGATCTCTCCAGAGCTTCCGATCTGGTAAATTATGATGTACTCTGGAGAGAGCTTGAAGATAGGGGTGTATCGGTAGGTGTCCTCAGGATCCTACAGTATTGGTATGGGAACCAAGAAAATGTTGTTAGATGGTCCAATGCACTCTCTGAGACTTATAGGTTAGAATGCGGTGTGAGGCAGGGTGGTCTGACCTCCCCTAGGCTATTTAGCACATATATAAACGGCCTAATCGTGGACCTCAGCAATATGCGAGTCGGATGTAGCGTCCATGGTGTAAAAATTAATAGTATCAGCTACGCTGATGACATGGCGTTGCTGGTACCGACGGCAGGTGCTGTAAATCAAATGTTGCGGCTTTGTCAGGCGTATGCTGCCTCGCACGGACTTATTTATAATGTCAAGAAGTGCGAATACATTGTCTTTAAGGCGGCGGTGAATGCCCAGATACTAATACCTGACATTACCCTAAACAGCTTGAACGTCAAAAGAGTGACAACATTCAAATATCTAGGGCATCTTCTCGTCGATGACCTTAAGGACAATGTTGACATTGAAAGGGAGCGTAGGGCACTGGTGGTCCGAGGTAACATGTTCATGTGGATCTTCGTCAAGTCGTGGTCGAATGCGGACGCTTTGTTTGCAATTTATTTGTAATTTTACCCAAAAAAATGGTGTTGTAATTCACGGAATATTGACTCGTAATGTTTTCGTGCAACAAATGAACTAAGTGCTAAAGTGGAGTGAACTTTTTCGCTGTTTTTATTCGCGAGAACAATATCGTGCGCGCTAGGAAGGCTGAGGTAAGCTCTTCCTCACCTCGGGGAAAAGAGACAGGCTGCGCGCGACAAATAATTCATCCTTGTCGCACTACAGCGAGAAGTGGAGCGCTCGGCCTTGTACTAACACATCGACGTATTTTTGATTTGTAACTGCAAAATAATGGCGAAGCAGTGCAGCGCTTGCAACTCAACTATTACAGATAGCTTCTTTATGGAATGCTCAAATGGAAAATGCGGGAGATGGTATGACTTAAAGTGTCTCAAAATTACACTGGATGCTTTTAAGACATTTACCCTAGCATATAAGAAAAAATGGGTATGTCCGGAGTGTGTTTGCTCAAATCCAAAACGCGGAAATGTAGATACGCCGGTCAGAGCGGATACCACTAGATTACACATAACCACGACACCTGACAATGTGAACACCAAGCGAGGGAGCCAGGCCCAATCCTCGCCGACAATTTTAAGTGACGTGGATTCCATGTTACTGGATGAACTAAGGCAGTTAAGGGTGGATATTATGGCCCGCCTGGACAGTCAAGCAACTGCGATTACGCTCATGCAGGGTCAATTTGCACAGACAAAAAATGATCTTGATAGATTAGTAGATTTAATGACGGTGATAGAAGGAAAAGTCAATCTCAACTTGGCTCAAAATACCCAACCTCAGGCAACGACCACCATCGCTCCACCAACAAAGGAGGCATCGACGAGCTCTTACTCTTCTTTTGCTGAAGTCGTTGGTCAAAATAGTCGCAATAAATCTAAAAAAAGAAATAATACGGGTAGGCAACCAACCGCCACAATGCAAAATGTAAACATGCGTGGGGCCACGAAATCTACTGTGCTTGAAGCACAGACGGGTAATAGTAGCCCACCAGACACTATTGAACATTCGGAACATGAGCAAGAAATTGGCTGGACTACCGTACAATATAGAAAACCTAACCGTTTGCCAAAAAATGTGACAATTGGAAGTATTACGGAGATTAAGGGAATAATGGCTATGGAAAGAAAGAAATATCTACATGTGTGGCGTTTACAACCGGAGACCACGCTGGAAACTATGACTAATTACGTTAAAAGTCTGTGTGGACCAGAAGCGCCTGTGAAAATTGAGAAAATCAAACATAGCACACCGCGAGATTATTCGTCTTTTCTAATAGGTGTATCTGGAGAACACTATAACATATTGAATAATGCGGAAGTATGGCCTCTGAACGCGGAATTAAGTGAATGGATTTGGTTTCGTAAACAACCCAAGAACCCGTTCCATTAGTTATGATCCAATTGAAATATATTACCAAAATGTAAGGGGTCTTCGAACCAAGCTAGACAAATTCAGAAACAACCTAGTGTCGTCCGACTCGGACTTATTCGCTATCACTGAGTCAGGCTGCAGTGAGTCCATACAAGACGCGGAAATTGTTCCACTGGGATATAAAATATTAAGATGTGATCGAGCGGATGGGCGGAAGCAAGGCGGCGCGCTCCTCATGGCCACACACCGGTTCGAGCTGCGACAACTAACTATCAGGGAAGCGTCAATAGACACTTGTGTGTTCGAAATGGTATGTGCAACGGTACATTTAAATAAACGTTTTTTGTTTGTGTGTTGTGTTATCTATATTCCGCCAAATAGCTCGGAAAATGATTATTTGTTGTTATTTAGAATAATAGAAAGAATTTGTGATAGATATGGAGAAGTTATTGTGATCGGAGATTTTAACTTGTATTCATGTCCGGTTAATATTAGTAACTATTACGAATGTTTTTTGTCATATTGCGAGTTCACTCAAAGTAACACGGTACCAAATTGTTTAGGTCGTCAGTTGGATTTGGTTCTGAGTGCGGGCATTAGCGGAGGAGTGGCGGTGGTGGCTGCGGACGAGGTGCTGGTGCCGGTCGACTCGCACCACCCGCCTCTAGCGATTAGCGTGCGCCCCGCACCCGCCCCCGCCCCGCCGGCGACCCCCGCCGACGCCTGCGGTACTGGCGCTCACTATATTAGACCACAGTGGAATTGGAATAAGGCCGATTTTCAATTGTTATATTTTAGGCTTACTTCCACTGACTGGAGTATATTGTATGCAATGCATGATTTGGAGGAGATGTTGAACTTCTTTTATGATACCATTAATAATACGATAGACGGGTGCGTGCCGCGAAAAAAACTTATTAGTGGAAGTTCGCGGCACGTATACCCGATATGGTATACAAGCGATATAATAAAAAATATACAGATTAAAGCTAGACTTCATAAAAAATTTAAAAAATCTAAGTTGAATAGTGATTATCACGAATTTGCGGAGTGTAGAACTCGAATAAAAAAGTTAATAGAAATTGCGCACGCAGAACATAAAAATAAAATTCAATATCAATTTGTAAAGGATCCAAAATCGTTTTGGCAGTATATTAGGTCTAAACAAAAAAACAGTAATAAGCACAGTATTATAAAAGACGGTCAACATCTAACGGATGATGAGTGTGCTGGGCAGTTTGCAGACTTTTTTGAGTCTGTGTACAGCAAGGAGCCACCCCAACTGGACGCGGGCGCGGCGGCGGCGGGGGTCGGCGCGACCAGTGCACGTGTGCATATTGAGTCGCTGAGTCTTACGGAAGTTCAGCAGGCGCTTGGAAGTCTCAAGCCAAAACGTTCGTCTGGCCCAGACGGTATTCCAGCGTTTCTGTTCCGAGACTGTGGGAGGGTATTGGCGGAACCATTACTTCACATTTTTAATACATGTTTAGAACAAGCGGCGTTCCCTCCTAGGTGGAAGATCACGCGCGTAATTCCGGTCCCTAAAGGCAAATCTGGTCCGGATATCAGTAATTATAGACCGGTGGCTGTACTATCGACGCCTGCTAAAGTACTGGAGTCAGCTATTCAGCGCTCCGTGCAGGGACAAGTGCGCGTGCGTCTATCCGACGCGCAGCATGGGTTCCGGCCGGGATGCAGCACTGCCACTAACCTGCTCAACTTTATGGTGCAGGTGGTACCGTCAGTGGACTCTGGATTACAGGTCGATGCTGCGTACTTCGATTTTAAAAAGGCCTTCGATACGGTTGATAATGACGTCTTATTAAGGAAGCTTGCGAAAATTGGATGTACACTGCCTCTGTTGCAGTTCTTCGCTGACTATATGAAGGATCGTCAGCAATATGTAGATTACAATGGCTGTGAATCTCGCCCGTATTACACTAGGTCCGGCGTGAGCCAGGGCAGCAATGTAGGGCCTCTCGAGTTTATTATAATGATAAATGACTTACCGGAGGTCGTCAGACATGGGACTTGTTTATTGTTTGCAGATGACCTGAAATTGCTGCTCGAGGTTAGGGATCATCCGGATTGTGAACGCCTGCAGGACGACATCAACCGAGTGGTCGAGTGGAGCATCGCCAACAAGCTTCATTTTAATGTAGCCAAATGCTCGGTGATGTCTTTCACTCGCGCCCGGACTCCTTTGTATTATCAATACAAGGTAGAGGATGCGCCGATGCAACGAGTGTCCCAGGTACGAGACTTAGGGGTAATCTTCACTCAGGAGCTAACCTTCCGTGAGCATATCAATAAGATATGTAAGAAGGCATACCGAAACCTAGGTTTCGTACTCAGGCAGGCCCGAGGGTTTACCAACATCACGACACTCAGGGTGTTGTATGACGCGCTAGTCAGGAGCCACCTTGAGCATAGTGCAGTCATATGGGCTCCTCATGAGGCGAAATATAGTGTCATGTTGGAACGTGTCCAAAATAAGTTCACTAGACACCTGTATTTCAAGCTGTATGGGGTATATCCATTTTACCCATTAATGTACCCTACACTATTTGTACTGGGTATGGTAGGGTACAACGCGTTAAAGGTGCGACGGGACTTTGCACTCGCAGCGTATGTAGTGAAGCTGCTGCGTGGCGGGGCACATAACCCTGGAGTGCTGCGGCACCTGGAACTTTGCGTGCCTGACCGATACGTCTGGAGACGGCGACGCCCGCCCTTGCTTGTTGTGCCTGCAGCCAGAACCAACTTACTGGCGAAGACTCCTCTCACTAGAGCCATGCGTGTGGTGAACGAGGCTCACGAGAGGATTGATGTATTGTGTTGCAACTTGAGTGAATTCGCAAAAGCTGCATTATATATAATATGTTATTTAGATGTAGGTTAAGATTTAGGATATAGTATGTAATTTTATAGGATGTAGATTAAGAATTTAGAATGTAAGGCCACTCTATCGCATTGGATCGCAGATCTGTAATGGTAGTTGTAGGTAAGAGTTTGTAAATAAATAAATAAAAATAAAATGTTGGCCCGAAGATTCGCTCGGTGTGGCAGTCAAGTAAAAGTAACACTGTTTAAGGCATATTGCCAGAGCTTTTACACGGGTAATCTTTGGGTCAACTATACCAAAAGAACGCTGGATGACCTACGCGTTCAGTATAATAATATTTTTAGGATGCTGTTGGGACTGCCTCGATGGTGCAGCGCTTCTGCGATGTTTACGCAAAACCGAACTGACGGCTTCCACGCCGTCATTCGCAAGAAAACCGCGTCGCTGTTGTCAAGGTTGCGGGCGAGTGGCAACAGCATTCTTAAAACTGTGGCGGAGAGTATCGACTCTCCGATTATTAAAGGTTTTGTGAGAAGGACAATCACTCAACATTAATTTGGGGTTGTCCTTTTCACAATACTATCTTGTCTGAATGTGTTTTCTAAAGAGATTAAAAATGAGCCTTCAAATGTCTTCCAGGTTGATCAAAAGAGAAAAAATCAAATATAACAGACTGAAAAAAAAAAATGTAGTAAAACTAATAACATAATAAATTTAGAAAAACACCACTTCAAAAGTGATGCTTCAAAAATATTGACAGTAATGCAATTAAAACAGACTAAAAGACAGTGGAGTGAGGCAGAAAAAAATTTTTGCATGTCACTATTTTATAAATCACCTGCTGCCTATAAACACTTATTAAATACAGGCATAGTGCTAGCCTCACCGACTACCATTCAACACTGGCTCCAATCATCTAGTTGTCTGCCAGGTGTTAGTGAGGATGTTTTTCAAAATATTAAAAAAAAGTTTTGTGATCAACCAATAAATTATAGGGCCTGTGGTGTGTGCTTAGACGAAATGAGCATTATGGCTGATTTGGAATATTCAAAAAAATATGATTTGATTGAGGGATTTGAAGATTTTGGTGATGGTGAGCGTTCCCTGAAGGAAGCCAGATATGCTTTGGTATTTGTGGCCAGAGGAATTTACTCCAATTGGAAAATGCCTCTGTCATATTTTTTGGCACATAAAAATGTTAATTCCGAAAAATTTGTATTAATTATAAAACAAATTATAAGCAAATTATTTGAAAGTGGTTTGTTGCCAAAAGTAATTATATGTGATCAAGCTACCACAAATGTCAAAGCAATAAAATCCTTAGGGGCTACCAAAGATGATCCTTTCTTTTTAATAGATGATCGTAAAATTTATTCAATTTTCGATGTACCTCATTTGATTAAAAATATTAGAAACAATTTGCTTGATAACAATTATTATTTAAATGGTAATGAAATTTCATTCAATGATACAATCAACGTTTACAATATCGACAAAAACAATAAAAGCAAATCATTACGAAAATTGACTCCAGTGCACTTAAAACCTAATAATTTTCAAAAAATGAAAGTTAAGTTTGCTACCCAAATTTTTAGCAATTCAGTAGCAGCAGCAATTGAGACTGTAATAGCAAGTGGAGAGCTAAAGAGTAATACGGCAAAACATACCGCTGATTTTATAAAAAATATCAATGATTTGTTTGATTCGCTGAATTCAAAAAATAAATTTGAAAAAAATCCATTTAAATGTGCAATTACGAAAAATAGAAATTCTTACGTTAATAAAACATTAATTAGGGGCTTGGAGATCTTCAGTGATTTAAAAAAAAAGATCATTAAAAATAATGAATCAAAATTAACCCGTCCTCCTTGCTTTGATGGCATATTGCAGACTATTAATGCTGTACTTCAGCTCTCCACTGAAGAATTTTCTGAAGGCACTGAGGTCAGATTTCTAATGACATACCGCTTAAATCAAGATGTGCTTGAAAATTTATTTGGAATTTTTAGAATAAGAGGTGGATGTAATCGGAACCCGACATCTAGAAGCTTAAGAGCTATGTTCCGGTCCCATCTATTAAATAATTTGATTAAATTGGATAATACTAATTGTGAATCTGATCAAGACACCTTTATGTCTACGCCGGCCGAGAATCAGCAGCAAAATACACAAACATCATTGGAAGATCCATTAGCAATTGCTGGCCCATCGAACGCTGAGCCCTCAAGTGTTGTAAATGATCTCCAACTTGAGGGCACGGATAAAGAAAATGAACAAGTTTCTAATGTTATTTCGGGTGGGGCACCACCCGAAATTACATTAGAAACTTGTTCTATTGTGTATTTTGCTGGCTGGTTAGGCAAACTGTGTGTAGAACATTTTGATTGTGTTGCATGCAAAAGCGTTTTGATTAATAATGAAGTTGATTTAACTGATAAGAAACAATTATTGTTGATTAACAAAACTTATTCTAATTTGACCACACCAAGTCTTAAATCTCCAAGTGATTTTTTATATGATTTAGTAACAAAATTACTTGATTTATTTAATGATAGCATTACCGTAATTCACAAAATCAATTTGTTATCTGATTTAGTGAAAAAAATTCAAATAAATCTTCTCAATGATTACCATGATTTTAATCACATTGATTTTTTAATTAGAAAATTATTTGAAGTGAAAATATATGATTACTGTAAATCAAGAAAGAAATCAATTGAACCAAAATCAAAAATAAGAATTCTACAAAATAAATAATTTAATGGCCTGATAAGCTTAAAAGCTACTGTACTCTAGACCATTTTTTGGCTAATCAAGGTTCAAAAAATTTCAATGTCCGCATTGAAATTTTTCATTGGTTATTAAAAAAAAAACAGCTGTTTCCTACAAAAGTGCAATACCTACACGGTCAAAATGTATTGATGTCCTGAATACGTGGTAACCGTTTTCGCGTTTTGGTGTCCCATGCACCCTGTATACAGGGTCAAATTAAATTACCTAGCGAAATTTTCCACGTGTAACGACCCGATATCGAAAACATAAATGAAACAAACACAAAACTTTTTTTTTTTCGGATACTGTCACGTAAATTAAGGCAACTAAACGACTGGTGTGTTATGGTTAGAAAAAATCCAAGTTAAAACGAAAAAAATAAACTACAAACGCGTGCGCAAGGCCGCGCGACACTCGCTGACCGATTGCGGGCATTGACCTCAACGCTCGCGGTGCGTTATAATTATGGCGTGTTTAGATCGGCCGTTTTTGTACTGATCACTTTGCTATCAGTTTTGATAAGTACTTGACTGAAGTATTAAAATATTTTTATAAAATTATTCCGTTCGTTTTTTTATTTATGTAGGTAGGTACGTAGTACCTACTTCCATCTTTCATCCTCCTACTCCTATTTAATTTCATTTCCTTGCCGCAGTAGCTACATTAAATTAAAAGCAATTTTATACCTACCTAGATTTGATTGATTTGAGTAAAAATATTTGAGTGTAATTAGCTGCAAGGTGATGATCTACAAACTTTATGGCGGCCGGAGTAGGTATCTAAAGTAAGTAAATTTCCTTACGTTTTTTGCAATTTGGAGATCGGTGTCAGGTTTATTAAAATATGATTCGCAGCTGTAACATGTATGTAGTTACAGAATCGTAATCATTGAAATCATCAATACAACCCTTTAGGGTCATTGAATCCCATTGAATGACTTTTTCATGACATAGTTATTCAATAGGATTGTATTGAAGATTTTAATTATTATAATACTGTAAAGACTGTTGCGAATCATATTTTGTTCAACATACAGGCTGACACTGACCTGCTCTGCACTGACGCGGGATATCCTGGCGTTTTCTCCATAAGAGCGTTTACGACTTACGGCATTTCACACAAACTTTCAAGTCCTTTTTTTTTTGAAATGACAGAACCGATTTTAATGAGACTTCATACGCATAAGCAGGATACATAAGTCTAAAAAGTTATCAGAGAACATTTTCGAAATGTCTTTTTAAAAAAAAAGATGACTGGAAATTTCTGTTTCTATGGAAAATCTAAAATCGGTCTAATTTAGCTGTAACACTATTTTTCGAAAATCTGAAAACTTTTTAGAACTCTTCTTCTATCTGAAATCCTACATAAGCGTATGAAGTTTCATTAAAATCGGTTAAATCATTTCGAAAAAAAAGAACTTGAAAGTTTGTATGAAATGCCGTAAGTAGTGAACGCTCTTAAGTATTGAAATACATGAAGAGGCATTCGCCGCAGCGAGATGTTTGTTAGCTCACTCGAAAAAATGAAACTGTTCCGCCAACTCGAGATATTTGTCCTTGAACGCACGGTGCGATGTAAGGAATCTATATAAAAGCAGCGCCATCTAGTAGTATTGATGCCACTTAGTATCGATGCCACCTAGTAACTAGGCCGACTCCTAGATGGAGTTGTAAACCTACTGCCTCTGGAAAATAGTGAGACGTTGGTGCTGCTATCTGTTGAAAAAATGGAGGAAAAAAGGTAGCCCGAGCGATAGCCAGTTTTAGGGAGGTATCATTTCTTTGTATGGGATTGGGTATCTGTACGCAGTATTATATTATCTGTGCTTTCGCTTAATAAATTAATCTTCAGAAGATCTAGTCTCGAACTATCTCAGTACTAGTTAATACAGAGACCATTAGATGGCGCTTATCTCTTCTGTCAATCGATACAGATCATTGTAATAATTATACTTGCAACCCACAGATGGCAGGATCAATATTATGATGGATGAGACATTATAAGTTGGTTATTAATTAGATTTACTAATATTCTTAGCAGATAGACACTCTTGCGGCGACATATACACTGACATTAGCAAACATTATAATCTATTTTTATTTACGTTATTCAAAGGCTTTTCTTTAATCTGTCTAAGGCCTAGATCAAAGGAGGCGGGCCGCGTAAGGGAGCGGCAGCGTCCTCCTTGCACCCTAGCCGCAGTGGTAGACGCCCACGGCGCCGGACGTCGGCAGACGATCTCCGGCCACCGTAGGCGCGAGCTTGCGGGCGGCGAGTAATGCGCGACTCGCTGTCCGACCATGGACCATGCCCGGGTCGACGGCGCGTTGTGTTCCACGCGCGCCTCAAAGAGTGTCAGCATTATGACGGGGCCCCCCTCTAGAGGGCCAAAGCCTGCCGGGGTCGCGGGACTCATAGAATTACCGTGACCCTGGAACCTCACACTATTGAAGGACACCGTGGATTTTAGTCAGTACAAGTCTGACAGTTCCTCCCACTCTGCCCTGGGTGGGAGGACTCATTTGATGATTTTACCACGATAAAAAAAAAAAAAAAAAAAAGGGCTAGATCAAGCTAATTTTAGACCAAGCTAATTTTATCATAATCATCATACGATTACAAATTAAAAAAAAGAAAGTATTATAATTCAGTTATGATAATATAATATTATTAAAACTATGGTAGGTATTGCACTTAAGTTACATTAATTATTTATTCCTAGTAAACATTGAAAGGGGAGAGGAGTTAGTTGAAGTGAAGTAGGTATAATATCAACGTAATATCTAACTGTTACTCACCGATATCATTAAGCGCCTTGTAATTTCACTTCTTCTCATCGATACGCTAATCGATGACAATTCAAATTGAGTCACAAAAGAACAATAAGATTAACTATTACAAAGATTCCACAAATGAAAACAAGAAAGCCTACAAAAAGTATGATAAATTATTTAAGAAATGTATCTCTAATTCTAAAAAACAAAATAACGACAAGTAAATAACAAATTCAAAAAGTAAGTGTACAGCTACCTGGGACATAATAAAAAATAAAACAGATGACACAAAAACATATGAAACAATAAAATCTATTGACTGTAATAATGAAAAAATTTAATTCCCAAAGAAAATTGCAACTGCCTTCAACGATTACTTTATCTCCATAACAAACAAAGACAATCATACTCGTCCTAATTACAAATTAATAGACTCGCTCGACTCCACTATCTATTTAAGGCCAACCTCATGTGGAGAAGTTCAGAGAACTATTAATTCATTAAATAATACACGAGCTGTTGGATATGACTGCATTGCGACATCTATACTTAAAACATGCAGTAAAGAACTAGCTGAAGTTTTAAGTCATCTAATAAATTTGTCTTTTAATCAAGGAACTTTTCCAGAAAATTTAAAAATATCAATAGTAAAACCATTTCATAAGAAAAACTCCAAACAAGATATGAATTACTATAGGCCCATTTCATTGATCCCGATCCTATCAAAAATCTTTGAAAAAATCATGCACTCTAGGATTATAAATTTCTTAAACAAATTTAACGTTATATTAAATAATCTAAATGGCTTTCAAAAAAATAAGTTCACAACACTAGCTGCATTCGCACTAATCCACAAAATTACAGAAAACATCGATAAACGTAATAAAGTTGCTGCCATATTCTTTGATATGAGCAAAGCCTTTGATTTTGTAAATCACAAAATTTTGCTCAACAAATGCGAGCTATATGGAATTCGTGGTAAAGCACTGGACTGGATTAAAAGCTACCTAAGCAATAGAAAACAATGCGTTGAAATTAACCATTTAAATGATAAATTTGTGTCTACCCCATTCAGATTAACTTTTAAAACAAATAAATTTGGAGTACCCCAGGGTAGCGTCCTAGGGCCACTCCTTTTCTTATTATACATCAATGATGTTCCTCAAGTAACAGCACATGAATGTATCCTCTTTGCAGATGACATATCGGTTATTGTACCAGACAAACCAGATATTAAAAACGAAAATTCATTAAATATCACCATAGATTCAATAACGAGTTGGCTAAAGGACAATAAATAACCTTACAGCCAATGTTTCTAAAACCAACATTTTACAATTCTCGAATTATAATAACACTCAAATACAAACCTTAGACTTACATTATAATAACGTTAAAATCGAAGATGTCCCTGACACAAAATTGTTAGGTATTACCTTGGATAGATACTGCAATTGGAAAGCATACACAAACCGCATATGCTCTAATCTAAACAAATTTGTTTTTGCACTAAGAAGGCTTAGAAAACTGTCAAGTTTAAAAACTGCCATGACTGCGTACCATGGCTACGTTGGCTCAATACTCAGATACGGTCTGCTTGTATGGGGTAACTCTACCTTCGTAAAAAAAGTATTTATAACCCAAAAGAAATGTATCAGAGCCATTTACGGCGCTGGACCTCTCGATTCATGTAGACCTCTATTCAAAAAGTTGGGCTTGCTTACTCTTACTAGCTTATACATTTTAGAAGTAGGGATGTTTGTTAAAAAACACCCAAATCTGTTCTCTAAAGTAATTGAAACTAAAAAGTTTATCTCTAGAGATCTCACCAAACTGGCCATAACAAAATGTAGAAGCACACTCTTTCAAAACAATTGCTATAGCATGTCGGTCAAAATCTTCAATAAAATACCGAAACAAATCAGAGAACTACCAATTCATTATTTCAAAATGAAACTGAAGAAATGGCTCTTAAATAACGTGTTCTATACAATTAATGAGTTTTTTGACTTATAAACCCATTTGTAATGGTTAAGTAGCTTTTGTTCCTATTTTATTAATTTGTTATTTTTTTTTTCTAATTTTATCACATTTTGTTAAATTTTTAACTAATACTAGTACCTAAATCAAGAGTACATTGTGTCAGGTATTTTAATTTTAAGTTTGCATGCTGAAGGAAGTCAGCGAAATATGTGAAACCTTTATTTTATAAGACCACTAGCGTATGCCCGCGGCTTCGCTCGCGTGGAGTTAGGGAATTGCCCACGGGATCTTACTTCTGGGATAATAAGTAATCTATGTATCTATCTATAATACATACATTGATTTACATGTACTTGCTTATAACTTGCAATTATTAGTTTAAAGTTATATCAATTAAATTAGATACGTGAAATATTGATACCTTGGTTTGAGATTGGACATCAGATTTACTGGATTTTATCTGAAGAGTATGTACACAAATTTTCAAGTCAATCTACCCCGAGAATAAAAAGTTTCACAGAAAATTCAACATCCCATTTCACCCTCTAAGTGGTAGGAATTTCGAAATACTGATACTTACTCATCACAAATAATACACCCTCCAATTTTCATGTCTCTGGGACCCGCGGTTTGGGCTGTGCGTTGGTATATCAGTCAGCCAGTCAGGACATGGAATTTTAAATTGGGGGATGATTTTGGAAAAACTGTGATACACGTATCTCATCATTTTAACTGAAGTATATGTAGACACATTTTCAAGTCAATCGACTCCGAGAATAAAAAGTTTCACATAAAATTCAAAACCCCATTTCACCCTATTAGGGGTGGAATTTCAAAAAAACCCTTTCTTAGTGGATGCCCACTCTCCACAAAGAGTACATTCTCCACATTTCATGTCTCTAGGGCCAGCGGTTTGAGCTGTGCGTTGATGTATCAGTCAGCCAGTCAGGACATTGAATTTTAAATTGGGGGATGATTTTGGAAAAACTGGAATACACGTATCTCATCATTTTAACTGAAGTATATGTAGACACATTTTCAAGTCAATCGACTCAGAGAATAAAAAGTTTCATAGAAAATTCAATACCCCATTTCACCCTCTTAGGGGTAGAATTTCGAAAAACCCTTTCTTAGTGGATACCTACTCTTCACAAAGAGTACACTGTCCAAATTTCATGTCTCTAGGACCAGTGGTTTGGGCTGTGCGTTGATATATAAGTCAGTCAGTCAGTCAGTCAGTCAGTCAGGACTTTGAATTTTATATATATAGATAGATAGATCATGTACCATATTTCATGCAAAATAAAGAATCTTGAATCTTGAGTCAGCCCAAAATTAGGCAACGAGTTTGGCTCTTTCAGTAGCGTCCTGTGATGCATTTCACAGGAGCAAACAACAGGACAGGCAGGACACGATGTAAAGTGTCCCATCGTTTGTTAGGCAGCACCACATTAACACTCACAATTTCACATAATATAGATACGTTTTGCTCATCCAAAACAACGATTTCCATCTCTTTTAACATTGATAAATGTTGCATGGTTGGATCCACAGAAATAAAACCACACACATGCTCAAGAGTAGTAATCAATAAACTCAGTAATGCAAATACTCGTAGATTGACAACTAAGAACGCTCATTTTTTATAAATGAAGGTGTTTGAAAACAATATTTTTAAATTGTCGGTAGTTGTTGTCTAAACAGTCAAAATCAAATAGCCTGAGAGTTCAATGTTTATCTCAAACGTTGAAAATTTCATTACACAACCATGAACTGGATCGAATCGTTATAAGTTCTACTTTAACCTTTTCACCGCCCACGCACACATAACGCGATGCCTCGCCAGCGCCAAGCTATAATTTTTTTTGCCGATTTTAAGACAAATAAGGGCTACTTTTGTGTGGAAAAGTAAAAAACAAGGTATTAGACCGTGTTATATCTTCTATACATATAAAATTAAAAGTCCTGACTGACTGACTGACTGACTGACTTATATATCAACGCACAGCCCAAACCACTGGTCCTAGAGACATGAAATTTGGACAGTGTACTCTTTGTGAAGAGTAGGTATCCACTAAGAAAGGGTTTTTCGAAATACCACCCCTAAGAGGGTGAAATGGGGTGTTGAATTTTCTATGAAACTTTTTATTCCCTGAGTCGATTGACTTGAAAATATGTCTACATATACTTCAGTTAAAATGATGAGATACGTGTATCACAGTTTTTCCAAAATCATCCCCCAATTTAAAATTTCATGTCCTGACTGGCTGACTGATATACCAACGCACAGCCCAAACCGCTGGTCCTAGAGACATGAAATTTTTACAGTGTACTCTTTGTGAAGAGTAAGTATCCACTAAGAAAGGCTTTTTTGAAATTCCACCCCTAGTAGGGTGAAATGGTGTTTTGAATTTTATGTGAAACTTTTTATTCTCGGAGTCGATTGACTTGAAAATGTGTCTACATATACTTCAGTTAAAATGATGAGATACGTGTATCATAGTTTTTCCAAAATCATCCCCCAATTTAAAATTCCATGTCCTGACTGGCTGACTGATATACCAACGCACAGCCCAAACCGCGGGTCCCAGAGATATAAAAATTGGAGGGTGTATTTTTTGTGAAGAGTAAGTATCAGTTATTCGAAATTCCTATCCCTTAGAGGGTGAAATGGGATGTTGAATTTTCTGTGAAACTTTTTACTCTCGGGGTGGATTGACTTGAAAATTTGTGTACATACTCTTTAGGTAAAATCCAGTAAATCCGATGTCCAATCTCAAACCAAGGTATCAATATTTCACGTATCTAATTTAATTGATAGAACTTTAAACTAGTAATTGCAAGTTATAAGCAAGTACATGTAAATCTATGTATGTATTATAGATAGATACATAGATTACTTATTATCCCAGAAGTAAGATCCCGTGGGAAATTCCCTAACTCCACGCGGGCGAAGCCGCGGGCACAAGCTAGTTAAATAATAAAATGAAACCAAGCCTTTAAATACAGTACTTTTATGTTTTTTTTAGGTAGTTTAAAAATTAAGAGTTTTTAATGAAGTCGTGGGCGCTGGTGGCACGGAAATCTGGAACTTCTATTGAAGTCCGTGGCGGTGAAAAGGTTAAGTAATGTTTTAACAAAATAATGAATACAAAAAGAAAAAGAATATATTATTGCATGCATGATTTGAACTTACGGCTTCTCGTTCAGTGACCAAAGACCATAGCCATTGTGCCAGGATTGCTATACAACATTATGCAAAATAGTATATCGCATTCAGCATCATAAGTGAATGATGACTATATATTGGTATATGGTAATTGATGTGACACACGCACACTAATAAAAACCGAGCTCGCTCGTTTTATTTTGTGTTTGTGTGCATAACTATGATTTCACCCACACATATAAACTGTAAACCAAATACTTGGTTCAATTGTACGTAGCATATTTGAATACTGCAGCGTGGTATGGAGACCTCACTACGCCACTCATATGCTGCGGTTAGAACGATTGCAGAAGCGTTTTGTGGGGCACTTAGCTTTTTGTGAAGGGAAATCTAATCAGCTACCCTTCTACAAAACCCACCTGCATTATTTCAAAATGCACACGTTATCCACACGCAGAGACGTCACCGACGCCATATTTTTGTACAAAATAGTAAGAAACCGAATAGATTGCTCTAAATTGTTAGGTCTTATTAGATTCCGTGCTCCTTCTAGATATCCGAGAAATGTAATTACACCGTTATGCCCACCTCAACGTAGGTCTGTACTTGGCACAAACTCACCTATACCTAGATTATGTAAAATTCTCAACAGCTGCAGTGATTTAGTGGATATAAACCAGGAAAGTATTAATAGGATTATTAAAGTAGTTGTAAATAATTCACTTGCAGAGACATGAATCATCTTGTAATAATAATAATTTTAAATTTCATTAATCTGTTTATTTATCATACCAATTAATTTAACCTAATGTTATGTCATACTTGATCTAATTTAATTTAGTTCAATTAAATTTAATTTAATGTAATCTAATCTATGCCTATTTTAATTATATTGTTTTATATGTCATTATTTAAATTTCAATGAGCTTAATTAATGTTTTTTTTTTTCCTAAATAATCCTTATTATTTGTGATTCGTTTTCTTGTTCATATGTTTACAAGTGGTTGGTTTGAATGTTTTAACTACTAACCACTACTACTATTTAGTTTTTATTTGTTTTATTTTTATTTTTTTTCAAACTGTTTATTTTGTTGTGTTAATGGTAATTAATTGAGCAATGAAAAATGTTACTAGGTATGCCAAATCACATTTTGAATCGAAATTTTGTGTCGGTAAAGTCTGTATGTATACAAATACACTAGTTTTTGTTGTAGTTAAAAATACCTAGTAGATTTGATTTTATAGGCATTCAAAGTTTCGAAAAATATCGAGTCCCGCTAAGTCACGTGACCACTTATAACGTCATATTACAACGCGCCGCGCAATTGGTAGTTGTATTTTTTTACATTTAGGCACAACACATGACTTCCTAGTATTTGGATTGGACATTTTTAAAAGTATTTAGGTATAATTTCGAAGGCACGGTAGCGCGACCGCGAGCGGACTGAGTGAGCCAGACTGAGCGTGTTGTGCGGTGACGTCACACCGTCACCGGCAGCCCGCGACGTGCGGTTACAACTTGTTTTACTTCTAAATCGGAAACTAATTGACGTATCGAAGTAATTCTTTCACTAGTATTTTTTATTTTTAACAGAGAATATGGAGTGCTAATAATCAAAATTAGTTAACATTCTTCATTAGCTGCGCATAATTTAGTACAAGCGGTGCTTTTCTATAAGTGATGAGGCACTTAGACTTAAGTTTGCAATGTATAAATTATAATGTAACAGTGTACTCATTGTTGAGAAGCCTAATAAATAAATAAATAAAATTCACTATTCATGCAACCCGTTACCGTTGACGACATAATAAAAATAATTTGCAACCTTAAAAACACGAATACTATTGGATATTCCACAAAAGTATTAAGATTTACCAAATAACTAATAGCATCTCCATTAGCTCATATAATTAACCTGTTCATAGCTGATGGCAGTTTCAAACCGCTTTATAAAAAAGATGACAAAACTAATTTAAAAATTACAGACCAATTGCAAAAATTCCGATTATTAAAAAAAATATTTTTTTTGGGTTAAGAACAACTTTATTTCTCATAAGAATTACATAGTTAATGCACTTACTGAGAAACACACTAAAATTACAATTTATAATTAGGGCGCACAGATTATGTGGGTACACAGATAAATAATAACCTAAACTCGATCATAAGTTTAACAAAACACAACATGAATGTAGTTTGATTTTTACTGGATGTGGCATTGATTGCATAGTCTGTTATGAGCAGATTTGTTACTATTTTATTTTTAGTTTATTGTATTATATATAAAACGATTGGACTGATCACCCGAGAGTTATAGAAATGTTAAAACTACCGAGGGATTACACGGAATTGGTATTTGTGAATGAGAAAGAATGGATAAAAGCTAAAAAATATGTGAATTTAGAGAAAGGTGATTATGCGTATTCGTCGTCAGAGCGCACTGTATATGTAAAACTATTTACTCAATCACAGCGTACACGAACTGTCTCTGTGAGAGAAATGGAATTATTTTGTGCATATTTAAAAATAAATTGCAACATGTAACATAATTAACGCACATCCTTAAAGTAGTTTGTTCAGAATCGTTTACTGAATCGATTTCTATAATTTTTAATATAGGTAATTTTATTTCCCAAAAATAATTAAAACTACGTAAATTACAGTCACACTACCCCTGTACAGTCAAAACAAACTAAAATAGACGGTAACGCAAGGCAATAAGACTTTTAAAAGTGCAGTTTTATTTGTATCAATACAAATTCGTTCGTAGAGTTGACTCCAAACGATTACACTCCCCGCTTGCAGTTCAGCCGCTGGTTATTAGAAAATTGGCAGCGGAACATACTTTGGACAGATGAAAGTTCATTCACACCTATAATCAACACAACACACATTTATGGATGCACAAAAATCCTCACGCATGCAGAGTGGATTCCTACCAACACCGTTTCTCAGTTAACGTCTGGGCCGGTGTCATTGGTACAAACATACTGGGACCTGTGTTCTTACAAAGATTAACAGGAGACGCATATTTACACTTTTTACGAGAAACTCTACCTACACTGCTAGAAGACATACCTCTTCATAATTTACAAGAGGTATTCTACCAACACGATGGTGAAGTGAAAATGAAACTGAAGTGCTTTCTAAATTAATACATCAATTAAGAAAACGGACATTGAAATGTATGGAACAAGGTGGTGAACATTTTGAAAGTGTATTAAAAATACAACGTCGTATGAGTGTTTTGTGTTTAGTGGCAATCAGTAACTTATGTACCGATTTGATTTTTTAAATTATTGTAAATATCTTGATTCACATCTTATAAACACACCGTCTTTGAATAATATTGTCGAATCGCCTCTTATTTTTAGCATTCATTATTATTAACATTAGCATAACATTTTGTACCGAATATTGGCATTATATCATAATCAATAAATAAAATCATTCAGAGTCGACAATCCAAAGCTTGACAAGTGTGGTGGAAAGATGCAATCAAATGTTTACTAGACATAAATAAACAACTCGATGCTCGGAGTTCGGACATGTTCATATTTCTTTAACGTAAACAATCGTGTATTGTCGGCTTTTTTCGGCATATCTACGAATTGTGTCGAGCGGCGTTAACTCGTCTCGAAAGCGAGCGAATAGGTACCTCTCGTGAATTTGTATTGTGACCACAACATTCTTCCGGAATTAGTATAACTAAATCAATAAATAATCAATGCTCATACATGTTTAACTAAAAATTCAGTGTATGTATTATGATCATAATAATAATAATAACATAATATAAAATGATAAACTGACTGACTGACTGACTGACTGGGTGATATATCAACACACAGCCCAAACCGCTGGTCCTAGAGACATGAAACTTGGAGGGTGTGTTTTTTGTGAAGAGAAGGTTTCCACTAAGAAAGGATTTTTGGGAATTCCACCCCTAAAGGGGTAAAATAGGGGATGGAAGTTTATATGAAAGTCTGTCAGTTTTGAAGTTAGGATCTTCAAAGGAGATTGCCCAACTTTGGTCCAATTGCTGCCCAGGGATGGGAGTACCTGCGCTGGGTTCCTGGCACTAATCTATGTCTTTTATACGTAATATGTTTAGAATCTACCCTGGGGTTCCTTATTTATAGTGATGATATTATTTTTATACATGGTTTTTTTTTACGTACTTTTAATGTATATACACCTTTAACGACCACAACTAAAGACATTTTGGGAAGGTCACTTATATAAGTACATGTAGGTAGGGGGAGGGGGAGGAGAGGGAAGGAAGGGGAGGGTCATAGTAACCCCCCGAGGGGGGGGAAATTCGTCGGAAATGCATAGTTTTTTTTTAATGATTTTTAAAAGGGATATATTTATTTTTGAGTTATACTAATACAAGCTTTAAAATCAGTAATTTTATACATACGGGACACCTGCTGATGTGGGCGGAGGGGGAGAGGAGTACCCCCGCCCTGTAGTTTCGGTCGGAGTTACCATTTTTTTTTTGTTAAATTGTAACCTTACTTTTTCTGTCCCTATTTTTCAGGGAGGAAAGGGTAGGGGAGTAAGAACCAGTACTTCTGCCTTATCTCCGGCGCTGCGGGAATAGCAGCCCCTTCGCCTTTGCGTAACAAAGTCACAGGCGATCACGCTCCCCTCCTCACCTTCGGCTTGTTGGTCGCCACCGGCGGTGGCGACCAGCCTCGGTCGCTACGGGTCGCGCGATGCCTGCGCCTTTGTTACGGCAGGCTGGGGCTGCCCTCCCTCCGCGCCTCCGGGCTCTAAAAAACACTCTAGGGGTAGGACATACCAAGACCACGGCGTGTCGGGGTTGACAAATTCGGTTCTGAATTCAAGTTCGTTATAAGGCTACATTTACTTTACTTTTAAATTACACGCACATTTGACCAATTCTATAGTGTCAGTTTTTTTTTGTAATAGCATTGTGTGCTTTGCTCACTGCACATTCCACACGTACGTTATATTCTATGCCAAAATAGTATGTGGTGTGAACCAAAATAGTCTGTGGTGTGAAATATCGTCGTTTTCAATAAAATGCCATCAATAATTCTACAATTAATATCTCCGAAACTATTCATTTCCGACGGTTGAAATTTTGCAAATCGTTTTATTATATTAGTAGGAACCTACAATAAAAATTACAACATCCTAGGTTAATGTACAGATATAAGTGACTAGCCACATTTTGTATAAATAGTATAGCATATTGTATATATTATATTATAAATAGCAAATTTTTGTATGAGAGTTGGTCCAATTGCTGCCCAGGGATAGTACCTGCGCTGGGTTCCTGGCACTAATCTATGTCTTTATTACGTTTTATACATGGTTTTTTTTTACGTACTTTTAAGGTATATACACCTTTAATGACCACAACTAAAGACATTTTGTATAAATAATATAGCATATTATATAGACTATAAATAGCCTATTTTTGTATGAGAGTTGGTCCAAATGCTGCCCAGGAACGGAAGTACCTGCGCTGGGTTCCTGGCACTAATCTATGTCTTTATACGTAATATATTTAGAATCTACCCTGGGGTTCCTTATTTATTTTAGGGCCGATTTTTCAATCCTCAGATAAACAGTTAGATAGTACTTATCAGACAGATAACAAATTATTGCATTTTTCAATCGTCAGATAGGCTCTATCTGGTCATTAACGGCCCTAACTGACGAATAAATCTATCTGCCTCTTTGACGGCCAGATAAATGTCTATTCAATAGATAACAACTAGATCTATTGACGTTTAATTTGAGGTTATTTCTTCTTTTTCTAAAGTAATATCAAAATTATGGAAATTTTCGATACTGTTGACGATCTGGCAATTGAAGAAGAGGCTATAATGTATGAATATTTAAATACTGAAAGGAAACAAAGAATAATCAGACCAAGGCCCGACCAGTTTGCCATGTGGGATTCAAAAGAATTTCATCGCCGTTTCAGACTTTTAAAAGAATCGATACTATATTTGCTACCCCTGATAAGTGATAAAATTAAGCACGAAACACAAAGGTAAGTTCAAGCTAGTTTTTACAATAAATAATGGTGATCTAAGTAGGTAACTTTCCTACAAAATAGTTGTAAATAAAATTGTTATGTCCCTAACTATAAAACACTTACAAACACTTTATTATTGTTTCAGGAATCAATGTATCTCACCCATGTTGCAACTTCTTATTTCTCTACGATTTTTTGCCACTGGGAGCTTTTACATCACTGTTGGTGATTTTGGTGGCATTCACAGCTCCACTATGTGCCTGCCGTATTATAAAAAAAGTTGCTCAAGCCATAGCATCTTTGAGGCCAACATTCATTCAGTTGCCAAGAGGGAGTGAAGAAATAAGAAAAACTCAGGAAGAATTCTATAAAATCGCCAGATATCCTAGAGTGATTTCAGCCATAGATTGCACTCACATTAGGATTCAGTCGCCTGGTGGAAACACGGCAGAGGAATTTCGTAACAGAAAAGGCTTTTTTTCCTTTAATGTTCAAGCAATGTGTTCGGCAGATTTGCTATTTCAAGATATTGTAGCACGTTGGCCCGGCTCCAGCCATGACAGCATGATATTTGCAAATTCATCGGCTAAATTTCATTTTGGGAACGGTGAATATGGCAATGGAATTGTACTTGGTTATAGTGGTTATGAACAAAGTAATTACCTATTGACTCCTTTTCAAGAACCAAATACACCAATTCAGAGTTTGTATAATGAATCACAAATTCGAACAAGAAATGTAATAGAGAGATGCTTTGGAGTGTGGAAGCGACGCTTCCCAGTTTTAAGCATAGGTTTAAGATGTAAGCTACCACTAGCACAAGATATAATTGTAGCCTGTGCAGTATTACACAACTTGGCAAGGATGAAAAATGAAGAGGAACCACCAGAGGATCCAGAAGTAAATGTTCCACCACAACCAATGTTTGCCCCCACCATAGTCAATACCACTGGTGAAGAAAGGCACATGACTAGAAACATTGTGCTAGAATATTTCAGTTCCTTGATTATATAAATTACTAGCTGTTGCCCGCGACTTCGTTCGCGTGGAAATTTTGGTGTGCATGTGTGTGACTGCCTCGTTGGTCTAGTGGTAGCAAGCGCGACTACTAAGCGTGGGGATCGATTCCCGGGGTCGGGCAGTGTTAAAAAAAAAATTGTTTATTTCAATTACATTAAGTTGTCACACACATGATTTGGAGATCACCTTTTAGCAAGAAGATGCTTTTGTTAGGGGGCGTCCATTAATTACGTGAGGCGATTTTTTGACCCCCCTCCCCCCTTGGTGGGATGTCGTGAGATTTGGGTTGACCCCCTCATCTCCCTCCTAATCTCACGTGAGATTTATCAAAATGCGTAGTTTAGTGTAAATACGGTAATCTGTGCTTGATTGCGTTGAATTCACTAAAATAAAATAATTTGTAGAGAAACATGTTTACTCAATTAAACCCAGTTATATCTGCCGGGACCCCCCTCTCTCCCTCGTGAGATTGGGTGATAATGGGCGCGACCCCCCCCCCTTTAAACGTCTCACGTAATTAATGGACGCCCCCTTAGGTGACTCCGCTCTTCCACTTAACATTAAAATATGCAAATGAAAAAATACTATGAATAATAGTGTTATTGGGTTATCCCATCAGGAATTTCTCAGTAGCAGCCACGGAATCTGGATTTGTGCCCGGTTGATGGCAATAGGCTCACCCCCTATTACATGGGACTTCAATAAAACTGGCGAAATGTGTGTACGATTAGGTACATGTCTGCCCAACCCTTCGGGGCTTTAAGGCGTGATGTTATGTTTTGTGTGAGAACTGACTGCTAGATCAAAAGGTGATAATGTACTGACGACTACAAAAGGCGTCCTTTTGGGTGCTGTAATTCTGGGCGGCAGAGGTCCGAAACAAAATTAAATGGCGTTGAGGCAACGATATGGATTTAAAAATCGGTGTATTTTGGAACTATATAACATTTTTTTTAAAGTGAACCTTGTTTTCCGCTTTTTAGTCTAATACCATTCTTTATACAACATTAAATGACTTTTTGTGAGAGCCCTTAGACCTCCATAAGTCGGCCCTGTCGCAAAATCCGTTTTTAGCGAACGTCCACTAACTATAAACTACCTCACTGCCAAATATTAAGTTTGTAGCACAAAAAGTTAAGGATTTTCATCCAAACTTGCGAGAGCCCTTAGGCGTCCTTAATCCAACCCTGTCGCAAAATCCGTTCTAAACAAACGTCTACTAACTATAAACTACCTTCCTGCCAAATTTCAAATATGCAGCACAAAAAATGAAGGACTTCCATACAAACTTGCCAGAGCCCTTAGATCTCCTTAATCCGGCCCTGTCGTAAAATCCGTTCTTAGCGGACGTCTACTAACTATTAACTACCTTCCTGCCAAATTTCAAGTTTATACGTCAAGCGGTTTTTGATATTTCGTGAACCACCAATTTTTATGGTTTTAACTACAAAAATGATGATTTTCCATACAAACTTTCATCCCCTATTTAGCACCCTTAGGGGTTGAATTTCGAAAAGCATTGAAACACGTTTTAATTTTTGCCCATAATGATAAGAAACCAATTTTCATGGTTTAAACTACAAAAATGACGATTTTCTACACAAACTTTCATCCCCTATTTAACTCCCTTAGGGGTTGAATTTCGAAAAACACTGAAACGTGATTTTTAACCAGAATAGTAACCACCAATTTTTATGGTTTAAACTCCAAAAATGACGATTTTCCATACAAACTTTCATCCCCTATTTAACTCCCTTAGGGGTTGAATTTCGAGAAATACTCAAACACGTGGTTTTTAATATTTTACCAGGACGGTAACCACCAATTTTTATGGTTTAAACTACAAAAATGACGATTTTCCATACAAAGTTTCATCCCCTATTTAACTCCCTTAGGGGTTGAATTTCGAGAAATACTCAAACACGTGGTTTTTAATTTTTCACCACAATGGTCACCACCAATTTTTATGGTTTAAACTACAAAAATGACGATTTTCCATACAAACTTTCATCCCCTATTTAACTCCTTTAGGGGTTGAATTTCGAAAAATCCTTCCTTATTCCTTGTCTACATCATAAAGGGAACCTCTGTGCAAAATTTCAGCTTTCTAGGTCCAAGGGTTTGGGCTGGGCGTTGATGAGTCAGTCAGTCAGTCAGTCAGGACTTCTCTTTTTATTTATATAGATAGATTAAGGTTATTTTTTCAAAATTAAACAAATTTACTTTCAACAAGGTTTTATTTTCTTTTAAATATATGTGTTGCCATTGGAAACAGGTCCTGTGTTTCTTAATTTTTCTAAAATCAGTTCATGTATTTCTTGTTTTCTTGCCTCATCATTAGCAAGATGTGTCATTTTTAATTTGTGTTCATCTTCTATGAACTGATGTTGCTTTTGGGTTGTTTCCATTTGCAACTGTACCAGTTCCAATCGGGCTGCACTTAATTTATCAAGTCTGCCAGTGACAGTTGCTTTTGTAACTGTGTCCGGTTTTAATAGAGTTGATACTCTTGTTTTCAGCGCCTTTGGATGCCATTTTACCCATTTAATTTCTGAAAACATAAGTTTAAATACCATCAAACAATAATATATCATACCTATTATTTTACTTCCTGTAGAATCTGCAAAATGATGAATTTTGTTTACAATACTGGTGTTCATAATTTTGCAACTCGCTACTTTTTCCAATATTAATATTGCAAAAGCAGAATAGTACCTTTTTGAGATTCATTATCCTCTTCATTTATTTCCAGGATTAGTGACTCGTTCATATCTAAAATAATATAATTGATTAAATAACATCATTGAAATTAAAATATTACATTGATTATGTATGCTGTTTGCACCTACTATAACTTGGCTATTACAGCTGTTGTAAGGTGTGTTACAACAATGTGAATAAGATGGACTATCTGTTTGCCAGTAGTATAAGAAAAGAACAGGATACACACGTGGTATTTTAATATCAGCATGGGTATTGCTCTGTGCTTCATTCTGTTCAGCAGAATTTATGTTCATTTCGAAAGAGTTTATTTCAATTTCGTTCAGCACATTCTCATGGGCAGAAATTGTTGGCACTGGAAATGAATATAAAAAACATTTAAAAACTGAAGTTTTATATAAACAGATAATAAGAAACTAGGATGAATTCCTAATGTTTTTCAAATTATAATGAATACCTACGTGTAATAGTATCACTGTCGTTACGCGCTTCCAGGCCTGTGATATTAGAGCAAATGCTCAGCACCTTTTCTTCAACTTCATTAAAATCTGGAGCATTTGAAGGTCCTCCTCCAGTCCTATACATCTCCTGTCGTTGCACAGAGGACTTCTTTTTGGTACTTTTTTTGATACCTTCATACTTTAGCTTTAATGTCTTCCATGTGCGAATACTACTCGATATTCCACATGAGTTAAAAGAACTCTCAATTTTCTTCCAAGCCGCATCTTTGTCTTTATTAGTGAACGCATCAGTCTTCTTATTTTCCACAATATGTTTGTGCTTGTCGACTAGAGTAACGAGCAATTCCACTTCAGCAGTATTGAAATTAGCTGCGCGCTCTCTTTTCTTAGATTCCATTATTATCAAATAATAACAAGTCAAAAAATCACTACAAAATCACCACACGAGAAAATAAAAGATGCACGGGTTACCACGGGATGCACCACGAAAAATTTGTAGGTTATATCTAAAGGCCTGGTCAGACCAGATGCGTGGCGTGACGTGTGCGTGACGTACACGTATAAACGCGCGTAGTGACGCGCGTGGACCTCTGACATACCGGGTTACGCATACGTCTACGCTTACGCTTACGCATACGTGCTGGGCACGCAATGCAACCGGTCCTTTGCGTACCCAGCCGCTGCGGCAGCACCTAATGACACAATCGCTATCAGAGAAAAGTTTGTTACATACTTTAACTAAAAAACATTTTGTGAATACAATATATACCTTGTATCTGAAGTGTTGCTCAATTTTTTTCCCATAATAAAGATTTATATGACATATTTTTGTACTCTTTGTTTTTTGTGTTGCACAAACATTCATGTTTTCGCACTATTTCAATAAGTTTTTCTTTAATTTCGTTATTCATCATTAACTGACACAAAACACCACTTACTACCGGTACAATTTGAAAACAAATACAACTGAATGCGTAAGTCTGGCGCGTGGTGACGCGCAGCAAAGATAGGTACGTGTTCAAAATTGCTAGGTGTGACGTCTAATACGGAATGCCATTGACTACAACGTCATTATTGCACGCATGAATGCGACGTTGCCATTCCGCTCTGCGTAGGTACGCAGCCGGTTTGTCTCATGGGAGCTGCAATGCGAAGCGTTACGCATGTAGTCTACGCGCACGTTTACGTCACGCAAGCGGTGTGCCATGTCTCTATTACGTTCCATATATTACAACGTCATGGTACGTGCACGTGTACGTGTACGTCTACGTGTACGGATCCGGTGTGTTTCGGCCTTACACGTCAAATAAACGAATGTCAAAGTATTTGCTATCCTCTTCCAACACACATTACACCGTATACGTGTTTCTCGCTCCCACAATATTACAGTGAAGTTAGCAACTTTAATCTACAGATAACTATTCGCTTGCTATCTGGCCATTGAAAAATGCAACAATTTTATTTGTCCTTTTATCAGTCAGTTAAGTTAATTCGCTAGTTAGTTATTTGTCGAGTTATTCGATGATTGAACAATCGGCCCTTAATGATATTATTTTTATACATGGTTTTTTTTTTTACGTACTTTTAAGGTATATACACCTTTAATGACCACAACTAAAGACATTTTGTATAAATAATATAGCATACTGTATATATTATATTATAAATAGCATATTTTTGTATGAGAGTTGGTCCAATTGCTGCCCAGGGATGGGAGTACCTGCGCTGGGTTCCTGGCACTAATCTATGTCTTTGTTCGTAATATATTTAGAATCTACCCTGGGGTTCCTTATTTATAGTGATGATATTATTTTATCCATGGTTTTCTTTTGACGTACTTTTAAGGTAAATACACCTTCCACAACTAAAGACATTTTGTATAAATAATATAGCATATTATATACACGATTACTTTTACATCGTTCTGGAGCCGAAACACAGTAACTCCACTCGAGTAATAGTTACTATTGGCAATGTTATTTTTTTTTTAAGACATCTATTAAAGAAGTTAGAAAATTATCACTTTTTTTCTGTCATTCGAGTTAAATCTTAGTAGGGACTTCCACTATTTCATTCATAAACGCAATATCGTACGCGATCCGCTGGATAATGACGTAGCGCGGCACAGCTGTGAGTGAGGTCAATGGACGTCGGACGAATTTGATATCCGACTGCAAGTAGGTAGGTTTCAGGTACGATTTAGGTTGGTGTAAGTTCATTTTCCTACATCATCTCTCGTTCGTATCAGAAGCACGTGTTTACCACTATCACATCTCTTCGTTAACGACAGAAATTAATTGGTATTTAATTCACCACTCTCGCATCACGAAATCACTAGTTGGTACTCGTACCTATTCAACTAGACACCGATACGACGACAGTACGCTTGGGAGTTAGGCCTTGAATCGAGAGTCGACCTGTCGACCAATGAACCTACCTACCATAATATTGTGATTCATAAAATAATACTGCTTTTAACATTTCTTTTGCGGCAATGCTAGCGGCTGCTACAAAGGCAGGCAGTTCGCACAGAAAAACGAATCGTTTCGTCTGTCGAATAGAGTTCATTATTAGTTGCAGGTATCAGGAGGTATTGGAAGTATTAGGTTGGAATTAAGACCTTATTTTCATAACGTTAACCGTGTAATTCGGTTGTGCATCTTTGTAACAGTCAGGTCGGACACGAGGCAATCGGTTTCTCAGAATATTTTTTAGTAAACTTAGTAAACATTACTTTTAGGTACCTAGTTTGGTAAAATTTCTAATTTTCACCGTTTGCGGTTAAGAAATAAAGTCTGAATTCACTTTTCGTATTTTTATTTGCGAACCAACTTATCTATCGCGTATGTATTTTATTTTATTTGTTTATGTACCTATCTAACGCGGCGGATCTTATGTTTTCGAGACGGCGAAGGCTGTAGTGAAGGCACACTGGATGAACTAATTAGATAGATACTTACATACCTACCTACACGACGTCAGTAACAACTACGTTGTTGCTACTGCAGATACCTAGGTAGTAGGTACCTACCCGTGACAATAATAAATCGTTTGATTCCGCATTCATGACCATTGTTCGATCTAAATTGCATTTATGTTTACGTACATAACAGTTAAATAACTATAATTTTTCCTTCATACTTTCTACGGGCTTAGGACCGTCAGTAATACATTTTACGTCTAACTATGTACCTACTTACTTTGTAAGTATTCTTTTATTCTCAAGAAAAAGTATTGCAGGCGCAGACGTATTTAAAAAATTGGATAATTACACTTCCCTGTATCGAAGCAACTGCTCAAAATGGAGTCCACTTCGCTCGATACATAGACGGGCACGTTTCATTAAATTGTCTTTTAATTTTCCTAATGTGTGTCTGTCACTTTTCACAATATTAAATGCGTCCACTATCGCACTTCGTAACTCATCTCGAGTAGTACGCTCCTCGAAATAAACTAGTCTTTTAATTTCGGACCACAAATAAAAATCCAAGGGTGTTAAGTCAGGGCTCCTTGCGGGCCAAGCCACAGGGCCACCACGAGCTATCCACTGCTCACCAAACTCACTATTTAGGTACGCACGCACTGAAGTAGCAAAATGGGCAGGGCATCCATCATGCTGGTAGAACATACCGCGTAAATATGCCAGAGGCACATCCTCTAGCAACAGCGGTATCACAGTTTGCAGCATCTCTAAATAAGACCCACCAGTCAGGTGACCTTCAATAAAAATAGGCCCTATTATTTGGCCGAATGACCTAACACAGCGAAACGCGTGACAATACTAGGAAGGAAGGAAGGGCGGGCGGGCGCCCGGTCGGCTAGAGTCTAGAGCGTGGGGTGGGGGCGTGGCTTACGGATCATACTGTCTGATCGATAAATGGATTTTTCAATGGGTACCGTTCGTATGTATTGCCGATCGTGTTTACGTTTTACACACATATGCATTTACCGCAAAGAAGCATTACTTCGAGTTCTCATTATTTCACAAAAAAAACATTAAATTTAATTTTTCACGATTTTTTTTATTCTTACTTTTTAAAAAAATAGTGCCAATCGTTTCGAGTTCGATGATCGAGTTTATGGCTTTCGGTTCCAGAACGACCTAAAAGTAACCGTGTATTATACAGGGTATAAGGGACAGCCCTCCTCAAACTGACGGGGTGCATTCAGCTCCTTATTTTGAATCATATTCCACCGGTTCTTTTTTTTTCAGTTACTATTCTTCTATTTCAATGTAAAATTACATTCCCTGTACGCAGTACTCCATTATGTAAAAAAATACGGCTAAAATAAAAAATCCAACAATGGATGTTGAAGTACTCTAACGAACGACGCGTGAAATCAGCTGTTCATTTCCTGCCTAGCTACAGAGTTTCTCAAACTCGTCATCGCGCTTGCAGTTCACTACGTGCGTTTTGACACGGTAACGATTCATAGCGTATGAGGAAATAAAACAAATCAAATTTATTGGATTCCCATAACATTCCTGATATAATTTCATGTACCAGTCATCTTAGTATGATATACTGTATTCACCCCATCAGTTTGTGGAGGGCTGTCCCTTACACCCTGTATTATATCATATCATATACAGAGTGGAAATGACACCGACGCTAAAACGGCTGAAAAAAAATCAGCTGTTCCATATATTTTGACCGTGTAGGCATAGAACTTTTGTAGGAAACAGCTGTTTTTTTTTCTAAATAATGTACGAAAAATTTCTATGTGGCCCGGCTCAGATTCATGTACTGAATACGTGGTAACCGTTTTCGCGTCGGTATCCCTTGCACCCTGTATGTGTATACCCCTACGGGAAAAAGGTGCGAGTTTATGTATGTACGTATCACACACAAGACTTGACGAGATCGAATGACCTAAAAAAGGATACCAGTATCACAGCACTGGATAATAAATCGAATGCATATCTTAGGAAAACTTTAGGTATGTAAATAAATGAATTTGCTATGAATGATACAATTCTAGGTAAGTAAATAGGTAATATGGTTCTATTCAATAGAACACTAAATTTGTCGATCCCGGAATCACTGGATTTTCCCGTACTTGCAAAAGTGTAAGTACATTTATGTCAACACCTCAACTTTAGATCAATAAGCATCTCATTATTCCATCTCTGATAAAATCCAGATTATTATTTAGAAATTTAGTACCTAACTACTGAAATATGACTGTTTTTGAATTGCTTTAGTTTTGATCTAGCTGTGCGATATTTTTATTACTCTGTACCTACTGTTGTTATCAATCGAAGCGCGTTCGAGCGAGCTTACCTATTCTGTCGCTGCAGGCCCGCCCACGCCGCCGCGCGCCTGCCCGTAGCCAGCCATGGCAGGAGGCGAACATTGTGATAACTATCATAATTATTTTGTTTACCTATGTCTCTACTTATCAATCCATAGATAAGTATGTTTCAGATATTGAGAAAATATGACCACATAGCACTTGATGATAATTGTAATTTTTTACCGTAAAGGGTGATGAATTTATACGTACTTACCTACCTACACACGTCGACACATTCCAGTATGAGCTGATCTCGCGTTATATAGGCTTGTCGTACAATAAGAGGTCAGCTTATACTGGAACTATATAGCTTGATAGTGTCATTTTGCTTACTATCTAACTATAATTCAATTTTTATACTTACTCAGAAACAGTATTTTTTGCGTTGATTTCTCCGTTTTCTTGTACAAATCCGTCGTAGCACTTTACTTCTTTTATTTCCCATTGTTTTTATCACACATGTACGCACAGAATCACGAGTCAGTCCCAAATATAAATACTAAACAAAACTTGTAAACTAAAGGATCCAATTATCACACGAAAACCTTATAAAAATAAAAACCAAAAACAAAGTGTCAATTTTCACAAAATAACTTATTTTACTAAACGAATTTACGTAGTGCTGGAGCGCCGTATGCGTAACGTGACCTATCTCTGAGAGAGTTAGCCGCAGACTGGGCGTGTCGCTACCAAGTAGTACCAAGCGCGCAACAGTAGTGCATCGCGGTAAACAAATAGGGTTGAAAATGGCGATGCGTTTGATTTCAGTTGAATCTCGTGTCCGCCAATTTGAAAGACTTTTCGCAGTATTTAATTGTTTAAAAAAAAAATACGCCGTTTTGTTAAAATATTTTTACATATGTCTTTAGTTGATTAAATTTCCTTTTTGATTGTTACAAAAAAATGTATAGTTATTGCTCAAAATATTGAGCAGTTCGAGACGAAAAATTTTTTTCGTGTTCTTTCTTGCGACTTTTTTTTCAAGATTCTGTATTATTTTTAGAAAATATTTTTGCATTTGTCTTTTACTTATACATTTGACTATACACTGTATTTTTTTGGGCTTGTAATATGTTAGCAATATGGCTAACTCTGCGACGAAAAAGAGTACGTTTTTACGGTGTCCCCGTATGGGTAGCGCCTTAAGTTAATCTTTCGTGTTTGTTGTTTTGTTACAAATCTTATATTGGAATGGATTTTCTTATTTAATATTTTACGTATTAGAATACATGTGTAGTATATGTAGGTTTGTTTTATATTCATTATTTTTGTTTCCTCGTATATCTTAGTAGTTGGTGTCCGAAATGGATAGTTGAATAAAATTTTAATTAATCTATTTTGAACTGGTTGAATTGGATCTATATAAGTTTTCGCTGCAGTACCCCAGATTTCAATCAGAAAAAATATTGATAAAGTTATCTATCTATAACTATTTATATGCCTATTTCGAAAAGTACAAACTATTTTGCAAAGAACAAAAGGGTTTCCGTAAGAATACTACGATTAATATCACATTATTTGACTTGTTAGCTAATGTCACAGAGTACTTTTATTATATATGGGATAGAGGTACAACTCTGCGACGAAAGTGAGAAACGTCAAATGTCGCCCTCTGGACGCTGGTTTTGGAACTAATGTCAACATAAGTATAGCTACATACGTACCATATGTAGTCTACTACTTGAATATTTTTAAGGTTTAGGGTACTCATGTGAATTACATAATCGCTTGCAGTTATGTAGAAAAGCGAAAAGTAATTCACATTATTAAATAACAAAACAATGATCTTCGATTTAATTATTTATTTCTTTCTTTTAAAACACTTCCTACTGAGTTTTTTAGCTTTCACTTTATACGAATCCGTATCATCATCACACTCCCTCCTATTTATTAATATATTATTAATCTCTTTACAGTAGTTGTAAATAAAAAATCTGCAGGATATTTTTATTAAAAAATCTATTAACTTTTCATTGTGTATTGGGCATTTTATGTAAGAAAAATCTACAGCTATAAAAATCATAGTTTTTAATAATTCTTTTAATTTTTTCTTGTCTAAATTATCTTTTGATATTACATAATTTATATCCTGCAGATTTGAGATACAATTTAAGAGGGAGTCGCTAGGACTGCAAAGCCATTTTTTATTTGCGTATTCCCGATACTTTAAATATTCATGCTCACTGTTTGACATTAAATCGGTTTTACATTCAACACACCCCTTAAATACTTTTTTTTTTGCGCTTTTGACGAAATATCCACTAACATATTGTAGGCCCCCTATTACACGTGGGTCATTTTTTTCTTCAAGGGGTGTGAATGTTATATCGGGAATATTATTAAGTTCGCAATTTGTTTGCTTTTTGATGCCCCCGCTTGTGATGAGTACTTCATGTAAAGTTTCACAATTGACCATTTCACAGTTAGCTCCAGCAGCATGGACACTAGAGAGGCTGTTGACTAGTAATGTGGTGAATGCTGCTTCGAATCGCTCTGGTGTAGGGTTCACATTGCGGCATCCGTGGCTCCTTATGGACCCAAAAAAGTTTTCTATTGGGTCTTGATTCAGATGCTGCAACCAAACTGATGTTACACCATATTTTGTTTCTATTTTTTTTAATAACAATTCAAATCCGTCTAGTGTCCATACCCAATTGTTTATTGTGGGAACATATTCATTGTTTGATGTTTTGGTATTAATAAATTTCATGCCTTTCATCATAACTTAACACTCCTTCCATGTTTTATGATGGATAGAAGTAGGCGTCGCAGGTCATAGGAGAGGTTTGCCGTGTTTCTTGCGTTTTCCAAAGCTTCCATTCATGGAATCAAAAAGCTTGTCAAAGAACAATAAGATGTCTGCAGTGTCTTTGGCTTCTGCAGGAAGTATACCCTTATCTGTGAAAAAATAGTTTGTTAAATAATATTTTATGTCTGATCAGCGTAATGTAAAACTATAGTAAGTATTTAATATTTGTATTTCATTGTAATCGTCAGAGAAGAACTAGTGAAGACAATATTGTATTGTGCAGACTGATGAAATTTACCTGCTAGATAGCCCATATTCGATGCCACAGTTTGGCTGAAAACTTGTGTAGCATTTTTCACTTTCATTCGTGGAATTTTGCTTGGGTCACAGTGGGCATCTGTCAATTTGGGCACCAATCGGATTCCTTTGTACCCTGGGTTTTCCTTGTGTAAGGCCATGACATGAGCCCATTTTGCAAATTTTACTTCCCCGTTTTTTTTATATTTCAAATCTTTTGATATTAAATTATTTCGTATGCATTTTATTAAATGGGGTGGGTCATACAATGGTATGATTTCTTGTTTATTTATAATACAAATGTTGTCTCGTAGCTCTTCTCCCTTTCTCAATAGGTTACCCCTTGTCTCTTGCAGAAGATGTTTCACACAGTTTACATTATTTGTGCCTTGGTCGCACACAGTTGCTACTACAATGAGACCTGCATTTTATAATTCGGTAATTACAGTTTTTAACTGCTTCGCAAGTTCAGGACCCTTTGTTGCAGCTTGTGAAAAAGTGTGTGCAACAGGTTGCTTATAGTTTTTTAGTAACCCTCGTACCATAAACACCTGCGCATGATCTGCATAATCAGGTTGTGTCTCCAGGTCATTTGTGACAAACCCAAAAACTTGGTCCTTACGTTGTATGTCACATTGGGTTTGAGTGACATTTCGTCAAACAAGACAATACATATTTTATGTTCTAACTTCATTTTTTCAGTAGCTTTCTTTATCTGCTAAATCATATTTTTGTTGATTCCTGGATTTATATCTGCCATATTAAGCAACTTCAGGAGAGTTTGGCGAGATGTTAAGATAAATATTTTCCTAAGAAATCTATACCCTTTTGGGCTCTGTTTCAGGAAGGACAAAGCAATATTTTTTTCCTTTACAGTGAAACGACGGCCTTTGTTACCTTTCTTATGCTCTCTGGACTGTAACAATGTCAAAATTTTTGATGTGCTAGGTAATTCGTCGAGTGTTTTCAAAAACTGAGGATTCGTCGTTAGATTTTGCAGTGCCTTGATCTTTTTTGCCTGATTTTTGACCTTGTTGCGGCACTTACTTAGTTTTACTCCAACTAGCATAAGTTTTTTGTATAAAGCATGCTCAGATTGAGTTACAGCAACGCGTTTCACCCGCCTTCTAGTTGCCACAGTTCGTTGTTGCTTCTTGCGATCCTCTGTTATGAAAGAAAACATAACTTATTATTACAGAAAATTATTTACTTATTAACTATGATGTTTTGATGACAGAATGAGTGTTTACCATAAAAAGTAGGGAGCAATAGTAGGTAAAAACTGAATTAAAATGAATAATTTTTAGCTGGTTTGATTCCCAGTTGTAAGCTTGTCAAGAAATCTGTCAATGGTTTTGTTTCTTTTTAAAAATAAAGGAATGTTTCCTCATCATCTATATGTATAACTTCCTACATAATGTATCTAATTTCCTAAATAAAAAGATAAGTAAGGAAAAATACTTATAATTATGATGATAATTAATATCTTTACTTACCAAGATTTTGGTTAATTTGTTCATCTTCCACAGCAACATGCATAGGCACATTATCTCTAGAAACTGTGGCACATCTATGTGAGGTAATAGGATCTGGAATGAAAATTAATGTATTCATTATTATAGTTCTAAATTAATGTGTAAATAATTAGTACATAATAAAAACAACAGCACAGTACATAAATTAATCGAAGAAAATAGAAAATAGATAAATTAATCGTTATCAACTATTACATCCTCAGCCAATATAAGTCATATTTCATGTATAAAATAAATACATTTTCACTACATAGTAAACTTTTATCATTATATTAGCTTCTGCCTATTTAAAAGAAAAACAGGCTGCTAAATGCTGTTATGATTATATCTTCTCTTACAATAATACGTGGAAGATAAACAAATAAAGGAAAATCTTGTTTTCCTTTATTTGTTTATCTTCCACAGCTCTTTGAGTGTGTGGCTGCTTATCAAAATGTGAAGTAACAGGTTCTGGAATGACAAATTAATCTATTATTATAGCAAGAGGCGATAACCCTTGGAGGACTAGACACAATATATTGTCAATTGTGTCTCATTAGCACCGCTTGACAGGTAAAGTGTGAACTGTCATCAAATTATGTGAAGCTACATTGGTATATAATCAATTGCAAAAGCAACCACTGGGTTTGTGGTATTAGGTTTGATTCCCAACTTGGGACAATTTGTTATTGAGAATTTCACCAAACATTATAGTGTACCAGTTAAGATACCCATGTCCAGCAGAGGAGGCATAATTAGGAGCTCATGATGGGAGATTTAATGTCATGATAAAAAAATATTTATTTACCTTTTGATGTAGATGCTTCTGATATCTGAAGAGGTCTCAACACTCCACTAACCGAGTGGAATTTTAAAACAGATAATCCTGAAATAAAAATAAAAATCCATTATAAAAGGAGTAAGTGAACTTTGGTTCAGTTAGACCATATTTAAAACTAATTTAATTTTCTTAAGAATGGGGTAGCCAATGTCACTTTCGGCTTCATATATCTCTAAGCAAAAAATTATGTTGATATATTGCTGTGCGAAAGTAGGAAGAACCGATAAATATATTTTGGCATTTAAAATTTACTAGCAGACGTCGGTTTCACCCGCGTGGTACCCGTTCCCGTGGGACTACGGGGTTAAAATATAGCCTGTGTTACTAAGTAAAGCTGTGGCTTTCTAATGGTGAAAGAATTTTTAAAATCGGTTGAATAGTTTTAGAGTTAAATAGTAACAAACACAATAAAAAAATGAAATCTTTGCTCTTCATGATATTATTAAGTTTAGATAATAAAGATATAGTATCACCATTTAAAAGGCAGACACCATTTTCTTCCCAAAAGAAGTTTTTTAAAAATCCATTAAAGATCATTCCCCATAGAACCAGGTATTTTAGTTTCCATATTTAGTAATTTGGTCCTACACCCTCCGGGAACAAACCATGACTGTATTTCTATAGTACAACCAAGGTTCTGGTTTGTGTCCCATCCCATCCCATCTCAGATTAAAGTCTCTAAAAGGCCTTTGAGTGTTGGACCTCTGTGTCTCCACATAAGCATTGGGGTTCCTTTACACAGATGAAACTCGATATAAAGAGGAAATAAATCTATTAGTATCCATAATTGTGATAACCGATAATGGCTGTTTTAGACTGTCATAAGTAATAATAAACCTACTATCCTACGTCTGTATTCTTTGTGTTTATTAGAATTTATTATATCTAACCTGGCATGTTTCTTGTTGGTACAGCATCTTTGCCGAGTCGATTATTCCGGCAGTAATATTTTTGTTCGAAGTGTACTTGACATACACGGCGGTATTTGAAAATATGTTCATTTCCAAGTTGCAACATGTCACCACCAACGGAATAGACCCACATATTAAATAACTCCTTATCCTTATCTGGGTTAGGGAATTTATGCAAATTCGCATTGGTATCTGAAATAATCGAGTAAGTAATCAGTGGAGTTGAAAGTCAAAACCTGAAATTTACAGGTAGCGGACTCTGCCCATAGGGCTGTCTTATGGATCAGCCCCCTTATTCACAAACGCACGCTCTCTGTCGCTCGCTTAACATAACGATATGCAAAAAAATATAGACAGAATTTCCGAATCGAAATCTTGGACCGAGCGGTTGTGAATACGGGGGCTGAATTGCATAAATATCAGCCAACAAAATACAAAGCTTTGGCCCAGCGGCATTATATGAAACCCTTACCTAAGCTGTTCAAGCATCCGGGGACGCAACACTGTCTGTTAGACATGATAATGGGAAGATATCAATGTCACAAACACCAAAGTTGCACCAAACGGTTCGTCAGAGTCCTGTCTCAAAACTTGATTTTAACAATCAACACAAGCACAAAATCAACACGGCCGGAGGAGTCGAGACTCAACTCAACGGACTTAGGTGGAAAAAGCACTTTACGACGGTTAAAATCTGGAAAAACAAGCACGGAAAATGCGCAAACACAAACCGGCGGCCAAGTTTGTTTTGTTTGACATTTGTTGTAGTGATGCTGTTGCATACAAAAATAAATTCAGTTACTAAACTAAGTCTTGAAATTCTTTTTAAGTATTTTATATTTTAATAAGCTTCTAAATAATATTTTATTGTTTTCTCGTTGTATTGTTTTTATTACATAAGTTTATCGAGGTTTTACTACTCATGTAAATTGAACGAAGGCTGGTCAAACCAAAGAGTCAAATGCATGACTGTTTGCACGTCATCTTGCGTACTTAGTAAAACTACGTAGTCACAAATCTTGTAATACTGCCATCTCTAAGAGAGTTTTATAAAAGTAGCACAATATAATGTAACCAAATTAAAATGTCAGTTTCATGTGCAAGCCGGCAATACTTCTGGTGTCCAATCTTATTTTACATACTTTTATGAGAACGATTACCCGTTTCCCATTACTAAGATTGTCAACCCTGGCTAATGTCATGTCATCTGGAAATAGGAGAAATCCAGTCTGTGCAATTTACACTGACATGACAAAGGACCATGACTATGTCATCATCATCATCAGCCTATAGCAGTCCACTGCTGGACATAGGCCTCCTCAATCGCACGCCATTCAACTCGATTTTCAGCGACTCTCATCCAGTTGCTACCAGCCACCCTGCGAAGATCGTCACTCCACCCAGCCTGAGGGCGTCCCACCTTACGTTTGCCGATTCGCGGTCTCCACTCAAAAACACGTCTACCCCAACGGTCATCGGTTCTACGGCTAATATGACCGGCCCATTGCCACTTCAGCTTACTTATTCTGTGAGCTATGTCGACAACTCTGGTTCTCTGTCGTTCCGGATGCGATCCCTCAGAGAGACTCCAAGCATAGCCCTTTCCATAGCTCGCAGAGCGACCTTAAATTTATGGACCAGTCGTACTGTGAGTGTCCACGTTTCGGCTCCGTAAGTACATAACAGGCAGGACGCACTGGTTAAAGACCTTAGTCTTTAGGCTCTGTGGAATACGCGACGAGAAGACCCGGCGAAGCTTCCCAAATGCTGCCCAGCCCAGCTGGATTCTTCTGTTAGCCTCCCTCTCAAAGTTGTTCTTACCAAACTGCAGAGTTTGCCCGAGGTAAACATATTCTCGAACAACCTCGAGAGGACCACCATTGACAACAACAGGTCCTGGGGTGACGTGTTCGTTGAACATAACCTGGGTTTTGTCCAAGTTCACCCTGAGACCAATGCGTATTGAAGAATCAACTAGGCCATCCAGCATCTGCTGCAAGTCGTGCAGCGATTCAGCCAGTATGACGATGTCATCTGCAAATCTCAAGTGTGAGATGTACTCGCCGTTGATGTTTATGCCACGTCCTTCCCATTTTAGCGTCTTGAACACATCCTCCAGTGCGTTGGTGAACAATTTCGGGGAAATAACGTCTCCTTACCTCACCCCCCGACGCAATGGGATATGCTCCGTTTGCTGGTTTTGACATTGGACGGTCATTGTGGCGTTTTCATAAAGACTTCTCAACACTTGGATGTATCGCCAGTCGACTTGGCATCGCTGCAGGGACTCCAGAACCGACCAGGTCTCGACAGAGTCAAAAACCTTCTCATAGTCCACAAATGCAAGACACAGCGGGCGATTATACTCTTCGGACTTCTGTATGATCTGCCGCACTGTGTGGATGTGGTCTATGGTGCTGTATCCTCCTCGAAACCCGGCCTGTTCCGGTGGCTGGAAGTCATCGAGTCTTCGCGCTAGACGATTTGTGATGACTCTTGAGAACAGCTTATACACGTGGCTAAGGAGCGAAATGGGTCTGTAATTCTTTAATAGGGTTTTGTTTCCCTTTTTAAAGAAAAGAACGACCACGCTCCTTCTCCACGCTTCTGGAGTTCTCCCAGAGAACAGGACGGAGTTGAAGAGCTCCCGAAGCTCTCTTAAAACAGGACTTCCTCCCGCTTTCAGGAGTTCAGTCGTTATCCCATCCTCGCCAGGGGCTTTTCCATTCTTAAGCTGTCTAAGAGCCGCCTCGATTTCGTCTTGGCTGACTTCTGGCAGGTCTTCTGTGAAATGGCGGGTTAAGGTGGCTCTGGAATCCTCATTTTCGGGATCAGGTCGAGATGCATGCGATGCATACAACTGGCCGTAGAAGTTTTCGACTTAAAAAAAGAATCTCGGGCTTCGAAAAGACGATAATATCCCCACTAGATTTGGTCAACTTCGTCAGGTGGCTCCTCCTAAGTGATTGGACGAACACTTTCGACCCCCGATTTTGCTCAATCGCTTTTTCTATTGAGCGTGTGCTGGAGCATCGAAGGTCGCGTCGCACCAATTTCCTAATTTTATTATTGAGTGCCTGTAGTCCTGACGAAGTGATGGGTGGGTTTTCACGTCGTTCCGTCATAAGCTCCAGAGTCTCCTCCGAAAGTTTGGACTTCTTGCCCGTATGCCGCATTTTACAAAAACGCGTCCCTTCCTCCCTGAGGATTTCCATAATTTGGTCGAGCGCCTGGTCAACGTCATTTGTGGTTTCCACGGCCACGAATCGGTTCTCCAGATCTTACTGGAACGCTTCAGACCCTAGCATGGTTTGGAGCATATTTGGACGGAGCTTAGACTTCATCAAGCGGGTTCGCTCCAGCTTAAAATTAATATTCAGAGTGCCACGGACAAGTCTGTGATCGCTACCGGTGTTGAACCTGTTGATCACCGAGACATCTCTGAATATATGCTTTTTATCCGCTATGATGAAGTCTATCTCATTTTTCGTCATAGTGTCGGGGCTTCGCCACGTCCACTTCCTTTGGGACTGTTTCTTAAAGAAAGAATTCATCATGAAAAGCCCCTCCTTCTCAAGGAAGTTGACAAGCATTTGCCCCCTATGATTTCTGCTGCCAAACCCGTAGGATCCTACTACCGATTCACTGCCATTTTGTACTCCCACTTTAGCGTTAAAATCCCCCATAACAACGCTGTAATGGGCCTTAGTAGTGGAGTGCATTGCCTTGGAAATGTCCTCAAACATTTCCTCCACCACGTCGTCCGAGTGTGCCGAAGTCGGTGATCTCCCGAAAGCAACAACTAACTAAATGGTTCTTTTTGCAAATGATAGTACCGCTATAATAAAATGTACTGATCCAAATCATTATGAGAATGACATCAATACTTGCTTAAATGACATCATAAATTGGCTAAATAATAATAATTTGGTTATAAACCTGACTAAAACAAGAGTCATGCATTTTTATCAACGATGTCCAAACCCAAAGGTTAACATTTCCTACAATGGCTGTGATATTGAAGAAGCTAATAAAGCTAAGTTCTTAGATATTATAATTGATAACCAACTTACATGGAAGCCTCATGTTGAAGAATTACGTAAAAAACTCAGCAAATCCGCTCTATCTGAGAGTTGATCTCTCAAAGAAACTTAACGGTCAGGCTCTTTTAGCAGCGTACCATGGACTGGTTGCCTCTGTATTGCGGTATAGCATTATTTTCTGGGGTCAGTCCACTGATAGGGAGCTGGTATTTAGATTGCAGAAGCGATACATCAGGTCAAAGTGTATTAAGACAACTGATAGCTGTGTGCCCTATTTTAAATCATTAAAAATTTTAACTTTACTCTCTTTGTTTGTATTAGAAACGGCTTTGTTTATATTAGAAACGGCTTTGTTTATATTAGAAACGGCTTTGTTTGTGAATTGTAATCTAAATCTATTTAAAAAATTATCAGATGCCAGAAAAAATTCAATACGGACACACTACGTCAATAAATTATGTCAAGTGAAATGTAAAGACGCACTAATGCAAAAAAGTTTTTTTGGTATCGCCCCACGCATTTATAATAGAACTAGCTTCTGCCCGCGGCTTCGCCCGCGTGGAGTTCGGGAATTGCCCACGGAATCTTACTTCTGGGATAATAAGTAATCTATGTATGTATAGTACATACATAGATTTACGTGTACTTGCTATTGCAAATATTTGTTCATAGTAATATCAATTAAATTACATATGTGAAATATCTTGGTTTGAGATTGGACACCGGGACACCAATCAAATGATTTATAAGGAATCTATTTATAGACATAATACTTTGACATAATATTTAATATCAATGTCCCGTATCGCGAGCCAACGCGAAAATCGGTGGAATAAACCATATTCACAGACACGTCTACCTCAGAAAAATCCTACCTACTTAGTAATAGGTAAATACTCCCGCGCCCCGCACGCCCCACGCAACGCTGCGCGGCATGCGCCCTTCTACGTGAGCTTCGAAGCCCTATTTAACTATATTGGGGGATGATTTTGGAAAAACTGATACACATGTCTTATAATTTTAATTGAAGAGTGTGAACATCAATTTTCGAGTCAATCGACCCAGCAAATATTAAGAATACACCGTCCAAATTTCATGTCTCTCGGACCAGGCGGTCTGGGCTGTGCGTTGTTATATCAGTCAGCCAGACAGGACATTAAATTTTAAATTTGGGGATGATTTTGGAAAAACTGTGATACACGTATCTCATAATTTTAACTGAAGAGTAAATACACAAATTTTCAAGTCAATCGACTCAGAGAATAAAAAGTTTCACAGAAAATTAAACACCCCATTTCACCCTCTTAAGGGTGGAATTTTGAATAACCCTTTCTTAGTGGATACCTACTCTTCACAAACAATTCACCGCCCAAATTTCATGTCTCTAGGATCAGTGGTTTGGGCTGGGGGTTGATATATCAGTCAGCCAGTCAGGACGTTTAATTTTAAATTGGGGAATGATTTTGGAAAAACTGTGACACACGTATCTCATAAATTTAACTAAAGAGTATGAATACAAATTTTCAAGTCAATCGGCTCCGTGGATAAAAAGTTTCACATAAAATTCAACACCCCATTTCACCCTCTTAGGGGTAGAATTTTGAAAAACCCTTTCTTAGTGGATACTTACTCTTCACAAAGAATACACCGTCCAAATTTCATGTCTCTCGGACCAGGCGGTCTGGGCTGTGCGTTGTTATATCAGTCAGCCAGACAGGACATTAAATTTTAAATTTGGGGATGATTTTGGAAAAACTGTGATACACGTATCTCATAATTTTAACTGAAGAGTAAATACACAAATTTTCAAGTCAATCGACTCAGAGAATAAAAAGTTTCACAGAAAATTAAACACCCCATTTCACCCTCTTAGGGGTGGAATTTTGAAAAACCCTTTCTTAGTGGATACTTACTCGTTACAAAGAGTACACTGTCCAAATTTCATGTTTCTAGGACCAGCGGTTTGGGCTGTGCGTTGATATATAAGTCAGTCAGTCAGTCAGTCAGTCAGTCAGTCAGGACTTTGAATTTTATATGTATAGATACCTAATGTTATAAAAAACATGACTGTATTAAAATTTAAAAGGGTGCAAAAGGAAATTTAAATTATGAAAAGCTATTACTTAATTGCCGACTTTATTAATGATGATTCACTGACTGATTGATGTACTTACTGTTACTCTATACACCTACTGTTATTGACCGATTTATAATATACCTACTTTTACTCTAATTGACATATTGTTTTTCAAGTTGGCATAATATTATTACGTTTGACATTATTGATAAAATTTTAAATTTTTTATTACTTAGACCATATTGACATTTATTTTTTTATTTTTATTGTATATGTTAAGACAGAGAATGGATTAGGAGGAACGCTAATCCCAAATATCGACGCCATCCGCCATTCCGCCATATTGTCTTCGCGTGACATGATTCTTTTGTTGGTAGATAGGGTAGTTGGGTAGTTTAAATCACACACAATACTTGAATCAAACTTCAAACGTTTATTTCTATTAACCATTTACAAGTTGAGCCACCCGTTCGCAAACATGATTATTTATAAGGAGAAGAACGGGCTAAGACACTCCTTACACACTCTTTTAATTCATGTTACAGTTCTCATTTACACAACGTAATATTTTTCACTTCAAAAACCACTTTAAATTACACACTTCAATTGTTTTATAATCGCGAGCTAACTAACTCGACTTCTCGTTGTACCTACGCGTGTTCTCTGTCTGGGCGGAAGTGCCACACACCCAGTACAGTAATTTATTACATAGTGAGTTCATTAAAACTTACAAACAATACTAGAATACTTCATAATTAATTACTCTAATAATTAAACAATGCCAATATTCATAAATGCAAAGGCGTTATTGAGTTAAAACTAATTAGTGGCTTCATTACTTTTTTACAACAATGAGATCGTGCTTAAAACCATTTCCGGCAGATCAAAGAAAGAAAGAAAGAACAAAGTTTATTTGACGTCAGTACATCAAGCACACATAATTAAAATAATAAAAAAAATACAAAATAAAAAATCACAGTTTTTAGAAAAAATAAAAAAAAATGAGAAAATAGGTACATGTGCTGTGTGCCTCACGGCTGCGCCAAAAAGGTCCATTTCAGCATTCATGCCAGACAGGTGATGCTGTCTGACGCTGGTCTTCCAATGAACCTTTGGGGGGTAAGTGACGGAACAACAGTTTCAAAAATAATATACCTATATAAATAAAATATAATACAAATAAATAGATAGCGAGTAAGTAATGAAATGTGTATTTACGAGTTTTGATAATAAAGAAATTAATAAAAAAATGTGAGTAATAAGTATTTAAGTGTGTTAGAGAGTGACACTAGTAACAATAACAAATACAGACATAAAATAAGATTAAGCTAGGTGAGGGAAGAAAGTGATGAGAGTGGTGAGTCAGTGTAGTCAATTTTGGGTTGCACAAGAAAACAAAATAAAAAAAAACAGAAAAATAGAATAATATAATAAGAGGCTAAGACCTTGTGGTGAACAGGCAAATTCCAAGCCACAGACATACTCGTATATATAAACGCACGATGCACTCGCACATAAGCGCTGCAAACCTGAATATAGTTTGTTCAGAATAAGTAACTGAAACGATTCCAATAATTTTATACCATGTTATATTCTGTCCCAAAAATATTTAAAAGAGGTTACCAGTTCGGGCACGCCGCAATCGCGGCGGTAAGACCCCTCTTTGAGGAGTGGCTGGATAGGCGTCACGGCGTCCTGACCTACCGCGTGACGCAGGTCCTCACCGGACACGGAAGTTTCGGGAGGTACCTGTGTCATATGGGGAAGGAGGAAACGCCTGGGTGTCACCACTGCGAGGACCGCCCGGAGGACACGGTGGAGCATACGGTGCAGGACTGCTCCGCTTGGGCAGAGCACCGCCGTGTCCTCACGGCGGCGATAGGCGGAGCCCTCTCGCGCCCGGCATTGGTCGAGGCCATGCTGCGGGGCGAGACGGAGTGGGAAGCGGTCGCCTCCTTCTGCGAAGCAGTCGTGCTCGCGAAGGAGGAGGCGGGCCGCGTGAGGGAGAGGACAGCGTCCTCCCTCCACACCAGCCGCAGTGGTAGACGCCCACGGCGCCGGACGTCGGCAGACGATCTCCGGCCACCGTAGGCGAGGGCATGCGGGCGGCGAGTAATGGGCGACTCGTTGTCCGACCATGGACCATGCCCGGGTCGACGGCGCGTTGTGTTCTACGCGCGCCTCAAAGAGTGTCAGCATAATGACGGGGCCCCCCTCTAGAGGGCCAAAGCCTGCCGGGGTCGCGGGACTCATAGAATTACCGTGACCCTGGAACATAAAGGGCTACTGAAGGACACCGTGGATTTTAGTCAGTACAAGTCTGACAGTCCCTCCCGCTCTGCCCTGGGTGGGAGGACTCATTTGATGATTTTACCACGTTAAAAAAAAAAAAAAAAAAAAAAAAAAAAAGAGGTTACCAGTTGGACATCGGGCGAAACCAACTACCTACCCGCAATCATACGCGCACAAAACACGTTACTGAACGTCATAGCGGCACTAGGCGCGGGCGCACAGCCAGGCGGGGGTAACCCAACCCCTTCAGTCACCCGGATGTAACAAGTTGATGCGCACGTGTCACGCTTCCGCTCAGCCACACAACGCGATCGCGAGTGCACGGCCGCCGTGGGCCTTACAGTTGTTTCGTTTGATCGTGTACCAATCATGTCGTTCTCGTACACAACGCACTACAGCCGGACGCGGTCAAGAGGGGCGTGTCGTACCGCGACGTGCTCGCGAAGGTGCGGGAGGCGGTAGACCTCACGGAGCTCGGCATCGCCGGGGGCCTCCATTACCGGGTCACTGCAACCGGGGCTCGGATGCTGGAGGTCCCCGGCGCGGCCAGTGGCCCTACCGCTGACGCTCTAGCCGAACGGCTCAGAGCGTCCTTAAACGCGGAGGAGGCCCGAGTCTCCAGACCCACCAAGCGCGCAGACGTGCGCATACTGGGTCTGGATGACTCCGTGACGGTCGAGGACGTGGTGGCCGCCGTTGCCAGGACTGGAGGGTGCCCTCCCGACCAGGTGAGGGCGGGCACCCTGCGTCCTGACTTCGCGGGGCTGCAGACCATCACGGTCGGCTGCCCCGTGTCGGCGGCCAAAAAGATACAGGAGGGCCGAAGGCTCCTAGTTGGGTGGGTGTCTGCGCAGGTGAAAGTCCTGGAGCCCAGACCCCTGAGGTGCTTCCGCTGCCAAGTGGGCAACCACGCGGCATGCGATTGCACCTCGGAGGTGGACCGCAGCGATAGGTGCTTCCGCTACGGTCAGCCCGGTCACAAGGCCGGCTCGTGCACTGCCCCGCCGCACTGCTTCGCATGTGCAGCGGCTGGAAAGCCGGCCGATCACCAGGCGGGGGGCAGTTCCTGCGCCCCACCCGCCAAAAACAGGCGCAGAGGTAGGCCCTCTGCCACCACCGTCACCGCCACTCCCGCCGCCGCCGCCGCCACTGCCGCCGCCGCCGCGGCCGTGGCTGTACCCCCGCGAGGGGCCCTGGAGGAGGCTGCAATGGACTCCGATTAATGGCCCCAATGCGCTTCCTCCAGGCGAATATCAACCACTGCGCCGCTGCTCAGGATCTCTTGCTCCAGAGCGTGGCGCAGTGGTTGATCAACGTCGCCGTGGTCGCCGAGCCGTACTTTGTCGTGCCCAGAAATGACTGGGTGGCGGACCTGGACGGTTCGGTGACCCTCATCTCGTTGGCCGCCGCCGGTACCCCGCCCCTTGATCTCGTCAAGAGAGGGCGCGGGATCGTCGCGGCACGGTTCGGGGAGATTGCCGTGGTAGGCGTTTATTTCTCCCCGAGCCGAACTCTCGCCGAGTTCCAGGACTCCTTATCGGAGCTGGGAGACGTCGTCGTCGATTTCGGTTCCCTCCCCGTGCTCGTCCTCGGGGACTTCAACGCCAAGAATGTGGCTTGGGGTTCCCGGTACACGGACCATATGCTGGACCGGGAGCTATTCCTGGAAGCCTCGATCGTGCAGGCCTGGGTGTCACCACCGGACAGGCCTGCCGACATCAACGACGAGGCGGAGTGGTTCCGGGAGGCCATGTCGGAGATCTGTGACGTGGCCATGCCCCGGGTCCGGCAAGGACGCGCCCGGCGTCAGCTGTACTGGTGGTCGCGCGAGCTAGCAGCGCTGCGCGAGGCGTGCGTTGCCGCACGACGCCGGTACTCCAGGTTCCGCAGGCGCCGCACCCGACCTCCGGATGCGGTGACTGTAGAGGCGGAGCTGTACGAGGGCTACAGGGCAGCGAAGACCATCCTCCGCGACGAGATCTGGCGGGCCAAAGAACTGGCCCGCAAGGAGATGCTGGGGACTCTGGACGGGGACCCATGGGGCCGTCCCTACAAGTGGGTGCGAGAAAAGTTCCGGCCCTGGGCTCCCCCGTTGACGCAGAGTCTCCGACCTCAGTTCGTGGAGGACGTGGTGAGCGCCCTGTTCCCATCGCGAGGGGAGCACACTCCCCCGCCCATGGCTCCGCCTTCGACGGTGCCTGGCGATGAAGCTGGCGCAAACGCGGACCACAGCGACGACGACGTCTACGACGCTCCAGAGGTGACCGAGGTAGACCTGAGAGTGGCGGTACAACGGCTCAAAGCCAAAAACACCGCCCCAGGACCCGACGGCCTGCCAGGGAAAGCCTGGGTTCTGGCCTCGGGGACTCTCGGGCCTCGACTGGGGAGGCTCTTTAGCGCGTGCTTGGAGAGGGGCCGGTTCCCGCTTCGTTGGAAGACGAGGAAACTGGTCCTCATCCAGAAGCCCGGGCGCCCTGCGGACTCTCCGTCCGCATTCCGGCCCATCGTGCTGCTCGACGAGGTGGGCAAGCTCTTTGAAAGAGTCATTGAAGACCGCCTCGTCGGGTACCTGAATCGGGTGGGTCCGGACCTTGCGGAGAGCCAGTTTGGCTTCCGCAGGGGGCGCTCGACGGTGGACGCCATCATGCGCGTGAGAGCCCTCACGACGGGGGCTGCGGTATCCCGGGGCAGGGTCGTCTTGGCGGTGTCTTTGGACATCACCAATGCCTTTAACACCCTGAGGCACTCCGGTATCACCGGGTGCCGACCTGCCTCCGTCGCACAGTCGAGGACTACCTGACGGACAGAGCCGTCATCTACCCCGGTCACCAGGGAGAATGGAACCGGCGAGAGATGTCGTGCGGTGTTCCACCGGGATCGGTCTTGGGGCCGCTCCTGCGGAACATCGGTTACGACTGGGTGCTGCGCGGCGACCTCCCTGACGGCGTCGGCGTAATATGTTACGCCGACGACACGCTCGTCCTGGCGGAGGGAGAGTCGCACCAGGCGGCGGCTGACCTGGCGACGCAAGCGGTTGCGACAGTCGTTGGAAGGATCCGGCAGTTGGGACTCGAAGTGGCGCTGCACAAAACAGAGGCCATGTGTTTTCATGGCCGTCTGAACGCGCCACGGTCTGAGTCCCACATAACGGTGGGAGGGGTTCGCATCGGCGTCGGGAGAACGATGAAGTACCTGGGACTCGTCCTCGACAGCCGGTGGAACTTCAAGGAGCATTTCCTTCGTTTGGCCCCAAAGCTGAACCGGGCAGCAGCCGCCCTCAGGCGACTCCTGCCCAATCTCAGCGGGCCAAACGCCTCCTGCCGGAGGCTATACGCCGGTGTCGTGCGGTCCATGGCCCTCTACGGGGCCCCCGTGTGGGCCCTAAACATTAGGACGCGACCACTGAAGCTGGTCGCATGCCAGAGGGTCATGGCTATCCGGATGATCCGAGGATACCGTACGATCGCCGGCGAATCGGCCAACCTCCTTGCCGGATTGCTGCCCTGGGATCTGGAGGCGACTGCCCTCCAGCGCGTCTATGAGTGGCGCGTGGAGGCGCAGCGCCGGGGCGAATCCCTGCTGCCTCGACAAGTCGAGGCGCGGCGGGAAGAGCTCCGGCGCGATCTCAGGGCAGTATGGAGGGAACGACTGTCGCAACCGAGGTCCGGGCACGCCGCAATCGCGGCGGTAAGACCCCTCTTTGAGGAGTGGCTGGATAGGCGTCACGGCGTCCTGACCTACCGCGTGACGCAGGTCCTCACCGGACACGGAAGTTTCGGGAGGTACCTGTGTCATATGGGGAAGGAGGAAACGCCTGGGTGTCACCACTGCGAGGACCGCCCGGAGGACACGGTGGAGCATACGGTGCAGGACTGCCCCGCTTGGGCAGAGCACCGCCGTGTCCTCACGGCGGCGATAGGCGGAGACCTCTCGCACCCGGCATTGGTCGAGGCCATGCTGCGGGGCGAGACGGAGTGGGAAGCGGTCGCCTCCTTCTGCGAAGCAGTCATCCTCGCGAAGGAGGAGGCGGGCCGCGTGAGGGAGAGGACAGCGTCCTCCCTCCACCCCAGCCGCAGTGGTACACGCCCACGGCGCCGGACGTCGGCAGACGATCTCCGGCCTCCGTAGGCGCGGGCATGCGGGCGGCGAGTAATGGGCGACTCGCTGTCCGACCATGGACCATGCCCGGGTCGACGGCGCGTTGTGTTCCACGCGCGCCTCAAAGAGTGTCAGCATAATGACGGGGCCCCCCTCTAGAGGGCCAAAGCCTGCCGGGGTCGCGGGACTCATAGAATTACCGTGACCCTGGAACATAAAGGGCTACTGAAGGACACCGTGGATTTTAGTCAGTACAAGTCTGACAGTCCCTCCCGCTCTGCCCTGGGTGGGAGGACTCATTTGATGATTTTACCACGTTAAAAAAAAAAAAAAAAAGCCTGCAAATGTGATGGAAAATGTTTTCATCAGTTAATCACTATACAATCGCCGTACGGCCAGGTTAGGTGCGTACCCCTACCTGCCAAAGTATTTATCAATGAGCGCACGACGTACGCGCGGGCGGCGGGGCGGCGCGGGGGACCGCGCGGTGAGCATGTTATAGTGCGGACAACCAGGTAACATAACAAGCTTATAACTTTGTGATTTTTCATGATACAGTTTTGAAATTTTGTACATAGATTCTATACACAAAAATACTAGACACGTGTTTCGGCTTTCGCATATACTAAAACTAACGTTGTATAATTATAATAATGAAACATTAATTGCGACCATATCCAACCTCTGCTGCGCTGCTAGCAAATACTGCCGCAGACGTGTTCTGAACGTGTGTATGGTGCACAGTACCCGTAATGGTGGGGGAATATTACTCCACACTTTAGATGCAGCGTATCGGAAACTACCTCTGAAAGCTGCTGTCCTATGAGACTGTGTCGATAATTGCTGCGCACAGAGCCTAGGTGCGCACTCCCGTCTACTAGCCATCCAGCTTAACTTGTCGTACAGATATTTCAGCTTCGCAGTCTTAATAACACCAAAAAGAAGACACGCTAGGTGTAACTTTCGCCTCGACTTCATTTTGAGCATACAGTGTTTGTTCAGATAAGGGGTGACATGACTTCTAGGGGGAACCGAGTAACAGAATCGAGCACAGGCATTTTGGACTCTTTGTATAAGGCTATCCGTACGAGCCAGCAAACGTGGGCCGTAAACCGTATCAGCGTAGTTTAGTTTAGATAGTACAAGGGTTTCGACTAACTGTTCGCGAAGCCTTTCGGACAGGTAAGGCCTCATTTCGTAAAGCAGTTTCAGGCGGTAAAAACAATTTTTTACGGAGTTAGCGACGTGTTTCTCAAATCTAAGGCTGCTGTCCATAAACAACCCTAGGTTCCGCGCCTCTTTAACTCGCTCAATAGGCTCACCCATTAGAGTCAGATTAAGGCTTACAGGTAGCTTTTTTACTTGATGCCTCGTACCAAACAACATATACTTGGTTTTCAACGGGTTTAAGGCTAAACAGTTCTCATCCGACCAGGTGACGATTCTTTCCAGGTCGTCATTTAGATCTTTAATAGCTGAGTCAATAACGTCAGGCTTAAAGGATAAATACAATTGCACATCGTCAGCATAAATATGGTATTTGCATTTCTGCAGACACTTTATTATGTCTGCACAATATAAAATAAAAATAATCGGACCTAAGATTGATCCCTGAGGAACTCCTCTTTCTATAGAAGCAAGGGCCGAAGTCAGGGCAGTACCGTCCGCCAAACGTAATTCCACGAGTTGTTTTCTGTTACCGAGGTAGCTATGGAACCACTGGATTGCATTGTTGTCAAAACCGTAGTATTTTAACTTAGACAATAACAGTGAGGCATTTATGCAATCAAATGCACGGGAAAAATCAAGTAGCACCATAAGTGTACACATGCCCTTATCTTGGGCAGACAAAATGTTATCGGTAACGTCCAGCAACGCCGTAGAAGTACCGCGCTGTTTCCCGAATCCAGATTGTAGGTCAGGAAACACTTCGTTCTCTTCTAAAAACTTGGTTAATTGACGGCATACTACCCTCTCCATTACCTTTGAAAGACAGGGCAGAATACTGATAGGCCGCAAGTCTTTAACCTCTATAGGGTTTGGATTCTTTGGTAGAGGTCTAACTGTAGCAATTTTCCATTGGCAGGGAAACTTAGCTGTCCATATGGAGCAATTAATCATATCAGTGATAGTCGCTAAGGTGTAAGGCAAAGTAAGGGTAAGCATACTTAAGGTTACGTTGTCGTAACCTTCAGCATTTGACTTTAGGTCAGAGATTATGCGGGAGACATCATTTTGGTCTACCGGAGCAAGTGTGAAAGTTGCTTCACTATATTTGTTGGTCTCATAAAATGAAATAAGCGAAGTGCTAGCTACTGGGTTTCCAGGGACAGTCAAAAAAGTGTTATTTATAAGGTCTGGGTTTCTGAAATGTGAGGGAAGGTCTTTTCTTTGGTTAGAGGGTGCAAACGTGGATTTAATGTTCTTCCATAGTAATTTTGGATCTTTCATTTTATTATTTATATTGTGTCTGAAGTATGCAATTTTTTCATAATACAAGAAACTTTCAACTAAGGATTTTAACTGTTTGTAGTTTTTTTTTTTTTTTGATCTGATTTACTATACCTATACTTGCCTAGTGCATTGTCCCGTAACTGCATCATAAATTTAATAGTGTCCGTAATCTAAGGATATGATAATTCCTTAATAGTGCAGGTTTTTAGTGGTGCGTGGACATCAAACAACGATATTATGCAGTGATTAAAAGTATCAACCATGTCATTAATATCGGTTAGTTCAGAAACACGCTCAATGTTTGATTGTGTCAAACCCATATAGAAACTACACATGTCTTTAATCGGTCTAAATCTGGTTACGTATGGTATAAACTTGTCCCGCTTCACATGAAATTCGCTGACTAAAATGGAGTGGCCAGTAATCGAACCTAAGGATTCCACTGTCGTATACCTAGGCCTTAGGTCTGTGCATAGTAGGTCGATCAGAGTTTCACTCGTATCTGTGAAATGAGTCGGCATCGTGACTAGCTGATCGAGACTCGTGTAATTTAAAAATTCTTGCACCTTTTTAGTTTTAGTCTCGCTTACGTTGAGCATATTTACATTAAAATCGCCGAGCAAAATGTAATGATCGCAATTTCCCAGTGTGGTAATGGAATTCGTAATGGCATCCAGGAAGAGGTCAATATCAAACCAAGGTGGTCTGTACGCTGTACCAATGGCAATTTTTTTCCCGGTTAGCGAGATTGTCAGCCACATCTGTTCGACTGAATCGAACTTGGGATCAGCCGTGCCAGAACAGATACGCGCGCTCAGGCCCCGGCGCAGATAAAAACCAACACCCCCACCACGCCCCGCGCGAACAGCCGACGGCCGCGGAGTGTGACGTAAGCGGTAGCCAGGGACAATAGGCGCGCGCCCCTCCTCGCCCGCTCGAAGCCAAGTCTCGTTTATTGCCATAATATCGAAACTATGCCTGACCATTGCGCAAATTAAATCGTCATAGCCTGTTCCCAGAGACCCTGCGTTGAGGAAGCTAACTTTAAAATATCTACCACTTTTAGGCATCATGACCATATTGAAAAAAGACTACTAAAGTTATCATTTGATTTGCTACGACCTGTGTTACGTATTCATTCGAAATTATCTCAGTTATGACTAAAAAGAAAAATGGTATAAACCCTAGCATTATTGGGTCAAAAAGAAAAATGGTATAGGTATTTTTAAATATTGAATTGTAGATACGTGTAATTATATATAGGAGTCTGAATAGGTTTGAAATTCTCGCTTGTGATGTTTGTATGTTGATGTAAATAACAAGTAATGTAATACGTGTATGTTGAAACCGGTTAATGAGCCCACTGAGTTGCGCCGCCGTGTGACAAACAGCTGCGACGATTAACAAAGACACTAGACAATAATTATTGTACCACGACAGTTTTGCGACATTCAATATACATGCCATAGGTACGTTAAAAGCTAAAAACACGCAGCATAAATTAATCGAAAAAAAAACAGAAATAAAAAAGTGTATGAGAACAATTAAAAAACAACATTTAGGACAACATGTGGCCGTCGGTAACTGACAGTAGTGTGGGTTCAAATACGCGCTGTATATCAGCGTCGCAGCTGATTTGGAAAGTGGCGTCTCCGGGTTTGCAACGGGCAAGAATACGGCCTCGTTTGCACCACACAAATTGCCACCCGAGCCGTCCCCCAGCCTCTCGCGCCTTCCGAAATAACTCCCGATTCTGTTTAGTTAGACGCTCGTTGACGTAAAACCGCGCTGGCGGACCAGGCATACCGAGATCAGCAGAAGTCAAACCACGACGTACTCGTGCGGCCTCCAACATCTCGTTGCGTAGATCACGGCGCGCAAGGCGCACGACGAGAAAGCGCGGGCGGGACTCCACCGGCGCTGGCTGCGTTGCATTTATACGTCTTCCTCCCAATCGCTCGGCGCTCACAATATCGCGCGTCTCAAGATTTAAGCCCATCTTTGACGCCACCAACATAGCCGTATGTACAGGGTTTTCACCACTCGTCTCAGGCAAGTTTGATATCTGTATGTCGGTGGCTAGTAGCTCCTGATCGCGAACATTTATGTCGCTCCGCAACTGGGCAATTAAATGATGCACATCCGCCGATACCGGGGTGTGCCCAGATTTTTGGTTCTCCATATTGGCCACTCTTTCCTCCAAACTGCTCATACGGTCATTTGTGGACTTTAGGGAAGATCTCAGGTCAGCCAAGTCATTTCGCAGTAACTGAAACTCACTCCGTACCGTGTTAATAAATTCTTCCTTGAACTTCCTCAGCTCGGACGTGATGTCTTTGGAGAGTTCATGTGTCGCAGCAGAAGCAGTGGTGTTAATTCTTTTATCCACGTGATTAACCATGCTCTCGTCCAGTGGTCCTTTAGCGTGCCCTCGTACTGGCGTTTCGGACCGGTTGTCCTTTACTTGGTTTTTTTTGCACTCCGGGCAGTGCCACGGAGATGCTATGGGACCTATTTGGTTCAACCCAGCACACTGACGGTGATAGCAACACGCGCATTTGTCGCATTTAGCGGCATCTGCCGACGCGAGAAATTTACCGCAGGCACCGCACTTGACCATCGCGAAGTACTCGATCTTATTTGTTCGATCGATCTTCAAGCAGTTCGCTTTGGAATCGATAGATGGCGCTGTTTTCAATATCTGCGTTTTCGGTAATTGCTATGGTGTTATGGTAACTTATGACACCACAAGATGTAAAGCAGCAACTATGCCAAGATGCGCAAACACTGAAGCTATGTCACAGAGTATTTTCAGTCACTGAGCAGAACGTCTGTTATTATTCTTATATATCGGGTAGAAGAATAGCAGTACCAGAATGGTGTGGAGTTTTTTATGTTTTATAGTTTGTACACAGCACTGAACTGAAGGATAATAGCGTCACTTGTTAGTTGCACTTGCTAATGACTTTTCAAAGTATAGTTTTTGTAAATAAATTGCTTGTTTTTTTTTTTAGGGACTTAAGAAATATTTCGATACTGTCACTCGACAAAAGGTCCACCGTCACTGAAAGGATTTAATACAAACAGGTCTTTCACTAATACATTGCTCTGTAAAATAATCCTGTTACTTTTTAGTTTGTAATTAGTTACAGAAACTGATTTAGTTGTAGTTTCAAATTATAAATTGAGTTATTGATCATTAAAATCGTATTCGGCGCCATCTTCCACAATATTGTGGAATGTTGCCTCAAAACAAATCTTAGTGTTAAATGAGCATTGTTAAAATCCCAATTGTCAAATATTTGCTTATCTTAATTTTAACTATAGTTCTAGCTAAAGACTTTCGTTTAATAAATTAATCTTCAGAAGATCTTATCACGAACTATCTCAGTACTAGTTAATACAGAGACCATTAGATGGCGCTTATCTATTCTGTCAATCGATACAGATCATTGTAATAATTGTACTTGCAACCCACAGATGGCACAATCAATATAATGAAGGATGAGACATTTAGTTATTAATTAAATTAACTAATATTCTTAGCAGATAGACGGTGACATATACAATAACTAGCTTTTGCCCGCGGCTTCGTTCGCGTGGATGTCGAAAAATATCCGACGGGAACGTACTACTGGGATTAAAAAGTAACCTACAGGTTAATCCAGGTTATAAACGATCTGTGTGCCAAATATTATCCCAATGCGTGCAGCCCTGTTTGTGCAAACCGGAACATACATCCAAACAAACTGACCAAAATTCTAAAAACTATATTTTTTACATCAGACTCGAATATTCAATGTAAGGTTTGATTTCTTTACTATTTATTTTACTACGTCCGCGTAGAGTTTAAACTCTATTTTTCTACATAATTATGAATTACTAGCTTCTAACAGCGGATTCGCCCGCGTGGATGTCTAAAAATATCCCACCCGAACAAACATAGTTACTTACCTTCATCCGCTGAGACACGTATAAATTAATTTTCAATTGTCGGCCTAAACACAAAATTTGAATATCCTAACTTCAAAACTGACGGACTTTCAAATAAACTTCCATCCCCTATTTTACCCCTTTATTAGTGGAATTCTCAAAAATCCTTTCTTAGTGGATACTTACTCTTCACAAAGAACACACCCTCCAAGTTTCATGTCTCTAAGACCAGCGGTTTGGGCTGTGTGTTGATATCACCCAGTCAGTCAGTCAGTTTACCATTTTATTTATATAGATGGTAATGTAATACAAAGAAGGAACATGGATGGGTTTTAGTCAGTACAAGTCTGACACTCCCTTCCGCTCCGCCCAGAGTGGGGGGGGTCATTTGATGATTTCCCATCCGAAAAAAAAAAAAAAAAAAAAAAAAAAAAACTTAAATGAAAATAAAACTAACAGGTATAAATAGTGAACGTAAACTAGCCAAAACTTACCTATCAGTATCTAAAAATCTATGCGGACCTACTACTACTTCACCTAAAAATAAATAAAATGTAAACTATTAATAATTGTAATTTGAACGAATATTTAAACACTACCAAAATAACTAATACCTATTTTATAAAATAACAACAAAAGGAATCTAAAAATAAATTATCAAAGACTAAAAGTCGCGCTGATAAGCACGGTTTGTTAATATCAATTAAGTATTGTCTGTCAATAAGGTCGAACGCTCTGAACGTCTATTCGCATCAACAGGCAAAAATTGTTTTTTTTTTTTGGTATTGGCATCTCGCAGTTCAGCCTCTGAGGCTGGCTTCTGCTTAACCGGACAAATCCTGTGGATGCCTTGAAATTAAGGCCTCCAGCCAGAGCATGAAGCTCGCGCTCGGACGCCTCGCCTTTTTATACCTTCGGCCGCGAGACGCGTCGAGCGCGGCGACCGATTCTCGGACCTTTCATCAAACGAGTCCTCCCACTCAGGGCAGAGCGGGAGGGACTGTCAGACTTGTACTGACTAAAATCCACGGTGTCCTTCAATAGCCCTTTATGTTCCAGGGTCACGGTAATTCTATGAGTCCCGCGACCCCGGCAGGCTTTGGCCCTCTAGAGGGGGGCCCCGTCATTATGATGACACTCTTTGAGGCGTGCGTGGAACACAACGCGCCGTCGACCCGGGCATGGTCCATGGTCGGACAGCGAGTCGCCCATTACTCGCCGCCCGCATGCCCGTGCTTACGGTGGCCGGAGATCGTCTGCCGACGTCCGGCGCCGTGGGCGTCTACCACTGCGGCTGGGGTGGAGGGAGGACGCTGACCTCTCCCTCATGCGGCCCGCCTCCTCCTTCGCGAGCATGACTGCTTCGCAGAAGGAGGCGACCGCTTCCCACTCCGTCTCGCCCCGCAGCATGGCCTCGACCAATGCCGGGCGCGAGAGGTCTCCGCCTATCGCCGCCGTGAGGACATGGCGGTGCTCTGCCCAATCCTGCACCGTATGCTCCACCGTGTCCTCCGGGCGGTCCTCGCAGTGGTGACACCCAGGCGTTTCCTCCTTCCCCATATGACACAGGTACCTCCCGAAACTTCCGTGTCCGGTGAGGACCTGCGTCACGCGGTAGGTCAGGACGCCGTGATGCCTATCCAGCCACTCCTCAAAGAGGGGTCTTACCGCCGCGATTGCGGCGTGCCCGGACCTCGGTTGCGACAGTCGTTCCCTCCATACTGCCCTGAGATCGCGCCGGAACTCTTCCCGCCGCGCCTCGACTTGTCGAGGCTGCAGGGATTCGCCCCGGCGCTGCGCCTCCACGCGCCACTCATAGACGCGCTGGAGGGCAGTCGCCTCCAGATCCCAGGGCAGCAATCCGGCAAGGAGGTTGGCCGATTCATCGGCGATCGTGCGGTATCCTCGGATCATCCGGATAGCCATGACCCTCTGGCATGCGACCAGCTTCAGTGGTCGCGTCCAAATGCTTAGGGCCCACACGGGGGCCCCGTAGAGGGCCATGGACCGCACGACACCGGCGTACAGCCTCCGGCAGGAGGCGTTTGGCCCGCTGAGATTGGGCAGGAGTCGCCTGAGGGCGGCTGCTGCCTGGTTCAGCTTTGGGGCCAAACGCAGGAAATGCTCCTTGAAGTTCCACCGGCTGTCGAGGACGAGTCCCAGGTACTTCATCGTCCTCCCGACGCCGATGCGAACCCCTCCCACCGTTATGTGGGACTCAGACCGTGGCGCGTTCAGACGGCCATGAAAACACATGACCTCTGTTTTGTGCAGCGCCACTTCGAGTCCCAACTGCCGGATCCTTCCAACGACTGTCGCAACCGCTTGCGTCGCCAGGTCGGCCGCCGCCTGGTGAGAATCTCCCTCCGCCAGGACGAGCGTGTCGACGCCGTCAGGGAGGTCGCCGCGCAGCACCCAGTCGTAACCGATGTTCCACAGGAGCGGCCCCAAGACCGATCCCTGTGGAACACCGCACGACATCTCTCGCCGGTTCCATTCTCCCTGGTGACCGGGGTAGATGACGGCTCTGTCCGTCAGGTAGTCCTTGACTGTACGACGGAGGCAGGTCGGCACCCGGTGATACCGGAGTGCCTCCCTGATGCAACTCCAGGGCAGGGTGTTAAAGGCATTAGTGATGTCCAAAGACACCGCCAAGACGACCCTGCCCCGGCATACCGCAGCCCCCGTCGTGAGGGCTCTCACGTGCATGATGGCGTCCACCGTCGAGCGCCCCCTGCGGAAGCCAAACTGTCTCTCCGCATGGTCCGGACCCACCCGATTCAGGTGCCGTCGGGTCCTGGGGCGGTATTTTTGGCTTTGAGCCGTTGTACCGCCACTCTCAGGTCTACCTCGGTCACCTCTGGAGCGTCGTAGACGTCGTCGTCGCTGTGGTCCGCGTTTGCGCCAGCTTCACCGCCAGGCACCGTCGAAGGCGGAGCCATGGGTGGGGGAGTATGCTCCCCTCGCGATGGGAACAAGGCGCTCACCACGTCCTCCACGAACTGAGGCCGGAGACTCTGATTCTCGGACCTTATACAAAAATAATCCTTATAGCATGATTCAGTATTCACACGCGATGGCTTATTATTAGCGTATTTCATGTATAACTTTGGTGTTTCTATACCGATTTCTATGATTCTTTTTATGGAATATGTTAATAATATTAACTTTTTTAATTAGGGATGACTGAGAGTGTTATAAACGTAAGAGTAGACAAATATAATCAGAAAGCTTCGAACTGATAAGCTATCGAGAGTTACACGTGATATTGTGAGTCAACCATAAAAGATAGACATATGCTGTCGTGGGATATTTTTTATATAATTTTAAGGAGAACATTTCCGTCGTACATGATTTCTGTGTAGCTTTAACCATTAAGGTTGCACACGCGACGGAAGCTTAAAAAATGGAGTAACTTCTCCCGTTTTCCCAACATTTCCCTTCACTGCTCTGCTCCTATTGATTGTAGCGTGATGAAAAGTATATTATAACCAACTCAGGAGTATGAAAAATAATTGTACCAAGTTTCGTTAAAATCCGTCGAGTAGTTTTTGTTTCTATAACGGTTATATAGACAGACAGACAGACAGACAGACAGACAAAAATTTTACTGATTGCATTTTTGGCATCAGTATCGATCCCTAATCACCCCCTGATAGTTATTTTGGAAATATATTTCATGTACAGAATTGACCTCTCTACAGATTTATTATAAGTATATACAAGGTGTTGCTTTGCATCCTCGTCAAAATTCAGGAGGTTGTCTTAAAAGACGTAAATAATCAATATAAATTACGGAACCTGGTCAATAATAATAAACGCTGTTTTTTTTTGTTGTTTAAATTTGACACTAATTCAGAATGAAGCTCTTCGCAAAAGAGGAGAATCACCCGTCGCCTTTCATGGCGCGAGGCACCGCCCACTTACAACTACGACACACAAACATGCGGATAGCACGTGCGCGCTTTATACCTACAGTGACCGATACCTGCAATGATTTATCCTAGTTCGAACTCGAAAATCGCTTTCGTTATTGTCATAAATTTCGCTTAATAATTAATTCATTTTTAAGTATCATAAGAATGCGGAAATCTTACTAATAAAAGTAGTACTAGTGCCCCAAAGAAAAGTTCACTGACCTACTGTAAGTACGGTGGTTATCAGCTGATTAACAAAATGTTAGTTTTGTTATGGCGTTTTATTGCAATTCTGCTGAATGAACAATCCTAAAATTGGTAATCTTAGATTTTAATAATAAAAACATGTAACAATCCTACTACCTACCGGTAAGATTTAGGTAAGTATAACCTGAGGCGCACAGCTGTTTGTTGGCTATGTTGCTACTTGTTGCATAGATAAGCGCGCGCGCTCGTATTTACCTAAATGCGCCGAGTACGCATTGTAGGTAAACACAGCCCAAGGTTTTCGTACCGTTATGATTTTGTTTTTAGTTGTGGATTGAATTTGGAAATTGAAATTGGTTGATTTTAAATTTTCCTTCCTACTTAACGGGCTTAGGACCGGCAAAAACACCTTAGACCGATCTACTAAATCTAAAATGTGCTAGTTATGTAGGCATGTGGCGGTAATTTTGTTTGATAGGTATTATTGGCGTAGTTAAAAATTTGAAATCAACTTATTTACACTAATAAAATTGATTTAGCTAACGTATTTACAAATAAATAAATTACCTACTTAGGTTACCTGGAGGTATTGTTCAAAGTTTCCACCACCACACTCTAGGCACAGTCTAGCACGACGTCGCTGATTATCTTTCAGTTTACGCAACACTAACACATTCGTTTTTAAAGTGTCGAAAGCACTGATCACTCTTGCACGTAATTCTGTTACACTTGTGACTTCCTCCGTGTACACTAACCTTTTAACGTCTCCCCACAAATAAAAGTCCAGGGGCGTCAGGTCCGGAGAACGCGGTGGCCAGGCCACAGGTCCACCGCGGCCGATCCACTGGTTGCCAAACCTTTCATTCAAGTACTCGCGTACTTGCCGAAGGCGACAGGCAGGGCTTCGCTGCCGCGAGCTTGAGCATGCCTTGGAACGTCAAACTGCCGATGATCTCGCAGTCTCTGCGTAGCAGCCAGCATAAGGCTCTGTGATGGGGGTTCCCGATTGGGAAACAGTTCCGCGAACAGCTGGACGGCTCGACGTAGGCTGTCTCCGCTGATGGCATACAAGCGGACCATTTCCACCAACTCAACATTGGAGTAATTGTCCGTCATCTTGCACTACATACGAGTACACGGGGAGCGTAATTTGCATGCACATGCACACGGCTCGCCGGTTTTTATTGCACTGACCGCGGGGCCGGGGTGCGGTTGGGCGGAGTTTAGGGAATACGAAATTATTGAATGAACGTTTGCGTTTGTTTGTGTGTGAGAATTGGCGGTTTAGGGCTAGTATTAGACAGGTCGCGTTTTAATACGGGTGGTGTTACACTTACTATTTCCGATAATAAGAAAAAAAATACCTACTCATTTTATTATTGATTCGGGTCGAGAATCATTAGTATAGTGACCTCCTTGAATTTGACGAGGATGCAAAGCAACACCTTGTATATATAGATATAGATATAGATAAATTATAACAACAACAATATTGAGCTTTGTTCATGGCTAATTGTCCTGCACTATGTGTGATATTTGAGGAATACTCTAAAGAAATTCCTACTGTCAAGAACCGGTATCTACATAAATATTATCGTCCTTCACAGTATTTCTTTATATACAATGTTTTTCACTAATTGGGAAGCGGGCACTAAAACAAACAGCCCAGTTGGAGAGCTTACACGTGAGCAAGCCATATAAACTGGCCGTGGGAGAAACAGTCTTGCTGCAAATCAACTCCAGCAAATTTCAGAGTTTGTCCCTGTAACTTACCTTGATTGGGAACTGCAATCTTTTAAATCCAAACGGAAGGTCATTTGGTATCAATGGTATACGCGGCACGAAGACTGTTTCTCCTCTGGCAGATCCAGTTAGGTTTTGGCCTCAATAACATTACTTTACTTAACATTACTTTACCAATTTTTTTTTTTATATGCATGACTGATAATATGCCTTGACCTTTTTCTAAAATTATACATTTCTCTTACATATAATCTTGTTACACGTACACTGAATATGACTGAAAACGGCTAAATAAATAATATTTTATCAATATTAATTTTTTTGTTTCACTGATTTCACCATTTTTTTTTTTTTTTTTTTTTTTTTATCGTGGTAAAATCATCAAATGAGTCCTCCCACCCAGGGCAGAGTGGGAGGAACTGTCAGACTTGTACTGACTAAAATCCACGGTGTCCTTCAATAGCCCTTTATGATCCAGGGTCACGGTTATTCTATAAGTCCCGCGGCCCCGGCAGGCTTTGGTCCTCTAGAGGGGGGCCCCGTCGTAATGCTGACACTCTTTGAGGCGCGCGTGGGACACAACGCGCCGTCGACCCGGGCATGGTCCATGGTCGGACAGCGAGTCGCCCATTACTCGCCGCCCGCAAGCCCGCGCCTACGGTGGCCTGGGATCGTCTGCCGACGTCCGGCGCCGTGGGCGTCTACCACTGCGGCTGGGGTGGAGGGAGGACGCTGTCCTCTCCCTCACGCGGCCCGCCTCCTCCTTCGCAAGCATGACTGCTTCGCAGAAGGAGGCGACCGCTTCCCACTCCGTCTCGCCCCGCAGCATGGCCTCGACCAATGCCGGGCGCGAGAGGTCTCCGCCTATCGCCGCCGTGAGGACACGGCGGTGCTCTGCCCAAGCGGAGCAGTCCTGCACCGTATGCTCCACCGTGTCCTCCGGGCGGTCCTCGCAGTGGTGACACCCAGGCGTTTCCTCCTTCCCCATCAGACACAGGTACCTCCCGAAGCTTCCGTGTCCGGTGAGGACCTGTGTCATGCGGTAGGTCAGGACGCCGTGACGCCTATCCAGCCACTCCTCAAAGAGGGGTCTTACCGCAGCGATTGCGGCGTGCCCGTGATTTCACCATTTATGATCGCTCTGGCACCAATTATGATTGCTCTGGTCGCGAAATTTTTTGAACTTAAATATTGTATTAAATAGTGTAAATTGAAGGCCAATAACAAAAATGTACTATTTGAATATCATTATTTTTAATGAGATACATAATTACTATTAAATATCAATATCTGAAAAGCACCAGAGCGATCACATGAATACGCCCGTTTTGGAGATTGACCCACAGGCGTGATGTTATGTTATGGTGTTGTGTAAACAATTAACATCCAAGCGATTGCAGCAATCACGACAGATTTGCTGTCTATTATTGACGAGTTCCATTGATATCTCCGAAGATCAGCATCAGATCTTCACCAAATTTAAACGAGACCACTGCGGAATAATATTTGTCCAAACAAAAAACAGAATCATCAAAATCGGTTCACAATTGGCGAAGAAATCGCTGAACATACACACAAAAAAAAAAAAACAAATTCCTCCTCCTTTTGGAAGTCGGTTAAAAATCATCTTTATCTATCAAACTTGAACACGTAAACAAAGTTTCATGTCCGTGCTACTAACCGTTGAAGAGTTCTCTCTTGAGGAGACGATCCTGGATGCAGGATTAAGGAATGTCTGTTATAAAAATGTGTTGTCACCAGAACCAAAGGTGTGTGCAAAATTTCAGCTCAATCGGTTGTACAAAATTGAGTTCCATTCCACCCGTACAAACATAGTACCTTCACCCCCCTTTTTAACCCTTCGGGGATAGAATTATCAAAAACGCCGAGACACGTATAAATTAATTTTCAATCGTCAGCCTAAACACAAAATTTGAAGATCCTAACTTCAAAACTGACAGACTTTCATACAAACTTGCATCCCCAATTTTACCCCTTTAGGGGTGGAATTCCCAAAAATACTTCCTTAGTGGAAACCTTCTCTTCATAAAGAACACACCCTCCAAGTTTCATGTCTCTAAGACCAGCGGTTTGGGCTGTGTGTTGATATATCACCCAGTCAGTCAGTCAGTCAGTCAGTTTATCATTTTATATATATTACTAGCTTATGCCCGCGGCTTCGCCCGCGTGGAGTTAGGGAATTGCCCACGGGATCTTACTTCTGGAATAATAAGTAATCTATGTATCTATCTATAATACATACATAGATTTACATGTACTTGCTTATAACTTGCAATCTATACATATAAAATTCAAAGTCCTGACTGACTGACTGACTGACTTATATATCAACGCACAGCCCAAACCGCTGGTCCTAGAAACATGAAATTTGGACAGTGTACTCTTTGTAACGAGTAAGTATACATTAAGAAAGGGTTTTTCGAAATTCCACCCCTAAGAGGGTGAAATGGGGTGTATAATTTTCTGTGAAACTTTTTATTCCCTGAGTCGATTGACTTGAAAATTTGTGTATTTACTCTTCAGTTAAAATTATGAGACACGTGTATCACAGTTTTTCCTAAATCATCCCCCAATTTAAAATTAAACGTCCTGACTGGCTGACTGATATATCAACCCCCAGCCCAAACCACTAATCCTAGAGACATGAAATTTGGACGGTGAATTGTTTGTGAAGAGTAAGTATCCACTAAGAAAGAATTTTTGGGAATTTCACCCCTAAAGGGGTAAAATAGGGGATGGAAGTTTGTATGAAAGTCTGTCAGTTTTGAAGTTAGGATCTTAAAATTTTGTGATAAGGCTGACGATTGAAAATTAATTTATACGTGTCTCGGCGTTTTTGATAATTCTACCCCCGAAGGGTTAAAAAGGGGGGTGAAGATACTATGTTTGTTCGGGTGAAATGCAACTAAAATTTTGTACAACCGATTGAGCTGAAATTTTGCACAAACCTTTGGTTCTGGTAACAATACATTTTTATGACAAACATTCCTTAATCCTGCAGCCAGGATCGTCTCCTCAAGAGAGAACTCTTCAGCGGTTAGTAGCATGGCCACGAAACTTTGTTTACGCGTTCAAGTTTGATAGATAAAGATGATTTTATCATTAATCTTTAATCTTCTTTCTTTCTTCTTCTTTTTTTCTTTATATAAAATGGTAAACTGACTGACTGACTGGGTGATATATCAACGCACAGCCCAAACCGCTGGTCCTAGAAACATGAAATTTGGACAGTGTACTCTTTGTGACGAGTAAGTATACACTAAGAAAGGGTTTTTCGAAATTCCACCCCTAAGAGGGTGAAATGGGGTGTATAATTTTCTGTGAAACTTTTTATTCCCTGAGTCGATTGACTTGAAAATTTGTGTATTTACTCTTCAGTTAAAATTATGAGACACGTGTATCACAGTTTTTCCTAAATCATCCCCCAATTTAAAATTAAACGTCCTGACTGGCTGACTGATATATCAACCCCCAGCCCAAACCACTAATCCTAGAGACATGAAATTTGGACGGTGAATTGTTTGTGAAGAGTAAGTATCCAGTAAGAAAGAATTTTTGGGAATTTCACCCCTAAAGGGGTAAAATAGGGGATGGAAGTTTGTATGAAAGTCTGTCAGTTTTGAAGTTAGGATCTTAAAATTTTGTGATAAGGCTGACGATTGAAAATTAATTTATACGTGTCTCGGCGTTTTTGATAATTCTACCCCCGAAGGGTTAAAAAGGGGGGTGAAGATACTATGTTTGTTCGGGTGAAATGCAACTAAAATTTTGTTCAACCGATTGAGCTGAAATTTTGCACAAACCTTTGGTTCTGGTGACAATACATTCTTATGACAAACATTCCTTAATCCTGCAGCCAGGATCGTCTCCTCAAGAGAGAACTCTTCAGCGGTTAGTAGCATGGCCACGAAACTTTGTTTACGCGTTCAAGTTTGATAGATAAAGATGATTTTATCATTAATCTTTAATCTTCTTTCTTTCTTCTTCTTTTTTTCTTTATATAAAATGGTAAACTGACTGACTGACTGGGTGATATATCAACGCACAGCCCAAACCGATGGTCCTAGAGTCATGAAACTTGGAGGGTGTGTTCTTTGTGAAGAGTAAGTATCCACTAAGAAAGGATTTTTGGGAGTTCCACCTCTAAAGGGGTAAAATAGGGGATGGAAGTTTATATGAAAGTACGTCAGTTTTGAAGTTAGGATCTTCAAATTTTGTGTTTAGGCTGACGACTGAAAATTTGAATTCCCTATAGATCCTTTCTTAGTGGAAACCTTCTCTTCACAAAGAACACACCCTCTAAGTTTCATGTCTCTAGAACCAGCGGTTTGGGCTGTGCGTTGATATATCACCCAGTCAGTCAGTCAGTCAGTTTACCATTTTGTATATATAGATGTGTATCAGTTTTTCCAAAATCATCACCCAATATAGTTAAATAGGGCTTCAAAGCTCACGTAGAAGGGCGCATGCCGCGCAGCGTTGCATGGGGCGTGCGGGGCGTGGGAGTATTTACCTATTACTAAGTAGATAGGATTTTTCTGAGGTAGACGTGTCTGTGAATATAGTTTATTCCACCGATTTTCGCGTTGGCTCGCGATACGGGACATTGATATTAAATATTATGTCAAAGTATTATGTCTATAAATAGATTCCTAATAAATCATTTGTTTGGTGTCCCGGTGTCCAATCTCAAACCAAGATATTTCACATATTATGTAATTTAATTGATATTACTATGAACAAATGTTTGCAATAGCAAGTACACGTAAATCTATGTATGTACTATACATAGATAGATTACTTATTATCCCAGAAGTAAGATTCCGTGGGCAGTTCCCGAACTCCACGCGGGCGAAGCCGCGGGCAGAAGCTGTTATTATTATAAAGTTATATCAATTAAATTAGATACGTGAAATATTGATACCTTGGTTTGAGATTGGACATCGGATTTACTGGATTTTATCTGAAGAGTATGTTAACAAATTTTCAAGTCAATCGACCCCGAGAGTAAAAAGTTTCACAGAAAATTCAACACCCCATTTCACCCTCTAAGGGGTAGGAATTTCGAAAAACTGATACTAACTCTTCACAAAGAATACACCCTCCAATTTTCATATCTCTGGGACCCGCGGTTTGGGCTGTGCGTTGGTATATCAGTCAGCCAGTCAGGACATGGAATTTTAAATTGGGGGATGATTTTGTGATACACGTATCTCATCATTTTAACTGAAGTATATGTATACACATTTTCAAGTCAATCGACCCCGAGAGAGTTTCACAGAAAATTCAACACCCCATTTCACCCTCTTAGGGGTGGAATTTCGAAAAACCCTTTCTTAGTGGATACCCACTCTCCACAAAGAGTACATTCTCCAAATTTCATTTCTCTAGAACCAGCGGTTTGGGCTGTGCGTTGATATATCAGTCAGCCAGTCAGGACATTGAATTTTAAATTGGGGGATGATTTTGGAAAAACTGTGATACACGTATCTCATCATTTTAATAGAAGTATTTGTAGACACAATTTCAGGTCAATCGACTCAGAGAGTAAAAAGTTTCACAGAAAATTCAACACCCCATTTCACCCTCTTAGGGGTGAAATTTCGAAAAACCCTTTCTTAGTGGATACCTACTCTTCACAAAGAGTACACTGTCCAAATTTCATGCCTCTAGAACCAGTGGTTTGGGCTGTGCGTTGATATATCAGTCAGCCAGTCAGGACATTGAATTTTAAATTAGGGGATGATTTTGGAAAAACTATGATACACGTATCTCATCATTTTAACTGAAGTATATGTAGACACAGTTTCAAGTCAATCGACTCCGAGAATAAAAAGTTTCACATAAAATTCAAAACCCCATTTCACCCTATTAGGGGTGGAATTTCAAAAAACCCTTTCTTAGTGGCTACTTACTCTTCACAAAGAGTACACTGTCCAAATTTCATGTCTCTAGGACCAGTGGTTTGGGCTGTGCGTTGATGTATCAGTCAGCCAGTCAGGACATTGAATTTTAAATTGGGGGATGATTTTGGAAAAACTGTGATACACGTATCTCATCATTTTAACTGAAGTATATGTAGACACATTTTCAAGTCAATCGACTCAGGGAATAAAAAGTTTCATAGAAAATTCAACACCTCATTTCACCCTATTAGGGGTGGAATTTCAAAAAAACCCTTTCTTAGTGGATATTTACTCTCCACAAAAAATACATTCTCCAAATTTCATGTCTCTAGGACCAGCGGTTTGGGCTGTGCGTTGGTATATCAGTCAGCCAGTCAGGACATGGAATTTTAAATTGGGGGATGATTTTGAAAAACTGTGATACACGTATCTCATCATTTTAACTGAAGTATATGTAGACATATTTTCAAGTCAATCGACTCAGGGAATAAAAAGTTTCATAGAAAATTCAACACCCCATTTCACCCTCTTAGGGGTGGTATTTCGAAAAACCCTTTCTTAGTGGATACCTACTCTTCGCAAAGAGTACACTGTCCAAATTTCATGTCTCTAGGACCAGTGGTTTGGGCTGTGCGTTGATATATAAGTCAGTCAGTCAGTCAGGACTTTGAATTTTATATGTATAGATAGATTGAATTAAATTTTCACGAGCTTCTTTTAATGACATCTGTAATCGATATTTTAGTTCTAATGGATAGTGTGATGTATGTTGGTGTGCGTGCGTATGCGCGCAGCGCGCGGCGTGTCATATGAAGGACAAACAGTCCCCAATAAACCGCGGTACTAGCCACACGTTGTTTTACTCAAACACCTCACTGGCGACGAGGATAAAAATAAAGCGTGCTGACAAATAACTTTAAACATGTCTATCGGAAAATTAGCCGAGTTTAATGTAAGGTCGGGAAATTGGACAATGTATATAGAACGAATGGAAATGTTCTTCAAAGTGAACAGTGTTAAAGAGGGACTATGGTTACCCACGATGATTGCGTCGATGGGTGACGAAGCTTACGAACTGTTGAGTAATTTGACAAGTCCGGACAAACCGAGTGCAAGAACGTATGCGATGGTGGTGCAACTTATGACGGATCACTTGCAACCAAAACCGTCGTACATGGCGGAGAGATACCGTTTCCGGCAGAGAAGGCAAAATGCGGGTGAATCGATATTACAATATATATCAGAACTGAAGAAAATGTCGAGATTTTGTGAATTTAAAGCCGTTTTGGAGGAGAATTTACGTGATCAGCTAGTATGTGGGTTGCGAAGCGAGGCGATCAGGCAACGACTGTTTACCGAAGAAAATCTGCAGTATGCAAATGCCGTAAAAATTGCTTGTGCTATGGAAGCGGCGGAGAGAGATGCAGCGGCAGTGGAACACACAGTCGGGAATAATAGCGAGCCGGGTAGTGGCGGCGAGGCCACGGCCGGAGCGCTGCATGCGGTAGCGACGTCGGCGCGGGGTGGCCGCGACCGGAGGGGCCGTGGTGTCCGGAGCGAGGGGCCAGCGGGAGAAGCGCGGAAGAGCAAAACTGACGAGTCAAGAAACAGCTGTACTGCTTGTGGGGCTTCAAACCACCAAAGTGAAGGATGTAGATATAATCGCTTTATCTGCGGTAGATGCAGACAGAAAGGGCATCTACGTCGGGTATGTCCGATGCGGACAGGGGGTGGGCAGCAACAAGATCGATGCGACACCAACAACTTGGCGGCGCATGTACGAGTAGCAAGCGGAACAGCTGGGCAGATAAACCCTGGGGACCAGTCAGGGGACGATGAACCACCTTCGTCAGACGATGGGGACTGGGAGGCGGTAGAAGAGTTGCATCAACTCAGTTTGAACAGCTATAAACCGGTGAGCCTAACTGTATGTGTCGATGGAACCAAATTATGTATGGAGATTGATACAGGGTCGTTAGTGTCATGCATCAGTAGGGAAATGTATGATAAACTGTTCAGACATAGACTTTTAAAAAACTCCAATTTGGTATTTAGGTTCTATGATGGTACTATAATAAAACCAATGGGGGTAATAATGCCACTAGTCACCTATGAAAATAAGTGCAAACAAATGGAGTTGTTCGTAATACGGGGGGGTACCACCTCATTATTAGGTCGACAATGGCTAACAGAATTAGGCATTACAATACCGTTGCATAAAAATATGTTCACGATGAACACAGACCGAACAAACTGTAATGACTCATGTAATAAACAATTAAAACTATTGCTTCACAGATTTAAAAATTTGTTCACGGAGGGACTGGGCCGGTTCACGGGGGGCAAGGCTCGGTTACGGATACGCGACGGAGCGGTGCCGGTATTCTGTCGCGCACGACCTGTGCCATACGCGCTGCGCGAGCGCGTTGAGGCAGAATTGGAAGGTATGTTGCGCGCTGGTGTCATCGAGCCCGTGGACAGCGCGGACTGGGCTACCCCACTCGTACCGGTACGTAAGGCTGATGGAGGACTCCGTATCTGTGCTGATTACAAAATAACCTTAAACCCAGTTCTATTGGTTGACAAATATCCGTTACCACGAATTAACGACTTGTTGGTTAAGTTAAACGGTGCTAAGATATTTACGAAAATCGATTTAACACAGGCATATAACCAAATAGAATTGGATGACCCCGATAATTGTACGGTTATTAATACACACAAGGGTCTTTTTAAGTATAAAAGGTTAGTTTACGGTCTATCCTCGAGCCCAGGCATATTTCAAAGAATAATGTCGAATTTGCTCAACGATATCCCAAACGTAGAAGTATTTCTCGATGACATCATTATTGGATCACCCAATATTAGGGAGCATTTAGTTATATTGGAAAGAGTTTTAGAGCGATTACATAATAACGGAATGAAACTAAAGGAAAACAAGTGTTTGTTTATGACTAACGAGGTAAAGTACTTAGGATTTATTGTTTCTGACGAGGGAATTAAAGTGGACCCGGAAAAGGTAGAAGGTATATTAAACATACCCCGACCAGACAACATCACTGACTTGAGGGCCTTTTTAGGAACAATAAATTATTATGCTAAATTCGTCAACAACTTGAGCACTATGCTGGCGCCTTTGTATAGGTTATTAGGGAAGGGAGTGACTTGGAAATGGGACAGAGAGTGTGAGTCAGCTTTTAAAAAAATTAAAAATGTTTTAATTAGTGCGGACGTCCTGGCTCACTATGAACCAAACAAACCGTTGTTTTTAACTTGTGATGCGAGCGCGAGAGGTGTAGGCGGCGTGCTGAGCCAGATGTGCGAGCAGGATAGCAGCAGCACAGTCGGAACACGTGAGCGACCGGTGGTGTTTGTGTCGCGTGCGCTTAACGCGGCTGAGAAACATTATTCGCAAATCGAGCGAGAGGCATTAGCTATTGTGTTTTGCTTAGAAAAATTACACCAGTATTTATACGGTCGACGTTTTACACTACGCACGGACCACAAGCCCTTGGTCACTATATTTGGACTGAAACAAGGTATACCATCGATGGCCGCAAGTCGGTTACAACGATGGGCTATTAAGTTATCAGCATATACATATGATATTGAGTATGTTAGTTCTAAACAGAACGGGGCGGATGGTTTGTCGCGGTTGCCCGCTCAACCGGCGAGTAAACAAACAAACAAAATTCCGGAACAGTCATATTTACATTTTGCGCACAATGCGATGTTATTAGACTATAACGAAATTAAAAAACAGACGTGCCGAGACCAGTTATTAGGCCGAGTATTAAGATATCTCCGCGACGAATGGCCATCTGATAATGAAATAAAGTCGCTCCAGCCATATTTTAATCGCCGAAAGGAACTTTACGAGGAGTTAGGTTGTGTGATGTGGGGCCACAGGGTGGTCGTACCAGATGCTTGTAGGAGTATGGTCCTAACTGGTTTGCATGAGGCCCATATGGGCATAGTGAAAACTAAAGCTTTTGCAAGGAGCTACGTTTGGTGGCCGGGAATGGACGAGGCGATAGAGAACACGTGCCGGGGTTGTAGTGTCTGTGCTATAGAAAGTGAGGCGCCGCCCCGACATATGCCCTGCCCTTGGCCATGGCCAGATAAACCGTGGGCCCGCATACATGTAGATTTCTTAGGCCCTATATCGGGCCGGATATTTTTAGTTATGGTGGATGCCAGAACTAAGTGGCTAGAAGTGAGTCCAGTACCTAGTACAGCGGCTAGTCACACAATCAGCGTCTTAAGTGACGTGTGTGCACGTTTTGGTTTACCCAGACAAATAGTCTCGGATAACGGGCCACCGTTTACTAGTCATGAGTTTACAGAGTTCCTTAATGCAAATGGCATCGAACATATATTTTCAGCGCCATATCACCCTGCCTCAAACGGGGCAGCAGAAAATGCAGTTCATACAGTAAAAAGGGTAATTAAGAAGGCCATTAGGGAGAATTTAAACATACCTTTATTTATAAATAAATTCCTACTATATTATAGGAACACGGAACACTGCACTACAGGCGAAACACCGGCGTTTCTTATGTTCGGCCGCAGGTTGCGGACTAAATTCGACGCGCTGCGACCTAACAGGGACAATAAAGTTAGAGATGCTCAGTTGCGACAACACAAGTACGGTGCAACTGGATCGCGTCAATTGCGCCCGGGGGATGAAGTCTGGCTGCGTCAGTATAGGGGACAGGATAAATGGGTATCAGGAAAGGTAACGGAAAAGATGGGGACCACTGATTATAAAGTAATAGATGCTTTAGGTAGGGAATCCCATAAACATGTTGATCAGCTAAAGCAACGGATACGGAGTTCATTAATCTGTCCTTCTAGGCCGGCGGGAGAGAAATCAGATATGGAGGAGGTAGCTAGGGACCAGGTAACACCCAGCCCGAGCGTTCCTGGCGACGATGACTCAGACGCAGCAAACATGCATCAGGATGACGGGCAAGAGCATTTTGAGGATTGTGACGATCAGCGCAAAGCACCGACTCCTTTGCCTTCTCCTGAGCCGACCCAGTCTCGTCCTATTCGGCAATGTCGAACTAAAAAACCAACTAGTTATAAGGTATAATAAGTAATATTTTGTTTTCTTTTTTTTGGTGTAGTTACGTAAGTTCTTATTTGTAAAATTATGTATGGGTCTAGATTAAGGGTGAAGGTGTGATGTATGTTGGTGTGCGTGCGTATGCGCGCAGCGCGCGGCGTGTCATATGAAGGACAAACAGTCCCCAATAAACCGCGGTACTAGCCACACGTTGTTTTACTCAAACACCTCAGATAGCTATCATGATTATACAGTGGTTCTATGGTTTTCGTCAGACTACTGGGTAAATTACATTTTTTACCAAATACTAGTTCAAAGGGTGTGTGGCGGAATATCATTTAGACCACCACCTTACAATTCGGAGAAAAACCGCTAACGCTTATGAGCTTACACCGCGGTCTTAAATCAGGTGATGTTTCGACCACGCAGTTACGCGCGCCGCTGCACGCACGGAGCGCGTGATATTTATACGGGAGCCAGCGAAGAAGACCTTGAGCGGCCGGGTGACGGCGTGCACACAAGCCTACCTATGCGAGCGCCGAGGACCGACCGGCAGTCGTCTTTGGACTAGCTACCTTACTATTCGGGACGCGCCGCGTAATATTAATATTTTCTTGTTTGCTTGGTGCTATTTAATGTTACAATCTAATTTGCTTAATATATTACTTTCAATCATCTTAATAATAACCTTCATTTCTTCGCCTTTCGTTTCTTCATTCTACCTTCTGACTTGCTTGCTATTACCATCATCAATAGCCTTACTATACGGGTTAGACCCGGTAAAGCGTAGCTGTAAGCATCACGCCTACCCGCTACATTGGTGACCCTCGACTACACAGGATTGAAGACTGCAAGATCCCGGCAAACCGAGAGAAAGAGAGTGCGCCGAGTATTCGCATTAGTGGGTGACATAATAACAGGACGTGGTTTGGTTCAAGACATAGCGGTGAGCGATTTTATTTTTATTTTAACATGGCTGAGTCGGACGCTTATGCTGACTGTAAGGATGTTCCCGTTGTCTCAGGACAGGCAGCAGCTGTTGGAATGCCACTGCGCTGTCCTCCATTTTGCCCGGACGAACCGGCATTGTGGTTTGCGCAGCTAGAAGGCCAATTCATTCTGTCAAGAATTACGAGTGACTCGACAAAATTTTATTTCGCATCGACTCAGCTCGAAACCAAATACGCCTTGCAGGTCAGGGACATTATTACCAATCCTCCTGAGGAGAACAAATTTATAAAATTAAAAACAGAACTCATAAAACGATTGTCAGTTTCGCAAGAAAAGCGAATACAACAGCTCCTACTTCATGAGGAATTAGGTGACCGCAAGCCGTCGCAATTCCTGCGACACCTGCAAAGTCTAGCTGGACCATCAGGTGCTGCAGAATTCGTCAAAAGCATTTGGACCAACCGGTTGCCTCAGAATATACAAACAGTAATCGCCTCTCAAATAGCAGAATTGCAGGTGGAGAAATTAGCGGAGATAGCGGACAGGGTATTCGAAATCGTCCCAATGACACCGCAAATCGCTAGCGCTTCCGCTTCTAGTAGCACTGCATCGTCGGATCTGGAGAAGCAGGTGAGCGAACTCACAAAGCAGGTAGCCGCGCTCACTTCACGCTGGAATAGCAGGGAGAGACAACGCTCACGCACACGATCTCGCAATGACCATCGAAGGTATGATCGCTCTAAATCCAAACCGCAACAACCACCACAAAACCACCCACACTGTTTTTACCACTATACATACGGAGACAAAGCTCAAAAATGTAAATCACCTTGCTCGTTCATGGCGGAAAACAGGAAGGGCGGTCGCAAGTAGCGGCCAACGACTGCCCTACTTCTTCAGGCCGTCTATTCATCACTGACCGGTCCTCAAAAATACAATTCCTAGTAGACACCGGCTCAGACTTATGTGTTTTTCCCCGTTCTGCACTCAAAAAACCCTACAAACAATCCAAATACGATCTAGTAGCTGCAAACAACACATTAATTCACACTTACGGCCCTCTGCAACTACAGTTGAATCTAGGACTTAGAAGGAACTTCAGCTGGAGCTTCACAATTTCGGATGTTTCTAAGGCCATAATTGGGGTAGACTTCCTCAGTTTCTACAATCTGTTGGTAGATTGCAGGAATCAACGCCTGATCGATAACCTTACGTCTTTATCAGTGCCTGCCACACACTGCAACTCAGCAGACATTGCTTCACTGAAGGCTGTCATAGGTGACTCAGACTACCATCAAATGTTGCGTGAGTATCCAGAGATAACTCGACCACCAGGTAGGCAGGTACCGGGTAAACATAACACCTTGCATTTCATCAGGACGACACCCGGCCCACCTGTAGCATGCAAGCCAAGACGCCTTGACCCTTCTCGACTGCAAGCTGCTAAGAAGGAGTTTGAGCAGATGCTTGCAAGTGGAGTAGCACGACGCTCGGAGAGTCCTTGGTCAGCGCCACTGCACCTGGTGAAGAAGAAAGACGACGGTTGGAGACCATGTGGCGACTACAGGGCACTTAACTCGAGAACAATACCCGACAGGTACCCCATCCGCCATATTCAGGACTTCTCCAACCAACTAGCAGGCTGCACCATCTTCTCAACGATCGATCTCGTAAAGGCTTACAATCAGCTAGCCGTCAACCCTGAGGATATCCCGAAAACCGCGATTACTACACCTTTTGGCCTATATGAATTTCCATTCATGACTTTTGGTTTGAGGAACGCGGCTCAAACCTTCCAAAGGTTCATCGACGAAGTTTTACTGGGCCTAGACTTCTGCTACGGGTACGTCGACGATATTTTGGTTTTTTCAGCAACTGCTGAAGAACATAAGGTGCACTTACGCCAATTGTTTGATCGCCTGAAACAATATGGCGTCGTCGTCAACTCAGTCAAGTGCAATATCGGACAACAAGAGGTGACCTTTCTAGGGTACAGCGTCTCTGCTGAGGGCATAAAACCACTTCAGTCCAAGGTGCAGGCGATCCAGGAATATTCCAAACCCAAAACCGTGAAGGAGCTGCGACGATTCTTGGGTATGATGAATTTCTATCGCCGATTTGTCCCTAACGCAGCTCAACTACAAGCGCCATTAAACACAGCCCTTGCTGGCCCTAAGGTAAAAGGTTCGCATCCAGTACAAATGACTCCGGAGATGCAGAAGGCTTTCGACGACTGCAAATCTTCACTTTCAAAAGCAACACTCTTGGCTCATCCACACCCATCGGCGGAGTTGGCGATTGTAACCGATGCATCGAACACAGCTATTGGAGCTGTACTTCAGCAGCGAAAAGGAAAAAACTGGCAGCCATTAGCATTCTACTCTCACAAGCTAAACAACGCTCAAAATAAGTACAGCCCGTACGACAGAGAGCTGCTCGCAGTGTACGAGGCCATCAAATACTTTCGGCATATGGTTGAGGCAAGAACATTTGCGATCTTCACCGACCACAAGCCGCTTATCTTCGCCTTCAAGTCAAACAGGGAAAGCCTTCCGCCGAGACAGTTCCGATACCTGGACTATATTGGCCAATTCACTACGGACTTAAGGTACCTACCTGGCAGCGAGAACATTGTCGCTGATGCATTATCTCGCGTAGAGGAAGTGTCTGCCGCTATCAATTTTGAGAACCTTGCACGGCTCCAGGACCATGATCCAGAAATACAAGACCTCCTCCTTCATGGTTCAACACTTAAATTGAAGAAAGTAGCATCTACCAACAGTGGAAACTTACCAGTGTATTGCGATACCACCACACAGGTGCCACGTCCATACGTAACGCCAACACTGCGCAGAGACGTCTTCAACTCGCTACATAACTTGCACCATCCCGGGAAATCTGCTACAGTGCGACTGGTGACACAACACTACGTGTGGCCAGGGATTCGTAAAGACTGTAGAGAGTGGGCGAGGCAATGTGAACAATGCCAGACTTGTAAAGTCACACGTCACACCAAATCCCCGCTTTCCACCTACCTGACTCCATCCTCCCGATTCTCTCACATTCACCTCGACATCATTGGGCCTTTAACCCCTTCATCTGATTTCAGGTACTGCCTTACCGTCATCGATAGGTTCACCCGATGGCCTGAGGCGTACCCCTTGAAAGACATCACGGCGGAGACCTGCGCAGCCACTCTGGTGACTCATTGGGTGGCCCGTTTCGGCTGTCCAGCACGGGTGACCACCGACCGTGGTCGCCAATTCGAGAGTCACCTGTTCAAGGCTCTCACTGCCTTGTTGGGGGCAGACCACCTTCGCACCACTGCCTACCATCCAGCAGCGAATGGCATGGTGGAACGGCTGCATCGACAGCTGAAGGCCGCCATCATGTGCCACACTTCTTCGCAGTGGACTGAAGCTCTTCCGCTGGTACTTCTCGGCATGCGTAACTCGTGGAAAGAAGATATCCAAGCTACGCCGGCCGAACTTGTCTACGGGGAAGCACTTCAGCTTCCTGGCCAGTACCTATCTTCGAAGGCAGAGTACACAACAGCCGACGTCACCGACTACGCAAACCGACTACGACGTCACATGGCCAACCTCACTCCTAAACCTACTGCGTGGCATACTACATCGCCCTTCTACGTGCCACGAGATCTTCACACTTCCTCCCACGTCTTCCTTCGGCGAGACTACGTACGACGTGCACTGGAACCACCGTATGCGGGACCCTACAAGGTTTTACAGAGGCACGCAAAATACTTCACGATCGAGATACAAGGGAAGCCAAACAACGTATCGGTCGATCGACTCAAACCAGCTTACACAATGCGTGAAGAGGCTCCGAAGAAAACACCAATCATAACCCCTGACACTACCAACACCTCAACTGAAGAGAGAAGGACGAGAAGCGGGCGGCGAGTAAAGTTCCCCGATTTTTATCGACCGTAGTTACGGTCTGGCCAGGGGGAATATGTGGCGGAATATCATTTAGACCACCACCTTACAATTCGGAGAAAAACCGCTAACGCTTATGAGCTTACACCGCGGTCTTAAATCAGGTGATGTTTCGACCACGCAGTTACGCGCGCCGCTGCACGCACGGAGCGCGTGATATTTATACGGGAGCCAGCGAAGAAGACCTTGAGCGGCCGGGCGACGGCGTGCACACAAGCCTACCTATGCGAGCGCCGAGGACCGACCGGCAGTCGTCTTTGGACTAGCTACCTTACTATTCGGGACGCGCCGCGTAATATTAATATTTTCTGTTTGCTTGGTGCTATTTAATGTTACAATCTAATTTGCTTAATATATTACTTTCAATCATCTTAATAATAACCTTCATTTCTTCGCCTTTCGTTTCTTCATTCTACCTTCTGACTTGCTTGCTATTACCATCATCAATAGCCTTACTATACGGGTTAGACCCGGTAAAGCGTAGCTGTAAGCATCACGCCTACCCGCTACAGGTGTATATTTGGTCTCAGAATGAACAGATGTATTGTAACTAAAACTCCAATAAGGAAGCCAACTGCTCCATGATTCTGGATGATTATCTGTATGTATTCTCAACTACGCACCTAAATTTTTATGCGAGTTTTCGAGTGCACCAATGCTCTCGTGATGATAGGCTGTTGAATTAATTTTGTTTATACAAAGTAGTTTACATACAGAGGTATGTAAACTACTTTGTACATGTACATTGTAGCAGACATAAATTCAGCTCCTCTGTCGGTTGCTATTTCCTTGGGGATTCCATAACGTAGTACAAAGTTGTTTACGAAGGTTTTTGCGATTTCAGTACTGCTTTTGGTTACTAACGGATAAGCTTCTACATATTTGGTTAACTCACACTGAAGTGTTAATATATACGACGAGTTATGTATGTCTTGGTCTAATGGACCTACTACATCTAGTTTTTCAAAAGCAGTGTGGGCTGTGGTTGATACTACCATTGGTTCTTTAATACGCACTGAGTGCTTTTGCTTTTGACACTTGTCACAACTCTTTATAAATTGTGTAACATCACGCTCCAGTCCTGCCCAGAAATAATACTTTTTTATGTTATTGACCATTCGTCTGATACCTGCGTGGCCACTAGTAGGTAACAGATGAAAATCGTTGAGAATAACTCTTCTCTCGTCTTTATCTTCTATCCTTTCAACATCTTTTAATACACATAAACGGGGACCGGTCCAACTACTTATTGTTTTTATAGTTTGTGCTAGTTTTTCTATAAAACCATTATTTAATTTATCCCTTATAATATACACTTCCTTTATATTTATCTTTTTACAAAACTTTTCCAGTTCTCTCGCAAAAGCGCCTGGCGTCAGTTGCGATCGAGTAGCTGGTTGTATGTAAATAATCATTTGTATTGGCACAAACATAAACGTTTCATTTTCCTCCTCTATCATTTGTTCTTTCCGTAATTTACGTAAGGTCTGATTGCTTATAAATCTGAGTTCAATAGACATCTTTGGTTTACTATGAGTTTCCACAACGCTTGGTTGATCAGACCAGTCATCAGTAGAGACTATAGCATCCGAAGTGTCTTGTGTAGGAAGTAACCTTCTTTTCTGTGCTCGCGTCATCACATTCATCATGCTTTCATGCATGTCTCGCAAATCTTTAGTTGTTATGACGACTCTAGACAATGCGTCTGCAGCTGCATTGTCCGAGCCTTTAACATACTCCACACTAAAATCATACTCTTCTAATGACAATCTAAATTTTAATAACCTACTGGATGGCTCTTTTATGTTAAATAAATATATTAAAGGTTTGTGATCGGTCTTAATTTTGAATTTGCGACCATAAAGGTATGGTCTGTAATGTTTTATAGCCCAAACAATTGCTAGCAGCTCTTTTTCAATTGTCGTCGGGTAAAGTTTTTCCGCTTTATTTAAAGTTCTACTAGCGTATGCTACAGGTTTCCCATTTTGGTTAGCTAAAACAGCTCCTATCGCTAACCCAGATGCGTCTGTCTGAAGGACAAACTCATTTTCATTTGAAAAATCAGGGTACTGTAGTACTGGTGGTGTAATTAATTTTTGTTTTAATAAGTCAAATGCTTTTTGGCAATTTTCTGACCACTCGAATTGTATATTTTTCTTTGATAAATTGTTTAAAGGTTGTGTAATTGTAGCGAAATTCTTAATGAATTTCCTGTTATAATTGGCAAATGCGACAAATCGCTTGACCTCATCCGAATTACTTGGTTTTGGATTATTTTTACAACTTCTAATTTTTGTGGGTCCGGTAAAACACCCTCTGACGATATAACATGGCCTAAATATAACATCTCCTTCCTCAAAAAATTACATTTGACTGGATTCAATTTTAGATTGGTTGTTCGCAACCGTTCAAACACATCTAGTAATTTTTTTATTGCTGAATCTAAGCTTTTTCCATAAACAATCAAATCGTCTAAATATACAAGACATTTGTCATAAGTTAGACCAGCCATGGCAATATTCATCATTCTTGAAAACGAATTTGGGCTTGTTTTGAGGCCCATTGGCATTTTGGTCATTTGGTATTGTCCGGAATTAAATGCTGTATATTTCCGACTTTCTCTATCAAGGCTAACATTAAAAAATCCTTGGTATAGATCTAGATGGGTAAAATAAACGCATCCTGAAAGAGAGTCAAGTATATCTGTAATATTCGGCAATGGGAACTTGTCATCTTTAATGCAATTGTTCAATTTTCTATAGTCAATGACCAAACGCCATTTCTTTTCTCCGGAAGCGTCTTGTTTCTTGGGTACTAACAACACCGGACTAGACCATTCACTTTTACTGGTCTCTATTATATTTTGAGACAACATATCATTTATTTGTTTTTGGACCTCTGCTTTTTGTGAGTGTGGCAATCTGTAGGGTTTTACGTATACGGTGTCAGTATTTTCTTTCAGCCTAATTTTATGATTGTATATAGGTGTAGTGGTGATGTGTATGCATCCCCACTTGGCGGGAGCGCGGCTACGCGCCGCCCCGCGCGCTTGCCCGCGAGCGCGCGGCAGTAATAAACGGATCTCATACCAGACGGTCGTTAGTTTTATTGCGCTCTCGTACCTACATATCATTGGCGACGAGGTGAACGATTGCCCACGAAATCAAAGAAAATGAACGCGTTTCTAGGAACCCTAACAACATTTGACCACAAAAATAGTGATTGGCAAATATATAAAGGGAAGCTAACGCAGTTTTTGAAAATTAACAATATAGATGACGAAAACAAAAGTGGAATTTTACAGTGCCATCTCACAGAAGAAACGTACCGGCTGGTGCTCAACCTAGCTTATCCGAAAGAGGTAGGAACATTGAGCTACGAAGATTTAGTTGCATTACTCGACGGCCATTTCAAGCCGAGGAAGTGCACATTTGTGGACAAGGCGAAGTTTTTTGCGGCCAGCAGAGAAACAGGCGAAACCGTTGGAGAATGGGCGGCGCGATTGAGAGGTTTGGCAACGTATTGCGACTTCGGCACCGCTCTCGAAACAAACTTGAGAGATCGTTTCGTCCTAGGCCTGAGTGCAGGTCCAGAACGCGATAAGCTTTTCGAGCAAAACCCGTTGACGCTCACGTTGTCACGGGCTATTGAAATGGCGGAGCAGGCGGCATGTGCCAAGGAGGCAAAGGCCGTTATAGGCAGTTCGGAGCCTATATCAATTAAGGAGGAACCAGTATACCGCGCTAAGTTCCAAGGTCAAGCGAGCCGTGCACGTGGCGCCGGCGGCACCGATGCAGCACCTCGTGGCGATACGGATCGCTGTGATGTTTGTGGATTGAAGAATCATAGTGCTAATAAGTGTCGTTATAAGGCTTATAAGTGTCAAAAGTGCGGAGTAAAAGGGCATTTAAAAAAAGTGTGCGGTAACCAAAAGCGCTCCACACGTGTTTACCATGTGGACTCAAGTGAAGGGGCAAGTGGTGACAAGCCCGAAGGCCAGGACTGTGATGAGTGCCAGAATTTTAACATAAGGTACGTGGCTGGTAGGCCTATAGAAATCAAATTAGTTTTGGATGATCAACCTATTAAAATGGAACTAGATTCTGGATCGGGTAGCACTGTTATTTCCGAACAGTTACACAAAAAAATGTTCTCAGAATATCAATTACAAAATTGTAAGGTGAAAATGTGCTTGTATAATGGACATAAAATCTCTCCACTAGGATATTTCACCGCCAAAGCGAGATTCAATAATTCACAGAAAACCATGAAAGTATTCGTGATTAAGAACGGAGGCCCGCCATTACTGGGTAGGGATTTCATGTCCGCCTTTAATTTAATTGTTACCACTAACATTAACACCTTAATAAGTAGCGATAATGATGTATCGGAATTGCTTGGAAAATACCCGGATCTGTGGCGAGATGAGTTGGGAACATTTAATAAATTTAAGGTAAGCTTAAAACTAAAAGAAAACTGTCCCAAAGTTTTTTAAACCCCGAACTGTACCCTTTGCGCTAAGAGATAAGGTCGAACAAGAATTAGATCGATTAGTAGGTTTAGGTATTTTAGTCTCGATAAACCACGCACAGTATGCCACTCCAATAGTGCCGGTGTTAAAGGAAAATAATCAGATTAGAATAGCCGGAGATTACTCGGTAACACTTAATAAAGACCTAGTAATAGAAAAATACCCCCTACCCAGAATAGAGGAGGTTTTTGCTAAGATTGGAGGAGGCCAGTTGTACAGTAAAATTGATCTAAAAAACGCATACAATCAATTTTTATTAGATGAATCATCACAGGATCTAACGGCAATAAACACACATAAAGGTCTGTTCAAACGGTCCATGGCCCTCTACGGGGCCCCCGTGTGGGCCCTGAGCATTCGGACGCGACCACTGAGGCTGGTCGCATGCCAGAGGGTCATGGCTATCCGGATGATCCGAGGATACCGCACAATCGCCGGCGAATCGGCCAACCTCCTTGCCGGATTGCTGCCCTGGGATCTGGAGGCAACTGCCCTCCAGCGCGTCTATGAGTGGCGCGTGGAGGCGCAGCGCCGGGGCGAATCGCTGCTGCCTCGACAAGTCGAGGCGCAGCGGGAAGAGCTCCGTCGCGATCTCAGGGCAGTATGGAGGGAACGACTGTCGCAACCGAGGTCCGGGCACGCCGCAATCGCGGCGGTAAGACCCCTCTTTGAGGAGTGGCTGGATAGGCGTCACGGCGTCCTGACCTACCGCATGACGCAGGTCCTCACCGGACACGGAAGCTTCGGGAGGTACCTGTGTCTGATGGGGAAGGAGGAAACGCCTGGGTGTCACCACTGCGAGGACCGCCCGGAGGACACGGTGGAGCATACGGTGCAGGACTGCCCCGCTTGGGCAGGGCACCGCCGTGTCCTCACGGCGGCGATAGGCGGAGACCTCTCGCGCCCGGCATTGGTCGAGGCCATGCTGCGGGGCGAGACGGAGTGGGAAGCGGTCGCCTCCTTCTGCGAAGCAGTCATGCTCGCGAAGGAGGAGGCGGGCCGCGTGAGGGAGAGGACAGCGTCCTCCCTCCACACCAGCCGCAGTGGTAGACGCCCACGGCGCCGGACGTCGGCAGACGATCTCCGGCCACCGTAGGCGCGGGCATGCGGGCGGCGAGTAATGGGCGACTCGCTGTCCGACCATGGACCATGCCCGGGTCGACGGCGCGTTGTGTTCCACGCGCGCCTCAAAGAGTGTCAGCATAATGACGGGGCCCCCCTCTAGAGGGCCAAAGCCTGCCGGGGTCGCGGGACTCATAGAATTACCGTGACCCTGGAACATAAAGGGCTACTGAAGGACACCGTGGATTTTAGTCAGTACAAGTCTGACAGTCCCTCCCACTCTGCCCTGGGTGGGAGGACTCATTTGATGATTTTACCACGACAAAAAAAAAAAAAAAAAAAAAAAAAAAGGTCTGTTCAAATATACACGTTTAGTTTACGGCCTCGCCAACGCACCCGCTATTTTTCAAAAGTCGATGGAAACGCTATTAGCGGGAATAGACGGAGTAAGTGTCTGGCTTGATGACATATGTATCACAGGACCCGACAGAAACACACACATTCATAGGCTAACGGAAGTTTTAGGTAGATTAAGCGATGCCGGTCTACGTCTTCAAAAAGACAAGTGCCAATTTTTCGAACAAAGTGTTATTTACTTAGGCTACGTAATTAGTAAAGCGGGACTAATGACTAGTCCAGATAAAGTTAAAGCAATTTTAAGCGCCCCTGAGCCAACTAATGTCACCGAAGTAAAAAGATTCTTAGGCGTCGTAAATTACTATAGGAATTTTATTCCAAACGCTTCGTCAGTATTAAGTCCCCTCCACGAATTACTACGAAGCAATGCGGCCTGGGAATGGGGTGATAGGCAGCGCCAGGTTATGGCGGCAGTGCGCCGAGAACTAGCATCGGAACGCGTACTGGCGCATTTCGAGCCGTCGGCGCAGCTGGTGCTCACGGTGGACGCGGGTCCGACCGGGCTCGGCGCGGTGTTGTCGCAGCGCGGGGTGGGGGACGACGACGAGCACAGGCGCCCGCTCGCGTACGCGTCGCGCTCGCTGACCGCCAGCGAGCGTAATTATAGTCAAATTCAGAAGGAGGCGACCGCTATAATATTTGGTGTGAAAAGGTTCCATCAATATTTGTATGGTCGCAGTGATCCATTCATTTTAGAAACGGATCATAGGCCATTGGTGTCTATTTTTAACAACAAGACAGGTATACCGGTAACCACAGCCTTACGGCTACAGAGATACGCTATTACGCTATCTGCTTATAATTATGTAGTACGTTATGTAACTGGCAGCAAAAATTTAGTGGCTGATTATTTCTAGTGTACAAACAAGTCGGAAGGTGACATTAATGATTCTTACTACGCGCTCAAGTTCTTAGACGAAGCGTCACCAGCTACTACGATTCACGAGATAACGCTGGCTACGGAAAACGATACAGACATCCAAACTGTCCGTAGGTACATGCAAAGGGGTTGGCCACGAAAAATAAATTGTAAATCGATTTCCCCATATTTCCAGTGCAAGTCGGATTTGCAGTACGAAAACGATTGCCTTTTTAGGGGACATAAAATAGTAATTCCGTTTGCGTTAAGAAGAAAAATGTTACGAGAACTACACGATACCCATTTAGGTATAATTAAAACGAAAAGCAACGCACGGAGTATTATGTGGTGGCCCGGCATCGATAGCGACATCGAGCGTTGGATAGGGTCTTGTAGCACGTGCGCGACCGTGCGCGCCGCGCCCCCGCGCGACCCTCCGTCGCCTTGGCCCGCCGCTGCCGCCGCCGCCTGGCAGCGCGTACACATAGACTATATGACCGTAGGGCAGAGGGTCTATCTCGTGGTTGTGGATTCCTTTAGTAAATGGGTAGAATGTCAACATATGAACAATGGGACTTCGACTAAAGCTCTGATTACTAAACTCAAACAATTTTTTTCAACCTTTGGCATACCAAATGTGTTGGTATCAGATAATGATGTCAAGATTAATTCGGTTGAGTTCAAGACGTTTTGTTCCTCAAATGGTATAAAATATATGACGACACCCATTTATCATCCGCCCAGCAATGGACAAGCCGAAAATTCGGTGAGAACATGTAAAAGAATGTTAAAATGCATTTTAAACGATAATCTACCGATATATCAAATCAATGAATTGTTACTTGGTTATTTGTTTAATTATAGGAATACGGTGCACTGTACCACTGGGGAAACGCCAGCTAAGTTAATGTTTGGTAGAAATCTTCGATCGCGACTAGATTTAGTTTTACCATCCAGTGAAACTACCCATGTCAATACTTCTACGTCACACACAAAAAGACTATTTGCGATTGGAGATATCGTTTGGACCCGATGGTACAGTGCACGAAAAGAAAGTTGGCAGTTAGGGATAATAAAAAATAGGATAGGGAACAAAATGTACAATATATACATTAACGACTTAGATCTATACTGTATAAGACATGTAGATCAGTTGTTAAAGTATACCGGCGGCAATGAGCTAACTACTACAGTTAAATTACCTCATCAGGAACAAGCGCCCGACATTCCCAATGAGATTAGTTCAGGCCAAACTACCACCATGCCAGCAGTATCCACCGAGTCATTGGTTATGAGTTCAGCCGTGGCGAATGAATCTGATAATGTGCCAGTAGCACCAGATGTGGAATGTGTCGATGTTGGTGATGAGGAGCAATGGCGCGATTGTGAGGCGATTGAGAATGAGGGGAGCGCAGCTGATGGTATATCATCATCGCCGCCAGTGGCAGCGCAACCCGAGGCGCCTGCTGCCGAAGGCAATCGGTGTCGAATTACTGGGAACTGCAATGTTGACGTACCACCAGCACCATCACCCGTATCCTCACGCCAGAAGCGTCCTAGGAAGGTGGTGGATTGTAAAAAATACTTTTAATTGTTTTTATATTGTTTTAGTTTATTGATTATAAAATTACTTAATAAGTTTTAAAGAGTACCTATTGTATTGTCTCCAGATGTTCTAAGTAAAGGTGGAGGAGTGATGTGTATGCATCCCCACTTGGCGGGAGCGCGGCTACGCGCCGCCCCGCGCGCTTGCCCGCGAGCGCGCGGCAGTAATAAACGGATCTCATACCAGACGGTCGTTAGTACCTACATATCAAGTGGTCAAGGTGTCACCTGGTAAATAAAAAATATCCGCATATTTAGCACATAATTTTTGTATTGAGATCTGTTCTTCCGAATTTAAATGTTTTAAGTTTAGCTGAGACAACAAAGACTTTACGCGCTCCGCGTTACGTAAATAACTATCGAATGTACACATATTATATTCACTTAGCTTATGTATAGCTGGTTTAATTTCATTCAATGTTAGTGAATTTTCAGTTGTATTTAATATTTTGATTGTAATATTTTGATTGTAATATTTTGATTGGGATCTTGCCATTAACTGGTGACCCTATACTACTAGCCATAAAGACACCTTCGCATAGCTCTGTCGCACAGACTACGCACTCTGCATTTACATTTGTTTCTATATAATGTATAGATTCCGACCTCGACGGTATGTTAAAAGTTTCTTTCCTGACAACTTAAATTTATAAGTATCCTAACATTTGTTGAAGTATTTAGTTGTAATTGTTTATGTTCTAAATTGATGCTTGATCTATACTTGTTTAAAAAGTCGTACCCAATTATGCCATGTGTCTTACATGGTAAGGAATTGAAAACATAAAACTTGTGACTAAAATAGTGTCCCTGTGTCTCTAACTGTAAATAAACGTATCCAATTGCTTCGACTTTGCCCCCAATACCATTTATTGAAGTTCTCCATTTGTGTATTGGAATGTTTTGTTTTGTAATCCCACTATAGCCAATGGCTGAAATCGATGCTCCAGTGTCAATTAACCATGAATATTGTGAACCATTTAAGGATAGCCTAGCAACTAATGAATTATCATAAGAAAAAATGTATTTACTTTTAGTCTCGAAAAAATTGTAAAACATTTTCCTTGGCAACGTCATCATCTGTATTCGTCGTCATCACCCGTTGGTTCTGATTTTTCTGAGGACTTCTGTTATTATAGTTACTATTACAAGACTGACCTCGATGTCCACGTCCTGTAGGATTCGCTCGGAAGGGTTACTGTCTGCCTCGCACAGCTCCGCGCTGGTGATTGTATCCTTTAACTCCTCGTCTGTTGCTGCCGCGTGGATGGCTGCTGTTATGATAATACCTACCTCTCGTTACTGAATAGTGACCCCTATGATTGCCCCTATAATTATTGTAATGTCCGTTTGACCTTCTCATCGACATAATATTTGATGAAGTGTAATCTGATGATGAAGTTTCTTCATCTATCGCTGCCTGTATGGCATCACTTAGGGAGTCATAATTTCTGGCAGCTATAATTGTGCTTAACCTACGGTTTCGCAATCCATCGGCAAAGCGTTTTATTGCAAGCTTTTCATTTACGCGTTTCAATGAATCATAGCTTCCCTCATGTCCTTCGGACTGCGAAATCGTCAGGTGAACAAATAAACTCGATAGTTCTTGGCCGTAGTTAGTTACAGTTTTTTCGTTTTGCTTAATTGTCTGTAATTTACTAGATATTGCCGTGAATGATTTTTAGGTAATAAATGTGTCTTCATATCCTTTAATAATTCGGAAACGTTTCTATATTTTGTAGCTAGTCTCAATTTAGCGAACTGCGATAATCGACTTTTTAGAACAAACTCCATTAACTCTTTCTTCGATGCGTCCTCTAGAACTGAATCGTAATATTCGATACCATCGATTAATTGTTTTGTAACTAACTCAGTATCATTCATTACTGGTAATAAGCTCTGCGCTATTTTTAAATCGAACTTAGACATCGTGGCAGAAGCTATTGGCTCGCTTTTACACTAATTAGTTATTTCTAAGTACAAATTATAAAACTGAGCTCCACATTTGTCTATATCTTCAATTTCTGATACACTTTTAAATTTCTTGATTCTTTTGATTTCTTCTATGTAATTATTGTATTGTTCATACAAAATATTAACCTCATTTAGCTTTTTACTACATATATTTTCTTGCCTCCTACTGAGGCCAATTTTAATTAAATATGTTCGTATTTTCAATAAATCACTATAATTCACAATTCCTTAATAAAGTCTGCCATAAAATTAATATTGCTACTGATTAATCTTCCATACAAGTTATTTAATAATACATAGGTACCAATATTACTGCATACACTTAAAAATAAAAATAAAGTCTAAAGTTCATTTTACGCGCGTACTTCACTGCCGCCGTACTATGATTTTCGATTACGCACTTTTAATATAATATGTATTACGATTAAGAACCGCAGTTTCACTGCACTTTTGTTGGCGTGTTTCCGCGATTTCTCCCGGCTGCGTCCCTCTACAGGTCGTTCACGTGTCTCTCCACCAATTTTGCGTGACATCGCCGGTACATTTTATACACCATAAAAATGCCTCCTATACCCAGGAGCAGTGCAATAATTAGTAGTATTATGTTGGTACTTGCATGATACAGCAGTTTTTCTGTTTTTGCTGAATTTTGGCCATTACCGGCTGCTGTTTGCGCGATCACTACCTCTTCTTTCGTGTTACTTTGCGTGGTGCCCATATTTTTTCTGTACCGCACCGAAGATATTGTGCCAACGAACACGACAGATCACTATATTGTCTCTTTGAATTCTTCATTTTGCACGAAAGTTTATTAATCACTAGCTATATAAAGTCATGGTATCAAATCCGCACGCGCGAGGCTGACCATCCTGGCAGGGTCGCCATAAAATGTTGGGATTGAGAATAGATTCAAACGCAAGCTCTAATGAAATGATACTAACTTTATTATGGATAAACATTGATTATATAGGCTACATCAGTTGAACTATAATAGGTATATGCTTATACACTACAAGAGCAAAATGTAAAACTGAAGTTATTGATTTTGCGCTTTCAGATCACAGAGCTCAAATAATTAAGTACCCGGTAAAAAAACAATATTTTAAAATACTGGTGTATAAAAAGGCGAGATTATAGTGCAGAGAACCTTTTGAAATTTAAAGAATGTATAGGGCAATTATCGACGCTTTTGACATATTCATTGACACTTTTAAAGTTTTTTATGACCTCTGTTTTCCATTTATATGAATAAAAATAAATGTAATAAAAAAACCCAAATGGGTTTCACACGGTATAAAAATATGCAGCAAAAATAAACGAAAATTACTATGGCGCTACAGAATTAAACCAAACATGACAAACAAGTCAACTTTCGTAACATACAATAAAAGGTTTAAAAAATTATAAGTTTAACTCGACGAGCTCAAAACAATTATTATATAAAAACGTCAACAAACAAACCTAAAACCACATGGAATATAATAAACAAATCAAAATCGTGTTTCCCTAAAGAATCAGTTACACATATTAAGGTAGATAATAAAATAATAAGTGACCCTCAAGAAATAGCTAATGCATTTAATAATTTTTTCGTAGACAAAATTCAACCCATTCAAGACTCAGGAATTAATATTACATCAAAGATTATACCATGTCAAGATTCAATTTATATTTCCCCCAGCATACCTGGAGACATAAAAAACATTATAAAGTCACTAAAGTCCACTAACAGCACAGGATATGACGGAATTTCTACAAATGTTATTAAAGATGTATCTGACTTTATTTGTACCCACCTAAGCTATCTTATAAATCTAAGTATCTGTGCAGGTATATATTCAAATGCCCTTAAAGTCTCTATAGTAAAACCATTATTTAAAAAGAATGATAGTGAACAGATGGCTAACTACAGACCAATTGCTCTCATTCCGATCATTTCTAAAATTTTTGAAAAATATATTTATAAAGAAATGTATTCATATTTTGAAAAGAAACACATGTTAGTAGATGTGCAGAAAGGATTTAAAAAAAACCGGACAACCAATATGGCCATCTATGACTTCGTGCATAAAGTAATAGTTAGTATGGACAAGAGAATTCCGGTGTGCGCTATTTACTGCGATATGACGCAAGCTTTCGACCACGTAGACCGTTAGGTTCTTTTAAAGAAGCTAGAGGCATATAGCATTAGGGGAAATATATTCAGTCTTATACAGTCTTACTTAACTAACAGAAAACAGTACACGGAAATAGGCAAAATTAATATTAAGACAAAGAAGGAGGAAATCTTTGTATCTGACAAACGAACGCCAGCATACGGAGTCCCACAAGGTAGCGTACTGGCAACTCTATTTTTTATATTATATATTAATGACCTGCCTAGTGCTATTGAACACCCCATGACCCTATTTTCAGATGACAGTACAGTGACCACAACATGTAATAATAAGGACATATATGAAATTGACATTAATGAATCTCTGACATCGATAATATCATGGCTAAATCGGAATAATCTTAAAATTAACTTAAATAAGACTACTGTAATGCATTTCACTCAACGAACACAAACTGATAATGCGATTGAAGCTCGGCACAATGGTTCAGTACTAAAGAAAGTCGACAATACAAAATTTCTCGGTGTAATAATTGACGCGAATTTGAACTGGAAAGCCCATATTGACCTCGTGAGTAAAAAGCTGAGCTCATCCGCGTATGCGCTTTTCAAAGTGGCCCCAGAACTTAACCCAGACGCCGTGGTAATGGCTTATCACGGATTGGTAGCATCAGTGCTGCGTTATGGTATAATTTTTTGGGGAAACTCAACAAACAAAGAAATTGCGTTTAAAGCGCAAAAGAGATGTATACGAGCTATGTTTAAGTTAAAATCGACAGAAAGCTGCAAACCGGTATTTATAAAATACAAATTATTAACTTTACCGATTCTATACATTTTTGAAGTAGCATCTTTTGTAAAAAGTAACCCCCAAATATTTCCACGACTGTCAGACGCGTTTCCACGCAACAGACGCGACAATAGCCAGCTTTGCTAACACTCAGCAAAAACTGCTCTAATGTCGAAAAACTTTTTTTGTATGACCCCTAAGATTTACAACAAAATACCTCAGTCTTACAAAGCTCTAACCACAAATTTATTTAAAAACAAGATTCGGAATTTATTAACAGACAAATGTTACTATAATATGAATGACTTCCTATCGGATACCTTTTGACATAATTTACCTTTTGATACATTTTTACCTATTGACATATTCTACCTTCCGATATTTTTTTTTTTAATTTTTATTTTTTTGCCTTTTGACATATTTTATTCTATATATACAGAGTGGTGATGACAATACGACAATAAATTAAACTTCGCATACCTCAAGACGTTCCCAATATACATAAAAAAAATCATTTGAATATATCAAGTAGTTTAGTCACAGGAAATTAATTTTCATCTTCAACATTTGCTACATGATGTATCTGATTTTAAGGAAGCACTAACAGGTTAACGACCCCCGCATCGGTAAAACAGCAAATCATTAAAGACACGTTGCCAACTCGCTATTTAAAAACTTTCGCCAAATTCGTTTTTAAATTTGATTTACTGCAAATTATACCTTAAACTAGGCCAATAAGAGTCATAAAGGGTATCCTCAGAGTTAGATAAGAAAATAACGCATGCGGAAGTTGAACTATGCACTGTTTTGGTAAGTGCGAAAGAGATAAATGTAATTTGGTTTGTTTGTACTTCATTTTCTTGTCGAAACTTGAAACTACAAATGTAGGTCACGGTCAGTGTGTCATTGCAATCCTGTGACGAACAACGCGTCATCGCTTCGTAAGCGCATGAGTACCGCAGGACGTACTTTCTTTGCCCGCCTCGCCGCGCCTCCTTTGAAGTACCCGGCGCCCGCGTTCGCGTGTTTGTGATTTGTTAGTTATCATAAGTGCGAATTGGGCGCTTTATTTTAGTGACAGGACCGTAACATTTTAATAGGTATCGAGTTAAGTAGTCAAGTGAATTGTGCGAGATTAGACTCTTAGTTTTTATTGTGTTTTCGTGTTTTTTTGTTTTGTTTGTAGGTAATAATCATGCCTCGTTACACCTACACAGCTTCGGAATACACCGACATGGTTTTAATTTACGGGGAGTGTCACAGAAATGCCGCTTTGGCTATACGGACATATCGAGAGAGACAATTTAGTGACGTAGGTACTTATCTAAGTGATTGAACAGTGATCCAGATAGTGATTAATAATTTCATTAAAAAATAACCAGCGGATGAGAGGTGCCTGATTGTTTGGTGAATAGTCTGTGATTTAGTGTAATTGTTTTTATTGAACATTAGCCAAAAGATCAAGTCACTACAGGACCGCGTTGTTGCCGCTCTTACCACAGGTTAGTGAACCAATATTCACAAATGGTGTTCTCAGTTTTATGCCATTTAGTTTGTTTGAAAATTTTTTTTTTTCTATTTCGATTTTGGGATTTTTTTGATAGTTTAGAATTGTTCCTATGAACTAGTATTATGCGTGTTTTCATTTATTGTCGTATTATCGTCTCCACTCTGTATATATTTCACTCTATTCTCATGACAATTGGAAAATTTGTATTTTTATTTTATTTTTTATCTGTATTTGTAATAAGAGAATAATATGCCAACATTAGTTATTATGAATATAAGTTACCTAGAAAAACAATGGCTAAAATAGAAATGTTTTAATTTATATAATTGTAAAAGAAAAACCAAATTTGTACACCTCACATGGTAAAACATGTACGGACCTACCCTACTCACTAAGATCTTGCATGCTCAATTTGTGTGTAAACGCATGTTTTTAACAAATAAATTATCTTTATCTTTAAAATGGGACATTATCGGATTGGTAGAAATTAAAAAAGGTCTGGAATATTATTACAGAGAAGAATATAAATTTAATGTTAAAAACAAGTACAACACACGAAGGGTTAGAGAAAACAAACTGGTTCAACCTCAGATAACAAATTATTAAAACTTTTCCGTATTTGATTCAATAATGGAAGATGTCCTGGCAAAACTTGCAGCCAGTAATAAATCTATAATTATTTGTGGTGATTTCAATATCAATATTTTAGAAGAAAATTCTAATAGCAGTCGGTTATTAAATCTTTTTAAGTCATTTGACTTGACCAACATTTTTATAGAACCTACGAGAGTCACTCCATCTTCTGCTACTTGTATAGATAATGTTTTCTGCAATTGTGATTACTTAGATAAAGCCATAGTAAATTGTTTGCCGTCTGATCATAGCGGACAAACTGTAACTTTTAGGTGTATCATTCCACTGCAAAAAGTTCAAATTCAGTTTAGACCAATAACTACTAATAAATTAAATAGGTATAATATTTCCCTTCAGAATAAGTTAAGCGTTATGAGCCATCATATGGACGATATTAATGTAAATCAATTGTATGATAATTTCTTTTCAATAGTTCACACTGAGTTCAACAAAACTTTTGAAAAGAAGACAAAATGTATTTGCCCTAAATTTATATTTAGTGATTGGGCAACTAGAGGTATCAGAAAAAGTAGGGAAAGACTATTTGAGCTTTATGGCCTTAAGCCTTATATAAACACTGACACTTTTAACAAGTATGTTGCTAAGTATTCAAATATTTTTAAAAATACATGCAAGGCTGCCAAAGCCCTGCACATTAGCAACAAGATCAAAACTGCAGAAAACAAAATTAAGACAGTTTGGAAAGTCATAAATAACGAGACTAACAGGAAGAAAATACGTAACACTAGCTACACATTAGATACAGCGTATGGTCCTAAAAGCTCTAATCAGGAAGTAGCTCATGAATTTGTAAATTTCTTTACCGATATACCGTTAAAAACTACGGAGGCTCTTAATTCCTCTCCTGAAGTCTCAATGGGTTTATTAAAGGCGAATGTGTCTGGCTGCCTGGCTGAATTTAAATTTAAACACATAAACCCTATGATAGTTATTAAAGCTTTCCGGCAAATAAAAGTCAAACTGACCGAAGATCTTTGGGGAATGTCTATCAGAGTTTGTACATCCATAGTTGAGACTATTTCACCATACTTAGCTTTAATTTTTAATTTGTGTGTAGACCAAGGAGTTTTCCCTGATCTAATGAAATGCAGTAAAGTCATACCTCTGTTCAAATCCGGAGATAGTAAAGATACTAATAATTATAGACCTGTATCCGTGTTGCCAGTTTTTAGCAAGGTTTTTGAAAAGGTAATGCTGAATCAAATGCTCAATCATTTTAACACCAACAGAATCTTACACGATCAACAGTATGGTTTCACCAAGGGACGTTGTACAACTGACGCCGGTGTAACCTTATTAAAGCACATTTTTACTGCGTGGGAAGAGTCCCAAGACGCCATAGGAATATTTTGTGACCTCTCCAAAGCATTTGATTGCGTAAATCACGACACATTACTTTTGAAACTTGAGCATTACGGACTAGGTAAACTTGCACTTAGTTTGATGAAATCTTATTTGAACGATAGACAACAACAAGTTCAAATAAATGGTGTTAATTCACAGGGTTTAAAAGTAAAAATGGGGGTTCCGCAAGGTTCAATATTGGGTCCTTTCCTCTTTTTAGTGTATATAAATGATCTACCCTATTTATTGAAAAACCAACCTCATAATATGGTGTTATTCGCTGATGACACTTCCCTTATTTTTAAGATAAATAGACGGGCCCAAAATCTAGATGACGTGAATAATGCCCTACTTCAGGTCCATAACTGGTTCACAGCAAACAATTTAGTGTTAAATGGAAAAAAAACGAAATGCATAAGATTTGCTTTACCAAATGTTAAAAGTAGCGATTGTGATATAGTATTGAATAAAGAGAAGCTTGAATTTGTAGATAAAACAGTTTTCCTGGGGATTACGCTTGATTCAAGGCTACAATGGGGTTCTCATTTAACATCTCTTGCGGGGGGTACTCCCTTTCTTCTCCTAAAATTGTTTGTCCGAAAATCATTATCCATAACACGTTTGCTATAAACTTCAGTAACCATAATGTTCAAAATCCCGAAATTTTGTTTAACATAATTATCTTTAGTTCTAATAGTATTCTGTCATAATATCGAGTACTATAATAATTGAATCTCCTAATTTTATATGACCTAAAGTCATATGTCCTAAGTATTGTATTAAATAGTGAGTATTATTCCGAATGTTCATTTATGATAAATTTTTTAGTCTTAAAACATTTGCTAAAAATTTGGTTTTAGGCTGAGCGCAGACTTGAGTTAAGATAGTCTTAAGACAGACTATTGCTTCACAGAAAGTATGAAGCCGCGCAAACTTGAAATAAAACGTCTCATAGACAAAATTGTTTAATACCTACTAGAATTGCACTGCGACAAGTAGGGTTGCCAACTTTTATTAGAATAAATAGAGTATATCTGATTTCAAAGGAGGTATCTTAAGACTATCTTGACTCAAGTCTGCGCTCAGCCTAACGATTATAGTTTTAAGACAGACTTGTCTATGTGAGGCAAGTCTGTCTTAAAACTGTCCTGACTTAGTCTGCGTACAGCCTTAGTGACAGAAACGAATCGCTGTAAATCCGACTCCACGCAGTCTTGTCTGCTCTACCCCTAGAGTGTAATTTAAAATCGCGTAGGCGCGGAGGGGCGAGGCGGCCCGCGAGTTGAGGAGCAGGTGGTTGTAACACTCGCCGCCGCGGCTGAGGCTGGCCGGCTAAGCCGGCCAGCAAGCCGAAGCTGCGGTGGTGAGCGTTAAACCCATCTGCGACGATAAACTCGCGTGGGACCGCCGGAGCCCCGCAGCACCGGAGCCGTGACAGAAACCATGCCTGCTGCATGTTGCATGCTTGCTTGCATGCTGCGTGCTTGCTTGCATGCTGAATGCTGCGTGCTTGCTTGCATGCTGCATGCTTGCTTGCATGCTGCATGCTTGCTTGCATGCTGCATGCTTGCTTGCATGCTGCATGCTTGCTTGCATGCTGCATGCTTGCTTGCTTACAAAAACCACACATGTTTACAATCAACTGCTTTATTGAGTCCATGTATAATATATTTATCCCGTAGAATATTATTATTATAAATAAACATTACTTCTGTAATTTGAATTTAGGATTTTTAACTTTTATTGAAAACGGTTTTATGTCTTTTGTATATTATTGATTGTAATATTTATGACAAAGGGATTTAGAACATATTATATTTAGGGATTTCAATTTTATGGCATGTGACATTATGTGATTTTAAGTTCGGGTAAGTTATCATTCGGACAAATGATGATTAGGACAAAAAAAGTTATGGCACTTTAAATTATGGATAAAAAAGTTAGGTGACACAATAGAGAACCCTTGCGGGGCGGCTAAGTTCAGCAGCATATGCTATTAGAAAAATCCGTCAATATACTGATGTAGATACCGCTAGACTGGTCTATTTTAGTTACTTTCATAGTATACTGTCTTATGGCATTTTACTATGGGGACGAGCTGCAGACATTGAGTCTATATTTATTCTGCAAAAAAGAGCCATCAGAGCCATATATGTATAATCTTCGTAGGCGTGATTCTCTAAGGGAACTGTTTAAGGAAATTAACATCATGACGGTACATTCTCAATACATCTATGAAAACATAATGTATGTAAGAAAAAATCTACATCTTTTTAATAAAAGAGGTGACAGACACAATTACAGTACTAGAAATAGAGACCAATTAGTTCAGCCAGGCTTCAGACTCGCTAAAGTAGACTCATCTTTCATGGGGTACTGTTTGAGATGCTATAACAAAATTCCACAAAGTATTCTTGAACTGAATGAAACGAAATTTAAAACGTGCATTTAACGCACACTGTGTAGGCAAGCATATTACAAGTTGGACGATTATATCGTTGATAAAAATGCTTGGCTCAATGCCGGTCCTGCTCCACAAGGACAGGGACGCATAAATGAATAGCATTACATATCCCAATCACCTGCGCTCTTGATGATTTATTTACAGCATCAGTGAGCGGGGTACACGTGGCTGAGTTTTAGCTAAGCATATTTAAACTTTTTGCCATCGAAACGCTAAGAAGAAGAAGCATTAAACAGTATGTTAGAGCTGCTGAAGATTGTACAACTATCTTTGCTTTGTATAAATTCAATCTCTTTAGTATTATATAGCCGCATAGCCCATATTGTGTGAGTACTATGTAATAGAAAGCTGTCATTCGCGGGAAACCTACGTCTTTTCTTGACTTGAATGTGCCCTGGCGGTTAGGAGTGTGTCATGCTCACTCAAATGTCTCGCTGATGGTGGCGCGTGTGTCGGATCATTTAGTTCCCTTCAAAATGGTTGAGTTGAATGGTGCTGATACATGCGTCATGTTCGTGAACGGGCGCTGTCAGTTGTGACTGGTCATCTCTTGGTTGCCACGGCTTATTTGAATTGTTTTTTTTTTTTTTTTGAATTGTTTACTATGGACACTTTTAACGTACACATCTTGCTACATCGTTCTCACATAATGTACCATCTCAACATGAATGATGTAACCAAGAGTTTGTAAAAGTATACTGATTTAAAAGAGTGTCCATGGAGTTTCTTGCCCGTTCTTCTCCATAGAGATCTACGTTAGGGAATGGGCAACTACAGTACTTTCACAGTTTTTATGCCTTGTGACTGGGACTGTAGCTATAATTGTCTTTGTTTCGACAATTCAAAAGTGCCTGTAACTGGCCTATTTGAAATAAATGCTTTGATTTTGATTGATTTTGATTTTGATTATGGTAAGAGAACATCTAAGTATTTGGTACCTAAAGTGTTTAACAAAATAGATTTGTTAAGAGAAAAAGTAAAAGTAAGTAAAGGATCACTAAAGACAAAATTGAAAAACTTTATACAGGATAGCATACTCGAGGAGCTCGTGGCTAAATGATAACAGCCGCTCGGATCGATCTTTAGGTTAAGCCGTGCTTGCCTAGGTTGGTCTGTGGATGGGTGACCACCCATTACATACCGAGTTTCCTCCGTGCCTCGGAAAGCACGTTGGGCCCTTTGTCCCGGCTGTCTTTTGTAGATCTTTGACAGTCGTTACAGGTAGTCAGTGGCCCGAAAGTCTGACAACCAAGGGGTGTCGTATTACCCACTACTGGTTTGTGGATGTCAGATAGGCGGTCGTCCTATGTACAGTGCTGGTGTTCGGCTGCATTCGGTTGAACTTGAAGCCGACCCCTACATAGCTGGGAAAAGGCTAGGCAGATGATACAGGACAGCAAACGGAAACAATAAGTTTTTCAATTCTCTTTCTCGAAAACTGGTTCTTATCGCACTGCGATTGGGTTCAACATGCAATGTACACTGGGCCCAAGTATTTGGTTTACAGTTTATATGTGTGAGTGAAGTCATAGTTATGCACACAAACACAAAATTAAATTAACTTGCTCATTATTATTGTGTGAGTAAACATATTGTACCCTACACGGGGTTTATTTTTTTTATCTTTACGCTTGTCGGGTAATCTAGTAAAAATAATATAAACGAGTTTACAATAAAGCCCAACATTTTAAACTAACTTAACATGGTAACCATAGCCGATTGGTGTAAGCGCTTGCGTTAGCTAGTGATCTAACCTCGACGACGCGAGTTCGAACCCAACTGAGGAATTATTTTTGCTACTTTTTACTTTTTGTTTTTTAATAAATTTATTTTGTGGCCAATAAAATTACTCAAGCAAAAAGTAAAAAGTAACTAAATATAAGCAATGAAATAATTTTTTTTTTTTTTTTTTTTTTTTTTTTTTTTTATTTTTTTTTTTTTTTTTTTTTTTTTTTAGATAAACATTGCTATTGTTTGCTTAGCTTATCGCTTGGGTCATTAGCAAATTATCCGTCTCGTTTCTTCCAATATGTTCCTTTCTTATATTGGTTGTTTTATGGTTCAATTTGGTGGGGGCTGTATGTTAGAAAAAAAAACTTGTGTGGCGATACAATGATTTAATACACTGTCGTTTAACTGTTTTTTTGACAAATACAAAGTTTTTTATTGGTAAGGATTGACGTAAATAATTTGTCAAAGTAGGTAGGTATATAAATTGAATCAAAGTAAAATTAGAGGTGAAGTGAATCAACATGTTAGATAGTAAGAAATTATGACAACTTCTAATCGCATAACAATAACATCACTTCACCATACTTTCAATAATTTACGAGTTGTGGTTTTAAAAAAAAACGTTTTATTCCTACCTACTTATTACTAAGTTTTGTATTTGTTCTAATTTGCTTAACAAATATGAACATTATTTGCATAAAAATAAGATTCATATTCGTCTACTAATTAAAATAAATTCGACTAATAATGAGTCGGCAATCCTTCGTTTTCTATTACTCCTTGTAACCTTCTGCTCATGAGATCTCACAGTTTGTAAGCACACTTTTATGCGGGTGGACAAGAAGGGATCAGCCTTGTGCCTTGCCACGATGTCGTAGTGTCGAGTCGATGAATTTGCCTTTGGCCTAAGATGTTCTAAGTCTCCAAAATACGCATATCGGCGGACCCATAACTGCACGGTTCTCCCCTGTGGATAAAAACAGTATTTATAATACTTATAATAATAGCTAATATTATAATAAATAAACACTATATTTTTATACTATATATACACTATGTTTATTCAATATACTTATATATACCTAATTAATATTACTTATAATAATACAATACATAAATATAAGATAAACACTGACATTAGCAAACATTATAATCTATTTTTATTTACGTTATTCAAAGACTTTTCTTTAATCTGTCTAAAGGCTAGATCAAGCTAATTTTAGACCAAGCTAATTTTATCATAATCATCATACGATTACAAATTAAAAAAAAGAAACTATAATAATTCAGTTATGATAATATATTATTATAACTATGGTAGGTATTGCACTTAAGTTACATTAATTATTTATTCCTAGTAAACATCCCTTTCAATGTTTACTAGGAATAAAGAGAATAGAGGAGTTAGTTAAAGTGAAGTAGGTATAATATCAACGTAATATCTAACTGTTACTCACCGATATCATTAAGCGCCTTGTAACTTCACTTCATCTCATCGATACGCTAATCGATAACAATTCAAATTGAGTCAGCCCAAAATTTGGCGACGAGTTTGGCTCTTTCAGTAGCGTCCTGTGATGCATTTCACAGGAGCAAACAACAGAACAGGCAGGACACGATATAAAGTGTCCCATCGTTTGTTAGGCAGCACCACATTTACACTCACAATTTCACATAATATAGATACGTTTTGCTCATCCAAAACAACGATTTCCACCTCTTTGAACATTGATAAATGTTGCATGGTTGGATCCACAGAAATAAAACCACACACATGCTCAAGAGTAGTAATCAATAAACTCAGTAATGCAAATACTCGTAGATTGACAACTAAGAATGCTCATTTTTTATAAATGAAGGTGTTTGAAAACAATATTTTTAAATTGTCGGTAGTTGTTGTCTAAACAGTCAAAATCAAATAGCCTGAGAGTTCAATGTTTGTCTCAAACGTTGGAATTGTTATAAATTCTACTTTAAGTAATGTTTTAACAAAATAATGAATACAAAAAGAAAAATAATATACTATTGCATGCATGATTTGAACTTACGACTTCTCGTTCAGTGACCAAAGACGATAGCCATTGTGCCAGGATTGCTATATTAACATCATGCAAAATATTATATCTCCTTCAGCATCATAAGTGAATGATGACTATATATTGGTATATGGTAATTGATGTGCCACACGCACACTAATAAAAACTGAGCTCGCTCGTTTTATTTTGTGTTTGTGTGCATAACTATGACTTCACCCACACATATAAACTGTAAACCAAATACTTGGGCCCAGTGTACATAAATATCCAAGGCTTTTCTATATGAAACATTAAACTCACTCATTAAACTGCGTATTTGTTTTTCCTTAATGTATACAGGGCAGGTTTTGTCTAATGCCATGTGATTCTTTGAGCAATTAACACACTTCAGAGAACCAGTTTCACAGTTGTCAGCATTGTGTTTACCTGCGCATTTCGGACATATAACTTTAATTGTCGAACACATTCTAAGTGAGTGACCATACCTCCAGCACCTGGGACATTGCGTAACAGGAAAAACGTAAGGTTCTACCAAAACTCTCATTTCATATACAGGGTGGAGACGACAATGCGACAATAAATTAAACTGTATGTAACTCATGACGTTCCCAGTCTGCATACAAAAATTCAATCGAAAATTACTGGATATTTTCGATTGAATTTTGTATGCAGTTTATTCACAGGACGTTATTTTTCACTTTTAGCATTTACCACCAACAGGTTAACAAATCCCGCATCGGTATAAACGTTAAACACATGTTGCCAACTCGCTACTTCAAAAACCTTGGCCAAAATTGTCGTATTGTCGTCTCCACCTTGTAGAAGTACATAAGGAGGCAATGATGGTCCTTCAAATCCTATTATCCATGTCTCGCTATCGTTCCATGTGGCTGCTTCTCTGTCTCTTCGTTGTAGGCGTTTTACATTCACGACCTTATAAATACTAGATAAACATGTAAGTAATTCGTCCTCCGAAATGTCTAGGTCGATATTTTTAATGACTCCATGAGATAATCCAACTTCAAAAGGCCGCTGAAATCGCCATCCTAAACCACTAAAATGATCTGAGTTGGCTAATTTCTCCGCACTGTCAGCGTTATTAAGTTCGATAATAACTTTGAACGGGTTTATATGTTTCACTTTGGTGATATTTATTATTCCTTGTTCTTTAAATAATTTTGCTAGGGCGAATTGTTTAGGAATTTAATCTTTACAAGTAACACTCAATTCCGTAATCCCTCTTACTTCTCCCGTCCTGTGTTTTCTACTTCTAACCTCAGTCCATTCATCATCTTCTCTCCCTCTTTTCGTAGGTCGCGATCTATCTTTCGACGTCTCATTATCCTCCATTTCAAATAATTGTGTTAAGTCTTCTGAATGTATAATTTCTTCGTCGTCCATTATAACAGTGTTGATTAATTCATTATGATTCTCGTCCGTATTCATTACACGTAAAGTTTAGATTCGCGTAAGCAATAACCTATGGTTCGGCCGAGCGGCCGATCCAGGTAGGTGCACAATAGATAACAAAGTAATTAGCTAATGTCCGCAAAAAACACGTCTTAGCAACACCGTACGCGCTTCGACACTGAACACGAAGACTTGGGACACTAATCTTGGGAAAATATCAATATCATCATAAGTATCATAACTAACACAAAATTTAAAAAACACTAAACAACAAATGGCCACCTGGCAATCTCCTAACGGCAAAACTAAAAACGAAATTGTTGCGCTCATGTAATGTTGAGTGGAGAGGGTTCGCTGGCGGGATGTGGACTGGAGAGAGTGCGGTGGTGGAGTAATAATAATACTAGTCTTCAGAGCTTCTTATTTATTCTTGTTGCTTCTTCAAGTTCTTCATAATACTGCTGGATTCGGAATGCCTGATCACGGAAAAATGCTCCTTTTTTATAGGCAGCTCTGACCAATCACGGTCTCTCAATTTTGCACACACACGGCACTAATCTCCGCGCTTCGACCAATCAGAGCGCAGGTGGCTTTTCTATAGAAATCTTGAACTATGTTGTTTCTCGTGATCAGACATCCCTTACAATATTCCCTTACTTTCCTGACCTCAGGATGAGTTTAATTTCCTTAAATTAATAAAAAACAATACAATATTCTCTTATTTTACACCTTAAAATAACAAAAATGTGAAACGGCTCTCGTTACGGTAAAGTTTTCAGGTACTTAGCCTTTTAATACAAGTAGCGCCGCCAGGTGGCAGGAATGCGCAACACTTAAACTACTAATTAGAAAAAATCAACACTTATCATCCTACTGGACTAACATCTTATTAGATTAATATCACAATAAAATAGGAACTAATTAGAGATCACGTTATTTACACGTATCGTCGCTAACATTCTCCCCCACGGTGCGCAGCACTTCATCCTCTGGAGGCGACGATGCGGCAGGAACCAGCACGACGATCCGTCGAGTTGGGCGGCGAAGTACTCCTCCCGATGTCCGCACGTCCAGCACTCTGGTTCTTCCGTCTGGCCCAGGATACGTCTTGACGACTTCTCCGCGAAGCCACGAATTTCGTGGTAATGTGGCGTCCACTATTAGCACGATATCTCCCTCCTTAGGGTCTTTGGTTTCTTTCCCTTCGAGCTTCCTCGGCATTAGGAGGGGAAGGTACTCTTTGATCCATCTTTTCCAGAAATGATCTGCGAGTCTTTGGGTGGTTCTCCAGTTTGCTTTCCCAATTAACTCTGTGTCGTCGAATTCATTAACGTGTGGAGTACTTCTTCGGGTGGGTTTCTTTCGTTGATAACCACTGATAGTGCGGTCTTGACTGTTCGCACAAGTCTTTCCCAGGCGCCTCCCATATTCGGAGCTCCCGGGGGGATAAACTTCCACTTGATGCCCTTCTCTTGCGTGGCCTCTTCCAATTCCCTTTTGGCCCCGACGAAGTTGGTCCCGTTATCGCTGAATATGGTTTTCGGGGTTCCTCTTCTGGCTGCCATTCGTTGAAGTGCCATAATCATCGAGCTCGTGCTAAGTGAGGGCACTAACTCTAGATGTACGGCTCTTGTGGTGAGGCAAGTAAACAATGCCCCCCAGCGCTTCTCGATTCTTCTCCCAATAGTGACTTGCATTGGCCCAAAGTAATCTACGGCCGTGCAAGAGAACGGGAACTGATGATGCTGAAGTCTCTCGCTCGGTAGGTCCCCCGTCGGGGGTATTTCTGGTAAACTCTTCCTTGTCTTGCACCATTGACAGCTGTGTGCGACCGCCTTTAAAGTCGCTCTTAAACTCAGGATCCAATACTTTTGTCGAATCTCGTTCATTACTGTAGCTGTATTTCCGTGAAGAAACTTCTTGTGATAATGTTGTATGAGAAGACGTGTTATCTTCTGCTTTCCATCTAATATGATAGGGTTCATTCTTCTTTCATTGTTGTCGTGGAACTTTGACGTCCTACTTCTTAACTTGATGATTCCGTCGTCTCCTATATAAACGTCGATCTTCTTGAGCCGACTTGAGGTTTCTAAGGGTTTTTCCGCTTTCAAACCCTTCATTTCTGTTGCGAAACTATCGTTCTGGCTCATCTTCATTAATAACTCTTCGGCCTTTTTTAAGTGGTCTTCTTCCAGGGGTAGGTACAGCCGCTTGTTTTCATTTTTGTTGGCGGATCGATGTAAGGTTCTCGTGTCTTTCTTCTGGGTTTTTCTTTGAGGTTTCCAGGGTACTTCCTTCTGGCGCGCAGCGGTGGCGGTTGCTTTGCGGGTCTTCTTCAATAAGTGGTGTGCGAAGGTAACCACTCTGGCCGTTGTGCGCAGTAGTCGCTCCCAGTTTGAGAACCTCTCTAGGTCTTCTGGACCTGTCTTCAGCAGCCTTAATCGCCATCACCTTTGGCCTGTTCTTCTCTTCTGGCATGATACCCTCTGGTTTGAAGTCGTGAAACGGCCACTCTTTCTTCTGGATTACGGAGAAATGACGGACCTTTGAACCATCTGGCGTTGTGGTCAAACTCGATTGGAGTTCCCCTCGTGGCGTCGTCTGCTGGATTTTCTTTAGTTGGTACCCATCTCCAGTCTTCTGGCTTAGACTTTTCTTCAATTTCTGCTAGTCGATTGGCCACGAAAGTTTTGGTTCCACCTTTATCCACTGCAGTACTGTGCTAGAGTCTGTCCAATAGGTCTTCTTTGATATTTCGAGCTCAGACTCTTCTTCGATCGTGGCTGCTAGTCTGCTGCCGAGTAACGCCGCTTGTAGCTCCAGCCTCGGAATTGAAACTGGTTTCGTTGGCGTTACTCTTGCTTTGCCGGCGATCATGGAGACGTGGATTTTTCCTCCGGGCTCGACTGTCCTCCAATAGACTACTGCTGCGTAGGCTTCTTCACTCGCGTCGGTGAACGTGTGCAGTTGTCCTTTTCTGCCGCGGGGTGAGACGCACCTTGGAATCTTCAGTTTTGCTAACGCCGATACTTCTTCTAGGTAGTTCATCCAGGCTTCTTTTTGTGGTTCGTTGATTAATTCGTCCCAGTCTATTTTCGTTCGCCAAATGTCTTGAATTAATTTCTTCCCTTGTATCAAGACTGGTGTTGCGAAACCCATCGGATCAAAGGTAGACATCACTGCGCTCGTGACTTCTCTCTTTGTTGGAGTTCTTCTACCATCTTGCAGGTCCTTTGACGTGTTACGCAGTCCAACATTGAAGGCTAGTGTATCTTCTTTTACCAGCCATCTTAGCCCCAGAGTCTTCTCTTCTTTCGTTAGTTGCAAAGAATCTTCTTTATTTGTGTCTTCTACTTCCGATAGTACCCCCGAAATGTTACTGGCCCACCCCTTCAGATGAAAGTTTGCTCTTGCGTGAATATCTTTTACTTCTTTTGATATCTTCTTTGCTTCAGCTGCAGACGCGAAGCTTTGTAGATAGTCGTTCATGTAATGGTTTCTGTTTATTGCTTTCACTGCTTCGGGATGAGTGTTCTTGAATTCTTCTGCGTTCTTGTTCATCACATAAATAGCTGTTGCTGGTGATGACGCTGCTCCAAAGATGATTGACGACATTCTATACTCTTCGGGCTTTCCAGTTCTTCGGTTTCCGCGCCACAGGAACCTGAGGCTGTCTCGGTCATCTTCTCTTACTTTGACCCGAAGGAACATATCTTGGATGTCGGCCATGACAGCCACTGGTCCTTCCCTGAAGCGTAGCAGTACGCCAAATAGTGACTGCAATAGGTCTGGGCCTGAGAGCAAGGCGTCGTTGAGGCTCTTCCCTTCAAACTTGGCAGCTACGTCGAACACTATCCTCAGCTTCTTCTTAACTGGATGTACAACGGCGAAGTGGGGTAAGTAGAATATTCTTCCTTTGCTTGAGGTTTTTGGAGCTTTTTCTGCGTATTCTTTTTCAATTAGATTCTGGATCTGCTTCTCGTAGTGCTCTTTAGCTTCTTGGTCTTGATCCAACTTCTTTTCAATGTTGACTAGGCGTCGGATGGCTTGATTGTAGTTGTTGGGTAGAATTTCGTCTTCTTTCTTCCACAGGAGTCCTGTTTCGTATTGACCGCTTGACAGTTTCTTTGTAGTCTTCTCGAGGGTTTCTAGTGCTCTTCTATCGCTGTCATTGGTTGGCGACCGATTCTGAATCCCGAGAGATTCCAACTGAAAGTGTTCTCGGACGATTTCTTCTATGCTTTCTTCGTCAGTGGTCGATCTGCCGTAGTGGGTGAAGTTTACTAAGGCAGTCGCCCCTGTTTCGCATCCGTGTAACACCCACCCTAGGTTGGTGAGGGAGGCTACAGGATCGGATGGTTTACCCTTCTTCAGTCTTCTTGTTACTATCAGCCCCCAATTGTCTTGACCTATCAGCAGCTTGGGCCTTTCGGTGACGTAGAGGAGTTGACTTTCAATTGCCCTTAGATGCTGGCAGTTTCTCACGGTGTCCTTGTTGATGCATTGCTCGGACAGCTTCAGGTCGTCGATGGTTCTTGCAATGATAGTTCTCTTTTCCCTTTTATGAGCCCCTTTTATCTTGAACTCGATCTTCTGTGAACTATCTTTTCTTAGCACCTTCCCGCCGACTGTTTCGATTGTGGGTTTTTCTTGCTTCCCTTCGACTCCAATCTTCTCAGCAACTGATGCGTCTAGGAGTGTGACTGTTGACCCTTCGTCCAACAATGCTAGTACGCGGACTTGGCTTTTTGGACCATAAAGGTCCACTGGGATGATCTTCAGGTATGCCTTCTCTTCTCCTTTTGCGTTGTGGATTGAGGCGACCTTTTCTTCTGACGTGCTTCCTGTGTCTTCTTTCTTCCCTTCTTTTTCTACTGGTACTGGTGGCTTGTCAGAATGCAGGATGGTATGATGCCATCTTTTACACTGCTTGCAGACTGGAGCTTTACAGTTGATTCTTGAGTGCTTGAAACGAAGGCACTTGAAGCATATTTTTGCCTTCTTGATCATATCCCATTTTTCATTTAGGTTAGCTTCTTTAAACTTCTTGCATTCTATTGCGAAATGCTCTTCTTCACAGAATGGACATGACTTCTTGTATTTCTCTTGCGACGCTTCTTGTACCATATTATGTACAGGTCTTCTTATTTGCTTCTTTTGCTCCGAAGGCACTTCAGGTGGAGCAAAGTCCCCACACATGTCAGCTTCTGTTTCTAAAAACGCTTCGACGAGTAACAGTTCTTGGATTTCTTCATCTCTTCTGCTTCTGTGGTAGGCGAACCAACGAAACTTCATGGATGTCGGCATCTTGTCTACTATAATTCTCAGTGTTTCAGGAGAACTGAGGTACTGTGGTTTCTTCAAGGCTTTGATTGTCTCGACGGCGTTCTTCACTTTGCTTGCGAATACGCATATGTCGCTTGGGTTCTCGCCGACTTTTGACAGGTTCTTCATTTTTTCTAGTTCTGCTAATGCCAGCGCTCCAGGTCTTCCGAATCTTGCTTCAAGTCCCTTGATTACTTCGCGTGGATCTTCAGCGGTGAACAGCAGGCTTTGGACGGCTTCTCTAGCTTTTCCTTGGATTGCTATTCTAAGGCGCGCTAGATTCTGATTGTTACTGAAGGAAACGGCCATATCTTCGTATGATCTCTTGAACGCCAACCATTCTTCACAGGTTCCGTTGAAGTGAGGGAGTTCGATGTGCTTCGATGAAACGGGGTCACGTGACTTCTCGGATAACTTGAGTATGACTGAAGCCAATTCCTGGATGTCGCTCTTCTTTTCTTCTGTCTCGATCGGCCTCTGACCCTTGTTAGGCCTGTCCCCGGTCGTTATGAACCACTGCTCGACCTCTTGAGTTCGTTCGTACAGCTCTTCTCCGGCACCATCTTCTTCTTCTGACTCTGCTGCTAGAAGTTCTAGTTCAGCTTGAGCCACTTTCGATCGTGCTTCTGCCAGTTCTAATTCCCTTAGTGCTATTGTCATTTTTGCTTGCGCTTCTGCTCTCTTCCTATGCGACGAGCGAACAGAATGTGTGTCTGGATCGCGGGTCGTCTTCTTAGGGTGAGGCCGCTGCAGACTCTCTTCTCTGGACGTTGGTGTGCTTCCATCGTTCAGACGCGTTTTCACTGCGACACTTCTTTCTTGAATCTGCGGCGTTGGATGACTCTCTTCTTGGCGGACGGGAATCGACGCTTCGACGGTGCGGGTCGGGGGGGTGGTACGAGTCACTTCCCCCGGTGTTGATTCTTCTCCAGTAGTATTTTTGGGATGATGTACGGGTTGCTGACGTTCTTGTACGCTGCCCGGCGGCGATCTTCTTGTAAGTGTCGATCGGTTTCAAATCGACGTGTTCGTAGTCGTCGCGCTTGTAGGTTCACTCGGCGTATTCATACTCCAATCTGTCGTACCGGTACCCGTAGTCTCCGTAGTAGCGTTACTTTCACTCGTAGTTTTATTCTTCGACTGCACTGATCTTGATCTCGTATTCGCAGGCATCTTCCTAGTTTCTTGAACCCAATCCGGCTCTCGAAGGACTAAATGTTGCGCTCATGTAATGTTGAGTGGAGAGGGTTCGCTAGCGGGATGTCAACTGGAGAGAGTGCGGTGGTGGAGTAATAATAATACTAGTCTTCAGAGCTTCTTATTTATTCTTGTTGCTTCTTCAAGTTCTTCATAATACTGCTGGATTCGGAATGCCTGATCACGGAAAAATGCTCCTTTTTTATAGGCAGCTCTGACCAATCACGGTCTCTCAATTTTGCACACACACGGCACTAATCTCCGCGCTTCGACCAATCAGAGCGCAGGTGGCTTTTCTATAGAAATCTTGAACTATGTTGTTTCTCGTGATCAGACATCCCTTACAATATTCCCTTACTTTCCTGACCTCAGGATGAGTTTAATTTTGAAGGGTATGGGTAAATTAGACACTTTTACAGCAGTAATCTAATTTATTTTATATGTTTCGATTCAACAATGCAATCCGTGCTAGCGGCGCGACACAACAACTAAACTTAAAAATTACATAGTTAGAGGGCACTGCTCGCGCGCTTCGTCATAGCTTAACACCTCCCCTCGAAGTCGTGAGCAGATCTTCGAAATTTACATACATTCAACCATCATACCTAAATTATGCAGACATTCATGATGTTTTGTTCCACTCAAACCTTTAGTCAAAACATCAGCAGGCATTCGATCAGTACACAAATATCTAAGATCAATTACACCTTGTTCGCACTTATCTATCTATACATATAAAATTCAAAGTCCTGACTGACTGACTGACTGACTGACTGACTGACTGACTTATATATCAACGCACAGCCCAAACCGCTGGTCCTAGAAACATGAAATTTGGACAGTGTACTCTTTGTGACAAGTAAATATCCACTAAGAAAGGGTTTTTCAAAATTCCACCCCTAAGTGGGTGAAATGGGGTGTTTAATTTTCTCTGAAACTTTTTATTCCCTGAGTCGATTGACTTAAAAATTTGTGTATTTACTCTTCAGTTAAAATTATGAGATACTTGTATCACAGTTTTTTAAAAATCATCCCCAATTTTAAATTAAACGTCCTGACTGGCTGACTGATATATCAACGCACAGCCTAGACCGCCTGGTCCGAGACATGAAATTTGGACGGTGTATTCTTTGTGAAGAGTAAATATCCACTAAGAAAGGGTTTTTCAAAATTCTACCCCTAAGAGGGTGAAATGGGGTGTTGAATTTTATGTGAAACTTTTTATCCACGGAGCCGATTGACTTGAAAATTTGTATTCATACTCTTCAGTTAAAATCATGAGATACGTGTATCACAGTTTTTCCAAAATCATTCCCCAATTTAAAATTTAATGTCCTGTCTGGCTGACTGATATATCAATGCACAGCCCAAACCGCTGGTCCGAGAGAAATGAAATTTGGACGGTGTATTCTTTGTGAAGAGTAGATATCCATTAAGAAAGGGTTTTTTGAAATTCTACCCCTAAGAGGGTAAAATGGGGTGTTGAATTTTCTGTGAAACTTAATATTTACTGGGTCGATTGACTCGAAAATTGATGTTCACACTCTTCAATTAAAATTATAAGACATATGTATCAGTTTTTTCCAAAATCATCCCCCAATATAGTTAAATAGGGCTTCGAAGCTCACGTAGAAGGGCGCATGCCGCGCAGCGTTGCGTAGGGCGTGCGGGTCGCGGGAGTATTTACCTATTACTAAGTACGTAGGATTTTTCTGAGGTAGAAGTGTCTGTGAATATGGTTTATTCCACCGATTTTCGCGTTGGCTCGCGATACGGGACATTGATATTAAATATTATGTCAAAGTATTATGTCTGTAAATAGATTCCTAATAAATCATTTGATTGGTGTCCTGGTGTCTAATCTCAAACCAAGATATTTCACATATGTAATTTAATTGATATTACTATGAACAAATATTTACAATAGCAAGTACACGTAAATCTATGTATACTAAACATACATAGATTACTTATTATCCCAGAAGTAAGATTCCGTGGGCAATTCCCGAACTCCACGCGGGCGAAGCCGCGGGCAGAAGCTAGTCGCGAATAAAGTGGTGCCGTACATCAATGTGTTTCGTTCGTGAATGGTAGTTCTTACTTTGGGCAAGTTTAATCGCACCCTGGTTATCGTTGAATAGTATCACACACTCACACTTAACCTCAATGCTATTCAAAACATCACGTAAATACATGGCCTATTTAGTACATTCAGATATAGCTATGTATTCGGCTTCGGTGCTGGATAAAGCAATGGTCCGTTGCTTTCGCGCTTCCCAGCTGACTGGTGCACCTGCAAAAATAAATGCGAAGCCAGAATAGGACCTACGATCTACCGCATTCCCTGCCCAGTCTGCATCAACCACACCAAAAAGGGGCAAGCCGGTTCTTTCATACACTAGCCCGTAATCTGATGTACCTCGCAAATATCTTAACACACGTTTAGCAGCCTTCCAATGTTCAATGTCGTAATTTGTATTGAATTGACTTAAAAAGTTAACGGCATACGCGATATCTGGTCTGGTTGACACTGCCAAGTGCATTAAGGCGCCAATCAAACACTGATACGGGTATTGTTCTATTACATCATTACTAATACACTCAGGCTTCACTAATTTTACATTCACATCTATAGGCGTGATAGCAGGTTTACACTCACTCATGCCAAAGCGTTCCAACACTTTATCAATATATGATTTTTGACTTAAGTACACTCTATTTTCATCATCACGACTAAATTCAATTCCTAAACAAGTAGATATTTTCCCCATATCTTTCATTTCAAATGCACTTCCTAACTGTTTCTTTACACTTTCCATCCATTTGTTCTATTATTGCTATCCCTGCACTTATCTGTTCATTCGATTCATCTGATTCATTTTCACTATCTGCAGTATTATTCTCTTTCACTGTGTGATATTCTTTCCGCGGTCTGCCCGCCTGACCAGTACGAGCTAGGCGAGGTCCTCCTCTTCCTCTTTTAGAGGGTTCCATTAAATTCTCCCATGAGACAGTCGATTTCCCTTTTCTATATAATCGACCTCTATCTCCATCTTCCTCTGGTTCATGAATTATTTCAAGTGATCTTCTTGATCTAGCAACATTTTTGTTGGCTTTTAATATCTTACAGTTATCTTCCTTTCTTTTATTGTTCTCATTAGACGCATTCAAATCTATTCTCACTTCTTCTTCATCAGTATCTTCTTCGTCATCAAGTATTTCTTTATATTCATGCCTAAATGCTGTCTCATTCATGAACTTTACGTCACGAGTAACAATAATCTTTCTTGTTGCAGGATCATGTATCCTGTATGCTTTAGATTGAATATCATAGCCCACAAATATTCCTAGCTGCGAACGTGACTCAAACTTTCTTTTCGGTTTTCCCTTATCTTTATAATAAGCCTTCGAGCCAAACACATGCATATATATAACTGTAGGTTTCTTTCCTCTCCACAGTGTAAAAGGTATTTGACCATTTAAGGCTGTTGTTGGACACCGGTTTCTTATATAATTAGCAGTATTTACCGCTTCAGCCCAAAATGAAGGAGGACTTCCGGCTTGATGCATCATACATCGTGCCATTTCGACCAATGTCCTGTTCTTTCTTTCGGCAATACCATTCTGTTGAGGTGTATATGGCGCCGTCAATCTTCTTCTAATTCCAGCCTTCTTCAGATAATCATCAAACTCATTATTCACATATTCTCGACCGTTATCAGACTGAAGATTCTTTATTTTCTTCCCAGTTAAATTCTCTGCATAGGCTTTGTAAGTTTTCAACACGCTTAAGACGTCACTTTTACTCGCAATGAAGTAGATTTCACACCATCTAGATTTATCATCAATGAAAGTAACAAAATATTTCTTACCGCCATACGACTGATGATTCATGGGGCCACAAACATCACTATGCACTATTTCTAGTAATTCGGTGGTACTATCTTCTCCTTTCTTTGGAAAAGGCGTGCATGTTTGTTTTTCACTAATACAAATCTCACATTGGGACAACTTTTCGCCATCCTTAAATGTTAGCCCGTGTACTAAACTATTGTTCGCCATAGTTTTCAAGTCGCGTTCGTTGAGATGTCCGAGTCGTTGGTGCCACATGTCTATTGAATTCTTAACTGCTTCAATATTATTAACAGAATTCTTACTCATTCGAACATGGTACAGATTTCCAACTCTTTCTGCACGCATATGAATTTTATCATTGTCATCAATCACAATCGCATCATTCTTCCTAAAGTGAACCTCGAACCCGCGATCAGTCATCTTAGCCACTGATAATAGGTTTGTTCGTAAGTCGGATACGTAGAACACTTTTTCTATATTAATCTGGCGTTCTTCACTGCCCGTGTCTACAGAAATCTTGACCTTACCAGTCCCAGTAATTTGTGTTCTGTCGCTATTAGCTAAATTTAGCTCTGAATCTAGCTGCGTAAAATCCTCGATCATTTGCTTCTCGTTGCACATATGACCTGTGCATCCACTGTCAATGCACCAAATAGGATTTACTTTCTCACCTTGCATAACCTCTTCGATAGTACTCAACAACATTGTTGTCTTTTGCTCTTTGTCGTCTCTATTTTCCAAACTCTGTGCACTTTGTTTATTCTTGTTGATATACTTAGTTCTGCAGTCTCTCGCAAAATGCCCACGACGACCACAACGATGACATTCAAAATTATTTTTATTGCAGTGGTTGTCCTTGTCATGATTCTTCTTCAGATTGGCATTTTTATTTTTATTGATATGATCGTTTGACGAACATAGCTCCCTGATCAGCTGTCTTTGACTTACGAGCTTCATGATCCTCGATAATCTTCACTTTTAACGTTTCCGTTGATGGTAAATCATCGCGTGATTCCATTGCCGTTCTAAACATGGCGAATGAATCCGGTAAACTGTATAACAATAAAATTGCTAATAGTTCGTCTATAACTATTAAACCGATTTCTCTCAATTTCTTAACTGCATCAAAAAGATCCGAGATGTGTTTCTTCAAATCATCATCTTCTTGCATACGAGTCAGTACCAGTTTCTTCAACAAAGAGGCCTTTCTAGCAGGACCGCTGGACTGATACATAGATTTCAGTTTTTCCCAAATGGCCTTGGAACTTTCCAAACCATCCAATGCGGCCAATTCACTTGGACTTACCGCTAACAGTATGTCGGCTTCGGCTTTCCTGTCCATTTTCAACCATTCAGCATATTTTGGATCATTTAGCTGCGGTTTGGGCAATAATCCCGAAACAAACTCCCATAAGTCATTTTTAATTAATATAGCCCGCATGTGAATTTTCCATGTATCGTAATTATCACCAGTAAGTCGATCAATCTTTATAGATGTAGCCATAATGAAGTTTCTTCAACTCCAGAATCAAAACAATAGCAATGAATAAAAATCTTCGTGACAAAAGTTTAGTAAACAAACGGCGACGGCGAACGTAACTTGAAAGTCCGCGTTACACTAATTGACCTTCACTTAACTACACGCGTTTATAACTTTTAATTACGATGAACTGTTTTGGTTCAAATCACTGCAATTGTTCACTAATATGTCCTGTTTTTCACTCACTGACTGTTCCTGGGCCCATAACCTGAAGGGTATAGGTAAATTAGACACTTTTACAGCAGTAATCTAATTTATTTGATATGTTTCGATTCAACAATGCAATCCGTGCTAGCGGCGCGACACAACAACGAAACTTACAAATTACATAGTTAGAGGGCACTGCTCGCGCGCTTCGTCATAGCTTAACAAATTTCCTTAAATTAATAAAAAACAATACAATATTCTCTTATTTTACACCTTAAAATAACAAAAATGTGAAACGGCTCTCGTTACGGTAAAGTTTTCAGGTACTTAGCCTTTTAATACAAGTAGCGCCGCCAGGTGGCAGGAATGCGCAACACTTAAACTACTAATTAGAAAAAATCAACACTTATCATCCTACTGGACTAACATCTTATTAGATTAATATCACAATAAAATAGGAACTAATTAGAGATCACGTTATTTACACGTATCGTCGCTAACAGAAATAGATTTTAGTCTGGCAAAAAATATGAGAATTGTTAAAGATGTTACCGTTGTAAATACTAAATACCCATATCGGATCACCAACCAGTTAGATGTGAAATAAAATTAGAAGGAGTGTCTTAACTCAGTCGAAAAAAATCTAACCAGGCCCAAAACTACCCTTTTTACCCCCATAGAAAAAGTAGGTCTAAAAATATCCTAGAAAAGAAGAAATTGAAATCAGTAATAACTTAGAAGAATCATACAGGAACTTAGTAACCACAACACATAAATGTGTTGGAAAACTTTCAAACCGTGATGCAGACAAGAAAAATGCTTCTTACTTGCTAACCAAAGACATATTAAAATTAATTAAAGAACGAGAACTCCTGAAGAAATTATCTAATAGAACATTTGAACAAAGGAAACGAATACAAACAAATAAAAAATAAACTGAAGAACAGACAAAAACATTACAGACTAAAACTTTAACATCATCATCTGCCTAGCCTTTTCCCAACTATGTTAGGATCGGCTTCCAGTCTAACCGGATGCAGCTGAATACCAGTATTTTACATTGAGCGACTGCCTATCTGACCTCCACAACCCAGTTAGTACTAGGTAATACGATACCCCTTGGGAAGACTGGTTGTCAGACTTTTTGGGCCACTGACTACCTATAACGACTGTCAAAGATCTACAAATGATAGCCGGGACCAACGGCTTAACGTGCTTTCCAAGGCACGGAGGAAACTCGGTATGTACTGGGTGGTCACCCATCCGCAGATCAACCTAGGTAAGCACGGCTTAACCTAAAGATCGACCCGAGCAGCTGTTATTATTTAGCCACGAGCTCCTCTACTAAAACTTTAACATAAATACATTAAAAAGAAATAAACAGACCGTAGATTTTAAATATATTCTTTTAAACTATAATTTACAATTGTAATTCTCTCAACCCACTACAATAAGTAGTGAGACATGTTGGGATAATTTTGCGCACAATATCAGAGGTTGCAAGGGGGAAATTATTGAATTTGGACTGTCAGACCACACCACACAGGTTTTAAGATGCCCGGTTAAAAAAACATGTACTATTAAGTCATGGCGTGTTAGACGAAGGAACTATTGCCTAGAATTTTGGATAAATTTAAAAATTGTATAAAAAGTCTCTCATTCTCAGACATTTATATTACTTCGGACTCTAACGAGGCTTATGTCAATTTTTTGGATCTATTTCAATGCTTTTAAGACCTCTGTTTTCCTTACGAAACTATTACTAAGTCTTTAACTAAAAAAATCTAAGTGGATCTCAAAGGGAATAAAAAAATCCAGTAAAAGAAAACGTGTGCTTCTGTGGCAATATAGAGCTAAGCCCACTCTCAAGAACAAAAATGCATTCAAAACATATTCACGTAGACTTAAAACAATTATATCTTTAACCCAAAAATCCCAAAATAATTATTTTATCAAAACATCACAAAATAAATCTAAAGCGACATGGACCGTAATTAACAAGAATAAAGCCTACTTTCCTAAAGAACCTATAACTGAATTAAAAACTGACACAAAGATCGTCACGAATCCTACTGAAATAGCAAACTCCTTCAACGAATACTTTATTAACCAAGTATCTAACTCAAATCATAGCATAACACAAGAAATCCCCATTCATTCAAACACTTTAAACTCTTTATTTATAAATCATATTTATTTATTATTTATTTTAACACTTTAAGCACAAAGTGCATAGGCGGACTTAATGCCATAGGCATTTTCTACCAGTCAACCTTTGGGTGATGCAGAGACAAACAGTGGTAGGATATTAGGTCTCTTAGAGATACAAACAGTGTAGGCAGTGATGGAATATGTACAAAAGTCATAAAAACAGTCTCTCAATACATAGCCCCACATCTAAGTTATATAATCAATTTAAGTATTGAGAATGGTATCTTCCCGGAGAATCTCAAACCCTCCATAGTTACCCCACTATATAAAAAGCAAGACAAATGTCTAATGAAAAATTACAGACCTATTGCTTTGATACCCATATTTGCAAAAAATATTTGAAAAAGTTATATACAACATTAGTTTTAGTATATGTGAAACCTGAAACACGTGTCTAGTATTTTTATGTAAAGAATCTATGTACAAAATTTCAAAACTGTATCATGAAAAATCACAATGTTATGAGCTTGTTCTGTTACCTGGTTGTCCACACAAAATCGTGGTCACTACGCGGCACAGCCGCGCGCGCGCCTCCAGCGTCGTTTTGAGCTCATTGATAATAATAATTTGGCAGTAGGTATCTAAATAATTGCGATAGGTACTTAGTGTCGCTCGGTGTCCAACTTGTAACCTTTTTAAATATTTTTGGAACAAAATATAACATGGTTTAAAAAGTATTGGAATCGATTCAGTTACTTATTCTGAACAAACTATATTCAGGTTTCGCATATACTAAAAATAATGTTGTATAAAGCACTTTATACTTACCTAGGGAAATCAAACATTCTACTTAATGAACAGAAAGGATTTCGCAAGAACAGGACAATTAACATGGCTATTCAAGATTTGATACGCCCTTTCTTATCAAATGTAGATGAAAGAAATGCCGTATGTGCTATATATATGGACCTTACAAAGGCTTAGACTACGTAGATTATAATAAATTAGAGAGATATGGTATGAGAGGCAAGAGCGAAGAAGAGAGAAGCGAGTAGGCGTGTAGTGGAGGAGCTCGTGGCTAAATAATAACAGCCGCTCGGGTTGATCTTTAGGTTAAGCCGTGCTTGCCAAGGTTGGTCTGTGGATGGGTCCCATTACATACCGAGTTTCCTTCGTGCCACGGAAAGCACGTTAAGCCATTGGTCCCGGCTGTCATTTGTAGATCTTTGACAGTCGTTAGGTAGTCAGTGGCCCAAAAAGTGTGACAACCAGTCTTACCAAGGGGTATCGTATTGTGCTGGAGATCCCTGGCGAAACCCGTGGCTCGTCCGCTGACGCTCTGGCTGAAAAGCTTAGAGCGTCCCTAAATGCGGACGAGGCCCGAGTGTCCAGGCCCGTCAAATGCGCAGACCTGCGCATCCTGGGTCTGGACGACTCGGTGACCGAGGAGGAGGTGGTGGCCGCCGTCACCAGGACCGGTGGGTGCCCTGCCGAGTAGGTCAAGGCAGGCACCTTCCGTCCGGACCTGTCGGGCATGCGAACCGTAACGGTAAGCTGCCCTGTGACGACGGCGAAAGCCATTGTGGAGAGCCGAAGGCTCTTGGTGGGCTGAGTGTCAGCGCAGGTGAAGCTGCTGGAACCCAGACCTCTGAGGTGCTTCCGCTGCCATGTGGGGCACCACGTGTCGGTCCGGTGCACCTCGGAGGTGGACCGCAGTGACCATTGCTTCCGTTGCAGCCAGCCTGGTCACATGGCCGCGGCTTGCTCCGCCGCGCCGCACTGCGCCGGCTTGCCAGCTGCCGCACATGCGGCGCACCGCATGTGCGGCAGCTGGCAAGCCAGCCGATCACCGGGCAGGGAGCAAGGCCTGCGGTACACCCACCAAGACCAGGGGCAAGGGAAGGCCCTCCGCCACCACCACTGCCAAAACCCCCACCGTCGCCACCACCGCAGCCGCCGCCACTGCTGCAACTTCCGCAGCGGGTCCTCGCAGGGGGCCCGGGAGGGGGCTGAAATGGACTGCCAATAACGGCCCCATTACGCCTTCTCCAGGCAAACATCAACCACTGCGCCTGCGCTCAGGATCTGTTGCTCCAGAGCATGGCGCAGTGGTCGATTAACTTCGCCGTGGTCACTGAGCCGTACTTTGTCCCGCCCAGGGATGACTGGGTAGAGGACCTTAGCGGCTCAGTGACCATAATTGCGTCGGCCGCCGCCGGTACCCCGACCCTTGAGAGTGTCAGGAAGGGTCAGGGGTGCGTTGCTACGCACCCCAGACACGGCACGGTACGGAGAGATCGTAGTAGTGGGAGTCTACTTCTCCCCGAGCCGAACTCTCGCCGAGTTCCATAACTCCCTCACGGAGTTGAGTGTCGTCATCGGAAGCTATTCCCTCCCCGTGCTTGTGCTCGGGGACTTCAATGCCAAGAACTTGGCTTGGGGTTCTCGTTACACGGACGCGCGGAATAATTTAAGCCTAGAGGCTCGTAAGGATAATACTGTGAATTCAAAAATAGTGTTACGTTGGTAACCTCACAGTGATCAAACAGAGAACTGTCTTTGGTTTTATTATTTTTTCTGTTCGTTTGCAAGCAAAAAATGACATATCGAGGTTTTTCTAATTGCGATGCAGTCTTAACTGACCAAGAATGTTTTGTAGTTTTAGGGAGCAAAGGATACTCATATAAATCCCAATTTCGAAACGCTATCTGAATAGGTTTATCTCTTTCCAAGTGTTTAAGTAGTGTCAGTCGTTCGCGGTCTGACACTTTTATATATGGTACATGCCATTGCAATCTTTGTATGTCTATTTGAAACTGCGCAATGTCATCAGTTGCTATGATACTGTTTAAGTTAGAGTTACTTCTATTCAGAATAAGTTCATGTTTACAATTTATCACAATTTTATTGTAATCCTCCGCAAATCCTACAATTTTATTAAGAGGTACAATGGCACTAACATGACCATAATTTTTAAATCCATCTGTGTTCCAACCCCACAAGGCAGCAACTTTATTTTCTCCATCATTCATTGAAACATATGACTTTATTGTCGATGTTATTCCAGAATTTTTAATGCGATCTATTTCAATACCGTTTATTTCGTATCTGATATCTTGAAAAAAAAACATAACAGGGTTGTTACTGAAAGTAATATTTTTCTTAATCGGTTTTCCATCTCTGTCGAAGAACTTTGCCTCGCCCTCGACGTAAATTGAACTGGCTGACGGTGGCACGTATATGTCTTGTTGGTGTATGGGAATTCTAATTTCATCGTTTTCTCTAAAGCTGTAAGTGTAGGGATTGTATGAGTGGACTTCATAGCTCAATCGAACTATCGAAGTGGGGTGATTCAGTAATTTGTAACATATTCATACTTTAAAACCTAGAGCTTTAAGAAAATCTTTATTTGCTTTACTCAATTTCTTCACTTTTTATTACGCACCTTAATGGTCGTAGATAGAATAAGACGTTTGATTTTCAGTGGAGTGGTTTTATAATACAATGTGGATCTGGAACTACGACATTAAATTAAAACGGGCACAGTACTAGTCCATCTAAACATTTTAAAACACGAAAATTTGTAGTTAATAGAAAATTAAAAAATTGCAATTTTCAAACAAAATAAATAGCAGAATCAACTGCATAAAATGCAAACACGCTTTATCTACGAAAAGTAACTGACCATTTGCGCGGCCCGCTAGGTACGGGGCGCAGCGGGCAGCGGCAGCGGCGACGTAGGGTAGGTACTTTAGTTTTAGAACCGGCATAAACTCACTAAATTGTGCGTCGTTAATTAAAAGATCACTGATTGAATAATTAATCACATAATATCACATCACAATCAGAATTTACACCATCAAACGTTCGTGTGTCACCATATCTCTCCCGATACGTATGCAATGGTAAAGCCGCATTTTGGTTAAATTCTCCTTACGTAAGTACCATGTCGGTGTACTAGGCAACTGGGTAGCTTATTAGAGGCATAATTAAACTACAAAACTTACAAACCTAACCTAAATCATGAAACTAGCTACCTATTAAATTTCTTATCAACTAACTAATATTACACTAACACTTAACAATTAGTCACACTAACCTATGCACTAATCCAACTATCATAAATCGTCTTTAATCACAATAACAACTAAAACTTTTCATAAAATCACGACAATGCGCGCGCGGCTCGTCTCGTGATAAAAAAATTAGGCGCATGCTCTCCTCAAAGGGCGCCGCTACGCACTGACTGACATAGTGCGAGACTTTTTTCCAAAAAATTCCGCTCACACACACATACGCAATGGTCTATGCACCGGTTCTCTATTGTGTCACCTAACTTTTTTATCCATAATTTAAACTGCCATAACTTTTTTTGTCCTAATCATCATTTGTCCGAATGATAACTTACCCGAACTTAATATCACATAATGTCACATGCCATAAAATTGAAATCCCTAAATATAATATGTTCTAAATCCCTTTGTCATAAATATTACAATCAATAATATACAAAAGATATAAAACCGTTTTCAATAAAAGTTAAAAGTCCTAAATTCAAATTACAGAAGTAATGTTTATTTATAATAATAATATTCTTCGGGATAAATATATTGTACATGGACTCAATAAAGCAGTTGATTGTAAACATGTGGTTTTTGTAAGCAAGCAAGCATGCAGCATGCAAGCAAGCATGCAGCATGCAAGCAAGCACGCAGCATTCAGCATGCAAGCAAGCACGCAGCATGCAAGCAAGCATGCAACATGCAGCAGGCATGGTTTCTGTCACGGCTCCGGCGCTGCGGTTCTCCGGCGGTCCCACGCGAGTTTATCGTCGCAGATGGGTTTAACGCTCACCACCGCAGCTTCGGCTTGCTGGCCGGCTTCGCCGGCCAGCCTCAGCCGCGGCGGCGAGTGTTACAACCGCCTGCTCCTCAACTCGCGGGCCGCCTCGCCCCTCCGCGCCTACGCGATTTTAAATTACACTCTAGGGGTAGAGCAGACAAGACTGCGTGGAGTCGGATTTACAGCGATTCGTTTCTGTCACTAAGGCTGTACGCAGACTTGAGTCACGACAGTTTTAAGTGTTTCAAGTTTGCGCGGCTTCATACTTTATGTGAAGCAATAGTCTGTCTTAAGACTATCTTGACTCAAGTCTGCGCTCAGCCTAGAACCTAATTTTTAACAAATGTTTTAAGACTAAAAAAATAAATGAACTTTCGGAATAATACTCATTATTTAACACAATACTTAGGACATATGACTTTAGGTCATGTAAAATTAGGAGATTCAATTATTATAGTACTCGATATTATGACAGAATACTATTAGAACTAAAGATAATTATGTTAAACAAAATTTCGGGATTTTGAACATTATGGTTGCTGAAGTTTATAGCATACGTGTTATGGATAATGATTTTCGGAAAAACAATTTTAGGAGAAGAAAGGGAGTACCCTATGCACCACTAATGCATTATTGCGTAAGTAATATTTCTTTTTCTTTCTAATTGAAGTATTCTGTGTCACTGGGCGTGGGGCGCGTCAGAGTGGAAGCGTATGACACCTTTCTCTGTCTTTCAAGCATATTGAGACGTAGAGAATAGAATCGTACGTTTTGCCAGGTTTTTGACCTTACAATGTTTACCTATTATTACGGACTCAGATCTACATCATGTTGTAAAATAAGAAAATGAAAAATAATTTCCTGTGGCCAAAGTATTCATTGTATTTGATTGTTTTTTTGTATACGGGTAAAGAACGTGACACTCTTTACGTGGTTTGAAGGAATGTCAATCGTCCTGCTCCACTTTGTATACTATCATTTTGTTTTTCTTAAATGAAGGCGCAATTGAATATGTTCTTCACCAAAGTTAATACAGTTACCAAGTTGATCAACAATCTTAACAGAAATCGATGAAATTAGATTTTTGTTCACTGGAAAGTAAATAACGTTTTGCGGTATTTCTATGTACCGGTGACCTGGAGCAGTATCAGATACAAATTCGTGAATAAAATGAGTTGGTAACCCGTTGCAGTAAGAACCGTGAACAAGATCACATTCGATTCTGATCATAGACAGATTGCTATTATTGATGGTCACATTTGGTCTAGAATTTAATACTGAAAAGTATAGTAAACCGCACTCGTATTGATCAGATAAATGTTGAGGTGGTTGAAAATACGAAACCAATTCAGATTTATTTCCAGAGATTGTGACTGTAGTAGGCATGTCTTCATACTGAAGTCTTAAAAAAGAACCTGTTCATTTTATTCCTCGACTACACCAAAAACTCTTTAAGAAATCCAAACAAAGATGTCCACAATTAAAAGGGTGATCACGTTGTATATTTTCTTAACTATATCGGACTTTAGATCCTACGTATTTTATCAATTCCTTGGGAGGTTTAAGATTCCCGTAACTGTCGAAATACTCAATATAATCATTATATTTTGCATAGGCTACCCAATGAGAACCAGGGTTTTTAGAACTATCTAAATTAATAACTCCGCATTCTTTTATAAAAGGACATTCAGGGAGCTCATCTCTCATAAAGACACCTCTAAAATAAGGAATACTATTTCCATACTTCAAAATGTCAAAGTTAGATAAGGCTCGTTTGGGTAGCCGATATTTTAGTTTTTTTCTTTCGATACAAAAATTCCAAGCCCATCTTTATGCGGTTTAAGGTGTAATCCTTTCCCAATGCAAAGCGCTTCCATTTTTTCATTATGTCTCTTCGATTCATTCAACAATTTTTTAGCCATCTTGAATTCGTTAATAGTTTTAGCAATACCAGCTGCACCGCCTGCTAAAGCCCCTACCGCTGATAATCCCGCAAAAATAGGAATCAACGGCAATACTCCACCAGTTTTTGGTATAGGAATAACACGAGGAAGTTTAATAGAAGAATCATCAGCTAATTCTCTGGCAGCGGCTATAGCCATTTTTTTACTTTTGGGCTTTAATTTTTTCATGTATCTCTTGGTTTTAGAAATGACATTTTTCAATTTGTTTTTTAACCCTTTTCCAGATGTAACTTTTCGGCAGCACTTTGTACTACTACTTTTCAGACCAGAACCAGTTTTAATTTTTGTCGACATAGCCCGGCTTACTAAGCGTGCTGCAATTTTTTCACCTACACTCGCATCCGAAGCAAGTTGTCGTTCTTTAGCCATATTCAACAAAATCAAATCAGCTTCGTGTCGATCCTTTAAGTTTGATGATTTATGAAAGGCAATGTCGTGATCTTTGCAATATTCGTCTAATTTATTAATTCCCTTATCTCCTTGTGTAAGCCTTTTAATTAATTTTATACCGGGACCACAATAATTGTATTCTGGTAAGTGTAATTCAAAAGGTAAATGATTTATTACCCAATTGAGAAGACTACTCTCTCCAATACACATTATAAGACTGATGAATCTGGATTGAACACTTTATTAAATACTTATTATTTGAAGTGTCGATAATTAATGTTTTAATATTTATGATAATATAATTATGTATTTGATTTATCAATCCAACTATTTTCAGCTGATGACAAACCTAACCACTTTACTAAAACTCTGTTACCTTTTCTTCTAAGAACTTTCTCCACTAAATACACATTGGGATGTTTTGTTTTTTGAAGCTCTTGCGCATAAAATGGTACTCCCTTTCTTCTCCTAAAATTGTTTGTCCGAAAATCATTATCCATATCACGTATGCTATAAACTTCAGTAACCATAATGTTCAAAATCCCGAAATTTTGTTTAACATAATTATCTTTTGTTCTAAAAGTATTCTGTCATAATATCGAGTACTCTAATAATTGAATCTCCTAATTTTACATGACCTAAAGTCATATGTCCTAAATATTGTGTTAAATAATGTGTATTATTCCGAATGTTCATTTATAATAATTTTTTTAGTCCAAAACATTTGCTAAAAATTAGGTTTTAGTGACAGAAACGAATCGCTGTAAATCAGACTCCACGCAGTCTTGTCTGCTCTACCCCTAGAGTGTAATTTAAAATCGCGTAGGCGCGGAGGGGCGAGGCGGCCCGCAAGTTGAGGAGCAGGTGGTTGTAACACTCGCCGCCGCGGCTGAGGCTGGCCGGCGAAGCCGGCCAGCAAGCCGAAGCTGCGGTTTCAAATGCGGTTTCAAATGCGGTTTCAAATGTTCCTTTGTACTTACTGATACGCACATGATCACCAATTTTATATTTGCTTCGAATGTTTTGGTTTTTTACCAACCTTGAATACCTTTCTATTATGTGTTTTTTTATTAATGTTATCCACATTAACGGGAACTTCATCAATTGTCCGATGACAAGTGTGATTGTATTTGTAAATAACATTATTAAGCGTGCCATCTATCCAATTGTAACTGCCTCTTAAACTAAATTCCTTATAGACGTTCGATTTCAATGTCCTGATAAATCGCTCAACTATTGAAGCCTTTTTTGTTGAGAAGGTTGAATAATGATTAATGTAATAAGTTTCCATAAGCTTTTGAAATTGATTATTGTAAAATTCTGCTCCATTATCCGTTTGTAGATTTTTCCTAATCATCATTTGTCCGAATGATAACTTACCCGAACTTAATATCACATAATGTCACATGCCATAAAATTGAAATCCCTGAATATAATATGTTCTAAATCCCTTTGTCATAAATATTACAATCAATAATATACAAAAGACATAAAACCGTTTTCAATAAAAGTTAAAAGTCCTAAATTCAAATTACAGAAGTAATGTTTATTTATAATAATAATATTCTTCGGGATAAATATATTATACATGGACTCAATAAAGCAGTTGATTGTAAACATGTGGTTTTTGTAAGCAAGCAAGCACGCAGCATGCAAGCAAGCATGCAACATGCAGTAGCGAGCAGCGGCGAGTGTTACAACCACCTGCTCCTCAACTCGCGGGCCGCCTCGCCCCTCCGCGCCTACGCGATTTTAAATTACACTCTAGGGGTAGAGCAGACAAGACTGCGTGGAGTCGGATTTACAGCGATTCGTTTCTGTCACTAAGGCTGTACGCAGACTTGAGTCACGACAGTTTTAAGACAGACTTGCCTCACATAGACAAGTCTGTCTTAAAACTACAATTGTTAGGCTGAGCGCAGACTTGAGTCAAGATAGTCTTACTTACTTATTGTTAATTCTTTTACAACCATGAAAAATTGTTATGTGCTGCAAAAAGTACAAAAAAAAATACCTTTTCAAAAACATAAAATAAATGATACTCAATTTTGGAAGTCCGTACTCTTTATTTACCTCCTTTGAAATCAGATATACTCTATTTATTCTAATAAAAGTTGGCAACCCTACTTGTCACAGTGCAGTTCTAGTAGGTATTAAACAATTTTGTCTATGCGACGTTTCGTTTCAAGTTGGCGCGGCTTCATACTTTCTGTGAAGCAATAGTCTGTCTTAAGACTATCTTGACTCAAGTCTGCGCTCAGCCTAAAACCTAATTTTTAGCAAATGTTTTAAGACTAAAAAATTTATTATAAATGAACATTCGGAATAATACTCATTATTTAACACAATACTTAGGACATATGACTTTAGGTCATGTAAAATTAGGAGATTCAATTATTATAGTACTCGATATTATGACAGAATACTATTAGAACTAAAGATAATTATGTTAAACAAAATTTCGGGATTTTGAACATTATGGTTACTGAAGTTTATAGCAAACGTGTTATGGATAATGATTTTCGGACAAACAATTTTAGGAGAAGAAAGGGAGTACCTACATTGAATATTCGAGTCCGATGCCAAAAATATAGTTTTTAGAATTTTGGTCAGTTTGTTTGGATGCATGTTCCGGTTTGCACAAACACGGCTGAACGGATTTGGATAATATTTGGCACGCAGATCGTTTTATAACCTGGATTAACCTGTAGGTTACTATTTAATCCCGGTAGTACGTTCCCGTCGGATATTTTTCGACATCCACGCGAGCGAAGCCGCGGGCAAAAGCTGGTTTGATATAAACAGCGGTATTTTTACATCCACCGCCTTAAACTTGCCCTCTGGGGAAGTAACTGCGCGACCTCTTTGACCAACTAGTTTATATTGTTTTGACACTTTTCGATGCACTAATGTCCACTCTGTATTTTTCTCCCTTCCCGTTTGCTCACTAATTAACTCGGACTCCAGCGTTGTCATACCCTTCGCAATAGATTGCGGACATGTTGGCACGTTCGAGTTAAACGTAGCATGATGTTTCGCTGCTGTGGTTACTGGCGAACTATTGACGTTGGGTGGGGATTCTTCTAACGCGGCCAGTACGTCGCCTCGCTGTTTTGAAACCGCGGTAGTCGCCTCGTCCTCCACGCGCCTGTCATGTTGTCTCTCGCTCATTGCCATACATCCGCGTTGTCCTTGAGCCGGCGCAACACCATTCTCGCTCGCACTGTTCGAAACCCGCTTCGCCGCCTGCGCCTCCACTTGTCCGCGTATATCTGTCGCTTCTTTTAGTTTCTGCGAGAAAGAGATAGGACGTTCCTCGCTAGTTCTTGTGATCGGGGAATGACTTGCCGATTTTGTGCGGTCGTTCACCTCATCAGCTGTTTGTGTCCTACATATAGGCACATAATTAAGACCCAAGGGTCCACTATCAGAGGGGCTATTTTGTAAACATGCTCCTCGTCTTTTATTCACATAATTGCTTGATGAACAATTATCTCGCGTAGATGCGTGCTTCATATTCTCAATTTGTTGGCTAAGTACGTCAAACCTTTCTGTGCTCACAAATTTCTCCTCCAGTGCACTGAGATGATTTTGTAGTCTCAAAATATCTTTCAGGAGCCGCGTCACATCCACATGATCAAAGGTTACTGGGGGAAGTTTATGCAGTTCCTTTGCCACGAATATTGGAATGAACTCTTCGTCTGTGCTGGTCATAAGTCTGATTATGTCATCAAGATCTCGTGACATCTTCTTCTTCCCGTCTTTTCTTCTGAGTGGCATCTTCTTCGCATTTGGAAGCGAATCGAATATCAAAGATTTGGCTACCACGATGTCGTCAGCCGTAAAAGATGTAGTACAAAGTTGATGTATGCTTTGTTCATCCATAACGCCCAGCACATTTCGTAAAAACGCTAAAAGTTCGTTAATAACAATATTACAATTAACACACTTCACCGTTGAGGTCATTGTCCTCCGCGTGAGTCACCGACCGGTTAAAACAGTAACGCGTCCGATTGTTGTCGTGCGCGCATGCAGACTTTTGAATTTTGGCAACAATATTCTATTTAGCTAGTAGCTGATCATACAATAGCAATAAACTCAATACAATTAATGTTGTTGGATAATTTGGCAACAATATTCTATTCAGCTAGTAGCTAATCAAACAATATCAATAAACTCAATAAAATAAATGTTATTGAATAATCCAGGCAACATTATTTTATTCAGCTAACAGCTGATCATCAATAAATTTAAATAAAAATCGTAAGCAGCTTTAAGTCTGAAACTGTGCATATGTGTCTAAGTGATTCAAAAATGCATTGAATTTTAAATATGAAGAAAACTGAATAGATGTCAGATCTATTACAAGCTTTCTATGTTGACTGAAACTTTCTGTTGCCAAATCCTACAACTCAATGAACATTGTAGGCTAATAAAAGCAACAATAATCTGCTGACAAAATTTATCTCCACTATTTCAGATAGCACCACGAAACTACATAAAGTGACGGCGACGGCAGGTGTAGAGCGCGCACCGCCGATCAGAATGCCCGTGTCGCCGCAAGAGTGTCTATCTGCTAAGAATATTAGTTAATCTAATTAATAACCAACTTATACTGTCTCATCCATCATAATATTGATCCTGCCATCTGTGGATTGCAAGAACAATTATTACAATGATCTGTATCGATTGACAGAAGAGATAAGCGCCATCTAATGGTCTCTGTATTAACTAGTACTGAGATAGTTCGTGAATCGTGACTAGATCTTCTGAAGATTAATTTATTAAGCGAAAGTCTTTAGCTAGACCTATAGTTAAAATTAATATAAACAAATATTTGACCATTGGGATTTTAACAATGCTCATTTAACACTAAGATTTGTTTTGAGGCAACATTCCACAATATTGTGGAAGATGGCGCCGAATACGATTTTAATGATCAATAACTCAATTTATAATTTGAAACTACAACTAAATCAGTTTCTGTAACTAATTACAAACTGAAAAGTAACAAGATTATTTTACAGAGCAATGTATTAGTGAAAGACCTGTTTGTATTAAATCCTTTGATCTGCCGAAAATGGTTTTAAGCACGATCCCATTGTTGTAAAAAAGTAATGAAGCCACTAATTAGTTTTAACTCAATAACGCCTTTGCATTTATGAATATTGACATTGTTTAAATATTAGAGTAATTAATTGTGAAGTATTCTAGTATTGTTTGTAAGTTTGAATGAACTTACTATGTAATGAATTACTGTACTGGGTTTGTGGCACTTCCGCCCAGACAGAGAACACGCGTAGGTACAACGAGAAGTCGAGTTAGTTAGCTCGCGATTAGAAAACAATTGACGTTGGGATGTCGCTGCGTCCCCGCTAGGGGACGCGGCAAGCGGTAACGGGGCTTCGCCCCCTTGCCGCGGAGGCCATACCTTGGCCCGTCAAAACGGGACCCGTCGTTGTATTGCCAATGTTCGGCTGGCCTGATGACGCACGTATGGCACGTGCGTCTGGGTGTGTGTGATTGCTATGAGAATTTTCGTAGGCGCGCCACAGCGCTGTAGGCACAGCGCTGATTTCTTTACGGCGCCTCGGCGGTCTGTCCCCGCCAGGTGAGACCCCCAGTTACCCAGGGGAGGCCCGGCGGGGGACGACCAGCGATAGAGGGGCCGACTCCGACGCACCTACGAAGGATGTATGGCTCTCGTCCGCCCCGCTTCCAGAGCTAGCCGGTCGCGGTCCGGACTAAGAGGCCGTTGTGAGTGTAAGGGCGGTATTGTATTGTGTGACACCGCCCAGTGTCTGCGTAGGTTGCGAGCCGGCGGCGCGCCCCTTGCGCGTGAGTCTACGTGAGTGTAGAGAGGGTGCATGTGTGGTTTAGCTACGCGACGCACCTATATTAACTTAGAATACGTCGCGCAGCTGGATGCGTGTTTGAAATGTTGAGTCTTATTGTGCAGGTAAGCTGCGTGTAACCTGGTACAGCTTACCCGGGCGTCAAATCCGGTGGGGTGGGGTCATCGTCCGCTACCAGGTCGCGGGGGAGGGGGCGCCTCGCGTCAGGGGGGCGCGCATGCCAGGGCGCAATGTGCTTGACGTGGGGCCAAGCGGATGCGTCGGCACGCGCGAATATTCCCGTCGCAAGGCGCCGGATGAAAGCGTCCAGGCTCTCGATCCCGAGATCCCGCTGAATGACGTCGTTCCTCACGTGCCGTGGGGCGGCGACAATGGTCCGCAACGCAAAGTTCTGTTGCGTGCGGAGAAGCTTCTTGTGGCCCTCGCACGCGAGGACGAACCATGCAGGGGCGGCGTACGTCAATATCGAGCGTATATAGGTTTTATACACGCCCAACTTGACGCGCGCCGGTAGCCGGGACGAGAGCACTGGGTGGAGCAGGTGACGGTCGATGGTGACGCCCAGGTACTTCACCCGGGGCGACCACGCGACGTCGGCGCCTTGTAGCGTCAGGGGTGGTGGGAGGGGCGCTGATCCGACGACCATCGCCTGCGTCTTACCCACGTTAACTGACAGCCGCCACTTCGACAGCCAGTCAGGCAGCAGGTTTAGCGCGCGCTGCATCTTCACCGCCGCGTACTTTGCGTTGAGCGAGGTGGTAATGTACGCGGCGTCGTCGGCGTACAGCGCGAGCATCGCCTCTGGCGTCGTGGGGATGTCGTCCGTGTAACGTGAGTAACACGCTGGCGACACGCAGCTGCCCTGCGGCACGCCTGCCAGCACCGGGCGGGCGCTAGACAGCGCGCCCTCGACCACCACGCGGAAACTCCGATCTGTAAGGAAAGACTGGACCACCTTGACAACGCGGCGAGGCGCGTCGGACGTGGCCAGCTTAAATACAAGGCCGTCGTGCCACACGCGGTCGAAGGCCTTCTCCATGTCGAGGAGTACTGCCACCGCGTACTCCTTCTTGTTCATGGCCTGCGCCAGGTGGTGCAGTACCCTCGACAGCTGAAGCGTCGTGCTGTGCTCCGACCTAAACCCGAATTGTTCAGGCCGCGGCGAGATGTGCGGCTGGAGATGTCGCAACAGGAGCATTTCGAACACCTTGGAGATGGTGGGCAGCAGGGTGATGGGCCGGTAGCTCTCTGGCTTCAAGATGTTTTTCCCCGCCTTTGGCAGCATGATGACGCGCCCCTCCTTCCACGAGGAAGGAAACGTCCCAGTGCGCAGTATCGCCGTAAACAGGCGCGCCAGTGCCGCCACCAAGAGGTACGGCAGGTGGCGCAGCACTGCGTTGGTGATACCGTCAGCACCGGGGGCCTTCCTGGGTTTTGTCCTCAGGATGGCGCGTCTGACCGCCCCAGGCGAGAAAAAGATGGCGTCCTCCTCGGGGGCTACCGGCGTTGCGAAGTATTCCCCAAGGTGTTGCTCGACTGTTGCGACATGTGCGGCGTCGCTGGTCGGGTTCGGTCGGAACTGACGCTCCAGGTGCTCAGCGAAGACCTCCGCGCGGTCCTCAGCGACATACTTGAGCGCCCCGCCGCTGTCCAGTAAGGGGCGCACCGGGGCTGGGGTGTTCGTGAGCTGGCGGCAGAGACGATGGGCGGATGGCCAGCTGCCGGCCGCCTCATCGATGCGTTCCTCCCAGCACTCGGCGTTCCGGCATCTCAACTCGGCCTTAATCTTCTCCGCGAGACTATTAAGTTTCCTTTTCAGTGAAGGGCATCTAAGTTGTTGCCACTGCTTGCGAAGGCGCCTCTTGACGGCGATCATTGATCGGAGATAAGCCGGCAAGGGCGGCTGCTGCACTCTCCCCTGCGGCTCTGTCGTAGTCGCCGCTTCTAAGGCGCTCTGAATACAAGCAGTGACGTCATCGGCAGTCTGATTAACGTCCGCGGAGGTAATCAGGGGCCGAGTCGGTGTGGTGGCCTCAGTCTTTTCCTTAAAGGCATCCCAATCGATGCGACGACGTGGCGCTGCGGGCATCATTCGGGTCGGCATACCCGATAGGACGACGAGTACAGGGTGATGATCCGATTGCATCTCGTCGTCTAGGACTTGTTGCGTGATCTGGCAGTGTAGCCCTCGGTAGGCCACGATGTCCAGCACGTCCGGCATGTAGATGTGGGCGTCCGGGTAATGGGTGGGCGTCTCTGGGCCGGACACCGTATAGCCGAAGGCCTCCGCGTCCGCGTAGAGTCGTCTGCCCGCCGTGTTGGTCGCGGCCGAGTTCCACGCCGGATGCTTACAGTTAAGGTCACCGGCAAGGATCGTCGCGCCGCTGTTGGCCTCGAGAAGGGCCCTCAGTTCCGTGGGGTCCAGTTTGGCCGAGGGCGCCTTGTAGCAGGCGTAGATGGCGAGATCCTCGCCGGCAAAATGTAGCTGCACACCCAGCGCGTAGAACGAGCCGGGCGACGGCACGGGGAGCTCTTGATGGACGACCCTACGCCTCACCAGTACCGCCAGACCACGGTAGGGGGCGTTGTTGGCCGACCTTTCGTCCTTCCTGTAAGCGAGGAAACCCGAGACTTTGAGCTTGTCCTCCTGTCCCAGGTGCGTCTCGCTTACCAGCGCCACGTCCATGTCCTGTTCATATAACAAGCGGCGGAGGGGGGCGACCTTACCTCGAAGGCCGCGGGCGTTCCAATGGAGCACCCTCAACGACCTATCCATGATATAATTTGAGGAGAGAGGCCAGGCCGTCGAGGATGACCAGCTCCGCGTCTTGGCCTTGGCTGATGGCCTTAATTAAGTCCATCAGCAGCTGTATGGCGCAGGCTGTGAATTCCTTCTTCTTCTCGGCGTCGGCAGCTGGGCCGGCGCTTGTGTGTCTCGTAGAGGAGCGTTGTGGTGGCAGGGGGGCCGAGGGCCGTGCTATGCCGGCGCCAGCTGTCGGCCTTGTCTTCCTCCGCTCAGATGTTGTTGGTAGTGGGAGGACAGCCTGCGCTTGGGTCGAGGTAGGGTCGGCCCGGCGTGTATCTTCCCTGGGTGCGGGGGGGGGCTCCGGCTTCTTGCCTTTTGCCCCACGCCTCTTCTTCCGCATCCTCCGCCGCTTGGAGGAGGAGGGGGCTTCTGTCCGTGACGTGGGCCCGTTGGCCGCCGCCATCAGTGACGCGCCTTGGGCCTCGGTGGAGGCCACTTCTGTCGGCCTCTCGATGGCCTGAGCCGGTCGGCGTGCGGCGGTCGTGGCGGCGACCGTGCCGGCTCGCCTGTTCCGCAACTCAGCCTGAAAGGCGGGGCAGCGCACGTTGTTCGCAGGGTGATCACCCCCGCAGTAGGCGCATGTCGCCGGCTCTTCGCGTGGGCGAGGGCAATCCCGTGCGGCGTGCCCCTCTCCACAGCGGACACAGGCGAGCGGTCGGTGGCAGTGGTGCGATGAGTGTCGAAACTTCTGGCACCTGTGGCACTGCGCGGGCCCGCGTTTTCCCCGCCAGGCCTCGATCTTGACACCCCGCATGCACATAAACACGGTGATGTCGAAGATGGACCTGGCCTCCGGCGTCCTTTTTATTACCGCGTGGAATACGCAGCCGGGTCGTCCTTGGCGCGCCCTGATGTGACGCACATACTCCGGCTCGTATCCCAACGCGCGGAGCTCCTCCTGTATCTCTTCCGGCGGGGTGTCGACCGGTAGCCCTGTGATGGCCACCTTAATGCTGCGCTCCGCCGGCAGTGAGTAGGCAAACCACGATATGCCACACTCTTTTTCCAGGCCGGTCAGGTACCGCTGGACCAACCTAAATTCCTCCTCACTTTCTGGTGAGAAGCGAACCCCAGCGCCGTATGGTCGGGCGCTGGGTGGTCGGCCCAGTTTGGCACTGATGGCCCTGAAGTGTGCGGCCCATCCCGGCAGCCTCTCCACCACCAGCGGAGGATACCTCGGCCGCTTCGGCGGCTTCGGCTTAGGCTTTGCAGTGGCCGCTCCGTTGTCCTCTGGGGCAACCGGTCGAACTGTAGAGACAGTAGTGGCACTTGAAACACTCACCCCTTGTTGTCTGTGCGGTGCTTCCTGGCGTCTTCTACCTCCCGAGGACGGAGGCGGTGATGGTGTTGGCGACGGCGATGCAGGCGGCGTGCGGCAAGTCGCCTCGGCGAAGGTGGGCGCCCTGGGCGGTGCCCTGCCCTCGCGGCGGTGCGCGCTCGCGCTGCGGTCGCGGCGGGTCGAGGCAGTATCGCTTCGCCTCCTCTTCAGCTTCGTCGGTGCTTCGGCGCCGTCACTGCGGACGCAGGTCCGACTGGAACTCGTAGCCGAGTCCCAGTGACGGCGTCGGAGATGCCGGTGGTGAGCGCCCGCCAAGCGCACTCGGCAGAGAGTCGACCGAGCCCGCGGACACCATTGACATGCTCGAGCCCGCTCGAGACGAGCATGCCGATCGTCCCGCCGGCGAGTCGTAGGCCGAGGCACGGGGGGGCGCCGGAGATTCAGGCGCCACAGGCGTCGGTGGCGTCGCACGGGCACCAAGTGCCAACTTTGGTAGAGGGCGACGGTCCCGCTCCGCCTGTGCCGGTCCGGTCACCAAGCTGCGGCTGGTGCTGGCGGCAGTGGGGCGCGTGGCTGTGGCACCACGGCTGGAGGCGGCCGCCGCGGACGCAGCCACAGAGGGCGCTGTCGACGCTGCGGGATGCGGTGCGGCGGTGGTGCGCGCGACTGGGCGCGCGGTTGGGCGCACATATGGCGCGGATGGTGTTGCGGCAGCACGCGCCGCCGGCACAGGGGCGCGCGGCGCGGATGTGGGTGCGCGCACAGGTGGCGCGGCGTCGCGCGCGGTTGGCGCGAGGTCACGCACCGACGCGCACGACGGAGGCGCGGCGTCGCGTACTGTCGCACGTACGGCGGGCGCGGCGGCGCGCACAGGCGGTGCGCGGCCCGCAATCGCGGCGGCAGGTCCCGGGGCCTGGGTCGGCACCGGACGAGAGGCGGACGGCCGCACGGCTACGGCGTGCGGATGACTCGGCGAGGGTGCCGGCGCAACGCGCGCAGGCGCCGATGTCACCGACGGGTCACTCGCAGCAGCCGCCGTGCTTGATCCGCTCGGTCCGACTTCGGTCTTGGGGTCCTCTTCTGGCCCCTTCCTGCTGGGCTTCTTTTTCCTGGCAGTCTTCTTATCCTCGCTTCGAGGAGGTGGGGGTCCCGCCGGCGCTGCACCGGTCATCGCGTCGCCAATATTAGGCAACGACGTTGTCCGGTCCAACCCCGGGCGAGGCGTCGGGTAGCCGGCGTCACCGCGGCCAAACGAGCCGCGGGCGCCAGGCATCGGCATCTTCTTGCTGTCTTGCTTCTGTTTCGACGTGATTTCGCGACCGCAACGGTGCCCAAGCACCGGGCAGCAACGGCGCTCCCCCTGTGCTCGCACCAGAGCAAAACACTTGCGCGAACACAGGGAAAGTGAAAAAAGGACGGTCCGGGCGAAAAAAGTTTTACCAAAGTACCCCCAAAAGTTGGCACAATGGTAAAAACTCCTCCGGTCGTTGGTCGGTTTGAATTTGGGTCACTGAACACGTCCAAACGATCGATCACTGGCGATCCAGAAAACAATTGAAGTATGGGAAGGTCACTTATATAAGTACATGTAGGTAGGGGGAGGAGGAGGGGAGGGAAGGGAGGGGAGGGTCATAGAAACCCCCCGAGGGGGGGGAAATTCGTCGGAAATGCATAGTTTTTTTTTAATGATTTTTAAAAGGGAAATATTTATTTTTGAGTTATACTATTACAAGCTTTAAAATCGGTAATTTTATACATACGGGACACCTGCTGATGGGGGCGGAGGGGGAGAGGAGTACCCCCGCCCTGTAGTTTCGGTCGGAGTTACCATTTTTTTTTTTGTTAAATTGTAACCTTACTTTTTCTGTCCCTATTTTTCAGGGAGGAAAGGGTAGGGGAGTAAGAACCAGTACTTCTGCCTTATCTCCGGCGCTGCGGGAATAGCAGCCCCTTCGCCTTTGCGTAACAAAGTCACAGGCGATCACGCTCCCCTCCGCACCTTCGGCTTGTTGGTCGCCACCTCGCTACGGGTCACGCGATGCCTGCGCCTTTGTCACGGCAGGCTGGGGCTGCCCTCCCTCCGCGCCTCCGGGCTCTAAAAAACACTCTAGGGGTAGGACATACCAAGACCACGGCGTGTCGGGGTTGACAAATTCGGTTCTGAATTTAAGCTCGTTGTGAGGCCACATTTACTTTACTTTTAAATTACACGCACATTTGACCAATTCTATAGTGTCAGTTTTTTTTTTGTAATAGCATTGTGTGCTTTGCTCACTGCACATTCCACACGTACGTTATATTCTATGCCAAAATAGTCTGTGGTGTGAACCAAAATAGTCTGTGGTGTGAAATGCCGTCGTTTTCAATACAATGCCATCAATAATTCTACAATTAATATCTCCGAAACTATTCATTTCCGACGGCTGAAATTTGGCAAATCGTTTTAATATATTAGTAGAAATCTACAATAAAAATTACAACATCCTAGGTTAATGTACAGATATAAGTGACTAGCCAATGTTTTAATAGAAATAAACGTTAGAAGTTTGAGTCAAGTATTGTGTGTGATTTAAACTATCCAACTATCTACCTACCAACAAAAGAATCATGTCACGCGAAGACAATATAGCGGAATGGCGGATGGCGTCGATATTTGGGATTAGCGTTCCTCCTAATCCATTCTCTGTCATAACATATATCTTATATTTAAGTATTGTATTATTATAAGTAATATTAATCTATACTAATACTATAAAGAGGTAAAATTTGTTTGAGTGTAGGGGGTAATCTCCGAAAGTAATGAACCAATTTTAAAAATTGTTTCACTAGTAGAAAGCTACGTTATTCGTGAGTGCTATAGGCTATAAATTATAAAGATATCATGCATATTAGCCGAGCTATCAATATTTTCGCGGACGAAGTCGCGGGCATAGTGCTAGTTAGGTATATATAAGTAAATTGAATAAATATAGTATTATATAGTGTTTATTTATTATAATATTAGCTATTATTATAAATATAGTGTTTATTTATTATAATATTAGCTATTATTATAAGTATTATAAATACTGTTTTTATCCACAGGGGAGAACAGTACAGTTATGGGTCCGCCGACATGCGGATTTTGGAGACGTAGAACACCTTAGGCCAAAACCAAAGGCAAATTTATCGGCTCGACACTACGACATCGTGGCAAGGAACAAGGCTGATTCCTTCTTGTCCACCCGCATAAAGTGTGCTTACAAACTGTGAGATCTCATGAGCAGAAGGTTACAAGAAGTAATAGAAAACGAAGGATTGCCGACTCATGATTAGTCGAATTTATTTTAATTAGTAGTCTAATATGAATCGTATTTTATGCAAATAATGTTCATATTTGTTAAGCAAAGGAGACAGGGACTTCTGGGCCTGATAGTAATAAGTTGAGGTAAGGCTTAAAAAAAGGTTAAATTTTTATATTTCAAACTGTGAAAAATCAATTCAATTTACAATCTGGAAAATGAAAAATCCAATAATTAAGTTAGGGTTACGTAGTAATTGGAATATCGATTTAATTGTAATCGATTAACGTTACAGAGTTCATACTATTTACGAAAATGCTTTCACCAGATGATTTATTTAATTAAAATAATTAAATCTGTAAGAATTATAGTATTAAGAGTTTAAACTAATTAAATATCTACATAATTAAGATTAATCCATTCACATTTTTAAATCGATTATTGTATTTTTAATCTGTGCTAACTCTGACTTGACATGCAATCATGCATGACATGACATCGATCGACACTCGTTTCGTATCGTCTATGCGTGTGCGTTTTGAGTGTATTTATTTTCCTCCCATCCCATACTTTTATTGATATTTTCCTCGACCCCGGCTTTCCTACGGACTTCTGATCTTCCTTCTTCTACGACCCTTGCCTTGCTACCATACCGGACACGGAGAACCCCGCTTAAACGTTGAACTTGGACTTGTTATTTTGGATTCGACGAACATCCTACCGATAGGATATTGATCGACATCATGGATCGTTGTGTAAATTGTGGCATAACGACTAGTCGCTGCAATACACTAGGGAGTCGAGCTTTGGATGACGAAATGATATTAGCAGTGATTCGAAAATGGCGTGAACCACAATCTGTAAGTACTTACTCACTTCCTGTTTTAACTCACTCATGTTTTAACTAAATAATCTATACATATAATCTATACATATAAAATTCAAAGTCCTGACTGACTGACTGACTGACTGACTGACTGACTTATATATCAACGCACAGCCCAAACCGCTGGTCCTAGAAACATGAAATTTGGACAGTGTACTCTTTGTAACGAGTAAGTATCCACTAAGAAAGGGTTTTTCAAAATTCCACCCCTAAGAGGGTGAAATGGGGTGTTTAATTTTCTGTGAAACTTTTTATTCTCTGAGTCGATTGACTTGAAAATTTGTGTATTTACTCTTCAGTTAAAATTATGAGATACGTGTATCACAGTTTTTCCAAAATCATCCCCAAATTTAAAATTTAATGTCCTGTCTGGCTGACTGATATAACAACGCACAGCCCAGACCGCCTGGTCCGAGAGACATGAAATTTGGACGGTGTATTCTTTGTGAAGAGTAAGTATCCACTAAGAAAGGGTTTTTCAAAATTCTACCCCTAAGAGGGTGAAATGGGGTGTTGAATTTTATGTGAAACTTTTTATCCACGGAGCCGATTGACTTGAAAATTTGTATTCATACTCTTTAGTTAAATTTATGAGATACGTGTGTCACAGTTTTTCCAAAATCATTCCCCAATTTAAAATTAAACGTCCTGACTGGCTGACTGATATATCAACCCCCAGCCCAAACCACTGATCCTAGAGACATGAAATTTGGGCGGTGAATTGTTTGTGAAGAGTAGGTATCCACTAAGAAAGGGTTATTCAAAATTCCACCCTTAAGAGGGTGAAATGGGGTGTTTAATTTTCTGTGAAACTTTTTATTCTCTGAGTCGATTGACTTGAAAATTTGTGTATTTACTCTTCAGTTAAAATTATGAGATACGTGTATCACAGTTTTTCCAAAATCATCCCCAAATTTAAAATTTAATGTCCTGTCTGGCTGACTGATATAACAACGCACAGCCCAGACCGCCTGGTCCGAGAGACATGAAATTTGGACGGTGTATTCTTAATATTTGCTGGGTCGATTGACTCGAAAATTGATGTTCACACTCTTCAATTAAAATTATAAGACATGTGTATCAGTTTTTCCAAAATCATCCCCCAATATAGTTAAATAGGGCTTCGAAGCTCACGTAGAAGGGCGCATGCCGCGCAGCGTTGCGTGGGGCGTGCGGGGCGCGGGAGTATTTACCTATTACTAAGTAGGTAGGATTTTTCTGAGGTAGACGTGTCTGTGAATATGGTTTATTCCACCGATTTTCGCGTTGGCTCGCGATACGGGACATTGATATTAAATATTATGTCAAAGTATTATGTCTATAAATAGATTCCTTATAAATCATTTGATTGGTGTCCCGGTGTCCAATCTCAAACCAAGATATTTCACATATGTAATTTAATTGATATTACTATGAACAAATATTTGCAATAGCAAGTACACGTAAATCTATGTATGTACTATACATACATAGATTACTTATTATCCCAGAAGTAAGATTCCGTGGGCAATTCCCGAACTCCACGCGGGCGAAGCCGCGGGCAGAAGCTAGTAAAGTATAGACAGGTAAACATTTAACAGTCACTAGATACATTACATTGAACTAACTAATTATCGGGCACAGTAAATCAAATCCTTTATTCGTTTGAACGTAGGTATTGTACAATAAAGTTGTTATAAAAATATATTGAGCCAGGTACATTCTGCCTGAGTAGGTAGATTTTTAAAAAGTAATCATGTTATTTCTTATTAATAACTTTTTGCATATTTCAGGTAAACAGCAGTGACCATGTTTGCCAAGCTTGCTGGGACTGGGCTCAAAGATCACCTCTTGGTGAAGCTAGACATCTTGGCCACCGTAGTATTTGTCTCCGATGTGGACGTTCTCTGGCATCTAGAGTCAGCCATTTACTTCACACTGGCTCACCTCGTGAATTGAGAATTTATAATGTTATTCAAGAGTGGATTATCCCTAAAGCTGTTAGTTGAATCACACGCTGAGTTTATATTGTATTTTATAAACGCTTTTGTTGTAATTCAAAAAGATCTATACATATAAAATTCAAAGTCCTGACTGACTGACTGACTGACTGACTTATATATCAACGCACAGCCCAAACCACTGGTCCTAGAGACATGAAATTTGAACAGTGTACTCTCTGTGAAGAGTAGGTATCCACTAAGAAAGGGTTTTTCGAAATTCCACCCCTAAGAGGGTGAAATGGGGTGTTGAATTTTCTATGTAACTTTTTATTCTCTCAGTCGATTGACTTGAAATTGTGTCTACATATACTTCAGTTAAAATGATGAGATATGTGTATCACAGTTTTTCCAAAATCATCCCCCTATTTAAAATTCAATGTCCTGACTGGCTGACTGATACATCAACGCACAGCCCAAACCACTGGTCCTAGAGACATGAAATTTGGACAGTGTACTTTTTGTGAAGAGTAGGTATCCACTAAGAAAGGGTTTTTCGAAATTTCACCCCTAAGAGGGTGAAATGGGGTGTTGAATTTTCCATGAAACTTTTTAATCTCTGAGTCGATTGACTTGAAATTGTGTCTACATATACTTTTTTTTTTTTTTTTTAACGTGGTAAAATCATCAAATAAGTCCTCCCACCCAGGGCAGAGCGGGAGGGACTGTCAGACTTGTACTGACTAAAATCCACGGTGTCCTTCAGTAGCCCTTTATGTTCCAGGGTCACGGTAATTCTATGAGTCCCGCGACCCCGGCAGGCTTTGGCCCTCTAGAGGGGGGCCCCGTCATTATGCTGACACTCTTTGAGGCGCACGTGGAATACAACGCGCCGTCGACCCGGGCATGGTCCATGGTCGGACAGCGAGTCGCCCATTAATCGCCGCCCGCATGCCCGCGCCTACGGTGGCCGGAGATCGTCTGCCGACGTCCGGCGCCGTGGGCGTCTACCACTGCGGCTAGGGTGGAGGGAGGATGCTGTCCTCTCCCTCACGCGGCCCTCCTCCTCCTTCGCGAGCATGACTGCTTCGCAGTAGGAGGCGACCGCTTCCCACTCCGTCTCGCCCCGCAGCATGGCCTCGACCAATGCCGGGCGCGAGAGGTCTCCGCCTATCGCCGCCGTGAGGACACGGCGGTGCTCTGCCCAAGCGGGGCAGTCCTGCACCGTATGTTCCACCGTGTCCTCCGGGCGGTCCTCGCAGTGGTAACACCCAGGCGTTTCCTCCTTCCCCATATGACACAGGTACCTCCCGAAACTTCCGTGTCCGGTGAGGACCTGCGTCACGCGGTAGGTCAGGACGCCGTGACGCCTATCCAGCCATGTCTACATATACTTCAGTTAAAATGATGAGATACGTGTATCACAGTTTTTCCAAAATCATCCCCCAATTTAAAATTCAATGTCCTGACTGGCTGACTGATATATTAACGCACAGCCCAAACCACTGGTCCTAGAGACATGAAATTTGGACAGTGTACTCTTTGTGGAGAGTAGGTATCCACTAAGAAAGGGTTTTTCGAAATTTCACCCCTAAGAGGGTGAAATGGGGTGTTGAATTTTCTGTGAAACTCTCTCGGGGTCGATTGACTTGAAAATGTGTCTACATATACTTTAGTTAAAATGATGAGATATCACAAAATCATCCCCCAATTTAAAATTCCATGTCCTGACTGGCTGACTGATATACCAACGCACAGCCCAAACCGCGGGTCCCAGAGATATGAAAATTGGAGGGTGTATTCTTTGTGAAGAGTTAGTATCAGTTTTTCGAAATTCCTACCCCTTAGAGGGTGAAATGGGGTGTTGAATTTTCTGTGAAACTTTTTACTCTCGGGGTCGATTGACTTGAAAATTTGTTTACATACTCTTCAGATAAAATCCAGTAAATCCGATGTCCAATCTCAAACCAAGGTATCAATATTTCACGTATCTAATTTAATTGATATTACTTTATAATAATAATTGCAAGTTATAAGCAAGTACATGTAAATCTATGTATGTATTATAGATAGATACATAGATTACTTATTATTCCAGAAGTAAGATCCCGTGGGCAATTCCCTAACTCCACGCGGGCGAAGCCGCGGGCATAAGCTAGTTTTTTAATAAGAATAAGAATAAGAAATAAGAAACTTTTATTTGTAAACATAGGTAGTTACACGGTGTGTGAGATGTTACAATATAGAAGTCAGATTCTCTATGTTTTGCCGTGAAGCGTACAAATATGAACGAAATAAATATATTCATTCAAAAACAATTGCATGCCGCCATTATCTTATGAAGTTGTTATTTGTATAAGAACTGGAATTTAAGATTACGATAAAATATTCAATTAAATGTAGAAATAAAATTATAATTTTTAAAACAATACTAAAAATTAGAAATCCATAATAAACTTTATCAATTAATTAGCAATCAAGATTAGATGCCATGTATAAGAGAAAATAAAAACAATTAAACAGAGGTAAAATATAAAATATCATTAAATAACAGATGTCAAAAACAAAAAAATATAAAAAAAAAAAAAAAAATGTCAAAGATTAAATCGTATTTCGTCTTAAAATAAACAAATTATCAAAATACACAATTGGATGTCAAACAATAAATTGCAATAATAAAATAATATAAAGAATTAAACACAAATGTCAATCATTAAAAGATTATAGTAGTATTTTTTCCTTCAGAAACTCATTTACATTATAATAGGATCTACTTACCAGAAAGTTCTTTAAATGTTTTTTGAAAAGATGAATATTCAATATTTTAATTGTTTCTGGTATAATTATGGTCATAGATAATTGGTGCCATACAAAAAACACTTTTATGCATCAGAGCTGTTTTCGATTGTCTCCAGAACAACATATTGACGTGTCGTCGACTCCGGTTATTTCTGTCAGATAGCTTGGGAAATAAATTGGGGTTTTTTTTAACGAATACTGCAATTTCGAATATGTACACTGGGCCCAAGTATTTGGTTTACAGTTTATATGTGTGGGTGAAGTCATAGTTATGCACACAAACACAAAATAAAACGAGCGAGCTCAGTTTTTATTAGTGTGCGTGTGGCACATCAATTACCATATACCAATATATAGTCATCATTCACTTATGATGCTGAAGGAGATATAATATTTTGCATGATGTTAATATAGCAATCCTGGCACAATGGCTATCGTCTTTGGTCACTGAACGAGAAGTCGTAAGTTCAAATCATGCATGCAATAGTATATTATTTTTCTTTTTGTATTCATTATTTTGTTAAAACATTACGTAAAGTAGAATTTATAACAATTCCAACGTTTGAGACAAACATTGAACTCTCAGGCTATTTGATTTTGACTGTTTAGACAACAACTACCGACAATTTAAAAATATTGTTTTCAAACACCTTCATTTATAAAAAATGAGCATTCTTACTTGTCAATCTACGAGTATTTGCATTACTGAGTTTATTGATTACTACTCTTGAGCATGTGTGTGGTTTTATTTCTGTGGATCCAACCATGCAACATTTATCAATGTTCAAAGAGGTAGAAATCGTTGTTTTGGATGAGCAAAACGTATCTATATTATGTGAAATTGTGAGTGTAAATGTGGTGCTGCCTAACAAACGATGGGACACTTTATATCGTGTCCTGCCTGTTCTGTTGTTTGCTCCTGTGAAATGCATCACAGGACGCTACTGAAAGAGCCAAACTCGTCGCCAAATTTTGGGCTGACTCAATTTGAATTGTTATCGATTAGCGTATCGATGAGATGAAGTGAAGTTACAAGGCGCTTAATGATATCGGTGAGTAACAGTTAGATATTACGTTGATATTATACCTACTTCACTTTAACTAACTCCTCTATTCTCTTTATTCCTAGTAAACATTGAAAGGGATGTTTACTAGGAATAAATAATTAATGTAACTTAAGTGCAATACCTACCATAGTTATAATAATATATTATCATAACTGAATTATTATAGTTTCTTTTTTTTAATTTGTAATCGTATGATGATTATGATAAAATTAGCTTGGTCTAAAATTAGCTTGATCTAGCCTTTAGACAGATTAAAGAAAAGCCTTTGAATAACGTAAATAAAAATAGATTATAATGTTTGCTAATGTCAGTGTTTATCTTATATTTATGTATTGTATTATTATAAGTAATATTAATTAGGTATATATAAGTATATTGAATAAACATAGTGTATATATAGTATAAAAATATAGTGTTTATTTATTATAATATTAGCTATTATTATAAGTATTATAAATACTGTTTTTATCCACAGGGGAGAACCGTGCAGTTATGGGTCCGCCGATATGCGTATTTTGGAGACGTAGAACATCTTAGGCCAAAACCAAAGGCAAATTCATCGACTCGACACTACGACATCGTGGCAAGGCACAAGGCTGATCCCTTCTTGTCCACCCGCATAAAAGTGTGCTTACAAACTGTGAGATCTCATGAGCAGAAGGTTACAAGGAGTAATAGAAAACGAAGGATTGCCGACTCATTATTAGTCGAATTTATTTTAATTAGTAGACGAATGTGAATCTTATTTTTATGCAAATAATGTTCATATTTGTTAAGCAAATTAGAACAAATACAAAACTTAGTAATAAGTAGGTAGGTATAAAACGTTTTTTTTTAAAACCACAACTCGTAAATTATTGAAAGTATGGTGAAGTGATGTTATTGTTATGCGATTAGAAGTTGTCATAATTTCTTACTATCTAACATGTTGATTCACTTCACCTCTAATTTTACTTTGATTCAATTTATATACCTACCTACTTTGACAAATTATTTACGTCAATCCTTACCAATAAAAAACTTTGTATTTGTCAAAAAAACAGGTAAACAACAGTGTATTAAATCATTGTATCGGCCACACAAGTTTTTTTTTCTAACATACAGCCCCCACCAAATTGAACCTTAAAACAACCAATATAAGAAAGGAACATATTGGAAGAAACGAGACGGATAATTTGCTAATGACCCAAGCGATAAGCTAAGCAAACAATAGCAATGTTTATCTAATAAAAAAATCAAATTATTTCATTGGTTATATTTAGTTACTTTTTACTTTTTGCTTGAGTAATTTTATTGGCCACAAAATAAATTTATTAAAAAACAAAAAGTAAAAAGTAGCAAAAATAATTCCTCAGTTGGGTTCGAACTCGCGTCGTCGAGGTTAGATCACTAGCTAACGCAAGCGCTTACACCAATCGGCTATGGTTACCATGTTAAGTTAGTATAAAATGTTGGGCTTTATTGTAAACTCGTTTATATTATTTTTACTAGATTACCCGACAAGCGTTAAGATAAAAAAAAATAAGCCCCGTGTAGGGTACAATATGTTTACTCACACAATAATAATGAGCGGCTGTATGAATATTACCGGCTCGTACAGCAAGTCAAGTTAATTTAATTTTGTGTTTGTGTGCATAACTATGACTTCACTCACACATATAAACTGTAAACCAAATACTTGGGCCCAGTGTACATACAGGGTAGTGTCAGTATTTTACATTTAATAAAAAAAGGTTTACATGTATCTATACATTTTAACCCAAACATTGCCCTGATGCACTTTTTTTGGGCTTTAAATATAAGTTCCCTATTGGATGAGTTTCCCCAAAAAATAACTCCATATCTTAACCCTTAATTCGACATTGGGAAGGATACTGGACATCGACTTTGAAAAAATCTGTAGAGTTTTTTTTTAACAATGTAAGAGTTTTTTTTATCGAATAGTTTGGTTTTATCCTTAAAGATATAAATAAAAAATAACTGTCAATGAGCACGTGCTTTCGGCCAGTCAGTCGTTGCCGCAATGTCAGGAAGGATGAGGGCGCCGCACTGTGGGCTGAAATCAGCGTTTCATAGACATTTAAATATTTTTTTTAAAAGTGACATTTTTTTCACATGGCATGCTAGAGGAAACTAATTACATGACTAAAAATATATTCTTTATGAAATGGGTACGTAAACGGAAGTCTGAGAATTTTTTCTTTAAAAATTTGTATGGAGACAACATAAAAAAAACGATAACTCTGCTATCGCACAATTGGCCCTAATTCCGTTCTAGGAGATTAATCCTTGAATTATTTTGGATTTTTTGACCTACTCGGTATCGCGGCCTCAGGTGCGCTTTTTTTTAAAAAAAATGTACATGTTCATTTTTTAAATTTTGGATTATGTGGCAATTTCGTTGAACCAATTTGGCTTAACATATATGAATATAATCTGAACAATTAACTACAACAGTACTGTCACTTACGGGATATCTTCCGTGATTGTTCATTATTTTGAGCTCCCGATATTTCGGCGCAGTTGCAAGCGCCATGATCGCGGGTTGACTGGAGAATGCGGGTGGATGGAAAAATAAATTGTTAAGAGCAGACAAATCTATCTACCCTCTTTCTTTGTCTTTTGCTACGCGCACTATTGGAACTCACGGCAAAACACACTCAGACACTCACAATATCACCAGGTTTTGTGGAGTCCTTATTACGAAACCGGCTGCTACTTTTGAGCTTACTCAAAACTGGATTCCACGTACTTGACAATTTGAAGCCATCCTCTCGATTGAAATTTTTGTGTTTTCTTATTTCAATAAAAAAAAAAAAATAATAATATCGGGAGCTCAAAATAATGAACAATCACGGAAGATATCCCGTAAGTGACAGTATAGTTGTAAACCGTGAAAGCTTGAAACAGTGTTAACTACAACAGTTTTATTTAATAAAACTAGTCATAGTAATAAATAAAATAATAAAAATAACAAATTTAATTTTTTTATTAATGTGTCAATTTTGGAGGACCAGTTTGACTTAACATGGTAGAATGTAATCCAAATATGAATACAAAAAATTATTTAAAAAAACACGTCATATCAGTAGAAGATTGTTTTACTTTAAAAGAAAATTTGTATATGTAAGCCATTAACCGCTAATGAGTAGTAATTAACCGGTATAATTATGAGGGTAGTTCAGTTTTATTGTCTTATTTTGATTCGAAGAAATTTTGCTAGTTGCATTGTATTATTAATTCAATAAATACGCCATTTTTTAACCTGTTTTACAGAGGATGTAGGTATATGACGTGTTTTTTTTTAAATTATTTTTTGTATTCATATTTGGATTACATTATACAATGTTAAGTCAAAATGGTCCACCAAAATTGACACTTAAATAAAAAAATAAAATTTATTATTTTTATTATTTTATTTATAATTATGACTAGTTTTTTTAAATATAACTGTTGTAGTTAATTGTTCCGATTATATTCATGTGTGTTAAGCCAAATTGGTTCAACGAAATTGCCACATAATCCAAAATTTTAAATATGAACATGTACATTTTTTAAAAAAAAAGCGCACCTGATGTTGCGTTAAGGATGGATGTATGTCAAAAAATCCAAAATAATTCAAGGATTAATCTCCTAGAAGGGAATTAGGGCCAATTGTGCGATAGCAGAGTTATCGTATTTTTTTATGTTGTCTCCATACAAATTTTTAAAGAAAAAAATGTCAGACTTTCGTTTACGTACCCATTTCATAAAGAATATATTTTTAGGCATGTAATTAGTTTCTTCTAGCATTCCATGTGAAAAAAATGACACTTTTTTTAAAAATATTTGAATGTCTATGAAACGCTGATTTCAGCCCACAGTGCGCCGTGACCGCGCTCGGTAAGTCTCGATTTATTTGGTTTTTTTGTTCTAAAATAGAAAATTATTTTTTCACTATATATTCTAGAATATATACAATTACGTACAATCATTATACAACTCATAGATTTAACGTTATTCTATGTAAAAGTAGCGTGTCCAGTACACTTCCCATTGCCAGGTTCGTAATAACTGAGCATGGTTTAGCGATGTCTAGTATACTGGACATTGCCAACGACACAGAGAACAATTATTGATATGATATTATGAAATAATGTCCTCATTATGTATGTTTCTATTCATTTCTTGATACCTAACAATAATATTATTGACAGGTTTTCCAAAAAAACTTTACACGCCTCAAAATTAATCATAAATGAGCTCGACTGGACGAGTGGTGGAACTTGTAACCATCGTTATCAACTTCATCTATTCCAAAAAACCGGTTTACTTTGGAATTAATGGCTACATAACTACCACGCCAACTGCAGCAATGGATATAGCACTTTGAATAACACTTTTTGGCCATACTCACAGCAGAAAGCAGCGTTAGCTGCTATCAGGCTTTATGCATTTAGACCTATGGGGCCAAAACTATACCAGCATCCTGAACCAGCCGATAGAGTTTCAACCACCCATTGCTGCTTGGTGTGATCGGACACCGAAACAATTTATTTACAATCAAAACTGCCACATAAAAACAAAGGAGGATGAAAGGAATCAGTCAAGAGTCAACGGAGAACGTACCTACTCAGACGGTTCAAACACAAACGCAATTTAAGAGATGACGTACACTCTCTTGACCTCAACAGTATCTTTGAAACACGGTCTACCTTTAGGCATACAGATTTTGATCTTCCAATGCAAAAGCGTCGCCCTGACAGTAACTGCATCAGCCGTTAGGCCATTAAGAATGCGGCACTAGGACCAAAGCATTCAAATCCTATCTGAGAGCATAACCATGCCCAAAGCTCTAGATACCAAAGAAATTTACAACAAGCTAATCCTAAAACCTTTTCCTCGACTGTATCTTGGTATCAAACCGGATCACCCTCCAGTGAATCCCTAGTTACGCCGCTGATGAACTTGCTAAGAAAGGTTCTGAGATAGTGTTAGGCCTGTATCCGATCCTCCCCCCACTACTTTCAAATTTCGTCCATGGATTCGTCAGAGATCAACAGAACATCTACATGACAGGTCCACGTCATCCTGGAACGCGAGCTCTTGACCAGCCTCTTGCCTTCCCAACATTCCCAACAAGAAAAAATCGTCGGGACAAAGAGATCGCTCCGTGAAGTTGAGGCCCCAGGACGTTTTTTTGCTTCTGGCTGAATCTAGGCTGGCTTTGTAAGCCAAGACTCATCACGCATTATACATTAAACTCCATATTTGCATAAAAAAAGATCTCATAAAAATAAAAAAACTCAACCCTTAATTCGGCAATGTCCATTATACTGTACATCGACTTTTTCCTTTACTTTCTGGCGAACTTGGCAATGTCCAGTACTGGACATGCAATTTCTAAAAATCTAGATATACTAGATTTTTTAAATTATTTTTCCTGGTTTTATGAACATCTAACGATACAAAAAATATATACAGAAATCAATATTTCAATAATTTTTCCCCTTGCCAGATTAAGGGTTAATATTGAACTAGCCATGCCATGGTATGCTGTAACAATAGCGTTCGCTCCTATGACTGGCGCAAGTTTATATAAAGCATATTATGCGGATTTGCTAAGTCTCTTCGCCAAATCTATCGTATGTGCCTTCCAGTCTAGCCGTTTGTCTATGGTTAACCCTAGGAATTTTGTTGTGTCAACTTGTTTTATTTCATTGTTCTCGTAAAGAATATTCATAGTCAAATTTTTGCGTTGAGTAAATGTCATTAATTTGGTTTTGTCAATATTTATCTTAAGGTTATTGTTATTAAGCCATGTTATTATTGATTTTATAGTGTTAGTAACGTCATTTTCATATATTAGTTTGTCATTTTTTAGTTTATCTTTACAGTCAATGGTGACTGTACTGTCGTCGGCAAATAGTGTCATGTGATGTTTCGTTACTTTTGGCAGGTCATTTATGTAAAGTATAAATAGAGGGGGGCCAAGCACGCTCCCCTGTGGCACACCATATTTGATTATTTTATCACGCGACCGATAGACTCTTTCGTTCTTTGTTTTTTGATCCACTTGTGTAATTTCCACATATTGTTTTCGATTTTTTAGATAGAACTCAATAAGTTGTAGGATATTGCCTCTTATTCCGTACGCGTCTAATTTATTAATTAATATATTGTGATCTACGTAGTCAAATGCTTGAGTCATATCACAGTAAATTGAACATACCGGTATATTTCGGTCAACATTTGCGATTACAATATTTAAAAAGTCATAAATGGCCATATTAATGGTTTTGTTTTTCCTAAAACCTTTTTGTTCGTCAGTCAATATGTCTTGCTGTACCAAATATTGATGAATTTGTTTATAAATGTATTTTTCGAAAATCTTAGAAAATATCGGAACAAGTGCGATCGGCCTGTATGATTCAGTTTTATCTCGATCGTTTTTTTTGTAAAGTGGTTTTACAATAGTAGTCTTTAGTTTGGTCGGAAATTTACCTCGCGAAATGCTTAAATTAATTATGTGGCTTAAATGGCCGCTGATGATGTCTGACACATATTTTATTGCTCCTGTGGATATACCGTCATGTCCTACGCTCCTAGTATTTTTTAAAGATTTAATTATTTGTTTTATATCGTCTTCGTGGCTAGGTGCCATAAACATCGAGTTGTTCGATTTGGTTATATACGAAGTGGCTTGTATTCCGGTATTAAGGACAGGTTTAATCTTGTCAATGAAAAAATCATTGAAGACATTAGCAATTTCACGGGGATCTGTTACATTTTTATTCGCAGTTGTAATGTTTGAAATTGTGTTTTTAGGTAATTTTGGTTTTGCCTCATTTATGATCTCCCATGTCGCTTTTGATTTATTTAGTGCAGAATTTATTTTATACGTATTTTGTGCACGTTTAGTTAATTTAACTATTCGCTTGTAGGTATTAGACATTAAGTTTTCTTCTATTTGCCTCATTTCGGTTTAGACGGTAACTCCACAAAAGCAATCTCTTCTTTTTACTACAGGCTCTAACTCCCCGCGACACCCATTTAGGTCGTTTGTGAAGCCTTATTTTAATAAATTTAAAAGGGAAGCACAGACGATAGAACATGGAAAAAGTCTCCAGAAATAGGCTGTAAGCCTTATCTGGATCATCGCATTCATAAACATTTGAAAAAGATATGTTTTGTAGACATTTTTAAACTTATTCATATTTTCTAAACTAAAGTCACGTCGGTTTACATACCAATAATTAATGTGGAAAGTTCTTTTTATGGGACACTTTAATATTTGACACGTGTGATCTGACAAAGCAAATTCAAATACATCAGCTTTGCATTTAGTACCAAGATTATGTGCAAAGTTGTCAATGCATGTGTTACTTTTTAACCTGGTAGGTTGGTTGATTTCTAATTTAAAATTAAAATTGAGCAGCAGACATTCTAAATCAAAGGACATATTACTACGTTTTAACGTGTCAATATTGAAATCACCGCACATTACAATATTTTGATTTTGTTTCTTTGTTATAAGTAGTAGCAATTTTTCCAAGCGGTCAAAAAATGTGGTCAGATTATTAGTTTTTGGGATTCTGTAAATACAGATGACAATTGTACTTGACTGCGTTAATTCAATAGCACAACATTCAAATGACTTAATTATTGCTAGTTCATTTATGTCAAGCAAATCCACCCACTGAAGTCCTTTTTTTAACCAAGATACAAGTTCCACCTCGTTTTGATTCTGTTCGGCTAAAACACGCAGCTAGGTCAAAGTTGGGCATAGTCAGAAAGTCTTCATAGCCCGACATAATGAAGTGTTCAGAGATGCAAATCACCTCAACGTCGATATTCTTCGTACTGAGCTCTTCTAGGCACACAGTAAGAGCATCTGCTTTATTTAGGAGTCCTGCTATATTCTGGTGTATGATATGCAAATAGTTGTCATAGAAATAACTGGTTACTCGGTAATTGGTCAGTTTGGTTAAGCTCCTTAATATAGGTTTGTCGATAAGATATGTCATATGTTTTTAGTCCTTGAATAAAGTAGTCAATATCTTTGAAAATTGTATGCATTCCATAGTTATTAAGTAATCCAACGCGTTTTGAAAACATCGTATAATCATTAGATAAATTCTTATTTGAGTCCAAAAAGTATGCATGCTCATGTGTCAATGTGTCTAGATAAAGTAGGTTGTTAAATAATTCGATCGAATAATTCGATTTAATAATTGTACATAGTTTTATAGTCATTGAATTTATATGTCGGAGCACAGAGTATAACATTAGTATGTGTTGTTTTTTGAAGGGCCGTCCGAATATACAGTACGAGCTGAAAATAGTCCTTTGTTGTGTTGAAATCATCCTCCCCTATCAGTATAATACAAAAATCGTTGTTTGCAAAATCTTTTAATTTGTTTTCTATGTCATATAATAACTGTTCAGTTTTACAATTCGGCATTAAATAATGACATATGTTTTTAGAATGTTTACTAAGTGTCGTGTCTGCTATGTTTCTTACTTTGTTAATGTTGTTCGTACTCAAGATGCATATACGACAATTTGTCGTTTCTAATTGTAATCTTTGTTTACGTTTAGGATTTGTTATTGTAGTAATTGGTTTACTTTGCTTGTTGGGGGGTAGGCGTTTTTGTTTTATTTTGCATATGGGGGGTAGGCGTTTTTGATTGTGTCTGTAAACAATGCAGAGATTTCGCTTCCGATGGTAAGGCTGTTTCGTGATGTTGTGATATTTTGTCGGGTGATAAATCAGTTTGTGTTGCCTGGTGGGATTTCTGCAAGGAATTGGTATCTTTGCTTGGGGTAGACTTTCCAGCTGTACTCTTCCTCTTGCGATTTGGTGTAAGATTTGTGTTATCTGTTAGACTAAGGTTTTTATATGTTTCAACGACTTTCAAGCTCTTGTTGAGGTCAGACTTCAAGCGAAAGTTCTGTGTTAAGGTTTTCAATCTCATGGTGAGCACTAGTCAATTGGTTAGTGAGTTCAATAATTTTCTCATTTAATTCTATTACCGTTTGACTTTCATTAAGTGACGTGTTCGGGAGGCTTATCATAGTGGTATCAAAAAGAGGAGACTGACTTCGTGAAGGGTCGTCAAGAGAGCTTGCTCGTCGGGGTTTGCTAGTGCGATATGTGATGTTCTGCTCGAGATCCATGATGAAAATTATAAAAAGTTCAAAATGCTTCGTGTAAGTCATAAAAAGCAATGTAAAGGTAAGTCATACTTTTTATATGTTTACAATGTTATTTATCGTTTTTTTTTTGTATTTCTCACTTGGCCATAGTTTCTACTAGTAAAAAATGCTATTATGTCAAGTATTTTCCAAGATTTTACTTTATGGAGAGATATTTTATTATGGTGTCCCCGAATGGGGCCAATGGACTGATCGCTAATATTTTTTGTTTTTTATTCGCAGGTTTAGTTTTGGCGTGAACAATGAATAAGCGATTGTTTGATGTTGCAAATGACTATAGAGGACTCGAGGAAGCTCTTGAAAACATTTTCAATGAAGAGGATGATCCAGATGTTAGTTACGACATAGTGGCCATTCCTCTAGACCTGAGTGTTCTCACGGATGAAGAAGAAGGCGATGAAGATGATGTCCGGCAAAACATTCTTCCGCGTGATATCCCAGGTAGAGTTGAAGTGTTTGAGTCCAGGAACGACAATGAATGGGATAGCAGCGATGATGAAGCGTTACAAAAACACAGGAAAGTTGAAACCCAGGGACCTCGTTGGCGTAAATGTGACGGTTCCTATGTTGACATGCTTTCAACGGTAAATAATGTTCAGAAACGAATTGAAAACGTTGTAAACCAGCTCAAAGACCAAACACCAGTCAACATTATTGAAAAGTTATTTGATGTGGAGGTTTTTGACATGATCATTATGAATACAACGGTATATGCCGCACAACACAACAAGCATGACTTCCAACCTGTTTACCCTCTTGGTAAGGTAAAAAGATGGAGCTCTGCAGAAGGAAGGAAGGTAGATGTGGACATCCCTTTTGTCTTCCAGAACTACAACAAAGGCATGGGCGGAGTTGATCAAGTTGATCAGTCGATCGAAGTATACAGAACAGCTATACGAGGCAAAAAATGGTAGTTTGTTCTGTTTATCTACATGCTGGATTTAGCTGTAGCTTATGCTTGGCGTCTGCATGTCCTGACCGCTGAAGAGAAACTAGACCAGCTCCAGTTTCACCGAAGTATCGCCCGATTTTATTTGAGGAGTGTAGGCACTGAAAGACCCGATGGAAGGCGTCGTAAACCTTCTTCAGTGGTGCCAAATATGATTTTTGATGGTGTTGGACACTTCCCCCAGAAACTGCCAAGCCAGCTACGACGCAACGAATGCCTCATGAAAGCACGTTGGCAATGTAAAAAATGCATCAAAACATTGTGCATCAAAAAAGGATGTTTTGAAAAATACCATACATAAGCCCATTGGCCCCATTTGAGGACGGGTGTTTTTTAATACATAAGGAAATTTTTTTTTCGTTTTTTTTCTTTATAAATGTCTTACTAGCCTCCAATAGTTACGTCAATAAAGTTTTTTTTCAGAATTTTGCTACTAGTTTGTATTTGGGTCCAAATGGGTTAAATGATTATGTATTGTTTGTTGAAATACTTAAATGATTATGTATTGTTTGTTGTAGATAGAAGTTACCAGTCGCATATGCCATGCTTGTTGGGTGGCTGCAGACAGAGCTGCTGTCCATATGGTCTCTCGCCCATCAACTTCTTCCCAAGCAAGCCGAATTGAAGAAATACAGCCACCAGTACAATTTCTTGCTGTTGACCTTCCAGTTGAAGAAATACAGCCACCAGCACAAGTTCTTGCTGCTGACTCTTCAGTTGAAGAAATACAGCCACCAGTACAAGTCCGTGCTGTTGACATTCCAGTTGAAGTAATACAGCCACCGCACAGTGTGACGGTTCGAGAATCTAGCTTGACAAAACCCTATTTTACTACTTGTTACAATAAGCAATATTTTGGTTTAAATAGCAAGTAAACAAGTTACATTATAATAGCGTCGACCGTAGGTTCAATTGGGGTAAGGGACAAAATACGATTTTTTCAAGAGAGGCCGACAAAGTTATTTTTCGGACTAAATCGATTATAACTTTTGTTGTAATTAACCTTTTTCGGATCTGATTTCACACATAATCTTATATTTTATTGCTCTGTCTACCTGTATAACATTTATTTAAATAAATTAGCTATTTAAGAAAATAGACGTCCCTTACACCAAAGTATTTTGTTAGTAATGTCCCTTACTGACCAATTATCTTGTAGTCCCGTCCCTTACATTAAATTGACCTGTGTTGGATCGAATCTATTAAAGAAAAAATAGTGTAAACGACTTGTTGAAAAAATGTATGAAAGAAAATATAGTGTAAAGAGATTGTTGACAGAAAATGAAGTACACACTTTTGACGTACGGATATTTTAAATTTGGAAATCGTTATAGAAAATCATTTAAGAGACATGAAAATGTGTTAGAACCGTGTGTGTGTTTTATTGCGTGGCGCTTACATGCAATGTTTGTACATTGTAATAGCCAATTTCTATTAGTTGGAATAAAACAATTTTTATATCATTTAATATATTTATTATAATCAAATTTAAAAAAAAAATATAACAAATACCTATACTTACTTTGAATTCTTATTCAAATAAAGGAGTAGCTGCAAATAATCATAATATGACTGTTTTGCATAAAAACAAAACAGGTATTATATGTTGGAGAAAACACAGCAATGAGATGAAGAAGCAGTCCTTATGATTCTGTGAAAATATGAGAATATCCTCCCAAATCGGTAGGAATATCGAGAATACCTTCTTATTTCTGGTACCAGAGGGCGCCGTTTTGTACTTTACCGCCTTTTCAGCTGTCAAGCGTCATTGCAGTCTACATCAGCAAGCTCCTTGTTTCATTGCTGTGTTTTCTCCAACATATAATACCTGTTTTGTTTTTATGCAAAACAGTCATATTGTATTCGAAAACACAGCAATGAGATGAAGACCTGTTTGATATCTGCTGGTGCACAGAAATAATAAAACACAAGAATGCAATGTGAATGCAAATTGTTAATTGAAACCCAAACAAAAAATTGAAACAATTTTTTATCTTCCTAAATGAAATTATTTTTTTTAAACTTCTAAGCATTGGGAAAAGAAATAAATCAAATGTAACAATTATCTACTCATTAACCTATCTGACCTTGGTATTCATAAAAATAAATCTTATTCTTTTTCATAAACTAAAGAAATTTTGCAGTCATTCATACTGCTATAATAGGTAAACTCAATCATAACATAAAACATAAAAACTTATCTCTCAGTCAACTATAAGGATTAACAAACAATAACATGAAAACAAAACAAGATTCTGTTTTTAAAATTAATGACACAATGAACAATCTTCAGCTCGATGCTCAATGCTCGATGACTTCAGTAGAGCTTCCGAAAGACTGGGTCTTAAAATGAACATGGACAAAACCAAAGTCATGTTGAATGCCCATGTAACACCCACTCCTATCAAGATCGGAGACTCTACACTCGAAGTTGTAGACGATTATGTCTACCTGGGACAAACGGTCCAGTTAGGTAGGTCTAACTTCGAGAAAGAGGTCAATCGTCGAATCCGACTCGGCTGGGCAACGTTCGGGAAGTTGCGTGGTATCTTCTCGTCCAACTTACCGCAGTGTCTCAAGACGAAAGTCGATGACCAGTGTGTGTTGCCAGTGATTACATACGGGACCGAAACGTGGTCGCTCACAATGGGCCTCATCAGAAGGCTGAAAGTCACCCAAAGGGCAATGGAGAGGGCTATGCTCGGAGTTTCCTTGCGTGATCAAATCAGAAATGAGGAGATCCGCAAGAGAACCAAGGTTACCGACGTAGCCCGAAGAATAGCCAAACTTAAGTGGCAGTGGGCAGGGCACATTGCTCGCAGAACGGATGGCCGATGGGGCCGAAAAGTTCTGGAGTGGCGACCGCGAACCGGAAGACGCTGCGTTGGAAGGCCTCCCACTAGGTGGACCGATGTCTTTGTAAAGGTTGCAGGGATCCGCTGTGCAGTGTTAATGAAAGGCGGGAGCTAGTAACACACTGATTTATTGGACTAATCTTAGAGACTACCCGCCACCTTACAAATATCATATTATAACTATATAATAGACGGTACATTTCTCCCCCTTAAGCTAAAGAATAATCTTATAAATAACAATTAATGAAAACACATTTAAACAATTAATCTTATGAATCAGCTCCAGGTCGAGCGCGATTATAAGCTCGCAGGGCACGAGCAGATGCACCTGACGGTGGTGGTGGTGTCACTGGCCTCGGTGCCACTTCCGATCCCGTTATCGGTGACTTCTCACCAATGCCGTCAGACGCGTCTTCCAGTATATCCTCAGGTTCCTCACAGACCGAAGGCACCTGCCGCTCTGGGGATAAATCTCTATTCTCAGAAACTATGCTAGTACGACTTAACGAGTGACGATTCTTGTTTTGTAAAGGCATAGGGTTGGACCTCATCTGGCAGCGGAATCGCCTTTTTCCGTCGCCCTTTCTCTTTCTGTCGCTTAGAACTGCCATTTGCTAGACCGAGACAGAAAGCATAATGCGATAGCACGCGGCGGAATCCTCGAGGCGATCGGCATCACGGACAAAATGCAATGGTCGGCAGGGAGACTCCGGAACGCTGAAGAGCGCGTTAGCATGCTATCGCATCCTTTCACCGCCGATCACTTGCTATCGCATGCTGTCTCACTTTATCGTACAATGGCGCACGCGGCCGCTCGTCAGCTCAGTGCAGCCTGTTCATTCATGCCGTACGGATGGAAATAACAATGACTGACGAAAATTTGATAGTTTTAGTGCAGAAATATCCTTGTCTTTATGACATGGAGTCGGCGGAATACAGTGACCAACACCGTTAAGAGAATGCTTGTGAAGAAATAGGGAAAATAGTAAATCTCAGGGGTAAGTATTTTTATGAATTCGATTTATTTTTTAAAATTTGTAGGTAAACACATATATTAAAGAGAAATGTATTTATTATTCTAATAGATACATATTATTTATGCTAGACGCAGTCGTAGGACTATTTATTTCCCTAGGTCAAGATATAGTAATTGATAGTCCAATCTATTACTGCAATACTGATAAACGCGTAATTTTTAGTTTATCATGTCCTATGTACCCTCTCGTACTGCCAAGTTAGACTTCCAATATCGGTATTAAAATATCTTTTAAAATTTTCTCTAACCACAATCGCACTCATGTTATTATCATTTCCTACGATTGGCATTAAATTCTGCAGAGCCCGTGCTACGTTACGGCCGGTTCACACATATCTCCGTTTTACTGTTCCGTTTTATCGTGTACGTTTTTTTTTCGTCGATGGCGTATGTAGTTGTATGAGCGACTGCACACATGGCACTGTATTCTGTATACAGTAAAAAATATCGTTCCGTAAAAAAATGACATTCCGTTTTGTCATCGAATACTGGACGACGGAACAGTAAAAATATACGGATACGTAGAATTTTAACGGATAGATAACGGTGTGCGAGGCGGGCGGTGTGTGCGGGGTATACTGCGAGTTTTCTGTTCACACATCGCATCCAGTAATGACGGATCCGTTGAACGTTATACGGTGCCTATGTGTGAACAGAGCATAAATTTATGACGTATCCGTTAAAAACGTACCAGTAAAACGGACTCCCACGTGTGAACGGGCCGTTAGGTGTTGACGCATTATTATGTGATGTTCTAGGTTGACGTCCTCTTTTGTTCAAAAAGTTATGTAAACTAATGGTAGCTAAAACTACTTTTATTAATTGGTTAGGCTCTAAACAAATTCTTCTGGAATATATGTCGAACCTCTGCGTCAAAATTCCGAAAGCACACTCCACTATCCTTCTAGCACGGCTAAGTCTATAATTATATATTTTGATTTCATCGTTATTGCGTGCTTGCTCAGCTGGATAAGGGCGCATGAGATTGTAATCCAAGGGAAATGCCTCATCACCTACGAATACATGTGGCATAGAATCAGCAGTACCAGGTAAACATTTTACTGGGGGTATGTTCAGTGTACCATTCATAAACTTTCTCCCAAATTGAGAGTTTGAGAAAATTCCTGCATCACTATTTTTACCGTAGGAACCAACATCCACAATAACAAAATTATTTTCTGCATCTACAACTGCTAGTAGTACTACACTGAAGGTTTTTTTGTAATTAAAAAACATGCTACCACTATTTTGAGGTGCTTGGCACACAACATGTTTCCCATCGATTGCGCCGACGCAATTAGGAAAGTTCCAAATTGTTGCAAATTTGTCTTCTATTGCTTTCCAATCTTCTGTAGTTGGTGCCTGTACTACTATCGGCGATAATATATCCCATAATGCTTGACTTGTTTCCAATACAATTTGACGAGCTATTTCCTTCCCCATTCGATAATCATATGCTATTGATTTCAGACTGTTTCCATAAAATAAATACCTGCAAGAAAATTAGAGTGTCTTAACAATCATATAAATGTGCCTACTTGCCTACAATTTTATTTTCTTATTTTCAGTTGAAGATTGCAAAAAAAAGTGGACCAGAATTAGAGAAAACTATAGGAAGGCTTTAAAAAAAAGACAAACTCCCAGGAGTGGCTCTGCGGCAACAGTGACTCGTCCTATAAAATATGAAAACATTCTTTCATTTTTAAATAAAAATTATAAGGACAGAGCCACAGTTACAAACTTATCACCAACGTCTCCACCACAAGCATAAGACTTAACAGATAATGAGAGTCAGTCAACTGAAACTACAGCTTATGATTCAAGTACACATCAAACAAACAATCGTAGTAGATCAAGCGAGTCACATACAGGAGAACAAAGTCTAGCAAAAGTATTAGATAATTATTTAAAGAGCAACAAGGCCAAGGAAAATAATGATCCCATAACAATGTTTTTCTTAAGTATGACACAAACGGTCAAAACATTTCCTTTAGAGATACAACTGGAAGTGAAGAAAAATTTTTTTGAAATTGTAAGTGATGCCGAATCTGCCTTACTTCGTACTTATCACCCTAGTACTTCTCATTTTTCAAGCTATGGTTATACTAGTAATATAGCGAGTACAACGACGTCGTCTATGGGGTATGCATCAACTGCAACGACGTCTTCTGCGAGATATACACCAACTACAACGACGTCGTTGGAAGGGTATACACCAACTATAACGACGTCGTTGGAAGGGTATACACAAACTACAGCCACGTTGTCGTCGACATACAATCAACAGTTTGATGATTCTATCTACTAAGAAAATGGCAAAATTATGTGTAAATCTACATCAAACACTTATTTGATATTGAAGTTGTGATTATTAAATTATTGTTGTTGTTTCCCATGGATGATTAAACTTGTGATATTGTTATTTGAGGAGAAAAGCGTTTACTTATTGTAGTTGTGATTATAAAGAAAAAGTTGTTAATTGTTTCTCAGATTTGATTAAAGGATTAATTAATAATAGTGTATTTTACTTACTTTAGACAAACACACAATCTTTGTTTCACTGAGATGCACTTCCGGAACTTTGTGTTTTGCTTTTGAAGAGTAGGCTGCAGTAGGTCAACTAATTCATTAAAATCATTTAAAGTCATCCATAATAATCTACGAAACTATCTGGATATGTTACTAAATCCGGAAAATGCGTAACATATTGTCCATGAACCGCTCTCTGCTTCTAAAAAGGATGAACCCAGTATCTCCGTTTTATTTTGCGAATGCGTTTCTTTTTATTATTTTGATTTTGAATTTCTTGCAAAATGCACGCTAGAATCACTGCTCTCTCTTCCGTGGTCCTATCCATCTCGCGCTTGAAACTAAACTGATCATGAAAGAACGCGGCAGTATGCCACCCATGCTGCAGCATGCTGACGCGTGCGATCGCCTTTTTTGTCTGCGGAATGCGACAGCGCGCGTTCGCATGCGGCAGCATACTGCAGCACGTGGTAGCACAGGCGGAACAAATGCGATTCCGTGCTGCCAGATGAGGTCCAACCCATAATCTGATCGACATGTCTACGCCAACCGACGCCGCGTCCAACGTCTACTTTGTACAGACCGGCCCTGTCTGGTCGACTACTGTGCCCGCCAATCATTTGTCTCCCCTCGCGGTATAGTCGCGGGCTAGCACCGCGTCGCCGGGTGCGAGCGCGCGCTGCGTGCCGCCCGCCGCGGCCACTTGCCGCTCCTGTGCGGCGCGCACCACGGCCGACACGTCGGGCCGCAGCGCATCCAGGCGCGCGCGCAGCCTGCGTCCTTGCAGTGCTACCGCTGCGCTGGGGACACGCCAGTAGTTGCGTGTTGGCAATTGCGATATTTAAATAAAAATTTACTTAAGGCCGTGGCGACGTCCTCGCCCTCGTACAAAGCACGTTTGATCGCTTTCTTGACGGTTTTTACCGCATTTTCAGCAGCACCGTTACCTTGCGGTCTGTACGGAGCTGTGGTCACGTGTTTAATACAATTTTTGCCACAAAATGTCTTAAATTCCTGTGAGAAAAATGGTGGGCCGTTGTCAGTGACGAGTAATGACGGTAAACCGAAACGAGCAAAATTTGAACGCATGACTGTGATAGTCGCCTGTGCGTCTGTTCTACTCATACTAACAGCTTCTATCCATTTCGAATGTGCATCTACCATAATTAAATATCGTTTCCCGCCACAATCCGCGAAGTCGGCATGTACTCGCTGCCACGGATGCAGCGGAAACTCCCATGGGTGCAGTGGCGCGTGCGGCGGCGCGTCGCGCACAGCGCGGCACGCCGAGCAAGCGCGACATACCTCCTCAATATCCTTAGCAAGACTGGGCCAGTACACATAATTTCTTGACAAATTTTTCATTTTATTCATTCCTAAATGCCCGTCATGTATTTCTTCTAAAATTTGTTTTCGCAATGAACTTGGTATTACAACCCTAAATTTATAGATTAAGCAATCTAATTCTATTGCTAAATCCTGTTTCCGAGCAAAATACGGTTTCTCAGCATCGTCCACTGTCAACGGCCAACCAAAAGTGACATGACCTTTCACCTTACACAACAATTTATCTTTTTCAGACTCTCTAGCAATGTCCTTAAAACTAACAGGAAAAGATTCTTCTACTAAATGGATGTAGGTGACTGCATCCACTAAGCGGCCCTCCTGGGGTAGCGGTAGCCTCGACAGAGCGTCTGCTGGCAGCCGGGCGAACAAATTCCACTGTGAAATCGTATGCGGCCAAGCGCGCCGCCCACCGCTGTAGCCGGCTGGCAGCGGTCTGTGGGATACCACCCTTAGCACCAAATATGTGCGTCAAAGGCTGATGGTCTGTGCGTAATGTAAAACTTCTACCAAATAGATACTGATGGTGTTTTGTTACACCAAATAATACAGCGAGTGCCTCCTTATCAAGTTGGCTGCAATTCCGTTCGGCCGCGTTGAGTGTGCGAGATACACAGCTGACCGGGCGCTCGCTGCCATCGGCGTAGCGATGCGCCAGCACTGCGCCTAACTCATACGCACTACTGTCGACCGCGAGTACGAGCGGCCGCCCCTCCTCGTAGTGTGCTAACACTCGCTCGCCCAAGAGAACTCGCTTAGCTTCTTTAAACGCCTGTTCACAACTGGCATCCCATTCCCAACGAGCATCCTTTCTTAGTAAATTGTGTAAAGGGTACAATAACGTACTCAAATTACTGATGAATTTACCATAATAATTCAGCATCCCCAAAAAACTTTTTAATTGGGTTACATTCTCTGGTCTAGGCGCGCTGGAAATGGCATCCAATTTTGCACTATCTGGCCGTAATCCCTTTTTATCTATTACGTAACCTAAATAATTTACACTGTCTTGTAAGAAACTACACTTGCTTAATTCAACTGTTAAACCCGCTTCGCGCAACTTTTCGAGTACAGCTCGTAAATTACTAATGTGCTCTTTATCATTAGCTCCCGTTATGCAAATATCATCCAGGAAAACAACACAACCTGGTATGCCCCGTATGGTTTCTTCCATAATCTTTTGAAATTTTTCGGGTACGCACGCTAGACCGTACGGCGTACGACGGTAGGCATATGTTGTTGTTATCGCTGTGTAGGGTTGCGATTCTTTTGTTAATAAGCACTGTTCGTACGCATGAGTGAGATCCACTTTAGTAAACTTTTCTCCTACGCTCAAGTTCGCAAACAATTCATCAATGCGAGGTAAGGGATAATAATCACGCTTGAGTTTTGGATTAATAGTAATTTTGTAATCCCCACATATGCGTATATCTCCATTTTTTTTTACAACCGGCACTATTGGCGTTCCGTAGTCGGAATAGTCAACGCGGTATATCGAGCCATCAGATTCAAGTCGTGCCAGCTCGTGCTCAACGCGTGCGCGCAGTGCCAACGGCACGGGCCGCGCGCGCACGTACACAGGTTCATCATTAGTCAGCTGTAATCGAATAGCTCGCGTACAAGTCCCTAACGCATCTGTAAATACCTCTGGAAATTCGGCACATAGTCGGTTCACGAATCCATCGTCGGTTATCTTGTTCAAATTTATTTGACTTATTTTAAGGGCGCGTAACCAGTCTCGGCCCAATAATGGGCACGCTCCGTTTCTAATTATATACAGGGGCAAGGATTTTACTTCTACATTACGTAACCTAACTTGTACTTCTATGTAACCCAGCGATTCGATGCGTGAACCGGCGTAACTGCGTAACCTCAAATTATCGGTTTTAATGACCTTATGGGAAAATTTTCTATTGTACAAGTCCTCATTGATAGCCGAAATTCGACTACCGGTATCAATTTCACACTTAATCTCCAAGTTATCATAATGCTTAAAAAGTATGGTCTATTGTCTTTACGTCCAACGACAATCTGGTACAGATCGTCCAAGTCGTCTTCACCACTTAAATAATTATGTCGATTGTCCGCCCGATTCACTAACTTGCACATCACTTTTAAATGCCCTTTTTGTTTACACTCATCACAATGGTAATTCACATAACGGCACCTGGCGCGGTGCGCCTTACCGCAGCGCCAGCACGGCGCGCTCGCGCCGGCCGGCGAGTCCGCCGCCACGCGCCCCGCGCCCGCTGCGCCGGCCGCGCCAGCCGGGCCCGCCACCCCTGCGCCGCCCGTGCGCGCGCTGCGGGTGCGCCCTCGCCCGCCACGTGTGCAGTGCAGGTCTTCCCCTGCCTCGCCGCCGACACCCGAGGTCGTCTCGGCGCCGTACTGCCGCTCACCTCCGCGTGCTTCTCTGCAGCCTCCAGTGCTAGTGCTAACTCCACTGCCTCTTTGTACTGTATTTTTCTTTCGGCAAATATTCTCGACCGCATTGAGTCATTTGTCAAACCTGATACAAACTGATCTCTTAAATTTTCCTCGAGCGTCGAACACGTTTTACATTTGCCGAAATTGCAAGTACTTGCCAGATGCTTGAGAGCCTGTAAATATTCCATTAATGGTTCACCAACACGTTGTCGCCGCAACCGGAACACGTGGCGCTCGGCGATCTCAGAGCGCTGCGGTTCCAAATGATCGGCCACTAATTTAACCAAGTCGTCGTAGGATTTGTTCTCGGGAAAGTCCGGCGAACACAGGTCACACATCAATGCATAACACTTATTATAACACTTATTATAATAACTTTGGTGATTTTTGGAAAAATACCCATAAACTGAATCCAAGGTCGGGCACTCCAGCGAGTGTTGGTGGTGCGCATGAGCCGCGGGACATAGCCTGCGCCTTTCAGCGACATTTTAGTGTGGTATCACCGCTCGGGTCTGCGTCGCAGGTGCTCGCGGCGGAGGATCGCCCTGAGCATATTAACATTAGATTCTCTGCCAAGGATGTGGCCCAAATTATAAAGAAGATGGTAAGAGGCAAGTCCCCAGGTCACGATAGTCTTAGCATCGAGCACTTGAAGTACGCGGGCGTACACCTACCAAGAGTCCTTGCACTATTATTTAACTTGTGTGTTAGTCATGGTTATTTACCCGATGACTTAATGCAAACAGTCGTAGTGCCAATTGTTAAGGATAAGACGGGTGACTCATCGGATCTGTCTAATTACAGACCGATCTCGCTTGCGACTGTCATAGCTAAGGTGCTGGATAGTTTGCTTGACCGACAGTTGGAGAAGCACCTCCACTTGCATGACGCACAATTTGGGTTCAGACCCGGTTTGTCAACTGAGAGTGCAATCCTCTGTCTCAAGCAGACTGTTCAGTACTATACGGACAGAAACACACCAGTATATGCTTGTTTTTTAGATCTTTCAAAAGCTTTTGATCTGGTGTGTTATGACAAGCTGTGGCAGAAGCTAAAATGTGAAACAGACGTGCCACATGAGATTGTATCCTTGTTGCGGTACTGGTACAGTAAGCAACAGAATACCGTTAGATGGGCGGGTGCGCGGTCCGACGTGTATGGGTTGGAATGCGGAATGAGACAAGGGGGTTTATCCTCCCCTCGCCTCTTTAACCTGTACATGAACCGGCTGATCGGTGAGCTCAGCAGCACTAATATTGGATGCTCCATAGACGGAGTATGTATAAATAACATTAGTTACGCTGATGATATGGTTTTGCTGAGTCCATCGATCGGTGCGTTACGTAAACTTTTGCGCATTTGTGAGTCGTATACGGAGGCCCATGGGCTCAGTTACAACGCTAAAAAGAGTGAATTCATGATCTTTAAAGCCGGTACCAAATGTTACTCTTCTGTACCTCCTGTCACTCTTTGCGGCATTCCGTTAAAAAGAGTGCATCATTTCAAGTACCTGGGCCACTGGGTCACTGATGATTTGTGTGATAATCTGGACATTGAGAGGGAGCGCAGGGCGCTGTCTGTCCGGTGTAATATGTTGGCTCGCAGGTTTGCGCGATGTACTAGACCTGTGAAGGTGACTTTATTTAAGGCATATTGTCAGTCGTTTTACACGTGCAGCCTGTGGACCAACTTTACGCAGCGGGCGTACAGCGCACTGCGCGTACAGTACAACAATGCTTTCAGGATACTGTTGGGGCTTCCGCGGTTTTGTAGTGCTTCGACTATGTTTGCTGAGGCGCGAACCGATGATTTTTTCGCGATCATAAGGAAGCGGAGCGCTTCACTATTAAGTCGCCTGCGAAGCAGCTCGAACAGTCTTCTGAAGGTTTTGTCCGAGCGGTGGGACCTGTCCCTGATACAGAGGTGGATGCAGCTTCATGTTAGCGCCTCAGCTCGTATTTTTTAAGATGTGTATTCTAATTGATTCTTTTAATGTTATTATTTTATTTTATAATTAATTTAATTTAATTTGGTTATGTGATTGTAGTGTGTATGTCTAATTTTATTTTTTATTGATTATTTTAATGTACATGTCGTCCCCGTAGTGCGAAAAGTCATTAACTCGAAAAACCTAGTTTTGAGATATCGAGAGTTAAAGTTTTTAAAAATATAAATATTCATAACTTCGGCTTGTCATTATATATTTTTGCAGTTTCAGCTTTATTTTGAAGATAATATAATAAAGTTTATATTATAAGCGTAATATTACATGAAAAACTTCTAATAATTGAGAAAAGGAAAGAAACTAAAGTTAATTAATTGTTTTCTATCAAATCTTTGGCTTAGTTGCGAATTAATGAATTTTCGACCGGAGTTAGTGACTTTTCTCTCAGATAGAAAGTGTTAAAAAGAAAAATAACTAGAGTTTAGTAAAGTGGAACTAACTGTTAAGTGTATCAAATGTGTATAGTAAATACTACCCATCTAAATATACGAAGCTTGTGTGGTTGGTTTGGTTTTAATTAATGACATTAATAAGTAATGGAACTGTTTTTATTAATTTAATTAAAGTTTTATCAAAGTTTTGTGCGAAAAAATAACGAAATACTACAATTATAACACAAAAATCTTCTATCTAATAGATACGTCGACGACGTCTTTACTAGCTGGTAAGGATTGGTACCACAAGTGGAGCTCTTGTGGGATTATCTCTTTTGCACATAAATTATTAAGGTCTTTCTTTTTTGCCTCTGAAATAGGCAGTGGCAAAGAGTATCCCTGTGATATTTTATAATTTGTCAAGTCTTTGAATAGTTCTTCTGACCCTTGTCCATTTGTTTGTTCTTTTTGTTTCCTCCTCTTCCTATTAATAGGAGTAGTTTCTATCTGACGTATTCCTAAAATATTAAATTCTAGGTAGGGACCATCGTGCTGGTATCTAAACTTGACGACACTCGGACATTGTCTCTCTGGAATAAACAGGGCTATGTCTCTGCTGTCTTTCTATTGCGCTATGCATGGAGTTTACTTCCATATGAGTATGACCATTCCCTAAATATTTTTGAATTAAATGGACCAATAATGCCGTAATGAACTGTTTCTGTTTTGCCCAGTGCATGTGTCGCTATAAATAGTGAGTTTTTTATCATCATCATGATCATCATTACAGCCGAAAGACGACCATTGCTGGACATAGACCTCCCCCCGGTGTCGCCACATTGATTGTGGGAGGCTTTCCAACGCAACATCTTCCGGTTTGCGGTCGCCACTCCAGAACATTTCGGCCCCATCGGCCATCTGTTCTGCGAGCAATGTGCCCTGCCCACTGCCACTTAAGTTTGACAATTCTTCGGGCTACGTCGGTAACCTTGGTTGTCATTTCTGATTTGATCACACAAGGAAACTCCGAGCATAGCCCTCTCCATTGCTCTTTGGGTGACTTTAAGCCTTCTGATGAGGCCCATTGTGAGCTACCACGTTTCGGTCCCGTATGTAATCACTGGCAACACACACTGGTCATAGACTTTCGTCTTGAGAGACTGTGATAAGTTGGACGAGAAGATACCGCGCAACTTCCCGAACGCTGCCCAGCCGAGTCGGATTCGACGATTGACCTCTTTCTCGAAGTTAGACCTACCTAACTGGACCGTTTGTCCCAGGTAGACATAATCGTCTACAACTTCGAGTGTAGAGTCCCCGATCTTGATAGGAGTGGGTGTTACATGGGCAATCAACATGACTTTGGTTTTGTCCATTTTCCTTTTAAGACTCACTTGTTCGGAAGCTCTACTGAGCTCATCAACATTGTACTGATGTCCTCCATGGTCTCAGCCATGACCAATATATCGTCGGCAAACCGAAGGTGAGAGATGTACTCGCCATTGACGTTGATGCCTAGCCCTATCCAGTCCAGAACCTTGAAGACATCCTCCACTGCAGCGGTGAACAGTTTCGGAGATATGACGTCTCCCTGTCTCACATCTCGCTGCAGAAAAATAGGTTCCGAGGTCTGGTCCTGAAGTCGGACTGACATGGTGGCGTTTTTGTACAAACACATCAACACCTTGATGTACCGATAGTCAGATATTCGATAGTAGTCGATAGTTGGAGAGACTGCAGTACAGCCCAAGTCTCGATCGAATCGAAGGCTTTCTCGTAGTCCACAAACGCTAAACAGAGGGGCAGGTTATACTCTTTGGTCTTCTGTATAAACTGCCGCAGTGTACGAAGGTGGTCTACGGTGCTAAAGCTTTTTCAGAATCCGGCTTGTTCGGGAGGCAGGATCATCAACCTGCGCGCGAGACGATTCGTGATGAATCTTGAAAACAACTTGTAGACATGGCTTAGAAGTGAGCTGAACCTAGCTAGTTCTTCAGCCCGGCATTGTCGCCCTTTTTGAAAAAGAGTACCACCAGAGTGCCTGTGGCGGTTTTCCCTCGAGTATGACAGAATCAAACAGCTTCTGAAGGACCTTAACTACACCTCTACAACAGTTTTTTTCGTTTTGATTCAATAAATCAATTAAAAAGATAGCACGACTCATTGTTATACAGTTTAACACAAATAACCCCGTGTAAAAAGCGCGTGTAAGTGTCGGTTGACGATGAAACCGCGAACGAATGAAAGTCACCACGCTCCGCGCACGTCGCTCTTGAAGCGATAAACTCACTAACTCGCGAGCGAAATTTACTTTATTCTTAAAATCCACGTCGAAGTTGTATATATAATAATTAAAAGACTTTAATGATCATTCTCAATTGATCTTATGTGCCTCTTTTAATACAAAACAAATCATTAAAAAGCGATGGTGACTTTTTGCTTTTGGAGTATTGCACAAGTAATTAAAATATAGAGTGAGTAATCACTATGTCGAGTTAGTTAATTTTCGCTTTCGTGTATTTTAGCAAACTATACATGATAAAAACTCACTAACTCATTTTAGTGATGTTTACGATAACTAAAGGCATTTGCATGCATTAAGAATTTAAAAGAAAAAGTAATTAAGTCGTTTTAGTTTCGAGTTTTGTACAATTTAGATAAATATAAAATAATTAACTAAATTAGTTAATTCTTCCATTACACTTTGGGGTCCAAAGGGTAGACTTGCTTACTTTTCACATTTCGTAAATCAAAAACGAGAGCAGCTATAAAGATGACGGTTTGACAGATATTTGGAGAAAAAATATGTGATTCTAATGACATTGATAACTCATTTTGGTCATTTTCGGACTTAGTGACTTTTCGCGCTACGGGGACGATGTGTTTAATGTGATTTTAATTTTTAATTTTTAATTTTTATAACTGTTCTATGGACTATGTCTGAAATAAATGATTAATAATAATAAGTTTCTTCGCCCACGATAGTTATTAAGAGCCATTTCACGTTTTCGCGCAAACATCTAAGACTTTAGTCGCCCAACTTACCATCTTAGGTAACACTCTGGCATTGTTGAATACATTTAAAAAAAAGATTAGTCTTTCGTATTGACATTTCATTAAACACATTTACAAAAACTTGTTTTTTCACTATGTAGTGATTAATCTCCCACAACTAGTTTACTAAAAAATCATCGCAGAGTCAATTTCAGACTCCTATATCTATCATTAATATCTATAAATTTCACTGAAAAAAATACATATAGTATCAGACATATAATTTTGTCGACACATAATTTACTAGAATATCAATAATTAATAACATTAATTAGTAAAAAAGCAAAGTCTTAGGTCAATTTTTGCGTTTTATATCGCTACTTTATCGCGATTTTTTGGTTTGAATAAAGCGTAATTACATTAAAAAAATCATGTCAAAATAAACTATGTTCTTTTACTAAACTAATTCCAAAGTTTTATTAAAATCAATTCATTTAATCAGACATAATATAATTTTTAATAGCATCTAAATTACAATAAATTACGATGCATAAACGGGCACCGATTAGTACGGCATGAGCGCCCATCGACGGAGGACCTGTGTCAATTTTTCCCGCGTCCCGATTTTCGAGAGCATCTATCGTGAACGCATTTTTATACTACGACTACAACATTTTGATCCTCTTTGTATTTTTATCGTTTCGTTATTATTTTGTATATTCGTTTATCAGTAAAGTATTATTTTAGTAGTTTGTAGAATCATTATTATATTTCTGTTTTATTAGTTTTAGCAATGGGGCGTAAGGGTTGTGTATACCATTGTGTCAAAAAATGGAAAAATACAAATTCTGCAGCCTTAAAGAAAGCAACAGAAGCCATGTAGATATTATTTTTATTTGCAATTCATATACAGTTATCGATCACTTAGGTGGAAGCGCCAGGGTAGCCCGCGAAATTAAAATCTTGTAATGGGTGGCGTTACCCGCCTTACCCCATTTAATGACCATTTCGTGAAAAAGTTAATCAATGGGATTAAATGAGTTTAGAGGGTTGCATCGATGATTTAATGATTAAAACTCTGTAAAGCCATATTTGTTATGATCGCGAATCATATTTTGTCCAACATACAGCCTGACACTCACATGCAAATTCTCTTTCCTTAAGTATATATCGACATGGACTATATAACCGTAATTACAATCTTAAGGATTTGAATACACATTTATATTATTATTTGAGAATAATATGTAATTGTTTCCCTGTTTGTGTTATTTCTATTATATACTTCACGTAACATATATTTGTGTTTTTTTTATTAGTCTAGAATGCTTCAACAGATTAATAGACTGAACAAATAAATTTTCTTTTTGTATGAATCTCAAACCAAGGTGCATTACGATTATAACGGCTCAAGATTGTTTAGTCCGTCTCGACAGTCGCGCTGCACTATTTGCGTTGTGTATGTGTGGATAGCTTCGCACACATGCACAATGCTGCGGTCTTTTACCTAAACTCGAGCGTTAAAATTTTGTAAAATGGCTCTTAACATCGGCACTTTTAGGTTATCTTTCACATCGTTCAGTAAAATGTACTGATTCACTCGGCGTATATATGCAGGCCATTGTTTGGTACTGATGTTGAATGGTTCTAATTTGCCGATCGGCATTTTATTGACTTTCATTTTATTAAATTGCACGCGTTATCAAGAAAAAGTTTTAAAAATCCGTACTCGTCGCCAATGCAGTGTCAATGAAAGGCGGGAGCTAGAAACACACTGATTTATTGGACTAATCTTTAGAGACTACCCGCCACCTTACAAATATCATATTATAACTATATAATAGACGGTACACGCTGGATGCGAGACGCACGGGACCGGTCAATGTGGCGACACTTGGGGGAGGCCTATGTCCAGCAGTGGACGTTTTTCGGCTGAAATGATGATGATGATGATGACTCGGGCTGAGTAGGTAACGTTATAAAATTATCCGAACTATTTGCGTAATCGTTATTATTGGCTTGCTGCGAACTAGTACCAGGTATAACATTAACACTGCCACATTGGCTTAAATAGTTTGAAATGTATGAAACTTGTGATATTAGAGTTTCAACTCGCGGATCAGTACGAACCGATCTCGATTTGTACTTACGTCGCGTCGCGGTACGAGAACGTTTATTTGGTAGGGGTGATGCCGTGCCCTCCTCAAACTCCGAGGATGAGGAAGAGCTGCTCTTTGAAGTCCCCGAGCTTGTTGCCGGTACTTGTTCTTCATCCGAAGCAACAATACCGGCTCGCTCTGCGTTCTCGTTACTTACCGGCTCCATTGATAATACACTGCTGTTTCACAAAAAGACACTAAAACAAAGTTAACACTACTTTTGCACGTCTTTTCGTGGTAAAAATTTTCTTCCTCGACAATCACTTGAGAATCACAAGAATGCAATGACGCTTGACAGCTGAAAAGGCGATAAAGTACAAAACGGCGCCCTCTGGTACCAGAAATAAGAAGGTATTCTCGATATTCCTACCGATTTGGGAGGATATTATTCTCATATTTTCACAGAATCATAAGGACTGCTTCTTCATCTCATTGCTGTGTTTTCGAATACATATAATAGAGCCTATTAGGCATTGTTAGTCAGATTATTTAAAAAAATATATATATATACTAGCTTATGCCCGCGGCTTCGCTCGCGTGGAGTTAGGGAATTGCCCACGGGATCTTACTTCTGGGATAATAAGTAATCTATGTATCTATCTATAATACATACATTGATTTACATGTACTTGCTTATAACTTGCAATTATTAGTTTAAAGTTATATCAATTAAATTAGATACGTGAAATATTGATACCTTGGTTTGTGATTGGACATCAGATTTACTGGATTTTATCTGAAGAGTATGTACACAAATTTTCAAGTCAATCTACCCCGAGAATAAAAAGTTTCACAGAAAATTCAACACCCCATTTCACCCTCTAAGTGGTAGGAATTTCGAAATACTGATACTTACTCATCACAAATAATACACCCTCCAATTTTCATGTCTCTGGGACCCGCGGTTTGGGCTGTGCGTTGGTATATCAGTCAGCCAGTCAGGACATGGAATTTTAAATTGGGGGATGATTTTGGAAAAACTGTGATACACGTATCTCATGATTTTAACTGAAGTATATGTAGACACCCGCGGCAAGGGGAGAGGCCTCTCTGCCACCGAGAGGTCGGCGCGGCTTGCCGAGGAGGGGCGCCACCCAGGGGTGGCTGCCGGTCACGGGGTGGTCCGTTCGGGCTCCTCTGGTGACGAGGCGGGCGCAGACGGCGGCTCCGATGCAGAGCGTAAGGCCGGGCTGGCGAAGGAGGTGGAGGCGGCGCTGAGGGCTGTCTCCACCAAACAAAAGGCCTCCACCAGGCAAAGGGCTATACCCGCAGCGGTCGCCTCCATCATGGCGGCAGCGGAGGCCAGATATGTGGGGCCCCCGCCAGACGACGTGGCCAAACTGCGGGCAGAGGTCACTCGACTGACGGCCGCCACGGAGCTTCTTCAAGAGAAGAACAGGAAGCTCCGAGCAGATCTGGCCGGTCTGCGCGAGTCCGGCTCTCGCGAGGCGCCCCAAAATGGGGGCCAGCAGCGACCAAGCCAGCCTTTGCCGGTGGAGAACCAGGTCCTGAACCTGGTTCGGCAGGAGCTGGCTGCCTTCCAGGCGCAGTTCTCCGTCCTGGAGGGCATTGTCCTGCGCCCCCCCCTGGCGGCAAACAAGGCGCCCCCGGGCCCGAAGGCGGCCACGTATGCGGCTGCTGCGGCCTCGGCACCGGGGCCGTCCAGCCATCCCTCCGGCAGGGTCACGTCAGCTCCCGCAAAGCCGGCTTCAGCGAAACCGGCTCCGCTTAGGAAGGCGGCGGCCCTAAAGCAGGGCAAGGCGGCGGCCCAAAAGAATGGAAAGGCGGCGAACGTGCCAGCGCCAGCCGCGAGACGGCCGCCACCGCCACCCCCCCCGCCCGCAGAGCCTTCCGTGGCCGAGACCGGGTGGCAGATGGCCGGAGAGAGGGCGAGGGAGCAAAGGGCGGCCAAAAAGGCCAGGAAGCGGGAGCGAAAGCGCCGGCAAAAGGAGCGTGGCGTCGCGGCTAGGCTCAGCGCCCCAAAGACCGCGGCTGTAGTGATCACACTACAGCCGGACGCGGTCAAGAGGGGCGTGTCGTACCGCGACGTGCTCGCGGAGGTGCGGGAGGCGGTAGACCTCACGGAGCTCGGCATCGCCGGGGGCCTCCGTTACCGGGTCACTGCAACCGGGGCTCGGATGCTGGAAGTCCCCGGCGCGGCCAGTGGCCCTACCGCTGACGCTCTAGCCGAACGGCTCAGAGTGTCCTTAAACGCGGAGGAGGCCCGAGTCTCCAGACCCACCAAGCGCGCAGACGTGCGCATACTGGGTCTGGATGACTCCGTGACGGTCGAGGACGTGGTGGCCGCCGTTGCCAGGACTGGGGGGTGCCCTCCCGACCAGGTGAGGGCGGGCACCCTGCGTCCTGACTTCGCGGGGCTGCAGACCATCACGGTCGGCTGCCCCGTGTCGGCGGCCAAAAAGATACAGGAGGGCCGAAGGCTCCTAGTTGGGTGGGTGTCTGCGCAGGTGAAAGTCCTGGAGCCCAGACCCCTGAGGTGCTTCCGCTGCCAAGTGGGCAACCACGCGGCATGCGATTGCACCTCGGAGGTGGACCGCAGCGATAGGTGCTTCCGCTGCGGTCAGCCCGGTCACAAGGCCGGCTCGTGCACTGCCCCGCCGCACTGCTTCGCATGTGCAGCGGCTGGAAAGCCGGCCGATCACCGGGCCGGGGGCAGGTCCTGCGCCCCACCCGCCAAAAACAGGCGCAGAGGTAGGCCCTCTGCCACCACCGTCACCGCCACTCCCGCCGCCGCCGCCGCCACTGCCGCCGCCGCCGCCGCCGTGGCTGTACCCCCGCGAGGGGCCCTGGAGGAGGCTGCAATGGACTCCGATTAATGGCCCCAATGCGCTTCCTCCAGGCGAATATCAACCACTGCGCCGCTGCTCAGGATCTCTTGCTCCAGAGCGTGGCGCAGTGGTTGATCAACGTCGCCGTGGTCGCCGAGCCGTACTTTGTCGTGCCCAGAAATGACTGGGTGGCGGACCTGGACGGTTCGGTGACCCTCATCTCGTCGGCCGCCGCCGGTACCCCGCCCCTTGATCTCGTCAAGAGAGGGCGCGGGATCGTCGCGGCACGGTTCGGGGAGATTGCCGTTCTAGGCGTTTATTTCTCCCCGAGCCGAACTCTCGCCGAGTTCCAGGACTCCTTATCGGAGCTGGGAGACGTCGTCGTCGATTTCGGTTCCCTCCCCGTGCTCGTCCTCAGGGACTTCAACGCCAAGAATGTGGCTTGGGGTTCCCGGTACACGGACCATATGCGGGGCAGGATGCTCGAAAACTGGGCCCTGGCGCAGGGCCTGGTAATCGAGAACCAGGGTTCCGTCCCCACGTGCGTGCGGTGGAATGGCGAGTCGGTGGTGGACGTTACGTTCGCCACCTCTGGCCTGTCGCCGCGCGTCACTGACTGGCGCGTTGTGGAGGAGGTGGAGACCTATTCCGATCACCGGTATATCCGGTTCGACGTCTCCGCCCAGACCCCAGACGCGCCGGTCCGACGGAACCCAAGTGGTCCGCGATGGGCGCTGAAGCAGCTGGACCGGGAGCTATTCCTGTAAGCCTCGATCGTGCAGGCCTGGGTGTCATCACCGGACAGGCCTGCCGACATCAACGACGAGGCGGAGTGGTTCCGGGAGGCCATGTCGGAGATCTGTGACGTGGCCATGCCCCGGGTCCGGCAAGGACGCGCCCGGCGTCAGCTGTACTGGTGGTCGCGCGAGCTAGCAGCGCTGCGCGAGGCGTGCGTTGCCGCGCGACGCCGGTACTCCAGGTTCCGCAGGCGCCGCACCCGACCTCCGGATGCGGTGACTGTAGAGGCGGAGCTGTACGAGGGCTACAGGGCAGCGAAGACCGTCCTCCGCGACGAGATCTGGCGGGCCAAGGAACTGGCCCGCAAGGAGATGCTGGGGACTCTGGACGGGGACCCATGGGGCCGTCCCTACAAGTGGGTGCGAGAAAAGTTCCGGCCCTGGGCTCCCCCGTTGACGCAGAGTCTCCGGCCTCAGTTCGTGGAGGACGTGGTGAGCGCCCTGTTCCCATCGCGAGGGGAACATACTCCCCCGCCCATGGCTCCGCCTTCGACGGTGCCTGGCGATGAAGCTGGCGCAAACGCGGACCACAGCGACGACGACGTCTACGACGCTCCAGAGGTGACCGAGGTAGACCTGAGAGTGGCGGTACAACGGCTCAAAGCCAAAAACACCGCCCCAGGACCCGACGGCCTGCCAGGGAAAGCCTGGGTTCTGGCCTCGGGGACTCTCGGGCCTCGACTGGGGGGGCTCTTTAGCACGTGCTTGGAGAGGGGCCGGTTTCCGCTTCGTTGGAAGACGGGGAAACTGGTCCTCATCCAGAAGCCCGGGCGCCCTGCGGACTCTCCGTCCGCATTCCGGCCCATCGTGCTGCTCGACGAGGTGGGCAAGCTCTTTTAAAGAGTCATTGCAGGCCGCCTCGTCGGGCACCTGAATCGGGTGGGTCCGGACCTTGCGGAGAGCCAGTTTGGCTTCCGCAGGGGGCGCTCGACGGTGGACGCCATCATGCGCGTGAGAGCCCTCACGACGGGGGCTGCGGTATCCCGGGGCAGGGTCGTCTTGGCGGTGTCTTTGGACATCACCAATGCCTTTAACACCCTGCCCTGGAGTTGCATCAGGGAGGCACTCCGGTATCACCGGGTGCCGACCTGCCTCCGTCGCACAGTCGAGGACTACCTGACGGACAGAGCCGTCATCTACCCCGGTCACCAGGGAGAATGGAACCGGCGAGAGATGTCGTGCGGTGTTCCACAGGGATCGGTCTTGGGGCCGCTCCTGCGGAACATCGGTTACGACTGGGTGCTGCGCGGCGACCTCCCTGACGGCAGTTGGGACTCGAAGTGGCGCTGCACAAAACAGAGGCCATGTGTTTTCATGGCCGTCTGAACGCGCCACGGTCTGAGTCCCACATAACGGTGGGAGGGGTTCGCATCGGCGTCGGGAGAACGATGAAGTACCTGGGACTCGTCCTCGACAGCCGGTGGAACTTCAAGGAGCATTTCCTGCGTTTGGCCCCAAAGCTGAACCGGGCAGCAGCCGCCCTCAGGCGACTCCTGCCCAATCTCAGCGGGCCAAACGCCTCCTGCCGGAGGCTATACGCCGGTGTCGTGCGGTCCATGGCCCTCTACGGGGCCCCCGTGTGGGCCCTGAGCATTCGGACGCGACCACTGAAGCTGGTCGCATGCCAGAGGGTCATGGCTATCCGGATGATCCGAGGATACCGTACGATCGCCGGCGAATCGGCCAACCTCCTTGCCGGATTGCTGCCCTGGGATCTGGAGGCGACTGCCCTCCAGCGCGTCTATGAGTGGCGCGTGGAGGCGCAGCGCCGGGGCGAATCCCTGCTACCTCGACAAGTCGAGGCGCGGCGGGAAGAGCTCCGGCGCGATCTCAGGGCAGTATGGAGGGAACGACTGTCGCAACCGAGGTCCGGGCACGCCGCAATCGCGGCGGTAAGACCCCTCTTTGAGGAGTGGCTGGATAGGCGTCACGGCGTCCTGACCTACCGCGTGACGCAGGTCCTCACCGGACACGGAAGTTTCGGGAGGTACCTGTGTCATATGGGGAAGGAGGAAACGCCTGGGTGTCACCACTGCGAGGACCGCCCGGAGGACACGGTGGAGCATACGGTGCAGGACTGCCCCGCTTGGGCAGAGCACCGCCGTGTCCTCACGGCGGCGATAGGCGGAGACCTCTCGCGCCCGGCATTGGTCGAGGCCATGCTGCGGGGCGAGACGGAGTGGGAAGCGGTCGCCTCCTTCTGCGAAGCAGTCATGCTCGCGAAGGAGGAGGCGGGCCGCGTGAGGGAGAGGACAGCGTCCTCCCTCCACCCCAGCCGCAGTGGTAGACGCCCACGGCGCCGGACGTCGGCAGACGATCTCCGGCCACCGTAGGCGCGGGCTTGCGGGCGGCGAGTAATGGGCGACTCGCTGTCCGACCATGGACCATGCCCGGGTCGACGGCGCGTTGTGTTCCACGCGCGCCTCAAAGAGTGTCAGCATAATGACGGGGCCCCCCTCTAGAGGGCCAAAGCCTGCCGGGGTCGCGGGACTCATAGAATTACCGTGACCCTGGAACATAAAGGGCTACTGAAGGACACAGTTCAAGTCAATCGACTCCGAGAATACAAAGTTTCACATAAAATTCAAAACCCCATTTCACCCTATTAGGGGTAGAATTTCGAAAAATCCTTTCTTAATGGATACCTACTCTTCACAAAGAGTACACTGTCCAAATTTCATGTCTCTAGGACCAGTGGTTTGGGCTGTGCGTTGATATATAAGTCAGTCAGTCAGTCAGTCAGTCAGTCAGTCAGGACTTTGAATTTTATACGTATAGATAGATAGATGAGATAAAGAGTCCAGCTCGTCACGCAATCTCCTTCTGGGCCTACCGCGTCGCCGGATTCTGTTGTTCGGAACCCAATCAGTTGCCACTTTGGCCAGATTTTTTTAAATGTGGCTTGCCCATTTCCATTTTAATTTGGCGGCTGTGTTGCAAACGTCTGCGATTTGGGTCTTGGATCGAAGTACACTGTTTCGTACACGGTCAGAAATTTTGACTCCTAGTATACTTCGTTCCATGGCTCGCTGGCAGACCCCGAGTGCGGAGTTCTGACGCTTCGTTAATGACCACGTTTGCGCTCCATAGTTGAGGGTGGGAAGGATGCACGTGTCCATGAGTTTCCTTTTGAGGGAAAGTGAAAGTGATCCTTTCATGAAGTGTTTCATCGACCAATAGCTTTTCCAGGCGTTTTCGGTGCGTCGAGCGACTTCTTTATCTTGCCTCGCCTGGAAGGAGACTATTTGGCCGAGGTATACATACTCATGGACATGATCTATCTCCACACCCCCTGTCTACTTTGCGTTTTGTGCTATTTGTCATTAACTTCGTTTTCGTCATGTTCATTTTGAGTCCGACCTCGAGGCTGGCGTGGCTCAGTTGTTTGAGCATGACGCCCAACTCAGCCGCTGAAGACAGGAAAGGACAGGAGATTGGCTTAATGAATTGAAGCCATTGGATTCAGTTTTTCCAAACAAATATAATCTGAAAATGATAGAACAACAAATTAGAAAATTGCTAGTATTAGTGACTGTTATATCAACAGTGTTGTGTCTAGTTATCATTAGCTGCAAATGTTTACTTTTTATTAAATTTTACTTACTTTCGTTCTCTGACTGATAATGAAGTTTCGTCATTTCTAGAGTTGTCAATGTTACTGTTCACTGTCCTCAATGGTGTCATTTATACTCTTCGAAAATTCAGAGCTTAGGGTCCCCGCTCACTGGCCATCGGCCACAGCCACAAACGCCGCCACGAGAAGCTAGAAGCGGCTACAAAGGTAGCTGAAGCGCGCGACAGCCACTTGTGGCCGGCGTTCGACACTTGGGGTCGGTGGCTGCTACTTTTTAACCCGCATCCTGTTTCATAATGGACTCGGACGAAGAATGTTGACTGAGGTAAGGGAGAGAGGGGTCGGGAATCGCGCGAGTGGTGTATGGCGGCGTTAAGTGGCCGGTGCGGGCCACAAGAAGCAAGCAGCGACGATTTGTAGCGTGTGACGGCCACCGGCGTCAACCGTGTGCGGCGAGTCCATATAAAATGTATGAAAACTACAGAAAATATGCCGGTGGCGTCGTTTTGTGGTTGTGGCCTGTGGCCCGTGTGCGGGAACCCTTACTGTTTACTCGGACCTACAAAGCACACAAGTAAGAGTTAAAATAATTTTGGTAACTACCCTATATCCCTCACCATTCAGACTTAGTTCGTATTCAGGAACGAAAATTTAACTATATACAATCATTTTTGAAAAAGTACAGGGTTTCGAGCGCGCACGTAAGGGTGCGCGAGCACTTTCAAACTTTACTTTTAATTTTAATACTTCATTCTCAAAAAAAAACGTTCAATCAAGTTTTCTCTGGAACCTATAAACGTAAAGTTTAATTTATTTTTGTATCGTTTAAAAAGCGAACAGGTAAACTGCGAAACTTACTTTTTATTCTTCGGTGAAGGTGTTGATTTCACCTTAGCTGGTAGTCTTTCTCCTCATCCTCATCTTTTGATGTGAAATTTTACTATATGAACTGTAAACAGTGTTATCAATGTAAACATTTAGCGGCGCCTTTGAGTACCTAGTAATTATTGTCCATTATTAGAGAATAATTAGGTTACATTGAATAGTTTTATATCTGATTCTCATATTACTATCATACAAGAATCGATATCTATTAAAATAAGCGAACAAAATTAGCATTAGCCATAGGCAAACCCACAGACAGCTTAAAACATGTATTGTGACAATGATTTTAATAAAACAAAATTTATCTACTTACTGTGTTATCTTATTTACTAACTAGCTTTTGCCCGCGGCTTCGCCCGCGTGGATGTCGTAAATATCCGATTACTTACCTTCACCCCCTTTTTTAACCCTTCGGGGGTAGAATTACCAAAAACGCTGAGACACGTATAAATTAATTTTCAATCTTCAGCCTAAACACAAAGTTTGAAGATCCTAACTTCAAAACTGACAGACTTTCATACAAACTTCTATCCCCTATTTTACCCCTTTAGGGGTGGAATTCCCACGATCAGCTGTGAGACGTAATTCCCTCTCAGTGTAGGTTTCGGACTCGCGAGATAATATATGCCGTTCGCGGTCAGCTGTGAGTCGCAATTCTCGTTGTGAAGCAGTTTCAGGTTCTCGGGATAACACATGTTGTTCTCGGTCAATGGTATGCCTTAGCTCTCGTTGAGAAGAGCTTTGAGACGCCCGTGATGAAGCTCGTCTCGCTCTGTCAGCTGCTAATCGCATCTCTCTCTCGGGAGAGCTTTCATTGGCTCGAGAAGATAATTTTAAGGAGAACATTTCCGTCATGGTTCTCTATTGTGTCACCTAACTTTTTTATCCATAATTTTAAGTGCCATAACTTTTTTTGTCCTAATCATCATTTTTCCGAATGATAACTTACCCGAACTTAATATCACATAATGTCACATGCCATAAAATTGAAATCCCTAAATATAATATGTTCTAAATCCCTTTGTCATAAATATTACAATCAATAATATAAAAAAGACATAAATCCGTTTTCAATAAAAGTTAAAAGTCCTAAATTCAAATTACAGAAGTAATGTTTATTTATAATAATAATATTCTTCGGGATAAATATATTATACATGGACTCAATAAAGCAGTTGATTGTAAACATGTGGTTTTTGTAAGCAAGCAAGCATGCAGCATGCAAGCAAGCATACAGCGTGCAAGCAAGCACGCAGCATTCAGCATGCAAGCAAGCACGCAGCATGCAAGCAAGCATGCAACATGCAGCAGGCATGGTTTCTGTCACGGCTCCGGCGCTGCGGGGCTCCGGCGGTCCCACGCGAGTTAATCGTCGCAGATGGGTTTAACGCTTACCGCCGCGGCTGAGGCTGGCCGGCGAAGCCGGCCAGCAAGCCGAAGCTGAGTGTTACAACCACCTGCTCCTCAACTCGCGGGCCGCCTCGTCCCTCTGCGCCTACGCGATTTTAAATTACACTCTAGGGGTAGAGCAGACAAGACTGCGTGGAGTCGGGTTTACAGCGATTCGTTTCTGTCACCAAGGCTGTACGCAGACTTGAGTCACGACAGTTTTAAGTGTTTCAAGTTTGCGCGGCTTCATACTTTATGTGAAGCACTAGTCTGTCTTAAGACTATGTTGACTCAAGTCTGCGCTCAGCCTAAAACCTAATTTTTAGCAAATGTTTTAAGACTAAAAAAATAAATGAACTTTCGGAATAATACTCATTATTTAACACAATACTTAGGACATATGACTTTAGGTCATGTAAAATTAGGAGATTCAATTATTATAGTACTCGATATTATGACAGAATACTATTAGAACTAAAGACAATTATGTTAAACAAAATTTCGGGGTTTTGAACATTATGGTTACTGAAGTTTATAGCAAACGTGTTATGGATACTGATTTTCGGACAAACAATTTTAGGAGAAGAAAGGGAGTACCTTCCGTCATACATGATTTCTGTGTAGCTTTAACTATTAAGGCGCTGTAAACAGCAAATCTTCCAGTATTTGAGGAGGTGAAGCAGGGGAAAGGGGCGCAGCGCGTAGCTCCGCCCCTACGGCCCAGCTGACGTTACCATAAGCGCGTGGCCTTCGCGGCGCGGCGGGATTTTCAAAATAAATGTTTTTAATAAAAAACCCGCGATTACGGGATCGATAAATTTAGTGTTCTGTTGAATCAAATCATATTATTTACCCAAAAATTGTATTCATATTTTATTAAAATTTACCTAGGTACCTAAAGATTTAGAGCAGGACAAAAATAAATTATTTCTCTTACAAAAATCGGTCAGAAGGCGCGTTTTATGTGTGTAAGGTTTTATTTTGAAATAATATTTTAGGTACATTTTTAATAGGATTGTAGCAGGTGGAGTTATGTAGTTACTGCCTACCCCCACGATAGCAAAAAGGCATGAGTTTATGTATGTGTATTTTAGAAGCCACTTCTTTACTTTTGTAAGAAGCAACTATTTGTAGGTATAATACCTATGCATCCGATTATCCGACCTCTGAATATGACTTACAATGAGTAAAACATTATTCTCATAATAGGTACCTACAGGGTGATAAAAATCTTTTGGGCTTGAATTAAAATAATAACTAGCTGTTGCCCGCGGCTACGCCCGCGTGAGTGTCCATACTGCCTTTTTTGAATCGGGTTTTATGTATACTTCACAGACGTGATAAAACAGAAAAAAAAGAGGTAGTAGGTAGGTATTAGGTAGGTGGTAGGTAGGTGGTAGGTATGTGGTAGGTATGTGGTAGGTAGGTGGTAGGTAGGTGGTAGGTAGTAGGTAGGTAGGTGGTAGGTAGGTGGTAGGTAGGTGGTAGGTAGGTGGTAGGTAGGTGGTAGGTAGGTGGTAGGTAGGTGGTAGGTAGGTGGTAGGTAGGTGGTAGGTAGGTGGTAGGTAGGTGGTAGGTAGGTGGTAGGTAGGTGGTAGGTAGGTGGTAGGTAGGTGGTAGGTAGGTGGTAGGTAGGTGGTAGGTAGGTGGTAGGTAGGTGGTAGGTAGGTGGTAGGTAGGTGGTAGGTAGGTGGTAGGTAGGTGGTAGGTAGGTGGTAGGTAGGTGGTAGTAGGTGGTAGGTAGGTGGTAGGTAGGTGGTAGGTAGGTGGTAGGTAGGTGGTAGGTAGGTGGTAGGTAGGTGGTAGGTAGGTGGTAGGTAGGTGGTAGGTAGGTGGTAGGTAGGTGGTAGGTAGGTGGTAGGTAGGTGGTAGGTAGGTGGTAGGTAGGTGGTAGGTAGGTGGTAGGTAGGTGGTAGGTAGGTGGTAGTAGGTGGTAGGTAGGTGGTAGGTAGGTGGTAGGTAGGTGGTAGGTAGGTGGTAGGTAGGTGGTAGGTAGGTGGTAGGTAGGTCGTAGGTAGGTCGTAGGTAGGTGGTAGGTAGGTGGTAGGTAGGTGGTAGGTAGGTGGTAGGTAGGTGGTAGGTAGGTGGTAGGTAGGTGGTAGGTAGGTGGTAGGTAGGTGGTAGGTAGGTGGTAGGTAGGTGGTAGGTAGGTGGTAGGTAGGTGGTAGGTAGGTGGTAGGTAGGTGGTAGGTAGGTGGTAGGTAGGTGGTAGGTAGGTGGTAGGTAGGTCGTAGGTAGGTCGTAGGTAGGTGGTAGGTAGGTGGTAGGTAGGTGGTAGGTAGGTGGTAGGTAGCTGGTAGGTAGCTGGTAGGTAGCTGGTAGGTAGTAGGTAGGTAGCTGGTAGGTAGCTGGTAGGTAGCTGGTAGGTAGTAGGTAGGTAGTAGGTAGGTAGTAGGTAGGTAGTAGGTAGGTAGTAGGTAGGAGGTAGGTAGGAGGTAGGTAGGAGGTAGGTGTAAATCAAGAAAACAATATGCATATAATGATTTTACTATAACTTCACAAAGGTAAACATTACAATTACTTTGCCGGTCTCACGTATTTGTTACATTTCATCAAAACTTAGCTGTTTGCTACAACAGGGCATATTTTCTTTGTTAGCACCTATTGCAGTAGAAAGGATTGTTGACGATTCTTCAAAAGTTAGGCGTCTCTTAGTACGACAGATATTTTTCTTTATTATCATCCCTTGAAGAAGAAAGAACTGTTGGCGATCCCTCAAAAGTCAGTCTTCTCTTACGAAAAGGATTATTTTCTTGATGATCGAGCTTGGGTGATTCTTTTTCTCTAAGTGGCATTGTCTAGTCACTTATATCTGTAAATTAACCTAGGATGTTGTTATTTTTATTGTAGGTTTCTACTAATATATTAAAACGATTTGCCAAATTTTAACCGTCGGAAATGAATAGTTTCGGAGATATTAATTGTAGAATTATTGATGGCATTGTATTGAAAACGACGACATTTCACATGACAGACTATTTTGATTCACACCACAGACTATTTTGGCATAGAGTATAACGTACATGTGGAATGTGCAGTGAGCAAAGTACCTATACATAATGCTATTACAAAAAAAAAACTAAAAAGAAAAACACTATAGAATTGGTTCAAATGTGCGTGTAATTTAAAAGTAAATGTGGCCTTACAACGAACTTGAATTCAGAACCGACTTTGTCAACCCCGACACGCCGTGGTCTTGGTATGTCCTACCCCTAGAGTATTTTTTAGAGCCCGGAGGCGCGGAGGGAGGGCAGCCCCAGCCTGCCGTGGCAAAGGCGCAGGCAAGGTAATCGCCTGTGACTTTGTTACGCAAAGGCGAAGGGGCTGCTATTCCCGCAGCGCCGGAGATAAGGCAGAAGTACTGGTTCTTACTCCCCTACCCTTTCCTCCCTGAAAAATAGGGACAGAAAAAAAAATGGTAACCTCGAGGTACTCCTCTCCCCCTCCGACCCCATCAGCAGGTGTCCCGTATGTATAAAATTACCGATTGTAAAGCTTGTATTAGTATAACTCAAAAATAAATATTTCCCTTTTAAAAACTCATTCAAAAAAAACTATGCATTTCCGACGAATTCCCCCCCCCCCCCCCCGGGGGTTCCTATGACACTCCTCTCTCTTCCCTACCCTCCCCTCCCCCTCCCCCTACCTATATGTACTTATATAAGTGACCTTCCCTCCTATCAGTGACATATCTTTTAAATTGCAATTAAATAAAGAGCTATGACTGGAAATTTTTTGTAGTTGTTGAATGAAGTACATCATAGTAACGATTCTTCGACCCTGTATTGGTATGTATGAATTTTCTTGAGAATCGCTCTCAACAAGGTATGGCTCCTCTTCGGTGGTTTCTCTAAAAAAAATAGATAAATGGGTTATTTTAGTAACATTGCAAAGGTAAATGTTTGTTTGTTCGTATTTTAATCGCGCTGAAATGGCTAAACTGATGGTACGAAGCTAAACCATGTGATTATATGATACATACCCATAATTTCGTTCTTGTGTAGTTCCGATATCTGTTGAGGTTGGATTAACTGCAGTAAGAGGTGCGAGTAATGTTGCAGAGGTACACTGAGAGTCCCTGGGTTCTCTGTAATTTAACAAAAAGAAAACTTTATAAGAAATTAATTTCTGTTTATTAGGTATATATTTTATAATTTTTTTATTTTATCTATACATATAAAATTCAAAGTCCTGACTGACTGACTGACTGACTGACTGACTGACTTATATATCAACGCACAGCCCAAACCGCTGGTCCTAGAAACATGAAATTTGGACAGTGTACTCTTTGTAACGAGTAAGTATCCACTAAGAAAGGGTTTTTCAAAATTCCACCCCTAAGAGGGTGAAATGGGGTGTTTAATTTTCTGTGAAACTTTTTATTCTCTGAGTCGATTGACTTGAAAATTTGTGTATTTACTCTTCAGTTAAAATTATGAGATACGTGTATCACAGTTTTTCCAAAATCATCCCCAAATTTAAAATTTAATGTCCTGTCTGGCTGACTGATATAACAACGCACAGCCCAGACCGCCTGGTCCGAGAGACATGAAATTTGGACGGTGTATTCTTTGTGAAGAGTAAGTATCCACTAAGAAAGGGTTTTTCAAAATTCTACCCCTAAGAGGGTGAAATGGGGTGTTGAATTTTATGTGAAACTTTTTATCCACGGAGCCGATTGACTTGAAAATTTGTATTCATACTCTTTAGTTAAATTTATGAGATACGTGTGTCACAGTTTTTCCAAAATCATTCCCCAATTTAAAATTAAACGTCCTGACTGGCTGACTGATATATCAACCCCCAGCCCAAACCACTGATCCTAGAGACATGAAATTTGGGCGGTGAATTGTTTGTGAAGAGTAGGTATCCACTAAGAAAGGGTTATTCAAAATTCCACCCTTAAGAGGGTGAAATGGGGTGTTTAATTTTCTGTGAAACTTTTTATTCTCTGAGTCGATTGACTTGAAAATTTGTGTATTTACTCTTCAGTTAAAATTATGAGATACGTGTATCACAGTTTTTCCAAAATCATCCCCAAATTTAAAATTTAATGTCCTGTCTGGCTGACTGATATAACAACGCACAGCCCAGACCGCCTGGTCCGAGAGACATGAAATTTGGACGGTGTATTCTTAATATTTGCTGGGTCGATTGACTCGAAAATTGATGTTCACACTCTTCAATTAAAATTATAAGACATGTGTATCAGTTTTTCCAAAATCATCCCCCAATATAGTTAAATAGGGCTTCGAAGCTCACGTAGAAGGGCGCATGCCGCGCAGCGTTGCGTGGGGCGTGCGGGGCGCGGGAGTATTTACCTATTACTAAGTAGGTAGGATTTTTCTGAGGTAGACGTGTCTGTGAATATGGTTTATTCCACCGATTTTCGCGTTGGCTCGCGATACGGGACATTGATATTAAATATTATGTCAAAGTATTATGTCTATAAATAGATTCCTTATAAATCATTTGATTGGTGTCCCGGTGTCCAATCTCAAACCAAGATATTTCACATATGTAATTTAATTGATATTACTATGAACAAATATTTGCAATAGCAAGTACACGTAAATCTATGTATGTACTATACATACATAGATTACTTATTATCCCAGAAGTAAGATTCCGTGGGCAATTCCCGAACTCCACGCGGGCGAAGCCGCGGGCAGAAGCTAGTTAAATATAATCTTTCTATTACATTTAATACATGCTCAAAAAAAATGAGCTAACGATACCTCACAGACGTGGTAGGCAAAAAAAAATGATTTGATGAGTGTTTTGCGGATCATCTACCGCAAAAAACAGGTAGTCAAAATTTTTGTTATTTTTATTAACTTCACTGACGTGATGGGTAACAAGAAACACAGATTTTCTTAACTCGTAATTCACAAGTGTTCGTTGACCCCAAAAAAAAAAAAATATTTTTTTAATCATTATCACCCATCGTATCTACAGAGTTTCGCTATCCAAATTGATGTCTCCTTGTATATTATTTTATTTACATTATATTATACAGGGTATAAGGGACAGCCCTCCTCAAACTGACGGGGTGCATTCAGCTCCTTATTTTGAATCATATTCCACCGGTTTTTTGGTTGGAGTATAGTAGTCTTGTGCCTGCTCGGTCATTTTTAAGATCGCTCCGTACTAGTTCATTTCGGACAGTGAACTAGTTCATTCTATTAGTTCTAACAGCTCAATTCGGTCTTCGCTCTCGGTCAGCATTTCCATAGAGCGAGCACAGCGCGGTCCATGGACCACGGAGCAAATTAATACGGTCTCTGTCAAACAATCAGTGACTGTACGAGTACGAAAAGAGCTATTTGACCTAATAGACCGATTACATGTCAGCGTTCGGAAACGTTTCTTTTAGTACAGTGCGAAGATACGGTTCCTAATCGTTCATCGTTCACGAACTACACAAGACTAGAGTATAGCCTTAGGGGCGCTATGGCGCGAGGACTTAGAAAATTTTTCAATTTTTTTTTTCTGATATTTTACAATTTTATTGCAGTTTCAGGTTGACCTTGACCATAGAAACCATTTTGGTTCTGAGAAGCATAGCCCTACGACGCACCGTTTCCGAGTTAGGAGGTTTTATTTTTTTTCTTGTTTTTACAAACCGCTCTATATTTCCAAAATGGTAGCTCGGATGAAAAAATTTTCAGGAAAGAAATTGTTGCTCTAGTTTCAAACCATGAGATGATATAAAAAAAAACCTAGGAAATATTGCAAAAAAAAAAACACGGAAAATTTTTTAAGTGTCGGACGACGATCTTTTACCTTGTGTATCCTTAGGGGCGCGGACTTAGCCAAATTTTCAGAAAAAAATTTTAATCAGTTTTCGGCCATTTTTCTTGCAGCACCTTATTAACCTTGTCCATAGAAACCATTTAGGTTCTGAGAAGCATGGTCCTACGATGCACCGTTTCCGAGTTAGGAGCTTTTGAATTTTTTTCTTGTTTTTACAAAACCCTCTGTATTTCCAAAATGGTAGCACGGATGAAAAACTTTTCAAGAAAGAAATTGTTGCACTAGTTGCAAACCAAGACATGGTATAAAAAAACCCGAGAAATATTGAGGAAAAAAGTGTCGGTCGGTCTTTCAGCTTGTGTATTCTTTAGAGGACTTAGCCAAATTTTCAGAGATTTTTTTTTTTCAATATTTCCTAGGTTTTTTTATATCATCTCGTGGTTTGCAACTAGAGCAACAATTTCTTTCCCGAAAAGTTTTTCATCCGAGCTACCGTTTTGGAAATATACAGGGTTTTGTAAAAACAAGAAAAAAATACAAAAGCTCCTAACTCGGAAACGGTGCGTCGTAGGACCATGCTTCTCAGAACCGAAATGGTTTTTATGGTCAAGGTTAACCCGAAACTGCAAAAAAAAACAGTTTTGGAAAAAAAATTTTTTTTGGAAAATTGATGTCCCAATTTTTTTAAACCAAAAAATTTTTTTTTTTCGTTTTCTTTGCTGCTCATAGTGCCCCTAAGCGTATACTCCAACTCCTAAAAATCCGCCCCTAAGACGACCCACTGACTGGTTTTTTTTTTCAGTTACTATTCTTCTATTTCAATGTAAAATTACATTCCCTGTACGTAGCACTCCATTAATGTAAATAATACGGCTAAAATAAAAAATCCAACAATGGATGTTGAAGTACTCTAACGAACGACGCGTGAAATCAGCTGTTCATTTCCTGCCTAGCTACAGAGTTCATCAAACTCGTCATCGCGCTTGCAGTTCACTACGTGCGTTTTGACACGGTAACGATTCATAGCGTATGAGGAAATAAAACAAATCAAATTTATTGGATTCCCATAACATTCCTGATATAATTTCATGTACCAGTCATCTTAGTAATACTGTATTCACCCCATCAGTTTGTGGAGGGCTGTCCCTTACACCCTGTATTATATCATATTAACTTTTGTAGGAAACAGCTGTTTTTTTTTCTAAATAATGTACGAAAAATTTCTATGTGACTCGGCTCAGATTCATGTACTGAATACGTGGTAACCGTTTTCGCGTCGGTATCCCTTGCAACCTGTATGTGTATACCCCTACGGGAAAAAGGTGCGAGTTTATGTATGTACGCATCACACACAAGACTTGACGAGATCGAATGACCTAAAAACGGATACCAGTATCACAGCACTGGATAATAAATCGAATGCATATCTTAGGAAAACTTTAGGTATGTAAATAAATGAATTTGCTATGAATGATACAATTCTAGGTAAGTAAATAGGTAATATGGTTCTATTCAATAGAACACAAAATTTGTCGATCCCGGAATCACTGGATTTTCCCGTCCTTGCAAAAGTGTAAGTACATATAAGTCAACACCTCAACTTTAGATCAATAAGCATCCTATTATTCCATCTCTGATAAAATCCAGATTATTATTTAGAAATCTAGTACCTAACTACTGAAATATGACTGTTTTTGAATTGCTTTAGTTTTAATCTAGCTGTGCGATATTTTTATTACTCTGTACCTACTGTTGTTATCAATCGAAGCGCGTTCGAGCGATCTTACCTTTTCTGTCGCTGCAGGCCTGCCCGCGCCGCCGCGCGCCGGTCCGTAGCCAGCCATGGCAGGAGGCGAACATTGTGATAACTATCAAAATTATTTTGTTTACCTATGTCCCTACTTATCAATCCAGAGATAAGATGTTTCAGATATTGAGAAAATATGACCACATAGCACTTGATGATGATTGTAATTTTTTACCGTAAAGGGTGATGAATTTATACGTACTTACCTACCTACACACGTCGACACATTCCAGTATGAGCTCATCTCGCGTTGTATAGGCTTGTCGTACAATAAGAGGTCAGCTTATACTGAAACTATATAGCTTGATAGTGTCATTTTGCTTACTATCTAACTATAATTCAATTTTTTATACTTACTCAGAAACAGTATTTTTTTGCGTTGATTTCTCCGTTTTCTCGTACAAATCCGTCGTAGCACATTACTTCTTTTATTTCCCATTGTTTTCATCACACATGTACGCACAGAATCACGAGTCAGTCCCAAATATAAATAGTAAACAAAACTTGTAAACTAAAGTGTCCAATTATCACACGAAAACCTTATAAAAATAAAAACCAAAAACAAAGTGTCAATTTTCACAAAATAACTTATTTTACTAAACGAATTTACGTAATGCTGGAGCGCCGCATGCGTAACGTGACCTATCTCTGAGAGAGTTAGCCGCAGACTGGGCGTGTCGCTACCAAGTAGTACCAAGCGCGCAACAGTAGTGCATCGCCGTAAACAAATAGGGTTGAAAATGGCGATGCGTTTGATTTCAGTTGAATCTCGTGTCCGCCAATTTGAAAGACTTTTCGCAGTATTTAATTGTTTAAAAAAAAAATACGCCGTTTTGTTAAAATATTTTTACATAAGTCTTTAGTTGATTAAATTTCCTTTTTGATTGTTACAAAAAAATGTATAGTTATCGCTCAAAATATTGAGCAGTTCGAGACGATAAATTTTTTTCGTGTTCTTTCTTGAGACTTTTTTTTTCAAGATTCTGTTTTATTTTTAGAAAATATTTTTGCATTTGTCTTTTACTAATACATTTGACTATACACAGTATTTTTTTTGGGCTTGTAATATGTTAGCAATATGGCTAACTCTGCTACGATAAAGAGTACGTTTTTACGGTGTCCCCGTATGGGTAGCGCCTTAAGGTTGCACACGCGACGGAAGCTTAAAAAATGGAGTAACTTCTCCCGTTTTCCCAACATTTCCCTTCACTGCTCTGCTCCTATTGATAGTAGCGTGATGAAAAGTATACTATAACCAACTCAGGAGTATGAAAAATAATTGTACCAAGTTTCGTTAAAATCCGTCGAGTAGTTTTTGTTTATATAACGGTTATACAGACAGACAGACAGACAAAATTTTTACTGATTACATTTTTGGCATCAGTATCGATCGCTAATCACCCCCTGATAGTTATTTTGGAAATATATTTCATGTACAGAATTGATCTCTCTACAGATTTATTATATTATAAGTATATAGATTGTAGTAATTTCTGTCTGCGACTAAGCAACCGGTTTAAATGGTTTGTTTTTCCATTTTTACCACATTCTTTTTGTCAAAAACCGTGCAAAATCTCGACCTAACGACAGGTGAACTCGCACTGATAGCAATGTTTTTTTATGTCCGCGCGCTTCTTTCGCATTGGTATCATCCTCTCTTTCGCACACAGAAAGACGTTGTAAGATAGAAAAGGATGGTAATAGTGATGTTCTTGTGTTATGAAGCTAGAAATGTGTGTAAATAAAGATAACAGGGTTAAATATTCATTACTTCTCACGAGCAAATTGATGTAACGGACACCGAACCTAAATATAATTCGATTCAAATAGGTGTAACGTTGACACTCCTTAAAGTATGCCAATGCAAATTGGGGTAAGGGACAACTATGTCAAAACTCGTGCAATCCATTTACAGTATGGGTAATATTTATTTTTTGAGATAACAAAGGCATTAGTGTAAGGTCAGTTTTATTATGGTTTCTTCAAACATAAACCATGTAATGGTAATTCGTTGATTGGGAAGACCCTTACCTTATTCGAAGTAGATTGGCGGCGGTAATTACACCATTTCAAGTTGCTATATTGCACAGTTTTTCAGATACATGGTTATTATGGGGCTGTTTCGAAATTTTTACCCAAAAAATCAGTAGGGTAAGGGACATTTTTCTTAAGCTAGAATTTTTTCAGATACACCATTCGAAAGAGCGAAAAATTCTGAACAAAACTGTATACTCAACTCATTTTGGGTGTTTTGTCCCTTACCCCAATTGAACCTACGGTCGACGATAGGATTCATATACGCGGAGGGTACGCCCAACAATAGCAGGTAGAAAAAGGTCGAAGTGTCGACTACCTGCGCCTGCACTAGCAAGCGTTCTCAGAGACCGTTTCATTCGTCTGAGTTCGCTCGATGAATACGCTCTTGTGCTGTGTGCTATTTGTGATTGTGTTTCGGTGTTGTGTTATTGAAGTATTTAGGTAAGTTTGGAAACTTTTTTATGAACATATATTTTTAAACTGACTTATATCACTCATGGAAAGTCAGAGAGATTTATGTTGAAAGAAAAAAAAAAAAGTTTTCAGTTTATATTAAACTTTTGGTTTACTGCAGCCCGTTTCCGAGTCCTTTGGCCGTATTATTCTTAAAGTTTGGTTTCTAAGCTACAATTATAATGTTCATTTGTTTGCGAAAGTTTGCGACACTCATACGTTTTTTGTTCATTTTCAGAATGTCGACGTACCGAACGTTTTTCGATATATGGTTTTCCAACCCCAAAACATCAAGAAGCGATGCATTATTGCATTATATTTTGCAACAACACGATGACCCGCCTATTTCTGAAGACGTTTTAAAGAAATTGAAAAAACGAATGTGTTATATTAACCAGAAAATTCAACAAAAATGGACGAAATCGGGGAGACATCTGGAACGTTTCTTGAACGCAAATTGTTCGTGGTTGGAAGAAAGTATTTCGTTTGCTGATATATTGAGTGAGTCTACAATTGACATGTCACTGCCTGGAACTAGTAGGCAAACTGGAAGACCTCGGAAAGACTTCGCAAGTACTAGCGAAAGAACTAAACTAAAAAACGGCGAGTTCAGCATCTTCTGGATACAACTAGCAAAGAAGAGATATCGATGGCAACTAAAACACATCTTCGCCAGTCAGGAAAAAGAGATTCAGCAGCAATCGTTAAAGAGCTTTGTCTCTTTTCACCCAGAAGAGGTACGAACATCAAAAAAGCACGGAAAATCGTGGCAACCCAAAGGACAGATGGAGTTTCAGTTGACCAAGCTCTAGCATTATTCTTTATTTTTCTTTATTCTTTATTGCACCCAAATATATACATACAAATTGCAACAATATAGCTTATGTACAATGGCGAACTTAACCCAGAATTGATTGATTGATTGATTTGGAATCATTGATGCTAATCTGTCGAAACACCAATACCGTTTGATACGACAACGAACACAGCACATTAATAAAAATATGTACCCATCATATTACAAGATTAAACAAGCCAAACAGTTGTGATACCCTGAAGAAATGAGTTTCACAGAAACGCTTGCTAAAATAAAACTACAATCGTTAATGGACCACACGATTAAGAGGTTATGTAAAGCGCAAGAAGAAGTATTACAAACAATTAGTGAATTAAAAATCCTCAATATTGTTGTGAAATGGGGTTGTGATGGAGCAGAACAAGTCCGAAATAAACAAAAATTCAGTGATGTAAATAGTAGTGATGAAAGTTTATTTAGTATTTCAATGGTGCCTATACAATTGTATTCGTTGAATAATGAAATTAAACAAATTCTGTGGCAAAACCCGGCAACTTCATCAAGAAAATATTGTCGTCCCATTAAATTTCTTTTTGCCAAAGAAACCTCTGCCCTTATTGTTACCGAGGTTGACAAAGTTAAAGAGCAAGCGGAAACACTTTTGCCGACTAAAATTCTTATAAATAATATGGAAATATTGGTAAAATCAACTTTGATATTTTGCATGATAGATGGAAAAAATTGTAATGCTGTAGCTTCATGTGCGTCTACTCAAATCTGTTACATATGTGGTGCTAAACCAAAAGAAATGAACAATAAAACCATCATTTTACAAAAATCCAAAAAAAATGAGTTTTTTTCAATTGGTGGTTTTTTTCACTCGTGGATTATTCGAATGTATGTTGCATATTTCTTATCGGTTAGACATGAAAACGTGGCAAGTTCGGGGAACTGAAAATAAAAATAAAGTAAGTTTAAAAAAGAAAGATGTGCAAGAGAAGTTTAAGCGTGAATTAGGTATTTTGGTAGACATGCCTAAACAACAAGCAGGAAATACGAACGACGGAAATACAGCCCGTATTTTTTTTCGGAATGCTGAAAAGTCGTCAGAAATAACAGGCGTTAATTGTAATTTAATTTAACGTTTGCATGTGATTTTACAGTGCATTAATAGCGGGTTTCCTATTAATGTAGATAAGTTTGAAGAGTACGTCAAACTAACTAGAGATTTATACATAAGAGAATATTCATGGTATCCAATGCCTGTTAGTCTACACAAAATATTATATCGTGGCAAAGATATTATTTCAAATTTTTTACTTCCTGTAGGTCAGCTCTCTGAAGAGGCCCAAGAGGCCAGAAATAAACACAACAAAAATTCAGAGAGCTGTTCACGAGGAAAATTTCGAGAATAGATACAAACAAAGATTTGATGCATCGACTATTGATAACATCAGATCCTTATTTAGCTAGTTTACGAGCTGCACTAAATACAAAACGTAAAGAAATTCCTCCTGAAGTATGTGAAATTTTGGAAATGAGAATTTCAGATACCGAAAATAGTGCTTCATTAGAAAGTCTTGGACATTCTCATGAATCTGATGTAGACAGTGAAGAGAGTGATGGAATTTATAGTGATTCTGATGCTGATTAATTTCATCACTGTCTACCCCAGATAATACGGAATTTTAAATACTTTCCAGCACAATAAAATCACATGCAAGTGTTTAATTAAACTTTTTTGATTCGTATTCTTCTGTTTTCTACATTATCAGGTTCATTTAGCGGGTTTTCTTTCTGATCATTCTTTTTATTTCCAATTTATTACGTTTGTATTTTCGTCGTTCGTATTTTCTATCACATTTTTCCGAATACTATCTACCAAAGTACACAATTCAAACTTTTGTTGTAGTAGTATATTTCTGTGTACTTATCTTTAATTTTAATAAATACAGAGATGTCTTTTTATTTCATATTGTGTTTTATTTATTAAAAAGATAACCGATTTCTAAAGAAAATCCTTGTACGGCTGGACCTTTTTGGATGAAAATTGGTATGCAGATAGCTGGAGACCTGGATTAACATATAAGTTCCTTTTCATCCGGAAATTCTCATGGGATCGGGAAATCGGGAATTACGCGAGTGAAACCGCAGGGCACAACTAGTTTAGGTTATGAAAATATACTTTACAAACTGTTTTACGAAAGATAAAACGATAAAAAGACTTTTGTCAAGCTAGTTTCTCGAACCGTCACACTGTGCACCGGCACAAGTTATTGCTGCTGACCCTCCAGTTGAAGAAGTTAGAAGAAATCAGCCGGAACCTACTATTGTATTACCAGATTACATGAGAGCTACTGAAACAGAAAGGAGGTGCTTTATTGAAGGATGCCAGAGAACAGAGAGGAAGAGAGTTCCACTTTCTACCAGAAAAATGTTGCTCAATCGGTAAAAATATTATGTCCCTGAGAATAATCGTCTGTGTGATCGCCATTTAGTCATAGAAGCATGGGATTTTCTTAACAGTTTGAGAAATAATTATGTACAGACTTTTACAGCAAAACATATCCAGGACATGATGTCCTACAGGTTGACTGCCACTTGCAAAAATTGAAGGTCACCGGGAGGCCAAATTTTTGTTTGATCGACTTTAAAGTGATTATATAAGATTGTAATTATACTTAATTATCTATATAATATTTTACAGTATTTTAAATGAGGAGGGCAACTACACCGCACCGGTGCGTGCTAGGCACTGGGAATGAAATTTTCATTCTCAGTGCCAAAGAACGCACGGGTGCGGGTTATGAATTTATTACGTTTTTATGGTTAATTAGGAATAATACGCTTTTATTTATTTAAATGTGGTTTATATTAGATACTTCTTGCATTTTTGTAATGAAATAAACTGCAAAATCAACATTAATTTAGAGAAAAGTAAAACAAATAAATATTTTCTAATTGAACTTTACTTAGAAACGGCATTACACTTTGGCATCAATGTGAATAAAATATCTTATAAAACAAAAACAATCAGAGAAAAACGCAGAAATTATCAATCAACAATGTCATATTTAAAAAAGTTATAAAACCATGAATTATAACATTTACAGAGGAAGTTCTGAGTGGTAATTTTCAAAACATTCCACACAAAGTCCAGGTTTGTCAGGACAGGTGTCACAATACCAAGGAGAGTCAGTACGCTTTTTATTCTTGGTGCACTGACGGCATGTCTTTCGTTTGAGACGCCCATTTGAAGTAGTTTCAGTGGCTTTCTTTATTTTATGAGTTTGGGTATTTGAAGGTCTATTTCCTGGTACATTTTCGGGCAGCAGAGCATTTATGACATTCATGCGATAATCATAGAGAGACATTTTACGTTGCCCTGAATATTTATTGTACATCTTCATTGAATTCAAGAAAAGTAATTGGAATGTGTGGATGGCTAATTTCAGATACCAGCGTAAAGTTTTTCTTTCGCAAGGATAGTACGCTAGAAGCTGATCTTGCATGTCTACTCCTGACATGTAATCGTTATATTTCGAGATAGCTTCTGGCTTTTGAGTAACTTGGCCACGTTTATTTTGGACTGGAACCATTCTGTCTTTATACTGGGTAGTAATATACGTCACAACGCGTTTATCTTTCCACACGCCAACATGCACTCCTTCACGAAACATTGAGATATTTTCTCCTTTCTTAATATTTTTTTTCCTGATTTCCTGAGGATTTTCTTTCAAGTCTTTACGTAGAGTGCCCGTACAATAGGTGTTGTGATCAAGCAGCTTCTTCGCCAAACCAAAACTATTATAAAAGTTGTCCATGTACAATTCGTGGCCATTATTTAGTTTTCCCTGAAGCAGCTCCATGACAACTTTCTCAGCGTGACCCTTCCCAGATACGTCTGTATCTTTTCCACCTGCATAAACACGGAACTTCAATACCAATCCATCTGGTTCAGTTAGCATATATAACTTTATGCCGTATTTGTGGCGTTTATTTTTGATGAACTGCCGAAAACTCAGTCGCCCTCTCCATAGCACCATACTTTCATCCAGAGATAATTGTGCTGCAGGATAATAACATTCAGTCATTTTGTTGTTGAAGTAATCAATGACACTTCTAACCTTGAACATTGGATCCTCACTTTCTTCCTCTGAGGTAAAATGCAAACATCTCAGTATGAGGAGAAATCTGTTTCTGCTCATTTGTTTCCCAAAAATTGGAATTGAAAACAGCCTATCTTTTTTCCAGTAATCCTGTAAACGACTGAGAGGGATAGTTCCCATGTGGAACAGCAAACCAAGGAAAATTTTCAGCTCGCAGACAGTGACCTGTTTCCATCCAGAAATCCTGGCAAAATCTCTACTTCGTCTGCTTGAAACTTCCTGATTATGTCTACTTATCAACCTCTGTGCCTGTGCATTTGTCTCAGTACAAATCATCGTCAAAAAATCTTCAGTAAAAAAAAATTAAAATAATCAATAGGATTTGCTCCTGCAATTTCACCATAAAATTCGTTTGATTTTGTAAAATAAATTTCTCTCATCTCGCCAGTTGTAGTCCATTCAGCGGTTGAGCCTACTGCAGAGGGTTGGTTCAGCTGGGCTTGACCTTGAGTGTCTGATACAGATGGTGAGTTTGGCTGCAGGTCTTGATCCTGAGCTGTAGGTGACACTAATTGACGTGCTGGAGAGCGTAATTCGATATCTAAGGGGTGCTCCTCACCTTCACTCTCTGATGCTGACTCCTCGTCACCAGGCTGATAATCGTCTTCAGAATTATCAGAAAACAATACCTCTTCTATATCACTGTCGTGCATAATAGAAAACAATTGTTTTCGCTGCCTTTTAGGCCTAGAAGGGCCTTCTTCGCAATCCATTTTACTTGATATTTATTTCTGCATAAACACTCAACCGTCAAACATACGAAAAAACCAAAAACACGTTACGAAAATTTAAAATTTCAAGCGCAGTGCCGCTTCAAACACAACGTTCTTGGCCCAGTGCCGGCGCCAAACTGAGTGTATGAATCTACTAAGGCGCGAGACCGCACCGGTGCGTGGTCGGCCTCTCGCATGGACACCCCTCCCCGCACCGGTGCGGGGGTGGCAGCGAACGTGTTAAAAGAAGTTGTAAATTCAGGATTACTTCATTTTGAGAGTATAGATGATATGGAAGACCATGTCGTTCACACATGGATAGGGTTAAACAAAGCACAGTTCCATCAAATGTTTAATGAGGTCCCTCAGTTATTAGAAATACCTAGAGCGTCCCTAGCTTTAGCAGCATATTTAATTAAGCTTAGAACTGGGGATTCTAATGAGAGGTTTTCAACTTTATTAACAGTCTCTAGGCGAACTCTAGAAAAGTGGTTGCACCAAGTGAGAGATCTGCTTTATGAGTATTTTGTACCTAGACACCTAGGTTTACATCACATTAATAGGCAGCAAATTGTGCAAAGAAATCTGTCTATACCTAAAACATTGTTTGATAACTTTGAAGGAGTTGATAGGCCCACTGTAATATTTGATGGCACATATTGTTACATTGAAAAGAGTTCGAATTATTCATACCAAAAAATAACATATAGCTTGCACAAATATCGTAACCTCATGAAACCACTTTTAATGGTATGTACAGATGGCCATATAATTGATGTGCTGGGCCCCTATCCAGCCACCACTTCAGATGCTGATATAATGAAAAACGAATTTTCAAACGAAAAACCACTACGGGAATACTTCCGTCAAGGTGATTCTTTTATACTGGATAGGGGCTTTCGTGATTCATTGCCCTTATTACATAAATGTGGATATAGGGCTTATGAGCCTGCTTCATTAGAGGAGGGTGAGACACAGCTTTCCACTAGTGAAGCAAATAAATCGAGAGCAGTCACCATAAATGTCGTTGGGTTGTGGAGGTTGTAAATGGCAGATTTAAAAGAGATTTTAAATTATTACGGCAAAATTATTTTAACGTAGCTAGTAAAAGTTTCGTAAAAGATTTTGAAGTGGCTGCTGCTCTTTTAAACAATTTTCACCCTCCTATTGTTGATCGTGAAGATACTGGGGAAATATTAGAACAAATAAATATTCATATGAATGAAGAAAATGAATTAGCAGAATTTATTGTAAGAAACAATTATAATAGACGTAGGGCTAATTTTCATACAATAACTGTACAAAACGATAACCTTAATGATTTTCCCTAGCTTACTGATAATGAGCTCATACTAATATCACTAGGCACATATCAAATAAAGCAGGCACGCTCCTATTTCGGTGAACATGTAAGGGGCAATGATGGGTATGTAATAGAAGTGTGCAGGGAGGTCAACAGCGGCCTACTTCGAGAGCTGTCGGCTTCAAATTCCTCATGGCTACTAAGGGGCCGCATTCAATCAAGACATATAAGTCGCAAAACGTATTTTGTTTATATTTTAGTTGACAGCTCTCGCAGAAGTAGGGAAGCAATATTAAAATATTATTGTAACTGCATCGTAGGCAAACGGACTGTAGGCTGCTGCGCCCATGTTATGTCAATAATATGGTACCTTAGTTGGGCAAGGTACCAAGAAAATATTGTACCACCTGCACAATTTCTAGATGACGTTCTTGTTATAATTGAAGAAGAATAAAAATATTAATAAAAAACGATTTTTATTTTTAAAACATCATCTCCATCCCACTCTACAAAATATATTTAACATCCTGTCTAAATTATGAGAAAAAGTAAGCAGTGCAGTCGAAGGATTTATCTGGTTTATATTTGTTTTTATAATTTTTGAAACTACCTCTTTAAACCCTTTTTTTTGCTACCCCACACGATCAGTTTGGAAGAAAAAAAAATGCCCCCCCCCCCCATAATCCTATGGTGTCCAAAAGCCGCCATTTTTTTTCAATTTTAATGTGGCCAGTGACACTCGCAAGGTTAAGACGAATCGATTGACGTAAGAATCATCAAAATCGGCTTACGCGTTTGTTCTCTAGAACGCTACAGAGGAACAAACATAAATACATACAAATATACATACGTATACTGATAAAACCATTACCCTCCTTCGGCAGTCGGGTAAAAAATGACAATCGCACTTCAAAAATCGGTTATTATGTATAGACTGTTACGTAACCTCACTTTTCTTAAATCTCTTTTATCTCAAAACAAAACTTATACTGTCACTTACGGGATATCTTCCGTGATTGTTCATTATTTTGAGCTACCGATATTTCGGCGCTGTTGCAAGCGCCAGTAACAGTAACAAGTACCTAGTAAGTGACAGTATAAGTTTAGTTGTAAACCGTGAAAGCTTAAAACACTCTTTTATCTCGGCTCTCAGATTGCCAAAATCTGCAAAATTTTCAGTGATTGTTTGTTAATATAGTAGCTATCAATTGACACCAATTTCATCTTTTTACATCCAGGCTCAAAATTGTATGAATGCGTATCCGTCTCCTTTGAACAAATACAAAACTTAGTAATAAGTAGGTAGGTATAAAACCTTTTTAAAACCACAACTCGTAAATTATATTATTGAAAGTATGGTGAAGTGATGTTATTGTTATGCGCTTAGAAGTTGTCATAATTTCTTACTATCTAACATGTTGATTCACTTCACCTCTAATTTTACTTTAATTCAATTTATATACCTACCTACTTTGACAAATTATTTACGTCAATCCTTACCAATAAAAAACTTTGTCAAAAAAACAGGTGAACAACAGTGTATTAAATCATTGTATCGGCCACACAAGTTTTTTTTTCTAACATACAGCCCCCACCAAATTGAGCCTTAAAACAACCAATATAAGGAAGGAACATATTGGAAGAAACGAGACGGATAATTTGCTAATGACCCAAGCGATAAGCTAAGCAAACAATACCAATGTTTATCTAATAAAAAAATCAAATTATTTCATTGGTTATATTTAATTACTTTTTACTTTTTGCTTGAGTAATTTTATTGGTCACAATATAAATTTATTAAAAAACAAAAAGTAAAAAGTAGCAAAAATAATTCCTCAGTTGGGTTCGAACTCACGTCGTCGAGGTTAGATCACTAGCTAAGCTAACGCAAGCGCTTACACCAATCGGCTATGGTGACAATGTTAAGTTAGTATAAAATGTTGGGCTTTATTGTAAACCCGTTTATATTATTTTTACCAGTGTACCCGACACGGGTAAAGATAAAAAAATAAACTCCGTGTAGGGTTCAATATGTTTACTTCATGGACTTAGTTTACAAACAGGACTGAGTTCTGCGAAATTCGTAACACACAAAAATGAATCTTAATCGTCACACCGTCGCGGCGTCGGTTTACTTTTGTTAAGCTATCATAACCGAGGTGAGAGAGATAGCAATAAGGGAGCCCCTTGTCCCTTTCACTCAATTGCCAACAGATAAAAATGTTAAAGATGGTAGAAAAAATTACACCGGCAGTCACCTCACACTACAAGTAAAATAAATTATGTGTATATGTTTTTAGCTTTAAGATAAATTTTAATTAATTTCTTTTAAAGGTTTACAGTCTGTACATAATACTAATTTATTTATTTTAAACAAATTAAATATTAGTATGATTGTTTTTTTTTTTTTTTTTATCGTGGTAAAATCATCAAATGAGTCCTCCCACCCAGGGCAGAGTGGGAGGAACTGTCAGACTTGTACTGACTAAAATCCACGGTGTCCTTCAATAGCCCTTTATGATCCAGGGTAACGGTAATTCTATAAGTCCCGCGACCCCGGCAGGTTTTGGCCCTCTAGAGGGGTGCCCCGTCATAATGCTGACACTCTTTGAGGCGCGCGTAGAACACAACGCGCCGTCGACCCGGGCATGGTCCATGGTCGGACAGCGAGTCGCCCATTACTCGCCGCCCGCATGCCCGCGCCTACGGTGGCCGGAGATCGTCTGCCGACGTCCGGCGCCGTGGGCGTCTACCACTGTGGCTGGTGTGGAGGGAGGACGCTGTCCTCTCTCTCACGCGGCCCGCCTCCTCCTTCGCGAGCATGACTGCTTCGCAGAAGGAGGCGACCGCTTCCTACTCCGTCTCGCCCCGCAGCATGGCCTCGACCAATGCCGGGCGCGAGAGGTCTCCGCCTATCGCCGCCGTGAGGACACGGCGGTGCTCTGCCCAAGCGGGGCAGTCCTGCACCGTATGCTCCACCGTGTCCTCCGGGCGGTCCTCGCAGTGGTGACACCCAGGTAGTATGATTGTTTGGATGCTTATAAACACGAATACTTTCACATCGTTCTGGAGCCGAAACACAGTAACTCCAGTCGAGTAATAGTTACTATTGGCATTGTTATTGTTTTTTTAAGACATCAGATAAAGAAGTTAGAAATTTATCACTTTTATTCTGTCATTCGAGTTAAATCTTAGTAGCGCTTTCACTATTTCATTCATAAACGCAAGATAGTACGCGATGCGCTCGTCGATGACGTAGAGCGACACAGCTGTGTAGTGCGCTCGCGGTGGGCCAATGGACGTCGGACGAATAACCAGATGAAGAAGTACCTGCAAGTAGGTATTTCATTTCAGGTACGATTAAGGTTGGTGTAAATTCATTTACCTCCATCATCTCTCGTCTCCTCGTAAACGAGAGAAATTAATTGACAATTAATTCACCAGTCTCGCATCACGAAATTTCTAATACTCGTACTTATTCAACTACACAACGACGAGTACGCTTTTTTTTCATTTATTTTTTAACGTGGTAAAATCATCAAATGAGTCCTCCCACCCAGGGCAGAGCGGGAGGGACTGTCAGACTTGTACTGACTAAAATCCACGGTGTCCTTCAGTAGCCCTTTATGTTCCAGGGTCACGGTAATTCTATGAGTCCCGCGACCCCGGCAGGCTATGGCCCTCTAGAGGGGGGCCCCGTCATTATGCTGACACTCTTTGAGGCACGCGTGGAACACAACGCGCCGTCGACCCGGGCATGGTCCATGGTTGGACAGCGAGTCGCCCATTACTCGCCGCCCGCATGCCCGCGCCTACGGTGGCCGGAGATCGTCTGCCGACGTCCGGCGCCGTGGGCGTCTACCACTGCGGCTGGTGTGGAGGGAGGACGCTGTTCTCTCCCTCACGCGGCCCGCCTCCTCCTTCGCGAGCATGACTGCTTCGCAGAAGGAGGCGACTGCTTCCCACTCCGTCTTGCCCCGCAGCATGGCCTCGACCAATGCCGGGCGCGAGAGGTCTCCGCCTATCGCCGCCGTGAGGACACGGCGGTGCTCTGCCCAAGCGGGGCAGTCCTGCACCGTATGCTCCACCGTGTCCTCCGGGCGGTCCTCGCAGTGGTGACACCCAGGCGTTTCCTCCTTCCCCATCTGACACAGGTACCTCCCGAAACTTCTGTGTCCGGTGAGGACCTGCGTCACGCGGTAGGTCAGGACGCCGTGACGCCTATCCAGCCACTCCTCAAAGAGGGGTCTTACCGCCGCGATTGCGGCGTGCCCGGACCTCGGTTGCGACAGTCGTTCCCTCCATACTGCCCTGAGATCGCGCCGGACCTCTTCCCGCCGCGCCTCGACTTGTCGAGGCAGCAGGGATTCGCCCCGGCGCTGCGCCTCCACGCGCCACTCATAGACGCGCTGGAGGGCAGTCGACTCCAGATCCCAGGGCAGCAATCCGGCAAGGAGGTTGGCCGATTCGCCGGCGATCGTACGGTATCCTCGGATCATCCGGATAGCCATGACCCTCTGGCATGCGACCAGCTTCAGTGGTCGCGTCCGAATGCTCAGGACCCACATGGGGGCCCCGTAGAGGGCCATGGACCGCAGGACACCGGCGTACAGCCTCCGGCAGGAGGCGTTTGGCCCGCTGAGATTGGGCAGGAGTCGCCTGAGGGCGGCTGCTGCCCGGTTCAGCTTTGGGGCCAAACGCAAGAAATGCTCCTTGAAGTTCCACCGGCTGTCGAGGACGAGTCCCAGGTACTTCATCGTTCTCCCGACGCCAATGCGAACCCTTCCCACCGTTATGTGGGACTCAGACCGTGGCGCGTTCAGACGGCCATGAAAACACATGGCCTCTGTATTGTGCAGCGCCACTTCGAGTCCCAACTGCCGGATCCTTCCAACGACTGTCGCAACCGCTTGCGTCGCCAGGTCGGCCGCCGCCTGGTGCGACTCTCCCTCCGCCAGGACGAGCGTGTCGTCGGCGTAACATATTACGCCGACGCCGTCAGGGAGGTCGCCGCGCAGCACCCAGTCGTAACCGATGTTCCACAGGAGCGGCCCCAAGACCGATCCCTGCGGAACACCGCACGACATCTCTCGCCGGTTCCATTCTCCCTGGTGACCGGGGTAGATGACGGCTCTGTCCGTCAGGTAGTCCTCGACTGTGCGACGGAGGCAGGTTGGCACCCGGTGATACCGGAGTGCCTCCCTTTTTTTTTTTTTTTTTTGTCGGGTTGGAAAATCCTCACGGATGTCAGGGCGGACCCTGGGGCGGGCGGAGGGGTCTGTCAGACTCAAACTGACTAAAAACCACCCCGGTGTCTCCTCGCACGTGCGCGCGGGGCCGCGGGAATCCAGATTCTTCCGCAGCCCCACACTAGTGCTGGCCCGGTCTGTCCGGGCCTCGTCTCCTGCACGGGGTAGTGAGGCGTTCGACTACCCCGTGCATCGCCTCAGAGGCACGCGCCGATACCCGCGCGCGCCTCCGCCTCGGGTCCATCGAATAGGGGGCGGGGACTTCCCCAAGTCCCTCGCCCCCTGGACCCATTCATGGGGGCCGGAAAAGGGCGTTGTCCGCCCTTCTCTTGCGCCCGGTGCGCCTTCTGCGGCCGGGGAAGGGAGTCGAGATCTCCCTCTCCCGTTCCGCAGCCTCCTTCTGCGACATCACGTCCTCGCAGAAGGACACCACCGCGTCCCACGACTCTGCGCTACCGACCATCCTCCGCACTACGGCCGGCAGCGACAGATCGCCGCCTACTTCATTTGCGAGGACACGGCGCTACTTCTCCCAAGCTACGCACTCGGCGAGCGTGTGTTGCGCCGTGTCCTCCCCGCAATCGACGCAGTGGTGGCACCGAGCGTCCGGCTCCCTGTCTATGCAGGTACTTGCCGAAGCAGCCGTGCCCCGACAGCACCTGCGTCACCCTAAACGACAGGGAGCCGTGCCTTCTCCCGAGCCAGTCGTCGAGTACTGGCCGGATCGCCTCGACGGTAGCGAGGCCGGCGGCAGGGCGCAGAAGCCTTTGCCGCCATTCTGCCACCAAGACCTGACGGAGCTCCCTGATGCAACTCCAGGGCAGGGTGTTAAACGCATTGGTGATGTCCAAAGACACCGCCAAGACGACCCTGCCCCGGGATACCGCAGCCCCCGTCGTGAGGGCTCTCACGCGCATGATGGCGTCCACCGTCGAGTGCCCCTTGCGGAAGCCAAACTGGCTCTCCGCAAGGTCTGGACCCACCCGATTCAGGTGCCCGACGAGGCGGCCTGAAATGACTCTTTCAAAGAGTTTGCCCACCTCGTCGAGCAGCACGATGGGCCGGAATGCGGACGGAGAGTCCGCAGGGCGCGGGCGCCCGGGCTTCTGGATGAGGACCAGTTTCCCCGTCTTCCAACGAAGCGGGAACCGGCCCCTCTCCAAGCACGCGCTAAAGAGCCCCCCCAAAAAAAAAAAAAAAAATAATAATAAATAAATTTCGTTTATCTACATAACAGTTCAAAAACCGGAAGACGTTGCGTTGGAAGGCCTCCCACTAGATGGACCGATGACCTGGTGAAAGTTGTAGGGATCCGCTGGATGCGAGTCGCACGGGACCGGTCAATGTGGCGACACTTGGGGGAGGCCTATGGCCAGCAGTGGACGTCTTTTGGCTGAAATGATGATGATGATGATGAGTTCAATAACTCAAATTTTTCCGTCATACTTTCTACGGGCTTAGGACCGTCGCGTCAGTTATACATTTTACGTATCTAAATACCTACCTACTTACTTACTTGTACACTTTTAATCTCAAGAAAAATAAATGCAGGCGCAGGCGTACTTAAAAATTTGAGCTATTTACAAACATAATCAACGTAGGTATAACTAACTAAGGATATTAGATTTTTCACAATTTATACCTACTTCCCTGTATCGAAGCAACTGCTCAAAATGGAGTCCATTTCGCTCGATACACAAACGGGCACGTTTAATGAGATTGTCCTGCTAATGTGTCTCTGTCACTTTTCACAATATTAAACGCATCCACAATCGCACTCTTAATCTCGAGTAGTATGCTCCTCGAAATAAACTAATCTTTTTATCACAGACCACAAATAAAAATCCAGTAGGGTTAAGTCAGGGCTCCTTGCGGGCCAAGCCACAGGGCCACCACGACCTATCCACTGCTCACCAAACTCACGGTTTAGATACGCACGCACTAAATTCGCATAATGAGCAGGGCATCCATCATGCTGATAGTACCTACATACCGCGTAAATATGCCAGAGGCACATCCTCTAGCAACTCCGGTATCAGGTGTGAACAGGATTCATGATTCATCCGTCCACAGTATATTGGCAGTGGCAGTTTCTATCAACCACTGACATAGGGCGATTCTCCTTGGCCCATCACTTTCGTAAATAGCAGGCGCTGGAGGTGAAGGGAACTTGAGGGTCGGTGATTCCACGTGCGCGCAGTGAGTTCAGGTTTTCCGGCTGAGCATACAAGCGTCTAGCCTCTTCCGAATTATGGTGCGCCATCCCATAAAAATCCACCATTGCCCAATACTCCACATTGGAGTAGACATACTGCCGACTCATTAGACACGTGATTAGGTTCTGCGTGAGTGACCTAATACAGCGAAACGCGCGACAATACTAGGAAGAAAGGGCGGGCGGTCGCGTCGGCTAGACTGTGTAAGCGTGGGGTGGGGGCGTGGCTTACGGATCATTCTGTCTGATCGATGAATGGATTTTTCAATGGGTACCATTTGCATGTGTTGCCGATCATCGATACGTTACGTACGCACACATATGCATTTACCGCAAGGAAGCGTTACTTCGAGTTCTCATCATTTAACAAAAAAAAACAATAAATTTAATTTTTCGTGATTTTTTTTATTGTTACTTTTTGAAAAAAAATAGTCCCAATCGTTTCGAGTTCGATGATCGAGTTTGTGGCTTTCGGTTCCAGAACGACCTAAAAGTAACCGTGTATAAATCATGTATGTACTAAAAATTTATATATAATACAATTAACTAAAAAAAAATGGTAACAAATCTGCTCATAACAGACTATGCCATCAATGCCACATCCAGTAAAAATCAAACTATATCCATGTTGTGTTTTGTTAAACTTATGATCGAGTTGAGGTTATTATTTATCTGTGTACCCACATAATCTGTGCGCCCTAATTATAAATTCTAATGTTAGTGTGTTTCTCAGTAAGTGAATTAACTATGTAATTCTTATGAGAAATAAAGTTGTTCTTAAACCAAAAAAATATTTTTAGAAATAATCGGAATTTTTGCAATCGGTCTGTAATTTTTTAAATTAGTTTTGTCATCTATCTATCTTCTATCTATACATATAAAATTCAAAGTCCTGACTGACTGACTGACTGACTGACTGACTGACTTATATATCAACGCACAGCCCAAACCGCTGGTCCTAGAAACATGAAATTTGGACAGTGTACTCTTTGTGACAAGTAAATATCCACTAAGAAAGGGTTTTTCAAAATTCCACCCCAAGTGGGTGAAATGGGGTGTTTAATTTTCTCTGAAACTTTTTATTCCCTGAGTCGATTGACTTAAAAATTTGTGTATTTACTCTTCAGTTAAAATTATGAGATACTTGTATCACAGTTTTTCCAAAATCATCCCCAATTTTAAATTAAACGTCCTGACTGGCTGACTGATATATCAACGCACAGCCTAGACCGCCTGGTCCGAGAGACATGAAATTTGGACGGTGTATTCTTTGTGAAGAGTAAATATCCACTAAGAAAGGGTTTTTCAAAATTCTACCCCTAAGAGGGTGAAATGGGGTGTTGAATTTTATGTGAAACTTTTTATCCACGGAGCCGATTGACTTGAAAATTTGTATTCATACTCTTCAGTTAAAATCATGAGATATGTGTATCACAGTTTTTCCAAAATCATTCCCCAATTTAAAATTTAATGTCCTGTCTGGCTGACTGATATATCAATGCACAGCCCAAACCGCTGGTCCGAGAGAAATGAAATTTGGACGGTGTATTCTTTGTGAAGAGTAGATATCCATTAAGAAAGGGTTTTTTGAAATTCTACCCCTAAGAGGGTAAAATGGGGTGTTGAATTTTCTGTGAAACTTAATATTTACTGGGTCGATTGACTCGAAAATTGATGTTCACACTCTTCAATTAAAATTATAAGACATATGTATCAGTTTTTTCCAAAATCATCCCCCAATATAGTTAAATAGGGCTTCGAAGCTCACGTAGAAGGGCGCATGCCGCGCAGCGTTGCGTAGGGCGTGCGGGTCGCGGGAGTATTTACCTATTACTAAGTAGGTAGGATTTTTCTGAGGTAGAAGTGTCTGTGAATATGGTTTATTCCACCGATTTTCGCGTTGGCTCGCGATACGGGACATTGATATTAAATATTATGTCAAAGTATTATGTCTGTAAATAGATTCCTAATAAATCATTTGATTGGTGTCCTGGTGTCTAATCTCAAACCAAGATATTTCACATATGTAATTTAATTGATATTACTATGAACAAATATTTACAATAGCAAGTACACGTAAATCTATGTATACTAAACATACATAGATTACTTATTATCCCAGAAGTAAGATTCCGTGGGCAATTCCCGAACTCCACGCGGGCGAAGCCGCGGGCAGAAGCTAGTCTTTTTTATAAAGCGGTTTAAAACTGCCATCAGCTATGAACAGGTTAATTATATGAGCTAATGGAGATGCTATTAGTTATTTGGTAAATCTTAATACTTTTGTGGAAACTCCATCGTATCCAATATTTTTCTTGTTTTTAAGGTTGCAAATTATTTTTATTATGTCGTCAACGGTAACGGGTTGCATGAATAGTGAATTTAAAGTTTTATTATTTAAATGTGTATTATTCGATGTGATGTCAACTTTAATATTATTCTCAATTGTGTCAATAAAGTTAATGTTAAACTCGTTTGCAATGTCCATGGGGTCTGTAAATTTCAAATTGTCTCTATTTACGCACACTATAGGTTCCTGCGGCAGTCTAAATTTGGATTTATTTATTATTTGCCAGGTGGCTTTTGATTTATTTTGGGCTGTGTTTGTGAAATGATTGTTATGTGCCTTTTGTGTTAAGTTTATAATTTGTCTAAAGAGTTTGGTGTAGTTTTTATGGACTAATTTATTTTTTGAGTCTGAGTTTAGTCGATAAGCCCAAAGTAACTGCCTTTGCTTATTACTACACATTTTTATTCCACGAGAATTGGAATGGTTATAATTTTCTCAGGAAAACATAATCTATATAAAACGGAGAAATCATCCATGCATATGTCCTGGTTTTTTGTTTTCCAATATTTTTATTTGCAAGTTTTGTTTATAGGGACTTTAAGTATTTGGGAAGTATGATCGGAAAGGACCAGATCTACAACTTCAGCTTTACATTCGTTCCGATAGTTGTGAGCAAAGTTGTCTGTACAGGTTTGACTTGTTAACCTAGTGAGAGTATAATGCGCCTGTTTTAAATTGTAATTCATAAGAAAATATAGAAAATCAAACGAACTTACCTGTAAGTGACGTTTGATGACTATTAAACGATGTGATTCGCCCGAGAGATTACACTTATTACTTGTTAGTAGCACGGATATGTGCTGCCATCTTACACTATTTTAGAACAACAAAAAAGAAACTATTTCCTGTGCCCTAATGTGGGTATCTCATACACGTTTGACGCCTTCGGCCATTGTTAGCCACTATTTCGTGTAAGTCAGGGGAGGATCTAGAAGTATCTTGCTCAGGGTCAGGGAGGGAGTGTAATCTCTGTTTACCTATACCGCTTTCCGTTATTGTATTTTTTAATATTAGGCACATTAATCAAAGATAATGTTTGCACCCGGTGTGCAGTTACTAAAGCTAAAAATGTACTCAATTTTTTCGATAGTTTTTCAAAGGAAAGACTTTCATTAGGGTACCAATTACTCAAATAATCAAAAACAATAGACGGATCCCAAGCAAAATTATATCTTGGGAGTGGAGTTCGCAACTTGAAGACTCCCTTCATAAACCTCGTGACCTGTGGGTCATACAAAGTTGCTGAGTTTAAAAGAAGCCTTAGTGCTGCTTTAGTACAATTAATTGAGCCATACTTTTGACCCTGGTTAAAAAGAGTAACTAAGAAATATAATACATTAGTAACTGATGATTGAAATAAATTTAAGTTTTTATCCTGGCAGAAGGTAAATATTTTAAAACAAGTGTTATATTGTTTTAAAGTACTACCAGCTAAAGACGCCAACATCACATCTACAGCATCTGGAGAGGAGCCCTGCATCAGAAAAGCCTACCTGACAATACTCAGGCAACCAGGGTAAGGCTCTCTTGAAACTTGTGTTCCACACTGTAAGGGGATGATAATAATGTTTTATTAGGTGTAAATTCAATTGGACTAGTAATTAGCAACTTCTTAAAAAGTGGATACCAAGGCTGTGTTGGCCAGAGAGGGACCACAACAGTACCCTCCGTCTTATCGATTTTCTGTAAAACTTTTAAAATTAAGAAAAATGGAGGAAATGCGTAGAAAAAATACCGCCATTTCTTACCGCCAGACCATTTCAAGGTGAAAGCATCTACCGTAAATGCTTCTGAATGCCAAGAAACAAATTTGGAACATTTCTTATTAAATCGACTAATAAATCAATTTCAGGCCGATTGAATTTTTTAACATAGAACTTGTAGGAGCGCTGACACATCGTTTTGTATTCATGATACGTGCAGCGCCAGGCAACAACCAGTTCGCCCGTATCCGCCATATACTATAGACGCGCTCCCAACCTGATTAGCTACTCATTTGTAATATTTCGTAACAGGTTTAATAAGTAAATTAAATATAGAGTTCCGCAGTCTTTCATTTCTCTCCGTACACACACAACCCAAAGGCTCTATATACATGCACACAAAATTGGTGACCCCGACGTGATTCAATTGCACCCGACGTGATCTATTGTGTGTCGTGATTTAATAACGACGTGATTCCGTTTAGCTCTGACGTCAAGGATCTCGGTTTGCATGTTGACACTTGCCTTGACTGGCGTAAGCAGGTCGCGATTGTAAGCAGGAAGGTCACCGGAACGTTGCGGTCGTTTTACCGGTTGAAAAATGTTCTCCCATCACACATTAAGGCTATGCTTGTACAGTCCCTAATCTTCCCCATGATTGACTATGGTGATGTGTGCTACTATGACCTGAATGCAGATCTCCTCAATAAACTTGACCGACTTCTTAATAACTGCATTCGATTCGTCTTCAATCTCCGCAAGTATGATCATGTATCTGCACATCGATCGCTTTTAAGATGGCTACCCATTCGGCAGCGCAGAGAATTGAGGGCTTTGACAACCATGTTTTCTCTTCTTCACAAACCCACTTCTCCTTCTTATCTGACGTCTAATTGTCAATATTTATGCTCTGCGCACAGCAAGAATCTTCGCTCCGCTAACAACTGTCTTTTACGATGTCCATCTCACCGCTCTGGTTTTATAAAATCTTCTTTCTTTGTCCAGGCGGTTTTCCTTTGGAATGCGCTCCCTCAGAGTATCAGGACGGTGACCAGTCAGTTCACTTTCAAAGTGAAAGCTCGGGAACATATACGCAAGAAGTTGGCAGATTCGTCTCAGAACTGAAGTTGTTGTAGTTTTTCTTGTTTATCTCTCTTAACTTTGTATAGTTTATTATATGTATGTATATAAGTATTTATTCTTATATGTTTTAGTTATAAATATGTTCTAGTCTTTCTTTCTGTTATTGCACCTACTTTATATTATCTCTGCATCACCCTAAGGTAGACTGGTAGAAAATGCCTACGGCATTAAGTCCGCCATTGTGCAGTTCTTGTGCATAAAGTTTTAATAAATAAATAAATAAATAAATAAATAACAACAGTGATTTTTAAAGATATTGTGTGTACGTGATCGAGAACGGGCAACTCACTCAACATCAGCGTCTAAAGTGCGGAATCTCTGTTTAAAACTAATCTGCGTGAGTAATTAGCAACATGGAGAAATTGGCGTCGATTGCAGACAAGGTCGCGGAGACTATCACCTCAATCCAAAGCGTTGCCAGTGTAAAAGAAAAACCAGGATATTCAGACAAGGACAATTTGGTGATAGCGGAAATACATAAATTAAGCGACAGATTACGCAAGATCGAGAATGGTTCCAGAGGCCGCTCGAGATATGGTAGATCAAGCAGATGGCGATCCCGGTCAAGATCAAACTCCAGGTCTAGAAACGTGAAAGCACCTGAAGACGACCCCAACTGGTTATGTTTTTATCACTTCAAATTCCGCAACAAAGCGGATAAGTGTGTTCAACCATGCAATTGGAAGAAAAAGGACGCCAAGCCATCGGAAAACTACAGTCGGTGCAGTCAGCGACGGGAGGCTGTGACCGCGTGCACGTCAATCACCGTCTGTGCGTTAGGGACAGGAAATTCAGGTTTGAACTTTTTAGTGGACAGTGGTGCAAATGTGTCTGTTCTACCTCGCAGAGTTGTTATTAAGAAAGATAACGCACATAGTGCCTTTTATTAGTTGTATGCTGCGAACGGTACCGAGATCAATACGTATGGTACACATATTTTAGAACTGCAGGCCTAGCCAAGTTACAAACGTCTCTTATCGAATGTCTTTCTACAATCATTGACGCCTCGGCGTAAACGATTTGAGAAAACGATAAGTTGGTAGCCAACTTGACACGACTCAGTCGATCGCTCGTTCTCCAATGTTTATAGAAAAAACCTCTACTTTAGTCTATGGTGAGCGTTTCTAGCTACGTCAAACTAACGTCAAATTCACAGTTGTTTACTTTGCGCGGGCTGAACTTTTGTTTTGAATTGTTAAGAAAGGAATAATTCTTTTAAGTGATAAAAAGTAAGCGAAAAAAGGAACAAGTTCTTCTTATTATTGGTTTATTATAATATTGCAGTGCGGAATGTAATTTTAAACATTACTGTGACTCGAAATGATATGATTGATTCTGCATTTAAATGAAATATACCATAAGTGAAGTGATAACTTTTATAGGATCGAATCTAGATCTCGAGCAAGTTCGCAGCTTTATTGGAATTCATAGAAAGGTACGAAAATTATTAGTTATTTCGTAAATATCTTCCTGTGTTATTCGAAATTCTATCATACTCGGGCACTTGAAAGTTTGAAACATAAACAATGACGTGATACACGACACAGCTGAATCATATAGACGCCTATTGTTATCGTTAACTCTTGGGTGTCGGCGATCGCTCAGTGGTCGTTCAAAAACTTCGACATCGTTTCGTTAGCGCTTGTCAAAACTGTAACTTTGCTACGATTTATATGGGATCTAGCGATAAACATTGTAGAAACGATTATATTTCATTCTATCATTTTTAACGCTCAGATAAATTGTATACTTGTCTACGAATTTTCTATTCGTTTGTTTTGACCACGTGACTTAACGTTGAGATGATGTCATTCCCATACATTTGATTAGCTTTCTATTAGCGTTAACGATTGTAAATTGTCAACTTGGCTAAGCCTGCCGGACTTAAATCTTAGACGAGCGTTCCGTTGGTTATTTACGTTAGCGGACGTACAGCAACCCATATTAGGTGCTGACTTCTTAGCTAAACTTAAGTTGTTAATTGATTTGAACGGACGCTGGCTAGTGGATCAGGGTACTAAGTTAAGTACGAGAGGAAATCTCTCTAGTTCCACCGAGCCTACGTTAAAAACCATCACTGATAATTGCCACTATTAGGAATTGTTGTGTAAGTTCCCAGAATTACCTAAGCCTGTTTCATATAAGGAGACACCTAAGCATGGCGTTTGCCATCACATAGAGACAACAGGTACTCCAGTGCACGCACGAGCGAGACAGCTACTCCCGGACAGGTACGTAAAAGCCAAAAATGAATTTAGGGTTATGCAAGAGCTTGGGATCTGTAGGCCGAGTCACAGCGCTTGGGCAAGTCCCCTGCACGTAGTACCCAAGAAGGACGGTAATGTTAGGCCATGTGGAGATTATAGACGTTACCCTGTGCCCCGTCTTCATGATTTTACGTATATTTTGGCTAATAAGAAGATTTTTACAAAGTTAGACATTAACCGACTCACAATTGCGTGAAAGCAAATTATGTTTATTAGTAAATTTAGTACAGACATAAGGCATATTAGTGGGAACGATAACATAGTAGCAGAAACTTTATCTAGAGTAGCAACAATATCGTGTCCCACGATGCTTGATAACGCCTAGTTAGCAAAATTACTACACGAATCAAATGACAATAACAACGTCGTGTTGAAACGTGTAACCTTATTCAATTCAAAGAAATACGTTGTTTGCGAAGTTTCAACCGACTCAGCACGTCCATACTTGACTGGAAAGTTTCGACGTTTAGCTTTTGATTAAATACATAATTTGAGCCATCCAGGTATTAGGTATTATTATTCTTGTTATGTGTAATACTTAGGAAATTAGTTTGTGAAAGATATTGTATGAAATAACAATATAACAACAATAACAACTGCGGAATAACAAATAATTTAACATAAGTAATGTTTATGACGTGTAATAATTTGTGTTGTCATTGGCGTCATCGTGACGAATATTGTGGACTCCAAGGGGTGCCAATTTTTTTATTGCAGAGTATGTCGTCATGGTGACTACCCTTAATTTTTTGTTCTCTCTATATTAAGTACCTATGTATAAAAATTTCAAGTTGGTACTTTGAAAAACAGGTAACTGCACCATATACAGCGTGGCGCTACAATGGTGACATTAATTTAACACACATATACGTTTTCACATTTTCGTTTCATGAAAAAAAAAAAATCCATGAAACGTTATTATTTGCGGATTTATTTAAAGTTTTATAAAATAGCATTTTGGAGCAACCTGTACTTAAAGAACTGTCGCGCAGCGGTCATTTGCCGAGGTCACGGATCATAACATCGCATCAATGAAATTAAAATGAATAAGCAATACTTTAAAGGAAAGAGATATCCCTTTGTCGGCGAGCGGGCGGCGCGGCGCAGGCGACGCATCCCCACCCCGTCGCAGCGAAATCGAATTATTTTTTTGCATTTCTAGTGCTAGCCTAACTCGTGTCCTTGACACACTTCTTCACAGTAGTGTGCATAATTACGTCGAGTAATTTTGTGAATGTTTCCGCGAAAAAGACGCTCACCTATTGTTTTATTTATTTATTTTTGTGTTATGATAGTAATTAGAATAAGGTACTGCGATAAAGACGCTTTGTTTTGTTTTAGTTTTCTAATCTAGTAGGTACGTTGACATCTCTTGCGATACGGACGCTTTTATTTGTGTTATTAGTGCTTGTGTAAACTTGTGATCGTGATGGCAAATACACATCCGAACTACACAGCAGCTGAATATGCGGACATGATCCTAATTTACGGAGAATGTCGTCAAAATGCCGCTCTTGCGATAAGGACATTATATCGCGAGAGATATGGCGGTTCAAGACAATGTCAATCCACGCACTAATGTAGGAGCTCTTCAGCGGATCCGCGAAAACCGGCCAGTGGATCCTAGGTCTCAACGCCCTGATCGACCACCTACACGACAAAACCCAATGCAGTTAACTGAAAACGTGCTACAATATTTCCAAAACCAACCCAAAACTAGCCTCCGCCAGAGTGCTAGGCATTTTCAAGTTCATCACAGGACCGTCCATAGGATATTAAAGCGCGAAAAGTGGCACCCATTCAAGTTTAGAAAAGTACATACTCTGCTATCGCGTGATAAAATTGATTGAGTGAATTATTGTCAGTGGTTACTAAGTAAAATTGAAGAGGACAGTGACTTTCTTTCTCAAATTTGTTGGACTGATGAAAGCACGTTCACCAGAAACGGCATGTGGAACCAGCACAACCTACACCATTGGGCACCCAAAAACCAAAATCCACGCGTGTGGCGGGAGTCAGCCCATCAGTACAGATTTTCTTTAAATGTTTGGGCAGCTATTCACGGTAACAATATCATCGGACCCGTATTCATTGATGGGGCTTTGAACGGAGAAAGGTTTGTTAATCTACTAAATGAAACGGTGTCAGAATACACAAACAACCTAAACGTCCATCAATACCAACGAATGTGGTACCAATTAGATGGCGCGCCAGCACACTCTGTAATAACAGCCAGGCAGTGGCTAAATGACACGTTTGGTGCACAATGGATTGGTAGATTTGGACCTCGTAGGTGGCCAGCAAGATCGCCAGACCTCACGCCACTCGATTTTTTTTCTGGGGATGCACCAAAGACGATGTGTACGCGGAGAACGTGGATTCGGTGGAACAATTACGCCATCGAATAATAAATGCGTTTGAGAAATTGAGGGAAATGGCTCTGAGTGACAATTTATTTTCAAATGTGCGGGAAAACATGAAACGCCGTTTAACTCTTTGCATCCGCCAACGCGGTGGTCTCATTGAAAATAAGAAAATTTAAAATAAAGACAAATAAAAGCAGTGATTAGTGATGATAGTTATAACCAATAGTAACAAGAGAGGGTGACATGATAAGTGTTTAGACTAAGCACCTCTGCTGTAGGTATCACTTGCGCCGCTCGCCGCCGCCGCCGCTCGGTTTCTTTGATTAAACGCCGTCAAAGAATCGGGCCGCTCACGAGTAGGTACAAAACGCGTTGCGCGGTTGCCAGCGCGTAAAGCGACGCGTTGCCGCTCCGAGTTAACGTAAGCCAGCTAGGTAAGTAATTTCATGAATGATTTTTTGCAAGGGTGATCCCAATTTTAGTTACTTTTTTATCATTTAGTTTGTTTGAAAAAATTTTTTTTTCAATTTACGAGTTATTTTAACCTATCAAAATTAATATGATTAATGGGCACTAGCCCTACACGTGTGTTAAATTAATGTCACCATTGTAGCGCCACGCTGTATATTATTTCTTGGTTGTTTATATTTTGCTGTTCAATCGTAGGACAATCAGCAGATTTTGTGTTGTTGGCCAAGCCACAATGAAGCCAAGAGAGGACAGCAGAATATAAACGAAACGATAATTGTAAGGTCGTTAAATAGACCATGTGTATCCTCATTGTTGTTTGTAGATTTATTACATCAAAATTAAATATACCAATTGTAATGTTCAAGAAAAAACAACACTGCTTGTTCCTTTAGAAATAACAGCGCGATAGTATAACTAAAAAATTGCAATTCATAACATTGTTTAAAGCATACATTATAAGTAGCGCAACCGCGCACCTGCTAGATATCTGGTTACAACATTGCAATGAAATGATGTATAAGCAAATTCTTTGTAACTTGCAATTCTGATAAACTTGTACTTAGTTTTAGTCATGTTATTTTTGTACTTGGAAATTATTGTGTAAAAAACCTTTTGTTTTTAAAAAAAGGGGAGGAATAGTGTAGGAGCGCTGACACATCGTTTTGTATTCATGATACGTGCAGCGCCCGGCAACAACCAGTTCGCCCGTATCCGCCATATACTATAGACGCGCTCCCAACCTGATTAGCTACTGATTTGTAATATTTCGTAACAGGTTTAATAAGTAAATTAACTATAGAGTTCCGCAGTCTTTCATTTCTCTCCGTACACACACAACCCAGACTCTATATACACGCACACAAAAAACTTGAAAAACATCGTCAGCGGGCCCCCATTCAACATCAGCATGTATATGGCGGGATTCCGCGTCTGCGATATAGTTATCCTTAGAACTAATATAGGAAGCGAAGACAAACAAACGTCGATCTTCGCACCACTGCCAAATGTCACAACTTCCAGAACTACGATGGGGGAATTGTATGCCACCCATCCTATTGATATAAGAGATTGCAATGGAATTGTCAATAGGTAAAAGTATTTCACAGTTACAATAATCACTCGCGAAGATTTTCAACCCAAAGAATGCTGCCATCAGTTCTAAATAGTGTGCTGAGTTAGACCATTGTCCGCTGGCCGTCTGGCCTACACAGCTGGCACCCCAACCAGTTCGAAACGCATCTGAGTATATTTCCAGTTTATAATCGATGGAGCGAGCTGGGGTGCAAGGGGTCCCATTATCATCTTGAAAAGACCCAAGCCAACCTCACCTGCCCGTGGTGCATCCCGCTGACCAACGAACGAGGCTCTGGCGCAACGTCCACCAACCCGCATTGGACTAGCGTGGTGGACTAAAGTCCAAATCCCCCTTTTATAAACTTTCAAACCATGACAGAACAACAAAACCTCAGGCCCCAAGTGCCCGGCAGCTCTGGAGAACCTCGTGACAATGACGGTAGTCAACAGGTTCTCAGAGCTCGGGGTGCTAAGAATCCCCGGGTGAGATCGATCCTCCGTCAACGAAATCAATCAGCTACGAAAATGGACTCCGATACTAACCTAAATATCTTGACTTACAATGTACGCACTTTAATGCGGGATGAACGACTACTAGAGTTAGAAAACGCTTTACAAGAAATAAAATGGGATGTTATAGGGTTATCGGAAGTGAGAAGAACGGGAGAGAATACAGAGGAAAGAAAAAATTCTATATTCTACCACTTTGGAGCCACCAGAGGACTTTATGGAATTGGCTTTTTGGTGGCTAAAAAGTGGAAGAACAATATCATAGAGTTCCTCGGATACTCGGAGAGGGTAGCAGTTCTCAAACTAAGCATCACAGACCAACATAGTTTAACCATTGTCCAAGCGTATGCGCCTACATCGTCACACAGCGATGACGAACTAGAAGAGTTTTATGATGTACTTAACAAAGCGTGCGAAGAAAATCGTAGCACCTGGAACGTCATTACTGGTGATTTTAATGCTAAGGTCGGGACGAAACAAGAGCTAGACAACCCAGAAGTTCTCGGTCCACATGGCCTTGGAAACAGAAACGATCGAGGAACTGCTCTCATCCAATTTGCGTTTGGACAAGGGTTCAGAATAATGAATAGTTTCTTCCCAAAAAAGCCACAGCGTCGATGGACATAGATCTCGCCAGATGGGAGAACAAAAAACGAAATCGATTTTGTGCTTTCTTACAGTCGTAATAATATAGTAAAAGATGTAAGTATTATTAATAAATTTAAATTTAGTTCAGATCATAGACCCGTACGCGCAAAGATTGTCCTTAAGGTAAAATTAAACCGTAAAGCTGTATTTAAAAACCGGATTAAGAAACTTAATAAAGATGTTCTGATAACTAATATGGATAAATTCAATTTGCAGTTGAAAAATTCATTTGATTTACTGCCGATTGATATACACCAAAGCCCTGAAACTCAATACGGTAACATTATAAAAAGTATTTCAACAGCCACAAAGAAAATTAAATGTCCAAGAACAAGCAACAATAAACTAAGCAGTAACACAATTTCATTAATAGACAATAGGGAAAAGTTAAAGGATAATCTATACATATAAAATTCAAAGTCCTGACTGACTGACTGACTGACTGATACATCAACGCACAGCCCAAACCGCTGGTCCTAGAGACATGAAATTTAGACAGTGTGTGTGTGTGTGTGTGTGTGTTTGTGAAGAGTAGATATCCACTAAGAAAGGGTTTTTTGAAATTCCACCCCTAATAGGGTGAAATAGGGTTTTTAATTTTATGTGAAACTTTTTATTCTCGGAGTCGATTGACTTGAAAATGTGTCTACATATATTTCAGTTAAAATGATGAGATACGTGTATCACAGTTTTCCAAAATAATCCCCCAATTTAAAATTCCATGTCCTGACTGGTTGACTGATATACCAACGCACAGCCCAAACCTCTGGTCCTAGAGACATGAAATTTGGAGATTGTACTCTTTGTAGAGAGTAAATATCCACTAAGAAAGGGTTTTTTGAAATTCCACCCCTAATAGGGTGAAATAGGGTTTTTAATTTTATGTGAAACTTTTTATTCTCGGAGTCGATTGACTTGAAAATGTGTCTACATATACTTCAGTTAAAATGATGAGATACGTGTATCACAGTTTTCCAAAATAATCCCCCAATTTAAAATTCCATGTCCTGACTGGTTGACTGATATACCAACGCACAGCCCAAACCTCTGGTCCTAGAGACATGAAATTTGGAGATTGTACTCTTTGTGGAGAGTAAATATCCACTAAGAAAGGGTTTTTTGAAATTCCACCCCTAATAGGGTGAAATAGGGTTTTTTAATTTTATGTGAAACTTTTTATTCTCGGAGTCGATTGACTTGAAAATGTGTCTACATATACTTCAGTTAAAATGATGAGATATGTGTATCACAGTTTTCCAAAATAATCCCCCAATTTAAAATTACATGTCCTGACTGGTTGACTGATATACCAACGCACAGCCCAAACCTCTGGTCCTAGAGACATGAAATTTGGAGATTGTACTCTTTGTGGAGAGTAAATATCCACTAAGAAAGGGTTTTTTGAAATTCCACCCCTAATAGGGTGAAATAGGGTTTTTAATTTTATGTGAAACTTTTTATTCTCGGAGTCGATTGACTTGAAAATGTGTCTACATATACTTCAGTTAAAATGATGAGATACGTGTATCACAGTTTTCCAAAATAATCCCCCAATTTAAAATTCCATGTCCTGACTGGTTGACTGATATACCAACGCACAGCCCAAACCGCGGGTCCCAGAGACATGAAAATTGGAGGGTGTATTCTTTGTGAAGAGTAAGTATCAGTTTTTCTAAATTCCTACCCCTTAGAGGGTGAAATGGGGTGTTGAATTTTCTTTGAAACTTTTTATTCTCAGGGTCGATTGACTTGAAAATTTGTGTACATACTCTTCAGATAAAATCCAGTAAATCCGATGTCCAATCTCAAACCAAGGTATCAATATTTCACGTATCTAATTTAATTGATATAAATTTAAAAAATAAAATAAAAAAAACTATGTATGTATTATAGATTTACACGATTACTTTTACATCGTTCTGGAGCCGAAACACAGTAACTCCACTCGAGTAATAGTTACTATTGGCAATGTTATTTTTTTTTTAAGACATCTATTAAAGAAGTTAGAAAATTATCACTTTTTTTCTGTCATTCGAGTTAAATCTTAGTAGGGACTTCCACTATTTCATTCGAAAACGCAATATCGTACGCGATCCGCTGGATAATGACGTAGCGCGGCACAGCTGTGAGTGAGGTCAATGGACGTCGGACGAATTTGATATCCGACTGCAAATAAGTAGGTTTCAGGTACGATTTAGGTTGGTGTAAGTTCATTTACCTCCATCATTTCTCGTTCGTATCAGAAGCACGTGTTTACCACTATCACATCTCTTCGTTAACGAGAGAAATTAATTGGCATTTAATTCACCACTCTCGCATCACGAAATCACTAGTTGGTACTCGTACCTATTCAACTAGACACCGACACGACGACAGTACGCTTGGGAGTTAGGCCTTGAATCGAGAGTCGACCTGTCGACCAATGAACCTACCTACCATAATATTGTGATTCATAAAATAATACTGCTTTTAACATTTCTTTTGCGGCAATGCTAGCGGCTGCTACAAAGGCAGGCAGTTCGCACAGAAAAACGAATCGTTTCGTCTGTCGAATAGAGTTCATTATTAGTTGCAGGTATCAGGAGGTATTGGAAGTATTAGGTTGGAATTAAGACCTTATTTTCATAACGTTAACCGTGTAATTCGGTTGTGCATCTTTGTAACAGTCAGGTCGGACACGAGGCAATCGGTTTCTCAGAATATTTTTTAGTAAACTGCGATTTACCTAGTTTGATAAAATTTCTAAATTTCACCGTTTACGGTTAAGAAATAAAGTCTAAATTCGCTTTTCGTGTTATTATTTGTATACCTATTTATCTATCGCGTTTGTATTTTTATTTATGTTGATGTACCTATCATAAAGAACGCGGCGCCGAACTATTGCTTGATTTAAATTTCGTTTATCTACATAACAGTTCAATAAACGGAAGACGTTGCATTGGAAGGCCTCCCACTAGGTGGACCGATGACCTGGTGAAGGTTGCAAGGATCCGCTGGATGCGAGTCGCACGGGACCAGTCAATGTGGCGACACTTGGCCTATGTCCAGCAGTGGACGTCTTTTGGCTGAAATGATGATGATGATGAGTTCAATAACTCAAATTTTTCCGTCATACTTTCTACGGGCTTAGGACCGTCGCGTCCGTTATACATTTTACGTATTTAAATACCTACCTACTTACTTACTTGTACACTTTTAATCTCAAGAAAAACAAATGCAGGCGCAGGCGTACCTACTTAAAAATTTGAGCTATTTACAAACATAATCAACGTAGGTATAACTAACTAAGGATATTAGATTTTTCACAATTTATACCTACTTCCCTGTATCGAAGCAACTGCTCAAAATGGAGTCCATTTCGCTCGATACACAAACGGGCACGTTTAATGAGATTGTCTTGCTAATGTGTCTCTGTCACTTTTCACAATATTAAACGCGTCCACAATCGCACTTCTTAACTCATCTCGAGTAGTATGCTCCTCGAAATAAACTAATCTTTTTATCACAGACCACAAATAAAAATCCAGTAGGGTTAAGTCAGGGCTCCTTGCGGGCCAAGCCACAGGGCCACCACGACCTATCCACTGCTCACCAAACTCACGGTTTAGATACGCACGCACTAAATTCGCATAATGAGCAGGGCATCCATCATGCTGATAGTACCTACATACCGCGTAAATATGCCAGAGGCACATCCTCTAGCAACTCCGGTATCAGGTGTGAACAGGATTCAGGATTCATCCGTCCACAGTATGTTGGCAGTGGCAGTTTCTATTAACCACTGACATAGGGCGATTCTCCTTGGCCCGTCACCTTCGTAAATAGCAGGCGCTGGAGGTGAAGGGAACTTGAGGGTCGGTGATTCCACGTGCGCGCAGTGAGTTCAGGTTTTCCGGCTGAGCATACAAGCGTCTAACCTCTTCCAAGTTATGGTGCGCCATCCCATAAAAATCCACCATTGCCCAATACTCCACATTGGAGTAGACATACTACTGCCGACTCATTAAACACGTAATTAGGTTCTGCGTGAGTGACCTAATACAGCGAAACGCGCGACAATACTAGGAAGAAAGGGCGAGCGGTCGCGTCGGCTAGACTGTGTAAGCGTGGGGTGGGGGCGTTGCTTGCGGATCATTCTGTCTGATCGATGAATGGATTTTTCAATGGGTACCGTTTGCATGTGTTGCCGATCATCGATACGTTACGTACGCACACTTATGCATTTACCGCAAGGAAGCGTTACTTCGAGTTCTCATCATTTAACAAAAAAAAACAATTAATTAAATTTTTCGTGATTTTTTTTATTGTTACTTTTTGAAAAAAATAGTCCCAATCGTTTCGAGTTCGATGATCGAGTTTGTGGCTTTCGGTTCCAGAACGACCTAAAAGTAACCGTGTATACATAGATTACTTATTATCCCAGAAGTAAGATTCTGTGGGCAATTCCCTAACTCCACGCGGGCGAAGCCGCGGGCATAAGCTAGTCTAGTAGAATATAATAAAATAGATAAATTGGTTAAAAGAAGTATAAGAAAAGACATAAGAGATTGTAACACCAACATGATCAAGTCAGCTTTGCTAAGTAACACCACCTTGAGAAATGCCAAACAGGGAATCACGAAGGGAAAAACTTGGATTTCTAATCTAACTGATGATAATGGGGTAAAACAAAGCAGTTCAAACAAAATTATCGACATAGCTACTAAATTCTACAAGAATCTTTACCAGACTCAACACAAACAACCAAGACACTTCGTTTATTATTGCCCTGACTCTGTCCATCCGATCAGTCCCTATGAAGTCCAAAGGGCTCTTCGCGAAATAAAATACAATAAAAGCCCTGGGATGGACGGCATAACAACAGAAGTTTTAAAGCTAGGGCGCAGTGTTCTTGTACCTCACATCACATCTTTTTTCAACACCATTTTACACTCCGGCCGTATTCCCTCTGAAATGTGTCACTCCAATATTATTTTATTACACAAGAAAGGAGACAAAGCTGACATCTCGAACTATCGACCTATAAGCCTCATCTCACATTTGTACAAACTATTTATTAAAGTAATAGAGAACCGTATCGGTCCTACCCTTGACCTTCACCAACCTCCCGAACAAGCTGGATTTCGTCCCCATTTCTCCACAACCGATCATCTTCATACCATCAACCAAGTAATAGAAAAGTTCTGCGAATTTAACATTCCTCTTTACCTAGCCTTTGTGGACTATGCCAAGGCATTCGACAGTATTGACCATCAGTCAGTTATTAATGCTTTGGAGTCCCAAAACGTAACGCACACCTACATTGAACTTATTGACATAATTTATCAAAACAGCTCTGCCAACATCAAGTTACATATTTCCGGTCCTAATTTCCACATACAAAAAGGTGTCAAACAAGGCGACCCACTCTCACCAAAGCTGTTCACAAGCGCATTGCAGGAGGTTTTTAACAAATTGCCTGATTCATGGCACTCACGAGGCGTAAATGTTAGCGGCCATCAGCTAACAAACCTCCGCTTTGCAGATGACATTGTGTTATTCTCCACATCAGCTTCAGAACTTCAAGAAATGCTCCAAGATCTGAGCATGGCAAGTCTTGAGGTTGGATTTTCTATGAACAGATCCAAAACCCAGGTCATGACCAACAGCACGAAACGTAGGGTCGAGGTAGACGAGCATGTGTTGCAATATGTCGATGAGTATACATACTTGGGCCAGATAGTGTCTTTTAAAAATAGACAGGACAAAGAAATCGATAGACGAGTCGAAAATGCTTGGAAGTCCTTCTGGGCCCTAAAAGAACATATGAAGGGAAGCCTTCCGATAACGCTGAAAAGGAAACTCATCGACATGTGCATCCTGCCCGTCCTAACCTACGGTGCACAAAGTTGGTCACTTACTGAACAACAGAAGTCCAAACTCAAGATTTGCCAGCGAGCAATGGAGCGCAGCATTTTAGGTGTTAAGCGGTCAGATCGCGTAAGAAACACTACCCTGTGCTCCATTACTCAAATAGCAGATGTTGGAGAAAAAACAGCCAAGCTGAAGTGGGAGTGGGCTGGCCACGTAGCACGAATGCGCCCGGAGAGATGGGCAAAGATCGTCACCCACTGGACGCCTGTCGGAGGAAATCGCCGTCGAGGTAGACCGCGGCGAAGGTGGTGTGACGATCTGATCTCGTTTGCGGGGCGAACATGGCCAGATATCGCACAGACCCGAGAGGTTTGGAAGGAGAAAGGGGAGGCCTTTGCCCAGCAGTGGGACACTCAAACAGGCTAAGAAAAAAAAAATAAAAAAAATCGCTGGAGCGAATATCATCATCATCATTCATCATTTCAGCCGAAAGACGTCCACTGCTGGACATAGGCCTCCCCCAAGTGTCGCCACATTGACCGGTCCCGTGCGTCTCGCATCCAGCGGATCCCTGCAACCTTTACGAGGTCATCGGTCCACCTAGTGGGAGGCCTTCCAACGCAGCGTCTTCCGGTTCGCGGTCGCCACTCCAGAACTTTTCGGCCCCATCGGCCATCCGTTCTGCGAGCAATGTGCCCTGCCCACTGCCACTTAAGTTTGGCTATTCTTCGGGCTACGTCGGTAACCTTGGTTCTCTTGCGGATCTCCTCATTTCTGATTTGATCACGCAAGGAAACTCCGAGCATAGCCCTCTCCATTGCCCTTTGGGTGACTTTCAGCCTTCTGATGAGGCCCATTGTGAGCGACCACGTTTCGGTCCCGTATGTAATCACTGGCAACACACACTGGTCATAGACTTTCGTCTTGAGACACTGCGGTAAGTTGGACGAGAAGATACCACGCAACTTCCCGAACGCTGCCCAGCCGAGTCGGATTCGACGATTGACCTCTTTCTCGAAGTTAGACCTACCTAACTGGACCGTTTGTCCCAGGTAGACATAATCGTCTACAACTTCGAGTGTAGAGTCTCCGATCTTGATAGGAGTGGGTGTTACATGGGCATTCAACATGACTTTGGTTTTGTCCATGTTCATTTTAAGACCCACTCTTTCGGAAGCTCTACTGAGGTCATCGAGCATTGTACTGAGGTCCTCCATGGTCTCAGTCATGACCACTATATCGTCGGCAAACCGAAGGTGAGAGATATACTCGCCATTGACGCTGATGCCTAGCCCTCCCCAGTCCAGAACCTTGAAGACATCCTCCAGCGCAGCGGTGAACAGTTTCGGAGATATGACGTCTCCCTGTCTCACACCTCGCTGCAGAAGGATAGGTTTCGAGGTCTGGTCCTGAAGTCGGACTGACATGGTGGCGTTTTTGTACAAACTCTTCAGCACCTCGATGTACCGATAGTCGATTTGGCACCGTTGGAGAGACTGCAGTACAGCCCAAGTCTCGATCGAATCGAAGGCTTTCTCGTAGTCCACAAACGCCAAGCAGAGAGGCAGGTTATATTCTTCGGTCTTCTGTATAACCTGGCGCAGCGTATGTATGTGGTCTACGGTGCTAAAGCCTTTTCGGAATCCGGCTTGTTCGGGAGGCTGAAAATCGTCAAACCTGCGCGCGAGACGATTCGTGATGACTCTTGAAAACAGCTTGTAGACATGGCTTAGAAGTGAGATGGGCCTATAGTTCTTCAGCCGGGCATTGTCGCCCTTTTTGAAGAAGAGTACCACCACACCCCTGCACCATGCCTGCGGCGTTTTCCCCTCGAGTATGACGGAATCAAACAGCTTCTGAAGGGTCTTAAGTACCGGTTTTCCACCTGCCTTCAGTAGTTCGGCCGTAATTCCGTCCTCACCCGGTGCCTTGTTGTTTTTAAGCTGTTTCAGAGCCATCCTAATCTCGTACAGGCTGACATCCGGAATGTCTTCGGAGCGAATAGGACTGGCGCAATTATCAATATTATTAAGCCACCAGTCTTTGCGTAAAGAAACAGGTAAATTCATGTATTGATTGTAATCATCTTATTGTTTCAAACTAAGAAACTTAGTTCCCTCGAATATTTTGTATATAGCCAGCCGTACTGCGTTGCTGGGCAAATTTATTTATTTATTTAAACTTCATGTACAATAGTGGTACATAGGCGGACTTAATGCCACAAGGCATTCTCTACCAGTCAACCTTTGGGTTAAATAAGAAAACATTGTGATCTATACATATAAAATTCAAAGTCCTGACTGACTGACTGACTGACTGACTGACTGACTGACTGACTGACTGACTTATATATCAACGCACAGCCCAAACCACTGGTCCTAGAGACATGAAATTTGGACAGTGTACTCTTTGTGAAAAGTAGGTATCTACTAAGAAAGGGTTTTTCGAAATACCACCCCTATTGACTTGAAAATATGTCTTCATATCATCATCATCATTTCAGCCGAAAGACGTCCACTGCTGGACATAGGCCTCCCCCAAGTGTCGCCACATTGACCGGTCCCGTGCGTCTCGCATCCAGCGGATCCCTGCCACCTTTACGAGGTCATCGGTCCACCTAGTGGGAGGCCTTCCAACGCAGCGTCTTCCAGTTCGCGGTCGCCACTCCAGAACTTTTCGGCCCCATCGACCATCCGTTCTGCGAGCAATGTGCCCTGCCCACTGCCACTTAAGTTTGGCTATTCTTCGGGCTACGTCGGTAACCTTGGTTCTCTTGCGGATCTCCTCATTTCTGATTTGATCACGCAAGGAAACTCCGAGCATAGCCCTCTCCATTGCCCTTTGGGTGACTTTCAGCCTTCTGATGAGGCCCATTGTGAGCGACCACGTTTCGGTCCCGTATGTAATCACTGGCAACACACACTGGTCATAGACTTTCGTCTTGAGACACTGCGGTAAGTTGGACGAGAAGATACCACGCAACTTCCCGAACGCTGCCCAGCCGAGTCGGATTCGACGATTGACCTCTTTCTCGAAGTTAGACCTACCTAACTGGACCGTTTGTCCCAGGTAGACATAATCGTCTACAACTTCGAGTGTAGAGTCTCCGATCTTGATAGGAGTGGGTGTTACATGGGCATTCAACATGACTTTGGTTTTGTCCATGTTCATTTTAAGACCCACTCTTTCGGAAGCTCTACTGAGGTCATCGAGCATTGTACTGAGGTCCTCCATGGTCTCAGCCATGACCACTATATCGTCGGCAAACCGAAGGTGAGAGATATACTCGCCATTGACGTTGATGCCTAGCCCTCTCCAGTCCAGAACCTTGAAGACATCCTCCAGTGCAGCGGTGAACAGTTTCGGAGATATGACGTCTCCCTGTCTCACACCTCGCTGCAGAAGGATAGGTTTCGAGGTCTGGTCCTGAAGTCGGACTGACATGGTGGCGTTTTTGTACAAACTCTTCAGCACCTCGATGTACCGATAGTCGATTTGGCACCGTTGGAGAGACTGCAGTACAGCCCAAGTCTCGATCGAATCGAAGGCTTTCTCGTAGTCCACAAACGCCAAGCAGAGAGGCAGGTTATACTCTTCGGTCTTCTGTATAACCTGGCGCAGCGTATGTATGTGGTCTACGGTGCTAAAGCCTTTTCGGAATCCGGCTTGTTCGGGAGGCTGAAAATCGTCAAACCTGCGCGCGAGACGATTCGTGATGACTCTTGAAAACAGCTTGTAGACATGGCTTAGAAGTGAGATGGGCCTATAGTTCTTCAGCCGGGCATTGTCGCCCTTTTTGAAGAAGAGTACCACCACACCCCTGCACCATGCCTGCGGCGGTTTCCCCTTGAGTATGACGGAATCAAACAGCTTCTGAAGGGTCTTAAGTACCGGTTTTCCACCTGCCTTCAGGAGTTCGGCCGTAATTCCGTCCTCACCCGGTGCCTTGTTGTTTTTAAGCTGTTTCAGAGCCATCCTAATCTCGTACAGGCTGACATCCGGAATGTCTTCGGTATAGTGTCGGGTCAGTCTAGCTCTTGGGTCGTTAGCTAGATTTGCAACAGGTTTACTGGTTGAAGTGTACAACTGCCCATAAAAACTCTCGATCTCCCTCAGCAGCTCCGGTTTGGCGGATACGATCCTGCCATCGTCGGTCTTCAGTTTCGTGAGCTGGCTGGTGTCTTCATATACTTCAGTTAAAATGATGAGATACGTGTTATCACAGTTTTTCCAAAATCATCCCCCAATTTAAAATTCCATGTCCTGACTGGCTGACTGATATACCAACGCACAGCCCAAACCGCTGGTCCTAGAGACATGAAATTTAGAGAATGTATTTTTTGTGGAGAGTAAATATCCACTAAGAAAGGGTTTTTTTGAAATTCCACCCCTAATAGGGTGAAATGAGGTGTTGAATTTTCTATGAAACTTTTTATTCCCTGAGTCGATTGACTTGAAAATGTGTCTACATATACTTCAGTTAAAATGATGAGATACGTGTATCACAGTTTTTCCAAAATCATCCCCCAATTTAAAATTCAATGTCCTGACTGGCTGACTGATACATCAACGCACAGCCCAAACCACTGGTCCTAGAGACATGAAATTTGGACAGTGTACTCTTTGTGAAGAGTAAGTAGCCACTAAGAAAGGGTTTTTTGAAATTCCACCCCTAATAGGGTGAAATGGGGTTTTGAATTTTATGTGAAACTTTTTATTCTCGGAGTCGATTGACTTGAAACTGTGTCTACATATACTTCAGTTAAAATGATGAGATACGTGTATCATAGTTTTTCCAAAATCATCCCCCAATTTAAAATTCCATGTCCTGACTGGCTGACTGATATACCAACGCACAGCATAAACCGCGGGTCCCAGAGATATAAAAATTGGAGGGTGTATTCTTTATGAAGAGTAAGTATCAGTTTTTCGAAATTCTTATCCCTTAGAGGGTGAAATGGGGTGTTGAATTTTCTGTGAAACTTTTTACTCTCGGGGTCGATTGACTTGAAAATTTGTGTACATACTCTTTAGGTAAAATCCAGTAAATCCGATGTCCAATCTCAAACCAAGGTATCAATATTTCACGTATCTAATTTAATTGATAGAAGTTTAAACTAATAATTGCAAGTTAGTATATGAATAGAAGCAAGTATATGTAATTCTTTGTATGTATTATAGATAGATACATAGATTACTTATTATCCCAGAAGTAAGATCCCGTGGGAAATTCCCTAACTCCACGCGGGCGAAACCGCGGGCACAAGCTAGTAGGGTATAAAATAAATACATAAAAATAACTTCTTGCTTTCGAAAACTTATTTAAGCACTTGAAAGCTCAGGACGGCCTTCATCAGAATTATTCATCGTGCAGCATGGGTATGTGGGTAGTCCAAGTAGGGTAATTAATTGAATTAAAAGCGTTGTCTTGGAACTTTATCGACTTTACTTGAAATAAAACTAAAATTACGTGACAATTATCACTTAAGCTCTAATTAACACTCAATCACTTGAAGAACTATTTTGATTAAGACGATGGATAGCGATTCGTCGAAAACGTGGTGCGCTTGCGACCGCTCTATAGCATCTGCCGTACCAAGATGGCCGCCCCGCTACCATCGACTCGACGCTCCGCTGGAGTGACAGTGACAAGCTGACACTAGCATCCTTGTGTGCGCCGACACGGCCAGACTGACATACGACCGTCCTCGGGCGTTATTGTATTCCTGGAACAAACAATGCCTAATCACCAAGACGTCCGCTCGTCCATCCTGCTACAGGACTTCATATGGATTTTCGATTGTACCGTCAAACACAGAGTCAATCACAATTAGACATTGAAATTAACAAGTACATCCCTTCAACCAGCCCCATAATGGATCTGGCCCGGACGATACTGTCCCCATCGACTTCTCAACCAACAGCAACACATCTGGACCGGACGAGTGCATCCCTTCAACCAACCCTCTATTGGGTGTGGCCCGGACGACACTGTCCCTCCGACCAGGATAGACTATAAGGATATTACTTTTGGATCGGACGAGTGCATCCCTTCAACCAACCCCACTGGGTATGGCCCGGACGACACTGTCTCTCCGACCAGGATAGACTATAAGGGTATAACTTCTAGATCAGACGAGTGCATCCCTTCAACCAACCTCACTGGGTGTGTGGCTCGGACGACACTCTCCTTTCGGCCAGACAATTCTGGATTGAATAATGCTTACAATAACCAACAGACTCATGCAAGAAATAAAACATACCTATGATTGCGGAATATCCTGTTCATCCCTAATTTCGATTTCGGCGTCTACATCCCATGTCTCAGGATCAGAGTGTGCACTGAGAGTGTCTTAATTACCGGTAATAGTAGAAGAGCCGGCGGTTATAGTGTCAGAGCATGCAGTCAAGGTGTCACTGTGATTCGTGGATAACCAGTCATTCCCAGCATCTGCATCTTCTGGCGCCGACTCGGCCTCATCATAATTCAAAAGGTTAGAAGCGATTTCGAGCAAACCTTCGTGTCCGTGAGGTACTGAGCGTAAATTCTCGTGGGCATACTTATAAATTCGATGAGAACTACCTAATCTTTTTAATTCGTACCGATCGTTATTTAGTACCGCCGTTATAACAAATGGACCCTTATACTTTCTGTCCAATTTTGTCTGGTTTCGTTCACTGCTTTTGAGGAAAACGTAATCACCTTTTGAAAAAGCTTTAATTTTTGCACGGCCTTGATTAAATTGTTTAATTTCGTTTTCTGCTGCCTTTTGGACATTAGCAGATGCGTCATTCCTCACAACATCGAGGTTAAGACGTTCTGGTTGACCTTGGGCTTCTGAGTTTAGCTTCGACATACCTAACGACTGAGCACGAATACCTAACAGGGGGAATCTGTAGGGGAATACTTGGTTACGGATGATCGGGTGCTGTTAAGCGCGAGTTGAATATTTCCTATTTCATCTCGCCACGTCTTATTCGGGTCGTTTTCAACAATGGTTAATAGGCTTTTGAGGGTCCGCATAACCCTCTCGACCTGGCCATTAGCCCGGCTAGAGCCAGTCGCAATTAAATGGAGATCTATCTTATGTTCGCCGCAAAAATTCTTAAAATCGGAACTTACGTAGCAACGACCCTGATCTGCTATGATCCGTTTAGGCGCACCAAAAAGATAGACTGCTTTCTGCAACGCGTGTACCACGCTCCTAGCATCAAGAGAAGCAGTATGCTCTAGTAAAATGTACTTAGTAAAACCGTCGAAAATAACCGAACAGTATTCTTTTCGATCACTTTTCCCGCTAAGCTTTCCTGTAAAATCAATATGTATTATGTGTCATGGTACCGAAACTTTGGGGATCGGGTGAAGCTGAACGGGTTGAGCTCCAGATGGACCCTTTGATGCTTTGCAAATAATGCACGAGTCGATAAATTTACGCTCGCATTTTGACATTTCGGGGAACCAATACTGCTCATAGAGTTCACCTAAAGTTTTATCCTTTCCTAAATGTTGTAACTCATTATGAACATGGTTTATTAGTGTCCAAATTAAAGAACGGGGAACTACTGGCAACCAGGATACTGTTTTATTACGAACGATTTTCCTAAATAGGATACTATCTCTTACATCATACGTTTGAGCTACAGTATCGGGGAAACTATTGCTGTCGTGCTTTGAGATAAGGTCTTGTATTTCGTTATCACGCTTTTGTTCGACCGAAAGCCAATCGTGATAATTCGACATACTGAACTTGCTGTGTCATCGGGCTCCCGTAGGCTCTACCACCGTCATTAAAATCAGGAAGAGTATTACGCGAGAAATAATCCGCGTGCTCCATTCCGCGACCTTCACGATAGATAATATCGCAGTCATAAGCTTGTAAGATAGCCCACCACCTGTGGACGCGAGGAGTGAGATCTTTTTTTGATTTGGATGCCTTGAGCGAATTACAATCCGTATATTACTATTAATACTAACGGGATATTTACCATGTTTTGTGTTTGTTTTGTGTGTTTTTTATCCGTGATCATGGTGCTTGCAACAGCGCCGAAATATCGGAAACTCATAACAAACAGTAAACATGGTAAATATCCCGTTAGTATTAATAGTAATATTAGTGACCATGATAGTTTAAAATCTTATATTACAATCCGTATAGACCTCGAAATGACGACTGTAAAGATAATGGTGAAAGTGCTCGACCGCTCGTCCAACTGCCAACGTCTCCAGTTCGTACGAGTGGTATCGAGACTCAACATCCGAGGTTCGACGACTATAATACGGTGTATTATCTATCCATTGTATGAGAATCGCTCCGTATCCATCAGAGCTAGCATCGGTGTGCAACTCTACCGGCAATTTCGGGTCAAAAATAATTAAAACTGGCTCAGATGTGAGTATGCGTACTATGTCGTTCCGTATTTCTTCATGCTTTTGAGCCCATGTAATAGGTCTTCTTAGCTTTGTTAGAGGGTATAATGGTCCCACAATACGTGTGAAATTAGGAATGAATTTTCTAAAATACGAGGCTAACCCCAGGAACTGTCGAACCTGAGTAGCAGTTTTTGGTTGAGGGCCCATCTACCAATGCTTGTATTTTCCGAGAGTTAGGTCTTACCTCGCCCGTGTGACTGTCTGTCACGTACTCCTAATTATTAAGCAAATATCTTAGTCTTGATTCATATTTCAAAAATCATCACACGGTCTGGGCCACTTACAAACACATAAAACTTCTATTTTATGGCTTGACAGGCTGACAAGTTACCGTAATTAATAACGAAGTGTCCTTTCTTCCTTTGTATTGTAAAACAATATTGCATCACTTGGAAACGCAATAAATAACTTTACTTAATGGGACAGGCTGACAGGCCGAATGTTAAAATATAAAAATATCTGATTTCTAAACGCATTTCTGAATACTTGTGCAACATCTGGTTACAATTTACCCCGGTCTTGGGCGCCCGCTAAAACAATTGAGACGGTTGTACAAAAAAACAGCACCTAATCAATTCAGGTAAGGCGACCCAAGCGTGATGTGTGAAGAAAGGCCAAGGGCTGACGAAGGGTGGTGGACTCCAGGCAGTTGGTCTCAAATCGCGGAAGGGTCCACACGTTGAGTCGAGCTAAGTCAGGGAATCGAAAACGGTAAAAACGGTTAAAGAGCTAGGACGTCCTAGGTTAGGTTCGGAAGGTTAGCGTAATCTTGGTACCAAGATGGACATGTCCCAGAGGGCTGTCGTAAGAGAGCGATTAGTACTTTATAAGTTAAATATAAGTAGTAGTAATAAGTCTAGTTAAAGTAAGTGTCGAGGCGCGGGAGAAGACAAGCTGTGGCAGTGGCGAAACTGGTAATGTGTGCAGTACTCGGTATGTTAGTTGAAGACTAATCCTCTTCAATGAACAATGAATACGTGGTAAGTGTTAACTATAATTAACTCCTTGTTTAAGTAGCAGTTTGGTGGTAACGCAGACGAGCGAATTAATAATAATTTATTTCAGCGAGACGAAGCAGCCGCTGTATCATCACAATGTATTCTATTATCTCATGTGTTATGTTCCACCTCCTAATCCGAACCTTGGCACATATTCGTGTTCAAGTAGCAGTTTGGTGGTAACGCAGACGAGCGAATTAATAATTATTTATTTCAGCGAGACGGAGCAGCCGCTGTATCATCACAATGTATACTATTATCTCATGTGCTATGTTCCACCTCCTAATCCGAACCTTGGCTCATATTCGTCATCTACATTTGGTATAGGGAACGGAGAACGCCTTTCGCTACACTATACACACATCCCATGCATACGACATGTACACTATACACCAACACACCCGACTATTGACGAATGTTGACTTTCATCTGACTCACCACAAATGAAAGGCAGAACCGTAATAATCACGGATTGATTCAAACAAGTTATATTGCTCTGTAATATAATGCAGACTTGTACTTGTGGCACAAATCCACCAAACGCTGCTGATTAATACTGCTTCCTGTAAAGGTCTAGCTCAGAAACATTGCGTAGAGATTGTTGGCGCACATTTCAGGGAGCGGGGGTAGGCTTCACCAAGTATCCTGAACTGAATGGATAGCTACGTTCTTAGGAACGCTAGTGACTGTGTCTCGTTAAAACAAACCCCGGCTGCCACAGGCCTATTACTGAATCGACACTATTTAGCGAGACACGCAACTACGACATGGGGCAGAGTAAAGAAATGTGAAGTGACGAAGGAATTACCACTTCGGCGTCCACCAATAACAGTCGCAATATGTTCTGCTACAGACTGAGTCTACGGTACGCTTGTGCAAATTGTGTTATAATATAGTAATTGGGGTAATCTGCCGTAAGGGTGTTATTAACGTGAGTACGCGTATAAGTAGAAATACTAGAAACCTGTCTTTCTCAATGGCAGTGGCCTCACAACCCACTGCCTTAGGATTGGGAAGGACATGTAGATAGAGCTTACGGAACGTGACCTGTTAGAGTTCGTAGCAGTGTCCTCAGCAGGACTATGCACTTAGGTCTAACAGTACACGTACGCCGAGCAAACGTTGTGAAACGGTTCCATGTTGTAACATGGAATCGTTTGCGTTTGCGAATCGGCATCTAGTATTTTGGAATCAAATAAATTAACGTAACGAATAAATAAATAATTTCTTAAGCGCAAGCGTAACGTTTCCTTTACTAAACATTTCATTATATATCGTGTTTGCGCCCTCTTGTCTTACTAGCTTCATACTTTATTATTGATTTAGTTTTATAAGATTTGTTACTATTCATGCAGTCTTAACTGTGAGCCCCCAATATTAACTTCACCTAGTACCCCTCCCAGTCCCCTAGCTTCTAAAGTCAGGACAGGGCTGGAGGTCAGTTCTTTTAGTCGGTGGGGAGATGACCAGTTTGGTGACGAGTCTTACAAGGCCGAGTGGATGGCGGGGCCCGGCCTCTCCTCCTTCGGGAGGAGCCGACATTAACACCAATATGTACATGAATTAGGAAAAACGAAAATTTTATCAGCCTAGGGTAATTTACGAACAGTCACACCAGATTGAAGGGAATATCCTAGATATTCTATTCTTTGGGTCATAAATTTACATTTTTGGAGGTTGAATGTCTAGCCTCCGTTAAGGCACTTAAACTATCATCTAGACGCTGCAAACCTTCAGTGATGCCAGCCGAGTAGCACAAGACATCATCCATATAAATGAGTGGTTTGTATTTTAAGTGATTCAAAGCCTTAGTTATACATCTCTGATATACTGAGGGAGCGTTTCGCAACCCGAAGGGCATAGCAAGATACTCGTATTGCCCCTCAGATGTAACGAATGCGGTCTTTTCTATGGAATAAGGGTGCATCAAAATTTGGTGGAACCCTGACGCCATATCGAGGGAGGAAAAATAGTTAGCCCCAGCAAGCTGATCTATCTGCTCCTCAATACGTGGCAGAGGGTAGTGTTCGGGTCGCGTATTGGAATTTAATTCTCGATAGTCCACACACATCCTATACGAGTTGTCCTTTTTCTCAACTAATAGTATTGGACTAACAAACGGGGAAGAGCTTTCGCGAATCAAAATCAAAATCAAAGCATTTATTTCAAATAGGCCAGTTACAGGTACTTTTGAATTGTCGAAACAAAGACAACAATACTGCCGTCCACTAACTAAAAGGCAGCTAAGTGCAAAAACTATTTTTCGAAAAAACGGGAAAATAAGTGGGAATTGATGTCTCTTGAAAAGTATGATACCTAGGAACAAGGATGCAAGTTATATATGTAGGCATAGACTTTGTGCACAATATGTGATATATTTCATTCATTTATATTTATTATATTTTATTTAAATTCGTTTACTAACTTTTAACTAAGCAATTATTTTCATTTTTACATAATATACTGCACTTTAAGGCCGCTAACCATACCTTAACTGCTTTATAGCAAAGCAATTTATTGTAGCCGCCACGTCTTATACTTACAGTAAAAGTTATAAAAATATAATTAGTTAAAAAGCAGTTAAAGGATTTTAACAGCCTTACAGCCTAGTCGCTAACACTTGAAAGACTAACTTTGCTTACTTAGAAAGCAGTTATGGGATTTAAAATGCTTTTAAGCTCAGTATTGTAAAACATATTTTTATACTGGTTCTCCTATTGTTTAACTAGAAGGCAGTTAAAAACATCTCGCTCGCAATTAAACTGCCTTTTAAGTAAGCACTTCCGCGTAAAAAGTTGAGAAGTTAAACACTATTTTATGAAAATCAGAACTTTATTCATTAAAAAAGAAAAGACAATCAGAACTTATCAAATAGCTAATTATTAATTGAACGATATAAAATAAAAACCAAGTTTAATCAAACTTTTACAAATCTTATTCAATAATGAGATCATAATTACCTACATCTTTAATAATAATCATTATTCGTGAAACCATAGGACAAATTATATTATAATTATTTTGTAAAAATACCCAAAACATGTAAGTATTGCTTTTGAAAGCCTTACGGCACAGTCATGACACACATTGGTTTCAAATTCTTATGCACTTATGAAATAAACGTATTACAATCAGAGATCAATAATTGCAAAGTTGAAATAATGTAATTGTTCGTAACACATAATGTCATAATCAATTAAATATTAGACTTTATCTAAAAAAATATAAATTTGGCCATTTTTATGCTTAAATACTAATTAAAAACTTTAAAAAAATTAGCAAATCAGATTAGGTAAATAAGCAATTATACCTAGTAACACTCGTGTGTCAAAATTAAGAAATAAAGTAAACAAAAATATTTAATAAAATATAAAAGACTATTCAAAATGTATAAGATTATTCTAAAGGCACTTTTTCAGTCTTTATGTTTCTAAAGTTACGTTCCTTTTGTTTTCCGTTACGTTTTCGAAACAGATACCTACAACAACAATTACGATGAACTTAGAAACAGTAGCTTTAAAAGCCTTTTGCAATACGTAGTACATATTGAAAACTAGCAGCACGCGTTTTACCTGTGCAGGTAAAATGTGTAGAAAAATGTATGGTAACAAAAACAGGTATTTATAAAGTTAGATAAATTAAAAACCATTCTTTCGTTTTTGCTTAAAAGAGTTACAAACAGTCAAACACACTTTCGCATTTATAATAATATTACAAATAACTATTTATTACAATAAATGAAATAATAATGTCAGTTTACCTTTTGTTTTTTTTTTTTTAACGTGGTAAAATCATCAAATGAGTCCTCCCACCCAGGGCAGAGCGGGAGGGACTGTCAGACTTGTACTGACTAAAATCCACGGTGTCCTTCAGTAGCCCTTTATGTTCCAGGGTCACGGTAATTCTATGAGTTCCGCGACCCCGGCAGGCTTTGGCCCTCTAGAGGGGGGCCCCGTCATTATGCTGACACTTTTTGAGGCGCGCGTGGAACACAACGCGCCGTCGACCCGGGCATGGTCCATGGTCGGACAGTGAGTCGCCCATTACTCGCTGCCCGCGACTACGGTGGCCGGAGATCGTCTGCCGACGTCCGGCGCCGTGGGCGTCCACCACTGCGGCTGGTGTGGAGGGAGGATGCTGTCCTCTCCCTCACGCGGCCCGCCTCCTCCTTCGCGAGCATGACTGCTTCGCAGAAGGAGGCGACCGCTTCCCACTCCGTCTCGCCCCGCAGCATGGCCTCGACCAATACCGGGCGCAAGAGGTCTCCGCCTATCGCCGCCGGTGCTCTGCCCAAGTGGGGCAGTCCTGCACCGTATGCTCCACCGTGTCCTCCGGGCGGTCCTTGCAGTGGTGACACCCAGATGTCAGCTTACCTTTGCCTATTTTGCGCCATTCTCGTAATTGTGGCGCCAAACAGCAAGAGACGCGCTGCACCCGCGTCCGTCCGCTGCGAGCTCCCGCAGTGAAGGAATTCACAAGCGTTTTACTGCTATTTATGCCCGTTTTCACCGACATCCCCTAAGTTTATGGGATCCCCTAAGCATGGATAGGGGGCCGATAGGGGATGATTTCTGTTTCACCAGCATTTAGGGGTCAGTTAAACGTTAAAAGGTCCCCTAAATTTAGGTGGTCGAAATTTGGGCCCATAAACCGGCACATACGTAAGTGATCTCTCAAAAAGCGAAGATGGATTCTAAATTCAATGAACTTTTTGAAACTGTTTCTACAATATTCAACGTTATAAACGTAAATTACAGCCGTAGACCAAAAATATATCGGAAACGACCAAATTACATCGATATTTTTGATGAAACTGAGTTTTACCGGAGGTATAGGTTAAGTAAATCTTCAGTGTTATATTTGTTGGAAAAGATTAAACACGCCTTAGAATTTCCTGATAATAGGTGAGTACTTTTTACATTAAAGTTTTTATAAGTCCCTTGCCCTTAAAATAAATTAAACCTCGTGGTACTTTTTCATGGTAACATGGTATTTTTTCGACGATACTTTATATAAAAGCTATACCTACCTACCATACACTTGTTAGGCTGGTACCTAATTACCTATTATTAATGAATGCTGTCCGTATGGTACCTACAATAAAATTAAAGCAATTTTTTTTTTAGAATTAATTCCGTATCTCCAACAAATCAGTTATTGATAGCATTGAGGTTTTATGCTACGGGTAACCATTTGTTGGCCGTGGCAGACATGGGTGGGATCAGTGTGGCTACTTGCAGTCGAATAATAAAAAGAGTGTCTGCAGCAATAGTTACTCTACGTCCGGAGTTTATCAAGTTTCCTGAAACCAATGAGGAACAAGAAAAAGTGAAGATGGGATTTTATAATATTGCAAGGTTCCCTAATGTTATCGGATGCATTGATTGTACACATGTGAAAATACAATCACCAGGTGAAAATACAACATCTTTTATAAATTAGTTTAAATATTTGTTGAAATTATGAAGTGACGAATGATACATAAAATCCGCCCCTAAGACGACCCGCTGACCAATAAAATGTATGTATTTTTAAGGTGGAGATGATTCAGAGCTCTTTAGAAATAGGAAGGGGTACATGTCCATAAATGTACAAACAGTAGCATCAGCCAACTTGTTAATAAGAGATGTTGTGGCTCGTTGGCCAGATTCAACACATGACTCAGCTATTTATCAAAATAGCAACACTTTTTTTTTTTTTTTTTTTAACGTGGTAAAATCATCAAATGAGTCCTCCCACCCAGGGCAGAGCGGGAGGGACTGTCAGACTTGTACTGACTAAAATCCACGGTGTCCTTCAGTAGCCCTTTATGTTCCAGGGTCACGGTAATTCTATGAGTCCCGCGATCCCGGCAGACTTTGGCCCTCTAGAGGGGGGCCCCGTCATTATGCTGACACTTTTTGAGGCGCGCGTGGAACACAACGCGCCGTCGACCCGGGCATGGTCCATGATCGGACAGCGAGTCGCCCATTACTCGCCGCCCGCATGCCCGCGCCTACGGTGGCCGGAGATCGTCTGCCGACGTCCGGCGCCGTGAGCGTCTACCACTGCGGCTGGTGTGGAGGGAGGACGCTGTCCTCTCCCTCACGCGGCCCGCCTCCTCCTTCGCGAGCATGACTGCTTCGCAGAAGGAGGCGACCGCTTCCCACTCCGTCTCGCCCCGCAGCATGGCCTCGACCAATGCCGGGCGCGAGAGCTCTCCGCCTATCGCCACCTTCAGGACACGGCGGTGCTCTGCCCAAGCGGGGCAGTCCTGCACCGTATGCTCCACCGTGTCCTCCGGGCGGTCCTCGCAGTGGTGACACCCAGGCGTTTCCTCCTTCCCCATCTGACACAGGTACCTCCCGAAACTTCCGTGTCCGGTGAGGACCTGCGTCACGCGGTAGGTCAGGACGCCGTGACGCCTATCCAGCCACTCCTCAAAGAGGGGTCTTACCGCCGCGATTGCGGCGTGCCCGAAATAGCAACACTTTCAGAAGATTTGAAAGAGGAGACTATTCTGACAGCTATTTACTGGGTGACAGCGGATACCCATTGAAGGTAAATAGTTAATACTACAAATTAATCCTCCTTCGGGAACATCGGGTTAAAATATATAGCTTCAAGTGAGAGGTTATCCTGCCAGTTTGTTAATTTTAGAGTAGGTAACAGTCACACATTATGTCTAGAATAGTATGATAGCTATCTATAGAAATAAAACAAGTTACTATTTCGGTATCATAGTTTGTATATATTTTTTTCATTACAATTTCTCTTATTTCTAATCGCCTTTCGGCACACTAAATAAATTCTTCAGATTGAAGTGTCCACCTGTAAAGTTTAAGTAATGTTAATCTATACATCTATACATATAAAATTCAAAGTCCTGACTGACTGACTGACTAACTGACTTATATATCAACGCACAGCCCAAACCACTGGTCCTAGAGACATCAAATTTGAACAGTGTACTCTTTGTGAAGAGTAGGTATCCACTAAGAAAGGGTTTTTCGAAATTTCATCCCTAAGAGGGTGAAATGGGGTGTTGAATTTTCTATGAAACTTTTTATTCTCTGAGTCGATTGACTTGAAATTGTGTCTACATATACTTCAGTTAAAATGATGAGATACGTGTATCACAGTTTTTTCAAAATCATCCCCCAATTTAAAATTCAATGTCCTGACTGGCTGACTGATATATCAACGCACAGCCCAAACCACTGGTCCTAGAGACATGAAATTTGGACAGTGTACTCTTTGTGGAGAGTAGGTATCCACTAAGAAAGGGTTTTTGAAATTCCACCCCTAAGAGGGTGAAATGGGGTGTTGAATTTTCTATGTAACTTTTTATTCTCTGAGTCGATTGACTTGAAATTGTGTCTACATATACTTCAGTTAAAATGATGAGATACGTGTATCACAGTTTTTCCAAAATCATCCCCCAATTTAAAATTCAATGTCCTGACTGGCTGACTGATACATCAACGCACAGCCCAAAGCACTGGTCCTAGAGACATGAAATTTGGACAGTGTACTCTTTGTGAAGAGTAAGTATCCATTAAGAAAGGGTTTTTCGAAATTTCACCCCTAAGAGGGTGAAATGGGGTGTTGAATTTTCTATGAAACTTTTTATTCTCTGAGTCGATTGACTTGAAATTATGTTTACATATACTTCAGTTAAAATGATGAGATACGTGTATCACAGTTTTTTCAAAATCATCCCCCAATTTAAAATTCAATGTCCTGACTGGCTGACTGATACATCAACGCACAGCCCAAACCACTGGTCCTAGAGACATGAAATTTGGACAGTGTACTCTTTGTGGAGAGTAGGTAACCACTAAGAAAGGGTTTTTCGAAATTCTACCCCTAAGAGGGTGAAATGGGGTGTTGAATTTTCTATGTAACTTTTTATTCTCTGAGTCGATTGACTTGAAATTGTGTCTACATATACTTCAGTTAAAATGATGAGATACGTGTACCACAGTTTTTCCAAAATCATCCCCTATTTAAAATTCAATGTCCTGACTGGCTGACTGATACATCAACGCACAGCCCAAACCACTGGTCCTAGAGACATGAAATTTGGACAGTGTACTCTTTGTGGAGAGTAAGTATCCAATAAGAAAGGGTTTTTCGAAATTTCACCCCTAAGAGGGTGAAATGGGGTGTTGAATTTTCTATGTAACTTTTTATTCTCTGAGTCGATTGACTTGATATTGTGTCTACATATACTTCAATTAAAATGATGACATACGTGTATCACAGTTTTTCCAAAATCATCCCCCAATTTTAAATTCAATGTCCTGACTGGCCGACTGATATCAACGCACAGCCCAAACCGCTGGTTCTAGAGACATGAAATTTGGACAGTGTACTCTTTGTGAAGAGTAAGTATCCACTAAGAAAGGGTTTTTGAAATTCCACCCCTGAGAGGGTGAAATGGGGTGTTGAATTTTCTGTGAAACTCTCTCGGGGTCGATTGACTTGAAAATGTGTCTACATATACTTCAGTTAAAATGATGAGATACGTGTATCACAAAATCATCCCCCCAATTTAAAATTCCATGTCCTGACTGGCTGACTGATATACCAACGCACAGCCCAAACCGCGGGTCCCAGAGAATAATTGCAAGTTATAAGCAAGTACATGTCAATCTATGTATGTATTATATATATAGATACATAGATTACTTATTATTCCAGAAGTAAGATCCCGTGGGCAATTCCCTAACTCCACGCGGGCGAAGCCGCGGGCATAAGCTAGTTACCAATAAAGCATCAGTTATAAATTTTTTTTTCAGCCTCATCTTTTGACTCCATATTTGAATCCCACAACAAGAGGACAGCAAAAATACAATGAGGCTCAAATAAAAACTAGGAATGTGGTGGAAAGGCAGTATGGAGTCTTAAAACGACGTTTTCCTGTCTTAGCCATTGGTATAAGATTAGACTTAAAAAATGCTATCTATGTAATTATTGCTTGCTGTGTCTTACACAACATGTGTATTTTAAGAAATGAAGAGGAACCAGTGAACGAAAACATTGTTCTTAATATAGAAGAACTTATTTCAAATAGGCAAATAACTAATTTCACATCGAACATTACATCCCAGAATACATACGGGCTTCGAAGAATACAAATTACAAATTATTTTGATAACTTGTAACATGTTATAAAATAATTGTTACAAGTAATGAACTATTCTGGTAATTAAATAAATGTTTTTTTATGACAAGACATACCTTTTATTTGATTTAATACTTCTTTTTTTATTTCTAGGTCTGTTTTTGCTGATTCTAATTGAACAGCATACAGGTTTCTCTTAAATTCAATTTCTTCTTCGAGCAATTTCTTTTTTAAATCTTCAATGTTAATTTTTATGTTATTTACCCCTTGAAAACCTGAACATAAGGTGGCCACAACTTCTGCCTGTGATGGTTGGTTTTGTTCTTTAAGTAAAGGCCTACGCCTTTTCCAAAGAGGAGTTGTGATACTTGGAGTGTTTACTTCTGTGTCTTCATTTTCTTTTAAGTCATTTAATGACTCCTGAAAATTAAAATCAGCATCCAAGAATATTGTCTGCGATTCTTCATTGGCTACTTCTAAATCTGTAGTTGGTATGGTGATGATTGCATCTGAGTCCAAAACATCAGCAATACCACTGCAGCCTCGACCCATTAAATCGCAGACTTGTTCTAGAATAGGGTCTGTTTTACTGGTTGATGGTCCTCCACCCGTTCCAGTCGAGCAACTCCTGTTTCTCGAGTTATATATTTTTGCTTCACTCTTCATTTTCTCCCAGACTCTTATTAATGCATCTTTACTCCTAAAATAAAAAATAAATATATATATAGTTTCAAACGTGGTAAAAATATTCAGATTGATAAATAATGGCATGTTGGTTTATATCTAATGTTGACTAACTTGTACATGTTTCCTGTTGAATTATATTGGTTACACAGCTTTATCCAAGCTGCGTTCTTGGCTTGATTGGTGATACCGTCTGTTCTTTTATTCAGAATAACATTTCTGTAGGCATGCACCAATTTCACCAACTTGTCTTTCTCATCCATTGTGAAATTTTGGCTACGCTTCCTCTTTTCTGCCATTATTTCACCGTAACGATCGACAGTTTTCAAAGCAAAAGCCCCTAAGACGACTCACTGACCAAAGATTTATTAAATATGGAAAAAAGGCAATTCCGATAATCCTCTAAAAAATAACACGCGACGCTGAACTCTCACAACAAACATTTTCAAACCTTTCGAAATACGAATGACATAAGTGTCAAAAACAAAATAATATGACCACAGATAAAAAGCAAGGTTTCGTAATGTACGCACAGAGTAAATTTGCAAAAAAATTTGAAATTAATTAAAAATGTGAATGAAATTATATTTGATACTGCTATCAGCACATAATTTATTAATAACTGTATCCATTTAGGTTTATATTTAAGAGAAATTGATAAAAAACTGTCAAGTTTCAAGATATCGATAAGTTTAAAAACGAATCAGTCACTATTATCGAAAACAAAACGTCACATAGTTATGTGTCCCCTAGCTAAGTGATAGAAATGATGGTGAAACGAAATTTTATTTAGGGGTTAGTTTAGGGGAGCTTTTAAGCTAAGGGTCCCATACGTAGGTGATAGTATAGGGGATGTCAGTGAAAACGGGCATTAGTCTTGTATTGTCGTTTAGCTGCTCTCTAGCGATTGATATTTAGCTAATACTAATTTCAATACATAACTTAAAAGCCGCTATTGGCGTATAACTGCTTTCTAGTGTAGTTTTTCTTCATAACTGCTTTATAGTTAAGGTATGATGTTCAGATGGTTATTTGTATGACACAATACATGGAGGTAGTTAAAGACGCTTAGCTGCTTTTTAGTGAAGCATGACTAGATAACATACTTTTAGTTAAGTAAATTTAGAAAAAATTATACATCAATTTGCCGTTAAAGTATGCTAACGTCTTTCTAGAGAAGTATTGTGGCTCAGCCGCTTTTTAATCAAGGAAGTAACGAAATTTATGTGGTTTAACTGCTCAGCAATGTTCTGTATCTCTAAAACTATCTTCCATACATATAAAATTCAAAGTCCTGACTGACTGACTGACTGACTGACTGACTGACTTATATATCAACGCACAGCCCAAACCACTGGTCCTAGAGACATGAAATTTGGACAGTGTACTCTTTGTAAAGAGTAGGTATCCACTAAGAAAGGGTTTTTCGAAATTCCACCCCTAAGAGGGTGAAATGGGGTGTTGAATTTTCGATGTAACTTTTTATTCTCTGAGTCGATTGACTTGAAATTGTGTCTACATATACTTCATTTAAAATGATGAAATACGTGTATCACAGTTTTTCCAAAATCATCCCCCTATTTAAAATTCAATGTCCTGACTGGCTGACTGATACATCAACGCACAGCCCAAACCACTGGTCCTAGAGACATGAAATTTGGACAGTGTACTTTTTGTGAAGAGTAGGTATCCACTAAGAAAGGGTTTTTCGAAATTTCACCCCTAAGAGGGTGAAATGGGGTGTTGAATTTTCCATGAAACTTTTTATTCTCTGAGTCGATTGACTTGAAATTGTGTCTACATTTACTTTTTTTTTTATTTTTTAATGTGGTAAAATCATCAAATAAGTCCTCCCACCCAGGGCAGAGCGGGAGGGACTGTCAGACTTGTACTGACTAAAATCCACGGTGTCCTTCAGTAGCCCTTTATGTTCTTGGGTCACGGTAATTCTATGAGTCCCGCGACCCCGGCAGGCTTTGGCCCTCTAGAGGGGGGCCCCGTCATTATGCTGACACTCTTTGAGGCGCGCGTGGAACACAACGCGCCATCGACCCGGGCATGGTCCATGGTCGGACAGCGAGTCACCCATTACTCGCCGCCCGCATGCCCGCGCCTACGGTGGCCGAAGATCGTCTGCCGACGTCCGGCGCCATGGGCGTCTACCACTGCGGCTGGGGTGGAGGGAGGATGCTGTCCTCTCCCTCACGTGGCCCGCCTCCTCCTTCGCGAGCATGACTGCTTCACAGTAGGAGGCGACCGCTTCCCACTCCGTCTCGCCCCGCAGCATGGCCTCGACCAATGCCGGGCGCGAGAGGTCTCCGCCTATCGCCGCCGTGAGGACACGGCGGTGCTCTGCCCAAGCGGGGCAGTCCTGCACCGTATGTTCCACCGTGTCCTCCGGGCGGTCCTCGCAGTGGTGACACCCAGGCGTTTCCTCCTTCCCCATATGACACAGGTACCTCCCGAAACTTCCGTGTCCGGTGAGGACCTGCGTCACGCGGTAGGTCAGGACGCCGTGACGCCTATCCAGCCATGTCTACATATACTTCAGTTAAAATGATGAGATACGTGTATCACAGTTTTTCCAAAATCATCCCCCAATTTAAAATTCAATGTCCTGACTGGCTGACTGATATATCAACGCAAAGCCCAAACCACTGGTCCTAGAGACATGAAATTTGGACAGTGTACTCTTTGTGGAGAGTAGGTATCCACTAAGAAAGGGTTTTTCGAAATTTCACCCCTAAGAGGGTGAAATGGGGTGTTAAATTTTCTGTGAAACTCTCTCGGGGTCGATTGACTTGAAAATGTGTCAACATATACTTCAGTTAAAATGATGAGATATCACAAAATCATCCCCCAATTTAAAATTCCATGTCCTGACTGGCTGACTGATATACCAACGCACAGCCCAAACCGCGGGTCCCAGAGATGTGAAAATTGGAGGGTGTATTCTTTGTGAAGAGTTAGTATCAGTTTTTCGAAATTCCTACCCCTTAGAGGGTGAAATGGGGTGTTGAATTTTCTGTGAAACTTTTTACTCTCGGGGTCGATTGACTTGAAAAGTTTACATACTCTTCAGATAAAATCCAGTAAATCCGATGTCCAATCTCAAACCAAGGTATCAATATTTCACGTATCTAATTTAATTAATATTACTTTATAATAATAATTGCAAGTTATAAGCAAGTACATGTAAATCTATGTATGTATTATAGATAGATACATAGATTACTTATTATTCCAGAAGTAAGATCCCGTGGGCAATTCCCTAACTCCACGCGGGCGAAGCCGCGGGCATAAGCTAGTACATCATAATGTCCGTTTTCTTAATTGATGTTTTAATTTAGAAAGCACTTCAGTGTCATTTTCACTTCACCATCGTGTTGGTAGAATACCTCTTGTAAATTATGAAGAGGTATGTCTTCTAGCAGTGTAGGTAGAGTTTCTCGTGAAACGTGTAAATATGCGTCTCCTGTTAATCTTTGTAAGAACACAGGTTCCAGTATGTTTGTACCAATGACACCGGCCCAGACGTTAACTGAGAAACGGTGTTGGTAGGAATCCACTCTGAATGCATGAGGATTTTCGTGCATCCATAAATGTGTGTGTTGATTGTAGGTACATCCCCACACGTGTGAATGTACTTTCATCTGTCCAAATTATGTTCCGCTGCCAATTTTCTAATAACCAGCGGCTGAACTGCAAGCGGGGAGCGTAATCGTTTGGAGTCAACTCCTGGCATCTTCTGAGGTGGAATGGATGTTCTTTAGTCTTCTCCACACATGCATATGACTACATTCAAAGCGTGGCGCTGCTTCTCGGGTACTGGCATGGGGATTGTCATCGAAATAATCCTGTATTTCGTTTTGAAGACGAGTACGTGTACGCACATTGGCTCCCTGTCGATGACCCGTGTTCGGACGGAACGTTCCGTGGTCGCGAAGCTGTCAGCGGCTTCTAACAGCAGCTAACATAGTCCTGCGGTCTACTCTTGTACCATACCTTTGGTTGAATGTTCTGCAAGCTAGAGAAACATTATCACCACACCGTGCCAAAGTTCTCACCATTTCGGTGTACTGAACATTTGTGTAATGGAAAGACATCGCGCGCGAAAATTTATTTGCTAACACACAACTTTCTACTAATAATATCCGCGCGAGACTGAGCGCCGCACTAACGAGCATTTTGATTTCAAAACCGGACAAAAGTGACAAATACAAAGTTCTGTAAATGCCATTTAAGTTGTCATTTTATTGCACCTGAGTAATGGTACTATCATAAACCGGTCCTATCTCGGCCCCTACCCCTCCGCGCGCCCCGTTCAGGTAGTCGGAAACTAGTCATTGTTTAGTACGCACGTCTACTTTCACGATTCGTTCAATTGTTTTCAAATTTGCATTTGGTTTAAAAAGTGGTTAGAGTCTGAAGAACAAGGTATGTACCTAATTTTAATGTATGTTATCTTTAATACGATTGACTATTTTATATTTGTAATGAAATGACATAACAAAAAACTAAAAACTTTGTATTTTCAGAGAAACAATTTGTGGTTTATTTTGAAAATCCTCAATAATATTCTTATAAAACGAAAAAAATTAGTCCAATATATACAGCTAAAAACCTAACAAAGAATATCATAAAGATTTGTAAAACATGTGAAATATGTATAAAAAATAAAGCAAGAAGCCAAGGAAAATTTGGATAGATGTCACAATTGGGACCAGCGACAAAACCATTTGAGATAATGTCAATGGATACTATTGGTGGCTTTGGAGGATCTAGGTCAACAAAAAAATACCTACACCTTTTAGTAGACCACTACACTAGATATGCATATATTGCGACTTCAAAAACACAGAATTCAAGTGACTTTATAAATCTAACAAAGAATGTACTAGAAACAGATGACATTGGAATAATTCTGACAGATCAATATCCAGGTATCAATTCAAGAGAATTTAAACAACATCTGAAAGAGAATAATATTAAATTAATTTTTACAGCTGTGAATACACCATTCTCGAACGGCTTGAACGAAAGATTAAATCAAACAATAGTTAATAAAATAAGATGCAAAATAAATGAGAAAAATAATAAGAGAGCATGGACGACAGTGGCAAGAGAATGCATACAGAAATATAATGAAACAGAACACTCCGTTACAGGATTTGCACCAAAATATTTACTGGATGGTACAAATGTCAGCTTACTACCAAATGAATTAAAATCAATAGAAAGGGAAGACAAGTGGATTGCTGATAAAAGATTGGCATTAGAGAATACAATAAAATCCCACAAGTACAACAAGAGAATATTTGATAGAAATAGAAAAATGCAAGAGTTTAATATAGGAGACAGTGTATATGTAGAAAATGGAAATAGACTGAATAGAAAAAAGTTAGACGAATTAAGAATAGGCCCCTTCAAGATAGTAGAGAAAATATCGAACTCCATTTATAGGATCGACACCGGAACCAGAAAAACAGAATCAACTTTATTCCACATAACAAAATTGCAACCGGTCATAATAGATGCTGAAGAAGATGAAGTAGAAGAAAACGAATATGAAGATAACTAATAGGTATAGCGTATAGATATATTATTTAGAATTTTCCCTCTTAGGGGGGGCAGATGTAATGAAATGACATTTCATTAATTCGAATTTGCCGCGCCTCGCGCCTTTATAAGTTGTCTGTGGAATTGAATGGCGGATGATGGTCAAAATATTCGGTGTGATTTATTGTTTTAAGAAAACGTGTGGAGAGACAAAATAAAAGGATATAATTGAGGAGGCGATATTAGTGAACTTTAAATGTCGTTTCTTTGTATTTTCAGGTTAGATTATTGAGTAATTATCATAGATAAACGATTACTGTTGTAATATTGTAAGAATGTGTTAAATAAAACAAATCTTTGTATTTTCAGAGAAACAATTTGTGGTTTATTTTGAAAATCCTCAATAATATTCTTATATATTTTTAAAACCAGCATCTATAGAGGGAGAAAAAAAGTGAAAATCGTGTGTTTTTTTTTACTAATTAAAACATTTGTAATAGTACCGAGTTAGATCGAGCTATTAGTATACCTTTGTGGTAAAATATAGAGTTTTACCTCATCAAAACAGTAACAACATTTACCATATCATTCCACCACTTCAAAAAAATGTACTTTTAAAGTGATGTTAGGAATTTTTAGTAATTTAGCACTTTGTCGTTTTTTTTGCAGATTCGACATCAAATGTGATTGAGATGACTCGGAAATCGTTGTATATGCTTTTTAAAGAAAGCCCAGCAAGAAGATTAGATGATAAGTTAACATTTATGGAAAACAAGGTCCGAGAAATTACGAAATGTCCTCAAAACGAGTACCGAACCTTAAGTCATGATTTACCACATTTCAAATCAGATTTAAAGAAAAGATGGGCATCGTGCAATTATATTGAAGATAGATTCATGAAAAAAAACGAAAGTTGGCTTAATGTTTCGATACTAATACATATATGGATGCCAAACACTAAGCCGGGGCGCCCAAGCAAGGATTTCCAAGAATTGACTGATCGCAGTAAAAGACGAAAAACTAAAAAACTCCGTGATGAAGTACCAGTGGAATTGCTTACCTTCGCAGCTAGCGTCAGTCAACATATGTCGGGAAATGCTGCGGCTTCAAAACTTATAAAAGATGCAACTTCTACACCAACAAGAGCCAAACGGTACAGAAAAGCAATAAATACTGCTCAGGAGCCAAAAATAAAGAAGCACACACCTGAAGAAGCTTTGCACATTTTTATAGAAGGTGGCTTTACAAGGAAGCAGTGGGAGTTACTGCATGATGCAACTAAAGGTATATTCCCTTGTTATACCCTTATTAGAGAAGCAAAAAAACTCTCGTTATCACAAACCAGAGGCAGTTCGAGTTACGGAGACATGTGTGGAAGTTGTGCTCCAAGACTTACTGGATCACACAGCTAAAAGACTCTGTCTTTATCTTGAGGATGTACTCCAAAACTGTACAATAGAAGAATTGGAAAATCTGGAGCTCATTTCAAAATGGGGATGTGATGGCTCTCATCAAACTGCCTACCAACAAAAGTTTTTAGACAGCTCTCATGATGACTCAAACATTTTTCAAAGTTCATTGATTCCCTTGAGATTACAATCACGAGTTGGAGAAAAAATTAAGACTATGGCAAAATCCAACTCCTTCATCTACTCGTTTTTGTCGACCAATCCGCATTCGATTTCTTCACGAAACAGTAGACATAAGAAATGATGAAATAAAGTATATGGAAGATCAAATAAATCATTTGTTAAAGACTGAATTAGAAAATTATAACAGAGCCACTTTTGTGCGACATACATTGCTCCCAACCATGGTTGATGCGAAAGTTTGTAACGCAGCTACTGGTACATCATCTACTATGAGATGTTACATAATATGTGGCAAAACGTTCAAAGCCTTTTTTTTTTTTTATCGTGGTAAAATCATCAAATGAGTCCTCCCACCCAGGGCAGAGTGGGAGGAACTGTCAGACTTGTACTGACTAAAATCCACGGTGTCCTTCAATAGCCCTTTATGTTCCAGGGTCACGGTAATTCTATGAGTCCCGCGACCCCGGCAGGCTTTGGCCCTCTAGAGGGGGGCCCCGTCATTATGCTGACACTCTTTGAGGCGCGCGTGGAACACAACGCGCCGTCGACCCGGGCATGGTCCATGGTCGGACAGCGAGTCGCCCATAACTCGCCGCCCGCATGCCCGCGCCTACGGTGGCCGGAGATCGTCTGCCGACGTCCGGCGCCGAGGGCGTCTACCACTGTGGCTGGTGTGGAGGGAGGACGCTGTCCTCTCCCTCACGCGGCCCGCCTCCTCCTTCGCGAGCATGACTGCTTCGCAGAAGGAGGCGACCGCTTCCCACTCCGTCTCGCCCCGCAGCATGGCCTCGACCAATGCTGGGCGCGAGAGCTCTCCGCCTATCGCCGCCGTGAGGACACGGCGGTGCTCTGCCCAAGCGGGGCAGTCCTGCACCGTATGCTCCACCGTGTCCTCCGGGCGGTCCTCGCAGTGGTGACACCCAGGCGTTTCCTCCTTCCCCATTAGACACAGGTACCTCCCGAAGCTTCCGTGTCCGGTGAGGACCTGCGTCATGCGGTAGGTCAGGACGCCGTGACGCCTATCCAGCCACTCCTCAAAGAGGGGTCTTACCGCCGCGATTGCGGCGTGCCCGGACCTCGGTTGCGACAGTCGTTCCCTCCATACTGCCCTGAGATCGCGCCGGAGCTCTTCCCGCCGCGCCTCGACTTGTCGAGGCAGCAGGGATTCGCCCCGGCGCTGCGCCTCCACGCGCAACTCATAGACGCGCTGGAGGGCAGTCGCCTCCAGATCCCATGGCAGCAATCCGGCAAGGAGGTTGGCCGATTCGCCGGCGATCGTGCGGTATCCTCGGATCATCCGGATAGCCATGACCCTCTGGCATGCGACCAGCTTCAGTGGTCGCGTCCGAATGCTCAGGGCCCACACGGGGGCCCCGTAGAGGGCCATGGACCGCACGACACCGGCGTACAGCCTCCGGCAAGAGGCGTTTGGCCCGCTGAGATTGGGCAGGAGTCGCCTGAGGGCGGCTGCTGCCCGGTTCAGCTTTGGAGCCAAACGCAGGAAATGCTCCTTGAAGTAACGTCCAAAGCCTTCAATGACTTTGAAAATTTAAATGTGGAGGATCCTCAATCCTTAAAATTCGGATTGTCAATTCTACACGCAAGAATCCGTTTCTTTGAAACGATTTTACATGTAGCCTACAAACTTCCTCTGCAAAAATGGCAAGCCCGAACTGTAGAAGAAAAAACTGTGGTCAAGAAAACAAAAGAAAATATACAAAAGAAATATAGAGAAAAGACTGGCCTTATTATAGATATGCCGAAACCTGGTTTCGGCAATTCCAATTCAGGCAACACCTCTAGAAGATTCTTCGCCGATCCTGATGTAGCTGCTGAAATCACTGGAATTATACTCAGCGGACCATCAGCGCCTTACGGGTCCAGTATAATAATGGATTCAGGATGTTGATGGGGCTGTCCCGTTTCTGCAGTGCATCTGGTATGTTCGCGCAGGCACGCGTCGACGACTTTCACGCGATCGTTAGGAAGAAGTCTGCGTCGTTACTCTGCAGAGTACGGGCCAGCTCCAACTCCATCCTGAAGACTATAGCAGGGAGGTTCGACTCTCCGATTATTGGGGCTATTGTTCGTAGGTGCCTCTCGAACAACAAGCTCGTATCGAAATAAGGTGTAATTAACATAGTTTATAAGTTTTATTTTACTAACCCTCTATGGATGCTGCTTGTCCGAAATAAAAGTTTTTTATAAATAAAGAGTTCATAATTAAACTTAAGGTGATTCTGGAAGCAATGTCATCTGGACTCAAAATTAATGCAGAGAAGTTCGGAAAATACTACAAAGATACTGCGAAAATGTATGTCGAACTGTACGGTTGGCATCCAATGACGCCGACTCTTCACAAAATCCTAGTGCACGGTACAACTGTGATCAAATATGCCATCCTGCCTATCGGGCAGTTATCCAAAGAGGCCGCAGAAGCCTGTAATAAGCACTACTGTTCATACAGGCAAAATTATGCCCGGAAATTTTCGAGGATTCAATGTAACCAAGATGTTCTCAATAGGCTGCTTCTTACATCAGATCCTTACATAAGTTGTGTACGGAAACGTAAACCGAGCAAAAGCCAGCCTTTCATGAGTGAAACCATCGAGTTGTTCGAGGCAGAAGAACTGGACAGAGAAGTAGACCAATCATCGAGACATGTTTACTCAGATGACTCAGAATAAGATCCATCAGAATTAAATAATTTGTGTTTTTTTAATATTTTTAGCCATGTTTATAAAATATACGATTTTCTGTATTTTTATTAATTTCCAATAAAATAAAAGTGCTAATTAGTTTTGTCCGGTTTAAAAAGCAAAATGCTCCTTAGTGCGCCGGCGCGTATTCAATCGCAAAGTTTACTTAAAAGTATCTATAAAGACTAACTTGTTTGAAATAAGGTTAATTTTTCTTTATTTTGTTTTGAATGACGGGAATTTGTATTGATACAAATAAAACTGCACTTTTAAAAGTCTTATTGCCTTGCGTTACGGTCTATTTTAGTTTGTTTTGACTGTAATTTACGTAGTTTTAATTATTTTTGGGAAAAAAAATTACCTATATTAAAAATTATAGAAATCGATTCAGTAAACGATTCTGAACAAACTACTTTCAGGATGTGCGTTAATTATGTTACATGTTGTATATGAGTAAATCTTAAAAGTAGGATAGTTAGTGCAACATTTTGCTTTAATAGTTTTTTAATTAAAGAGTTTGAAATAGATCAAATTAAAACGTAAACTTTAAAGTCATTTACTCGAATTGCCACTAACTTCATTTATTACTTTTTACCCGTAAGCAGACGATATATTTTACGTAAATGAAGAAATTAAACAAGAAAATATTTATTTTAAATTTTTTATTTTCCAAGCGCCATTTATTTAAAAACAATACATTTTTTAAAGCACATACAGAGTCATGATAAATACAATTATATGAACAGAGAATATTTACTACTATTACTATATTTTAAAATATGCTTTAACCACACAATTTTTTTTGAACCTTTGACGTAGACACACTTATGTCTTAAAATATCTAAAATCAAAGTCTGATAATTGGAATAGGACACAAATCCTTCATCCCAATGTATCTTTCTGTTACGTTCAATCCAACTAACTTGCTTCTTTTCAGGTTTCGTTAATTTTTCAAATGGAAATGGCGGCTTTATTAAAAACACTTGTAATGTTTCATTAAACAATATAGCGATTTCTTTTATTATAAATTCATTTGTTTCTGTTTTGAAGCCTTCAATATCCACAATAGCAATCATGATAACTTGCGCACAATGTTGCTGAGAGGTTTGTATTCCACAAGTCGATCGTTTATAATCTATATATACTTATAATAAATCTGTAGAGAGGTCAATTCTGTACATGAAATATATTTCCAAAATAACTATCAGGGGGTGATTAGGGATCGATACTGATGCCAAAAATGCAATCAGTAAAATTTTTGTCTGTCTGTCTGTCTGTCTGTCTGTCTGTCTGTCTGTCTGTCTGTCTGTCTGTATAACCGTTATAGAAACAAAAACTACTCGACGGATTTTAACGAAACTTGGTACAATTATTTTTCATACTCCTGAGTTGGTTATAGTATACTTTTCATCACGCTACAATCAATAGGAGCAGAGCAGTAAAGGGAAATGTTGGGAAAACGGGAGAAGTTACTCCATTTTTTAAGCTTCCGTCGCGTGTGCAACCTTAATGGTTAAAGCTACACAGAAATCATGTATGACGGAAATGTTCTCCTTAAAATTATATAAAAAATATCCCACGACAGCATATGTCTATCTTTTATGGTTGACTCACAATATCACGTGTAACTCCCGATAGCTTAGCAGTTCGAAGCTTTCTGATTATATTTGGCTACTCTTACGTTTATAACACTCTCAGTCATCCCTAATTAAAAAAGTTAACATTATTAACTATTCCATAAAAAAGAATCATAGAAATCGGTATAGAAACACCAAAGTTTTACATGAAATACACTAATAATATATATTTATTTTTATTTGCCTGCATCAATGCCACCTAAAAAACGATTATCTTTATCTCGAAATTCGAGAGAAGCTAAGAGAATGAGAAATAGGCGTTCTCAAGAATCGGCAGAGGAAAGAGCACATCGGTTAAACTTATTGTTATTCTTATCTCAATAAAAGTTTATAAAGATATCTTCGGATTCACTTTAAGTGATGCTGATTTTTGTATTACATTACCATCTATATAAATAAAATGGTAAACTGACTGGCTGACTGGGTGATATCAACACACAGCCCAAACCGCTGGTCTTAGAGACATGAAACTTGGAGGGTGTGTTCTTTGTGAAGAGTAAGTATCCACTAAGAAAGGATTTTTGGGAACTCCACCCATAAAGGGGTAAAATAGGGGATGGAAGTTTATATGAAAGTCCGTCAGTTTTGAAGTTAGGATATTCAAATTTTGTGTTTAGGCTGACAATTGAAAATTAATTTATACGTGTCTCAGCGGATGAAGGTAAGTAATTTGTTTGTTCGGGTGGGATATTTTTCGACTTCCACGCGGGCGAAGCCGCTGGCAGAAGCTAGTCAAACAATATGCAGTCGTCTTATCTGGTATTTCTGTAGAACATTCAATTTCCAACCTCACGTCCACTGGACCTGTTTTTAGGCTATCGTCTTGTCTTGAGCAGTCTAAGATAAAGAGAGGGGCTTTTTCTTTGAACTCCTTTGGGTCAAGCAACGGGTCTACTGGACAGTTGTAATACGACTGGCGAAATTTCACAAACATTTTGTATAATCTTCTATACATATAAAATTCAAAGTCCTGACTGACTGACTGACTGACTGACTGACTGACTGACTGACTTATATATCAACGCACAGCCCAAACCACTGGTCCTAGAGACATGAAATTTGGACAGTGTACTCTTTGTAAAGAGTAGGTATCCACTAAGAAAGGGTTTTTCGAAATTCCACCCCTAAGAGGGTGAAATGGGGTGTTGAATTTTCTATGAAAGTTTTTATTCTCTGAGTCGATTGACTTGAAAATGTATCTACATATACTTCAGATAAAATGATGAGATACGTGTATCACAGTTTTTCCAAAATCATCCCCCAATTTAAAATTCAATGTCCTGACTGGCTGACTGATACATCAACGCACAGCCCAAACCGCTGGCCCTAGAGACATGAAATTTGGAGAATGTACTCTTTGTGGAGAGTAGGTATCCATTAAGAAAGGGTTTTTTGAAATTCCACCCCTAAGAGGGTGAAATGGGGTGTTGAGTTTTCTGTGAAACTGTCACGGGATCGATTGACTTGAAAATGTGTCTACATATTACACTTCAGTTAAAATGACGAGATACGTGTATCACAGTTTTTCCAAAATCATCCCCCAATTTAAAATTCAATGTCCTGACTGGCTGACTGATACATCGACGCACAGCTCAAACCGCTGGTTCTAGAGACATGAAATTTAGAGAATGTACTCTTTGTGGAGAGTAGGTATCCACTAAGAAAGGGTTTTTTGAAATTTCACCCCTGACTTATACACCGCACAGCCCAAACCACTGGTCCTAGAGACATGAAATTTGGACAGTGTACTCTTTGTAAAGAGTAGGTATCCACTAAGAAAGGGTTTTTCGAAATTCCACCCCTAAGAGGGTGAAATGGGGTGTTGAATTTTCTATGAAACTTTTTATTCTCTGAGTCGATTGACTTGAAAATGTATCTACATATACTTCAGTTAAAATGATGAGATACGTGTATCACAGTTTTTCCAAAATCATCCCCCAATTTAAAATTCAATGTCCTGACTGGCTGGCTGATACATCAACGCACAGCCCAAACCGCTGGCCTTAGAGACATGAAATTTGGAGGGTGTATTATTTTTTATTTTTCAGTATTTTGAAATTCCTACCCCTTAGAGGGTGAAATGGGGTGTTGAATTTTCTGTAAAACTTTTTATTCTCGGGGTAGATTGACTTAAAAGTAAATTTGTGTACATACTCTTTAGATAAAATCCAGTAAATCCGATGTCCAATCTCAAACCAAGGTATCAATATTTCACGTATCTAATTTAATTGATATAACTTTAAACTAATAATTGCAAGTTATAAGCAAGTACATGTAAATCAATGTATGTATTATAGATAGATACATAGATTACTTATTATCCCAGAAGTAAGATCCCGTGTGCAATTCCCTAACTCCACGCGAGCGAAGCCGCGGGCATAAGCTAGTATACTATATTTTTGTTCTCAGAAAACTTTAAACCTAAAGGTTCATGTGGATAATATTGTGAATTCAAAAAGAGTGTAAAGTTTGTTACTGCACAATGATCGAATACTGAACTGTCTTTAGTTTTATTATTTTTCCTATAAGTTTGTAAACAAAAAATTACATATCTGGGTTTTTCCGATTGTGAAGCAGTTTTAACTGACCAAGAATGTTTTGTTGTTTTAGGCAGTAACGGATACTCATATAAATTCCAATTTCTGAACGCCATTTAGCTAGCCATTTATCTCTTTCTAAATGTTCTAAAAGTGTCAGTCGTTCTCGGTCTGATACTTTTACGTGTGGCACCCTCCACTGGACTCTTTGTATATCTATTTGAAAATGAGCAATATCATCAGTAAGAATAATGCTATTTAATTTAGTGTTACTTCTGTTCAATTATAAGTTCATGTTTGCAATGTATCACTATTTTATTGTAATCCTCTGCAAACCCTAAAACCTTATTTAATGGTATCACAGCACTAAAATGTCCATCACTTTGAAATCCTTCTAAACTCCATCCCCATAGGACAGCAACTTTATTTTCCGCTTCATTTAATGAGATGTATGATTTTATTGTTGACGTTATTCCAGAATTTTTTATGCGGTCTATTTCAATACCATTCATTTCGTATCTGATGTCTTGAAACAAAAACATAAAAGGGTTATTATTGAACGTAACAGTTTTCTTGATTGGATTTCCATCTTTACCGAAGAGCTTCGCTTGTCCTTCGACGTAAATTGAACTGGCTGATGGTAGCACGTATATATCTTGCTGGTGGATGGGAATTTTGATTTCATCGTTTTCTCTAAAGCTGCTATTGTAGGGATTGTATGAATGGACTTCATAACTTTCGATCGAAGTGTCGAAGTGCGGTAATTCAGTAATCTGTTGTATATTCATACTTTAAACCCTAGGGCTTTAAGAAAATCTTTATTTGCTTTAGTAAATTTCTTAACTTTTTTCTTACGTCTTTGCACCTTAGCAATAGAACTAAGACGTTTTTCACACACTTTAATGTTTTTACAATATACTATCGTTTTGTTTTTCTTAAATGAAGACGTAACTGAACTTGTTCCTCTCCAAAATTAATGTAGTGACCAAATTGACCTACAATCTTCAGGCTTAGCCAAGTTGACTATCTACAATCGTTAACGCTAATAGAAAACGAATCAAATGTATTGGAATGACATCATCTCAACGTTAAGTCACGTGGTCAAAACAAACGAATAGAAAATTCGTAGACAAGTTTATATCGCTCAAAATGATAGAATGAAATGTGATCGTTTCTACAATGTTGATCGCTACATCCCATATAAATCGTAGCCAAGTTACAGTTTTGAAAAGCGTCAACGAAACGATGTCGAAGTTTTTGTGCGACCACTAAGCGATCGCCGAGACCCAAGAGTTAACGATAAAATCGGCGTCTATATGATTCCGCTGTGTCGCGTGTCACGTCATTGTTTATGTTTCAAACTTTCAAGTGCCCGAGTATGATAGAGTTTCGAATAACACAGGAAGATATTTACGAAAAAACTAATGATTTTCGTGCCTTTCTATGAATTTCAATAAAGCTGCGAACTGTTCTAGGCTTACTTGAGATCTAGATTCCATCCTATTAAAGTTATCACTTCATTTCGGTATCTTTCATTTAAATACGTTTAAAATTACATTCCGCACTGGGATATTATAATAAACCAATTATAAGAAGAACTTGTTCTTTATTTCGCTTACTATTTTATCACTTAAAACAATTATTCCTTTCTTAACAATTCAAAACAAAAGTTCAGCCCGCGCCCAAAGTAAACAACTGTGACTTTGACGTTAGTTTGACGTGGGTAGGAACGCTCACCATAGACTAAAGTATAGGTTTTTTCTACAGACATTGGAGAACGAGCGATCGACTCAGTTGTGTCAAGTTGGCTACCAACTTAGCGTTTTCTCAAATCGCTTACGCCGAGGCGTCAACAATTGTAGAAAGAGATTCGATAAGAAACGTTTGTAACTTGGGTAGGCCTGCTGATATCGAAGAAATTATATTTTTGTTTACTGGAAAGGTTATAACATTTTGTGGTATTTCCATGCACTCATGGCCTGGAGTAGTATCAGACACAAATTCATGAATAAAATGAGTTGGTAATCCGTTGCAGTACGAACCGTGAACAAGATCACATTCGATTCTGATTACAGACAGACCTCTGTTAATAATGGGAATATTTGGTCCTGATTTTAATACTGAAAAGTATATCAAACCACACTCGTATTGACACTGAAAAATGCAGTGGTGGTTGAAAGTATGAAACCAATTCCCATTTATTTCCAGAGATGGTAACCGTAGTAGACATGCTTCAGTACTGGCCTCTTTCGGAAGATCCTGTTTATTTTATTCCTTCACTACACCAAAAATTCTTCAAAAAGTTTAAACAAAGATGTCCACAATTAAAAGCGCGAATATTATCATAATTATAGTGAATTTTGGATCCCAAGTATTTTATAAATTCCTTTGGAGGCTTAAGATTTCCATAACTGTCAAAATACTCAATGTAATCATCGTATTTTGCATAGGCTACTCAATGAAAACCAGGATTTTTAGAGCTATCTAAATTTATAACTCCGCATTATTTTTTAAAAGGGTATTTAGGGAGCTCATCTCTCATAAAGACACCTAAAATATGGAATTTTATTTCCATACTTCAAAATGTCTAAATTACTCAAGGCTCGTTTGGGTAGCCGATTTCTTAGTTTTTTTTTTCGATACAAAAATTCCGAGCCTAGCTTTGTGTGGTTTAAGGTTTAGTCCTTTTCCGATGCAGAGAGCTTCCATCTTTTCATAGTGTCTCTTCGATTCAGTCAATGACTTTTTAGCCATCTTGAATTCATTTATGGTTTCAGCAATACCAGCTGCACCGCCTGCTAATGCCCCTGCGGCTGATAATCCCGCAAAAATCGGGATCAAAGGCAACACTCCGCCAGTTTTTGGTATAGGAATAACCCAAAGAAGTCTTATAGACGAATCATTAGCTAATTCTCTGATAGCGGCCATAGCTAATTCTATTGCCACTTTCTTGCATTTCGGTTTTAATTTTTTCATATGCCTCTTCGTTTTGTTAATAACATTTTTAAATTTATTTTTCAACCCTTTTCCAGGTTTAATTTTAGGAGAACAATTTTGCTATATTTTTTAAGCCAAAACCAGTTTTAATTTTTGTTGACATAGCTCTGCTTACCAAGCACGCTGCCAGTGTTTCCCCTACACTCGCATCTGAGGCAAGTGCTCGCTCTTTAGCCATATTTAACAAAACTAAATCTGCCTTATGGCGATCCTTTAAGTTTGAAGACTTGTGATAGGCAATGTCGTGTTGTTTGCAATATTTGTCTAATTTATCCGCACGTGTAAGCCTTTTAATTAATTTAGTGCCAGGCTCGCAATAATTGTATCCTGGTAAATATAATTCAATTGGTAAATTATTTATAAGCCAATTGAGAAGACTGCTCTCTCCAATACCCATAATTAGACTGATGCATCATGAGTTGAACACTTAATAAATATTCGATTTATCAATCCAACTGTTTTCAGATTAAGACAAGCCTAACCATTTTACTAAAACCCTATTTCCTTTCCATTATTATAAATTGGGATGTTTTGTCTTTTGCAGCTCTTGCACATAAATTGCACCTTAAATGGGTTGGCCTCTGATTGCATCTTCAATTAAGTAGGTAATAGGAGTTGTATTTTTCGAATTTTAAATATTTCTGTCGACCAGTTGGAAGTATACCCATTTTCAAATGTTCCTTTGTATATAAAGGGTGTGAATAATAATAATAATCGTTTATTTATAAAAAGGGGGCACATTTACAATAAAATATCTTAAGAAATAAAATAGAGCAGTTGCTTATTGCCTGAACTAGATTGAACCTGTGTTTCAGGCTACAAAGTGCATAAATACCTACTTAAAATAAATAAATTAACATTAAATGAAAAGTAAAATACTAAAATTAAAACTTACATAAAATAAACAAACATAAAAAACAGCGTGTCAGCAGTTTACTTGCAGACAACAAGTAAGTCTTCTGTCTGTGCATAAGAAATGGGTTGTAGAAAAGTAATTATAGACTTTTTACAGTTCAATAATTTGACTTATATATACTTAGTTTTCTATTTAATCTATTGTACAGAAATGGGCCTAAAAAGAATCTTTCCACAAAGACATGTTTGGAGGTTGCATTAGAAATGCATACTATATTATCATTACGTCTCTTGTTAGTATTGTCAGCATTGTACGTGAGCATGGAGTGTTGTTTTAATACTAAGTGCATAATGAATAGCTGGCGCACAGTCAGCACGTTGCAGGATTTATACAGCTGATCTGTGGTAAAGTAAAAGGGATGGAAGTTTGCTACCTTTAAAATTGCTCTTTGAGCTCTTTCAAGGGGAAGCAGGATAGTTTTTGATGCGCCACCCCATGAAATGATACAGTAATGAATTATAGATTGACATAGGGCGAAATAAACTTGTGTGATTAATTTTGAATCTGCAAAAGTTCGTATTTGTTTAAATACATATATTAATTTGCGCACTCTTTTAACCAGACTTTCAATATGATACCTAAAAGAGAGCGTGTCGTCTATTATAACCCCGAGGTATTTAATGTTACAGGTTTTTAGGATAGAAGGACAATTGCACAGGTTAACTGACAGGTTATCACATTGATGGGCATATATATGGAAGTTAGCAGTGTTAAATTGAGGCTTGCGCATGGAGAAGTGAATATATTTTGTCTTGTCAGCATTTAGTGTCAGTAAATTGCTTGTAAGCCAATTAGTCACAGTATTAAAACCAAGTTGAGCGTTGTGCAACAGTTCGCTACTGTTTTTAGCAGAAAATATTAGTACCGTGTCGTCAGCATATGATATGATTTTGCCGTGCTTGATATTTAGATTACACAAGTCGTTAATATAAACCAAGAATAGGGTAGGGCCCAAAATACTTCCTTGGGGAACACCAAATCCAGTATTTTTCTGCTCATCGCTCGTAAAGTTGTCAATCCTAACACATTGGTATCGGTCGTCTAAGTAGTCAGCAAGTAATGTCAGTGGCGTTCACCTTATTTCTATTGCCTCTAATTTTCTTAGAAGCACAGAAACAGAGACAGTGTCAAAGGCTTTCGCTAAATCAAGGAAGACTCCCAGGACCTGGTTCCCTTTGTCTAGCTGTTCTGAGACATAATCGGTCAGACTATGCACTGCATCGGCTGTGGATAATTTGGCTCTGAAGCCAAATTGCGCAGGTGACAAGATGTTGTTTTTTTCTAGGTAGCTAACTAGTCTGTTATTTATAATTTTCTCAAGTATTTTTGAAATTGAGGGGAGTAATGATATCGGTCTATAGTTAGTAACCAAGTCCCTGTCTCCAGATTTATAGATAGGCACAACAACAGTCTTTTTTAGACATTTAGGGAAAATTCCTTTATTTTATTTATTTTTTATTTTCCTTTATTGGCCAACCAACAATTGTTTACACTGATAACATTTACAGTAAGTACATAATATCTAAGGTTAGTGTAACAATTAATTACAGGTTAGCACCGCATGCCCCATAAACAAATAAGATGTGCCACAAGCACTGATCGATATTTAAGGATTAATATTTGAGTACATAACTAAAATTAAAATTAATTGGAAGAACATGGATTACGTGGTGGGGTATAAAACCAAAATATATATAATAAAATATATAAATGATCATTTACAGTAGAGAAAGCAAACAGAAACAGTACATGATAGCAAAATTGGAATCCGAATTAAAAGTTAAATTAAAATCAAATTAACAATCAAAAGTTAAAAGTTAAAAACGAATTTAAAATCAAATTTACAATTAATATTAAAATCAAAAATACAATACAATCAATATTAAAAATGAAAATGTAATTTAAAATTAAAGTAAAAGCAAGCAAAAACAAATCCAAATAAAATTAAAAATAAAAATTAAAATCACAATTAATACCAAAATCAAAAATAATGAAAATCCAATTTGAAATCACAATTAATTTCAAAATCAAAACCATTTAAAATCGAAATCACAATTGATATCAAATCAAAATTAAAATTAAAATCGAAATCAAAAGTCAAATTAAAATCACAAGTCAAATAAAAATCACAAATAATTTCAAAATCAAAAACAATTAATATCCAAATTAAAACACGATTAAAATAAAAATAAAAATCAAAATAAAAACCAAATCAAAATTAAAATGTAAGTTAAAATCAACATCAGTCTCGCGCGCGAGTCCTATGCGAGTGGTCGCGGATGTGTAATTGCCCGATAATGTCCGTCGTTACGACTAAGTGTGCGAACTGTAATGTGGTGATTTCGGAAGTCCTTGCGTTTATTCGTAATAATCAGGATGTTATGGACAACGAAAGTCAGAGGAGGAAATCGACGAGGCAAAGACATTGTTGTGCTGCACGACAAAGATTGGTAAACGATTGAAGTCGAGGCGAAAAGAAAAAAAAAAAAGGATCTAGAAGACATAATAGCGGCTTTCAAAACTATAGACCCTGATCAATTGCCGGTTTTTGTCGCCTACGAGCTGCACAAACTGCCCCCTGTCTGTTTCTAAAGTTGTATGGGGGGAGAGAAATTTAGAACAGATAAATGAGTATATGGATTACTGTAAGAGCAATTTAAAACAAATTGACTTTCCTCCTGAATTTTGTAAATGTGCTAATAATATGTGTCACATTCCTGAGCATCTGGTGGTGATAGATAGGTTGTATAATAAGTTAATTTGTATCTTGAAAAAGGGAGCCGAACTCAGTCATGTTAGCTCTGCTAAAAAGCATCATAAAGGAAAGTATGTTGTAGGGTGGAACAAACATGTCCGCGAGGCTCACCGTGATGCCCGCCTGTGTTATCAAACGTGGCTGTTATACAACAAACCTACTTCTGGATTTATTTATGAAAATATGAAAACATCGCGTAATCTTTTTAAAACTAAATTAAAATATTGTCAAAATAATCAAGAGAAAATTAAAATGGATATGTTAGCATCTTGTCATGAAAGTAAACAATTCAATAAGTTTTGGAAATTAACGAATAAATTAAAACACAGACCGGGGGTACCGGTGAGCGTCGCGGGCGTGAGCGACCCCACGGATATAGCAAATGCTTTTCAAAAGCATTTTAATGTAAACTCGCGGTTGTGCGGCTATAGCGAACCGTCAAATAGTGGCGGGGGGGCGGTCGTGACCGGGGCTCCTCCTGTCAGGTTCTCCGCTAAAGAAGTCGCGAGAAGTACACAGAACATGGTGAGGGGAAAGTCCCCTGGTCACGACGGCCTCAGCGTCGAACATCTTAAATACGCGGGGGTACACTTACCGCGAGTGCTTTCTTTGTTTTATAACTTATGTCTAAGTCATAGTTACTTACCGGTAGAACTTAGTAATACGATAGTTGTGCCAGTAATAAAGAATAAGACTGGTGATGCCTCCGATATCTCCAACTATAGGCCGATATCGCTTGCCACTGTCTGTGCTAAGGTGTTGGATAGTCTGCTTGATAAAATTCTAGCTAAGCATATTGTTCTCGATGATGCTCAGTTTGGTTTTAGACCAAACTTATCAACAGATAGTGCAATTTTATGTCTTAAGCAGACTGTCCAATACTATACAGACAGGAAGACTCCTGTTATGGCATGTTTCCTGGATTTATCGAAGGCTTTCGACCTAGTCAATTATGACCTGCTCTGGCATAAGCTCACTCACGACACTACTGTCCCGGCTGATGTTATATCACTGTTTAGACATTGGTACAGTAGTCAAAAGAATACAGTTAAGTGGGCAGGCTCATATTCTGATATGTATGGGTTGGATTGTGGGGTGAGGCAGGGTGGGTTGAGCTCGCCACGTCTTTTTAACCTTTACATAAACAAACTTATAGGTAGGCTCAGTAGCACTAAGATCGGTTGTCATGTTGACGGTGTTTGCGTGAATAACATCAGCTACGCTGATGATATGGTGCTGCTGAGCCCATCTATCAGTGCAATGAGGGGGCTTCTTAAAATTTGTGAAAGTTATGCAGTGGCTCATGGGCTCAAATACAATACCGATAAGAGTGAATGGTTGGTTTTTATATCGGGTACTTTAACCTACAAACAGCTGCCTGAACTCTCACTCTCTGGGTCTCCCTTAGGTCGGGTTTCGAGGTTTAAGTATTTGGGTCACTGGGTCACTGATGACTTAAAAGACAATGTAGACATAGACAGGGAGCGTAGGTCGCTGGCTGTCCGTTGCAACATGCTGGCCCGCAGGTTTGCACGCTGTACCGAATCAGTGAAAGTTACGCTTTTTAAGTCCTTCTGCCAGTCGTTTTACACGTGCAGCCTGTGGACCAAGTTTACCCAACGGGCATACAGCGACCTGCGCGTGCAGTACAATAACGCATTTAGGGTGCTTTTGGGGTTGCCGTGGCGATGTAGCGCGTCTGAGATGTTCGCGGAAGCGTGTGTCGACGGTTTTGCCGCGATCATGCGAAAGCGATGCGCTTCCATGATGGCGCGCTTGCGCTTCTCCTCCAATGGCATCCTGAATGTGTTCATGGACCGGTGGGACTCTCCCCTCATACGTAGGTGGGTAAGTGTTCAGACACACTTACCAAAATAGACTGGTGTAACATTGTACAAACAGTTCAATGGTACACTAGTTGATAATTATTGTAAATTTAATGCTGAATTTGAATTTGAATTTGAAAATTAAAATAAAATTAAATTAAAATTAAAATTAAAATTAAAATTAAAATTAAAATTAAAATTAAAATTAAAGTAAAAGTAAAAGTAAAAGTAAAAGTAAAAGTAAAAGTAAAAGTAAAAGTAAAAGTAAAAGTAAAAGTAAAAGTAAAAGTAAAAGTAAAAGTAAAAGTAAAAGTAAAAGTAAAAGTAAAAGTAAAAGTAAAAGTAAAAGTAAAAGTAAAAGTAAAAGTAAAAGTAAAAGTAAAAGTAAAAGTAAAAGTAAAAGTAAAAGTAAAAGTAAAAGTAAAAGTAAAAGTAAAAGTAAAAGTAAAAGTAAAAGTAACAGTAAAATTAAAATTAAAATTAAAATTAAAATTAAAATTAAAATTAAAATTAAAATTAAAATTAAAATTAAAATTAAAATTAAAATTAAAATTAAAATTAAAATTAAAATTAAAATTAAAATTAAAATTAAAATTAAAATTAAAATTAAAATTAAAATTAAAATTAAAATTAAAATTAAAATTAAAATTAAAATTAAAATTAAAATTAAAATTAAAATTAAAATTAAAATTAAAATTAAAATTAAAATTAAAATTAAAATTAAAATTAAAATTAAAATTAAAATTAAAATTAAAATTAAAATTAAAATTAAAATTAAAATTAAAGTAAAAGTAAAAAACAAAAAACAAAAGTAAAAAACAAATGAATGAATAAAAACTAAAAACAAAACTAAACAATTGATAGTGTTGTTCTATGAAACTTGGTATATGAGTCAAAATGCACGTCAATAAGATCACTGCAGCTATTTAACAATTTGCAAAGACGAGGAACGACAGAGTTCGCACCAAATATAGTTCTGCGGAGTGGAGGGTGCAAAGGAGTTATAGGAGCACGAGGGATTCTAGCAGGAGCACGAAACTGAAACTTTGATAGCAATAAAGGGCAATCAATTTTGCATCGGAGTAGCTTATAAACGAAGGAAGAGTCAATGATTGTTCTACGTTTCTCAAGTGAGACCATCTTAAAATGAGATAGTCGAGATTCATAGGATCGTATCCTTGTTGCATTTCCGCTAGCATAGGCTAGATGCCAGAGGAATCTCTTTTGTATTCGCTCCAGTCGAAGAATGTGCGTAGAGTAATGAGGTCTCCAAATCGTACTACAATATTCTAAGATACTACGAACGATGCAGTTGTACAATAAGATCTTCGTCCGATTACGCCTAAAACCAGCAACGTTCCTTATGACAAAACCCAGCATTCTAGAAGCCTTTTTGACGACGCCCTCGACATGAGGAACAAATGTCAAGGCGCTGTCGAAAAAAACTCCTAAGTCCCTTGTTTGATCTACCTCTTGGATAACGTTAGGGCCCACGCGATATACACTAGCAGTTGCTTTCTTTTTTCGAGTGTATTTCATGTGGTAGCACTTTTTTATGTTTAAGCTCATTTCATTATCATTACACCATTTAACCAACGTGTCTATGTCCCTCTGAAGTAATGTACAATGGGCCCAAGTATTTGGTTTACAGTTTATATGTGTGAGTGAAGTCATAGTTATGCACACAAACACAAAATTAAATTAACTTGACTTGCTGTACGAGCCGGTAATATTCATACAGCCGCTCATTATTATTGTGTGAGTAAACATATTGTACCCTACACGGGGTTTATTTTTTTTATCTTTACGCTTGTCGGGTAATCTAGTAAAAATAATATAAACGAGTTTACAATAAAGCCCAACATTTTATACAAACTTAACATGGTAACCATAGCCGATTGGTGTAAGCGCTTGCGTTAGCTAGTGATCTAACCTCGACGACGCGAGTTCGAACCCAACTGAGGAATTATTTTTGCTACTTTTTACTTTTTGTTTTTTAATAAATTTATTTTGTGGCCAATAAAATTACTCAAGCAAAAAGTAAAAAGTAACTAAATATAACCAATGAAATAATTTGATTTTTTTATTAGATAAACATTGCTATTGTTTGCTTAGCTTATCGCTTGGGTCATTAGCAAATTATCCGTCTCGTTTCTTCCAATATGTTCCTTTCTTATATTGGTTGTTTTAAGGTTCAATTTGGTGGGGGCTGTATGTTAGAAAAAAAAACTTGTGTGGCCGATACAATGATTTAATACACTGTTGTTTACCTGTTTTTTTGACAAATACAAAGTTTTTTATTGGTAAGGATTGACGTAAATAATTTGTCAAAGTAGGTAGGTATATAAATTGAATCAAAGTAAAATTACAGGTGAAGTGAATCAACATGTTAGATAGTAAGAAATTATGACAACTTCTAATCGCATAACAATAACATCACTTCACCATACTTTCAATAATTTACGAGTTGTGGTTTTAAAAAAAAACGTTTTATACCTACCTACTTATTACTAAGTTTTGTATTTGTTCTAATTTGCTTAACAAATATGAACATTATTTGCATAAAAATAAGATTCACATTCGTCTACTAATTAAAATAAATTCGACTAATAATGAGTCGGCAATCCTTCGTTTTCTATTACTCCTTGTAACCTTCTGCTCATGAGATCTCACAGTTTGTAAGCACACTTTTATGCGGGTGGACAAGAAGGGATCAGCCTTGTGCCTTGCCACGATGTCGTAGTGTCGAGTCGATGAATTTGCCTTTGGTTTTGGCCTAAGATGTTCTACGTCTCCAAAATACGCATATCGGCGGACCCATAACTGCACGGTTCTCCCCTGTGGATAAAAACAGTACAGTACAATACTTATAATAATAGCTAATATTATAATAAATAAACACTATATTTTTATACTATATATACACTATATTTATTCAATATACTTATATATACCTAATTAATATTACTTATAATAATACAATACATAAATATAAGATAAACACTGACATTAGCAAACATTATAATCTATTTTTATTTACGTTATTCAAAGACTTTTCTTTAATCTGTCTAAAGGCTAGATCAAGCTAATTTTAGACCAAGCTAATTTTATCATAATCATCATACGATTACAAATTAAAAAAAAGAAACTATAATAATTCAGTTATGATAATATATTATTATAACTATGGTAGGTATTGCACTTAAGTTACATTAATTATTTATTCCTAGTAAACATCCCTTTCAATGTTTACTAGGAATAAAGAGAATAGAGGAGTTAGTTAAAGTGAAGTAGGTATAATATCAACGTAATATCTAACTGTTACTCACCGATATCATTAAGCGCCTTGTAACTTCACTTTATCTCATCGATACGCTAATCGATAACAATTCAAATTGAGTCAGTCCAAAATTTGGCGACGAGTTTGGCTCTTTCAGTAGCGTCCTGTGATGCATTTCACAGGAGCAAACAACAGAACAGGCAGGACACGATATAAAGTGTCCCATCGTTTGTTAGGCAGCACCACATTTACACTCACAATTTCACATAATATAGATACGTTTTGCTCATCCAAAACAACGATTTCCACCTCTTTGAACATTGATAAATGTTGCATGGTTGGATCCACAGAAATAAAACCACACACATGCTCAAGAGTAGTAATCAATAAACTCAGTAATGCAAATACTCGTAGATTGACAAGTAAGAATGCTCATTTTTTATAAATGAAGGTGTTTGAAAACAATATTTTTAAATTGTCGGTAGGTGTTGTCTAAACAGTCAAAATCAAATAGCCTGAGAGTTCAATGTTTGTCTCAAACGTTGGAATCGTTATAAATTCTACTTTAAGTAATGTTTTAACAAAATAATGAATACAAAAAGAAAAATAATATACTATTGCATGCATGATTTGAACTTACGACTTCTCGTTCAGTGACCAAAGACGATAGCCATTGTGCCAGGATTGCTATATTAACATCATGCAAAATATTATATCTCCTTCAGCATCATAAGTGAATGATGACTATATATTGGTATATGGTAATTGATGTGCCACACGCACACTAATAAAAACTGAGCTCGCTCGTTTTATTTTGTGTTTGTGTGCATAACTATGACTTCACCCACACATATAAACTGTAAACCAAATACTTGGGCCCAGTGTACAATCATTTTCAGATTCGATTATCCGTGAGAATTTAAGATCGTCTGCATACATAAAACATTCTGAGAATCCTAAGCAGTGCGGTATATCATTAACGAAAATATTAAATAGAACTGGTCCAACATGTGAGCCCTGGGGGACCCCTGATGATGTATTGTAGGTTCCCGATTGGAAACCATTAACTGCGACAAAGAAGGAACGATTTTCGAGATAAGACTTAAGCCAGTCGTGAAGTTTACCGGTGACTCCATACGCAGATAGCTTCGATAGAAGTATGTGGTGAGGCACGCGGTCGAAGGCTTTGCTAAAGTCTGTATAAATCACGTCAATCTGCTTGCCGCAGTCAATGGCATCCGATAGCATTTCTGTGAAAGTCGCCAGATTAGTGCAAGTTGACCTAGACCCTACAAAACCATGCTGAGAAAAGCTCAAATACAATTTGAAATGTGCCTGAATGTATGGACATACTAAGGATTCGAAAACCTTAGCAAAGGTTGATAAGATAGAGATAGGTCTATAATTTTTAATGTTGTCCTTTTGATCACTTTTATAAATTGGAATAACCTTTGCTTTTTTCCATAAGTCAGGGAAGACACCTGAGCTAAGAGACTTGTTAAATATTATTGTTAAAGGGGATACCAAGGCGGGAGCACATTTATATATAAATATTGGCGGAATACCATCAGGGCCAGCGCCTTTACGAATATCCAATAATTTGAGCCTGTTCAACAGACCTTCGCGATCAATCACTGGTGCTGTAAGTGGTAGACTGTTATTCTTCATATTATAAAGAAAATCGGACTCGGGTTCACTATTGAAGGGTATGGGTAAATTAGACACTTTTACAGCAGTAATCTAATTTATTTGATATGTTTTGATTCAACAATGCAATCCGTGCTAGCGGCGCGACACAACAACTAAACTTACAAATTACATAGTTAGAGGGCACTGCTCGCGCGCTTCGTCATAGCTTAACACCTCCCCTCGAAGTCGTGAGCAGATCTTCGAAATTTACATACATTCAACCATCATACCTAAATTATGCAGACATTCATGATGTTTTGTTCCACTCAAACCTTTAGTCAAAACATCAGCAGGCATTCGATCAGTACACAAATATCTAAGATCAATTACACCTTGTTCGCACTTATCGCGAATAAAGTGGTGCCGTACATCAATGTGTTTCGTTCGTGAATGGTAGTTCTTACTTTGGGCAAGTTTAATCGCACCCTGGTTATCGTTGAATAGTATCACACACTCACACTTAACCTCAATGCTATTCAAAACATCACGTAAATACATGGCCTCTTTAGTACATTCGGATATAGCCATGTATTCGGCTTCGGTGCTGAATAAAGCAATGGTCCGTTGCTTTCGCGCTTCCCAGCTGACTGGTGCACCTGCAAAAATAAATGCGAAGCCAGAATAGGACCTTCGATCTACCGCATTCCCTGCCCAGTCTGCATCAACCACACCAAAAAGGGGCAAGCCGGTTCTTTCATACACTAGCCCGTAATCAGATGTACCTCGCAAATATCTTAACACACGTTTAGCAGCCTTCCAATGTTCAATGTCGTAATTTGTATTGAATTGACTTAAAAAGTTAACGGCATACGCGATATCTGGTCTGGTTGACACTGCCAAGTGCATTAAGGCGCCAATCAAACACTGATACGGGTATTGTTCTATTACATCATTACTAATACACTCAGGCTTCACTAATTTTACATTCACATCTATAGGCGTGATAGCAGGTTTACACTCACTCATACCAAAGCGTTCCAACACTTTATCAATATATGATTTTTGACTTAAGTACACTCTATTTTCATCATCACGACTAAATTCAATTCCTAAACAAGTAGATATTTTCCCCATATCTTTCATTTCAAATGCACTTCCTAACTGTTTCTTTACACTTTCCATCCATACATTATCATTTGCCGCTAGAATCATATCATCGACATATATACCAATTAACATTAGTCGTTCACCCTTTCTCGCAACAAACACACAAGGTTCCTGTGGCAATGATTGAAAACCAATATCATTCAACATTCTGGCTAACCTTTTATACCACTGCAATCCTGATTGTCGCAAGCCGTATAAAGACTTTTTCAATAAACACACACTATCCACACATTCATCAAGAGTTTTATGCCAGCGTTTAGCTGTCTGTAGTATATCCTTGTCTGTTATTATATTCTTCTGCGAACCGACCTTTTCTTTCGCAACTACTTTCTTTAGAACGTCGCTTAACTGATCTGGAATTTCCATATAGACTTCTTCATCTAGTGAACCATTCAGGTAAGCCGTTACTACGTCCATTTGATGTATGTCCAATCCTAACTCAGCCGACAAAGCAGCTATGAGTCTTACGGATGACGATCTCACAACAGGCGAAGACGTCTCATGGAAATCCTCCCCTGGCCGTTGTGAACATCCTTTTGCGACAAGGCGTACTTTCTTGCCAGTACTTTTGGTACTAAACACGAATCTGCTTCCAATAACCTTGCGTTGATTTGGTCGTGGTACAATTTCCCAGGTTTTGTTCTTTATCTGAGACAGATACTCGTTTTCTAGAGCAGATTTCCACAAATTCAAGTCGCTTCTCTTCTCTATATCTTTCCACGTCATTTGTTCTATTATTGCTATCCCTGCACTTATCTGTTCATTCGATTCATCTGATTCATTTTTACTATCTGTAGTATTATTCTCTTTCACTGTGTGATATTCTTTCCGCGGTCTGCCCGCCTGACCAGTACGAGTTAGGCGAGGTCTTCCTCTTCCTCTTTTAGAGGGTTCTATTAAATTTTCCCATGAGACAGTTGATTTCCTTTTTCTATATAATTGACCTCTATCTCCATCTTCTTCTGGTTCATGAAGTATTTCTTTATATTCATGCCTAAATGCTGTCTCATTCATGAACTTCACGTCACGAGTAACAATAATCTTTCTTGTTGCAGGGTCATGTATCCTATATGCTTTAGATTGAATATCATAGCCCACAAATATTCCTAGCTGCGAACGTGACTCAAACTTTCTTTTCGGTTTTCCCTTATCTTTATAACAAGCCTTCGAGCCAAACACATGCATATATATAACTGTAGGTTTCTTTCCTCTCCACAGTGTAAAAGGTATTTGACCATTTAAGGCTGTTGTTGGACACCGGTTTCTTATATAATTAGCAGTATTTACCGCTTCAGCCCAAAATGAAGGAGGACTTCCGGCTTGATGCATCATACATCGTGCCATTTTGACCAATGTCCTGTTCTTTCTTTCGGCAATACCATTCTGTTGAGGTGTATATGGCGCCGTCAATCTTCTTCTAATTCCAGCCTTCTTCAGATAATCATCAAACTCATTATTCACATATTCTCGACCGTTATCAGACTGAAGATTCTTTATTTTCTTCCCAGTTAAATTCTCTGCATAGGCTTTGTAAGTTTTCAACACGCTTAAGACGTCACTTTTACTCGCAATGAAGTAGATTTCACACCATCTAGATTTATCATCAATGAAAGTAACAAAATATTTCTTACCGCCATACGACTGATGATTCATGGGGCCACAAACATCACTATGCACTATTTCTAGTAATTCGGTGGTACTACTTTCTCCTTTCTTTGGAAAAGGCGTGCATGTCTGTTTTTCACTAATACAAATCTCACATTGGGACAACTTTTCGCCATCCTTAAATGTTAGCCCGTGTACTAAACTATTGTTCGCCATAGTTTTCAAGTCGCGTTCGTTGAGATGTCCGAGTCGTTGGTGCCACATGTCTATTGAATTCTTAACTGCTTCAATATTATTAACAGAATTCTTACTCATTCGAACATGGTACAGATTTCCAACTCTTTCTGCACGCATATGAATTTTATCATTGTCATCAATCACAATCGCATCATTCTTCCTAAAGTGAACCTCGAACCCGCGATCAGTCATCTTAGCCACTGATAATAGGTTTGTTCGTAAGTCGGATACGTAGAACACTTTTTCTATATTTATCTGGCGTTCTTCACTGCCCGTGTCTACAGAAATCTTGACCTTACCAGTCCCAGTAATTTGTGTTCTGTCGCTATTAGCTAAATTTAGCTCTGAATCTAGCTGCGTAAAATCCTCGATCATTTGCTTCTCGTTGCACATATGACCTGTGCATCCACTGTCAATGCACCAAATAGGATTTACTTTCTCACCTTGCATAACCTCTTCGATAGTACTCAACAACATTGTTGTCTTTTGCTCTTTGTCGTCTCTATTTTCCAAACTCTGTGCACTTTGTTTATTCTTGTTGATATACTTAGTTCTGCAGTCTCTCGCAAAATGCCCACGACGACCACAACGATGACATTCAAAATTATTTTTATTGCCGTGGTTGTCCTTGTCATGATTCTTCTTCAGATTGGCATTTTTATTTTTATTGATACGTTTGACGAACATAGCTCCCTGATCAGCTGTCTTTGACTTACGAGCTTCATGATCCTCGATAATCTTCACTTTTAACGTTTCCGTTGATGGTAAATCATCGCGTGATTCCATTGCCGTTCTAAACATGGCGAATGAATCCGGTAAACTGTATAACAATAAAATGGCTAATAGTTCGTCTATAACTATTAAACCGATTTCTCTCAGTTTCTTAACTGCATCAAAAAAATCCGAGATGTGTTTCTTCAAATCAGTACTACTACTACAGTGCCTTATTTATATACTTTTCCGTCTATAGTTAAGCTTCTTTTTGACTTTTTCGGTTCCATTGCGTTTGTGATCTCTGTCATTGATCCTTCAAATCTCTCAAATGGCTAATTTAGTAGAAAACATTGTATCGGATTTGGACGATATTTCACTTGCAAATGCTCATTGCTGTCTTCCGGAAGAGTGCACAAAATACTTAAAGATATCAAACAACTCCACTACGATTTTACATATTAACGTACGGAGTATAAAAAAGAACTTCGACCAACTCTTAGCGTTACTATCCCTAATTAAAGTCGATTGTGATATCCTGATATTGACTGAGTGTTGGTTAAGTAAAATCACAAACCTTCCGGTGTTAGATGGCTACAACTCCCACTTAACATACAACAATAAAAATCAGAATGAAGGAGTAGTCATGTACATAAAAAGCTATATTCAGTGTACCGTTCAGGAGCCTGTTTTCACAAATGGTAACTGTCTTTCTTGCCAAATCAATAACGACCTAGCAATAATCGCCGTATATCGCTCGCCCTCTTTATATTCTAAAGTAGACTTTGATAATTTCCTAGATAGTCTGGACTGTGTTCTTACAACATTAAATAATTGTAATAGTATATACCTCATCGGAGATACTAACATAGATATTAAACCGTCTAATACAGATGAACGATCTGCTAATTACCTAACCCTAAACGCCACCTATGGCTTTTTACCTGGACATTACCTCCCTACTAGAATCAATAATTGTATTGATCACGTTCTTCTAAAATCCAATAAATCTACATGTATTATTGTCTTGGAATCCCACATCACAGATCACCTTCCACTACTAATACGTGTGGACGGTCCAGGATTGGCGAAACAGTCGGTTCCTGCTTATAAGACCCCAAAAATTGATTACACTAACGTTAAAGAAGATATGGAAAGTCATGATTTCTCTCTAGTCACTAACACAGAAGACCCTAATATAGCTGCCAATTGTCTGATAAATATAGTTCAATCTATTCTGGAAAAACACACACGTATAATCAATGTACCTAAAAAAGAAAGAAACCTAAAGCCCTGGATTACTCCAGGTTTATTACGTTGCATTCGACATCGCGATAAACTCCATAAAAAAGCCCGTAAATCACCCAATAATGATATCGTCCAAATCTCATATAAACGCTACCGAAATTATTGTAATAATCTTCTCAGGAAGCTTAAAACAGCATATGAAAAGTCAGAATTGGAAAAAGCTAAACGTAACCCCAGAACACTCTGGAACAAAATAAAAGAGATTACACACACCAAAAAAAGATGTGCTCCTCCTCTAGAACTTTTAAAAACATGTGCGGATCCGTATGATTCAGTCAATCAAGTTTGTAAATTCTTTGCCAACATCGGTACAGACCTAGCCTCTAAAATTGCGGCCCCCTCACAATCATTTTCTCCACCGAAAACTTCCTCCCCTTCTTCTTTTGTAATCCTTGATGTTGAATATTCTGAGGTTGAGTCTACCATCATGAATTTAAGACATGACAGTGCCACTGGGTGGGACGGGATACCTTTTATTCTCCTCAAATTATGTCGCAAACCTCTTATTCCCGTTATAACACATATAATAAATATATCAATTGCAACAGGAATTTTTCCAGAATCGTTCAAGAAGGCCTTAGTCCATCCGGTGCATAAGGGTGGGAGCAGAGACTGTGTGAATAATTACAGACCGATTTCGGTTCTCTCGGCAATATCTAAGGTTATGGAAAGGTTGATAAATGGTCGCCTACTCAACTTTCTAAACAAGCATCAAATCATAGCGCGTGTTAAGAATAGCCTTATATTTATGAGAATATCCGACCAAATTAATAAATATATATAATTATCTATTATATTTTATAGAAATAGTTTCCATTTTGGCTAAAAAGGCTTGGTTTCAAAACGAAAGATAGTTGTGATATTTGAATAATCAAGTTAAATGTTTATTTACTTTATATTGCTAATAAATCAATTAGTAATAATTAAATGATATTTCTAATGTTTCCTAGATCTTATCTTGCAATTTCAAAATATCTAGTTGTTTTAATCAATTCTCTGAACTATCAGTTGATGTTCATATTTTATCCGATTAAACATAAATATTACAAATAAATACATACTATATTGCTAAATTATGTAATGAAGTTTTAAAATAGTTCCCTTACATAGGATTTGTTAATTATAATCGATGTTATTAGTTATTTAGGTATAATGTATGACCATTTGCCATTGGTTTATTATGGCGGCCATCTTTGATTAGTATTATTATGATTATGATTTGACGGGTATAAAAGTAGATGTCGCCGCCAATTCAAGGCTTTTTGCTGTTAGTGTTCGAAGGGTTAAGACATACCCTGATTGGTATATTGTGTGATACAAAATGTGTAAAGCTGGAACCTATTTGGATTACAATGTTTATGTAAGTTATTTGATATTATACTATTATACTAGAATATATAATATTTTAAAAGATGTTACCGTGGAGTTTCTTGTCCATTCTTCTCCACGAAGACCTAGGTTTGCGAATGGACGTAGCTTGATAGGTAATTGACGTTACCTATAAATATATAAATACCTGACAAGCCTAACATAAATAAATAAATAGTCTTGTCTTTCTGTGCTTTTCTTGATAAAAACCCTTTTCCCTAAACACCTTTTTAGAGATATTTTAGACATATTAAATAACAAGTAACCATTCTGACACTGAAAGCTTAATAATCGGTATATATTTATACATATATACATCTAGTATTTACACCCTGTTCTTAACACGCGCAACCAATATGGCTTCAAAAAAGGTGTATCTACGGAAGATGCAATTGCCGACCTAACGGAAACTGTTGCTAAGAATTTAGATGATCATCGTAAATGCCTTTCAATATTCTTGGACCTGAAGAAAGCCTTTGACACGGTCTCTGTTCCTACTCTCCTATCGAAAATGGAAGCCATTGGCATTCGGGGAACACCGCATGAGCTTTTCAAGAGCTACCTCGAAAACGGGAAACTCCGTGTCAAGATCGATACATACACTAGTGATGAGGAAATCATCACATACGGAGTCCCGCAAGGAAGTGTGATAGGACCCACTCTATTCCTAATATATATAAATGACCTTTGCACACTAGCACTCCCCAATACGAAGATATTCACATATGCTGATGATACTGCCATCGTAGTGTATGGGGATACATGGACTGACGTGAAATATCATGCAGAACAATCGCTACATGCGGTTGTGAGGTGGCTACAGAATAACCTTCTGTCACTAAATTTGGCTAAAACCAATTTTATCCCTTTTTCTATTAGTCATAGGACCAAAGCCCCATCCGATATAAATGTTCTTGCTCATACCTGTTTGGACACCTCTTCGTGTTCATGTACAGCACTATCTCGTGTCAGTCAAACCAAATACCTGGGTGTAGTGATTGATGACGGACTAAAGTGGTACTCCCAAGTTGAAAGCCTAACATCAAGGGTCAGGAAACTTATTTATATCTTTAAGTCTCTAAGGCAATGCGCTGACTCCAAAACACTAAAAATGGTGTATCTTGCACTTTGCCAGTCCGTCATCAATTATTGCATTCCGGTCTGGGGTGGCATCGCTAAGACTAAACTGCTCGGGTTGGAGCGCGCCCAGAGGGCTGTTCTCAAGGTGATGCTCAGCAGGCCGTATAGATTTCCCACAAGTGAATTGTATGCGGAATGCAGGGTACTTACTGTGCGGCAGCTCTTTGTGCTCAATGCCACCCTCCGGAAGCATAGACAGGTTCCTCCACTAGATCCAACCACTCGTAAAGCCAAATCTGCATGCCCATCTGTCTCTCACAAAACAGCTTTCGCTGGCCGCCAGCTTTATGTAATAAGCTCACTCATTTACAGAAGGGTCAACAAGCATATCCAAATAAGTAATTTAAACAAACATGAACTAAAAAACAAATTACAAAACTGGCTGTATAATCAGGATTATTCACGTACAGAAGATCTCATTTCTAAAATAAAGTAGGCACATTATTATAATAATAATACTAAAAAACGGACATAGAAACACATGCAACATTACGCGAACATACCCACACATACACGACTCCCCCCCCCTTCTCATACACCACGCCACGCCACGCCACACCACGCCACGCCACACCACACCACACCACGCCACGCCATGCCACACCACACCACACCACCTCACCCCACACCACATCACACCACACCACACCACACCACACCACACCACACCACATCCCACTCACACATCCGTCCCCCTTACACACATTCTCACACATTCATAAGCATAGTTAAACCAGGTCATTGTAGGTTTATTAACACACAAATAAAGGTATATTTTGTACACGAAGTTACAGTAGAACACTGACTCCTAGGTCACAGGATCCCCCTAGTTTAGGAGGCAGGGTTTTTAACTATTTGTACAGCCTTCTACTAAAATTCAATGTACCTATGTGGAATATAATGGCATTGTATACAAAGGTTTTTGTGCCAATAAACTTATTTTTATTTTTTAAATCATCATCTTCTTGCATACGAGTCAGTACCAGTTTCTTCAACAAAGAGGCCTTTCTAGCAGGACCGCTGGACTGATACATAGATTTCAGTTTTTCCCAAATGGCCTTGGAACTTTCCAAACCATCCAATGCGGCCAATTCACTTGGACTTACCGCTAACAGTATGTCGGCTTCGGCTTTTCTGTCCATTTTCAACCATTCAGCATATTTTGGATCATTTAACTGCGGTTTGGGCAATAATCCCGAAACAAACTCCCATAAGTCATTTTTAATTAATATAGCCCGCATGTGAATTTTCCATGTATCATAATTATCACCAGTAAGTCGATCAATCTTTATAGACGTAGCCATAATGAAGTTTCTTCAACTCCAAAATCAAAACAATAGCAATGAATAAAAATCTTCGTAACAAAAGTTTAGTAAACAAACGGCGACGGCGAACGTAACTTGAAAGTCCGCGTTACACTAATTGACCTTCACTTAACTACAAGCGTTTATAACTTTTAATTACGATGAACTGTTTTGGTTCAAATCACTGCAATTGTTCACTAATATGTCCTGTTTTTCACTCACTGACTGTTCCTGGGCCCATAACCTGAAGGGTATGGGTAAATTAGACACTTTTACAGCAGTAATCTAATTTATTTGATATGTTTTGATTCAACAATGCAATCCGTGCTAGCGGCGCGACACAACAACTAAACTTACAAATTACATAGTTAGAGGGCACTGCTCGCGCGCTTCGTCATAGCTTAACAACTATGGGTCACTTTCGCACCACTAAAAGCGGAGGAAAAATTTGACGCGAACATTTCACAAATTTCCGGACCATCTGAAGTTGATACAGTTCCATTAGTCATTGTGGCTGGATAAGAGCTAGAGCCACCTTTTTTATCCTTAATGTATGCCCAGAAGCGGTTCGGATTTTTGGGTATTTCATTTTCAATGTCTCTGATATACTCATTATAACTATCAGTAGCTAATTTGGAACACCGTTTGCCTAATAATTTGAGCTCGATTTCATTCCTAGGGTTCTTATAGACTTTGAAGCGAGATCTTATTTTTTCCTTTTCTTTTAAAGCTCTTATTAAGCTTTTATTAAACCAAGGAGGATATTTTTTATATTTACAAGTAGGTTTAGAGGGTTCGTGCGTATGTATTATATGCAGGAGCCTGTCATAAAAAATGCGAACCATTTCGTTAACATCAGCCATTTAAACTGTCACTTACGGGATATCTTCCGTGATTGTTCATTATTTTGAGCTCCCGATATTTCGGCGCTGTTGCAAGCGCCATGATCGCGGGTTGACTGGAGAATGCGGGTGGATGGAAAAATAAATTGTTAAGAGCAGACAAATCTATCTACCCTCTTTCTTTGTCTTTTGCTACGCGCACTATTGGAACTCGACACTAAGTCACGGCAAAACACACTCACAATATCACCAGGTTTTGTGGAGTCCTTATTACGAAACCGGCTGCTACTTTTGAGCTTACTCAAAACTGGATTCCACGTACTTGACAATTTGAAGCCATCCTCTCGATTGAAATTTTTGTGTTTTCTTATTTCAATTGCTTCTCTTGTCAGCCTTGGTACGTAATGTCTATCCGTTGACAAAATCTGCGGCTTGTGAAATTCGATCCAGTGATTGGGCCCTGACTGCAGTAGGTGTTCAGCTATGGCAGATTTTTGCTCATCGTTGTTTTTCACAGCCTTTATGTGCTCTTTGATGCGGCATGAGACAGTTCGCTTCGATTTTCTTGTAGAAAATCGCACAGAGTCTACGTTCCCCGAAAGATAAGATCCCGTATGAACATCCTGGGGTGTATAAAATTGACTGCAGTTGCGGCAGTTCATACATCGGCCAAACGAAGCGAACTGTCTCATGCCGCATCAAAGAGCACATAAAGACTGTGAAAAACAACGATGAGCAAAAATCTGCCATAACTGAACACCTACTGCAGTCAGGGCCCAATCACTGGATCGAATTTCACAAGCCGCAGATTTTGTCAACGGATAGACATTACGTACCAAGGCTGACAAGAGAAGCAATTGAAATAAGAAAACACAAAAATTTCAATCGAGAGGATGGCTTCAAATTGTCAAGTACGTGGAATCCAGTTTTGAGTAAGCTGAAAAGTAGCAGCCGGTTTCGTAATAAGGACTCCACAAAACCTGGTGATATTGTGAGTGTGTTTTGCCGTGACTTAGTGTCGAGTTCCAATAGTGCGCGTAGCAAAAGACAAAGAAAGAGGGTAGATAGATTTGTCTGCTCTTAACAATTTATTTTTCCATCCACCCGCATTCTCCAGTCAACCCGCGATCATGGCGCTTGCAACAGCGCCGAAATATCGGGAGCTCAAAATAATGAACAATCACGGAAGATATCCCGTAAGTGACAGTTTAGTTAGTTTTAGTTGTAAACCGTGAAAGCTTGGGCTAGTCACTTATATCTGTACATTAACCTAGGATGTTGTATTTTTTATTGTAGGTTCCTAATAATATAATAAAACGATTTGCAAAATTTCAACCGTCGGAAATGAATAGTTTCGGAGATATTAATTGTAGAATTATTGATGGCATTGTATTGAAAACGACGATATTTCACACCACAGACTATTTTGGTTCACAACACATACTATTTTGGCATGGAATATAACGTACGTGTGGAATGTGCAGTGAGCAAAGCACACAATGCTATTACAAAAAAAAACTGACACTATAGAATTGGTCAAATGTGCGTGTAATTTAAAAGTAAAGTAAATGTAGCCTTACAACGAACTTGAATTCAGAACCGACTTTGTCAACCCCGACACGCCGTGGTCTTGGTATGTCCTACCCCTAGAGTATTTTTTAGAGCCTGGAGGCGCGGAGGGAGGGCAGCCCCAGCCTGCCGTGGCAAAGGCGCAGGCAAGGTGATCGCCTGTGACTTTGTTACGCAAAGGCGAAGGGGCTGCTATTCCCGCAGCGCCGGAGATAAGGCAGAAGTACTGGTTCTTACTCCCCTACCCTTTCCTCCCTGAAAAATAGGGACAGAAAAAGTAAGGTTACAATTTAACAAAAAAAAAATGGTAACTCCGACCGAAACTACAGGGCGGGGGTACTCCTCTCCCCCTCCGCCCCCATCAGCAGGTGTCCCGTATGTATAAAATTACTGATTTTAAAGCTTGTATTAGTATAACTCAAAAATAAATATATCCCTTTTAAAAATCAATAAAAAAAAACTATGCATTTCCGACGAATTTCCCCCCCCTCGGGGGGTTCCTATGACCCTCCCCTTCCTTTCCTCCCCTCCCCCTCCCCCTACCTACATGTACTTATATAAGTGACCTTCCATTAAGTTTATTATAATTCGTTTTTATAGTCTGAGGATTGTATGGAAGTCGGGTTTCTTCACTCGCTGTAATCAGGATTTCGATTGGTGGGTGATGGACATCAATAGCGCTGAGGGAATTTAGGGCTGCATTAACGCTACCGGCAGGTACATTAGTTAATACAAGGTCTAATATTCGTCCAGACATATTCTGGATGCCATTAAGTTGTGACAATTTATGCATGTGAATAAAGTCAGTTAGTACATTAGCAATGCCAGGAGGAGTATAATTATTTTCTGCGTCATATACCAAATTCCATTGTATATTACCTAAGTTAAAGTCACCGACAATACAGGCGCACAAGTTTGTCTGTTCAAGAACCATGTTACAACGATCCAAAAAATTATCCAAGCTACTGCGTAACACATAGTCTAAGATCCCGCTATACAACGACCTTCACCGAGATGCTTATTTAATGAGACGTATTTTTTATGTTATTAAATATGCCAATAAATATATCCTATATGGGTTGCCTAACAAATTTCAGTCCAGAGTATTTTTAATTAATAATTTAAAAAAAAAAAATTTTTAAACATTGCTCCGGTGTGATTATTAAATAAATTTGATACCAATCGAAAGTTTGAAGCCCATAGAATATGCAAACGTTAGGTTGCCTATTTTTTTCCGGTCACAACCACGGGTTGCCAGGTGTAAACAGGTAAATCTATACTAGCATTTTGCAACGGTCTGATTATTGAATCAAACTTAGATAAAATGAAAGATTATTTCATAAGGAACACGGTGGTATAGGGTTGCCTGCGAAAAATCAGTCCCGAATTACGGTTGTCGAATTTTAAATAATAAAATATCGCTGCGAGTGAATGTGTGTGAGAGAGAGGTCCCAGACCAACCATCCCATGCGGTAGAAAAGGACGCAGCGTAGCAGCTGTTTAAAGTCCGCCCATTTAAAGAAGGAGAGTGCGCATGCTATTTGTGCTTGGAAATGAAAAGGATAGCGATAGACTCGTATATGCTGTGCATTATTTTGGAGTAGTTAATTATTAATATACAGAAATAGTTATTTAATTTTTTATTTTTTAATCAATTAATTATTTATCTATGTTTATTGTTTATGTGACACTAAAGTATATACACATCTTTAGTAAAAAAGACAGTTAGAGTAAAACATATATATTACTTATCTGGCAAATTTTATCTTTATTATTGGGAGCCGAAATAAAAAACAACAATTAAAAGAATACTTCTGTTTATTGAAAAAAAATTAAAATACAAAATTTTTTAAAATTATTCAGGTTCCGAGTCATCGGACATATAACTGTGATCTCCAACTTCTGAATCTTCTTCGTCATCACTCTCCGTTTCAGTTTTTTCGACAATGTCTTCTATTTTTAAAGGTGTATGATCCCCAATGAATCCTATCCAATCCTTTCAGTCCGTTCGAATCTTCATCAGAATGATTAGGTTCTTCAATAAGGTTTCGCATAAAATCTATTAATTGCTTAGGAATGTCACATTCTCCACGAATGACATCATCAGCAGTTACGTTGCGAGAAAGCGGATGAACATCTATATTTTTAATGCAACTTCTCAAATAATATGCTACATTTTCAAACTCATAATCATTTCTTGTCTTCAAAAATTTAAAAATTGTTAGCCATTACAGAAACGTCCATGTCTGTTTTGTACACAATTTTTTTGTTACGTATTCCCATTGACGCTTCAATCGTAATAAGATTACCAAATTTCTTCATTAACTTTTTTTGCAAGGTTTCACATCGGTAATCTTGAATATCATCGAAATCAATTTCATGATTTCCAAACTCTAGCAATAAAGCTTGGTATCTTAAAAATAATTGAGCCAAGTACATAACTTGGTTGTTTTCAATTATTTCTGTCTCAATAAAATTTGATATGGATTGAAAAGCCAACTGATGTAACTGTCGATATTTACTATACGTGGAATCGGTAGATTCTTCCGTGGACCGCTTATTTTTCGATTGATACAGTGCGTAACAAGGCAGATGGTACGCGATAGTTTGATGTTGAAGTTTGGAGAGAATCTCCGAATCGCTTAAATTTTCGGCGATATTTTTGATCTGTAGTGGTACTTTGTCACCTTTAGGGAAAGTAAGATTAACCAGCTTCTTTCCACATCTTTTTTGGCTGTGGTCACAAAAAAGACAAATAATTGTGCTTGATGTCGATGCTGTTGATGTCGTTGCTGTTGATGTCGATGCTGTTGATGTCGATGCTGTTGATGTTGACTGCTCCTAAAAGAATTTAAAGCATTCTTTGAGTAAAAATGGAAGAAAACAAATATAAATGAAAATACAAGTTCAATTAATAGATTTTCATGTCACTTTTTTAAAAAAGCTTAAAAAAATAATAATTTTTTATTACCTTGTCAAAGCCCCCAGAAGTTTGAGGCAGGTCTTCAACATTACTCGTTTCATCCTCAGCAACTGTAGCACAGGAATCGACACTAGGATTCAACTGTTGTGGTTCTTCTTCAGTAGTAGATACATCGGTATGCTCCTAAAAAAAAAACAATTTTTGCGATTAAATGAAAATGTTTGATTATAAATTTAAAAAATTTTTTGATAAGAATAGTTGATTTAAAACATCCTCATTTAATTATTCCAAAAAAAAAAAAGGAAATCAGAACATTTTCTTGTTCAATTTTCAACTACCGTTTTTTAAGTAAATTACAAAAAAAATAAGTGTGTCGAAAATTAACAAAACCATAAGTGAGTTTTACTAGCAATTACTTCAACATGACAAAAATATAGAAGATGTATTAGCTTAGATAATTTTAAAGATTCAATTATTATGTACTTACTGTATATTCAGCGATAAATTTAAGAAATTCTTCGTTATATTTTTTATTCAAAACAGTCACTTTTTTGTAGCACGTGGTATGATAACCTACAAATTGGAGTGACGCACTGGGTAGCTCAACAAAATTGTATTTAATTTTTTTTTTTTTACGAATAGCTAACTTTAATGCACAGTTTTCAAAAGTTTCATCATCAAAATCAATTATTCCGTCATCCGAATCACACAAAAAACACTTTTTGGCCATTTTTTCCAACAATAAATAGCAGCACGTTTTTTAACTTGTATCTATAGCGACAATCTACTCCAAAATAATGCACAGCATATACGAGTCTATCGCTATCCGTTTCATTTCCAAGCACAAATAGCATGCGCACTCTCCTTCTTTAAATGGGCGGACTTTAAACAACTGCTACGCTGCGTCCTTTTCTACCGCATGGGATGGTTGGTCTGGGACCTCTCTCTCACACACATTCACTCGCAGCGATATTTTATTATTTAAAATTCGACAACCGTAATTCGGGACTGATTTTTCGCAGGCAACCCTATACCACCGTGTTCCTTATGAAATAATCTTTCATTTTATCTAAGTTTGATTCAATAATCAGACCGTTGCAAAATGCTAGTATAGATTTACCTGTTTACACCTGGCAACCCGTGGTTGTGACCGGAAAAAAATAGGCAACCTAACGTTTGCATATTCTATGGGCTTCAAACTTTCGATTGGTATCAAATTTATTTAATAATCACACCGGTGCAATGTTTAAAAAATTTTTTTTTTTAAATTATTAATTAAAAATACTCTGGACTGAAATTTGTTAGGCAACCCATATAGGATATATTATTGGCATATTTAATAACATAAAAAATACGTCTCATTAAATAAGCATCTCGGTGAAGGTCGTTGTATAGCGGGATCCTATACTAACAGGGGGTGGTAAATAAACTGCGCACAGTGCGATTCGACGAATAGATTTTAAAAACGGTACCTCCAAAGTTATCCAGAGATCCTCACATTGACTTTCCCACTGAGCCATACGTTTGGAGTTAATTGTTTTCAATACAGCGATCAATACGCCACCCCCGTCCTTTTTCCTGCCATCTCTATCTCTTCTATATACAATATATCGATCGTCAAAAAGCTCCGCGCTCAGAACACTATTATTTAGCCATGTTTCAGTTAAAATCACAATATCATAGGTCTCTAAAGACAATTGACGACAAAAATTATGAGTCTTCGTGCGTAGACCTCTTGTGTTTTGGTAATAAATATTAATATTATGAGCTGAGAATTTTACCTATAATTAATACCAACGCTGCGACTACAAAAAATGTTAATAATAAAATAAATAAAAATAAAATTCATTTAATTCAGATAACATGATCCATACAGTGAAATTAAAAAAAATAAAATAAATTAACACAAATATAAAAAAAAAAAAAATCAAGAATAAAGTACCTACCATCAATTATTAAAATCAAGATAAAATTTAAAATTCATTCAAAATTAAAATAAGATAAATAAAACCATCAATTTAAAATATGATTAAATAAAAATTAAAACATTCAAAGTACAATAAGATAAAATAAAAATTTAAAAAATTAAAACATTCAAAATACAATTAGATAAAATAAAAATTAAAACACTCAAATTACCCGCTTAATAAAAGACACCCATATCGGAGAAGAGGTCCTATCAGCAACAGTCTTCAGAATTCCGTTGCAGCTGCCACGCATTCTGCAGATCAGGGAAACAGTTTTCTTCCGAATGACGGCATGAAAGCCATCAGTTCGATACAGCGCGAACATCCCCGATGCACTACAGAAGCGAGGCAGCCCCAACATCATCCTGAAGATGTTGTTATACTGGACGCGCAGGACATCCAGCGATCTTTTGGTGTGCTTGACCCACAGATTTCCCGTATAAAAGCTTTGACAGTAGGCTTTAAACAAAGTTATTTTTACTTGCTCAGAGCAGCGGGAAAATCTGCGGGCCAGCATGTTACCTCTGACCGCTAAAGCCCTGCGTTCCCTCTCAATGTCCATATCATCATCAAGACCCTCGGTAATTAAGTGCCCCAAGTATTTAAATTTCGTGACACGATTTATGCACAAGCCATTTAGGGTAATATTATGAGAATACTCAGGGCAACCACCAGCGGCCCTAAAGACCATAAATTCGGATTTTTGGACATTGTATATAAGACCATGTGCAGCAGCATAGGACTCACATACCCTCAACAGCTCTCCAAGACCCCTCGCCGTCGGGCTCATCAGCACCATGTCATCAGCGTAGCTAATGTTGTTGAGGCAGACGCCATCTATCGAACAACCGACACGCTTGCTGCTGAGCTCGACGATGAGGTCATTTATGTATAGGTTGAAAAGTTTGGGTGACGTCAAACCTCCCTGTCTCACCCCGCTTTCCAACGTATACGCTTCAGAGAGCGTATTATTCCACCTCACAAAATTTGTTTGGTGGGAATACCAATACCCAAGCAAATTGAGCACCCCAACCGGCATACCCGCATTCCCCATCTTTCTCCAGAGCACATCGTATGAGACATGATCAAAAGCTTTGGAGAGGTCAAGGAAACACGCATATACCGGTGTTCTGCGGTCCACATAGTATTGGACAGTATGCTTGAGACCCACGATGGCAGCCTCTGTGGATAGCCCGGGTCTAAACCCAAACTGCGCGTCGTGTAATTTTATGTATTTATCTATGTAGGAATCAAGCAAACCGTCCAGCACCTTAGCAATGATCGTTGCTAGAGATATGGGCCGATAGTTCCCCCTGTCCGAGATATCCCCAGTCCTGTTCTTCACAATAGGCACTACGATGGTTTTCATTAAGTCATGTGGTAAGTAAGAGTGACTCCAGCACATCGTGAAGAACACGGCCAGGACCCTCGGCATGTGAACCCCAGCATGCCGCAGATGCTCCACACTAAGCCCATCGTGACCAGGAGATTTACCGCCCGTCATTCTCTTTAAAACGCGTCTCACTTGACTTGCCGTAAAATGTACAGGCGACTCCTCCCCCACATGTCCGGGCCCAGACCTAACAGACGACACTGAAGGGCCCAGCGGGGAGCGCACCATAAAATGATCCCTGAACATATTCGCAATATCGACTGCATCGCTTTTTCCGTTCACGCTCACCGGGAGGCCAGGCTTAACTTCATGCTTTCCAGTAGCTTTCCAGAACTTAGAAAAGTCCTTTGCCGATCTGTGTTTAGCCAGAATGTCCATCATAAGCTGCTCTTGATTATTCTGGCACCACTTCAAGCGACTTTTGAATATTTTACGCGACTCGATCATTTCGTCATAAATAATGCCTGAAGTGGGCCGGTTGCAAGCTATCCACGTTTCGAATTTAAGCCTGGCCACTCTATGAGCTTCACGGACATGCTTATTCCAGCCACACAAGTGCCTATTTTTATTTAATTTAGGGTCGCGCTTCCCGCTAGACCCAACAGCGGCGTTACTCAGGGTTCCCACAATATTATTATATAACCTATCTAAAACAATTTTGTGGTCATCTAAGCTGCATGACCCACGACTGCATTCCGTGAATTCTGTGGGAAAATCAATGACTCTAAAAGCGTTGTTACATAGATCATGGTAAGTTTTTATTTGTGCTTCATCTCTCCCCCCCCATACAACCGAGTCACGCCGCATGACGCTCGCCATCAACTTAGGCCTTACCACAGTTATGTCACAACTAACGAGTAAAGGTAAATGATCCGACAAGTAAACATCTTCTATGACACGTACCCCAACCACAGTTCGCCAGGCCGACAATGATACGACACAGTGGTCCAGCCATCGCCTACAGCCATGAGCCTCGCTAACAAACGTGTAAGTATTATTCTGAGTGCCTAATTTTTCCAAGTCGGCACAGATCCAGGCCTGATCCGAACAAAAATTAATCATTTCATTACAAAATAATTCTTGAGGGTGAGCATTAAAATCACCTAAAATAAACAAGGTTTCAATGTTCTCACTAGCTACTATTGCACTCATTTCACCAAAAACCTCAGCCATAATTGGTAGATTATCCGGTGAGTCAGTCGGCATATACACAGAAAAAACAATAATAGAGCGACCGTCAACATTAGCTCGTATAGCTGTCAGTCGAGTGCTGGCACACGGCACCACAGCAACACCATCAAACACACCTTTTCTCCAGAGTATGGCAACTCCCCCATGAGGTCTCCCCTTCAGCAAGCCCACAGAGGTATCTACAGCAGACTTGCCTGTGTATTCAAAATTATTCGAAATAGTTCCCAATAATGATATGTCATGGGGAAGCAACCACGTCTCCTGGAGTGCTGAAAAGAATTAATGAAAGTCAAAAATTATTTGAACTTGTTTAAAGTGTCCATGTTTCTAACCATGATATGATCAGAGTTTTCTACTTTACGCATAAAAATCTTGCCACCTCGAATCCACACAAACTTATAACCAAGTTCTTTGGCCTTGATCCTAGCGGCAGCGTGCAGAGCCCTGTATGTGGGGGACAGATGTTCAGTCACGAAGATCGGTGATTTTGGCCCAGAATAGCCGAGATGCACGCTGTTCAGTTTATTTTCCTTATTGTTTTTATTAAAATTAACAATAGCCGCTAGGAATTGATCACGAATTCGAGGGGAAGCCAGCTGCACAACTATTGAACGTGGTCTAGTATAATTAGGGTTTAGTTTGGAAACCCTAGTGCAATGCAAAATATCTCTGTTTTCCACAACACACGCAGCCACTTTAGAGATTACAGACACAATATCTAAGAGATTCTCGTGTTTCTTTTCAGGCACGCATTGAATTTCAATGTTATTAGATCGAGTTTGTTGCTCGAGCTGATCCACACGAACAATCAGCGACTTCATATTATTGCTCATTTCAAGGTTCTCCTTCCGTAGTTCCATAATGGTCTCCTGAGATGAAGCATGCTCCTTTAGTAGGTCCTCATACTGACTGTTCATGAATATCATCGAGTCATCCAAGGCAGAAATTTTCGCATTGATGGGCTGCAACTCTCTATGTAGTATTGTATTGATGGTTTCATTTAGTTTAGACAACATCTTCGATAATTCAGTCTCCATGACTTCCTGGATAATTTCACGAACATCATCCCGCGAAAGAACATTTTCAGTAGTCGCCTGAGGTGGGGACCCAAGAGCTTGCCTTTTGTTCCCTCTGGTGGTCGAAACATTACGCAGACGAGCTTTATCGTGCTTATTTGTCGGAGACGTGTCATCAGTCATGTTTACTTGTTATTTGTGAAAAAGCGCAAAATAATTCCAAAATGTGTGTATTATGGCAAAAACTAAGCAGTTGCTTCTAAAAAAAGAAGCACATCAACAAAAAGGCAAGCTTAAATAAAATAAAAATGCAAAAAGAAAAGCTGGTCCTGGGATTCGAACTTGCGTTATTTTAAATGAGGTGTCGCACCAATTCTCTGTTAGCTATCTCGACACATAGACTGTTGGCGAAATAAGCGATCGCTATTTCTTACCTGTGTACTGGTGGGCGGGGCAATTGTAGCAATTGTGGATTTGTAACCATTTATATGGTAGCGCAATGAGCCGTTTCGTGTGTTCTGACTCACCGCCGATCGACGAATAGGAGCAGCGCGCGCAGTGTGACTCACTGTTGTTTGGTGCTTTGTTTCTTTGTTCGAGCTTTTAACTGCTTATTTCTTCGATATTAATGAAGAACTCGTGGATATTATTTCACCACAACGTGTAGAAACCAGTGCACTATTCTATTGGCGTAAAACTGTACTGATAATGCTAATAAATAAACAGTAAATTTTTATTCTTAGCGGAGCGACTCGCAACACGTCTTACTGCTAGCGCGCGGTGCTGTTAGATTTTTTTGTGCTGTTAGACCTTTGGAAAGACAGATTCGAAAAATATGCGTTAAGGGAGGTGCCAATACATGCTTAAAGAGCTTAAGAATCTTGTTGCTTATATTATTCCATCCAACTGCACAGTCATCTTTAAGACCAGAAATTATTCGGGATATTTCGTTTTCGTCAGTATCCAGCATAGCAATAGCAAATGATTTCAGATTATAGCTGTTGTTCAATTTTTGGGAAGGTGGTGGGGCGCAATGTTTCGGAATCTGTTCAGCCAGTTTTCCCAACATTAACAAAAAAGTTATTTACTTTGTTAGTGGATAGAAGAGGTGAAGGATTAGTAAGCAGCAACCTCGAATTTGAATCACGTTGTTTAGTCATGTAGGTGACGTTTTTGATTTGCTTCCAAATTTGCTGCTTATTTTTATCGTAATTGTTTTTAAGCTTCTTTAAGAGATTGTTGCAAAAATTCCTGTATCTTTTATAGGTGTTTAGAATTATTAAATTATCAGGGTATTTCTTAGCTCTCTGGTGAAGTCTATCTCTGTGCCTTATACACCGAATTAGTCCAGGAGTAATCCAAGGTTTAATATTATGAAGACGATTATTTACTGTCACAACTGTCGTACTACGCAATATTGCATGTTGGACATGTTTTATTAAGTACGATAAAGCCGAATTAGCGTCAGCAGTATTGTAAACTAGGCTATAATCAATGTTGCGTAAATCATATTCGAGTTTGTTTATGTTTAATTTAGTCTTTGTCTGGGGGCGATTTTGCTTAGGCAGCGTTAAATTTAAGCATAGTAAGACAGAATGGTGGTCAGTTATTGTTGAGTTAGTAACAAGCGTAATAAATGAATAAGTGGTTTTGATCATCATATTAATTATGGTCGAGGCAAGAACCGCTCTGATGAGTAGGCAATGTGTGAGCAGGTCGAAAACCATGGTATGAGCATAAGTTGAGGTAATCTTGAGTCCCTGCGTAGCAGTTTTCAGAGCTAATGTTAATGTTAATATCACCTGTTAGTATTACATTCTTAAAAGGGCTAAGTGCTTGAAAGATCTGGTTTAGGGAACTGTGGAAAGAGGTTAAGTTTCTTGCGGAAGGGGATCTATACAAAGCAACAATCGCTGTGGTTGTACCAATTTTTAACAGACTTCCAAAAGGAGGAGGTTATCAAGTCGACTGTTTTTTTTTTTTTTTTTTTTTGTGTGTATGTTCAGCGATATCTTCGCCAATTGTGTACCGATTTTGATGGTTCTTTTTTTGTTTGGAAGAATATTATTCCGCGGTGGTCCCATTTTTTATTTGATGAAGATCTGATGGTGATCTTCGGAGATATCAATGGAAATCTTCAATAATAGACAGCAAAACTGTCGTGATTGCTGCAATCGCTTTTTTTTTTTTTTTTTTTAACGTGGTAAAATCATCAAATGAGTCCTCCCACCCAGGGCAGAGCGAGAGGGACTGTCAGACTTGTACTGACTAAAATCCACGGTGTCCTTCAGTAGCCCTTTATGTTCCAGGGTCACGGTAATTCTATGAGTCCCGCGACCCCGGCAGGCTTTGGCCCTCTAGAGGGGTCATTATGCTGACACTCTTTGAGGCGCGCGTGGAACACAACGCGCCGTCGACCCGGGCATGGTCCATGGTCGGACAGCGAGTCGCCCATAACTCGCCGCCCGCATGCCCGCGCCTACGGTGGCCGGAGATCGTCTGCCGACGTCCGGCGCCGAGGGCGTCTACCACTGCGGCTGGTGTGGAGGGAGGACGCTGTCCTCTCCCTCACGCGGCCCGCCTCCTCCTTCCCGAGCATGACTGCTTCGCAGAAGGAGGCGACCGCTTCCCACTCCGTCTTGCCCCGCAGCATGGCCTCGACCAATGCCGGGCGCGAGAGGTCTCTGCCTATCGCCGCCGTGAGGACACGGCGGTGCTCTGCCCAAGCGCAGGGCAGTCCTGCAACGTATGCTCCACCGTGTCCTCCGGGCGGTCCTCGCAGTGGTGACACCCAGGCGTTTCCTCCTTCCCCATATGACACAGGTACCTCCCGAAACTTCCGTGTCCGGTGAGGACCTGCGTCACGCGGTAGGTCAGGACGCCGTGACGCCTATCCAGCCACTCCTCAAAGAGGGGTCTTACCGCCGCGATTGCGGCATGCCCGGACCTCGGTTGCGACAGTCGTTCCCTCCATACTGCCCTGAGATCGCGCCGGAGCTCTTCCCGCCGCGCTTCGACTTGTCGAGGTAGTAGGGATTCGCCCCGGCGCTGCGCCTCCACGCGCCACTCATAGACGCGCTTGAGGGCAGTCGCCTCCAGATCCCAGGGCAGCAATCCGGCAAGGAGGTTGGCCGATTCTCGGCGATCGTACGGTATCCTCGGATCATCCGGATTGCTGCAATCGCTTGGATGTTTATTGTTTACACAACACCATAACATAACATCACGCCAGTATGCTCTGAGGGGGTACGCAGATGTGTAGATTACACCCCCATTTCAACAGTTAGGTATGTTAAGTTCCATTTATTGGAGATAAGCTTATTACTATGACATGTTTTGTAAACGGTTCACAAATTTTTCACCAAAACTCCTTTGACAATTTTTAACCGACTTAAAAAAAAGGAGTTTCTATGTTCGACTGTATGTATTTTTTATGTACCTATGTTCATTGATTTCTCCGCCAATTGTAGACCGATTTTCATAAAAAAAATATTCGAAAGCCTATACTCCTGAGGTAGTCCCAACTCAGAATCTGGGATCCCAGGGAAATCGAGGGCAACCCTCAAATTTTATAGGCACATACAATGTTTTTCATATACTCTCCAACACAATTCAGATATTAGTGCCTGGTAATCATAATCTCATGTTGCTGAGCTGATGATGGAAGGTATAAGTCAGGATCAGATGATGGAATCCCAGAAAAATTAAGGGCACCCCTCAAATTTTATGGGCATTGATTGAATCAGTATACTTTCCATGTGGTCCCATGGTCATCATGTCAGGATCTAATGATGGGATCTAGGAGAAATCGAGGGGACTCTCCAAATTTTATATTATCGATATCTTCGACAATTGTGAACCGATTTCGATGATTTTTTTTTTATTTGGATGAATATTATTCCGCGGTGGTCCCGTTTAAATTTAGTGAATCTGATCTTCGGAGTTATACAATGGAACTCTTCAATAGTAGACAGAAAATCTGTCGTGATTGCTGCAATCGCTTGGATGTGTATTGTTTACACAATATCATAACATAACGTAACGGCTGTATGCTCTGATGGGGTACGCAGATGCGTACAGTACACTAAGATTACGACAGTTAGGTATATTAACTTCCATTTTATTGGGTATAAGCCTATTACCATAAAATGTATTGTTAACAATGTAAAATAAATGTATAGCAAATATTTCTATAGGATTGTAATATCCTATACAAATATTTGCTATACATTTACACTAAAAATGGAAAAATAAAAAATCTTTTTTGCAAAAAATAAAACCGACTTCAAAAACACAGAAAAGTGAAAAATAACTTTAGCTTCAGAAGTCGGTGACAAAAAAACTGAATCAAACAGACAAAAGTCACCGAGTTCAGAAGCTAAAGTTATTTTTCACTTTTCTGTGTTTTTGAAGTCGGTTTTATTTTTTGCAAAAAAGATTTTGATGATAAGGCAGTTACTAATACAATCTTGTAGATCAGGTTCTTCGACTTTGACCTTTAATGATTCCTTAGCAAACACAACGACACCGTCGTTTTGATTGTGGTTTTTTTAGTGTGCAATAAGTTGTCTCCTGGTATTGCCGGGAGATTATCATGGCGCTTTGAAAGCCAGCATTCTGTTAGAACCATAATATCACAATTAAAGTAAAGTCTATGAAGAAAAATGTTAAAGCTATCTATGTTCTTATAAATACTTCGTATGTTTTGGGTTAGTATGGTTAGTGACTTTTGATATTTGGAAAGATATTGATTGCAGTCCTCAACCTCACATGACTTTGATTCGGTTAAAAATGAGTTATCTATGTCGGTAATTAAGTTAATATCCATTCCATTTAAAACTAACAACAATAAATTACGTCTAAAATTTAAACAAATATGTGGCGCTCTTAGGCGCCTTCATAGTCAATCGAGTTAATATACCTGTATTCGGCAGTTAGTTTAGCAGGACAAACTGCGTCTCCCGTCTTGTGGTTGGCTTGTTTTTTAAAGCGCATGCATGTAGCACATTTTGGGTCATCAGTTTTTTTCACGCAGTCTTGGCTAGAGTGCCCTTCTTCACCGCAATGGCCACAAGCCGGGACAGCGTTCTTGCATGTCTTAGATGCATGACCGTACTGCTGGCACTTGAAACATCTCGTTACTAGTGTGAAGTCTCGTACCGGGCAGGACGTCCAATTTACAAATAATCTGTCCTGTGTGATGAGGGCCTTGCGAATGACGGCTGAAACTTCTATTATGTAATTACAGCTCTCAGCATCTTTCCTACCAGATTTGTGGCTTAGTTTAATTGAGGTCAGAAATGTGTCTAAGGTCATAGGTAGTTTGTCCGTTATGTTCTGGTCGTAAATGCATTTATAAACCTCATTTTCAGCCATTGAAGCGGTAACTCCTATTACAATAATGCGAGGTTTGCGTTTTCGAGGTTCGTCGACGGTAAGGCCTGACGAAGCGATTTGGACAGTTTTTTTTAGCTTGTCTAGGTCATCCTTGGTCTCAGTGCTGATGATGAGTCCTCCTTTTCCTATTTTACGTACGCCTCGTACTTTCAGCTTCATTTCACCAGTGCATATGATTTTTTGTACCATGTTCTTGCTTTCATCACTGGTCTTTGTGGTGTCGGATGGAAAAATCGCCACGGAGCTGAGATTATTAGGGCGAATAAAACTGCTGGACCCCTTCTTCACCATATCGGCAAGAGATGAAGGAGTTGCACTCTGCTTCTTACAGGACTCTTGAAGCGTGCGGTTCATCTCTGTAAGACAGTCCGCTAGGGCTCGAGTTTCGGTCATAGTTTTCAAGGCGGTATGTGTTTGTAGGGCTCTTGATTTCAGCGACTGGTATTGAACAGCTAATTGCGAGACACCATGTCCAATTTTTTGGCAGAGATTGGTAATTCTTTTAATACGATTTTAATGATCAATAACTCAATTTATAATTTGAAACTACAACTAAATCAGTTTCTGTAACTAATTACAAACTAAAAAGTAACAAGATTATTTTACAGAGCAATGTATTAGTGAAAGACCTGTTTGCATTAAATCATTTGATTTGCCGGAAATGGTTTTAAGCACGATCCCATTGTTGTAAAAAAGTAATGAAGCCACTAATTAGTTTTAACTCAATTGACATTGTTTAATTATTAGAGTAATTAATTGTGAAGTATTCTAGTATTGTTTGTAAGTGTTAATGAACTTACTATGTAATAAATTACTGTACTGGCGGTGTGGCACTTCCGCCCGGACACAGAACACGCGTAGGTATAACGAGAAGTCGAGTTAGGTAGCTCGCGATTAGAAAACAATTGAAGTATGTAATTTAAAGTGGTTTTTGAAGTGAACAATATTACGTTGTGTAAATGAGAACTGTAACACGAATTAAAAGAGTGTGTAAGGAGTTTCTAAGCCCGTTCTTCTCCTTATGAACAATCATGTTTGCGAACGGGTGGCTCAACTTATAAATGGTTTAATAGAAATAAACGTTTGAAGTTTAAGTCAAGTATTGTGTGTGATAAAGATATTACCTCAGGCGGGTACCAGCTGCTCCGCAGCTGGAGAATCCCGCACCGGACACGTCCGGTCAGTCCCACCGTACTCTGGGGGGGGACAACAGACGCTTCTACCCCGATTTTGCTCCGGCAGTCGCCGCATTGAGCCAGGGGGGCTCACGTGCCCGTGACGTGAAGTCGCTGGATCGGCCCAGCACGTCCACGTCACCGGTACCAAACGAGCGGGCACAGAGTGCCGCTCCGCGGAGGGAGAAGGCGCTGGTGCTCGGGTCGGAGTCCGACTCGGCATCAGACGCCATGAGCTTCCAGAGCATAGCCTCTGGAAGCGTAGAGTTGGGGGCTACAGAGAGGAAGAAGGACTTCCTCAAGCACCCCCTATCGAAGGAGGACGTTTCGTCCTCGGAGGAGGGCCTTGCCTCGGCCCGGAAGATCCCCACTAGCGCGCGGGGTAAGGGCCGAGGCAAGACTTCGGGGAGGGGGCTGCCCCCTCTGGAGAGCCCAAAAACAGTCTGGCTTCAGACGAGGCTAGTCTGACAGAGGTCGTGGCAGCCGCCATCCTCTCCGTCACCCGCAAGAGGATGAAGGAGACGCGAGGGAAGGCGATCGGCGAGGCCACGGCCTCCATCGTGGCGGCCGCGCTCAGTTGCGGAAGGCCTTCGTCTGCGGGGGACGAAGTGTCCGAGCTGCGGGCGGAGGTTGCCCGCATAACTGCCGCCATGGAGGCTCTCCAGAGGGAGAACACCGCGCTCAAGGCGGACCTGGCCGGAATCCGGGGAGGCGGCTAGCGGGATGCGCCGCCGCGGGGCCAAAAGGAGAAAGACCGGCCCACACCAGCGGAGAACTCTGTTCTCGACCTGGTGCGACAGGAGCTGGCCGCCTTTCAGTAGCGGTTCTCCGTATTGGAGAGCCGTGTGCTGCGACCCCTCGTTGGCGGGGCCTTCGTACGCGGCTGTGGCCGCGCCCAAACCTCCCCCAACGACGAGGCCGCCTCAGGCGAAGACGGCCCCTGCCAAGCCTAGTCAGGCCACCATCACCAGGACCGGTGGGTGCCCTGCCGAGCAGGTCAAGGCAGGCACCTTACGTCCGGACCTGACGGGCATGCGAACCATAACGGTAAGCTGCCCTGTGACGGCGGCGAAAGCCATTGTGGAGGGCCGAAGGCTCTTGGTGGGCTGGGTGTCGGCGCAGGTGAAGCTGCTGGAACCCAGACCTCTGAGGTGCTTCCGCTGCCATGTGGGGCACTACGTGTCGGTCCGGTGCACCTCGGAGGTGGACCGCAGTGACCATTGCTTCCGCTGCAGCCAGCCTGGTCACATGGCCGCGGCTTGCTCCGCCGCGCCGCACTGCGCCGCATGTGCGGCAGCTGGCAAGCCGGCCGATCACCGGGCAGGGAGCAAGGCCTGCGGTACACCCGCCAAGGCCAGGGGCAAGGGAAGGCCCTCCACCATCACCACTGCCAAAACCCCCACCGTCGCCACCACCGCAGCCGCCGCCACTGTCGCCGCCGCTGCCGCCACTGCTGCAACTTCCGCAACGGGGCCCTCGCAGGGGGCCCGAGAGGGGGCTGAAATGGAGTGCCAATAACGGCCCCACTACGCCTTCTCCAGGCGAACATCAACCACTGCGCCTCCGCTCAGGATCTGTTGCTCCAGAGCATGGCGCAGTGGTCGATTAACATCGCCGTGGTCGCTGAGCCGTTTTTGTCCTGCCCAGGACTGACTGGGTGGAGGACCTTAGCGGCTTAGTGACCATAATTGCGTCAGTCGCCGCCGGTACCCCGACCCTTGAGAGTGTCAGGAAGGGTCAGGGGTGCGTAGCAGCACGGTTCGGGGAGATCGTAGTAGTGGGAGTCTACTTCTCCCGAGCCGAACTCTCGCCGAGTTCCACAACTCCCTCACGGAGTTGAGTGTCGTCATCGGAAACCATTCCCTCCCCGTGTTTGTGCTCGGGGACTTCAATGCCAAGAACTTGGCTTGGGGTTCTCGTTACACGGACGCGCGGGGTAGGATGGTGGAGGACTGGGCTCTGGAGACAGGCCTGGTCGTCCTAAATCGGGGTTCTGTCCCCACGTGCGTGCGGATGCGAGGCGAGTCGGTGGTGGACATCTCGTTCGCTAGCCCCGCTCTGTCGCCGCGTGTCGTTGACTGGCGCGTCATGGAAGGGGTGGAGACCTACTCCGACCACCGGTACATCCGGTTCGACTTCTCCACCCAGACCTCAAGCGCGCCGGTCCTACAGGCCCCGAGTGATCCGCGATGGGCGCTGAAACAGCTGGATTGGGAGCTCCTCCTGGAAGCCTCGATCGTGCAGGCCTGGGTGTCATCACCGGTCAGGCCTGCCGACACCAATAACGAGGCGGGTTGGTTCCAGGAGGCCATGTCCGAGATTTGCGACGTGGCAATGCCCCGAGTTCAGCCAGGAAGCGCCCGGCGTCAGGTGTACTGGTGGTCGCGAGAGCTGACGTCTCTGCGCGAGGCGTGCGTTGCCGCGCGGCACCTGTACGCCAGGCATCGCAGGCTCCGCATCCGCCCTCCGGATGCGGCAGCCATTGAGGCGGAGCTGTACGAGGGGTACAGAGCGGCGAAGACCGTCCTCCAAGAGGTTGTCCGGCGGGCCAAGGATCTGGCCCGCGCGGAGATGCTGGAGTCTCTGAACGGAGATCCGTGGGGGCGCCCTTACAAGATGGTGCGGGACAAACTCCGCACCCGGGCCCCCCCGCTGACGCAGAGTCTCCGGCCTGAGCTCGTGGAGGACGAAGTGAGCGCTTTGTTCCCTTCGCGAGGGGAGCATCCTCCCCCGCCTATGGCTCCGCCGCCGCGTGCGGTGCCGGAAGCGGATCACACCTATGACGATGACGACATTCCGGAGGTGACTGGGGTAGACCTGAGAGTGGCGGTACGCAGGCTGAAAGCCAGAAATACCGCCCCGGGACCCGATGGCTTGCCTGGCAAAGCCTGGGTCCTGGCCTCTGAGGCTCTCGGGCCCCGACTGGAAGGGCTCCTAAGCGCATGCTTGGAGAGAGGCCAGTTCCCGCTTCGTTGGAAGACGGGGAAGCTGGTCCTCATCCGGAAGCCAGGGCGCCCTGCGGACTCTTCGTCCGCATACCGGCCCATCGTGTTGCTCGACGAGGTGGGCAAGCTCTTTGAAAGAGTCATTGCCAACCGCCTCGCCGGGCACCTTGTGGGGATGGGGCCGGATCTTGCGGAACACCAGTTTGGTTTCCGCAAGGGGCGCTCGACGGTGGACGCCATCATGCGCGTGAGAGCCCTTACGACGGGGGACGCGGTGTCCCGGGGCGAGCTCGTCTTGGCGGTGTCTCTTGACATCGACAACGCCTTCAACTCCATGCCAGGCCATGGAGCTGCATTGGGGAGGCACTCCGGTATCACCGAGTGCCGATCTACCTTTGTCATGTGGTCGGGGACTACCTGACGGATAGGGCCGTCATATACCCCGGTCGAAGCGGAGAATGGAACCGGCGAGAGATGTCTTGCGGTGTTCCACAGGGATCGGTTCTGGGACCGGCCTTGTGGAACATCGGTTACGACTGGGTGCTGCGCGCCGACCTCCCTAGCGGCGTCAGCGTAGTTTGCTACGCTGACGACACGCTGGTACTGGCACAAGGGAGGTCGCACGAGGCGGCGGCCGACAACATGACACGCGGGGTTGCGATAGTCGTGGAGAGGATCCGGCAATTGGGTCTCGAGGTTGCATTGCACAAGTCCGAGGCCATGTGTTTTCATGGGCCTCGGAATGCGTCACCGTCGGGATCCCTACTGACGGCGGGAGGAGTCTCCATCGGCGTCGGGTCGACGTTGAAGTACCTAGGACTCGTCCTCGACAGCCGGTGGAACTTCGTGGAGCATTTCCGACGTTTGGCTCCCAAACTGGAACGGACAGGGGCTGCCTTCAAGCGGCTCTTGCCCAACCTGAGGGGTCCAAACGCCTCCTGCCGGAAGCTCTACGCGGGGGTCGTGCGGTCCATGGCCCTTTATGAGGCCCCGGTGTGGGCGCGTTCTTTGAAACTGCGAGCCGCCCACTACCTGAACGCGCCCCAAAAGGTGATAGCCATAAGGCTAATCCGCGGGTACCGCACGATCTCCGGCGAGGCGGCTAGCCTCCTTGCCAGATTGCCGCCATGAGATCTGGAGGCGATAGTCCTTGCGCGCCTGCACGAATGGCGCGCGGAGGCACTAAGTCGGTTGGAAACTCCACTGCCGCGGCAAATTGCCGCTCAGCGGACAGACCTCCGGCGTGATCTCATGGCGACATGGAGAGCGCGACTGTCGCAACCCCGTGCAGAGCACGCCACCATAGTGGCGATAAGTCCCCTCTTTGAGGAGTGGCTAGAGAGGCGCCACGGCGCCCTCACCTACCGCCTGACGCAGGTCCTCACCGGACACGGTTGTTTCCGGAGGTTCCTGCACCGGATCGGGCGGGAGGAAACGCCCGGGTGTTTCCATTGTGAGGATCGTCCGGAGGACACGGTGGAGCACACTGTGGAGGTCTGCCCGGCTTGGGCAGAGCACCGTCGTTTCCTTGTAGCGGCGATTGGCGGCGGCGATCTCTCGCGTCCGGCCCTGGTTCAGGCCATGGTCCGGAGCGAGAGGGAATGGGAAGCCGTCACCTCCTTCTGCGAAGCAGTCATGCTAGTGAAGGAGGTGGCGGGACGTGAGAGGGAAAGAACCTCACGTCCCAGCCGCCGCGGGAGACGCCCTGGGCGTCGGGGGTCACGTGGTGGCTCCCGGCCACCGTAGGCGCGGACCTGTGGACGGCGAGCTATGGACTAGCTTGCCGTCCGGCCGTCTTATGACGACAGGCCGTGTCGACGGCGCGTTCGTGTTCCACGCGCGCCTCAAAGAGATGTCAGCAATGATGTAGGGGCCTGCAAGGGCCGATGCCTGCCAGGGCTGCGGGACTGTTCGAAAGAGATACCGTGGCCCTGGAACACAAAGGGCAAAGAAGGAACATGGATGGGTTTTAGTCAGTACAAGTCTGACACTCCCTTCCGCTCCGCCCAGAGTGGGGGGGGGGGTCATTTGATGATTTCCCATGAAAAAAAAAAAAAAAAAAAAGCATGAGGGCCTGGATTCGATTCCCAGGTCTGGCAAAGTGTCATTGGGTTTTTCCATCAGGAATTGCTCAATAGCAGCCCAGACAATCATATTAATGGCAAATAGCAATATCGCTAAACAAGAGGCTCAGGCATGACTGGCAAAGTGTGGATGTATTATTTACACCTCTGCCTAATCCTTCTGGGATTGTAGGTGTGGTGTTATGTAGGACATCTCTTCTTGCACTTTATTTACCTGCACTGACTACCTCCTTGGTCTAGTGGTCGCAAGCACGCCTGCTGAGCACGAGGTCTTGGGTTCGATTCCCAGGTCGGGCAAAGTGTTATTGGGTTTTTCGATTAGAAATTACTCAGTAGCAGCCACAGAGTCTGGATTTATGCCCAGTTGTTGGCAATAGGCTCGCCCCTTATTACATGGGACTTAAATATAACTGGTGAAATGTGGGAGTACACCTCTACCTAACCTTTCGGAGATTACAGGCGTGATGTTATAATGTTATGTTATTTACCTGCATGAGTTCTCATATTTCAGGTTCCAGGCAATTGTCTTATAATAGAGGAAATGATAACCTACTATCAAAGAAATTGAAACAAAATTTTTCAAAAACAACCATCTTCATGGACTGTTGCCTGGTGAACAAATGACCGTGTCGCCAGCTATAAAATGAGGAACAGCATGAAAACAGCCCACCAAGGATAACTGTTTCATTGTCTATACACCATAAGCTAACATAAAAGTTGAGGAGTTTTCAAACTACTTGCAACACTTCCTCACTGATACCTACAGTGTTACATCAATAGGCATAATACAATAGCCAAATCAACCTACTCACGTGATGCTCATGTGTGATGAGTATTGTGTTGTGTATCCATTTTTGTTTTTGTAATCCTGCCAGTTGTAAGCAACTACTAACAATAATAATAACAAAGTATTAGTACTCCTAACAGTAACTAATAAAGTAAAAAATAATAAAACTCACAACCAGGTATCCATGGAGGAAACAATTAGCTCAATGAGTAATACACACAACAAATGGCAAACGATCCTATCAGCAGCCGTGGAGGCAACTGATAATGAACACAACAAATGACAAACAGTCCTATCAATAGCCATGGAGGCAATTGATAATGAACACAACAAATGACAAACAGTCCTATCAGTAGCCATGGAGGCAATTGATAATGATACAGCACATGACAAACGATCCTATCAGCTGCCGTGGAGGCAACTGATAATGAACACAACAAATGACAAAAATCCTATCAGAAGCCATGGAGGCAATTGATAATGAACATAACACATGACAAACTGTCCTATCAGCAGCCGTGGAGGCAACTGATAATGAAAATAACAAACTATTAGCGGCCGTGGAGGCATCTAATAAATAATACTCTCATGTTATCCTGCTGGGTCCACGGCGGTTAAACCGCCCAGAGCCTGGTTCTTTATATCCTGTCAAATCAAAGACTTCGTGCCTGTCACGGAGCAATGGTCCTAAACTCCTTATCCTTTAATCCTGACAAATCAAAGACTTTGTGTCTATCACAGAGCAGTGTTCCTGATCCTATCCTTTTATCCTTTCAAATCCAAGACTTTGTGTCTATCACAGAGCATTACCTTCCCGTGAGAATGAACAAATAAAAACATGCTTCTTACACTACACTTACCAAATACAAATTACAGATTATGTAAAGCAATCAATAATTTTATTTAAGACTAGCTGTGCGCGCGGCTTCGCTCACGTGAGCGCGTATTCTTTTGGCATTATTAGGGAACATAACATGGGAACGTGAAGTTGTTGGATATTCCTAAAATCCTCTACAAAATAATCCATTTTAATATTATAAATACGAAAGTAACTCTGTTTGTTTGTTACGTTTTCATGACTAGACAGCTGATTGGGTCGTAATGAAAGGCAAGGAGATAGATTATATCCTGAGGAATGATATAGGTTATCGTTTTTTTCTCACACATATACATCAAAATTTCCACGCAAACGAAGTCACGGGCAACAGCTAGTCCCCAATTAAAAAAAAAAATTTTGCAAAAAATAAAACCCACTTCAAAAACACAGAAAAGTGAAAAATAACTTTAGCTTTTGAAGTCGGTGACTTTTGTATGTTTGATTTACGTTTTTTGTTACAGACTTCAAAGATTTTTTATTTTTCCATTTTTTGTTGTAATATCCCATACAAATATTTGCTATACATTTATTTTACATTGTCAACAATACATTTCATGGTAATAGGCTTATCACCAATTGTTCGGCACTCACTCGTCAACTGCCCGAGGATTAGGGTTTAATGAAAAACTCAATCTGTTCCAAGTAAGAACAAAAAAGTTTATTTCCCGAATCCCTATATCATACGCGCGGAGAATCTTAACATCGAGATGTACCATTGCGCGTCATTAATACAACGCCATCTATTAGGCTTAGCAGGGAAACTCGCGATCAAACATCCCGCCCACCATGGACAGAATGTCCAGCAATTAGTTTCAAAATGGCGAGAAACCTGAATGACCACCCACCGTGAAACAAAACACAAGAGTCGGTGGGAAGTGAGAACACAAGTGGACTATATATGAATGACAAACATAACTAATCTTGAACACAAATAACATCTTAATTCTAAACTTAACTTTACCAACTCAAATTATTTAACATATTATCTATACTTATACTTATATATATTATAAGGGAAGACTGACACAAGGTTTTGAAAACACTATAAAAGGCGCGAGCGCACCGCCACCCCTCTCATTTGTCGGGTGTCACTCGGAGCAGCAACATCGTTCAAGGGCCGTGAGATATATTTTTCTTTATTATTTAACGTTAAATTTGAATTAGAAGTGTCCTATTTATTTTAATTAATGTTGTTTTGTTTCTCTAAGTAATTAAGTTGAATTATTGTGATTACCAATTAAATATAAACGTGATTTGTGAACTGTGTTGTTTTTTTTTTAATAATAACCACTTCTGGGTCCTAAAATCAGAAGTGGGATAAAGGACCTAAAAGCTCACTCCTTTTGGTAAACAACTGAGAAACAAAATAACATAACCTATAAGTATTTTTGTGGTGTTGCGAGTGTTTTCATTGTGTTTTTGTTGTTTTACTGTGCGTGTGTCGGTACTCGGTGCTGAATATGCCTCGACGATCTGATTACCGTAGATCGCGAAGTAGGTCACGTAATCGTTCGCGAAGCTCACGAGGTAGGTCTACAAGTAATGAGTCTGTGCGTAAGTCGCGTCAAGCTCGTAGGCCGCATCGTAGTTCTCGCCGCGAACGTAGTGATTCAAAGGATAGCTCGTTCTATCGTCATCATAACGCTCGTAGCCGTCGCCGTTCAGCTTCTCGGTCAGGATCGACACATTCACATGGAACTCCCCCGCGCCCTAGGCACCTATCCGGGTTTCCTAACGGTAACAACGCGTTGCAAAACACTTTGAGTGACATCATGACGAGACTAAGCGCTATCGAACGCTCAAATACTCCTGATAATTCGTTACAAATAGATAATCGAACCACGGTACATACCGAAAACTTGATTCATGAGGTTACCCCGCGTCCCAATAGCCTAGTAAACTTGAACGATGTTTCGCAACGAGCTCACGCGGACAACTCTGAGGGCTTTCCAACGACCACTCGCACTCCTGATCCAATCGCTCGCGGTTCAGAGGTCCCGTCTACTGTAACCATGCTCGCGGACGCCATCAAATCTTTACAACCTATTAGGTCACGTAACTACTACGTTTCAAATTTCGATCCAAGCATACACGACATCGATGTGTGGTGTCAGGAAGTGGATCGGGCGGTGTCCGCGAACGGTTGGAGCGATTACGAGTGCTTTCGAGGGTAGCTTCTTGCCTCAAAGGCGACGCTAAAGTATGGTTGAACGAGTGGGTCACTAACGACCGCACTTGGTCTAGTTTTAAGATCGAGTTTAAGCCTCTCTGCCCTCGGAAGTTGGACTACGCCAATATTCTTTTCGAAACGATGAATACGACATCCGACAAATACACAACGTACGCCGAATATGCTCGGCGTACCCTGTTACGTTTACGCATAGTTAAAGGTTTAACCGATGAATTGCGCACCCTTATAGTTATACGTGGCATTGATAACCCACAAGTTAGGGCCGCGGCGGCAAATGCAAATCTGACAGTGGAAGACCTAGTTTCGTTTCTTTCGATATACGTCAAACCCAAACGCGCTAAACCCGAGTTAAGCGACAGTTCATCCAAGAAACGCACACCTCCAGGTTCTTCTTCCGACCAGGGGCCTAAGTGTTTTGTCTGTGGAAAGCGTGGCCATCTGGGTCGTAGATGTAACAAGAGGCCTCGCTCGGAGCCTACCACTGAGACCCCTGCTAAAATCGAAACACGGACTTCCACTGCCAAGTCCGATGCACAGACCTCTAACACTAAGGGACCCGGGACCCAGTGCACATTTTGCAAAAAGAAAGGTCACACCGAAGAGACTTGCTTTGCCAAAAATCGTTCGGACCCTAGAAATCAGCGAAACGTTAACTTGTGCACAAATAACAAAACTGAAAATAGAGACGTAGTTACAGCTGTGGTCCAAGGCATCCCTATGGATGCGCTCATAGATAGTGGGGCCCAAAACGTATCGTTGATATCTTCCGATGTACTAAAGCATCTCTCTTGTAAGGTAAAGCCGACTCATTGCGTCCTAAAGGGTATAAGCGAACGGGAAATTACAGCTACCACGTTCATAACAGTAACCGTTGAGCTAAGCGATATTTCCTTGGAAGCCGATTTAGTCGTGGTACCCAAGTCGTGCATGAACACCTCAATTATAATTGGAACTGATATCCTCAACCGCGAGGGCGTCATGTACGTGCGTACAAAAGAGAAGCAGTACATAACTCGAACTAGTGGCTCTCGCGCTTGTGCCAACGTAGTTCAGACTCTCGATCAGACACTAGTTAACACCCCATTACAAGGAGCCTTGCGCGATTCTCTGATGTCCGTTGTGCAAACTTTTTCGGATTTTCTTATTTCCGGTACCGCTACAAGTACGGTCACCACTGGCGAGATGGTAATCAAACTCACCAGTACCACTCCCGTGGTATATCGCCCGTACAAGCTTTCTTTTGACGAGAAGCTTAAGGTTCGTGAGATAATTAAGGATCTATTAGACAAAGGCATCATCAGAGAGTCACGCTCAGAGTACGCCAGCCCCATAATTCTCGTCAAAAAGAAAGATGGGTCTGACCGAATGTGCGTCGACTACCGGGCGCTAAACCGCATCACCGAAAAAGAGAGAGATATCCTCTCCCCTTAATTGACGATCACATAGACCGACTAGGACATTTCACCTACTTCACCAGTTTGGATATGGCTACGGGCTTCCACCAAATTAGAATTAGTGAGGGCTCAGTGCACGTGACGGGATTCGTCACACCGGAGGGCCACTATGAGTATCTCAAGATGCCATATGGTTTGACGAATTCCCCGATCGTGTACCAGCGCATAATTAACCAAACCCTTCGTAAGTTCATTGAGGCAGGGTACGTATGACGTCCTCCTATTAATAGCATTGAAGAAGGTCTCTCTTTGCTCAGGAGTGTATTGCAAACACTCACAGAGGCAGGTTTCTCAATAAATTTGAGAAAATGCTCATTTTTAACCACCGAAGTTGAATATTTGGGTAGGGTGGTGAGTTTTGGTCAGGTAAGACCGAGCCCACGTAAGGTTGAAGCGCTCAAAAATTCACCAGCGCCAGGGAACGTTAGACAGGTCCGACAGTTATTAGGACTAGCCGGATATTTTCGTAGATATATTAAAGACTACGCGACAAGAACTGCGTGCATTGCCCATTTGACAAGAAAAGGTATTGAATTTCGGTGGGGCCCGGAGCAGGAACGAGTTCGTCTAGACTTGATACAATGCTTAACTAGTGAACCCGTTCTCGCCATATTTAAGCCAGAACTTCCCACCGAGATTCACACCGATGCAAGCTGTGCTGGGTATGGCGCGGTGCTCTTGCAAAGTCATGCTGATGGTGCGAGGCATGTGGTGGCATACTTCAGTAAGGTTACGCAGGGAGCAGAAAGCAAATACCACAGCTACGAGCTGGAGACATTGGCGGTCGTAAAGGCCTTGCAGCACTTCCGCCACTTCTTAATAGGCCGGCATTTTAAGGTCATTACTGACTGCAATGCTCTTAAATCTACCGAACGGAAAAAAGATCTGCTTCCTCGCGTTGCCCGTTGGTGGATCTACCTACAGGATTTCCACTTTTCCATTGAGTACCGAAAAGGTGTTATGCTGCCGCATGCCGACTACCTCAGTCGTAACCCAGTCGTCCCCGTTAATCAAATTTCAAGACCCCGAAACTGGGCGAGAGACCTAGTTCAGAAACGAGAGACCTAGTTCAGAAACTCTCCGAAGGGCAACTCGATTCTAACCGTTACATTGTGAAAAATGATCTATTGTTTTATAAATACACGCCTATTGGTGAAGAATCACGACTACTTTGCTTCATACCTAAGGGTCATCGTCTGAGTTTACTCAGAATTTTCCACGATGAACACGAGCACATTGGCTCCGATAAAACTATAGATCTTATTCTAAAACATTTCTGGTTTCCTGGCTTACGCCAGTTTGTCTCCAAATACATTTCCCATTGCCTAGTGTGTATTTCCAAAAAACGTGTTCCTCGAGCCCCATTGCAGAACATCTCATCTTGGCCCAAACCCAATATTCCATTTGACACGGTGCACGTAGATGCCTTGGGACCGTTGCCCGAATCAGAGGGTTATAAATTCGTCCTTATATTGGTTGACGCCTTTACCAAGTTCTGTCTCCTCTATCCAATTTACCGCCAGGACACTAGTGAATTAAAGCGGGTAATGACCACCGCAATCTCCTTATTTGCTGTCCCTAAGATGCTAGTTACCGACAGAGGTAGAATGTTTGAGTCCACTGACTTCGTACAGTGGATAACCGAACTCGGTTCTGAATTACATTACATCACCCCTGAAATGCACGGCTCAAATGGTCAAGTGGAGCGCTACATAAGGACCGTACTCAATATGCTCCGCATCGAAGTAGGACATAAAAACGCCTCATGGTCAAACGCGCTCTGGAAACTACAGTTGGTGCTAAATATTACCAAACAGAAAACCACACAAACTTCAGCCATCAACTTGATGATTGGTACTGACGCCACCACTCCAATCATCCACTCATTGGTTCGGGATCTCGCTGTGAGTGCACCAGAGAGCAACAGAGAAGCCCTACGAGAGATTAGTAGAAGCCGCGCTAGTGAACTACTTAAAAAGAACCAGACTCGACAGGACGAAACAGTCAACCGGTCCAGACGTACACCACGTTCATATAAAGCCGATGACCTAGCCTTTGTCATAAAATACTCGCAATCAACGGGTAAATTAGACCCAGGAATGCGAGGACCTTACAGGGTTACCAAGGTTCTGCCTAACGGCAGATACGAACTGAAGTTGCTCAGCGGAAGTTGCGGAAAGACTACCCAAGCAGCCTCCCAGCACATGGTGCCATGGAAGGGAGAATGGTGCCCTGAAACTTGTGCTGTTTTGTTCGAGAGTGAGTAACACCGCAGTTCTAATAAAACATTCTGTTTCAGATATGCGCTAACGCTGGTGTGTATCGTCAGTATAGAGGTGTGTCCTCTGGCATGTATAGCCTCATGGTGAGGTGTGTCCTCCATCAATGGCGTTAGTCGCCCAACAATGAGGTGTGTCCTCCATCAACGGCGTTAGTCGCCCAACAATGAGGTGTGTCCTCCATCAATGGGGTTAGTCGCCCAACAATGAGGTGTGTCCTCCATCAATGGCGTTAGTCTCCCAACAATGAGGTGTGTCCTCCATCAATGGCGTTAGTCGCCCAACAATGAGGTGTGTCCTCCACCAACGGCGTTAGTCGCCCAGCAACGAAGTGTCCTCCACCAAGGACGCTAGTCGCCCTACACTGGCGGACGTCGCCTCCAACAGTATCCGTCTCTGTGGCTAAGTATGCGGCAAAAGTATAGGATTGTTGGGACGCCAGCGATGTTATATTTTTGCTTTAAGTTATCTATCACACTGAATTAGCCCATGATCCTTTACACGTGTAAGTTGTGAAATAATCATAACTTTTCAGATGATGAGACCGATAACATGGACGGCGATTCAGGTCAACCCGGCAGTAACGAAGATGCGGCAGTTGGACTGTCCATGCCTGATCTCGACGAAGCAGAGATCGTGGGACACCAGGATCATCCAAACGAAGGCGAACCAGAAAGTATACCGGTCGAGGACGACTCGGCATCAGGAGAGGCCGTATAAGGGAAGACTGACACAAGGTTTTGAAAACACTATAAAAGGCGCGAGCGCACCGCCACCCCTCTCATTTGTCGGGTGTCACTCGGAGCAGCAACATCGTTCAAGGGCCGTGAGATATATTTTTCTTTATTATTTAACGTTAAATTTGAATTAGAAGTGTCCTATTTATTTTAATTAATGTTGTTTTGTTTCTCTAAGTAATTAAGTTGAATTATTGTGACTACCAATTAAATATAAACGTGATTTGTGAACTGTGTTGTTTTTTTTTTAATAATAACCACTTCTGGTTCCTAAAAATATATTATTATAATAATAAATCTGTAGAGAGGTCAATTCTGTACATGAAATATATTTCCAAAATAACTATCAGGGGGTGATTAGGGATCGATACTGATGCCAAAAATGCAATCAGTAAAATTTTTGTCTGTCTGTCTGTCTGTCTGTCTGTATAACCGTTATAGAAACAAAAACTACTCGACGCATTTTAACGAAACTTGGTACAATTATTTTTCATACTCCTGAGTTAGTTATAGTATACTTTTCATCACGCTACAATCAATAGGAGCAGAGCAGTGAAGGGAAATGTTGGGAAAACGGGAGAAGTTACTCCATTTTTTAAGCTTCCGTCGCGTGTGCAACCTTAATGGTTAAAGCTACACAGAAATCATATATGACGGAAATGTTCTCTTTAAAATTATATAAAAAAATATCCCACGACAGCATATGTCTATCTTTTATGGTTGACTCACAATATCACGTGTAACTCCCGATAGCTTATCAGTTTGAAGCTTTCTGATTATATTTGTCTACTCTTACGTTTATAACACTCTCAGTCATCCCTAATTAAAAAAGTTAACATTATTAACTATTCCATAAAAAAGAATCATAGAAATCGGTATAGAAACACCAAAGTTATACATGAAATACGCTAATAATAAGCCATCGCGCGTGAATACTGAATCATGCTATAAGGATTATTTTTGTATAAGGTCCGAGAATCGGTCGCCGCGCTCGACGCGTCTCGCGGCTGAAGGTATAAAAAGGCGAGGCGTCCGAGCGCGAGCTTCTTGGCTGGAGGCCTTAATTTCAAGGCATCCACAGGATTTGTCCGGTTAAGCAGAAGCCAGCCTCAGAGGCTGAACTGTGAGATGCCAATACCAAAAAAAAAAAAAAAGCGCGAGCTTCATACAATTTTTGCCTGTTGATGCGAATAGACGTTCAGAGCGTTCGACCTTATTGACAGACAATACTTAATTGATATTAACAAACCTTGCTTATCAGCGCGACTTTTAGTCTTTTTGGTTTAGGCTTTTAGTTTTTTCGGGGTGGAAAATCCTCACGGATGTCCTCCGCCCTGGGGCGGGCGGAGGGGTCTGTCAGACTCAAACTGACTAAAAACCACCCCGGTGTTCCCTTCCCACACTTGCACCGGGGATCATGGGAACTAGTGCGCCTTCCACGATCCCCGGCTAGTGGCGGCCCGCATCTGCGGGCCTCCTCAAATCCACGGGGGGAGTGAGGTGTACACCCCCCGCGACTTTCAATAGGGGCGCGCGTGGAACACTACGCGCCACCGCCTCGGGTGCAGTTATATGGGAGGGCGGCGGACGTCCCCAAGTCCGCCGTCCCTCTGCACCCGTTTAGGGGGGCTGGAAGAGGGCGTTGTCCGCCCTCCGCCGACACCCAACCTTGGTTCTACGGTTTGGTGCGCCCATTTATTCCTTTGGTGGAATTGAACCAGATACTTACGCGACCACCTGCGCCAGAAGTCCTGAATCAGGCGTTGAGTTAATTGCCACCTTCTTAAGGTGCTAACATTTGAATTTTCAAAATTAATTTCGGGCACGAGAAGCAAAGGCTCGCCCACCAGAAAATGACCCGGCGTCAATGGCCCTGGACCTTCTGGGTTAGTGCTGATGATGGAAATGGGCCTGGAGTTGAGACAGGCTTCTATCTGAGCAAGCGTGGTTGTCATTTCCTCAAAAGTGAGTGTGCTTGTACCAATTACTCGTTTCAGGTGGTGTTTGGTCGACTTCACTCCAGCCTCCCAAAGGCCCCCAAAGTTCGGGGAGTGTGGTGGAATAAAGCTCCAAGTTGTTCCGTTGGTTGCCAACCAACCTGCAATATCAGGTGCTATGCCGGACCTTTCATGGTTGAACAACATTTTCAACTCTTTGCTGGCCCCTACAAAGGTAGTGCCGTTATCACTCCACATCTCACCACAATGGCTTCTCCTCGCTGTAAAGCGCTTGAAGGCAGCTAAAAAGGCTTGCGATGTCATGTCGCTGACAACTTCTAAATGTATGGCCCGAGTAGCCATACACACAAATAAACATATGTAGCCCTTTGTGGAGTGATACCCGCGACCCTTGGTAGGCCGAATACTAATGGGACCTGCATAGTCCACACCACTTCTAAAGAAAGGTCGGCTTGCATTGACCCTCGCAGTGGGCAAAGACCCCATTAAAAGATGTGTCGATCGAGCGGAATGACGAATAACACATTTTCGTACGTAGTGTCGAACGATACTCTTTGCGTGTATTATCCAATATTTGGATCGCAAATAATTAAGAACTAACTGAGGCCCGCCATGCAACGTCCTCTCATGAGCGTCAGCTATCAGGAGGTGGGTTAAATGTGACTTGCGAGGAAGAATTATAGGATGCTTTGAATCCTCGTGAAGGTTGGCCTTGTGTAACCTACCGCCAACTCTCAAAATCAGTTCCTGATCTAGGAAAGGATTGAGTGAGGTGAGAATTGGATTGGGGTTAAGTACCCCTTTTTTATTCATTTCTCTTTTTAACATTAAAATTATCGATCTCCAATTCAAAATGTTCCCTTTGACATAATTTAATGCAGGTGATTAATGCCCCTTGAATTTCAGAATGCGTGAGAAAATTATAAAATTTTGTAGTATCATTTTTATTTTTAAATTTTAAGAACCTTTTACAATAGGCTATTTCTCTGGTAACCTAAGAGATGAATATTTTGAAATTATAGAATCCTCACCTATATCTTTTACTACGGTGTTGTATGCTACTAATGATTTTCTTTCCTCTAGGTTAGTTCCTTTGATTTCCCTTCTATTATAATTAATTTCTTTATTTTTTAGCCAACTAGGTCCTCCCTGTGTCCACAACTCTAGGTCAGCGCACTGGGATGGATTCACGCCGCGCGATGCGCTGTCTGTGGGATTGTCACTAGACTGGACGTGCGACCACTGACTATTCTCCGTAACGGTAAGTATTTCAGACACTCTGTTGCCGACGAAGGTCTTCCAGCGGCTGGGGTGGCTGCTCAACCAGGCGAGCACCACCGTCGAGTCAGTCCAGGCATGTATGTTTTCTTTACAGATACCCAAGGTGTGGGAGACTTCACGCAAAAGCCTTGAAAGTAACAAGGCGCCACATAACTCCAAACGAGGTATGGATACCTGTTTGACAGGTGCCACCTTGGTCTTAGCTGCAACCAGACTAATATGGACGTGACCATTGGCCTCAATACACCGAGCATAGACAGCGGCCGCGTAAGCGACATTAGAGGCGTCAGAGAATCCGTGTAACTCTAGTACTACGTCAAATTGACTCGTGTGAATCCATCGCGGCAGACGGAAGTCCCTAAGATGGTTAATGTTGTTTCTATAACTAAGCCATTCCTTTAACAGGTGATCAGGAAGTTCATCGTCCCATTCGGATCCTGCTAGCCACAGGCGTTGAATAAACACCTTGGCTGTTATTATCACCGGCGCAAGCCAGCCGAGCGGATCAAACAAACGAGCGATGTCAGATATTACTTTCCGCTTGGTTATGGGAGTTTCGGGCTGGGGAAGTTGGACAGTATATCTAAACTCATCTAATTTTCTATTATAAGTTAACCCTAAAATCTTCGTAAGTGAATCCGTTTTAAGTTCTAATTTGTCTTGCTCAACAGTGTCTTCGCTTATTTTGGTTAATAATTCGTCACTGTTGCTGGACCACTTCTGAAGCTTGAAGCCCCCACGACCTAATAACTCATTTAATTGGTGATAAATCTGTTCACCTTCAGCTACAGTTTGACAACCTGTTAACAGGTCGTCTACATAAAAGGATGTAAGAACTCGTTTTGCGACTAAAGGAAAATCATTTCCTTCGTCACGTGCTAGTTGCTGCAGAGACCGGACCGCTAGGTATGGCGCAGAGGATGTTCCAAAAGTAACACGCAACAACCGAATATGCTTCAATTCAGCTTCTGGATTGTCACGCCACAAAATGCGCTGATAATCAGCATCGTCATCTGCAACCTTGACCTGGCGGTACATTTTGACGATATCTGCGACCAAACTTATGGGATGACAGCGCCACCGCATAATAATTTGACGCAAGTCAGGTTGTAGGGTTGGGCCAACCATTAATTCTTTGTTTAATGATACTCCATTGTGGCCTGAACATGAAGCGTCGAAGACGACCCTAACCTTGGTAGTACTTTTATCCTCGCGTACTACCGCGTGGTGTGGTAGGTAGCACGCATCATTACCTAATTCTAGCTGGGGGACAACTTCAGCATGACCCAGCTGAATGTATTCATTCCCGACTGCACTATACTGCATCCTAAATTCCGGTTCCGTCAACAATCTATTCTCTAGGTTGTTAAAGCGCCGACGGGCAATGACCTCTGAACCCCCAAACGTGCAACTGGGCGAATCGGTTTTGAATGGTAGTTTTACAACATACCTCCCGGTTGCGTCGCGTTTGGTGGTTTTAGAGTAGAACTCCTCACATTTTTGTTCTTCTTCAGTCAAGATCACACTACGAACTGAGGACTCTGACTCCAATTCCCAAAACTTACGCAAAAGGTCATTGACATCCGCTGACTGTACTGCAGTATGATAACACACTGGCCTAGAGATTGCTGACGATGGGATCTCACCAGATAAGATCCAGCCTAATTTAGTCTTCTGGGCTACTGGAGATCCCGGAGGACCCTTGACTACCCCATTCAATAAAACTTCGCCGACCACACGCGTACTCAACAGTAAATCAATTTTTCCTGGTGTCTCAAAGGACGGATCAGCTAATTTTAAGGACGAGAACGTAGCTGATATCTGAATAATCTTCTTCTCAGGAAGATGAGATGTGAGTCTATTTAATACATAAGCATCGACATATAAAACAAAGGTAGGATCTAGACGTGACTGCAATTTAAATTGAACTATCCACTTAGAGGGCATTAAGTTTCCCTCGTCATCGCCTAGTCGCAATATGTCGGTGTGTGCAGGTGTTTTCTTCAATCCGAGCAACTGTACTGCAGCCTCTGTTATAAAGGAGACTTGAGAGCCCTGATCCATCAGAGCTCTTAAAACAAAAGCAGTACCAGTTCTTGACTCAACGTTGACCAAGGCTGTGGCTATACAGGGTGACAAATGGGTTTAGTCTCGCTTTGACTAGAAGCGGTAGCTGCATTAGCAGCCACCACCTTCGTTTCTGCTGAACCATCAACAACTTCAGCAGGATTGGCAGTTGACTTTGGGTGAAGTAGTGTGTGGTGCTTCCTCTTGCATAGGTGGCATTTAGTATGCTGACGACACGCGTAGACAGAGTGGTTTGCTCCTAGACAATTGTAACAGAGCTTATTAACTCGTGCGAACTCACGACGTTCGTCACAAGTTTTTTTTGCAAACGTTTTGCAGTGGCACAATTTATGATTTTCCGTACATAGCATACAATTTTGAGCAGATACATGAAAAGTTTTGGCGTTATTATCACGAGCACTCTGTTTATTGACTTTCGGATCCAAATACTCCAAGGCTCTAAACCTTGACTCCATAAACGTTTTGAATTCCTCAAATTTAGGTAACTCATCATTTGAACTAATTCGTAGTTCCCACAATTTGCGAGACTCGGTATCTAATTTTTCGGAGCCTAAATATACAACAAATGGATCCCAAGAGCTGACATCAATTCCTAGACTGCGCAAACCATGCAAACAATCAACAGTCGTGTCTAACAGCGTTTTAACGTTTGTCGATGATTCCTTAGTTATCGACGATTGATGGACAAGCCGTTTGATCATACAGTTAAATAAAAACCTTTTATTATTAAATCGCCCGTTTAAAATCGACCAACATTCATTATAATTAGACGCAGTCACAGGAATATGTCTAAGCAACTGTTCTGCTTCGCCTGAGAGATGACTCTTTAGATAGTGAAGTTTTTGAACGTCATCCAGTGCATCATTTTTATGGATCAGTGACGTGAATAAATCGCGGAACGTAACCCATTCAGAATAGAGTCCCGAGAACGTAGGCAAACTTATTTGTGGCAATTTCACATTTGAATTATTTTGATGAGGATGTTTAATACTACTCTGATTCGCACTATTACACGGACTAGTTTGAAGTACATGCTCTTTTAATTCAGACTTATAGGTTATGTACAAATCTTCAGTTAAATCATTTATGTTTCTGCCGTAAAATAAATATGATTTTTTGATTCTTCGTCGGTTGCTTTTTCTACCACGCGCCTATGAGTTTCAACAAATTGTTTCCACTGTACCTCTAATGATTCTAGTCTTGTTTCGATGTAAGTTCGTGTAAGACGATCCTTAGGTGATTTTTTAAAGTTAATTCTACCTTTTTCTATTATTGCTTTATTGTTTAATTGCAATTTACATAAGGATTCCATTGTACAACAAAATAGTTTTCTAATTACTAAATCAATTCAATTATTTTAATGCAACCGACGAAAAATTACAAGTCAGTGAACAAAACTGGTAAACTTTTACAAGTGTCTAGAACAGGTTTACAAATCGGGCATAGAAATCCCGTCGCAACACCTTATCTGTAGTATTCTAAGTTCAAAATCAAAACTACTACTAAATCTTAAAGTCCCAAAACACTTGATACTGCACTAAGTTGATCTTCAAAATTCACTGAGTTTACAAGTCTACGAAATAATAACACTGGATTGTAACTCACAGTTTTATCTGCCAAACCTCTCCAGACACGTCGCTGCTGCGAGTGCGTTGTCACGCTAGATGTCACTGCTGATACTGCTGCGAGTCTGCCGTCACTGTTTGTGACGTCACTCTTGATGCCGTTGGTGTCTCGTCGCTCTAGGCCTCACGGCCTCTGCTGCTGTCCTCGATGCTGGTGGCGCCCTCTGGCGGCGACGGCCGCAAACCTCGTTGCTGCGCTGCTGTACACCACTGATCACGTCCCACTCACGGGGATTTTACAGGCACTTCAGGGCGATCCACCGCTGGTTTCTATGCCTCACCACACGACACAAAACTGTCACTTCACTTGTCGACGCGATTTCACTTTCGCGATCCGACTCGATAGGACCAAATGTTCGGCACTCACTCGTCAACTGCCCGAGGATTAGGGTTTAATGAAAAACTCAATCTGTTCCAAGTAAGTACAAAAAAGTTTATTTCTCGAATCCCTATATCATACGCGCGGAGAATCTTAACATCGAGATGTACCATTGCGCGTCATTAATACAACGCCATCTATTAGGCTTAGCAGGGAAACTCGCGATCAAACACCAATAAAATGGAAGTTAACATAAATAACTGTCGCAATCTGAGGGTACTGTACGCATCTGCGTACCCCTCAGAGCATAGAGCCGTTATGTTATGTTATGATATTGTGTAAACCACAAACATCCAAGTGATTGCAGCAATCACAACAGATGTGCTGTCTACTATATTGAAGAGTTCATTGTATAACTCCGAAGATCAGCTTTACCAAATTTTAATCAATTAATTTAATTGTCAATGGGACTACCTCAGGAGTATAGGCTTTCGAAAAAAAATTTATGACATTAAAGAAGAAAAAGAATTGTGACAATCGGTCTACAATTGGCGGAGAAATCAATGAACATAGGTACATAATATTCTTCCAAACAAAAAAAGAATCATCAAAATCGGTTCACAGTTGGCGAAGATATCGCTGAACATACACACAAAAAAGAAAAAAAAAACTGTCGACTTGGTAACCTCCTCTTGCTGATGATTCGGTGATGTTTATTGTTTACACAACATCATAACATAACATCACGCCTGTATACTCTGAGGGGGTACGCAGTTCCATATCACCAAGTCCATGATGAGATCATGACAATATTTCTATGAGACCAACTTCGGTCAAAGGGCGGCCAATAAAGGCCAGGAAGTGGGAGCGGAAGCGCCGGCAAAAGGAGCGTGGCGTCGCGGCTAGGGTCAGCGCCCCAAAGACCGCGGCTGTAGTGATCACACTACAGCCGGACGCGGAAAAGAGGGACGTGACCTATCGCGACGTGCTCGCTAAGGCGAGGGCGACGGTGGATCTCGGGGAGCTCGGGATCGCCGGGGGCCTCAGGCTTAGGGTCACCGCAACAGGGGCTCGAGTGCTGGAGATCCCCGGCGAAACCCGTGGCTCGTCCGCTGACGCTCTGGCTGAAAAGCTTAGAGCGTCCCTAAATGCGGACGAGGCCCGAGTGTCCAGGCCCGTCAAATGCGCAGACCTGCGCATCCTGGGTCTGGACGACTCGGTGACCGAGGAGGAGGTGGTGGCCGCCGTCACCAGGACCGGTGGGTGCCCTGCCGAGCAGGTCAAGGCAGGCACCTTACGTCCGGACCTGTCGGGCATGCGAACCGTAACGGTAAGCTGCCCTGTGACGGCGGCGAAAGCCATCTTTATTCTTTCTTTATTCTTTATTGCACACAAAAACAAAATATACATAAAAATTGCAACAATATAGCTTATGTACAATGGCGAGCTTAACCCAGAATTAGGTTTTCTTACAGCAAACCAAATTTTGACAGTGAGATTTGCAGTAAAGGATAAACTTAAGTGCATTAACACATTGTGTTACTTAAATTAATTAATGTTATAAACTAAACTAAATACATACAATATAATATACGTAATACATATAGTACATATATATATATATGTATACAAGGTGTTGCTTTGCATCCTCGTCAAAATTCAGGAGGTTGTCTTAAAAGACGTAAATAATCAATATAAATTACGGAACCTGGTCAATAATAATAAACGCTGTTTTTTTTTGTTGTTTAAATTTGACACTAATTCAGAATGAAGCTCTTCGCAAAAGAGGAGAATCACCCGTCGCCTTTCATGGCGCGAGGCACCGCCCACTTACAACTACGACACACAAACATGCGGATACGCACGTGCGCGCTTTATACCTACAGTGACCGAATGGCAATGATTTATCCTAGTTCGAACTCGAAAATCACTTTCGTTATTGTCATAAATTTCGCTTAATAATTAATTCATTTTTAAGTATCATAAGAATGCGGAAATCTTACTAATAAAAGTAGTACTAGTGCCCCAAAGAAAAGTTCACTGACCTACTGTAAGTACGGTGGTTATCAGCTGATTAACAAAATGTTAGTTTTGTTATGGCGTTTTATTGCAATTCTGCTGAATGAACAATCCTAAAATTGGTAATCTTAGATTTTAATAATAAAAACATGTAACAATCCTACTACCTACCGGTAAGATTTAGGTAAGTATAACCTGAGGCGCACAGCTGTTTGTTGGCTATGTTGCTACTTGCTGCATAGATAAGCGCGCGCGCTCGTATTTACCTAAATGCGCCGAGTACGCATTGTAGGTAAACACAGCCCAAGGTTTTCGTACCGTTATGATTTTGTTTTTAGTTGTGGATTGAATTTGGAAATTGAAATTGGTTGATTTTAAATTTTCCTTCCTACTTAACGGGCTTAGGACCGGCAAAAACACCTTAGACCGATCTACTAAATCTAAAATGTGCTAGTTATGTAGGCATGTGGCGGTAATTTTGTTTGATAGGTATTATTGGCGTAGTTAAAAATTTGAAATCAACTTATTTACACTAATAAAATTGATTTAGCTAACGTATTTACAAATGATTCAGGCAGGTCGCTACCTAACATTTGAATTCGACATTTACGTTACTTGCACCTGTTAATATATTTAAGTCATAGTTTATTTATAAGCGCAAATTAAAATTACACTACAGCACCTAAATGTACTTTTGTAATATCTACTTTTTAAATAAATTATTCTTATTCTTATTCTTATTCTTATGTACAAATAAATAAATTACCTACTTAGGTTACCTGGAGGTATTGTTCAAAGTTTCCACCACCACACTCTAGGCACAGTCTAGCACGACGTCGCTGATTATCTTTCAGTTTACGCAACACTAACACATTCGTGTTTAAAGTGTCGAAAGCACTGATCACTCTTGCACGTAATTCTGTTACACTTGTGACTTCCTCCGTGTACACTAACCTTTTAACGTCTCCCCACAAATAAAAGTCCAGGGGCGTCAGGTCCGGAGAACGCGGTGGCCAGGCCACAGGTCCACCGCGGCCGATCCACTGGTTGCCAAACCTTTCATTCAAGTACTCGCGTACTTGCCGAAGGCGACAGGCAGGGCTTCGCTGCCGCGAGCTTGAGCATGCCTTGGAACGTCAAACTGCCGATGATCTCGCAGTCTCTGCGTAGCAGCCAGCATAAGGCTCTGTGATGGGGGTTCCCGATTGGGAAACAGTTCCGCGAACAGCTGGATGGCTCGACGTAGGCTGTCTCCGCTGATGGCATACAAGCGGACCATTTCCACCAACTCAACATTGGAGTAATTGTCCGTCATCTTGCACTACATACGAGTACACGGGGAGCGTAATTTGCATGCACATGCACACGGCTCGCCGGTTTTTATTGCACTGACCGCGGGGCCGGGGTGCGGTTGGGCGGAGTTTAGGGAATACGAAATTATTGAATGAACGTTTGCGTTTGTTTGTGTGTGAGAATTGGCGGTTTAGGGCTAGTATTAGACAGGTCGCGTTTTAATACGGGTGGTGTTACACTTACTATTTCCGATAATAAGAAAAAAAATACCTACTCATTTTATTATTGATTCGGGTCGAGAATCATTAGTATAGTGACCTCCTTGAATTTGACGAGGATGCAAAGCAACACCTTGTATACATATCTATAAAATCTATATAAATAAAAAGAGAAGGCCTGACTGACTGACTGACTGACTGACTGACTCATCAACGCCCAGCCCAAACCCTTGGACCTAGAAAGCTGAAATTTGGCACAGAGGTTTCCTTTATAATGTAGACAAGGAATAAGGAAGGATTTTTCGAAATTCAACCCCTAAGGGAGTTAAATAGGGGATGAAAGTTTGTATGGAAAATCGTCATTTTTGTAGTTTAAACCATAAAAATTGGTGGTTACCATTCTGGTTAAAAATTAAAAACCACGTGTTTTAGTGTTTTTCCAAATTCAACCCCTAAGGGAGTTAAATAGGGGATGAAAGTTTGTATGGAAAATCGTCATTTTTGTAGTTTAAACCATAAAAATTGGTGGTTATCATTCTGGTTAAAAATTAAAAACCACGTGTTTCAGTGTTTTTCCAAATTCAACCCCTAAGGGAGTTAAATAGCGGATGAAAGTATAAATGGCAAACCCACTCATCACGAAATATCGAAAACCGCTTGACGTATAAACTTGAAATTTGGCAGGAAGGTAGTTAATAGTTAGTAGACGTCCGCTAAGAACGGATTTTGCGACAGGGCCGGATTAGGGAGATCTAAGGGCTCTCGCAAGTTTGTATGGAAATCCTTCATTTTTTGTGCTACAAATTTGAAATTTAGCAGGAAGGTAGTTTATAGTTAGTAGACGTTTGTTTAGAACGGATTTTGCGATAGGGTCGGATTAAGGACGCCTAAGGGCTCTCGCAAGTTTGGATGAAAGTCCTTAACTGTTTGTGCTACAAACTTAATATTTGGCAGTGAGGTAGTTTATAGTTAGTAGACGTTCGCTAAGAACGGATTTTGCGACAGGGGCGACTTATGGAGGTCTAAGGGCTCTCGCAAAAAGTCATTTAATGTTGTATACAGAATGGTATTAGAATAAAAAGTGCCCAACAAGGTTCACTTTGGAAAATAGTTGTATAGCGCCAAAATACACCGATTTTTAAAGCCCTATCGTTGCCTCAACGCCATTTCATTTTGTTTCGGACCTCTGCCGCCCAGAATAACAGCACCCAAAAGGACGCCGTTTGTAGTCATATCACCTTTTGATCTGGCAGTCAGTTCTCATACAAAACATAACATCACGCCTTAAAGCCCCGAAGGGTTGGGTAGACGTGTACCTAATCGTACACACACATTTCGCCAGTTTTATTGAAGTCCCATGTAATAGGGGGTGAGCCTATTGCCATCAACCGGGCACAAATCCAGATTCCGTGGCTGCTACTGAGAAATTCCTGATGGGATAACCCATTAACATTATTATTCATAGTATTTTTTCATTTGCATATTTTAATGTTAAGTGGAAGAGCGGAGTCACCTAAGGGGTCGCGCCCATTATCACCCAATCTCACGAGGGAGAGAGGGGGGTTTCGGCAGATATAACCGGGTTTAATTGAGGTTTAATTGAGTCTCACGTGAGATTAGGAGGGAGATGAGGGGGTCAACCCAAATCTCACGACATCCACCAAGGGGGGAGGGGGTCGAAAAATCGCCTCACGTAATTAATGGACGCCCCCTAACAAAAGCATCTTCTTGCTTAAAAGGTAATGTGTGTGACAACTTTATGTAATTGAAATAAAAATTTTTTTTTTAACACTTTGCCCGACTCCGGGAATCAATCCCCACGCTTAGTAGTCGCGCTTGCTACCACTAGACCAACGAGCCAATCTCACACATGCACATCAAAATTTCCACGCGAACGAAGTCGCGGGCAACAGCTAGTCCTATATAATATACAAACATACATATTGATCATGTTGACAGGAAATGTTCCCTTATTCCTTTCTTGAACACCTCTAACGAAGGGCTATCCCGCAAGGAGTGTGGAAGCGAATTCCAAAGGCGCACAGCGCGAACAGTAAATGAACCATCATACCGACTTGAGGAGTGGGGAGGGAAACGAAGGAGAAGAGATGATGATGAGCGACAAGGTTTACCTCTAGGTACAAGATACTCGAAGCGTTCCTGAAGATACGAAGGAGCTTTAGGGTTATGGAGACCAGAAAAGAGAAAAGAGAGAGTGTGTAAATCTCGACGCCACCGAATAGGTAGCCACTTCAGTTGCTTCCGAAATTCCGACACATGGTCGTACTTACGAAGCCCGAAAATGAAGCGGATGCACAAATTCTGCAGACGTTCGAGCTTATCAAGAAGTTCTTCAGTCGCGTCAAGAAAACAGACATCGGCATAGTCTAGAAGAGGAAGAAGAAGAGACTGAGCAAGAGTAATTTTAGTCTGAAACGGCAGGAACTTCTGAAGACGCTTAAGTGACCGATACGAACAAAACACCCTCCTGCTTACTTCAGCAATGTGAACATTCCAAGATAGGTTACAGTCCAAGAGTACACCTAAGTTTTTAACTTTCTTGGAGTAGGCTATAGCGACTCCATCGTACACAACAGGCGGGAGGACCCGATGACTCAATAAATTGACGAAGTATCTGCCACCAATAATGAGAGCTTGTGATTTAGTTGGGTTAACTAGTAGTCCAAAATTTTTAGCCCACAGACTGATGTTTTGAAGATCATTATTGATGGCATCGATGGCTCCTGAAAGCTCTTCGATTTTAAAATGGCGATAAAGCTGCAAGTCGTCTGCATAGAGATGATAATGACAAGTTAATATCTTAGTGATAGCGTTACTGAAAATGGAGAAAAGAGGAGAAAGGACGCCACCCTGAGGAACACCCGCAGAAAGATCACACCAATGAGAGCAAGCCTCATTCAAGTGTACCGACTGCGAGCGACCCCGAAGGTACGAATCAAACCAAGCAGTCACAGGAGGAGATATGTTTAGAGAGGAAAGGATACCTAAGAGGATGTCAAAATCAACTGAATTAAAAGCACTGCTGAAGTCCAATAAAACCAACACCGTAAGGAGCCGGTTCTCCATGGCCAATCGGATGTCGTCGGTTATTTTAAGCAAAGCTGAAACAGTGCTATGGCCAGGACGAAATCCGGACTGGTAAGGACTAAGCAGGCTATTAGAGAAAAGGTAATAAGATAGTTGATTGTTAACAACACTCTCAAGGACTTTAGACAGGATTGGAAGTATGGAAATTGGACGAAACTGAGATACTGAAGAGGGATTTGAAACTTTGGGAAGAGGCAAAACATAGGCCTTCTTCCAAGCAGAAGGAAAGGAGCCAGTAAAAAGGGAATAATTAACAATGTGTAAAATGACAGGAGTAAGGTCATCAAGGATAGGTTGAAGCATCTGAAGTTGGAGACCATCATCACCCACCGCCTTTGTGGAAATAGATGTAATGGCTCGCTTAATATCCCCTTCTGTAACTGGGTGAAAAGAGAATGAGGTACATATTGGCCGAGGAAGATTAGAGAGATCGTTAAGAGTGTAGGATTTAGTCCTGTTATCCAGAGTCACTGGTGATTTAGAGAAGTGTAAATTAATTTCGTCCAAGTCAATGTCAGGCGAGCTGTCATTCGCAATTTTGCCAATTCCAAGGGATTTTAGAAATTGCCATACTTGTGCCGTGTTGGAGTTTTGAATTGAGTTGTGTATGTGACGCCTTTTAGCATCCCTACACATACGACCGCAGCGATTACGTAGTTTTTTATAGAGGGACCAGTTCTCTTCAGTAGGGTCACTTTTGTAACGCCTTATCCCTTTTAGAAATCGCGTTTTTAATTGCATCAGACAACCAAGGAGCTGGGAGATGCTTCACTCTGACCTTTTTAAGTGGAGCATGCACATCAAAAAGTTTTAACACTATTTTGGTAAACTCGGCCACCTTACTGTCCAGGTCATTACTGTCATAAACAGGGGACCAGTCCATATTGCCCGCATCCCCCCTCAAACGCTCCAGATCAATGTTCCTGAAGCTGCGAAGCAAGAGGTATTTAGATTTGCGTTTAGGAGGGCGAATTTTATACGAGATAAACAAAAGATCGTGGTAGGAGAAGGAAGCAGAAAGTTGCCCAAACGTGGCTACTTTGCTTGGGTCAGAAACCAGAATAAGGTCTAGAAGTGAGGGATTGCAGTGAGGAGCATGATGAGTAGCATTAAGCTGAAGGACGTGCATTGTTACGGACGACGGGCTCCCGACAAGTTTAAACTTGTATAGAATCACTTAATAGATATAGGTACCCAAAACGACGAGCTCTCGACAAGTCGAAACCTGTCTGTTCAAAATAAGAAAATTGTAAGGTGGTTCAGAGCACGATCACGACAAGTCCCGACAGGTCCAAACCTGTCGGGGCTCGGCGCCGCCCACTGTGGCACTCTCGGCGCGCTGATTGGTCGGTCGTGCCCTGCGCCGCTCTAGGCCCGCCGCAGCTCGCGGCATGTACAAAAGATATAAAAGACGGGCTGTTTGTTGTTCGCTTGGCATTCCGTGAGAAACGTGCTAGCAGCAAGCAGTTCGAATTAAACTGCGTAATTATTTACGAGGTATTGCTGTTTTCATTTTATCAAACCCTATAAGTATACAGTCCACCTTGACAGTTGGTCCTTCGAGTGCCGGATCGCGAATTAAAACTTGACAATTGATCATTCGAGTGCCGAATCGTGAATTAAAACTCTTCAATTACCCAAGTGAATCAAGACAAAATAATGAAGACTAGAAGTGTTGCGGCCAAGGAGAGTGAATCAGAGTCAGGCTACGATAGCCGACGTCCCCGTGTGTTTGAAGACCCGCCTAGGTCGCCGTCGACCATCGCGTCTGTGGTACCGCGCATCCCGTACGGTGCGCCCGCGGCTGGGACCGATCCCGCCGACCCCGCGTTCGCGACCGCACACCTCGCCACCGCCGCGGCGAGGAGAGTTGCGTCGACTACGTCCGATGGCGCGTCCGCCGCGCCCGCTCCACGCCTCGTACCGGCGAGTAGAGCAACCGCGACCGCGTATGACTACGGTGAATCGTTCTCCACACCACCCGCGTCCGCCGCGCCCGCTCCACGCCTCGTACCGGCGAGTAGAGCAACCGCGACCGCGTATGACTACGGGGAATCGCTCTCCACACCGCCCGCGTCCGCCGCGCTAGCTCCACGCCTCGTACCGGCGAGTAGAGCAACCGCGACCGCGCATGACTACGGGGAATCGCTCTCCACGCCACCCGCGTCGCGGTACCCGACGACGCCCTCTGTACTACGGCCACAGGACTCGGCAAGAAATACGACCGCCGCGCACAATGTGTCCGTAAGAGATACGGCAAGTACGATACGTTCCAGAAGATCGTATTGTAGTGACGTGGCACGAATGAAGAAGGCGGAATATGAAGCACAGAAAAGGATCGCTGCTATAAGAAAAGAGCAGCTAGAAATTGAAAAGGAGCTCGTCAACAAGCGGTTTGAATACGAAGTGTCGGCAATTGAGGCAGAGGCAGAGGCCCGTGAACAGGGCTCGGTGCATCAAAGTGATGACAGAGTGGACGAGTGGCTTCAAAGTATTGACCGAAGTCACCCTCAAGCCACGAATCAGCCTCAGAGAGAGCAGCCTCCGCGTCCCGCTACCATACACGTAGCCGAAGAGACTGCTGCCTACGTCGAACCCGCTATGCGTGACGACGATGTCTCGCCTACCAGAGACAACCGAAGAAGACAACGATCGGCCTCGCGGTCACCTACCAGAGGGGAACGCCGTGTTGGAAAAGGAATCGAACAGTTGGCCGACACGTTGAACAAAATGATGCGTGTACGCCCGCCGCCACGACAAGTGACTGAGCTGCCTATATTTACGGGAGCGGCCACTGAATGGTTGCCATTTAAGGCGGCGTATATCGACTCATCGAGTGTGTACAATTTCACCGCGATCGAGAATTTGGCAAGACTACGAAACTGTGTCAAAGGTGACGCAAGAGAGGCCGTCTCGGCACTCCTGTATACCGCGTCAGACCCGCAAGTGGTAATGAAAACACTGGAGCAGTACTATGGGAGGCCAGAGATACTCATGGATCGAGTAATGGAGGATTTAAAGAAACTACCTCGACTCACGAGTGTGGCCAGTGAAGTGAACTCGTTCGCAGTGAAGCTACAAAATATAGTGTGTGTGTTATCTAACATGGATAACCGCGGGTATATATGGAACCCGATGTTAGTGCGTGAAGTAATAGAGAAGTTGAGCCCGCACATAAAATCAAGATGGTGCGACTACGCTTCAGAGGCGGTGGAATCGTCACGAGAACCGGAAATAATACTGTTGTCCAAGTTCCTGATGCGGGAAGCTGATCGAGCTATGAGGTACGCCTTCACAAATACGACACCCACACCTGCCTCAAAGAAAGAAACAAGAAGCGCACCGCAAGTCAACGTAAAGAAGAGGGCGAGCCGAGAAGTAGTCTATACTACCTCGGACAAGCAGGAAGAAAGGAAAATAGAGTGTTTGTGTTGTGACGGTGACCATGAAGTACCTAAATGTGCAAAGTTCCTGAAAATGAGTGTCGACGAAAGATGGGAGTGGGCACGCAATGGAAAGGTATGTTTCAAGTGTGTGACGAGACGCCATCGACGTGAACACTGTCGAGCGAAGCGATGTGGCAAAGAATCGTGCAGCCGCCCGCATCACGCGTTGCTGCACAAAGAAATAAAGGAAACACCACAGAGTAAAAGGCCGGAAAAGGCGACCGATGTTGAGAATCAACATTCAAAGGAAGCAGTGATGACAGTCTCCGCGTCGAGCAATACGTCACCGCGTGTGTTATTAAAAATGTGTCCCGTAATATTAAAAGGGCCTGGCGGTGAAATATCTACGTTCGCGTTGATGGATGAAGGCTCGACAACATCGCTCGTTGACGAGGATTTGACACGTCGCGTGCAAGTAAGTGGACCAACATCTACCTTACGTATTCAAGGTGTAACCTCGCAACACCATCAAGAATACAGCCAGGAAGTCAAGCTACAGATACGCGGCCAGAGCGGTGACTTTCAGGAACTACGCGCACGAACCATGAAGGATTTACGACTGCATGGTCAGACAGTGGACAAGGCGACACTAATAAAGTATCCACACCTCAAGGACATGCAAAGAGACGTGTTCTTCGAGGAAGCCACACCAAAGGTGTTAATAGGTGCTGACAATTGGCACCTGATAGTCACACGTGAACTACGTATGGGCAAGAAAAATGAACCCGCAGCTTCATACACTCAGCTGGGATGGGTGATTCATGGGACAGCGCCGCGCGCAACGCTGGGAAAACAAGAGGGACAAGTCGTGCTACATCTACACGATGTGTCTGCAACAAAACAGACAGATGATGTACGTCGTGTAGAAGAGTTGGTGAAGTCGCACTTCAAGATTGATGCCCTGGGAGTTTCTTTGGCGAAGAAGGTCAAGCCTGAAGATAAGAAAGCGATAGACATGGTCCAAGCTACCATGAGAAAAGTCCATGGTCACTTTGAAGTCGGATTACCATGGCGAGATGAAAATGCGTCAATGCCCAACAATTACAACTGTGCATTGAGAAGGTTAAAAACTATAGAGAAGAAGATGGACTCATCGTCATGCTTCGCAGCACAGTACAGCGCTCTAGTTAAAAACCTATTTGATAAAGGTTACGCCCAGGAGTGCAAGGGATCGGAAGATAAAAATAAGAAAGTATGGTACCTGCCACACTTCCCGGTCATTAACCCAAATAAGCCGGGAAAGATGCGTATGGTGTTTGACGCCGCGCACCGATTTAGTGGTGTATGCCTGAACGACCACCTGCTGGAGGGGCCTGACCTCTTGAAGTCGCTGCCGGGGATCTTGTTAAGATTCAGAGAACGCCTGGTAGCCGTTACAGCTGACATACAAGAAATGTTTCTCCAAATAAAAATACGGGAGCAAGATCAAGCAGCACAGATGTTTCTCTGGCGAGACAACGAACGATCTATGCCGCCGAAGAAATATAAAATGTCATCGATGATCTTCGGAGCGTCGTGTTCGCCCTTCATCGCACACTCAGTCCGAGACGCCAACGCAAGGCTGTACACGCAAGAGTGCCCCGACGCGGTACACGCCATAACATCTAGTCACTATATGGATGACTACGTGGACAGCCTTGCAACGGAAGAAGAAGCGATCAAAATAGCGCGTGAAGTGATAGCAATACACAAGAACGCGCACTTCAACCTGCGAGGCTGGTGCTCCAACAGACGTAACGTAGTAAGGAACATCACACTGGAGAAGCAGGCATACGACACGGAAGTAAAACTCGGCCAGAGAGAAGAGAATACTGACAAAACGCTGGGTTTACTTTGGCAGACAGGCTCAGACGAGCTAGGCTTCAACACCGGACTAAGTCGGCTGTCACCTGAAGTGAAAACTAGCGACAGAGCACCGACAAAGAGAGAAGCCCTTGGAGCTGTAATGGCAGTCTATGACCCCCTGGGTCTCATCAGCCACTTCACAGTCACCGGCAAAATCCTGCTTCAGAACCTGTGGAGGCACGGCATAGGGTGGGATGAGACGATCCCAGAAGAAGAAGCACAGCACTTCGAAGAGTGGATGCAGAGTTTAAACGCCGTCACAAAACTGCGCATACCGAGGTGCTACGGCAAGGGCCCAGACGACCTCATGGAGCTCCATGTTTTCTGCGATGCAAGCGAGCAGGCATACGCAGCCACAGCTTACTGGAGGATCCAGAAACCAGACGGGAGAGTGGACGTGAGGCTAGTCGCAGCAAAGGCACGTGTAGCCCCCCTGAAGCCAATCACCGTTCCACGTTTGGAGCTACAGGCGGCGGTGATCGGCGCACGACTGGCGGAAACCATAATCAAGGAACATCGAGACAAGCCCAGCAGCGTGACCTACTGGACAGACTCACAAACCGTCTTGCGATGGATAGAAAAGGACGCCTTGAAATACACCGCTTTCGTCGCGCATCGCCTGGGTGAAATAGCGGAGCTAACCAACGCTAGCCAGTGGAGATGGGTACCCACCGAACATAACGTGGCAGACGACGCCACACGCCCTAACTACACCACGCACATGAAACCAGAAGACAGATGGTTCACCGGCCCCAGGTTCCTGTATGGCGACGAAGAGTCCTGGCCAAAGGAAAGGGTCAAGGAAGACAAGGTCAAGGACGACACAACCCAGGACGAAGCAACGTACCTGATAATGGAGGAGAAAAAAGAACGCCCTTCTCACTTGCCCGACATAAGCAGGTTCTCTTCCTATGAAAAGTTGCTGCGAGCAACAGCCATGCCCTTTCTCTTCAAGGCAAAATGTGCAGACAGAACCAGCCAGATGACCGTCGACCTAATCGAAAAGGCCGAAAAACTATGGTGTCGACAAGCACAGCTCGACCACTACGTGGAGGAGACACAGTTGCTCGAAAAGGGTAAGCCGGTGCCCAAGTCCAGCAGTTTATTTAAGTTGGACCCATTCTTAGAGGATCAACTCCTCAAAGTAAGAGGGAGAATCGGACACGCGCCAGTCCCAGAAGCTGCGAAGACACCCGTAATCCTGCACGGTAGACACCCGCTGACGCGCCTGCTAGTAGAGGATGCGCATCGCCGAGCTGGCCACGCCAATAACGAACGCGTCGTCAACGATCTAAGGCAGAAGTACTGGGTTGTAAACCTACGCCCTACGGTGCGAGACGTGGCCAAGCGATGCCAGCTTTGCCGCATCAGAAAGACAGTACCGATACAACCAACAACGGGTGACCTACCGGCAGAAAGAGTAATGGAGACGCAGCGGCCCTTCACCCACTGCGGTACCGACTACTTCGGTCCGATGACCGTTGTGATTGGAAGACGTCACGAGAAGCGATGGGGGGCGCTGTTTACCTGCCTGGTCACAAGGGCGGTGCATTTAGAATTAGTGTCGAGCTTATCTACCGACTCGGCACTAATGGCTATAAGAAGAATGGCGGCGCGACGGGGTTGGCCCAGAATTATGTATTCAGATAACGGCACGAATTTCAGAGGGGCCGACAATGAATTACGCGCGGCCTATAAAGAATGGGCGAAAGATTTTGTCCATTTTGGACTGCTCCAGAGAATGAAGTGGAAGTTTATTCCACCAGGGGCGCCACATATGGGGGGAGCATGGGAGCGGTTGGTGCGCTCCGTCAAAACGGCGCTGGGGGCCACCTTAAATCAAAAGGCCCTCAAAGAAGAGGTGTTACTGACACTGATGACAGAGGCCGAACACACCATCAATTCTCGGCCTCTGACTCATGTCTCCGTCGATCCCAGGGATCCGGAGGCGCTCACGCCCAATCATTTCTTGATCGGGACCTCCTCAGGCCTTCCCCGCACTGGGCCTTGTGAGGAGGCCAGCCGGAAGCAGTGGAGGTCTGCCCAGGCGCTCGCCGACCACTTCTGGCGGCGCTGGGTAGACGAATACTTACCAACATTGGTGCCTCGCGGGGCATCAGACGACCATCGGCGACCCCTCCAAGTCGGCGACCTGGTCGTCGTCGTCGACTCTGCGCTGCCACGAGGAACGTGGCCCCGAGGCGTCGTGGAAGTCATCTACACCGGTCCAGACGGCAAGGTGCGGTCGGCGGACGTCCGAACAACTGCGGGTATCCTGCGGCGCCCCGTGACGAAGCTCGCCGTCCTCCATGTTTGAAGATTAGGCTTCGGTAGCCCTGCGCCGGGGGGAGAATGTTACGGACGACGGGCTCCCGACAAGTTTAAACTTGTATAGAATCACTTAATAGATATAGGTACCCAAAACGACGAGCTCTCGACAAGTCGAAACCTGTCTGTTCAAAATAAGAAAATTGTAAGGTGGTTCAGAGCACGATCACGACAAGTCCCGACAGGTCCAAACCTGTCGGGGCTCGGCGCCGCCCACTGTGGCACTCTCGGCGCGCTGATTGGTCGGTCGTGCCCTGCGCCGCTCTAGGCCCGCCGCAGCTCGCGGCATGTACAAAAGATATAAAAGACGGGCTGTTTGTTGTTCGCTTGGCATTCCGTGAGAAACGTGCTAGCAGCAAGCAGTTCGAATTAAACTGCGTAATTATTTACGAGGTATTGCTGTTTTCATTTTATCAAACCCTATAAGTATACAGTCCACCTTGACATGCATGTTAACAGAAGAGACAAGGGACCTGAGTTTATGGCTGCGCACATCATCTTTGATCAGACAGGTGTTGAAGTCTCCGAGTATTATAGTGTGGTCATATAAGGAAGAAAAATATTCAAGTTTTGTTTCGAAAGAAGCAAAATAATCAATATGACAGGACGGACTATAGTAAACACCTAAAAGTAATTTTGAGTGATTAAAAGTAATTTCAATAAAAAGGTGTTCAGTAGATTTAGAGTAATTACTCGGAGACTGGTCAACAACTTTGTAAACAATATCTCCACGCAGATAGATGGCGACGCCCCCACCACCCTTGCCTGTTCTGTCATTACGCACAAGCTTGTAGCCGGGCAACGAATACTGCGTTGAGGGAAGAGCAGGTTTGAGGAAAGTTTCAGAGACAAGTACAGCATGAATAAGATCTGAGTCAAATGCGGATAATAAATCGGTATGGTGGGCTGGAATGCTTTGTGCATTGATATGAACTGCATTGAAAAATTTGTTGTAACAGGAAAAAGAAGAAGAAAGTTGGTCGCGTAAGTGTATAGAATCATCACTGAACGCACTAGCATAGCGTTTGTCAGACGAACAAGAAGAAGAACAGGAAACAAAACTGTCATCTACATTGTCTAACATGACAGTTAAATAATTATATATCAAAATAAATAAATATTAAACCAAAATATTCAAATCTACTTCTAAATAAATACTAAATTAACAATTAATTAGCTATTCTAAATCCTCGATGCACTTTGCCATTAACACAAAGATTAAAGTGCTTGTATCCAAGTCATAAAACAAAAAACATACACTAAATGGGAAACATTTCCGAACGAGCAAGCTACAGTCATTGTTGACAAAATGTCAAAACAGAATCGAAGTAAAGTCGCGACTGACCGACCCACTTATGAAATATAATGAAAGTATGATTTATATATGTTGTGGGTGTGATCATTTTGCCTGCCTCCGCGATCTCTTGTCCAATGCAGGGCCGCTAATAGGTGACGATGCAACCTTCGCAGCCGAATCAGTAGGTGTAGCCGCCGGGAACCGCGCAACAAGCTGTTCAAGTTCAGTAGCGGACTCAATCTTTCGACGCGACTTGTCTGGGAGCAAGATGATAATTTTGCCCTCGGAGGTCCAACACTGTTTCACACTGAAGTGTTTGCGAGCGGCCAGAAATACGTCATGCCTAGGCTTAGTTAGAAACTCCGAGAAAACCAAACCAGAACCCTTCAGTTTTGTTTTGTTGCGCCATACCTCACTGCGCAAATTGTAGTTATGGAATCTAATAAGAAGAGGACGTGGCTTGCCTGAATCAACTCCCAAGTGATGGCAGGATGTGATGTCCGAAGAAGAGACATTTGCAATCTTCATCTTATCCGTCAAAGTTCGGACAGCCTGGGAAGTGTGATCTTCATCCTTCTGCTCAGGAAGACCATGGAGGAGAAGAACTTGCCTACGCGAAGCCATTTCGTGCCGGTCTAGGCCCACCGTCAGCAACTCCATCTGAGTCTTCAGCGCGCTCATACTTTTCCACATGAAGCACTTGAAATCCATGAAGTCCCGAGAGAGGCTGGCTATTGTCTTGTGTGGGGCCTCATTGCTGCTGAAATTTTTCAAGTCCTCCTCATAGGTGTCCATCCGAGTGGTAAATGTTGTTTGTACAGGTTAGAACAAAGGAAATAGAGTGGTTATAAGTGCAGTGAGTGCATCCGAGGATTAAACAAAGCTTTAGTGCTTAAGCAACATATGTAACTATAATAAACTATTTTTAAATAATTAAATGAAATGAGAGCTCTTTTGAAGTTGTGTTCACTTAAGTTATCCTCCTACCCGAAAAAAAAGTGTGTCATTGTGGAGGGCCGAAGGCTCTTGGTGGGCTGGGTGTCGGCGCAGGTGAAGCTGCTGGAACCCAGACCTCTGAGGTGCTTCCGCTGCCATGTGGGGCACCACGTGTCGGTCCGGTGCACCTCGGAGGTGGACCGCAGTGACCATTGCTTCCGCTGCAGCCAGCCTGGTCACATGGCCGCGGCTTGCTCCGCCGCGCCGCACTGCGCCGCATGTGCGGCAGCTGGCAAGCCGGCCGATCACCGGGCAGGGAGCAAGGCCTGCGGTACACCCGCCAAGACCAGGGGCAAGGGAAGGCCCTCCGCCACCACCACTGCTAAAACCCCCACCATCGCCACCACCGCAGCCGCCGCCACTGTCTCCGCCGCTGCCGCCACTGCTGCAACTTCCGCAGCGGGGCCCTCGCAGGGGGCCCGGGAGGGGGCTGAAATGGAGTGCCAATAACGGCCCCATTACGCCTTCTCCAGGCGAACATCAACCACTGCGCCTGCGCTCAGGATCTGTTGCTGCAGAGCATGGCGCAGTGGTCGATTAACATCGCCGTGGTCGCTGAGCCGTACTTTGTCCCGCCCAGGGATGACTGGGTGGAGGACCTTAGCGGCTCAGTGACCATAATTGCGTCGGCCGCCGCCGGTACCCCGACCCTTGAGAGTGTCAGGAAGGGTCAGGGGTGCGTAGCAGCACGGTTCGGGGAGATCGTAGTAGTGGGAGTCTACTTCTCCCCGAGCCGAACTCTCGCCGAGTTCCTCAACTCCCTCACGGAGTTGAGTGTCGTCATCGGAAGCCATTCCCTCCCCGTGCTTGTGCTCGGGGACTTCAATGCCAAGAACTTGGCTTGGGGTTCTCGTTACACGGACGCGCGGGGTAGGATGTTGGAGGACTGGGCTCTGGTGCGGATGCGGGGTGAGTCGGTGGTGGACATCTCGTTCGCTAGCCCCACTCTGTCGCCGCGTGTCGTTGATCCGTGGGGGCGCCCTTACAAGATGGTGCGGGACAAACTCCGCACCCGGGCCCCCCCGCTGACGCAGAGTCTCCGGCCTGAGCTCGTGGAGGACGTGGTGAGCGCTCTGTTCCCTTCGCGAGGGGAGCATCCTCCCACGCCTATGGCTCCGCCGCCGCGTGCGGTGCCAGAAGCGGACCACACCGATGACGATGACAACATTCCGGAGGTGACTGGGGTAGACCTGAGAGTGGTGGTACGCAGGCTGAAAGCCAGAAATACCGCCCCGGGACCCAATAGCTTGCCTGGCAAAGCCTGGGTCCTGGCCTCTGAGGCTCTCGGGCCCCGACTGGAAAGGCTCATAAGCGCATGCTTAGAGAGAGGCCAGTTCCCGCTTCGTTGGAAGACGGGGAAGCTGGTCCTCATCAGAAAGCCAGGGCGCCCTGCGGACTCTCCGTCCGCATACCGGCCCATCGTGTTGCTCGACGAGTAGGGCAAACTCTTTGAAAGAGTCATTGCCAACCGCCTCGCCGGGCACCTTGTGGGGATGGGGCCGGATCTTGCGGAACACCAGTTTGGTTTCCGCAAGGGGCGCTCGACGGTGGACGCCATCATGCGCGTGAGAGCCCTCACGACGGGGCACGCGGTGTCCCGGGGCGGGGTCGTCTTGGCGGTGTCTCTTGACGGTTAGGAGTGTGTCATGCTCACTTAAATATCTCGCTGATGGTGGCGCGTGTGTCGGATCATTTAGTTCCCTTCAAAGTGGTTGAGTTGAATGGTGCTGAAACATGCGTCATGTTCGTGAACGGGGGCTGTCAGTTGTGACTGGTCATCTCTTGGTTGCCACGGCTTATTTGAATTAATACCTTCGTCGTGTGGTCGGGGACTACTTGACGGATAGGGCCGTCATCTACCCCGGTCGGAGCGGAGAATGGAACCGGCGAGAGATGTCGTGCGGTGTTCCACAGGGATCGGTTCTGGGACCGGCCTTGTGGAACATCGGTTACGACTGGGTGCTGCGCGCCGACCTCCCTAGCGGCGTCAGCGTAGTTTGCTACGCTGACGACACGCTGGTACTGGCACAAGGGAGGTCGCACGAGGCGGCGGCCGAAAACATGACACGCGGGGTTGCGATAGTCGTGGAGAGGATCCGGCAATTGGGTCTCGAGGTGGCATTGCACAAGTCCGAGGCCATGTGTTTTCATGGGCCTCGGAATGCGCCACCGTCGGGATCCCTACTGACGGCAGGAGGGGTCTCCATCGGCGTCGGGTCGACGTTGAAGTACCTAGGACTCGTCTTCGTGGAGCATTTCCGACGTTTGGCTCCCAAACTGGAACGGACAGGGGCTGCCTTCAAGCGGCTCTTGCCCAACCTGAGGGGTCCAAACGCGTCCTGCCGGAAGCTCTACGCGGGGGTCGTGCGGTCCATGGCCCTTTATGGGGCCCCGGTGTGGGCGCGTTCTTTGAGGCGGCGAGCCGCCCACTACCTGAACGCGCCCCAAAAGGTGATAGCCATGAGGCTAATCCACGGGTACCGCACGATCTCCGGCGAGGCGGCTAGTCTTCTTGCCGGATTGCCGCCATAGGATCTGGAGGCGATAGTCCTCGCGCGCCTGCATGAATGGCGCGCGGAGGCACTAAGTCGGTTGCAAACTCCGCTGCCGCGGCAAATTGCCGCTCAGCGGACAGATCTCCGGCGTGATCTCATGACGAAATGGAGAGAGCGACTGTCGCAACTCCGTGCAGGGCACGCCACCATAGTGGCGATAAGTCCCCTCTTTGAGAAGTGGCTAGAGAGGCGCCACGGCGCCCTCACTTACCGCCTGACGCAGGTCCTCACCGGACACGGCTGTTTCCGGAGGTTCCTGCACCGGATCGGGCGGGAGGAAACGCCCGGGTGTTTTCATTGCGAGGATCGTCCGGAGGACACAGTGGAGCACACCGTGGAGGTCTGCCCCGCTTGGGCGGAGCACCGTCGTGTCCTCGTAGCGGCGATTGGCGGCGGCGATCTATCGAGTCCGGCCCTGGTTCAAGCCATGGTCCGGAGCGAGAGGGAATGGCAAGGCCCTTGCAGACCCCTACCTGCAAGGGGTCATGCCTGCCAGGGCTGCGGGACTGTTCGAAAGAGATACCGTGTCCTTGGAACACAAAGGGCAAAGAAGGAACATGGATGGGTTTTAGTCAGTACAAGTCTGACACTCCCTTCCGGTTCCGGTTCCGGTTATTTGATGATTTCCCATCCGAAAAAAAAAAAAAAAGACCAACTTCGGAGTATATTCTTTCAAACAAAAAAAGAATTTTCCAAATCGGTTTAGGCGTCTTCGAGTAATCGGTGAACAAACATAAAAAAAGGTTGCGACGAATAATTGAAAACCTCTCCTCCTTTTTTGAAGTCGGTTAAAAATCATCGAAATCGGTTCACAATTGTCGAAGATATCCATAATCTAAAATCTGGAGAGTCCGCTCGATTTCTCTAGGATCCCATCATTAGACCATGGGACCGGGTCTCCCTTGTTTGACCGAAAGGAATTTGACAAATTTTCACTTCCCAAAAAATTTTTCGCATAATTTCATTTGCCAAATTATTACTTAGCAAAAAATCTATTCACAAAAAATTGTAACGCAAACCTAATGTTTGGGAAGTGAACGTTTAAACTATAACTTGTTTACCAACAGTACTTTTAACATTTTTTATTTAGTCAAATATTTCAGTTGGAATAACAGTTTTTACGCAAAATCAAATGATCCAAATCCAAATATATAATAATAACCAACTTTTTTAAATAAGTAATTATCCTAATCTAAATAGTTCAGTTCCGGGTAACCTACTAAAAACAATCTCTTTTTTCTAATAATGCAAGTCGTTTCTGGCACTCGCCGGCCGCTGCCGCGGCACCGCTCGCTACGCTCGCTCGGCTCGTGCGTAGGAGGTCACAGTTTTAACCTAACCTAACCTACCCATTTTGTTTAAAGAAGAAATTAACCTAATCTAAATAGTTGAGTTCCGGGTAACCTACTAAAAGGCAAAAATAAGATTAATATTTTTTGACTTAACAAACCATTTCACCAAACGTTTATTGTCTGAAGATTGTTTGCTGTAATAAATCATTTGATTCAAGACCAAATGCCATAATGACATTATACTTGGTAATATTTTGCCAAGTAAAAATTTGACCAAATAAAAATAAGCGTACTAAAATCATTCGAAATATTGCAATGGTATAAAAAAAGGTTGCTAAAATTTGTTTGGGTAATGTAATTTTGTCAAAATCTTTTCGGCAAAACGGCAGGATCCCCATGAGACCACATGGAAAGTACACTGTTTCAAGCAATGCCCATAAAATTTGAGGGTGTCCCTTAATTTTCCTGGAATTCCATCATCCGATTCTGACTTATACCTTCCATCATCCGCTTGGCAACATGAGATGATGATTACCAGGCACAAATATCTGAATTGCGTGAGAGAGTATATGAAAAACATTGTAAGGGGCTATAAAATTCCCGCTTCGTTGGAAGACGGGGAAGCTGGTCCTCATCCGAAAGCCAGGGCGCCCTGCGGACTCTCCGTCCGCATACCGGCCCATCGTGTTGCTAGACGAGGTGGGCAAGCTCTTTGAAAGAGTCATTGCCAACCGCCTCGCCGGGCACCTTGTGGGGATGGGGCCGGATCTTGCGGAACACCAGTTTGGTTTCCGCAAGGGGCGCTCAACGGTGGACGCCATCATGCGCGTGAGAGCCCTCACGACGGGGGACGCGGTGTCCCGGGGCGGGGTCGTCTTGGCGGTGTCTTTTGACATCGCCAACGCCTTCAACTCCATGCCCTGGAGCTGCATCAGGGAGGCACTCCGGTATCACCGGGTGCCGACCTACCTTCGTCGTGTGGTCGGGGACTACCTGACGGATAGGGCCGTCATCTACCCCGGTCGGAGCGGAGAATGGAACCGGCGAGAGATGTCGTGCGGTGTTCCACAGGGATCGGTTCTGGGACCGGCCTTGTGGAACATCGGTTACGACTGGGTGCTGCGCGCCGACCTCCCTAGCGGCGTCAGCGTAGTTTGCTACGCTGACGACACGCTGGTACTGGCACAAGGGAGGTCGCACGAGGCGGCGGCCGAAAACATGACACGCGGGGTTGCGATAGTCGTGGAGAGGATCCGGCAATTGGGTCTCGAGGTGGCATTGCACAAGTCCGAGGCCATGTGTTTTCATGGGCCTCGGAATGCGTCACCGTCGGGATCCCTACTGACGGCGGGAGGGGTCTCCATCGGCGTCGGGTCGACGTTGAAGTACCTAGGACTCGTCCTCGACAGCCGGTGGAACTTCGTGGAGCATTTCCGACGTTTGGCTCCCAAACTGGAACGGACAGGGGCTGCCTTTAAGCGGCTCTTGCTCAACCTGAGGCGTTTGGACCCCTCCAAACGCCTCCTGCCGGAGGCTCTACGCGGGGGTCGTGCGGTCCATGGCCCTTTATGGGGCCCCGGTGTGGGCGCGTTCTTTGAGGCGGCGAGCCGCCCACTACCTGAACGCGCCCAAAAAGGTGATAGCCATAAGGCTAATCCGTGGGTACCGCACGATCTCCGGTGAGGCGGCTAGCCTCCTTGCCGGATTGCCGCCATGGGATCTGGAGGCGATAGTCCTCGCGCGCCTGCACGAATGGCGCGCGGAGGCACTAAGTCTGTTGGAAACTCCGCTGCCGCGGCAAATTGCCGTTCAGCGGACAGACCTCCGGCGTGATCTCATGGCGACATGGAGAGAGCGACTGTCGCAACCCCGTACAAGGCACGCCACCATAGTGGCGATAAGTCCCCTTTTTGAGGAGTGGCTAGAGAGGCGCCACAACGCCCTCACCTACCGCCTGACGCAGGTCCTCACCGGACACGGTTGTTTCGGGAGGTTCCTGCACCGGATCGGGCGGGAGGAAACGCCCGGGTGTTTCTATTGTGAGGATCGTCCGGAGGAGACGGTGGAACATACCGTGGAGGTCTGCCCCGCTTGGGCGGAGCACCGTCGTGTCCTCGTAGTGGCGATCGGCGGCGGCGAGCTCTCGCGTCCGGCCCTGGTTCAGGCCATGGTCCGGAGCGAGAGGGAATGGGAAGCCGTCACCTCCTTCTGCGAAGCAGTCATACTAGTGAAGGAGGTGGCGGGACGTGAGAGGGAAAGAACCTCAACGACCCAACCGCCGCGGGAGACGCCCTGGGCGTCGGGGGTCACGTGGTGGCTCCCGGCCACCGTAGGCGCGGGCCTGTGGACGGCGAGCTATGGGCTAGCTCGCTGTCCGGCCGTCTTTTGACGACAGGCCGTGTCGATGGCGCGTTCGTGTTCCACGCGCACCTCAGAGAGATGTCAGCAATGATGTAGGGGTCTGCAAGGGCCGATGCCTGCCAGGGCTGCGGGACGGTTCGAAAGAGATACCGTGGCCCTGGAACACGGAGGGCAGAGAGGGAACATGGATGGGTTTTAGTCAGTACAAGTCTGACACTCCCTTCCGCTCCGCCCAGAGTGGGGGGGGTCATTTGATGATTTCCCATCCGAAAAAAAAAAAAAAAGCTGGCTATAAAATTTGAGGATTGCCCTCGATGTACCTGGGATTCCATCATCAGATCCTGATTTGGAGACAATGGGACTATCTGAGGAGTATAGGCTTTCGAATAAAATTTGATGACAATAAAGAAGAAAAATAATTATGATAATCGGTCTACAATTGGCGGAGAAATCAGTGAACATAGGTACGTATAAAAATACAAACAGTCGAACATAGAAACTCCTCCTTTTTTTAAATCAGTTAAAAATTGTCAAAGGAGTTTTAGTGAAACATTAGTCAACCGTTAACATGGATCCGTTAAAACTTAACATACCTAACTGTTGAAATGTGGGTGTACTGTAGACTGTAAAATAAAATAAATATTTAAAATTAATATAAGCAAATATTTGACCATTGGGATTTTCACAATGCTCATTTAACACTAAGATTTGTTTTGAGGCAACATTCCACAATATTGTGGAAGATGGCGCCGAATACGATTTTAATGATCAATAACTCAATTTATAATTTGAAACTACAACTAAATCAGTTTCTGTAACTAATTACAAACTAAAAAGTAACAAGATTATTTTACAGAGCAATGTATTAGTGAAAGACCCGTTTGTATTAAATCATTTGATCTGCCGGAAATGGTTTTAAGCACGATCCCATTGTTGTAAAAAAGTAATGAAGCCACTAATTAGTTTTAACTCAATAACGCCTTTGCATTTATGAATATTGGCATTGTTTAATAATTAGAGTAATTAATTGTGAAGTATTCTAGTATTGTTTGTAAGTGTTAATGATCTTACTATGTAATAAATTACTGTACTGGGTGTGTGGCACTTCCGCCCGGACACAGAACACGCGTAGGTACAACGAGAAGTCGAGTTAGGTAGCTCGCGATTAGAAAACAATTGAAGTATGTAATTGAAAGTGGTTTTTGAAGTGAACAATATTACGTTGTGTAAATGAGAACTGTAACACGAATTAAAAGAGTGTGTAAGGAGTTTCTTAGCCCGTTCTTCTCCTTATGAACAATCATGTTTGCGAACGGGTGGCTCAACTTATTAATGGTTTAATAGAAATAAAAGTTTGAAGTTTGAGTCAAGTATTGTGTGTGATTTAAACTACCCAACTATATCTACCAACAAAATAATCATGTCACGCGAGGACAATATGGCGGAATGACGGATGACGTCGATATTTGAGATTAATGTTCCTCCTAATCGATTCTCTGTCTTAAAATACATATATACAGTAAGTTAAATTTAAAAAACATATCAAAATTCTGTCTGTACCTTCCGTTATTTAATGACGATTCTTTATTAGTGAGTAGCGGAACCTTTTTACGAACAACTGGATCAATGAAACTCTATTACTTATATCTCTAATACAGGACAGGTGTACATAATAAATATTAAACTAAACGTGTGTCACATAAGTAGAAAATTTTAAGATTTACTACAAACAGATTGACAAATATTTCTGAACTCTTTCCATTGTAAATCAGAACTAACATGCTCTTCGTAAATATGTTTTAAATTCTCATCTTATTGTTTGAATACAATAAGAAAATTAACATTATCACGTAACAATTGCTTCGGGATTTTAGAAAAGTATACAGTAGTAGTAGTGTCTACAGAAATAATTGCGAATATTAACTTGATTTTCACACACATCATCTATATCTATATATATCCATCTATTCTATCTGTATCTATCTATACAATGTGGAACTAGAACTACGACATTAAATTAGAACGGGCACAGTACTAGTCCATCTAAACATTTTAAAACACGAAAATTAGTAGTTAATGGAAAATTAAAAAATTGCAGTTTTCAAATAAAAATAAATATCAGAATCAACTGCATAAAATGCAAACACGCTTTATCTACAAAAAGTCACTGACCGTTTGCGCGGTCCGGTACGGGGCACAGTGGGCAGCGGCAGCGGCGACGTAGGGTAGGTACCTTTAGTTTTAGAAAAAATATATCAGCGGCATAAGCTCACTTAATTGTGCATCGTTAATTAATAGATCACTGATTGAATAATTTATCACATAATATCACATCACAATCAGAATTTACACCATCAAACGTTCGTGTGTCACCATATCTCTCCCGATATTATATGCAATGGTAAAGCCGTTTTGGTTAAATTCTCCTTACGTAAGTACCATGTCGGTGTACTAGGCAACTGGGTAGCTTATTAGAGGCATAATTAAACTACAAAACTTACAAACCTAACCTAAATCACGAAACCAGCTACCTATTAAATTCCTTATTAACTAACTAATATTACAATAACACTTAAAAAAAGTCATACTAACCTATGCACTAATCCAACTATCATAAATCGTCTTTAATCACAATAACAACTAAAACTTTTCATAAAATCACGACAAAGCGCGCGCGGCTCGTCTCGTCATAAAAAAATTAGGCGCATGCTCTCCTCAAAGGGCGTCGCTATGCACTGACTGACATAGTGTGAAACTTTTTGCCAAAAAATTCCGCTCACACACACATACGCAAAGGTCTATGCACCACTAATGCATAATTTGCGTAAGTAATATTTCTTTTTCTTTCTAATTGTAGTATTTTGTGTCACTGGGCGGGGCGCGTCAGAGTGGAAGCGTATGACACCTTTCTCTGTCTTTCAAGTATAAAGACGTAGAGAATAGAATCGCAGGTTATTGACCTTATAATGTTTACCTATTATTACGGACTCAGATCTACATCATGTTGTAAAATAAGAAAATGAAAAATAATTTCCTGTGGCTAAAGTATTCATTGGATTTGATAGATTTTTTGTATACAGGTAAAATCAAAATCAAAATCAAAGCATTTATTTCAAATAGGCCAGTTACAGGCACTTTTGTATTGTCGAAACAAAGACAACAATAGCTACAGTCCCAGTCACAAGGCATAAAAACTATGGTTGTGTAAAGTACTGTAGTTGCCCATTCCCTAACGTAGATCTCTATGGAGAAGAACGGGCAAGAAACTCCATGGACACTCTTTTAAATCAGAATACTTTTACAAACTCTTGGTTACATCATTCATGTTGAGATGGTACATTATGTGTGAACGATGTAGCAAGATGTGTACGTTAAAAGTGTCCATAGAAAACAATTCAAAAATAAAATAATCAATTCGAAAAAGCCGTGGCAGCCAAGAGATGACCAGTCACAACTGACAGCGCCCGTTCACGAACATGATGCATGTATCAGCACCATTCAACTCAACCATTTTGAAAGGAACTAAATGATCCGACACACGCGCCACCATCAGCGAGACATTTGAGTGAGCATGAGACACTCCTAACCGCCAGGGCACATTCAAGTCAAGAAAAGACGTAGGTTTCTAGCGAATGACAGTTTTCTAGTACATAGTACTCACACAATATGGGCTATGCGGCTATATAATCCAAAAGAGATTGAATTTATACAATGCAAAGATAGTTGTACAATCTTCAGCAGCTCCAACATACTATTTAATGCTATCCATTTATGCGCCCCTGTCCTTGTGGAGCAGAACCGGCATTGAGCCAAGCATTTTTATCAACGATATAATCGTCTAACTTGTTATATGCTTGCCTACACAGTGTGCGTTTAATGCATGTTTTAAATTTCGTTTCATTCAGTTCAAGAATACTTTGTGGAATTTTATTATAGCATCTCAAACAGTACCCCATGAAAGATGAGTCTACTTTAGCGAGTCTGAAGCCTGGCTGATGGTAAAGAACGTGACACTCTTTACGTGGTTTGAAGGAATGTCAATCGTCCTGCTCCACTTTGTATACATATAATAAAATTGTAGACTTTTCGTATCTGTACATTACAGATTTTTGCAAAAATATCACTGGAAGGTGCGAGAAATAAGTAATAGAAAGTTTTGTTTTTTTTTTTTAATTTTTGTCCGTTTGACGGTTTATGGGTTTGTTGGTTTGTCTGCTAGTTTGTGCGCGCATCACGTAAAAACCCTTCATTGTTTTCAAAATCGAAATATTACAAAATAAGAAGCATTGTTGCGGGTATTATTTGGCGTTTATTTCATTAAAATCGACTAACAGACGCAAAAGATATTAATTTTTAAAGTTTAGTTGGTAACATCATACGTGATTTCTATGATAAATTTTAATCATTTACGTAAATGGGTTTTAGTAGTCGTAATGTAGTCGGAATGGTTGAAAATTCATTTTGTTTTATTTTTCCTTTTGTTTTTACTCTTTGCACTAAAAATTTGGCACTGAAAGAGAGGTTCAATTATGAGAAGTCAAGGTCACTCACTCACTCATCACGAAATATCGAAAACCGCTTGACGTATAAAGATGAAATTTGGCAGGGAGGTAGTTTATAGTTAGTAGACGTCCGCTAGAACGGATTTTGCAACAGGGCCAGATTAAGGAGATCTAAGTTCTCGCAAGTTTGGATGAAAGTCCTTAACTTTTTGTGCTACAAACTTAATATTTGGCAGTGAGGTAGTTTATAGTTAGTAGACGTTCGCTAAGAGCGGATTTTGCGACAGGGCCGAATTAAGGAGGTCTAACGGCTCTCGCAAAGGGCTGCGGGACTGTTCGAAAGAAATACCGTGGCCCTGGAACACAAAGGGCAAAGAAGGAACATGGATGGGTTTTAGTCAGTACAAGTCTGACACTCCCTTCCGCTCCGCCCAGAATGGGGGGGGTCATTTGATGATTTCCCATCCGAAAAAAAAGGGCTCTCGCAAAAAGTCATTTAATGTTGTATACAAAACGGTATTAGAATAAAAAGCGCCCAACAAGGTTCACTTTTTTTTTTTTTTTATCGTGGTAAAATCATCAAATGAGTCCTCCCACCCAGGGCAGAGTGGGAGGAACTGTCAGACTTGTACTGACTAAAATCCACGGTGTCCTTCAATAGCCCTTTATGATCCAGGGTCACGGTAATTCTATAAGTCCCGCGACCCCGGCAGGCTTTGGCCCTCTAGAGGGGGGCCCCGTCATAATGCTGACACTCTTTGAGGCGCGCGTGGGACACAACGCGCCGTCGACCCGGGCATGGTCCATGGTCGGATAGCGAGTCGCCCATTACTCGCCGCCCGCAAGCCCGCGCCTACGGTGGCCGGAGATCGTCTGCCGACGTCCGGCGCCGTGGGCGTCTTCCACTGCGGCTGGGGTGGAGGGAGGACGCTGTCCTTTCCCTCACGCGGCCCGCCTCCTCCTTCGCGAGCATGACTGCTTCGCAGAAGGAGGCGACCGCTTCCCACTCCGTCTCGCCCCGCAGCATGGCCTCGACCAATGCCGGGCGCGAGAGGTCTCCGCCTATCGCCGCCGTGAGGACACGGCGGTGCTCTGCCCAAGCGGGGCAGTCCTGCACCGTATGCTCCACCGTGTCCTCCGGGCGGTCCTCGCAGTGGTGACACCCAGGCGTTTCCTCCTTCCCCATCAGACACAGGTACCTCCCGAAGCTTCCGTGTCCGGTGAGGACCTGTGTCATGCGGTAGGTCAGGACGCCGTGACGCCTATCCAGCCACTCCTCAAAGAGGGGTCTTACCGCAGCGATTGCGGCGTGCCCGAACAAGGTTCACTTTGAATAAAAGTTGTATAGCGCCAAAATACACCGATTTATAAAGCCATATCGTCGCCTCAACGCCCTTTAATTTTGTTTCGGACCTCTGCCACCCAGAATTACAGCACCCAAAAGGACGCCTTTTGTAGTCATCAGTACATTATCGCCTTTTGATCTGGCAGTCAGTTCTCACACATAACATAACATCACGCCTTAAAGCTCCGAAGGGTTGGGCAGACGTGTACCAAATCGTACACACACATTTCGCCAGTTATATTGAAGTTCCATGTAATAGGGTGTGAGCCTATTGCTATCAACCGGGCACAAATCCAGATTCCGTGGCTGCTACTGAGAAATTCCTGATGGGATAACCCAATAACCACACACTAACACTAATATTCATAGTATTTTTTCATGTGCATATTTTAATGTTAAGGGGAACAGCGGAGTCACATATGGGGGCGTCCATTAATTACGTGAGACGTTTAAAGGGGGGGGGGGGGTCGCGCCCGTTATCACCCAATCTCACGAGGGAGAGAGGGGGGTCCCGGCAGATATAACTGGGTTTAATTGAGTAAACATGTTTCTCTACAAATTATTTTCTTTTAGTGAATTCAACGCAATCAAGCACAGATTACCGTATTTATACTAAACTACGCATTTTGATAAATCTCACGTGAGATTAGGAGGGAGATGAGGGGGTCAACCCAAATCTCACGACATCCCACCAAGGGGGGAGGGGGGTCGAAAAATCGCCTCACGTAATTAATGGACGCCCCCTAACAAAAGCATCTTCTTGCTTAAAAGGTGATCTCCAAATCATGTGTGTGACAACTTAATGTAATTGAAATAAACAATTTTTTTTAACACTTTGCCCGACCCCGGGAATCGATCCCCACGTTTAGTAGTCGCGCTTGCTACCACTAGACCAACGAGGCAGTCTCACACATGCACACCAAAATTTCCACGCGAACGAAGTCGCGGGCAACAGCTAGTCTATCTACATAAATAAAAAGAGAAGTCCTGACTGACTGACTGACTCATCAACGCCCAGCCCAAACCCTTGGACCTAGAAAGCTGAAATTTTGCACAGAGGTTTCCTTTATAATGTAGACAAGGAATAAGAAAGGATTTTTCGGAATTCAACCCCTAAGGGAGTTAAATAGGGGATGAAAGTTTGTATGGAAAATCATCATTTTTGTAGTTTAAACCATAAAAATTGGTGGTTACCATTCTGGTTAAAAATTAAAAACTACGTGTTTCAGTGTTTTTCGAAATTCAACCCCTAAGGGAGTTAAATAGCGGATGAAAGTATAAATGGCAAACCCGTTAGTTTTGTAGTTCAAACCATGAAAATTTGTATTAAGCCTTTTGCTAGGTCACTCAAAAATCAAAATCAAAGCATTTATTTCAAATAGGCCAGTTACAGGCACTTTTGAATTGTCGAAACAAAGACAACAATAGCTACAGTCCCAGTCACAAGGCATAAAAACTGTGAAAGTACTGTAGTTGCCCATTCCCTAACGTAGATCTCTATGGAGAAGAACGGGCAAGAAACTCCATGGACACTCTTTTAAATCAGAATACTTTTACAAACTCTTGGTTACATCATTCATGTTGAGATGGTACATTATGTGAGAACGATGTAGCAAGATGTGTACGTTAAAAGTGTCCATAGTAAATAATTAAAAAAAAAAAAAAGAAAATCAATTCAAATAAATCGTGGCAACCAAGAGATGACCAGTCACAACTGACAGCGCCCGTTCACGAACATGAAGCATGTATCAGCACCATTCAACTCAACCATTTTGAAGGGAACTAAATGATCCGACACACGCGCCACCATCAGCGAGACATTTGAGTGAGCATGACACACTCCTAACCGCCAGGGCACATTCAAGTCAAGAAAAGACGTAGGTTTCTAGCGAATGACAGCTTTCTATTACATAGTACTCACGCAATATGGGCTATGCGGCTATATAATACTAAAGAGATTGAATTTATACAAAGCAAAGATAGTTGTACAATCTTCAGCAGCTCCAACATACTATTTAATGCTTCTTCTTCTTAGCGTTTCGATAGCAAAAAGTTTAAATATGCTTAGCCCAAAACTCAGCCACGTGTACCCCGCTCACTGATGCAGTAAATAAATCATCAAGAGCGCAGGTGATTGGGATATGTGATGCTATTCATTTATGCGCCCCTGTCCTTGTGGAGCAGGACCGGCATTGAGCCAAGCATTTTTATCAACGATATAATCGTCTAACTTGTAATATGCTTGCCTACACAGTGTGCGTTTAATGCATGTTTTAAATTTCGTTTCATTCAGTTCAAGAATACTTTGTGGAATTTTGTTATAGCATCTCAAACAGTACCCCATGAAAGATGAGTCTACTTTAGCAAGTCTGAAGCCTGGCTGAACTAATTGGTCTCTATTTCTAGTACTGTAATTGTGTCTGTCACCTCTTTTATTAAAAAGATGTAGATTTTTTCTTACATATGACGACGTCAGCGACGGCGGAGCGATACGGTCGTCACCATCTTGGTTCGGTGGTAAAGGGTCCATTTCGTTGGTGGTGTTGAATTATAACACGAAGTGTAAATATAACCTCACCTTTAATTCGGATAAACTAAATGACAATAATTCAACTAGGCAAACCGACAGTTTCGTTTTGGAGAAGTGACTTGGTCCGCGTCTCGATGCGAAGTGCCCGTTCGACAATCCCCACTTTCCAAAACGACTCTGTCCACGTGCCGCCATTACAAAATAACGTCACGGCGTTTGCCTCCCTACTACATTAATCAGTTGAGCAACTTTTATTAAAACGATAGCGCTATCCACGACACGGCCAGCCTGACGAGTTACACGTCCTCGTGTGTATCTGTAACAAAATGACCAACTGAAGCATTTTTGAAAACTCGGCCAACCTGACCGTTACGTTTTAATTACAATGATTACTCTATACTCATGCCTTAACAACCAAAGAAACTTCTAAATCATTTTAAAAACTTAAACACAGAAGGTTCCTCCAAGCCTCATAATTATCAAATTTCAAAAAGAAAACATCACTCATGGCCCGGCTGCCACAGCAGCTAGTGACAATTCATTATTGCCACCCATATCGTCATCACCTCGTGTGATACGACCAACACTTCTTCTAGAGTCCGCGACTCCCAGGTCAATTCATGACCGTACAAATAGTCTCCTTCGAGACCCGGGTCCCCGCCACACCACTAGCTGCCCATCGCGCTCTGAACAACTCCCTGAGTTGCAGTTACGACTACAAACTAGTGCGTGCAGTGCGACCAAATAGCCATGGTATGTGTTCTATTTGCTGGTGGAGGCACCCTCCTCACCATCTTCTACATTAAGCAAATCTAACTCAGCAGGTACATTACTTGGAGGAATCTTTCGTACGCGATCGTGGGCGTACTTATAAGTTCTATTACCAGTCAAAGATTTCAATAGGTAACGATCACCATCCAGCAATTCTACAATTTTAAATGGTCCTTTGTATTTCGGGTCTAATTTAGTCTGATTTCTCTCTTCATTCTGAATTAAAACTAAATCACCAACATTAAATTTCATTACTTTAGCTTTACCTTTATCAAATCTAGATTTTTCGTAATTAGCACTATTTTCTATGTTCGTTGCCGCTTGCTCTCTTGCCTTCTCAATATCTATTTCTGGTTCAGTATCATCCAAAGTTAGAAGATTTAATGGTCTAGCCACACGTCCTATCAGAAGCTCAAGTGGGCTCGCGCCTGTTATACGATGGACAGAGGAATTTAAAGCTATTTGCACGTCTTCTAACGCTTCTTGCCAAGACCTATCAGAAGTTTCTACAGCTGTGAGCATACTTTTTAAAGTGCTCATCGTCCTTTCAACTTGGCCATTGGCACGACTTGAACCCGTAGCGATCAAATGTAAAGAAACACCATGACTCTCACAAAAATCTTTAAATTCTTTGCTGGCAAAGCATCGACCCTGGTCTGCAATAACTCGAGCCGGAGCTCCAAATAGAGACACACTAGATTTAAGGGCTTTAATTGCATTAGCCGAATCTATTCGAAGAGTATGGTACATAAGCACAAATTTAGTGAACGCATCGATTAAAACTATGACGTACTCTTTAGAATCATTTTTGCCACTAAGTTTGCCGGTTATGTCAACATGCACAGTATGCCACGGAATACTAATCTTAGGGATTGGATGAAGCTCGGCTTGCACACGACCTGAATGTGATTTTGACAGTTTGCAAGTTATACATCCATCGACAAATTTACGAACGTACTTGGCCATATGCTCGAACCAATAATGTTCGTATACCCTTTCGAGTGTCTTCTCCCACCCGAGATGCATAAGCGACTCGTGCACGTGGTTAATTACTGACCAACGGAAAGCCCGGGGAACCATTGGGAGACATCGGGTACGATTGTTTCTCATCTTTTCGTGAATTGCTTTGTGGTAGTCAGCAAAAATAGTGGAGTCATAATTTGAGAGAAGTTTTTAATAAACTTGCGAAAGTATGAGGCAAGGCCAATAAATTGTCGGAGGTGGTGGATGCTCTCGGGAGGAGGTAATTTAGTCAGAGCTTCTATCTTTCTAGGGTTCGGTCTTAGTTCTCCTGCAGTGATATCATAGCCTAAAAACTCAACATGACGCTTCAGGAAAGAACACTTTGAAATGTTCAAAGAAAATCCGGCTTTAGTTAGGGCTTCTAACACCTCACGCAACCTAAGGAGACCCTGTCCCTCAGATACCGAAGGTATCAAAATGTCATCTAGGTATAATACCACATACGAGAAGACCAGGTCTCCCAAAGCATTAGACACTGCTCTTTGGAATACACTAGGCGCGTTTCGTAGTCCAAAAGGCATTGCAAGATATTCGAACTGCCCATCGGGTGTAATGAAGGCTGTACGTTCGATACTATCAGGGTCTCGGATAGGTATCTGATTAAAGCCACTAGCACAGTCCAAACACGTATAAAAACTTGCGCCAGATAACCTGGCCACTTGATCTGCTATGAGAGGCAAAGGAAACCTATCAGGTACGGTGTTGGAATTCAACTCGCGATAGTCTACCACCATGCGATCAGAACCGTCACGCTTCTTAACAAGTAAGATTGGACTTGCAAACGGGGACTGACTAGGACGAATGATGTTAGCTTCCATTAGTTCCCTAACCTTAGAACGCACTACCTGCTTTTCGTCTGGACTAAGCCTGTACGGCCTACGATAAACAGTGCGGTTCGGGTCCTGAAGCCTTATTTTTAGTTCACCAGATGTGACACGTGTGCGGGGTAAACTATCAATAAAAGAATGAGAGAATTCCTTTAGCAAAATCAACAGAGCTTCTTTGTTTTGAATATCTGTGCTAATATCATTAAGATTACACACAGGTACAGGCTCGTAACTACAGGCTACAATGGACTTTAGTTTTGAAATATTCAGAGACGAATCAGACATGATAATTGTAAAACCCTGTTTTAAAATTTCGCGGCCAATCATTACATCATATTTTAAACAATTATCGGGTAATACATGAAATAAAATTTGCAGATGATTACCGTCTATTAGCACGTCGCAAAGAAATTGTTCAGTACACATTACGCTAGCATAACCTATACCCTGTATACGTACCATCGCAAATATACGTTCACCAATAAAATTACGACTGACAGATTGCTTGACAAGAGAGCATTCGGCACCGGAATCAAAATAAAAATAGTACGACTCACCAGAATGTTGCAATTGCCCGCAAACACCAGCCACTTGGCAGTTGTCGACGCGCCGTTCAGTTACGGCGCCGCTTCCGCTGCTATGGGCCGCATGGCCCGCAGAGGACGCGCCGCCCGTGCCCGTGCTGCCACGATGACAATTAGACGCGATATGCCCGCTTTCACCACAACGGAAACAAATCACTTGTTTGGTGGTTCCAGGGGTGGCCGTCGAAGTCAATTGTCCCTTATTGGCGGAAGACACCGGTTTTGTAGACTTTGAACGGCAATCAAATGCTTTATGCCCCGGTTTACCGCAGTTATGGCATTTGAACGTCCCTACGTTCTGTGGTTTGAAACGTTTCACATCAAGTCCATCTGTATGACCGGTAGATCCGGTGTTTCGATCGAACTTTCGCTTCAAACTCGCACTTGCCTTCACTTCTTGCAGTAATTTGTTACGGGTCGTAATTTCACTGGTAAATGCCAGGCGATACAACCTTGAATCGAACTGAGCGATATGAGCCAGCACGTATGACGTAGCAATTTCTTCCTGACTCAAATTCTTCCACCTTGTCAACAGCGTCGTCATTAAACGACTTGCATATGCTGCCAGACATTCACCATCCTTTGGTTTGCCATTATTCACACCGATAAGTGCCGCAGCGAGTGTTTCCGACGAATCGTAGCGTGGGAGAAACAGTTCACGAAAATGTTGCCACGTCATACCCACGTGTGAGATTTGTGATAGCCATGACGAGGCGCCACCCTTCAGTGCCTTACTAAGAGCTATGATGAGTGATGCTCCCTCCAGTGGATGTTCATCCAGGCAGATGTCAACCGTTGCGCACCAGGCACGTGGATCAGAATCTGGGTGCTCTGGGTTGATTTCTGGCAGAGCGATCTTGGATGATGAGGCTGGTGTCCTGATAGCCTCAATCAACTGCATCATATTCCGCTGCTGGATCTCGAACATTGTGCGCCAATGAGATTCAGATCCCACTTCTGATGACGACGTCAGCGACGGCGGAGCGATACGGTCGTCACCATCTTGGTTCGGTGGTAAAGGGTCCATTTCGTTGGTGGTGTTGAATTATAACACGAAGTGTAAATATAACCTCACCTTTAATTCGGATAAACTAAATGACAATAATTCAACTAGGCAAACCGACAGTTTCGTTTTGGAGAAGTGACTTGGTCCGCGTCTCGATGCGAAGTGCCCGTTCGACAATCCCCACTTTCCAAAACGACTCTGTCCACGTGCCGCCATTACAAAATAACGTCACGGCGTTTGCCTCCCTACTACATTAATCAGTTGAGCAACTTTTATTAAAACGATAGCGCTATCCACGACACATACATTATGTTTTCATAGATGTATTGAGAATGTACCGTCATGATGTTAGTTTCCTTAAACAGTTCCCTTAGAGAATCACGCCTACGAAGATTATATATGGCTCTGATGGCTCTTTTTTGCAGAATAAGTATAGACTCAATGTCTGCAGCCCGTCCCCATAGTAAAATGCCATAAGACAGTATACTATGAAAGTAACTAAAATAGACCAGTCTAGCGGTATCTACATCAGTATATTGACGGATTTTTCTAATAGCATATGCTGCTGAACTTAGCCGCAACGCAAGAGATTTTAAATGAGAACCCCATTGTAGCCTTGAATCAAGCGTAACCCCCAGGAAAACTGTTTTATCTACAAATTCAAGCTTCTCTTTATTCAATACTATATCACAATCGCTACTTTTAACATTTGGTAAAGCAAATCTTATGCATTTCGTTTTTTTTCCATTTCACTCACTCACTCACTCATCACGAAATATCGAAAACCGCTTGAAGTATAAACTTGAAATTTGGCAGGAAGGTAGTTAATGGTTAGTAGACGTTCGCTAAGAACGGATTTTGCGACAGGGCCGACTTATGGAGGTCTAAGGGCTCTCGTAAAAAGTCATTTAATGTTGTTTACAGAATGGTATTCGAATAAAAAGCGCCCAACAAGGTTCACTTAATAGGGGGTGAGCCTATTGCCATCAACCGGGCACAAATCCAGATTCCGTGGCTGCTACTGAGAAATTCCTGATGGGATAACCCATTCATAGTATTTTTTCATTTGCATATTTTAATGTTAAGTGGAAGAGCGGAGTCACCTAAGGGGGCGTCCATTAATTATGTGAGACGTTTAAGGGGGGGGGGGGGGGTCGCGCCCATTATCACCCAATCTCACGAGGGAGAGAGGGGGGTCTCGGCAGATATAACTGGGTTTAATTGAGTAAACATGTTTCTCTACAAATTATCACTGGTCAACAAAATTTTAACTTTGTCGTGCCACACGGACTTTTTTGATATTTTTTTACTTTAATTGGTGATTTTAAGAAAAAACAAACAGTTAAAAAAAATAAGCTAGACAAGGATTTTATTCTATTGAGTAATTTAAAATATTAAGAAAAAATACAGATCTCGTAAATCAAAAGTTTGTTTTTTTATAAATGACTTAATAAAATCTAAGATTTTCTTGAATATTTAGCTTCTGGTTGGTCCCTTTTAATTGTTCAGCAGTAATTTGCTAACATATTTGGGCTCCATTTGCCCTGGTTCCGCTTTTCCATATTAGAAATGTCCTGATGGAACCTCTCGCCGTGCTCGTCACTGACAGCCCTTTAATTGTCAGGAAAAAAATCCAGGTGCGAGTCTAAAAAATGGATCTTAAGTGACATGTTGCAACCCAATGCTTGATATGACAATAATAGCTCGCTAACCAACTCTCTGTAGCTGTCACTCTTGTGGTTACCCAAAAAATTTGCAACAACATTTTAAAAGCCTTCCATGCAGATTTTTCTAAATCGCTTAATTTTTCTTCAAATCTTGAATCTTTTATTAACTCCCTAATTTGAGGGCCAACAAAAATACCATTTTTTATCTTTGCGTCACTTATTTTAGGGAATTTTTCTTTTAGATACAAAAATCCACTCCCATTGCGATCCATTGCCTTCACAATTTTTTTTATTAATCCTAATTTGATATGCAATGGTGGTAGCCCGGCCCGGCTCGGCTATCCCATTCACATAAAAAGCAGCAAAACTTTGTATAACCCAGCTGAAGTCCAAGCAATAGTACAACAACTTTAAGATCACCGCAGATTTTGAAGGAATATGTACTATCACGCTCAAAAGTCCATTAGCATGCTAAGGATTACATTGCTATGAACTGTGCGAGCATGATACAGCAGTGTGTGTGCGTGTGCGTGTGCGTGTAAGAGTGATGTCCCTACTGTACGAGCCGGTAATGTTCATACACCCGCTCATTATTTTTGTGTGAGTCAACGTATTGTTACCCTACACGGGGTTTATTATTTTTATTTTTACCCGTGTAGGGTACACGAGTAAAGTAAAATAAACGGGTTTACAATTTATAAGGCTCAACATTTTATACAGACGTAACATGGTAATCATGGCTGATTGGTGTAAGCGCTTGCGTTAGCTAGTGATCTAACCTCGACGACGTGAGTTCGAGCCCAACTACGAATTATTTTTGCTATTTTATACTTTTTGTTTTTTAATAAATTTATTTTGTGGCCAATAAAATCACTCAAGCAAAAAGTAAAAAAGTGATTAAATAAAACGAATAAAATAATTAGATTTTTATTATATAAACATTGGTTTCAATTGGAATGGGCTTATCGCTTGGGTCATTAGCAAATGATCCGTCTCGTTTCTTCCACTACGTTACTTCCTTACATTGGTTGATTTAAGGTTCAATAATGTGTATGAGTGATGTCTCAACATTCCACAGATAACACACACTAATGAACTGTCGTCACACTACGCGAAATAGCATTATATTTCTGTTGCGTTTAGAATACACGTCATAGTGGTGATCTGTTCTTACCATTGCATTCCTAAAATTCGCGTAGTTTTAACATGTGTTGGTAGCTGTTTGGGCTGAGCATGGGTTCACGATCAATGAAGTCGAAGTTCGAATCTATTAAGATAATTTATTATTACAATGTGTGGCTGTTGTTTGTTTCTTTGAAACCATAATAATATTTGTATTTTAAGCAAAAAATCGTTAGGTATTTATGTTTATTATAATGTAGTCATGCTTATTATAAATTTTTATAAGAAGTTATATATTAGATATTTATTGTATTATTATTTAACCTCATTAATTGATTTTTATTTTATCTTTTCGTTGTTGGAAGGTAGAAATAAAAAAGTCGTGCTGAATAATAACAAAAATGTTTATTCGTTTAATTTATTTATAAAATTAACAAACTTTTATGATAATTGTGACGTCACATTTTTACCTAGACAAAAGAAGTTCTCGTATCACCATTCGTAAAATTTTTTGTTGTATACCAACTTAGTCAATTCATAATAAGAATAACATAACACGGAAAGAATATTCTAATAACACAAATATAATTGTTGATTCCCACTTATTATAGGTATTGGTATTCAGCGGTGTTCATTGAAAACTAATAAATGAGTTAGACTTTATAAACGTGTTTTTTTTTTATGTAACGTCACAATGATGTATTGAGGTTATAGCTTAAGTGTTCATTTTCTTGACGAAAAGAAGATTGAAACTAAACCCCAATTTAAGATCATTAAATTTAAAATTTCGTTACGGAAATGTTAATATTACTTACTAAATATTTAGTTACCCCGTCTACTTAATAACTTTCGCCATAAATGAAGTCTTCCTTTTGGCAAGACTTGAAAGTCTTCTCGTCAGAAAATACAGTCGTCTCCCAGTTAAAATCTAAATATTCCCGAGCAAAACGTAGTCTTTTCTCCTTGTGTTTTTGTGTCAAAAATGGTTTTTTAGCTGGCTTCCGATGATATAAACCTTCAGCATGGAGTGCACGGCGAACAGCTTGCAATGTGGTATCAAATTGATCTGCAAACATTTTAGTTGGAATTAAACCATTTGTTTCATATTCTTCCACCTTCGGCCTTTCACTTCTTAGACGACTCTTCAGACTACCTTCTTCCTCAAACCTCTTTACCCAACGGCTCACAGTATTTCTCTAAAAAATCAAAATATGATTACACACTTGCAACTCGCAATTTATTTAATAATAAGAAACACCACAACTATCATCATAATATAAGATCATAATAATAATAATCATCATCATCATCATAATAATTATAATCTTTAAAAATAACTCACACATAAGCCAGTTTCAGTTGAAATTTGAGAAATATTAAGCCCATTTTTACGCAAAGCAACAATATTTGCCCTGGCATCAATACTAATATTAGCTTTTTTTTTTTTTTTTGAAATCATCAAATGACCCCCCCCCACTCTGGGCGGAGCGGAAGGGAGTGTCAGACTTGTACTGACTAAAACCCATCCATGTTCCTTCTTTGCCCTTTGTGTTCCAGGGCCACGGTATCTCTTTCGAACAGTCCCGCAGCCCTGGCAGGCATCGGCCCTTGCAGACCCCTACATAGTTGCTGACATCTCTTTGAGGCGCGCGTGGAACACGAACGCGCCATCGACACGGCCTGTCGTCAAAAGACGGCCGGACGGCGAGCTAGCCCATAGCTCGCCGTCCACAGGCCTGCGCCTACGGTGGCCGGGAGCCACCACGTGACCCCCGATGCCCAGGGCGTCTCCCGCGGCGGCTGGGACGTGAGGATCTTTCCCTCTCACGTCCCGCTACCTCCTTCACTAGTATGACTGCTTCGCAGAAGGAGGTGACGGCTTCCCATTCCCTCTCGCTCCGGACCATGGCTTGAACCAGGGCCGGACGCGAGAGATCGCCGCCACCGATCGCCGCTACGAGGACACGACGGTGCTCCGCCCAAGCGGGGCAGACCTCCAAGGTATGTTCCACCGTGTCCTCCGGACGATCCTCACAATGGAAACACCCGGGCGTTTCCTCCCGCCCGATCCGGTGCAGGAACCTCCCGAAACAACCGTGTCCGGTGAGGACCTGCGTCAGGCGGTAGGTGAGGGCGCCGTGGCGCCTCTCTAGCCACTCCTCAAAGAGGGGACTTATCGCCACTATGGTGGCGTGCCCTGCACGTTGTTGCGACAGTCGCTCTCTCTATGTCGCCATGAGATCACGCCGGAGGTCTGTCCGTGAGCTGAGCGGCAATTTGCCGCGGCAGCGGAGTTTCCAACCGACTTAGTGCCTCCGCGCGCCATTCGTGCAAGCGCGCGAGGACTATCACCTCCAGATCCCATGGCGGCAATCCGGCAAGGAGGCTAGCCGCCTCACCGGAGATCGTGCGGTAACCGCGGATTAGCCTTATGGCTATTACCTTTTGGGGCGCGTTCAGGTAGTGGGCGGGTCGCCGCCTCAAAGAACGCGCCCACACCGGGGCCCCATAAAGGGCCATGGACCGCACGACCCCCGCGTAGAGCCTCCGGCAGGAGGCGTTTGGACCCCTCAGGTTGGGCAAGAGCCGCTTAAAGGCAGCCCCTGTCCGTTCCAGTTTGGGAGCCAAACGTCGGAAATGCTCCACGAAGTTCCACCGGCTGTCGAGGACGAGTCCTAGGTACTTCAACGTCGTCCCGACGCCGATGGAGACCCCTCCTGCCGTCAGTAGAGATCCCGACGGTGACGCATTCCGAGGCCCATGAAAACACATGGCCTCGGACTTGTGCAATGCCACCTCGAGACCCAATTGCCGGATCCTCTCCACGACTATCGCAACCCCGCGTGTCATGTTTTCGGCCGCCGCCTCGTGCGACCTCCCTTGTGCCAGTACCAGCGTGTCGTCAGCGTAGCAAACTACGCTGACGCCGCTAGGGAGGTCGGCGCGCAGCACCCAGTCGTAACCGATGTTCCACAAGGCCGGTCCCAGAACCAATCCCTGTGGAACACCGCACGACATCTCTCACCGGTTCTATTCTCCGCTCCGACCGGGGTAGATGACGGCCCTATCCGTCAGGTAGTCCCCGACCACACGACGAAGGTAGGTCGGCACCCGGTGATACCGGAGTGCCTCCCTGATGCAGCTCCAGGGCATGGAGTTGAAAGCGTTGGCGATGTCAAGAGACACCGCCAAGACGACCCCGCCCCGGGACACCGCGTCCCCCGTCGTGAGGGCTCTCACGCGCATGATGGCGTCCACCGTTGAGCGCCCCTTGCGAAAACCAAACTGGTGTTCCGCAAGATCCGGCCCCATCCCCACAAGGTGCCCGGCGAGGCGGTTGGCAATGACTCTTTCAAAGAGCTTGCCCACCTTGTCGAGCAACACGATGGGCCGGTATGCGGACGGAGAGTCCGCAGGGCGCCCTGGCTTTTCCCCGTCTTCCAACGAAGCGGGAACTGGCCTCTCTCTAAGCATGCGCTTAGGAGCCCTTCCAGTCGGGGCCCGAGAGCCTCAGAGGCCAGGACCCTGGCTTTGCCAGCAAGCCATTGGGTCCCGGGGTGGTATTTATGGCTTTCAGCCTGCGTACCGCCACTCTCAGGTCTACCCCAGTCACCTCCGGAATGTCGTCATCGTCATCGGTGTGGTCCGCTCCCGGCACCGCACGTGGCGGCGGAGCCATAGGCGGGGGAGGATGCTCCCCTCGCGAAGGGAACAGAGCGCTCACCACGTCCTCCACGAGCTCAGGCCGGAGACTCTGCGTCAGCGGGGGGGCCCCCGGGTGCGGAGTTTGTCCCGCACCATCTTGTAAGGGCGCCCCCACGGATCTCCATTCAGAGACTCCAGCACCTCCTCGCGGGCCAGATTCTTGGCCCGCCGAACAGCCTCTTGGAGGGCGGTCTTCGCCACTCTGTATCCCTCGTACAGCTCCGCCTCAATGGCTGCCGCATCCGGAGGACGGATGCGTAGCCTGCGATGCCTGGCGTACAGGTGCCGCGCGGCAACGCACGCCTCGCGCAGAGACGTTAGCTCTCGCGACCACCAGTACACCTGACGCCGGGCGCTTCCTGGCCGAACTCGGGGCATTGCCACGTCGCAAATCCCGGACATGGCCTCCTGGAACCAACCCGCCTCGTTATTGATGTCGGCAGGCCTGACCGGTGATGACACCCAGGCCTGCACGATCGAGGCTTCCAGGAGGAGCTCCCGGTCCAGTTGCCTCAGAGCCCATCGCGGACCACTCGGGGCCTGTAGGACCGGCGCGCTTGAAGTCTGGGTGGAGACGTCAAACCGGATGTACCGGTGGTCGGAATAGGTCTCCACCCCCTCCATGACGCGCCAGTCAACAACACGCGGCGACAGAGCGGGGCTAGCGAACGAGATGTCCACCACCGACTCGCCCCGCATCCGCACGCACGTGGGGACAGAACCCCGATTTAGGACGACCAGGCCTGTCTCCAGAGCCCAGTCCTCCACCATCCTACCCCGCGCGTCCGTGTAACGAGAACCCCAAGCCAAGTTCTTGGCATTGAAGTCCCCGAGCACAAGCACGGGGAGGGAATGGCTTCCGATGACGACAGTCAACTCCGTGAGGGAGTTGTGGAACTCGGCGAGAGTTCGGCTCGGGAGAAGTAGACTCCCACTACTACGATCTCCCCGAACCGTGCTGCTACGCACCCCTGACCCTTCCTGACACTTTCAAGGGTCGGGGTACCGGCGGCGGCCGACGCAATTATGGTCACTGAGCCGCTAAGGTCCTCCACCCAGTCATCCCTGGGTGAGACAAAGTACGGCTCAGCGACCACGGCGAAGTTAATCGACCACTGCGCCATGCTCTGGAGCAACAGATCCAGAGCGCAGGCGCAGTGGTTGATGTTCGCCTGGAGAAAGCGTAATGGGGCCGTTACTGGCACTCCATTTCAGCCCCCTCCCGGGCCCCCTGCGAGGTCCCCGCTGTGGAAGTTGCAGCAGTGGCGGCAGCGGCGGCGACAATGGCGGCGGCTGTGGTGGTGGCGACGGTGGGGGTTTTGGCGGTGGTGGTGGTGGTGGAGGGCCTTCCCTTGCCCCTGGCCTTGGCAGGTGTACCGCAGGCCTTGCTCCCTGCCCGGTGATCGGCCGGCTTGCCAGCCGCCGCACATGCGGCGCAGTGCGGTTTGGCGGAGCAAGCCGCGGCCTTGTGACCGGGCTGGCTGCAGCGGAAGCACTGGTCACTGCGGTCTACCTCCGAGGTGCACCAGACCGACACGTGGTGCCCCACATGGCAGCGGAAGCACCTCAGAGGTCTGGGTTCCGGCAGCTTCACCTGCGCCGACACCCAGCCCACCAAGAGCCTTCGGCCCTCCACAATGGCTTTCGCCGCCGTCACAGGGCAGCTTACTGTTACGGTTTGCGTGCCCGACAGGTCCGGACGTAAGGTGCCTGCCTTGACCTGCTCAGCAGGGCACCCACCGGTCCTGGTGACGGCGGCCACCACCTCCTCCTCGGTCACCGAGTCGTCCAGACCCAGGATGCGCAGGTCTGCACATTTGACGGGCCTGGACACTCGGGCCTCGTCCGCATTTAGGGACGCTCTAAGCTTTTCAGCCAGAGCGTCAGCGGACGAGCCACGGGTTTCACCGTGGATCTCCAGCACTCGAGCCCCTGTTGCGGTGACTCTAAGCCTGAGGCCCCCGGTGATCCCGAGCTCCCCGAGATCCACCGTCGCCTTCGCCTTGGCGAGCACGTCGCGGTAAGTCACGCCCCTCTTTTCCGCGTCCAGCTGTAGTGTGATTACTACAGCTGCGGTCTTCGGGGCGCTGAGCCTAACCGCGACGCCCCGCTCCTTTTGCCGGCGCTTCCGGTCCCGCTTCCTGGCCTTTTTGGCCGCCCTTTGCTCCCTCGCCCTCTCTTCGGCCACCTGCCACCCGGTCTCGGCCGCGAAAGGCTCAGGGGGCGAGGGGGGCGGCGATGGCGGCCGTCTCGCGGCTGGGGAGGGCGGCGGTGGCGGCCGTCTTGCGGCAGGCACTGGCACATTGGCCGCCTTGCCCTTCTCCTGGGCTGCCGCCTTGCCCTGCTTCAGGGCCGCCGCCTTGCTCAGCCTCAGGGCCGCCGGCTTCCCAACCGGAGCCGGCTTTTCGGTGGCCGACGTAACCCTACTGGAGGGCTGGCTGGACGGCCCCTGTGCGGAGGCCGCAGCAGCCGTGTACGTGGCCGCCCTCGGGCCCGGGGGCGCCTTGTTTGCCGCCAGGGAGGGGCGCAGGACAATGCCCTCCAGGACGGAGAACCGCGCCTGGAAGGCAGACAGCTCCTGCCAAACCAGGTTCAGGACCTGGTTCTCCACCGGCACGGGCTGGCTTGGTCGGTGCTGGCTCTCATTTTGGGGCGCCTCGCGAGAGCCGGACTCGCGCAGACCGGCCAGGTCTGCTCGGAGCTTCCTATTCTCCTCTTGGAGAAGCTCCGTGGAGGCCGTCAGTCGAGCGACCTCCGCCCGCAGTTTGGCCACGTCGTCTGGCGGGGGCCCCGCATATCTAGCCTCCGCTGCCACCATGATCGAGGCGACCGCTGCGGGTATAGCCCTTTGCCTAGTGGAGGGCTTTTGCTTGTAGGAGACAGCCCTCAGCGCCGCCTCCAACTCCTTCGCAAGCCCGGCCTTACGCTCCGCATTGGAGCCGCCGTCTGCGCCCGCCCCGTCACCAGAGGAGCCCGAACGGGCCACCCCGTGACCGGCGGCCACCCCCGGGTGGCGCCCCTCCTCGGCAAGTCGCGCCGACCTCTCGGTGGTAGAGAAGCCCCTCCCCTTACCGCGGATCCCGCCACGCTTGTTGGTGGGGATCTTGCGAGCCGAGGCCAGCTCCCCCTCCGACGACAACTCTCGGTCGCCCACCGGCCTGGACCGCTTGCGTAGGAACTCCCCGTTCCCCGCAGCAGCCCCGGGCCTCCCACGCCGGGAGCTCTCTGAGCCTCCCGCGCTCACATCGCTGGATACGGTGCCGGACTCGGACCCCGCATCCCTCTTCTCCCTTCCTTTGCCGCTTCCGGCCGTTTTTTGGGTGTTTTTGTTATTTTCAATACTGTTCCCACGAGTATGAGGGAAATAAAAAGTCCATCTGGGCAGTGCTCCCTGTACCCAGATAAGCCATTGCCAGGCCCGGCAGTGGTTCGCACTTGCGACTGATTTTCCATAGGAACCCGTCAGCCATACATCTCCTCGCGGTGCGCCGCCGCTTGAGATTCGGGGTAACTTTTTATAGAGGTTTTCTACCTCGTGGTCCGGGCGGTTAAGCCAAGACCCTCGGTCCCAATCGAAGCCGCGAGATGTGTTCCACGACACTTCGACGGTGGGATTACGATATCGACGTGGACAGTGAATGACTGCGTCCTTCACTGTCTGCTCGGAGGCAGGGTAAGTGCACACCGAGCCCGCCCTTGCTCCTCCGCTGTGCCCTCTGCTTTCAGAGGGTCACGCGGAGCAACGCCCCCTTGGTCCAAGATGGACCCCTCCCATGTCAGAATATTAGCCATGGACAGTAACATTCCCCGAGGAATAAGAATCTCTTCCCATTCCTCGGGGAAGGATACTGCCCACGCCCAGGGTGCACCGGCCCAGCAACTGCTATTCCCTCCAGACGAATCGAGAGGGACCGGCAGCCATCAGGCACACGTGGAGGAATTCTGACAACGCACCCCATACTAATATTAGCTTGCATCTTGAATAAAGACAATCAAACAACACGCTAATCATAATAATAACACAAACGCTCGCAACAAAGTTCACCAACTAACAACAGCATAACTAACTACTTTGTTCAATCCAGAAGTTTATTTTGTTTCACATTGCCCCTTACTTTTTTGTTAATAATAAGTTCAAACTAATACTTAGAGAAACATAATATCTCATCGGGTCTAACGTATCATTCATAATCTATCTATACATATAAAATTCAAAGTCCTGACTGACTGACTGACTTATATATCAACGCACAGTCCAAACTGCTGGTCCTAGAAACATGAAATTTGGACAGTGTACTCTTTGTGACAAGTAAGTATCCACTAAGAAAGGGTTTTTCAAAATTCCACTCCTAAGAGGGTGAAATGGGGTGTTTAATTTTCTGTGAAACTTTTTATTCCCTGAGTTGATTGACTTGAAAATTTGTGTATTTACTCTTGAGTTAAAATTATGAGATACGTGTATCACAGTTTTTCCAAAATCATCCCCAATTTTAAATTAAACGTCCTGACTGGCTGACTGATATATCAACCCCCAGCCCAAACCACTGATCCTAGAAACATGAAATTTGGACGGTGTATTCTTTGTGAAGAATAGGTATCCACTAAGAAAGGGTTTTTTGAAATTCTACCCCTAAGAGGGTAAAATGGGGTGTTGAATTTTCTGTGAAACTTAATATATACTGGGTCGAATGACTCGAAAATTGATGTTCACACTCTTCAATTAATATAAAGACATGTGTATCAGTTTTTCCAACATCATCCCCCAATATAGTTAAAAAGGGCTTCGAAGCTCACGTAGAAAGGCGCATGCCGCGCAGTGTTGCGTGGGGCGTGCGGGGCGCGGGAGTATTTACCTATTACTAAGTAGGTAGGATTTTTATGAGGTAGACGTGTCTGTGAATATGGTTTATTCCACCGATTTTCGCGTTGGCTCGCGATACGGGACATTGATATTAAATATTATGTCAAAGTATTATGTCTATAAATACATTCCTAATAAATCATTTGATTGGTGTCCCGGTGTCCAATCTCAAACCAAGATATTTCACATATATAATTTAATTGATATTACTATGAACAAATATTTACAATAGCAAGTACACGTAAATCTATGTATGTACTATACATACATAGATTATTTATTATCCCAGAAGTAAGATTCCGTGGGCAATTCCCGAACTCCACGTGGGCGAAGCCGCGGGCAGAAGCTAGTTAAAATACAAAAAGTGTAATGTCACTTGGGTTCGAACGCAGGCTGGCTCAGCGTGCGAGGCATTTAAACTATAGCGTTAACCGCTAAGCCAGATAGACACATAATTATTAGTTTGAAATTAAATACCACTAACTTAATACGCCGCGTCGCGACATGACAGGCTTGTCACTAAGGCAAATGATCATTATATCGCACTCTTTCTGACTAGATAATGATGAAAGAGAGCGATATATGAGATCATGTATGTGTGCAAAATGTTTGTTATGGAAAAAGGTAGTAAGTGCGACTTGTTTTGATGCGATCGTTTTGTGAAACTGCTAGTGGACTTATGGTCTCTACTGTACTGTAATTTATATTTTCAAGTAAAAGTTTCATATTTTCATAGGTTTCTTTCATATTTGCAGCATGGGCCACAGGTGCAGACGGAAGCATATTTCCATTATGCAATAAAACTGCTTTTAGACTTGCTTTAGAAGATCGTCGATCGATCGTCGTCATCGTCCTCGTCAACACATAGACTTGAAGTAGACGGTTGTGAGTTGTCGTTCTCAACAGACGTACTTGCAACTGGTATTAGTTCTGGCAATTTTTTACAATGAGAGACTGGTCTTATAGCCGAAGATAAGTTTGGGTAAATAACTGTGTTTTTTTTCTTATAATTTATACCTTTTATGTCAGTGAGACAAAAATAGCAATCTGAAACGTGATCTTGCTGTTCAGTCCATATCATGGGAACAGCAAACGGCATAGGTCGTGCACTTTTTTTCCAGTCAGTTAAATTTTTCACACACGTTATGCAACAGACATGAGGGGCCCAGGATTTGTCTTGATGGGCGACAGAAAAACCAAAACATTGGTGATAACACTCCAACACAAGATTCGTAAAATTTCGTCGTTGTTTTTTGAATGTAAGTTCTCCGCAGACAACAAAAAGAGTTAGGATCATTATTACACTTCCTCGACATGTTCACAGGGTTAATAAATTACAAAAAAGTGTTCAAATTCAACGACAAATATTTTTATAACGATTTACTTGTAAGCGTTTCTGTTAATTTACTGCCGTAGTACTAGTTATGATTATTACCGTATCACAACAAATATGAGGCTAATTGACATATGGCAACTGTGATTTAATAATGAGGGTAGATTGATAAAACAAAATTAGCTATCAAAGTTCGTGTGGCAAAACCAGTGTTGACCAGTGTTATTTTCTTTTCGTGAATTCAACGCAATCAAGCACAGATTACCGTATTTATACTAAACTACGCATTTTGAGATTAGGATTTTTTATCTTCATTTAAATCTCACGTGAGATTAGGAGGGAGATGAGGGGGTCAACCCAAATCTCACGACATCCCACCAAGGGGGGAGGGGGGTCGAAAAATCGCCTCACGTAATTAATGGACGCCCCTTACAAAAGCATCTAAAAGGTGATCTCCAAATCATGTGTGTGACAACTTTATGTAATTGAAATAAACAATATTTTTTTAACACTTTGCCCGACCCCGGGAATCGATACCCACGCTTAGTAGTCGCGCTTGCTACCACTAGACCAACGAGCCAATCTCACACATGCACACCAAAATTTCCACGCGAACGAAGTCGCGGGCAACAGCTAGTGAATCAATAAACTTAATCTGTACTGAACGAGTACATACCTTTTTTGTGTCTCAATTAGCTTAGTTACTGTAAGATATTTTTCTTTAGTTTTTGGGATTATTTTAATTGAGCCTTCATATTTAGCCAACTCTCATATAAATATATGCGAGTCATAACCACTTAGATTATGAAATACTACAGGTATGAATGGACACACTTTAAACATCAAATTACAATGTGAGTGCGCTGCCCCTCTATACTCGGAAGTAATATGATCATGGTCTCGAACTTTATCGAGACCATGACACCCACCCGCAATAGCTTCAGTTTATCCGTGATCATGGTGCTTGCAACAGCGCCGAAATATCGGGAACTCATAAAAAACAGTAAACATGGTAAATATCCTGTTTCCAGTATTAATAATATATGACACTTAGTTGCATTTCGATATTCTTGTTCTTGATTATAAGTTAAAGGTTTCATTGATAAATAAGTAGACAAAACTTTGTATACCCGCTTTACATCTTTTACTAACCGTTTAATAAAGACTTCGACGCAATCTATGCCTCTGTACGTGACAAACTTGTCAACTTGAAGGTTGATGCATTTTTAGTGTCTTAGTATTTTTAGAACTATTTTCATTGCAATTTATTAGCAAACTCTCATAATCAGCAAAAATAATAAAATTTATTTTTAGTTTTCTTTCATAATGTTTAAATTTCAATTGGTATCTTTTTCCGGTAGTATAGTTAGTAGTTTAGAACAAGTGTGAGAAACGTATTCCTTTATATTTGTATAAAAAATTAAAACATGCATCGCATAAAAATACTTTGCCATGATGATGTGTAACCTGACGTCGCCCTAATCGTATAAGATCTTTTATTAAACAGTAATGTCCTTTACCATACCGTTCGAAGTATAATAAATTAACATGTTTTTCTTTTTTCTCATTCGGCATGTATAACGGGCCAGTAACAACGAATTTGTTATCTAGCCCATAAATGGTAACGCTTATTGTAGGATTTAACCGTTCAAAAAGTTTGATGTCATTCGGAGAAGGAAGAAATTACATTCCTTGAATATTGAGAACTTGGCTATAATGAGGATAGGATGTCGTTCTGCACACATTATTTGCGCGAGGAAATAATGCAGCTATGACGCACCATAACAAACAATACTCGTCATTATTACGTATATTCAAACAACTTGTAGTATTTTTTATTACTGAGGGCCGTACGTGCCGCCTCTCAGATGCCTAAATTCAGATTAACAAAAACTGGCAAGTCTTTTCTTATAAACAGCATACACTTTTATAACAAGTTGCCAAAGTCAGTTATAGAATTGACCGATGGAAAGTTCAAAAACCACATCAAACGTGTCCTTATTAAAAAAGCATATTACAAAATCAAGGACTACGTTGAAGATAAAGAAGTTTGGCCTTAGTTCCTTCTGCGCTTGCGGCTTCCCTGGTAGCTCATAAACGGCACAAATATGTGGATGTCTCTATTCTCAATCTCATTTTTTCTCTTCTTTCGAATCAGATTTTACAGTAATTTTCAAATCATTTATATAACGCCTTTAAGTTGTTTATACCTAAACAAAAATTATGTACTTTTTTGGATGACAAGTTCTGGCCGGAGGGAATAATATTTAGACGGTTTATAAATTTCAAGAAAGGAAAAGTCTCAGATATTGTTAATGATAATCCCATAGTAAATAATGGATAATAACATAAAAAAGAATGTAACATTATCGACATTCAATTGCAAGAATGTTATTCAATCAGCTGATTGTGTCCGCAGGTTGTGCCGTGTCGCTGATGTTATTGCACTTCAGGAGACTTGGCTTTTGCCCCATGATGTGCCTTATCTCGGTAGCATCGATGATGGTTTCGCGTATGCGGGCAAGTCCGCCGTCGACACGTCTGCCGGAGTTCTTATAGGAAGACCGTATGGTGGAGTTGCGCTCCTATGGAGGAAATCAGCGTTTGCGACGGTATCGGTGGTGCAGTGTAATTAGTGATCGTCTATTAGCTATTAGGATTGAGCACGCGGATCGTTCCCTATTGATATTCTCAGTGTATATGCCGACTAACTCGTCTGATAATCTAGTTGAGTTTACGGAGTGCTTAAGTGACATTATTGCTTTAACTGAGAACAGTAATGTTGAATCAGTGTTTATATTGGGTGATCTTAACGCACATCCAGGTGAGCGATTTTCAAATGAATTGTTAACTGTATGTGGGGAGCAATCATGGTCATGTGTTGATATGGAACTACTTCCGAAGGACACGTTTACGTTTGAGAGTACCGCTAACGGTGCATTGCGCTGGCTTGATCACTGTGTGGTGAGCAGTGCGGCACGAAATTTAGTTGTAGACGCGTCAGTTTTGTATGGAGTCTATTTGTCAGATCATATTCCTTTATTAATTGAATGTAATATTAATTTAATAATACCTAAGTTGGTGAATACAATCTATACTCGCAATAAGGTAATATGGGGTGAAAGAGATATCAATCAAATTAATGAATATTCAAATTTATGTAATTCTAAATTAAAATTAATAGATTTTCCAGATGATTTTCGGATATTTTAGCTAAACATCACACTACAATGAAATTTGGATCATTCTGGAAATCAACAAATAGTTTGAATCCGAAGTTGAGTCCCCCTGTGAGCGTGGCGGGCGTACACGAGCCCGCGGATATAGCCAATGCATTTCGGCGTCATTTTCAGATTGAATCACCTCTTACTAGACCTGTGCAGGTGTTTGATGCTGGAGCCAACTCTGGGGACATTTCTATTGTTTTTACGGCACAAGAAATATCAGCCATCATAAAGAAAATGGAGAGGGGTAAACCCCGGGTCATGATGGCCTCAGTATCGAGCACCTGAAGCATGCGGGGGCACACTTGCCGCGTGTGCTGGCTTTTATTTTTCAACCTGTGCGTTAGTCACGGTTACTTACCGGATGACGTAATGTATACAATGGTAGTGCCTATTGTGAAAAATAAAACAGGGAATGTCTCGGACATTTCCAATTACAGGCCCATTTCTCTGGCCACTGTCATAGCAAAACTGTTGGACTGTTTGCTTGATAAGCAATTGGCTTAACACCTCGAATTACATGACGCCCAGTTCGGTTTTAAGCCTGGGCTGTCAACTGAGACTGCAATCTTGTGCCTCAAGCAGACTGTCCAATACTACACAGACAGGAAGACTCCTATTTTTGCTTGTTTTCTGGATCTGTCAAGGGCATTTGATGTTGTATGTTACGATGTTTTGTGGCGTAAACTAGAACTTGAAACTACGTTACCATCTGAAATAGTGTCAATATTTAAGTACTGGTACAGTAGTCAAAGCAATAGCGTGAAGTGGAATGGTTCGCACTCGGACGTGTATCGGTTGGAGTGCGGGGTGAGGCAGGGGGGGCTCAGCTCTCCGCGGCTCTTCAACCTATACATGAACCAGCTGATCCTTGAGCTTAGCAGCACCAATATCGGATGTCATATTGACGGTGTGTGCATTAACAATATTAGTTATGCTGATGATATGGTGTTGCTGAGCCCATCGGTCGGTGCTCTGAGGAGACTGATCGCTATATGTGAAAACTATGCGGTGAATCATGGCCTCAGATATAATGTCACAAAGAGCGAACTAATGGTTTTTAAAGCAGGCAGTTTGACATATTCGCCTATTCCAACTGTCGCACTTTGTGGAGAACCACTGCGAAGGGTGGACAAGTTTAAGTATCTGGGCCACTGGGTCACTGAAGATCTCAAGGACAATTGTGACATTGAAAGGGAACGTAGGTCGCTGGCTGTCCGTTGTAACATGCTGGCACGCAGGTTTGCACGTTGTACAAGGCCAGTTAAAGTAACGCTTTTCAAAGCTTGCTGTCAGTCCTTCTACACGTGCAGCTTGTGGGTCAACTTCACTCAGCGGGCATACAGCGATCTACGCGTTCAATATAATAATGCACTGAGAGTACTGCTACGGCTGCCGTGGCGTTGTAGTGCGTCGGGGATGTTTGCAGATAATAATATTGATGGTTTTGCCGCCATTATTAGAAATAGATGTGCATCCCTGATGACTCGTGTTCGCGGCGGCACCAACAGTATTCTCAGTGTATTTGCTGATCGATGGGATTCCCCGATGCTGCGGAGGTGGATACTCCACGCTGAATTATAATTGTATGTGTCTGTAACCTACTAACACTAGAAGTTAAGTAAAATTGTTACTAACCCTATGGACTCCGGTCTGAAATAAAAATTTTCTATTCTATTCTATTCTATTCTATATCTTTTGCTCAAAATAGTTACAGCACTGATAACAGTATTTGTGTTACTTGTTTAATTTTGTATTTTTCAATATTTTCTTTCCTTTGTATAGATTCTTTTTATCGATTGTTTGTGAATGTGTGGACATTGTAGGCTTTGTAGATTCCCAGCTGCTTGTTAACTTTTCATTTTGTTTTTGTTTTGTTGTTTTTGTTTTGTTTTTGTATTTTTGGACAGCGTAGGCCCGACAATAAGTCGTTGCTTACTACACAAAAAATGTAAGCAACGACTTATTGTCGGGCCTACGCTGTCCCCCCATACTTAAGTACAAATGCTGTATCCATAAGAACATTGTAATACCAAATGATTTGAAAAGAGTAACCATGGAGTTTCTTGCCGGTTCTTCTCCATAGGAAACGATCAACCCGAACCGAGCATCTTTTTGTCGACGTTTTATAAGTGCCCATCGAGGCCTATGTGAAATAAAATATTTTGATTTGATTTGATTTCTCATATAATATGTCTATCTTTTATGGTTGACTCACAATATCATGTGTAACTCCTGATAGCTTAGCAGTTCGAAGCTTTCTGATTATATTTGTCTACTCTTACGTTTATAACACTCTCAGTCATCCCTAATTAAAAAAGTTAACATTATTAACTATTCCAGAAAAAAGAATCATAGAAATCGGTATAGAAACACCAAAGTTATACATGAAATACGCTAATAATAAGCCATCGCGCGTGAATACTGCATCATGCTATAAGGATTATTTTTGTATAAGGTCCGAGAATCGGTCGCCGCGCTCGACGCGTCTCGCGGCCGAAGGTATAAAAAGGCGAGGCGTCCGAGCGCGAGCTTCATACAGGGCAGTCAGACGCGCCATCCGGAGGACGAAACCGAGGAAGGCCCCCGGTGCTGACGGTATCACCAACGCAGTGCTGCGCCACTTGCCGTACCGCTCGGTTGCGGCCCTGGCGCGCCTGTTTACGGCGATACTGCGCACCGGGACGTTTCCTTCCTCGTGGAAGGAGGGGCGCGTCATCATGCTGCCCAAGGCGGGGAAAAATATCCTGAAGCCGGAGAGCTATCGGCCCATCACCCTGCTGCCCACCATCTCCAAGGTGTTCGAGATGCTCCTGTTGCGGCATCTCCAGCCGCACATCTCGCCGCGGCCCGAGCAATTCGGGTTTAGGTCGGAACACAGTACGACGCTTCAGCTGTCGAGGGTACTGCACCACTTGGCGCAAGCCACCAACAAGAAGGAGTACGCGGTAGCAGTACTCCTCGACATGGAGAAGGCCTTCGACCGCGTGTGGCACGACGGCCTTGTGTACAAGCTGACCACGTCCGACGCGCCTCGCCGCGTCGTCAAGGTGGTCCAGTCTTTCCTTTCAGACCGAATTTTCCGCGTGGTGGTCGAGGGTGCGCTGTCCAGCGCCCGTCCGGTGCTGGCTGGCGTGCCGCAGGGCAGCTGCGTGTCGCCAGCGTGTTACTCACGTTACACCGACGACATTCCCACGACGCCAGAGGCGATGCTCGCGCTGTACGCCGACGACGCCGCGTACATTACCACCTCGCTTAATGCGAAGTACGCGGCGGTCAAGATGCAGCGCGCGCTCGACTTGCTGCCTGACTGGCTGTCGAAGTGGCGACTGTCGGTTAACGTGGGTAAGACGCAGGCGATGGTCACCGGATCAGCGCCCCTCCCACCACCCCTGACGCTACAAGGTGCCGACGTCGAGTGGTCGCCCCGGGTGAAGTACCTGGGCGTCACCATCGACCGTCGGCTCACCATGGGGCCTCATGTCCGCCAGGTCGCGGCGCGGGTCAAGGTCGCCCGCACGCTGCTTCACCCAGTGCTCTCGTCCCGGCTACCGGCGCGCGTCAAGTTGGGCGTGTATAAGACTTATATACGCTCGATACTGACGTACGCCGCCCCTGCATGGTTCGTCCTCGCGTGCGAGGGCCACAAAAAGCTTCTCCGCACGCAGCAAAGCTTTGCGTTGCGGACCATCGTCGCCGCCCCACGGCACGTGAGGAACGACATCATCCAGCGGGATCTCGGGATCGAGAGCCTGGACGCCTTCATCCGGCGCCTTGCGACGGGAATGTTCGCGCGTGCCGACGCATCTGCTTGGCCCCATGTCAAGCACATTGCGCCCTGGCATGCGCGCCCCCCTGACGCGAGGCGCCCCCTCCCCCGCGACCTGGTAGCGGACGATGCAGACACTGGGCGGTGTCACACAGTACAATACCGTCCTTACACACACAACGGCCTCTCAGTCCGGACCGTGACCGGCTAGCTCTGGAAGCGGGACGGGCGAGAGCCATACATCCCTCGTAGGTGCGTCGGAGTCGGCCCCTCTGTCGCTGGTCGTCCCCCGCTAGGCCTCCCCTGGGTAACCGGGGGTCTCACCTGGCGGGGACAGACCGCCGAGGCGCCGTGAAGAAATCAGCGCTGTGCCTACAGCGCTGTGGCGCGCCTACGAAAAATCACATAGCAATCACACACACCCAGACGCACGTGCCATACGTGCGTCGTAAGGCCTAGCCAGTAAAGGCTAGCCAACGACGGGCCCGTCTTCACGGGTCAAGGCATGGCCTCCGCGGCAAGGGGGCGAAGCCCCGTAACCGCCTGCCGCGTCCCCTAGCGGGGACGCAGCGACATCCCAACGTCCGCGAGCTTCATACAATTTTTGCCTGTTGATGCGAATAGACGTTCAGAGCGTTCGACCTTATTGGCAGACAATACTTAATTGATATTAACAAACCGTGCTTATCAGCGCGACTTTTAGTCTTTGATAATTTATTTTTAGATTCCTTTTGTTGTTATTTTATAAAATAGGTATTAGTTATTTTGGTAGTGTTTAAATATTCGTTCAAATTACAATTATTAATAGTTTACATTTTATTTCTTTTTAGGTGAAGTAGTAGTAGGTCCGCATAGATTTTTAGATACTGATAGGTAAGTTTTGGCTAATTTACGTTCACTTTTTTATACCTATTAGTTTTATTTTCATTTACGTTTTAGCTTTATTTTTATTTGCCTGCATCAATGCCACCTAAAAAACGATTATCTTTATCTCGAAATTCGAGAGAAGCTAAGAGAATGAGAAATAGGCGTTCTCAAGAATCGGCAGAGGAAAGAGCACATCGGTTAAACTTATTGTTATTCTTATCTCAATAAAAGTTTATAAAGATATCTTCGGATTCACTTTAAGTGATGCTGATTTTTGTATTACATTACCATCTATATAAATAAAATGGTAGACTGACTGACTGACTGGGTGATATCAACACACAGCCCAAACCGCTAGTCTTAGAGACATGAAACTTGGAGGGTGTGTTCTTTGTGAAGAGTAAGTATCCACTAAGAAAGGATTTTTGGGAATTCCACCCATAAAGGGGTAAAATAGGGGATGGAAGTTTATATGAAAGTCCGTCAGTTTTGAAGTTAGGATATTCAAATTTTGTGTTTAGGCTGACAATTGAAAATTAATTTATACGTGTCTCAGCGGATGAAGGTAAGTAACTATGTTTGTTCGGGTGGGATATTTTTCGACATCCACGCGGGCGAAGCCGCTGGCAGAAGCTAGTTAGAGAATAATTAGGTTACATTGAATAGTTTTATATCTGATTCGTATATTACTATCATACAAGAATCGATATCTATTAAAATAAGCGAACAAAATTAGCATTAGCCATAGGCAAACCCACAGACAGCTTAAAACATGTATTGTAACAATGATTTAAATAAAACAAAATTTATCTACTTACTGTGTTATCTTATTTACTAATTGTAGTAATTTCGGTCTGCGACTAAGCAACCGGTTTAAATGGTTTGTTTTTTCATTTTTACCACATTCTTTTTGTCAAAAACCGTGCAAAATCTCGACCTAACGACAGGTGAACTCGCACTGATAACAATTTTTTTTATGTCCGCGCACTTCTTTCGCATTGGTATCATCCTCTCTTTCGCACACAGAAAGACGTTGTAAGATAGAAAAGGATGGTAATAGTGATGTTCTTGTGCTTTGAAGCTATAAATGTGTGTAAATAAAGGTAACAGGGTTAAATTTTCATTAGTTCTCACGAGCAAATTGATGTAACGGACACCGGACTTAAATATAATTCGATTCAAATAGGTGTAACGTTGACACTGCTTAAAGTATGACAATGCAAATTGGGGTAAGGGACAACTATGTCAAAACTCGTGCAATCCATTTAAAGTATGGGTAATATTTATTTTTTGAAATAACAAAAGTGTAAGGTCAGTTTTATTATGGTTTTTTCAAACATAAACCATGTTATGGTAATTCGTTGATTGGGAAGACCCTTACCTTATTCGAAGTAGATTGGCGGCGGTAATTACACCATTTCAAGTTGCTATATTGCATAGTTTTTCAGATACATGGTTATTATGGGGCTGTTTCGAAATTTTGACCCAAAAAATCAGTAGGGTAAGGGACATTTTTCTTAAGCTAGAATTTTTTCATATACACCATTCGAAAGAGCGAAAAATTCTGAACAAAACTGTATACTCAACTCATTTTGGGTGTTTTGTCCCTTACCCCAATTGAACCTACGGTCGACGATATATTTACATATATTAATCTCAATATGACTTAGCGAAAGATATGTCCAACCTGACTGTACATGTTCAAATTCAGACATTTTGCGCATAAGTACATGTATTTTATTCAAAAAGAACTCGTGTATATCAGTATTTTTATAGATATTACTTAGTGTTAAAAGATTTCTTACCATGTATTCTTACTAGTTAGTAAGAATACATGGTAAGTACTAATAGTAAGAATTTATAAGGGTAGCTATAGTAAGAATACATAGTAAATACTAATAGTAAGAATTTATAAGGGTAACTGGACGATTACGAAAATCTTGTTCAACTGAGGACGTAAATCCATTAAGATGGCGCCACATATCTGTGTCCGCATTAACTTTTGTTTTAATCGTAACTATTGAATGGCGCCACCTATTTACTGGTGGTATATCTGCGATTTCATTAAAATTATATACTTTTACTTCTACGTAATACGGCTCCTGCTTTGTCTCACTTATTTTTCTAGCATAGCCTTTGCTAACCCTCTTAGTAAAATAAAAATAAAGAGAGGTCGGTGTTTTACCAGTCGATCTTGACGGCTTCACAGACGAATCCTCTTCGTTGCTCTCACTACCGAATGAGTCCCGTGCAGTTAGCTTGTTGTTGGTTAACGGCACCGGTTGTATTCTAGGCTTCTTAGATCCGTGCGTCTTAAATCCATCGGTTTTGGACCGCTTCCTTGCAGTCGATTTCTGCTGCTTTGACGCTGCCGCCTCGATTCCCGACTCTTCTCCGACGAAAACAGTTGAGGCAACGTAAATGAAATTGACTTGGACCTGAAACAATATAATTTGAAATATTATATTAACCTGATAAAAAAGAACACTAGGAGCTTCTAATTTATAGATTACGAGACTCCACCAAAAGCCGGATAGGAAAAATAATAATAAAATTTTTCAATAATTTATTCATTCAATCATGGTTTTTTTTTCATTCATACGTTCGTTTAATTATTGATCCATGCATTCATACATTACATAATGAATTCATACGTTCTTTCAATTTTTTATTCAATCATTCATTCATATATGCATTCATTCATTCATACATACATTCGATCATTCATTCATTCATTCATTCACAGAATAAACCTCGTGATGACACATTTAAACACATTTTATTAAAATAAAATATTAATTATGATCTACTTACATTTTGAAGAATTTGATTCTGATTGAAGCGTAGATGCGATCCGCACTGCTTCGCATGTGCAGCGGCTGGAAAGCCGGCCGATCACCGGGCCGGGGGCAGGTCCTGCGCCCCACCCGCCAAAAACAGGCGCAGAGGTAGGCCCTCTGCCACCGCCGTCACCGCCACTCCCGCCGCCGCCGCCGCCACTGCCGCCGCCGCCGCCGCCATGGCTGTACCCCCGCGAGGGGCCCTGGAGGAGGCTGTAATGGACTCCGATTAATGGCCCCATTGTGCTTCCTCCAGGCGAATATCAACCACTGCGCCGCTGCTCAGGATCTCTTGCTCCAGAGCGTTGCGCAGTGGTTGATCAACGTCGCCGTGGTCGCCGAGCCGCACTTTGTCGTGCCCAAAAATGACTGGGTGGCGGACCTGGACGGTTCGGTGACCCTCATCTCGTCGGCCGCCGCCGGTACCCCGCCCCTCGATCTCGTCAAGAGAGGGCGCGGGATCGTCGCGGCACGGTTCGGGGAGATTGCCGTGGTAGGCGTTTATTTCTCCCCGAGCCGAACTCTCACCGAGTTCCAGGACTCCTTATCGGAGCTGGGAGACGTCGTCGTCGATTTCGGTTCCCTCCCCGTGCTCGTCCTCAGGGACTTCAACGCCAAGAATGTGGCTTGGGGTTCCCGGTACACGGACCATATGCGGGGCCTGGTAATCGAGAACCAGGGTTCCGTCCCCACGTGCGTGCGGTGGAATGGCGGGTCGGTGGTGGACGTTACGTTCGCCACCTCTGGCCTGTCGCCGCGCGTCACTGACTGGCGCGTTGTGGAGGAGGTGGAGACCTATTCCGATCACCGGTATATCCAGTTCGACGTCTCCGCCCAGACCCCAGACGCGCCGGTCCGACGGAACCCAAGTGGTCCGCGATGGGCGCTGAAGCAGCTGGACCGGGAGCTATTCTTGGAAGCTTCGATCGTGCAGGCCTGGGTGTCACCACCGGACAGGCCTGCCGACATCAACGACGAGGCGGAGTGGTTCCGGGAGGCAATGTCGGAGATCTGTGACGTGGCCATGCCCCGGGTCCGGCAAGGACGCGCCCGGCGTCAGCTGTACTGGTGGTCGCGCGAGCTAGCAGCGCTGTACTCCAGGTTCCGCAGGCGCCGCACCTGACCTCCGGATGCGGCGACTGTAGAGGCGGAGCTGTACGAGGGCTACAGGGCAGCGAAGACCGTCCTCCGCGACGAGATCTGGCGGGCCAAGGAACTGGCCCGCAAGGAGATGCTGGGGACTCTGGACGGGGACCCATGGGGCCGCCCCTACAAGTGGGTGCGAGAAAAGTTCCGGCCCTGGGCTCCCCCGTTGACGCAGAGTCTCCGGCCTCAGTTCGTGGAGGACGTGGTGAGCGCCCTGTTCCCATCGCGAGGGGAGCATACTCCACCGCCCATGGCTCCGCCTTCGACGGTGCCTGGCGGTGAAGCTGGCGCAAACGCGGACCACAGCGACGACGACGTCTACGACGCTCCAGAGGTGACCGAGGTAGACCTGAGAGTGGCGGTACAACGGCTCAAAGCCAAAAATACCGCCCCAGGACCCGATTGCCTGCCAGGGAAAGCCTGGGTCCTGGCCTCGGGGACTCTCGGGCCTCGACTGGGGGGACTCTTTAGCGCGTGCTTGGAGAGGGGCCGGTTCCCGCTTCGTTGGAAGACGGGGAAACTGGTCCTCATCCAGAAGCCCGGGCGCCCTGCGGACTCTCCGTCCGCATTCCGGCCCATCGTGCTGCTCGACGAGGTGGGCAAGCTCTTTGAAAGAGTCATTGCAGGCCGCCTCGTCGGGCACCTAAATCGGGTGGGTCCGGACCTTGCGGAGAGCCAGTTTGGCTTCCGCAGGGGGCGCTCGACGGTGGACGCCATCATGCGCGTGAGAGCCCTCACGACGGGGGCTGCGGTATCCCTGGGCAGGGTCGTCTTGGCGGTGTCTTTGGACATCACCAATGCCTTTAACACCCTGCCCTGGAGTTGCATCAGGGAGGCACTCCGGTATCACCGGGTGCCGACCTGCCTCCGTCGCACAGACGAGGACTACCTGACGGACAGAGCCTTCATCTACCCCGGTCACCAGGGAGAATGGAACCGGCGAGAGATGTCGTGCGGTGTTCCACAGGGATCGGTCTTGGGGCCGCTCCTGTGGAACATCGGTTACGACTGGGTGCTGCGCGGCGACCTCCCTGACGGCGTCGGCGTAATATGTTACGCCGACGAAACGCTCGTCCTGGCGGAGGGAGATTTGCACCAGGCGGCGGCCGACCTGGCGACGCAAGCGGTTGCGACAGTCGTTGGAAGGATCCGGCAGTTGGGACTCGAAGTGGCGCTGCACAAAACAGAGGCCATGTGTTTTCATGGCCGTCTGAACGCGCCACGGTCTGAGTCCCACAAAACGGTGGGAGGGGTTCGCATCGGCGTCGGGAGGACGATGAAGTACCTGGGACTCGTCCTCGACAGCCGGTGGAACTTCAAGGAGCATTTCCTGCGTTTGGCCCCAAAGCTGAACCGGGCAGCAGCCGCCCTCAGGCGACTCCTGCCCAATCTCAGCGGGCCAAACGCCTCCTGCCGGAGGCTGTACGCCGGTGTCGTGCGATCCATGGCCCTCTACGGGGCATTCGGACGCGACCACTGAAGCTGGTCGCATGCCAGAGGGTCATGGCTATCCAGATGATCCGAGGATACCGCACGATCGCCGGCGTATCGGCCAACCTCCTTGCCGGATTGCTGCCCTGGGATCTGGAGGCGACTGCCCTCCAGCGCGTCTATGAGTGGCGCGTGGAGGCGCAGCGCCGGGGCGAATCCCTGCTGCCTCGACAAGTCGAGGCGCAAGGGAAGAGCTCCGGCGCGATCTCAGGACAGTATGGAGGGAACGACTGTCGCAACCGAGGTCCGGGCACGCCGCAATCGCGGCGGTAAGACCCCTCTTTGAGGAGTGGCTGGATAGGCGTCACGGCGTCCTGACCTACCGCGTGACGCAGGTCCTCACCGGACACGGAAGTTTCGTGAGGTACCTGTGTCATATGGGGAAGGAGGAAACGCCTGGGTGTCACCACTGCGAGGACCGCCCGGAGGACACGGTAGAGCATACGGTGCAGGACTGCCCCGCTTGGGCAGAGCACCGCCGTGTCCTCACGGCGGCGATAGGCGGAGACCTCTCGCGCCCGGCATTGGTCGAGGCCATGCTGCGGGGCGAGACGGAGTGGGAAGCGGTCGCCTCCTTCTGCGAAGCAGTCATGCTCGCGAAGGAGGAGGCGGGCCGCGTGAGGGAGAGAACAGCGTCCTCCCTCCACCCCAGCCGCAGTGGTAGACGCCCACGGCGCCGGACGTCGGCAGACGATCTCCGGCCACCGTAGGCGCGGGCTTGCGGGCGGCGAGTAATGGGCGACTCGCTGTCCGACCATGGACCATGCCCGGGTTGACGGCGCGTTGTGTTCCACGCGCGCCTCAAAGAGTGTCAGCATAATGACGGGGCCCCCCTCTAGAGGGCCAAAGCCTGCCGGGGTCGCGGGACTCATAGAATTACCGTGACCCTGGAACATAAAGGGCTACTGAAGGACACCGTGGATTTTAGTCAGTACAAGTCTGACAGTTCCTCCCACTCTGCCCTGGTTGAGAGGACTCATTTGATGATTTTACCACGAATAAAAAAAAAAAATAGGTTTGATGGTTGAGCTTTCACTTGAGCATGCAGCGCGTCTCGATGGCGCATGCACCGAATCAAGGCGGGGGTGACCCACGGCTTCAAGTTAAACTTCGAACGACAAATTTATTTATTTATTTATTTATGTACACACAAAATACTAAATACTAATTTTGATTTTCTTCGTATGTTTCCTTTAGGTGTCTGTTAAAATTTTGTTGAACATTAGCACCGCGTCATTTGCTTCTGTGCTAGACGTTACCTGGGTCCAGTCGAGTTTACTAATCTCCTCGGTGATCTTAGAATAATCTATTTTTATTTTATACCTGTTGCGTAGTGGATTGCTTACTTTTGACAGGTTTGTGCCTAAGATAACAAGGTTATGGTCTGTTATAGATGATTTACAGACTACTCCCTGCGTTGATCCTTTAGTTCTAATAAACGCGTGATCTAAGCAAGCTTCGCCTCTAGTTGGTTTAGTGATAGCAGGGAGGAGCCCGCATTCCGACAGGAGACACTGATATGCGATAAAAGTGGCATTGGGGTTGTTTTCTAGGAGATTTATATTCATGTCCCCTTTAACAATCACACATGGACTATTCAGACTGGTTAGCGAGTTTTCTAATGAGTTCAGAAATCTATCTGTATTTCTAAATGAGGGAGAGCGGTAGATCCCCAGAAGTGTAACATTTGTGTTATTGTTGACAACCAGGCAATTGGCCTCTTCAAACTCCGGTTCATTGACTGAAACTGGCCAAGTATCTCTCACGTATACAGTCACTCCACCACTTTTATTGATCGATCACTTTATGAGTGTGAAAGCAGTTGTACCCCGGTAACTGATTGACTATCGAGTTATCGTTAAGCCAGCACTCTGTTAGCACTATTGCATCGAATTGGCAGTCGAGACGGTGGAGTACCGTAACAAGCTCAGGAAAGTTCTTCTGTAAGCTCCTTATATTACAAGTTAGCACTTTAAAATCGTGGTCCACTAATAAATTCACAAATGACTCTGGTCTGTCAATACTGCGGCAAGATAACGTTAGCGTCTCGTCGATTTCGGTTGGAGAAGTGCTGAAATATAGTTCAAGGGGACTTATTGCCGCTTTTGTGCCGGAGAGAAGGGATCGGCCGCGATGACCAGTGAGTTTAGGGAGAAGTCTTCTGTGTGACTGGTGTGAGTGAGTATATGACTGGGTGTGTGATTTGTAGATATGCTGGTTTTGTGACAGGAAGTATGAGACTTTGTTGTTTAGATGTAATATTTGATTTTTGGTGGTGAGTTTAATGATTTGCCCTGTGAGTGTGGAGAGTTGTGAGTTAAAAGTACCTATGGCGAACATAAGTATTATTAACTAGAGTACATTCTGATATATAGCAACCATTCCTATTCGTAAAACTACTTATCAACTTATACCTACAGTAAACATTTTTTGAGGAAACAGGAATATGAAAAATACGGATAATTATAACACATAAGCATTGGGACTTTTTATCATTATAGAGTACAATTCGAGACACCTGGAAAGGGAGGTGAAGCTGAGGGGATTGTGCCAAGAAAGTGGTCCAGGTCTCTAGTGTTTTTAATTTGTAACGCTGTTCTCCCCTCTATCCGACGAACGAGTATTTGGCCTCTGCTCGTCCAGCAAAACTTAAATCCAGCGTTCTTAGCTCGGAGTCTGGCTTCCCGAAATAAGATACGATTTTCTTTAGTGAGGTGTTCGTTAATGAAAATCTTCCTGTTCGGGCCCTGAATTTCAATATCCTGGGATGATAGATTGCGCCTTGTTTTAAATGCTTTTATAATTTCGTCCTTTTTTGCTCTACGCAGAAGCCTGACTATGACCGGCCGGGGGAAATTGGAGTCAGGGGTAGAAGTTGGGCCTTTCTTTAAGCCTGCACGAGCTGTCCAGTCAATATCATCTGTGGCTAAATTTACCCCAATTTTAGTTGCTGCAACCATAGCAATATGAGAAAGATTTTCATTGGTAGTTTCTTCCACTCCTATGATCTCAATTTCATTTCTCATGCCCGCGTGCGATTGCTGGTTAAGTTGGTCTTTTAATGAACATATTATTGCGCTCATTGCAGCCACTTGAGTGGAGTTTTGTTCGAGTGCAGCGATACGCTCCTCAAAGAGATCTAAACGGGCATTACATTTGTCCATTCCGTCAAACAATTTTGTTTGAGTAAATTTGACCTCTGCCATGTCCGAGCGCATAAGGCGAATTTCCGTAACCAGCTCAGAAAAAGAAACCAAGGAGTCTTCAAGGCCATCCCGGCTGGGTGAACCGATAGCCATGCGTTTGTGAGCGCGAGATGGCGTATTGACGCGCGAGACGTCAAGCTCAGCAGGTGTAGCAGATGGGCAGACAGGCGTGTTGCTGTTGTCAGTCCGTGGTGTTTTACAGCGGCAGGAAGGACAGACCCAGTTATCATTTTGCCTTAAGGAGTCAAGTGTTACATTTACACAAATCGGGTGGTAGTTTTTATCACACAGAGTACAGTTAACCGCTCTATTAAAAGCAATATCTTGCTTACAAGCATCACAATTGTATGTATTCATTTTAAAAGACAGCAGTTTAAAATAAAGTTCTTGTTCGCAAACAAAGGCGGTGACTCAGCTAGCTAAAGTGGCGAGCAATACACGCGTAGAGTGCGTGGAGGTGCGTGATATGTGAGCGAGCAGTATAGCAATAGTCCGTACGCACAGAAGCGGCTGCGACAGCGATAGTGTGACGGGTGGATCGGTCGGCGCATGCGGTGACTCACCCGCGACAAGCACCTGATCAGTGTTTACTGACTTTGGTTTCACTTATACTGTGATATCTCCGACAATATGGGTCCGATTTAAATGATCACTATTACAGAGCACAGAGCTTTTCTTGAGCTTCACACTGATATTACTTTTGTCTTTACACGTACACTATTTAATACTTTATGTGAATATTAAACACAGAGAACGTAATTTGTGCTGCGCAGACGAACGAGTCAAACGGTCGAAAAATTATACTGGATGGAAAGCTGTTTCCTTCGGATCTGTCGATAGCGCCCACTCTTACCTGAGCCACTACTACTTAGTAGAAGATCTACGTGTTCATATCCCTTCGCAACGTTTGAGCGCCTGGTACATTTTGGGAAATAAAATACATAATCCGTAAATATGCCCCTTCAACGTTCGCCACCACCGCCTACTCCAAAGGCTCAGCCGCCGACTACGCCGCTTTTCAGCACACCGCAACCTGCTCTATTAACGACTCATAGCTCATCAGAACCGAGTCTAAATTTAAACCTGGATTCGCCAAATAATAATATGTCGCCAGCCATAACCTTCCGCAATGCGAAGCGCCTACGCTACCTCTAGTCCTACGCAAGGACGAATTTTTGGAAAACTTCCGTAAGCACAACAGGAACTCTTTCAAATTGACAACGAAACATCTTAAAATCAGTGGCCCTACCAAACCAATCTTTGTCTCTGAAAATCTAATACCAAGAAAAAAGAGACTATACTTCCTGGCACGTGAGGCGGCTAGATGCAACGACTATAAATTCTGCTGGATTAAACACGGCAAGATCTTCGTCCGCGAGAGAGAAGGATACAAACACTTTGAAGTTAAGACTGAGGCTGACCTTTCTACTATTTTGAAGTCCGCATGACTATTCCCGATTTCGTATTATCTAACTAAATTACCCGCTTTGCCATTTTCTGTTTATTACTGGTTTCTGTTCCATATGTTTTTCTGTTATGTTTATTACCTGTATTTCCTAATATTAATGTTATTTTATTCCATAATTTCATTACGCGACACACAACTCCTTTACTACACTCTGATATTAACAATACATTTCACATACCGCAAGTTTTACAATTTCACGACACATTATTTCGCTCGTTTCTGTAATAGAAAATTACCTAATCCTGAAGCAATTTCATACATGATTAAGTTTGTTCGTGATAAATTTAAATCCATACCCAGCACAGACATAAGCCTAAAGCTGACCCTACAAAGAATTTCCTTTTTATGTTCATATAATCATTATGGATGATCTAAATATAATTAATACCGAGATCGAAAAACTTTCTGTCTCAGAATGTTTTGTCTGCTCTCCGGAGGCAAGTGTTAAGTATTTGAATAAACCAGAATGTACACTTAAAATCTTACATGTCAATATTCGAAGTATCAAGTGTAACTTCAACAATCTAACATTGTTATTAGGCAGATTGAGTTATACACTGGATGTTATTTTGTTGTCTGAATGCTGGCTGAGCAAATGTCCAAATATTCCCCCTCTATCAGGCTACAATACTTGTACCACTTCTTTTAAAAACCAAAATGATGGAGTAGTTGCCTACGTCAGAAAGGATTTACAATACTCTTTTGAGACTCCCTTGGTTAATGATGCAAATCGTTTGTTACTGAAATTCTCTGACAAGCTCGCTATTATCGCAGTATACAGATCACCCTCGATTAAAGACCTCAATCCTTTTCTCAGCAGTCTAGATAATAATATGTTGCTCCACCACTTAAGAAAATTCAAAACTGTCTCACTTATCGGTGATATAAATATTAACATTGCACCTACGAGCGTGGATCTAAATTGTGATGAATATTTAAACATTACTGCATCGCACGCTATGCTTCCTGCACATTCTTTCCCCACTAGGCTTGCTAATTGTCTAGACCATGTATTGCTGAAGTCAACTCATACTGCCACAACATTGGTACTAGAATGTGATATGACTGACCATTCTCCAGTTGTACTGTTTTGCAATCCTGATATCGCAATAAACACAAGAAAACTTTCAGTGAAAACGTAAATTGATATTGCAAAAGTAAAATCGGACATCGAAAAAGCGGACTTTTCTAAAATACTTAATTCAAATAACCCAATTTTGCTGCCGAAAGTATAATATCTCTACTATCCTCTTCAGTAAATATCCATACAATTTCTTCGGTAATTTCTAGTAGAAGGCGCATCATCAAGCCTTGGATCACTCCTGGCCTCCTCAGATGTATTCGACATAGAGATAAATTACATAAAACCTTCAAGAAACACCCAGAAAACGACACTCATAAAACTGTCTATCTTCGTTATCGAACTTTCTGCAATAATTTACTGAAGAAGCTCAAACGCGAAAATGAAAGGTCAGAATTTCAGAAGGCCGGCAGGAACCCAAAGGCAACCTGGAAAGTTATTAAAGGTATGGGTAAATTAGACACTTTTACAGCAGTAATCTAATTTATTTTATATGTTTCGATTCAACAATGCAATCCGTGCTAGCGGCGCGACACAACAAAGAAACTTACAAATTACATAGTTAGAGGGCACTGCTCGCGCGCTTCGTCATAGCTTAACACCTCCCCTCGAAGTCGGGAGCAGATCTTCGAAATTTACATACATTCAACCATCATACCTAAATTATGCAGACATTTATGATGTTTTGTTCCACTCAAACCTTTAGTCAAAACATCAGCAGGCATTCGATCAGTACACAAATATCTAAGATCAATTACACCTTGTTCGCACTTATCGCGAATAAAGTGGTGCCGTACATCAATGTGTTTCGTTCGTGAATGGTAGTTCTTACTTTGGGCAAGTTTAATCGCACCCTGGTTATCGTTGAATAGTATCACACACTCACACTTAACCTCAATGCTATTCAAAACATCACGTAAATACATGGCCTCTTTAGTATATTCGGATATAGCCATGTATTCGGCTTCGGTGCTGGATAAAGCAATGTTCCGTTGCTTTCGCGCTTCCCAGCTGACTGGTGCACCTGCAAAAATAAATGCGAAGCCAGAATAGGACCTTCGATCTACCGCATTCCCTGCCCAGTCTGCATCAACCACACCAAAAAGGGGCAAGCCGGTTCTTTCATACACTAGCCCGTAATCAGATGTACCTCGCAAATATCTTAACACACGTTTAGCAGCCTTCCAATGTTCAATGTCGTAATTTGTATTGAATTGACTTAAAAAGTTAACGGCATACGCGATATCTGGTCTGGTTGACACTGCCAAGTGCATTAAGGCGCCAATCAAACACTGATACGGGTATTGTTCTATTACATCATTAATAATACACTCAGGCTTCACTAATTTTACATTCACATCTATAGGCGTGATAGCAGGTTTACACTCACTCATACCAAAGCGTTCCAACACTTTATCAATATATGATTTTTGACTTAAGTACACTCTATTTTCATCATCTTACTACTACTACGTACTGAGGTAGCGATAGTGTGCATATATCGCTCACCATCTGCTGACTGTATACGGAGTTTTATAGCTGCCCTCAATAATGTTCTCACTTCGCTTCACGCATTCAAATCTGTAATAATAACTGGTGATATAAACTTAGATATAAAATCAAACACTTCTGACACACGTTCTCACGAATACTTGGACTGTCTTGCTTTTCATGGTTATCTTCCTGCCCATGTTCTTCCAACCAGAGATGATAACTGTCTAGACCACACGATATTAAGAACAAACCGTCCTACTCGTACATTCGTCTATAGTTCTACAATTACCGATCACTTCTCCACCTTATTATGCATCCAAAACCAAGATTTGAAAACAGCAGCTTGCTCTACAATTACTAAGTTAGACTATGAGGGGCTTGATGAAAGTATACGGCAATTGGATCTTAAACCTCTTTATGACGAAAAAGACGCTAATATTGTTACTGATAAACTCATAAAACTTATTAGTTCTGCCATATCGGATAATACGACTATCAAAAAAGTTCCCCCTAAAAAAAGGATTTTAAAGCTTTGGATTACACCTGGCTTATTGCGGTGCATTAGGAATAGGGACGCGCTTCATAAAAAAGTAAAAAGATCTCCAGAGAATGAAACAATTAAGATTACTTATAGAAGATACAGAAACTTTTGTGTTAGAATTCTAAAGAAAGCGAAAACACTGTATGATACTCAAGAATTAGCTAAAGCAGGTAATAACCCAAAAACCTTATGGGATACCATCAAATGTGTAACCAATTCTACAAAAACTAAAACCACAGCTACACAATTACTCTCATTGTCACTCTCACCTACACAATCATGTAATAGCGTTAACTCATATTTTGTTAATATCGGCGAAAAACTTGCCAATGACATTATAAAAGATAAAGGCAATCAAGCATTGGCTCTGCCACAAGATATACACAATCCCTCATCGGCTTCTTCTTTTGTTCTAGACCGCGTAGATCCCGAAGAAATTATTACTGTCATTAAATCGTTGCGGTCTAATGCTGCTTCTGGATGGGATGGCATCACGCCTTACTTTCTAAAAAAATACGCAATTATCTTGGCTCCTATCCTAAGCCATATTTTTAATCTATGCTTCGGTACAGGTATCTTTCCTACATCCCTTAAAAGGGCTATAATTCACCCAGTTTTCAAGGGAGGGGACGGGAAGGTGCCCAGTAATTATCGCCCAATAGCGGTTCTGAGTGCCATATCAAAGGTACTTGAACGCCTCATCAATAAAAGACTGGTTAATTATCTTGAACATAATAATCTAATATCTTCGCAGCAATTTGGCTTTCGCAGAGGTAAATCCACCACAGACGCAGTGCAAGATTTGCTTAACAATATAGTCCATAATTTAGACAAAAATAAAAGGGTGTTAACTATCTTTATAGATCTTGCAAAAGCTTTTGACACCGTTCCAATTTCTATGCTCTTATTAAAACTGGAAAGGATTGGTGTCAGGGGCTTGCAATTAGATCTTTTCCGAAACTACCTCTCGGATCGCGCTCAAATGGTTAGTATAGATACCCATAAAAGCGATGAGCTTCCCATCTATTACGGAGTACCCCAAGGAAGCATATTGGGTCCGACGCTTTTTCTAGTTTTTATAAATGACCTATGCAACCAGAACATTACAAATGCTAAGATAGTAACTTTTGCAGATGACACTGCTATAACCTTTGTTGCTGACACCTGGTCGGAACTTGAGCACATAGCACAGTCTGGATTCAACAAAACCCTAAATTGGCTCTATTATCACTCATTAACACTCAACACCTCCAAAACTAACTTTATTACCTATTCAATAAGTCCCGCCACTCAGCCAAGATTTCCTGTATCTATTAAAGCCCACAAATACAGGTGTTGTCAAGAAAATGCCTCTTGCCTCTGCCCATCCCTAAGTGTAGTTGATCATATCAAATACTTAGGAGTATATTTAGACAAAAATCTTAATTTCAAAACTCAAATTAACCAACTTACCAGTAGAGTCCGCAAGTTAATTTATATATTTAAAACCCTCCGAAGTATCGCGAACCCAAATATAATACGTGCAATTTATTTTTCCCTGTGCTTATCTATTGTTACATACTGTATCACATGCTGGGGTGGTGCTGCGAAAACTATACTTAAACCACTTGAGATCGCACACAGAGCGGTACTAAAAGTAGCCACATCAAGACCTTTCTTGTTCCCTACTGATTTATTGTATAGTAGTTGTAATGTTCTTAACGTCCGACAACACTTCATCCTTCAAACAATTCTCCTACAGCACCGTAAAACCCCTTATAAAATAGTAACAAAGCGTAGGAAAGACTTAATTTGCATTGTTCCACAAGTTCGCACATCATTTGCAAGAAGATTTTATAACTGCTTAGGCCCAACTCTGTACAATAAATTTAACAAAATCTGCTTGATCTACGGATTATCTAACTTTAAGTGTAAAAGGATTCTACGTTCATTTCTTCAAAATAAAAGCTATGATGAAACAGAAAATTATCTCAGTGGGTGACAGTGAAAATTCAAATTTATCTCACTCGAATTTAATCAAAACAATCACACACTCTCTCTTTCACTCCATCATACAGACACTCTTACATGTGCACATACCACTTACACACATACAATCACTCATACACTCACACACACACACACACACACGCACGCACATATTCAATTTTAAACATTATTGTAGTGTTAAAAAAGGAAAAATTGTACTATTTTTTTTTTGTCACTTTTTGTAAGGGATAGGGACTGTTATTCCTTAATACAGGTTATTCTATAACCTAGCTAGGAAAGCAGAACTTCACCCGCCAGATTGTGCTGACATGGTACAAACTTATATGTATAACTTTCTGTATGCCTCATGTACTACAATCTCCTTTTTTATTATGAAATAAATTTATTATTATTATTATTATCATCACGACTAAATTCAATTCCTAAACAAGTAGATATTTTCCCCATATCTTTCATTTCAAATGCACTTCCTAACTGTTTCTTTACACTTTCCATCCATACATTATCATTTGCCGCTAGAATCATATCATCGACATATATACCAATCAACATTAGTCGTTCACCCTTTCTCGCAACAAACACACAAGGTTCCTGTGGCAATGATTCAAAACCAATATCATTCAACATTCTGGCTAACCTTTTATACCACTGCAATCCTGATTGTCGCAAGCCGTATAAAGACTTTTTCAATAAACACACACTATCCACACATTCATCAAGAGTTTCATGCCAGCGTTTAGCTGTCTGTAGAATATCCTTGTCTGTTATTATATTCTTCTGCGAACCGACCTTTTCTTTCGCAACTACTTTCTTTAGAACGTCGCTTAACTGATCTGGAATTTCCATATAGACTTCTTCATCTAGTGAACCATTCAGGTAAGCCGTTACTACGTCCATTTGATGTATGTCCAATCCTAACTCAGCCGACAAAGCAGCTATGAGTCTTATGGATGACGATCTCACAACAGGCGAAGACGTCTCATGGAAATCCTCCCCTGGCCGTTGTGAACATCCTTTTGCGACAAGGCGTACTTTCTTGCCAGTACTTTTGGTACTAAACACGAATCTGCTTCCAATAACCTTGCGTTGATTTGGTCGTGGTACAATTTCCCAGGTTTTGTTCTTTATCTGAGACAGATACTCGTTTTCTAGAGCAGATTTCCACAAATTCAAGTCGCTTCTCTTCTCTATATCTTTCCACGTCATTTGTTCTATTATTGCTATCCCTGCACTTATCTGTTCATTCGATTCATCTGATTCATTTTTACTATCTGCAGTATTATTCTCTTTCACTGTGTGATATTCTTTCCGCGGTCTGCCCGCCTGTCCAGTACGAGTTAGGCGAGGTCTTCCTCTTCCTCTTTTAGAGGGTTCTATTAAATTTTCCCATGAAACAGTTGATTTCCTTTTTCTATATAATTGACCTCTATCTCCATCTTCTTCTGGTTCATTAATTATTTCAAGTGATCTTCTTGATCTAGCAACATTTTTGTTGGCTTTTAATATCTTACAGTTATCTTCCTTTCTTTTATTGTTCTCATTAGACGCATTCAAATCTATTCTCACTTTTTCTTCATCAGTATCTTCTTCGTCATCAAGTATTTCCTTATATTCATGCCTAAATGCTGTCTCATTCATGAACTTCACGTCACGAGTAACAATAATCTTTCTTGTTGCAGGATCATGTATCCTGTATGCTTTAGATTGAATATCATAGCCCACAAATATTCCTAGCTGCGAACGTGACTCAAATTTTCTTTTCGGTTTTCCCTTATCTTTATAATAAGCCTTCGAGCCAAACACATGCATATATATAACTGTAGGTTTCTTTCCTCTCCACAGTGTAAAAGGTATTTGACCATTTAAGGCTGTTGTTGGACACCGGTTTCTTATATAATTAGCAGTATTTACCGCTTCAGCCCAAAATGAAGGAGGACTTCCGGCTTGATGCATCATACATCGTGCCATTTCGACCAATGTCCTGTTCTTTCTTTCGGCAATACCATTCTGTTGAGGTGTATATGGCGCCGTCAATCTTCTTCTAATTCCAGCCTTCTTCAGATAATCATCAAACTCATTATTCACATATTCTCGACCGTTATCAGACTGAAGATTCTTTATTTTCTTCCCAGTTAAATTCTCTGCATAGGCTTTATAAGTTTTGAACACGCTTAAGACGTCACTTTTACTCGCAATGAAGTAGATTTCACACCATCTAGATTTATCATCAATGAAAGTAACAAAATATTTCTTACCGCCATACGACTGATGATTCATGGGGCCACAAACATCACTATGCACTATTTCTAGTAATTCGGTGGTACTATCTTCTCTTTTCTTTGGAAAAGGCGTGCATGTCTGTTTTTCACTAATACAAATCTCACATTGGGACAACTTTTCGCCATCCTTAAATGTTAGCCCGTGTACTAAACTATTGTTCGCCATAGTTTTCAAGTCGCGTTCGTTGAGATGTCCGAGTCGTTGGTGCCACATGTCTATTGAATTCTTACTCATTCGAACATGGTACAGATTTCCAACTCTTTCTGCACGCATATGAATTTTATCATTGTCATCAATCACAATCGCATCATTCTTCCTAAAGTGAACCTCGAACCCGCGATCAGTCATCTTAGCCACTGATAATAGGTTTGTTCGTAAGTCGGATACGTAGAACACTTTTTCTATATTTATCTGGCGTTCTTCACTGCCCGTGTCTACAGAAATCTTGACCTTACCAGTCCCAGTAATTTGTGTTCTGTCGCTATTAGCTAAATATAGCTCTGAATCTAGCCGCGTAAAATCCTCGATCATCTGCTTCTCGTTGCACATATGACCTGTGCATCCACTGTCAATGCACCAAATAGGATTTACTTTCTCACCTTGCATAACCTCTTCGATAGTACTGAACAACATTGTTGTCTTTTGCTCTTTGTCATCTCTATTTTCCAAACTCTGTGCACTTTGTTTATTCTTGTTGATATACTTAGTTCTGCAGTCTCTCGCAAAATGCCCACGACGACCACAACGATGACATTCAAAATTATTTTTATTGCCGTGGTTGTCCTTGTCATGATTCTTCTTCAGATTGGCATTTTTATTTTTATTGATACGTTTGACGAACATAGCTCCCTGATCAGCTGTCTTTGACTTACGAGCTTCATGATCCTCGATAATCTTCACTTTTAACGTTTCCGTTGATGGTAAATCATCGCGTGATTCCATTGCCGTTCTAAACATGGCGAATGAATCCGGTAAACTGTATAACAATAAAATGGCTAATAGTTCGTCTATAACTATTAAACCGATTTCTCTCAATTTCTTAACTGCATCAAAAAAATCCGAGATGTGTTTCTTCAAATCATCATCTTCTTGCATACGAGTCAGTACCAGTTTCTTCAACAAGGAGGCCTTTCTAGCAGGACCGCTGGACTGATACATAGATTTCAGTTTTTCCCAAATGGCCTTGGAACTTTCCAAACCATCCAATGCGGCCAATTCACTTGGACTTACCGCTAACAGTATGTCGGCTTCGGCTTTTCTGTCCATTTTCAACCATTCAGCATATTTTGGATCATTTAACTGCGGTTTGGGCAATAATCCCGAAACAAACTCCCATAAGTCATTTTTAATTAATATAGCCCGCATGTGAATTTTCCAAGTATCATAATTATCACCAGTAAGTCGATCAATCTTTATAGATGTAGCCATAATGAAGTTTCTTCAACTCCAGAATCAAAACAATAGCAATGAATAAAAATCTTCGTGACAAAAGTTTAGTAAACAAACGGCGACGGCGAACGTAACTTGAAAGTCCGCGTTACACTAATTGACCTTCACTTAACTACACGCGTTTATAACTTTTAATTACGATGAACTGTTTTGGTTCAAATCACTGCAATTGTTCACTAATATGTCCTGTTTTTCACTCACTGACTGTTCCTGGGCCCATAACCTGAAGGGTATGGGTAAATTAGACACTTTTACAGCAGTAATCTAATTTATTTTATATGTTTCGATTCAACAATGCAATCCGTGCTAGCGGCGCGACACAACAAAGAAACTTACAAATTACATAGTTAGAGGGCACTGCTCGCGCGCTTCGTCATAGCTTAACAATCCCATCTGGACAAGGGCAAAACTTTTTCTTCAGATTTACTGAAATGTGAGGACGACCCTCTTCGCTCTGTTAACCAGGTAAACCGTTACTTTGCGAATGTGGGCAGTACCCTCGCATCCAAGTTCCCGAATTCTTCATCCTAAAGTAGCTGTTCAGACCTTCACGTTACGCCCCAGGTGGCTAGCTCAGCCCCGTTGGAATCGATGGTCATGTACGACGTTGATGACACCAAAATTGAAATCATTATTTTAACCCTCAAAGATGAATGTGCTGTTGGTTATGATGGAATCCCATCCACAATAATTAAGGCCACAAAAGATACAATTATCCCTCTCCTTGTCCACATTTTTAATCTTTCTCTCTCCACTGGTATTTTTCCGGATGCTTTCAAAACTGCCATAGTTCACCCTATATACAAGGGAGGAGACAAGGATCTTGTTGCTAATTACAGGCCTATATCCGTCCTTTCAACTATCTCAAAAATCTTCGAGAAGGTTATCAACGTGAGGCTTGTGAAGTTCTTAGCTAAATTCAACATCCTGGCCGAAAATCAATATGAGTTCAGAGCGGGAAAATCAGCAGAAGACGCTACCCTGGAGCTCACAAGTACAATAGTCGCACACCTTAACAATAAGCAGAAGTCTCTTGGTGTCTTCCTAGACCTCTCGAAGGCGTTCGACAGCGTTTCTGTCCCCAAATTGATTGACAAGCTGGAACAGATTGGCATACGTGGCATTGCCCACGAAATCTTTCGTAGCTACTTAACGGGTCGTAAACAGGTTGTGAAGGTTGGATCATTTGTAAGTGATGAGGAAAATTTGTTTTATGGGGTTCCCCAGGATAGTGTCCTAGGACCAACCCTCTTCCTCATATATGTCAATGAGCTGTGTCAGTCATCTCTTCCGAACACAAAAATTATTACATAATTCGTCGACCGTAGGTTCAATTGGGGTAAGGGACAAAACACCCAAAAGAGCGAAAAATTCTGAACAAAACTGTATACTCGAGTTGAGTATACAGTTTTGTTCAGAATTTTTCGCTCTTTCGAATGGTGTTTATGAAAAAATTCTAGCTCAAGAAAAATGTCCCTTACCCTACTAATTTTTTGGGTCAAAATTTCGAAACAGCCCCATAATAACCATGTATCTGAAAAACTATGCAATATAGCAACTTGAAATGGTGTAATTACCGCCGCCAATCTACTTCGAATAAGGTAAGGGTCTTCCCAATCAACGAATTACCATTCCATGGTTTATGTTTGAAGAAACCATAATAAAACTGACCTTACACTAATGCCTTTGTAATCTCAAAAAATAAATATCACCCATACTTTAAATGTTTTGCACGAGTTTTGACATAGTTGTCCCTTTCCTCAATTTGCATTGTCATACTTTAAGCAGTGTCAACGTTACACCTATTTAAATCGAACTATATTTAAATTCGGTGTCCGTTACATCAATTTGCTCGTGAGAAGTAATGAATATTTAACCCTGTTACCTTTATTTACACACATTTCTAGCTTCATAACACAAGAACATCACTATGACCATCCTTTTCTATCTTACAACGTCTTTCTGTGTGCAAAAGAGAGGATGATACCAATGCGAAAGAAGCGCGCGGACATAAAAAAAAATTGCTATCAGTGCGAGTTCACCTGTCGTTTGGTCGGGATTTTGCACGGTTTTTACAAAAAGAATGTGGTAAAAATGGAAAAACAAACCATTTAAACCGGTTGCCCGGTTGCTTAGTCGCAGACAGAAATTACTACAATTAGTAAATAAGTTAACACAGTAAGTAGATAAATTTTGTTATACTAAAATCATTGTTACAATACATGTTTTAAGCTGTTTGTGGGTTTGCCTATGCCTAATGCTAATTTTGTTCGGTTATTTTACTAGATATCGATTCTTGTATGATAGTAATATAAGAATCAGATATAAGACTATTCAATGTAACCTTATTATTCTCTAATAATGGACAATGATTACTAGGTACTTAAAGGCACCGCTAAATGTTTACATTGATAACACTGTATACAGTTCATATACTAATATTTCACATCAAAAAATGAGGTTGAGGATAAAAACTACCAGCTAAGGTGAAATCGACACCTTCTCCGAAGAATAAAAAGTAAATTTCGCAGTTTCTACCTGTTCGATTTTTAAACGATACAAAAATAAATTAAACTTTGCGTTTATAGGTTCTAGAGAAAACTTGATTGGACGTTTTTTTTTTTGAGAATGAAGTATCAAAATTATAACTAAAACTTAATGTTTGAAAGCGCTCGCGCACCCTTACGTGCGCGCTCGAAACCCTGTTCTTTTTCCAAAATGATTGTACGAGTATACCGTTAAATTTTCGTTCCTGAATACGAACTAAGTTTGAATGGTGAGGGATAAAGGGTAGTTACCAAAATTATTTTAACTCTTACTTGTGTGCTTTGTAGGTCCGAGTCAACAGTAAGCTCTGATTTTCTGAGAGTATAAATGACACAATTGAGGACAGTGATATTGACAACTCTAGAAATGACGAAACTTCATTATCAGTCAGAGAACGAGAGTAAGTAAAATTTAATAAAAAGTAAACATTATCAGCTAATGATACCTATTGATATAACAGTCACTAATACTAGCAATTTTCTAATTTGTTGAAGTCATTTTCAGATTATATTTGTTTGGAAAAACTGAATCCAATGGCTTCAATTCATTAGGCCAATCTCCTGTCCTTTCCCGTCTTCAGCGGCTGAGTTAGGCGTCATGCTCAAACAACTGAGCCATGCCAGCCTCGAGGTCGCACTCAAATTGGACATGATGAAAACGAAGTTAATGACGAATAGCACAAAATGCAAGGTAGACAGGGGGTGTGGAGATAGAACATGTCCATGAGTATGTATATCTCGGCCAAATAGTCTCCTTCCAGGCGAGGCAAGATAAAGAGGTCACTCGACGCACCGAAAACGCCTCGAAGAGCTATTGGTCGATGAAACACTTTATGAAAGGATCACTTTCACTTTCCCTCAAAAGGAAACTCATAGACACGTGCATCCTTCCCAGTCTTCCCACCCTCACCTATGGAGCGCAAACGTGGTCATTAACGAAGCGTCAGAACTCCGCACTCGGGGTCTGCCAGCGAGCCATGGAACGAAGTATACTAGGAGTCAAAATTTCTGACCATGTACGGAACAGTATACTTCGACCCAAGACCCAAATCGCAGACGTTTGCAACACAGTCGCCAAATTAAAATGGAACTGGGCAGGCCACATTTAAAAAAAATTGGCCAAACTGGCAACTGATTGGGTTCCGAACAACAGAATCCGGCGACGCGGTAGGCCCAGAAGGAGATGGCGTGACGAGCTGGACTCTTGTCAAAAGGATTGGGCCCAAATAGCCAAAGACAGAGATAAATAGAAAGAGGGAAGGGAGGCCTTTACCCTGCAGTGGGACAAATCAGGCTCATAATATATATTTTTTTTAATAATCTGACTAACAATGCCTAATAGGCTCTATTATGATTATTTGCAGCTACTCCTATATTTGAATGATTAAGAATTTAAAGTAAGTATAGGTTTTTGTTATAATTTTTTAATAATTTGATTATTTGATCGTAATAAATATATTAGTAGTGTGTTAGTTCTGGAGTGGCGACCGCGAACCAGAAGACGTTGCGTTGGAAGGCCTCCCACTAGGTGGACCGATGACCTAGTGAAGGTTCAGGGATCCGCTGGATGCGAGTCGCACGGGACCGGTCAATGTGGCGACACTTGGGGGAGGCCTATGTCCAACAGTGGACGTCTTTTGGTTGAAATGATGATGATGAAATATATTAAATGATATAAAAATTGTTTTGTTCCAACTAATAGAAATTGGCTATTACAATGTACAAACATTGCATGTAAAGCGCAATACACATTGAGCCCGCCGGGCCGCCGACATATGTCGGCAACTTTTTGTCGGCGGTCTAGTTGGCGGCTTCACTTAATACAAGTCGGAAAATTTGGTCGGCGGCATGTCGGCGGCTTGAGATGAGAAATTTATTTGGCAGTCAGTGATTGCCGCGTGTCGATAAAGGTTGTGTGATTGTGTTATATAATTTTGGTGGTGTATCTTCGATAATTCAGCAAATAGAAATAATCTTAAAAATGGACGATGGCAGTGATCTGTTGATAGCAGCTTGTGGAATGTTTATTGCTGGATCGCTCCAAAGAGAACGAAGCTGTTGGGTTAGACCTAGTTTACTGAGTCGCAATTGTTATAGAAATTATGACAGATTAAGAGATTTGAAAGCAGATGACTTGATTGTACAAAATCCCATACATTTTAAAACATTCATGAAATTAACTAATACCGACTTTGAATATTTATTGAATATTGTTGGGCCGAGAATAGTTAAAAAAGATACAAATTGCAGAATTGCAATTTCGCCACAAGACAGATTAGCAATAACATTAAAATACCTGAGTACGGGCGAATCATTCATTAGCCTTTGTGACGTGTTCAAAGTATCTCCTCAAATTATTTTATACATTATCCCAGAAGTATGCCAAGCTATAATCGATGGCCTTTCGGAGTATGTAAAGGTAACATTAAATGTTTATCTTTTGTAAATAAATCAAAATGTTAATAAATATAAATGTAAATTTTAAATAGATGTATTTTTTTTGTGCTGTTTGATTTAGTTCGAAGTATAATTTAGTTAATGTTGTTATTTTAGATTCCGAGAACTTCAAACGAATGGAAAAACGTTGCAGATCGATATCTGGATAGATGGAATGTTCCTAATTGCCTTGGATCAATGGACGGAAAACACGTAAAAATTCAATGTCCACCAAGAAGTGGAAGTGAATATTTTAACTATAAAACTTATTTCAGTATTGTACTATTTGCATTAGTGGATGCAGATTACAAGTTTTTATACGCTAATGTGGGATGTCAGTGTCGCATTTCAGATGGCGGTGTTTTTAATAACTCTGCGTTATGTAGAATGTTAAATAACAATTCTTTAAATTTGCCGGACAACAAACCTCTACCTGGGAGAAATGTACCAGTGCCATATTTTTTTTTGGGTGATGATGCTTTTGCATTACAAACCCACATTATAAAACCTTACGATGGTAATCACACAAAAAGATCTCCCAAAAGAGTTTTCAATTATCGTATATGTAGAGGACGAAGAGTAGTTGAAAATGTGTTTGGGCAGTTAACCAGCAAATTTAAAATATTCAAGAGACCTATTCAGCTATGTCCACAAAAAACTGCTATTGTGACATTGGCCTGTGTACATTTGTTTAATTATATAAAAAAAATATACAGCGAAACGAATATGATTCTGAAAATAATAACGGAGAAATCATACCAGGTGAATGGCGCACAGTAACTCCTGAAAATGATTGTTTTGTTGCCTTGCCAAGAGAGGTCAATACAAATCGGTGTCCTGAAGATACAAGGAACGAGTTGGTTGAATATTTTCTCTCAGATGTCGGAAGCTTAGAATGGCAGTATGATCAATGATCAATTTAATCAAAATCTAAATTTAAAGATTTAATAAAAAAACATAATAATAGATAATGATAGTTACTTATATTTTAATTTGTGTTTACAATTAGTGACTCTTACTAAATCATAACATTTCAAAAGACAGATTTATTTTGTGATAACTTTTCTCATGCTAAGCTATATTTATTTCAAATAATAACAATATAATAAAGATCTTAAAGAAAGTAAATTATTTTTCATTTAGGGATTTAAAAACGTTCTCTATATCTTGGCTGCTTATACGTTCACTATTAAAACTTTCATCAAGCGCTACTGGTACCGAAGATTCAACTCCAGGAAGTTGCGGATGAGGGCTGTTGATGGGATATAGAGATGAAGGGATTGTATTTGGCTGATTATCAGGATTTGTGGTGGTAGAATGCTTATGATCCGGGCTCGTAATAGAAGAATATACAGACGATGAGCGGTTAGAAGGATATGCATTTGGCTGATCATTTGGAGAACCTGTATAGTACCCTGGATGACTACGGGAGCTAGAGGGTCTTGCGTAATCTTCATACATATCTGTCTGATATCCAATTTATGTTTCAAAAATAATGTTATTAATTCGATGTTTTACTATTGCATTTGTTGATTTATCCATTTTTCTCAGTTTTGCTGCAATATATTCTCCAAAAAGAGTGTCTTCATCTTTTTCTTGTGTTTGATTTTGTCGATCGGAGACAGATTTCATAATATTCAGAGCTTGTGAAATCATTTCATTGTTTAGATTTTTTCTGGGACGTTTAATCGTGTCATCGGCAAATGAATGAGATGAATCATTTTGCTGGGGTTTTACAACACTGCTCTCGTTTGATGTCTCCTGAAATTAAAATATTTTTAATCTGTTGTATTGTGTTACATAGAAAGTAAAGATAATGCATGGTCAGCACTTTTGAACTTGTTTTGTTATGTACAATAAAACATTTTGGATAAAAAACTTAAAAAAAAAAAAATGAAACCGACTTCTAAAAAAACACAAAAAAGTATAAAATAACTTTTCTTTCGGAAGTCGGTGACTTTTTTTTCTTATTTCCTTTGCTTTTTTGTCACCGACTTCCGAAAGAAAAGTTATTTTATACTTTTTTGTGTTTTTTTAGAAGTCGGTTTAATTTTTTTTTTAAGTTTTTTATTTTACCCTTTTTAGTGAGTACAGTCGTGATTTTATATAGATATGCAATAGCAGCAATCCCGGTTAATCTGCTGTTATTATTTGAAGATTTCTCTTGATTTCTCCAAGATCTCATCATCAAAAATTGACATGGTGACAATAGAACGTATTATGTTGCGTAAACAAAGCATAGATATGCGATAGCAGCTATCCCGGTTGATCTGCTGTTATTATTTGAAGATTTCCCTTGATTTCTCCAAGATCTCATCATCAAAAATTGACATGGTGAAAATAGAACGTATTATGTTGCGTAAACAAAGCATAGATATGCGATAGCAGCTATCCCGGTTGATCTGCTGTTATTATTTGAAGAGTTCCCTCGATTTCTCCAAGATCCCATCATCAGATATTCACATGGTGACAATGGGACCACAAGGGAAACACCAGCTTTCGAATAAAAAAAAGAATCATCAAAATCGGTTCACCCAGTCGAAAGTTATGAGGTAACAAACATAAAAAGATAATTACATCATCCACATAGCAGTAATCAAAAAAATGCTCACAAAATAAAAAGTACTGAACCAAATTGGATGAAATTTTTATGGGACCAATTGGAAGGTGTACTCTTTCAATCAAAAGAAGAATTTTCAAAATCGGTCCAGGCGTCTTTGAGAAATCGGGGAACATACATAAAAAAATAAAAAAAAACGGCCAAGTGCGAGTCGGACTCGCGCACGAAGGGTTCCGTACTATTATCTATCTTAATATTTAAATTTTTAAATTTATTTCTTTTTTAATTTAATTTTTTTTTAATTTTTAGTATTTGTTGTTATAGCGGCAACGGAAATATATCATTTGTGAAAATTTCAGCTTTCTAGCTATCACGGTTTATGAGATACAGCCTGGAGACAGACAGACAGACAGACAGACAGATAGACAGACAGACAGCGGAGGCTTAGTAATAGGGTCCCGTTTTACCCTTTGGGTACGGAACCCTAAAAAAGATTACGACGAATTGAGAACCTCCTCCTTTTTTTGAAGTCGGTTAAAAATAATAAATGCATTTTTACTTACAGAATCGATCGTGGCAGTAGGAGTATTCTTGTTTTGCAAAAAACTAAATGATTTATATGCAAACCACTTGCTCTGATAAACACAATCTGTACCGCTACCCGACTTTTTTTTTCTCTCTATAATACTGACTTGTCAAGTTTTTAATTTTTCTTTCTATTTCTGATACATTTGTATTCAGAATCAGAATCAGAATCAGAATTATTTATTTGTGAAACATAGGTAAAGAACATATATACATTAATCATACATGTCAGGGTCTTAAATAGATAAGTGTTGCACTATGCTTTGTCATTGTTGACATACAAATATTAAAGTCAGGTTCGTCAAAGTTAACAAAATTTTACGTTAACAAAATACATTAAAATAATCAATTTAATAATGTCCACTACAAGAAAGAAAAACAAAAAAAAAAAAAAACACACACAAGAAGATCATAACAAAAGAATATGCGAGAAAGTATTCGTTCGTTACATTAATAATATGAATTAATAAAATTACAGAATTTAATCAAATAGTCATCCAAAATTAAAATAGTCATCCAAGTCAACATTAATAATATAAATTTATAAAATTACAGAATTTAATCAAATAGTATTATCATTAAAATAGTCATCCAGGGTTTAATAACATTTCTCAACTAATAACTTGTGAAGACACCTTTTGAATTTCTTTAATGGCATACATTTTATAGCATCAGGTATTTTATTAAAAATTTTGGTGCAACACCAAAGAAGCTCTTTTTCATTAACGCAGTATTACATTTCAACGTACATAGTTGATTTTCATATTGACTCCGAATGGGGGTCTTCTTAACTGTTGAAAATTTTGTAAATAAATGTGGATTTGATTTTATATATGTAAGCATACAAATAAGCAATATTAAATATAATATAAGATGATTAAATAAATTTTAAATAAATAAATAGCATTGTAATAAAATAATAATCTAAGTAAACAAATAAGCGATATTAAATATAAAATAATTAAACAAATTATAAATGAATAAATAAAATTTTAATATAAAAATTAAATGAATAGGAATATAAAATACAATATAATATATCTCAAGCATAAGACAATTTAAATATAGCGCTCTTCCTCTCTCTTACTTATTTAAAAATTTGCTGTGCCCGACAGGGTCCATGATTGTTTCTATTTTTATTTTACCACCTATATGTGTACATCATGGATTGCAATAAACGATTTGATTTGATTTGATTTGATTATAAATAATGCAGTTTCTAATATATATATAGCTGGTAATGTTAATATTTTTAATTTCTTAAAGTAGGGAACGCAACTATCTGTTGACTTTAAATTACACATGGATCTTGCACACCTTCTTTGCATCCTGAATACCAGTTCCCTATTAGTTGATTGCCCCCAGAAAACAACACCATAACGGAGATTAGAGGCTACAAGTCCATGATAGGCTGTTAACAGTGTTTCAGAATTAACTCTCTTAGATAATTGAAACAATAGATACGCAGATTTACTCAGTCGTTTACAAACCACTTCCAGGTGAGGTTTCCAAGTCAACTTATGGTCTACAGTTATGCCTAAGAATTTTGCACTCGTAACTTCTTCTATTTTACACTCATCGTAGGTAATATTAAGGGGTGGATTCTCACGTCGTTGATGAAACTGTACAATTTTAGTCTTACTCAAATTGATCACAAGATTATTATTATTTAGCCAATTAATGATGTTATTTAGCAAGTTATTGATCTCATTTCGATATTCGTTTGGATCAGTGCAATCTATGATAGCTGTACTGTCATCTGCAAAAAGTACCATTTTGTTTCTCAAATTTCTTGGGAGATCATTGATATATATCAATAAAAGTGGGGGCCCGAGTACAGTGCCCTGAGGCACACCATACCTCACGGATCTCGCTTCAGAGACATATGTAGTTTCTAATTTGCTTATAGGACAAATTCTGGAAATCTCAGTACACTGTGTCCTATCACTTAGGTATGATTCTAGGAGTTTATGAATGTTTCCCCAAATGCCGTACCCGTGTAACTTTTGCAGCAAGATCTGATGATCTACGAAGTCAAAAGCTTTTGACATATCCGTGAAGATCGAGCACACGGGATTTTTTTTTATCCACAGATGTCATTATACTTGACAGCAGGTCAAATAGTGCCATATTAATATTAGTATTTTTCCTAAATCCTTTTTGTTCATTGCAAAATAACTGAAACTTCTCGAAATACGTGTAAATGGAATTATATATTATTTTTTCAATAACTTTTGCAAAGACTGGTATTTTTGCAATAGGCCTGTAATTTTTTACATGTCTTGTCATTATTTTTGTAAATGGGTTTAATAATTGCCTTTTTGAGACTAGTAGGGAATATACCATCAGAAATGCAAAGATTAATTATGTGCGATAACGGTGTCGCTATGACCTCCTTAACATCTTTTATTACTCTAGTTGAAATACCGTCGTATCCTACTGTACTAGTATTTTTTAAGCTACTTATCACTTTTATAATGTCAGTGTCTGAAACTGGTAGCATAAATAGAGACTGCGAAGTTGAGTTCTCAATAACATTTCTACACGAATTTGTTAACGGGGTATTATTAAGGTTTGTTTTTGAATTATTTTCTATAATCTCAATAAAATATTTGTTGAATTCATTCGCAATGTCAAGGGGATGTGTAAGAGTTGATTTATCATTTTGTATGGTCAATATTGGTTCTTGCGGCAGACATACTTTGGATTTGTTAATAACTTGCCAAGCAGCTTTTGATTTATTTTGAGACGTCTTTATGAAGTGGTTGTTTTGGGTCTTCTGGGTTAGATTTACTATTCTTCTATAATGCTTGGAATATTTTTTAAAAGCAAGTCTATTTTTTGTGTTCGGATTATGCCTATATGTCCAAAGTAGCTGCCTCTGTTTTCTGCTACATATTTTTATCCCGTTCGAAATCCATTTGGTTTTTTTACAAGTATAAATGGTTACTATTTTTTCTGGGAAACACAATTTGTATAGCAATATAAAGTCATCTATAAAATTTTCGTAGGATTCATTTGCGTCTTTAGCTTCGTATACTCGTCGAAAAGTTAGGTTTTTTAGATGATTTTTAAATTTCATTAAGTTATCTACTGATATTTCCTGTTTAATTGTTTTCCAATATTGAATCATACAGGTTTTTTTAATGGGAACTTGCAGTAGTTGTGATGTATGGTCAGATAGAAGTAAATCTATTATCTTAGCTTTACAACCTTTACGGTAAGAATGTGCAAAATTATCTAAGCAAGAGTTACTAGCCAATCTGGTTGGTTTATCAAGTTCTAATTTGAGATTATATTGCAAGAGAAAGTTTTCAAATTCTATTGTGATTTTATTTCTCTTTAACACATCAATATTAAAGTCTCCGGTTAAAATAATTTTTTTATTTGTAGGTACGCAAAGTCTTCTCAATATATTGTCCAGTTTTTCATAAAATACATTATAATTATATTTTGGAATCCTGTAAATGCATATTACAATAATATTATAAGATGTCAGTTCAATACCGCAACATTCGAAAACACCTGAGACCGACTGTTTTGCAATATCTGTCAATTCTCTAAATTGCAGCCCTGCTCTTACAAAAATGCAAGTTCCCCCACGTTTGACACTTCTGGTAAAAAAGGCAGCTGGGCAGAAATTAGGTATACGCAACATACATTCATAGCCCGTCTCTATAAAATGCTCTGTTATACAGATGATTAGAAAGCTCGTCTAGTTTAACTACTAACAAATCTGATTTATCCATAAGCCCTGCTATGTTCTGATGGAGAATGGTAAGGTGGTAGTTATAGAAAAAACTGATTGTCTATTGTTTTTGTTAGTGTAAGGGGTTCAGTTTTATCTTCTTGAGAGCAACCAACCTGTGAGTGTATATGGTCTTTGGTATTTACAATATCTAGGTCTAAGATTAAATCATGCAAGTCTGACAGAACTTTCATAAAGCCTTTGTTATTCAGGTGTGCATGCCGTTGGTTATACGTATCCCACGTGTATGGAAGATTAAGATTTGAATCTAGTATAAATGCATAACTGTAAGTCTCAACATCCATGTAAATTAGATTATTGAAAGTATCAACTCTGCTGTTAAACATTATATTTGTATTGTCCATAAATTTAAAAGTTGGCAGACATATTATGAAGTTAGTATGATTAAGTGGTGATAGTTTATCTCTAATATAAGTAACAAACTCAATATAATTATGCGTTTTTGTAAAGTCGTCTTCACCAATAAATATAATACAATAATCTAATCGAGAGAAGTTACGTACTTTTAGATCAATGTCCTTTAACAAATATTTCACTCCGCATCTGGGAGTACGGTAATGACACATATTAAAGTTCCCTAAATTAGTTCTTTCACTCAATGTTTGTATTCTGTTGGATGTTTCACTACTCAAAATACAAATGTTATTCTTCACAGGTGGAGGTGATGCAACATGAGATTTCGCGCTAATGATATTATTCAATGAGGCGACACCTTGAGTACATCCAGCGTCAATGTTAACTTCATGTCCGCTTGGCGCTCTTGTCAAACTTTCCGATGTCTGCGTCTGTTTTGTTTTTGTATAAGGAGTATGAATGTTCTTCTTTGGTATTTGAACTCTGGATTTAAGTGGACTACTGACAATTACTTTGTATGTTTTATTTTTTTCCAATAGGTCGTCATTACTTTGCTTCAACTTACTATTTTCTAGCGATAATATTTCAATTTCCCTATGCGCACTTAGCAATTGATTTTTTAGTTCTTCTATCTCTTTCTTATAAATAGTAATTCGGTTACCATCCTCGTCCTCAGATATATCTGGCATAGAATTTGAGGTACAATCCATCGTTTGCGAAATTATGTCGCTGTCATCCTTATCTGGTTCCGATTGGGTGCGTTGTCTTCGATGAGTTATATTTCCAAAGAAGTTCATTCTTTTAAGTCAAATTATTTTGCTTAAATTGTACCTAATTTAAATTTTAAGTAATTCCAAAAATACACATAAGTGAATAATTTTTATTTTCTACCAAAAGACTTAATTTTCTTATTCTGGTATCACAAGTTTTATTAGCAACACTGGTTAGTGTGTCAATTTCATTTCCGCTCCTTGACACTAGATGGCGCTGTTTGCCATTAAGTATTATTTATTCGTAGTAGCAACTCTAATGTTAATGTCAATTTTTAAAACGTCAATGTCAATATTTGTTTCGCTACTCACTACTAGGGGCGCCACTTATGGTACAAAGTTCACTTTTTGAAACAAAACATTGTGCTTAACCGTTTTATTATTTTATATACATTTGCTAGTAATTAACTCGCCACTTATTATATTTTTAAATGTTCTAATGATGAGAGTACCTTTGTATAGGTCCAATGTACTTGTTTTTGTCCGTGATTAGCACTTTTTTGAAGCACAATAACGTTCAAAAGTCCAAGTATTAAACACAATGTTTTTATTGCATGTCTTGGTTTATAGAAGTCACCAACAATTTCACTTATGTAGTTCGATACGTCTGTTAAGATCGGCTACAATACACATCATTTATACTATAATTTGCTATTTATTTTGAGTTTTTAAATACTATGTATTAAAATGGTTTGCTATTTCATTCAATGAGTCGAAACGCTTTGGTCGTCTTTTATGATCTGGGTGTTTTGGATTCCACAATACCTCCTTCTCATGTTAAAGATTAATTAACGTTAGACATTTTTCGTCGTCCCACTCCATGTCGTAAAAAAAAACATACAAGCACGTCACTACAGGTCGAGCGTCGCCGGGCAACTGAGCGCAGGCGTACTCAAGCCGCCAACATGTCGGCGGGCAACACGCGCGGGCGCATGTTGCCGACATGATTTTTTTCATACAGGCCGCCGGGTTGTGTCGCCGGGCTCAGTGTGTATTGCGCTTAAGCGCCACACAAGAAAACACACACACGGTTCTAATACATTTTCATGTCTCTTAAATGATTTTTATAACGATTTCCAAATTTAAGATATCCGTACGTCAAAAGTGTGTACATAATTTTCTATCAACAATCTCTTTACACTGTATTTTCTTTCATACATTTTTTCAACAAGTCTTTTACATTATTTTTTCTTTAATAGATTCGATCCAACGCAGGTCAATTTAACGTAAAGGACGGGACTACAAGATATTTGGTCAGTAAGGGACATTACTAACAAAATACTTTGGTGTAAGGGACGTCTATTTTCTTAAATAGCTAATTTATTTAAATAAATATTATACAGGTAGACAGAGCACTAAAATATAAGATTATGTGTAAAATTAGAAAAAAAACTTTGTCGGCCTCTCCTGAAAAATCGTATTTTGTCCCTTACCCCAATTGAACCTACGGTCGACGTATGCGGATGACACAGCTCTCATAACTCATGGCAAGGACTGGTCTGAGACTCGATGTGGTTAACCTCGAATCTGCTCACGCTCAACATCTCCAAGACCAAGTTCATCCCCTTCACCCCGAGTGTCCTTACCCAACCACCTTCGTCGTTTGAAATCAGGAGCCATGTGTGTGCTAGCTCAGTGGCCAACACCTGTACCTGTGCTCGGATAGAACGGTCCGATAGTATAAAATACCTCGGTGTTATATTGGACAATCTTTTGACATGGAAAAAACAGATTAACTCAGTTGTGATTCGAGTCAGAAGATTGATTTACATATTCAAAAAACTACGAGCGGCTGCTGATTTCCGGTGCCTTAAAATGGTCTACTTCGCCCTTGCTCAATCAGTCCTCAGTTACTGCATTACCACGTGGGGGGGGGGGGGACGCACAAGACTACCATGCTGCGGCTAGAGAGGGCACAGAGAGCAGTTCTGAAAGTACTCGCAAAGAAACCAATTAGATTTCCCACTTCTGAGCTATACTCTATTTGCGAGGTCCTCTCAGTAAGGCAGTTGTTCGTGCTGCAAACAGTTCTTAGGAAACACCTACTTCTCCCTTACGACCCTCAGTCTCTTACAAAGAACCGTCGTGCCGACAGTGTCTGTCAGACTGAACACTGTAGGTTAGCGTTGGTCAGTCGCCACTTCACTCACACCAGCTCTAAACTCTATAATATCTTAAATAAGAATATTAAAATATACCCCATGACTAGGAATGTACTGAAGAGAAAAGTGACCAACTGGCTTAAGTGCCTGTCCTATGATGAGACTGAGCAACTTATGGTGTCATAAACGCGGTACACACTCACACACACCCCATCCCCACCTCCACTCTACATATACACAGCACAGTAACCACACAGTGTTAATTATCATATATTTGAATTGGGCGTTGATAGCTGCGCCACAGTATTTTACTTTTGTAGCTATCTTCGTTTTACATGTGTAACCTGTGTAACTTAAGTTGTTCCAAATAAAACTTTATTATTATTATTATTACTTTGTGTGACTGGCTAGACAGACTATGGAAACAAATGCCGTGATTTTGATGTTAACGTCTTATAATAATAAGATGATTCAGCTAGACTGAAAATTTGTAACAAGTAAAGTTTTAGACTTTCTCTTGGTTAAGTCAGAATGACCGAACGGTGTCCTGCGATGGTAATCTTTGGTATTGCAGGTTTACGCACGAGGACGTGTGTCATGCAGGATGGCCGTGTCGGATCCTGATGAGTATGTACTTTAAATTAAACACAAACGCTTTAGGTTAGGCGTTGTGCTGACTCTAGAGGTATGGTGTCGGATACGGACCATAGTCCCATGGAACGACAGTAATCGTGCGGGCGTGGTCGCGACACATACTGGTCTAGAAACTGCTCTGTGTATCCTTTTAAGTACAGAGTATTTAGTTAGTACAGTAGTGTTAGTTATTGACTCTGTAACAATGAACCGTGTACAAGTTAAAGGAGCGATTTCTATAGTTTACCCGTATCCCAATCTGTGCACCACAACTGTTTGACACTATGAATGTCACTTAGTATGTCCTGGCCAGGGCCCTATGTACCAGGATGCGAGAAGATATATAGATTCATTAATTAATAATTAATTAATTATTAAATCTAACATAGAAATCGCGTAGGAGGTTACCAACTAAATTTAAAAAAATAATATCTTTTGCGTCTATTGGTTGATTTTGATGAAATAAACGCTAAATAATACCCACAACAATGCTTCTTATTTGTTATATTTCGATTTTGAATACAATGAGGGGTTAGTACGTGATGCGCGTGTTAAGAAATGGTTGTGATACTACATGAATATGTTATGACAGAGAATGGAGTAGGAGGAACGCTAATCCCAAATATCGACGCCATCCGCCATTCCGCCATATTGTCTTCGCGTGACATGATTCTTTTGTTGGTAGATAGGTAGTTGGGTAGTTTAAATCACACACAATACTTGACTCAAACTTCAAATGTTTATTTCTATTAAACCATTTACAAGTTGAGCCACCCGTTCGCAAACATGATTGTTCATAAGGAGAAGAACGGGCTAAGAAACTCCTTACACACTCTTTTAATTCGTGTTACAGTTCTCATTTACACAACGTAATATTGATCACTTCAAAAACCACTTTCAGTTACATACTTCAATTGTTTTCTAATCGCGAGCTAACTAACTCGACTTCTCGTTGTACCTACGCGTTCTCTCTCTGTCTGGGCGGAAGTGCCACACACCCAGTACAGTAATTTATTACATAGTAAGTTCATTAAAACTTACAAACAATACTAGAATACTTCACAATTAATTACTCTAATAATTAAACAATGCCAATATTCATAAATGCAAAGGCGTTATTGAATTAAAACTAATTAGTGGCTTCATTACTTTTTACAACAACGGGATCTTGCTTAAAACCATTTCTGGCAGATCGAAGGATTTAATACAAACAGATCTTTCACTAATACATTGCTCTGTAAAATAATCTTGTTACTTTTCAGTTTGTAATTAGTTACAGAAACTGATTTAGTTGTAGTTTCAAATTAATTATAAATTGAGTTATTGATAATTAAAATCGTATTCGGCGCCATCTTCCACAATATTGTGGAATGTTGCCTCAAAACAAATCTAAGTGTTAAATGAGCATTGTTAAAATCCCAATGGTCAAATATTTGCTTATCTTAATTTTAACTATAGGTCTAGCTAAAGACTTTCGTTTAATAAATTAATCTTCAGAAGATCTAGTCACGAACTATCTCAGTACTAGTTAATACAGAGACCATTAGATGGCGCTTATCTCTTCTGTCAATCGATACAGATCATTGTAATAATTGTACTTGCAACCCACAGATGGCAGGATCAATATTATGATAGATGAGACATTATAAGTTGGTTATTAATTAGATTAACTAATATTCTTAGCAGATAGACACTCTTGCGGCGACATATATGTAGGATCAAGAGTGCCGAGAGGTATTTCGTCAGGGTTTGGAGTTCCCATTATATTGGGATAAACAAGACTGTATAAGCATATAAGATTATTATTGAGGATTTTCAAAATAAACCACAAATTGTTTCTCTGAAAATACAAAGCTTTGTTTTATTTAACACATTCTTACAATATTACAACAGTAATCGTTTATCTATGATAATTACTCAATAATCTAACCTGAAAATACAAAGAAACGACATTTAAAGTTCACTAATATCGCCTCCTCAATTATATCCTTTTATTTTGTCTCTCCACACGTTTTCTTAAAACAATAAATCACACCGAATATTTTGACCATCATCCGCCATTCAATTCCACAGACAACTTATAAAGGCGCGAGGCGCGGCAAATTCGAATTAATAAAATGTCATTTCATTACAAGCAATTAAAAAAATTACAGAGTTTATTACAGTAGGTACTAATTAACACAATAAAATAATGATACACAATGGAAAATTATACACAATGGAAAATGATACACAATAAAGAATGGTAATTAATAAAAAGATAAAGCAGGTAAAAAGGTAACAATACAGAGGGGCGAACAACCCTTTCAGGTCACAGATCATACAGTGGCCAAGCCACCCAATTGCAAAGTGTATTGCTCGCTATCAGCAAGGTAAATACAGCTATGCGAATATACAGCAGCGCTGTACCAAGTAAACCGACAGTTTTGTCGGGAGCAGGGGAGCTCTTAATTGAGTCGAATCCGTAACCGACTGACGAGCCGGTCACGGGGTGGCCCGTTCGGGCTCCTCTAGTGACGGGGCGGGCGCAGACGGCGGCTCCGATGCTGCGCGTAAGGCCGGGCTTGCGAAGGAGGTGGAGGCGGCGCTGAGGGCTGTCTCCTACAAGCAAAAGCCCTCCACTAGGCAAAGGGCTATACCCGCAGCGGTCGCCTCCATCATGGTGGCAGCGGAGGCCAGATATGCGGGGCCCCCGCCAGACGACGTGGCCAAACTGCGGGCGGAGGTCGCTCGACTGACGGCCGCCACGGAGCTTCTCCAAGAGGAGAATAGGAAGCTCCGAGCAGACCTGGCCGGTCTGCGCGAGTCCGACTCTCGCGAGGCGCGCCAAAATGAGGGCCAGCACCGACCAAGCCAGCCCGTGCCGGTGGAGAACCAGGTCCTGAACCTGGTTCGGCAGGAGCTGGCTGCCTTCCAGGCGCGGTTCTCCGTCCTGGAGGTCATTGTCCTGCGCCCCTCCCTGGCGGCAAACAAGGCGCCCCCGGGCCCGAGGGTGGCCACGTACGCGGCTGCTGCGGCCTCCGAACAGGGGCCGTCCAGCCAGCCCTCCGGTAGGGTAACGTCGGCCACCGAAAAGCCGGCTCCGGTTGGGAAGGCGGCGGCCCTGAGGCTGGGCAAGGCGGCGGCCTTGAAGCAGGGCAAGGCGGCGGCCCAGAAGAAAGGCAAGGCGGCGAATGTGCCAGCGCCTGCCGCGAGACGGTCGCCACCGCCGCCCCCCCCAGCCGCGAGACAGCCGCAATCGCCGCCCCCCCCCGCCCCGCAGCTGTAGTAATCACACTACAGCCGGACGCGGAAAAGAAGGGCGTGACTTACCGCAACGTGCTCGCCAAGGCGAAGGCGACGGTGGATCTCGGGGAGCTCGGGATTACCGGGGGCCTCAGGCTTAGAGTCACCGCAACAGGGGCTCGAGTGCTGGAGATCCCCGGTGAAACCCGTGGCTCGTCCGTTGATGCTCTGGCTGAAAAGCTTAGAGCGTCCCTAAATGCTGACGAGGCCCGAGTGTCCAGGCCCGTCAAATGCGCAGACCTGCGCATCCTGGGTCTGGACGACTCGGTGACCAAGAAGGAGGTGGTGGCCGCCGTCATCAGGACCGGTGGGTGCCCTGCCGAGCAGGTCAAGGCAGGCACCTTACGTCCCCCACCGAGGGTGTCTCCACGTTGTCGTCGTGGTGGGGCTTGAGTGTCTCAATGATCTTGGAGATTCCCATTCCAAGTGAGAGATCAGACTAAGAGAGACACACACACGCCGGGGTCGCTCAGACTTCTTCGAGGGGTGCCCTGTGCACGATTCACGCTCCGAGTCATCGGAGTGTGAATATGGGGAGGGATCACACGGCGTGCGATGACTCACGGAGCGGGTCTATTGTATGCTGTGTGATTCGCGATTCACTCCTCGAGTTCCTCGGGGAGTGGATCAGGGCTGGGATATTTCGTCGTGTACCGTGCGATGGCTCACGGAGCGGGCTATCGGACGGTACGTGATTGGTGATTCACTCCTCGATGTCGTCGGGGAGTGCATCGGGGTCGGGGATCTTCCCTTGCATGCCACGCGACGGGACATCGTTGCGGGGCATGTTCTGGGATGTGACATTCGTCGCCCTCTGGTACGCGTCTGCCCATCAGACGTGACCGTGAGGGTGATGTAACGGTCATCAAAAAAAAAAAGGGGGGGGGGGAAGATTAGCAGTAGGGAGAGAGGGACCACACCCTTCAAAGGAAAAACAAAACCAAAGAAATGAAAAAAACGATTATTAAAATTATACCCCAGGGCGGTACCAGCTGCACAGCAGCTGGAGAATCCGCAACGATCCGTTCGGGATCGTCAAGCCCCCCGTATTCTGGGGAGGGCACTAGTCGTTTACCGCTTGCCGATAGCAACCAGAGCCGAGGAGGCTCCTCGAGATCGAGGTCTTTTGAAGACCTCATCTCTTTTAATTTTAAAAATACCGACCGAGGACGGGTCGAGCGCCACGCAGCGGACGCAGTGTCAGAGTCTGGCGCTGCGTCATTAAGGACGGCAGCAGGGACTCCAATGGAACCACGCGTGGTGCTTGAGAGTCACACTGCAAGCAGTTGCGGCTGCTCCCTCCAAGTTTTGGGGGAAGCGGGCGCGTGCATGTGAGTCGGACGCGGGTTCGGCAGGTTTGTCTTCTAGCTAGGAGAACCTGCCAGCCCCCAAGGTGCCGACAACCAAGAGGGGCAGAGGACGCTGGCTACCTTCTTTTATGGCAGCGTCACGCGACGCCCGGGGCCGTTTCCTAAAGCCCACCGATACGCCGATAGCCAGCGGAGTGAGCGACTCCGACGGTGCCATGCAGGTGGAGCAAGGTGGTGCCGAGGCCTCCATCGCTTTGCTGAGCACTAAGGCGGAGCTCAATGCCGCGAAGAGAGAGGGCCGCAAGGCCATCGCGACCGACGAGGTCGCTGAGTTGGCTCGACGGGCAAGGGAGAGGCGGACGCAGACCGCCGCAGCTCCTGAGGGCTTGACGGCAGAGGCCCTTAGCCACCAAGTTTTGGACGGCGTGGACGTCGTCCTGAAGGTAGCCACGAAATCTGGCAACCTGAAGGGGACGTTCACGCGGGCCCTGAAAGAGGCGGCGGACGGGATCAAGGAGGCGGTGGACGTCCTCCTTGACCGCACGGTCTCGGAGGAGACGGTGAAGCTCCGAGAGGAAAATCGCCGTCTCCAAACGAGGATGGAGGAGCTCCAGCGGGAGGTCAGTGCTCTGAGGGCAGACTTCAGCCGGCAGCAGGGTGCGACGACTGCGGACAGTCGTGCTCTGCCACAGAATTGGGCGGAAGACTTGACGGCCCGCACTATCGCGGTTCTGCGCAGACCGCAGAAAGCCATGGCCGTCAGGGTTTGTGACGAGGCGGTTTGTGTACTGGCCGGATCCCCGCCGTGGGACCTGGAGGCGAAGACCCTCGCGACACTGCACCAGTGGCGCGAGGAGGCCAATCATCGGGGCGAGAGGCTGGTGCAGCGACAGATAACGCTGTACCGGTCTCAGCTCCGACGGGTCATGGTGGCGGAATGGCGGGGGAGGCTAGTGCTCCCTACCGCCGGCCTCGACACAGTCGAGGCGATCCGGCCAGTACTCGACGACTGGCTCAGGAGGAAGCACGGCTCCCTGACGTTTTGGGCGACGCAGGTGCTCTCGGGGCACGGCTGCTTCGGGAAGTACCTGTGTCGCATAAGCAGGGAGCCGGACGCCCGGTGCCATCACTGCGTCCACTGTCTAGAGGACACGGCGCGACATACGCTGGCCCAGTGCGCCGCGTGGGATGAACCGCGCCGTGCGCTCGTTACGGAGGTCGGAGGAGACCTGTCGCTGCCGACTGTCGTTCGCTCGATGGTCGGCAGCGCAGCGTCCTGGGATGCGGTGATGTCCTTCTGCGAAACAGTCATGTCGCAGAAGGAGGCTGCGGAAAGGGAGAGGGAGATGACGAGCTCCCGCCCATCCCGCAGCAGACGCACCGGGCGTCGGCAGAGGGCGGACAACGCCCTCTTCCGGCCCCCCAAACAGGTCCAGGGGATCACACTGGACTCGAGACGGCGGCGCGTAGTGTTCCACGCGCGCCTCTCTGAGATGTAACGGGGGGAGTTTGACACCTCACTCCCCCCCGGGACGAGGCCCGCAGGTGAAGCGGGCCGGCACTAGTCCGGAGCAGCGGAAGTCGCATCTGATCCCGTTGCCCCCCGACGCAAGTGTGCGAGGGAACACCGGGGTGGTTTTTAGTCAGTTTGAGTCTGACAGACCCCTCCGCCCGACACAGGGCGGAGGACTTCCGTGAGGATTTTCCACCCCGACAAAAAAAAAAAAAAAAAGGCACCTTACGTCCGGACTGTCGGGCACGCGAACCGTAACGGTAAGCTGCCCTGTGACGGCGGCGAAAGCCATTGTGGAGGGCCGAAGGCTCTTGGTGGGCTGGGTGTCGGCGCAGGTGAAGCTGCTGGAACCCAGACCTCCGAGGTGCTTCCGCAGCCATGTGGCGCACCACGTGTCGGTCCGGTGCACCTCGGAGGTAGACCGCAGTGACCAGTGCTTCCGCTGCAGCCAGCCCGGTCACAAGGCCGCGGCTTGCTCCGCCGAACCGCACTGCGCCTCATGTGCGGCGGCTGGCAAGCCGGCCGATCACCGGGCAGGGAGCAAGGCCTGCGGTACACCTGCCAAGGCCAGGGGCAAGGGAATGCCCTCCACCACCACCACCGCCAAAACCCCCACCGTCGCCACCACCACAGCCGCCGCCACTGTCGCCGCCGCTGCCGCCACTGCTGCAACTTCCGCAGCGGGGCCCTTGCAGGGGGCCCGGGAGGGGGCTGAAATGGAGTGCCAGTAACGGCCCCATTACGCCTTCTCCAGGCGAACATCAACCACTGCGCCTGCGCTCAGGATCTGTTGCTCCAGAGCATGGCGCAGTGGTCGATTAACTTCGCCGTGGTCGCTGAGCCGTACTTTGTCCCGCCCAGGGATGACTGGGTGGAGGACCTTAGCGGCTCAGTGACCATAATTGCGTCGGCCGCCGCCGGTACCCCGACCCTTGAGAGTGTCAGGAAGGGTCAGGGGTGCGTAGCAGCACGGTTCGGGGAGATCGTAGTAGTGGGAGTCTACTTCTCCCCGAGCCGAACTCTCGCCGAGTTCCACAACTCCCTCACGGAGTTGAGTGTCGTCATCGGAAGCCATTCCCTCCCCGTGCTTGTGCTCGGGGACTTCAATGCCAAGAACTTGGCTTGGGGTTCTCGTTACACGGACGCGCGGGGTAAGATGGTGGAGGACTGGGCTCTGGAGACAGGCCTGGTCGTCCTAAATCGGGGTTCTGTCCCCACGTGCGTGCGGATGCGGGGCGAGTCGGTGGTGGAAATCTCGTTCGCTAGCCCCGCTCTGTCGCCGCGTGTTGTTGACTGGCGAGTCATGGAGGGGGTGGAGACCTATTCCGACCACCCGTACATCCGGTTCGACGTCTCCACCCAGACCTCAAAGCGCGCCGGTCCTACAGGCCCCGAGTGGTCCGCGATGGGCTCTGAGGCAACTGGACCGGGAGCTCCTCCTGGAAGCCTCGATCGTGCAGGCCTGGGTGTCATCACCGGTCAGGCCTGCCGACATCAATAACGAGGCGGGTTGGTTCCAGGAGGCCATGTACGGGATTTGCGACGTGGCAATGCCCCGAGTTCGGCCAGGAAGCGCCCGGCGTCAGGTGTACTGGTGGTCGCGAGAGCTGACGTCTCTGCGCGAGGCGTGCGTTGCCGCGCGACACCTGTACGCCAGGCATAGCAGGCTACGCATCCACCCTCCGGATGTGGCAGCCATTGAGGCGGAGCTGTACGAGGGGTACAGAGCGGCGAAGCCCGCCCTCCAAGAGGCTGTTCGGCGGGCCAAGAATCTGGAACGCGAGAAGATGCTGGAGTCTCTGAATGGAGATCCATGGGGGCGCCCTTACATAGATGGTGTGGGACAAACTCCGCACCCGGGCAACCCCGCTGACGCAGAGTCTCCGACCTGAGCTTGTGGATGACGTGGTGAGCGCTCTGTTCCCTTCGCGAGGGGAGCATCCTCCCCCGCCTATGGCTCCGCCGCCGCGTGCGGTGCCGGAAGCGGACCACACCGATGACGACGACGACATTCCGGAGGTGACTGGGGTAGACCTGAGAGTGGCGGTACGCAGGCTGAAAGCCAGAAATACCGCCCCGGCACCCGATGGCTTGCCTGGCAAAGCCTGGGTCCTGGCCTCTGAGGCTCTCGGGCCCCGACTGGAAGGGCTCCTAAGCGCATGCTTGGAGAGAGGCCAGTTTCCGCTTCGTTGGAAGACGGGGAAGCTGGTCCTCATCCGAAAGCCAGGGCGCCCTGCGGACTCTCCGTCCGCATACCGGCCTATCGTGTTGCTCGACGAGGTGGGCAAGCTCTTTGAAAGAGTCATTGCCAACCGCCTCGCCGGGCAACTTGTGGGGATGGGGCCGGATCTTGCGGAACACCAGTTTGGTTTTCACAAGGGGCGCTCCACGGTGGACGCCATCATGCGCGTGAGAGCCCTCACGACGGGGGACGCGGTGTCCCGGGGCGGGGTCGTCTTGGTGGTGTCTCTTGACATCGCCAACGCCGTCAACTCCATGCCCTGGAGCTGCATTAGGGAGGCACTCCGGTATCACCGGATGCCGACCTACCTTCGTCGTGTGGTCGGGGACTACCTGATGGATAGGGCCGTCATCTACCCCGGTCGGAGCGGAGAATGGAACCGGCGAGAGATGTCGTGCGGTGTTCCACAGGGATCGGTTCTGGGACCGGCCTTGTGGAACATCGGTTAAGACTGGGTGCTGCGCGCCGACCTCCTTAGCGGCGTCAGCGTAGTTTGCTACGCTCACGACACGCTGGCACTGGCACAAGGGAGGTCGCACGAGGCGGCAGCCGAAAACATGACACGCGGGGTTGCGATAGTCGTGGAGAGGATTTGGGTCTCGAGGTGGCATTGCACAAGTCCGAGGCCATGTGTTTTCATGGGCTTCGAAATGCGCCACCGTCGGGATCCCTACTGACGGCGTCGGGTCGACGTTGAAGTACCTAGGACTCGTCCTCGACAGCCGGTGGAACTTCGTGGAGCATTTTCGACGTTTGGCTCCAAAACTGGAACGGACAGGGGCTGCCTTTAAGCGGCTCTTGCCCAACCTGAGGGGTCCAATCGCCTCCTGCCGGAGGCTCTACGCGGGGGTCTTGCGGTCCATGGCCCTTTATGGGGCCCCGGTGTGGGCGCGTTCTTTGAGGCGGCGAGCCGCCTACTACGTGAACGCGCCCCAAAAGGTGATAGCCATAAGGCTAATCCGCGGGTACCGCACGATCTCCGGTGAAGCGGCTAGCCTCCTTGCCAGATTATCACCATGGGATCTGGAGGCGATAGTCCTTGCGCGCCTGCACGAATGGCGCGCGGAGGCACTAAGTCGGTTGGAAACTCCGCTGCCGCGGCAAATTGCCGTTCAGCGGACAGAGCTCCGGCGTGATCTCATGGCGACATGGAGAGAGTGACTGTCGCAACCCCGTGCAGGGCACGCCACCGTAGTGGCGATAAGTCCCCTCTTTGAGGAGTGGCTAGAGAGGCGCCACGGCGCCCTCACCTACCGCCTGACGCAGGTCCTCACTGGACACGGTTGTTTCGGGAGGTTCCTGCACCGGATCGGGCGGGAGGAAACGCCTGGGTGTTTCAATTGTGAGGATCGTCCGGAGGACACGGTGGAACATACCGTGGAGGTCGGCCCCGCTTGGGCGGAGCACCGTCGTGTCCTCGTAGCGGTGATTGGCGGTGGCGATCTCTCGCGTCCGGCCCTGGTTCAAGCCATGGTCCGGAGCGAGAGGGGAATGGGAAGCCGTCACCTCCTTCTGCGAAGCAGTCATGCTAGTGAAGGAGGTGGCGGGACGTGATAGGGAAAGAACCTCACGTCCCAGCCGCCGCGGGAGACGCTCTGGGCGTCGGGGGTCACGTGGTGGCTCCCGGCCACCGTAGGAGCCGTCCAGCCGTTTTTTGACGACAGGCCGTGTCGACGGCGCGTTCGTGTTCCACGCGCGTGTTAAGAACAGGGTGTAAATACTAGATGTATATATGTATAAATACACTCAGCGGCACGGAATCTTGGCCAAGCGCTTATCTCGCGATAACAAAAAGTTTAAGTGTTTCTGATGAATGTTTGTTAAGCAGTTATGTCAAAAAATGTTTACTCTTAGTTCAAGAGGGTAATCCATTATGTTTAAGTGCACCACGACTAAAATTTTAATTTTTAGCTGAATCGGGTCATTTGAGCGACTAAGTTCACGTTTTAAATTTGTATGTTATGGCAAGTTAACTGTTCGGTTATTGAATTATTGTGATTTTGTGCTTTTAATTCAATAAGTAAAGGTGCTTTAAAACCAATACAAATGCCATAAGCACCAGCACAGATTGCCCAAGCCGCAGCACTAAGTGACCAATGGCTGACACAGCGTTAAGTTGCTATTGTGCTTAACGTACCACGGTCATCAATGCAGTGTGCCCTTAAACGATACCAGGAGACAGGCCACTACACCCACAGGCCAGGCAGTGGAGGCGTAAGGTGCATACCAGTCCGAGACAACCGCTTCATTGTCCTGGAGTTTTTGAGAAACCGCTACATGACCGCTGTTGAGATACGCCAGCGGCTTCAGATCGCGAGAGGCGTTAATGTTAGCGAGCATACGGTGAGAAGACGAATGGAGGAAGTTAATTTAGAAGCTCGTAGACCAGCATGAGGTCCAGCACTTCTCAGACAGCACCCAGTAGCTCGACTTCAGTTCGCACGCAAACACGTCAACTGGACCTACGAGTAATTGGCTAGAGTACTGTTCACAGATAAGTGTCGAATAGCTTTACGTGCTCCAAATGGTCGGGAACGAGTGTGGAGAAGAAGAGGAGAGCGGTTTCTACCCATTATCACCACGCAAACAGTGAGTTTCCATGGGGGCTCCATAATGGTATGGGGAGGTAAAGTTCCGCTGCACGTACAGAGTTGGTTATCGGCGATAATCCGCTAACAGCTATTCGATACATCGAGGAAGTTCTTCAGGAATACATAATGCCTTATTTGAGGTTCATTGGACACGATCAATTCCTCCTAATGCACGATAATGTGCGCCCACACGTCGCACATTGCGTAGAAGAAAATCTGGAAGAGGTTGGCATACAAAAATTGCAGTGTCCAGCTCGTAGCCTAGACTTCAACCCCATTGAGCATAACAGGGACATGCTCAAAAGAAAGATAAAGTGCAGCTCCAACCCGCCGCATACTCTAAACCAGCTCCGAACTGCAGCACTGGCCGCTTTTGGGCAGTATACTGCAATTTAATGCCAGAAACAACATCCAAAGTATGCTAGATCGAATGCAGGTGGTTATGAGGGCTAGAGGAGGAAACACCCGATATTAAAACGTATACACATTAAAGAAAAAGACCTTATTTTTAATTTTGTAGTGTTTTTAAATTGAGAGTGGAAAATTCTGTATTTCACTAAAAGTGTGTGATTTTAAAAACTGATTTGTTGCTGTACTAATCTTTTCACTTCTAAGTTCTTAAAGCATAAGATACACTTATTGAATCCACCTACCCTTAATTTATTGTCAAAAATGCAAATGCAAATGTTTGAATGCAAATAATCAGCAAATTCACGAGTGGCCAAGTTTCCGTGCCGGTGAGTGTATATACCGATTATTAAGCTTTCAGTGTCAGAATGGTTACTTGTTATTTAATATGTCTAAAATATCTCTAAAAAGGTGTTTAGGGAAAAGGGTTTTTATCAAGAAAAGCACAGAAAGACAAGACTATTTATTTATTGATGTTAGGCTTGTCAGATATTTATAGGTAACGTCAATTACCTATCAAGCTACGTCCATTCGCAAACCTAGGTCTTCGTGGAGAAGAATGGACAAGAAACTCCACGGTAACATCTTTTAAAATATTATATATTCTAGTATAATAGTATAATATCAAATAACTTACATAAACATTGTAATCCAAATAGGTTCCAGCTTTACACATTTTGTATCACACAATATACCAATCAGGGTATGTCTTAACCCTTCGAACACTAACAGCAAAAAGCCCTGTATTGGCGGCGACATCTACTTTTATACCCGTCAAATCATAATCATAACAATACTAATCAAAGATGGCCGCCATAATAAACCAATGGCAAATGGTCATACATTATACCTAAATAACTAATAACATCGATTATAATTAACAAATCCTATGTAAGGGAACTATTTTAAAACTTCATTACATAATTTAGCAATATAGTATGTATTTATTTGTAATATTTATGTTTATTCGGATAAAATAAGAACATCAACTGATAGTTCAGAGAATTGATTAAAACAACTTGATATATTGAAATTGCAAAATAAGATCTAGGAAACATTAGAAATATCATTTAATTATTACCAATTGATTTATTAGCAATATAAAGTAAATAAACATTTAACTTGATTATTCAAATATCACAACTATCTTTCGTTTTGAAACTAAGCCTTTTTAGCCACAATGGAAACTATTTCTATAAAATATAATAGATAATTATATATAGTTATTAATTTGGTCGGATATTCTCATAAATATAAGGCTATTCTTAACACGCGCCTCAAAGAGATGTCAGCAACGATGTAGGGGTCTGCAAGGGCCGATGCCTGCCAGGGCTGCGGGACTGTTCGAAAGAGATACCGTGGCCCTGGAATACAAAGGGCAAAGAAGAAACATGGATGGGTTTTAGTCAGTACAAGTCTGACACTCCCTTCCGCTCCGCCCAGAGTGGGGGGGGTCATTTGATGATTTCCCATCCGAAAAGAAAAAAAAGACAGACTGACGAGCTTACCGAGTGCACGCTCTTTTATAGGACGATATCCTCACTTTGCAACCCCTCCACGACAACTCTGTCCGTTGACGCACAATAGTACGTCAGTGTTTATTTTGATACAAAATGTGCTAAATTTAATAAGACACACATTAAAAAGCAATCAAATAATACAAGAATATTGTCGTAAATAAACAATGGTGAATTTACAAAGTAAATCATTTTAAAATTAAAGCAACATGTCATTAATTATTTAGAACAAAACTATCGGTCACACTTATCGAAATAAGTTGCCAAAAATCATTAAGTAGAATTTAATAAATTATGTTTCGATTTATTAGACAATAATTTATCATACAATCTTAATGAAATCACTTTAATTAATAACAAGAAAATATAATTTTTTTTTTAATTTGTCATTTCAACTCAGACATATATTATGTATTAATATATACCGAGTAGCTTATGCCCGTATTATTTAATAGATGTAGGACTATATGTATATATAGTATTAATATCCACAGATTATCAAGCTTTGAGTGTCAGAATGGTTACTTCTTATTTACTGTGTCTAAAGTATCTCTAAAAAGGTGTGTAGGGTAAAGGGGTTTTATCAAGAAAAGCACAGAGAGACATTCAGCACAGAGAGATGTTCATTTATTTCGGTTAGGCTTGTCATATTTATAGGTAACGTCAATTACCTATCAAGCTACGTCCATTCGCAAACCTAGGTCTTCGTGGAGAAGAATGGACAAGAAACTCCACGGTAACATCTTTTAAAATATGATACCAGGACAATTATACGTTGTCCTGGACCATCCTCAAGTTATAACAATTTATCAGTGTAGATAAATAATAAGCAACTAGCTTCTGCCAGCGGCTTCGCCCGCGTGGATGTCGAAAAATATCCCACCCGAACAAACATAGTTACTTACCTTCATCCGCTGAGACACGTATAAATTAATTTTCAATTGTCAGCCTAAACACAAAATTTGAATATCCTAACTTCAAAACTGACGGACTTTCATATAAACTTCCATCCCCTATTTTACCCCTTTATGGGTGGAATTCCCAAAAATCCTTTCTTAGTGGATACTTACTCTTCACAAAGAACACACCCTCCAAGTTTCATGTCTCTAAGACCAGCGGTTTGGGCTGTGTGTTGATATCACCCAGTCAGTCAGTCAGTTTACCATTTTATTTATATAGATGGTAATGTAATACAAAAATCAGCATCACTTAAAGTGAATCCGAAGATATCTTTATAAACTTTTATTGAGATAAGAATAACAATAAGTTTAACCGATGTGCTCTTGCCTCTGCCGATTCTTGAGAACGCCTATTTCTCATTCTCTTAGCTTCTCTCGAATTTCGAGATAAAGATAATCGTTTTTTAGGTGGCATTGATGCAGGCAAATAAAAATAAAGCTAAAACGTAAATGAAAATAAAACTAATAGGTATAAAAAAAGTGAACGTAAATTAGCCAAAACTTAGCCTATCAGTATCTAAAAATCTATGCGTACCTACTACTACTTCACCTAAAAAGAAATAAAATGTAAACTATTAATAATTGTAATTTGAACGAATATTTAAACACTACCAAAATAACTAATACCTATTTTATAAATTAACAACAAAAGGAATCTAAAAATAAATTATCAAAGACTAAAAGTCGCGCTGATAAGCACGGTTTGTTAATATCAATTAAGTATTGTCTGTCAATAAGGTCGAACGCTCTGAACGTCTATTCGCATCAACAGGCAAAAATTGTATGAAGCTCGCGCTCGGACGCCTCGCCTTTTTATACCTTCGGCCGCGCGACGCGTCGAGCGCGGCGTCCAATTTTCGGACCTTATACAAAAATAATCCTTATAGCATGATTCAGTATTCACGCGCGATGGCTTATTATTAGTGTATTTCATGTATAACTTTGGTGTTTCTATACCGATTTCTATGATTCTTTTTTATGGAATAGTTAATAATGTTAACTTTTTTAATTAGGGATGACTGAGAGTGTTATAAACGTAAGAGTAGACAAATGTAATCAGAAAGCTTCGAACTGCTAAGCTATCGGGAGTTACACGTGATATTTTGAGTCAACCATAAAAGATAGACATATGCTGTCGTGGGATATTTTTTATATAATTTTAAGGGAAACATTTCCGTCATACATGATTTCTGTGTAGCTTTAACCATTAAGGTTGCACACGCGACGGAAGCTTAAAAAATGGAGTAACTTCTCCCGTTTTCACAACATTTACCTTCACTGCTCTGCTCCTATTGATTGTAGCGTGATGAAAAGTATACTATAACCAACTCAGGAGTATGAAAAATAATTGTACCAAGTTTCGTTAAAATCCGTCGAGTAGTTTTTGTTTCTATAACGGTTATACAGACAGACAGACAGACAGACAGACAGACAGACAGACAGACAGACAGACAGACAGAAAAATTTTACTGATTGCATTTTTGGCACTAACTGACTAAATCACTATGTTGTGAACAATTACGTGTTAATTGAATTCGTTATGATTTGTGGCGGTTTAGGTTAGTTTCAGTGATTGATATTTTGTTCCAAGTTAGAATAAACTGTTGTATTCATTATTTTGTGAACCTCGTTGTCTTCTTTTTCAAACATCTTCGCTTATGTTTGTTAATAATATCATAAGTGGGATAAAGAACTTAGATTGCCCACTAAAGTATAAAACATTCAAGGAACAAAATAACAATTACCCTTCAACCTATGTTACGTTGTTGTTTGTTATGTTGTTGTTGTTTGTTGTTGTTGTTTGTTTGTTGTTTGTTGTTGTTGTTGTTGTTATTATTTACTTTTTAAATTGGATTGAATTAGTAATGTGGTGTTGTATATGTAATGTGACTGTGTGTGTGTGTAATTATTAATTATTTCTTGTATGAGTCGGTGATGCTCGAATTAAAATGATTTTATTTTTTTTATTTATTTATGTTCAAAATCACAGAACAGAAAAAAACAGTTCAAAATGGTGGTTTTGACTTTTTCGTTTTCATTCTTCTCATTGTTGTTATTTCACGTGTGTGTGATTAAATATCAAACTTTGTGATAAGTATGCCGAGAATGTGTGACCACCGTCGTTCACGAGATTGACCTAGAGGTGGCTCGCGAGGCCGCTAGTGATGAAGATCTAACCCTGAGAACCCTGTTCGTGAGGTCACTTCGCGTTCGTTTAGCCCCGTAAACTTGAGCGATGTTCCGCAACGAGTTCGTACAAACAACTCGAGTGTCTTTCAACAACGCCGTGCGGTAGTAGCAATCGGTTGGAGCCACTCCGCGTGCTTTTCGCGAGTAGCTTCCTGTCTCAAGGGTGGCACTAAATTTGGCTAAATGAGTGGGTCACCAATGACCAACCGATAAGTTGTGAAATCCCGATCGTTGGCCAACGAATCATTAATAAAACCCTTCGCAAATTGATCGACACTGTCCTTCTTTTAAGTAATACCATGGAGGGCTGTATCGGAGTGTATCGCCTTGCTCCGAAAAGTCCAACAGACTCGCAAAATCAGGCTTGACTGCCGAAGTCAAATATTTAGGCGACATTAAGCTTTGATCAGGTTAGGCCGAGCCCCCGAAAAGGCCACGGCGCGCGGCGCAGTGTTTCGCGCACGTGTTCAAGGTGTGCGACGAACCGCACCCCATGCTGGTACGCGGCATGCTGGAGGCCTGCATGCGCCGGTACATCTTCGAGGCCTACAAGGTGATCGCGAAACTGTGCAAGCTGGGCTATGCGGTGGAGGACATCGTGAGCTTCATGTGAGCAAAACTCTGGACGCGAGCGAGGCCGTGCGCCTGCCGCTGAAGCTGGCGGGCTGCTGGCGCGCTCCTGCCGCGCACTGAGCCGCGGTGCGCGAGGTGCGGCTTACGCACATGCGCGTGGCGTACGGGCTGGCGTCGCCGCTGCAGCTGGCAGGGCTGCTGGCGCGCTCCTACCGCGCACTGAGCCGCGGTGCGCGAGGTGCGGCTTACGCACATGCGCGTGGCGTACGGGCTGGCGTCGCCGCTGCAGCTGGCAGGACTGCTGGCGCGCTCCTACCGCGCACTGAGCCGCGGTGCGCGAGGTGCGGCTTACGCACATGCGCGTGGCGGACGGGCTGGCGTCGCCGCTGCAGCTGGCAGGGCTGCTGGCGCGCTCCTGCCGCGCACTGAGCCGCGGTGCGCGAGGTGTGGCTTACGCACATGCGCGTGGCGAACGGGCTGGCGTCGCCGCTGCAGCTGGCAGGGCTGCTGACGCGCTCCTGCCGCGCACTGAGCCGCGGTGCGCGAGGTGCAGCTCACGCACATGCGCGTCGCGGACGTTCCTTTAGCAAGTAGACTGCGGGATGCTTGCCTACATGATTAAGTGATGATTTATGTTAGACAGACTGCGGGATGTCTAAGGTTTGTTTGGTAAACTGCGGGGTACCAAACTCATGTAGAGGACGGACTGCGGGACGTTCTTTTAGCAAGTAGACTGCGGGATGCTTGCCTACATGATTAAGTGATGATTTATGTTAGACAGACTGCGGGATGTCTAAGGTTTGTTTGGTAAACTGCGGGGTACCAAACTCGTGTAGAGGACGGACTGCGGGACGTTCCTTTAGCAGGTAGACAGCGGAATGCTTGCCTACATGATTAAGTGATGCCTCCTGCCCCACCTTGGTACGTGATCATGGATCATGTGTGAAGAAGGTGGAGAAGTTCTTAAAGTTGTGGTCACATTTCAGATGACGAGTTGTGTGATCCCGGTACAGGGCCATCATCGGCGTCCCTACCACCTAATGCTGAGGTGTTCGGAAGCAGTCGTGAGCCCTCATCTGCAGACTTGGCCCCGGTGCGCGACGAGCATCACGAGGACTGCGACAAAGACGACGTTACGTTGGGATAGACCTTTAGGGGGATAGGTTCCTATTGTGAGGTTATGTATAAGGAAGGCGCCGAACGTGCGGGTGCGTCCCAAGGCGTGTGTCGCCCAACGTTGGTGTTTGTCACCCGGATAGCGTTAGTCGCTGTAGTAAAGTTTTCGGCAGTAATATAGGACGGTTGGGACGCTGACCATCTTATATTTTTGTCATTAGTCGCTGTAGTAAAGTTATCGGTAACAATATAGGACGGTTGGGACGCCGACCATCTTATATTTTTGCCATTCTGAACTTTCTATTGGTACGTGGTCAGCATGTGTTGCTTACACGAATAATCATCGTAAACACTTTCAGATGACGAAAAAGCATGACCTGGACCGTTCTGAAAGTAACGAGCCTGCGCCCGTGGCGTTAGGGCTACCCATACCTGATCCCGATGCTGAATAGGAGCAGTGCGCTACCAAGATCATCGCTTTGCAGATGCAACCTATAACTTTCAAGTCGAGGGCGACTTGGCGTCAGGAGAGGCCGTGTTAGGAAGAACAGGTTTTACTTAGTATTAGGAAGAAATGAGGTTTTATGTGGCACATGTTAGTTCTATGGCAAGGAGTGACAACTTAGAAATTGTCTCTGGTCGCGGGAGACGCTGGTTGGGAATATCGCTCAAAGGGCGGGAAGATTTACATTTTCCTATTTTGTGAACTAAATCACTATGTTGTGAACAATTACGTGTTAATTGAATTCGTTATGATTTGTGGCGGTTTAGGTTAGTTTCAGTGATTGATATTTTGTTCCAAGTTAGAATAAACTGTTGTATTCATTATTTTGTGAACCTCGTTGTCTTCTTTTTCAAACATCTTCGCTTATGTTTGTTAATAGTATAATATCAAATAACTTACATAAACATTGTAGAACCTTAAGGTAATCCAAATAGGTTCCAGCTTTACATATTTGGTATCTCCATTACTATGTTACTTTCAAACGTAATACTATACACATGGTACACACAATATACCAATCAGGGTATATCTTAACCCTTCGAACACTTACAGCATAAAAAGCCCCGAATTGGCGGCAACATCTATTTTTATACCCGTCAAATCATAATCATACCCATCAAAGCTAGCCGCCATAATAAACCAATGGCAAATGGTCATACATTAAACCTAAATAACTAATAACGTAGATAATAATTAACAAATCCCGTGTAAGGGAACTATTTTAAAACTTCATTACATAATTTAGCAATCTAGTATGTATTTATTTGTAATATTTATGTTTAATCCCATAAAATATGAACATCAACTGATAGTTCAGAGAATTGATTAAAACAACTTGATATATTTAAATTGCAAGATAAGATCTAGGAAACATTATAAATATCATTTAATTATTACTAATTCATTTATTAGCAATGAAGGGGCTTGTTCTGATGTAGACTTGAGCCACTTCCTATGTTTGGTAGCTGAAGGCGTCGATTGTTGAAATTAAAGTAGAAGCACTAATCGAACTTATTTTATTTTTAATCGACATACATTAGCGAGAAATAGATTAGCGAGAAAGCACAAGCAAGCAAAGCGAATATACGAAGTGTAAGGATACATTGCTAGTCCGCGCCTTTTATACTAAAAATCACACACATACAAAAAGGTAACTACTAAGGCGCTCGCTACCTGGTCGCTTGGCGTAAACAAAGGATCGTACGATATGACGTATGCGGTGGCGTGATTCCTTGCTGAGGTCCCACCGCTCATTAGCGGCAGCGGATGTCGTAGCGGTTTTGGTCGCTACACTACTCCCCCGCTGAGACCGTGTCTACGAGCGATAGTAATCCGGAAATTTAACTATACGTCCACTCCTTGTCTTCTTGACTGCCACTGGCACCTGCTGTTGGTCTGGACCCGAACGCTCTTCTCTGGTGATATATGCCGGTTTTAGACGGTCGATGGTGACTGTCTGCCTCTTGCCTGCCACGTCGATGTCAAACGTTTTCAGCCCACGGCGTAGTACCTCATATGGCCCCAGGTATGCTGCTTGCAAGGGCCTACGTGCTGGACCCTGACGGATGAAGACGTGGGTCGCCGTGCTCAAGTCTTTTGGTATGTAAAATGACTTGCTGGAGCTCGTATGCCACGAGGTTGGTTGAGGTGCCAGTTTGCTCATGTGGGTCCGAAGTCTGCTCACCAGGTTGCTCGGTTCCACCATTTCGTGTGTGTTGGCCGAGAAGAATTGCCCTGGAAGCCGAAGTGGCTCGCCGTAGACTACTTCTGCTGTTGAGGCTCGAAGGTCGCTTTTCCAGGCACTGCGGATGCCCAGCAGCGCCCACGGGAGAACCTCAGTCCAGTTGGAGTTGGAGTGGCAAGCGATTGCTGCTTTCAATTGACGGTGTAATCTTTCAACGAGTCCGTTCGCTGCGGGATGATAAGAAGTGGTGGTGTGGTGGGTAGCACCCACCAGCTTGGCGACTTCTTTGAAGGTGTGTGACTCGAACTGTCGCCCGCGGTCAGTCGTGATATGCTCGGGACAACCGAACCGTGCGATCCACCCGGATACTAGGGCTGACACGCAGGTCTCGGCGGTGATGTCCTGGAGTGGCAGCGCCTCAGGCCACCTGGTGTAGCGGTCGACAATTGTGAGACAGTACCTGTTACCAGAACATAAAGTTAGAGGACCAATTAGGTCTAAATGAATATGACGGAAACGGGCAGAAGGCGCTACATATGCTGCTGGTGGTGCTGACGTATGTCTTGTTATTTTACATCGTTGGCATTGCTGGCACTCCTGAGCCCACTGTCGACAGTCTTTCTTAATTCCTGGCCACACAAATCGGTCCGTAATCAAGCGTGCAGTGGCCTTAACCCCTGGATGGCTTAAATTATGCAGCGCATTAAATACCTGTCGTCGGTGTGCAGGGGTAACGTACGGCCTCGCACTGTCTGTGGAGACATCGCAGTATACCTGTGTGGTGCCCTCAGGTAACTTCCTTTTTTCCAGCTTCAGGGAGGAGCCGCCCGTTAGGAGGGTCTTAAGTTCCACATCAGATTCTTGGGCGAGCGCTAAGGACTGGTAATCTATGGACAGAGATAGTTCGTTAATGCGTGACAAGGCATCTGCGACGACGTTGTCGCTACCAGATATGAACTGGATGTCTGTTGTGAACTGGCTAATAAAATCCAAATATCGGAACTGCCGAGGTGAGCAATTGTTCCTGTTAGTAGAAAAGGCAAAGGTTAGTGGCTTGTGATCTGTCAATATGCCAAATGTTCTCGCCTCCACCATAAACCGGAAATAACGGATAGCTTCATATATAGCCAACAGCTCACGATCATATGGGCTATATTTCTTTTGTGCTGGAGACAGTTTCTTGGAAAAGAACGCGAGCGGTTGCCATTCCTTTCCTTTTCGTTGCTGTAGTACTGCGCCAATGGCCGTATCAGATGCATCGGTCTGGATCGTCAGCTCAGCATTTGGATCTGGATGTACTAACAGTGTTGCCTGTGAAAGACTTCTTTTACTTTCGTTAAACGCGTCCAACAGTTGCGGTGTCCATGTAATTGGTGTTGCTCCTTTCGTTTTGGGTCCAGCTAATAAGGAGTTGAGAGGCGCCTGCACGCCAGCTGCACCAGGTATGAAGCGCCGGTAAAAATTTAGCATGCCGAGAAATCTTCTAAGTTCCTTTATAGTTTTTGGCTCTGGAAAGTCTTGAATAGCTTGTACCTTTGTTTGCAGCGGCTGCACGCCTGCTGCGGACACATTGTAACCCAGGAAAGTAACTTCTGCTTTACCTAGATGGCACTTTGAATAATTTATAAGAACGCCATATTCTACCAATCGTTCAAAGAGTTGTTTCAAATGGTCCAAATGTTCCTGGCTGCTTCTGCTGGAGATTAAAATGTCATCCAGGTAAGTATAGCAGAAGTCCAATCCACGCAGTACCTCGTCCATGAAGCGCTGGAAGGTTTGTGCGGCGTTACGAAGTCCAAACGTCATGTGAGGAAATTCGTATAAACCGAATGGTGTTGTAATTGCCGTTTTAGGGATATCTTCTTCCAGGACTGGAATTTGATGGTAGGCTTTAACCAGGTCAATAGTAGAAAAGATGGTGCTACCTGTCAGTTGCTGCGTGAAGTCCTGAATATGCCTAATTGGATATCGATCCGGAATTGTGCGTGCGTTAAGAGCTCGGTAGTCCCCGCAAGGCCGCCATCCATCAGTTTTCTTGCGGACCAGGTGAAGAGGTGATGACCAAGCGCTCTCTGACCTTCGGGCTGTACCATTCTGTAACATAGAATCAAATTCTTGCTTTGCTATACTTAGCCGTTCCGGATCGAGGCGGCGAGGTCTACTGAATACTGGTGGTCCAGGCGTAGTCCTGATTTGATGCACTGTGCTATGTTTAGGTGTGCTAGGATTACCGGCAGGTCGTGTGATCTCGGGAAACTCCCGCAGCAAGCGATGAAAGGGATCTTCGTCCGGGGCTGCGCAGGTCGTACGTACGGATGAAATGTTATCCGCTGATCGTTGACGAGGGGCCGGCACGGTCAGCGACGTAACCCCGTCTATGATGCGTTGATTCCGGCAGTCGACAAGCAAGTTGTAGAAACTTAAAAAGTCGACTCCGATGATGGGTTTGGACACGTCAGCCACGATGAAGCGCCAACTGAATGCACGTCGTAGCCCTATATTTAATTCCAGCTGTATATAGCCATATGTAGCTATAGGTGATCCATTGGCTGCGAACAGACTGTAATTAGTTTTTGGACGCGAATCCCGTACAGCTGTCCTTGGGTACACGCATAAGTCTGATCCTGTGTCGACCAAAAACTGGACTTTTGTGTTGCGGTCAGTGATGAACAGGCGGTTCGCAATATTGGGGCAGTCGTTTACCGCTATTGTCGGCTGCCTTGGTTGTTTTCCGACTTGTAACTGCAGGGCTGTATGCACTTCCGTGCTCGTTCCCTAAAGGTGTAGTGATACCAGCAGTGGGGGTGGTCTTGGGATCGCGAACGTGACCGGGAGCGACTATGGTTCCTGTAGGAGCCTCGACCACCTGAATCGCGTCTGGAACGTCTGAATAACTCCGTAGACATTACCTCCAGCTTACGTGTTAATTCCGCTACTTGCATTTTTAAATCGCTATCGCTTGTACTTGCGACCGTGGCCGACACTGCCGATGTACTCGCTACCTGATTTGCTGTTAGGACGATGTCATTGATGCGGTCGGCCAGCTCTGCTAAATCCTCTAAACTCATTTTGACCTGTGATGCCAGAACAGTTTGTAGGTTAGTAGGTAGCCTGTTTGCCCAGATTGTGCGGATAAAATCTATAGGGACGTTTGGTCCCGCTAAATGCTGTAGGTGTCTCAAGAACTGTGATGGCTTTCTGTCGCCGAGCTCTTCGTGCATTAAGAGTTGCTTCGTTTTCTTCTCCTGCGATGCCGATAACCGCTTAATTAGTTCCTCCCTCAGCTTGGCGTATTTACCGGTTTCGGGAGGGTTTATTATTATATCCCGCACTTCAGAGGAGTATTGTGTTTCTAGCTGTGCTAGCACATAATAATATTTCGTCTCATCACGCACTATATTAGATAACATGAACTGACCTTCGATCTGGGCAAACCATAGGGTTGGGTCATCCGGGTTGAATGGTGGTACTCTCACGCCAACCCTGAACGTCTCTGCTGTCCAATCTTTTGCCGACTCCGTGTTGCTGGTCATTTTCGTCGTCGGGGTCACCAATGAAGGGGCTTGTTCTGATGTAGACTTGAGCCACTTCCTATGTTTGGTAGCTGAAGGCGTCGATTGTTGAAATTAAAGTAGAAGCACTAATCGAACTTATTTTATTTTTAATCGACATACATTAGCGAGAAATAGATTAGCGAGAAAGCACAAGCAAGCAAAGCGAATATACGAAGTGTAAGGATACATTGCTAGTCCGCGCCTTTTATACTAAAAATCACACACATACAAAAAGGTAACTACTAAGGCGCTCGCTACCTGGTCGCTTGGCGTAAACAAAGGATCGTACGATATGACGTATGCGGTGGCGTGATTCCTTGCTGAGGTCCCACCGCTCATTAGCGGCAGCGGATGTCGTAGCGGTTTTGGTCGCTACAGCAATATAAAGTAAATAAACATTTAACTTGATTATTCAAATATCACAACTATCTTTCGTTTTGAAACTAAGCCTTTTAAGCCACAATGGAAACTATTTCTATAAAATACATCGGGCTATAAAATATCTCTGGGAAAATGTATATTAGGTTTATTTGAAATTAGAACCTTTCTGTTCTCAAGATATTAATTTACGATGATAATTAACTTACAATATTCTTGAAATGCAATGTCGCCATACGTCAATGTTATTTCACATCTGACAGCCGACGTTGCTACACTTTATTGTTATTAATTTGGTCAGATATTCTCATAAATATAAGGCTATGCTATCACCCGCGGCTTCGCTCGCGTGGTGTTCGGGAATTGCCCACGGGATCTTACTTCTAGGATAATAGTAATCTATGTATGTACTATACCAGACTATAATCCATCTCTATGCCAAGTTTTATCTAGATCTGTTTAGCCCTTCTGGCGTGATTGAGTAACTAAGAGCCATCCATCCAAACTTTCGCATTTGTACGTGTAATATTAGTTTTTACATTTATAGTTGAATAGGTAATAAATAATAGTTTGGGGGGGGGGGGGGGGCTATTTCCAGCAGTGGACGTCTTTTGGCTGAAAATGATGATGATAATGAAAGAATAGTTATTGTAGTGTGTTAGTGTACAATTGAACCAAGTATTTGGTTTACAGCTTATATGTGTGGGTGAAGTCATAGTTATGCACACAAACACAAAATAAAACGAGCGAGCTCGGTTTTTTTTATTAGTGTGCGTGTGGCACATCAATTACCATATACCAATATATAGTCATCATTCACTTATGATGCTGAAGGAGATATAATATTTTGCATAATGTTGCTATAGCAATCCTGGCACTATGGCTATGTCTTTGGTCACTGAACGAGAAGTCGTAGTTCAAATCATGCATGCAATAATGTATTCTTTTTCTTTTTGTATTCATTATTTTGTTAAAACATTACTTAAAGTAGAATTTATAACGATTCCAACGTTTGAGACAAACAATGAACTCTCAGGCTATTTGATTTTGACTGTTTAGACAACAACTACCGACAATTTAAAAATATTGTTTTCAAACACCTTCATTTATAAAAAATGAGCATTCTTACTTGTCAATCTACGAGTATTTGCATTACTGAGTTTATTGATTACTACTCTTGAGCATGTGTGTGGTTTTATTTTTGTGTTTTTTTTTCCATGCAACATTATATCATGCAAGGAGGTGGAAATCGTTGTTTTGGATTAGCAAATCGTATGTATATTATGTGAAATTGTGAGTGTAAATGTGGTGCTGCCTAACAAACGATGGGACACTTTATATCGTGTCCTGCCTGTCCTGTTATTTGCTCCTGTGAAATGCATCACAGGACGCTACTGAAAGAGCCAAACTCGTCGCCAAATTTTGGGCTGACTCAATTTGAATTGTTATCGATTAGTGTATCGATGAGAAGAAGTGAAATTACAAGGCGCTTAATGATATCGGTGAGTAACAGTTAGATATTACGTTGATATTATACCTACTTCACTTTAACTAACTCCTATATTCTCTTTATTCCTAGTAAACATTGAAAGGGATGTTTACTAGGAATAAATAATTAATGTAACTTAAGTGCAATACCTACCATAGTTATAATAATATATTATCTTAACTGAATTATTATAGTTTCTTTTTTTAAATTTGTAATCGTATGATGATTATGATAAAATTAGCTTGATCTAGCCTTTAGACAGATTAAAGAAAAGTCTTTGAATAACGTAAATAAAAATAGATTATAATGTTTGCTAATGTCAGTGTATCTTCTATCTTATATATATTATGACAGAGAATGGAGTAGGAGGAACGCTAATCCCAAATATCGACGCCATCCGCCATTCCGCCATATTGTCTTCGCGTGACATGATTATTTTGTTGGTAGATAGGTAGTTGGGTAGTTTAAATCACACACAATACTTGACTCAAACTTCAAACGTTTATTTCTATTAAACCATTTACAAGTTGAGCCACCCGTTCGCAAACATGATTGTTCATAAGGAGAAGAACGGGCTAAGAAACTCCTTACACACTCTTTTAATTCGTGTTACAGTTCTCATTTACACAACGTAATATTGTTCACTTCAAAAATCACTTTCAATTACATAGTTCAATTGTTTTCTAATCGCGAGCTAACTAACTCGACTTCTCGTTGTACCTACGCGTTCTCTCTCTGTCTGGGCGGAAGTGCCACACACCCAGTACAGTAATTTATTACATAGTAAGTTCATTAAAACTTACAAACAATACTAGAATACTTCACAATTAATTACTCTTATAATTAAACAATGCCAATATTCATAAATGCAAAGGCGTTATTGAATTAAAACTAATTAGTGGCTTCATTACTTTTTTACAACAATGGGATCTTGCTTAAAACCACTTCCGTCAGATCAAAGGATTTAATACAAACAGGTCTTTCACTAATACATTGCTCTGTAAAATAATCTTGTTACTTTTTAGTTGGTAATTAGTTACAGAAACTGATTTAGTTATAGATTCAAATTATAAATTGAGTTATTGATCATTAAAATCGTATTCGGCGCCATCTTCCACAATATTGTGGAATGTTGCCTCAAAACAAATCTAAGTGTTAAATGAGCATTGTTAAAATCCCAATTGTCAAATATTTGCTTATCTTAATTTTAACTATAGTTCTAGCTAAAGACTTTCGTTTAATAAATTAATCTTCAGAAGATCTTATCACAAACTATCTCAGTACTAGTTAATACAGAGACCATTAGATGGCGCTTATCTCTTCTGTCAATCGATACAGATCATTGTAATAATTGTACTTGCAACCCACAGATGGCACGATCAATATTATGATAGATGAGACATTATAAGTTGGTTATTAATTAAATTAACTAATATTCTTAGCAGATAGACGCTCTTGCGGCGACACGGCCATTCTGATCGGTGGTGCGCGCTCTGCACCTGCCGCCGCCGTCACTTTATGAAGTTTCGTGGTTGTTATCTGAAATAGTGGAGATAAATTTTGTCGGCAGATTATTGTTACTTTTTATTATCCTACAATGTTCATTGAGTTGTAGGATTTGGTAACAGAAAGTTTCAGTCAACATAGAAAGTTTGTAATAGATCTGACATCTATTCAGTTTTCTTCATATTTAAAATTAAATGCATTTATGAATCACCTAGACACATGCACAGTTTTAGACTTAAAGCTGCTTGCAACTTTTAATTATTGATGATCAGCTGTTAGCTGAATAAAATAATGTTGCCTGGATTATTCAATAACATTTATTTAATTGAGTTTATTGATATTGTTTGATCAGCTACTAGCTGAATAGAATATTGTTGCCAAATTATCCAACAACATTAATTGTATTGAGTTTACTGCTATTGTTTGATCAGCTACTTACTAGCTGAATAGAATATTGTTGCCAAATTATCCAACAACATTAATTGTATTGAGTTTACTGCTATTGTATGATCAGCTACTAGCTTAATAGAATATTTTTGCCAAAATTATCCAACAACATTAATTGTATTGAGTTTATTGCTATTGTATGATCAGCTACTAGCTGAATAGAATATTGTTGCCAAAATTATCCAACAACGTTAACGTTAATTAAATTGTTAATCTTAGTATGAGTTAGGTTTTTAGAACCTCGTTCTACTAGATTTATCTTAAATAAAATTATTGATTGCTTTACATAATCTGTAATTTGTATTTGGTAAGTGTAGTGAAAGTAGCATGTTTTTATTTGTTCATTCTCACGGGAAGGTAATGCTCTGTGATAGACACAAAGTCTTGGATTTGACAGGATAAAAGGATAGGATCAGGAACACCGCTCTGTGATAGACACAAAGTCTTTGATTTGACAGGATTAAAGGATAAGGAGTTTAGGACCATTGCTCGGGCAGGCACGAAGTCTTTGATTTGACAGGAAATAAGGAACCAGGCTCTGGGCGGTTTGTCCGCCGTGGACCCAGCAGGATAACATGAGAGTATTGTTTATTAGCTGCCTCCACGGCCGCTAATAATTTGTTATTTTCATTATCAGTTGCCTCCACGGCTGCTGATAGGATAGTTTATCATGTGTTATGTTCATTATCAGTTACCTCCACGGGTGCTGATAGGATCGTTTGTCATGTGTTGTGTTCATTATCAATTGCCTCCATGGCTACTGATAGGATTGTTTGTCATTTGTTGTGTTCATTATCGGTTGCCTCCACGGCGGCTGATAGGATCGTTTGTCATTTGTTGTGTGTATTACTCATTGAGCTAATTGTTTCCTCCATGGATACCAATAGCTGGTTGTGAGTTTTATTATTTTTTACTTTATTAGTTACTGTTAGGAGTACTAATACTTTGTTATTATTATTGTTAGTAGTTGCTTACAATTGGCAGGATTACAAAAACAAAAATGGATACACAACACAATACTCATCACGCATGAGCATCACGTGGGTAGGTTGATTTGGCTATTGTATTAAGCCTATTGATGTAACACTGTAGGTATCAGTGAAGTGTAGCAAGTAGTTTGAAAACTCCTCACCTTTTATGTTAGCTTATGGTGTGTAGACATTGAAACAGTTATCCTTGGTTGGCTGTTTCCATGCTGTTCCTCATTTTATAGCTGGCGACACGGTCATTTGTTCACCAGGCTACAGTCCATGAAGCTGGTTGTTTTTGAAACTGTTGGTCGAATCACATATTTAAGTGATCTCGCTCCACTGTCATTTGCTGAGGTGGTGGTCAACAGGTGGAATGTTGCCACTTTGCATTAATATTAATTGTATTGGTTGGCTAAAACCAATTGTGATATGCATTGGTAAGCCAGCTTATTCTCAAAGGTGTTCTTATTGACGGTGGTCTAGTACTTCCACACTTGATGTTATCACTATCTTGAGAGTGACTGGGTGCATAGTTTTAGAAGACTCAAGTTCCTTATAGTTGCTTTCAATTTTGTTTCAATTTCTTTGATAGTAGGTTATCATTTCCTCTATTATAAGACAATTGCCTGGAACCTGAAATGTGAGAAGTCATGCAGGTAAATAACATAACATCACGCCTATAATCCCCGAAAGGTTAGGTAGAGGTGTGCCAAATAGTACACCCACATTTTAACAGTTATGGGCGGCTTGCATAAAACGAATATCCTAAACGTTGAAAGAGCTCAACGACTTCTCCTAAAAGTTGCTCTCTTCAAACCACGTTTATACCCTACAACAACCCTCTATAACGAAGCAAAGGTATTAACAATCAGGCAGCTGTGTATACTACTAACAGTTATAAAAAAGCATTCCTCTATAGACTTTTCTACGGCTAAAAAGAAGATTAATACTAGGCGATCCTATGAAGTCTGTGAAACAATTCCGGTAAAAACATCTTTTGCCCATAATTTCTTCAATCTCAGAGCATGCAGACTGTATAATAAAATGAACAAGATTCTTAAAATTGTTAATTTGTCTAGGGTAGAATGTAAAAAGAAGCTTACACAGTGGCTTTTAGAACTTGATTATGAGGAAACGGAAAAACTGCTTAATATCTTATCCTAATCTAGCGTTTTTCATAAATATTAAATACTGCTCCTCACTCATACATTCGTATACAAATCCATCTTTATACGTACACACACACTACACTATCTTACTCTCTCTCTCACACACACTCACACACAACACACCACATACAGGACACCTTCCACTTCACACTCACACTTACCAAACAACGTATTTTTAGTTCTATTTTTATATTTTATTTTTTTGATTTTGTTTCATTAGTAGTACCTTTTCTTGTTTATTCTTTTCTTACAATAGTCCTACATGTCCTACGTTCTAAAATTGTCAAAATCCCTATCTCGGCGAGGGGGGCCAGGATTCCATAGCACAGGGTATCCTAGTTTGGATTCCTGACTCCCACAAACCTTTGTACCTCCAATATTTGGAACACTTCTATGTTGAAACTGTACTTTGTGGGAGAAAATAAATCTTTATTATTATTACAAAAGAGAAACATAAAATGAAACTGACTGTAAAAAATTAGCTTTGTTTTGATGTATAAATGGCTATCATAGGATCCACCCGTACTGAGATATATGCGTAAAACAGTTTTTAATTTCTCCTGAACAATTTAGACATATTATTCGGTGGGGGGGAGCGAATTATATATAGTTTTTAATTTGGTCGGATGTTCTCATAATGTAAGGCTATTCTAACATGCGCACAAACGAACAGACAAACCGACAAACAGACAAAAATTTAAAAAAATATTTTTTTACTTTCTATTACTTATTTCTCGCACTTTCCAGTGATTTTTTTGCAAAAATATGTAATGTACAGACACGGAAAGTCTACGATTTTATTATATGTATAGATAGATAGATAGATATAGATATAGATATAGAATAGAATTAGGTAACTGATTTAATTAAAACTTCACGAGTGGGTTTCTTACAACCAGTGTTTTCCTTACCGTATTTTTCACAAAGGCCGCAAATAGGCCCTGCTGGTACTCTTCAAGTTTATCTTGATAGGACCAATCAGATACGTCAAGACCATCAATTATTATTTATTTCATTTAGAAAACCATACCGAGCAGTAACGTCGCAAACTTTGAGCAAATAGGTAAAAAGTGTGTTACAGACCAGTAGCATAGATATTTCTCTGTTTACTGCGCACAGCACCAGGCACGCAGCCACTTCTAAAGCTTATAGCTCTTAGCCTGGACGTTTTACGTAAAACTGCCGGGTGGAGTTCAAATTCTACTGTGTTTGTTAAATATTATAACAGAATAATATCAGACAATAAGTCTACTCAAGGTGATTTTGTCACAAGTGTGTTAAATGGATAATAATAGATATCATATTTATTATAGTATTGTTATCATTGAAAATCTATTCAATTATGCGATTGACTTAAATATAGTTATGAAATATAATAAGTATTTAATTATTTATTTCAGTCAAACTACAAAGATACAAAATGTAACTTTATACTTGATTTATATCTCACAAATTAATACTATCTCTCAACATCTACATGTGTGTTAATGCTAATATCGAGAACGAAGCTTGAGAGTAATTGATGATTAAACGAAAAAACCTGTACGTGAAGTTCAATCACAATTACTCGAAGAGCTACGTTCGAAGATATTAGCAATAACACACATGTAGTTTCACTTACAGACTCGCCATTTTGCATTGAATTTAGTGTCAATCAGTCCTGAAATAAAACAACACAATAAATTAAATTTTTAATAAAGTAATAATCTTCTATATACATATAAAATCGTAGACTTTCCGTGTCTGTACATAACATATTTTTGCAAAAAAATCACTGGAAAGTGCGAGAAATAAGTAACAGAAAGTAAAAAAAATCTTTTTTTAAATGTTTGTCTGTTTGTCGGTTTTTCGGTTTGTCGGTTTGTCTGTTCGTTTGTGCGCCCATCACGTACTAACCCCTCATTGTATTCAAAATCGAAATATAACACAATAAGAAGCATTGTTGTGGGTATTATTTAGCGTTTATTTTATCAAAGTCGACCAACAGACGCAAAAGATATAATTTTTTTAAATTTAGTTGGTAACCTCATGCGCGATTTCTATGTTAGATTTATGTTAGATTTAATTAATTTAATTTAATTAATTAATCATTTACGTAAATAGGTTTTAGTAGTCGTTTTTTTTTGTTTGTTTGTTCAGCAATATCTTCGCCAATTGTGAAACGATTTTGATGATTCTTTTTTTGTTTGAAAGAATATTATTTCGCGGTGGTTTTATTTAAATTTGGTGAAGATCTAATGCTGATCTTCGGAGATTTACAATGGAACTCTTCAATAATAGACAGCAAATCTGTCGTGATGGCTGCAATCGCTTGGATGTTCATTGTTTACACAACATCATAACATAACATCACGCCTGAATGCTCTGAGATGTGTACAGTCACATTTCAACAGTTAGGTATGTTAAGTTTCATTTTCACGGTTCCATGTTAACGGTTGAGTAATGTTTCACCAAAACTCCTTTGACAATTTTTAACCGATTTAAAAAAAGGAGGAGTTTCTATGTTCGACTGTATGTATTTTTTATATGTAGGTAGTCCCATTGTCTCCAAATCAGGATCAGATGATGGAATCCCAGGCAAATCGAGGGCAACCCTCAAATTTTATAGGGCACTAGCTTCTGCCCGCGGCTTCGCCCGCGTGGAGTTCGGGAATTGCCCACGGAATCTTACTTCTGGGATAATAAGTAATCTATGTATGCATAGTACATACACATATTTACCTGTACTTGCTTATAACTTGCAAATATTTGTTCATAGTAATATCAATTAAATTACATATGTGAAATATCTTGGTTTGAGATTGGACAGCGGTGACATCAATCAAATGATTTATTAGGAATCTATTTATAGACATAATACTTTGACATAATATTTAATATCAATGTCACGTATCACGAGCTAACGCGAAAATCGGTGGAATCTATACTTATAATTCAAAGTCCTGACTGACTGACTGACTTATATATCAACGCACAGCCCAAACCGCTGGTCCTAGAGTCATGAAATTTAGATAGTGTACTCTTTGTGACAAGTAGGTATCCGATAAAAAGGGTTTTTCGGAATTCCACCCCTAAGAGGGTAAAATAAGGTCTTGAATTTTCTGTGAAACTTTTATTCTCGGAGTCGATTGACTTGAAAATTTGTGTACATACTTTTCAATTAAAATTATGAGATACGTGTATCACAGTTTTCTAAAAATCATCCCCCAATTTAAAATTAAATGTACTGTCTGGCTGATTGATATTTCAACCCACAGCCCAAACCACTGGTCCTAGAGACATGAAATTTGAACGGTGAATTGTTTGTAAAGAGTAGGTATCTAATAAGAAAGGGTTTTTCGAAATTCCAACCCTTTTTTTTTTTTTTTTTTTTTTCGGATGGGAAATCATCAAATGACCCCCCCCACTCTGGGCGGAGCGGAAGGGAGTGTCAGACTTGTACTGACTAAAACCCATCCATGTTCCTTCTTTGCCCTTTGTGTTCCAGGGCCACGGTATCTCTTTCGAACAGTCCCGCAGCCCTGGCAGGCATCGGTCCTTGCAGACCCCTACATCGTTGCTGACATCTCTTTGAGGCGCGCGTGGAACACGAACGCGCCATCGACACGGCCTGTCGTCAGAAGACGGCCGGACGGCGAGCTAGCCTATAGCTCGCCGTCCACAGGCCCGCGCCTACGGTGGCCGGGAGCCACCACGTGACCCCCGACGCCCAGGGCGTCTCCCGCGGCGGCTGGGACGTGAGGTTCTTTCCCTATCACGTCCCGCCACCTCCTTCACTAGCATGACTGCTTCGCAGAAGGAGGTGACGGCTTCCCATTCCCTCTCGCTCCGGACCATGGCTTGAACCAGGGCCGGACGCGAGAGATCGCCGCCGCCGATCGCCGCAACGAGGACACGACGGTGCTCCGCCCAAGCGGGGCAGACCTCCACGGTATGTTCCACCGTGTCCTCCGGACGATCCTCACAATGGAAACACCCGGGCGTTTCCTCCCGCCCGATCCGGTGCAGGAACCTCCCGAAAGAGGGTGAAATGGGGTGTTGAATTTTCTGTGAAACTTTTTATTCTCGGAGTCGATTGACTTGAAAATTTGTGTACATACTTTTCAATTAAAATTATGCTGTTTTTCCAAAATCATCCCCCAATTTAAGATTCAATGTCCTGACTGGCTGACTGATATATCAACGCACAGCCCAAACTGCTGGTCTTAGAGACATGAAATTTGGAGAGTGTATTCTTTATGAAAAGTAGGTATCCGATAAAAAAGGGTTTTTCGGAATTCCACCCCTAAGAGGGTAAAATGGGGTCTTGAATTTTCTGTGAAACTTAATATTTGCTGGGTCGATTAAAATTATAAGACGTGTATCAGTTTTTCCAAAATCATCCCCCAATAGAGTCAAATATGGCTTCGAAGATCACGTATAAGGGTGCATGCCGTGCAGTGTTGCGTGGGGCGTGCGGGGCGCGGTAGTATTAACCTATTACTAAGCAGGTAGGATTTTTCTGATGTACACGTGGAAAATTAAGTGCAACCCTCAAATTTTATTGGCATTGCTTGAAACAGTATACTTTCCATGTGATCCCATGGTCTAATGATGGGATCCTAGAGAAATCGAGTGGACTCTCCAAATTTTATATTATCGATATCTTCGACAATTGTTTTTGATTTCGATGATTTTTAACCGACTTCAAAAAAGGAGGAGAGGTTCTCAATTATTCGTCGCAACCTTTTTCATGTATTAACTTATACTGTTACTTACGGCATCTGATCATGGACTTGGTGATATGGAACTGCGTACCCCCTCAGAGTATACAGGCGTGATGTTATGTTATGATGTTGTGTAAAGAATAAACATCACCGAATCATCAGCAAGAGGAGGTTATCAAGTCGACAGTTTTTTTTTTTGTGCGTATGTTCAGCGATACCTTTTTTTTTATCGTAGTAAAATCATCAAATGAGTCCTCCCACCCAGGGCAGAGCGGTAGGTACTGTCTGACTAAAATCCACGGTGTCCTTCAATAGCCCTTTATGTTCCAGTGTCACGGTAATTCTATAAGTCCCGCGACCCCGGCAGGCTTTGGCCCTCTAAAGGGGGGCCCCGTCATTATGCTGACACTCTTTGAGGCGCGCGTGGAACACAACGCGCCGTCGACCCGGGCATGGTCCTTGGTCGGACAGCGAGTCGCCCATTACTCGCCGCCCACATGCCCGCGCCTACGGTGGCCGGAGATCGTCTGCCGACGTCCGGCGCCGTGGGCGTCTACCACTGCGGCTGGGGTGGAGGGAGGACGCTGTCCTCTCCCTCACGCGGCCCGCCTCCTCCTTCGCAAGCATGACTGCTTCGCAGAAGGAGGCGACCGCTTCCCTCTCCGTCTCGCCCCGCAGCATGGCCTCGACCAATGCCGGGCGCGAGAGGTCTCCGCCTATCGCCGCCGTGAGGACACGGCGGTGCTCTGCCCAAGTGGGTCAGTCCTGCACCGTATGCTCCATCGTGTCCTCCGGGCGGTCCTCGCAGTGGTGACACCCAGGCGTTTCCTCCTTCCCCATCAGACACAGGTACCTCCCGAAGCTTCCGTGTCCGGTGAGGACCTGCGTCATGCGGTAGGTCAGGACGCCGTGACGCCTATCCAGCCACTCCTCAAAGAGGGGTCTTACCGCCGCGATTGCAGCGTGCCCGATGTTCAGCGATACCTTCGCCAGCTATGAACCGATTTTGATAATTATTTTTTTGTTTGGAAGAATATAATGTGATGAATACAATTTTTTCGCGGGTAGGTGTAGAAAAAGACAGACGTAGCTCTAGTATTGATTTATATTTAAAATAGCAATTTACAGTATTTTTCACTATTTTTGTATATGTATCGCCTATACACAACGGGTACTAACGTTTGCAGCACGTTTATGTGACTCAAGCGATAATTATACACCACCTGCCAGCTCATCATATCTCAACACTATTCTCACTATAACCGGACACAAGTGGACACTAACTTCAGGAACAATGTCTCAATTTGACGAGATACTATCTGCACAGACGACCTTAGAGGATAGCTTTATCCGGAAGATGAGTGAGTTAGAAGCGCAGATACAGTGTGCAGGACCTGCCAAGGACACTGTCGCGAGGGTAGCCGAGGAGTTTCGCACCATCAGGGAGCTGATCTTCAGCATGCTGAGTCTACTCAGGAAACAGATCAGCGAGTGTGCCAGACAGGTTGACGGGTTGGAGACCAGGCATCGGCGGAAGGCACTCATTTTCCAGGGCATAGCAGAAGTTGAAGGAGAAGTCAGCAGCACAGTGATCCTGGAGGTGATTAGCAAGAAGCTGTCTCTCAAAAATATCACTGCATCCTCCATAAAGGTCTGCCACAGACTTGGCGTAGCCAAAAAGGATCGCCATAGGCCCATCCTAGTCAAGTTCTCGAGCTATGACGACAGGTCGGCGGTCTGGAGAGCGAAGACAGGGCTGAAGGGGTCATCCATTTCCGTCAAGGAGTTTTTAACTAGGACCCGACAATCCATCTTTGGGAAGGCGCGGCACCACTTCACTATGCGGTCGTGCTGGACTCAGGACGGTGTCATCGTTATTAAAGCCCCCGATGGAAGCAGACATAAGGTGACATCATATCGTCGACCGTAGGTTCAATTGGGGTAAGGGACAAAACACCCAAAATGAGTTGAGTATACAGTTTTGTTCAGAATTTTTCGCTCTTTCGAATGGTGTATATGAAAAAATTCTAGCTTAAGAAAAATGTCCCTTACCCTACTGATTTTTTGGGTCAAAATTTCGAAACAGCCCCATAATAACCATGTATCTGAAAAACTATGCAATATAGCAACTTGAAATGGTGTAATTACCGCCGCCAATCTACTTCGAATAAGGTAAGGGTCTTCCCAATCAACGAATTACCATAACATGGTTTATGTTTGAAAAAACCATAATAAAACTGACCTTACACTAATGCCTTTGTTATTTCAAAAAATAAATATTACCCATACTTTAAATGGATTGCACGAGTTTTGACATAGTTGTCCCTTACCCCAATTTGCATTGTCATACTTTAAGCAGTGTCAACGTTACACCTATTTGAATCGAATTATATTTAAGTTCGGTGTCCGTTATATCAATTTGCTCGTGAGAACTAATGAAAATTTAACCCTGTTACCTTTATTTACACACATTTATAGCTTCAAAGCACAAGAACATCACTATTACCATCCTTTTCTATCTTACAACGTCTTTCTGTGTGCGAAAGAGAGGATGATACCAATGCGAAAGAAGTGCGCGGACATAAAAAAAATTGTTATCAGTGCGAGTTCACCTGTCGTTAGGTCGAGATTTTGCACGGTTTTTGACAAAAAGAATGTGGTAAAAATGAAAAAACAAACCATTTAAACCGGTTGCTTAGTCGCAGACCGAAATTACTACAATTAGTAAATAAGATAACACAGTAAGTAGATAAATTTTGTTTTATTTAAATCATTGTTACAATACATGTTTTAAGCTGTCTGTGGGTTTGCCTATGGCTAATGCTAATTTTGTTCGCTTATTTTAATAGATATCGATTCTTGTATGATAGTAATATACGAATCAGATATAAAACTATTCAATGTAACCTAATTATTCTCTAACTAGCTTCTGCCAGCGGCTTCGCCCGCGTGGATGTCGAAAAATATCCCACCCGAACAAACATAGTTACTTACCTTCATCCGCTGAGACACGTATAAATTAATTTTCAATTGTCAGCCTAAACACAAAATTTGAATATCCTAACTTCAAAACTGACGGACTTTCATATAAACTTCCATCCCCTATTTTACCCCTTTATGGGTGGAATTCCCAAAAATCCTTTCTTAGTGGATACTTACTCTTCACAAAGAACACACCCTCCAAGTTTCATGTCTCTAAGACTAGCGGTTTGGGCTGTGTGTTGATATCACCCAGTCAGTCAGTCAGTCTACCATTTTATTTATATAGATGGTAATGTAATACAAAAATCAGCATCACTTAAAGTGAATCCGAAGATATCTTTATAAACTTTTATTGAGATAAGAATAACAATAAGTTTAACCGATGTGCTCTTTCCTCTGCCGATTCTTGAGAACGCCTATTTCTCATTCTCTTAGCTTCTCTCGAATTTCGAGATAAAGATAATCGTTTTTTAGGTGGCATTGATGCAGGCAAATAAAAATAAAGCTAAAACGTAAATGAAAATAAAACTAATAGGTATAAAAAAGTGAACGTAAATTAGCCAAAACTTACCTATCAGTATCTAAAAATCTATGCGGACCTACTACTACTTCACCTAAAAAGAAATAAAATGTAAACTATTAATAATTGTAATTTGAACGAATATTTAAACACTACCAAAATAACTAATACCTATTTTATAAAATAACAACAAAAGGAATCTAAAAATAAATTATCAAAGACTAAAAGTCGCGCTGATAAGCACGGTTTGTTAATATCAATTAAGTATTGTCTGCCAATAAGGTCGAACGCTCTGAACGTCTATTCGCATCAACAGGCAAAAATTGTATGAAGCTCGCGTTGGGATGTCGCTGCGTCCCCGCTAGGGGACGCGGCAAGCGGTGACGGGGCTTCGCCCCCTTGCCGCGGAGGCCATACCTTGGCCCGTTAAAACGGGACCCGTCGTTGAGTTGCCTTAACTCGGCTGGCCTGGTGACGCACGTATGGCACGTGCGTCTGGGTGTGTGTGATTGCTATGAGAATTTTCGTAGGCGCGCCACAGCGCTGTAGGCGCAGCGCTGATTTCTTCACGGCGCCTCGGCGGTCTGTCCCCGCCAGGTGAGACCCCCAGTTACCCAGGGGAGGCCCAGCGGGGGACGACCAGCGACAGAGGGGCCGACTCCGACGCACCTACGAAGGATGTATGGCTCTCGTCCGCCCCGCTTCCAGAGCTAGCCGGTCGCGGTCCGGACTAAGAGGCCGTTGTGAGTGTAAGGGCGGTATTGTATTGTGTGACACCGCCCAGTGTCTGCGTAGGTTGCGAGCCGGCGGCGCGCCCCTTGCGCGTGAGTCTACGTGAGTGTAGAGAGGGTGCTTGTGTGGTTTAGCTACGCGACGCACCTATATTAACTTAGAATACGTCGCGCAGCTGGATGCGTGTTTGAAATGTTGAGTCTTATTGTGCAGGTAAGCTGCGTGTAACCTGGTACAGCTTACCCGGGCGTCAAATCCGGTGGGGTGGGGTCGTCGTCCGCTACCAGGTCGCGGGGGAGGGGGCGCCTCGCGTCAGGGGGGCGCGCATGCCAGGGCGCAATGTGCTTGACGTGGGGCCAAGCGGATGCGTCGGCACGCGCGAACATTCCTGTCGCAAGGCGCCGGATGAAGGCGTCCAGGCTCTCGATCCCGAGATCCCGCTGGATGACGTCGTTCCTCACGTGCCGTGGGGCGGCGACGATGGTCCGCAACGCAAAGTTCTGTTGCGTGCGGAGAAGCTTCTTGTGGCCCTCGCACGCGAGGACGAACCATGCAGGGGCGGCGTACGTCAATATCGAGCGTATATATGTTTTATACACGCCCAACTTGACGCGCGCCGGTAGCCGGGACGAGAGCACTGGGTGGAGCAGGTTGCGGGCGACCTTGACCCGCGCCGCGACCTGGCGGACGTGAGGACCCATGGTGAGCCGACGGTCGATGGTGACGCCCAGGTACTTCACCCGGGGCGACCACGCGACGTCGGCGCCTTGTAGCGTCAGGGGTGGTGGGAGGGGCGCTGATCCGACGACCATCGCCTGCGTCTTACCCACGTTAACTGACAGCCGCCACTTCGACAGCCAGTCAGGCAGCAGGTTTAGCGCGCGCTGCATCTTCACCGCCGCGTACTTTGCGTTGAGCGAGGTGGTAATGTACGCGGCGTCGTCGGCGTACAGCGCGAGCATCGCCTCTGGCGTCGTGGGGATGTCGTCCGTGTAACGTGAGTAACACGCTGGCGACACGCAGCTGCCCTGCGGCACGCCTGCCAGCACCGGGCGGGCGCTAGACAGCGCGCCCTCGACCACCACGCGGAAACTCCGATCTGTAAGGAAAGACTGGACCACCTTGACAACGCGGCGAGGCGCGTCAGACGTGGCCAGCTTAAATACAAGGCCGTCGTGCCACACGCGGTCGAAGGCCTTCTCCATGTCGAGGAGTACTGCCACCGCGTACTCCTTCTTGTTCATGGCTTGCGCCAGGTGGTGCAGTACCCTCGACAGCTGAAGCGTCGTGCTGTGCTCCGACCTAAACCCGAATTGTTCAGGCCGCGGCGAGATGTGCGGCTGGAGATGTCGCAACAGGAGCATCTCGAACACCTTGGAGATGGTGGGCAGCAGGGTGATGGGCCGGTAGCTCTCTGGCTTCAGGATGTTTTTCCCCGCCTTGGGCAGCATGATGACGCGCCCCTCCTTCCACGAGGAAGGAAACGTCCCAGTGCGCAGTATCGCCGTAAACAGGCGCGCCAGTGCCGCCACCAAGCGGTACGGCAGGTGGCGCAGCACTGCGTTGGTGATACCGTCAGCACCGGGGGCCTTCCTGGGTTTTGTCCTCAGGATGGCGCGTCTGACCGCCCCAGGCGAGAAAAAGATGGCGTCCTCCTCGGGGGCTACCGGCGTTGCGAAGTACTCCTCAAGGTGTTGCTCGACTGTTGCGACATGTGCGGCGTCGCTGGTCGGGTTCGGTCGGAACTGACGCTCCAGGTGCTCAGCGAAGACCTCCGCGCGGTCCTCAGCGACATACTTGAGCGCCCCGCCGCTGTCCAGTAGGGGGCGCACCGGGGCTGGGGTGTTCGTGAGCTGGCGGCAGAGACGATGGGCGGATGGCCAGCTGCCGGCCGCCTCATCGATGCGTTCCTCTCAGCACTCGGCGTCCCGGCATCTCAACTCGGCCTTAATCTTCTCCGCGAGACTATTAAGTTTCCTCTTAAGTGTAGGGCATCTAAGTTGTTGCCACTGCTTGCGAAGGCGCCTCTTGACGGCGATCATTGAACGGAGATAAGCCGGCAAGGGCGGCTGCTGCACTCTCCCCTGCGGCTCTGTCGTAGTCGCCGCTTCTAAGGCGCTCTGGATGCAAGCAGTGACGTCATCGGCAGTCTGATTAACGTCCGCGGAGGTAATCAGGGGCCGAGTCGGTGTGGTGGCCTCAGTCTTTTCCTTAAAGGCATCCCAATCGATGCGACGACGTGGCGCTGCGGGCATCATTCGGGTCGGCATACCCGATAGGACGACGAGTACAGGGTGATGATCCGATTGCATCTCGTCGTCTAGGACTTGTTGCGTGATCTGGCAGTGTAGCCCTCGGTAGGCCACGATGTCCAGCACGTCCGGCATGTAGATGTGGGCGTCCGGGTAGTGGGTGGGCGTCTCTGGGCCGGACACCGTATAGCCGAAGGCCTCCGCGTCCGCGTAGAGTCGTCTGCCCGCCGTGTTGGTCGCGGCCGAGTTCCACGCCGGGTGCTTACAGTTAAGGTCACCGGCAAGGATCGTCGCGCCGCTGTTGGCCTCGAGAAGGGCCCTCAGTTCCGTGGGGTCCAGTTTGGCAGAGGGCGCCTTGTAGCAGGCGTAGATGGCGAGATCCTCGCCGGCAAAATGTAGCTGCACACCCAGCGCGTAGAACGAGCCGGGCGACGGCACGGGGAGCTCTTGATGGACGACCCTACGCCTCACCAGTACCGCCAGACCACGGTAGGGGGCGTTGTTGGCCGACCTTTCGTCCTTCCTGTAAGCGAGGAAACCCGAGACTTTGAGTATGAAGCTCGCGCTCGGACGCCTCGCCTTTTTATACCTTCGGCCGCGAGACGCGTCGAGCGCGGCGACCGATTCTCGGACCTTATACAAAAATAATCCTTATAGCATGATGCAGTATTCACGCGCGATGGCTTATTATTAGCGTATTTCATGTATAACTTTGGTGTTTCTATACCGATTTCTATGATTCTTTTTTCTGGAATAGTTAATAATGTTAACTTTTTTAATTAGGGATGACTGAGAGTGTTATAAACGTAAGAGTAGACAAATATAATCAGAAAGCTTCGAACTGCTAAGCTATCAGGAGTTACACATGATATTGTGAGTCAACCATAAAAGATAGACATATTATTATGAAGAACTGAGCCCGCTGCTGGTGAAGTATCCTGGTGTTCAAACGACTGGAGATAGCCTGAAAAACAAGACGCGTTAGTTATGGTATCAATTCATATATTATTAAACACAGCATTCATGCATCAGGCGTCAATTTAGTCATTAGGATTTCTTACCTTATAGTTTGCTCTCTTCTATTGTTTGATTATGATAACCTCTATTTTCTTTTCGTAATTTGGCATTGTAGTTCAGTATTAGTTTCTGTTTTCTTTCTCCTCGTACGTCTCTGAGTTGACAATTTACAAGTAGCGCACTTTGCAACTTTGCAATTTTTACCCTCAATAGGACTTACATTTTCAATTTATTATTTTTATTTTGTTTCTTTTTGCTTTGCATATTTTATTGACAACTATTGTTATGATAGGTCGTGTTGTCAGTCAGAGTAAACGTCATAGGTGACGTTTCCTGAGTTCGGATACGTTCACGAAAAATATTATAAAGTCTGTCGTTATGTAAATGGATGCTGGTGAATGCTCGAAGGGTGCGTTCCGAACACCTTTATCTTTGTTACTTTTCTTTATTTTATTTCTTTTTGTGTTCACTGTCTGTAATAATGATGTTAGCTGGCGGGTGGTGCAGAGATGCAGACGTCCTACCAGTATTTCGTGTAGTTCTCTTTTTAGTATATATTTATATTAATTTTTATTTAGTATTTATATCTGTTTTTTTTGTATTTATAATCTATTTGTATCTATGACAAAATTTTCTGATAACGATTCTTTTATCTCTGCCAACGAATCTACTGCCTCTTCTGGTGATGATAGCTTTTGTTCTGTTACGGAAACCCTTGGTGAACTTTTACATCATAGATTCAATCAAAATACTGGCCGGCTGTTTAATGTTTGTCATATAAATGCTCAAAGCATTCCAAGCCACTATAATGAGCTGTATGCAACTTTCACGAACCACGACGTCCACGCCGTTCTGATTTCTGAAACCTGGCTAAAACCTGAACTTCTATCCACCACTTACCCTCTCCCAGGATTCGGCCTGTTACGGAATGACCGAGTCGGTAAGAGAGGGGGTGGTGTAGCTATATATCTCCGTACAGACTTTCCTTTTAAAATTCTCTCTACTTCTTCCTGTAATGATTCGGCTGAGTTTCTTTTTCTAGAGGTTTGTGTCAAGGGAGCACAAACCGTTCTTGGTGTTGTGTACTGTCCCCCCTCACTTGATTACTTCACTGAATTCGAATCGGTCCTAGAATCTTTAGGTTCGGAGTACGCACATCACATCGTCATGGGGGATTTCAATACCAATCTCCTTGCCCACAACTCCCATTGATCCCGTAAACTTCTCCATCTGGTCGAGTCAGCTAGTATGCATGTGTTGCCTCTCCATCCAACCCATCACAACACTTCCGGTGATGATACTTGGCTCGACTTGATCCTCACCTCCAATCCTTCCCTAGTCTCCTCACATGGTCAGCTTGACGCTCCTGGTTTTTCCCATCACGACCTTATTTTTCTGTCCTATGTCCTTAAACCTCCTAAACCCAAACCTACCTTCCAGTACAGGCGTGCCTTTGCGCGGATGAATAGTGAAAAGCTGTCACAAGACGCTTCCAATATTGACTGGACATCCCTGGAGGAAGCCACTACAGTTGATGATAAAGTTACTTTTTTTAATAATGTTGTAGTTAAGCTGTACGACACCCACGCTCCTATCAGGAGAGTCAAGCTGAAGCGCCCACCTGCGCCATGGATGAATGGAGGAGTTCGGATGGCGATGCGACGAAGGGACAGCGCGTTTCGGAGGTTTAAGAAGGATCGGTCGGATGATAATTGGACCCTCTTCAAAACTGCTCGCAATCGTTGTAATCAGATGATACGCAACGCTAAACGCCGCCACATTCTAGATAATATCACTTCGGCTTCCCCTGCTGATATCTGGAAATTCCTTGGAACTCTAGGTATCGGCAGATCGCGGCATTCAGACCTTCCTAAAACATTTGGTTTAGACGATCTAAATCGTCATTTCTCCACTGCTCCCACCCTCGATAGTCTAACCAAATGTCAAACCCTTGACTACCTTGCTGGTCTGACGCGACCCAATATTACTTCCTTTGCCTTCACCCCAGTCGATCCGGGAGAGATCAAAAAGATTATCCTTTCCATTAAATCCAAAGCCGTTGGCTGTGACAACATCAGTCGGCACATGATTGTGACAGTTGTTGATCAGCTCCTTCCTGCAATTTCCCATATAGTCAACTTTTCCCTTTACTCCGTTGTTTTCCCCTCCCTGTGGCGGAAAGCCCATGTTCGACCACTACCTAAAATTCCTAATCCCACACTTCCCAGTCACTTTCGTCCAATTTCTATCCTTCCCTTTTTATCCAAAGTATTGGAGGCCTGTGTACACAAGCAATTCTCCCACTTTATTCACAAAAACTCCCCCATCAGTCCATTACAATCCGGGTTCAGGCCTGGGCACAGTACCGTTTCTGCTCTCCTTAAAGTGACTGACGATATAAGGCGAGGAATGGAAGACACTAAAGTTACGGTTTTAGTGCTGATCGATTTTTCGAATGCTTTCAATACCGTCAGTCACGAAGTCCTTTTATCCATCCTCTCCTATCTCATGATCTCTCCCGAGGTTTTGAAATGGTTTTCTTCCTATCTTCGGGGGCGTCAGCAGTCAGTTCTTGCTGGTGACTCTAACTCCAGCTGGCGTAGTCTTGAAACTGGCGTCCCTCAAGGCGGTATTTTATCTCCACTTTTGTTCTCAATTTTTATAGATCTCATAACTACCGAACTTCAGTGAGCGTATCATCTTTACGCTGATGACTTACAGCTCTACTGTCAGGCAGGTGTTGACAGCTTATCCGGTGCGATCGAGGAGCTAAACCGGGATTTACGTGTGGTCAAAAACTGGTCTGATCGTTTCGGTGTGGCGGTTAACCCAACCAAGTGCCAGGCTATTATTGTAGGGAGCCCCCATAGTTTGAGAAGGCTGAATGGGTTAGCGGTGCCACCGGTGACCTTTGACGGCACAGTGATCCCGTTTGGCTCTGACGTCAAGGATCTGGGTTTGCATGTTGACACTTGTCTTGACTGGCGTAAGCAGGTCGCGATTGTGAGCAAGAAAGTCACCGGAACGTTGCGGTCGTTTTACCGGTTGAAAAATGTTCTCCCATCACACATTAAGGCAATGCTTGTACAGTCCCTAATCTTCCCCATAATTGACTATGGTGATGTGTGCTACTATGACCTGAATGCAGATCTCCTCAATAAACTTGACCGACTTCTTAATGACTGCATTCGATTCGTCTTCAATCTCCGCAAGTATGATCATGTATCTTCACATCGATCACTTTTAAGATGGCTACCCATCCGGCAGCGCAGAGAATTGAGGGCTTTGACAACCCTGTTTTCTCTTCTTCACAAACCCACTTCTCCTTCTTATCTGACGTCTAACTGTCAATATTTATGCTCTGCGCACAGCAAGAATCTTCGTTCCGCTAATAATTGTCTTTTACGATGTCCTTCGCACCGCTCTGGTTTTATAAAATCATCTTTCTTTGTCCAGGCGGTTTTCCTTTGGAATGCGCTCCCCCAGAGTATCAGGACGGTTACCAGTCAGTTCACTTTCAAAGTGAAAGCTCGGGAACATATACGCAAGAAGTTGGCAGATTCGTCTCAGAACTGAGTTGTTGTAGTTTTTCTTGTTTATCTCTCTTAACTTTATAAAGTTTATTATATGTATGTATATAAGTATATATTCCTATATGTTTTAAATTAAAATATTTTCTAGTCTTTTTTTCTGTTTTTGCACCTACTGTTTATTGTCTCTGCATCACCCTAAGGTAGACTGGTAGAAAATGCCTATGGCATTAAGTCCGCCGTTGTGCAGTCTTGTAACTTGTGCATAAAGTTTTAATAAATAAATAAATAAATAATGTACCTATGTTCATTGATTTCTCCGCCAATTGTAGACCGATTGTCATAATTCTTTGTCTTCTTTAATGTCATCAATTTTTATTCGAAAGCCTATACTCCTGAGGTAGTCCCATTGTCACCAAATCAGAATCTGATGATGGAATCCCAGGGAAATCGAGGGCAACCTTCAAATTTTATGGGCACATATTCAATGTTTTTCATACACTCTATTATACTATTGTGAACCTATTTTGATGGTTTTTTTTTTAATTTGGAAGAGTATTATAATTGTATGTGTCTGTAACCTACTAACACTAGAAGTTAAGTAAAATTGTTACTAACCCTATGGACTCCGGTCTGAAATAAAAATTTTCTATTCTATTCTATTATTCCGCGGTGGTCCCGTTAAAATTTGGTGAAGCTGATCTTCGGAGTTATACAATGAACTCTTCAATAGTAGATAGCAAATCTGTCGTGATTGCTGCAATCACTTGGATGTTTGTGGTTTACACAATATCATAACATAACATAACGACTCTATGCTCTGAGGGGTACGCAGATGCGTACAGTACCCTCAGATTGCGACAGTTAGGTATGTTAACTTCCATTTTATTGGTGATAAGCCTATTACCATGAAATGTATTTTTGACAATGTGAAATAATTGAATAGCAAATATTATAAAGGATATTACAACTAAAAATGAAAAAACACCAAATCTTAGAAGTCGGTGACAAAAAAAGTAAATCAAACAAACAAAAGTCACCGACTTCAGAAGCTAAACTTATTTTTCACTTTTCTGTGTTTTTGAAGTCGGTTTTATTTTTTGAAAAAAAAAAATTTTTTTTTAATTGGGGACTAGCTGTTGCCCGCGACTTCGTTCGCGTGGAAATTTTGATGTGTATGTGTGAGAAAAAAACGATAACCTATATCATTCCTCAGGATATAATCTATTTCCTTGCCTTTCATTACGATCCAATCGGCTGTTTAGTAATGAAAATGTTACAAACAAACAGAGTTACTTTCGCATTTATAATATTAAAATGGATTATTTTGTAGAGGATTGTTGGACAACTCAGAAAAACGGCAGTTTCAGGATAATATTATTTTATTATTCACTTTATCAACTTAAAACAATCTGAATCAAATCACTTTATTACAAATTCGTACACAGTAAATTATAATGTTTTTCGGTATTCAACAATATTTAAAACTTCCAACGATCAACGGTCAATCAGGCCGAGTTTTCGTTAAGAACTTCTTGAGTCGGCCGTCAGCGAGCGAATGGTCGAGTCTTAGCTGTCGTGTAAGCACTACGGTTGGTGGGAGGGGCATACCTCTCCCACCAACCAGCAACTCTTCACAGTGTTGCTAGTTAAGTCTACACAATACTACTATATTTTGTAACAGCTCGGCCATCCGCTCGTCAACGAGTGCCTTCGTTGTTTTTTTTTTTTTTGCAAGTACCATAAAGAAAATACATTTCGACTCGAAAGTAAATGCTTGACTACTTCAGTCATCTAATACATTAAATATTCTATTTGACTTCTGTCAGGTTTACCTATGTATTTATTTACATATCTATAGTAGTAGTAATCAATCGATCGCGGTTTTATTTGTTTCATACAATACAACAACTCTCTAATTCTTCATTTGTTTAAAATAAATCTTATGAGGTAAAGTATCAGGATTTCACAATCAAACACAATTATCGAAGCTATGGTTTAAGTGAGTTTTAGTACACTACGTATCACAAAATCCCCGGCACATCATTGTGCCTGGGAAACAGTCTAGAAAGCAAGTACTTATCCTCTATTCACTTTTAATAAAATCAAATAATCGGGTAAATTCAGTATTTCACTATGAGACATATCAAATCATTTTGTAACATATTATTTCAGTCAAGATTTCACTTCTGCTTATATAATATATTTTTATATATATTTTAAATTGGTTTCTTTGGGCGGCATATGCCACATTCAATAATCAACCCAAGCCAAAATCATTACGGGCACGCCGCAATCGCGGCGGTAAGACCCCTCTTTGAGGAGTGGCTGGATAGGCGTCACGGCGTCCTGACCTACCGCGTGACGCAGGTCCTCACCGGACACGGAAGTTTCGGGAGGGGAGGTACCTGTGTCATATGGGGAAGGAGGAACCGCCTGGGTGTCACCACTGCGAGGACCGCCCGGAGGACACGGTGGAGCATACGGTGCAGGACTGCCCCGCTTGGGCAGACCACCGCCGTGTCCTCACGGCGGCGATAGGCGGAGACCTCTCGCGCCCGGCATTGGTCGAGGCCATGCTGCGGGGCGAGACGGAGTGGGAAGCGGTCGCCTCCTTCTGCGAAGCAATCATGCTCGCGAAGGAGGAGGCGGGCCGCCTGAGGGAGAGGACAGGGTCCTCCCTCCACCCCAGCCGCAGTAGTAGACGCCCACGGCGGCCATCTCCGGCCACCGTAGGCGCGGGCATGTGGGCGGCGAGTAATGGGCGACTCGCTGTCCGACCATGGACCATGCCCGGGTCGACGGCGCGTTGTGTTCCACGCGCGCCTCAAAGAGTGTCAGCATAATGACGGGGCCCCTCCTCTAGAGGGCCAAAGCCTGCCGGGGTCGCGGGACTCATAGAATTACCGTGACCCTGGAACATAAAGGGCTACTGAAGGACACCGTGGATTTTAGTCAGTACAAGTCTGACAGTCCCTCCCGCTCTGCCCTGGGTGGGAGGACTCATTTGATGATTTTACCACGTTAAAAAAAAAAAAAAAAAAACCAAAATCATTAGAACCGCTTATTGCTTCTCCTTGGGCGGCACATCATTGTGCACGTCATGCCCACAATAAGTGGTCACAATCAAGGTCACTAGGACCACTTATTGCTTCTCCTTGGGCGGCACATCATTGTGCATGTCATGCCCACAATAAGTGGTCCAAATCAAGGTCACTAGGACCACTTATTGCTTCTCCTTGAGCGGCACATCATTGTGCACGTCATGCCCACAATTAGTAGTCCCAATAATCATTTCAAGCTGTTCATTGATTTATCTTTAGGCGGCACATCATTGCGCCAATCATCATAATAGACAGCCTGTAAATCATGCCATATGATACCTTGAACATGAATCATTTCCTGATCACAGTATACACATGGACTTTTCACTTATATTTTAATAACTTATAGTCTAAGCATTGGTGTCGAGTGAGGAGGTTTCGACTGGGTTCTTATCGTTATTAGTAAAATTGTCATTACCACACTCGCTGTCTGAACTAGGGCTATCGTTATGTATGGTCCTTGTAGTTTTGGCTCCAACTTCTTGGACTGCCCGCTGCCTGATGCAATTACGATTCGAACCAAGTCTCCTTCTTTATATTGTTTAGCCGCTTTCTTACACTTATTGTATCGTTCTTTACTGACTTCATTTTGCTTTTGCATCAAGCAGCTGGCATCTACTCTAACGTCTTCTATACTACCTTGTACCAATCCATCACCGGTATCAGAAATTACTTCACATTCAAACATTCAGAATACCCTGTGATGGACTGGTTTCCCTACGCCCAAATAATAGTTCACTAGGCGATTTCTTAGTGATAAAAAAAAAAAAAAAAATATATGTTCTAGTCTTTCTTTCTGTTATTGCACCTACTGTATATTATCTCTGCATCACCCTAAGGTAGATTGGTAGAAAATGCCTACGGCATTAAGTCCGCCGTTGTGCAGTTCTTGTGCATAAAGTTTTAATAAATAAATAAATACCTAACTGTACATCGGGAAGGTACTGATCCCATATTTGGGGATCCTTCCCGTGGGTCATCGCACCTAAAGAAGCCAGGATAGTCCTGTTCGACCGTTCAACCTGTCCATTAGAGGTGTTGACACGGCGTTAAGTATGTGCTTAATGCCAAGAGATTGAGCAAATGCTTTGAACTTTTTACTCGTGAAGCAAGTCCCTCTATCCGTGATAAGACGAGTGGGGGTTCCAAAATATCCGATTAAACTCTTAATTACCTTCATAGTTTCTGAAGATTTTGTACTCCTGACTGGTGCCAACGTAATGAATTTTGTGAACGCATCTATTATTACTAAAATGTAAGAGTTTTTGTTTTTGCTTTTATTGAAGGGGCCTAAATGGTCGGCGTGTATGGTGTGAAAGGGAACTTCTACCTTTTGTATAGGGTGTAGATATCCCTGTTGCGCACCACTCGGTAATTTGTGGTGCGCACACTCCAAACACGCAGAAACATACTTTCTTGATAAATGATCTCATTTTAGGAAACCAGTACAACGCACGAACCCGGTCTAACGTCTTATCAAAACCGAAATGCCCTACATCGTCATGGTTAGCTTTAACTATTTGCCATCGAGAGCCCTTTGGCACTACCCATCTTAACACGCCTTCCGCTACGATTTTATAGACGCGACCGTTTTTTAATTTATAATTTTGTTGAATTTCAACGATGGATGCGGTCTCGGGATCGGACAAAATTCGTTTGATCCGCTGTCTCTCGTCGTCAGAGGATTGAACTGTAGTGATCTAATCCTCTATTGTAACGGCAAGAACATCGACGACGTGCAAATTTTCAGGGCCAGCGTCTATGGGTGCTCGGCTTAAGGCATCGACATGAGCCATTTTATCTCCTGGACGATACTCAAATTCGCAATCAAATTCTTGCAACTGCACCCACCACATCGCTATTTTGGGGATCAAATCCCTTTTTGTCAAGGTGGTGCGCAGAGAATTGCAGTCAGTCACGATCTTGAATCTTATACCCAGTAGATAAATCCTAAATTTATTCAAAGAAGCTATCACTGCTAATGTTTCTAGCTCAAACGAGTGGAGTTTTTGCTCATACAACGATGTTTGGCGGCTAAAGTAAGCTACTGCTCTCCATAACCCCTCTCTATCCTTTTGAAGAAGAATTCCTGCTATACCGACCTTACTTGCATCGGTGTGCAGCTGGGTTTCTAAGTTTTTGTCATATAGAGCGAGGATGGGTCTATTAATTAACTGTTCCTTAATTCCTTTAAATGCCTCGTTTTCTACATTGCTCCACTTCCAAGACGTATCCTTCTTCAAAAGGGATGTTAAGGGTCTAGCTATAAGAGCGAATCCTTTGACGAATCGTCTGAACAAACTAGCCAATCCTATAAATCGCCTAACATCGTGGACGTTAGTAGGAGTAGGAAACTTTGAGATCGCTTCTGTTTTTAAGGATCCCGGCTTAATCCCCTGACCACTAATTTCAAACCCTAAGAAATCTAATTTTTCAAACATGAATCTACATTTTTTTAATTTAAGAGTAAGACCACCCTCTTTTATCAGTCTTAGGACCTCATCCAACCGTCGCATTGCTTCTTCAAACGACTGCGCCGGGATTAAGATGTCATCCATATATATTATTACGTACCCTACTTTTGATTTGGGAAGGATTTTATTCATTGCCCTCTGAAAAACTGAAGGCGCATTTGCCAAACCAAAAGATACTCTCGTATACTCGAATTGGCCGTCCGGTGTCACGAATGCAGTTTTCTCTTGGGACTTTTCAGAGATAGGAATTTGGTAATATCCCGACGCCAGGTCGAGGGATATGAAGATATTATGGCCTGCTAACTCGTCAAGCAGATCTTCCACTCTAGGGAGGGGATAATGATCGCGTTTAGTTTTAGAATTAAGCGTTCTGTAGTCCACACACAAGCGTTTTTCACCGCTCTTTTTCCTGACTATCACGATAGGGCTCGCATAAAGAGAAGAAGACTCTTTTACTATACCACATTCTAACATCTCCGCTACCATTTGTCGTACATCTTCCCTCTCAGGGTGTGAAAGTCTATACGGCCTGTAAACCACAGGTTGTTCATTCTTTAGGTGTATATCCATTTCAACGACCGTAGTGAACGCTAAGTCCCTGAGACAGGAAGAAAAACATTCCTTGTAACTGAGAAGTAGGTTCTTAACTGCCTGCTTTTGCTCATTTGTGACGCTATCTCCGACATTTGGCTCAAATTCATCGCCTTCGTCACTCAACTTAACATTATACACGTATTTGTAGTCTTGAGGTGTTTTGCTACGGGTAAGTAATTGTTTACTTTTTATCAGTAAATCTTTAGTGCTCAATTCAAAATTAAAATTCGACCTTGGCCTTTATTTATTTCATATTCCCCTGGAAACAAGAAATATTCGGACCCAATTGGACCACGAATTTCCCCAGCTACAAATAAAGAACCAGAAAAAACTGGAGCTGATATTACTTGGATAGGTTTTATTTCATTAGACTTGACATAACTGTCACTGCTACAAGTCAAGTGTATCTTGACATCATCGGCAGTTTTACTAATGTCTAATTCATTTGCAGTTTTAGTTATTTTTATACCCGGGCGTTCTGAAAACGTATGGCCCAATAGAACAGGATAGTTAATGAGATGATCGTCAACTATTAATACCTCAACATCGTTTTCAACTAAATCCTGCACTTCAATGGTCACTTTAGAACTACCCGCAGGCTGATACGGTATGTTGCCAAGTCCCTTTAATAGTGGCAAGTTTCTACCAGTTCAGAAACCGATTCCTAATCTCATGGCATCAGAAAAGCGTATTAACGTGCATTCGCTACCCAAATCTAAGTGGCACTGCACCTTTACTCCATTTAAGATAATGGGAAAGGTGTTTATACTGGATGCGATGTGACTAGCAATATTAAGGACAGATTTTTCCTTATCGTTTTTTTGGGGTACATCCGCTTTTGGGCACGCATTTGCCAAATGCCCTAAAAATTTACAGCGAGTACATTTGATCGTGGGCTTATCACATTTATAACTGGGGTGGCCAGGCTGACGGCAATTAAAGCAAACCATGAGTCTATCCTCTGACTTGTTCGTCTTGTTAGTTACCTTTGTATTCGCGTGAATAGTAGAACGTTTTTCTTTATCTCTACCCGACCTATCTGGCTCTCTAGGAGTTCCCGGTTTTACATTTTTAAGAAATTCCAATAACTGTTCTGGCTCTAAAAACTGCGCTGCTTGGGCTCTTAACCTTATACCTCCATCCTCGATTCCATAGACTATGCAATATACTGCATCTTTACCACGAATATTGCAGCGATTAAGCAGGTTAATTTTCGCGTAATAGTATAACTCGGGGGATTCGCCAAATCGTAGTTTCTTATTTAGCATCTCTGTTAGTAATTCTCCATAGTTTTGGCTAGACGGAAATGTCTGTATTAATTTCGCTTTCCACTCTTCCCAAGAATGCAAGAGAGTAGGCAAACTTTGATACCACGTCTTGGCGATGCCCGTGAGTTTAGGTAGGGCGTAATGTATGACCTGTTTTTCTGACCATTCGTAAATTTGCCTACATTCTTCGACTTTAGAAATCCATGCATTAATAGTTTGCTCTTTGATCATTGGATCAAATTATAACCTGGTTTAGAGACGAAAACTTCTCACTCGACCCGAATTTCGAAGACTTCATAATATCTAAGAATGACTCAATCAATAAAGTAGTATTTTGATTACTCACATCACGTCTGCTTCGTTTCGTTTCATTAGCCTCGCCGTCACGATCACGAGAACTATGCTTTGCTCTGCCACGTTTCTGATAGCGGTCGCCCCGACACTTGCTGATCGGTCGGCTGTCGCGCCTGTGCCGCGGTCGGCTCTTGCTGCGACTGCGTGACGTACTCGTCAGTACGCTGCGGCGCTCCCTGCTGTGCCTGCTTCGATGCTCGCCGGGGTTCTCGTCACTGCAGTCGCTATGGTCACGTCGCTTGGTGCGACGTTTCGAAGTAATGCTGCGCCGGTGCTTGTCCCGTTTTCCCCTACTGCAGTAGTCATCAGCCTCACTGCTGCCATCGCGGCAACGCGACGGTGTTCAAATCCGCTCAGGTTCCATCGGTATACTGATAAAGGCAAAAAAAACGCATCATTCCCTTTTAATTGGTTGATGTTGAAGCCAAAGCTTAGCATTTGCGTGTAATTTTACCAAGCACCAGGGATCATTAACATTGTCAAGGAGTGCCCCGACCAAGTGCTGACAGTAACATTGTCAAGTTGGTAAAGGTTTAACTATGTGAATATAATTTGGAAAGTAAATTCCAACCACACAACCTCAATACCGGGGTTAACCCGGCCAATTGTGGCTGTGATCGTAGAAGACACAAGCTCTTTACCAACATTGTCAGGGAGTGCCCTGACCAAATGTTGACAAATCTCACCCTTTTTTTTTTTTTTTTTTTTTTTTATCGTGGTAAAATCATCAAATGAGTCCTCCCACCCAGGGCAGAGTGGGAGGAACTGTCAGACTTGTACTGACTAAAATCCACGGTGTCCTTCAATAGCCCTTTATGATCCAGGGTCACGGTAATTCTATAAGTCCCGCGACCCCGGCAGGCTTTCGCCCTCTAGAGGGGGGCCCCGTCATAATGCTGACACTCTTTGAGGCGCGCGTGGAACACAACGCGCCGTCGACCCGGGCATGGTCCATGGTCGGACAGCGAGTCGCCCATTACTCGCCGCCCGCAAGCCCGCGCCTACGGTGGCCGGAGATCGTCTGCCGACGTCCGGTGCCGTGGGCGTCTACCACTGCGGCTGGGGTGGAGGGAGGACGCTGTCCTCTCCCTCACGCGGCCCGCCTCCTCCTTCGCGAGCATGACTGCTTCGCAGAAGGAGGCGACCGCTTCCCACTCCGTCTCGCCCCGCAGCATGGCCTCGACCAATGCCGGGCGCGAGAGGTCTCCGCTTATCGCCGCCGTGAGGACACGGCGGTGCCCTGCCCAAGCGGGGCAGTCCTGCACCGTATGCTCCACCGTGTCCTCCGGGCGGTCCTCGCAGTGGTGACACCCAGGCGTTTCCTCCTTCCCCATCAGACACAGGTACCTCCCGAAGCTTCCGTGTCCGGTGAGGACCTGCGTCATGCGGTAGGTCAGGACGCCGTGACGCCTATCCAGCCACTCCTCAAAGAGGGGTCTTACCGCCGCGATTGCGGCGTGCCCGGACCTCGGTTGCGACAGTCGTTCCCTCCATACTGCCCTGAGATCGCGCCGGAGCTCTTCCCGCTGCGCCTCGACTTGTCGAGGCAGCAGCGATTCGCCCCGGCGCTGCGCCTCCACGCGCCACTCATAGACGCGCTGGAGGGCAGTTGCCTCCAGATCCCAGGGCAGCAATCCGGCAAGGAGGTTGGCCGATTCGCCGGCGATTGTGCGGTATCCTCGGATCATCCGGATAGCCATGACCCTCTGGCATGCGACCAGCCTCAGTGGTCGCGTCCGAATGCTCAGGGCCCACACGGGGGCCCCGTAGAGGGCCATGGACCGCACGACACCGGCGTACAGCCTCCGGCAGGAGGCGTTTGGCCCGCTGAGATTGGGCAGGAGTCGCCTGAGGGCGGCTGCTGCCCGGTTCAGCTTTGGGGCCAAACGCAGGAAATGCTCCTTGAAGTTCCACCGGCTGTCGAGGACGAGTCCCAGGTACTTCATCGTCCTCCCGACGCCGATGCGAACCCCTCCCACCGTTATGTGGGACTCAGACCGTGGCGCGTTCAGACGGCCATGAAAACACAACAAATCTCACCCTTGCATAATAATCACCTTTAGAATTTTCAAATGTCTGTGGGCAAGTGGACGACAACAAGTATCGCACAATGAAGAAAAGAAAAGAAAGAAAAACTTATTTTCTTACTATGTTATCGTAATCCCACTTCTGAGTTGTTGGACAACTCAGAAAAACGGCAGTTTCAGGATAATATTATTTTATTATTCACTTTATCAACTTAAAACAATCTGAAACAAATCACTTTATTACAAATTCGTACACAGTAAATTATTATATAATGTTTTTCGGTATTCAACAATATTTAAAACTTCCAACGATCAACGGTCAATCAGGCCGAGTTTTCGTTAAGAACTTCTCGAGTCGGCCGTCAGCGAGCGAATGGTCGAGTCTTAGCTGTCGTGTAAGCACTACGGTTGGTGGGACGGGCATACCTCTCCCACCAACCAGCAACTCTTAACAGTGTTGCTAGTTAAGTCTACACAATACTACTATATTTTGTAACTAACAACTTCACGTTCCCATGTAATGTTCCCTAATAATGCCAAAAGAATACGCGCTCACGTGAGCGAAGCCGCGGGCACAGCTAGTAATACTATAATATTATAAAGAGGAAACATTTTTTTGTTTGTTTGTACCGAATAGGCTCCGAAACTATTGGACCGATTTGAACCATTTTTTCACCAATTGAAAGCAAAATTATCAGGAAGTAACATATGTAGGTTATATTTTCAAAACAATTAAAAATCCTCAAGAAAATTGCAATAATGTAACCCAAAGTAGCAAAATTTTTCCTATAAAATTCATGCGTGCGCTAAGAAAACTATTAATGATACTTAAAATTTATGTACTACATGAATAAAGTACTTATTATTACCTACAAAAAACTTTCCGAGGGAATATACCTAACTATCATAGTAAAGTCACAATAGCAGTTTGTATTCTAAAATTTAATTAGTTCACCGCGCCGCGCCGCCGTGCCGGTAGAAACAAAAATTGGTTAAATTCGTATCGTAGTATTAATTATTATTCGACGCGTATTTATATATTTTTTATGTATTATGTATGACCATTCATAACTTTTTACAGAGAAGTACGATATGTATATGCTTCTTTTTTTTGTGAAAAGCGTATATCTCAAAGTTGGTCCCATTTAAAATTGAAAAATCGTGTTTGGGCTCATTTCATGCACCTTGATGAGAACTATAGACCTAGTTGGAGTATGACTGTCATCGAAGGTCTGACGATGGAGACGGAAGGCAGTTGCAAGAGGTCCTCAACAGTTTACAGCATTTACATTGTTATTGGGCTCATTTCATACACCTCGGTGAGAACTTTAGACCTGGCTGGAGTATGACTGTCATCGAAGGTCTGACGATGGAGACGGAAGGCAGTTGCAAGAGGTCCGCAACTGTTTACAGCAACTTTATCGGCTCATTTTATCCACCTTAATTAGAACTTTTCACCTAGATGGAGTATGACTGTAAACATAAGTAGAATATTTTAGCGAATAATGCAAATATTTTCGAGAAATTAAATTGTTACCTACTTGAATCTGTACTTATATTATAAAGCTGAATAGTTTGTTTTGGTTGAACGTGTTAATTTCAGGAACTGCTGGTTCGAATTGAAAACTTCTTTCAGTGTTGGATAGCCCATTTATCGAGGAAGGTTATCTATACATATTGACATTTATGTTGACATTATTTTGTTTGTATTAATATTTTAACTTATGTAATAATTTGCATGCCGTAAGGTAGACTGTAGCCGATCTCATTAAGTTATGTACAACACCTAATCTGTACCTGCTTTCATAGCAAATAAATTCTGATTCTGATTCTGATTCATATACATATATTATATGAAAACTAGCCAAGTCAGACCTTAGGCTTCAATACAGGGTGTTAACAGACTCTTCACATAGCCATCAACCAAGCATTCTGTACATCAAACTAAGTAACTTTACGCAAAAATTATTGCTGGGAATCGACTTTTTTTTTGTGGTGAAAAATCACGTTTTACGGTAGGACTCGATGGAAAGCACTCAAAGCATTGTGATGATGAATGGACTGAATAGTACGGGGGTCGTGGAGGCGTGTAAAGTAAAAATCTTACATTAAAAACATGTATTTAAAAAAAAACTTGTGAAAAAGTTGGAACTTTGACCCCCAATATCTCCGTAACTAGAAGGTTCCCAGGTATGGTCTAAAACAAAAAAATATTGCAAAGACGGGGAGAACAAGTGCCTTTCGGATATGTTAAGGGTTATGTACACCCTTTATTAGGGTGTCCCTTATTTTTCAAAGTTTGAATTTTACAACGCAGGCTATTGTAAACACTCAAAAAATTATTTTTTCCTTATTCGGAACAGTGCAACCCGTGCCGACTTGTGCGTAAACATGTGCATACAAGTTGCATCAGAAGAGCGGCGCGTGCTCACTCTTATTGTGAGTTAGTCTCGGCTTGTCGGGTGTTAGCACGGATTGTTTTATATTTCGAAGATGTCAGTGGAACTACGAAACAATAAAAAAAGTATTTTCTTAGTTGGTGAAGTAAATCACCAAATAGAAGGTGCAAAATTACGGCCTAATCGTCAAGTTCTCGCAGTTCTAAGTTTTGAACATACGCGAAGTTAAGTTGACTGTTAGTAAAAGCGCAAATCTTGTTATTCGGGAGTGCTTTATATTCTAGGAAAAGGCTAGAATACCTACCAGAGCTGTTCCTAATTGTGTTAAGAAGTTAGTGGACCTTGATCAGGCCTGGCGAGAGCTGCAAAAATAGCAAGAAGACTCAGGATTTTCATAGGCGCTGCGAGGAGAACTTTCAACTTAAATTGGATAATTTATTCGATATCGCACACGCTGATGTTCTTGAAAGAATAAAAATCGAAGAAGATAAAATATTTTTGCTAAAGCAAAGAGAGCCTGGGCGTCAAAATCAGCAGAAGAGAAAAAAAACTTTAGCAAATGCCTTCCGAAAGCTAATTGGCATCTGCTACTTTGCACAGCTTTGATACGCATGAAGAAATACAAGAGCAATTCACAAGCTCTGAAGAAAGCTAGGGAGAACCTTTGCCATCCACATCTCAATCTGTAAGTTCTTTAGCTACGTCGACAAGAAGAGGGAGAAAAGATTTTATCACACCTAAATTAGTTGCAATTTTAGACAGATATCAACTAAGCATCGGAGATTCTGTTTATATAATTCAATCTGTAGTAGAAGCACTTAGTTGTGACGATTACCCAATCAACAATCTTCAACACAAATGGGAAAAGATAGAGCAGAATCCATAAAATCCGATTTTCAGAATAACGTGCCTGAAGTAGTTACTGTTCATTGGGATGGAAAATTATTACCTGGTGTGAACGTATGAAGTTCTACAGAAGAACGCCTGCCAATTATTATTTCATATGACGAAAAAGAACAACTTCTTGCAGTGCCGAACTTAAACAGCTCTTCCGGCAAAGATCAAGCGAAAGCAGTATCAAACGCGCTTCATGATTGGAACCTGAAGGAAAAGGTACAAATAATGTGCTGTGATACGACAGCATCTAACACAGGACGCTTGAATGAAGCTTGTGTGCTTTTATAAAGAGAGTTATTACTATTTGCTCGCCGCCACCATGTTAACGAACTGGTGCTCAAAAGTGTCTTTGAATCAAAGATCCAACAAGTCATTAGCAGTCCTGATATTCCACTGTTCAAAAAGTTTAGAGACAACCGGAAGAATATTTATTAATCCTAGTTCTGTCGAACCATGCACTGATTTCGTCCAACAACATCTCTGTGAGCCAAATATTAACAAACTGGTGACGTTTTTTAACAATGAGCTGACAAAGATGATTATCGCGAGTTTATTACGTTTGCTTTTATTTTTCTGGGTGGAGACAGAGCTGTTAAACTAATGCAAACCTTCCATGGTTTGATTACCGCCGATGAAGAACAGAAGCGGTTTTTATTGCGTTGTGTTCAAGAACATAGAAAAATGTATCCAGACTGTAAAAAAGACACTTTAAAGAGAAAATATCCAAATTAATACATTATAAATGTGTATCTTTTTTGATAACTACAAGAAAGGCGTTATATCAAATTGTGTTTTCATCAATATTTATCTAACATAATGGATTTTAGTGACGATCTACAACTACATTTAAGAGATACTTTAAACAGCTGTTTTCTAAAACTTTGAGGCCGTGTCGGCACGGGTTAAAATTAACCTAGGAAATTGAAATTCTGTATTCGGGTAACTAGTAAACTAATAAACACTATAAGAGGGTATGCGTTTCGATAATTGAAAAAAAAAAAATCGGGCTTTTAAGGGACACCCTACCCTTTATATTATCCTATGTTAATAAGAAGAAATGATATTTTAAGTTGTTATAAAATATTTTATGTCGTTATAAATAAAGGACTGTGGGCAAAAATGTATGGAACTTGGTCCAAGAGCCTCCACTGATGAGACTTGTTGGGAATGCAAGTACATACTTGTCATATGTTTCTGGCAAAAGTTTATCAAAATCCGTCCGAGGATTCTTTTATTATGATCATGTTTACCTGACTAACTTTTTTTTTTGGGGTGGAAAATCCTCATGGATGTCCTCCACCCTGGGGCGGGTGGAAGGGTCTGTCAGACTCTTACTGACTAAAAACCACCCAGGTGTTCCCTTCCCACACTTGCACCGGGAATCATGGGAACTAGTGCGCCGCCCACGATTCCCGGCTAGTGCCGGCCCGCGTCTGCGGGCCTCCTCAAGTCCGCGGGGGGAGTGAGGTGTATTCCCCCTGCGACGTCCAATAGGGGCGCGCGCGGAACACTACGCGCCACCGCTTCGGGTCCAGTTATATGGGGGGGTGGCGGACGTCCCCAAGTCCGCGTACCTCTGGACCCGTTTAGGGGGGCTGGAAGAGGGCGTTGTCCGCCCTCCGCCAATGCCCGTTACGTCTGTTGCGAGACGGGAGTGTTCTCGACCTCCCTCAACCTTTCCGCAGCCTCCTTCTGTGAGATGACGGTTTCACAGAAGAAGATCACCGCATCCCACGACTCTGCGCTCCCGACCATTGAACGAGCGACGGCCGGCAGCGACAGGTTAGTTCCGACTTCTGTTACGAGGGCACGGCGCGGCTCCTTCCATGCGGCACACTCTGCCAGCGTATGCCGCGCCATGTCCTCTAGACAGTGGACGCAGTGATGACACCGAGCATCACCTCCTTCTGCGAAGCAGTAATGCAGAAGAAGGAGGAGGAGAAGAAGGAAGCGTTGGGCCACCATTGGCGCGGACTTGCGGACGGCGAGTGATGGGTAGCTCGCCGTTCGATCAAGGACCAGGCCCGGGTCGACGGCGCGTGGTGTTCCACGCGCGCCTCAAGGAGCTATCAGCAAACTGACAGGGTTCTAGGTACCATCACGGTAACGCCCGCCGGGGTCGCGGGACTATCAAAACTGGGTACCGTGGCCCTGTAACGTAAAAGGCATAATGATGGGAACACAGTCGGGTGTTAGTCAGTACAAGTCTGACACTACCTTCCGTCCCACCCAGGGCGGGAGGTCTCATTGGATGATTTCCCGACTTAAAAAAAAAAGGTTAGGTTAAGTTCATTCGCACCCCACCGAGGGTGTCTTCACGTTGTCGTCGTGGTGGGGCTTGAGTGTCTCAATGATCTTGGAGATTCCCATTCCAAGTGAGAGAGCAGACTAAAAGAGACACACACACGCCGGGGTCGCCTTCTGCGAGGGGTGCCCTGTCCGTTCCGGACAGTGCACAATTCACGCTCCGAGTCATCGGAGTGTGAATATGGGGTGGGGTCTCACGGCGTGCGATGACTCAGGGAGCGGGCCTATTGCATGCTGTGTGATTCGCGATTCACTCCTCGAGTTCCATGGGGAGTGGATCAGGGTGGGGTTATTTCGTCGTGTGCCGTGCGATGGCTCACGGATCGGGCTATCGGACGGTACGTGATTAGTGATTCACTCCTCAGGGTCCTCGGGGAATGAATCAGGGTCGGGCATCTTCCCTTACATGCCACGCGACGGGACATCGTTGTGGGGCATGTTCTGGGATGTGACATTCGTCGCCTTCTGGTACGCGTCTGCCCATCAGGGGGTGAGGGTGATGGACTGGTCATAAAAGGGGGGGGGGGGGGGGAACGATGTGAAGTAAGGAGAGAGGGACCACACCCTTCAAAGGAAAAACAAAACATGAAAAAGTCGATTCGGAAAATTATACCCCGGGCAGTACCAGCTGGTCAGCAGCTGGAGAATCCGCCACGATCCCTTCGGGATCGTCAAGACCCCGTATTCTGGGGAGGGCACCAATCGCTTACCACTTGCCTATGGCAACCAGAGCCGAGGCGGCTCCTCGAGATCGAGGTCTTTTGAAGACCTCATATCTTTTAATTTTAAGAATCCCGATCGAGGACGGGTCGAGCGTCACGCGGCGGACGCAGTGGCAGAGTCTGGCGCAGCGTCACTGAGGCCGGGAGCGGAGGCTCCAGCGGAGCCTCGCGTGGTGCTGGAGAGAGTGACACCGCAAGCAGTTGCGGCTGCTTCCTCCAAGTTTTGGGGGAAGCGGGCGCGTGCATGTGAGTCGGACGCGGGTTCGGCAGGTTTGTCTTCTAGTGAGGAGAACCTGCGAGCCCCCAAGGTGCCGACAACCAAGAGGGGCAGAGGACGCCGGCTACCTTCCTTTATGGCAGCGTCACGCGACGCCCGGGGCCGCTTCCTACAGCCCACCGATACGCCGGTGGCCAGCGGAGTCAGCGACTCCGACGGTGCAATGCAGGTGGAACAAGGTGGTGCCGAGGCCTCCATCGCTTTGCTGAGCACCAAGGCGAAGCTCAATGCCGCGAGAAGAGAGGGCCGGAAGGCCATCGCGACCGACGAGGTCACTGAGTTGGCTCGACGGGCAAGGGAGAGGCGGACGCAGACCGCCGCAGCTCCTGAGAGCTTGACGGCAGAGGCCCTTAGCCGCCAAGTTTTGGACGGCGCGCCCTGAAAGAGGCGGCGGACGGGATCAAGGAGGCGGTGGACGTCCTCCTTGACCGCACGGTCTCGGAGGAGACGGTGAAGCTCCGAGAGGAAAATCACCGTCTCCAAACGAGGATGGAGGAGCTCCAGCGGGAGGTCAGTGCCCTTAGGGCAGACTTCAGCCGGCAGTAGGGTGCGACGACTGCGGACAGTCGTGCTCTGCCACAGAACGGGTCTTTGGGGGAAGACCAGTTCAACCGGCTGTTAAGCATTATGACCGCCCGCCTGGACAGCCTAGAGCCCAGGCTCAACCCCCCTATTAGGCTTCGTCCGCCGCTGGCGGCAGATAGGCGGAGGAAGGAGGCGGAGCCAGCTCCAGCGACGGCTGGGCCAACGTGGGCTCAGGTGGCTAAAGCACCACCTGCGCCAAAAAAGCCCACGCAGGTGCCCAAAAAACCCACAAACGGGGACAAAACGCCGTGAAGGGGACGAGAAGTGCCACAGAGGGGAGCAGCTCGTCCCTCCCCCAAAGAAAAAGAGGGCGGCTGGAAGACGGCCGAAAGCCGCAAAAAGAGGCGGAAGAAGGGCCGCAAGGCCAAGAGCGCGCCCGGCTCGAAGGGGCAGGCCGCGAAAGTCCACGTCCCTCGCTCCGAGGCTGTAGTGGTCACGCTGCAGCCCGAAGCCAAGGAGAGGGGCGTGACGTACCAGAAGGTACTGGCAGAGGCTAGGGGCAAGCTGGTCTTTGCCGATTTTGGCACCCCGGACGGTTTCCGTTTTAGAACGGCAGCCACGGGGGCCAAGATGTTCGAGTTGGCGGGGACGAGCAGTGCCGAGAGGGCGGACTCTCTAGCTGCAAAGCTTAGGGACGTCCTCAACCCCGAGGAGGCCCGGGTGTCCAGACCTATCAAGACGGCTGAGGTGCGCGTCGATGGGCTGGACGACTCTGTTTCCCCGGAGGAGGTGGTGGTAGCCATAGCCCGGAGCGGCGGATGCCCGCCAGAAAATGTACGGGCGGGCGAAATTCGCGTCAACGCTGGTGGGCTGGGCACCATCTGGGTGCGGTGCAGTAGCTGCGGCAAAGAGAGTTGCCGACGCGGGACATCTTTTGGTGGGCTGGGTTTCAGCGAGAGTTAAACTCCTGGCACCCAGGGCCATGCAGTGTACCGGTAACACTGCATGGCCCTGGGTGGAGAAAGCGCACGTTCGGGCACTGCACCAGAGCTCAGGATCTCTTGGTCCTGAGCATGGCGGAGTGGTCGATAAATGTGGCGGTGGTCGCTGAGCCGTATTTTGTCCCCCCCCGGGATAACTGGGCAGGGGATCTGGGAGGTCTGGTGGCCATCATCGGCGCGACTCTTGTGGACGTATCCCGGGGTCACGGTTGGGTTGCTGCCCTTGTGAACGGGATCGTCATGATCGGGGCATACTTTTCGCCCAACAGGAGTCTCGCCGACTTCGAGAGTTTCCTTGTCGAGTTGGGAGCCGTCGTAGGCCGATCTCATCCTCGGCCCATTTTGCTTCTCGGTGATCTGAACGCCAAGTCTGCGGCGTGGGGATCCCCGGTCACAGACCCGAGAGGCGATGTGCTAGGGGAGTGGGCCGTTACGTCGGACCTGGCTGTCTTAAATCGGGGTTCGGCCTACACGTGTGTGCGACAGCGGGGCGGATCCATTGTGGACATGTCGTTCGCTAGTCCCGCTGTCGTAAGCGAAGGTGGAGACGCTATCGGATCACCGATACATACGCTTCAACGTCTCCACCCTGGAGGTCGTAGCCAATCGGGCCCCCGAAGAGACGGCCCGCGTTGGGCGCTGAAACGCCTCGACAGGGAGGCTCTCGAGGGAGGCTCTCGAGGAAGCCACTATTGTCCAAGCCTGGATCCGGGAGTCGGCTACCGTCGGTCCCGTCGACGTCGAACGGGAGGCGCAGTGGTTTAGCGACTCCATGACGCAAATCTGCGACGCGTCCATGCCACGCGTCTCCTCTCTGTCCGCAAGGCGCCGCGTGTACTGGTGGTGCGTCGAGGTCGAGCGGTTGCGCGTCGCATGCGCAGACGCCAGACGCCCGTACACGCGATATCGGAGGAGACGTCTGCGGGATCCCGACGAAGAAGCCGCGCTGTATGAGGTGTACCGCGCGGCGAAGGAGGCTCTATGGCTGGCCATCGGCGAGTCGAAGACGCGCAGTTGCAGAGTCGGAAGAAGAAGAGGAGAGCGAATCCGTCCCAGAGGTGACACAGGCGGAGATGAGCGCGGCCGTGATGCGGCTCCGGGCAAAAAACACTGCTCCGAGGTCCGACGGAGTGCCTGGTCGCGCTCTAGTCCTCGCCCTGAAGGAGTTGGAGGCACTGAGGGGACTCTTCTCGGCGTGCCTTGAGCGGGGTCAATTCCTTAGCAGGTGGAAGACTGGTCGACTGGTCCTGCTTAGGAAGGTGGGGCGCCCGGCGGATTCGTCGTCGGCTTATCGGCCCATAGTGTTGCTGGACAAGGCGGGCAAGATGCTCGAGCGTATAATCGTAGATCGCCTCGTCAGCCACTTGTGTACAGAGGAGCCGAACCTGGACGACAGCCAGTTTGGCTTCCGGCGTGGGCACTCTACCATCGACGCCATCATGAGGGTGAGAGTCCTGGCGGAGGAAGCGGTGTCCCAGGGTGGGGTGGTGCTGGCGGTGTCTTTGGACATCTCCAACGCGTTCAACACCCTGCCCTGGGGTTGCATTAGGGAGGCTCTGCGATACCATCGGGTGCCTTCCTACCACCGCAACATTGTGGGGGCTTATCTGTCTTGACGGTGTGTGACCTACATGGGACGCGACGGCACGGGCCGTCGCGAGATGTCGTGCGGTGTTCCACAGGGCTCGGTTCTGGGCCCACCCCTGTGGAACATCGGATACGACTGGGTTTTGCGGTGCGAGCTCCCGCCAGGAGTGGACCTGACGTTTTATGCGGACGACACGCTGGTCACGGCTCGGGGGAGCTCGTACAGGGAGGCAGCGTTGCTGGCTACGGCTGCGGTCTCACAGGTGGTGAACCGCATACGACGCCTCGGCCTGGAAGTGGCCCTCAACAAGTCGGAGGCCATTGCTTTTCATGGCCCCCGACGGGCGCCGCCGTTGGGATCACATATTCTGGTCGGTGGGGTCCGGATCGCTGTCGAGTCAACCATGAAGTACTCAGGATTGATGCTCGACAGCCGTTGGGACTTCGGCCCCCACTTTCAGCGGTTGGTGCCCAAGTTGATGGGCGCGGCGGGCGCGCTGTCAACGCTGCTTCCCAAACTGGGGGGCCCGAGCACCGCCTGTAGGCGGTTGTACGTGGGGATCGTGCGATCGATGGCCCTTTACGGGGCCCCGATTTGGGCGAAAGACCTGATGACCCGCGGTTCTGCGCAGACCGCAGAGAGCGATGGCCGTCAGGGTCATACGGGGATATCGCACGATCTCCTACGAGGCGGCTTGTGTACTGGTCGGATCCCCGCCGTGGGACCTGGAGGCGAAGACCCTCGCGACACTGCACCAGTGGCGCGAGGAGGCCAATCATCGGGGCGAGAGGCTGGTGCAGCGACAGATAACGCTGTACCGGTCTCAGCTCCGACAGGTCATGGTAGCGGAATGGCGGGGGAGGCTAGAGCTCCCTACCGGCCTCGACACAGTCGAGGTGATCCGGCCAGTACTCGACGACTGGCTCGGGAGGAAGCACGGCTCCCTGACGTTTCGGGCGACGCAGGTGCTCTCGGGGCACGGCTGCTTCGGGAAGTACCTGTGTCGCATAAGCAGGGAGCCGGACGCCCAGTGCCATCACTGCGTCCACTGTCTAGAGGACACGGCGCGGCATACGCTGGCCGAGTGCGCCGCGTAAGATGAGCCGCGCCGTGCGCTCGTTACGGAGGTAGGAGGAGACCTGTCGCTGCCGACCGTCGTTCACTCGATGGTCGGCAGCGCAGAGTCTTGGGACGCGGTGATGTCCTTCTGCGAAACCGTCATGTCGCAGAAGGAGGCTGCGGAAAGGGAGAGGGAGATGACGAGCTCCCGCCCATCCCGCAGCAAACGTACCGGGCGTCGGTAAAGGGTGGACACGCCTGTAGGTGATTCACTACATACAAGCAAACAACATACATACAACATGCATGCAACATACATACAACATACATACAACATGCATACAACATACATACATACAACATTCATTCAAATACAAAATATATTTAGGACATATTTTACACACAGAGACAAACACGTACCGTACGGCCCGTCCGTCATTTACACATATACACTGGACATGCGCATCGCCTGCTGAGTCCTTTGTTTAAGGCGTGTGACGTAGCGCATCATACGATCGCTGTGACGTATGCGCGCGCGCCTTCCCCGCGGTCTCACAGCCTGCCGCTCACCAGTCACGACCTATCTATGACGACGCACGCACGCTCGCCTATGCGATTTACGTTTCCTGATACCCACGCTAAACCGCTGTATCGCTTCATCGCGTAAAACTGTATAACGCTTGCTTTCGCTTATACTGCGCTTCGCTTGTTCAGTGCCTTCCAAGAATAAACATTGTTGTGCCGTGTAGTGTACGTGTGCGAACATTAAAGTGTGGCTACCCTACGAAAAGACTTTGATTTCTCGGGACCCGTAAGTCGACTCACACTACCTACACCACCAAACTGGTGACCCCGTTTCGAACATTTAGAAAAACAGTGAGTGCAGAGGCTATTATAACAATCAAGCATGAGCAGCGACGGTAGTGACACCGAAACATCGCAGCGCCCCGCGCCGCAACGCCGGCCGAGTAAATGTGCGCGCGTGTCCACTGACCCTGATCCGGAACAATCGACACCGGAACTTTTTCGTGTAGGCGTCCGCATACCACCATTTTGGCCAGAAAAACCAAACATATGGTTCTGCCAAATAGAAGGCCAATTCAAACTCGCCAGAATTACGGACGACTACACGAAATTTCACTACGTCCTTGGCCACCTGGACCGGCAGTACTCCATCGAGGTGGAAGATATCATCACCGATCCACCCGCTACTGGAGCCTACAACAAATTGAAGACTGAGCTCATCAAGCGCCTGTCCGTCTCCAAAGAGAGGAAAGTGAAGCAGCTCCTGCAGTCGGAGGAACTAGGTGACCGAAAACCGTCCCAGTTCTTGCGGCACCTCCAACACTTGGCAGGACCAACGATCCCAGAGGATTTTCTCCGCACGATCTGGACGAGCCGCTTGCCAGGGAACCTGCAGACGGTCATCGCGTCACGCTTGACCATGACTCTCAGCGAGCTCGCAGACCTCGCTGACAGCGTCCACGACATCGCGCCTCCAACACCTCAAGTCGCAGCAGCATCCTCATCACGAGTCGATCCACAAACGGACATGATGAAGCTCATCATGGAGCTGACGAAGAAGGTCGACGCACTGACTACTGAGAGGTATGATCGCTCCCGCCCACGCACCAGGAGGACATCCAGCCGAAGTCGCAGCCCATCACAACGGTCGCAGTCCAACTACAGGAAGTTCCCGACTTGTTGGTACCACTTTAAATTTGGTAAACAGGCGAAGAAATGCGTCCGCCCGTGTGACTACAAGTCGGGAAACGCTGCGGGCAGTCAATAATGGCGGCTGAAGATTGCCCATCCACCACTGGTCGCCTGTTCGTGACAGATCGCAGGTCGAAAGTCCAATTTTTAGTGGACACAGGAAGCGACTTATGCGTCTACCCACGATCTGCGCTACCACAGCTACGACGGGAAAAGACGGAATACCAGTTGTGTGCAGCCAACGGAACATCTATCAACACCTACGGTTACCTCCAGGTTGTTTTAAATTTAGGCCTACGTAGGGATTTTCCATGGCGCTTTATTGTAGCAGACGTCACTAAAGCCATCATAGGCGTCGATTTTCTTTCTTATTTCAATATAATTGTAGACATTCGCAACAAACGCCTCATCGATGGCATTACTAACCTGTCAGCTATTGCTTCTATCGCACATCCAGATAGCTTAATTTCAAGTGTAAAGGTCGTGACTGGTGAATGCAAATACCGTAATCTCCTATCAGAGTTTCAGGAAATAACACGGCCAGCAGGCGCACCATTCACACCAAAACACAACACAGTACACCACATTCGCACCACATCAGGCCCCCCAGTATCTTGTTCCCCACGCAGACTAGCCCCGGATAAAATGAAAATTGCCAAGGCCGAGTTCGAGGCAATGTTGGCAAACGGTACAGCTCGACCATCTGAGAGCCCTTGGGCGTCGCCTCTCCACCTCGCCCCGAAGAAAGACAACGGCTGGCGTCCTTGCGGTGATTACAGGCTGCTCAACGCAAGGACAATCCCAGATAAGTACCCAATCAGGCACATCCATGACTTTGCCCACAGCTTATCTGGTTGTAAGATTTTTTCCACTATAGACCTTGTTAAAGCTTACAACCAGTTACCAGTATTTGAGCAGGACATCCCAAAAACCGCCATCACTACACCCTTCGGTCTGTACGAGTTTCCGTTTATGACGTTCGGTCTGAGGAACGCCGGCCAGACTTTCCAAAGGTTCGTTGACGAAATGACTCGTGGCCTAGACTTCTGTTTCCCATATCTGGATGACTTTTTGGTGTACTCTAGGCATGAAGCCGAGCATGAAGACCACCTTCGCCAACTGTTCTCGAGGATGAAGGAATATGGCATGCTCATTAACACTGCCAAATGCGTATTTGGTACACCAGAGGTCACATTCCTAGGCTACCACATCTCGCAACACGGAACGAAGCCTTTGGAAAGCAAGGTGCAGGCAATCAGGGAGTTCCCAGTGCCTAAAACTGCTAGGCAACTAAGAAGGTTTCTGGGCATGATTAATTTTTACCGGAGGTTTCTACCTCGGGCTGCCCAGAACCAAGCGCCTTTACACGCTTTGCTGACCGGGAACCTGAAAGCCTCTCAGCCGGTCGACATAAGCGGACCCTCGTTGCAGGCTTTCGAAGAATGTAAGGCCAGCCTGTGTAGTGCAGCATTGTTGGCACATCCTGACACAAATGCCAAACTGGGCCTGGTCACGGATGCATCTGATTTCGCCATTGGTGGAGTCCTGCAACAATTTAAGGACGGTAATTGGCAGCCATTAGCCTTTTTCACCCGCAAGCTGAGCCCATCACAGCAAAAGTACTCACCATACGACAGAGAACTACTTGCCATATACGAAAGTATAAAATACTTCCAACACTGGTTAGCCGCTACCACTTTCACCATCTATACGGACCACAAGCCGCTGTGTTACGCTTTCCAGCAGCGGAAAAGTAACTGCACGCCACGTACGTATAGACATTTAGACTATATTTCACAATTCTCGACCGATATTCAACACATCGCCGGGAAAGATAATGTCGTAGCCGATACACTTTCCCGTGTCGAAGAAATGCAAACCCCTGTAGATTTAGATGTACTAGCCAAAGCACAAGACACAGACTTAGAACTTGCACAGTTACTTACAGGAGAGTCTTCCCTGCGCATTAAAAAAATAATTGTTCCAGGAAGTCGTATAGAATTGTACTGCGATGTCAGCACAGCGACTCCTAGACCCATCGTTCCTAAACCATTGCGCAAACAAATCTTCGACTCGTTGCACTCGCTGAGCCACCCCGGCGCAAACGCAAGTGCAAAACTTGTAGCACAGCGTTACGTTTGGCCACAGATGCGGAAAGACTGTCGCGATTGGTCTAAGGCATGTTTGGCATGCCAGCGCACGAAGGTGAATCGACATGTTTCCACCCCTTTGGGTACCCTCGATCTCCCTTCAGCGCGATTCAAATATGTCCACCTAGACCTCGTCGGTCCATTACCCCCATCCAATGAATATCGGTATTGCTTGACACTCGTCGATCGCTTCACGCGATGGGCCGAAGTCGTCCCTATTACCGATATTACAGCGGAAACTGTGGCCAAAGCGTTCCTGTCAGGGTGGGTAGCACGATTTGGTTGCCCAACCGATATTGTCACCGATCGCGGGAGACAATTCGAGTCTGGCATCTTCCAACATCTCGCAAAGGCCATAGGGTTTAGGCATCGCAAGACTACCGCATACCATCCTCAGTGCAACGGTCTAGTCGAACGATTCCACCGGCAGCTGAAAGCAGCAATCAAGTGCCATGCAGACAGCCGCTGGACCGAATCCCTACCATTTGTACTGCTCGGCATAAGAAGTTCCTTCAAAGAAGACCTTCAATCGTCTTCTGCCGAGTTAGTATACGGTGAACCCTTAAGGCTGCCGGGAGAATTCTTCGGCCATAAAGTTGACAAATGTACGACTGATATAACGGACTTCACAGCCCGAATCAGATCATTTGCCAACAACTTACAGCCAGTTCCCACGTCGCACCACTCAAAAGAAAAAATCTTCATTCACAAAGATCTATCGTCTTGTTCCCATGTTTTTCTTCGGGACGATGCGTTGAGGGGTGCACTCCAGCCAGCATACACTGGCCCCTATGAAGTGATAGAAAGAGGTGACAAAGTTTTTAAAATAAAGGTAAAAGGGAAATCCGCCACAGTATCCGTAGACCGCCTGAAACCAGCCTACCTACTGAACGACACCCATGACACCCCTACCCCAAATAAAACAGGACCCGAACCACCACCAACCATCCCACCAGCCAAAACCACTCGTTCCGGTAGAAGAGTCCAATTTCCGGACTACTATCGCCCGTAGCACGGTCTCTGGAGGGGAGTGATGTAGGTGATTCACTACATACAAGCAAACAACATACATACAACATGCATGCAACATACATACAACATACATACAACATGCATACAACATACATACATACAACATTCATTCAAATACAAAATATATTTAGGACATATTTTACACACAGAGACAAACACGTACCGTACGGCCCGTCCGTCATTTACACATATACACTGGACATGCGCATCGCCTGCTGAGTCCTTTGTTTAAGGCGTGTGACGTAGCGCATCATACGATCGCTGTGACGTATGCGCGCGCGCCTTCCCCGCGGTCTCACAGCCTGCCGCTCACCAGTCACGACCTATCTATGACGACGCACGCACGCTCGCCTATGCGATTTACGTTTCCTGATACCCACGCTAAACCGCTGTATCGCTTCATCGCGTAAAACTGTATAACGCTTGCTTTCGCTTATACTGCGCTTCGCTTGTTCAGTGCCTTCCAAGAATAAACATTGTTGTGCCGTGTAGTGTACGTGTGCGAACATTAAAGTGTGGCTACCCTACGAAAAGACTTTGATTTCTCGGGACCCGTAAGTCGACTCACACTACCTACACCACCAAACGCCCTCTTCCGGCCCCCCTAAATAGGTCCAAGGGCGACGGATTCGGGGACATCCGTCACCCCCGATTGCACGGGGGGAGTCTAACACCTCACTCCCCCCCGGGACGAGGCCCGCAGGTCAAGCGGGCCGGCGGTCCGGGGCAGCGGAAGTCGCATCAGATCCCGTTGCCCCCCGACGCAAGAGTGCGAGGGAACACCGGTGTGGTTTTAGTCAGTACGAGTCTGACAGACCCTTCCGCTCTCCCCAGGGCAGACGACATCCATTTTGGATTTCCACATCGAGAAAAAAAAAAAAAAAAAGGTTCATTCGCATCCGCAGCTCCGGACGCAAGTGTGCGAGAGAACACCGGGGTGGTTTTAGTCAGTCGAGTCTGAAATACCCCTCCGCCTTCCTCGGGCGGAGGAAGTCCATAAGAATTTCCACATCGAAAAGTTAACGGTTAGTCAGGTCAACATGATCATAAAAAAAGAATCCTGGGACGGATTTTGATATTTTTTTGTCAGAATGATGTGACAAGTATGTCAACATGACATGACATGTATGTTTGTGCGTGTGTATGTGTGTGTTGTGTGTGTGTGTGTGTGTGTGTATGTGTGTTGGCATTCCCCACAAGTCTCATCTTGACACCCATTTAGATCTCACTCTTTTTGTCGTTGAAGTCAACAAACACTGCCCTGGGATCTGGAGGCGACTGCCCTACAGCGCGTCTATGAGTGGCGCGTGGAGGCGCAGCGCTGGGGCGAATCCCTGCTGCCTCGACAAGTCGAGGCGCGGCGGGAAGAGACCATGCCCGGGTCGACGGCGCGCTGTGTTCCACGCGCGCCTCAAAGAGTGTCAGCATAATGACGGGGCCCCCCCTCTAGAGGGCCAAAGCCTGCCGGGGTCGCGGGACTCATAGAATTACCGTGACCCTGTAACGTTAAGGGCTACTGAAGGACACCGTGGATTTTAGTCAGTACAAGTCTGACAGTCCCTCCCGCTCTGCCCTGGGTGGGAGGACTCATTTGATGATTATACCACGTTAAAAAAAAAAAAAAAAGTCAACAAACAACCAAGGCATATATCATTACTAGCTTTTGCCCGCGGCTTCGCTCGCGTGGATGTCGATAAATATCCGACGGGAACGTACTACTGGGATTAAAAAGTAACCTACAGGTTAATCCAGGTTGTAAACGATCTGTGTGCCAAATATTATCCAAATCCGTGCAGCCCTGTTTGTGCAAACCGGAACATACATCCAAACACGCCGCCGCTTAGTACTTACTAAGCTTAGCTTATTTTCCGAATTTATTGTTTTGTGCATGTGGTGTTTACCTTTAAGTAATTGTTGCGCTGTAATTTAATTTTTATAATGATTTATGTCGCTGTATCCAGTGTGAACAATTGTTGGTAGACCTAATATAATAAATAATAATAAACAAACTGACCAAAATTCTAAAAACTTTATTTTTGGCATCAGACTCGAATATTCAATGTAAGGTTTGATTTCTTTACTATTTATTTTACTACGTCCGCGTAGAGTTTAAACTCTATTTTTCTACATAATTATGAATTTTTTTTAAACGCCTAATGCCCATTTATATTCTGAACTTCTTAAAATTGCACAATATTATTTTTGTATACCAGCTCACAATGCGAACGTAGAGAGAGTCTTTTCACTAATCTCGCAGCAATGGACGAAGGAGAGAAACTCGCTAAACACATACACGGTTTCTTCTCTGATCAAAATTAAATATAATTTTAAGGACCTAAGTTGCTCCGACTTTTACAAATTCTTGTTGGAAAAGAAAGATATTTTAAAGAAAATTGGAAAGTCTGAAAAATACCAAAATATGTAAAAAAAAAATATTTTTTTATTTTTTTTTGTGTTGATTTTGATCTCGTTATAATTTTAACTTATTACTAATTTTTAATTTAGAATTTATGAATACCTTAGGGTTTGGATAGGTACTTAACCTACCCAACGGAACTACATATATGACATAAAATTTGTTGAGACATATGTATGTAGTTTATTTGTTATTTAAAAAACCAAAAATTATAATTATATATTTTTTAATTACCTCATAAATAGAAGAGTGTAAAATGTTGACTATTTTATTTGTTAAACAGTAGTTTAAGTTGATTGTGTCAAACATTGTTAAATAACTAGCAAACAAGCTGTTTAAATGAATACATTTTATGTTTTTTTTTTTTTCTGGGATGTCCGGGATAAATACTGAATTTCATCCAAATGTCCGGGGTTTTTGAAGTGTTTGTCAGGGGTCGGCAATTTAGGTGATGGCAGCCCTATTCATGGCTAATTGTCCTGCACTATGTGTGATATTTGAGGAATACTCTAAAGAAATTCCTACTGTCAAGGACCGGTATCTACATAAATATCGTCCTTCACAGTATTTCTTTATATACAATGTTTTTCACTAATTGGGAAGCGGGCACTAAAACAAACAGCCCAGTTGGAGAGCTTACACGTGAGCAAGCCACATAAACTGGCCGTGGGAGAAACAGCCTTGCCGCAAATCTACTCCAGCAAATTTCAGAGTTTGTCCCTGTAACTTACCTTGATTGGGAACTGCAATCTTTTAAATTCAAACGGAAGGTCATTTGGTATCAATGGTATACGCGGCACGAAGACTGTTTCTCCTCTGGCAGATCCAGTTAGGTTTTGGCCTCAATAACATTGCGGCGGAGAGCAGTTACCTTGGAGTCTAGTTCCATTGCACAATTTTGGAGGCCGTATATTTCGAAGTAACATCACAGGAGCACCTACACGCAACATAAGTCTGTGACGCGGAAGACCCGACGGATTAAGAGAGTTTAAAAATTCTACAGGATAATTAACCGACTTGTCCATATCGACCATGGTATCAAAAGAATTATAAATAATTTCTTCACCTTCGCATGTATTTATCAACATTTCGTTGATCGCAGCGGCTTGGGCGTTTTCGGGAGTCAAAATGGCTCTCTTGCAAAACCACTCCATCGGTTTGTCTTTAATATTTTTATTCATGAACGAACAACTTCAATACAAAACTTCATCCCCCTTTTCACCCCCTTGTGGGTTTGAAATTTAAAAAAACAACGATTTACGTTGTGTTAATTTCCAACCATAAGCCGAAATATTAGTGATTTTGACTTAAAATACCTTTTTAAAAACGTTCCTTCGTGAGAAAACAGCCCTGGCTGCAGGATGAGGTCATGATAAAATTATCTTTATCTATCAAACTTGAACACGTAAACAAAGTTTCGTGTCCGTGCTACTAACCGTTGAAGAGTTCTCTCTTGAGGAGACGATCCTGGATGCAGGATTAAGGAATGTCTGTTATAAAAATGTGTTGTCACCAGAACCAAAGGTGTGTGCAAAATTTCAGCTCAATCGGTTGTACAAAATTGAGTGCCATTCCACCCGTACAAACATAGTACCTTCACCCCCCTTTTTATCCCTTCGGGGGTAGAATTATCAAAATCACCGAGACACGTATAAATTAATTTTTAATCGTCAGCCTAAACACAAAATTTGAAGATCCTAACTTCAAAACTGACAGACTTTCATACAAACTTGCATCCCCAATTTTACCCCTTTAGGGGTGGAATTCCCAAAAATCCTTTCTTAGTGGAAATCTTCTCTTCACAAAGAACACACCCTCCAAGTTTCATGTCTCTAGGACCAGCGGTTTGGGCTGTGTGTTGATATATCACCCAGTCAGTCAGTCAGTCAGTCAGTTTAACATTTTATATATATTTATATAGAAGATATATTATTAGTAGCTAGGTACTTATTCATAATAAAATGAATACCAAATGGTTTCTGTTAATCTACTATATTTTCCTACGTTTACGGGGTATAATTGTCTTTTTTGTGTAATTTTCTATAATTTCATGTACCTTTGAAAAATTATCTTAGCTTTTTTTTTTCGGGTAGGTGCAAAGAAGTAAACACATGTTCTCTAAATTTTTATTTTGATTTTAATAGTATTTACATTAATTAAAATTAAAATGTCTACTAGATATTATGTAAATCCTTACCATTAAGCACATAATTATTGTGTGGACAGTAATATAAAGAAGAATAAGAAGAAGAATAAAGTTTATTTGACGTCAGTTCATCAAGCACACATAATTAAAAAAAAAAAAAAAATACAAAATTAAAAATCAGTTTTAAGAAAAAAAAAAAATATATATATATACACATGTCATAAACAGTGCCAATTGCATTTACTTGCTGGCTTGAGCTGTCACTTGAACTTTGACCTCACTGATCACTGCACTTGAACACAAAGTCACAGTCATGAGCTCTATGGCTATCATTGCGGAGACACAGCGCTTGGCAATAACATTACTCAACCAGCGGATGGCGGATTTTCAGGAGCACCTGAAGGCATCTTCACCGGGAGCGGACTTGAGCGGGCTTCATAAGGATTTCTCAGCCTTCAAGAAGCATGTGTGGAGTGTCTTCAGTGCATTGCAGCTGCAGACTGCTGAGGTGAGCAAGAGTGTCGACGTTATTGAGATGCGTCACAGGAAAAAGTTCTTGCTGCTAGGCGGATTGCCTGAGAAGTCTGATGAGAAACTCCCAGAAAGCGTGGCGTCCATTCTGCAAAGTAAGCTTGGCATAACTGATCTGGCACCCTCTTCAATAACGGTATGCCACAGGCTGGGCACGGCTTCGGAAGGTCACTCTAGACCTATCCTACTTCGGTTCGCGGACTGTGCTATTAGAGGCCAGATCTAGAAAACGAAGGCCAGTCTGAAGAGATCTAGAAAACGAAGACCAATCTGAAGGGATCTTCTTATGTGGTGTCTGAACTCCTCACTCGTCGGCGGCAGTCTGCTTTTACAACAGCTCGCAAGCTGTTCGGCGTGACGAGTGTGTGGACTATGGACGGAACCGTTAACGTCAAACTCCTTAATGGCAAACGTCGTCGGGTCTTCAGTGTTGAGGAAGTCATCGGGCTGGGAGCGGAGCATGGTAAGTCGCTGGATCAAGTGGTTCCGCCTGAATCTATTCCTGGCTCGAATAAAACAAGCCCGGTGCCGGCGCAGGCTAACACTAGGCCAAAGTGGATGGTAAGGAAGAAGTAACTCGTTTATTTTTGTTTACTCTGTAAGTGTTTTCTTTTTGTTTGGTTACGATCCTTGAAGCTATTTTTCTGTTCGCCGATAGTAATACGTCACAGTAACTTTTTTCGTGTACCGATGCGACGCTTAATATATTTTAATTTAAGTTTACTTTGCTCTTGACAGTCACAGTTTGTTTGTGTTCGTTATGTCACTGTCAATTGTCATAGTGTCTTGAATTGTTAGCTCTTTTTTATTGCGTTCGGAAACGTGCATTAGTTTTACTTTTTTTTTTGTGAATAGTCAGCCGGCAGGTTATGCAGTTTATAGTTAAGTGAATTTTATTTCACATTTATAATTTAATAAGTATCTTATCTATTTTTTTTAGCTAAATTATCTACACTTACTTCAAAATAATTATATCTGACGACAACTCATTTTATTCTTGCCATAGTTCTTCCATGTCTTTTTCATCTCTTGACAAATCTCTGTCCGTGAATGGTTTTCTAAGTAGTGAGTGCCAGCGTTTAAATAAATGCTTAAACGTGTGTCATGTTAACGCTCAGAGTATTCCTCAGCATCATTCTGAGATGTTGGATTTATTTTGTGACGTTACCCTACATGCTATATTAGTGTCCGAAAGTTGGCTCAAACCCGAACTTCCCTCAACTTTTTATTGTCTACCAGGCTTTGTTTTAATTCGCAATGATCGTACGGAAAAGAGCCGGCGGTGTTGCCATTTACTTGCGCAGTGACATCCCTTACAAAATTCTATCCTCTTCACCCCCCATCTATAATGGCAGCCCCGAATACTTAGTTCTGGAAATTGTTGTCAAAGGGGTTAAGGCCGTTCTCTAGAATCTCTCTTTGAATCTTTTTCCTCAGACTACAAACATCACATAGTGATGAGTGACTTTAACACCGACCTTTTGAAAGACATCCCTAGGTCACGTAGGTTGAGAGCGATCCTGGATTCGTCGAGTCTGTCCCTCCTCGAGCTTAGTCCAATGCATCATAACTCTGACTCAAGCGATTCTTGGCTCGATCTCATGCTTGCATCTTCTTTAAATCTCGTTGCTAACCATGGTCAGGTCGCTGCTCCTGGGCTATCTAGACACGATTTAATTTATGTCTTCTACAAAATCAAACCCTCTAAGCAGCGGCCTGCTATTGTTTTTATGCGGAATTTTGCGAGGTTAGATAAAGAAAAGCTTGATGCAGATGCACAAGCCCTTGATTGGGACGATCTTGTCCAATCATCGGCAGTGGAGTAGAAAATTGAAATATTTAATAGGTCTGTTCTCCAGCTCATTGACGCGCATGCACCACTGAGGGCCGTGCGTGTTAAGCGCCCTCCGGCTGCATGGATAACCCCAGGATTTAGGATGGCAATGAGACGGCGTGACAGGGCTTTTGGAAAATATAGACGGGATCGCAGTGAGGAGAACTGGAACCTGTACAAGTTGGCTAGAAACCGCTGCAACCAGATGGTAAGGGCATCCAAACGCCGATACATTTGTGAAAATGTTCTCAATTCTTCACTGGCTGATATTTGGAAGTTTCTCAAATCACTTGGCATAGCGAAGTCTCCCTCTAGTATTTTACCTTCTAGTCTGTCCTTGAATGCTCTAAATAAACACTTGTCAACGTCAGCTACGCTTTCGGTTGATGTTAAGAATAAAACTATTCATGACATAACGTCCAAGCTAATGTTACCTCCTGACTCTTTCTCTTTCTCCCCCGTGACTAACCTTGAGGTCCTTTAATTTTTTACGTCGATTATGTTTAGGGCTGTGGGCTGTCATGGGATCAGCAGAACAATGTTATCCTTTATGACTGATAACACAATTCCTATTGTTACTCACATTATAAATTTCTCTCTCTATACTAGTGTGTTTCCAGCTTTGTGGCGTAAGGCTTACATTATCCCTCTTCCAAAAATTTCCAGTCCCAGTTTGCCAAATCAGTACAGACCCATTTCCATTTTCCCTTTCCTTTTCAAAATCCTTGAAGCAGCTGCTCTTAGGCAAATATCCTCTTACGTTCTCAAGAATAACCTGTTGTCCAAATTCCAATCTACTTTCGGCCCGGCAACAGTACGGCCACAGCCCTGCTTAAGGTTACTGAAGACATTAGGAATGGCTTGGAGAATTCGAGGGTTACGGTGTTGGTTTTAGTTAATTTTTCCAACGCTTTTAACACCGTGGACCACGATATTTTCTTGGCTATACTGTCTCAAATTGGGGTCTCCTCGTTGTCACGTGATTGGTTTTCATCATATCTTCGTGGTCGCCAGCAGGCGGTGCGTGCTGATCAGGATTACTCCGACTGGTGCGACCTGGCAACTGGTGTTCCACAAGGTGGTATACTTTCTCCTCTCTTATTTTCGTTATTTAAAAAATCCACTACTACTATCCTCAAGTACTCTTATCATCTGTACGCTGATGACCTGCAACTTGACGCTCAATCCAACATTGCTAACCTCGATAATTGCATCTCATTACTAAATGCAGATCTTCAAACTATCGGAGAACGGTCTGGTAAATTTGGGGTTGCTGTCAACGTCGGGAAATGCCAGGCCATGCTCATAGGTAGTTCGTACTACTTGAGAAATTTGGTACTAGCCAGTTAATGCCGCTTATGTTCGACAACTCTGTGATCTCTCTCTCACCACACGTAAAAGACTTGGGCCCGCACACTGACGCGACACTTTGTTGGAATAAGCAGGTAGCGTAGGTAAAAAAAAAAAAAAAAAACGCCGTTCCTATAACATCACTCTGTGCAAATAAATAGTGAATTATTATAAATTCTATCAATACACGGACCTTTCCATGTACAACAACGATAGTAATGCTTATTTCAACCAGTGACAGTGTTATCCAACTTTTAAAGTGAACAAATATTATAGAAACACGAAACAAGACATAAACAGTGACTAAGCAGTTTCACAGTACATCCAGAAGATCATAGTCGTCAATACCGTTCAAACAGGTTTGCTATAACACATTAATTGACACATCCATCATTACAACAGAATACTGAATTCCACTTCAAAATTATAAATAATTATCTCAAACGAACAGTTATGAATTCAAAGTCACACTTCGCATCAATGTAAAAAAAGAAATGCTGAATAGCTGACTCACTCAACCAATCAGCAATCAGCTAAAACATTTTGACAGAATTATCTTCGTCCAGAAACTCAAAGTTCCATACCTGAGCACTAGCATTTTGAGACTACGTGCCACTACACGCTAATATAAAATAATCAAATAGCAATGGAGGAATTAAACCATATTACATACCGCAAAATACAGAGAACTAGCTCCCTAAATGACGTCACCAGAGATAATTCGGCACTTTTCATCCCTAAATACCAGTCAAACAGTACTTGATTTGAATGAAAAAGTGAAACAATACTCGGACAATTTATTAATAGCACATCAGGAAATTGAGAATCTTAACTCTGAAAACTTTAGATTAAAATCGGACATACAAAGATATTTAAAAATTATCGAAACCTTCAAAACTTTGAATAAAAACGACAATCAGAATATTACACCTCGATCAGGAAACAAACGGAAACAAAGGCAAAATTCGGCGCGCACACCAATTTTCAAAACTAAGCAAACAATGTCCCCCTCGCCACTGAAAGTAATAACAACAAGAAGTGAGGCAGGTGACACTCCAAAAACATGCAAAGTAAAATCACATACCCCACAATCTGAACATGTACCAAAAATTACAGAAATTGTACGAGACGACCTTAAACTAGGCACCGACAAACAACAAATCAATAATACCTTACAGAATCAAGAAGAGCTGACTAATAAGACTGAAAAAATGTCTAAAAAGGACAAATTGACGCAATTAGAACAAAAGATGCAAGCAATATCACGACTAAGTAATGTTGATATTAAAAATTCATCAGGCGCTAAGTCTATACCAAAACATAAAAATAAAATATGTATCATAAGCAGCAATTGCACAAAGGGAACTCTGCCACTAATTGAAGAAATATTTTCAAGCCATTTTGATTACTGTCACTATGTATTATCAAATGCGAACTCAAAAGATCTTTTAACAACTATTGAGCAAAGATTAAAAGACTTAACAGCAAGCGACTATTGCTTAATTTTCATAGGAGAAAATGAACTTAAAGAGAGGGATTACATAAATATTCTTGACAGATTCAAAAACTCGCTAAGGGATGTTACAAATACTAATATTGTAATATGTGCCCCAACTTACAGAAAGGGTTCACTTATTCATAATTATAAAGTTGAACTTTTTAATAACCTCATGTATTTGGACATAAAAAATAACAAATATGCATATTTTTTTCGATAGCAATAGAACTCTTTCACATGAAATGTTTTCAGACATAACTGGCAAAATAAACAAATATGGATGGAGAAATATTTACAGCCATATAATGTCTAACATGATTATTGACCTTAACTTATTCAGCCCTCAAGACGAATTAACATATGATAAAATGCACCAAATCACACAACATGTTTCAAGGATTGACTCTAACGATGTTTGTAATAGTCTTTTTCGTGTATGAACATATTTTTGTACTCCATCAAAATATTAATGGACTGATAAATAAGTCGGACCTACTAAGTGTACACCTAAATAATTTTCTAGACGAGGGTAAGCCGGTAGATATAGTATGCATTTCGGAAAAAAACATGAAAACAGATGATCACATTAATCTTCACTTACCTAAATATAAACTTCTCACATTATGCACGAGATAATAGAAAAGGGGGTTCATGTATTCTTATAAAAAATACTCTTAAGGCAGATAAATTTGACATAGACAAATGGTGTAGATCGAATATTATTGAATGCTGCGCGGTTGAATTGCAGACCCATTCATTGATTGTAGTGTGTATATATAGACCTCCTAAAACTGATAAAGTCTCAGTCAATACTTTTCTCATTAATTTGGGTATGATTCTTAATGATATCTGCTTAAAACGAAAGAAAAAAATTATATTATGTGGAGATTTTAATATAGACATTTTAAAGGGAAACTATGCCTCTCGTAGTTTCAAGAATCTTCTACAAAGCTTTAATTTAAAACTAGGAGTTCACGGCCCAACGCGTCTTTGTAGCGGTACCTGCATTGATAACATCATTGACAACATCAAGGCAAGTAAATGTGAAGTAGTCGAGTTAGCACTGTCAGACCACACAGCGCAACTCTTAAAATGTCCCGTTAAGAAAACATGTAAACTCCCGTATTGGTTCATATTAAGGCGTAGCTGTTGCAAAGAAAATATGTCGAAATTTAAAAATTGCTTGCAAAACTTAACCTTTAATGATATTTACTCCTGCAAACAACCCAATGATGCATTTAATAATTTTCATGACACATTTAAACTCTTTTACGACATGTGCTTTCCACTTAAGAAAGTAAAAAGATATGCATCATTAAAGCCTTACTGGATAAGTAAAGGAATAAAATTATGCTGTAAACGCAAACGCCAAATGCTTTGCCAATTCCGAAGAGACAAAAACCAAAACAGTAAAAAATTATTCAAAACATATGCAAAGCGTCTAAAAACTATTATACGTCTTACTAAAAAATCCCAGAATAATAATTATATTAATAAAGCAAACAATAAAAGTAAAGCTACATGGCAAATAATAAACAGGGGTAAAAATAATGGCCCTCTAGAAGGAATTCAAAGACTTACAATAAATAACAAAATAATAACTGACCCAAAAAGCATTGCACAAACGTTAAATGACTATTTTATTGACGAAATTGAAATCGGATCTGACATTGACAATTCTAATAATCAAAATTTTAAATTTGACATACATTGCGACTCCCTATTTTTAATTCCCACAATTCCTCCTGACATAATAAAATTAATCAACTCGTTAAATAATACGAGTAGCTCTGGATATGATGACATCACAACAAATGTAATTAAATATGTATCTATAATTATTGCGCCAGTACTTAGTTATATAATTAATTTGTGTTTAGAAAACGGTGTTTTTCCGGATAGATTAAAATTGGCAGTTATTAAACCTCTTCATAAAAAAGGTAGCAAACAAGACCCAGCTAACTATCGTCCCATTGCTTTACTATCCATATTTTCCAAAGTAGTAGAAAAAGTAATTTATAATATCCTATACTCTTTCTTGGAACGTAACAATCTTTTTGCTGATGAACAATTTGGATTTAGAAGAAAAAAGAACATAAATTTGGCAATTTTCAAACTTTATGAAAAAATTATAGTAATTATGGATAAAAATAATCCGGTGGCAGCTTTATTCATGGACATGAGCAAGGCATTTGATTTTGTAGACCGCACAATACTTCTGCAGAAGTTAGAAAGATATGGAGTAAGAGGTAATGCCTTGAACCTTTTAAAATCATACTTGTCGAATCGGAAACAAGTGACACATTTAAATAAAACATGTATTACCTCAAAAACCGAGCGTATGTATACTTCAAGCCAGAGACCTAATAACTATGGCGTACCGCAAGGAAGTATTATGGGATCTCTATTATTTATAGTTTACATCAATGACATGCCAAAGGTAACACATCACCCAATGGTCCTGTTTGCTGATGATAGTACGGTAGTTTTCAGTGCCAATAATAATGACATGACACTCGGAAGCGAGATAAACAACTGTCTTCAGATATTAATAGATTGGATGAACGCTAATAACTTAAAAATAAATATTGACAAAACCAAAATAATGACATTTGAGCAAAGGACTAATCATAACAAACCTGACATACGATATCGTAACAAAGCTATTTTAGAAACTGCATCTACTAAATTTTTAGGATTAGAATTAGATAGAGACATGTCTTGGAAAACGCACACCAACAGTGTTTGCAAGCGCCTAAGTCAGCATTCATATGCTCTACACAATCTCTCAAAAGACGTAAATCAAACGGTTTTAATTACGGCGTATCATGCGTGTGTAACGTCCACATTACGATACGGCATCATTTACTGGGGTAACTCCACTAATAAAGAGATAGTATTTAGAGCACAGAAAAGGTGTGTTAGGGCGATATGTAGTATACAAAACACAGAAAGCTGTAAACCGTTCTTTAAGAGTCTTGGGATATTAACAATGCCCTGCCTGTACATATTTGAGGTGACTTTATTTGTAAAAAAAACTTTCACTTGTTCGAGACACTAAAAAGCACACGGCATAAAAATAAAATACGTAATAGACAACACAAAAAAGCGATATTCTTCAAAATTTTTTTAGGCATGGCGCCGCAAATATACAACCTAAACTACCTACAGCTCTATTAGACAGTAATGACATTAATATATTTAAGACACAACTGAATAAGTTCCTAATAAATAAGACATACTATACAATAAAAGAGTACCTAAGGGATAAAAATATGTGATCGTTTAATTGTTTATTATTTTATATATTAATGTTGTTGACATTGAGGTGAACATTTTCTACGTCCGATTTTATTATTTGGTGTAATGTTATTTATTTATTTATTTATTAACACTTCAAGCACAAAGTGCACGGGCGGACTTAATGCCATAGGCATTTTCTACCAGTCAACCTTTGGGTGATGCAGAGACAGACAGTGGTAGGTGCATAAATTTGCAAAAAAAATAATTTAACACTAAGATAAACTACAAGGATATATAAAATACTATGACTATATATCAAAATACTATACATATATATCAATATAAATATAAGTGAATAGAAATTTAAACGGATTTAATGAAATAAAAATACAAATAATGAAGAAAACATTAACGTTGTGACGAAACTGCCAGCTTTTTCTGTATGTACTCGCGAACTTTAAATTTAAACGATAAACGATTGGTTGCCATCCTGATTTCCTGGGGAAGCGCATTCCACAGAGAAATAGATTGAACGAAGAATGATCGGTGAATGAAGTCGGTGCGGTGAGAGGGACATTGAAGAATTCGGTTTTGCGATGAGCGCAGACTCCTATCATGATTGGCACAGATGTATTGAAAGTGGGGAGCAAGGTAACTAGGGGAAGAGGGAGAAACAAGGAAAGAAAACAAAGTGGTTAGCGCCCTTTGCTCCCTACGCTGACGTATCGGCAACCACTTAAGAAGAGACCGGTGCTCTGAGACATGATCATATTTACGTAGATTGAACACGAATCGAATGCAGTAATTTAGAAGACGGTCAAGTTTGTCGAGGAGATCCGCATTCAGGTCAAAGTAGCACACATCACCATAATCGATAATAGGAAAAATTAAGGACTGTACAAGCATTGTTTTTGTATTAGAGGGTAAAAAGTTTTTCAAACGGTATAGAGCCCGCAACGTACCAGTAACCTTCTGGCTGACACGAGCAACTTGAGTGTGCCATTTCATAGATCTATCAATATGCAAGCCTAGATCCTTTACATCAGCGCTAAAAGGAACGACTGCACCGTCAAAAAGAACTGGTGGCAAGGTTGTACCATCCAACTTACTGAGACTGCGAGAACTCCCAATGACGATCGCCTGACATTTATTAGGGTTAACTGCCACACCAAAGTTATCGGACCAGGTTTTTATTGCCATCAAGTCCCTATTTAAACTGGCGATCAGATCAGCTATTTCGTCAACCCTTCCCTGACAGTACAACTGCAAGTCATACAGATGATACGCACACTGAAGTTCAGAAGTTAGGAGATTAATAAAGATAGAAAATAGGAGAGGAGAAAGAATACCGCCTTGAGGAACGCCAGTTTCCAAATCACACCAACATGATGAGGAATCCTCGACATGAACTGACTGCTGACGTTCCTGAAGGTAAGAGGAGAACCATTCCAGTGCTCCGGGAGAGACCATAACGTGGGATAAAATGGCTAACAGGATGTCGTGACTAACGGTATTAAAGGCATTCGAGAAATCGACCAGCACAAGTACAGTTACCTTGGTGTCTTCCAGTCCTGCCCTTATATCGCCAGTCACTTTAAGAAGGGCGGAAACAGTGCTGTGCCCGGGCCTGAACCCAGATTGAAGAGGGCTGATAAGCGAGTTCCGATGGACAAAATTAGAGAATTGTTTGTGCACACAGGCCTCAAGCACTTTGGATAGAAAGGGAAGGATCGAAATGGGACGAAAATGGGTAGGAAGAGAGGGATTAGGGACCTTGGGTAGTGGACAAACATAAGCTTTGCGCCACAGGGAAGGAAATACTCCGGAAAACAGGGAAAAATTCACAATATGGGTAATCGCAGGTAGGAGATCATCCAGAAGAGTAGTGATCATACCACGGGTAATATTATCACAACCCACTGCTTTGGATTTGATTGAGAGAATGATCTTTTTGATCTCTCCCGGCTCAACTGGAACGAAGCAAAAGTGGGTTATATGTGGACGCATTAGACCAGAAATTAAGGTTAAAGTTTGTTGCTTGGCTAAGCGATCCATGGTGGTAGCAGAAGAAAAATGACGGTTAAGCTCGTCCAGGTCGATAGAGTTTGGAAGGTCTAAAGGTCGCGGTTTGCCGATACCCAAAGTTCTAAGAAACTTCCAGGTATCGGCAGAAGAGGAAGAAATTATATTATCCAGAATGTGGCGGCGTTTACCGTTGCGTATCATCAGATTGCACCTATTCCTTGCAGTTTTGTATAGTGACCAGTTCTCGTCACTGCGATCCCTCTTAAATTTACGAAATGCTCGGTCCCTGCGTCGCATAGCCATCCGTATCCCTCCTGTCATCCATGGAGCAGGAGGACGTTTGAGTTTAACTTTTTTGATAGGAGCATGGGTATTGTAGAGGTTGACCACAACATCATTAAATATCGCAACCTTATCGTCAACCAAAGGGGCTTCCAACATAGGCTCCCAATCAATCAAGGATGCATCCTCCTTGAGCTCCTCAACATTCATCCGCGCGAAACAACGCCTGTACAGAACCTTGGGTTTGGGTTTGGGAGGTTTCAGGATATATGAAAGGAAAATCATGTCGTGATGAGAAAAACCAGGGGCGTCATGTTGACCATGGGAGGGTACGAGGGAAGGATTTGAGGTGAGGATCAGATCGAGCCAGGTGTCATCACCAGCAGTGTTATGGTGGGTAGGTTGGAGCGGCAAAACGTGCAGACTAACTGACTCGATAAGGTGGAGGAGTTTACGGGATCGAGGGGCGTTACGGGCAAGTAGATTAGTGTTGAAGTCACCCATGATGATGTGGTGTGCATACTCTGAACCCAGAGATTCAAGTACTGATTCGAATTCAGTGAAGTAATCAATAGTGGGAGGACAGTAAACGACACCAATAACAGATTTGGCACCTTTGACACAGACTTCAAGGAAAATAAACTCTGCAGAAGCAGAATAGTGTGATGAGGAAGAAGCAAGTATTTTATATGGAAAGTCACTACGGAGGTATATCGCCACACCACCCCCTCCCTTACCAATCCTGTCATTCCGTATAAGAGTGAAACCAGTAAGAGGGTAGGTAGTGGACAGGAGATGTGGTTTGAGCCAAGTTTCGGAGATCAGGATGGCATGAACGTTGCTGTTGTTAAAGGCGTCGTACAGCTCACCATAGTGGCTCGGAACGCTTTGAGCATTAATATGACACACATTCACCAACCGATTAGACGTATCATTAAATTTTTGTTGCAAAAAATCACCAAGAGTATCATTGAAAGAACAAAAGCTTCCATCGCTTGAAAAAGCAGCAGATTCATCCGCAGATAAAAAGTTTTCATAGTCTGACATAAATATACGTAATAAATGTCAATAAATATATAATATATATGGAAAATTACAATTAAGCTGTTACTAAAAACAAAACAATGACTAACAGGTGCACAACTCTGCACCACCCGCCAGCTAACACCAACACTACAAACAATAAAACAAGCGTAGAACATAGCACATATACAAGCAAAACACAAAAGGAAAAGTGAAAGCCGTAGTTCCCAGACGTAAAAGACAAAAATAGAATAAAAGTTAACTAATGAAAAAGAAGGAGAGAACACACCCAACTGAAAATTAAATGAATGTTGCACATGAAATGAAACGTTATTAATTTGAAATCTATGTGTAAAACATTTACCAGACTCAACATTTCAAAACGTATACTTGGAATGTCACCGTCACTTAATTTTTCTAAACGTCAAATTGACAAGCTGAAGCTGACATTCACAACTTCACAACAATATACAGGACAATCACTCAAATATAAGAAAAATAAACAAAGTTTTTGAAGGTATCTAACTACCAGTACACCTAATAATAATAAAGACAGAAATTAAACAGTTGAGGTACAAGATATAAGGAAGACAACTATAAGACGGGACAACTACAAACTGGTAAGTAAAAATATTGGAATCTATAACTACTAATCAAGAAACAACAATGAAACATAAAACACTCTGACCTATAGTTATTTTCGTGTTGTGTTTTTCAGATTCCCGGCAGCACCATCTCTTCCACTCGTAGAAGGAGCCGCGTCCGGGGCCTTGGGATACTGGGCTACCAGGGGCTTCAGCTCATCAATAGAAGTTATCCTGTGCCGCCTTCCGTCAGGAGCCTTTATGAAGACAACCCCATCTTGAGTCCAACACGACCGCATGCTGAAGTGTTCCCGTGCCTTAGTGAAGACAGATTGCCTGGTCCTAGTCAAGAACTCCTTCATAGATATTTTGGAGCCTTTCAAGCCTTTCTTTGCCTTCCAAACCAATGACTTTAAATCTACACTGGCAAACCTAATAAGGATAGGCCTATGATGATCCTTGCTGAGGGCCCCCAATCTATGACAGGCTTTGATTGAAGATGCTGAGATGTTGCTGAGTGCCAGCCTGGTATTTATAACATCCAAGATAGCCGCCGTGCAGTCTTCGTTGTCTGCTTCAGCGAGCCCTTGTATAATCAATGCCTTCCGTCGGTGCCTGGTCTCCAAGCCATCAATTTGCTTGGCACACTCAGTAATTTGGGTCCGCAGCAGACCAAGCATGGAGAACACAAGCTCCCGAAAGGCACGAAACTCCTCAGCTATCTTTGCCACTGTATCCTTGGCAGGACCGGCGCACTGTATCTGTGCCTCAAGCTCACCCATCTTCTTCAAGAAGTTTTCCTCCAATGTTCTCTGCGCAGCCAGGACTTCGGCAAATTGTGACATAGTGTGTTGTGAAGTGCTTCTCAAACTTGTAATGTGGTGTAATTAAACAGCTGGCAGGTGGTGCAAAATAATTTCTGTATGTCACATATATGTGCCACAAACGTGAGTACCGGCTATACAACTGTTGTAGACTTATCTGTGACGTAAACTTAATAAGTTTTTCAATTAATTGTAATAATTATATTTTAAATAAAATTCGTGATTTTTAAAAACGTCTAGACTTTTTCACACCTACCCCCGAAAAACCAATGTTATGTTTGTTGTTTCTGCCAGTATATTATTAACTATACATTTTTGCTGTCATGTGACTCCCTATTTTATTTTGCATGCCTTAATCGGTAGAACATAGTGAACTACGCATTCACTCAACGTCTTGTAATGTATTCATTTATACTGTGTTCAGCAATAAAGATTTGATTTGATTTGTAGCTCAGGTTAGCCAGAAAGTCACTTACTCGCTGCGGTCTCTCTATAGATTCAAACATTTTCTCCCATCTAGCACTAAATTAACTTTGGTCTAGTCACTTGTGCTTCCCATTATCGACTATGCTGATGTTTGTTACTCAGATCTATCCCAAGAATTTTTAAACAAAATGGATTGTCTTCTCAATAATTGTATTCGGTTTGTTTTTGGCCTTCGTAAGTACGAACACATCTCTTCATACCGTTCTCAGCTTAAGTGGCTGCCTATCCGACTCAGGAGGTCCCTCAGATCTATCTGTATGCTCTTCACTATTTTGACCGATCTATGTATTCCCGATTACCTAAAATATTTCAAAGTGTTGGGCAGTTCACACAGTCGTAAGCTTTGAGCTTCCAAAAACCTACTACTTGAAATTCCCTCACATCGTACTGGTTTTATGTCCAATTCTTACGCTGTCTCAACTATAAAGCTCTGGGGCGCGCAACCCCTTGGCATTAGAAAAGCTGAAAGCAAAATGGCTTTCAAAAGAACAGTTCGGAAATACTATTTAAGATCTGACTAAATTGCTCACAAGCTAAAAGTAGGTTAAAATTGGGGTTTCCAGATCAGATAAGATCTGAAAACCCGCAATTTTCACTCATTCATCATTTCATTCATTCAAATCTTAAAAATTCACTATTCATATATTTTCAGATTAGATCCTAAAACCCACAGTATTCACCATTCATTCATTTATTCAATCTGAGGTGATAATTAAATAGAACTCAAATTAGTATTTATTATTAAATTACACTACACCACAGTACACCAAAAGTAAAACAAAAAGGAAACTTAAAAATTAAAACACAAAAATAATATTTAGAATGATTATATTTCTAATATCAATTACATGAAGTTAGAACTTAACTTTTTAACTATTTTAGTAACTAAATATTCAGTTTCACTCTTGATTTCATCAGAATCACTTCGCACTAAATATTGTATATTCACGCTTGCACTATCAGGGTCACTGTCTATTTCTTCCATACGACGACCATTCACATCATGTACAATTATTTTTATTATTCGTTGAACATGCCCGGGCTCTTTACACGTGATAAAAGATGCGTTTTTAAAAGATTTTGATAATTTATTTTTCTTCTTCAATTTTTTCTTTTCTATTTCTTGCTGTCTACTCTCTTCACGTGCTTTTGCCGCCACTTCGGCGTACCAGCTCTCTTGATCTTGAGCATAGTAAAATGGATTCAGAACTGGATCTGAGCTATCTATCAAATTCTGAAATAAATAATGATAATATGAATGATTTTATACAATTTAATAACATTAAACAGCACCAAATATGAATTCAATTGTTAACATCAATAGTCACTTAGATACTTACAATACATTGCTGGTCAATGTTATCTAAAACAGGACTGTAGACTGGTGAGAGTGACATAGTTAATTCTTTGTCCAGACTTTTTAAAACACCTAGAAAAAAAAAACAACAATTAAGGTTGAAACATAGTGTTATGTAGAAATAAATACTGACAGTGGTGTACCATCAGACCTGTACTAAATAATGATTACCTATTAATGCTTTTATTTTTATTGTTAGTTATAATAAGAACTGTCGAAGAAATATTTATTTTTATTAAATTAACACTTACCTTTCACGATAATAATGTTGTACCCAGTCAGGAGGACTCACATGCAGAAATTGAATGATCGATTTTAATTTATTTGTTTCAATTTATATATAATTTAATTTAAACCCACAGAGTTCAAAGTCGTACATTTTTGTTATATGTTGATATCCTGAACAAAAATGGTATGGTGAAATAGAAACCTCAAGACATCACGGCGCCAAACATCTTATTGTTTACTAAAAATATATATGGATAAAATAAACACTACTGTACGGTTGTTCACTGTAATTTTTTCATACAGTTTTATTGAGAATATTCGGTAAGCAAAACCATCGCATGTAAGTAGTATGCCTAATTTGCAATGTAAGTTCTAATTTCATTTAAGGAGATGGATCAAAACAAAATAGCAATATCGACATACTATTGTTACTCCTAGTTTTGCCTGCCATTATTATCTTATTCTTCAAACTTATAATTTTTAATCACCAAAGGAAAGGTAATTTTCACCGGTAATGTCACCGTCGCGGCGTCGTTTTGCATGACACAGTCAGATAATTCTCTTACTGTGTTATATTAGTATAGACATATCATAACATCACGCCTGTTATCCCCCGAAGGATTAGTAGTACACCCACATTTCGAAAACAAACGAACAAATGAGGCAGTCTGTTAGTATAGAATACATTAATAATAATGTAATGTTGTAATAAAATAAATATTATATCAACGAAGTCGCGGTATTTAACTAGTATGTAAGACTTGGAATGTAGCTACTATAAACCTATTCAAATATTAATGTATATATTATGACAGAGAATGGAGTAGGAGGACGCTAATCCCAAATATCGGCGCCATCCGCCATTCCGCCATATTGTCTTCGTGTGACATGATTCTTTTGTTGATAGATAGGTAGTTGGGTAGTTTAAATCACACACAATACTTGACTCAAACTTCAAACGTTTATTTCTATTAAACCATTTACAAGTTGAGCCACCCGTTCGCAAACATGATTGTTCATAAGGAGAAGAACGGGCTAAGAAACTCCTTACACACTCTTTTAATTCGTGTTACAGTTCTCATTTACACAACGTAATATTGTTCACTTCAAAAACCACTTCTTTTCTATACTTCAATTGTTTTCTAATCGCGAGCTAACTAACTCGACTTCTCGTTGTACCTACGCGTGTTCTCTCTGTCCGGGCGGAAGTACCACACCGCCGGTACAGTAATTTATAACATAGTAAGTTCATTAAACCTTACAAACAATACTAGAATACTTCACAATTAATTACTCTAATAATTAAACGATGCCAATATTCATAAATGCAAAGGCATTATTGAGTTAAAACTAATTAGTGGCTTCATTACTTTTTACAATAATGGGATCTTGCTTAAAACCATTTCTGGCAGATCAAAGGATTTAATACAAACAGGTCTTTCACTAATACATTGCTCTGTAAAATAATCTTGTTACTTTTTAGTTTGTAATTAGTTACAGAAACTGATTTAGTTGTAGTTTCAAATTATAAATTGAGTTATTGATCATTAAAATCGTATTCGGCGCCATCTTCCACAATATTGTGGAATGTTGCCTCAAAACAAATCTTAGTGTTAAATGTGCAATTGTTAAAATCCCAATTGTCAAATATTTGCTTGTCTTAATTTTAACTATAGTTCTAGCTAGACTTTCGTTTAATAAATTAATCTTCAGAAGATCTTATCACGAGTTCGTGATAAGATCTCAGTACTAGTTAATACAGAGACCATTAGATGGCGCTTATCTCTACTGTCAATCGATACAGGTCATTGTAATAATTGTTCTTGGAACCCACAGATGGCACGATCAATATTATGATGGATGAGACATTATAAGTTGGTTATTAATTAAATTAACTAATATTCTTAGCAGATAGACGCTCTTGCGGCGACATATACTTTAGATATCATAATTTAAGGTTGAGATTTGTAGATCTGGTTATGATTGCAAAGCATTTGTCCCGTGAAGAAGTCCTGAGTCAGGATTTTAGGGTCACCCGTGCATTACATATATGGAAACACCTCACGTGAATCCCGGCTATTTAAACATTGGAGAGTGAATTAGGTGCATCACTTCAGCTACCAGGAGCTCCAGATTAACATCAAGTACTTACCAAGAATTAACCTGCAATAAGGAAACATGTAAGTAGTTCTTTAATTAAAAATTTACTTTAACTTATTTTTTACTATCGCAGTAGTAGCAATGTGTTGTAAGTAGTTGCAGCAACAGCTAAGCGCCAAGGGGTTCGACCCCCCCCCAATCGAGCAATAAGTTATTATTCCTACCAGCAATAAATCTGCTCTTCAATTTATGTTGTACAGTTAAACGAGAACGATATAGTATTGTGGTGTACTAGAGTATTCTAAAAAGATGTATTTCAATATTAGGTGTAGATAGATATGATAAAATGATAATAAATTAGTGTAGTGTACCTATCTGATAATTATATCAAACTGGGATGTGCGCTTGAATAATTACTTGATTATATTAATATTTATTTGTTTCTGTCCATTTCAGGTCGCACGAAAACGCCGAGACCCTTTTTCCCTCCGATGTCGACGAGGAACCTCAGGTTCCGAAAAAGAAGCACGACGGACGGAAAAGGAAGCACACATCAACTCGCATGACGGAGCCGGCACGAGAATCGTGGTCGTCACCATCGAGAGCAAGTCCGTCCACTACCGCGACGCCTGCCGTGCAGTCATCGGCGCGTTCGCCGGCGCCGCCCCGTCCATCAACTTCAAAGAAGCCACATATCAAACCCATCCCCCCGAAGAAGTGCACGGTCTACGATCTGTTTGGAACCGATAGCGAGGACGACGAGAAAGAGCTCCCTGCAGTTACTGGTAAAACACCGTTAAATTCATATACACGGTTACTTTTAGGTCGTTCTGGAACCGAAAGCCATGAACTCGATCATCGAACTCGAAACGATTGGGACTATTTTTTTTAAAAAGTAACAATAAAAAAAATCGTGAAAAATAAAATTTAATGTTTTTTTTGTGAAATAATGAGAACTCGAAGTATGCTTCTTTGCGGTAAATGCAAACACGATCGGCAACACATACGAACGGTACCCATTGAAAAATCCATTCATCGATCAGACAGTATGATCCGTAAGCCACGCCCCCACCCCACGCTCTAGACTCTAGCCGACCGGGCGCCCGCCCGCCCTTCCTTCCTAGTATTGTCACGCGTTTCGCTGTATTAGGTCATTCCCGCGCAACCTAATCTCGAGCTAATAATGAGTCGGCAATACGTGTTCTCCAACGTGGAGTATTGGGCAATGGTGGATTTTTATGGGATGGCGCACCATAACCTGTGGTTAGATTCAGCGTGAATGTTTGGGCAGGCATTATTAACGACCAAATAATAGGGCCTATTTTTATTGAAGGTCACCTGACTGGTGGGTCTTATTTAGAGATGCTGCAAACTGTGATACCGCTGTTGCTAGAGGATGTGCCTCTGGCATATTTACGCGGTATGTTCTACCAGCATGATGGATGCCCTGCCCATTTTGCTACTTCAGTGCGTGCGTACCTAAACAGTGAGTTTGGTGAGCAGTGGATAGGTCGTGGTGGCCCTGTGGCTTGGCCCGCAAGGAGCCCTGACTTAACACCCTTGGATTTTTATTTGTGGTCCGAAATTAAAAGACTAGTTTATTTCGAGGAGCGTACTACTCGAGATGAGTTACGAAGTGCGATAGTGGACGCATTTAATATTGTGAAAAGTGACAGAGACACATTAGGAAAATTAAAAGACAATTTAATGTAACGTGCCCGTCTATGTATCGAGCGAAGTGGACTCCATTTTGAGCAGTTGCTTCGATACAGGGAAGTGTAATTATCTAATTTATGTTCTTAGCCTTAGTTAGTTTTATGTTGATTATGTTTGTATAGCTCCAATTTTTTAAATACGCCTGCGCCTGCAATACTTTTTCTTGAGAATAAAAGAATACTTACAAAGTAAGTAGGTACATAATTAGACGTAAAATGTATTACTGACGCGACGACGGTCCTAAGCCCGTAGAAAGTATGAAGGAAAAATTAGAGTTATTTAACTGTTATGTACGTAAACATAAATGCAATTTAGATCGAACAATGGTCATGAATGCAGAATCAAACAATTTATTATTGTCACGGGTAGGTACCTACTACCTAGGTATCTGCAGTAGCAACAACGTGGTTGTTACTGACGTCGCCGCGTCGTGTAGGTAGGTATGTAAGTGTCTATCTAATTAGTTCATCCGCTAGTGTGCCTACAGCCTTCGCCGTCTTGAAAACATAAGATCCGCCGCGTTAGATAGGTACATAAACAAATAAAATAAAATACATACGCGATAGATAAGTTGGTTCGCAAATAAAAATACGAAAAGCGAATTCAGACTTTATTTCTTAACTGCAAACGGTGAAAATTAGAAATTTTACCAAACTAGGTACCTAAAAGTAATGTTTACTAAGTTTACTAAAAAATATTCTGAGAAACCGATTGCCTCGTGTCCGACCTGACTGTTACAAAGATGCACAACCGAATTACACGGTTAACGTTATGAAAATAAGGTCTTAATTCCAACCTAATACTTCCAATACCTCCTGATACCTGCAACTAATAATGAACTCTATTCGACAGACGAAACGATTCGTTTTTCTGTGCGAACTGCCTGCCTTTGTAGCAGCCGCTCTAGCATTGCCGCAAAAGAAATGTTAAAAGCAGTATTATTTTATGAATCACAATATTATGGTAGGTAGGTAGGTAGGTCGACAGGTCGACTCTCGATTCAAGGCCTAACTCCCAAGCGTACTGTCGTCGTGTCGGTGTCTAGTTGAATAGGTACGAGTACCAACTAGTGATTTCGTGATGCGAGAGTGGTGAATTAAATGCCAATTAATTTCTCTCGTTAACGAAGAGATGTGATAGTGGTAAACACGTGCTTCTGATACGAACGAGAGATGATGGAGGTAAATGAACTTACACCAACCTAAATCGTACCTGAAACCTACTTATTTGCAGTCGGATATCAAATTCTTCCGACGTCCATTGACCTCACTCACAGCTGTGCCGCGCTACGTCATTATCCAGCGGATCGCGTACGATATTGCGTTTATGAATGAAATAGTGGAAGTCCCTACTAAGATTTAACTCGAATGACAGAAAAAAAGTGATAATTTTCTAACTTCTTTAATAGATGTCTTAAAAAAAAAATAACATTGCCAATAGTAACTATTACTCGAGTGGAGTTACTGTGTTTCGGCTCCAGAACGATGTAAAAGTAATCGTGTATAACACGACGCCTTGCAAACGGCCATTCGCGCCAAATCTATGAAAACAAGCCGGGAACGCACTATATTGATTTGAAAATATACCGGTGCGATGAAATAGAGAAAGTTCCGCCAATGAATAGGTGGCGCCAAGCAATTGTCACACTTAAAAATCAGACCTTTGACAATACAGAGCTACATACAGCTTGGCAACTTTTGTCTAATTTTATTGTGGCTACACGTAAAGAGTATGTTAAGTGTCCACCAACATTTGTAAGTAACTATTATTGAACTAGGACTTAATTTTAAAAAATGTCCATCCATACTCACACATCATACTTTTTTTTTGTATTACTCTCTTCTAATTTTTATATCACTTAATAGTAAAATAATGTAACTAATAATAGGCAGATCGCAATTTCATTATTATAGACATACACTATTGCTATACTTACATGTTTATAAATCTATTTCTTAAATAGATCGAAGATGTAAATCTATTCTAATGTAATAGCAATCTTAGATGGTACTTACTTAGGCATATAAATATATCATGTAATCGTACTATAGAAATTAAGTAATAGTAATTCATATTATATTGAATTTTTTCTAGTTTTCTTTTTTACAGTTACACCTACACCCGGAATCAGAACAAATAACAATGATATGATAATAAAATGTCAGAAATGTCACATTGAAATACCTAAAATTGAATATCAGTATCATTTGAGAACGAATTTGCACAAATCTAATTGCATACTAAAAACTGAAATTGAAAATATTGATATAATAGCCACGGCTTTTAAAAAGAGAATAATAAGTTACAAACTGAATCCATCATTGGAATACTTAACACCTGAGGAATTCCTAATGGATAATCAACATAAGGTCATAAGACTAATTAACGATTGTTTGATAAAACATAATTGTGTTAAATTAAACTTTGAGCTTTTTGCTTATTTCATTCTTCCGAAATCTGATGAGCAACATCTTAAATCATTTAACACAAAATATGAAATTGTATATAATAATACAGATATAAATGAATTATATTTGAAAACAATAAATACTTTTGATAGAAAGCTCTCAGAGTTCCAACATCGTGAATCTGGTTGGTCTTGTTTCTTTATAAGTCATCTAGAAATTAACATTAACAAATACTCTCCGTGAAAAGGTGGCACCTATATAGATTTGCCGCAAGTAATAAAAAAAACTAGAAGTTGTTTAAATATTAAAAACAGCGATAACTACTGCTTTTTATGGAGTATCGTCGCAGCATTATATCCGACCCAAATGAATGTTTGCAGAACAAGTTCGTATCCACATTTTTCAAAAGTTTTAAATATAGATGGTCTATCATTTCCCCCATCAAGTAAAGATATTAAAATATTTGAAAATTTAAATCCCCGCATAAGTATTAATATATATGGATTAGATAATAAAAACATGGTTACTGGTCCTTTATATGTGACAAGTTTAAGAAAAAACCAGCATATCAATTTATTGTACTTTGAACAGAAAGGCAACGGGCATTATTGCTTGATAAAAAATCTATTGAGATTGATCAGACGTCAAATAAGTAAACATAAAGGTAAAATGTACCTATGTGAGACATGCTTACAAGTTTTCACGAGTGAAACCAAATATAGTGCCCATAATAAGTGTCCTAAAATTTTGACAATTTTACCTGAAAAAAATAGTATTCTTCAATTTAAGAACTTCGAAAGAAAACAAAAAATTAATTTCGTTATATACGCCGACTTTGAAAGTCTTTTACTAAACTGCGACATAAATGTAACTGAAAATACTCGTACATATAAGGTTCACGAACCTTCATGTTTTGGTTACTTTATTTGTTGTTCACACAATACGGATCTGAATAAGTATGTTACTTATAGAGGAGCCGATTGCGTAGAAGTATTTATTAAATAGTTAATAAAAGATTTAGAGTACATTCACAGTATCTTATTAAATAAAATACCTATGACACCTTTAACTAAGGAGCAAGAAAACGATTACAAAAATGCCACTACATGTCATATCTGTAATTATTTGCTCTTTGACGATAAAGTAATGGATCATGACCACATTACATCACAATATCGAGGCGCAGCACACTCTCACTGTAATTTAATGTTAAGAGTTTGCCCTTTCGTGCCTGTTATATTTCATAACCTATCCGGCTATGACTCTCACCTATTTATAAAAGAACTATTGAAGTATGAAGGCGCTTTTAAAATTATACCAAAAACCAAAGAAAGGTATATGTCATTCACAAAAATCCTCCATACTAAGAATGCATTAAAATCAAGGCCTATTCAAGTTAAGTTCATAGATTCTTATCAATTTCTTAATTCAAGTTTAAGCACATTAGTAAATAATTTGAATGAAACCGACTTTGTTAATTTATCAAAAGGATTTCCAGATATTAGTTATAATCAGTTAAAGTTGTTACGACAAAAAGGAATTTATCAATATGATTATATGAATGCATACTCAAAATTTAACGAGACTAAACTTCCATCGAAAGTTTTTTTCTATAACAGTTTGAATTGTCAACATATTAGCGATGATGAATACGCACACGCACAATCTATTTGGCAGTCTTTTAATATGAAATCACTTGGTGAATATACAGATTTATATTTAAAGACCGATGTATTACTTCTTACTGACGTTTTCGAGAAATTTAGACATACTTGTCTGAATCATTATCAACTTGATCCAACGTATTACATTACTGCACCTAGTTTAAGCTGGGATGCAATGCTACTGTACACAGGCGTTAAATTGGAATTAATTCATAGTTTAGAAATGTATGAATTTTTGGAAAAGGGAATACGTGGAGGCTTGGCACAATGTTCTCTTCGCCGTGCTCAAGCTAATAATAAATATTTACCAAATTATGATGCTTCTCAAAAATCAACTTATTTAGTTTATCTTGACTGTAACAATTTATATGGTTACGCAATGACAAAGAAAATGCCTATTTCAGATTTCCGTTTTTTGACAATTGATGAGATTAACACAATAAATGTCTTATCAATATCAGATGATTCTGAATATGGGTATATTTTAGAAGTTGATTTAATATATCCTGAGAGTTTACATAATACGCATAGTGATTTACCTTTTGCGCTCGAGAGATTCTCTCCTCCTGGAGGCAAAACACCAAAATTAATCGCTAATTTATACGACAAATTCAACTATGTAATACATTACGTTCATTTAAAGGCATGTTTATTGAATGGATTAATTTTGAAAAAAATTCACCGTGTTTTAACTTTTAGACAAGAAAATTATTTACAAAAATATATTGACTTGAATACTACATTGCGTCAAGCTTCAAATACCGTATTTGAGAAAGACTTTTTCAAACTCCTTAATAATGCTATATTTGGGAAAACTATTGAAAATAGGCGCAAACAGGTTAATGTTAAATTAGTTACCATGTGGAATGATTACAATAATAAAACTAACAAGCACTACGGTGCAGAAAAATTAATTGCAAAACCAAATCTGAAAAGTATTGCGATCTTTTCGGAAAATTTTGTTGCTATTCAATTAACTCCTGAAAAAATTATTTTAGATCGTCCTATCTATATTGGGTTTACAGTTCTAGAATTCGCAAAGGAACATTTATATAAATTTCACTATAACTTTATTAAAAATAAATATAAAACTCGCGCAAAACTGTGTTATACAGACACGGACAGCCTCCTTTATTTTATAAATACAGAGGATTTTTATGAAGACATAAAAAATGATATCTCAAAATTTGATACGAGTAATTTCCAGACTGATAATTGTTACACCATGCCAAGAGTAAATACTAAAATTCCAGGACTATTTAAAGATGAACTCGGGGGTGACATCATAAGCGAATTTGTGGGACTGAGAGCTAAACTATATTGTATAATCACTTCAAAAACTCGCATCACAAAAGCAAAAGGAATAACTAAAGCTGTTACCAATGGATTAAAATTATCTCACTACAGTAAAGCTTTAACAAATAATGTCAATTTCAAATGTAAAATGAATATAATTAAATCACTCAAGCATGTACTATACTCTCAAGAAATTCATAAAGTAAAATAGAAATGATGATAAGAGACAAATACTCACGAACCTAATTGAAACTTTACCTTGGGGTCACTGTGAAACTTTATTTTGAGAACTAATTTATGAATGTTTATATTAATACATTGTAATGTTATTATAATCTTTGTTCATAATTAGGATAAGTATAGCAATTAATTATTAATAATTTAGTGTTGATTTTCGTATTTACCTAAATTTATAATATCTGAATAAAACATTTATAACTGATGCATAATATTTTATTCTTGTTATGGCCTTACAGTGTTCTTCATTTTAATAATCTATAAGATCACGAATGTAAATACCATGCAAACTTATTATTATTTACATCAGATATAAACATGAAATGGATAAGCACTATTAGTAGGTATACCGAATAATACGTTCGCTTTACATTTCACATGACAACTTTAAACCAATCACAATTATTTGTTTTTTTATTAAACTTAGGCTTTATATATCTATGTATGGGTAAAATTGAATTAATAGTCAAAATGAAGTTGATCAAACAACACACATCACTTAATGTTAATCATATCAATCTTGGTGACTCTGATAACCACATAAGGCATAGCATACTGTTACCAAATACGATTCGTTGTATTATATGTGGTCCCTCAAATTGTGGAAAAACAAACGTAGTGCTTAGTTTATTGTTACATGAGAATGGTCTAAAATTCCAAAATCTTTATCTGTACTCGAAAACTAACTTTCAACCAAAATACAAGTTCTTACGAGAAGTTATAAAGAGAGTGCATCAGGTTAAGTTTCATGAATTTAATGATAATAAAGAAGTGATACCTCCTGATGAAGCACTAACCAATTCTGTATTTATTTTCGATGATGTGGCATGTGAAAATCAAATAAACATTCGCAATTACTTCTCTATGGGTAGACATAAACATATTGATTGCTTTTATTTATGTCAAATTACTCTAAAATTCCTAAACAGTTGCTGCGTGATAACGTAAACTTTCTTATAATATTTAAACAAGACGATGTAAACTTGAAACATATTTAGGGCGCAACACGTTTTTTTCTTTCTGAAAAACATTAGCTCCGTGTATTTTTACCATTAAAAATAGAATCAGTACTTTTATCATAACAAAAAGTAAATAAAAGTGGAAAACTAAACAACCAACAGTGACAGAAGTTATAGTTTATTAAAATATAACAAGAAAAGTGAAGAAATATCCCGATTAATAAAAACTGTGTCAACGACCAAAGTTCAAAATTGTGCTACGTGTTTAATGAGAAAAGTAGTCAAAACGAGAACGACTCCTGTTGAATAGAAAAGGAAATAAACTGCAAAGCATCCCGAAAAGGTGAGAAACAGATATTGAATACTTAAGTGGATAAATATTGAAAAACAATAGAAAGTGCAAATCATTCTGCATTTCTAACAGCTCCATCTAGCGTCAAATAGCGAAAGCACTACGGTTATATGACATCTATCAACGTTCAGCTACTTATTGAGTTTCGACGCTATTACACACATTGCGCACTAGAGGACGCTATTATAAATATCTCAAGATGTCTTCTACTATTTTGTGTGCTGGATGCCAACAAGACTCACCAGACATAGAAATGCTTGTCTGCTATTTTTGTCAAGATAAATATGATCTACAATGTGCGAACACGACAATTGATCTTTTCACGAGAATGACGCCAGAGCATAAAGAATCATGGCAATGTCAGGCATGCCGCTGCAAGGCTCGAAAAACCGGCAATTTAGATACACCTATACGAACCCAAGACTACAAAAGGACCAAACAGTCACATTCCCCCCTAGAAAAGACTACCAACAATAACATAACCATCAGAAAGAAGACTACAAATTTCAATAATGATAGCATAATATCAGAAGACTCGTGCATTCTCGGTGATACTATCCACCAAGAAACGGATACTAATATAAACGCGGGTAAACAAGTGAGTTTCTCACTAGAAAATTTAAGCGAAATTATAATACAGCGTTTAAAAGAAAATAATAAATTTATAATATCAGAACTACAAAATACTATTGAAGTTGAAATAAAAAAAGCAATTGCTAAGCTCAAAGAGGATATTGAAGGAAAAACCGACTTTTTATATAAACAAAACGATAAAACAACTAATGAAATAGAAGAAATAAACAAAAAAATAGTAGAGCTAAGCAAAGAAAATGACACCCTGAAAAACGAAGTTAAAAATATGAAGCATCTATTATCAACTCCAGAAAGTAAAGACAATGAAAATTACCCCAAGAAAATAGTAATCTATGGCTTCTCCGAATACTATAATGAGTCTGAGTATGAGCTACACAGCAGATTGATTGAAATGTTTTACGAAATTCTGCATGTTGATCTAAACGGATACATAGAAGAAACAAAACGTATAGGAAGATACACCGCAAAAAACAGGCCCTTAGTAATTGAGCTTCTAAGCAAGAAAATGGCTAGGTACATTGTTGAGAACAATCATTATTTCCAAGGAACTAGCATACACGTGTCCGAATTTCTTAATGAAAATGCACGAAAAGAAAGAAAGTTAATGCGCGAGGAAATGCTTAGAGCACGAAAAAATGGACAGTATGCAGTAATTCGAAACAATAACTTATTTGTGGATGGGAAACGGATAGTTACTAGACAAGAGGTACCTAGAGAGACGACATACCGCAGAAGCACCAAATCTAACGAACAAATAAACAACGACGAAAAAACCCTCACTACACAACATTACAACCCTAATAATAACGACTATAATAAAAATAATACTTTTCGAAATTACAGAACAACAATTTAAAATTTTATATCAAAACATACAAAGTATTTATAACAAACAACATCTGCTTGAAGCCTTCATCCATGAAAAAACAATGTATAACGCTATATGCCTGTGTGAGACTTGGCTATCACCAGAAAAATTGAGTAACATACAGTTTAGCGGCTACAAAATTGCAGCATCCTTCTGTCGCCGTACTCGAGGAGGCGGCGGCGTCTGTATCTTGTTACAAAACCATTTTGAGTATAAAGAAATCTGTGAAATTGATAAAATGTCTGTTGAATATTGTATAGAATTATGTGCAATAGAATTGCCTAACGAGAATGTACTTATAGTTACAATTTATTGGAATAGAAGAGAGGAGGAAGTTTTTACTCGCCAATTAAAAGAAATGATGTGTTTTATCAAAAATAAATATTTGAAATATAAAGTGATATTAGGAGGAGATTTAAATATAAATATCTTAGACAACTGTTTAAAAACCAACTTGTTCTTAGATCTAATGTTAGAATATAAATTCGTACAACATATCAATGTCCCCACACGTATCTCACAAACTACCTCAACATGTTTAGACCTAATTTTTACTAATTTTAATAATAGACATACTTTTACTACCGTCGAAGAATTAGGCTTCTCAGACCACTGTGCAACTATCTTTCATATGAAATTACTCAGCGACAGCAATAAAAAAACAAACTGGTTTACAAAAAAAAGATTATATAATACCCAAAATGTAGAAAATTTTAAATCTGAATTAAAAAACATAAATTGGAATGAAATAATACAATCAAATAAAAATATCGATGAAAACTACTCTGCGTTCAATAATACATTAAATAAAATTCTAAATGCGTGTATCCCGCTACAGCAAATTAAAACAAAACCGATATATAAGAAGTACTGGCTAACTAAGGGGATAAAATTATCTTGCAGAAACAAAAGACTACTTAAAACACTTAACATTAAAACAAACAATCCCATATTATCAAAATATTATAAAAAATACGAAAAAACCTTAAAACACGCTGTAATAACAGCAAAAAAACTACAATATATAAACAAAATAAAAAAGTCAACAAATAAAGTAAAAACTATGTGGAATATAATAAACGAAAGAACAAATAAATCAATAAAAAGCGAAAAAATTAACATAAAATTACATAAAAATGGTAACTTGATAACTGAACCAAAGCAAATAGCAACTATGTTTAATGACTTCTTTGCTTCTATTGGGGAAAAAACCTCATCAGCAAAAGGAGCCCCTGTGATGTGCCCCACAGAAAACACCATGTTTCTCAGTCCTGTCGATCCCTATGAAGTAAACCAAATAATAAAAAGTTTAAAAAATAAAAAGAGCTTTGGGGTAGACGAAATTCCCCCATTTCTACTTAAGCAATGTGCGGACGAACTAACCCTACCATTTTTTAAATTAATTAACCAATCGTTTGAAGAGGGAACTTTTCCCACTCAACTTAAAAACGCACTGATAAAGCCTATACACAAGAAAAATTCCAAAACCGACCCTAGTAACTATCGCCCCATCGCTCTACTTCCAACTGCATCTAAAATCTTTGAAAAGGCTATGTGTGTCCGCGTATACTCTTTTTGTGAAAAATATAAAATACTAGACGTCTGCCAAAACGGTTTCCGCAAAAATAGGTCTACAACGTTAGCCGTCTATAAATACGTACAAGAGGCTCTAACAATTATAAATAATAAAAACTACGCCATAGGTATGCTGCTCGATATGACCAAAGCCTACGACAAGGTGCAATTTAAAATACTGTTGGACAAGTTACATGGGATAGGAATACGAGGAAAAGCCCATGAATGGTTTACATCATACCTCAAGGATAGGGTACAACTAGTAGAAATTGAATATTTCGATAAAAACACAAACGAAATAATTAAAATGAGATCTGACAGTAAAGCAGTAAACGCGTCAATTCCCCAAGGGAGTGTAACAGGCTGCCTTCTGTTCCTCATCTATATAAACGACCTTCCTAAAATTATAAACGAACCTTGTGTTCTATTTGCGGACGATATTTCTCTGCTCACCTCATGCCAGAACGATGACAATATTAACGCCAAATTAAACTCCCTCCTTTCCACAGCTGTAAACTGGATGGATAATCATAATCTTGAAATTAACTTCACCAAAACAAAATTAATCACATTTCATCCCCATCAAAAATCCCCTTTAAAATTAAATTTCACTTTTAATAACGCAAAACTGGAACAAGTAAATGAATTTACTCTCCTCGGTTTGTCCATAGATACCCACATAAATTGGAAATCCCATATACAGAAAATAAGAGCAAAGCTATCAAAATTTTCATACGCCCTACGCGAAATTAAAAAAACTACTAACCTTCAAACTGCACTTGTCACTTACTATGTATACGCCCAGGCATGGCTCAGCTATGGAGTCATGCTGTGGGGAAACAGTACAGATTCACATACCATATTTATCCTACAAAAGAAGTTAATTCGAATAATAACCAACATAGAACAAATAGATAGCTGCAAACCACACTTTATAAAACACAAAATACTCACACTTCCCTGTTTATATATATTAGATTTATGTACATTTGTCAGAAAACACCCAGATTTTTACACCAAGTGTGAAGAAACACAAATAAGATTCACCTTTCGACACAACAAAAACAAAATAAACATACCTCAATCCCGACTTAAAATGCACTCAACCAGCCCTTTAGTTATGTCCATAAAAATGTATAATAAATTGCCAAATGACATTCGAGAAGTGGACAAAACAAATATATTTATTAATAAATTGAAGCAATTTCTGGTATCCAAGGCATACTACTCAGTAAAGGAGTTTCTGGATGACAAATCGATTACAAAATAAAAATTATTCGCTCTCATGTAATATACCAAAAAATATATAATATAAATGGAATTTAGGAAACCAAATATAAATATGAAAATATGAATACACAACTAATAACATAATTTAATAATAATGAAAATACTTCTATTAATTTCATAATAATTACCTTCATTATTAAACTACACATAAATAAAGATAACTAATAAATTATACCCAAACAAACCTAATAATCTAATATTTATATATTCAAAATTACACACCCAATTAAATTTATAATTTCTAATAATTTCTAATAATATTATTTAATTGTTGCTTAGCCCTCTTCCTCTCTCCTAATGTTGCTGTGCCCGACAGGGTCCATATTGACCTTTACCTTTGTACACCATCTTGTAATACATATGGAATGCAATAAAAAATTGAGTATTGAGTATTATGAAGAGCACGTTAGTTCTGATATGTCCTGGAATCAATTCAAGAATATTTGTAATACAGTTTGGAGAGAGCCATATAACTTTGTTAGTATTTGCAAAGACTCCTCAGTAAACAATGGAAGGTACAGACAGAATTTAGATAGCTTTTTTAAATTATGAGCGTGAATGTGTAATTATATAAATTAATAGCAGATAAATCTAACTTAGTATTATATCTTCTTTGGCTGAGTACACTTGTACATACAACATGGAAAAGAATGTTAAAATAGAATTAATGAAGTCTGTAGATTGCATAAAGAATAAAATAAAACAAATGAAGAACCAGGAACACTCTATGAACTTGTCGCTTGATAAAGTGTTAAAAACCGTCACAGATCCCCTTAAAGCACTAGTCGATTCGAATATATCAATGGAAAAAATTAAGCATTTACAAAATACTATACCTCCAAATTCTGACGACATTGAATTGGATGATATTAATACTAGTTCATCTACAAAGTTTGAAGACTGCTACGATCCAAAACTGAAGTCTGCGCAAGTGCCTAAAAAGTCTCCTACAAAAGAAATACTGGATGATTTAGAAATGTCGCTAGAGGGTCGCGATATCCATGATATTTATGACGGTGTAAATATACCGTTTGGAATAAGAAGTGTTAACAAAACATTGCTAATGGGTAATTCAGAAGTCTCATTTTCTAAAATCGATGGTTTGAATGACGACAGTGTCATTTTAATTAAAGTCGGTGACAAATCCTATAATTTAACCCCGGGCTTGAAAGAACTTTTACTTCGAAGAAAACCTGATTTAAAATTAATATCGAGCAAAGATAGACTTGTTTATAAGGACATGCTGCATTATACAAATGTTCATAAGAGAGATTTTAATCCTGATGGGCAAATAAGAGGCGATAAGGGAATAAAATATCGTGAAGTAGTCAAACCATTATTTTCCGAATTGTTAAATGAAAATTTTCACACTGGAGGAAGCTTACCGACCCTAAAGAAATACAAAAATAACACTGATGTGGTATATTGGGATGACCCTAACGAACTGGTTGAGAGATTGAAACTATTAGTTGCTTCCAGAGATGCTGGTAACACAAACCATGATAATGAAATTTTATCGATAGTTGAAGAATTGAAAGAAGCTGGCATAATTAAAGAATAAATAATAACCACTATAAAATTTTCATTCAGTATTATAAACGTATTCAAAAACAAATGTACTGAATTGTGAACATGAGCAAAACCGACGTAGTAAACGAAATTCATAAAAATGCGAGGGTGAACTTCCCGCGAAGATGTGTTATTATGAGAGATATAGATGACCTGTGGCAAGCAGACTTAATCGATATGCAATCAATTTCAAAGCAAAATAAAAATTACAGATTTATTCTTGCTATTATTGACACATTCTCGAAATATGCTTGGACTTTTCCTCTAAAAAGTAAAACCAAAGAGGATGTATGTTACTCTTTTAAGAAATTATTGGATAAAGGGCGTGTTCCTAAAAATCTACAAACGGATAATGGAGCAGAATTTTACAATAATCAATTTCAAAAGCTTATGGAAAATTATCACATTAATCGTTATTCAACCTTCTCAACAAAAAAGGCTTCAATAGTTGAGCGATTTATCAGGACATTGAAATCGAACGTCTATAAGGAATTTAGTTTAAGAGGCAGTTACAATTGGATAGATGGCACGCTTAATAATGTTATTTACAAATACAATCACACTTATCATCGGACAATTGATGAAGTTCCCGTTAATGTGGATAACATTAATAAAAAACATATATTAGAAAGGTATTCAAGGTTGGCAAAAAATCAAAATATTCGAAGCAAATATAAAATTGGTGATTATGTGCATATCAGTAAGTACAAAGGAACATTTGAAAAAGGTTACACTCCCAACTGGTCAACAGAAATATTTAAAATACGAATGATACAAAATACAACTCCTATCACCTACTTAATAGAAGATACAATCAGAGGTCAGCCGATTTTAGGTGCATTTTATGCGCAAGAGCTTCAAAAAACAAAACATCCCAATGTGTATCTAGTGGAGAAAGTTCTTAGAAGAAAAGGTAACAGAGTTTTAGTAAAATGGTTAGGTTTATCATCAGCTGAAAATAGTTGGATTGATAAATCAGATATATTATCATAAATATTAAAACGTTAATGAACGACACTTCAAATAATAAGTATTTAATAAAGTGTTCAATCCAGATTCATCAGTCTTATAATGTGTATTGGAGAGAGTAGTCTTCTCAATTGGGTAATAAATCACTTACCTTTTGAATTACACTTACCAGGATACAATTATTGTGGTCCCGGTACAAAATTAATTAAAAGGATTACACAAGGAGATAAGGGAATTAATAAATTAGACGAATATTGCAAAGATCACGACACTGCCTATCATAAATCATCAAACTTAAAGGATCGACACGAAGCTGATTTAATTTTGTTGAATATGGCTAAAGAACGACAACTTGCTTCGGATGCGAGTGTAGGTGAAAAAATTGCAGCACGCTTAGTAAGCCGGGCTATGTCGACAAAAATTAAAACTGGCTCTGGTCTGAAAAGTAGTAGTACAAAGTGCTGCCGAAAAGTTACATCTGGAAAAGGGTTAAAAAACAAATTAAAAAATATCATTTCTAAAACCAAGAGACACATGAAAAAATTAAAGCCAAAAAGTAAAAAAATGGCTATAGAATTGGCTATCGCCGCTGCCAGAGAATTAGCTGATGATTCATCTATTAAACTTCCTCGTGTTATTCCTATACCAAAAACTGGTGGAGTATTGCCGTTGATTCCTATTTTTGCGGGATTATCAGCGGTAGGGGCTTTAGCAGGCGGTGCAGCGGGTATTGCTAAAACCATTAACGAATTCAAGATAGCTAAAAAATTGTTGAATGAATCGAAGAGACATAATGAAAAAATGGAAGCGCTTTGCATTGGGAAAGGATTACACCTTAAACCGCATAAAGATGGGCTTGGAATTTTTGTATCGAAAGAAAAAAACTAAAATATCGGCTACCCAAACGAGCCTTATCTAACTTTGACATTTTGAAGTATGGAAATAGTATTCCTTATTTTAGAGGTGTCTTTATGAGAGATGAGCTCCCTGAATGTCCTTTTATAAAAGAATGCGGAGTTATTAATTTAGATAGTTCTAAAAACCCTGGTTCTCCTTGGGTAGCCTATGCAAAATATAATGATTATATTGAGTATTTCGACAGTTACGGGAATCTTAAACCTCCCAAGGAATTGATAAAATACGTAGGGCCTAAAGTCCGATATAATTATGAAAATATACAACGTGATCACCCTTTTAATTGTGGACATCTCTGTTTGGATTTCTTAAAGAGTTTTTGGTGTAGTCGAGGAATAAAATGAACAGGTTCTTTTTTAAGACTTCAGTATGAAGACATGTCTACTACAGTCACCATCTCTGGAAATAAATCTGAATTGGTTTCGTATTTTCAACCACCTCTACATTTATCTGATCAATACGAGTGCGGTTTACTATACTTTTCAGTATTAAATTCTAGACCAAATGTGACCATCAATAATAGCAATCTGTCTATAATCAGAATCGAATGTGATCTTGTTCACGGTTCTTACTGCAACGGGTTACCAACTCATTTTATTCACGAATTTGTATCTGATACTGCTCCAGGTCACCGGTACATAGAAATACCGCAAAACGTTATTTACTTTCCAGTGAACAAAAATCTAATTTCATCGATTTCTGTTAAGATTGTTGATCAACTTGGTAACTGTATTAACTTTGGTGAAGAACAAATTCAATTGCGCCTTCATTTAAGAAGAACAAAATGATAGTATATTATAAAACCACTCCACTGAAAATCAAACGTCTTATTCCATCTACGACCATTAAGGTGCATAGACGTAATAAAAAAGTGAAGAAATTGAGTAAAGCAAATAAAGATTTTCTTAAAGCTCTAGGTTTTAAAGTATGAACATGTTACAAATTACTGAATCACCCCACTTCGATAGTTCAATTGAAAGCTATGAAGTCCACTCATACAATCCCTACACTAACAGCTTTAGAGAAAACGATGAAATCAGAATTCCCATACACCAACAAGACATATACGTGCTACCGTCAGCCAGTTCAATTTACGTCGAGGGCGAGGCAAAGTTCTTCGACAAAGATGGAAAACCGATTAAGAAAAATATTACTTTCAGTAACAACCCTGTTATGTTTTTGTTTCAAGATATCAGATACGAAATAAACGGTATTGAAATAGATCGCATTAAAAATTCTGGAATAACGTCGACAATAAAGTCATACGTTTCAATGTATGATGGAGAAAATAAAGTTGCTGCCTTGTGGGGTTGGAACACAGATGGATTTAAAAATTATGGTGATTTTAGTGCCATTGTACCTCTTGATAAAATTTTAGGATTTGCGGAGGATAGAAGTAACTCTAACTTAAACAGTATCATAGCAACTGATGATATTGCGCATTTTCAAATAGACATACAAAGATTGCAATGGCGTGTACCGCATATAAAAGTGTCAGACCGCGAACGACTGACACTACTAAAACACTTGGAAAGAGATAAACCTATTCAGATAGCGTTTCGAAATTGGGATTTATATGAGTATCCTTTGCTCCCTAAAACTACAAAACATTCTTGGTCAGTTAAGACTGCATCGCAATTAGAAAAACCTCGATACGTCATTTTTTGCTTGCAAACCAACAGAAAAAATAATAAAACCAAAGACAGTTCTCTGTTTGATCACTGTGGGGTTACCAACGTAACACTATTTTTGAATTCACAGTATTATCCTTACGAGCCTCTAAGCTTAATTTTTTCCGAGAACAAATACAATATATTATATGAAATGTATGTGAAATTTCGTCAGTCTTATTACAACTGTCCTGCAGACCCCCTGCTTGATTTGGTCGGTTTCAAGGAGAAGGCTACTCTCTTTATCATAGACTGTTCAAGACAAAACGATAGTTTGAAAACAGGTCCCGTAGATGTGCGGTTGGAGATTGAATGTTCGGCGGCAATACCAGATAACACAACCGGATAATGTTTAATTATCAACGATCGACTTGTCGAATATAAACCTTTGAGTAACATAGTGCGCAGGTTATCATGACCGCCATTGTAGATGTTCAAGGTTTTAAAACAGAAACAAATGAATTTATCATTAAAGAAATTGCTGTATTATGGGATAAAAAAATTCACGTGTTTTTAATTAAGCCACCATTTCCATTTTACGATTTGAAGAAATCAGAAAAACGCCAAGTCCGTTGGATTGAACGTAATAGAAAAATATACTGGAGAGATGGATTTGTGCCTTACTCAAATCATCAGAATTTGATTGTAGATATCTTAAGAGGTAAAAGTGTTTACACCAAAGGTTTAGAAAAAGTGTTGTGGTTAAAAAATATTTCGAATAATGATATATATAATTTAGAAGATGACGGTTGTCCTAATTTATTAAGCTTGTACAATAAATATGAACATTCTCATGATGTGTATAGTTGTATTTTTCATGATTCAATATGTGCTTTAAAAACTGTAATATGTTTAAATAAATGGTGTATAGATAATACATTTTTAAAATAAAAATACTCTTGTTTAATTTTTCACAATTGGGTAATAGGTATCAGTTTCCCATCCCTACCAATCCCGTCCAGTGTTAATCGTTATAAGTTGCTGGTAACAGCTATGCGATGTCAGTATACATTTATAATTATCCGTATCAAGAACTAGGAAATGAATCAACAGAACATGTCTCAAAATAAATACAATCCTCGATATGATATGTATAATGCATTTAAAATGCGTGAATTTTCATTTAGTTACTATTGGCCAACGGGTGATTCAAGGAGAAGATTGGTAATGGAAATGGCTGACGCTGGATTTTTTTATTGTGGAAGTGGTGTATAGAAGATTGGGAGATTTACGATGATCCTTGGATGCAACATACTTTACAATTTCCTCAATGTTGTTACTTGAACGCTGTGAAAGGAACGGACTATGTCGACAAATCAAAACGTCTATTTTTAAAAGAAACAAAAATATAAAATTATTCTAAAGTGCAGGAGGATAGATTGATCGGCTATAAATATATTAGCTAAAATGCAAGATTCTGTGAAATATACTTCTGAAGGCATTTGTAAAATTATTATTCAGAACGCTAATGGTGAGGCTATATTTATCCGTGATAAGCAGCCCCGCTCATAAAAAAATCGAACCCCAGATTCATCAAAACCTCAGCAGGCTTAGCCAAGTTGACAATCTACAATCGTTAACGCTAATAGAAAGCTAATCAAATGTATGGGAATGACATCATCTCAACGTTAATTCACGTGGTCAAAACAAACGAATAGAAAATTCGTAGACAAGTATACAATTTATCTGAGCGTTCAAAATGATAGAATGAAACATAATCGTTTCTACAATGTTTATCGCTAGATCCCATATAAATCGTAGCCAAGTTACAGTTTTGACAAGCGCTAACGAAACGATGTCGAAGTTTTTGAACGACCACTGAGCGATCGCCGAGACCCAAGAGTTAACGATAACAATAGGCGTCTATATGATTCAGCTGTGTCGTGTATCACGTCATTGTTTATGTTTCAAACTTTCAAGTGCCCGAGTATGATAGAATTTCGAATAACACAGGAAGATATTTACGAAATAACTAATAATTTTCGTACCTTTCTATGAATTCCAATAAAGCTGCGAACTTGCTCGAGATCTAGATTCGATCCTATAAAAGTTATCACTTCACTTATGGTATCTTTCATTTAAATGCAGGATCAATCATATCATTTCGAGTCACAGTAATGTTTAAAATTACATTCCGCACTGCGATATAATAATAAACCAATAATAAGAAGAACTTGTTCCTTATTTCGCTTACTTTTTATCACTTAAAAGAATTATTCCTTTCTTAACAATTCAAAACAAAAGTTCAGCCCGCGCATAATGTTAACAACTGTGACTTTGACGTTAGTTTGACGTGGGTAGGAACGCTCACCATAGACTAAAGTAGAGATTTTTTCTACAAACATTGGAGAACGAGCGATCGACTGAGTCGTGTCAAGTTGGCTACCAACTTAGCGTTTTCTCATATCGTTTACGCCGAGGCGTCAACGATTGTAGAAAGAGATTCGATAAGAAACGTTTGTAACTTGGCTAGGCCTGCTGGTCAGAGATACATCGCAAGAAGATTTATTATATTAAAACATGTCTTTAAAAATGGTAATAGAGAGATAAATAAATAATAAATACTTATTTGAGTTTTAATAAATGATCACTTTAGATTGAATGAATGAATGGTGAAAACTGTGGGTTTTAAGAACTAATCTGAATAAATAAATAGTGAATAATATGAAATTGAATGAATGAAATGATGAATGAGTGAAAATTGCGGGTTTTCAGATCTTATCTGATCTGGAAACCCCAATTTTAACCTACTGCTAGATATTAGTAGTCATAGTAATTATTAAGGTTTCTCGTATTTTGGACTATTTGTATGTATTTTAATCAGTGATCGGAATAGGCTGACTATATTTGAATCCCTCCAACTCATTGACTAAGTACTGGATTAGATTATTTATTTCGGGATTTTACGTGGAAATCCCGAAAATTTGGTAATTGCAAGTTTAGTTAAAAATTACCTTTACACATCTTAAATAAAGCTTATTTTCAACTTATTGAAGATTTTTCCCGAATCCCGGGGAAAAAAATATAGTCGTAAGGAAGTCTCCACTTTCTGTCTCTGTTCTTCGAAGTTTAGGCAAATACAGTCAGCCTATTCCGATCACTGATTATAATATTTATTAGTTTATTTCATTTTACTGTGTATATGTGTATTAGTATGTACCTATTTATGTATATCAAATTATGTTAAGAAAATGGTATTTTTCTTATTTATTTTTTTGTACTCTATCACAAAGCTGTCCTATTTGACCCAAAGGTTGACTGGTAGAGAATGCCTTGTGGCATTAGGTCCGCCTATGTACCACTCTTGTATATGAAGTTTATATAAATAAATAAATCTTACACTATTGATGTGCGCTAAATATTGAAATAATAACTAACACTAAATCCCAGTTAATAACGTAATAAATACGAAAGTTGACTAGACTCTTAGTTCTAAGTAGTTATCTATCTTCTATCTACAGAGTGGAGATGATAATACGACAATAAATGAAAACACGCATAATACTAATTCATAGGAACAATTCTAAACTATCAAAAAAATCCCACAATCGAAATAGAAAAAAAAAAAATTTCAAACAAACTAAATGGCATAAAACTGAAGACGAAATAGAACACCATTTGTGAATATTGGTTCACTAACCTGTGGTAAGAGCGTCAACAACGCGGTCTTGTAGCGACTTGATCTTTTGGCTAATGTTTAGTAAAAACAATTACACTAAATCACAGACTATTCACCAAACAATCAGGCACCTCTCATCCGCTGGTTATTTTTTAATGAAATTATTAATCACTATCTGGATCACTGTTCAATCACTTAGCTAAGTACCTACGTCACTAAATTTTCTCTCTCGATATGTCCGCATAGCCAAAGCGGCATTTTTGTGACACTCCCCGTAAATTAAAACCATGTCGGTGTATTCCGAAGCTGTGTAGGTGTAACGAGGCATGATTGATTCACACCTACAAACAAAACAAAAAAACACGAAAACACAATAAAAACTAAGAGTCTAATCTCGCACAATTCACTTAACTACTTAACTCGATACCTATTAAAATGTTACGTGTCCTGTCATTAAAATAAAGCGCCCAATTCGCACTTATGATAACTAACAAATCACAAACACGCGAAAACTTTCAAGTCAATCGACTCCGAGAATAAAAAGTTTCACAGAAAATTCAACACCCCATTTCACCCTCTTAGGGTTGGAATTTCGAAAAACCCTTTCTTATTAGATACCTACTCTTTACAAACAATTCACCGTTCAAATTTCATGTCTCTAGGACCAGTGGTTTGGGCTGTGGGTTGAAATATCAATCAGCCAGACAGTACATTTAATTTTTAAATTGGGGGATGATTTTTAGAAAACTGTGATACACGTATCTCATAATTTTAACTGAAAAGTATGAACACTGGGCCCAAGTATTTGGTTTACAGTTTATATGTGTGAGTGAAGTCATAGTTATGCACACAAACACAAAATTAAATTAACTTGACTTGCTGTACGAGCGGTAATATTCATACAGCCACTCATTATTATTGTGTGAGTAAACATATTGTACCCTACACGGGGTTTATTTTTTTTATCTTTACGCTTGTCGGGTAATCTAGTAAAAATAATATAAACGAGTTTACAATAAAGCCCAACATTTTATACAAACTTAACATGGTAACCATAGCCGATTGGTGTAAGCGCTTGCGTAAGCTAGTGATCTAACCTCGACGACGCGAGTTCGAACCCAACTGAGGAATTATTTTTGCTACTTTTTACTTTTTGTTTTTTAATAAATTTATTTTGTGGCCAATAAAATTACTCAAGCAAAAAGTAAAAAGTAACTAAATCTAACCAATGAAATAATTTGATTTTTTTATTAGATAAACATTGCTATTGTTTGCTTAGCTTATCGCTTGGGTCATTAGCAAATTATCCGTCTCGTTTCTTCCAATATGTTCCTTTCTTATATTGGTTGTTTTAAGGTTCAATTTGGTGGGGGCTGTATGTTAGAAAAAAAAACTGGTGTGGCCGATACAATGATTTAATACACTGTTGTTTACCTGTTTTTTTGACAAATACAAAGTTTTTTATTGGTAAGGATTGACGTAAATAATTTGTCAAAGTAGGTAGGTATATAAATTGAATCAAAGTAAAATTAGAGGTGAAGTGAATCAACATGTTAGATAGTAAGAAATTATGACAACTTCTAATCGCATAACAATAACATCACTTCACCATACTTTCAATAATTTACGAGTTGTGGTTTTAAAAAAAAACGTTTTATACCTACCTACTTATTACTAAGTTTTGTATTTGTTCTAATTTGCTTAACAAATATGAACATTATTTGCATAAAATAAGATTCACATTCGTCTACTAATTAAAATAAATTCGACTAATAATGAGTCGGCAATCCTTCGTTTTCTATTACTCCTTGTAACCTTCTGCTCATGAGATCCCACAGTTTGTAAGCACACTTTTATGCGGGTGGACAAGAAGGGATCAGCCTTGTGCCTTGCCACGATGTCGTAGTGTCGAGTCGATGAATTTGCCTTTGGTTTTGGCCTAAGATGTTCTACGTCTCCAAAATACGCATATCGGCGGACCCATAACTGCACGGTTCTTCCCTGTGGATAAAAACAGTATTTATAATACTTATAATAATAGCTAATATTATAATAAATAAACAATATATTTTTAAACTATATACACTATGTTTATTCAATATACTTATATATACCTAATTAATATTACTTATAATAATACAATACATAAATATAAGATAAACACTGACATTAGCAAACATTATAATCTATTTTTATTTACGTTATTCAAAGGCTTTTCTTTAATCTGTCTAAAGGCTAGATCAAGCTAATTTTAGACCAAGCTAATTTTATCATAATCATCATACGATTACAAATTTAAAAAAAGAAACTATAATAATTCAGTTATGATAATATATAACTATGGTAGGTATTGCACTTAAGTTACATTAATTATTTATTCCTAGTAAACATCCCTTTCAATGTTTACTAGGAATAAAGAGAATAGAGGAGTTAGTTAAAGTGAAGTAGGTATAATATCAACGTAATATCTAACTGTTACTCACCGATATCATTAAGCGCCTTGTAATTTCACTTCATCTCATCGATACGCTAATCGATAACAATTCAAATTGAGTCAGCCCGAAATTTGGCGACGAGTTTGGCTCTTTCAGTAGCGTCCTGTGATGCATTTCAAAGGAGCAAACAACAGAACAGGCAGGACACGATATAAAGTGTCCCATCGTTTGTTAGGCAGCACCACATTTACACTCACAATTTCACATAATATAGATACGTTTTGCTCATCCAAAACAAAGATTTCCACCTCTTTGAACATTGATAAATGTTGCATGGTTGGATCCACAGAAATAAAACCACACACATGCTCAAGAGTAGTAATCAATAAACTCAGTAATGCAAATACTCGTAGATTGACAAGTAAGAATGCTCATTTTTTATAAATGAAGGTGTTTGAAAACAATATTTTTAAATTGTCGGTAGTTGTTGTCTAAACAGTCAAAATCAAATAGCCTGAGAGTTCAATGTTTGTCTCAAACGTTGGAATTGTTATAAATTCTACTTTAAGTAATGTTTTAACAAAATAATGAATACAAAAAGAAAAATAATATACTATTGCATGCATGATTTGAACTTACGACTTCTCGTTCAGTGACCAAAGACGATAGCCATTGTGCCAGGATTGCTATATTAACATCATGCAAAATATTATATCTCCTTCAGCATCATAAGTGAATGATGACTATATATTGGTATATGGTAATTGATGTGCCACACGCACACTAATAAAAACTGAGCTCGCTCGTTTTATTTTGTGTTTGTGTTCATAACTATGACTTCACCCACACATATAAACTGTAAACCAAATACTTGGGCCCAGTGTACACAAATTTTCAAGTCAATCGACTCCGAGAATAAAAGTTTCACAGAAAATTCAAGACCATATTTTACCCTCTTAGGGGTGGAATTCCGAAAAACCCTTTTTATCGGATACCTACTTGTCACAAAGAGTACACTATCTAAATTTCATGACTCTAGGACCAGCGGTTTGGGCTGTGCGTTGATATATAAGTCAGTCAGTCAGTCAGTCAGGACTTTGAATTATAAGTATAGATTCCACCGATTTTCGCGTTGGCTCGTGATACGTGACATTGATATTAAATATTATGTCAAAGTATTATGTCTATAAATAGATTCCTAATAAATCATTTGATTGATGTCACCGCTGTCCAATCTCAAACCAAGATATTTCACATATGTAATTTAATTGATATTACTATGAACAAATATTTGCAAGTTATAAGCAAGTACAGGTAAATATGTGTATGTACTATGCATACATAGATTACTTATTATCCCAGAAGTAAGATTCCGTGGGCAATTCCCGAACTCCACGCGGGCGAAGCCGCGGGCAGAAGCTAGTAAGTACTAAAACTGATATGTTTGGATTAAAAAAAATTAAGGGTGGTATTCCACTCGTTATATATTCACGTGAAGACCTTAAAATCCATATAAAGACCGGCTGTCATCGGGCACGCCGCAATCGCGGCGGTAAGACCCCTCTTTGAGGAGTGGCTGGATAGGCGTCACGGCGTCCTGACCTACCGCGTGACGCAGGTCCTCACCGGACACGGAAGTTTCGGGAGGGGAGGTACCTGTGTCATATGGGGAAGGAGGAACCGCCTGGGTGTCACCACTGCGAGGACCGCCCGGAGGACACGGTGGAGCATACGGTGCAGGACTGCCCCGCTTGGGCAGACCACCGCCGTGTCCTCACGGCGGCGATAGGCGGAGACCTCTCGCGCCCGGCATTGGTCGAGGCCATGCTGCGGGGCGAGACGGAGTGGGAAGCGGTCACCTCCTTCTGCGAAGCAATCATGCTCGCGAAGGAGGAGGCGGGCCGCCTGAGGGAGAGGACAGGGTCCTCCCTCCACCCCAGCCGCAGTGGTAGACGCCCACGGCGGCCATCTCCGGCCACCGTAGGCGCGGGCATGTGGGCGGCGAGTAATGGGCGACTCGCTGTCCGACCATGGACCATGCCCGGGTCGACGGCGCGTTGTGTTCCACGCGCGCCTCAAAGAGTGTCAGCATAATGACGGGGCCCCCCTCTAGAGGGCCAAAGCCTGCCGGGGTCGCGGGACTCATAGAATTACCGTGACCCTGGAACATAAAGGGCTATTGAAGGACACCGTGGATTTTAGTCAGTACAAGTCTGATAGTCCCTCCCGCTCTGCCCTGGGTGGGAGGACTCATTTGATGATTTTACCACGTTAAAAAAAAAAAGAAAAAGACCGGCTGTCATCAATTTTGACTGCTGATTCTTACAAAACAGGCACTATAAGTAAGTGTTCCTAATAGAATCAATTATTTGAAAAATATAATAAAATGATAAAAATTTATTAGTTTCTGATTTATAACTTTGTATTCACCCAACTACCTATCTGGATGCCAAATTTGAACTTTCTAGGTCATCTGGAACTGGGTTAGAGTTTTGATCTATAGGTCAGTCAGTGATAAAAATGGTGATTTTTGGACGTTAATATCTAAGTAACCATTTGAGATGTGTTTATGAAATTTAGAGCAAATATGTATCTCGCAAGTTTCAATATATGAGCCAAATTTGACATGTTTATGTGAAATAGTGTTTGAGTTATGAGGGGGTCAAAAGTGGCTCCAAATGGTTCGTGTACGTTACATGGTGCTGCTCGCCAGTTTTGTTAGTTTGAACTTGGCTTGAGACGCTACCGCGTGTCTAGACACTTCTCACCGGAGTTATTATTCGCGATCCACAACTCTATGCTCACTTTTTTACACACTGACAATAACATTTTGTATTTAAACGTCCGTCTAAAGTAAACAAATATCATTCGTGTAGTCGTTTTGAGAGCACTGAGGTGACGGCATTGTCGTTCGCTCCAATCGTACCTACCTAAAAATTGATTACCCTAATGTAGGAAACACTAACAGGAACAGGACGTAGTCAAATAATGATACAATTAATAAATATACGAAACTGTCTTATATTTTACTTGTACTGCACATACAAAATTCAATCAGCTAACAGGCCTTTCAAAAAATCATTAACAGTAGATTGATAAAATATCTGGAAGATAATAAACTACTTTCAGAAAATCAGTTTGGGTTTAGGCCTAAAAAATCAACAAGCCAATCAGTAAACAAATTGACTAACTATATTTCTACAAATCTGGATAGTGGAATGCATACAGTTGCAATCTTTCTAGACCTTGTCAAGGCCTTCGACACTATTCTTTTGCAGAAGCTTGAAACACTTGGAAAAAGAGGAGTACAGCTTCTACTATTGTACCTTGGACTCTAATCTGAACCTAAGCTATCATCATTCTACGTATACAAGATCGGGAGCTTTAAAAGACTACGCCATGAAAACTATCTTTGAGGACTTGTACAACCTTCAACTAGAAGAAAATACGCTTAATAAATGAGCCAAAAGAATTGTTTTTTTCTCCAATAAATATATTAGCATTCTACACCGAAATATTGCAGGTTTGTTTAATTAATCAAATGCACTAACGGTATGCTTTTTTTTTTTTTTCGGATGGGAAATCATCAAATAACCCCCCCCCCCCCACTCTGGGCGGAGCGGAAGGGAGTGTCAGACTTGTACTGACTAAAACCCATCCATGTTCCTCCTTTGCGCTTTGTGTTCCAGGGCCAAGGTATCTCTTTCGAACAGTCCCGCAGCCCTGGCAGGTATCGGCCCTTGCAGACCCCTACATCGTTGCTGACATCTCTTTGAGGCGCGCGTGGAACACGAACGCGCCGTCGACACGGCCTGTCGTCAAAAGACGGCTGGACGGCGAGCTAGCCCATAGCTCGCTGTCCACAGGCCCGCGCCTACGTTGGCCGGGAGCCACCACGTGACCCCCGACACCCAGGGCGTCTCCCACGGCGGCTGGGACGTGAGGTTCTTTCCCTCTCACGTCCCGCCACCTCCTTCACTAGCATGACTGCTTCGCAGAAGGAGGTGACGGCTTCCCATTCCCTCTCGCTCCGGACCATGGCTTGAACCAGGGCCGGACGCAAGAGATCGCCGCCGCCAATCGCCGCTACGAGGACACGACGGTGCTCCACCCAAGCGGGGCAGACCTCCACGGTATGTTCCACCGTGTCTTCCGGTCGATCCTCACAATGGAAACACCCGGGCGTTTCCTCACGCCCGATACGGTGCAGGAACCTCCCGAAACAACCGTGTCCGGTGAGGACCTGCGTCAGGCGGTAGGTGAGGGCGCCGTGGCGCCTTTCTAGCCACTCTTCAAAGAGGAGACTTATCGCCACTATGGTGGCGTGCCCTGCACGGGGTTGCGACAGTCGCTCTCTCCATGTCGCCATGAGATCACGCCGGAGGTCTGTCCGCTGAGCGGCAATTTGCCGCGGTAGCGGAGTTTCCAACCGACTTAGTGCCTCCGCGCGCCATTCGTGCAGGCGCGCGAGGACTATCGCCTCCAGATCCCATGGCGGCAATCCGGCAAAGAGGCTAGCCGCCTCACCGGAGATCGTGCGGTACCCACGGATTAGCCTTATGGCTATCACCTTTTGGGGCGCGTTCAGGTAGTGGGCGGCTCGCCGCCTCATAGAACGCGCCCACACCGGGGCCGCATAAAGGACCATGGACCGCACGACCCCCGCGTAGAGCCTCCGGCAGGAGGCGTTTGGACCCCTCAGGTTGGGCAAGAGCCGCTTAAAGTCCCTGTCCGTTCCAGTTTGGGAGCCAAACGTCGGAAATGCTCCACGAAGTTCCACCGGCTGTCGAGGACGAGTCCTAGGTACTTCAACGTCGACCCGACGCCGATAAAGACCCCTCCTGACGTCAGTAGGGATCCCGACGGTGGCGCATTTCGAGGCCCATGAAAACACATGGCCTCGGACTTGTGCAATGCCACCTCGAGACCCAATTGCCGGATCCTCTCCACGACTATCGCAACCCCGCGTATCATGTTTTCGGCCGCCGCCTCGTGCGACCTCCCTTGTGCCAGTACCAGCGTGTCGTCAGCGTAGCAAACTACGCTGACGCTGCTAGGGAGGTCGGCGCGCAGCACCCAGTCGTAACCGATGTTCCACAAGGCCGGTCCCAGAACCGATCCCTGTGGAACACCGCACGACATCTCTCGCCGGTTCCATTCTCCGCTCCGACTGGGGTAGATGACGGCCTTATCCGTCAGGTAGTCCCCCACCACACGACGAAGGTAGGTCGGCACCCGGTGATACCGGAGTGCCTCCCTAATGCAGCTCAGGGCATGGAGTTTAAGGCGTTGGCGATGTCAAGAGACACCGCCAAGACGACCCCGCCCCGGGACACCGCGTCCCCCGTCGTGAGGGCTCTCACGCGCATGATGGCGTCCACCGTTGAGCGCCCCTTGCGGAAACCAAACTGGTGTTACGCAAGATCTGGCCCCATCCCCACAAGCGGTTGGCAATGACTCTTTCAAAGAGCTTGCCGACCTCGTCGAGACTAACGGTATGCTTAAATGAACTTTGTGATAAAAATATAAATGTGGATGTAGTATGTATTACCGAGCATTTCATCATGAAGGGTTTCGAAGAACAACTATGCATACCAAACTACTGTTTGGCTGCATGTTATAGTAGACAAAATAAAAAGAAAGGGGGAGCATGTATTATTATTAAAATGTACCTAAAAATAAGTTATTATTTTTATTACCTTTAACTAACCGTTGCCTATGGCTGTCCTTATCCACTGATTCTGGAAAGAACAGTCAAAACGGGCAGCAATCGCATTCAGAATGCCGTTGTTGCTGCTTCGTAGACGGCGCAGCAAGGAGTTTGCTTTCTTGCTCATGATTGCATGAAAACCATCCGTACGCGCTTCAGCAAACATACCAGACGCGCTGCAGCGCCACGGCAGCCCTAAAAGCGTTATTATACTGTGTGCACAGGGCTGTGTAGGTTCGCTGCGTATGCTTCACCCACAGGCCACTCGAGTAAAACGACTGGCAGTACGCCTTAAAAAGTGTTATCTTCACCTCGTTGGTGCAGCGTGCGAACCTGCGAGCGAGCATATTGCCTCTTACCGCCAAAGCCCTGCGCTCCCTCTCTATGTCCTCGTCATCCTCAAGGTCAGCAGTTACTATGTGACACAGATACATAAACCTGTCAACTACTTTTAAGGCTACACCGTTAAGAATGACAGGAGGAACACATGCGGGATAGTATGTACCTGCTCTAAACACTAGTAGTTAACTCTTTTTGGAGTTGTATTTAAGCCCGTGCGACATCGCAAATGCCTCACATTGAGACACCAGATTCCTTAATCCGGTGATTGAGGGGCTTAGTAAAACCATGTCGTCTGCATAGCTAATATTGTTAACACACTTGTCATCAATGAAGCAGCCGACATGAGTGCTACCGAGACGCTCAATCAACTTATTTATATACAAATTAAACAATAATGGGGAACCCCCCTTGTCTCATACCACATTCCAATTTATAGTCTCCCGACAAAGTACCGGCCCATCTCACCTGATTTCTCTGATTTGAGTACCAGTACTTGAGAAGGGAGGTACATTCTACCAGCACACTAGTGCTTTCCAGCTTCTCCCATAGCACGTCATGTGCTGCGAGATCAAAAGCTTTTGATAGGTCCAGGAAACACGCGTATACCGGCGTCCTTCTCTCTGTGTAGTACTTGACAGTATGTTTCAGGCAGAGTATGGCGCTCTCCGTCGACAGACCGTCTCTAAATCCGAATTGTGCGTCCTCCAGCTCGACGTGCTTCGTGAGATTACCATTCAACAGACTGTCAAGCACCTTGGCTGTTATAGTAGCAAGTGAGATGGATCAATAGTTAGCTTTATCGGACGCGTCACCCGTCTTGTTTTTAATAACAGGTACCACTATTGTACGCATTAATGGCTCAGGTAAATAAGAGTGGCATAGAAACAAATTAAACATCATACTGAGCACTTTTGGTAAGTGAACACCAGCATGCTTAAAGTGTTCTATACTGAGGCCGTCGTGACCAGGCGATTTGCCTCTTAGCATGTGTTTAATAACATTAGAAACGCTTTTAGCTGAGAAAAACACACTTCGCTCAGCCGCCACCGTCTCGGCAACAACACACGCGACGGATTCAACGTCGATTGCACTGTAAAATGTTCCCTAAATAAATTAGCAATCATTTTGTGATCATGAACGCCTTCAACGTTCACTGGAAGGTCGGGCCTCACATTCAGTTTGTTGGTATTTTTCCAGAACGATTTAAAATTTTTGGCTGACTGGTTGGATGCAAGTAAGTCCATTTTTAATTGCTCTTGTCTGTCTTGACACCACTTTAATTTAGCCTTGAATGTTTTCCGCGATTCTAATATTTCATTATAGAAAGTCCCATTTTTTGGTTTTCCCACCAAAACCCACATCCTAAACCTAAGCCTAGCCTCCCCCCATGTGCGCAGGCGACGTGCTTGTTCCAGGCAGTTAGACTGCCTTAGAAGCCAGTGACTTTTTTGTTGACAAAATTCATCCAAAATTAGATGCTGAATATAAACCAAAAGCATCCATTACATCAAGAAGTCCTAAATCAATGTTTATGGCACCCAGCACACCACACGACATACATAAAATAATAATGTCATTAAAAAACACTGGTAGTGTAGATTTTGATGGGATCACCACTAAGATATTAAAATCGGTGTCAATTGAGATATGCAGTCATCTAAGTCACTTAATCAATCTTAGTATAAAGGGTGTAAATAGACCTTTAACATAAAAGAAAGGCACTTGTTCTCCAAGTCTTTGCGATATTTTTTTTTGTTCTAGACCATACCTGGGAACCTTCTAGTTACGGAGATATTGGGGGTCAAAGTTCCAACTTTTTCAAAAGTTTTTTTTTAAATACAAATGTTTTGAATGTAAGATTTTTACTTTACACACCTCCACGACCCTCGTACTATTCAATCCACCCATCAGCACAGTGCTTTGAGTGCTTTCCATCGAGTCCTACCTTAAAACTTGATTATTCACCCCAAAAACAAAGTCGATTCCCAGCAATATTTTTTGCGTAAAGTTACTAAGTTTGATGTATAGAATGCTTGGTTGACGGAAATGTGAAGGGTGAAAAAAAAAAAAAAAAGGACACCGTGGATTTTAGTCAGTTAAAACTTGTTTTATGTTAAAATTGTTTTATGTCAACAATTGATTTAAAAGATGCCTATTTTCTAATAAGCATACATCCGAACTCAAAAAAATATTTACGTTTTCAATTTAAGAGCCATTTCACGTTTTCGCGCAAACATCTAAGACTTTAGTCGCCTAACTTACCATCTTAGGTAACACTCTGGCATTGTTGAATACATTTAAAAAAAAGATTAGTCTTTCGTATTGACACGTCATTAAACACATTTACAAAAACTTGTTTTTTCACTATGTAGTGATTAATCTCCCACAACTAGTTTACTAAACAATCATCGCAGAGTCAATTTCAGACTCCTATATCTATCATTAATATCTATAAATTTCACTGAAAAAAATACATATAGTATCAGACATATAATTTTGTCGACACATAATTTACTAGAATATCAATAATTAATAACATTAATTAGTAAAAAAGCAAAGTCTTAGGTCAATTTTTGCGTTTTATATCGCTACTTTATCGCGATTTTTTGGTTTGGATAAAGCGTAATTACATTAAAAAAATCATGTCAAAATAAACTATGTTCTTTTACTAAACTAATTCCAAAGTTTTATTCAAATCAATTCATTTAATCAGACATAATATAATTTTTAATAGCACTCTAAATTACAATAAATTACGATGCATAAACGGGCACCGATTAGTACGGCATGAGCGCCCATCGACGGAGGACCTGTGTCAATTTTTCCCGCGTCCCGATTTTCGAGAGCATCTATCGTGAACGCATTTTTATACTACGACTACAACATTTTGATCCTCTTTGTATTTTTATTCATAAGGTATGAAGTTCGTTTATTATTTTGTATATTCGTTTATCAGTAAAGTATTATTTTAGTAGTTTGTAGAATCATTATTATATTTCTGTTTTATTAGTTTTAGCAATGGGGCGTAAGGGTTGTGTATACCATTGTGTCAAAAAATGGAAAATACAAATTCTGCAGCCTTAAGGAAAGCAACAGAAGCCACGTAGATATTATTTTTATTTGCAATTCATATACAGTTATCGATCACTTAGGTGGAAGCGCCAGGGTAGCCCGCAAAATTCAAATTTTGTAATGGGTGGCGTTACCCGCCTTACCCCATTTAATGACTATTTCGTGAAAAAGTTAATCAATGGGATTAAATGAGTTTAGAGGGTTGTATTGATGATTTAATGATTAAAACTCTGTAAAGCCATATTTGTTACGATCGCGAATCATATTTTGTCCAACATACAGCCTGACACTCACATGCAAATTCTCTTTCCTTAAGTATATATCGACATGGACTATATAACCGTAATTACAATCTTAAAGATTTGAATACACATATTATTATTTGAGAATAATATGTAATTGTTTCCCTGTTTGTGTTATTTCTATTATATACTTCACATAACATATATTTGTGTTTTTTTATTAGTCTAGAATGCTTCAACAGATTAATAGACTGAACAAATAAATTTTCTTTTTGCATGAATCTTAAACCAAGGTGCATTACGATTATAACGGCTCAAGATTGTTTAGTCCGTCTCGACAGTCGCGCTGCACTGTTTGCGTTGTGTATGTGTGGATAGCTACGCAAACATGCATAATGCTCCGGTCTTTTACCTAAACTCGAGCGTTAAAAGGAGATTCGCATGAACCCATGTATTTTCAGTATCACATACGGGCTTACCGTTTCATAGAATGATTATATGGATTTGAATGCTACAATAGAGTATAACAAAATATGTAATCTATACATATAAAATTCAAAGTCCTGACTGACTGACTGACTGACTGACTGACTGACTGACTGACTGACTGACTGACTGACTGACTGACTGACTGACTGACTGACTGACTGACTGACTGACTGACTGACTGACTGACTGACTGACTGACTGACTGACTGACTGACTGACTGACTGACTGACTGACTGACTGACTGACTGACTGACTGACTGACTGACTGACTGACTGACTGACTGACTGACTGACTGACTGACTGACTGACTGACTGACTGACTGACTGACTGACTGACTGACTGACTGACTGACTGACTGACTGACTGACTGACTGACTGACTGACTGACTGACTGACTTTTTAAAATTTAAAATTTAAAATTCAATGTCCTGACTGGCTGACTGATATATCAACGCACAGCCCAAACCACTGGTCCTAGAGATATGAAATTTGGACAGTGTACTCTTTGTTGAGAGTAGGTATCCACTAAGAAAGGGTTTTTAGAAATTTCACCCCTAAGAGGGCGAAATGGGGTGTTGAATTTTCTATGAAACTTTTTATTCTCTGAGTCGATTGACTTGAAAATGTGTCTACATATACATCAGTTAAAATGATGAGATACGTGTATCACAAAATCATCCCCCAATTTAAAATTCCATGTCCTGACTGGCTGACTGATATACCAACGCACAGACCAAACCGCGGGTCCGAATAGAAAATTGGAGATATGAAAATTGGAGGGTGTATTCTTTGTGAAGAGTTAGTATCAGTTTTTCGAAATTCCTACCCCTTAGAGGGTGAAATGGGGTGTTGAATTTTCTGTGAAACTTTTTACTCTCGGGGTCGGTTGACTTGAAAATTTGTTTACATACTCTTCAGATAAAATCCAGTAAATCCGATGTCCAATCTCAAACCAAGGTATCAATATTTCACGTATCTAATTTAATTAATATAACTTTATAATAATAATTGCAAGTTATAAGCAAGTACATGTAAATCTATGTATGTATTACAGATACATAGATTACTTATTATTCCAGAAGTAAGATCCCGTGGGCAATTCCCTAACTCCACGCGGGCGAAGCCGCGGGCATAAGCTAGTGGTAAGATATACATTAGAGTTGGGGATATTAAATTGATTTATACATAACCTCAAAATGGACCACCAAAAGTAATACTTAGAAGTACCTACCTACTTAATGTAAACCAAGGCAGACCCATTTAGATCATACAATAGATTACTTATTATTCCAGAAGTAAGATCCCGTGGGCAATTCCCTAACTCCACGCGGGCGAAGCCGCGGGCATAAGCTAGTGGTAAGATATACATTAGAGTTGGGGATATTAAATTGATTTATACATAACCTCAAAATGGACCACCAAAAGTAATACTTAGAAGTACCTACCTACTTAATGTAAACCAAGGCAGACCCATTTAGATCATACATTTCAATCAGATAAAGTGGATAGATTGTACTTTATTAACTATAGAAGGATTTTTGTGTTAAGCACTAGTAAGATTTTAAAGTAGGGTGTTCTAAGTTGAGATAAGACAACGGCAATTATAGATAAGAAGATTTTGAATTATTTTAGGCCATCCAATTGCTATGACGTCACTTGCAATAGTAATAACGTACCGTTTGCGGGATTCGAATCTGCATCCTAGATGGTCCATGGTCCATCCACAAGATGGTTGTCAATAGGATAAAAGATAATGAATAATTTAAAATAGAATAGGTAAAAAAATAAAACCATAGTATTTATAATAACTTTTTATTCTAATGATAACAATATTATAAAGTTATTTTCAATCACTACGCGTCGACGTATGTTGTCAGGGACATGAAAACGTTCAGAGTTGCGACATCCACTAAATAAGCAGTGCCTGGGTGCTTCTGGTACTCTTCTTAAGTTGGACAGAGTGATTGTCTGAGCTCGAAGTTGGTTTTCGTGTCTTCACAGAAGTTCTTGTTGTGGTTGTTCCCACAAGTTACGCAAATTGGTAACTAACATCATAATTGGTAACTAAAGTCATAACCTGTTAAAACAATTCAATACTTTATTTTGACGCATATTAACTTTTTATTGCCTTGAAATCGGATTCCACTATAATCCTGCTAATATACTTCTAATTATGGCCCGCCCCAGTAAGTATAGACTCTTTTCCGACTATCACCATTAATAACAATAATAAAAAATAGACAGGTCCATCTAGGTGAAGTTATTCAACACCAGCAATCAGCATCCTACCTATCTTAACGTCTCTTTTTCTTTGAGTGTGTCATTCTTCCAGAAAATAATAGAGAAAAAACATAGAAAGCAAAAATATGTCATACATACCTGACATGGCTGTATCCTCTGGTCAATTATTGCAACTATCTGGGTTTCCTCCTCTGATGCATGATTGATATGACTCTCAGTCTCAATCACTGAAGTACCACAAAAAATACAGGTATGTTGCAGCTGATGCATTCCTATCGCCCAGCAAGAATTGCATACATAATCAGAAGTGTTGATCTAAAAACAATGTTTGTTCAGAAAATAGTAGTCATAAAAACTGTGGCCAATATTATAGTTGTCTTTTCTTAATGTTATAGCAACGTGGTGGCTCAAAATAAGAGTTCACTCTTCATTTATAGATGCAGAAAACATTACACATATCACAAAGAACGAATTATGCAGGGTTTAAACATAAAACACAAAAAAAAATCCTGACGTAAATATATTTTTGTGTATTTGACATAAGTGACAGCAGCCAAATATTGATTAACAATCGATTCGAATCGATTAAAATCATCGAATCAATACAAAATTAATTTAGTGAAAGCAATGCTATTTAAATTATAATTATGTTGTCTAAAGTGAGCATAATATATTCTCGAATCAAATCAATCTACTTTATTTTTATTTAATGAACAATATTTGGATGACTTACTTACTAAACTACTTACTTTCCAAAACATACATAATACTTGTGGAATTGCTTTGGCCGTCTATTCGTCTATTTAAATCAATTTTTTTGAATAAACGATTTTTTTCTTCTTCACTAAAGTGATCATCGATTTGGGTTTATTATATGGCAACACTGACGACGTCATACATTTAATTGGTTCTATTTTATGCGTTTTGTTTTGCATTAATGCGTTTTGTTTTTGCATCCTAAAATCATGGTTTTCTAATTACTCCCAACAACTAAAAAAACATTTTAGCTTGAAAAATAACTACAGCTATAAGACCTTTAATTTGCATATAACTAGATTTTGAAACGTTTGAATTTGATGAGATACCCAAGTAACCAATCTCCTTTGTAAAATGGCTCTTAATGGCAATCTGTACGAGTTTAACGTGTAACCGTTCGGCTTAAACACTGCTCCTTATATTTTTTACGAAAGTTCTTAAACCAGTCGCAAAGTTTATTTTATTTTATTTATTAGGGAAAACAAACAATTACACATTAAGGATAACAAAAAAAAATATATCTATACATAATTATAAAATTCAAAGTCCTGACTGACTGACTGACTGACTTATATATCAACGCACAGCCCAAACCACTGGTCCTAGAGACATGAAATTTAGACAGTGTACTCTTTGTGAAGAGTAGATATCCACTAAGAAAGGGTTTTTCGAAATTCTACCCCTAAGAGGGTGAAATGGGGTGTTGAATTTTCTATGATACTTTTTATTCTCTGAGTTGATTGACTTGAAAATGTGTCTTCATATACTTTAGTTGAAATGATGAGATACGTGTATCACAGTTTTTCCAAAATCATCCCCCAATTTTAAATTCAATGTCCTGACTGGCTGACTGATACATCAACGCACAGCCCAAACCGCTGGTCCTAGAGACATGAAATTTGGAGATTGTACTCTTTGTGGAGAGTAAATATCCACTAAGAAAGGGTTTTTTGAAATTCCACCCCTAATAGGGTGAAATAGGGTTTTTAATTTTATGTGAAACTTTTTATTCTCGGAGTCGATTGACTTGAAAATGTGTCTACATATACTTCAGTTAAAATGACGAGATACATGTATCACAGTTTTCCAAAATAATCCCCCAATTTAAAATTCCATGTCCTGACTGGTTGACTGATATACCAACGCACAGCCCAAACCGCTGGTCCTAGAGACATGAAATTTGGAGATTGTACTCTTTGTGGAGAGTAAATATCCACTAAGAAAGGGTTTTTTGAAATTCCACCCCTAATAGGGTGAAATAGGGTTTTTAATTTTATGTGAAACTTTTTATTCTCGGAGTCGATTGACTTGAAAATGTGTCTACATATACTTCAGTTAACACTTTCACGGACAGTGAGATGAAGTTGACATTCTGAAAATGACACTAAAATTTCTCATATAAAATAATACCACGCGTATAGCCGGACTGCCGTAAAAAAAAACCAAGGGTACCTGTAATATGACGGCCCGGTCGATAGCCGGTACCGTCTACGGGCGGACTGTCGTGTCAAAGGAGTTAGTTTATCTGGTATATGGCGGTCCGCCCATAGCCGGTACCGTCTACAGGCGGACTGTCGTATCAAAGGAGTTACTTTATCTGGTATATGGCAGTCCGCCCATAGCCGGTACCGTCTACAGGCGGACTGTCGTATCAAAGGAGTTAGTATACCTGGTATATGGCGGTCCGCCCATAGCCGGTACCGTCTACAGGCGGACTGTCGTATCAAAGGAGTTAGTTTACCTGGTATATGGCGGTCCGCCCATAGCCGGTACCGTCTAGAGGCGGACTGTCGTATCAAAGGAGTTAGTTTACCTGGTATGTGGCGGTCCGCCCTTAGCCGGTACCGGTAAATTTATTTGGAACAACAAACAATTACATAATAAAGCTTATAGATTATCTAACCAATTTCAGGAAGCTACTGCTGACCTACAGCTTCCCGGATATGCATGAATGCCACTATCTCTGAGAACTGTGCGTACCCAGTTCTCAATTACAGTGCGTGAAGCAGCTTTTGTGTTACTAAATATGGTGATAAAAATTGTCTAAATTGGTAACTTCAGATCTCCTTGTTTCCGTTTTTTCTATTAGAAGCCTAACTAAAGTGACAGGACATATGTTTTTATCAGTATGTTGTGAAAGTTTCCACGCGGACTGACGATAATAATGTGTATCGGTTTTAGACCCAAATGTAGGTATTAAATAGATATTGTCACCGTCATCCAAAAAGCTGTCATTTGAAATTTTCAGCAAGGTTAGGTCGTGAACCCTACGGCTAGATGCCAGCAATAAAACTGTGGCTGTTCGGCGTGCTAAATCGAACAATGTGTCTTAAGGTATAGTTGATGAAAGCCAATATACGATCCGCGGATCCCAAGTGAACGAAGGCCGTATTTCTTTAGGTTTAGCTACTCCTATCGCCTTAAGGGCTTTGTAGTGCTTTCATTTGGTATTGGGGATGAAGTTGAGGGTAACATTGCGGCTGGATTATTTATTACCTCGGTAATACTTGGTATAAAACTGTTGTCAATGCTTGTTGTACTATTAATAAAAGATTGCCCGAACATCATCTTGTACTGATCCCACTGGTCTTCAGCTTCAAATGGTACCGGCGAGTCTAAAAATACAAGTTTTCAATTAGTTAAAAGCTATACTCAAGTGACAAATACAAATATATAGAGAGTTAGAAAATTAACATAAATCAAACATGACATCACGGCGTTTATTCCCCAAAGCGATAGGCAGAGTTTAGAGAGGTTAGAGATAGGAGAACATTATAGTCCACCCACTTTTCGCCAGTTATTAGTCCCATTGCAATGCCTATTGTCAAACACTAGGCACTATTCCAGACTCCGTGTTATGAGAATTTCGAAAATGAAAAACCCAAAAATAAATTGCCCGACCCGGGAATCGAACCTGACACCTCGTGGCTGGCAGTTATGTTCGCGGCCACTAGACCAACTAAGCATGTGGAAAGTTAATTTTAATGAATTTCAACTATAATTTGAAAAGCAGAGAATCGTATATTATTTTTTTAACGGAGCATAAAGCTGTATGTCTATGATACGTCTTTATACGTTTATTAATTGTTATATTTAAACATCGCATATGGTCGTAAGTATAAGTTACGACTCCTACAGTTAAATTGTTGTGTAGTATAAAGTCGTAACTGACCACTGATTACAGTGCATATAGTCGTAACATAAACGTTCCGACGTGATGCGTCGGAACGGTCGTTATCATTGTTTTTTTTTTTTGAGACCTATTAAACATTATACTAATACAACATACTTATTATTATATTCGTACCACACTTATAAATAAGTAAAATAAATTTAATACAAGACAAATCAGTAAAACTTACCATTTCCAAAATTGTCATCGACCGTTACTTCACTATTTTGGTTTATTTGTTCATTTAAGATTATTTTCATAATCTTAGAAACACGTACGTTACTCATTTTACTATAACTATTACTAGTACTTCTCAAACTACATAAACAATAACACACACAATCAATTGTTTTATTTTAAAAAGCAAACTTCTCTATTGATGACATAAGACCTGACATCGCGGTCGGTACTGCGCTCTGATTGGCCGGCCGCGGTCCAATAGATCGGAGCATACCGTCGTCGGAACTCTCCGCGCGACTTTATGCGCGGGAGCGTTTTTTTTTTTAAATCTTAAGACCATTATCCATTAAAAAACTCATTATTTATATAAGATATTGAAATTTGGATTTTAGTAATACATAATACTATTCAAGATGGTTGTAATGGCACAAAAAACGACTTTAGTTAAAAATAATGTTCCGACCTTCTGCGTGGGAGCCATCAATATTGTATAAACCACAAACATCCAAGCGATTGCAGCAATCACGACAGATTTGCTGTCTACTATTGAAGAGTTCATTGTATAACTCCGAAGATCAGCTTCACCAAATTTTAACGGGACCACCGCGAAATAATATTCTTCCAAATTAAAAAAGCAATCATTGAAATAGGTTCACAATAGTATAATAGAGTATATGAAAAACATTGAATATGTGCCTATAAAATTTGAGGGTTGCCCTCGATTTCCCTGGGATTCCAAATCAAATCAAATCAAATCATTTATTTCTTTGCAAACATGGGTAATAGGGGCATAGATGTTCTTTTATAATGAGGTTCTCCACATTTTGCCGTCTCATGGGCATGCAAATAGCTTGTTTACAATTATAAATTTAAAATTACTGGCATGTCATTGGAATTGTATACAATAAAAAATAAGAAATTAAAAAATGACAATATGGTTAAAGTAATAAAAATTTTAAAAAATATTATCAATAATGTCAAACGGAATTATATTATGCCAACTTGAATAACAATTATGTCAATTAGAGTAAAAGTAGGTAGTAGAGGTTCTTCACATTTTGCCGTCTCATGGGCATGCAAATAGCTTGTTTACAATAATAAATTTAAAAATCAGTGGCATGTCATTGGAATTGTACAATAAAAAATTTAAAAAATGTCAATACGGTCAAAGTAATAAAAAGTTAAAAAATATTATCAATAATGTCAAACGGAATAATATTATGCCAACTTGAATTAAAATTTGTCAATTAGAGTAAAAGTAGGTAGTAACAGCAAGTATATCAATCAGTCAGTGAATCATCATTTAGGAAGTCGTCAATTAAGTAATAGCTTTTCATAATTAAAATTTCTTTTAGCGCCCTTTTAAATTTTAATACAGTCATGTTTTTTATAACATTAGGTAATTTATTATATATGCGTGGGGCGTTACCAAAAAAACTTTTTTGCATTAGTGCGGTTTTACATTTCACTTGACATAATTTATTGGCGTATTGAGTCCGTATTGGATTTTTTCTGACCTCTGATAATTTTTTAAATAGATTTGGATTCCATTTCACAAACAAAGCCGTTTCTATTATAAACAAAGAGGGTAGAGTCAAAATTTTTAATGATTTAAAATAGGGCACACAGCTATCAGTTGTCTTAAGACCGCACATTGACCTGATGCATCGCTTCTGCAATCTAAATACCAGCTCCCTATCAGTGAACTGACCCCAGAAAATAATGCCATACCGCAATACAGAGGCAACCAGTCCATGGTACGCTGCTAAAAGAGTCTGACCGTTAACTTTCTTTGAGAGCTGAAACAGAGCTTATGCGGATTTGCTGAGTTTTTTACATAATTCTTCAAGATGAGGCTTCCATGTAAGTTGGTTACAATATCACAGCCATTGTAGGAAATGTTAACCTTTGGGTTTGGACATCGTTGATAAAAATGCATGACTTTTGTTTTAGTCAGGTTTATAACCAAATTATTATTACTATACTATTTATTAATTATTATACTATTTAGCCAATTTATGATGTAATTTAAGCAAGTATTGATGTCATTCTTATAATTATTTAGATCAGTACATTTTATTATAATAATAATAATAATAATAATAATAATAAGCCCCCTAAACAACCACACGTCCTGATTGACCATCTAATCACGTGGGGGGCGGACACACGAATGAGAAATTACTGGCGTGGCTAACGTGGCTCTGGAAACCCACTAAAAATGGAGACTCGTTCAAAGAAAAAACGTATAGGACCGCTGCCCGGGGGCGATCGCCGGGGCGCACCTGGAGCTGACGCTGGGTGTCTCAGCATGCGAACCGTCAGCGGTGAGGAGTTGAACAGGCGGGCTCCCACCGACAAAGATACTACAGCCGAAATCATTGACGATGGTGACAGACTGACGGACAGGACAGACACCCCTGTAGAACCGTATAGTCCAAGCACAGTCTCATACACACCTTCTAGGCGATCATCACCATCTATACCATCGTCACCTACACCTTTATCACCCCCCATTATTAGTTTAAATACTATTTCACCCACTCCGACCTTGAATGCTGCGCGGGGGGTATCTACCTTTTTGCCCGCGTCCACCAAGGCTGGAAAAGCAAGAGTTCGGATGAAATGGAGTAAAGAAGTCAATCTATTTATCATGCGAACTTACCTACACATAACTAAATTAGAGACCGACATGACCACATATAGACAACAATTGCATGCACTTTTCACCCGACAATATCCTGACATTACGGTTTCAGAACAAAGAATCTCAGACCAAAGAAGAACCATAGTTAGGAATAAACTTCTATCTCAAGAAGTTATAGATCAATTAAAAGAAGAAGTACGAACACAATTACTACAAGAAGAAACAGTAAATTATACAGATAATACTAATATCACACAAAACATAAACGAAATTAGGCATCAAGAACAACCACAACTGCTTAGTCAATCGCAACTTATTTATACCCAGTCTCAACCGTACAACCAATCACAAGCCTACACACAAATAACACACACATCCACACAAACCGAATCTATTACTCTAACGCTAGAAAATGACATTGAGACCGTAGTCGTCCCAGATCAACACTTAACAACAGATACGTATATCCAAGAAATCAATGACAAATTTAGAACAACAATAACACAATACTCTGGGATGGATCCAGCAGCTCGACCTAGGTTACCTAAACTTAAATACACACCTAACCTATTTCGTCTAGTTAATTTATTTAATGAAAATATACTCACACAATTTATATCTGATGACATAGAGCTTATAGACATACACCTACTTATATACTGCACAGCCGTAGTTATATCTGAAGAACTAAACTTTAAAATCACAGACCACACAGGAACTCCAATAACAAGACAGAATATAACACCAGCATGGCAACAGAGACTAGAAAAAGACGTTGAAAAATTAAGGGCAGACATTGGTAGACTCACTCAATATATCAGCGGTTGCAGATCTAATAAACTAGTCAAACGAGTTGATGTCATATTTAGAAACAATTGCACGCACACCAGACACGAAATAAGCAACAGAAAACCTGAAGAATTTTTAGACACCTTAAAACAAAAACTAGCACTCAAAGTTCATAGACTCAGAAGATATAAAAAAGCACAACAGCGCAAAAAAGATAACGCCACATTTGCCAAAAACGAAAAATTGTTTTATAGAAACCTACACAAACCACAAACAGACACAATTGATGAAAATAACACAAACACACCTAACCTACCTACAAAAGAACAACTAGAAACATATTGGGCTAGCATTTGGGAAGAGCAAGTACAACACAACGACAAAGCACCGTGGATAGCGGAAGAAGAAGCAAAATGGAGAGCCATTGACGAAATGGAATTTGTAGAGGTAGCAGAGACCGACATTTCACACATAACAGCCAGATTACATAACTGGAAATCACCTGGTATCGACAAAATACATAATTTTTGGTACAAAAAGTTAACTTCTTTACATAAATCTATTGCAAAAAATTTGACAGATATTATTTTAGGACAACAGAATACACCTGAATTTATTGCAACAGGAATTACTTACATGCTACCTAAAACTAAAAATTCACCTCAGCTTTGCCAATACCGACCAATTACATGCCTACCCACAATTTACAAAATATTGACATCTGTAATTACAAAAAAGATTAGTTCACACATCGAACACCATAACATAATAGCAGAGGAACAGAAAGGATGTAGGAAGGGCCACATGGGATGCAAAGAACAGCTGATTATTGATTCTACTATACATAAACACGCCACTTCAAAAAACAGAAATCTTCATTGCACTTATATAGATTACAAAAAAGCTTTTGACAGCGTTCCTCATTCTTGGTTGATACAAATATTAGAGATTTATAGAATTAACCCAAAAATAATTGATTTCATGCGCCATATAATGTTACAATGGAAAACAACACTACAAATAAATTGTAACCACAATAATGTCATAACACGACAAATATCAATTAAAAAAGGCATCTACCAAGGTGACTCCCTGAGCCCTCTGTGGTTTTGTCTGGCCCTCAATCCTCTGTCGCATTTGCTACAGCGCTGCGGGGCCGGATACTCCCTCAAACACACTACAGATGAAACAACAATATCGCATCTTATATATATGGATGACATCAAATTATACGCAAAAACAGAAAAAGATATGAAGAACTTAGTAGATATTACAGCAGAATTCAGTAACGATATCAACATGACATTTGGTTTGGACAAATGTAAAACATTACACATTGTGAGAGGCAAGGTGCGGCCTGGTGACTATGCAGTTAATGAAACGGACACTATAACAGCAATGGATCCGACCGACATGTATAAATACTTAGGATATGCGCAGCTAAAAGGTCTCGATCATGTTAGGATTAAAAATACATTAACTGCAGAGTACAAAAGAAGACTTAACGCCGTTTGTAAAACCCAACTTTCAGGTAAACATCTAATTAAAGCCTTAAACACCTTCGCCATCCCTGTATTAACGTACTCATTCGGAGTTATAAAATGGACTAAAACAGACACAGAACAATTAGAGCGAACGACTCGAACAACACTTACGAAACACAACAACTTACACCCTAAATCTGCCATAGAAAGACTAACCATCAAACGACAACATGGAGGGAGAGGCCTAATAGATATCCAGCACCTATGGCGAAAACAAGTTAATCATTTAAAAACGTTCTTTCACACAAAATCTCGAACTAGCAACATACATAAAGCAATAGTAACAAACGATCACAACTACACACCACTTAATCTAAGCAATCAAACAGAAGCACAAAACACTAGCATTGATGACCCGCAGCAAAATAAGATGGAAGACTGGAAGAAGAAAGTACTCCACGGTCGGCACCCTCACGACTTAGAGCAATCCCACATAAACACATTAGCGTCAAATAAGTGGCTCAAAATAGGCAATTTATTCCCGAAAACCGAAGGATTTATAATAGCTATTCAAGATCAGATCATTAACACAAAAAACTACAGAAAATACATAATCAAAGATCCTACAATGACAAATGATAAATGTCGCAAATGTCACATCCAACCAGAAACCATTCAGCACATAACAGGAGCATGCACAACCCTCACGCAAACCGACTACACTCACAGGCACAATCAAGTGGCCAATGTCATTCACCAAAAGCTAGCACTCAAACACACACTCATTCAAAACACCAACACTCCTTACTACAATTATAAACCAGAAACTACCCTAGAAAACACAACTCATAAGCTCTATTACGATCGTGCTATTCTCACTGATAGGACGGTCCACTACAACAGACCGGATATAATCCTACAGGACAAAATAAATAAAGTTACATACCTGATAGACATCGCAGTCCCCAACACGCACAACATACAGAAAACTATCATTGAAAAAATAAGCAAATACGCAGAACTCAAAGAAGAAGTTACTAGAATTTGGCGTCAAGAAAAAGTTTATGTAGTCCCAATAGTCCTTTCCTCAACAGGGGTAATCCCAAATCATCTCCTACATAGCTTAAAATTATTAGACCTTAAAGAAACCCTCTACATTACACTACAAAAAGCAGCGATTTTAAATACGTGTAGAATTGTAAGAAAGTTCATGCAGATAGAAGAGAACGAAATAGGACCTAATCACAACACATAAACAATCACAAAACATACACACCACACGCTACATTTACTCTGGCTTCGACCCGTAAATGTAGCTAAAATCCAGTCTAAAGGCTGAGAAGAAAAACACTTTCCGTAAATAATAATAATAGCGTTTATTGTGTCCAAAAGTTATACACAAACAATTTTGGGTTTGGAGTCTTCATTTAAGCAAATGATGCCTGTATTAAAAGACTCCGCTCCTTCACAACAGTAGGTACTTACTTAAAACACAATAAAAACAGTACATGGGAGTAGTAAAACAAAATATAATTGTGTGAACGTGTGTGTGCATGAGTGTGGATGTGTTGCTGAGTGTACATGAGTGTAATGGATGTGTGATTGTATGTGTATGAGTGTGTGGTTGTACGTGTAGATATGGGAGTCTCTGTATGTAGGATTGTGAGTGAGTCGTTTACTTGAATTAAGTTACGTTTTGTAGGAGAGCTTCAGTATTTTCATATGTCAGTGGTTTATCCAGTCTATCAACATTTCTTTACATATATGATAAGATTTTGCGTACACGAAAATTTCTTTATTTATTTTGTTGTATAATTGAGCTGATCGTTTACTAAATTGTATGGATCCGAATTTCGTCTTTGTTTTAGGAATTTGAACTATATTGTGTTTTCTTCTCCTAGAATGTATATCCGCATTATAAGGTAAGGATTTGTGCTTTTTTAAAATTATTTGAGTAATGTATAGTTTTCTAACTGACAATACATCACTAAGTTTGTAGAGGTTCTGTGTAGAATATCTCCTTTTTTTAAAATACATTATTTTGAGCAGAGCTCGTTGTGCTCGCTCCAATTGGATGAATTTAGACTTTGTTGCCCCACCCCAAATAGGAATACAGTATACCAATATTGATTGAGCAAGAGAAATGTATATTTGTGTAAGCACATTTCTAACAGGCTTACCGCCACTCTGTATAGACCTAGGCAGCACGTGACGCAGAGTCTTAAAAATCCAATTTAGCTTGCGGACCCTATTGGCAACTTGCTCAAGATGGGGGTACCAGCACAAACTCTGATCCAGCATTACCCCTAAATATTTTGTACTAGAAACTTTGCCAATACTAGAACAGTTACAATTATCAACATTAGTACCATCACAAGTGTGTATAATGATTCGAAAATCGCCGGTTGGTTGAGTACGATTACATATGCTGAAACTAATAAAGTTTGTTTTGGAGGTATTTAATGTGAGAACATTAGCATTGAGCCAATTCGCAACCTGGGACATTCCTGTTTCAGCACTAAGCTGCACATTGTGCCATGTCTTACCATAGAAGGTGACAGCAGTATCATCGGCGTACGACAGGACTTTGGCATTAGGAATTTTCATGTTACACAGGTCGTTTATGTATACCAAGAAGAGCGTTGGACCTAATACACTACCCTGGGGGACGCCATATGATACATCCGTGACCTCACTTATATGTTGCCCCACTTTGACACTCTGCCTCCTATTTGAAAGATAGCTCTTAAACAAATCAAGCGCAATATCTCTAATACCTATTTTTTCCAACTTGTTTACAAGGATAGGCGTAGAGACGGAATCAAATGCTTTTTTAAGGTCTAAAAAGACAGTTAGGCACTTATCTCCATTGTCTAGATGATTAGATACTGATGAAGTTAATGATATGACAGCGTCCTCAGTGGAAATACCGTGACGAAAACCAAACTGTGAGTCGGAGATGATATTGAATTTGTTTAAGTAATTAAGAAGCCTAACATTTATTAATTTTTCAATAATTTTGGATATACTAGAAAGAACAGAAATTGGTCTATAATTATTAATATCATCTCTACCCCCAGTCTTGTGCACAGGGGTAATAATGGCTATTTTTAACGGGGCAGGGAAGATGCCAGTTTTAAAGCAGAGGTTCGCCAGATGGGCTATGATAGGGACGGCTTCCATGCCTATAAACTTTAAAAATTTCGTGGAGATGTTGTCCCAGCCAGGGGCACTGTCAGCTTTTAGGTTAATTAATATTCTGTATACTTCGTCGGTGTCAGTTTCAAGAAGCACAAAAGAATTTAATATATTTGATGCGTTACTGCTCTGATCGAAGGCATAATTGTCAGTTGTAGGTAGAATTTGTTGAGCTAGGTTATGACCAATTTTAGAAAAATAGTTGTTAATAAAATTTACTGAATCAGACGGTGTTGGCTGAAGTTTTAACAATTCTGCATCATGATTATTTGTTTTCTGTGAGTAGGTAATAGCTTTTATATTTTTCCACAGTAATGTATTGTTATTTACAGATTTAGATAGCAGATTCCTTTCATATTGTCTTTTTAGTTTCTTAATCAAATTGTTACAGTAATTTCTGTAACGCCTGTACGTTATTTTTAGAATTTCATTGGTTTGATCCTGACGAAGTTTATTTTGGAGTTTATTCCGATTTTGTATACAGCGCAAAATACCATTGGTAATCCATGGTTTTAAAATGCGTTTTTTACTAGGGATCTTTAATGTGATTGTATTTAATTTAATAGAGTCAGCTAGAGTTTATACCAACTGAGTACATAGAGAATTAGGATCATCACAGAAAAGTAATTCACTCAAATTCTTTTCTTTTAGATAATGTAGGGCCTGCTCAAAGTCAACAAATGTCTTAGTTTTACGAACATTTTGTAAGTATTTTTGTTTGGATAATACTAGAAGGGTTGTGAGATGGTCAGTTACTGTGGTATTGAGGATAGCAATAGTGGATGAAAACTTTTTCTTATTTACCTTAAGCATGAAGTGATCCAGGCATGATTTGTCTCGCGTTGGCAGCAGATGCCCTGGGAGGATACCATGTAAAGACAACATGTTAAGGTAATTCACTCTATTTTTCAGTTCATGGGACTGCTCAGTTTGTTTAGGTATAGTATTAATGTTTATATCGCCTGCCACAGTAATGTTTTTATTTGGTGTTATGGTGTCCAAATTATTGTTGAGCGAACTGATAAAACTGTCAGTGTTTGAGTTTGAAGGTGATCGGTAAATACACAGAATGACATTATTCGATATTTCCAGGCTTAGACAGGAGGCCTGAGATAGTGAGATTTCTGTAACCTGATGTTCGAGTGCACTCTTCACATAAACGACTACGCCATCATTTTGGTTTAACTGACTTGAAGTCATATATGAACTGTAATTGTTGAGTTGAGGAATAGGTTTATTTGAATTTAACCTACATTCTGTAAATATTATGATATCTGCTTCGAAGTTAAATGTAGACAATGTCAATAAAAAATCATCAAAGTTACAGTAAATGCTTCTAATGTTCTGTGAAAAAATAGTTAGGTCACTTTTCTTTACAAAAATGTGTTTAGACAGCTCATTACTGTCGCATTGAAAGGTGCGCGCAACCTCGAACTTGTCTATGTCAGTAACTGTTTGCAGCGTATCACTCATTTAGTTGGAGTTTTAATAGAATGAATGTCATTACGTGGAGCAAATACCTTAAAGTAAAGGTAATTATTGTTCTCTCAATTAGTGGGTACAAGAAAAAATAATGCAGAATTTATGTAGTAACGAACGATTGCTCTTTTTGTATTGCTAATGTAGCGTAATACACGACATGGTGTGAGGTATATGTAAATAGCGACTGAATGTATTGTAAGTGTAAGTAACGATGTGTATATGTATATAATGGTTGTTGTGTAAGTGTGTAATGCATGTATATGAGTTTTGTGTAATCACATGTGATATAAAGTTAAGACATGTTAAATAACAACTATTTATAACTATGGTGATTGGCACCGCGCAGAAAGTGTTAACAGTATACAGCAAAAAGCGTGTGACTGCATAAAAAACACGGAACGAAGCGGTAATTCTGCATACAATATTTATAGCGTAATACATGTAGTGGAATAAACTTGTAAGTAGTCAATTCTGCAGAGTCAGTCTGTGAATCTGGTCTTCACTTCTAATAACAATAGTCGGCGATTGTTCGTCCCTTTTTACATACACCTTACCGTACGCTGTCCAACAGTATTTATAGGCGCCTGATTTTACTAAGTCTCGGGCGAGGAAATGTAGGCGAGATCCTTTTGTTGTTAAATGCTCCGTAATGAATATGGGGGTATCTTCCTGCGTTTTAAAGCCAAGGTGTTTACAGCATAGTTTGGTTCTGTGTTTGATATTAAACGCTTTTTTCATCTTCAATATCTCGTTCTTCAAAATAGTGGAACTCGTTTCAACAATAATAGGTGACTGATTGTTGTCTCTGTTGGAACCTCGCAGTCTGTAAATATCCTTAATGTCATATTTATTAATTTTACAATCGATGCTTTGCGACAGGGATAAAGTCAGATCTATAAGATCGTCCTTGGTTTCGTTATTTTTTTTCGGAACGTTTTTTATTACAAAGTTTGATTTTCTACTGCCAATTTGCATGTCCTCGAATTTGCTCTCCAATGTAACTATGTACTCCTTATCTTTCTTCGCCTCGATTTCTAATTGATGAATTTTTTTCTTGAATTCATCGTTTTGTGCGGTAAGAAAAGCTATTGAGTTCTCAATATTGGCATTTGATAACTGAATTTCCTTCAGGGTAGCGGAGATTTTTGACATCTCATTACCTTGATTAACTGAAAAAAGAGACATCATCTTCCTCATCTCTTCTTTAAATTCATGCAGTTGCCTAGAGAGACAATCATCCATATCCTCTCTAGTCCTCTTGACTCGTTGAAAAACATAATTAGGTGGGGTCTTATTTATATTTCCCAATAGGTTTACATCAGTATCTGACAATGATTTATTCAGCAAAGTATCCATAGTAGTCATAGAACTTGTAGTAGAAGTGCGGCTGCGTAAGATCGTAGTATTATTCTTCGGCGCTCGTTATGGATAGTACTTGAATGTTTGTTTACGCTGCCGCCGGCGCCGCCGAGTAGCAAGCAGAGGTACTCAGCCGTCGGGCGCGCAAGATAAAGACGACAATTATTTTAGCACTGTATGTACTACTCGCACAGGCACTCTGCGTTTGTCAAGGTCGGGCTTGCCCTTCACTTTACCACACAGATGGAACTTAATTTAGAGTTTTATGGCCAGTAACATAAGTTATACTTCCGAGAGTCAAAACAATAAAATGCAAAAATTATTTAAGTAAAAATAGTTAACACGTCCGATTAGGAAGACGGCACGGGCGAGGAGTGACGCGGTACTATCATCCCAAACCTACTTACCTACTTACCTACTTTCATAGCAAATAAATTCTGATTCTGATTCTGATCTGCAAAAAGAACCATTTGGTTGGTTGTTGCTTTCGGGAGATCATTTATGTATATCAAGAAAAGCGGCGAACCCAGTACGCTACTCTGTGGGACGCCATATTTTACGTGTCTTGGTTTGGATACATAATATGGTTTCTAATTTGCTTTTTGGACATATCCTAGAAACTTCTGAGCATTGAACCCTATTACTTAGATATGATTCTATTAACTTTAAGATGTTCCCTCTTATACCATAGCTATGTAATTTGTGCAACAGAATCTTATGGTCCACCACATAGTCAAAAGCCTTTGTCATGTCAGTGTAAATTGCACAGACTGGATTTCTCCTATCCACAGATGACATGACATTAGATAACAAGTGAAATAGTGCCATATTAATCGTAGTGTTCTTACGGAAACCCTTTTGTTCTTTGCAAAATAGTTTGTACTATTCAAAATAGGCATATAAAGAGGTATAGATAACTTTCTCAATAATTTTTGAAATAATCGGAATTTTTGCAATCGATCTGTAATTTTTAAAATCAGTTTTGTCATCTTTTTTATAAAGAGGCTTTATAATAACTTTTTTGAGCTTATCCGGAAAAATGCCATCAGCTATGCTCAGTTTAATATTATGAGCTAATGGAGATGTTACTAGTTCTCTGGTAAATTTTAATACTTTTGTGGAAATTCCATCGTATCCAACAGTATTCGTGTTTTTTAGGTTGCAAATTATTTTTGTTATGTCGTCAACGGTAACGGGTTGCATAAATAGTGAATTTAAGGTTTTATTATTTAAATGTGTATTATTCGATGTGATGTCAGCTTTAATATTATTCTCAATTGTGTCAATAAAGTAATTGTTAAACTCGTTTGCAATGTCCATGGGGTCTGTAAATGTCAAATTGTCTCTATTCACGCACACTATAGGTTCCTGCGGCAGTCTAAATTTCGGATTTATTTATTATTTGCCAGGTGGCTTTTGATTTATTTTGGGCTGTGTTTATGAAATTAATGTTTTGTGCCTTTTTTGTGTTAAGTTTATGATTTTCCTATAACGTTTGGTGTAGTTTTTAAGGACTAATTTATTTTTTGAGTTTGAGTTTAGTCGATATGCCCAAAGTAACTGCCTTTGCTTATTACTACACATTTTTATTCCGCGAGAAATCCATTTCATTTTCTTGTTAGTTGGAATGGTTATAATTTTCTCAGGAAAACATAATCTAATATAAAAGGGAGAAATCGTCCATGAAAATGTCAAAAGCTTCGTTCGCGTCTTTAGCATTATGTACTTGCATAAATTATAGCAAGCTGAGATGTCTTTTAAAAGTAATTAAATTTTCCATGCAAATGTCCTGTTTTTTTGTTTTCCAATATTTTAATTTGCAAGTTTTTCTTATAGGGACTTTAAGTTTTTGGGAAGTATGATCGGAAAGGACCAGATCTATAACTTCAGCTTTACACTCGTTCCGATAGTTGTGAGCAAAGTTGTCTATACAGGTTTGACTTTTTAACCTAGTGGGAGTATAAAGCGCCAGTTTTAAATTGTACTTCATAAGAAAATATTCAAATTCTAATGTAGTTTTGTTTCTTATCAATACATTGATGTTAAAATCTCCACACAAGACGACCTTCTTATTTGAAGATAGACACACTTTATTTAAGATATAATCTAACTTTTTATAAAATACTTCGTAATTATATTTTGGGATTCTATAGACACAAATAATAATAACTTTATAAGCTATTATTTTCACAGCGCAACACTCAAAGATGCCTGAAACCGATTGCTTTGCTATATCCGATATTTCTTTAAACTGTAATCCTACTCTTACGAGAATACCTGTTCTCTTTGTTCTTTTTATTTCTCGAAAAGAAAGCCGCTGGACAAAAATTGGGAATATGCAATAAATCCTCATACCCTGTTTGTATGAAGTGTTCTATAACACAAACAACATCTATACCTGTCCCCTTGTTGATTAATTCTACCAATTTTACAGTCAGTGTATCGGATTTATTAATCAAACCAGCTATGTTCTGGTGTAAGATGTTAAGGTAGTTAACGAAAAAACTGAGAATTTGACTGTTGTGAATTATTAGAAAATTCGTGTTGACTATGATTTTGAGGGTGGCAGTCCTCCGCCGAGTGCGTAGCATTCAGATTGCATAGGCTAAGAATCAGGTCTTGTAAATCTGACATAACTATATTTAAGCCACTGTTATTTAAGGTTCCGTATCGTTTGCTGTAAGTATCATAGTCATAAGATAGATTAGAATTGGAATCAAGCAAATATGCATAGTTACATGTGTTTATGTCCAAGTAAATAAGGTTATTGAATGTTTCTACCCGGCTGTTGTACATTAAGTTAGCATCTATCATATATTTAAACGTTGGTAAGCAGATTATAAAATTAGTATGACTCAATTCCATTAACTTTTCCCTTACAAACATGACTAATTCTAAATTGTTGTGTGTTTTCCGAAAGTCTTCCTCGCCAATGTAAATAACACAGAAGTCTGAGTGCGTAAAGTTTTGCACTTTTCCCTCAATTTTGTGAAGAATTTGCCGCAATCCGCATGTAGGTTTTCGATAATGGCAGATTTCATAATTACGTAAATTAGTTCTTTCGGCAATTGTATGTAATCTGTTAGATGTCTCGCTGCTTATCATGAATATTTTATGTTTTATGGAAGGTTGTTCCTTAGTTGTTGCGGCTCGTATGTTTGAAATTCGGTTAGAGCTTAGATGAGCATTGCTGTTGTTGGATTTGTTCTGGAATTATCTTATTACCGCTTGTTTTATTTTGTATGGCATTGGGTGTTATCGTAACTTCTTTCTGGTTAGATATTAAAGAAGGATCTGTAATTTGTTTTTCGGACATTTCTTAATTGGAGTTGACTTTTTGTGTTTTTTAATCGGGCTATGTGTCAGTTCTGTAAGGTGGTTGTTTTTGCTTTGTAAAACAATATTTATTTGTTTAAGGTCATTGTTCTCCAAAGACAGTGACTCGATTTCCTGATGTGCACTGTTTAGTCCTAACACAAGCTTGTCTATTCGTTCTTTTAACTTAGTTATTTGCTGATGTGCATCATTAATATCATCACTAGATAAATCGGGTAGACTGTTTATGGTTTCTTCGAATGTGTAATTTTGTGTTTGGTTGATGACGGTATTTGAATCAGATTTTGTACGCGTACGACGCATAGTGATGTTTTCGAAGAAATTCATTTCCGAATGTTATTGGTATCGTGTTTACCCACAGATGCTATGTATCTATATTTGTGTGTTTACTTCACTTTGGCCGAGCAATTTCGTTGGTGTAAGACAATTTATAAATTTACAAAAAGACAATGTCGTCGGTGGGATTTGAACCAGCGCCCAAGTGAGTAGAAATCAGTACGCCTGCCTATAGAGCCATTTGGCATCTGATAATGTATGTTAAAATTTTGTATCTGTGTCTTGAGGTATGGAATTGATAAAATTTCGTTATGATGACTCGTTGATTGTATAATTCAAACGTTTGACAGATGATTTTTTCACTTTTTGTTTTGGGTTTAATTGTTAAAATTGACTTATTTCACTTAATTATTGTATGTCCACTGTATTATTATTGATCTTTAATGTAGGTTTAGATTACTAGAACACAGAATTAGTGTAGTTTTCACAGGGTTCACTGTTCAATTGAATATAGCACTAAAACATTTTTGTTTATGAGAGTTTTTATGAGATAACACTTCCAGTTATTGTTTACAATGTCTTTTTCAATATTTACGTTAATACACTGTGAAATAACTTTATTTAATATTTTTATGAAGATAAGTAACGGAGCACAATGTTTACTTGTTCAAACGTCAACTGTCATTTTTCAATTCCATCCAAATTCCATCATCAGATTCTGATTTGGTGACAATGGGACTACTTCAGGAGTATAGGCTTTCGAATAAAAATTGATGATATTAAAAAATTTGGAAATTGGCGGAGAAATTAGTGAACATAGGTACATATTACACATTATATTGAATAACTTAACGGACACTTTTATTATCTTAGGAGACTTTAATTTGCCAAACTTAACATGGCAGCTGACTGACGATGGATGCTCTTTTCACCCGGAAAATATTCATGGTTCTACTCAGACAGATTTTTTTGATATCTTGAACACATTTGATTTGGTTCAGTACAACGGTCATAGGAATCTTAATAAACGGGTGTTGGACCTAATTTTTTGTAACAATCACCTAACTGTCGATAAATGTTCTGACCCTCTTGTTCCTGAAGACCCTCACCATACAGCACTTAGTATTTTTGTAGATTTTGTTGAGTATCATGCGCTCCCGTCGCAGCAAAGAAAGAAGTTTCTCTATCATTCAGCCGATTTTCCTTCTATAATGAAAGAACTTGAAGAGTTTGACTGGCGCTGTGATCTTGCCAAAGGGTCAGTGGAGGACGCTTTGTCTTTGCTCTACGTCAGACTAAATAGAATCTGTGAAACTTTCATACCAACTAAAATCATCAAATCTGTGTCTAATTACCCCCCTTGGTATAAAACCCCTCTAATCAAAATTCTTAAAGAAAAATTTAAATATCACTCCAAGTTTAAGAAATATGGAAACTTGTCAGACTATGATTCATTTTTAACTTTGCGAAATCGTGCTAAATTATTAGAAAAAGAAATGTATAACAGTTACATTGAGGCAATAGAAAATAGTATTAATAAATCGCCTAAAGCTTTTTGGTCTTTCGTCAAAAGCAAGCAAAAGTCTTCATGTACTTTTCCATCGGTTATGAAGTATGGACAAAGGTCGTCAGGACAAGGTGATGAAATATGCAACATGTTTAGTGAAGTGTTTAAGTTTAACTTTCTCCAGAACACTATCCCTGGTGGAACACAGTTGGACAGCGACATGCACTGCCTTTATCAAGCGTCTGCCTCTGATATAAGCTGTATTGAAGTCTGCGAAACTGAAGTGCTGAAGCTACTGAGGGCTATTGACTTGAATAAGTCAGCAGGCCCTGATGGTATTCCTGCTATACTTATAATTAAGTGCGCACAAAGCTTAACTTTACCACTTACCCTAATATTTCGTCGTTCCCTTAATGAGGGAGTGGTGCCGCATCTTTGGAAAACAGCTTTTATTACCCCCGTCCATAAAAAAGGCCCTAAGGACGATGTAGAAAACTACAGGCCAATATCTAAGCTTTGTCTGTTTGCGAAGGTTTTAGAAAAAATAGTTTACGCTTCAGTTCATAGTGCCATTAAACATTCACTTAATGACTGTCAACATGGCTTCTTAAAAAACCGGTCTATTGTCTCCAACTTGCTTATCTGTTCCGACTACTTGTCCTCCATCATGTCTGAACCCTCTCAAGTGGATGTTGTCTATACTGACTATAGCAAGGCATTTGACCGTATAGACCACGGTGTTCTTTTTCGTAAGCTGGCTGCAGTGGGTATCAGAGGTGATTTATTCAGATGGTTTAAGTCTTATATTGAGAATCGCTGTCAGACAGTTGTACTGAATGGATACAGTTCTGTAACTGTTAAAATACCCTCGGGAATACCACAAGGATCCCTTTTGGGTCCTCTACTTTTTATTATTTTTATAAATGACATTGGTTCGTGCTTTACCCGTTCCAAAATAATTCTTTACGCTGATGATATGAAAATTTTATGCCCTATATCAGAACTTTCTGACTGTTTTAACTTACAGCGGGATTTAGATGGACTTCAAAATTATTGTCTTCTCAACAAACTCGAACTCAATGTCTCTAAATGTTTTGTTAGTACCTACACACGCAAACCACATGCTATCATGTTTCAGTATAAGTTACATGATACTAATATAAATAGAATAAGCGTTATTAGGGACCTAGGTGTCACATTTGACTCTAAGTTGCTTTTTGATGCACACATTGAAAACGTTGTCAATAAAGCTTCTAAAGCACTTGGATTTATACTAAGATTATCAGCTGATTTTAAAAACATTAAAACGTACAAAATCCTATATTGTGCTTTTGTCCGCAGCCATTTAGAGTACGCCTCACAAGTGTGGAACCCTAATTATAATATTTATATAGACAGAATTGAGGGAATTCAAAAGCGGTTCCTACGTTTCTTGCAGTACAAAACTAGGAAATATACTCCCAATTATGTAGCACGATGCAAAAGATTTCATATCTTACCGCTGTATGAGCGCAGACGTATTGCTGATATGGCATACTTATTTAAAATCGCAAATGGTACTGTAGATTGCCCCGAGCTATTAGGTAGTTTAGGATTAGTAGGACATTGCAAAATGTTTCGCAAACCTAATTTGTTGCACGTCCCTCACTCCAAGTCTGCGTATAGGCAGAATTCGTTTCTAATCCGTGCGAGCAGGAGCTTTAATAAACTTACTGGTGAACATGATTTGGACATTTTCGACACCAGTGTTTCTCGGCTTAAGCATTTGTTGACAAAAAGCTTTTTTACGGAAAGGTAATTGTTTGCGTCTGAATTTTGTTTTTTTAATTTTTAGTTTGTAGTTGTTATTAATAGATTGCTCTTTTTTTTTGTTTAATTTATGTTATAGAATTTTGTTCTTTTTTGTTGTCTTTTTTTTTTTGTTTCAAGTATTTACTTGTGGAAATTTGTAAATGGCCTTCAAATTCTTATTATTTGTGAACATTGTTTATATTAGCTGTAAGTTTCCCGAATAGCATAAAATAAAATAAAATAAAAATATAAAAAAATACATACAGTCGAACATAGAAACTCCTCCTTTTTTGAAATCGGTTAAAAATTGTCAAAGGAGTTTTGGTGCGGGCACGTCGCAATCGCGGCGGTAAGACCCCTCTTTGAGGAGTGGCTGGATAGGCGTCACGGCGTCCTGACCTACCGCATGACGCAGGTCCTCACCGGACACGGAAGTTTCGGGAGGTACCTGTGTCTGATGGGGAAGGAGGAAACGCCTGGGTGTCACCACTGCGAGGACCGCCCGGAGAACACGGTGGAGCATACGGTGCAGGACTGCCCCGCTTGGGCAGAGCACCACCGTGTCCTCACGGCGGCGATAGGCGGAGACCTCTCGCGCCCGGCATTGGTCGAGGCCATGCTGCGGGGTGAGACGGAGTGGGAAGTGGTCGCCTCCTTCTGCGAAGCAGTCATGCTCGCGAAGGAGGAGGCGGGCCGCGTAAGGGAGAGGACAGCGTCCTCCCTCCACCCCAGCCGCAGTGGTAGACGCCCACGGCGCCGGACGTCGGCAGACGATCTCCGGCCACCGTAGGCGCGGGCTTGCGGGCGACTCGCTGTCCGACCATGGACCATGCTCGGGTCGACGGCGCGTTGTGTTCCACGCGCGCCTCAAAGAGTGTCAGCATTATGACGGGGCCCCCCTCTAGAGGGCCAAAGCCTGCCGGGGTCTTATAGAATTACCGTGACCCTGGATCATAAAGGGCTATTGAAGGACACCGTGGAGTTTAGTCGGTACAAGTCTGACAGTCCCTCCCACTCTGCACTGGGTGGGAGGACTCATTTGATGATTTCACCACGATAAAAAAAAAAGGAGTTTTGGTGAAACATTAGTCAACCGTTAACATGGAACCGTTAAAATGGAACTTAACATACCTAACTTTTGAAATGTGGGTATACTGTAGACTGTACACATCTCAGAGCATTCAGGCGTGATGTTATGTTATGATGTTGTGTAAACAATGAACATCCAAGCGATTGCAGCCATCACGACAGATTTGCTGTCTATTATTGAAGAGTTCCATTGTAAATCTCCGAAGATCAGCATCAGATCTTCACCAAATTTAAATGGGACCACCGCGAAATATAATTCTTTCAAACAAAAAAAGAATCATCAAAATCGTTTCACAATTGGCGAAGATATCGCTGAACAAACAAACAAAAAAAAAATCAGACGAATTAATTACCTCCTCTTTTTGGAAGTCGGCTAAAATAGAAAAATGAAACAAAATTAATTTTTTGCCATTCCGACTACACTACGACTACTAAAACCTATTTACGTAAATTATTAATTAAATCTAACGTAGAAATCGCGTATGAGGTTACCAATTAAATTTAAAAAAATAATATCTTTTGCGTCTGTTGGTCGATTTTGATGAAATAAACGCTAAATAATACTCACAACAATGCTTTTTATTTTGTTATATTTCGATTTTGAATACAATGAGGGGTTAGTACGCGATGCGCGCACAAACGAACAGACAAACCGACAAACCGAAAAACCGACAAACAAACAAAAATTTAAAAAAAGATTTTTTCTGTTACTTATTTCTCGCACTTTCCAGTGATTTTTTTGCAAAAATATGTAATGTACAGACACGGAAAGTCTACGATTTTATTATATGTATATAAAGATATAGATATATAGATAACACGCTTCAAAGAGAAGTTAAAAGTGACAAAAATATTACTGAAAACAAAAAACAGTGACTTTAAACTTTCAAAAATACGTTAGTGCATTGATTATGAAACATAATAATCTATGAGTAAAAGTCCAAAATGTCTAATTCCTTGATTGCCTTGTGAGTCGAGTTTCGGAATCTTCCACGCGGTGTACAGAATAAATCGATGTCAAGAAAGTGTTTATTATAATTGTCAACAAGACGTCGCAACGGTGCTCGAACACCAGCATTTGTTCGACATGCTCTCACTGCAAACAACGGTTGCTTGCGCACTGCACGCAAATGCATTCTTCTGGGAACTAAATAACAAATTCTGTTGCAAATATCAGAACAGTCGTACGTGTTACTGCAGAGGTCGTACAGGAGCACGGTCTCCAGAAACATCCGCCGGCCAGTAAGACTTAGAAGATTATATTTTCTCAGTAAATCGACATAAGACGCAGAAGAGTGAAAGCACCTATAAGTCATAGTTCTTAAAAAAATATTTTGTACCATTTCCAGGCAGTTAGAATATTTAATGTATAGGGGATTCCACACCGCAAATGCATAGGTACTCTAAAATTGAGATCTAATTAAGGTCTTGTATAGATAAAGGTAGGTCTGAGGGCGCACGAATTCAGTGGTTCATCGCATAACAAATCCGTACATGCGCCAAGCCTTGTTTACAATTGTATTCATGTGTACATCAAAATGAAGCTTTTCATCAAAAATGACACCCAGATCGTGAACCATGGTAACTCTATTTAAAGTTGCATCATTTAGAGAGTAGTGGTATCTTAAAATGTTTTTGTTTTTGGTGATGCTCAAATAACAACATTTAGGCACGCTGAGTTTTAGTTTATTACACACGCAGTATTCTGACGGTCGATTTAAGTCACTTTGCAAAGCAAGACAATCGCTAATGTTTTTAATTGGCCTGAATATTTTTAAGTCATCTGCATATAAAATAAATTTTGAATTTTGGAAACATTTGCCTATGTCGCTAATGAACAAAATAAATAGAGGGGGTCCCAAAATCGATCCTTGAGGAACACCTGATGTCACAGCTACATAAAATGATTGATAACCATTAATTACAACGCGCTGCGTCCTTTTGGAAACATACGACGAAAACCACCTCAACAGGTTCCCACGTATGCCATATGCATTAAATGCAATTTTGCGCAATAGCAACTCGTAGTCGACCTTATCGAACGCCTTCTGGAAATCAGTATAGACTGAATCTACTTGAATACCTGCATCCATGTCATTAAAAATGTATTCTGAATATGCTACAAGATTTGTTACCGTAGATCTTCTTTTAACAAATCCGTGTTGTTGTGGAACAATAACATTATGAAGCAACGGATAAAATACACAATGCACAAGCTTTTCAAATAGTTTCGACAAGTCCGATAATATTGATATTGGGCGATAGTTCTCAACGTCATCTGCAGGACCTGACTTGTGCACCGGTGTTACGTTAGCTCGCTTCCAAGCATCAGGAAAGATTCCTTGTGACAGGGATCGATTAAAAATAACTTGTAGCGGAACGCAAATGTTCCTAGCAGTATTTCTGAGAAATATTGCAGGAAGTGCATCGGGACCAGGCCCTTTTGAGATATCTATCTATGAACTACACCAACAGGGGGGTTATTTCCACAGACCTGAACAAAGGTGGAGTGGTTACTGACGTTGGTATCCCAATCAAGAGCAGGTAAATTGAAATCACCGATTAAGTAGAACCGTTCAACGTCAGTATCGTCAAGGTAGGCATCCAAAATTTGAAAGTAGGCATCATAGACAGATTCCGGAGTTTTTGGTAGTACATAAGCTGCACCAAACATATGTGTGTGTGTGTGTGTAAACATGTGTGGCATATGTGCCTTTTTTATGCTGGGTATCTGAATAATAACATATTCAATGTCGGCATATAGAGTTGCAACAGGGTTGATTCTAACCGCACATAGTGATTTGAGAATTGCTACCAGGGTTCCACCTCCTTCCTTCTTACCAGTGGCTACACGGTCGCGGTCGCACCTGTGTACAGTATAGCGATCATCAATGAATTCGGCGTCAGATATCTCCGGCGTAAGCCATGTTTCCGTTAGGACAATAACGTCGTAGCAATTAGCCAAAATATTTATGTGTCGCATCATGGGTGGCCGAGATTCGAAGCATCGGGTCTTCTTCACGATCCGACATAGCTTTGCGTAAATGTGGGCACTGTCGTGGGCACTCGAACGAAAGATAATTTAAATCAAAATAACGTTATTTAAACTAACGATTTCAACAAGAAACAAACACGTGCGTTGGTACTGAGCGTCTGCCAGGACTGTCTGAGTTCGACCGTCGCCACACTCGATTCCTTCTCCAGTCCTCGCTGCATCCCCTCTACCGACGATCGTGTCCAAGCGGTAGGGCGCGCTTGCGTTTCCGGTAACGATATTATTAGTTCGCAAAACTAATTGTTAGATGGCGCTGCTTGTTGCACCTTGGCGCCATCAATCCACGACACGGCCATCCCTGACTAGCACCCGTCCTCGGGTGTATTACCTGTGGACAAAAGTTTTCAGAGTAATCTAGCTCGGCTATCCTGCCAATAGAAACAAAGGTTGATTTTAAATGATACTTTATTTCTTCTAAATCTAAGTACAATAATCAACTTTCATGACTGACAATGGCCTGTTATTAAGGCACAGTGCTTCCTGCACAACATCATTCATTGGAAAAGGTCCGATCAACAAGTTATAAAACAGTAATTCTAACAATCCTCTTACTCTTTACCATAATAATCATAAGCAATGCATACTCAACTCATGAAACTTTCTTTTTAATCTGTGCACCAACACAGGCCAGAATCGCACCAACGATTCTTTACAAATCTGCCACCACATATGCTACAACACATGAAGCGCTCTGTGCACCAACACAGACAGAAATCGCACCAACGATTCCTTGTAGACCCATCGCCACATGTTACTCATGAGGTGCGGTCTTAAGTTTCGAGTTTGAGCGTACAAGCCATTCTTAATCAGATTTGGTCTCACTACCACTGTCATCAACTATGACATCTAATTCTCGAGGAACTTGGTGATCGGGGATCTTCCTCACACGATCATGGGGGTATTTGTAGGTTCGCTTAGAGTCAAGCGCCTTTAGTAGGTATCTATCCCCATCTAACACATCAATAATTTTAAATGGGCCTTTGAATTTAGGATCTAATTTCGTTTGATTCCTTTCCTCATTTTCAATTAAAACATAATCATTGATAGCTAACTTAGAAACCTGAGCCTTATTTTTGTCAAATCGATTTTTATCATAATTGGCATTCTTTTCAATATTCTGTGTCGCGTGCTCTCTAATCTCATCTAAATTAACATCAGTTACATCATCATCAACGGTCACTAAACTAAGCGGTCGTGCTACCCTTCCTATCATCAACTCGAGAGGGGTAGATTTAGTTACCCTATTAACAGTAGAGTTCATAGCCAACTGAACCTCTCCTAATGCGTCCTGCCAAGAGCGGTCACGACTAGTCTCTACAGTTGTTAACATACTCTTGAGGGTACTCATTACCCTTTCGACCTGACCATTTGCGCGACTGCCTCCAGTAGCTATCAAATGCAACTCTGTTGTTAGAAGTACAGAAACTAGAAAAATCTTTGCTAGCGAAACAACGACCTTGATCTGCTATTATGCGTTTCGGTGCACCAAACAGAGCTATACAGAACTTAATAGCACAAATACTACTGTTAGTGTCGATGTTAAGAGAGTGACGAAGTAGCACAAATTTGGTGAAAGCATCTATGATGACAAACACGTATTCCTTGATGTCGTTCTTACCAGACAGTTTACCAGAAGCGTCAATATGAATTGTGTGCCATGGGATATTGAACTTGGGAATTGGGTGAAGTTCTGCCTGAACTTTACCAGAGTGGGGCTTTGCTACTTTACAAGTGATACAATTGTCAACAAATTTTCTCACATATTTTGACATGCCTTCGAACCAATAGTGTTCGTAAATCTTTTCGAGAGTTTTCTCCCATCCCAAATGCATGACGGACTCATGGACGTTATTAATTACAGACCACCTAAGCGATCTAGGTACAATAGGCAGACATCGAGTGCGTCCGTTACGCTGAATTTTACGATACAGAATGTTTTTGCGAATTTCGTAAGTTTTGAGAGTTTCCTCAGGAAAAACTTCATTACGAAGATCAGACACGATCTTACTGATCTCTTCGTCCTTTTCCTGTTCAGCTTGCAACCAGTTACTAGAAAGCTCAGCTAAATCAACACGCTTTTGCTCTACACGGGTGAAAGCGACTTTGGGTGTAGGGAGAGGATTCCTAGACAAGAAATCTACATGGCTCATTCTACTGCCTTCGCGATAAACAATGTCAAACTCAAATGACTGCATGTAGGCCCACCAACGATGAACTCGTGGAGACAAGTCAGTTTTGCTTTTAGAAGCTTTAACAGAACTGCAGTCTGTCACCACGGTAAACTTACGACCTAGCAAATAATGTCGAAAATGCTTTATGGCGTTAAAGACAGCTAACGTTTCTAATTCAAATGAATGAAACTTCGATTCGGCTGGGGACGTTCGACGACTATAATAAGCAACCACATGTTGTTTCCCATTATCTTTTGAATAAAAATGGCCCCATACCCTTCAGCACTCGCATCGGTATGTAACTCGATTGAATGTGCAGGATCAAATATCGTTAGAACTGGCTCACTAGTTAAGTAAGAAATTATTTTCTGACGAATAGCCTCATGACTTGGCTCCCAACCAATGGATCTATTCTTGCCACTTGTTAAACGAAACAGAGGAGCCATCGTTTTTGAGAATTGTGGCACAAATTGTCTGAAATAAGTAGCCAGCCCTATGAACTGTCTCAGCTGAGTGATTGTTTTAGGCGGGGGAAGTCTGGACAAAGCTGCAATTTTATTTGGGTTGGGCCTGATTTGGCCGTTCTCGACAACAAAGCCTAAATATTCAACCCGTCGTTTAAGAAATGAACACTTACCAATGTTCAGGGAAAAACCAGCTTTGGTTAATTTATCGAGTACAGTGCGAAGACGAACTAAACTCTCCTCCACAGATGATCCTATCACTAAAATATCGTCGACGTATGTAACAGCATAACTATAAGCAAGATCACCTAATGCTTTCATCACTGCACGCTGATAAACTGAGCTCGCATTCTTCAAACCGAACGGCATGGTCAAATATTCCCACTGACCGTCAGGTGTGACGAATGCAGTGCGCTCTATTGATTCAGGATGCACTGGGATCTGATGATAGCCTGATAACATATCAAGACACGTGAACCATGTAGCCCCTCCTAACCTAGATACAAGATCCTCTATCAAAGGCAATGGAAACCTATCAAACACAGTGTTGTCGTTCAGTTCCCTGAAGTCGACACACATACGATCTGAACCGTCCTTCTTTTTAACCAGCAACACTGGACTAGAAAAAGGCGAACAACTTGGCCTAATAATACCTGCTTCCTCTAATTCACGGACTTTAGCAGTATCAGTCTCGCGTTCAATAGCACTAAGTCTATAAGGGCGACGATTAACCGTACGACTAGGATCTACAAGCCTAATTTGCAACTGTCCTGTTGTGACACGGGATCTAGAAACACCACTAGAAAACGAAGATGAATATTCTGACAATAGATCAATTAATTGGGAACGAAACTCTGACGGAACGTCTGTGTCAACTTTATCGAAATCAATTTGATACTTAGAATCATTCTTGAGTTTATTTGAAACATCACATAACCTAATAATCTTATCACGACACAAAACAACACTATCAGACGTCATACTAACGTTAAATCCCTGATCTAAAATCTCACGGCCAATTAAAATATCATTTTTAAGACTACTATCCGGTAAAACATGAAATAATATCTCTAATCGTAAACCGTTAATTATAACCTCAGATAAAATTTGCAAGGTACTTTGCACACTGCCATGACCGATCCCGGTTAAATTTACAAGGTTATTCACACGCTTGCCACTAAACTTTGACGCAATACAATCTTTGATGAGAGAGCATTCGGCACCAGAATCGTAATAAAATGGGTATGACTCACCAGTATTCATCAGCGTACCGCTGGGATTGCTGACGTAGCAAACGTCAACGCGTCGTTCACTGCTCGCCGCTGCTGCAGGCGATGCCCCGGAATTGCTTGGTCCACCTGCCGCGCCGGTGCCTCCATCACTGTTTCGTGGACATTTTGTAGCAAAATGTCCGGCGTTGCTACATCGGAAACAGATGATGTCCGAACGCTGTCTTGGTCCTGCAGAATTTGACGCCGAAGTGGTGGCATTGGGTGCCTTGCCTTTCACCTCACTTCTTGATCGGCAGTCAGATGCTCGGTGACCTGCTTTACCGCAGTTGTGACATTTCAGCGTTGTCGACTGAAACTTAGATCGCTTGAAATCTGGAACAGCGTCGGTTGAGTTACCCGTCGAAGCTTTCCTTTTCAAAAACGAGAACGCTTGAAGTTCACACTGCAGCTTGTTTCTGTTGTTGACTTCAGTAGTAAATGCCAACCTCTGTATACGCCCATCAAATTGTGTCATATGAGCAAGCACCGTAGATATGGCTATCTGCTCAGCGCTCATGTTTTGCCAGCGTGATGTGAGCGTAGACAACAATCGGGCGGCGTACGCAGCATAACATTCACCTTCCTTAGGCTTGCTACTCATCATTTTAACAAGAGTAGCGGCTGGTGTGTCTACGCAATCGTAACGGGATAAAAACAGGCTTTTGAAGTCACACCATGTTATACCCGCAAACGATACTTGCGCAAGCCAACGTGAAGCACTTCCTTTCAGAGCCTTGCTTAAGGTGATAATCAGAGCACTTCCTTGAAGCGGTACTTCCGATAAGCATAGATCCGCTGTAGTACACCAAGCACGTGCGCCTACATCCGGCTTATCCGGGTCAAATTCAGGCAAAGAAATATGCTTGGTACCTGCCGGGCCCTTGATGGCTTCTATCAGGGACATCATATTCTGGTTTTGAGCAGCCAGCAGCGTACGAAGTAAATTCTCATCGTACCGTGACGTCATCGCTCCATTCTCCGTAATTTCTTCGGCTCGAGTGAATCCCAATTCTGATGTCGCATCATGGGTGGCCGAGATGCGAAGCATCGGGTCTTCTTCACGATCCGACATAGCTTTGCGTAAATGTGGGCACTGTCGTGGGCACTCGAACGAAAGATAATTTAAATCAAAATAACGTTATTTAAACTAACGATTTCAACAAGAAACAAACACGTGCGTTGGTACTGAGCGTCTGCCAGGACTGTCTGAGTTCGACCGTCGCCACACTAGATTCCTTCTCCAGTCCTCGCTGCATCCCCTCTACCGACGATCGTGTCCAAGCGGTAGGGCGCGCTTGCGTTTCCGGTAACGATATTATTAGTTCGCAAAACTAATTGTTAGATGGCGCTGCTTGTTGTACCTTGGCGCCATCAATCCACGACATATGTATAAAGTATGCAGCTTGTTGCGGACTCCCCTACAGTTCTGATAGTAAACAGTAAGAGACTGATCATCCATTACTGAAGAAAACACTACAAATAAGTATGACAACATTACAAAACATTAATAAAGCCTTCATGATCATGAGTGAGTTGTGCAACACGACAGCGATGCAATATAGGCAATATAGTGGCACATGAAATAAAAGCTTGAGCATACAGACATAAACTAAAAATAACTCAAAGGGCAGTTGCAGTTTGAAAAGCATTGAGTGAAAAAGGTAAGCGTAAGCAGAGCAATCAATAAGATAGACACAATACAATGATGAAATAATAAAAATCTGAATTTGGCAAAACAAAGACAAGAGAACCGGCAAGTACGATTTGAAATTCTGAATGTTGACAGTGTCAATGATTAGAAACTGGAGACCCAGCTGCCGGCGACGCGGATTTAATTTTACCAACGCCTTGCGTAGATTTAATGGCGAATGCTCGCGCTCCTTCCTTTTCTCTAGCAAGAATGGTGCCGTTCTTGACCCACACGAACTTGAAGTTATGCTTGGTGGCTGCATCACGACATTCCCGAAACAACTGCTTATTTTTCAGGGTCAAATGCTCATGAACGTAAATAGGTAATTTTGAGTTTGAGAACCCAAGCAAATCTGCGTCTAGTTTTTTAAATAATCTGCAGGCGCTGAGCATGTTGTCTCTGAGTATTCGGGAAGTAAACTTCACAATAATGTTTTTGGGTCTATCGTTTTGTTCATGAGCATGGGGGACGCGATTTACGGCTACTAAGTCCCTCTGAGTTAGTTTAAAATTTATTTTAGATCCTATGTTTTCTATTAGGTCGACCAGATTTTCACCTCGCTTTTCAGGAACGTTACACAACTCAATATTGCAACTGCGAGCACTTTGTTCCATGTAGTCTATCTTAGCAACTAGACCAGCCATAGTCATTTGCAAGTCCGTCATATTTTTACCGTGTCTTTTCAATTCAGTGACTTGCTCCTGGATGTCAGTTTGTTCGTCCATGGTATGTTGAACCGACTTACGTATTTCGACTAGTTCTTGTGTCAGTGCATTATGTTTCTCGTCTTGTTTTTTAATGCTTTGCTTGATAGACAGCTGTTCTGAGCGGAGAGAACTTATATCGCTTTTTATTCCAGTGGTGACCTGCGTTAAAGCTGCAAATTCTGTTGTTATATTGGCAACGCTATCGGATATTATAGATAATCTGGCATCCATGTCGAGTCGCCACTCGCACAAAGTATTTTTCAACTCAAGTGATAGTGCACTAATCGCCTCAGAAAATTCTGACTCAGGTTGTTTGCGTTTACGGTATTGCTCTTCACTCACACCAGGCGTTCTATTCAAATCAGTGTCCGAAGAACATTTAATTTTAGTATCAGGTGAGCATAACATGTTTATTTAAAATATATTATGATGTACTTGTCACTACTTAGCTTGTAATATTGTGATCCAAATATGCGACGAATGCAGATTCTGGTGCTTAGACGTGCTTCATAAACGAGTCTATAAATGTCGTTTCAAGTTTCTTTCAAACACGATAATGATGTGTCACCGGCCGGCGTAGCGCGCTGTTATGGACCTTACGCGGCTCGCGAACTGCGATGTTCCCTTGCACTAGCCGCGATCTTCAAAGAACCACTCAATGATTTGCACTTTGGTCAATGTTTTATGATTGTTTATTTAACACTTTTTAGAGTTGTTTATTTGTACAAACTTCACATATGTATTAGTTCAATGCATCTATGTGTCCCTAAGTAAGTTTTGGAACACTTAATTAATTTTGAAGATTTATCAAAATAAGAGGACTATAAACGTCTAACTTTACTTTGATGCGCGTTTACGAAAGCTGCTTCTTCATAAACATATTGTTTATGAAGAAGCAGTATATCCTATCATCATCATCATCAGCCTATAGCAGTCCACTGCTGGACATAGGCCTCCTCAATCGCACGCCATCCAACTCGATTTTCAGCGACTCTCATCCAGTTGCTACCAGCCACCCTGCAAAGATCGTCACTCCACCGAGCCTGAGGGCGTCCCACCTTACGTTTGCCGATTCGCGGTCTCCACTCAAGAACACGTCTACCCCAACGGTCATCGGTTCTACGGCTAATATGACCGGCCCATTGCCACTTCAGCTTACTTATTCTGTGAGCTATGTCGACAACTCTGGTTTTCTGACGGATCACATCGTTTCGGATGCGATCCCTCAGAGAGACTACAAGCATAGCCCTTTCCATAGCTCGCTGAGCGACCTTAAATTTATGGACCAGTCGTACTGTAAGTGTCCACGTTTCGGCTCCGTAAGTCATAACAGGCAGGACGCACTGGTTGAAGACCTTAGTCTTTAGGCTCTGTGGCTCTGTGTGTGTGTGTGGCTCTATCCTATATTAGCAGTATATCCTTGTTGACTACGAGCAAGTGAGAACGCGATAACATTGAACGAAAAATAGTGTTCGAAAATTTCATAAAACTTGTTCCAGGAGATACGTGTTTTTGAATAAACCTTACAAGTTTGTGAAATAAATATTAGTCATTTGGAATCTCCATTAAATTTGCAAGATTTCTATCATGATGAAAGATACTAATAATTATAGACCTGTATCCGTGTTGCCAGTTTTTAGCAAGGTTTTTGAAAAGGTAATGCTGAATCAAATGCTCAATCATTTTAATACCAACAGAATGTTACACGATCAACAGTATGGTTTCACCAAGGGACGTTGTACAACTGACGCCGGTGTAACCTTATTAAAGCACATTTTTACTGCGTGGGACGACTCCCAAGACGCCATCGGAATATTTTGTAACCTCTCGAAAGCATTTGATTGCGTAAATCACGACACATTACTTTTGAAACTTGAGCATTACGGACTAGGTAAACTTGCACTTAGTTTGATGAAATCTTATTTGAAGAATAGACAACAACAAGTTCAAATAAATGGTGTTAATTCACAGGGTTTAAAAGTAAAAATGAGGGTTCCGCAAGGCTCAATATTGGGTCCTATCCTCTTTTTAGTGTATGTAAACGATCTACCCTATTTATTGAAAAACCAACCTCATAATATGGTGTTATTCGCTGATGACACTTCCCTTATTTTTAAGATAAATAGACGGGCCCAAAATCTAGATGACGTGAATAATGCCCTACTTCAGGTCCATAACTGGTTCACAGCAAACAATTTAGTGTTCAATGGAAAAAAAACGAAATGCATAAGATTTGCTTTACCAAATGTTAAAAGTAGCGATTGTGATATAGTATTGAATAAAGAGAAGCTTGAATTTGTAGATAAAACAGTTTTCCTGGGGATTACGCTTGATTCAAGGCTACAATGGGGTTCTCATTTAACATCTCTTGCGGGGCGGCTAAGTTCAGCAGCATATGCTATTAGAAAAATCCGTCAATATACTGATGTAGATACCGCTAGACTGGTCTATTTTAGTAACTTTCATAGTATACTGTCTTATGGCATTTTACTATGGGGACGGGCTGCAGACATATATAATCTTCGTAGGCGTGATTCTCTAAGGGAACTGTTTAAGGAAATTAACATCATGACAGTACATTCTCAATACATCTATGAAAATATAATGTATGTAAGAAAAAATCTACATCTTTTTAATAAAAGAGGTGACAGACACAATTACAGTACTAGAAATAGAGACCAATTAGTTCAGCCAGGCTTCAGACTCGCTAAAGTAGACTCATCTTTCAGTGAGAGTCAAAATGGCGGGTGTACCATAGCGAATCAAATTATACCAATTACCAAACAAATGTACCTAAAATGTACTATTCTGTACCTAGGTTTAAAAAATCTGTACCTCCTTCAGAACGAAATTATTTCGAAATTAAGGTACACCCGTCATATTGACGTCAAGATGGCGGGTGTACTATAATATTTTTTTATATAACCATTACTCATAACATATAATTATACCAAAAAAATGTACTTAAAATGTACCTATAGTAGAAAGAAACACACACTTGATCAGTTGCATAGTTCCTGAGAAATAAAACAACCGTGCCTTGTGTATAAGTAAACAAGATTAGTAGTAGTTAGTTATTCTCCTGCCCTTATCCCAACTTATTTGTGGTCGGCGCAGCATGTCTTCTTCTTCCATACTTCTCTATTACTCGTCATCTCAGCAGTCACCTTCTTTCTAGCCATATCATCCTTCACACAGTCCATCCATCGTTTCTTTGGTCTTCCTCTACTCTTATAGCCATCTACATTCATACTCTTCACTTTCCTCACTATATTTTCCTCATTCCTCCGCATCACATATTCATACCACGATAACCGATTACCACACAGCTTTTCAGTCACCGGCGCCACTTTCAGACTTCCTCTTATGTACTCATTCCTTATTTTATCCATTCGCGTTACACCACACAGCCACATGCAAATGCCTTTCAATTCATCCCTTTTGAGGTCCAACATTCTGATCCGTACAAGACAGCAGGTCTAACCATGGTTTTATATCTTCCGCTTGAGTTTAAGGGGAATGTGGGAGTCGCATATTGTTCCCATTACCTACCGCCATTTCATCCATTCAGTGTTAATGTTAAAAACAAGTAAACACGATTAATATCATGATATAGTAAATATACACCGTGTAACAGAAAGGGAGGGTCATATGGAAGAGTGTGGTACAGACCACCCTTTCTGTTACACACTGTATATATTTATATTTTACGGATATTTTTTAATTACGAATTATAATAATTATTCGTTGCACACGAATAATTATAAGTTACTAGTAACCGTCCGCAACTAGCTTCGTAAATGCACATTCATGATAAAGTATGATGCGGGTAGTTGATAAACAATTACCAATTTGCACTCTGTTTCCTGATTAACCATTAAGCACGACAAGATTTTGACACATTGCCAAACTCGCTTCTAAGTAAACATTTTGATGATTACCTTTCTTTTAAAAACTTATAGATGGTGTCCTAACTTTCCGTTGAACTAGCAGCGTGAAATTTGGCATGAAATAAAGTTTCACAATTCAAGCCAATAAAAATCTGGAAATGGATTGATTTTCAATTGTACACAAGTACGCACGGTTGCGTTTTTTTTGTTTCAAAATTTAAATTAGGAATGCGCCCGCATTTCACATTTATACTTACGTGTTTAAATTTACTATTATCATTTATTGCGAATTTTGTTTTGTAATATCTGAAGGTTGGATATAGAATCATGGCAGGCATAGTAAAAAAAATTGGTTTGATCCGCCAAAGGTAAATTATATTTATTCCTACAAAACGGTATATCGATTGGTAGCGTTTTGTCGGTCAAACTTTTTTTTTGTTTAGTCTACTCTTTCCCACTGCTGAAAGAAGACCTCCTCCAATACTTTCCAACTCTGTCGGTGATTTCCTTCTCTGGCCAATCAGCCATGGAACGAGTCCAAATCGTCACGCCTGCCTCGGTGAGAACGACCGACAAAGTTAATGTCTTTTCTTTCGCAATCGGCAATTCATAAGACGTATCCTGAAGAAACATTAGTTTATTCTTTGAAAACGGTTCACTGTCAACTCTAAAAACTCTTCTTACAACTGCAAAGTTCAGGTTATCCATCATAGGCCGTGGGCCATGTCACTTGAGTTAAGCCGTGAATAGCTATACGACAGAACCCTCAGGGCAATAGCCCTACTCGCATTTGTAGAGTTTTCTGAAAAATAATTTGGTTGCTACTAAACCAAGCTTATTAAGTATCAAGAAATATTGACTATTAAAGGTATTAGTCAGAGAAGGCAAAAGATAAAGAAAATTAGAACACAATGGTATTTGTAAGTGGTGAATACCACAATAAAGAATCTAACCTAACATAATAACTTAACCATGCTAAATTCATCTTGGGAACCAAATAAATTTTTACTATGCCTTCCAAGTTCCTGGGCATTCTATACGACCAAACAATAGAAAAATAAAATGATTAATTAAAAAAAGTAAATAATCTTATTTTCGAATTTTTAGTTGTGTTGTATTCTGTACATTTCTGATATCGCATCATTATATTATGCTATTCACCGTTGAGGACTGTCCATGAAAAGACAATCCTGGCAGTAGGTCAAATACAATAGAAATTATGTTTATTTATCAAAATTGAACGCGTATCTATCGTATGCGATTCGTGTCCGCGCTATTAACCGTTGAGGAGTTCTCTCGTGAGGAGACGATCCTGGCTGCAGGACTAAGTAATGTTTATCGTAAAAATGTATTGTCACGAGAACAATAGGTGTGTGCAAAATTTCAGCTCAATCGGTATGAGGGAACTGGTTTGAAATTGAGTTGCAAGATTTGACCAATACTTACTGACAAGGGAAGTTAAATAAAAGCATATTTTAATAATATAAAAAATCACAATAAATAATCTAGTAAAATACAATATAAATTTGAACAGCGATTGCATTCATAATTAAAATTTTGAAACAAAAAAAACGCAACCGTGCGTACTTGTGTACAATTTAAAATCAATCCATTTCCAGATTTTTATTGGCTTGAATTGTGAAACTTTATTTCATGCCAAATTTCACGCTGCTAGTTCAACGGAAAGTTAGGACACCATCTATAAGTTTTTAAAAGAAAGGTAATCATCAAAATGTTTACTTAGAAGCGAGTTTGGCAATGTGTCAAAATCTTGTCGTGCTTAATGGTTAATCAGGAAACAGAGTGCAAATTGGTAATTGTTTATCAACTACCCGCATCATACTTTATCATGAATGTGCATTTACGAAGCTAGTTGCGGACGGTTACTAGTAACTTATAATTATTCGTGTGCAACGAATAATTATTATAATTCGTAATTAAAAAATATCCGTAAAATATAAATATATACAGTGTGTAACAGAAAGGGTGGTCTGTACCACACTCTTCCATATGACCCTCCCTTTCTGTTACACGGTGTATATTTACTATATCATGATATTAATCGTGTTTACTTGTTTTTAACATTAACACTGGATGGATGAAATGGCGGCAGGTAATGGGAACAATATGCGACTCCTACATTCCCCTTAAACTCAAGCGGAAGATATAAAACCATGGTTAGACCTGCTGTCTTGTACGGATCAGAATGTTGGACCTCAAAAGGGATGAATTGAAAGGCATTTGCATGTGGCTGTGTGGTGTAACGCGAATGGATAAAATAAGGAATGAGTACATAAGAGGAAGTCTGAAAGTGGCGCCAGTGACTGAAAAGCTGTGTGGTAATCGGTTATCGTGGTATGAATATGTGATGCGGAGGAATGAGGAAAATATAGTGAGGAAAGTGAAGAGTATGAATGTAGATGGCTATAAGAGTAGAGGAAGACCAAAGAAACGATGGATGGACTGTGTGAAGGATGATATGGCTAGAAAGAAGGTGACTGCTGAGATGACGAGTAATAGAGAAGTATGGAAGAAGAAGACATGCTGCGCCGACCACAAATAAGTTGGGATAAGGGCAGGAGAATAACTAACTACTACTAATCTTGTTTACTTATACACAAGGCACGGTTGTTTTATTTCTCAGGAACTATGCAACTGATCAAGTGTGTGTTTCTTTCTACTATAGGTACATTTTAAGTACATTTTTTTGGTATAATTATATGTTATGAGTAATGGTTATATAAAAAAATATTATAGTACACCCGCCATCTTGACGTCAATATGGCGGGTGTACCTTAATTTCGAAATAATTTCGTTCTGAAGGAGGTACAGATTTTTTAAACCTAGGTACAGAATAGTACATTTTAGGTACATTTGTTTGGTAATTGGTATAATTTGATTCGCTATGGTACACCCGCCATTTTGACTCTCACATCTTTCATGGGGTACTGTTTGAGATGCTATAACAAAATTCCACAAAGTACTCTTAAACTGAATGAAACGAAATTTAAAACATGCATTAAACGCACACTGTGTAGGCAAGCATATTACAAGTTAGACGATTATATCGTTGATAAAAATGCTTGGCTCAATGCCGGTCCTGCTCCACAAGGACAGGGGCGCATAAATTAATAGCATCACATATTCCAATCACCTGCGCTCTTGATGATTTATTTACTGCATCAGTGAGCGGGGTACACGTGGCTGAGTTTTGGGCTAAGCATATTTAAACTTTTTGCCATCGAAACGCTAAGAAGAAGAAGCATTAAATAGTATGTTGGAGCTGCTGAAGATTGTACAACTATCTTTGCTTTGTATAAATTCAATCTCTTTAGTATTATATAGCCGCATAGCCCATATTGTGTGAGTACTATGTAATAGAAAGCTGTCATTCGCGGGAAACCTACGTCTTTTCTTGACTTGAATGTGCCCTGGCGGTTAGGAGTGTGTCATGCTCACTCAAATGTCTCGCTGATGGTGGCGCGTGTGTCGGATCATTTAGTTCCCTTCAAAATGGTTGAGTTGAATGGTGCTGATACATGCGTCATGTTCGTGAACGGGCGCTGTCAGTTGTGACTGGTCATCTCTTGGTTGCCACGGTTTATTTGATTTTCTTTTTTTTTTTTTTAATTGTTTACTATGGACACTTTTAACGTACACATCTTGCTACATCGTTCTCACATAATGTACCATCTCAATATGAATAATGTAACCAAGAGTTTGTAAAAGTATTTTGATTTAAAAGAGTGTCCATGGAGTTTCTTGCCCGTTCTTCTCCATAGAGATCTACGTTAGGGAATGGGCAACTACAGTACTTTCACAGTTTTTATGCCTTGTGACTGGGACTGTAGCTATTTTTGTCTTTGTTTCGACAGTTCAAAAGTGCCTGTAACTGGCCTATTTGAAATAAATGCTTTGATTTTGATTTTGGATGTTTTCTTTATTTTTACAATTTATGAGTACACTATGAACGACCAAACTTCAGGTAAAATTTGAGCGAAACAGCAGATTTTTAGAGGCTTATCCTGAATTTGTTTCTCCAAATTTTTACTTTTTGCTTTGATAGAAACCTAGATATAGTGCACAAGATACCTATCAGTAAAAAAAAATTAAAGATAGATGTGTTACCACGGCATAATCACGTAACAGCGTTTATATGAAAAGTATGTTGGGTTTTTTTTTTTTTTTTTTTCGGATGGGAAATCATCAAATGACGCCCCCACTCTGGGCGGAGCGGAAGGGAGTGTCAGACTTGTACTGACTAAAACCCATCCATGTTCCTTCTTTGCCCTTTGTGTTCCAGGGCCACGGTATCTCTTTCGAACAGTCCTGCAGCCCTGGCAGGCATCGGCCCGTGCAGACCCCTACATCGTTGCTGACATCTCTTTGAGGCGCGCGTGGAACACGAACGCGCCGTCGACACGGCCTGTCGTCAAAAGACGGCCGGACAGCGAGCTAGCCCATAGCTCGCCGTCCACAGGCCCGCGCCTACGGTGGCCGGGAGCCACCACGTGACCCCCGACGCCCAGGGCGTCTCCCGCGGCGGCTGGGACGTGAGGTTCTTTCCCTCTCACGTCCCGCCACCTCCTTCACTAGCATGACTGCTTCGCAGAAGGAGGTGACGTCTTCCCATTCCCTCTCGCTCCGGACCATGGCTTGAACCAGGGCCGGACGCGAGAGATCGTCGCCGCCGATCGCCGCTACGAGGACACGACGGTGCTCCGCCCAAGCGGGGCAGACCTCCACGGTATGTTCCACCATGTCCTCCAAAGTATGTTGGGTTGGCCGCTCTTAACGCCGCTCGACACAATTCGTAGATATTAATGCTGACAATACACGATTGTTTACGTTAAAGAAATATGAACATTAGCCGATGTCCGAACTCCAAGCATCGAGTTGTTTATTTATGTCTAGTAAACATTTGATTGCATCTTTCCATCACACTTTTCAGGCTTTGGACTGTCAACTCTGAATGATTTTATTTATTGATTATGATACAATGCCAATATTTGGTACAAAATGTTATGCTAATGTTAATAATAATGAACTGCTAAAAATAAGAGGCGATTCGACAATATTATTCAAAGACGGTGTGTTTATAAGATGTGAATCAAGATATTTACAATAATTTGAAAAATCAAATAGGTACTTAACTGACTGATTGCCACTAAACACTAAACACTCATACGACGTATTATTAATACACTTTTAAAATGTTTACCACCTTGTTCAATACATCATAATGTCCGTTTTCTTAATTGATGTTTTAATTTAGAAAGCACTTCAGTGTCATTTTCACTTCACCATCGTGTTGGTAGAATACCTCTTGTAAATTATGAAGAGGTATGTCTTCTAGCAGTGTAGGTAGAGTTTCTCGTAAAACTGTAAATATGCGTCTCCTGTTAATCTTTGTAAGAAAACAGGTCCCATTATGTTTGTACCAATGACACCGGCCCAAACGTTAACTGAGAAACGGTGTTGGTAGGAATCCACTCTGCATGCGTGATGGTTTTCGTGCATCCATAAATGTGTGTTGTGTTGATTGTAGGTACATCCCCACACGTGTGAATGTACTTTCATCTGTATAAATTATGTTCCGCTGCCAATTTTCTAATAACCAGCGGCTGATCTGCAAGCGTGAAGCGTAATCGTTTGGAGTCAACTCCTGGCATCTTCTGAGGTGGAATGGATGTTCTTTATCACCACGAAGTCTTCTCCACACATGCATATGACTACATTCAAAGCGTGGCGCTGATTCTCAGGTACTGGCATGGGGATTCTCATCAAATAATCCAGTATTTCGTTTTGAAGAAGAGTACGTGTACGCACATTGGCTCCCCTGTCGATGACCCATGTTCGGACGGAACGTTCCGTGGTCGCAAAGCCGCTGACTAGCAGCTAACATAGTTCTGCGGTCTACTCTTGTACCATACCTTTGGTTGAATGTTCTGCAAGCTAGAGCCACATTATCACCACACCGTGCCAAAGTTCTCATCATTTTGGTGTACTGAACATTTGTGTAATGGAAAGACATCGCGCTTGTTAAGAATAGCCTTATATTTATGAGAATATCCGACCAAATTAATAACTGTATATAATTATCTATTATATTTTATAGAAATAGTTTCCATTGTGGCTTAAAAGGCTTAGTTTCAAAACGAAAGATAGTTGTGATATTTGAATAATCAAGTTAAATGTTTATTTACTTTATATTGCTAGTAAATGAATTGGTAATCTATATACATCTATATATCCATACATATAATAAAATCGTAGACTTTCCGTGTCTGTACATTACATATTTTTCCAAAAAAAAATCACTGGAAAGTGTGAGAAATAAGTAATAGAAAGTAAAAAAATCTTTTTTTTAATTTTTGTCTGTTTGTCGGTTTTTTGGTTTGTCGGTTTGTCTGTTTGTTTGTGCGCGCATCACGTACTAACCGCTCATTGTATTCAAAATCGAAGACAAACAAAAATTGTAACAAAATAAAAAGCATTGTTGTGTGTTAAGCTATGACGAAGCGCGCAAGCAGTGCCCTCTAACTATGTAATTTGTAAGTTTCGTTGTTGTGTCGCGCCGCTAGCACGGATTGCATTGTTGAATCGAAACATATAAAATAAATTAGATTACTGCTGTAAAAGTGTCTAATTTACCCATACCCTTCAGGTTATGGGCCCAGGAACAGTCAGTGAGTGAAAAACAGGACATATTAGTGAACAATTGCAGTGATTTGAACCAAAACAGTTCATCGTAATTAAAAGTTATAAACGCGTGTAGTTAAGTGAAGGTCAATTAGTGTAACGCGGACTTTCAAGTTACGTTCGCCGTCGCCGTTTGTTTACTAAACTTTTGTCACGAAGATTTTTATTCATTGCTATTGTTTTGATTCTGGAGTTGAAGAAACTTAATTATGGCTACATCTATAAAGATTGATCGACTTACTGGTGATAATTATGATACATGGAAAATTCACATGCGGGCTATATTAATTAAAAATGACTTATGGGAGTTTGTTTCGGGATTATTACCCAAACCGCAGTTAAATGATCCAAAATATGCTGAATGGTTGAAAATGGACAGAAAAGCCGAAGCCGACATACTGTTAGCGGTAAGTCCAAGTGAATTGGCCGCATTGGATGGTTTGGAAAGTTCCAAGGCCATTTGGGAAAAACTGAAATCTATGTATCAGTCCAGCGGTCCTGCTACAAAAGGCCTCCTTGTTGAAGAAACTGGTACTGACTCGTATGCAAGAAGATGATGATTTGAAGAAACACATCTCGGATTTTTTTGATGCAGTTAAGAAATTGAGAGACATCGGTTTAATAGTTATAGACGAACTATTAGCCATTTTATTGTTGTATAGTTTACCGGATTCATTCGCCATGTTTAGAACGGCAATGGAATCACGCGATGATTTACCATCAACGGAAACGTTAAAAGTGAAGATTATCGAGGATCTTGAAGCTCGTAAGTCAAAGACAGCGGATCAGGGAGCTATGTTCGTCAAACGTATCAATAAAAATAAAAATGCCAATCTGAAGAAGAATCATGACAAAGACAACCACTGCAATAAAAATAATTTTGAATGTCATCGTTGTGGTCGTCGTGGGCATTTTGCGAGAGACTGCAGAACTAAGTATATCAACAAGAATAAACAAAGTGCACAGAGTTTGGAAAATAGAGACGACAAAGAGCAAAAGACAACAATGTTGTTCAGTACTATCGAAGAGGTTATGCAAGGTGAGAAAGTAAATCCTATTTGGTGCATTGACAGTGGATGCACAGGTCATATGTGCAACGAGAAGCAAATGATCGAGGATTTTACGCGGCTAGATTCAGAGCTAAATTTAGCTAATAGCGACAGAACACAAATTACTGGGACTGGTAAGGTCAAGATTTCTGTAGACACGGGCAGTGAAGAACGCCAGATTAATATAGAAAAAGTGTTCTACGTATCCGACTTACGAACAAACCTATTATCAGTGGCTAAGATGACTGATCGCGGGTTCGAGGTTCACTTTAGGAAGAATGATGCGATTGTGATTGATGACAATGATAAAATTCATATGCGTGCAGAAAGAGTTGGAAATCTGTACCATGTTCGAATGAGTAAGAATTCAATAGACATGTGGCACCAACGACTCGGACATCTCAACGAACGCGACTTGAAAACTATGGCGAACAATAGTTTAGTACACGGGCTAACATTTAAGGATGGCGAAAAGTTGTCCCAATGTGAGATTTGTATTAGTGAAAAACAGACATGCACGCCTTTTCCAAAGAAAGGAGAAGATGGTACCACCGAATTACTAGAAATAATGCATAGTGATGTTTGTGGCCCCATGAATCATCAGTCGTATGGCGGTAAGAAATATTTTGTTACTTTCATTGATGATAAATCTAGATGGTGTGAAATCTACTTCATTGCGAGTAAAAGTGACGTCTTAAGCGTGTTCAAAACTTACAAAGCCTATGCAGAGAATTTAACTGGGAAGAAAATAAAGAATCTTCAGTCTGATAACGGTCGAGAATATGTGAATAATGAGTTTGATGATTATCTGAAGAAGGCTGGAATTAGAAGAAGATTGACGGCGCCATATACACCTCAACAGAATGGTATTGCCGAAAGAAAGAACAGGACATTGGTCGAAATGGCACGATGTATGATGCATCAAGCCGGAAGTCCTCCTTCATTTTGGGCTGAAGCGGTAAATACTGCTAATTATATAAGAAACCGGTGTCCAACAACAGCCTTAAATGGTCAAATACCTTTTACACTGTGGAGAGGAAAGAAACCTACAGTTATATATATGCATGTTTTTGGCTCGAAGGCTTATTATAAAGATAAGGGAAAACCGAAAAGAAAGTTTGAGTCACGTTCGCAGCTAGGAATATTTGTGGGCTATGATATTCAATCTAAAGCATATAGGATACATGACCCTGCAACAAGAAAGATTATTGTTACTCGTGACGTGAAGTTCATGAATGAGACAGCATTTAGGCATGAATATAAAGAAATACTTGATGACGAAGAAGATACTGATGAAGAAGAAGTGAGAATAGAATTGAATGCGTCTAATGAGAACAATAAAAGAAAGGAAGATAACTGTAAGATATTAAAAGCCAACAAAAATGTTGCTAGATCAAGAAGATCACTTGAAATAATTCATGAACCAGAGGAAGATGGAGATAGAGGTCGATTATATACAAAAGGGAAATCAACTGTCTCATGGGAGAATTTAATGGAACCCTCTAAAAGAGGAAGAGGAGGACCTCGCCTAGCTCGTACTGGTCAGGCGGGCAGACCGCGGAAAGAATATCACACAGTGAAAGAGAATAATACTGCAGATAGTGAAAATGAATCAGATGAATCGAATGAACAGATAAGTGCAGGGATAGCAATAATAGAACAAATGGATGGAAAGTGTAAAGAAACAGTTAGGAAGTGCATTTGAAATGAAAGATATGGGGAAAATATCTACTTGTTTAGGAATTGAATTTAGTCGTGATGATGAAAATAGAGTGTACTTAAGTCAAAAATCATATATTGATAAAGTGTTGGAACGCTTTGGTATGAGTGAGTGTAAACCTGCTATCACGCCTATAGATGTGAATGTAAAATTAGTGAAGCCTGAGTGTATTAGTAATGATGTAATAGAACAATACCCGTATCAGTGTTTGATTGGCGCCTTAATGCACTTGGCAGTGTCAACCAGACCAGATATCGCGTATGCCGTTAACTTTTTAAGTCAATTCAATACAAATTACGACATTGAACATTGGAAGGCTGCTAAACGTGTGTTAAGATATTTGCGAGGTACATCTGATTACGGGCTAGTGTATGAAAGAACCGGCTTGCCCCTTTTTGGTGTGGTTGATGCAGACTGGGCAGGGAATGCGGTAGATCGAAGGTCCTATTCTGGCTTCGCATTTATTTTTGCAGGTGCACCAGTCAGCTGGGAAGCGCGAAAGCAACGGACCATTGCTTTATCCAGCACCGAAGCCGAATACATGGCTATATCCGAATGTACTAAAGAGGCCATGTATTTACGTGATGTTTTGAATAGCATTGAGGTTAAGTGTGAGTGTGTGATACTATTCAACGATAACCAGGGTGCGATTAAACTTGCCCAAAGTAAGAACTACCATTCACGAACGAAACACATTGATGTACGGCACCACTTTATTCGCGATAAGTGCGAACAAGGTGTAATTGATCTTAGATATTTGTGTACTGATCGAATGCCTGCTGATGTTTTGACTAAAGGTTTGAGTGGAACAAAACATCATGAATGTCTGCATAATTTAGGTATGATGGTTGAATGTATGTAAATTTCGAAGATCTGCTCCCGACTTCGAGGGGAGGTGTTAAGCTATGACGAAGCGCGCGAGCAGTGCCCTCTAACTATGTAATTTGTAAGTTTCGTTGTTGTGTCGCGCCGCTAGCACGGATTGCATTGTTGAATCGAAACATATAAAATAAATTAGATTACTGCTGTAAAAGTGTCTAATTTACCCATACCCTTCATTGTGAGTATTATTTAGCGTTTATTTCATCAAAATCGACCAACAGACGCAAAAGATATTATTTTTTTAAATTTAGTTGGTAACCTCATACGCGATTTTTATGTTAGATTTAATTAATAATTTACGTAAATAGGTTTTAGTAGTCGTAGTGTAGTCGGAATGGCAAAAAATTAATTTTGTTTCATTTTTCTATTTTAGCCGACTTCCAAAAAGAGGAGGTAATTAATTCGTCTGATTTTTTTTTTGTTTGTTTGTTCAGCGATATCTTCGCCAATTGTGAAACGATTTTGATGATTCTTTTTTTGTTTGAAAGAATTATATTTCGCGGTGGTCCCATTTAAATTTGGTGAAGATCTGATGCTGATCTTCGGAGATTTACAATGGAACTCTTCAATAATAGACAGCAAATCTGTCGTGATGGCTGCAATCGCTTGGATGTTCATTGTTTACACAACATCATAACATAACATCACGCCTGAATGCTCTGAGATGTGTACAGTCTACAGTACACCCACATTTCAAAAGTTAGGTATGTTAAGTTCCATTTTAACGGTTCCATGTTAAGAGTCCGAGCTTTAAATTCACGCGCTAGAGTTTAGGCAAATTCTATGTTTGTGTGCGCTGTTCATGCAGATATCGTCGACCGTAGGTTCAATTAGGGTAAGGGACAAAATACGATTTTTTAGGAGAGGCCAACAAAGTTTTTTTTCGCACTAAATCGATCATAACTTTTGTTGTAATTAACCTTTTTCGGATCTGATTTTACACATAATCTTATATTTTAGTGTTCTGTCTACCTGTATAACATTTATTTTAATAAATTAGCTATTTAAGAAAATAGACGTCCCTTACACCAAAGTATTTTGTTAGTAATGTCCCTTACTGATCAAGTATCTTGTAGTCTCGTCCCTTACATTAAATTGACCTGCGTTGGATCGAATCTATTAAAGAAAAAATAGTGTAAAAGACTTGTTGAAAAAATGGATGAAAGAAAATACAGTGTAAAGGGATTGTTGACAGAAAATTAAATACACACTTTTGGCGTATGGATATCGTATCGTATTTAAGATATCTTAAATTTGGAAATCGTCATAAAAAATCACTTAAGAGACATGAAAATTTATTAGAACCGTGTGTGTTTTTTTGTGTGGCGCTTACATGCAATGTTTGTACGTTGTAATAGCCAATTTCTATTAGTTGGAATAAAACAATTTTTATATCATTTAATATATTTATTATAATCAAATTATATAAAAATTATAACAAATATCTATACTTACTTTGAATTCTTATTCAAATGTAGGAGTAGCTGCAAATAATCATAATCCTATTGACATGAGCCTATTAGGCATTGTAAGTCACATTTTTATTTTTTTATTTATTATGAGCCTGATTTGTCCCACTGCAGGGCAAAGGCCTCTCTTCCCTCTTTCTATTTATCTCTGTCTTTGGCTATTTGGGCCCAATCCTTTTGACAAGAGTCCAGCTCGTCACGCCATCTCCTTCTGGGCCTACCGCGTCGCCGGATTCTGTTGTTCGGAACCCAGTCTGTTGCCACTCTGGCCCAATTTTTATGCGACATGCGGCAAATGTGGCCTGCCCAGTTCCATTTTAATTTGGCGGCTGTGTTGCAAACGTCTACGACTTGGGTCTTGGATCGAAGTATACTGTTCTGTACACGGTCAGAAATTTTGACTCCTAGTAAACTCCGTTCCATGGCTCGCTGGCAGACCCCGAGTGCGGAGTTCTGACGCTTCGTTAATGACCAAGTTTGTCTCCATAGGTGAGGGAGGGAAGGCTGCACGTGTGAGTTTCCTTTTGAGGGAAAGTGAAAGTGATCCTTTCATGAAGTGTTTCATCAACCAATAGCTCTTCCAGGCGTTTTCGGTGCGTCGAGTGACTTCTTTATCTTGCCTCGCCTGGAAGAAGACTATTTGGCCGAGGTATACATACTCGTGGACATGCTCTATCTCCACACCCCCTGTCTACTTTGCGTTTTGTGCTATTTGTCATTAACTTCGTTTTCGTCATGTTCATTTTGAGTCCGACCTCGAAGCTGGCGTGGCTCAGTTATTCGAGCATGACGCCCAACTCTGCCGCTGAAGACAGGAAAAGGACAATGACGTCGGCGAATCGAAGATTAGTTAATCGAAGTTTTTCCAAACATACCTATATAATCTGAAAATTAGAAAATTGCTAGTATTAGTGACTGTTATATCAATACTATTTTATTATTTACTCCCGTTCTCTGACTGATAAATTAGTCTCATCTTTTCTAGAGTTTTCAATGTCAATTAACTCAATTGTGTCATTTATACTCTCCGAAAATTCAGAGCTTACTGTTGACTCGGACTTACAAAGCACACAAGTATGAGTTAAAATCATTTTATATAACTACCATATATCCCTCACCATTCAGACTAAGTTCGTATTTAGGAACGAAAATTTAATGACAATTATAACTCATATACAATCATTTCGGAAAACGAACAGGGTTTCGAGCGCGGACGTAAGGGCGCGTGAGCGTTTTCAAACATTAAGTTTTAGTTATAATTTTGATAGTTCATTCTCGAAAAAAAAAAGTCCAATTAAGTTTTCTCTAGAACCTATAAACGCAATGTTTAATTTATTTTTTTATCGTGTAAAAAGAGAACAGGTAGATACTGCGAAACTTACTTTTTATTCTTTATTCGGAGAAGGTGTCAATTTCACCTTAGCTGGTGGTCTTTCTACTCATCCTCATCTTTTGATGTGAAATATTACAATATGAGCTGTAAACAGTGTTATCAATGTAAACATTCAGCGGCGCCTTTGAGTACCTAGTAATTATTGTCCATTATTAGAGAATAATTAGGTAATATTGAATAGTTTTGTATCTGATTCTTATATTACTATCTTACAAGAATCGATATCTATTAAAATAAACGAACAATATTAGCATTAGGCATAGGCAAACCCACAGACAGCTTAAAACATGTATTGTAACAATGATTTTATTATAACAAAATTAATTTACTTACTGTCATATCTTATTTACTAATTGTAGTAAAATCTATCTGCGACTAAGCAACTGGTTTAAATGCTTTGTTTTTCCATTTTTACCACATTCTTTTTGTCAAAAACCGTGCTAAATCCCGACCAAACGAAAGGTGAACTCGCACTAATTTTTTTTTTTTTTTTGATACCCGCGCGCTGCTTTCGCATTGGTATCATCCTCTCTTTCGCACACAGAGAGACGTTGTAAGCTAGAAAAAAATGGTAATAGTGATGTTCTTGTGTTATGAAGCTAAAAATGTGTGTAAATAAAGGCACGAGCAAATTGATGTAACGGACACCGAACATAAATATAATTCGATTCAAATAGATGTAACGTTGACATTGCTTAAAGTATGACAATTCAAATTAGGGTAAGGGACAACTATGTCAAAACTCGTGCAATCCATTTAAAGTATGGGTGATATCGAGCACGCCGCAATCGCGGCGGTAAGACCCCTCTTTGAGGAGTGGCTGGATAGGCGTCACGGCGTCCTGACCTACCGCATGACGCAGGTCCTCACCGGACACGGAAGTTTCGGGAGGTACCTGTGTCATATGGGGAAGGAGGAAACGCCTGGGTGTCACCACTGCGAGGACCGCCCGGAGGACACGGTGAAGCATACGGTGCAGGACTGCCCCGCTTGGGCAGAGCACCGCCGTGTCCTCACGGCGGCGATAGGCGGAGACCTCTCGCGCCCGGCATTGGTCGAGGCCATGCTGCGGGGCGAGACGGAGTGGGAAGCGGTCGCCTCCTTCTGCGAAGCAGTCATGCTGCGCGAAGGAGGAGGCGGGCCGCGTGAGGGAGAGGCCAGCGTCCTCCCTCCACCCCAGCCGCAGTGGTAGACGCCCACGGCGCCGGACGTCGGCAGACGACCTCCGGCCACCGTAGGCGCGGGCATGCGGGCGGCGAGTAATGGGCGACTCGCAGTCCGACCATGGACCATGCCCGGGTCGACGGCGCGTTGTGTTCCACGCGCGCCTCAAAGAGTGTCAGCATAATGACGGGGCCCCCCTCTAGAGGGCCAAAGCCTGCCGGGGTCGCGGGACTCATAGAATTACCGTGACCCTGGAACATAAAAAATCCACGGTGTCCTTTATTCGATGATTTTACCACGTTAAAAAAAAAAAAAAAAAAAAAAAGTATGGGTGATATTTATTTTTGAGATAACAAAGGCATTAGTGTAAGGTCAGTTTTATTATGGTTTCTTCAAACATAAACCACGTAATGGTAATTCGTTGATTGGGAATACCCTTACCTTATTCGAAGTAGATTAGCGGCGGTAATTACACCAATTCAAGTTGCTATATTGCATGGTTTTTCAGATACATGGTTATTAAGGGGCTGTTTCGAAAATTTGCCCCAAAAAATCAGTAGGGTAAAGGACATTTTTCTTGAGCTAGAATTTTTTCATATACACCATTCGAAAGAGCAAAAAATTCTGAACAAAACTGTATACTCAACTCATTTTGGGTGTTTTGTCCCTTACCCCAATTGAACCTACGGTCGACGATATACACGCACACATGGGTAAAGATCGAGCGTAGTGATCGCAACAATTTTGATCCTTTAGACGATATTATTGACTTACATAATTATAAAATCAATATGGCTTAGAAATAAAAATCTGGAATGTGTGTGTACAGTATATTTATCACAATCAACATAAAAATGGTTCAATTTTGTGTTAGAAGAAAAATATAATAAAATTTGATTCCTTTTCTATTGAACTAGACCCAGTTTAAAATAAATTAAACGTTTAAAGTTTGTTATGATAGTTTTTAAAAGAATTGTTACGAGTTTCATAATCTATCTATATCTATATCTATACATATAAAATTCAAAGTCCTGACTGACTGACTGACTGACTGACTGACTGACTTATATATCAACGCACAGCCCAAACCACTGGTCCTAGAGACATGAAATTTGGAGGGTGTATTCTTTGTAAAGAGTAGGTATCCACTAAGAAAGGGTTTTTCGAAATTCCACCCCTAAGAGGGTGAAATGGGGTGTTGAATTTTCTATGAAACTTTTTATTCTCCGAGTCGATTGACTTGAAAATGTGTCTACATATACTTCAGTTAAAATGATGAGATATGTGTATCACAGTTTTTCCAAAATCATCCCCCAATTTAAAATTCCATGTCCTGACTGGCTGACTGATATACCAACGCACAGCCCAAACCGCTGGTCCTAGAGACATGAAATTTGGAGATTGTATTTTTTGTGGAGACTAAATATCCACTAAGAAAGGGTTTTTTCGAAATTCCACCCCTAAGAGGGTGAAATGGGGTGTTGAATTTTCTATGAAACTTTTTATTCTCCGAGTCGATTGACTTGAAAACATATACTTCAGTTAAAATGATGAGATACGTGTATCACAGTTTTTCCAAAATCATCCCCCAATTTAAAATTCCATGTCCTGACTGGCTGACTGATATACCAACGCACAGCCCAAACCGCTGGTCCTAGAGACATGAAATTTGGAGATTGTATTTTTTGTGGAGAGTAAATATCCACTAAGAAAGGGTTTTTTCGAAATTCTACCCCTAAGAGGGTGAAATGGGGTGTTGAATTTTCTATGAAACTTTTTATTCTCCGAGTCGATTGACTTGAAAATGTGTCTACATATACTTCAGTTAAAATGATGAGATATGTGTATCACAGTTTTTCCAAAATCATCCCCCAATTTAAAATTCAATGTCGTGACTGGCTGACTGATACGTCAACGCACAGCCCAAACCACTGGTCCTAGAGATATGAAATTTGGACACTGTACTCTTTGTGAAGAGTAGGTATCCATTAAGAAAGGGTTTTTTGAAATTCCACCCCTGATAGGGTGGAATGGGGTTTTGAATTTTATGTGAAACTTTTTATTCTCGGAGTCGATTGACTTGAAAATGTGTCTACATATACTTCAGTTAAAATGATGAGACACGTGTATCACAGTTTTTCCAAAATCATCCCCCAATTTAAAATTCCATGTCCTGACTGGCTGACTGAAATACCAACGCACAGCCCAAACCGCGGGTCCCAAAGATATAAAAATTGGAGGGTGTATTCTTTGTGAAGAGTAAGTTTCAGTTTTTCGAAATTCCTACCCCATTTTAATTTATTTTTTTTCGGATCGGAAATCATCAAATGACCACTCACCCCACTCTGGGCGGAGCGGAAGGGAGTGTCAGACTTGTACTGACTAAAACCCATCCATGTTCCTTCTTTGCCCTTTGTGTTTCAGGACAACGGTATCTCTTTCGAACAGTCCCGCAGCCCTGGCAGGCATCGGCCCTTGCAGAAGTTGTAGACCCCTACATCGTTGCTGACATCTCTTTGAGGCGCGCGTGGAACACGAACGCGCCGTCGACACGGCCTGTTGTCATAAGACGGCCGGATGGCGAGCTAGCCTATAGCTCGCCGCCCACAGGCCCGCGCCTACGGTGGCCGGGAGCCACCACGTGACCCCCGACGCCCAGGGCGTCTTCCGCGGCGGCTGGGATGTGATGTTCTTTCCCTCTCACGTCCCGCCACCTCCTTCAATAGCATGACTGCTTCGCAGAAGGAGGTGACGGCTTCCCATTCCCTCTCGCTCCGACCATCGCCGCTGCGAGGACACGATGGTGCTCCGCCCAAGCGGGGCAGACCTCCACGGTGTGCTCCACCGTGTCCTCCGGACGATCCTCGCAATGGAGACACCCGGGCGTTTCCTCCCGCCCAATTCCTACCCCTTAGAGGGTGAAATGGGGTGTTGTATTTTCTGTGAAACTTTTTACTCTCGGGGTCGATTGACTTGAAAATTTGTGCACATACTCTTCAGATAAAATCCAGTAAATCCGATGTCCAATCTGAAATCAAGGTATCAATATTTCACGTATCTAATTTAATTGATATAACTTTAAACTAATAATTGCAAGATAAAAGCAAGTACATGTAAATCTATGTATGTATTATAGATAGATACATAGATTACTTATTATCCCAGAAGTAAGATCCCGTGGGCAATTCCCTAACTCCACGCGGGCGAAGCCGCGGGCATAAGCTAGTACTTATAATAAATCTGTAGAGAGGTCAATTCTGTACATGAAATATATTTCCAAAATAACTATCAGGGGGTGATTAGGGATCGATACTGATGCCAAAAATGCAATCAGTAAAATTTTTGTCTGTCTGTCTGTCTGTCTGTCTGTCTGTCTGTATAACCGTTATAGAAACAAAAACTACTCGACGGATTTTAACGAAACTTGGTACAATTATTTTTCATACTCCTGAGTTGGTTATAGTATACTTTTCATCACGCTACAATCAATAGGAGCAGAGCAGTGAAGGGAAATGTTGGGAAAACGGGAGAAGTTATTCCATTTTTTAAGCTTCCGTCGCGTGTGCAACCGTAATGGTTAAAGCTACACAGAAATCATGTATGATGGAAATGTTCTCCTTAAAATTATTTAAAAATATCCTACGACAGCATATGTCTATCTTTTATGGTTGACTCACAATATCACGTGTAACTCCCGATAGCTTAGCAGTTCGAAGCTTTCTGATTATATTTGTCTAGTCTTACGTTTATAACACTCGCAATCATCCCTAATTAAAAAAGTTAACATTATTAACTATTCCAGAAAAAAGAATCATAGAAATCGGTATAGAAACACCAAAGTTATACATGAAATACGCTAATAATAAGCCATCGCGCGTGAATACTGAATCATGCTATAAGGATTATTTTTGTATAAGGTCCGAGAATCGGTCGCCGCGCTCGACGCGTCTCGCGGCCGAAGGTATAAAAAGGCGAGGCGTCCGAGCGTGAGCTTCATAAGGAGTACGCGGTGGCAGTACTCCTCGACATGGAGAAGGCCTTCGACCGCGTGTGGCACGACGGCCTTGTATTTAAGCTGGCCACGTCTGACGCGCCTCGCCGCGTTGTCAAGGTGGTCCAGTCTTTCCTTACAGATCGGAGTTTCCGCGTGGTGGTCGAGGGCGCGCTGTCTAGCGCCCGCCCGGTGCTGGCAGGCGTGCCGCAGGGCAGCTGCGTGTCGCCAGCGTGTTACTCACGTTACACGGACGACATCCCCACGACGCCAGAGGCGATGCTCGCGCTGTACGCCGACGACGCCGCGTACATTACCACCTCGCTCAACGCAAAGTACGCGGCGGTGAAGATGCAGCGCGCGCTAAACCTGCTGCCTGACTGGCTGTCGAAGTGGCGGCTGTCAGTTAACGTGGGTAAGACGCAGGCGATGGTCGTCGGATCAGCGCCCCTCCCACCACCCCTGACGCTACAAGGCGCCGACGTCGCGTGGTCGCCCCGGGTGAAGTACCTGGGCGTCACCATCGACCGTCGGCTCACCATGGGTCCTCACGTCCGCCAGGTCGCGGCGCGGGTCAAGGTCGCCCGCAACCTGCTCCACCCAGTGCTCTCGTCCCGGCTACCGGCGCGCGTCAAGTTGGGCGTGTATAAAACCTATATACGCTCGATATTGACGTACGCCGCCCCTGCATGGTTCGTCCTCGCGTGCGAGGGCCACAAGAAGCTTCTCCGCACGCAACAGAACTTTGCGTTGCGGACCATCGTCGCCGCCCCACGGCACGTGAGGAACGACGTCATCCAGCGGGATCTCGGGATCGAGAGCCTGGACGCTTTCATCCGGCGCCTTGCGACGGGAATGTTCGCGCGTGCCGACGCATCCGCTTGGCCCCACGTCAAACACATTGCGCCCTAGCATGCGCGCCCCCCTGACGCGAGGCGCCCCCTCCCCCGCGACCTGGTAGCGGACGATGACTCTACCCCACCGGATTTGACGCCCGGGTAAGCTGTACCAGGTTACACGCAGCTTACCTGCACAATAAGACTCAACATTTCAAACACGCATCCAGCTGCGCGACGTATTCTAAGTTAATATAGGTGCGTCGCGTAGCTAAACCACACAAGCACCCTCTCTACACTCACGTAGACTCACGCGCAAGGGGCGCGCCGCAGGCTCGCAACCTACGCAGACACTGGGCGGTGTCACACAATACAATACCGCCCTTACACTCACAACGGCCTCTTAGTCCGGACCGCGACCGGCTAGCTCTGGAAGCGGGGCGGACGAGAGCCATACATCCTTCGTAGGTGCGTCGGAGTCGGCCCCTCTGTCGCTGGTCGTCCCCCGCTGGGCCTCCCCTGGGTAACTGGGGGTCTCACCTGGCGGGGACAGACCGCCGAGGCGCCGTGAAGAAATCAGCGCTGCGCCTACAGCGCTGTGGCGCGCCTACGAAAATTCTCATAGCAATCACACATACCCAGACGCACGTGCCATACGTGCGTCATCAGGCCAGCCGAGTTACGGCAACTCAACGACGGGTCCCGTTTTAACGGGCCAAGGTATGGCCTCCGCGGCAAGGGGGCGAAGCCCCGTCACCGCTTGCCGCGTCCCCTAGCGGGGACGCAGCGACATCCCAACGTGAGCTTCATACAATTTTTGCCTGTTGATGCGAATAGACGTTCAGAGCGTTCGACCTTATTGACAAACAATACTTAATTGATATTAACAAACCGTGCTTATCAGCGCGACTTTTAGTCTTTGATAATTTATTTTTAGATTCCTTTTGTTGTTATTTTATAAAATAGGTATTAGTTATTTTGGTAGTGTTTAAATATTCGTTCAAATTACAATTATTAATAGTTTACATTTTATTTCTTTTCAGGTGAAGTAGTAGTGGGTATGCATAGATTTTTAGATATTGATAGGTAAGTTTTGGCTAATTTACGTTCACTTTTTATACCTATTAGTTTTATTTTCATTTACTTTTTAGCTTTATTTTTATTTGCCTGCATCAATGCCACCTAAAAAACGATTATCTTTATCTCGAAATTCGAGAGAAGCTAAGAGAATGAGAAATAGGCGTTCTCAAGAATCGGCAGAGGAAAGAGCACATCGGTTAAACTCTATGAGAGTTAGTGCCTCAACTTCTCGAGCCAATGAAAGCTCTCCCGAGAGAGAGATGCGATTAGCAGCTGACAGAGCGAGACGAGCTTCATCACGGGCGTCTCAAAGCTCTTCTGAACGAGAGCTAAGGCATACCATAGACCGAGAACAACATGTGTTATCCCGAGAAGCTATAACTGCTTCACAACGAGAATTGCGACTCACAGCTGACCGCGAACGGCATACATTATCTCGCGAGTCCGAAACCTACACTGAGAGGGAATTACGTCTCACAGCTGATCGTGGGAATTCCACCCCTAAAGGGGTAAAATAGGGGATAGAAGTTTGCATGAAAGTCCGTCAGTTTTGAAGTTAGGATCTTCAAATTTTGTGTTTAGGCTGAAGATTGAAAATTAATTTCTACGTGTCTCGGCGTTTTTGGTAATTCTACCCCCGAAGGGTTAAAAAGGGGGGTGAAGGTAAGTAATCGGATATTTACGACATCCACGCGGGCGAAGCCGCGGGCAAAAGCTAGTGTTGAATAATTACGAGAGCAACTTGAAAATGAGATTTTTTGTTTGTTGAGATATCTTAACTATTTTGGTGTCAAATGAAAGGTCTAGGTCTAAAACCATTTAATCCGCTCATGTAAATCGGTCGACGCGTTTAGGAGATAATTAAGAATTAGTATAGTGAAAATGTGAACAACCAGAATTTTTGATATTTTTGTTCTACGAACTTTTTAATTAGGTAATGCAAAATGTGAAAATATTATTATTATAAGTTATTGAGAAATGTTCAACAAAGAAGTATTATGCTAGCCTAAAGATTAAAGGTTTGTTTTCATTTGTTAATTACTTACGGACTTTAATATTCATTGTCTATCTACCTAATTGACCGTGTAATCATACGCATCAAATATAAGATAGATTACGTGGTCAAGTAGGTAGATAAGACGATGAATAATTATTATAGTAGCAGAGGCAAACCGACAACCGCCGCAGCTAGCGCGTCACTCCGCGCCAGACAGCGACAGAGTTACGCGTTAGAAGAGAGCGGCAACGTTTAGGTGAAAATCGCGGTAGGCACTGAGCGCTTATGCGAGTTGAATTGCACTTTGTTGCTTACTAGCAAGAGTCGCTATTTCTATTAATTGTAGCACGAAGTGGCTCTACTGTACATGTACTATTTATTCTGTGACCAAAGTGCGGTAAAGCAATTCAATAAAAATACAATTCTTCAGAAAATAAATATGCATGTTCTATGTTAGGATTGATTGGATAGTGTCTAATGATGGTCCCGGCCACCAGCTAGCCGCAGGCTATTTCTGTGCAGGCGCAGCAGGCGCTTGGTCTTCGTATCCAGGGATGGCATAGCTTCCTTGGATTGCCAACACCCTGGTGTCAAGGTCCACCATTTTTCCGCTTTTGTTTGAGTGTGATCCGTTAATCAACTCCTTAGCTGTTTGAAAGGAATGGGCACAATGGGTTCGGGTCCGAAGGCTTTCGGGTTACAACCCCTTCTGGCCAGTTCATCAGCTGCATCGTTTCCAAGTGATCCACCGTGTCCTTTGATCCATTGTAGTGTCACCGTGTTGCGGTTTAGTACCGCAACTCGTTCTAGGGCATTATGGTATTTTAGTATTAGTCTCAACGAGATCTGGTTTCTCTTTAAGGATTGAAGAACTTGAAATGAGGCACTGTCGGAGGTATACGAATATCCGGTATCCGTGACTTCTCTGTCCTCTGTGTGCCGCTTGGATAATGCCTACACATTCAGCTTGATAGACAGTGTTGAGCATTTCCAGGGGTCTCGAAGACTCTGACACCTGTCCCGTCGTCGGTTTTTGATCCATGAGTGTAGATTCTTAGCTCTTTGGGACCTAAGTAGTCACACATCTCCGGTGTGAGCTCTTTGTAGTGTTTTTGGAAGCAGTGGGTTTTCAGGATTCTGTCGCTGCGTGATGCCATCATGGGCTGGTGTTTGTTAGCATCCTCTTTTATGCGTGTATGTTTGATTCTGGAATCCTTACTTAGGGTGCCGGATACTTTGAGCCTGAAAGTCGCTAGGGTCACCCCTTCTCTTACGACAAGATGTAGAGGTGTAAACACCAATATCACAGAGCAACTGTGGGCGGGTGATATTCATATACTGCCGGTGATTGGGAACTAAATATGCATGTCATTGCGTAAAAAAATATATTCATCAATGTCAATAGCTAACAAAAAAAAAAAAATGAATTGGAGCAATTCCATCCCAAGCCGTTTTGTTCTCAATATAGTCTTTAACAGTATTAGGTTTTATAAGTGATTTGAATTTACTAGCGCTGACATTTTGAATGTGACTTGGAAGTTTATTATAAAATCGTATACATTGACATCTAAACGAGCCACCTATTTTTAAGATTATGCTCAGCCGTCAAATATGGAATACGGTTTCGAGAAAAACAGTCCAATGCATATCTTTGTTGACCATAACGTCTGTGAGAACTATCACTGTATTGAAAATAGGAAAATAGAAGTGAACGGGGTTCCAAAAGCACAAAGATTTGATAAAAAAATACATACAAAAGACAAAATGAATATCCAAGATGGCGCCGACGACAATTTTCGATTTTGTCGTCATGGGTGTCATTTTCATGGTTTTTGGGGTCGCTGATAACTAAACTTATAGTCCAGTCAAATAAGGGTTTCACCTCAGAATGAGAGATAAAAAGCTGTAAACTCGTATCCACCTTCATTTTGGTGTTCTAAAAGTTGTCTCAAAAGTCTCATAGAATCTCGTGTCTGCGTCGTAAGTTATTCAAGGTCAAACGTCACAAAAATCAGTTTTTCGCGATTATCTCGGTTTCTATAGCTCCAATGATGTTAACTTGTGTGATAAAAATTGCATAACATAAAATTTTCAACAAATTGTGCGTTGAAAAATTTTTCATACGCCCAACCGTTTTTGAGATAGAGGGCTGAGAGCCCGTAACGCTCAGCCATAGTCACTGTAATGTAAGGTCAACCGTGAATCTCAGTGAATAATACCTTGTATAAAGTTATTAAATCATTGAAATATCATTAACATTAAATATTTTGTGTTGCTGACATGAAGCAATCGTTGAAGGAGCGCTTCTTTGGCCGCCTGAAAAAAGTATTCAATAATCTTCTCTCTTATCAGGGGGCAATAAGGTACGTGCCTTCAACGGTTGGGTCTTGCCGGTTTTGATGTACTCTTTCGGCATACTCAAATGGACTCAAACAGAACTAGACGCCTTGGATAGGAGGGTCTGTACATTGTGACGGCATATCGAATGCATCACCCGCGTTCTTCTGTTATGAGACTGTATATCCTGTATATGGAGGTGTGGAGGTCGAGGCTTTTTAAACGCTAAGACTCTCCACAATCGCGAGATATGCATTCTCAGGGAATATTTCCTTGAAATCGACGTGGGGATGCATCGAGATGTGGTCGCGGTGGACAAGGGCCTCACCCCGCTCTCCTTGGCTAAAGAGAACTGGCGCAATCCTGTAGTGCTTGACACTAACGACCGCATGGAGGTATGGCAGAGTAAGGAGCTTCACGGATGCTTTTTCCGGGCCCTGCCTGGGCCCGATGTAGACCTATCAGCGACCGTAGCCTGGCTACGTTCCGGGGAACTCTTCGGAGAAACCGAAGGTTTGGTCTGTGCAATTATGGATGAAGTTATGATGACGAATAACTACCGAAGATTTTTTGTGAAGGACGGTACGGTTGACATATGTCGGGCATGCAACCGTCCAGGCGAATCAATCCGTCACACTATCTCCGGGTGTTCTCGTCTGGCTAACGGAGAGTACTTGCATAGACACAACCTTGTAGCCAGGATTATCCATCAGCAACTTGCTCTAAAATACAACCTTGCGGGATCGAAAGTGCCGTACTATAAGTATGTGCCCGACCCAGTTCTCAAAAATGGCAGTATCACGTTGTACTGGGATCGATCCATCATCACTGACAGGACTGTTCTAGCCAATAAGCCTGATATAGTGGTGGTGGATCGATCAGAGCGGCGCGCAATGATTGTTGATATAACGGTCCCGCATGATGAGAACCTCGTGAAAGCCGAGGAAGATAAGCAAATCAAGTATCTTGACTTGGCTCGCGAGGTTGTCGACATGTGGGATGTAGACTCAGCAATACATGTGCCGATAGTTGTAACAGCCCATGACTTAATTGCCAAGAGCCTCGACCAATGCCTGAGGAGGCTCTCGTTAGGCAGCTGGATCAAGGGCTTGATTCAGAAAGCGGTACTCTTGGACACGGCTCGTATTGTTACGAGGTTCCTCTCTCTGGAGCCCTGACCGCCGGTAGCTTGGATCCTGTTCCCGAAACCGGTGGGCTACAATTTTTTTATATTTTAAAATGTTTTTTTGTAAGGAATATTTAAAAATATAATTGATTTGTATATAAATAAATAAAGGAAATAATATTTTGTATTATTTATTAGTTAATACATTATATTTAATAACATATATCTAATTCATTTAATAATACTTAGGTACGTACTTTGTGTAATTAAAAACTCATTAGGTGAAATACTTATTGTATACCCAATTTTATATGAATTTATTTAAAGTAGATTTTAACGAAACGAGTAAATACAAAAGTGAAAAAAGTGGTTCCAAAAGTCTGACGACCAGTCTTACCAGGGGGTATCGTATTACCTAGTACTAACTGGGTTGTGGAGGTCAGATAGGCAGTCGCTCCATATAAAACACGGGTATTCAGCCGCATCCGGTTAGACTGAAAGCCGACCCTAACATAGTTGGGAAAAGGCTAGGCAAATGATGATGATGATGATGATGAGTAAACACATTATAATTTTATCTTTATTCAGTATCATATATTTCTTAATAAGTTCTTTATGAGTTTTTAATTACAAAAAGTATGTAAGTATTATTAAATGAATATATTAGATATATGCAAAATGTATAAACGTAAATGTATTAACTAATAAATAATACAAAATATTTATTGTTCTTGCTATTTCAATGATTTAAAAGGTATTAAGGTATATTGAGATTCACGGTTGACCTTGCATTACAGTGACTATGGCTTTGCGCTGCGGGATCTCTGCCCTCAATCTCAAAAACGGTTGGGCGTATGAAAAAATTTTAATGCACAATTTGTTACAAATTTTATGCTCTACAATTTTCATCACGCAAGTTAACATCATTGGAGCTAAATAGAAACCGAGATAATCGCGAAAAACTGATTTTTGTGACGTTTGACCTTGAATAACTTACGACGCAGACACGAGATTTTATGAGACTTTTGAAAAAACTTTAGGACACGCAAAATGAAGGTGTGTACAAGTTTACAGCTTATTATCTCTCATTCCGAGATTTACCCCTTTTTTTGGCTTATTTGACTGGACTATTAGGTCAAAATGAAAATCCAAGATGACGCCGACGAAAATTTTCGATTTTTTCGTCATGGGTGTCATTTACATGGTTTTAGGGTCGCTGATAACGAAAATGAGGTCAAAATGAAAATCCAAGATGTCACCGACGAAAATTTTCGGCGACCCTAAAACCATGTAAATGACACCCATGACGAAAAAAATCGAAAATTTTCGTCGGTGACATCTTGGATTTTCATTTTGACCTCATTTTCGTTATCAGCGACCCCGAAAACCATGAAAAAGACACCCATGACGAAAAAAGTGAAAATTTTCGTTCGCGTCATCTTGGATTTTCATTTTGACCTCATTTTCAATATCAGGGACCCGAAAACCATGAAAATGACACCCATGACGAAAAAACCAAAAATTTCGTCGGCGACATCTTGGATTTTCATTTTGACCTTATTTTCGTTATTGGCGACCCCGAAAACCATGAAAATGACACCGATGACGGAAAAAACAAAATTTTCGTCGGCGACATCTTGGATTTTCATTTGACCTCATTTTCGTTATCAGCGACCCCGAAAACCATGACAATGACACCCATGACGGAAAAAACGAAAATTTCGTCGGCGACATCTTGGATTTTCATTTTGACCTCATTTTCAATATCAGGGACCCGAAAACCATAAAAATGACACCCATGACGAAAAAACCCAAAAATTTCGTCGGCGCTATCTTGGATTTTCATTTTGACCTTATTTTCGTTATTAGCGACCCCGAAAACCATCAAAATGACACCCATGACGGAAAAAACGAAATTTTCGTCGGCGCCATCTTGGATTTTCATTTGACCTCATTTTCGTTATCAGCGACCTAGAAATCCATGAAAATGACACCCATGACGGAAAAAACGAAATTTTCGTCGGCGACATCTTGGATTTTCATTTTGACCTTATTTTCGTTATTAGCGACCTCGAAAACCATGAAAATGACACCCATGACGGAAAAAACGAAATTTTCGTCGGCGCCATCTTGGATTTTCATTTTGACCTCATTTTCGTTATCAGCGACCCCGAAATCCATGAAAATGACACCCATGACGGAAAAAACGAAAATTTTCGTCGGCGCCATCTTGGATTTTTATTTTGACCTCAGTTTCGTTACCAGCGACCCCAAAAACCACGAAAATGACACTCATGAAGAAAAAATCGAAAATTTTCGTCAGCACCATTTTGGATTTTCATTTCGACCAAATATTAGTTATCAGCAACCCCAAAAACCACGAAAATGAGACCCGTGTCAACAAAACCGAAAAAAAAGTAATGCATAAATTGCAGAGGAAGTAAAATAAAAAAAAATTAAAGTGATTTTATCTCAAATATGTAAAAAGTCAACAAAATAAAAAAACTAGTTGGTACCAAATACGATATCGACCATTACTCATTCTATCTCGTTCTCCCCTACATTTTTTCTTTTTCTGCCCCTGTCGTAACTCGATAATCTTCGGCTTACCGGGCTCCCTAGAAAATTTTTTTATAACTCCTTACAAAACAAAATTATTGGAATAAATGTTTTGATTTTAGTAGGCCAGTTACAGGCAGTTTTGAATTATTGTCGAAAAAAAGATAATTATATGAAGCCACAGTCCCATTCAAAATCGTCAGTCGTGAAAACATCGTTTTTTTTAACTTGCTTTTTCCCGAGACTTCGCTTGCATTATGGTCTAAAACTATCCCACGGGAACGTCCTGTAATTAGTCTTTGACACCCGGGTTAACCCCGGTTGTCAAAGACTATTTACAGGACATTATAATGATACTCATCAAAGATTGCCGCCATAATAAACCAATGGCAAATGGTCATACATTATACCTAAATCTTCTATCTACTCTTCTACTTATAATAAATCTGTAGAGAGGTCAATTCTGTACATGAAATATATTTCCAAAATAACTATCAGGGGGTGATTAGGGATCGATACTGATGCCAAAAATGCAATCAGTAAAATTTTTGTCTGTCTGTCTGTCTGTCTGTCTGTCTGTGTGTATAACCGTTATAGAAACAAAAACTACTCGACGGATTTTAACGAAACTTGGTACAATTATTTTTCATACTCCTGAGTTGGTTATAGTATACTTTTCATCACGCTACAATCAATAGGAGCAGAGCAGTGAAGGGAAATGTTGGGAAAACGGGAGAAGTTACTCCATTTTTTAAGCTTCCGTCGCGTGTGCAACCTTAATGGTTAAAGCTACATAGAAATCATGTAAACGGAAATGTTTTCCTTAAAATTATATAAAAAATATCCCACAACGGCATATGTCATCTTTTATGGTTGACTCGCAATATCACGTGTAACTCCCGATAGCTTAGCAGTTCGAAGCTTTCTGATTATATTTGCCTACTCTTACGTTTATAACACTCTCAGTCATCCCTAATTAAAATAGTTAACATAATTAACTATTCCATAAAAAAGAATCATGGAAATCTGCATAGAAACACCAAAGTTAAAAAAAAAACACGCAAAAATGAAATACGCTAATAATAAGCCATCGCGCGTGAATACTGAATCATGCTGTAAGGATTATTTTTGTATAAGGTCCGAGAATCGGTCGCCGCGCTCGACGCGTCTCGCGGCCAAAGGTATAAAAAGGCGGGTCGCGGGACTTATAGAATTACCGTGACCCTGGATCATAAAGGGCTATTGAAGGACACCGTGGATTTTAGTCAGTACAAGTCTGACAGTTCCTCCCACTCTGCCCTGGGTGGGAGGACTCATTTGATGATTTTACCACGATAAAAAAAAAAAAAAAAAAAAAGGTATAAAAAGGCGAGGCGTCTGAGCGCGAGCTTCATACAATTTTTGCCTGTTGATGCGAATAGACGTTCAGAGCGTTCGACCTTATTGACAGACAATACTTAATTGATATTAACAAACCGTGCTTAGCAGCGCGATTTTTAGTCTTTGATAATTTATTTTTAGATTCCTTTTGTTGTCTATCTATCTATATACACGGTTACTTTTAGGTCGTTCTGGAACCGAAAGCCACAAACTCGATCATCGAACTCGAAACGATTGGGACTATTTTTTTCAAAAAGTAACAAAAAAAAAATCACGAAAAATTAAATTTATTGTTTTTTTTGTTAAATGATGAGAACTCGAAGTAACGCTTCCTTGCGGTAAATGCATAAGTGTGCGTACGTAACGTATCGATGATCGGCAAGACATGCAAACGGTACCCATTGAAAAATCCATTCATCGATCAGACAGAATGATCCGTAAGGCACGCCCCCACCCCACGCTTACACAGTCTAGCCGACGCGACCGCCCGCCCTTTCTTCCTAGTATTGTCGCGCGTTTCGCTGTATTAGGTCACTCACGCAGAACCTAATCACGTGTCTAATGAGTCGGCAGTATGTCTACTCCAATGTGGAGTATTGGGCAATGGTGGATTTTTATGGGATGGCGCACCATAACTTGGAAGAGGCTAGACGCTTGTATGCTCAGCCGGAAAACCTGAACTCACTGCGCGCACGTGGAATCACCGACCCTCAAGTTCCCTTCACCTCTAGCGCCTGCTATTTACGAAGGTGACGGGCCAAGGAGAATCGCCCTATGTCAGTGGTTAATAGAAACTGCCACTGCCAACATACTGTGGACGGATGAATCCTGAATCCTGTTCACACCTGATACCGGAGTTGCTAGAGGATGAGCCTCTGGCATATTTACGCGGTATGTAGGTACTATCAGCATGATGGATGCCCTGCTCATTATGCGAATTTAGTGCGTGCGTATCTAAACCGTGAGTTTGGTGAACAGTGGATAGGTCGTGGTGGCCCTGTGGCTTGGCCCGCAAGAAGCCCTGACTTAACCCTACTGGATTTTTATTTGTGGTCTGTGATAAAAAGATTAGTTTATTTCGAGGAGCATACTACTCGAGATGAGTTAAGAAGTGCGATTGTGGACGCGTTTAATATTGTGAAAAGTGACAGAGACACATTAGCAAGACAATCTCATTAAACGTGCCCGTTTGTGTATCGAGCGAAATGGACTCCATTTTGAGCAGTTGCTTCGATACAGGGAAGTAGGTATAAATTGTGAAAAATCTAATATCCTTAGTTAGTTATACCTACGTTGATTATGTTTGTAAATAGCTCAAATTTTTAAGTACCTACGCCTGCGCCTGCATTTATTTTTCTTGAGATTAAAAGTGTACAAGTAAGTAAGTAGGTAGGTATTTAGATACGTAAAATGTATAACTGACGCGACGGTCCTAAGCCCGTAGAAAGTATGACGGAAAAAATTGAGTTATTGAACTCATCATCATCATCATTTCAGCCAAAAGACGTCCACTGCTGGACATAGGCCTCCCCCAAGTGTCACCACATTGACCGGTCCCGTGCGACTCGCATCCAGCGGATCCCTGCAACCTTCACCAGGTCATCGGTCTACCTAGTGGGATGCCTTCCAACGCAACGCCTTCCGGTTATTGAACTGTTATGTAGATAAACGAAATTTAAATCAAGCAATAGTTCGGCGCCGCGTTCTTTAAGATAGGTACATCAACATAAATAAAAATACAAACGCGATAGATAAATAGGTATACAAATAATAACACGAAGAGCGAATTTAGACTTTATTTCTTAATCGTAAACGGTGAAATTTAGAAATTTTATCAAACTAGGTAAATCGCAGTTTACTAAAAATTATTCTGAGAAACCTCGTCTCGTGTTCGACTGGACTTTACAAGGATGCACAACCGAATTTCACGGTTAACGTCATAAAAATAAGGTCTTTTTCTGTTCAAATTGCCTGCCTTTGTAAAAGCCGCCACAAGCATTGTGCCGCAAGAAAATTGTTTTAAGCTGTATTAATATTTTTTTATTTCATGGTAGATAGGTAATTGGGTATGTTTGTTAAGTACCTATTAGCTCGATTGATTAACACTCGATTCAATGCCTTAAAAACAACTCCCAAGCGTACTCGTCGTTGTGTAGTTGAATAAGTACGAGCATTAGAGATTTCGTGATGCGAGACTGGTGAATTAATTGTCAATTAATTTCTCTCGTTTACGAGGAGACGAGAGATGATGGAGGTAAATGAACTTACACCAACCTTAATCGTACCTGAAATGAAATACCTACTTGCAGGTACTTTTTCATCTGGTTATTCGTCCGACGTCCATTGACCCACCGCGAGCGCACTACACAGCTGTGTCGCTCTACGTCATCGACGAGCGCATCGCGTACTATCTTGCGTTTATGAATGAAATAGTGAAAGCGCTACTAAGATTTAACTCGAATGACAGAATAAAAGTGATAAATTTCTAACTTCTTTATCTGATGTCTTAAAAAAACAATAACAATGCCAATAGTAATTATTACTCGACTGGAGTTACTGTGTTTCGGCTCCAGAACGATGTAAAAGTATTCGTGTATATAAAATAGTAAACTGACTGACTGACTGGGTGATATATCAACACACAGCCCAAACCGCTGGTCCTAGAAACATGAAACTTGGAGGGTGTGTTCTTTCTGAAGAGAAGGTTTCCACTAAGAAAGGACTTTTGGGAATTCTACCCCTAAAGGGGTAAACTAGGGGATGGAAGTTTGTATGAAAGTCTGTCAGTTTTGAAGTTAGGATCTTCAAATTTTGTGTTTAGGCTGACAATTGAAAATTAATTTATACGTATCTCGGCGTTTTTGATAATTCTACCCCCGAAGGGTTAAAAAGGGAGATGAAGGTACTATGTTTGTTCGGGTGGAATGCACACAAACTCAAATTTGTACAACCGATTTAGCTGAAATTTTGCACACACCTTTGGTTCTGGTGACATTTTTATGACAGACATTCCTTAATCCAGCATCCAGGATCGTCTCCCCAAGAGGGAACTCTTCAACGGTTAGTAGCACGGTCACGAAACTTTGTTTACGCGTTTAAGTTTGATAGATAAAGATGATTTTTAACCGACTTCCAAAAGGAGGAGTATTTTTTTTTTGTGTGTTTGTGCAACGATTTCTTCGCCAATAGTGAACCGATTTTGATGATTCTTTTTTTGTTTGGACAAATATAATTCCGCGGTGGTCCTGTTTAAATTTGGTGAAGATTTGATGCTGATCTTCGGAGATATCAATGGAACTCTTCAATAATAGACAGCAAATCTGTCGTGATTGCTGCAATCGCTTGGATTTTAAACACCATAACATAACATCACGCCTGTATGCTTTGAGGGGGTACGCAGATGTGTACCAGTGCACCCACATTTTGATAATTAGGTATGCTAAGTTCCATTTTATTGGGGACTAGCTGTGCTCACGTGAGCGCGTATTCTTTTGGCATTATTAGGGAACATTACATGGGAACGTGAAGTCGTAGTATATTCATAATATCCTCTACAAAATAATCCATTTTAATATTATAAATGCGAAAGTAACTCTGTTTGTTTGTTACGTTTTCATGACTAAACAGCTGATTGGATCGTAATGAAAGACAAGGAGATAGATTATATTCTGAGGAATGATATAGGTTATCGTATTTTTCTCACACATATTCATAAAAATTTCCACGCGAACGAAGTCGCGGGCAAAAGCTAGTAACTAATAACGTAGATTATAATTAACAAATCCTATGTAAAGGAACTCTTTTAAAACTTCCTACATAATTTAGCAATGTAGTATGTATTTATTTGTAATATTTATGTTTAATCGGATTAAATATGAACATCAACTGATAGTTCAGAGAATTGATTGAAACAACTAGATATATTGAAATTGCAAGAAAAGACCTAGGAAACATTATAAAATAATATTTAATAACTAGCTGTGCCCGCGGCTTCGCTCACGTGAGCGCGTATTCTTCTGGCATTATTAGGGAACATTACATGGGAACGTGAAGTAGTAGTACATTGATAATATCCTATACAAAATAATCCATTTTAATATTATAAATGCGAAAGTAACTCTGTTTGTTTGTTACGTTTTCATGACTAAACAGCTGATTGGATCGTAATGAAAGCCAAGGAGATAGATTATATCCTGAGGAATGATATAGGTTATCGTTTTTTTCTCACACATACACATCAAAATTTCCACGCGAACGAAGTAGCGGGCAACAGCTAGTCCCCAATAAAAATATATTTTTTGCAAAAAATAAAACCGATTTCAAAGACACAGAAAGGTGAAAAATAACTTTAGCTTCTGAAGTCGGTGACTTTTGTTCGTTTGATTTACTTCTTTTGTCACCGACTTCAAAGATTTTTTTATTTTTCTATTTTTAGTTGTAATATCCCATACAAATGTTTGCTATACATTTATTTTACATTGTCAACAATACATTTCATGGTAATAGGCTTTTCACTAATAAAATGGAAGTTAACATACCTAACTGTCGCAATCTGGGGGCACTGTACGCATCTGCGTACCCCTCAGAGCATAGAGCCGTTATGTTATGTTATGATATTGTGTAAACCACAAACATCCAAGCGATTGCAGCAATCACGACAGATTTGCTGTCTACTATTGAAGAGTTCATTGTATAACTCCGAAGATCATCTTCACCAAATTTTAACGGGACCACCGCGAAATAATATTCTTCCAAATTAAAAAAGCAATCATTGAAATAGGTTCACAATAGTATAATAGAGTATATGAAAAACATTGAATATGTGCCTATAAAATTTGAGGGTTGCCCTCGATTTCCCTGGGATTCCATCATCAGATTCTGATTTGGTGACAATGGGACTACTTCAGGAGTATAGGCTTTCGAATAAAAATTGATGACATTAAAGAAGAAAAAGAATTATGACAATTGGCGGAGAAATCAATGAACATAGGTACATAATATTCTTCCAAACAAAAAAAGAATCATCAAAATCGGTTCACAGTTGGCGAAGATATCGCTGAACATACATACAAAAAAAAAAATATATTGTCGACTTGATAACCTCCTCTTGCTGATGATTCTGTGATGTTTATTCTTTACACAACATCTTAACATAACATCACGCCTGTATACTCTGAGGGGGTACGCAGTTCTATATCACCAAGTCCATGATCAGATCATGACAATATTTCTATGGGACCAACTACGGAGTATACTCTTTCAAAAAAAAAAAAGAATTTTCCAAATCGGTTTAGGCGTCTTCGAGTAATCGGTGAACATACATAAAAAAAGGTTGCTACGAATAATTGAGAACCTCTCCTCCTTATTTGAAGTCGCTTAAAAATCATCGAAATCGATTCACAATTGTCGAAGATATCGATAATACAAAATTTGGAGAGTCCGCTCGATTTTTCTAGGATCCCATCATAAGACCATGGGACCACATGGAAAGTATACTGTTCCAAGCAATGCCCATAAATTTTTGAGGGTTGCCCTTAATTTTCCTGGAATTCCATAATCTAATTGTGACTGAACATGAGATGATGATTACCAGGCACAAATATCTGAATTGCGTGAGAGAGTATATGAAAAACATTGTATGAGCCTATAAGAGGGTTGCCCTCGATTTGCCTGGGATTCCATCATCAGATCCTGATTTGGAGACAATGGGACTACCTGAGGAGTATAGGCTTTCGAATAAAAATTGATGACATTAAAAAATTGGGTGCTAATTGAACAGGCATTTTAATGGCATTATTCGCCTCCAAAAATTTAAGTTGACTTCTAAATTACTAAGTCAGCCACAATTAACGAGCATCTAAATAATACTATCCTAGCCACTAGTTATAGTCTATGTAAACCACTCTAAATACAACTCAGCATGATGGTTATTTTTTAGCATCTAAATTTGTAACATGCATTCTAACAGTAAACTTCTAAAATACTATTAAATGACATCAAAAAATATATTTATTTAGCTTCTAATTTTTTAACTCAGTACGTTTAAAATGTAACTCATCCCATATTAATTGATCCTTAAAATTTTGCTAAAAATGTCATCAAATAGTATATTGGCCGGTTCACTAATGTTTTACCTAAACTCCTTTCAAAAATTTTTAGTTTACAACCAACGTTTCATACACTATTTATTTCACAAACAACGTATTCATGCATTCATAACATGCATTCCTTTGGCAAACGCTTCGCTTTACAAATGTTGATATTTAATCATTTATAAATTTTTCGTTTAGTACATATTTTGATTCTTTTGGCAAAATCACGTTTCACCTAAATACCACTTTATAATAAATATTCTAAACCAGTCACAAAGTATTAAGCTATTTTTTTGGGTAGTCTCGTAAGTTTTTAGTGCAGAAATTCACCTAAAGTCCAAGGTAAATAATATCAATATTTTGTAATAGGCGTAGTTGATGTAGCCCCGCTGCGCGGGGCTCCTATTTCTGTTTGCAGGGTTTAAAGTAACCTAACCTAACCTAAAGTCGGGGTGCCCCAAGTCCTGAACTCGCTTCGCTCGCTCTTGATTCCTAAGTATTTGTTGTTCCGTTAATTAAAATTACCGTTGTGCCTAATTAATGAGTTGAATTTTATGAGTTCTGTCGTTTCGCGTACTCGCGCCAAATCATGCAGTGGCTATTTTCACGATAAAAGAATATGATGTATTATTTTACATGCTAACTTATAATAAATGATGCTTTCTGTGGAAGCTTGAATTATATTTTTTGAGGACATTGTGTTGAAGCTGTAAAATTCGACGGCACGGTTGGCGCAGTGGCTGAGCGATTGACTGCTGCGCTTCGTGTCGCGGGTTCGATTCCCGCACGGAACAAATATTTGTATGGCCTACAGGTAGTTGTTCCGGGTCTGGCTGTTTGTGTATGTGAATTTAAATGTCTGTAAACGCACCCACGATACAGGAGAAATTCCTAGTGTGGGGCAACGTTTTTTAAAAAAAAAAAAAAAGTAAAATGGTGACGAGATGTAAAATCCGTGGCCGAGTTAGTAAATTAGGTGGCAATGTATAAATAAGAAGGACAAGTCACAATAATTGATGATCTTTACTTGACGCTTTCTATAGAATATTTAGATGGCGTTGTAAAAAAGACGAATTAGTTTATTAGAGGCTATGTCATTTTCCCGTTGCTTAGTTATAAAATTAGAAGTTTAATCACGTGGCCAATAAATAATTTTGTGGCGAGACTTGTAATTTCCCTAAAAACTTTGGAAATTGGCGGAGAAATTAGTGAACATAAAAAAAAATATATACAGTTGAACATAAAAACTCCTCCTTTTTTGAAATCGGTGAAAAATGTCAAAGGAGTTTTGTTGAAACATAAGTCAACCGTTAAGGGGCCGTGCACATAATCAACCCGTTTTGAACAATTTTGATCACTACTTGTGGGAAACACAAGAAGAATTTGAACTTTCTTTTTTGTTATTATTAGAGTCGAGTTCTTATCGTTGCAGATAAAACGAAAGAATTTTTAAAATAATGCATGTATTAATGGCAATCATTCATATTCAAAACCACTTTTCCGCAAAAGTAACGACGACCATGATAGTTTAAAATCTAATATTGGCATTGTTTAATTATTAGAGTAATTAATTGTGAAGTATTCTAGTATTGTTTGTAAATTTAATGAACTTACTTTGTAATACATTACTGTACTGGGTGTGTGGGACTTCCGCCCGGGCAGAGAGAACACGCGTAGGTACAACGAGAAATCGAGTTAGTTAGCTCGCGATCAGAAAACAATTGAAGTATGTAATTGAAAGTGGTTTTTGAAGTGAACAATATTAAGTTGTGTAAATGAGAACTGTAACACGAATTAAAAGAGTGTGTAAGGAGTTTCTTAACCCGTTTTTCTCCTTATGAACAATCATGTTTGCGAACGGGTGGCTCAACTTGTAAATGGTTTAATAGAAATAAACGTTTGAAGTTCGAGTCAAGTATTGTGTGTGATTTAAACTACCCAACTAAAAGAATCATGTCACGCGAAGACAATATGACGGAATGGCGGATGGCGTTGATATTTGGGATTAGTGTTCCTCCTAATCCATTCTCTGTCATAACATCAGAAGAGGTGATAGCTCTTGCGCGCTGCTCATACATGCCGGACATCCGAAGACTTACATGGAACTGCGAAACCTACTTGCATGGTCATGGCCGAGGGCGTGCCATATGAATTGATATATGGAATCGTAAACATGATGCTTTCTAAGAGTGAGCGACTTAGCTGCCCCAGCCAATATACGGTGTTAAGTGGCAATGGACAGGAAGATACTGAAGACTGTGATAGTCAAAGAGTTGGCTGCGTTTTCATCCAAGTGGCTGACAGTCGCCAACATGATAATATTATGGCTTAGTGCAACTTGAACACACATGACCCAAGTCGGACCCTAAGAACATATTATGAAAATGCAATTTACATCTCTAAACAAACAATGAAGTTGTATGTGACGGGCAACTTCATAGTGCACTCAAAATGACTAACATAAACAGCACAGAATGTCCGAACAGCAGAATAAACAAAGATTGGACACCAGGAAAGCATAACAATAAATAAACCTGCTGATGGATACCCACATCAATCCCGGGAAGTATTTTGTTTTTATAAATTTTAGTATTTTGTTACTGTAGATTTTTACAGATAGCAATATTTTAACTTGTCACATCACACACTGGCTAGGTTAATGCCACCTTTAATTTGACACCTGTGGATGTGAAATAATAGGTAACACAACAGCTTTAATAACTCCATTTAATTCATTCACTAAGAGCTCAATGTAATTATTGAGATATATCCAGTAATGATGTGTTAGAAACTGAACTCGGGAATCAGATTTAACTTTTTAATTACTTGCATTAACAAATTAATTAACTAAGTAGTATCAACAAATTTTAAATCTTTTATTTGACTTTTCATTCGCAGTGACTACAAACATTCAATAGAGAATATTAATTATTATTTGAACTTAGTCACATTTGACATTCACACTGTAGGTTTATGTCTCACAATCAGATATTGTTTGCATTAAGTGCAACATTTAGGGCGTTTCAATGAATTATGCAAACTTGAAAACATTTGTATTGGCCAACATGTTGCAAGACCAATACAAAAACACTTTGTTATGAAACTGATTTGTAAAACAAGTCAAATAATGAAATGTCAAACATGTTTTAGTTCAACAAGTTGTGACAACGAAATCTTAGTGCGATAAATCAACAGAAAGCAAACCTTTCAACATGTTAAAACTTGAATGTTTTGTCGGTGTAATTACACAACCAATAGTTTTTAAAGTATTTCTGATCAGTTTTACTTTCCCATCTTAGTTTAATTAACTTAATCTAAGTAAATAATTATTTCAGTATGGAAAAGAACCAAACCCAAAACACGGCTGATAACGGCAAAGGAAGGGAGGAGAGGGATGCGGGGTCGGAGTCCGGCGCCGCATCCAGCGATGTGAGCGCGGGAGGCTCAGAGAGCTTCCGGCGCGGGAGGCCCGGGGCTGCTGCGGGGAACGGGGAGTTCCTACGCAAGCGGTCCAGGCCGGTGGGCGATCAAGAGTCGTCGTCGGAGGGGGAGCTGGCCTCGGCTCGCAAGATCCCCACCAGCAAGCGTGGCGGAATCCGCGGCAAGGGGAGAGGCCTCTCTGCCACCGAGAGGTCGGCGCGGCTTGCCGAGGAGGGGCGCCACCCGGGGGTGGCTGCCGGTCACGGGGTGGTCCGTTTGGGCTCCTCTGGTGATGAGGCGGGCGCAGACGGCGGCTCCGATGCAGAGCGTAAGGCTGGGCTGGCGAAGGAGGTGGAGGCGGCGCTGAGGGCTGTCTCCACCAAACAAAAGGCCTCCATCAGGCAAAGGGCTATACCCGCAGCGGTCGCCTCCATCATGGCGGCAGCGGAGGCCAGATATGTGGGGCCCCCGCCAGACGACGTGGCCAAACTGCGGGCGGTGGTCACTCGACTGACGGCCGCCACGGAGCTTCTTCAAGAGAAGAACAGGAAGCTCCGAGCAGATCTAGCCGGTCTGCGCGAGTCCGGCTCTCGCGAGGCGCCCCAAAATGGGGGCCAGCAGCGACCAAGCCAGCCCGTGCCGGTGGAGAACCAGATCCTGAACCTGGTTCGGCAGGAGCTGGCTGCCTGCCAGGCGCGGTTCTCCGTCCTGGAGGGCATTGTCCTGCGCCCCCCCTTGGCGGAAAACAAGGCGCCCCCGGGCCCGAGGGCGGCCACGTATGCGGCTGCTGCGGCCTCCGCACCGGGGCCGTCCAGCCATCCCTCCGGCAGGGTTACGTCAGCCCCCCCAAAGCCGGCTTCGGCGAAACCGGCTCCGCTTAGGAAGGCGGCGGCACTAAAGCAGGGCAAGGCGGCGGCCCAAAAGAATGGAAAGGCGGCGAATGTGCCAGCGCCAGCCGCGAGACGGCCGCCACCGCCACCCCCCCCGCCCGCAGAGCCTTCCGTGGCCGAGACCGAGTGGCAGGTGGCCGGAGAGAGGGCGAGGGAGCAAAGGGCGGCCAAAAAGGCCAGGAAGCGGGATCGGAAGCGCCGGCAAAAGGAGCGTGGCGTCGCGGCTAAGCTCAGCGCCCCAAAGACCGCGGCTGTAGTGATCACACTTCAGCCGGACGCGGTCAAGAGGGGCGTGTCGTACCGCGACGTGCTCGCGAAGGCGCGGGAGGCGGTAGACCTCACGGAGCTCGGCATCGCCGGGGGCCTCCGTTACCGGGTCACTGCAACGGGGGCTCGGATGCTGGAGGTCCCCGGCGCGGCCAGTGGCCCTACCGCTGACGCTCTAGCCGAACGGCTCAGACATGCTTAAACGCGGAGGAGGCCCGAGTCTCCAGACCCACCAAGCGCGCAGACGTGCACATACTGGGTCTGGATGACTCCGTGACGGTCGAGGACGTGGTGGCCGCCGTTGCCAGGACTGGGGGGTGCCCTCCCGACCAGGTGGGGGCGGGCACTCTGCGTCCTGACTTCGCGGGGCTGCAGACCATCACGGTCGGCTGCCCCGTGTCGGCGGCCAAAAAGATACAGGAGGGCCGAAGGCTCCTAGTTGGGTGGGTGTCTGCGCTGGTGAAAGTCCTGGAGCCCAGACCCCTGAGGTGCTTCCGCTGCCAAGTGGGCAACCACGCGGCATGCAATTGCACCTCGGAGGTGGACCGCAGCGATAGGTGCTTGCGCTGCGGTCAGACCGGTCACAAGGCCGGCTCGTGCACTGCCCCGCCGACGCACTGCTTCGCATGTGCAGCGGCTGGAAAGCCGGCCGATCACCGGGCCGGGGGCAGGTCCTGCGCCCCACCCGCCAAAAACAGGCGCAGAGGTAGGCCCTCTGCCACCACCGTCACCACCACTCTCGCCGCCGCCGCCGCCACTGCCGCCGCCGCCGCCGCCGTGGCTGTACCCCCGCGAGGGGCCCTGGAGGAGGCTGCAATGGACTCCGATTAATGGCCCCATTGCGCTTCCTCCAGGCGAATATCAACCACTGCGCCGCTGCTCAGGATCTCTTGCTCCAGAGCGTGGCGCAGTGGTTGATCAACGTCGCCCTGGTCGCTGAGCCGTACTTTGTCATGCCCAGAAATGACTGGGTGGCGGACCTGGACGGTTCGGTGACCCTCATCTCGTCGGCCACCGCCGGTACCCCGCCCCTCGATCTCGTCAAGACAGGGCGCGGGATCGTCGCGGCACAGTTCGGGGAGATTGCCGTGGTAGGCGTTTATTTCTCCCCGAGCCGAACTCTCGCCGAGTTCCAGGACTCCTTATCGGAGCTGGGAGACGTCGTCGTCGATTTCGGTTCCCTCCCCGTGCTCGTCCTCGGGGACTTCAACGCCAAGAATGTGGCTTGGGGTTCCCGGTACACGGACCATGAGGGGCAGGATGCTCGAAAACTGGGCCCTGGCGCAGAGCCTGGTAATCGAGAACCGGGGTTCCGTCCCCACGTGCGTGCGGTGGAATGGCGAGTCGGTGGTGGACGTTACGTTCGCCACCTCTGGCCTGTCGCCGCGCGTCACTGACTGGCGCGTTGTGGAGGAGGTGGAGATCTATTCCGATCACCGGTATATCCGGTTCGACGTCTCCGCCCAGACCCCAGACGCGCCGGTCCGACAGAACCCAAGTGGTCCGCGATGGGCGCTGAAGCAGCTGGACCGGGAGCTATTCCTGGAAGCTTCGATTGTGCAGGCCTGGGTGTCACCACCGGACAGGCCTGCCGACATCAACGACGAGGCGGAGTGGTTCCGGGAGGCCATGTCGGAGATCTGTGACGTGGCCATGCCCCGGGTCCGGCAAGGACGCGCCCGGCGTCAGCTGTACTGGTGGTCGCGCGAGCTAGCAGCGCTGTGCGAGGCGTGCGTTGCCGCGCGACGCCGGTACTCCAGGTTCCGCAGGCGCCGCACCCGACCTCCGGATGCGGTGACTGTAGAGGCGGAGCTGTACGAGGGCTACAGGGCAGCGAAGACCGTCCTCCGCGACGAGATCTGGCGGGCCAAGGAACTGGCCCGCAAGGAGATGCTGGGGACTCTGGACGGGGACCCATGGGGCCGTCCCTACAAGTGGGTGCGAGAAAAGCTCCGGCCCTGGGCTCTCCCGTTGACGCAGAATCTCCGGCCTCAGTTCGTGGAGGACGTGGTGAGCGCCCTGTTCCCATCGCGAGGGGAGCATACTCCCCCGCCCATGGCTCCGCCTTCGACGGTGCCTGGCGATGAAGCTGGCGCAAACGCGGACCACAGCGACGACGACGTCTACGACGCTCCAGAGGTGACCGAGGTAGACCTGAGAGTGGCGGTACACCGGCTCAAAGCCAAAAACACCGCCCCAGGACCCGACGGCCTGCCAGGGAAAGCCTGGGTTCTGGCCTCGGGGACTCTCGGGCCTCAACTGGGGGGGCTCTTTAGCGCGTGCTTGGAGAGGGGCCGGTTCCCGCTTCGTTGGAAGACGGGGAAACTGGTCCTCATCCAGAAGCCCAGCGCCCTGCGGACTCTCCGTCCGCATTCCGGCCCATCGTGCTGCTCGACGAGGTGGGCAAGCTCTTTGAAAGAGTCATTGCAGGCCGCCTCGTCGGGCACCTGAATCGGGTGGGTCCGTACCTTGCGGAGAGCCAGTTTGGCTTCCGCAGGGGGCGCTTGACGGTGGACGCCATCATGTGCGTGAGAGCCCTCACGACGGGGGCTGCGGTATCCCGGGGCAGGGTCGTCTTGGCGGTGTCTTTGGACATCACCAATGCCTTTAACACCCTGCCCTGGAGTTGCATCAGGGAGGCGCTCCGGTATCACCGGGTGCCGACCTGCCTCCGTCGCACAGTCGAGGACTACCTGACGGACAGAGCCGTCATCTACCCCGGTCACCAGGGAGAATGGAACCGGCGAGAGATGTCGTGCGGTGTTCCACAGGGATCGGTCTTGGGGCCGCTCCTGTGGAACATCAGTTACGACTGGGTGCTGCGCGGCGACCTACCTGACGGTGTCGGCGTAATATGTTACGCCGAAGACACGCTCGTCCTGGTGGAGGATGAGTCGCACCAGGCGGCGGCCGACCTGGCGACGCAAGCGGTTGCGACAGTCGTTGGAAGGATCCGGCAGTTGGAACTCGAAGTGGCGCTGCACAAAACAGAGGCCATGTGTTTTCATGGCCGTCTGAACGCGCCACGGTCTGAGTCCCACATAACGGTGGGAGGGGTTCGCATCGGCGTCGGGAGAAAGATGAAGTACCTGGGACTCGTCCTCGACAGCCGGTGGAACTTCAAGGAGCATTTCCTGCGTTTGGCCCCAAAGCTGAACCGGGCAGCAGCCGCCCTCAGGCGACTCCTGCCCAATCTCAGCGGGCCAAACGCCTCCTGCCGGAGGCTGTACGCCGGTGTCGTGCGGTCCATGGCCCTCTACGGGGCCCCCGTGTGGGCCCTGAGCATTCGGACGCGACCACTGAAGCTGGTCGCATGCCAGAGGGTCATGGCTATCCTGATGATCCGAGGATACCGTACGATTGCCGGCGAATCGGCCAACCTCCTTGCCGGATTGCTGTCCTGAAGTCTGGAGGCGACTGCCCTCCAGCGCGTCTATGAGTGGCGCGTGGAGGCGCAGCGCCGGGGCGAATCCCTGCTGCCTCGACAAGTCGAGGCGCGGCGGGAAGAGCTCCGGCGCGATCTCAGGGCAGTATCGAGGGAACGACTGTCGCAAACGAGGTCCGGGCACGCCGCAATCGCGGCGGTAAGACCCCTCTTTGCGGAGTGGCTGGATAGGCGTCACGGCGTCCTGACCTACCGCGTGACGCAGGTCCTCACCGGACACGGAAGTTTCGGTGGGTACCTGTGTCATATGGGGAAGGAAACGCCTGGGTGTCACCACTGCGAGGACCGCCCGGAGGACACGGTGGAGTATACGGTGCAGGACTGCCCCGCTTGGGCATAGCACCGCCGTTTCCTCACGGCGGCGATAGGCGGAGACCTCTCGCGCCCGGCATTGGTCGAAGCCATGCTGCGGGGCGAGACAGAGTGGGAAGCGGTCGCCTCCTTCTGCGAAGCAGTCATGCTCGCGAAGGAGGAGGCGGGCCGCGTGAGGGAGAGGACAGCGTCCTCCCTCCACCCCAGCCGCAGTGGTAGACGCCCACGGCGCCGGACGTCGGCAGACGATCTCCGCCACCGTAGGCGCGGGCATGCGGGCGGCGAGTAATGGGCGACTCGCTGTCCGACCATGGACCATGCCCGGGTCGACGGCGCGTTGTGTTCCGCACGCGCCTCAAATAGTGTCAGCATAATGACGGGGCCCCCCCTCTAGAGGGCCAAAGCCTGCCGGGGTCGCGGGACTCATAGAATTACCGTGACCCTGGAACATAAAGGGCTACTGAAGGACACCGTGGATTTTAGTCAGTAAAAGTCTGACAGTCCCTCCCGCTCTGCCCTGGGTGGGAGGACTCATTTGATGATTTTACCACGTTAAAAAAAAAAAAAAAAAGTAAATAATTATTTCAAAACAATTGATTACCTACTATAAAACTTATCAATCCAATTTTAAACACTAGTGGGACTGCTTTGTTGGTCGAGTGGTCATAAGCCTGAGGGCCTGGATTCGATTCCCAGGTCTGACAAAGTGTCATTGGGTTTTTCCATCAGGAATTGCTCAGTAGCAGCCCAGACAATCATATTAATGGCAAATAGCAATATCGCTAAACAAGAGGCTCAGGCATGACTGGCAAAGTGTGGATGTATTATTTACACCTCCGCTAAATCCTTTATTGATTGTAGGTGTGATGTTATGTAGGACATCTTTTCTTGCACTTTATTTACCTGCACTGACTACCTCCTTGATCTAGTGGTTGCAAGCAAGCACGAGGTCTTGGGTTCGATTCCCAGGTTGGGCAAAGTGTTATTGGGTTTTTCAATTAGGAATTGCTCAGTAGCAGCCACAGCGTCTGGATTTATCAATCAATCAATCATTTTATTGACAGGCAACTGAGGCCCATAGATAAAACCAAGATTATTTATTTATGCCCAGTTGTTGGCAATAGGCTTGCCCCCTATTACATGGGACTTAAACATAACTGGTAAAATGTGGGTGTACTATTAGAAACACCTCTACCTAACCTTTCGGGGATTATAGGCGTGATGTTATGTTATTTATCTGCATGACTTCTCACATTTCAGGTTCCAGGCAATTGTCTTATAATAGAGGAAATGATAACCTGCTATCAAAGAAATTGAAACAAAATTGAAAGCAACTACAAGGAACTTGAGTCTTCTAAAACTATGCACACAGTCACTCCCAAGATAGTGATGACATCAAGTGTGGAAGTCTAGACCACCGTCAATAAGAACACCTTTGAGAATAAGCTGGCTTACCAATGCATATCACAATTGGTTTTAGCCAACCAATACAATTAATTTTAATGTAAAGTGGCAACATTCCAACTGTTGACCACCACCTCAGCAAATGACAGTGGAGCAAGGTCACTTAAAAATGTGACTCGACAGTTTCAAAAACAACCAACTTCATGGACTGTAGCCTGGTGAACAAATGACCGTGTCGCCAGCTATAAAATTAGGAACAGCATGGAAACAGTCAACCAAGGATAACTGTTTCAATGTCTACACACCATAAGCTAACATAAAAGGTCAGGAGTTTTCAAAGTACTTGCTACACTTCACTGATACCTACAGGTTACATCAATAGGCTTAATACAATAGCCAAATCAACCTACCCACGTGATGCTCATGTGTGATGAGTATTGTGTTGTGTATCCATTTTTGTTTTTGTAATCCTGCCAATTGTAAGCAACTACTAACAATAATAATAACAAAGTATTAGTACTCCTAACAGTAACTAATAAAGTAAAAAATAATAAAACTCACAACCAGCTATTGGTATCCATGGAGGAAACAATTAGCTCAATGAGTAATACACACAACAAATGACAAACGATCCTATCAGCAGCCGTGGAGGCAACTGATAATGAACACAACAAATGACAAACAATCCTATCAGTAGCCATGGAGGCAATTGATAATGAACACAACACATGACAAACGATCCTATCAGCACCCGTGGAGGTAACTAATAATGAACACAAAAAATGACAAAAGATTCTATCAGTAACAAACTATTAGCGGCCGTGGAGGCATCTAATAAACAATACTCTCATGTTATCCTACTGGGTCCACGGCGGACAAACCGCCCAGAGCCTGGTTCCTGATATCCTGTCCAATCAAAGATTTCGTGCCTATCACGGAGCAATGGTCCTAAACTCCTTATCCTTTAATCCTGTCAAATCAAAGACTTTGTGTCTATCACAGAGCGGTGTTCCTGATCCTTTCCTTTTATCCTGTCAAATCCAAGACTTTGTCTATCACGGAGCATTACCTTCCCGTGAGAATGAACAAATAAAAACATGCTACTTACACTACACTTACCAAATACAAATTACAGATTATGTAAAGCAATCAATAATTTTATTTAAGATGAATCTAGTAGAACGAGGTTCTAAAAACCTAACTCATACTAAGATAAACGCTTGAATTAATGTTAACGTTGTTGGACAATTTTGGCAACAAAATTCTATTCAGCTAGTAGCTGATCATACAATAGCAATAAACTCAATACAATTAATGTTGTTGGATAATTTTGGCAACTATATTCTATTCAGCTAGTAGCTAATCATACAATAGTAATAAACTCAATACAATTAATGTTGTTGTATAATTTGGCAACAATATTCTATTCAGCTAGTAGCTGATCATACAATAGCAATAAACTCAATACAATCAATGTTGTTGGATGATTTTAGCAACAATATTCTATTCAGCTAGTAGCTGATCATACAATAGCAATAAACTCAATACAATTAATGTTGTTGGATAATTTGGCAACAATATTCTATTCAGCTAGTAGCGCTGATCAAACAATATCAATAAACTCAATTAAATAAATGTTTTTGAATAATCCAGGCAAAATAATGTTGCAGAATATTTTATTCAGCTAACAGCTGATTATCAATCAATTTAAATAAAAATTGCAAGCAGCTTTAAGTCTGAAACTGTGCATATGTGTCTTGGTGATTCATAAATGCATTTAATTTTAAATATGAAGAAAACTGAATAGATGTCAGATCTATTACAAGCTTTCTATGTTGATTGAAACTTTCTGTTACCAAATCCTACAACTCAACGAACATTGTAGGATAATAAAAGCAACAATAAATCTGCCGACTTTATCTCCACTATCTTCTATATATATATATATATAAATATATATATATTATATATATATATAAGAATATTATTGAGGATTTTCAAAATAAACCACAAATTGTTTCTCTGAAAATACAAAGATTTGTTTTATTTAACACATTCTTACAATATTACAACAGTAATCGTTTATCTATGATAATTACTCAATAATCTAACCTGAAAATACAAAGAAACGACATTTAAAGTTCACTAATATCGCCTCCTCAATTATATCCTTTTATTTTGTCTCTCCACACGTTTTCTTAAAACAATAAATCGCACCGAATATTTTGACCATCATCCGCCATTCAATTCCACAGACAACTTATAAAGGCGCGAGGCGCGGCAAATTCGAATTAATGAAATGTCATTTCATAACATCTCCCCCCCCTATGAGGGAAAATTCTAAATAATATATCTATACGCTATACCTATTAGTTATCTTCATATTCGTTTTCTTCTACTTCATCTTCTTCAGCATCTATTATGACCGGTTGCAATTTTGTTATGTGGAATAAAGTTGATTCTGTTTTTCTGGTTCCGGTGTCGATCCTATAAATGGAGTTCGATATTTTCTCTACTATCTTGAAAGGGCCTATTCTTAATTCGTCTAACTTTTTTCTATTCAGTCTATTTCCATTTTCTACATATACACTGTCTCCTATATTAAACTCTTGCATTTTTCTATTTCTATCAAATATTCTCTTGTTGTACTTGTGGGATTTTATTGTATTCTCTAATGCCAATCTTTTATCAGCAATCCACTTGTCTTCCCTTTCTATTGATTTTAATTCATTTGGTAGTAGGCTGACATTTGTACCATCCAGTAAATATTTTGGTGCAAATCCTGTAACGGAGTGTTCTGTTTCATTATATTTCTGTATGCATTCTCTTGCCACTGTCGTCCATGCTCTCTTATTATTTTTCTCATTTATTTTGCATCTTATTTTATTAACTATTGTTTGATTTAATCTTTCGTTCAAGCCGTTCGAGAATGGTGTATTCACAGCTGTAAAAATTAATTTAATATTATTCTCTTTCAGATGTTGTTTAAATTCTCTTGAATTGATACCTGGATATTGATCTGTCAGAATTATTCCAATGTCATCTGTTTCTAGTACATTCTTTGTTAGATTTATAAAGTCACTTGAATTCTGTGTTTTTGAAGTCGCAATATATGCATATCTAGTGTAGTGGTCTACTAAAAGGTGTAGGTATTTTTTTGTTGACCTAGATCCTCCAAAGCCACCAATAGTATCCATTGACATTATCTCAAATGGTTTTGTCGCTGGTCCCAATTGTGACATCAATCCAAATTTTCCTTGGCTTCTTGCTTTATTTTTTATACATATTTCACATGTTTTACAAATCTTTATGATATTCTTTGTTAGGGTTTTAGCTGTATATATTGGACTAATTTTTTTCTGCAATTGTCTGATCCCAATATGGCATAAATCTTCATGCACCTTTTTTATAAGTTTTTTACCAAATTCTTCTGAGAGGATAATCTTTTCATGTTTCTTTTTTTTTTTATAATAGATTCTATTTTTGTATATTAGATCTTGTTTCTTTTCTTTTATTGTATCATTTTTTTTTTTTTTTTTTGAATTTATTAAAGAGATCTGTGAGCCTGAGTCATAAATGCCACTCCCTTCTAATTTATTTTCTATTAATAGCTTGATTTTGATTAATGGTGTACTTACTCGTTTTTTTTTATCAGTGTTCATCTCTACTTCAATAATGGAGTTATTATTTACGTTTTTGGCCTTAAACACCTTTTCAGATTCATTTGTATTTTTCTTGAACCAACATGACTCCTCCGGATGGTATCTAATTCCTTTGTCCAACGATTCACAGGTCGTACATGGCTTCTTCTCATTATTTTTTTTCATATAAGAAAATGTACCATTTTTTATTATAGTTGAGTTTTTCTTGTGCATCATACCTTCATATTTTCTTATCTCGTTGAACAAATCAGTAGTATTCTTGAGTTCGTCTCTGTTTAGCTTATTCAAGATAAATCCAGGTAAACCTGTTGCGATGAGATCTATCATTGTTTTGGGATCTATCGATTTGTTTGTATCTAGTATAAGCTGTTCTTTTTTTATAGCATAATCGATTAACAATCCGTCTTTATATTTGAATGAGAAAGCAGTTGTGACTATGTCCCATCCTCGGTTTTTAAAAGTTTCTAGGAATTTGTCTTTCCATTCATTCCATTCAGAATTTACTGTTAGTTTTATCATCATTGAACTATACCAATCCAAGCAAGATTTTTCTAAAAATAACCTCAGTATGTCTATTTTTGTTTCATCTTTTGTTATATTAAAGCGCTCACACTCTTTTTCAAAATTCTCTATCCATTGCATTGCATTAGGATTCTTGGTTGTGAATTTTTCAATAATAAATTTCTCTGAAATATGTTTTAGGTTATGTTGATTTTCTTTCTTTGTTGTAGATTCTATTAATTTCTCCAGGATATTTTTCAAACTGTCGTCTTTGTGTCCTGGTTGTTCCGTGTTTATTTCTTCTAAATATTGATCTAAAAATTGCATATTCCCTTCCTCATCTGTATATGTTTTCTTTAGATCTTTATCCAGTTTTATCCATATTTTTCTACTTTGGTGCCTTTTCTTTAAGCTATTTTTTATTTTTGAGAAAGTGTCCAATTCAACAATATATGTATGATGACTCACCGGCTTCAATTCATCAGGTAAAACATAACATTTTCCTTCTTCTGTAGATATTGAGGTTATGGCTAATACATTAGATTTGCCATCCTTTGCGGCTATTATCGTAAACTCAAATAGCAGCCGATTCATCTTCTTTTAATTAACGAAAATGTCGTTTTATAAGAATATTATTGAGGATTTTCAAAATAAACCACAAATTGTTTCTCTGAAAATACAAAGATTTGTTTTATTTAACACATTCTTACAATATTACAACAGTAATCGTTTATCTATGATAATTACTCAATAATCTAACCTGAAAATACAAAGAAACGACATTTAAAGTTCACTAATATCGCCTCCTCAATTATATCCTTTTATTTTGTCTCTCCACACGTTTTCTTAAAACAATAAATCGCACCGAATATTTTGACCATCATCCGCCATTCAATTCCACAGACAACTTATAAAGGCGCGAGGCGCGGCAAATTCGAATTAATGAAATGTCATTTCATTACATATATATATATATATAATGATAAACTGACTGACTGACTGACTGACTGGGTGTTATATCAACACACAGCCCAAACCGCTGGTCCTAGAGACATGAAACTTGGAGGGTGTGGTCTATGTGAAGAGAAGGTTTCCACTAAGAAAAGATTTTTGGAAATTCCACCCCTAAAGGGGTAAAATTGGGGATGCAAGTTTGTATGAAAGTCTGTCAGTTTTGAAGTTAGGATCTTCAAATTTTGTGTTTAGGCTGTCGATTGAAAATTAATTTATATGTGTCTCGGCGTTTTTGATAATTCTACCCCCGAAGGGTTAAAAAAGGGGGTGAAGGTACTATGTTTGTATGGGTGGAATGGAACTCAATTTTGTACAACCGATTGAGCTGAAATTTTGCACACACCTTTGGTTCTGGTGACAACACATTTTTATAACAGACATTCCTTAATCCTGCATCCAGGATCGTCTCCTCAAGAGAGAACTCTTCAACGGTTAGTAGCACGGACACGAAACTTTGTTTACGTGTTCAAGTTTGATAGATAAAGATAATTTTATCATGACCTCATCCTGCAGCCAGGGCCGTTTTCTCACGAAGGAACGTTTTTAAAAAGGTATTTTAAGTCAAAATCACTAATATTTCGACTTATGGTTGGAAATTAACACAACGTAAATCGTCGTTTTTTTAAATTTCAACCCCCCAAAGGGGGTGAAAAGGGGGATGAAGTTTTGTATTGAAGTTGTTCGTTCATGAATAAAAATATTAAAGACAAACCGATGGAGTGGTTTTGCAAGAGAGCCATTTTGACTCCCAAAAGCGCCCAAGCCGCTGCGATCAACGAAATGTTGATAAATACATGCGAAGGTGAAGAAATTATTTATAATTCTTTTGATACCATGGTCGATATGGACGAGTCGGTTAATTATCCTGTAGAATTTTTAAACTCTCTTAATCCGTCGGGTCTTCCGCGTCACAGACTTATGTTGCGTGTAGGTGCTCCTGTGATGTTGCTTCGAAATATACGGCCTCCAAAATTGTGCAATGGAACTAGACTCCAAGTAACTGCTCTCCGCCGCAATGTTATTGAGGCCAAAACCTAACTGGATCTGCCAGAAGAGAAACAGTCTTCGTGCCGCGTATACCATTGATACCAAATGACCTTCCGTTTGAATTTAAAAGATTGCAGTTCCCAATCAAGGTAAGTTACAGGGACAAACTCTGAAATTTGCTGGAGTAGATTTGCGGCAAGGCTGTTTCTCCCACGGCCAGTTTATGTGACTTGCTCACGTGTAAGCTCTCCAACTGGGCTGTTTGTTTTAGTGCCCGCTTCCCAATTAGTGAAAAACATTGTATACAGGGTGTAAGGGTAAACACCGTTATCCTTGAAACCAGTGGTTTGGTTTCATTAATAGAATGTAAAACCAATGAAAAAAGCAACCTTTTTTTTTTGAAGAAAATCCTCTGTTTCCCACAAGATCGTTTCACCCTAAAGCGCGCGCAAAACAGCTGACGGTTGGGCGGCGCAGCCGCCGGCGGGTGGCACACGCGGTATACCTACACACGCTACACGCCGCAGACGCAATGAACGAGTGAGTCATGACCTCAGTCACCTGTCGCGCTAGCAAGCGAGCGTACGTCCGTAACTCGTATCGCCGCGCGCCGCCGGCGCCGCCGCGATGCCGCTTGGTTCTCGCGCGTAAATTGAGTGTACCTACTGAGATGTCTTACACAAACGAACAGTGGACCGAAATGTTCGGCTTTACGCCATCGCGGGTGATAACCTGAAAGAGGCTCGTAGTCTGTATTCAAATGGATTGGTCGTGGAGGGCTAGTGGCGTGGCCACCACGTTCGCCAGATCTTACCCCTCTGGACTATTATCTTTGGGGGGAAATGAAGCGCCGGGTGTATGCCACTGAATTCCGTTATACGTCGGAACTCAAAAGACGGATTCGTAGGGCGTTTAGAGACATAAGAAATGACACTATTGTGCTTTCTCGAGTGCGAAACAACCTACGAAAACGTGCGGAGGCGTGTGTAGCCGTAAGTGGATCTCATTTCGAACAGTTGTTAAGATTAATGTAGTTATTAGTAGTGTAGTTAGTGTAGATATTCAATGATTCAATCAGTGTAAATTTAATCGTTGATTTTTTACTGTACACTGGGCCCAAGTATTTGGTTTACAGTTTATATGTGTGGGTGAAGTCATAGTTATGCACACAAACACAAAATAAAACGAGCGAGCTCAGTTTTTATTAGTGTGCGTGTGGCACATCAATTACCATATACCAATATATAGTCATCATTCACTTATGATGCTGAAGGAGATATAATATTTTGCATGATGTTAATATAGCAATCCTGGCACAATGGCTATCGTCTTTGGTCACTGAACGAGAAGTCGTAAGTTCAAATCATGCATGCAATAGTATATTATTTTTCTTTTTGTATTCATTATTTTGTTAAAACATTACTTAAAGTAGAATTCATAACGATTCCAACGTTTGAGACAAACATTGAACTCTCAGGCTATTTGATTTTGACTGTTTAGACAACAACTACCGACAATTTAAAAATATTGTTTTCAAACACCTTCATTTATAAAAAAATGAGCATTCTTAGTTGTCAATCTACGAGTATTTGCAGTACTGAGTTTATTGATTACTACTCTTGAGCATGTGTGTGGTTTTATTTCTGTGGATCCAACCATGCAACATTTATCAATGTTCAAAGAGGTGGAAATCGTTGTTTTGGATGAGCAAAACGTATCTATATTATGTGAAATTGTGAGTGTAAATGTGGTGCTGCCTAACAAACGATGGGACACTTTATATCGTGTCCTGCCTGTTCTGTTGTTTGCTTGAGCCAAACTCGTCGCCAAATTTTGGGCTGACTCAATTTGAATTGTTATCGCTTAATGATATCGGTGAGTAACAGTTAGATATTACGTTGATATTATACCTAATTCACTTTAACTAACTCCTCTATTCTCTTTATTCCTAGTAAACATTGAAAGGGATGTTTACTAGGAATAAATAATTAATGTAACTTAAGTGCAATACCTACCATAGTTATATATTATCATAACTGAATTATTATAGTTTCTTTTTTTAAATTTGTAATCGTATGATGATTATGATAAAATTAGCTTGGTCTAAAATTAGCTTGATCTAGCCTTTAGACAGATTAAAGAAAAGCCTTTGAATAACGTAAATAAAAATAGATTATAATGTTTGCTAATGTCAGTGTATATCTTATATTTATGTATTGTATTATTATAAGTAATATTAATTAGGTATATATAAGTATATTGAATAAACATAGTGTATATATAGTATCAAAATATAGTGTTTATTTATTATAATATTAGCTATTATTATAAGTATTATAAATACTGTTTTTATCCACAGGGGAGAACCGTGCAGTTATGAGTCCGCCGATATGCGTATTTTGGAGACGTAGAACATCTTAGGCCAAAACCAAAGGCAAATTCATCGACTCGACACTACGACATCGTGGCAAGGCACAAGGCTGATCCCTTCTTGTCCACCCGCATAAAAGTGTGCTTACAAACTGTGAGATCTCATGAGCAGAAGGTTACAAGGAGTAATAGAAAACGAAGGATTGCCGACTCATTATTAGTCGAATTTATTTTAATTAGTAGACGAATATGAATCTTATTTTTATGCAAATAATGTTCATATTTGTTAAGCAAATTAGAACAAATACAAAACTTAGTAATAAGTAGGTAGGTATAAAACGTTTTTTTTTAAAACCACAACTCGTAAATTATTGAAAGTATGGTGAAGTGATGTTATTGTTATGCGATTAGAAGTTGTCATAATTTCTTACTATCTAACATGTTGATTCACTTCACCTCTAATTTTACTTTGATTCAATTTATATACCTACCTACTTTGACAAATTATTTACGTCAATCCTTACCAATAAAAAACTTTGTCAAAAAAACAGGTGAACAACAGTGTATTAAATCATTGTATCGGCCACACAAGTTTTTTTTTCTAACATACAGCCCCCACCAAATTGAGCCTTAAAACAACCAATATAAGGAAGGAACATATTGGAAGAAACGAGACGGATAATTTGCTAATGACCCAAGCGATAAGCTAAGCAAACAATACCAATGTTTATCTAATAAAAAAATCAAATTATTTCATTGGTTATATTTAATTACTTTTTACTTTTTGCTTGAGTAATTTTATTGGCCACAAAATAAATTTATTAAAAAACAAAAAGTAAAAAGTAGCAAAAACAATTCCTCAGTTGGGTTCGAACTCGTGTCGTAGAGGTTAGATCACTAGCTAACGCAAGCGCTTACACCAATCGGCTATGGTTACCATGTTAAGTTAGTATAAAATGTTGGACTTTATTGTAAACTCGTTTATATTATTTTTACCAGTTTACCCGACAAGCGCAAAGATAAAAAAAATAAACCCCGTGTAGGGTACAATATGTTTACTCACACAATAATAATGAGCGGCTGTATGAATATTACCGGCTCGTATAGCAAGTCAAGTTAATTTAATTTTGTGTTTGTGTGCATAACTATGACTTCACTCACACATATAAACTGTAAACCAAATACTTGGGCCCAGTATACACTGGGCCCAAGTATTTGGTTTACAGTTTTTCGAACCCAACTGAGGAATTATTTTTGCTACTTTTTACTTTTTGTTTTTTAATAAATTTATTTTGTGGCCAATAAAATTACTCAAGCAAAAAGTAAAAAGTAACTAAATATAATCAATGAAATAATTTGATTTTTTTATTAGATAAACATTGCTATTGTTTGCTTAGCTTATCGCTTGGGTCATTAGCAAATTATCCGTCTCGTTTCTTCCAATATGTTCCTTTCTTATATTGGTTGTTTTATGGTTCAATTTGGTGGGGGCTGTATGTTAGAAAAAAAAACTTGTGTGGCCGATACAATGATTTAATACACTGTTGTTTACCTGTTTTTTTGACAAATACAAAGTTTTTTAATGGTAAGGATTGACGTAAATAATTTGTCAAAGTAGGTAGGTATATGGTATATGGTGTATAGGCACGAAGAGGAATTGAGCAGGCTGCGATGGAGTATTGTGGGATTATCTGAAGTCCGAAGAGAGGGGGAGGATACGATAATCCTGAAATCCGGCAACCTGCTCTATTTCCGAGAGGGTGACCGGCAGTCCCAGGGTGGTGTTGGGTTTATCGTCCACAAGTCCCTCGTGAATAACGTGGTGAAGATCGAGAGTGTGTCGACCAGGGTGGCGTACCTTATACTCAGAATATCCTCAAGATATTCGCTGAAGGTCATACAGGTGTACGCCCCGACCTCGGCACACCCCGACGACGAAGTGGAGACCATGTATGAGGATATTTCTAAAGCCCTACATGGTTTCAAAACTCACTTCACCGTTGTCATGGGGGACTTCAACGCGAAACTGGGCAAACGAGACGGGGATGAGCTGCAGGTGGGGCAATTTGGGGTTGGACGTCGGAACCACCGGGGTCACCAACTGGCTAGTTTTATGGAGAAGGAGGGCCTCTATATGATGAACTCCTTCTTCAGAAAGCGTGAGCACAGGAAGTGGACCTGGCAGAGTCCCGATGGTGCAACTAAAAATGAGATTGACTTCATCATGTCAACCAAGAAGCAAATGTTCAATGATGTCTCTGTGATCAATTCGGGGAAAACCGGGAGCGATCACCGCATGGTAAGAGGCACATTGAACATCAATATAAAGCTTGAAAGGTCTCGACTGATGAAGTCTACGCTCCGTCCAGCACAAATCCAGATCCAAAACCCCGAGAGCTTTCAGCTTGAACTCCAGAATCGTTTCGAGTGCCTAGGAAGCTCAGTGGACGAATGCAACGATGGGTTCGTGGAAACTGTCCATACGACTGGGTCTAAGTTCTTCAAGACACGTCGTGCACAGAAGAACAAAAGACTCTCTGATCATACTCTCGAGCTCATGAAGGAGCGGCGCGAGATGATCCTGCAGTCTTCAGACGAGGCGTGGAAATACCGGCAGCTCAATAGACGGATCTCTAAATCCTTGAAACGCGACCTCCGCCGCTTTAATACCGAGCGTATTAAAGACGCTATTGAGCGGAATAAAGGCTCCAAGGTTTTTTCAAGAGATCTAGCTATTGGGCAGAGCCAGCTCACGAAACTGAAGACCGACGATGGCAGGATCGTATCCGCCAAACCGGAGCTGCTGAGGGAGATCGAGAGTTTTTATGGGCAGTTGTACACTTCAACCAGTAAACCTGTTGCAAATCTAGCTAACGACCCAAGAGCTAGACTGACCCGACACTATACCGAAGACATTCCGGATGTCAGCCTGTACGAGATTAGGATGGCTCTGAAACAGCTTAAAAACAACAAGGCACCGGGTGAGGACGGAATTACGGCCGAACTCCTGAAGGCAGGTGGAAAACCGGTACTTAAGACCCTTCAGAAGCTGTTTGATTCCGTCATACTCGAGGGGAAAACGCCGCAGGCATGGTGCAGGGGTGTGGTGGTACTCTTCTTCAAAAAGGGCGACAATGCCCGGCTGAAGAACTATAGGCCCATCTCACTTCTAAGCCATGTCTACAAGCTGTTTTCAAGAGTCATCACGAATCGTCTCGCGCGCAGGTTTGACGATTTTCAGCCTCCCGAACAAGCCGGATTCCGAAAAGGCTTTAGCACCGTAGACCACATACATACGCTGCGCCAGGTTATACAGAAGACCGAAGAGTATAACCTGCCTCTCTGCTTGGCGTTTGTGGACTACGAGAAAGCCTTCGATTCGATCGAGACTTGGGCTGTACTGCAGTCTCTCCAACGGTGCCAAATCGACTATCGGTACATCGAGGTGCTGAAGAGTTTGTACAAAAACGCCACCATGTCAGTCCGACTTCAGGACCAGACCTCGAAACCTATCCTTCTGCAGCGAGGTGTGAGACAGGGAGACGTCATATCTCCGAAACTGTTCACCGCTGCACTGGAGGATGTCTTCAAGGTTCTGGACTGGAGAGGGCTAGGCATCAACGTCAATGGCGAGTACATCTCTCACCTTCGGTTTGCCGACGATATAGTGGTCATGGCTGAGACCATGGAGGACCTCAGTACAATGCTCGATGACCTCAGTAGAGCTTCCGAAAGAGTGGGTCTTAAAATGAACATGGACAAAACCAAAGTCATGTTGAATGCCCATGTAACACCCACTCCTATCAAGATCGGAGACTCTACACTCGAAGTTGTAGACGATTATATCTACCTGGGACAAACGGTCCAGTTAGGTAGGTCTAACTTCGAGAAAGAGGTCAATCGTCGAATCCGACTCGGCTGGGCAGCGTTCGGGAAGTTGCGTGGTATCTTCTCGTCCAACTTACCGCAGTGTCTCAAGACGAAAGTCTATGACCAGTGTGTGTTGCCAGTGATTACATACGGGACCGAAACGTGGTCGCTCACAATGGGCCTCATCAGAAGGCTGAAAGTCACCCAAAGGGCAATGGAGAGGGCTATGCTCGGAGTTTCCTTGCGTGATCAAATCAGAAATGAGGAGATCCGCAAGAGAACCAAGGTTACCGACGTAGCCCGAAGAATAGCCAAACTTAACTGGCAGTGGGCAGGGCACATTGCTCGCAGAACGGATGGTCGATGGGGCCGAAAAGTTCTGGAGTGGCGACCGCGAACTGGAAGACGCTGCGTTGGAAGGCCTCCCACTAGGTGGACCGATGACCTCGTAAAGGTTGCAGGGATCCGCTGGATGCGAGACGCACGGGACCGGTCAATGTGGCGACACTTGGGGGAGGCCTATGTCCAGCAGTGGACGTCTTTCGGCTGAAATGATGATGATGATGATGATGGTAGGTATATAAATTGAATCAAAGTAAAATTAGAGGTGAAGTGAATCAACATGTTAGATAGTAAGAAATTATGACAACTTCTAATCGCATAACAATAACATCACTTCACCATACTTTCAATAATTTACGAGTTGTGGTTTTAAAAAAAAACGTTTTATACCTACCTACTTATTACTAAGTTTTGTATTTGTTCTAATTTGCTTAACAAATATGAACATTATTTGCATAAAAATAAAATTCATATTCGTCTACTAATTAAAATAAATTCGACTAATAATGAGTCGGCAATCCTTCGTTTTCTATTACTCCTTGTAACCTTCTGCTCATGAGATCTCACAGTTTGTAAGCACACTTTTATGCGGGTGGACAAGAAGGGATCAGCCTTGTGCCTTGCCACGATGTCGTAGTGTCGAGTCGATGAATTTGCCTTTGGTTTTGGCCTAAGATGTTCTACGTCTCCAAAATACGCATATCGGCGGACTCATAACTGCACGGTTCTCCCCTGTGGATAAAAACAGTATTTATAATACTATAAGCTTCAGAAGTGGAAATTTAATAAAAAAAAACAATTAACAACAAAAAAACCATTTTTACTTCATAAATACAATTGACTCAAATTACAATCAGCAAAATTTACTTACAGTCCACTAAGACTTAAAATTAATTAAACGAATCACAAACTCACTTTATCACTTCTGCAACGAATTAAACTCAAATGGCTTACGTAACCGTACGACTGGCTGATGATTCACACGTCCGTCCAGTCCGAGCGTCGAGCGGCAAATAGGCCGTTCTATCCCCAGCGCCTTGCTTTTATAGGCGAGGTGGGGTAGTTACGAACTTTAGAGAGGATTCTCCTTACACGGCCTCTCCTGGCGAGGTGTCGTCCTCGACACAAACTCTTGGAGTGGCCCCGCTAGGACCTGCGATGGGAGAGGTCGGTACCTCGACCTCCACTTCACCCGCTGGCAGAAGCGACGGGTCGACCGCAGTAGAGGACTCCGTTTGTTCAGAGTCGTCATCAGTATCTTCATCTGTAAACAAGATCTTGTTAGAAGCTACCAAAGCAATTTGTGTAAAAGCGTTCAGCCTCTCACAAAGTTCCATTCATCTTCAGCCAACTAATTAATTCATCGTTCTTTCAAATAGTTCATAAATTTGAATAGACACACACATCCATCTTTCTTAAACCAATTATCAAAATAAAGCCAAGGCATTGTCCTGTACGTGTCCAGCGCGCAAGTGGCGGTTTCTTTGCTGCTGTCTTGCTGGCGGAGACCGCGGCTGCGACCACGACCAGCGTTCAGCTCTCACCACCTGCAACATGGTCTGACAACCCGCAGACCCGCTTGACGCGCAGACCGTATTCATACGTGCAAGCCGCTTAACACACAGACCGTATTCATGCGTGTAAGCCGACTCATTTACTGACCGCAATCATGTATACGAGCCCACTCGTACGCAGACCGTATTCCTACGCACGAGTTCTCTCAACACGCAGACCGTATTCATACGTGGGAGACCACAAATTGACCTCACATGGCCAAATTTATACTGCCACTAGTGACTCTGCAACAGGTGCCAACACAACCGGCGGCACACATGCGCCTGCTACCGGTGGCACCGCAGCACAACACAGCAGCCAAAACATCACTCCTGTCCGTAAATTCAAACAACAGTGATTTTCTTACTCTCAAAGAACGCGGCGCACGTTTCTGGGCACCACTCGCCGCGCCACGGCACCATGTGCTGGGCAGCAGCCTGCGTAGTCTTTCCGTAGCTACCAGTGAGCAAACGCAGCGTATAGCGTCCACTAGGCAGTGCTTCCACCACCTTATACGGACCACGCATTCCGGAGTCAAGTTTTCCTGTTGACTGGGAAAATTTTATTACGAACACGCAGTCACCAACGTAAAATTGGCGAGGTGGACGTCGCCGTTGGTTAACCTGTTCGTCTTGTCTAGCTTGATTGCTCCTTAGGAGTTCGCGGACCCTGCTTCTGGTTACTTCACGTAGGGCCTCTCTATTTGGTGTCGATCCTTCGACAGCTATATCGCGCACCAAAGCTCGAACCACAGGAGTTGTGGATTCAGTACCAATCAGAAGATTCAATGGTGATACTTGCGTAGTCTTCTGTCTCGTGATGTTTAATACCAACTGAAGTTTCCACAATGTTTCTGACCAGGACACGTTCTTGTAGTTCGACTGGATACGTAGCATGTTGAGGACGGTACGCATGTAACGCTCAGCTTGGCCGTTTGCCTGATGCATTTCCGGCGTTATGTAATGCAGGTTACAACCGAGTTCATTTATCCAAGTCACGAACTCGCTAGACTCGAACATTCGTCCCTTGTCAGTGACCATAAACTTAGGCACTCCGAACATAGAAATAGCCTGAGTAACGACGCGTTTTAACTCACTAGTGTCTTGTCTGCAAATCGGGTAAAGGAGGGTATATTTGGTAAAAGCGTCAACAATAAGTAAAACGAATTTGTACCCTTGAGACACAGGCAGAGGGCCTAAGGCGTCAACATGAACAGTGTGGAACGGTGTGTCGGGTTTTTCCCAGGAAGTAATAGTTTGCAAAGGAGCCCGAGGAACTCTCTTTTGCGACACACACACGAGACAGTGAGCAATGTATTTGCCAACGAACTGTCTGAGTCCGGGGAACCAAAAATGTCTTAGGATAAGGTCAAGTGTCTTCTCTACGTTGATGTGTTCGTGCTCATCATGAAACACTCTTAAGAGACTAAGTCTGTGCCCCTTGGGTATATAGCAGAGTAGGCGTGGATCTTGGCCTACTGGGGTGTACTTGTAGTACAAGACTCCATTTCGGACGGAATAACGATTAGCATCGAGGCTGCCATCGTGGAGTCTTTGAATAAGATTTTGCGTCTCGTTGTCGGCCGACTGTGCAACCTGAGCCCAGTTTCTCGGTCTAGAAATTTGATTGATGCTGACGGGATTGCGACTTAAGTAGTCTGCATGGGGTAACATCACTCCTTTTCGATACTCGATTGAGAAATCGAAGTCTTGAAGATAGATCCACCACCTAGCTACTCGAGGCAAAAGATCTTTCTTTCGTTCGGTTGCTTTCAGGGCATTACAGTCTGTCACCACCACAAATTTCAAACCAACCAGATAGTGTCGAAAGTTTTGGAGGGCTTTGACGACGGCGAGGGTCTCCAATTCGTAGAAGTGGTACTTCCCTTCAGCACCCTGAGTGGTCCTACTGAAATAAGCCACAACGTGCTTTTTTGAATCTGAATGAGCTTGTAGGAGTACCGCACCGTATCCAGCACTGCTGGCATCTGTATGGACTTCGGTGGGAAAACTAGGGTTAAAAATGGAAAGGACCAGTTCGCTGGTCAATTCTTTAATGAGATCAAGGCGAATAGCCTCGCATTCGAGAGTCCAATTGAATTTGACATTTTTACGGGTTAGATGGGCAATGGGAGCAGTCCTAGTGGAGTAATCTTTTATGTACTGCCGAAAATAACCCGCCAAACCTAAGAGTTGGCGCACTTGTTTTACATTTTCAGGCGGTAAGGTGTTAACCAGAGCTTCCACTTTTCGTGGGCTCGGCCTAACCTGACCCTGACTAACTAACCTCCCCAAATATTCTACTTCTGTGACGAGGAACGAACATTTAGCCAAATTTATTGAAAAACCGGCCGATGTAAGGGTCTCGAGTACTTTGCGCAACAGTTCTATCCCTTCTGACACAGAATTACTTAGCAGAAGGACGTCATCGACGTAGACTAGCACATTTCCCTCATTAAGATGACTGCGTAAGGTGTCATTTATAATGCGCTGGTAAACTATCGGAGAATTGGCTAATCCGTAAGGCATTTTGACGTACTCAAAGTGTTCTTGCGGCGTCACAAAGCCAGTTAGGTGAACACATTCCTCTTTAAGAGGAATTTGGTGAAACCCTGTAGCCATATCAAGGCTACAGAAGAATTTACACGCGCCTAATCTATCAATGTGATCGTCTATTAGTGGAAGAGGATATCGATCTTTCACTGTAATTCGATTTAGCGCCCTAAAATCGACACAAAGCCTATCTGAGCCGTCACGTTTTCTTACGAGTATAATCGGGCTGGCATATTCGGATTTCGAACGCCTAATCACTCTCTTATCTAAAAGGTCTTGTGTAATCTCCCTAACTTTGAGTTTTTCGGAGTAAGAGAGTCTATACGGACGATAAACGACAGGGGTGGAACTGGTAAGTTTTATTTCCATCTCACCTGTTTTTACTGTGGTCATAGCAGTCCCTGATATTAGATAGTCAGAAAACTCGTTTATGACGGACATAAGACTAACCAACTCCGTACCCTGAAGGGGTGTATTTATTCTGGCCTGATTACCCACACAAATGGCGTTGACATTTGCGCTAATGTTATCGGAACGCTTGAGGTACTGCTCATCTTTAGTACGAATGTAAGTGATGCCTTCGCGGTTCAAAACATCTGTGCCAATTATGATAGGGGCGTTCATGAAGGACGATGGAACTACTACTAAGTCAACTTCGATAGCAATGTCACTGAATTCCACAGTGAACGTGACGTAAGATGTAGCGACCACTTCTTTCTCACTCAAACCCTTCAACACACAACGTCTCTGTTTTGGCTGACACGTAAAATGTTTCAAAATGTCCGAGGAAATAAGGGACACATCAAGGGCTCCGCTATCAATGAGCACGTCTACGGGTATTCCATCTATTATCGCAGTAGTCATGTCGTTATTTTGTGCGATATTTGATCGATAAGAGCAAAGGTTGACATTACGCGGATTTCGTTGCTCGGTTTTAGCTTTGGTAATGCATTTGTCCTCAGTATGTCCCGATCTCTTACAGAACGTACAAGAATTGCTCGAAGAGGGTTGTATATTGGAGGATGTGTCCGGAGCCACGTTAGTAGGCTTGCTATTGGTCGCGTTTGCCTTAGGCCTCTTACAATTGCGACTGAGATGACCGGTTTGATTGCAATTAAAACATTTTGGGCCAGGACGGTGGTTTGATTTAATTTGACCTTGCCTTTTATGATCAACGGCCTTGTCGTTCCTTGAAGGTTTCGCGTAAATTGAAAGGAATGAGACAATAGTGTCAGAAGTCAAGTTTGCGTTAGCAGCAGCTGCACGCACCTGTGGATTGTCTATACCGCGTATAACGATTAGTGTTCTTAATTCGTCACTCAACCCCTGAACTATTCTCAAACGCAATAAGGTACGACGGGCATATTCCGAGTAAGTTGAATACTTGTCTGACGTAGTATTCATAGCTTCAAGCAAAATATTCGCGTAGTCCAATTTACTCGGGCAAAGGGGTTTGAACTCGCGTACGAAATTGGACCACGTCCTATCGTTCGTCACCCATTCCCCTAACCAGACCTTGGCGTCACCCTTAAGGCAAGTAGCTACACGCGACAGACATTCATGGTCACTCCAACCGTTAGCCTCTCTAGCACGGTCCACTTCGTTGCACCATGCCTCGACGCTGTTAATTGATGGGTCAAAGTTCGACACGTAATAGTTTTGTGACCTTGCTGGTTGCATCGTTTTTATTGCTTGCATCAAGGCATGAGCGAGAGTGGATGCCTCAGAGCCTGGGATACTGGACTCCATAGACCGATGTCGTTCTGACGTATTAGGGATCGTTGACTCCTTAGCTTTTGGCAAAACCTCACTATTCTTGTGGGTCGTACTCGTTTGAGCCGGGGGCGAAGGAGTACGTGTGCGTTTTCTATTGCCAATGTCGCTACGCGAACGATTCCTACTACGCGAATCGCGCCTATCCCTAGTACGCGATTGGTGCCTTTCGGGACTATGAGAATCATGCCGATCCCGATTACGCAAGCCATCTCGCGAATTACGACGACTCCTACTCGAATCGCGGTACGATCTACCACTACTGTGATCATATGACCCACGGGATCGACGTCGTTTGCGACCGCGTGACTTATCCCGAGTACGTGTCCGTTTTTCACGAGTATGCGACTTTTCACGCCCCATTATCACAAGAAAATCGAGTTCAAATCAGACAAACAAATCAAACAAGTAAGACAATCGAATAAAAAGAACAGTGATAAAGCGGGTAGTTGCAAAAAAAAAAAGTTGAAAAGGAAAAAGAAACGGTTTTTCTGTTCACAACAATTTTCAGCTACGAGACTTCGTCTAAGTGGGCCTCAAAAGTCCTTTATCCCACTTCTGATATAAGCTTCAGAAGTGGAAATTTAATAAAAAAAAACAATTAACAACAAAAAAATCATTTTTACTTCATAAATACAATTGACTCAAATTACAATCAGCAAAATTTACTTACAGTCCACTAAGACTTAAAATTAATTAAACGAATCACAAACTCACTTTATCACTTCTGCAACGAATTAAACTCAAATGGCTTACGTAACCGTACGACTGGCTGATGATTCACACGTCCGTCCAGTCCGAGCGTCGAGCGGCAAATAGGCCGTTCTATCCCCAGCGCCTTGCTTTTATAGGCGAGGTGGGGTAGTTACGAACTTTAGAGAGGATTCTCCTTACAATACTTATAATAATAGCTAATATTATAATAAATAAACACTATATTTTGATACTATATATACACTATGTTTATTCAATATACTTATATATACCTAATTAATATTACTTATAATAATACAATACATAAATATAAGATATACACTGACATTAGCAAACATTATAATCTATTTTTATTTACGTTATTCAAAGGCTTTTCTTTAATCTGTCTAAAGGCTAGATCAAGCTAATTTTATCATAATCATCATACGATTACAAATTAAAAAAAAGAAACTATAATAATTCAGTTATGATAATATATTATTATAACTATGGTAGGTATTGCACTTAAGTTACATTAATTATTTATTCCTAGTAAACATCCCTTTCAATGTTTACTAGGAATAAAGAGAATAGAGGAGTTAGTTAAAGTGAAGTAGGTATAATATCAACGAATATCTAACTGTTAATCACCGATATCATTAAGCGCCTTGTAATTTCACTTCATCTCATCGATACGCTAATCGATAACAATTCAAATTGAGTCAGCCCAAAATTTAGTAGTAGCGTCCTGTGATGCATTTCACAGGAGCAAACAACAGAACAGGCAGGACACGATATAAAGTGTCCCATCGTTTGTTAGGCAGCACCACATTTACACTCACAATTTCACATAATATAGATACGTTTTGCTCATCCAAAACAACGATTTCCACCTCTTTGAACATTGACAAATGTTGCATGGTTGGATCCACAGAAATAAAACCACACACATGCTCAAGAGTAGTAATCAATAAACTCAGTACTGCAAATACTCGTAGATTGACAACTAAGAATGCTCATTTTTTTATAAATGAAGGTGTTTGAAAACAATATTTTTAAATTGTCGGTAGTTGTTGTCTAAACAGTCAAAATCAAATAGCCTGAGAGTTCAATGTTTGTCTCAAACGTTGGAATTGTTATAAATTCTACTTTAAGTAATGTTTTAACAAAATAATGAATACAAAAAGAAAAATAATATACTATTGCATGCATGATTTGAACTTACGACTTCTCGTTCAGTGACCAAAGACGATAGCCATTGTGCCAGGATTGCTATATTAACATCATGCAAAATATTATATCTCCTTCAGCATCATAAGTGAATGATGACTATATATTGGTAAATGGTAATTGATGTGCCACACGCACACTAATAAAAACTGAGCTCGCTCGTTTTATTTTGTGTTTGTGTGCATAACTATGACTTCACCCACACATATAAACTGTAAACCAAATACTTGGGCCCACTGTACATAAAATCGTGATGAACTTTTTAAATACGCCAAAAAACCTACCCAATTGAATGGATTATTTTTTCATTTTCTTAATTGTCAAATTAAATTTACAATTAGACTCGTCACGCAACACCTTAGCAAGGTATTTTTGCCTGTCTTATGCCAGGAAAAGTATGAAGGAAAAGTTCCATCACAGTTACAGGTTATGAACACGAGTATTGTGTAGGTAATAGACGAGCGGCGCGCGGCCATTACGTCACGCTGGCGCATAGGTACCATGAATTCGCGGCCGGTCTGGGATAATTTATTTTAAATGTTTTTTAAGTAAATTACTTATTCTGTTTTTTTAACTCGGTCCTATATTTTTTTATTTATGTCAACTACCCATGGTTTGAGTGACAACGGTGTTTACCCTTACATGCTGTATAAAGAAATACTGTGAAGGACGATATTTATGTAGATACCGGTCCTTGACAGTAGGAATTTCTTTAGTATTCCTCAAATATCACACATAGTGCAGGACAATTAGCCATGAACAAAGCTCAATATTGTTATTGTTATAATAATTCATAATTATGTAGAAATATAGAGTTTAAACTCTACGCGGACGTAGTAAAATAAATAGTAAAGAAATCAAACCTTACATTGAATATTCGAGTCTGATGCCTAAAATATAGTTTTTAGAATTTTGGTCAGTTTGTTTGGATGTATGTACCGGTTTGCACAAACAGGGCTGCACGGATTTGGATAATATTTGGCACACAGATCGTTTATAACCTGGATTAACCTGTAAGTTACTTTTTAATCCCAGTAGTACGTTCCCGTCGGATATTTTTCGACATCCACGCGAGCGATGCCGCGGGCAAAAGCTAGTTTCAGATAAAAACCACGAAACTCCACATAGTGACGGCGACGGCAGGTGCAGAGCGCGCACCGCCGATCAGAATGGCCGTGTCGCCGCAAGAGTATCTATCTACTAAGAATATTAGTCAATCTAATTAATAACCAACTTATAATGTCTCATCGCATCATAATATTGATCCTGCCATCTGTTGGTTGCAAGTACAATTATTACAATGAGCTGTATCGATTGACATAAGAGATAAGCACCATCTAATGGTCTCTGTATTAACTAGTACTGAGATGGTTCGTGACTAGATCTTCTGAAGATTAATTATTAAACGAAAGTCTTTAGCTAGACCTATAGTTAAAATTAAGATAAGCAAATATTTGACAATTGGGATTTTAATAATTGCTCACTAAGATTTGTTTTGTGGCAACATTCCACAATATTGTGGAAGATGGCGCCGAATACGATTTTAATGATCAATAACTCAATTATAATTTGAAACTGCAACTAAATCAGTTTTTGTAACTAATTACAAACTAAAAAGTAACAAGATTATTTTACAGAGTGAAAGACCTGTTTGTATTAAATCCTTTGATCTGCCGGAAATGATTTTAGAGGTTCTCTATTGTGTCACCTAACTTTTTTATCCATAATTTAAAGTGCCATAACTTTGTTTGTCCTAATCATCATTTGTCCGAATGATAATTTACCCGAACTTAATATCACATAATGTCACATGCCATAAAATTGAAATCCCTAAATATAATATGTTCTAAATCCCTTTGTCATAAATATTACAATCAATAATATACAAAAGACATAAAACCGTTTTCAATAAAAGTTAAAAGTCCTAAATTCAAATTACAGAAGTAATGTTTATTTATAATAATAATATTCTTCGGGATAAATATATTAGTCCATGTATTTATTTATTTATAAATACATGGACTCAATAAAGCAGTTGATTGTAAACATGTGGTTTTTGTAAGCAAGCAAGCATGCAGCATGCAAGCAAGCACGCAGCATTCAGCATGCAAGCAAGCACGCAGCATGCAAGCAAGCATGTAACATGCAGCAGGCATGGTTTCTGTCACGGCTCCGGCGCTGCGGGGCTCCGGCGGTCCCACGCGAGTTTATCGTCGCAGATGGGTTTAACGCTCACCACCGCAGCCACCGAGGCCGCGCCGCCGAGTGTTACAACCACCTGCTCCTCAACTCGCGGGCCACCTCGCTCCTCCGCGCCTACGCGATTTTAAATTACACTCTAGGGGTAGAGCAGACAAGACCGCGTGGAGTCGGATTTACAGCGATTCGTTTCTGTCACTAAGGCTGTACGCAGACTTGAGTCACGACAGTTTTAAGTGTTTCAAGTTTGCGCGGGTTCATACTTTATGTGAAGCAATAGTCTGTCTTAAGACTATCTTGACTCAAGTCTGCGCTCAGCCTAAAACCTAATTTTTAGCAAATGTTTTAAGACTAAAAAAAAAAATGAACTTTCGGAATAATACTCATTATTTAACACAATACTTAGGACATATGACTTTAGGTCATGTAAAATTAGGATATTCAATTATTATAGTACTCGATATTATGACAGAATACTATTAGAACTAAAGATAATTATGTTAAACAAAATTTCGGGGTTTTGAACATTATGGTTACTGAAGTTTATAGCAAACGTGTTATGGATAATGATTTTCGGACAAACAATTTTAGGAGAAGAAAGGGAGTACCGATTTTAGGCATGACCCCATTGTTGTAAAAAGTAATGAAGCCACTAATTAGTTTTAACTCAATAACGCCTTTGCATTTATGAATATAGGCATTGTTTAATTATTAGAGTAATTAATTGTGAAGTATTCTAGTATTGTTTGTAAATTTAATGAACTTACTTTTTAATAAATTACTGTACTGAGTGTGTGGGACTTCCGCCCGGACAGAGAGAACACGCGTAGGTACAACGGAGAAGTCGAGTTAGTTAGCTCGCGATTAGAAAACAATTGAAGTATGTAATTGAAAGTGGTTTTTGAAGTGAACAATATTAAGTTGTGTAAATGAGAACTGTAACACGAATTAAAAGAGTGTATAAGGAGTTTCTTAACCCGTTCTTCTCCTTATGAACAATCATGTTTGCGAACGGGTGGCTCAACTTGTAAATGGTTTAATAGAAATAAACGTTTGAAGTTTGAGTCAAGTATTGTGTGCGATTTAAACTACCCAACTACCTATCTACCAACAAAAGAATCATGTCACGCGAAGACAATATAACGGAATGGCGGATGGCGTTGATATTTGGGATTAGTGTTCCTCCTAATCCATTCTCTGTCGTAACATATATAATTATGTCGGATTTTGTCAGGATTTTTCTGTTAGGCTCGTACATCATGTAGGCAAACCATGGGTTTCGTGCAATGAAAATACACTGTTTATAATAAACTAACAGATTACTTGACATTACAATTTAACACAATTACACGGGGCACAATGAATCGGGTACAGTTCCAAGACGTCTCAACTCCTCCGCGATCAGACATTCAATGTCCTCCTCGCCTCCGAGCTGTAAAATCAGGGCTCTGTAGAAGCCACGCTGTGGTGGGGGTAGACTTGTAAGTAGGTCGCGTGACATCACCACCAGCGGACTTGCGATTCATTTTATGTCCGTACTAATGACCCGTTCCGACATATACATGTAGTATTACAACCATTTCTTAACATCAAAGTGGGATTGTGCTCTGGCTTACGAACGATTTCTAATGGTCTTCATTTTGATATTTTCATGATCAACATTGGAGCTAATGGTGTGATGCTGAAACCTGTGACGTCTGTGGGTCGCCAGCTCGATTCAACAAGAACGATAACTACGTGCTGCTGACTCTGACAGCGGAACTGAAAAGCTGCTGGAATAGTTTCGAAGCCATAATGTCGGTAAGGCCTTTAGAGACTCTGCTTAAATGTTATTTAAAAGTTAGAAATGAGAAATCCTAGGGGAAACTACGGTTAATTATCAACTTAAACGCTGTAGTAGGTTTATTATAATATTAATTTAAGACATGATTGTATTATTATGGATGGATTAAAACCTTAGCTGTGGTATGACATTCACTGGCTGCGGGTGATTAAGCTTCACTGATTGCGGCGTGTTTAGTCTGCCCAGTAAGGTCTGATTATTGATTATAACATGACGATTATGAAACGATTATTTGCAATGATAGTCAGATTGACCGAGCGATAAGTTTTTGATTATGTAAATGAAAATGACGGAAGATATTATGAAATATAATTACGTATATTATGTGTAATAATGAATGGATTATTGTACAACGAGCTTTGTCTTGACTATATTCACTTGCGGCGGGTTTCGACACATACTGTAATATGTGATTGTATTAATTATGATTATGTAACGAAAATTAAGTTTTGGTCACAGTATTGTTTTTGTGTCAGGATGATTATCTTGTACTTCGAGGACGAAGTACTTGTCAGTCTGGCCGTGTTAAGAATAGCCTTATATTTATGAGAATATCCGACCAAATTAATAACTATATATAATGTAGCGGGAAGCTCATTAGGATGATGCCCGCCGTCCGACATTCTTGGTAATGGCGGGTGAGCAAGTTCTCTCTCTTGGCTCTAGGGTTTTAAAGTCAAACACATGCAAACACTGAGTCGCACACGTTTTTATTGCCTATCTTTAGACTTTACAATTGCTGTTACACCAATCACAAATAATCACAATTACTTTTTCACCGGACTAGCTCTATCTCCGACCTCACGCACCGACCACCACGTGTGTCCCCACTATCCTCCTCTTTTCCTTGACGGAAAAACCACGCTCTCTGTTTAGCAACTTATTACAATAATAAAGTCAATCAAACTGACAAACAATACTAGAACACTTTACAATAATTGTGTTATCATTAAATAATCACAGAATTCACAAATACGAACATGTTTTAATCGTTAATGATAATCTAGTCATCTAATTTCTTTTTACAATCTCAATCCCCCTATCTTGGAACATTTCCGGTGATGAGAACAGTTTTAATAAACAAAAGCTTTTCACTAGTCAATCACTGTGTAAAATAATCTTATTAATTTATAGTTAGTAATCTATTATTTAAACTTACATAGTTCTCATATTAAATTATAACGTTCAGGTATTGATGGTTAAAATCGTACTCGGCGCCATTCTCAATGACAGTAGGTGACGCCGTCCCATAAAGAAACTTAGTGTCAAGTGATTAACTATTAATTGTTAACATGACTTTAAACCTAAACTCGTTAAACAAATATTCTTATGTTAATTAAAACTAGTTTTAACTAGAACACCGAGTTTAGTTTAATAATTGATTTTCAAGTGATACTGATTAGGATTTCACAGCCAGGCCAACAGATGGCGCTACTGATCTCGATACTCAACATTATTTAGTCAATACCCACTTACAGGCGTATTATAATAGTTGCAACAGTATCTCAGAGATGGCAGGATTACATACACAAACAACACTAGAACATTATGTAATAAGCTTAGCTTCTTGGTGTCCTTGCGGCGACACGGCCATTCTGATCGGCGGTGCGTGCTCTGCACCTGCCGATGCCATCGGTGTTGAGCGTCGTGGTTGTAGTCTGAAATAGTAGAGATAAATTGTTAGCAGGTTATTGTTGCTTTCATTAGCACTATCCTACAACATGCACTGCCTTGTAGGCAGTGATCGAAAATGTTCCCGAAATACCGGTAAAATACCGGTATTTAGTAGTTCCGTTACTTAGAACCCGAACCGGAACCGGAAATTAAATTGGAACCTTTAAGAACCTTTATTGTACCGGTTCTTCTTCAAAGCGAGTCCGAACGAGTTCATACAATGCCGCTCATAATAATAGCCAAGTGAAATACAATACGATGAAACTTACCTTTGTCCATTTTATATTAAACTAGCTTATGCCCGCGGCTTCACCCGCGTGGAGTTAGGGAATTGCCCACGGGATCTTACTTCTGGAATAATAAGTAATCTATGTATCTATCTATAATACATACATAGATTTACATGTACTTGCTTATAACTTGCAATTATTATTATAAAGTTATATCAATTAAATTAGATACGTGAAATATTGATAACTTGGTTTGAGATTGGACATCGGATTTACTGGATTTTATCTGAAGAGTATGTAAACAAATTTTCAAGTCAATCGACCCCGAGAGTAAAAAGTTTCACAGAAAATTCAACACCCCATTTCACCCTCTTAGGGGTGGAATTTCAAAAATCCTTTCTTAGTGGATACCTACTCTCCACAAAGAGTACATTCTCCAAATTTCATGTCTCTAGAACCAGCCGTTTGGGCTGTGCGTTGATATATCAGTCAGCCAGTCAGGACATTGAATTTTAAATTGGGGGATGATTTTGGAAAAACTGTGATACACGTATCTCATCATTTTAATTGAAGTATATGTAGACACAATTTCAAGTCAATCGACTCAGAGAATAAAAAGTTTCATAGAAAATTCAACACCCCATTTCACCCTCTTAGTGGTGAAATTTCGAAAAACCTTTTCTTAGTGGATACCTACTCTCCACAAAAAGTACACTGTTCAAATTTCATGTCTCTAGGACCAGTGGTTTGGGCTGTACGTTGATGTATCAGTCAGCCAGTCAGGACATTGAATTTTAAATTGGGGGATGATTTTGGAAAAACTGTGATACACGTATCTCATCATTTTAATTGAAGTATATGTAGACACAATTTCAAGTCAATCGACTCAGAGAATAAAAAGTTACATAGAAAATTCAACACCCCATTTCACCCTCTTAGGGGTGGAATTTCGAAAAATACTTTCTTAGTGGATACCTACTCTTCACAAAGAGTACACTGTTCAAATTTCATGTCTCTAGGACCAGTGGTTTGGGCTGTGCGTTGATATATAAGTCAGTCAGTCAGTCAGTCAGTCAGTCAGTCAGGATTTTGAATTTTATATGTATAGATGTATTAATTAACAGTCATTTTATAACTCTAGATTATTCAAACCACTATCTAATAATATTTGCTGACACTGTACAGTACAGACTTCTACTCGCTAATATTTCGATGGCGAACTGAAAAGACACGCCAGGCACGCGTCAAACATAGCCCTTCTTTCTTGGAGAACCTTTAAATCGGATGATATGGAACCGGTATATTGGAACTTTTATTTGGAACCGGTACTTTGGAACCAGAACCGAACCGGAACCTGAACCAGAACCGTACCGAAAAGAAGAACCTTTTAAAGAACCGAAATGAAAAACCGGAACTCAAATTCGTACCGGTTTTCAATCCCTGCTTGTAGGATTACATTTACATTGACAGCCTGTAATAGATCTTCTGACATCTACTCAGTTTGCCTTCAGAAATTGAATGTGACAGTTGTAACCTCATTCATAAGCACACTTAAGGTGCTGCGCACATACCTATGTACGCACTTAAGGTACATGCTATTACATGGTTAAGGTATTTCATTTTGCAATTTGTATTTATTAAATATAGTGCAGTAGCATTATCTGATCAGCTGTTAGCTGAATAATTTCATTCTTGCCTGTATGAAGAATGCAGAACAATATTTATTGTTTTTGGTGAGTTTAGTGAGGTAGATTATAGTTGTTGTTTTCTTTGTTCATTCTCACGGGAAGGTAATGCTCTGTCGGGCACGCCGCAATCGCGGCTTTAAGACCCCTCTTTGAGGAGTGGCTGGATAGGCGTCACGGTGTCCTGACCTACCACGTGACGCAGGTCCTCACCGGACACAGAAGTTTCGGGAGGTACCTGTGTCATATGGGGAAGGAGGAAACGCCTGGGTGTCACCACTGCGAGGACCGCCCGGAGGACACGGTGGAGCATACGGTGCAGGACTGCCCCGCTTGGGCAGAGCACCGCCGTGTCCTCACGGCGGCGATAGGCGGAGACCTCTCGCGCCCGGCATTGGTCGAGGCCATGCTGCGGGGCGAGACGGAGTGGGAAGCGGTCGCCTCCTTCTGCGAAGCAGTCATGCTCGCGAAGGAGGAGGCGGGCCGCGTGAGGGAGAGGACAGCGTCCTCCCTCCACACCAGCCGCAGTGGTAGACGCCCACGGCGCCGGACGTTGGCAGACGATCTCCGGCCACCGTAGGCGCGGGCATGCGGGCGGCGAGTAATGGGCGACTCGCTGTCCGACCATGGACCATGCCCGGGTCGACGGCGCGTTGTGTTCCACGCGCGCCTCAAAGAGTGTCTGCATAATGACGAGGCCCCCCTCTAGAGGGCCAAAGCCTGCCGGGGTCGCGGGACTCATAGAATTACCGTGACCCTGGAACATAAAGGGCTATTGAAGGACACCGTGGATTTTAGTCAGTACAAGTCTGACAGTCCCTCCCGCTCTGCCCTGGGTGGGAGGACTCATTTGATGATTTTATCACGTTAAAAAAAAAAAAAAATGCTCTGTGATAGACACAAATTTTGGATTTGACAGGATCGAAGGATAAGATTAGGAACACCGCTCTGTGATAGACACAAAGTCTTTGATTTGATAGGATTAAAGGATAAGGAGTTTAGGACCATTGCTCCGTGACAGGCACGAAGTCTTTGATTTGACAGGATGTAAGGAACCAGGCTCTGGGCGATTAATACGCCGTGGACACAGCAGGATAACATGAGAGTATTGTTTATTAGCAGCCCTCCACGGCCATTAATAGTTTGTAATCATTATAAGTTACCTCTACGGCTACTTATAGTATATTATCAAAATAAGTTGTTATTTCTTGTGTTCATTACCAGTTGCCCCCATGGCTTCTGATAGTATTTGTGATTTGATGTATTACTTATTGAGTTATTTGTGTCCTTCACACATACCAATAGCTTGTTGTAAGTATTACTTTATTGGTTACTGTTAGGAGTACTAATAGTTTGTTATTATTATTGTTAATTGTTGCACACAACTTAAGTGGCTTGATTGCAATAGCATAAAGAAAGATAGTTAAAATTGGTACAAGAAACGCATCACATGTGAGCATCATGTAGGAAGGTAGATTTGGCTATTGTATTGAGCCTTTTTAGGTGAGTTAGAAGAAAATGGTTTGAAAGTTGCTCACCTTTTATTTAGTAGTAGTCTTGTGTGGGGTGTCAGCTGGTTGTTCATTGACTGTCGGCGACACGGTCACTTGCTCACCCAGCTGCGGCGCTCGACGGAGTTGGTCGTGAGCCACCTTTTTAGGGCGACCTCTTCCAACCACAGGTTTTATGAGGTAGCGGTCATTTTCGAGCACCCTGTATATTTCATATGGTGCACTAAATTTCAGGTCCAAGGAAGTCTGATTTCTTGGATTGTTTTTTACCAGGACAAATTCGCCTTTTCGGAAGGGATGTATTTTTGCCTTTCTAGCATCAAATCTCTGTTTTTCTTTGATTGCTGCTTCGGCCATTCTTTTCTGCACATGTTGTTCTAGGGCATCAAAGTCAATGGTCATTTCATCAAGTTGGATCAGATTTAGCAGTTCAGGAGGTACACAATGTTGACGTCTAGTAAGTAGCGTGAGTGGTGCTACGCCTGTTGTTTGATGTTTAGTGCAGTTGAATGCCAGTTGTAAACCATCCAGTGCAGTATGCCAGTCAGCAGTTTCATAATTCTTAATCATTGTTAGGGCTTTTTTTAGTGTTCCCATAACCCTTTCAACTTACCCATTGGCTCTGCTCACCCCCGGAGCAATTGAATGAATTTCTATGCCATACCTGTCACAGTAATTCTTGTAATCTCCAAGGAATTCCCTTCCTCCATCAACTACAATAATTGTAGGTGTACCAAACAAATGAATTAACTCCTTGAGTGCTGCAAGAGAACTATGTTGACTTTTATCATTTGCATGGTGTAACAAAACATATTTTGAGTATGCATCTATTGTGACAATTACATATTCTTGATCTGATGGTGTTTCCAATTTTCCAGTTATGTCCATGTGAATCATCTCAAAAGGCACTGATGGTTTTGATATTGGATGCAGCTCTGCCTGAATAGAGCCAGATGTGTTTTTTGATGTTTTACAAACTATGCAGTTTTCAACGAATTTCCGTGTTTTTGTGTTCATATTTTCAAACCAGTATGTCTCTTTTATTTTGGCAAGCGTTTTGTCCCATCCAGGGTGTTTGAGACTGGTGTGGTAGGTGTTGATCAAGCTCCACTGAAAGGATTTAGGTACCACTATAAGGGTTTCTCTCCAAGAGCTTCATCATGATGTTTTTGTTTTAATAAGTCATCTTCAATAAAAAAGTTGCAGACTGTTTCTCCACTGCGGATTGCGTCGATCTTAGAGCGTAAAGAGTCGTCACGACGTTGTTCTATTCTTAGCCATTGTAGATCTCTGGTCATTATGTTGACACTGTAATTTTCCACATTTCGACTGAAAAAATCAACATGTTGCATGCGCTCACCTTTTCTGTATTCGATTTTGAAGTCAAAGTTTTGGAGAAACGCCCACCAGCGATATACTCTTGGCAAAAGCTCTTGTTTATGCTTTGAAGCTTTGAGCGCATTACAATCGGTGATCACTTTTAACCGTCTTCCATAGAGAAAATGTCGGAAGTGCTTGATTGCTCGAACTACTGCAAGTGTTTGTAATTCATATGAGTGGTACCTGCTCTCTGTGTCTGTTGTGCGCATACTGCAGTAGGCCACTGCGTGTTGTCGACCGTCGTTAACCTGGACGAGGATGCCACCAACTCCTTGGCTACTAGCATCAGTATACAGTTCTATAGGGGCCTCATCACGGAAAATCATTAATACAGGAGAGGAGATCAAATATTGAATAATTTTATCTCGAGCTTCTTCTTGTCTGTGTGTCCATTGCCATTCAGCATCTGTCTTTGTTAGCTCATAGAGGGGAATCATTATACGTGCAAAGTTAGGGATGAATCTACGGAAGTAGCCTGCTAGGCCAGCAAACTGTCTTACTTGTTTAACATTAGTAGGGACTGGGGCCTTCACAAGGGCATCCACTTTTCTAGGACTTGGTCTTACATTACCATCTGCTATAATATTACCCAAATATTCAACTGACTTTTTAAAGAAAAGACACTTGTCAATATTAATAGAAAACCCGGCTTTTTCTAAAGCAATCAAAATTCTTTCCATGAAAACTAGGCCGTCTTCAAAATTCCTACTCTTTTTTTTTTTTTTTTTTTTTTTTTCGGATGGGAAATCATCAAATGACCCCCCCCCCGCTCTGGGCGGAGCGGAAGGGAGTGTCAGACTTGTACTGACTAAAACCCATCCATGTTCCTTCTTTGCCCTTTGTGTTCCAGGGCCACGGTATCTCTTTCGAACAGTCCCGCAGCCCTGGCAGGCATCGGCCCTTGCAGGCCCCTACATCATTGCTGACATCTCTTTGAGGCGCGCGTGGAACACGAACGCGCCGTCGACACGGCTTGTCGTCATAAGACGGCCGGACGGCGGGCTAGCCCATAGCTCGCCGTCCACAGGCCCACGCCTACGGTGGCCGGGAGCCACCACGTGACCCCCGACGCCCAGGGCGTCTCCCGCGGTGGCTGGGACGTGAGGTTCTTTCCCTCTCACGTCCCGCCACCTCCTTCACTAGCATGACTGCTTCGCAGAAGGAGGTGACGGCTTCCCATTCCCTCTCGCTCCGGACCATGGCCTGAACCAGGGCCGGACGCGAGAGATCGCCGCCGCCAATCGCCGCTACAAGGACACGACGGTGCTCCGCCCAAGCGGGGCAGACCTCCACGGTGTGCTCCACCGTGTCCTCCGAACGATCCTCGCAATGGAAACACCCGGGCGTTTCCTCCCGCCCGATCCGGTGCAGGAACCTCCCGAAACAACCGTGTCCGGTGAGGACCTGCGTCAGGCGGTAGGTGAGGGCGCCGTGGCGCCTCTCTAGCCACTCCTCAAAGAGGGGACTTATCGCCACTATGGTGGCGTGCCCTGTACGGGGTTGCGACAGTCGCGCTCTCCATGTCGCCATGAGATCACGCCGGAGGTCTGTCCGCTGAGCGGCAATTTGCCGCGGCAGCGGAGTTTCCAACCGACTTAGTGCCTCCGCGCGCCATTCGTGCAGGCGCGCGAGGACTATCGCCTCCAGATCCCATGGCGGCAGTCCGGTGAAGCAGCCCAACATACTAACGGGCATACAGCACGTCCGTCCACACCGCCGCACGGCCGGGCACTGAGGGCCGACGGCCGACTGCTCTGTACCATGCGCCCGCGCTGGCGGCTTGCGCCTCCTCCGCCCCGCTGTGACGTCATCGGACAACGTGCCGCCTTGGAGTCAAGTGATGTACTGCCGCGCGGCGAGCCGGAGCAAGCCTTTTATAAGTTTACGCGTTCGTGGAGCCGACGCCGAAAGTATAGACCGCGGCGATGGTCCCTGATTGGTCAATCCACAATCAGGGGTAGTTGCTACTACCTCTACTCAACATTTTGTAAATGATATATACCTAGGCCAAAATAAATGATTATTATTCGAATTACCATAAATCGCTGTTTCTTTTACCAGCACACATAGATCTCCTAAACCGGCAAGGAGGCTAGCCGCCTCGCCGGAGATCGTGCGGTACCCGTGGATTAGCCTTATAGCTATCACCTTTTGGGGCGCGTTCAGGTAGTGGGCGGCTCGCAGTTTCAAAGAACGCGCCCACACCGGGGCCCCATAAAGGGCCATGGACCGCACGACCCCCGCGTAGAGCTTCCGGCAGGAGGCGTTTGGACCCCTCAGGTTGGGCAAGAGCCGCTTGAAGGCAGCCCCTGTCCGTTCCAGTTTGGGAGCCAAACGTCGGAAATGCTCCACGAAGTTCCACCGGCTGTCGAGGACGAGTCCTAGGTACTTCAACGTCGACCCGACGCCGATGGAGACCCCTCCCGCCGTCAGTAGGGATCCCGACGGTGGCGCATTCCGAGGCCCATGAAAACACATGGCCTCGGACTTGTGCAATGCCACCTCGAGACCCAATTGCCGGATCCTCTCCACGACTATCGCAACCCCGCGTGTCATGTTGTCGGCCTCCGCCTCGTGCGACCTCCCTTGTGCCAGTACCAGCGTGTCGTCAGCGTAGCAAACTACGCTGACGCCGCTAGAGAGGTCGGCGCGCAGCACCCTGTCGTAACCGATGTTCCACAAGGCCGGTCCCAGAACCGATCCCTGTGGAACACCGCACGACATCTCTCGCCGGTTCCATTCTCCGCTCCGACCGGGGTATATGACGGCCCTATCCGTCAGGTAGTCCCCGACCACACGACGAAGGTAGGTCGGCACTCGGTGATACCGGAGTGCCTCCCCAATGCAGCTCCAGGGCATGGAGTTGAAGGCGTTGGCGATGTCAAGAGACACCGCCAAGACGACCCCGCCCCGGGACACCGTGTCCCCCGTCGTGAGGGCTCTCACGCGCATGATGGCGTCCACCGTCGAGCGCCCCTTGCGGAAACCAAACTGGTGTTCCGCAAGATCCGGCCCCATCCCTACAAGGTGCCCGGCGAGGTGGTTGGCAATGACTCTTTCAAAGAGCTTGCTCACCTCGTCGAGTAACACGATGGGCCGGTATGCGGACGGAGAGTCCGCAGGACGCCCTGGCTTCCGGATGAGGACCAGCTTCCCCGTCTTCCAACGAAGCGGGAACTGGCCTCTCTCCAAGCATGCGCTTAGGAGCCCTTCCAGTCGGGGCCCGAGAGCCTCAGAGGCCAGGACCCAGGCTTTGCCAGGCAAGCCATCAGGTCCCGAGGCGGTATTTTTGGCTTTCAGCCTGCGTACCGCCACTCTCAGGTCTACCCCAGTCACCTCCGGAATGTCGTCATCGTCATAGGTGTGATCCGCTTCCGGCATCGCACGCGGCGGCGGAGCCATAGGCGGGGGAGGATGCTCCCCTCGCGAAGGGAACAAAGCGCTCACCACGTCCTCCACGAGCTCAGGCCGGAGACTCTGCGTCAGCGGGCGGGCCCGGGTGCGGAGTTTGTCCCGAACCATCTTGTAAGGGCGCCCCCACGGATCTCCGTTCAGAGACTCCAGCATCTCCGCGCGGGCCAGATTCTTGGCCCGCCGGACAGCCTCTTGGAGGGCGGTCTTCGCCGCTCTGTACCCCTCGTACAGCTCCGCCTCAATGGCTGCCGCATCCGGAGGGCGGATGCGGAGCCTGCGATGCCTGGCGTACAGGTGCCGCGCGGCAACGCACGCCTCGCGCAGAGACGTCAGCTCTCGCGACCACCAGTACACCTGTCGCCGGGCGCTTCCTGGCTGAACTCGGGGCATTGCCACGTCGCAAATCTCGGACATGGCCTCCTGGAACCAACCCGCCTCGTTATTGATGTCGGCAGGCCTGACCGGTGATGACACCCAGGCCTGCACGATCGAGGCTTCCAGTTTCAGCGCCCATCGCGGACCACTCGGGGGAAAATTCCTAATCTTACTTATGATATCATCGATATGCACTTGGGCTACACTATCATTAGGAGCACTGTTGGTAGTACCAGCACTACCTGCATTTAATAAATGGCCTAAAGCTCGATTGATGCATCTCTGATACACTGATAAGGCATTACATAGCCCAAAGGGCATGGTCAAGTATTCATAAAGCCCATCAGGTGTAACAAAAGCTGTCTTTTCAATTGAACTCTCAGAAATCAATATTTGATGGAAACCAGCGGCCATATCAAAAGTGTTAAAATATTTACCACCTGCTAAATTGTCAGTCTGGTCAGCTATTAGCGGTAAAGGGTAATGGTCACGCACAGTGTTATAATTTAATTCTCTATAATCAACGCACATGCGGTCCGCTTCATTCTTCTTTTTAACTAGAATTATCGGGCTGGAGAAAGGAGACTGACTTTCACGAATTATGTTATTGGTAAGAAGTTCAGTAATTATTTCTTGCACCTTATTTCTTTCGGTAGGGCTAAGACGATATGGTCGTCGTTCAACATATTTATCTGGATTTTTCAACCGTATTTCTAAGTGGCCTGTATTTACTCGAGACTTGGGATAACCCTGAATGAATAAATGAGAATACTTATTTAATAGAATGTGCAATTGTTCAATCTGTGTTATGTCATCAATGTTATCAAAAATAGAGTTATTTGCTTTTAAATGCATTACAGATGGTTGGTACACAAGTTTAGCACCATCTAGAGTTACCAAAACACTAAGTCCCGTTTTTCTTAGCAAATTGGTACCTATGAGGATATCTGTTGACACCTCATTGTCTGGAAGAATTAAGAATTGTAATTCAACATGAACATCATTAATGACACAGACACAGTCTAAAGAGCTTACAGAGACTATTGGGAATGATCCTATTCCTTGCAGGTAATTAACCTGATTACGCCTACGCACAGTGTTATTACTGCCCCGAAAAACGGACATCCTCTTTTTATTAACTTATCCGATAGAACAGGTTATTTTAAAAGTATGAGTAAAATACCCATGTGAAAATTTTGCCCCAATCTGGAGATTTAATTTTTTACATTTTTTTTCTATGTTTTCCATAAAAACCATAGAAATCGCAATAACTTTAAATCCAATGCGTTTTTGTTATATCTTTGATTGTAATTACGTCATGCTTTATATTAAGTAAATTATCAAACAAACGCCCAATTTTTATTGTTAACGGTGTAGTGAATAACATCGAGTTTTACATATTTTCGATTTTATTTTTTTTATGGGCTTATTTCATGGCATTTGGATTCAATATCGAGACAATCTGTTGCTTTGGCACTAAGAAGTACCGATTTAAAATATCATGTCCATGTTATGCTATCTAGAAGTTACAGGATTCTGAAATTTAAGCGCTAGGGTTGGCAGAAGGCGTATTTTTTTTAAAATGTTTTTTATTGAATATTATTTTTAAGGAATATTTAACTATGTAAAATAATATGTGGAAAAATAAATAAATGACATAATAACGTTTTTATCTGAAAGAAGTTACATTATCATTGATTTTCGCATTGTTATGCATGATAAATCCAACTATTTTCATATTATTTTTAGGTAATTAAAAATAAATTAAATTACAATGAATAAACGGAATCCTAATGCTAGTAATCCTACTAGTTTTATAATTGTGAGCATAACCTTATGTTAAACAAAGAGGTATCTAGGTAGCGTAAAGATTAAAGGTTTGTTCTCATTTGTTAATTACAAATGACGGACTTCAATATTCATTTTCTATCTACCTAATTGACCGTGTAATCATACGCATCAAACATAAAATAACTTACAATAATATTTTCACATTTTACATTAATTAAAAAGTGAGTAGAACAAAAACATCAAAAATTCTGGTTGTTTACATTTTCACTATTCTAATTCTTAATTATCTCCTTAACGCGTGAACCGATTTACATGATTCAACGGATACAGTGGTTTTAGACTTAGACCTTTCATTTGACACCAAAATAGTTAAGATATCTCAAAAAACAAAATATCTCATTTCCAAGTTGCTCTCGTAATTATCCAACATGTATGAAACGCGTAAAAATTCTTTTAAAAACTATCTTATCAAACGTTAAACCTTAAATTTATTTTAAACTGGGTCTAATTCAGTAAAAAAGGAATCAAATTTTATTTGTGAACAACAAGATAATCTAAAATTAAACCAGCCATTCTTGTTGTTCACTATCAAAACGGTGATAACCGACTGGCGGAGTGGCAGCGACACCACGCGAAACTATAGGCATTTATCGCTGTAGGTATGGCCGAGTGAAGGAGGCCTGCCTGTAGGTTTACTCTCAGAACAAGCGGGTGAATAATATCTCATACTCGAAAGTTTGATAGAGTAGAGGAGCTCGTGGCTAAATAATAACAGCCGCTCGGATCGATCTTTAGGTTAAGCCATGCTTGCCTAGGTTGGTCTGTGGATGGGTGAACACCCATTACATACCGAGTTTCAGAGAAAAAACGTTAAGCCGTTGGTCCCGGCTGTCATTTGTAGATCTTTGACAGTCGTTACAGGTAGTCAGAGGCTCAAGAAGTCTGACAACCAGTCTTACAAAGGGGTATCGTATTACCTAGTACTAACTGGGTTGTGGAGGTCAGATAGGCAGTCGCTCCATGTAAAATACGGGTATTCAGCTGCATCCGGTTCCGGTTAGACTGGAAGCCGACCCCAACATAGTTGGGAAAAGGCTAAGCAGATGACTCGATAGTTTGATAGAGTTTCAACCATGACTGATTTGTTTAACCAGGCACTACTAAAATCAGATCCATTTATTTCGAATGTCAGATTAAAGCAAAGGCAAGCAAAATTAAGACGGATGCCATTACCACCCACCGTTCTCCAATTGTTAAAACCGTTCCAAATACCCAGGAAAGAGATTACAGCCCAAGATAGCAATAGCTAAAGGGACGAAGAAGACTTAATGCAAAATCTTATAGAAGGCTGGAATGACGATAGTACTGATTTTTTACCTACGGAAAATGATAATTAAAGTAGGTACTTAAGCAAGTGAAGTCTGTATCTGTATTTCAAGTTTATCGACCAAGTGGTTCAGGCTGTGCGATAATAAGTGCAAAATGAACTCTCAAGTTCCACCTAAAACATAAATGTAACATAGGGGCCAAGTTCGGTACAAAGTACACGACAAAAAAAAAAGAGACCCAAATGGGTGCCAAGTTCTATGGAGGTAAAAGATAGTTTATTAGGTTCCTTGCTACTGATTATGCAACTTGGCAAAGGAGACTGAAACGATTACATACAATCTTGGGCCTAGGTGTAAGAAGATGAAAGTGGTGTCAATTAATAGCTTATATATTATCAACCATTCACTAAAAATTCTGCAGATTTTGTCAATCTGAGAAGAGAGATATAAGAGATTATGTAAAAGTGAGGTTATGTTACAATCTTTAACTAACAGCTGATTCCTGAAGTGCAAAATGTGTCCTTTTGCACTACCTACCTAATAGTTTTTATATTTACTAGAAAATGTTTGAAAAAACATAGGTATGAATGAACGTCAACGACTTCAAGCGATAGGTAGGTAACAGGTAAGGAGATAGGGAAAGGATGTCTAAAATGTAATAAAAAATCATTTAATATAGTGTTTTATTCGTCTTCGATTATAATTAAAATGTCGTCTAGAAATTGTGCAGGTGGTACTATATGATCTTGGTACCTAGCCCAGCTAAGGTACCATATAATGCACATTATATGAGCGCAACAGCCTACAGTTCGTTTCCCTACAATACAATTACAGTAATGCATTACTATAGCCTCCCTTCCTCTACGAGACCCGTCGACTAAAATATAAATAAAATAAGTTTTTCGACTTATATGTCGGGATTGTATGCGACCCCTAAGTAACCAGGAGGTGTTGGCAGCCGACAGCTCTCGAAGAAGGCTACTGCTGTCCTCCCTGCATACTTCTATATTAAAACCATCATTTCCTCTTACATGTTCACCATAGTAGGAACGTGCCTGCTTGATTTGGTATGTTCCTAAAGAAATCAATATTAGTTCACTATCAGAGAGCTGTGGAAAATCGTTAAGGTTATCATCAAGTACGGTGATAGCTTCAAAATTAGCTCGACGCCTATTATAATTATTCCTAATAATAAAATCAGCTAATTCGTTTTCTACATTCATATACCTATCTATTTCTTGTATTATTTCCACAGCATCTACACGATCAACTTTAGGAGGATGAAACTTATTTAAAAGGGCAGCAGCCACCTCAAAATCTTTCATAAAACTTTTACTGGCTACGTTGAAATAATTTTGCCGTAATAATTTAAAATCGCGTTTAAATCTGCCGTTGACAATTTCAACCACCCAACGGCATATGGTGACTGCTCTTGATTTATTTGCCTCGCTAGTTGATAGCTGTGTTTCACCCTCCTCCAACGAAGCAGGCACGTATGTCCTATATCCACATTGGTGCAACAAAGGTAATGAGTCACGAAAGCCCCTATCTAATATAAATGCATCACCCTGACGGAAATATTCACGTAAAGGTCTTCCATTTTCAAATTCTTTTTTCATGATGTCAGCATCGGAAGTGGTGGCTGGGTATGGGCCCAAAACATCAAGAATATGCCCATCCGTACAAACAATTAAAAATGGTTTTACCAGATTTCTGTATTTGTGCATGCTATATGTTTTTTTTTGATACAGATAATTGGAACTTTTTTCCACATAACAATATGTTCCATCAAAAATAGCTATTGGTCTGTCAACTCCCTCAAAGCTTCCAAACAATGTATTAGGTATTGTAAGATTTCTGTCTACCATTTGTTGCCTGTTTATGTGGTTTAAACCTAGATTCATAGGTACAAAATACTCTGTGAGCAATTCTCTTACTTGATGTAACCACTTTTCAAGTGTTGGCCTAGACACGTTTAATAAAGTCGCCAACCTTTCATTGGAGTCCCCAGTTCTGAGTTTCATAAAGTAAGCGGCCAGAGCCAAAGTTGCATTTGGCATTGTCAGCAACTGAGGAACTTCAGCAAACATTTGATGGAATTGTGCTTTATTTAATCCAGTCCATGTATGCACAACATGGTCTTCCATGTTATTTATATTTTCAAAATGAAGTAGTCCAGTATCTAGAACTTATTTTAAGGACATCATGTCCCGAATATGTTTAGCTGTAAAAGACTGAACATAATTGGATCTCAAGCTGTCTAGAAAATCCCATGCTTCTATAACCAAATGTTGATCACAAAGACGGTTATTTTCAGGGATGTAATATTTATATTGATGAAGCAACATTTTCCTGGTCGAAAGTGGAACTCTGTACCTTTCTGTTCTCCGACATCCTTCTATGAAGCACCTACGTTCAGTTTCTATAGCTCTCATGTAATCTGGCAAAACAATAGTAGGTTCCGGTTGGTTGCTTCCAATGCCTTCATTCGAAGACATAGTAGGAAGATCTTGTCCCTGTGGTTGTATATCTTGAGAGGGGTCTTGTTGGGATGAAGTTGATGGGCGTGAGACCATATGGACAACAGCTCTGTCTGCAGCCACCCAACAAGTATGACATATTTCACTTGCTGCTTGTATCTGCAACAAACATATATAATCAAGATTGGAATTTATTGAGATAATAATGAAATTGTTGTTAATTAGCTAACATGAATGAATTATGTAAGCTGTTTGTGTTTAGATTTTTGCTAAGAATGCTAAGATACTGTTTTTATTCTTCTGCATTTTCATTCCACAAAACTATTAATAAATAAATAACAGATATAAACTAAGAAAACAAAAGGTATGGCTTGTGAAAAAATGTTTTCACTTGACGTGAAATAGATTTACTTTCATTGGGTTGCAGTATACAAAGTAACAGACACATACAATGTTATGGGTCAGGGTCTAAGTATTAAAATAGATATTTTTGTAACTTGCAGCAAATCACATTGTAATCTGATTTAACTTACAGTTCGAGGTATAATCCACTCCTGTATAACATAATAAATTCTTGATTCACGGGCTGTGTTGGTATGAAGTAGGTGATGGGTTCGCGTTGCAAGAGAGCGTCCGCAGCGGAGACAAACATTACGGTGGCCTAGTGGTCTTCTTTGGTCATCGACATGTGGGCTTTGAGCCAAGTCCCAGCACGCTTGACAAACACAGTCACTACTGCTTACCTAAAAATGGAACATTTTTATTAATCTTCAGCTACATAAACAATACCTAATTAACTATTGTGTATTAGGGTATTATAACATTGTTTGATAAATAATAATTCTTTGCCATAACTGTAAACAATCTCCATAGGCCTTCTAATTATGTGTATTTTAAACCTGCCAGGATGTAGCTGGTTTGATGAGGTTATATTTACTTACAGACTGAGGTGCAAGCCATTGCCGAATCACTGACAGAATTGTTTCATCGTGTAAGGGTCGTCGGCCCAGTGTATTGCAGTGACCAGTGGATATCCCACAATTCACACAGCGATCCATAGTTTGAATAATATCCAATCCACAAGCCGGCGGTAAAATCCAAAATAACAATTCCAAGTCAAATGTGTGAGCGATCTTCGGTGTCCAAGGTGAAAGCAAGGGTCGTACAAGGTAGGCAGGGTCAGAATCCGTAAAATACAAAGCGGTGGTCGTGAAAAATTACGAATAATCGGGAAAGCACTCAAAACGTATCGAAAAACACGAAACGAGTGAGCAAACAAGAACAGTCGGCAACTGTCTAGTGTGAATGTCAGTCAGCTGTCATGTCAGTGACATAGACTAAAAATATAAGAGAGATTTGAATCGATATGAAATCGATAATCATTAATATTGGTTTTTCAGTAATTAATTGATATTTGATTTTTTAATATGACTGTAATTATATGCACTATATTGCATATAAGTATATGTAGTGCATTTAATTACTTTGAGTTAATTGTTTAGTGCAAAAGTTTTATTTTCGTAACTGTGTAATCGATTACTGAATCGATAATCTCACGAACACGATCTTTCTCATATTTCTCAGCTTCCAGATTGAGAATTGAAGTGATTTTTCATATTCTTAGATAAAAAAATATGACTAATTTTTTAGATCATATCTCAACTTATTACATTTGGGCCCACCGTTTTCCATCTCCTTTTCAAAGTCAATTATTTGTTTGTAAATGTTGAGAGTTTTGCTTTAACGAACTTCGTAGGTCTAATGCATTTAGGTAGTCGAAAGTAGCTCGAAGATTCGTGTAAAGAGTGCTTCACCCTGTTCACCTCCGAACTTGGCTTGACATGAAATAAAGCATGAAAACAAGATTAGTATAAGTAATTAACTTTAGTTGTATGTTTAGTTCCATGTTAAAATAATAAAAAATATAAGAATATTATTTGTAAAATTTATGAGAGTGGGTGTAAATATGTATACGTGTATTATTCTATGATAAAATACAATCCAACATAAAATTTAAATCTACAAACAAAAAATATTATTTTTTGTAAAGTGATGACCCTAAAATCAAAGTTATCAGAAGAAACTTTAGAAGTGAATAACTTCTAGATACTGCGAGATTTGGATGTGTGTTTTTTTTTAGTAATTGGTTGGGGTCTAAACATAATTTACGATAAATATTGAATCCAACTAAGCAAAAATACAACCATGAAAAATCAAAATCTAAAAACACAAAAATATCATATTTCTTTACATTTATCCTAGTTAGTACTCCTTTGTATTTTTTTTCAAAGGTCTTTAATATAGTTTTATTACACATAATTAAGAAAAGCGTAAAACAATGCGTATTTTTTTTGTAATTAATTAATTTAGAAAAGTTAAAAAAATAATTAAAAATTTTTTTACTCGTGTTCGGTGTAAAATTGGCACACGGGTATTTTACTCTTACTTTTAAAATAACTTGTTCTATCGGATAAGTTAATAAAAAGGGGATATCCGGATATTTTTCGGGGCATTAGTTACTTTGATTTCACATTTGGGAATGTTTTAATTATATGATAATTTATTTTGACATTTTAATTTATTCTGATTCGGTTATGTATTTTATTTTTGACTTTTTAATTTAATTCAATAATGTTTCTTTTTAATGTAATGTAATTCTGTTTTTGGCTATAATTTATGTGTTTGTGTTTGTATTTTTTGTCTATTTTTGGTTTTTATATGGGTCTTGGACCTGAAATAAATGGAATTATTATTGTTATTATTATTAGCAACACTATGCTACGGCCAGGTAGTTTGTTTGCAATACTTTCACGTATAACACAGCACTCTGCTCCACTATCGAAAGTAGCACACAGGCGCTTATCATCTATCTGAATGTACATGCATGTAATCTCTCGGCTAAACATTTTTTTCACACGTTTAGGGTTTTTGTCAGAAATAGTACTTGGGTGAGGGGAAATAGACTTGAGACGTTTATAGCAGACTTCAAATGTATGACCAGGTTTGGAACAGAAAGAGCAAATTTTGTAGGTAAATTATTGCGAGTACTTTCGGAAGTAGAAGAATTTTTGGTATTAAAGTTCTCTCTAGCTTTAATCCGGCACCAAGTGACCAGCCTTTTTACAGTAAGTACAAATCGGAATGTCTTTATCTAAACGGGGCCTTTTGGCGAGAGGTGAATTATTATTGGATTGATGAGCACGTTTAGGGCGAATAGAGGATGCTACAGATATGAGTTCAGGTACTGAAGTGGCTCTGGCATTCATAAGCTCTATTCGGAGGTGGGAATCACCCACACATCCTATGACAGCTTCAACGGCATCCTCAATGTTTAGTTTATCTTTAGTCATTCTCTTCCAGAGTAACCAAGCTTTAGAGATGAACTCGGACAGGTCCTGTGACGAGTCATACACGTGCTCGCGGAACATAAGTACATCGCGAGAGTACCGATGTTCAGGCTCATAAGTAATAATAATATTTTGTCGCAATTCTTCTCAAGAGCTAGTAGTCACTAGCCACTCGTCAGCCCATAATTTAGCTCGTCCTTTCAATAGGCTGGAAACTTTCATACGAACATCATAGTCACTCAAATTATAGGTACTTACAGCCGTCGTTATGTGATCACACCATTCGCGTACGCCTATATTTCCATCGGGGTCGTAAGACGGGAGAAATATTTCAGTAATCTTGACTCTTGGCTGTGGCTGCTCGGCAGTAAGTCGTTCACTCATAGAACGCATCATGGTGACCACTTCGGCGATAAATTCTTTCGGCACGCCTTCGGCCAAGGTCACGGAAGCAGGAGTACTAGTTCCTTGTAATGGTTCTGGATGTCCAGCGGTGTGGGCTGAAGGGGATCGCGGATACGATCCCACTTCTGATAATGTAGCGGGAAGCCCATTAGGCCGCCGCCGCCGTCTGACATTCTTGGTAATGGCGGGTGAGCGGGTATTTAGGCAACTTCTCTCTCTTGGCTCTAGGGTTTTAAAGTCAAACACATGAACACACTGAGTCGCAGAAGTTTTTATTGCCTATCTTTAGACTTTACAATTTTCGACAAAGTGATCCATGATGGTATTTATAGTTACTTTGAGAAAAACAATCTACTTTGTAATGAACAGATCGGCTTTCGTAAAAATAAATCAATTAATATTGCAGTTTATAATTTTCTCCACAACATATTAACTCACATGGATAGAGGTAAACAAACGTGTGCACTGTTTATGGACCTCACAAAAGCTTTCGATTATGTGGACCACAAAATACTCTTAAATAAATTATACGCTTATGGTGTCAGAGGAAATGTTTATGACCTGATTAAATCTTACTTAAGTAATAGATCGCAAATAACACAAATAACCAGGATATGTCCCTATATGAAAGAAATGATGCGTTATTCATCCTCATGTAGACAGGTTACATCTGGCGTTCCACAAGGAAGTGTTTTGGGTCCGCCTCTTTTTATAATATACATCAATGATCTTCCAAAAGCGACAAAATACAACACAATTCTATTCGCCGATGATAGTACAGTACTGTTCACAGGAGATAATAAATCACACATGGAACATGAGATAAATATAACTTTAGATAGCATTATAAATTGGTTAACATCAAACAATTTACAAATAAATCTCGACAAAACAAACTTCATGACATTTAGAAGTAGAGTAAGTAAAATAGCAAACATGAACATAAATTACCGAAATAATAAGATCCAGGAAGTAGACGTTACTAGATTTCTGGGGATACAGATAGATAATAATTTAAACTTTAAAGAACATATACATACATTATGCACTAGATTAAATACCTTTTCTTATGCAATGTTTAAACTTAAACAAACGGCCAGTACTTCTACAGTTCTTACAGCCTACAATGGCTATGTTGCGCCTGTTCTAAAGTATTGTGTTATTTTTTGGGGTAATTCTACAAATAAAGAAGCGGTATTTAAGGCCCAGAAGAAATGTATCCGAGCCATAACTAGTATAGAGGTAACTGACAGTTGCAGACCATCATTTCTTAAATTAAATATTCTTACGTTACCATGTATATATATATTATGACAGAGAATGGAGTAGGAGGAACGCTAATCCCAAATATCGGCGCCATCCGCCATTCCGCCATATTGTCTTCGTGTGACATGATTCTTTTGTTGATAGATAGGTAGTTGGGTAGTTTAAATCACACACAATACTTGACTCAAACTTCAAACGTTTATTTCTATTAAACCATTTACAAGTTGAGCCACCCGTTCGCAAACATGATTGTTCTATTGTTTTCTAATCGCGAGCTAACTAACTCGACTTCTCGTTGTACCTACGCGTGTTCTCTCTGTCCGGGCGGAAGTACCACACCGCCGGTACAGTAATTTATAACATAATAAGTTCATTAAACCTTACAAACAATACTAGAATACTTCACAATTAATTACTCTAATAATTAAACGATGCCAATATTCATAAATGCAAAGGCATTATTGAGTTAAAACTAATTAGTGGCTTCATTACTTTTTACAACAATGGGATCTTGCTTAAAACCATTTCTCGCAGATCAAAGGATTTAATACAAACAGGTCTTTCACTAATACATTGCTCTGTAAAATAATCTTGTTACTTTTTAGTTTGTAATTAGTTACAGAAACTGATTTAGTTGTAGTTTCAAATTATAAATTGAGTTATTGATCATTAAAATCGTATTCGGCGCCATCTTCCACAATATTGTGGGATGTTGCCTCAAAACAAATCTTAGTGTTAAATGTGCAATTGTTAAAATCCCAATTGTCAAATATTTGCTTGTCTTAATTTTAATTATAGTTCTAGCTAGACTTTCGTTTAATAAATTAATCTTCAGAAGATCTTATCACGAGTTCGTGATAAGATCTCAGTACTAGTTAATACAGAGACCATTAGATGGCGCTTATCTCTTCTGTCAATCGATACAGGTCATTGTAATAATTGTTCTTGGAACCCACAGATGGCACGATCAATATTATGATGGATGAGACATTATAAGTTGGTTATTAATTAAATTAACTAATATTCTTAGCAGATAGACGCTCTTGCGGCGACATATATATTAGAGGTTATAATTTTCGTTAGGAAAAATAAAAACCTCTTTAATAAGTTACATAGCAAAAGATACAAATTAAATATATGTTTACCAGTCAATAAAACAGCGTTATTAAATAAAAGTATATTATGTATGGCACCACGCATATATAACCATCTACCAAACTCATTCCTGGAGATAAATGATTTAAACATATTTAAAAACATTGTCAAAACACTGTTACTAAATAAAGCGTATTATTCTGTCACTGAATATTTACAGGATAAACTTTTATAATGTGTGTAAATTTGCATGCCTCGTGGTAGAATATGGCTAATGGACACTTATTATTTTAAGACCTTTTCTTTGTACCCATTTTCGCAAATGAATAAATGATTATGTTACACCAATCACAAATAATCACAATTACTTTTTCACCGGACTAGCTCTATCTCCGACCTCACGCACCGACCACCACGTGTGTCCCCACTATCCTCCTCTTTTCCTTGACGGAAAAACCACGCTCTCTGTTTAGCAACTTATTACAATAATAAAGTCAATCAAACTGACAAACAATACTAGAACACTTTACAATAATTGTGTTATCATTAAATAATCACAGAATTCACAAATACGAACATGTTTTAATCGTTAATGATAATCTAGTCATCTAATTTCTTTTTACAATCTCAATCCCCCTATCTTGGAACATTTCCGGTGATGAGAACAGTTTTAATAAACAAAAGCTTTTCACTAGTCAATCACTGTGTAAAATAATCTTATTAATTTATAGTTAGTAATCTATTATTTAAACTTACATAGTTCTCATATTAAATTATAACGTTCAGGTATTGATGGTTAAAATCGTACTCGGCGCCATTCTCAATGACAGTAGGTGACGCCGTCCCATAAAGAAACTTAGTGTCAAGTGATTAACTATTAATTGTTAACATGACTTTAAACCTAAACTCGTTAAACAAATATTCTTATGTTAATTAAAACTAGTTTTAACTAGAACACCGAGTTTAGTTTAATAATTGATTTTCAAGTGATACCGATTAGAATTTCAGAGCCAGGCCAACAGATGGCGCTGCTGATCTCGATACTCAACATTATTTAGTCAATACCCACTTACAGGCGTATTATAATAGTTGCAACAGTATCTCAGAGATGGCAAGATTACGTACACAAACAATACTAGAACATTATGTAATAAGCTTAGCTTCTTGGTGTCCTTGCGGCGACATATATAATTATCTATTATATTTTATAGAAATAGTTTCCATTGTGGCTTAAAAGGCTTAGTTTCAAAACGAAAGATAGTTGTGATGTTTGAATAATCAAGTTAAATGTTTATTTACTTTATATTGCTAGTAAATGAATTGGTAATAATTAAATATTATTTCATAATGTTTCCTAGATCTTATCTTGCAATTTCAATATATCAAGTTGTTTCAATCAATTTTCTGAACTATCAGTTGATGTTCATATTTTATTCGATTAAACATATACACTCAGGGGCACATTTAACCGGCCACCAACATTTTGTCGATTATTTCAAAATTGTATCGGATTTTAACTAATTTTGTTATAAAATTACTTTGGGTGAATCTTTGAGAACACAAATAAAACATGTGTAAGTTGTGAAATGGTTTAATCAAGATAAAAAATTTCAAAATGCGAATAATTATGCAGTTTTCTGACCAAAAACGACATTTAGCAAAATTTTAATTAAAAAAAAGTATGCTCTAAATTATCGCACTAATAACGTGTATTTCCTCCTCTGGTCCTAATCACCTCTTGTAATCGATTTGTAAGCCCGTCCATTATGTCTTGGATGTCGCTTTGTGGAATGTTCCTCCACTCCTCAACAGCTGCAGTTTTCAGTTCACTGATGGTCGTAGGAGCTGGTATTCGACTCCGAATTCGTCTTTTTAGGTTGCCCCATACATGCTCTATCAGGTTCAGGTCAGGACTCCGAGCTGGCCATGGTAATCTCTGAATATTGATGGCGTCCAAGTACTCTGTGAAAATTCTCGCGGTGTGAGCACGAGCGTTGTCGTGCATTAAAACAAAATTATCGCCAATGAATGGAGCAAATGGCATCACATGTGGTTCAAGGACTTCTGTCACGTACCTGTGAGCATTAACGCTGCCTCTATCGAAGACCACCAACTCTGTACGGGCCTCGTAACAGATGCCACCCCACACCATAATCGAGCCGGGGGCTACGAGGGATCGTAGCCCACTGTTTCAACCACAGCACATTCAGCAAACCTTTCACCACGGCGTCTATACACCCGCTGACGTCCATCAGGACCTCGTAAAGCGATTCTTGATTCATCAGAGAAGAGAACTGCTTTCCATTGCTCTGACGTCCAATTTAAATGTTCTCGAGCAAAAGAAAGTCTCGCTCTTCTGTGAGTTGTCGTTAGCTGTGGTACTCGAGCTGGTCGAAATGATCCCAGATCCCTCTCTGCTAACCTTCTTCTTATTGTTCATAGGCTTACACTTACATTTCTTACCTCAAATAAGCGGTTACGAGCCTCAGAAGCCGTTGTGAACCGATTTCGAAGAACGTTCGAGATGATGTTATGGTCATCTCTCTCTGATGTACACCGTCTACGGCCTTGTCTTGGTCTCCTTGTGTAGGAACCGGTCTCTCTGAAACGCCGGATAGCATCTTGGATAGTGCTTCGTGGATATCCAAGCATTCGTCCAATCCGACGCTGGCTGAACCCAGCGTCTGCAAGTGCCACAGCCCTAGCTGCTCCAGCTGCATCTAGTGGCATTTTTTTGGTGTAAATAAGGTCACAGCACTTCAATACCTCGGTTTTATTCGAAACAATGGTAAGACAACGTTGTAAGACAAATTTATCCTTCACACAAAACGAGGGGCGAGACTGTCAAATTTCTACTGAACCGATTATTGTTGAATAAAAACCACAAAAGTAAAAAAAAAACGCGGGTATATGTGTTTTCTTTATTTCAGATATACCCACTTATAAAGTTACGCCTAGTAGCCGAAGCGCAAGTTAACATAAACAAACGATATGGAATTTCGAATGAGTGGACGGTTAAATGTGCCCCTGAGTGTATATTACACATAAATACATACTATATTGCTAAATTATGTAATGAAGTTTTAAAATAGTTCCCTTACATAGGATTTTTTAATTATAATCTACGTTATTAGTTATTTAGGTATAATGTATGACCATTTGCCATTGGTTTATCATGGCGGCCATCTTTGATGAGTATCATTATGATTATGATTTGACGGGTATAAAAGTAGATGTTGCCGCCAATTCAGGGTCTTTTTGCTGTAAATTTTCGAAGGGTTAAGACATACCCTGATTGGTATATTGTGTGATACAAAATGTGTAAAGCTGGAACCTATTTGGATTACAATGTTTAAGTAAGTTATTTGATATTATACTATTTTACTAGAATGGTCCAGGACAACGTAACGTTGTCCGTTGTACGTTGTCGTTGTTCATTTGCTATGAAAGTAGGTACAGATTAGGTGTTCTACATAAATTAATGAGATCGGCTACAGTCTACCTTACGGCGTGCAAATTATTACATAAGTTCAGAGGCGGCGCAAGGCGTAGGCGACGTGGGCCACCGCCTACGGCCTCGCGGTACGAGGGCCTCGCACCTCAAAAACCCAATGACAAAATTGGGACCGGAACGAAATCTCCAAACTGTACATGGCCAATTTTGGCCAATATATATTTTTTGTTGACGCGCACTCTGTTTTATTTTTTTATTTTTCTAACACAGCGACATCCTTCGTTCTTGTACTGGCAAAAAGCCATTGTAGTTTCTAATATTTTAAGCTAGATGGCGTTGTTTCGTATAGGATTACTAAAAATGTTTTTTGCGATGGGATATCAAGTGAATTATTTGCAGTTTATTTTTTCTATGGTTGAAGTGAAAGCTGTTGGAGTTTTGTTTCGTACGTAATATTATGTACCATTTGGTCCTGAAAGTATGGCCTTTCGAATGATACATGTGAATTCCGAGTCGATGCCGATTCCGGGCCTCGCTAAATGTACTTTGCCCACATAAAATTGTGGTCTTGCCCCGCCACTGCATAAGTTAAAATATTAATACAAACAAAATAATGTCAACAAAACAAAATAGAAATTAAAGTAAAGTCAATTAATAATATTGTAGTCAGGTACAGCAAGCCAAGTTAATTAGTTTACATCGCACACTTCGGTAACTGTCATTGTACGAGCCGGTAATGTTCATACAGCCGCTCATTATTATTGTGTGAGTAAACATATTGTACCCTCATCATCATCATCATCATTTCAGCCGAAAGACGTCCACTGCTGGACATAGGCCTCCCCCAAGTGTCGCCACATTGACCGGTCCCGTGCGTCTCGCATCCAGCGGATCCCTGCAACCTTTACGAGGTCATCGGTCCACCTAGTGGGAGGCCTTCCAACGCAGCGTCTTCCGGTTCGCGGTCGCCACTCCAGAACTTTTCGGCTCCATCGGCCATCCGTTCTGCGAGCAATGTGCCCTGCCCACTGCCACTTAAGTTTGGCTATTCTTCGGGCTACGTCGGTAACCTTGGTTCTCTTGCGGATCTCCTCATTTCTGATTTGATCACGCAAGGAAACACCGAGCATAGCCCTCTCCATTGCCCTTTGGGTGACTTTAAGCCTTCTGATGAGGCCCATTGTGAGCGACCACGTTTCGGTCCCGTATGTAATCACTGGCAACACACACTGGTCATAGACTTTCGTCTTGAGACACTGCGGTAAGTTGGACGAGAAGATACCACGCAACTTCCCGAACGCTGCCCAGCCGAGTCGGATTCAACGATTGACCTATTTCTCGAAGTTAGACCTACCTAACTGGACCGTTTGTCCCAGGTAGACATAATCGTCTACAAATTCGAGTGTAGAGTCTCCGAAGCTCTACTGAGGTCATCGAGAATTGTACTGAGGTCCTCCATGGTCTCAGCCATGACCACTATATCGTCGGCAAACCGAAGGTGAGAGATGTACTCGCCATTGACGTTGATGCCTAGCCCTCTCCAGTCCAGAACCTTGAAGACATCCTCCAGTGCAGCGGTGAACAGTTTCGGAGATATGACGTCTCCCTGTCTCACACCTCGCTGCAGAAGGATAGGTTCCGAGGTCTGGTCCTGAAGTCGGACTGACATGGTGGCGTTTTTGTACAAACTCTTCAGCACCTCGATGTACCGATAGTCGATTTGGCACCGTTGGAGAGACTACAGTACAGCTCAAGTCTCGATCGAATCGAAGGCTTTCTCGTAGTCCACAAACACCAAGCAGAAAGGCAGGTTATACTCTTCGGTCTTCTGTATAACCTGGCGCAGCGTATGTATGTGGTCTACGGTGCTAAAGCCTTTTCGGAATCCGGCTTGTTCGGGAGGCTGAAAATCGTCAAACCTGCGCGCGAGACGATTCGTGATGACTCTTGAAAACAGCTTGTAGACATGGCTTAGAAGTGAGATGGGCCTATAGTTCTTCAGCCGGGCATTGTCGCCCTTTTTGAAGAAGAGTACCACCACACCCTTGCACCATGCCTGCGGCGTTTTCCCCTCGAGTATGACTGAATTAAACAGCTTCTGAAGGGCCTTAAGTACCGGTTTTCCACCTGCCTTCAGGAGTTCGGCCGTAATTCCGTCATCACCCGGTGCCTTGTTGTTTTTAAGCTGTTTCAGAGCCAACCTAATCTCTTACAGGCTGACATCCGGAATGTCTTCGGTATAGTGTCGGGTCAGTCTAGCTCTTGGGTCGTTAGCTAGATTTGCAACGGGTTTGCTAGTTGAAGTGTACAACTGCCCATAAAAACTCTCGATCTCCCTCAGCAGCTCCGGTTTGGCGGATACGATCCTGCCATCGTCGGTCTTCAGTTTCGTAAGCTGGCTCTGCCCAATAGCCAGATCTCTTGAAAATACCTTGGAGCCTTTATTCCGCTCAATAGCGTCTTTAATACGCTCGGTATTAAAGTGGCGGAGGTCGCGTTTCAAGGATTTAGAGATCCGTCTATTGAGCTGCCGGTATTTCCACGCCTCGTCTGAAGACTGCAGGATCATCTCGCGCCGCTCCTTCATGGGCTCGAGAGTATGATCAAAGAGTTTTTTGTTCTTCTGTGCACGACGTGTCTTGAAGAACTTAGACCCAGTCGTATGGACAGTTTCCACGAACCCATCGTTGCATTCGTCCACAGAGCTTCCTAGGCACTCGAAACGATTCTGGAGTTCAATCTGAAAGCTCTCGGGGTTTTGGATCTGGATTTGTGCTGGACGGAGCGTAGACTTCATCAGTCGAGACCTTTCAAGCTTTATATTGATGTTCAATGTGCCTCTTACCATGCGGTGATCGCTCCCGGTTTTCACCGAATTGATCAGAGATATCATTGAACATTTGCTTCTTGGTTGACATGATGAAGTCAATCTCATTTTTAGTTGCACCATCGGGACTCTGCCAGGTCCACTTCCTGTGCTCACGCTTTCTGAAGAAGGAGTTCATCATATAGAGGCCCTCCTTCTCCATAAAACTAGCCAGTTGGTGACCCCGGTGGTTCCGACGTCCAACCCCAAATTGCCCCACCTGCAGCTCATCCCTGTCTCGTTTGCCCAGTTTCGCGTTGAAGACCCCCATGACAACGGTGAAGTGAGTTTTGAAATCATGCAGGGCTTTAGAAATATCCTCATACATGGTCTCCACTTCGTCGTCAGGGTGTGCCGAGGTCGGGGCGTAGACCTGTATGACCTTCAGCGAATATCTTGAGGATATTCTGAGTATAAGGTACGCCACCCTGGTCGACACACTCTCGATCTTCACCACGTTATTCACGAGGGACTTGTGGACGATAAACCCAACACCACCCTGGGACTGCCGGTCACCCTCTCGGAAATAGAGCAGGTTGCCGGATCTCAGGATTATCGTATCCTCCCCCTCTCTTCGGACTTCAGATAATCCCACAATACTCCATCGCAGCCTGCTCAATTCCTCTTCGAGTTCCGTTATCTTGTCGTCGGTCCGGAGTGTACGCGTGTTGTATGTTGCCAGATCAAGTCGTCGGTATAGGCAGCCTGATCCCTTCCGGAGATTCTTCGCACCCCTTGCCACGCCGTAACCTCGACCGCTACTATAGTCGAGGGTAGACGGGCTGCCGGGTACTAGGGGCCATTTTTGTGTTGCGCTCATCATTTGGGGGGTTTTGCCATAATCGCCACGCTTGGCAGGCGGGTTGGCGATCGCAGTATGGTTGTTATACAGTCACAGAGAACGCTGCTGCCCATTCTCTGGTAAGTCCCTTAGTCGCCTCTTACGACACCCACGGGAAGACATGGGATGGTGCTATTCTTTACGTCCGACACCATACGGTACATATATACGGTATATTGTACCTTACACGGGGTTTATTTTTTTTTATCTTTACCCTTGTCGGGTACACTGGTAAAAATAATATAAACGGATTTACAATAAAGCCTAACATTTTATACGAACTTAACATGGTAACCATAGCCGATTGGTGTAAGCGCTTGCGTTAGCTAGTGATCTAACCTCGACGACGTGAGTTCGAACCCAACTGAGGAATTATTTTTGCTACTTTTTACTTTTTGTTTTTTAATAAATTTATTTTGTGGCCAATAAAATTACTCAAGCAAAAAGTAAAAAGTAATTAAATTTAACCAATGAAATAATTTGATTTTTTTATTAAACAAACATTGGTATTGTTTGCTTAGCTTATCGCTTGGGTCATTAGCAAATTATCCGTCTCGTTCCTTCCAATATGTTCCTTCCTTATATTGGTTGTTTTAAGGTTCAATTTGGTGGGGGCTGTATGTTAGAAAAAAAAAACTTGTGTGGCCGATACAATGATTTAATACACTGTTGTTTACCTGTTTTTTTGACAAAGACAAAGTTTTTTATTGGTAAGGATTGACTTAAATAATTTATCAAAGTAGGTAGGTACTCGTATATAAATTGAATCAAAGTAAAATTAGAGGTGAAGTGAATCAACATGTTAGATAGTAAGAAATTATGACAACTTCTAATCGCATAACAATAACATCACTTCACTATACTTTCAATAATTTACGAGTTGTGGCTACTTATTACTAAGTTTTGTATTTGTTCAAATTTTCTCAACAAATATGAACATTATTTGCATAAAATAAGATTCATTCAGATTTCTATTACGCCTTGTAACCTTCTGCTTATGAGATCTCAGTTTGTAAGCACACTTTTATGTGGGTGGAGAAGAAGGGATAAGCCTTGTGTCTTGCCACCATGTCGTAGGGTCGAGCCGATGAATTTGCCTTTGGTTTTGGCCTAAGGTGTTCGACGTCTCCAAAATCCGCATATTGGCGGACCCATAACTGCACGGTTCTCCCCTGTGGATAAAAACAGTATTTATAATACTTTTATTAATAGCTAATATTATAATAAATAAACACTATATTTTTATACTATATATACATGTCGCCGCAAGAGCGTCTATCTGCTAAGAATATTAGTTAATTTAATTAATGGCCAACTTATAATGTCTCATCCATCATAATATTGATCGTGCCATCTGTGGGTTCCAAGAACAATTATTACAATGACCTGTATCGATTGACAGAAGAGTACTAAGAACTAGTACTGAGATAGTTCGTGATAAGATCTTCTGAAGATTTATTTATTAAACGAAAGTCTAGCTAGAACTATAGTTAAAATTAAGATAAGCAAATATTTGACAATTGGGATTTTGACAATGCTCATTTAACACTAAGAATTGTTTTGAGGCAACATTCCACAATATTGTGGAAGATGGCGCCGAAAACGATTTTAATGATCAATAACTCAATTTATAATTTGAAACTACAACTAAATCAGTTTCTGTAACTAATTACAAACTGAAAAGTAACAATATTATTTTACAGAGCAATGTATTAGTGAAAGACCTGTTTGTATTAAATCCTTTGATCTGCCGGAAATGGTTTCAAGCAAGATCCCATTGTTGTAAAAAAGTAATGAAGCCACCAATTAGTTTTAACTCAATAACGCCTTTGCATTGTTTAATTATTAGAGTAATTAATTGTGAAGTATTCTAGTATTGTTTGTAAGTTTTAATGAACTTACTATGTAATAAATTACTGTACTGGCGGTGTGGCACTTCCGCCCGGACAGAGAGAACACGCGGAGGTACAACGAGAAGTAAAGTTAGTTAGCTCGCGATTAGAAAACAATTGAAGTATGTAATTGAAAGTGGTTTTTGAAGTGAACAATATTACGTTGTGTCAATGAGAACTGTAACACGAATTAAAAGAGTGTGTAAGGAGCTTCTTAGCCCGTTCTTCTCCTTATGAACAATCATGTTTGCGAACGGGTGGCTCAACTTGTAAATGGTTTAATAGAAATAAACGTTTGAAGTTTGAGTCAAGTATTGTGTTTGATTTAAACTACCCAACTACCTATCTACCAACAAAAGAATCATGTCACGCGAAGACAATATGGCGGAATGGCGGATGGCGTTGATATTTGGGATTAGCGTTCCTCCTACTCCATTCTCTGTCATAACATCAGAAGAGGTGATAACTCTTGCACGCTGCTCATACATGCCGGACATCCGAAGACTTACATGGAACTGCGAAACCTACTTGCATGGTCATGGCCGAGGGCGTGCCTTAAGACTTGATATGGAATCGTAAACATGATGCTTTCCAAGAGCGAGCGACTTGGCTGCCACAGCCAATGTACGGTGTTAAGTGGCAATGGACAGGAAGATACTGCAGACTATGACAGTCAAAGAGTTGGCTGCATTTCTATCCAAGTGGCTGACAGTCATTAACATGATAATATTATGGCTTAGTGCAACTTGAACACACAACCCAAGTCAGACCCAAAGAACACATTATGAAAATGCAATTTACATCTCTAAACAAACAATGAAGTTGTATGTGACGGACAACTTAATAGTGCACTCAAAATGACTAACATTAACAACACAGAATGACCGAACAGCAGAATAAAGATTGGACACCGGAAAAGCATAACAATAAATAAACCTGCTGATGGATACCCCACATCAATCCCGGGAAGTATTTTGTTTTATAAATTTTAGTATTTTGTTACTGTAGATACTTACAGTTAACAATATTTTATCTTGTCACATCACACACTGGCTAGGCTAATGCCACCTTTAACTTGACACCTGTGGATGTGAAATAATAAGTTAACACAACAGCTTTAATCACTCCATTTAATTCATTCACTAAGAGCTCAATGTAATTATTGAAATCCAGTAATGATGTGTTAGAAACTGAACTCATGAATCAGATTTAACTTTTTAATTACTTGCATTAACAAAATAATTAACTAAGTGGTATCAACAAATTTTAAATGTTGTATTTGACTTTTCATTCGCAGTGACTACAAACATTCAATAGAGAATATTATTTTTTATTTGACCTTAGTCACATTTGACATTCACACTGTAGGTTTATGTCTCACAATCAGATATTGTTTGCATTAAGTGGAACGTTTAGGGCTTTTCAATGAAATGTCAAACAAGTTTTAGTTCAACAAGTTGTGACTATGAAATCTTAGTGCGATAAATCAACAGAAAGCAAAGCTTTTAATATGTTAAAACATTAATGTTTTGTCGGTGTAATTACACAACCAATAGTTTTTAAAGTATTTCTGATCAGTTTAACTTTCCCATCTTAGTTTAATTAACTTAATCTAAGTAAATAATTATTTCAAAACAATTGATTACCTACTTTATAACTTATCACTCCAACAAATTTAAACACTAGTAGGACTGCTTTGTTGGTCCAGTGGTCATGAGCCTTATTATTAAAGCATGAGGGCCTGGATTCGATTCCCAGGTCTGGCAAAGTGTCATTGAGTTTTTCCACCAGGAATTGCTCAGTAGTAGCCCAGACAATCATATTAATGGCAAATAGCAATATCGCTAAACAAGAGGCTCAGGCATAACTGGCAAAGTGTGGATGTATTATTTACACCTCTGCCTAACCCTTCAGGGATTGCAGGTGTGATGTTATGTTTTACATGTTTTCTTGCACTTTATTTACCTGCACTAACTACCTCCTTGGTCTAGTGGTCACAAGCACACCTGCTGAGCACCATGTCTTGGGTTCGATTCCCAGGTTGGGCAAAGTGTTATTGGGTTTTTCGATTAGGAATTGCTCAGTAGCAGCCACAGCGTCTGGATTTATCAATCAATCAATCAATCATTTTATTGACAGGCAACTGATGCCCATAGATAAAACCCAGATTATTGATTTATGCCCAGTTGTTGGCAATAGGCTCGCCCTCTATTACATGGGACTTAAACATAACTGGTAAAATGTGGGTGTACTATTAGGCACACCTCTACCTAACCTTTCGGGGATTATAGGCGTGATGTTATGTTATTTACCTGCATGACTTCTCACATTTAAGGTTCCAGGCAATTGTCTTGTAATAGAGGAAATGATAACCTACTATCAAAGAAATTGAAACAAAATTAAAAGCAACTACAAGGAACTTGAGTCTTCTAAAACTATGCACCCAGTCACTCTCAAGATAGTGATGACATCAAGTGTGGAAGTACTAGACCACCGTCAATAAGAACACCTTTGAGAATAAGCTGGCTTACCAATGCATATCACAATTGGTTTTAGCCAACCAATACAATTAATTTTAATGCAAAGTGGCAACATTCCACCTGTTGACCACCACCTCAGCAAATGACAGTGGAGCAAGGACACTTAAATATGTGATTCGACCAACAGTTTCAAAAACAACCAGCTTCACGGACTGTAGCCTGGTGAACAAATGACCGTGTCGCCAGCTATAAAATGAGGAACAGCATGGAAACGGCCAACCAAGGATAACTGTTTCAATGTCTACACACCATAAGCTAACATAAAAGGTGAGGAGTTTTCAAACTACTTGCTACACTTCACTGATACCTCAGTGTTACATCAATAGGCTTAATACAATAGCCAAATCAACCTACCCACGTGATGCTCATGCGTGATGAATATTGTGTTGTGTATCCATTTTTGTTTTTGTAATCCTGCCAATTGTAAGCAACTACTAACAATAATAATAACAAAGTATTAGTACTCCTAACAGTAACTAATAACGTAAAAAAATAATAAAACTCACAACCAGCTATTGGTATCCATGGAGGAAACAATTAGCTCAATGAGTAATATACACAACAAATGACAAACGATCCTATCAGCCGCCGTGGAGGCAACCGATAATGAACACAACAAATTTGTTTGTCATTTGTTGTGTTCGTTATCGGTTGCCTCCTATCAGTAGCCATAGAGGCAATTGATAATGAACACAACACATGACAAACGATCCTATCAGCAGCCGTGGAGGCAACTGATAATGAACATAACACATGATAAACTATCCTATCAGCAGCCGTGGAGGCAACTGATAATGAAAATAAACTATTAGCGGCCGTGGAGGCATCTAATAAACAATACTCTCATGTTATCCTGCTGGGTCCACGGCGGACAAACCGCCCAGAGCCTGGTTCCTTATATCCTGTCAAATCAAAGACTTCGTGCCTGTCACGGAGCAATGGTCCTAAACTCCTTATCCTTTAATCCTGTCAAATCAAAGACTTTGTGTCTATCACAGAGCGGTGTTCCTGATCCTATCCTTTTATCCTGTCAAATCCAAGACTTTGTGTCTATCACAGAGCATTACTTTCCCGTGAGAATGAACAAATAAAAACATGCTACTTTCACTACACTTACCAAATACAAATTACAGATTATGTAAAGCAATCAATAATTTTATTCAAGATGAATCTAGTAGAACGTTCTAAAAACCTAATGAGTTTAACAATTTAATTAACGTTAACGTTGTTGGATAATTTTGGCAACAATATTCTATTCAGCTAGTAGCTGATCAAACAATAGCAGTAAACTCAATACAATTAATGTTGTTGGATAATTTGGCAACAATATTCTATTCAGCTAGTAGCTGATCAAACAATATCAATAAACTCAATTAAATAAATGTTATTGAATAATCCAGGCAACATTATTTTATTCAGCTAACAGCTGATCATCAATAAATTTAAATAAAAATTGCAAGCAGCTTTAAGTCTGAAACTGTGCATGTGTCTAGGTGATTCATAAATGCATTTAATTTTAAATATGAAGAAAACTGAATAGATGTCAGATCTATTACAAGCTTTCTATGTTGACTGAAACTTTCTGTTACCAAATCCTACAACTCAATGAACATCGTAGGATAATAAAAGTAACAATAATCTGCCGACAAAATTTATCTCCACTATTTCAGATAACAACCACGAAACTCCATAAAGTGACGGCGGCGGCAGGTGCAGAGCGCGCACCACCGATCAGAACGGCCGTGTCGCCGCAAGAGCGTCTATCTGCTAAGAATATTAGTTAATTTAATTAATAACCAACTTATAATGTCTCATCCATCATAATATTGATCGTGCCATCTGTGGGTTTCAAGAACAATACTGAGATAGTTCGTGATAAGATCTTCTGAAGATTAATTTATTAAACGAAAGCCTAGCTAGAACTATAGTTAAAAATTAAGATAAGCAAATATTTGACAATTGGAATTTTAACAATGCTCATTTAACACTAAGAATTGTTTTGAGGCAACATTCCACAATATTGTGGAAGATAGCGCCGAAAACGATTTTAATGATCAATAACTCAATTTATAATTTGAAACTACAACTAAATCAGTTTCTGTAACTAATTACAAACTGAAAAGTAACAAGATTATTTTACAGAGCAATGTATTAGTGAAAGACTGTTTGTATTAAATCCTTTGATCTGCCGGAAATGGTTTCAAGCAAGATCCCATTGTGGTAAAAAGTAATGAAACCACTAATTAGTTTTAACTCAATAACGCCTTTGCATTTATGAATATTGGCATTGTTTAATTATTAGAGTAATTAATTGTGAAGTATTCTAGTATTGTTTGTAAGTTTTAATGAACTTACTATGTAATAAATCACTGTACTGGCGGTGTGGCACTTCCGCCCAGACAGGGAGAACACGCGTAGGTACAACGAGAAGTCGAGTTAGTTAGCTCGCGATTAGAAAACAATTGAAGTATATAATTGAAAGTGATTTTTGAAGTGAACAATATTACGTTGTGTAAATGAGAACTGTAACACGAATTAAAAGAGTGTGTAAGGAGTTTCTTAGCCGTTCTTCTCCTTATGAACAATCATGTTTGCGAACGGGTGGCTCAACTTGTAAATGGTTTTTTTTTTTTTTTTTATCGTGGTAAAATCATCAAATGAGTCCTCCCACCCAGGGCAGAGTGGGAGGAACTGTCAGACTTGTACTGACTAAAATCCACGGTGTCCTTCAATAGCCCTTTATGATGCAGGGTCACGGTAATTCTATAAGTCCCGCAACCCCGGCAGGCTTTGGCCCTCTAGAGGGGGGCCCCGTCATAATGCTGACACTCTTTGAGGCGCGCGTGGAACACAACGCGCCGTCGACCCGGGCATGGTCCATGGTCGGACAGCGAGTCGCCCATTACTCGCCGCCCGCAAGCCCGCGCCTACGGTGGCCGGAGATCGTCTGCCGACGTCCGGCGCCGTGGGCGTCTACCACTGCGGCTGGGGTGGAGGGAGGACGCTGTCCTCTCCCTCACGCGGCCCGCCTCCTCCTTCGCGAGAATGACTGCTTCGCAGAAGGAGGCGACCGCTTCCCACTCCGTCTCGCCCCGCAGCATGGCCTCGACCAATGCCGGGCGCGAGAGGTCTCCGCCTATCGCCGCCGTGAGGACACGGCGGTGCCTTGCCCAAGCGGGGCAGTCCTGCACCGTATGCTCCACCGTGTCCTCCGGGCGGTCTTCGCAGTGGTGACACCCAGGCGTTTCCTCCTTCCCCATCAGACACAGGTACCTCCCGAAGCTTCCGTGTCCGGTGAGAACCTGCGTCATGCGGTAGGTCAGGACGCCGTGACGCCTATCCAGCCACTCCTCAAAGAGGGGTCTTACCGCCGCGATTGCGGCGTGCCCGAACTTGTAAATGGTTTAATAGAAATAGACGTTTGAAGTTTGAGTCAAGTATTGTGTGTGATTTAAACTACCCAACTACCTATCTACCAACAAAAGAATCATGTCACGCGAAGACAATATGGCGGAATGGCGGATGGCGTCGATATTTGGGATTAGCGTTCCTCCTACTCCATTCTCTGTCATAACATACACTATGTTTATTCAATATATTTATATATACCTAATTATTATTACTTATAATAATACAATACATAAATATAAGATATACACTGACATTAGCAAACATTATAATCTATTTTTTATTTACGTTATTCAAAGGCTTTTCTTTAATCTGTCTAAGGGCTAGATCAAGCTAATTTAAGACCAAGCTAATTTTATCATAATCATCATACGATTACAAATTTAAAAAAAGAAACTATAATAATTCAGTTATGATAATATATAACTATGGTAGGTATTGCACTTAAGTTACATTAATTATTTATTCCTAGTAAACATCCCTTTCAATGTTTACTAGGAATAAAGAGAATAGAGGAGTTAGTTAAAGTAAAGTAGGTATAATATCAACGTAATATCTAACTGTTACTCACCGATATCATTAAGCTATCGATACGCTAATCGATGACAATTCAAATTGAGTCAGCCCAAAATTTGGCGACGAGTTTGGCTCTTTCAGTAGCGTTCTGTGATGCATTTCACAGGAGCAAACAACAGGACAGGCAGGACACGATATAAAGTGTCCCGTCGTTTGTTAAGCAGCACCACATTTACACTCACAATTTCACATAAAATAGATACGTTTTGCTCATCCAAAACAACGATTTCCACCTCTTTGAACATTGATAAATGTTGCATGGTTGGATCCACAGAAATAAAAACAAACATGCTCAAGAGTAGTAATCAATAAACTCAGTAATGCAAATACTCGTAGATTGACAACTAAGAACGCTATTTTTTTTATAAATGAAGGTGTTTGAAAACAATATTTTTAAATTGTCGGTAGTTGTTGTCTAAACAGTCAAAATCAAATAGCCTGAGAGTTCAATGTTTGTCTCAAACGTTGGAATCGTTATAAATTCTACTTTAAGTAATGTTTAACAAAATAATGAATACAAAAAGAAAAAGAATATATTATTGCATGCATGATTTGAACTTACGGCTTCTCGTTCAGTGACCAAAGACGATAGCCATTGTGCCAGGATTGCTATAGCAACATTATGCAAAATATTATATATCTCCTTCAGCATCATAAGTGAATGATGACTATATATTGGTATATGGTAATTGATGTGCCACACGCACACTTATAAAAACCGAGCTCGCTCGTTTTATTTTGTGTTTGTGTGCATAACTATGACTTCACCCACACATATAAACTGTAAACCAAATACTTGGTTCAATTGTACATACATAAGTCTTACATGGTCAAATTTGCAATTCATATCATTTAGAAAAACTTTCACAGAGTAATAACATTTGCCTAAAAGTAGTGCAGTTACCTTAGATTTAAAAATGTTCAAAGTATAATCCTTATAACCATGAGGTATTCTATTATAAATGACAGGTCCCATTGTCATAACACTTTTTCTTAACAGTGCTGTTTTGTAATTACCCGAATGTAGCAAGTTCTTGTATTGGGATCTCAAGGGGCCATTGCGTGTTCTTATATTGGCTAGTGACGGAAATAAATGTAGATTTGTTTTCACAAAAATTGCCACCTCCAATATGTACAAACATGGAAAATTCAGTATCCTCAGAGACCGAAAGAGAGAGATCGATAGATCTAATACACCGTTTCTGGGCCTTAAAAATCTCCTCCCTCTCACTACAGTTACCCCGGCCACGCCAAATAATGAATTGAAAGGTGCTCCCTCACCGGGAGCATTCGCGTGTAATGTAACGTTACAGAGTCGAGCATTACATCAGTGAAGGAGGAGAACCGAGCATTACAATGCGCACCTTGTAATGATACAATGTGTAATATTTTGATACAACTTATAACATCAATGCGCTTTTTTTGTTGCGTTTGGCTGGCCGCCGCGGATTACCTCCCCCCGTCCGCAATAAACAATAATTCAATAATTCATGGCATCAATATCGTTTATTTTCTTTTTTTTTACGTAAATAACAATGTCGAATTAATATTGCTGCACTCAGCACAATGACCGCTTCGTCTGACATTACGGAAAAAACTAAATCAGAATGCTCCCAAATTCAAATTTATACTAAATGTTACATAATACGCGAATGCTCGTTAGTCAGGGAGGTAGTATTGTAATGTAATGCTCAAAGTCTAATCTATAATGTTACATTACACGCGAACGCTCGTCGGTCAGGGAGGTAGTATTGTAATGTAATGCTCAAAGTCGAATCTATAATGTTACATTACACGCGAATGCTCCCGGTGAGGGAGCACCTTTACTGGCAAAATTTTGCTACTTTGGGTAACATTATTGCAATTTTCTTAAGGATCTCTATTTAAAAAAAAAATATTATAGCCTATGTTATTTCCTGATAATTTAACTTTCTATTGGTGAAAAAATAGTCCAAATCGGTCTAGTAGTTTCGGAGCCTATTCGGTACAAACAAACAAACAAACAAAAAAATGTTTCCTCTTTGTAATATTCCCAAAGGTTTCCCAAAAGGTTGACTGGTAGAGGCATTAAGTCCGCCTATGAATAATAATAATAATAATATGAATAATATAAATTTCATGTACAATAGTGGTACTATTGTACATGAAATTTAAATAAATAAATAATATTAGCATAGATTATTCGACGCGTATATAAAAAAAGCGTATATCTCAAAGTTGGTCCCATTTAAAATTGAAAAATCGTGTTTGGGCTCATTTCATGCACCTTGATGAGAACTATAGACCTAGCTGGGGTATAACTGTCATCGAAGGTCTGACGATGGAGATGGAAGGCAGTTGCAAGAGGTCCTCAAGAGTTTACAGCATCTATATCGTGTTAGGGCTCATTTCAAGCATCTTGGTGAGCATTTTAGACCTGCCTGGAGTATGACTGTCATCGAAGGTCTGACGGAAGGCAATTGCAAGAGGTCCGCAACAGTTTACAGCAGATTTAGCGTATCTCGGCTCATTTCATGCACCTTAATGAGAACTTTTGACCTAGATGGAGTATGACTGTAAACATAAGTAGAATATTTTAGCGATTAATGCAAATATTTCCGAGAAATTAAATTGTTACCTACTTGAATCTGTACTATATATATGTATATATAATAGCAGACCCGCGCAACTTCGTCTGCGTCACATAAGAGAGAGAGAGAGGGTTAGAGAGAGTGGGTCGTAGGCACCCATAGTACAATTCTAGCACATCACACCCATCATTCCACATTATGAAAATGCGCGCGCGGTACCTAAAAATTAATTCGCTGCGGAGTTATTTTAAAACTGTGATATCTCCTAAGATATCATTGAAATAATATCATTGAAATCAAATGATGTAAGAGCAATTTCGTTCAAAATTAAATACTTGAGATGAATAACGTATTTATTTGGATAAGGATAAATACCATGTTCACAAAAACACCTTCGCAAATAATGCGAGTCAACCTTAAAATATAGACATATGCTATCACGTATTTTTTTAGAACTTTTAAGAGGAACATTTCCGTCATACATGATTGTTGCGTAACTTTGACCGTTTACGCAGCGCACGCAACGGTAGCTTTCAAAAGGAATATATTTTCCCCGTTTGTGCAACATTTTTCATTGATGGAGCATCAAATCATCTCCTATTAGTTATAGCGTGATGTTATATAACCTATAGCCTTCCTCGATAAAAAAGCCATTTAGCAGGCTTAGCCAAGTTGACAATCTACAATCGTTAACGCTAATAGAAAACTAATCAAATGTATGGGAATGACATCATCTCAACGTTAAGTCACGTGGTCAAAACAAACGAATAGAAAATTCGTAGACAAGTATACAATTTATCTGAGCGTTCAAAATGATAGAATGAAATATAATCGTTTCTACAATGTTGATCGCTAGATCCCATATAAATCGTAGCCAAGTTACAGTTTTGACAAGCGCTAACGAAACGATGTCGAAGTTTTTGAACGACCACTGAGCGATCGCCGAGACCCAAGAGTTAACGAAAACAATAGGCGTCTATATGATTCAGCTGTGTCGTGTATCACGTCATTGTTTATGTTTCAAACTTTCAAGTGCCCGAGTATGATAGAATTTCGAATAACACAGGGAGATATTTACGAAATAACTAATAATTTTCGTACCTTTCTATGAATTCCAATAAAGCTGCGAACTTGCTCGAGATCTAGATTCGATCCTATAAAAGTTATCACTTCACTTATGGTATCTTTCATTTAAATGCAGGATCATATCATATCATTTCGAGTCACAGTAATGTTTAAAATTACATTCCGCACTGTTATATTATAACAAACCAATAATAAGAAGAAATTGTTCCTTATTTCGCTTACTTTTTATCATTTAAAAGAATTATTCCTTTCTTAACAATTCAAAACAAAAGTTCAGCCCGCACACAAAGTAAACAACTATGACTTTGACGTTAGTTTGACGTGGGTAGGAACACTCACCATAGACTAAAGTATAGGTTTTATCTACAAACATTGAAGAACGAGCGATCGACTGAGTCGTGTCCAGTTGGCTACCAACTTAGCGTTTTCTCAAATCGTTTACGCCGAGGCGTCAACGATTGTAGAAAGAGATTCGATAAGAAACGTTTGTAACTTGGCTAGGCCTGCAGTAGTTCCTGAAATTAACGCGTACAACCAAACCAACAAACAAACTCTTGAGCTTTATATTATTAGTATAGATTCAAGTAGGTAACTATTTAACTTCTCGGAAATAATTTAATTAATCGCAAAAAAATTCTACTTACGTTTTTCTCAAATAAGGGCTTCCCTCGACCATGGACCTAGTATAACAAACTGGACTGAGTACTCTGCCAGAAAAACGTGACGAGAGAGATATCTATAACAGAGCCCCTTGTCTCTTTCTAATAGGGTGACCAGACATTTTTATAATAAATAAGAAACTTCGTTTCGACAGAGATACTTTGTGTCCGGATAAGACGTCAACGGTTACATAAAATAGAGAAATAATAATTTATGAGAAAAAAAAATAAGAATTTCGTTTCCTTTCCATGCTCTTATTCCGTTTGCTCTGCAGAATTGGTATTTGGGTATTCAAATGGAGGGAATACAATTGAAAGTGTGTGACTAAGTCGAGGCGCGGCGGGAAGAGCTCCGGCGCGATCTCAGGGCAGTATGGAGGGAACGACTATCGCAACCGAGGTCCGGGCACGCCGCAATCGCGGCGGTAAGACCCCTCTTTGAGGAGTGGCTGGATAGGCGTCACGGCGTCCTAACCTACCGCGTGACGCAGGTCCTCACCGGACACGGAAGTTTCGGGAGGTACCTGTGTCATATGGGGAAGGAGGAAACGCCTGGGTGTCACCACTGCGAGGACCGCCCGGAGGACACGGTGGAGCATACGGTGCAGGACTGCCCCGCTTGGGCAGAGCACCGCCGTGTCCTCACGGCGGCGATAGGCGGAGACCTCTCGCGCCCGGCATTGGTCGAGGCCATGCTGCGGGGTGAGACGGAGTGGGAAGCGGTCGCCTCCTTCTGTGAAGCAGTCATGCTCGCGAAGGAGGAGGCGGGCCGCGTGAGGGAGAGGACAGCGTCCTCCCTCCACACCAGCCGCAGTGGTAGACGCCCACGGCGCCGGACGTCGGCAGACGATCTCCGGCCACCGTAGGCGCGGGCATGCGGGCGGCGAGTAATGGGCGACTCGCTGTCCGACCATGGACCATGCCCGGGTCGACGGCGCGTTGTGTTCCACGCGCGCCTCAAAGAGTGTCAGCATAATGACGGGGCCCCCCTCTAGAGGGCGAAAGCCTGCCGGGGTCGCGGGACTCATAGAATTACCGTGACCCTGGAACATAAAGGGCTACTGAAGGACACCGTGGATTTTAGTCAGTACAAGTCTGACAGTCCCTCCCGCTCTGCCCTGGGTGGGAGGACTCATTTGATGATTTTACCACGTTAAAAAAAAAAAAAAGTGTGTGACTAACTTTTAGTAAAATTAAACATGGTTAAACAGAATTGTTTTGTGGAGTTTCTGCCGTAAGCCAATCTTACTGCCTAAGTGTCTCAATGCATTACATTTCGCTTGATGGAATATTCTTAAATTTTAAATACGAATTAGCCAATGCTCTTACTAGTTTCGTGTCGTTCTTCATCCGTTAAACATTGGATAGAATGTGGTGGACTAATTAGATGATTGATTCTTGTATAAATTATTTGTTTTAATCGCATCAGACTTTTGAAAAATATTCTCGCTACGGCAAACCTCCGAAGTAGGTACGTAAGTGCGCACGAAATTTGAACAAATCGTAGTCATCAATCCGGAACTTTTAAATGGAAAAATTGTTCCATTTTTAATTTTTTTTCGTCCTGAAGAGTTACTTCCTGAAACATTATGAAGAGTTAATTTCGGCGTTGTTATCTCTGTGAAACGAAGCCCTCTTCTTCCTTCACGTCGTTCCTTGCGAGATACAAGGAGCGGCCGGAGCCTATAGTTGCAAGGCGCCCGCTAGTGCCGACTGAAAACAGCTTTGTGCAGGAGAACATCTATTAAGCAAACTCAACCTGCCTTATTCCCGCGTTCATCAGTTGTACTGATGTTAGAACCAATATCCTTACCACTGGATAAAATGATGGTACTGCATAACCATTTAATGCTTGTCGTGATTTTGTAGTATGAAAATCCTCTGGCATAAAATGAAGGCTGCATACAACAGAACTGTTGGTTATGGTTTGAAATTCGGGAATCGACTTTGTTGCCTAATTTCCTCTTTCATTGGAAAGCTGTAACAAACAAAAATAATGCTATTTCAATAACGCGATACATAGGTACTAATTATAATTATCATGCGCATAATATTAAGTTTTAATGAAAAATACACGAAAGCATAAGTCTTTCGTCCGCAAAACGTCTAAGGCATGGTCACACTAATCATTGTTAGTAAACAAAATCTATTATATTCCTTACCTGTGAAATGATATGCCACAACCAGCATATGAATCACTTTTACGTGACATGATACAATACTTTTCACCATTTTCACAGTTAAAATAAAAAAGAACCGTAGATAAATCTTACAATTTTCTCAAAACAACTTAAGACGTCAAATTAACACCATTGATGACAGATTTCAGTGATACCATAACGAATATATAATAACTTCCAAAAAATCATACTAATATTTAATTTGACTTAAAATAAATAAATTAGTATTATGTACAGACGGTAAACCTTTAAAAGAAAATAATTAAAATTTATCTTAAAGCTAAAAACATATACACGTAATTTATTTTACTTGTTATGTGAGGTGACTGCGGGTGTAATATTTTCTACCATCTTTAACACATTTTTATCTGTTGGCAATTGAGTGAAAGGGACAATGGGCTCCCTTATTGCTATCTCTCTCGCCTCGGTTATGATAGCTTAACAAAAGTAAACCTATGGTGTGACAATTAAGGTTCATTTTTGTGTGTTACGAATTTGGCAGAACTCGGTCCTGTTTGTTATACTAGGTCCATGCCCTCGACAGCCTCACGTTTTCATCGTTAGACTGTCGATGACAGTCATAGTCTAGGCAGGTCTAAAGTTCTCACCAAGGTGCATGAAATGAGTCCAATAACAATATAGCTGCTGTATAATGTTGAGGACCTCTTGCGACTGCCTTTCGTCTCCATCGACAGACCTTCTATGACAGTCATACTCCACAGCTAGGTCTAAAGTTCTCATCAATATGCATGAAATGAGCCCAAACACGATATAGATGCTGTAAACTGTTGAGGACCTCTTGCGACTGCCTTTCGTCTCCATCGACAGACCTTCTATGACAGTCATACTCCACAGCTAGATCTAAAGTTCTTATCAATATGCATGAAATGAGCCCAAACACGATATAGATGTTGTTAACTATTGAGGACCTCTTGCGACTGCCTTCCGTCTCCATCGTCAAACCTTCTATGACAGTCATACTCTACAGCTAGGTCTAAAGTTCTCATCAAGGTGTTCGAAATGAGCCCATAACAATATAGCTGCTGTAAACTGTTGAGGACCTCTTTCAACTCCCGTCCGTCTCCAACGTTAGACTGTCGATGACAGTCATAGTCCAGGCAGGTCTAAAGTTCTCACCAAGGTACATGAAATGAGCCCAATAACAATATAGCTGCTGTATACTGTTGAGGACCTGTTGCAACTGCCTTCCGTCTCCATCGTTAGACCGTCAATATCAGTCTTACTCCAGCTAGGTCTAAAGTTCTCACCAAGATGCATAAAGTGAGCCCAAACATGATATAGATGCTGTAAACTCTTGAGGACCACTTGCAATTGCCTTTTGTCTCCTTCGTCAGACCTTTGATAGAAGTCATACTCTAGTTAAGTTTAATCTAGAGTACCTTTTGCTATCGTAACTAAAAAAAACTGGCCAGTCGATTTAAAAGTTATCTTGTGAGCACATTTTATTCATTAGTACCATTTTGGTTCAAAAGATGTCGTTGCATGTTACATATATAATTATGATAAGTTCTTCTTGAACACTTTAAATTCATACATCTTTTGATAGAGAGCACTGATTACAATGAAACGAAAAAAACCTTAAACCTTCTCTAAGTTATGCACAATATGTGTGCATTGAATCTAACCACATGGGTTTTATAATTTACACACGCATGATGTTTTACCAAAAAAATACCCGGAGACACTCAGACTATCTTTTGATAGAGAGCACCGATTACAATGAAACATCGTTTGAATGGTTAAAGAAAACTAAAGGTATGTATAACACTTGAAATCATCAAATGAGTCCTCCCACCCAGGGCAGAGCGGGAGGGACTGTCAGACTTGTACTGACTAAAATCCACTGTGTCCTTCAGTAGCCCTTTATGTTCCAGGGTCACGGTAATTCTATGAGTCCCGCGACCCCGGCAGGCTTTGGCCCTCTAGAGGGAGGCCCCATCATTATGCTGACACTCTTTGAGGCGCGCGTGGAGCACAACGCGCCGTCGACCCGGGCATGGTCCATGGTCGAACAGCGAGTCGCCCATTACTCGCCGCCCGCATGCCCGCGCCTACGGTGGCCGGAGATCGTCTGCCGACGTCCGGTGCCGTGGGCGTCTACCACTGCGGCTGGTGTGGAGGGAGGACGCTGTCCTCTCCCTCACGCGGCCCGCCTCCTCCTTCGCGAGCATTACTGCTTCGCAGAAGGAGGCGACCGCTTCCCACTCCGTCTCGCCCCGCAGCATGGCCTCGACCAATGCCGGGCGCGAGAGGTCTCCGCCTATCGCCGCCGTGGAGCATACGGTGGAGCATACGGTGCAGGACTGCCCCGCTTGGGCAGAGCACCGCCGTATTCTCCGGGCGGTCCTCGCAGTGGTGACACCCAGGCGTTTCCTCCTTCCCCATATGACACAGGTACCTCCCGAAATTTCCGTGTCCGGTGAGGACCTGCGTCACGCGGTAGGTCAGGACGCCGGTGACGCCTATCCAGCCACTCCTCAGAGGGGTCTTACCGCCGCGATTGCGGCGTGCCCGCGTATAACACTATTTGGTAATGATTTGGAAATCTTAAAGGTTTTAAAAAATCAACATACCAATTTACAAAAAGTGAAAGTGAGTGCGGGTCGGGATCGAACTTGCACCATGCTTACAGCATTAAAAAAATCTAAATAAATACAAAAACAAAATAAATTAGCTGAGGCTCGAACTTGCAAACCACTGTTCACAGGGCGGCCGCTGACACCTTCGGGCTACTTACTTTGGTGACAAATGGTCTAAAATAGCTGTTCTTTTCTAATGCATGCCATGACAGTTGTCAGTTGTCAAACCGTTGTCAAAGAGCTGAAGAATATGGACATAATGCAATATTGCTCACCCACCTAAGTTATTAGCGTGATAATATAGCCTATAGCCTTCCTCGATAAATGGGCTATCTAGCACTAAAATAATTTTTCAATTTGAAGCAGTAGTTCCTGAGTTTAGCGCGTTCAACCAAACAAACTCTTCAGCTTTATAATATAATATATAAGTATTAGTATAGATAAAGCTGAATAGTTTGTTAAGTTGAACGCGAAAGGTTGTTGCTTTTGTTACAGTGCGACTTTAATGATGGGTTCGATGCCCAGTTGATGAAGGTTTAGTGTCCAATATTAAATTTCAGGAACTGCTGGTTCGAATTGAAAAATTCTTTCAGTTTTGGATAGCCCATTTATTGAGGAAGGCTATAGGTTACATCACGCTACAACTAAAAGGAGCGGAGCATGAACGAAAAATGTTACAAAAACTTGGAAAATTTATTCCTTTTGAGAGCTTCCATTGAGTGCGCTGCGTAAACGGTTAAAGTTACGCAACAATCATGTATGACGGAATCGTTCCTCTTAAAAAATTGAAGTTGCACGGGTCAGCTAGTCATTTATGTATTTCGTAAAGAATGCTCTTTTCTCATTTAGTAAACCAACTGTTGCTTAGTGCTTGAGGTCTAGGTAATAACGTTTGTGTGCTTCCATTTTAGTTTGTCGATATCAATAGCGGGCCTCATTTCTTAACTTAAACATTAAATTGATGATGTCAGTTATCCACGGTGTTGGTTGCGCCTTGAACACCTTGGTTTTCAAAGGTGCATGTGCATTGAAAAGCTTAATTAGGTGTTTATTAAAGGAGTGAACCATGTCATTAACATCCTGTAGCTCGCAGATTGAATCCCATGGGATGGCCTCCAGATCCTTCCTGAAATCATCAGCCGAAATGTCTCTAAGCGCACGATATGTCACCTTTTTGCACAAAAGTTTCTCTTTTTTTTAAAAACAATTTTGCATGATACAAACGAGTGATGACCGAGCTCCGCTATATGGTTCCAGCAACGTCCCGATACCGCGCGTCCGTACATATCACATCGATCAGGGTAGCGCTTTCTCCTACAAAGTGCGTAGGCGTATGTACTATTTGTTCCAAGTTACAATAATTTAGAAATTCAGTGAGCTTTTTGTTTGTGAATTATTTCAAGCATATTTACATTGAGATCATCTAGTAAAATGATATTGTCGTACGGGGCCAGTGCAAAGATGCTGTCTGTGATCGCATCTAGGAATATATTTAAATCTAACCAAGAATATAACCGCCAAAAAATAAAAGTTGCTGATAGGAACCGTATACCGGGCGGTATACGGTTCCTATCAGCAACTTTTATTATTTTATTCAACCACATTTGTTCCACCTGAGGATAATGCGGGTGAGCTCTGATTCGAGCGCTGGTTCCGGTTTTGACATAAAATGCAACCCCTCCCCCGCGCCCCGCACGGATTGACTCCGGGCGTGGTCTATGACGCAACTTATATCCAGGAACCACTGGCGCTCGGCCTTCCTCCCCCTCGCGCAACCACATTAATTGCCATCATATCAACTGAATGATGGGTTCATAGCAATAATAAACTCATCATGATTTATCGATAATGAACCTGCGTTCAGTAGTCCATGTGTTTATTTCGCAAAATTGTTTGTGTAAAAGGTATGGTTAGACACATTTAGAATACGGTTCGAGCGAGACGAACCGGATAGGTACGGAACGTGTGAGTAATAAAAGTACATAACATAAAAAATAAAGTATTAATAAACAAAGGGCACAGCAAAGTAATAAAATAATTAATTAAAATAGTTATGAAGCAATGCTGAGAGTATCCGTACGTTACATTAACAGTTGCACAGCTGCTCCTCTCACAGTCAAGGCATGCAGTGTCAAACATTGCACGACAACAAAAAACAAAGACCATACAAACATTACAGAACTTAGTACCATAACGAGACCAAACAAAATATTTATAAAACTAGTTCTGAGGGAGATTATTGGCGTCCCGTCCAAAGACCTCCCGTAGGTCTGCCTCAGTGCGCACGATTTTAGCCTTTTCACCGGGCTTACGGCGGGCCAGGATACGACCATGCTTTGTCCATTCAAATTGCCAGCCGAGGCGTTGGCCTGCCTCCCGTGTTCGCCGAAATAACTGCCAGTTTAGTTTTGTTAGGCGTTCGTTTAGGTAGTACCTACTTGGTGGATCAGTCATTTCGAGACCCGCGCTCTTAGCCCCTCGCCGTACTCTCGCGGCGCGCAACAGCTGATCGCGCAGCAGGTCGCGGCGTATAAGGCGCACAACCACTGCACGCGGTCGGGTCTCCACTGGGCCCGCGGCGCTCGTGGCGTTCACCTGTCTGCCACCCATACGGTCCACGTTCACTTTGCGCGATCATCCACGCTTACGCCTAGCTTTGTCGCTATAAGCTTCACCGTATGTGCAAGGTTTTCTGAAGCCAGTTCCGGCAGATTTGAGATTTCCAGATCACTTGAAAATAGCTGCTAGTCCCGGTCATTCAGTTCGCGCTTTAATTGAGCAACTTCCTCGACCACTCCCGAACCATTCATGGACGTTATTTTCTGCTCCAGAGTGACCAATCTGATTTCCATGTCCTCAAACGCCCCCCTCATGTGGTCTCTGTCCGCCTGCAGCTGAGTTTAATTAAGTCCTTCTGCATTACTTGCAACTCCTCTTTGAACATTTGGCGCAACTCTTCTTCAAATGTGCGTAAGATTGTTGACAAACCAGGGCCAACATCCTGAGTATCAGTTAATGTGCTGCAGATTAAACCGCTGGTGTCCATCGACTCCTTCTCCGCTGGTGTAGCGTCCGCCTTGTCCCTCAGCGATGTAGTTTTACAGCAAGTGCAAATCCAAGTCGGAGCAATAAAACCCGTCAGTGTCAGGAACCCGCAAGCGCGATGATAGAAGCCGTTGCAAGTGCAACACCTAGCGGCCTCAGTGGCGAATTAAATTTAGCGCAACCGCCACACTTCGCTGCCGGCATTTCGTACAGGGGTTAATTAGCAGCTCTGGTTTCAATGATCGATTCTGTTGTATCAGTACCCCGGAGCGTCAATAGATGACGCTGTACCAAATATATGTTTATGGTAGAAAACTGTGGAGAATCTAATTGCACTCCAAACACCGAGCTTTTTATATATTTGTAAATAGTCGTTTATTAACTGTCACTTTTTATATTAGTAGGTACTTTTTCCACTTTAGTTTTTACGTTTTGTTTCTTTTGTACTTTGTTGTCCGTTTAAAGCACTGTATTACTGTATAACATTGTATGTTGACTTTGACCACGTATACGTTAGATTTAACAATAAATACTTCAAAAGGATTACTTTATTTTAAAATGCAAAAATAAACAGATCAAGCTTCCAACTGTTCGACGTCCGTACGTCATCCCCCATTCCGTTAGGCTCGTACATCATGTGGGCAGACGATGGGTTTCGTGCTGTGGAAACACACTGGGTGTGATACACTGTTTCTAGCAAAACTAACGAATAACTTGAGATTATAACTTAACACAATAACACGGGGCACAATGAATCGGGTACAGTTCCAAGACGTCTCAACTCCACCGCGATCCGACACTGAATGTCGTGCCCTGATGTCCAACTCGAGGGAGTTGGACATCAGGGCTCCGTACAAGCACGCAATGTTGTCACCACTGCACACAGGCGCGCTTTCCAATTCATTTTATGTCTGTACTAATGACCGGATCCGACACGGCCATCCTGCTAGCAGACGTACTCGTGTGATGGTTACCCTGCGAACAAACTAAACTCCACGACAGAATTTTGTTCAACTCGGTCACTCCTGACCAAACTCCAGATGTATCGGGTTGGTGAAGGTAAAGAACTCTACTGTTTTATTTTAACCAAATTCTACGTTTTGATTAAATCAAACACGGTTAAATTGAGAATAATCGAAAATACAACAATCACTACCCTGGGCCATGTACCATAGTCGTTCGAATCAACCTTTAAAACTGTACTGTTACAAAAATATGCCAAGCCTACAGAAACCTTCGAGTAAAACCTCCAACGCCACGGCTCTTCAGCCGACCAGCAATCGCATTGCCTTCACACACAACGGTCTTTCCAGACCCCGACCTCCGCCAGAGCTACGCATACCGCGCACCCACGGACTACTTGAGTTTCCTCAAGAGACACCGATTTTAACGGGCTACGACTACTTAATAACTACTGGTACGGTCGAATACGGCCGATAGAATGCTTCACTCGACCTTCTACCACAACTTAAGCTCGCTAATCATCATCAAGATCCTTATCAACATCGACTGGTACGTGACCCGCAGGCATCTTCCTTGGCCTACCGTGTGCATACAAGCAGGCACACTTAGAATTCAAAGCTTTCATTTTATAACGATCACCGTCCAAAATCTCAATCACTCTAAATTTACAAGCAACATTTTACTCTCTTTCAATAAGGAACATTTAGCTCAAGAATCTGAATCTGAAACACTCACCAAAGTTCACACTCAATTCTCGCTTCGCAAACCTAGGTCTTCGTGGAGAAGATTGGACAAGAAACTCCACGGTAACATCTTTTAAAATATTATACCAGGACAACGTTACGTTGTCTTGGACCATTCTAGTATAATAGTAATAGTATAATATCAAATAACTTACATAAACATTGTAATCCAAATAGGTTCCAGCTTTACACATTTTGTATCTCCATTCTATGTCACTTTCAAACGTAATACTATACACATGGCACACACAATATACCACTCAGGGTATGTCTTAACTCTTAGAACACTTACAGCATAAAGCCCCTGAATTGGCGGCAACATCTACTTTTAAACCCGTCAAATCATAATCATAATGATACTCATCAAAGATGGCCGCCATAATAAACCAATGGCCAATGGTCATACATTATACCTAAATAACTAGCTCGCGTCGTTGGGATGTCGCTGCGTCCCCGCTAGGGGACGCGGCAGGCGGTTACGGGGCTTCGCCCCCTTGCCGCGGAGGCCATGCCTTGACCCGTGAAGACGGGCCCGTCGTTGGCTAGCCTTTACTGGCTAGGCCTGTCGACGCACGTATGGCACGTGCGTCTGGGTGTGTGTGATTGCTATGTGATTTTTCGTAGGCGCGCCACAGCGCTGTAGGCACAGCGCTGATTTCTTCACGGCGCCTCGGCGGTCTGTCCCCGCCAGGTGAGACCCCCGGTTACCCAGGGGAGGCCCGGCGGGGGACGACCAGCGACAGAGGGGCCGACTCCGACGCACCTACGAAGGATGTATGGCTCTCGCCCGTCCCGCTTCCAGAGCTAGCCGGTCACGGTCCGGACTGAGAGGCCGTTGTGTGTGTAAGGACGGTATTGTACTGTGTGACACCGCCCAGTGTCTGCGTGGGTTGCGAGCCTGCGGCGCGCCCCCCACGCGTGAGTCTACATGCGTGTGGAGAGGATGCATGTGTGTTTTTAGCTACGCGACGCACCTATATTAACTTAGAACACGTCGCGCAGCCGGATGCGTGTTTGATGTGTAGAGTCTCATTGTGCAGGTAAGCTGCGTGTAGCCTGGTACAGCTTACCCGGGCGTCATATCCGGTGGGGTGGGGGCATCGTCCGCTACCAGGTCGCGGGGGAGGGGGCGCCTCGCGTCAGGGGGGCGCGCATGCCAGGGCGCAATGTGCTTGACATGGGGCCAAGCAGATGCGTCGGCACGCGCGAACATTCCCGTCGCAAGGCGCAACTAGCTCGCGCTCGGACGCCTCGCCTTTTTATACCTTCGGCGGCGAGACGCGTCGAGCGCGGCGACCGATTCTCGGACCTTATACAAAAATAATCCCTATAGCATGATTCAGTATTCACGCGCGATTGCTTATTATTAGCGTATTTCATGTATAACTTTGGTGTTTCTATACCGATTTCTATGATTCTTTTTTATGGAATAGTTAATAATGTTAACTTTTTAATTAGGGATGACTGAGAGTGTTATAAACAGTGATAGGAATAGGTAGTGCCTATTAGCCTAAACTTCGAAGAACAGAGACAAGAAACGGAGACTTCCTTAGGACTAAATTATTTCCGGCACATCTGTCTCGAAATTTCGAGACAACACTTAAATACATTTAAAAAATGTGTTATTTGGAATAAGTAATTCGTCTATATTTATCTAAAGTTTGTCTATAAATGTGATAGTTTGTATGGATGTCCATTACTCAATTCCACTGAAAATGCTGATTTTGGTAGTGATATAGATTAAGGTGTGGAATAGCACATATGCTACTTCCTATTAAAAAAAAGTATAGTTCCCATGGGATACAAAAACAATAGTACACGCGGGATAAGCCGCGGGCATTAACTAGTTAAAAAAAAAAACGTAAGGGTCCTTTCACACCACCGATATTGTCTGGCAATTTTTAGGAGATTTCTATGCAAAAAAAAAAACGAAAATTGCACGTTCCAAAGAGTAGGTCTCTATGGAGAAGAACGTGCAGGAAACTCCATGGACACTCTTTTAAATCATAGTATGTGTTACATATAATGCCTTTTTTACACTTGAACTTTAGAAATCTCATTAAACGTAGCCGAGAGTGAGCTAGAAAGAAGATATTTACTTCGAAACGTGTACTGCTTCAAAATTCAGAAAATTTTATGGTTGTTACGACTGTGTATGTTATTATTTTATTATGATATATCTAGTCGCAAACTTTAGGTAAATATAGACGAATTACTTATTCCAAATAACATTTTTTTTAAATGTATTTATGTGTTGTCTCGAAATTTCGGGACAGATGTCTCGGAAAAAATTTAGTCCTAAGGAAGTCTCCGTTTCTTGTCTCTGTTCTTCGAAGTTTAGGCAAATAGGCACTACCTATTCCTATCACTGGTTATAAACGTAAGAGTAGACAAATATAATCAGAAAGCTTCGAACTGCTAAACTATCGGGAGTTACACGTGATATTGTGAGTCAACCATAAAAGATAGACATATGCTGTCGTGGGATATTTTTTATATAATTTTAAGGAGAACATTTCCGTCATACATGATTTCTGTGTAGCTTTAACCATTAAGGTTGCACACGCGACGGAAGCTTAAAAAATGGAGTAACTTCTCCCGTTTTCCCAACATTTCCCTTCACTACTCTGCTCCTATTGATTGTAGCGTGATGAAAAGTATACTATAACCAACTCAGGAGTATGAAAAATAATTGTACCAAGTTTCGTTAAAATCCGTCGAGTAGTTTTTGTTTCTATAACGGTTATACAGACAGACAGACAGACAGACAGACAGACAGACAGACAGACAGACAGACAGACAGACAGACAGACAAAAATTTTACTGATTGCATTTTTGGCATCAGTATCGATCCCTAATCACCCCCTGATAGTTATTTTGGAAATATATTTCATGTACAGAATTGACCTCTCTACAGATTTATTATAGGTATATATATATATAGAAGATAGATAGATATAGATGTCGGATTTGTCAGGATTTTTCTGTTAGGCTCGTACATCATGTGGGCAGACCATGGGTTTCGTGCAATGAGAATACACTAGGTGCGATACACTGTTTATAATAAACTAACAAATTACTTGACATTACAATTTAACACAATAACACGGGGCACAATGAATCGGGTACAGTTCAAAGACGTCTCAACTCCTTCGCAATCAGACCTTCCATGTCCTCCACGCCTCCGAGCTTAACATCAGGGCTCTGTAGAAGCCACGCTGTGGTGGGGGTAGACTTGTAAGTAGGTCTCGTGACATCACCACCAGCAGACTTACGATCCATTTCATGTCCGTACTAATGACCCGTTCCGACATATAGTTATTAATTTGGTCGGATATTCTCATAAATATAAGGCTATTCTTAACACACGCAACTAGGAATAACTCACGAGGCGGGAATTGATCACGAAATTTTCATAATTTTTAATATGTTGTGTTATTGTGTTGTGATTCTTTGAAACTTCGTCTAGTGTTTGACACACGCGCCTCGCTTCCGTGTGTCGTCGCCTATCCTACCGCAGAGCGGTTAGCTGACTAATCGTCATCATCCGCGACTAAACAAGCGCTCATGAAGGCGATTAAGCCTAGTGACGACGGATTTCAAATTGTAAACGTTAAGAAAATCGTGAAATTTGGCGTTGTATTACGTGTCGCTAATGACATCCAAATAAAAAAAGTTACAATCGGTCGACGCTATTAGGTCCGCCGGTTTACGACTTGAAAAACAGAAAGGCCGAAGGCCTCGTATATTAGTTAAGGACGTCCCATCCTCAATGGATGACAATGTTTTTTCGTTATTCCGTCAAAACATTGAAGACGAGCTACCAATGAATGAGGATGATTTTGTTAGGTCAACTAAAATTATTCGTAGGCGTTCCTTGGATAGCGGTCGCAAGTGGATAGGCGTTGAAACCGAGTCCATTGCCCGCTCGTGGTGCGTCATCGCTGACTTTTTTCTTGTTGTGAGTGCAGTGGAAGAAATACAGTTTAAGTCAAAGTCAAAACGTTTATTGCGAACTTAGTGTACAAGGTGTTGTTATTTTGACATTGAGCAAGGCGGTGAAGGGATTCGCATCTACATGGCTGTGGCCTATCCAGGTGTGACGTGGGATCGGTTTAGGGAATTGTTCAAGGCCAGATTCATGTGCGTCGAAACTTCTACGGCTACCTTCATTAACCTGAGAGGTGACAGGCCAAAGAGAATCCCTACAGATGTGCGCGCTGGCGCTGGGAGCGAGAGGCGTAGGAGGTTTTCATCGCTACCCCCAATCAAGTGTCACGTGTGCGGTGAGACGCGGCCAAGCTGATTGTCGTTCGAGGGGGACCGGCGTCGGGAAGCCGTTACCTGTGCCGGCTGCTGCAGGCGTTGGGCGGCGACAGCAGGCCAGCGGCGGCTCTCTGGTGTGCTTCAAGTACGGCACGCCGCGTCGGGTCATACCGCCAATCGCTGCATAGTAGGCAGGTCCAATGCTACTGTACCGGTGGAGAATTGAGTCGACCTTTGCATCGTCGATCTCACCCGAAATATTAAAGCACTTTGGTGAGTGTGTCAAATTTGATTTTGATTATGGAACTGAATGTTCCTTAATGAAAGAGTTAATGTTGCTTGTAAATTTAGAGTGGTTGAGATTTTGGACGGTGATCGTGATAAAATGAAAGCTTTGAATTGAGGCCGCGAGAGCAAGAACGGCCTATGTACTAATTTGTCATATGGAGATAATCACAGAAATTAATTTTGAAATTTTTCTGTTTTTTTTTTTTTTGCCGTAAAAACTTTCAGTTTTTAACTAACGTTTATGTAAATTGTGTTTAGGCATGTTTAGAACATGAAAATAATAATCCTAATCTAGACTTGTTTTAATGTTTTTTTTGTTGGTTAGGCCACTTTTGCACTAAACAAACAGTTAATACTGTCTAGATTAGGCCTTCAACTTGATGTTCATGTTATACTGAACAATCTGAAAATGATTGTTTAACAATTTAAATTAACATTAAATGAAAAGTGTTAATAAAATGCACGTTTTTACATTTAAAATAGCATTTATTTATCCTAAGATGACATACAAAGTAATGAAATTGTTTAAAAAATATATATATTAATCTTCAGTATTTACTTCAATTAAATCTGGCTCTGCTCTGGAACTCTCTTTTAAGTCCATGTAAAAGGTATGATGTACAGGTGGAACAAAATCTAATAAAGTCATGAGATCTTTTTTCTTCTCTTTAGTTATTGCTCTTCCGTCAGGATAGAGTTTCTAGAACACACTCAGCTGGAGATTGAAGGCTTGTCCGTTTCTTAAAATATCCTTCTGCAAAGACAACCTCATCATTGTTTGAGTACGTAAAATATACAGAATAGGGGTGTCTCGTATGGTACATCAACCATTGAATTTTCAGCCATTTAATTTTTCTACCATCCGTAGCAGTCTTCCTGTTGATAGTATTTTGTTCTAGTCTTTTAGTAGAATAAAAATCTTGTGATGTCATTTCAATTACTTTGAATGGATGTCGCTTCCTTGCTGCTAAAACAACTTGTTTCCAATGTGCAGGTTCAAAAATATTTGCAAAATACTTTTTTTGTCGTGTAATGAGTCCAAAGTCTTGGTCACAAGGAAGATACGAGTGACCACTAACAAAAAAAATTTGGTTTATTTCTTCGACTGTAAGCTGTGGGGAACTAATTATATACTGGCACAGTACAGCCATTTTTATGTTTCTGTTCTGACCCCCGCATTGGTCAGTGTAGTATCCTCTTGTAACTTACCTAATAGGTTGATAACACTGTTTACTAACTATATCACAGGCTCACCACACCACCAAGCCCCCAGTCCAGGGTACGCTTCACGTTCCAACTTCCCGCCATTCGTGGTGACTGACAGTTGTCATTAGTGACAGCTACCTGACTACTTGTGGCTGTGAGACAGTGTTTCTATATCTATTAAATAGATACACTACATCCCTTCCTTGTTATATTTGTTTTAATGAAAATGCTTTACCTTCTCGGGCTTTACACAGTTACCCCATTTGAACATCTCCTCCGATGGCCTCCACTAAGTGTTGAGTAATAATAATAAAAAAAAAAAAAAAAAAAAAAATATTTGCAATAAAAAGGTTAACAATTTGAACAACATAAGGTTATAAACAAACAGATGGACACGTTATACACTAATATGTTTGGAGACTCTAGCACCCTTGCTAAGTTGACAAGACAACTTGTATTAAAGGTGCTAGGCCCAACCCTTTCATGGGTGCCTTGTAAATAAAGTTTGTCTAATTTACGAGAACTTATTTTCATTTTTGCAGCAGGTAGATGGACAGACAAATAAATCATTTAGCAAAACAAGGAAACAAAGATAAAATAAAAATGAAAAAAAAGGATAGGTGTAGAGTGTGCCCCCACACTCTACACCTATCCTTTTTTTTCATTTGTGTGTGAGTGGGTGTGTGTGAGGATGTGTGTGAGTGGGAGTGTGTGCGTGAGTGTGGGTTTGTATGTGTTAATGTGTGATAGTGCGCTGTGTAGATTTTACCTAGTTGATTAAGTCGACAGTAAGAGCTCTGTGCTGTTATAGTTGAGAGTGTGGAGCCAAGTAGATAGTTTCTTTTTAAGAGATACATTTGGAAGTGAGTGAAAGTTTAATATTTTGTTAATTTTATTGTACAGATGGGGGCCCTGAAAACAGGGAAACCTTCTTGTAAAGAGTAATGCGAGCGGTAGGGTTGGGCTATTTTGTCTTTGCGTCTTGTGGTGATTACCTCGTAGGGAGTTATATGGTGCTGAAGTAGTACAGTGTTAAGCACAAACAATTGCCTTACTGTGAGGACTTTACAGTTCTTATATAATTCCTCAGTTGGAAAAAGGATAGGTCGAAAGGTACTGACTTTTAGCACGGCTCTCTGAGCTCTTTCCAGCTTTAAGAGCGAGGTTTTGGGAGCACCACCCCAGGCGCATACGCAATAATTTAGGAGAGACTGACAGAGAGCGAAGTAAGTACATCTCATGATTTGAGGTTCTGCAACGTGGTGAAGTGTTTTAACGATAAAAATGATTTTTCTGACTCTTTTTGTTAGAGTCTCTATATGAGCTGCAAAACTCAGGCCGTTGTCGACTGTCACTCCGAGATATTTTTTAGTCTTACATCGCTCGAGTTTAGGGCAGGTACAGGCTACCATACCTGGCAGTAAGCACGAGTGCGCTGTTAAAGTATGCGTGTCAGAAGGTTGTGTGGAGTTTCGCATAGAGAAGGTAAGGATTTTGGTTTTGTCAGTGTTTAGAGTGGGGGCATGTGTCTTAAGCCACTGCAGAACAGTATTGAGTCCTTTCTGTGCTGAGTTGAAGGTGTCGTGCCAAGAATCGCCGGAAAAAGTAAGGACGGTGTCGTCGGCGAACGCTATTATATTTCCGTCTCCCAGTTTTAAGTTACAGAGCTGGTTAACGTAAATTAGGAACATAGTTGGCCCAAGCACGCTGCCCTGGGGGACACCAAAAGTGACAGGCGCATCTCTACTGTAGTGCTCCTGTATTTTTACGCACTGAGTTCGATTCTGTAGATAATCCTTCATAAATTCAAGAGGCTTACCTCGGATCCCCAGTTCCTCCAGCTTTAAAAGCAAGTTAGGAATCGAAACTGTGTCGAATGTCTTTTTTAGGTCCAAAAATATTGACAATACTTTTTTCTTCTTGTCAATATTTTTGACGACACAATCGACTAGTTCCGTGATGGCATTGCTGGTTGATTTGCCGCGCCTAAATCCGAATTGATTGGGAGAGAAAAGTTTTTTATCTTCCAAATACTTCACTAGCCTTTTATTCACAATACGTTCGAGAATTTTGGAAATCGACGACAGGACTGCAATAGGGCGGTAATTATTTACACAATGTGTGTCCCCAGTTTTATGTATTGGGTGGATGATGGCCTTTTTGAAGTGCCGTGGGAAGGTGCCAGTATTAAGAGAAATATTAAAAATGTGTGTAAGTAGAGGAACTAGTGTTTGTGTGTAGCGCTTTAGAAAGTTAGTCGAAATGTTATCCCAACCAGTGGTAGCATCTGTTTTGAGTGATTTGATTATTTCATCCACCTCCGCCTCATCGGTGTTCAACATGACGAATGTTTGTAAGGTCAAAGGTGAGGAGATCATTTCTGTATTCAATTTTTCACTACCGGGGGGAGATGAAAAGTTCTGAGCAAGATTCTGACCTACACTAGCAAAAAACTCATTCACTCTGTCTACCGAGAGTTGGGGTGAGGTAGAATGAGCTAACAAGTCAGTATTGGGTGTATTTGGTTTTTCAGTATGAGTTACTCTCTTTATTATTTTCCAAATTTTCTTACTATCATTAGCGGCCTCTCTCAGTTCTGTCCTGTCATAGACTCTTTTTAACTTTTTTAATATTTTGGAGCAGAAATTTCTATACCTTTTGTAGGTAATAGATAAGACGTTGTTGTTTGGAGTTTGTTTGAGTTTATAGTGCATGGCGTCTCTATTACGGATACAGCGGAGCATACCGATGGTCATCCACGGTTTGATCAACCGTTGAATGCTTGGGAGCTTGATAATAGACGTGTGGTTACTTAAGAGTCTAGTAAGGGTAGTAATTAAGCGGTCCGTGGCTTCATTAGCATCATTAAGCTGGTAAATCGGTTGGAAGTCTGTAGTGTTTATCGCGTGGTCTAAAGTGCTAAAATTCGTCTTAGAGGCGGTGAGTGAGCGTGGTTTGACGCGGTTTTTTAGCTTGAGACACAGGAGTACAGGGTCGTGATCAGTGACTGAAGAGTGTAGGACTATGGTCACAGCTGAGAGGTTGGTTTTGAGCATGACGTGATCAAGACAGGCGGTTTCACGAGTGGGGAGAGTGTGAGCTGGTAACATGCCATGAGAGGCTATGAGATCTAGATAGTCTGCGGTTTGGTTAGAAGATGAAGAACAGGCAATGTCAATGTTAAGGTCCCCTACAACAACTATGGTTTTATACGAAGTTAGATCCGCTAGGAGGGAGTCTAGGGATTGAAGGAAATAAGTAAATTCCTTCTAATCTCTGATGGACGGAGAACGGTAAATGGAGATTATTGCCTTGTCGGTGCCAATTTTTAGTATTAGACAACTGGCGTCCTGTAAAACGGGTTCTTCAACTGTGTAGCTTTTTATGTTTTTAACATAAAGCACCACGCCATCATTTTGGTTGAGGAGATTTTTAGTATAATAGTAAGTGTAATGATCAATGGAAGGAATGAGACCATTATAACGATTTAGCCAGCACTCTGTCAGAACGAGTACTTCACAGTCAACATTTGTTCTAGAAAGAAGCGTTAAGAATGAGTCAATGTTTGCGTGAATAGAGCGAATGTTCTGTGTAATTATTTTTAGTTGTTGAGACGGGTTTGTGACATAATTCGAGCATTGTTCGGTCATACAGTTTATCGTAGCAGAGACTGAGAGATGGTCAATATTGTTAATAATATTGTTTACTTTATCCACTGTTAGAGTGATATTGTTTGATTCTTCTATTTTGAGGGATCATTATGAGAGTAACCACTGTGGTCACTGCTAAGACATAGGTATGATGAAGTGAGCGGGACTCGCTTGGTAAATCGATAATTTTAATTGATAGGCAAGCATTAGAATGAATGAAAATTGAGTTGTGATTGTATGTATGGTGAGTTGGTGAGTCGGATTGACAGGTATTAGCGTGTGAGTATAGGTGGTCGTAGTTTGTCGTGTAGCGTGAGTAGAATGTTTTATTGTAATCTGAGTAGTGTAGTATACAATTTTTAAAATGATACACAAATAGAGCATGCAAGTGCAGAGTAAATAGGAGCTTATTGTTAGCACCCAAGAAGAATCTAGTCATTCTTGCCTTAGTTTTTCTATTTGGGCTTCGTTTTTAATAAGCATCGCTGATTGGCCTTCTATTTTCCGTATGAGGACTTTTCCGTGAGCAATCCAGCAGAACTTATATTGTTTTTTCTTGCACAGCTCACGTGCTAAATAGAAGAGCTTCCTAGTGCTGCTAGTCAAGTCTTCCCCTAAGTAGACGGCGTTGGCGGTGCCGCTTATCCCAAAATGGGTGGTGTTGAGCTTTTGAGATGGATTCGAGTTGTTGTGACGTCTGACAGAGTTAAGGATATCTTGTTTGGTTGCGATAGTGTTGAGTTCCATGATGATTGGTCTGTTTGTTCCTTTCTTTCCGGGGACACGGTATATATGGCGTATGTCACTTGACTGGAGCCCATAGTTTAGCCCATTTGCTAGGTTGTGCATCATCTGAATAAGTTCAGCAGTTGACTCTTTTTCCTGACAAGGCAGGTTACGAATCTCTAAATTGTTTTTCTTAATGTTGAGTTGCAAGTCCTCCAATTTTCCTTCGAGTGATGATATGTGCAAACAGTTATTTTTGCATTGTTGTTCTAGATGTCCTATCTTGTTTTGCATATCTTCATACTGTTGGGAGATGAATTGCAGAGATTTTTCAAAATCATTTATGGTATTTTGTATTAGCAACAGTGAGCCCTCCATTTTTTAAGTTTTTTGTTTTGTTCTGTGTTCCAAGAACATAACATTTGCTTAATCTCATTTTTAAAGGCAAGAAAGTCATCCTTGGTAATAGTTACATCATCGTGCTTGCGTTTGGGCCTAGAGGTCACGTATGCGGGCTGCGCCGGCGATTCGGGCTTCGACAGATCAGAGTCGGAGGCAGCTTTGCTTGGTGATCGCATCATTTAACTTTTGTTTAAGTATCCGCAATAAGAGTGTGAGCAAATGTCTGCTAATTAGTTTTAGGTTGGCGTTCTAGCAGCGTCGCTGTGTGACGTGTGATGGGCGTGTCAAACCGGTAAATGGGGAGGGAGCTTACCGGGCGATCGCCGACGGCGCGACACCGCTACGTTTGCTATGCGCTCCTGGTACTTGCGCTGATTTTCGTTCACTGTTTTCTTAATTTATTTAAATGATTATTTATTTAAAACTTTGCAAAATTATTGGCACAGAAAACACGTCTACTCGCTTTCGCGGTCCGAGGGGAAGGGGGTAGGATTGAAGTTGCTTTATAGTTTATTAGACCTTCGCATATCTTTTCTATAAACTTTATCGTCTACTCTAATCTCTGGGTCTGTATAATCTCGTCTTCCTATTTCCTTATTCCTTTGTTTTTTTTTTTTTTTTGGATTATATTCTTGTTACTGACTTCATTATTGTCTTCTTTCTCAATGACATCTCTTCGAAAAGTTCTGATGGTGTCTGCCCCATTACCGAACATGGGGTTGAATTTATACAAAATGACATATTCAGAGAGAATTTCTCTAACATCTTTGTGTTTCAATCGATTAACTTATTTAACGCTCTATTATATCTCTATTTTGTCGCTCAACGTTTCCTTCATCTGGCCAACAGATAACCGTATTAATATTACAATATCGTCGAATCTTACATTCTTTACAAAAAGTCTAAAATTCCTAGCTAACAAACTGTCATCCCGAAGTCAGCGGTGACCTGGTAAGGACATTTAAATGAAAACTCCCAATATTTTGTGACCGGTAATCAAATCAAATTCCTTCCCAAAAATAAAGATGTTTAAATGATCGATAGCCCAGTCAAGAGCAAAGGCTTCTTCTTTCTTTGTCTGGTTATATCTTCGTACATAATCTGATGTCTCCATCTATACCAATACTGTAAAACTGAAGAGCTTGTTTGTATGAACGAGCTAATCTCTGGCTGGAACCACCAATAATTTTTATATATATTTTTTTACATTTTATTTATTAATTTTGATTGTTTTATTATATTTTTTTCGCCGTTGACGACAAGACATAGCATACATTTATTTTATTTTTGACACCTGTACTTTTTGTTTAGGTACAATGTTCTACAACAAAATATTTGAATTAAAAGATAGCCCAATTCTTGAAGACGGCCGTAGGCCATTTAACATCACGCCACGATCCTAAGGAGCCGAAAGAGAAATGGCAAGTGAAACCACAGGGTATAGCTAGTTTGCTCAAATCCTGCACTCACTGTCCTCAGTTTGAACTGGTACTGACTACTGCTTCAACCCCAACTGGGTTGGCATTAGCAATGACTTGCATACTGTCCGTAAGATCCCAGAGTTAGTTAGTTTATCTTAGTCTTCTTTTAGGTTTCTGCATAAGACAGACACTGACACCCAATTTCAGCACGCCTAGTTGTAACACTGTATCCTTATTCGTACCCAATAAGTTTCTCAAACTATTTTTTTTTTACATTCTACGATGCTAGGTTCCTTTTTACCATTTATCTTTATAGAAAATTCAAAACATCCTTGGACCAAGGAGTTTTACTGCCGTAGGCTACAAAAGTTCTTTAACCTCTTTGCAACAAATTTCGTTGTTAATTTTCAGATAGTTCCAAACTTTGTTAGATATCTAATTTAATTTTCAATCCCAATCAATTAGCATCTTTAATTTCACTACTCTACATCACATTCTACCTCCGTATCATCGTTTATTTTGTAAATATATTGTACTCCCTCTTTTTCTAAAGAATATAACTGCGTTTTCTTGACGTGGTCGGTTACTATATCTAGTTCCTACAGTTTTTGTTTTGATCGAGTTTCCGTTAGTTTTGAATTTCTTTTGATTTACAATATCCTTGGTATTGGTTTCCCTATCTTACTATAGTTGTGACACTTTTTCCTTTAGCCGGACAAATCTTGAGATTTCCACATTTAATCTAATTGTTTAATTCTTTTTCGCTATCTGTATTCTTCTCTAGTCTTCAAAATCACAATATTTTATTTCACATAGGCCTAAACAGGCACTTATAAAACGTCGAGAAAAGGTGCACGGTTCGGGTTAGTCGTTTCCTATGAAGAAGAACCTGCAAGAAACTCCATGGTCACTCTTTTAAAATGATTTAGTTTTATTTTTACATTATTATCATATTATAGCATTCCATTCTTCCTCTCATCTTGTAGTTTTTATTTGCAACTGCATTAACTTCATTTGTGTTGCCTTTTCTCCTTGTTTATATTCTTGTAGTTAATACTACATACTGCTTCCAATATATTGGCTTCAATCACCATTCACCAACGTGTCCAAAGTAACTTCATACTCAAAAATATTTTTCTTTAACTCAAATGACAATGATTCTTCTACAATCTGATCTACATGATCATCTACTTTTTCAAATCTACATTTTGAAATTTGATCACGAAGTTTAACTAAAAATGTATCGACTCTATCTCCTTCATTTTGCTTAATGAGTCGGGGAATACTCTTTCGTGTGTCTTGTTTTGCTTGGTAGAAAATAACGGTCAAGTCGGTCGACAGCACTTCGAAAACGTCGACTCCCTCAGACTTTTAGCAATCTCTTGAAGACCTGTACCTCCTAAAAACAGCAACAGAACTCTTCTTCTTTTTCTTTTTTTTAATATAAATTCAGTAGCCTCGAAAGAAATTATAAAATATTTCTACTACTTTTCCACCGTAACCCTAACAAAGTACGGTCTCCCTCAATAATACTGACAACTTCATGTCGTCCAAGGAAAATACATTAAATTTGATGGATGTCAATGCTTCGTCCGATTGAATGGATGCCCAATTCCTCCAATTTAATGGATGACCAATGCTTCCAATTTAATGGTTCCCCAATACTTCCAATTTAATGGATGTCAATGCTTCGTCCAATTGAATGGATGCCCAATTCGTCCAATTGAATGGATTACCAATGCTTCCAATTTAATGAATGCCCATTGTTTCCAATTTAATGGATGCCCATGCTTCCAATTTAATGGACGCCCATTGCTTCCAATTTAATGTATGCCCATTGCTTCCAATTTAATGGATGCCCATTGCTTCCAATTTAATGGATGCCCATGCTTCCAATTTAATGGATGCCGATTGCTTCCAATTTAATAGATGCCCATGCTTCCAATTTAATGGATGCCCAATGCTTCCAATTTAATGGATGCCCATTGCTTCCAATTTAATGGATGCCCATTGCCCACGCGAAAACAGTGCGTGGTAAATGTCACATGTTTTCGAAGTATTGGTTCTAGGACATGCCGGTTTCCTCACGATGTTTTACTTCACCGTTGATGTGTTCATTGGTGATGAGTGTCAACACAAATACCTGCCTGGTTTCGAACCCACGATCTAAGTCGGGCTAAGCCATCACCAATGAGATACATACATATATGTTATTGCTACATATTATATTTTAAGTTTACCTATATTTTGTTAAATTAAAGTAATTTCTTTGATTTTTATAATAATTATTAATATAATACATAATTATACATTGGTTCCACATTAAAGTTACATAGTGAGAAAGTTGTCTACTTGTAACTTAGTGACCTGTATAACCATATTGATTTTATTAATTTACAGGGCTCTTCACTTAGTCCAACTTATTTCCATTCAAAATTGCAATTTTCCCGAACAGTACTTATGTATCTTTCTTATTATCTAAACACTTGTTTTCTTCTTTTTTCTCTTTATGAGAAGAGACTCTTGCCCATCAGTGAAAAGTAATAGGCTGGTATTATTATTTTAATGTTCACTTTACATTGCACACATTTATCGCACACTATTATTATGCTTGCATTGTATCTACTTCACATAACACAACATAACATCAAACCTGCACTCCCCCAGAGGTGCACACAATAGCACATCCACACTAAACCCGCCGTGTTCAAAACCCATGCAACACAGGGCAAGTCTACTTCCGTCAACTATGCACAAATCTAGACTCTGGCTGCTATTGAGAAATTGCCAATGAATAAAACCCAACAAGGCTCTTCTCAACCTGGTAATCGAAACCAGGACCCCACACCAAGCAGCCACGCTCTTGACCAACGAGTCATAGTCTTATCATTCTCATGACCCTTTCCCAATTCATTTGGGTTTGCCACAGCATGTCTTATTTCTCCATACTACTCTATTACTCATCATCTCATTACACACATGAGTCATAGTAGCTACCTACTTTCTTTTTTTTTTTCTTGTTTCACTTAACCATCACCAAAATACCTTCATACTAAAATTAAATTTAGACTGTACTCATATTGACTACACAAAATAAATTCAATCAAATCCCTCAGCTTATTTTACAGCAAAATGTCTGTAATTTCTTAATTGAATGGAAACTGTTTGAGGTGAATTTTCACTTTCACATAATCATTCCAAAAAAAATAAGTAGGTTACCAATCATTCATACAGCTGTTCGAGTTATTACATGTCTTGTTAAAGCGAAGCACTTGATGGTTTTTATAAGAATACTTACTAGTTAGTTCAACACATTCCAAAGCAATTGTAGTTCAACACTTTTGCCATCTATCTGCTAATAACAGAGAAGTGAAACTCAAAACCATTTAATATAGAAATATTTTAGGTCCTGTATCCAATAATTAAATGTTTTTGAATACAAGTTATTAATCATCAACTTGCCCTTATTCTAGTGACTAAGGACCTGTTATCTAGTTTGATGTGCAGGTAAGTATGCCTGATTAATTTAGTTCAATAAGTACTTAATGAATGTGGACTTACTCATGTAACATGTTGACGTATTTATGTAGAATTTTCATAATATTGAATTTCTAGTTAGTTTTACTAAGATGATCTAAACGCAATGCATCATAGAATTTATCCATTACTGTGGGATCCATCTCTTCCAACAGTTCCAATGCAACCCATAGTTTACAATGCAACAATTATGTACAATGCATGATAAACAATAACAGAATTGTTCCTTCAGCTTGAAATACTAAATGCCAGTAGGTATATAATAGTTTACATGAATTATGTTTCAAGCATAGTCCAATATCTGTACTTACTAAAGTTTGTTTTTTATTTTATTGTCGACTACTCCTTGCAAACTTCCACTAAGTATTATTATTTGAATTTCAGACCTTTATCCTCGTCGCCACTTGTAGTATCCTCTTGTAACTTACCTAATAGGTTGTATAATAACTATATAACACTGTTTAATAACTATATCACAGGTTCACCACACCACCAAGCCCCCAGTCCAGGGTACGCTTCACGTTCCAACTTCCCGCCATTCGTGGTGACTGACAGTTGTCATTAGTGACAGCTACCTGACTACTTGTGGCTGTGAGACAGTGTTTCTATATCTATTAAATAGATACACTACAGTCAGAATACATTATTCATTTTTTGTTGCGCACAAATGTTTTTATAAAATGTAGCAGGCAAGACCGTATTTCTTGAGGCCCTCTAGAAGCCACACTCTCATTCCACATATACATGTAAACATCATTAGATACAAAATCATGGATTCCAAAGCAATAAGTCCATAGCTGGCGTTTATAATATGTGATTCCAGTGGATAAAACTGGAGTTGGCAATGTAGACATTAGGTCAAAGCATATGACTGATTCATTTCCACTTTCCTTCCCCTTTTCTATGTCTATTTTGAAATTTTTCCTGGCAGTGTCTGCTTTAAGAACATGCAATTTTTTCTGAGTTTCATTCTCTCTTTTTTCATCCCCAAAAGTGGACTTTATTTATTATCTAATAAATCACACTTCCTGCAGGAGTCTGTTATTGGTGCATGGAAACTTAAATTAAATTTCTCATTAAAAATTTTTCTAAACATAAAGTATGAAACCCTTTCATTTTCTGCATGTTCCATGGAATACAGTTCATATAATTTTGAAAGATTTAAATCAGGTGCTAAGTATTTTCTGGTTGATTTATTGAGAGTGTAATCATACTTTGGATTTTTTTAATGAAATCTATATCAAGAGTAACTTTAGCTTCATTAGTTTTGTTTGCAGAAGAATTCATCCCCCGTTTGTCAGTGGGAGCAATGGAATTTGTCAGTTTATTCTTCAAAAGTCTAGTTAACCTTCCATCAGACACTTGAAATACTTTTTTAAAGAAAGTTTTGCATACCAAAATGTCTGCACCAATGTCATTAGGTAAAAAGTAGTGCCTAGTGTTCCCCCGACGTGATGTTACTGATTGAGTAACTTTGCGAGCAACTTCTTGAACTTTTATCAAGGAAAAGAGAAATGAAGTCATAAGTTGGTATTTTATAATAGTCATCAAACAATTTCTTTTGCCGCTCTATATCTATCTTTTCATGGCATTTGTTATGGCATACTCTTTATTCTTTATTCTTTATTGAACACAAAAAAAAATTACATACAAATTGCAACAATATAGCTTATGTACAATGGCGAGCTTAACCCAGAATTGGGTTTTCTTACAGCAAACCAAATTTTTACTGTGAGATTTGCAGAAAAGGACTTAAGTGCATTAACACATTGTGTTACTTAAATACACAAGTGTGGCATACACAAGTTATAGGACAAAACTTTTTGGCTGCAACAGTATTTCCTTTGATATTAAATAAAAAAATAAAAATCATTTATTTCAGACAAAAGAGTCCATAGACAAGGCAAAGGTTGTTAGTGATAAAATTTTTGCTTATAACTAATGTTAGTACATATTTAAAAGTAAACAAAAAGGCACACCGTCTACCCCTGCACAGTAGGCTCATCGGTTTCGCAACACATGAAGTTCGGTGAACCTACTGAGCAGAACAGTATCGGATCTCTCAGCAATCATTCTCAGGACGCTATTTGGGCTCCGACGCACTCGTCGCACCACCGACGCAACTTTTTTACGCATAATTGCGTAGAAGTCATCTACGCTGGCGTCAGTAAACATGCCGGATGCACTGCAGTATCGAGGGAGCCGAAACAGAGCCCTGAACACATTATTATACTGGACGCGCAAGGCATTGTAGGTCTTCTGTGTAAAGTTTGCCCACAGGCCGCTCGTGTAAAACGTCTGGCAGAATGCCTTGAACATCGTTACTATAACTGGAGCCGTACAACGAGCGAACCTGTGTGCCAACATATTACCACGAACCGACAATGCCCTGCGCTCCCTCTCAATGTCAAATTCAGCACTCAAATTTTCAGTTACAATGTGCCCAAGATATTTAAACTGTGCAACACGACTTAAAGGTACACCATCAAGTAATATAGGTGGTATATGGATATCGTTTTTCTTATTACATTTAAATAACATGAACTCACTTTTACTGACGTTGTACCTCAAGCCATGCTCCACGGCATAGACCTCACAAACCTTTATCAGCTGTCTGCGACCACCAATTGAGGGGCTCAAGAGCACCATATCATCAGCGTAGCTCAAATTATTAACACATATGTCATCAATATGGCAACCAACATGCATGCTGCTGAGCTCCTCAATCAGATGGTTGACATAAATGTTAAAGAGTCTTGGCGAAGTCAGTCCGCCCTGCCTGACGCCACACTCTAGAGAATATTCATCTGAGTACACATTTCCCCATTTTACAATATTAAGCTGCTCACTGTACCAGTAAGCGAGGATATTCACAAGATCGGTTGGGACACCTGCAGCTCTTAGTTTTGTCCAAAGCTTATGATATGACAGCAAGTCAAAAGCTTTGGACAAGTCCAAAAAGCATGCATATACTGGAGTTTGTCTTTTGACATAGTAGTCAACCGTGTATTTCAGAGATAATATTGCGCTTTCGGTTGACAACCCCTCTCTGAAACCGAACTGTGTATCCTGTAATGTCACGAAACAATTCAGTTTTCTATCCAATAACCCATCAAACACCTTTGCGATTATAGTGGCTAAAGAAATTGGCCTATAGTTACTTTTATCAGATACATCAGCAGTGACATTTTTTACTTTTGGCACAACCACTGTTTTCATTAGATATGAGTGCCGTATACAAAAAGTGTAAAACATGCCTAACACTCTATAAAGGTGTACGCCCCCATGCTGCAGGTGTTCGACACTGAGTCCCTCATGCCCTGGCGACTTCCCCTTTTTCATATTTTTAACAACATCAGCCACATCTTTACTTGAGAATCCAATAGGTTTTTCCACTGGGCCATGTTCAGTATCAAACACCGACAGCAAGGAAGAACTCACCTGAAAATGATCCTTAAATGAATTTGCAATCGTTTTTGCATCACTGATGCCATCGCACACAGGCAGACTAGTCTTACCATTTAAACGTTTAGTGCCCTTCCAGAACTTATTAAATTTCTTAGCTGAATGTTGTGAGGCCAGTATATCCATTCTTATCTGTTCCTGGTTATTCTGACAGTACTTTAAGCGTGACTTGAAGACTCGTCGACTTTCACTCATTTTATCATACAAAGATCCACTAACTGGTTTACCACCTAAAACATACAGTTGATAGTCCAGCCTAGCCTGCCTGTGAGCGTCTCTGACATGCTTGTTCCAGCCATGTACACATTTAACGTTAGTCGGCTTCCTAGGTAAAACACTGCGACTGTTTGCTGCAGCCTGACTTAATATACTAACAATATTGTTATATAAGTTGTCAATTATATATCTGTGTTGCATGTTTTTACACATAATATCAGCACATTCATGGAGATCATCAGGAAACATAATTGCTTTGAAGTTATTATTACAAATTTCATGATATTTCTGTATTTCTTCTAATTCTCTAACTCCCCGTACAACATTATTACGCAAATAGCTGTGCACTTCTACTTTAGCTTTAATTACTTCCAAATTACAAGTCACCTGTAAGGGGAAATGATCTGACCAATATACATCATTGTGAACCATAATATCCACTATAGATTGCCATGCTGACTTGCTTACCACGCAGTGGTCTAGCCATCGCTTACACCCACACACTTCACTTTGAAAAGTATAAGTTTCAGATGACATACCTAATTTGACTAAATTAGCACATATCCAATCATTTTCCTTACAAAAATCAAGAAGTTCACTACAAAACGGAGCATTTGGATGTGCATTAAAGTCCCCCAACATAAAAACTACTTCGATACTATTACTACTTTTTTCCTACTATTCTATTATTACTGTTACTTACTAATCTTCTTTTTTGCTGCTGATACTGCGTGCGTTGCAACTTGCGCCGCCGCCGTCGCTAACTCCATGCCGGTCGAGATAGTGACTCGTGTGGGTACGTCGACCCCTAAACGTGCCTACGCCGCTGTCGTCGAAACGCACAAACCAGTGAAGCGGACCGAGAAGGGGATTACGAAGAGCTGCTGTGAACCAGCCAACAGGGGTTCGAAAGAGCAAGGCCCAGCTACGGGCACGTGTGACAAGGATGGCTTCGAGAAGGTGGAGAGAAAGAGGAGGAAGAAGCCCCCTAGTCGTAACCAGTGCAGGACCACGCAGGCAGGACCCAAAGTGCAGCGTCCGGCAAAACCAACGACGCAGCATTATGAGTCCCGGCAACAACACACCACGAAGGTTGAGGAGGTCGTGGAGTAAGTCCGAGCGAAGACCAGCTGGACCTTGAGGGTTGAGAAGTTGGAGTCGCGTCACAACACGAATTTCAAGTCGTTTGTGATGCGAGTTCCGACTCATCATATTGAGACTTTCCTCAAGGAAGAGTTTTGGCCGAAGGGTGTCATATATCGGCGTTTCGCGGAAGGCTACGCGACACCACGCAGCGCAACACGACGCCGTCACTTCGTGAGCAATAGTTTATATTATCTAATATTAAATATGTATGATAGTCTATAAGGTATATATGTTATGGGTCTCTGTTACCTGAAATAAATGATATATATATATATATATATATATATATATTAATATATATATATATTGTCTTGTATAATTGCATTCAACTCACCCAAACACAGAGTAAATTCCGGCAAGTTCACAGTTTGGTCAGTCGGCAGAAACACGCACATAACTAACAATTCACGCACCGCTCCTGTCATTACTTTAATCGCTACTATACGCTCGCTTTTGCACTTCACCACCTTAACATTGCGAAAGGCACTTTTCCGCCACAATATAATAATAATAAATTTATTGACACACACAAGGTAGGAAACATACAAACAAGTGACAACAGTGATAGTTAAAAGAGTGCATAAGTGGAAGTAGCCCTGGACCCCAAACTAGGCATAGCCTGTATCTTGGTGGCCCAGTATAGACAGAAAAGCCAGATTGAGTTATTGACTGTTCAGCGTGACACAGCACAGCAAAACACAAGTAACAATTAATTATGAAAATAGTAATTAAAACATTCAGAAATCAAAAAAAAATAATCTAAAATCAAATAATAACAATCAATAAAGTGAATATAAAAAAAAAAGCTCAACATGCGTAATTAAGAAATAAAATCAGTAAACATAACATTACGGCATTATTGATTAGAAGGGTAGAAGAGTGCAGTGTGTGTGTGTATGTGTGTGTGTGTATGTGTGTATCTGTGTGTGTGTGTGTGTGTGTGTGCGTGTGTGTGTGTTAAAAAGTTTAAGACGGGGAGGGAAAGGTTTTGACTATGAGAGTGACGTTTGATTGCTAGTTACTTCAAGGGGCACAAGAGGTCTTCTGTTTCATCATAGGTTAGGTCCTGAAGCCATTTCTTTATAGCAATCTTGGCTTCTAGTATATTTCCAGGGATCTTAAGTGTGGATTTATTGACTTTGTTAAAGACTCGAATAGGGAGTAAGAGTGAAAACCGTGTAGCAAAGACCGTTCTAACTCTTGGGATTGGAAGTCTATCAGCTCCTATCCTACCTCTTTGTATGTATGTGAATTGTCTTCCCGACGCTGCAATAAGGTTAAGAAGGGACTTCAGGATATATAGCTGTCGGACACGCAAGACTCCTGCTTCTTTGTATAGTTCGTCTGTTGGATAGCGACGCGGTTTTCCAAGGAGGACTTTAATAACAGCCCTTTGAGCACGGTCGAGTTCAAGCATGAAGGACTTGGCCGCGCTACCCCAGACGCCTACACAGTACTGTAGCAGCGATTGGCAGAGAGCTAGGTAAACTTTTCTGCATATGTCTTTCGGGGCACTGGCACGTAGGGATTTAAATATATAAATGAACTTACGGATTTTTTTGGAAAGTGTCGAGATATGTTCTTTAAAAGACAAATTCTGGTCAATTGTGACACCTAAGTATTTAGTAGAATTGACTCTGCTTATATCATTACAGCAGCAATTTGTGGCATGACAGTGGATGCTGTGTATTTTCATATGATCAATTGCGGGACGACAGGAACGACTGATGTAAAACGTTATAAAATTTGTTTTTTCGACATTAAGGGTTAAAAGATTTTTATCGAGCCAGTCAGATATAGTACGCATGCCAGTTTCTGCGGCGTCTGTGGCGTCCGCCCATGTGTCACCATGAAATATGATTGCCGTGTAATCTGCGTAACAAATCATATCTGACCGTGGGATAGTCAGCCTCAAAATGTCATCCAAGTACATGGTGAATAATGTTGGTCCTAGAATACTGCCCTGGGGCACCCCAAAAGTGACTGGAAGGTTTATACTGACATTGTCCCCGATCACAACATACTGCTGTCTGTCCATTAAGTAGCTTCTAAACCAGTCCCGAGCGAGTCCTCTTACGCTAAGGCAATCTAGCTTTTTAAATAGCATTTGAATAGAAACTGTGTCAAATGCCTTGGCCAGGTCAAGAAAGATACCAATTGACCGCTTCCCCCCGTCAAGCTTTGAAGAGACAATATCAGTTAAAAGCCCTACGGCTTGCTCAGTGGACTTTCCGCGCCTAAAGCCATACTGGCGTCCAGACAATAGGCTGTGTTTTTCAAGAAAGCTGATGAGACGGTTATTAACGAGCTTCTCCAAGATCTTTGATAGAACACTAAGTAGAGAGATAGGCCTGTAGTTGTCAGGACAGTCTTTTTCACCCTTCTTGTGAATCGGCGCTACAGCGGCCACCTTCCAGCAGTTAGGAAATGTACCCGTTGACATGCTCAGGTTACAGATATGCGTTAGAGGCTTTAGTATAAATGGTTTAATGTGCTTGAGGAAGAGTGGACGGATCTTGTCAGGACCAGGTGCACTGTCGTCTCTCATATCAGTAATGAGATTGTCAATTTCACAGTTGTCTGTTGGCTGAAAGAACAGAGAGTCTTTGGATCGGTTTACAAGAGTGGCATCATTGCATAGTTTGCTCTCTGTAGTCTGGAGTTTGTTTAAAATATTGAGTGCCAAGTGCTTACCTACTGAGACGTAATGGCTGTTGCAGTAGTTAATAGATGAAGAGCTATTTTCTTCACACTTAAGAAGTTCCTGACTGTCGTTAATTTTTGTAGGAAACTCACAAATGTCCTTTATGACTCGCCAGAGCTTTCTGGGTTGGTTGCTGTGATTCTCTAACTCTTTACCCTCATACTCTGCCTTACGTTTACGAAGGATGTCGTTACAGAAGTTTCTATAGCGTGTATATACGAATTTTAACTCAAGGTTTGATGGTTGCGCTTTCACTTGAGCATGCAGCGCATCTCGATGGCGCATGCACCGAATCAAGCCGGGGGTGACCCACGGCTTCAAGTTAAACTTCGAACGACTAATTTTGATTTTTTTCGTATGTTTCTTTAAGGTGTCTGTTAAAATTTTGTTGAACATTAGCACCGCGTCATTTGCTTCTGTGCTAGACGTTACCTCGGTCCAGTCGAGTTTACTAATCTCCTCGGTGATCTTAGAATAATCTATTTTTATTTTATACCTGTTGCGTGGTGGATTAGGGTGAATATCAAATCAGCAAATTTTACGTGTCCACGTTGAGAATCAAGGTGTAAAATGATAGGATGTTTCTGATTTTTTTTTGTAGTGAACTACGTAACTTGGTTCAATTAGGGCCACTTTAATTTTTTTTATAAGTGTATATAAATCATCAGGGAAAAAAAAATCGCCTTCAAATTCAAGTTTGGTGGCTTGTCCCAGTTCCATTTTTTGATGTAATTGCGTTCACCAAAGTAACAATTTGAGGTACAATAAAAATAAACAATTTTGTTAGTATATGCATTAGTCAAATTATCTAAAAACAATTAAACCATATTCTAAAATCTTATTTAAAAGCACAGGACACTCGATCAAAGTTTGTCCAAGCAAAAATCAAATTTTTTCTGGCACTTTTTCAACTTAGTATAACATGAAGTTTCGTGCGTGTGCGATCAATCGCGTTATTTATTTCGCATCTATCAGTCGTGCCATTAGTGCGATTAGTGTCAGGTGTGTAATTAGTGCGGTGATTACCCTCCAAAAACGTAAGTACTCGCCTTGGGCGGAACGGGGGACAAGAATTGTTCAATTTTTGGTGGATCGATTTACTGTTGATTTTAAAGTGTTATAATAGTAAGCTACATGCTATAGCTAACGATTTGGGTGACCCATAAATCAATGACATTAATTTAATTTTAACTTAGAACCCTTATTTTTTAAGATTTTTTTTATGCCTGGTTCCAATTTTGGTGGCTCAATTTTGGTGGTTTTGGTGGCGTTTTTACGCCACCAAAATTGAAAATGGCCCGCCAGGTTTTAATTATGTACTGTATATGTATTGTTATTACCTATATAGCTAGTTTTTACGTTGAAAGACAGTTGGATTAGCAAACAAATACATGTTATGTACTTGGTAGTTAGTAAGACCTATTATTATAAGGGTTGCATACTAATGACCAAGTTTCTTATTCATATATATTTATTTTGTTGCTTTTTAGAATGCAGACCAGCGAAGGGAGGCTGCTTAAAAGCACTTCACCGTTGTCATTGAGGACTTCAACGCGAAACTAGGCAATTTGGGGTTGGACGTTGGAACCACCGGGGTCATCAAATGGCTAGTTTTATGGAGAAGGACGGCCTCTATAGGATGAACTCCTTCTTCAGAAAGCGTGAGCACAGGAAGTGGACCTGCCAGAGCCCCGATGGTGCAACTTCAAATCAGATTGACTTCATCATGTCAACCAAGAAGCGTTTTATGTTCAATGTTGTCTCTACGATCAATTCGTTGAAAACCGGAAGCGATCAAGGCATAGTAAGAGGCACATTGAACATCAATATCAAGCTTCAAAAGTCTCGACTGATGAAGTCTACGCTCTGTCCAGCACAGATCCAAATATAAAACCCCGAGAGCTGCTGCAATCTGAAAAGCTTGAACTCCAGACTCGTTTCGAGTGCCTAAGAAGCTCATTGGACGAATACAATGATAAGTTCGTGGAAACTGTCCATACGGGTCTAAGTCCTTCAAGACACGTCGTGCACATAAGAACAAAAAACTCTCTGATCATACTCTCAAGCTCATGCAGGAGCGGCGTGAGATGATCCTGCAGTCTTCAGACGAGGCGTGGAAATACCGGCAGCTCAATAGACGGATCTTTAAATCCAGCATATTAGCGGCTCCAAGGCATTTGCAAGAGATCTGGCTATTGGGCAGAGCCAGCATGGCAGGATCGTATCCGCCAAACCGGAGCTACTGAGGGAGATTGAGAGATTCTATGGGCAGTTATACACTTCGACCAGTAAACCCGTTGTAAATCTAGCAAATGACCCAAGAGCTAGACTGACCCGACACTATACCGAAAACAACCCGGACGAGATCTGGATGCACGAGATTAGGATGGCTCTGGAACAGCTTAAAAACAACAAAGTACCGGGTGATGACGGAATTACGGCCGAAATCCTAAAGGCGGGTGGAAAACCGGTACTTAAGGCCTTTCAGAAGCTGTTTGATTCCGTCATACCCGAGGGGAAAACCCCACAGGCATGGTGCAGGGGTGTGGTGGTACTCTTCTTCAAAAAAGGCTACAATGCCCGGCTGAAGAATTATAGGCCCATCTCACTTCTAAGCTATGTCTACAAGTTGTTTTCAAGAATCATCCCGAACCAGCCGGATTTCATAATGGCTTTAGCACCGTACAACACATACATACGCTGCGGCAGGTTATACAGGAGACCGAAGAGCTGCCTCTCCGTTTAGTGTTTGTGGACTACGAGAAAGCCTTCGATTCGATCGAGACTTGGGTTGTACTGCAGTCTCCCCAACAAAAACACTACCATGTCAGTCCGACTTTAGAACCAGACCTCGGAATCTATCCTATTTTTAACAAAAGAGAGTTTTATAAACCGATAAAAGTTATTGATATTTCCCGAGAATTTGTGAGATTAATCACATTGAGCTTAATTAGTGAGATTGAGGTTTCTGACGGAGAAATCCAATTTTGGTGCCACTGATTTTCAATTTTGGTGGGCACTTTAGATTTTGGTGGGTGATTTTCAATTTCGGTGGCCACACTAGACTTTGAACTAAAATATCTCAAAAAGTTATGGAGATATTCTGAGCCCTCATGAAAATCCTTCAAGCTTGGACATTCTATTCTTATACCAGATCGTTATTTTTCACGAAAACTAAAGAAAAAATTGAGCCACCAAAATTGACAAAAAATGAACTTTGTTGATATTCACTCATTACTTACTTTTGACAGGTTTGTGCCTAAGATAACAAGGTTATGGTCTATTATAGATGATTTACAGACTACTTCCTGCGTTGATCCTTTAGTTCTAATAAACGCGTGATCTAAGCAAGCTTCGCCTCTAGTTGGTTTAGTGATAGCAGGGAGGAGCCCGCATTCCGACAGGAGACATTGATATGCGATAAAAGTGGCGTTGGGGTTGTTTTCTAGGAGGTTTATATTCATGTCCCCTGTAACAATCACGCATGGACTATTCAGACTGGTTAGCAAGTTTTCTAATGAGTTCAGAAATCTATCTGTATTTCTAAATGAGGGAGAGCGGTAGATCCCCAGAAGTGTAACATTTGTGTTAATATTGACAACCAGGCAATTGGCCTCTTCAAACTCCGGTTCATTGACTGAAACTGGCCAAGTATCTCTCACGTATACAGTCACTCCACCACTTTTATTGATCACTTTATGAGTGTGAAAGCAGTTGTACCCTGGCAACTGATTGACTATCGAGTTATCGTTAAGCCAGCACTCTGTTAGCACTATTGCATCGAATTGGCAGTCGAGGCGGTGGAGTACCGTAACAAGCTCAGGAAAGTTCTTCTGTAAGCTCCTTATATTACAAGTTAGCACTTTAATATCGTGGTCCACTAATAAATCCCGGCATGACTCTGGTCTGTCAATACTGCGGCAAGATAACGTTAGCGTCTCGTCAATTTCGGTAGATAGATCGACTTTATCCATTAGCCAACAACGTTGGAGAAGTGCTGAAATATAGTTCAAGGGGACTTATTGCCGCTTTTGTGCCGGAGAGAAGGGATCGGCCGCGATGACCAGTGAGTTTAGGGAGAAGCCTGCTGTGTGACTGATGTGAGTGAGTATTTGACTGGGTATGTGATTTGTAAAATGATGGTTTTGTGACAGGAAGTATAAGACTTTGTTGATTAGATCTATGTGATATTTGAGTTTTGGTGGTGAGTTTAATAATAATAATAATAAATCATTTATTCAGGTAATTAGGACCCATTGCCATTAATCACAATACAACCACACTTCACAAAAACAAAAAAAAAAAAAAAAAGAACATTACAATTTAGTCAACAAATAAAATAATAAAATAAAATAAATTACAATACAATTAGAAATATAAATACAAATAGAATATAAAAAAATGATTGATTTTTTTTTAATGATTTTCTCTGTGAGTGTGGAGAGGTGTGAGTTAAAAGTATGGCGAACATAAGTATTATTAACTAGAGTACATTCCAATATATAGAAACCATTCCTATTCGTAAAGCTACTTATCAACTTATACCTATAGTAAACATTTTTTGAGGAAACAGGAATATGAAAAATTCGGATAATTATAACACATAAGCATTGGGGCTTTTTATCATTATAGAGTTCAATTCGAGACATCTGGAAAGGGAGGTGAAGCTGAGGGGATTGTGCCAAGAAAGTGGTCCAGGTCTCTAGAGTTTTTAATTTGTATAGCTGTCCTCCCCTCTATCTGACGAACGAGTATTTGGCCTCTGCTCGTCCAGCAAAACTTAAATCCAGCGTTCTTAGCTCGGAGTCTGGCTTCCCGAAACAAGATACGATTTTCTTTAGTAAGGTGTTCGTTAATGAAAATCTTCCTGTTCGGGCCCTGAATTTCAATATCCTGGGATGATAGATTGCGCCTTGTTTTAAATGCTTTTATAATTTCGTCCTTTTTTGCTCTACGCAGAAGCCTGACTATGACCGGCCGGGGGAAATTGGAGTCAGGGGTAGAAGTTGAGCCTTTCTTTAGGCCTGCACGAGCGGTCCAATCAATATCATCTGTGGCTAAATTGACCCCAATTTTAGTTGCTGCAACCATAGCAATATGAGGAAGATTTTCATTGGTAGTTTCTTCCACTCCTATGATCTCAATTTCATTTCTCATGCCCGCCTGCGACTGCTGATTAAGTTGGTCTTTTAATGAGCATATTGTTGCACTCATTACAGCCACTTGAGTGGAGTTTTGTTCAAGCGCGGCGATACGCTCCTCAAAGAGATCTAAACGGGCATTACATTTGTCCATTTCATCAAACAATTTTGTTAGAGTAAATTTGACCTCTGCCATGTCCGAGCGCATAAGACGAATTTCCGTAACCAGCTCAGAAAAAGAAACCAAGGAGTCTTCAAGGCCATCCCGGCTGGGTGAACCGATAGCCATGCGTTTGTGAACGCGAGATGGCGTATTGACGCGCGAGACGTCGAGCTCAGCAGGTGTAGCAGATGGGCAGACAGGTGTGTTGCTGTTGTCAGTCCGTGGTGTTTTACAGCGGCAGGAAGGACAGGCCCAGTTATCATTTTGCCTTAAGGAGTCAAGTGTTACATTTACACAAATCGGGTGGTAGTTTTTATCACACAGTGTACAGCTAACCGTTCTGTTAAAAGCAATATCTTGCTTACAAGCATCACAAACTGTATTCATTTTAAAAGACAGCAATTTAAAACAAAGTTCTCGTTCGCAAACAAAGGCGGTGACTCAGCTAGCTAAAGTGGCGAGCAATACACGCGTACAGTGCGTGGAGGTGCGTGATATGTGAGCGAGTAGTGGAGCAATAGTCCGCACGCACAGAAGCGGCTGCGACAGCGATAGTGTGACGGGTGGATCGGTCGGCGCATGCGGTGACTCACCCGTGACAAGCAGCTGATCAGTGTTTACTGACTTTGGTTTAACTTATTACTGTGATATCTTCGGTAATATGGGTCCGATTTAAATGATCACTATCACAGAGCACAGAGCTTTTCTTGAGCTTCACACTGATATTACTTTTGTCTTTACACGTACACTATTTAATACTTTATGTGAATATTAAACACAGAGAACGTAATTTGTGCTACGCACACGAACGAGTCAAACGGTCCCATTTATATTGCGACACCCCCGTGAGGTCTGCCTCGTAGCACTCCAGCGGTTAAGTCCACTGCCGACTTCCCCGTGTATGCAAAGTTGTTGTCAATATCACCCAGTACTTGTAAATCGTACGGTAGCAGCCAGGTTTCTTGGAGGGCTATCACATCTGCCGATTTACATAAAGTTCTCACACATTCCATGCTTCTTTTAATATTTTATTCATTTAATTGTATGTCATCTTTATCGGAATTCCGTGGTCTAAACCGTATGAATCTTCTAAATGTTATCCCGTCCGGCCACAAGTTGTCATTTAAAAAGGTATCTATTTTATTAATTATTATTAATTCCTGTCAGCATCGTATAGACATTAATGCTTGCGTAGTGGCTCTTGAGAATGTTGACTTTACTCCCGTCACGAACTGTCAAGATGCTGAAACTGCGGCCTTCGTTATGGTCAACCTTGTTTCCTCAGATGTTGATCAAAATAGCCGTGTTACTGTTGTCCCGAACCGAAAGCGTATTATGAAGCCATGGATCACACCTGGACTCCTTAAGTGTATTCGAAACCGGGACAACATGTATCGTAAAATGAGGAGGGATGCTGAAAATACTATTCTGAAAATCACCTATAACCGATATAAAAAATTTTGCAATAATCTATTAAAGAAATTAAAAAGAGAATTTGAACGACATGAATTTGAAAATCATCGCAAGAGCCCGAAAGCTACCTGGAATCTCATTAGGACTATATCCAATCTTCAAAAGAGCAACGCCTCTGCCAGTGAGTTGTTATCTATAACTCCAGATCCAACTCAATCACTTGATTCTGTCAACGAATTTTTCGCAAACGTGGGAACAAAACTGGCATCTAAAATCATTAACTCCCCAAACTATAACTGTATCAACACTTCTGACTCTGGCACTTTAGATGTCCACCCTAACTCGATGGCTATTTTTGGCATGGACTACGAAGAGATAGATTGTCTTATTCGTGACCTACGACTAACTAGTGCTACTGGTTACACAGTGCTAGAAGCACTCTTGTCCCAGTTATCTGCCACGTCTTTAACCTTGCTCTTACATCTGGTTTATTCCCAGCGGTATTCAAAAAGGCAGTAGTACACCCTATTCACAAGAGTGGAGACAGACACAGTGTCAATAACTAGAGACCCATATCTGTATTATCAATTCTGTCTAAGCTCCTCGAAAAGGTACTAAACAAACGTCTGCTGGATTACCTTAGCTCACAAAATATACTCGCAAATAACCAATATGGATTCAGATCAGGAAAAAACACAGAGGATGCGATATTAGAATTAACAGGTTCACTAGCTCAAAATCTTGACAACAATGATAAATCAATAGCTATCTTCCTTGACCTTTCTAAAGTTTTTGACACTTTCTCTGTCCCCCTTCTACTCAATAAACTAGAAAGGATTGGAATAAGAGGCCTACCGCTTACTTTGTTCAAGAGTTACCTTAGTGGTCGCTCGCAGATCATCAGGATAAACAACCACACCAGTAAGGAAGCATTCCTCACATACGGAGTTCCGCAAGGTAGTGTCTTAGGACCTACCCTTTTCCTGGTTTACATTAACGAGCTCTGCAAACTCGACTTAAACAACGCTAAACTGATTGCTTACGCTGATGACACTGTAATCCTGGTTCGTGGCAGTGACTGGAACGAAGCTCGACTTCGGGCAGAGTCAGCATTGCGAGTTACTATGAGATGGCTCACACAGAATTTGCTCACCCTCAACTTGGATAAAACCAAATTTATCACTTTTAGTCCAAGGAAAGCGTCACAGCCAGCCCCACCCTTCCGTCTGACAGCTCATGCGTGCCATACAATGAGGACTGACACCTGTGGCTGTCCTGAAGTTATGCGCACGGACTCAATAAAATATCTAGGAGTCTGGGTAGATGGCACGTTGACATGGAGTGAGCAAATCGAGTCGCTGGTCTCTAGGGTAAGAAAAATAATTTTTGTTTTTAAAAATCTAAGGACGTCCGCCAATTTCTCTACCCTGAGAACTGTGTATTTTGCTCTTGCCCATTCCATTTTAACGTACTGTATTTCGGCCTGGGGTGGGGCTGGTAAATGTCTTCTGCTGCGTTTGGAGAGGGCGCAAAGGGCTGTCCTTAAGGTAATGGCCTTCAAGCCTTGGGGCCTAGACAAAATCCAAGCGTTTTCCGCACACGCGTTTTCTGTTCACGCTAAAGACTTGGCGTTAGCGTGTTGAAAATGGTAGACAAGTTTCATTGGGAACGGAAAGCGCTCGTTCCGCAGCGTTGCCCGAAACGCTCTATAATTAATCTATGGAGTAGTGTGTAGCAAGTGTCACGGTGACACTTTTACGTTTAAGTGTTCCTGTCAATGTCAAACGCAATAGCGCGATAAAACTTTTATAATTTTAGAAGTGTTGTGTGTGTTAAAAGTAATTGAAGAGCAATCTATCACAAAGAAAGTAAGTAAACAGCTGTAAATAATAATTAAAGTTAATGTTAAAACTGTAATGTAGTTAGTATCGTTGATTAAATTGAATATTAATATTCTTAATAAAAAACAGTTATATATTTGGCGATGAGTAATCAATATTTTATTTTTTATTCATTTTAGATGGAATCTAGACTTCGTGCAAGCCCCGGGCAATTTAATTTGCTGATAGAATTTATGGAAAGGCAGGTTTTATCCGATATTTTTCATTAATTCCAAAATTTTAACTATTATTGTACCAACTTGAGATTATGGAATGCATAATGTAAACAACTTTACAATCGTACACTTATATGACTGTGGTTCTTACATTTGTTATATTCTTATAAAATTAAACTCGATTCCAAACCTTAGTTAGACACTTGCTTAATAAGTAGAGTATTAGAATGCCAAAGGCAAATTTTATGTTTACATGCAACTCTTATTATCATGGACTCTAATCTTAAAAATTCTATTTTTAGCCATGGTGATCTTTCAAGGCTTCAACCTGGACTTCAAGGAAAGGTAAGGAGTGAACGTCTGTGGGAGGAGTTAACTGAAATTTTAAACTCAGTGGGTGGAAGTGGCATTACCAAAAGAGCTGACAAATGGAAAAGGGTAATAAGATTATAATTATTGATTTATTAAACCAAGTAAGTCTGTTGTATAATATATGCAGACCATTTATTTTATATTTTGTGCTACAGGTATGGTCTGACTGGAAAACAAAAACAAAATAGAAAGCCTCCCTTATAAACCGGGATATTCATGGCACTGGTGGTGGACCTAGGAGGGGAAAACCTTTTTTTTTTTTTTTTTTTTTAACGTGGTAAAATCATCAAATGAGTCCTCCCACCCAGGGCAGAGCGGGAGGGACTGTCAGACTTGTACTGACTAAAATCCACGGTGTCCTTCAGTAGCCCTTTATGTTCCAGGGTCACGGTAATTCTATGAGTCCCGCGACCCCGGCAGGCTTTGGCCCTCTAGAGGGGGGCCCCGTCATTATGCTGACACTCTTTGAGGCGCGCGTGGAACACAACGCGCCGTCGACCCGGGCATGGTCCATGGTCGGACAGCGAGTCGCCCATTACTCGCCGCCCGCATGCCCGCGCCTACGGTGGCCGGAGATCGTCTGCCGACGTCCGGCGCCGTGGGCGTCTACCACTGCGGCTGGTGTGGAGGGAGGACGCTGTCCTCTCCCTCACGCGGCCCGCCTCCTCCTTCGCGAGCATGACTGCTTCGCAGAAGGAGGCGACCGCTTCCCACTCCGTCTCGCCCCGCAGCATGGCCTCGACCAATGCCGGGCGCGAGAGGGCTCCACCTATCGCCGCCGTGAGGACACGGCGGTGCTCTGCCCAAGCGGAGCAGTCCTGCACCGTATGCTCCACCGTGTCCTCCGGGCGGTCCTCGCAGTGGTGACACCCAGGCGTTTCCTCCTTCCCCATATGACACAGGTACCTCCCGAAACTTCCGTGTCCGGTGAGGACCTGCGTCACGCGGTAGGTCAGGACGCCGTGACGCCTATCCAGCCACTCCTCAAAGAGGGGTCTTACCACCGCGATTGCGGCGTGCCCGGACCTCGGTTGCGACAGTCGTTCCCTCCATACTGCCCTGAGATCGCGCCGGAGCTCTTCCCGCCGCGCCTCGACTTGTCGAGGTAGCAGGGATTCGCCCCGGCGCTGCGCCTCCACGCGCCACTCATAGAGGCGCTGGAGGGCAGTCGCCTCCAGATCCCAGGGCAGCAATCCGGCAAGGAGGTTGGCCGATTCGCCAGCGATCGTACGGTATCCTCGGATCATCCGGATAGCCATGACCCTCTGGCATGCGACCAGCTTCAGTGGTCGCGTCCGAATGCTCAGGGCCCACACGGGGGCCCCGTAGAGGGCCATGGACCGCACGACACCGGCGTACAGCCTCCGGCAGGAGGCGTTTGGCCCGCTGAGATTGGGCAGGAGTCGCCTGAGGGCGGCTGCTGCCCGGTTCAGCTTTGGGGCCAAACGCAGGAAATGCTCCTTGAAGTTCCACCGGCTGTTGAGGACGAGTCCCAGGTACTTCATCGTTCTCCCGACGCCGATGCGAACCCCTCCCACCGTTATGTGGGACTCAGACCGTGGCGCGTTCAGACGGCCATGAAAACACATGGCCTCTGTTTTGTGCAGCGCCACTTCGAGTCCCAACTGCCGGATCCTTCCAACGACTGTCGCAACCGCTTGCGTCGCCAGGTCAGCCGCCGCCTGGTATGACTCTCCCTCCGCCAGGACGAGCGTGTTGTCGGCGTAACATATTACGCCGACGCCGTCAGGGAGGTCGCCGCGCAGCACCCAGTCGTAACCGATGTTCCACAGGAGCGGCCCCAAGACCGATCCCTGTGGAACACCGCACGACATCTCTCGCCGGTTCCATTCTCCCTGGTGACCGGGGTAGATGACGGCTCTGTCCGTCAGGTAGTCCTCGACTGTGCGACGGAGGCAGGTCGGCACCCGGTGATACCGGAGTGCCTCCCTGATGCAACTCCAGGGCAGGGTGTTAAAGGCATTGGTGATGTCCAAAGACACCGCCAAGACGACCCTACCCCGGGATACCGCAGCTCCCGCCGTGAGGGCTCTCACGCGCATGATGGCGTCCACCGTCGAGCGCCCCCTAGAGGGGAAAACCTTTAAGTAGACTTGAGGAAAGGGTGTTACGTGTAATTGGGGTCAGCTCAATTACTGGTAATCAAGCCATACAAGAAGCAGGCTTTCAAGTAAGTGACCCCTTCATAATTACTATAAAACTTCATGTAAGTACTTTTGGTCAATAACAGGTTTTTTTTTGTACTTAGGGACCACCCCAACCTCAAGTAACAGATACAGCCAATACAGCAGAAAGTGTTCCATCACCAGTGGATGAAATTTATTTAGGGGAAATACCAACAGCTCCAGAGGAAACACCAGTGCCAGCAGATTTCACAGTTTCACCAGCTCATCCTGTCAGTCCTGTGCCAGGGCCTTCAAATAGTAGAACAACACAAGCAGGTAATTGTTACTGAATAAAATCAGTATTGTTAAGGTATGTTAAGATTAAGATAAAGTAGTAAGTATTGTTAGGATACCTACTACTAAATTATTGAAAAATTATAAAAAAAAATTAATTGAAACTAATTATTGCCACATTAAATAACATCCCTTCCAACATATTTCTTCTCCCACCCTAGTTTTCTCTCCATGTTAAATTTTCTATTTATATTCATATAAGAATATTATTGAGGATTTTCAAAATAAACCACAAATTGTTTCTCTGAAAATACAAAGAAACGACATTTAAAGTTCACTAATATCGCCTCCTCAATTATATCCTTTTATTTTGTCTCTCCACACGTTTTCTTAAAACAATAAATCCCACCGAATATTTTGACCATCATCCGCCATTCAATTCCACAGACAACTTATAAAGGCGCGAGGCGCGGCAAATTCGAATTAATGAAATGTCATTTCATTACATCTCCCCCCCCTAAGAGGGAAAATTCTAAATAATATATCTATACGCTATACCTATTAGTTATCTTCATATTCGTTTTCTTCTACTTCATCTTCTTCAGCATCTATTATGACCGGTTGCAATTTTGTTATGTGGAATAAAGTTGATTCTGTTTTTCTGGTTCCGGTGTCGATCCTATAAATGGAGTTCGATATTTTCTCTACTATCTTTAAAGGGCCTATTCTTAATTCGTCTAACTTTTTTCTATTCAGTCTATTTCCATTTTCTACATATACACTGTCTCCTATATTAAACTCTTGCATTTTTCTATTTCTATCAAATATTCTCTTGTTGTACTTGTGGGATTTTATTGTATTCTCTAATGCCAATCTTTTATCAGCAATCCACTTGTCTTCCCTTTCTATTGATTTTAGTTCATTTGGTAGTAGGCTGACATTTGTACCATCCAGTAAATATTTTGGTGCAAATCCTGTAACGGAGTGTTCTGTTTCATTATATTTCTGTATGCATTCTCTTGCCACTGTCGTCCATGCTCTCTTATTATTTTTCTCATTTATTTTGCATCTTATTTTATTAACTATTGTTTGATTTAATCTTTCGTTCAAGCCGTTCGAGAATGGTGTATTCACAGCTGTAAAAATTAATTTAATATTATTCTCTTTCAGATGTTGTTTAAATTCTCTTGAATTGATACCTGGATATTGATCTGTCAGAATTATTCCAATGTCATCTGTTTCTAGTACATTCTTTGTTAGATTTATAAAGTCACTTGAATTCTGTGTTTTTGAAGTCGCAATATATGCATATCTAGTGTAGTGGTCTACTAAAAGGTGTAGGTATTTTTATGTTGACCTAGATCCTCCAAAGCCACCAATAGTATCCATTGACATTATCTCAAATGGTTTTGTCGCTGGTCCCAATTGTGACATCAATCCAAATTTTCCTTGGCTTCTTGCTTTATTTTTTATACATATTTCACATGTTTTACAAATCTTTATGATATTCTTTGTTAGGTTTTTAGCTGTATATATTGGACTAATTTTTTTCTGCAATTGTCTGATCCCAATATGGCATAAATCTTCATGCACCTTTTTTATAAGTTTTTTACCAAATTCTTCTGAGAGGATAATCTTTTCATGATTCTTTTTTTTTATAATAGATTCTATTTTTGTAGATTAGATCTTGTTTCTTTTCTTTTATTGTATCATTTTTTTCTTGATCTTCAACTATATCTTTTATTTGTATCAAATTGACTATTTTCAATAGTTCCTCTTTGTTGTCTTCTGGTTCTAACACAGGATTTCGGCTCAAACAGTCTGCTTCTACATTTTCTTTACCAAGTATATATTTTACTGTAAAGTCATATTGAGACAGGTAATATGTGAGTTCACCCAATTCTTCGTCCGTCCTGCATTTAATGTTCATGTTCTCTAGAGGTTTGTGGTCTGAGTAAATAGTGAATTGTTTTCCAATGAGCCAGTGCTGCCAGTATTTAACGGCTTCTTTCATAGCAAGACATTCCAAGTATATAGCCTTTTTCCGTTTTTGAGATTCATTCAGTTTTTTTGAGAAATATGCCACTGGTTTGTCTTTACCGTCCAATTGTGTTTGTTTTAATATTGCTCCGATGCCCTCTAAGGATGCATCTGTAAAAATTTTTATTGGTAAGTCTTTGTCATATATTTCCAACACCGGTTGAGAACATAAAAATCTTTTTATTTGATTAAATGATTCTTCACACTTCTCTGACCACACAAACTTTTCGTTTTTTCTTAATAAATTATGTAATGGGTCCAAGATAATTGCGCTTCTTGGTATGTATTCGTGGTAGAAGTTAATTTTTCCCAAAAATTGTCTGATATTCTTTTGCGTCTTCGGAGCTGGAAAATGTCTTATTGAAATCAAGTTGTCTTTTAGTGGTCTTACCGAATTGTTCTGAATTACATGGCCAAGATACTTTACTGAGTCTGCAGCAAAGGTGCATTTCTGAAATTTCAATCTAAAGCCTTCTTTTTGTATTGCCTCTAATACATTTTTTATGTGTCTTATGTGTTCTTCAAAGGTGGATGAATATATCAAAATATCATCAATATAGTTTACGGAGTATCCTGTGAGATTGTGCTTTCTTAGAATATTGCTTAAAATTCTCTGAAAAATTGCTGGAGATGTTTTCAAGCCAAAAGGAAGGCATGTCCACTGAAAGTGGCCATCTTGTGTGACAAATCCTGTTTTATTTCTATCTTCCACCCGTAGTGGTATAGCCCAAAATGCAGAATTTATATCTAGTGTGGTAAAATACTTACAGTTTCTAGTTTTAATAATCAAATCATCTATTAATGGAAATGGTTGTGCTTGTGGTATAACAATTTTGTTTAGTTCTCTGAAATCTACACATAAGCGGGATTTTCTATTTTCCCCTTTTTTAAATGCCAATGTCACTGGTGCAGAAAAAGGACTGTAAGACTCTTCTATTAAATTATTTTTTAGTAACATAGATATTTGCTCTTCAATTTCTAATTTATCTTCTATCGTACATCTGTACGGTCTTTTACTGCAGTATCTATTTACTAGTAGATCTATGTGAGCTTCATACCCTTTAACTGATCCTATGTCATACTTGTCCTTAGCAAACATTGTTTTATATTCCTTTATGATTTCTTCTATTTCAATTTTCTTTTCATTATCTAAATGGTCTGTCTTACTTATAAATTCCTCTGTTTCTATGTGTTCATTGAAATTTATTGCATATGGTTTTATATTCTTATCTTCATTTCTGTTATCTTTAGACATCCTGTTTATTTTATTTATTGTTTTCTTTTGTTCTATCTGCAAGTCCTCAGTTTGGGTTAATTTGAATTTCTTTATCATATCTAATCCGATTATAAAATCATCAAAATTTTCATTTTCTACTATGTATACATCCACCTCTTCTTCTATATCAAAGATTTTTATTTTTATTGTTGTCAAGCCATCTGTCTTTTTCACACCATTAACCGTTTTCATATATGCTATATTCACATTGTCTTTTTTTCCTTTTACTTTTATCAGTCTTGAATTTATTAAAGAGATCTGTGAGCCTGAGTCATAAATGCCACTCACTTCTAATTTATTTTCTATTAATAGCTTGATTTTGATTAATGGTGTACTTACTCGTTTTTTTTATCAGTGTTCATCTCTACTTCAATAATGGAGTTATTATTTACGTTTTTGGCCTTAAACACCTTTTCAGATTCATTTTTATTTTTCTTGAACCAACATGACTCCTCCGGATGGTATCTAATTCCTTTGTCCAACGATTCACAGGTCGTACATGGCTTCTTCTCATTATTTTTTTTCATATAAGAAAATGTACCATTTTTTATTATAGTTGAGTTTTTCTTGTGCATCATACCTTCATATTTTCTTATCTCGTTGAACAAATCAGTAGTATTCTTGAGTTCGTCTCTGTTTAGCTTATTCAAGATAAATCCAGGTAAACCTGTTGCGATGAGATCTATCATTGTTTTGGGATCTATCGATTTGTTTGTATCTAGTATAAGCCTTTCTTTTTTTATGGCATAATCGATTAACAATCCGTCTTTATATTTGAATGAGAAAGCAGTTGTGACTATGTCCCATCCTCGGTTTTTAAAAGTTTCTAGGAATTTGTCTTTCCATTCATTCCATTCAGAATTTACTGTTAGTTTTATCATCATTGAACTATACCAATCCAAGCAAGATTTTTCTAAAAATAACCTCAGTATGTCTATTTTTGTTTCATCTTTTGTTATATTAAAGCGCTCACACTCTTTTTCAAAATTCTCTATCCATTGCATTGCATTAGGATTCTTGGTTGTGAATTTTTCAATAATAAATTTCTCTGAAATATGTTTTAGGTTATGTTGATTTTCTTTCTTTGTTGTAGATTCTATTAATTTCTCCAGGATATTTTTCAAACTGTCGTCTTTGTCTCCTGGTTGTTCCGTGTTTATTTCTTCTAAATATTGATCTAAAAATTGCATATTCCCTTCCTCATCTGTATATGTTTTCTTTAGATCTTTATCCAGTTTTATCCATATTTTTCTACTTTGGTGCCTTTTCTTTAAGCTATTTTTTATTTTTGAGAAAGTGTCCAATTCAACAATATATGTATGATGACTCACCGGCTTCAATTCATCAGGTAAAACATAACATTTTCCTTCTTCTGTAGATATTGAGGTTATGGCTAATACATTAGATTTGCCATCCTTTGCGGCTATTATCGTAAACTCAAATAGCAGCCGATTCATCTTCTTTTAGTTAACGAAAATGTCGTTTTATATGAATATTATTGAGGATTTTCAAAATAAACCACAAATTGTTTCTCTGAAAATACAAAGATTTGTTTTATTTAACACATTCTTACAATATTACAACAGTAATCGTTTATCTATGATAATTACTCAATAATCTAACCTGAAAATACAAAGAAACGACATTTAAAGTTCACTAATATCGCCTCCTCAATTATATCCTTTTATTTTGTCTCTCCACACGTTTTCTTAAAACAATAAATCGCACCGAATATTTTGACCATCATCCGCCATTCAATTCCACAGACAACTTATAAAGGCGCGAGGCGCGGCAAATTCGAATTAATGAAATGTCATTTCATTACATTCATACAATATACCTAAATATACAGAGTAATATAGCTTATAATTGTGTTTATAGAAAGGTCGCCAGTGTCCGCCGCCCCGTCTACCCCACGTCGTCGCCGTATCAGGCAGCGAAGACTCCGCCAAACACCGTTCGACCGAGCCACCAGTGAATTTGTGGCAATAGAGGAGAGCCGGTTGCGTTTGGAAAGGGAGAGGGATGTTCGTCAACATGCCTTAGAAGCAGAAAGACTCAAGATCGACGCACAGCGAGTGGAAGTGGAAAGAGAACGTATTCAAGTCGAACGAGAACGCGTTCGGGTTGAAGAAGTCCGCACCCACATTGATGCAGATCTACGGGACTCAAACCAAAGCCTAAGTTCCCAAATTGTCAGTTTAATGTCACTATTGGGGACTCGTGATTTGAGACCAAATTAGCATTTAGCTTAGCAATAATATAAATGAATACTATGGTTAATGTAGTTATATTTTTTTATTTGTTCTCATTAGACTTATTAGGTGCATGCTGTAAGTAAAATTTTAGTAAAGTTATTTTTGTAATTTTGTAGTTAAGTAGTAAATAAAAATCTTTTTAATTTTGTTATACCTTTAACTTTTACTGGAAACTGGGTTGTTACATTGCTATCACAAAAATAAAAAAGCACTTAAAGTCTAGATAAAAGATTATTCCGTGCTGCCCTGCCTTGGAGTAGCTCACTCTGGCTACTAGCAGCACCAACACTATCAGATGTGTATTCTTGTTGACCATCATCTGCAACTACTTCCATAGTAGATGGTGGAGGTAAATTGGCCTCTAAAGCCATATTGTGTAACACACAACAGGCAAGTACAATTTCCCCTGCAACCATAGGATGGTAATGCAAGGTCCTGTGTCTTAATAAACACCTCCAACGTGACTTCAGCAATCCATAACAGCGCTCTATACAGTTCCTCGCTTGTACATGTCGCTGAGTATATGTATCTTCAACGGAGCCAGAAACTGCATTTAATATAGGAGTCATCAGCTACGGCCGCTGAGGATATCCAGAATCACCTAAAATTAAATATTTTTTACAATATTATTAAATAGTACATAGTGTTATAATTGATTTAACCGATACATTTATTATTTTGTGAATAAAATGTTTTCAATAACATAAGCAAAAATAGGTGATAGGTAAATTTTAGGTATAAAAATGTCAGTCATCTAATTAGTATGGTACCTCAGTGTGCTCAAATATAAATAACAAAAAAATATTATCAAAAAACATGCCATATTGATTATTAATCTACCTAATAACCACACTTGTTCTCCATTCTGGTGCAATTCTCGCATAAATGTCTCCATTATGCTAGATGCCCAAATGAACGAGTCATGGTGGCTCCGCCAAACTTTGCATTTACATTAATAATTTTTAAATTACTGTCGCATACCTATAGACAAATGAAAAAAATAATAAAAAATACAATTATCCTACGTAATATGTTTCTGTGAATACTATTTACATAGTTAAGCCAAAAAACATAATTATGTCAACTTACCATTTGTACATTTAGTGAATGATAACCTTTTCTATTAAAAAATAAATGTTCATCTTCTGATGGCTTGACTATTGCCACATGTGTACAGTCTATGCATCCAACTATACCCGGGAGTCTAAACCGCCTCTGAAACCTGTAGTTATGGAAAACATAAAAATATGTAAGTTATTAAAAAAGTATTTAGAACCTAGTATGCAAGCATGGCTCCATGAGGCATTTTTAAAATACCTTGACGTACTTAATATGTTTAGTATGAAGTACATCAGATTTCTGCTACATACTACGTAATTAATAGTACTCAAGTATATAGGTATAGTTGTCATATCATAACTTACTCAAGTCTTATTTGGGCTCGTTGTTGTTGCGACCTCGGAAACACAATCCATTTATTTATAATGGCTGGATGGCTCAATGCTTCAACAACTTGACGTATACACCTACTAGTTGTTCTTTGCACCAAATTCTGCGCCAGTCCAACAATACGTTGATATGAACATGATTGCATTTTCACTAAATAATTTTAATTAAAACACACAAAAAATATATCACTGTTTACTCTTCTAAGCGTTTGCGTCAGGGTCCGATCTCCCGCTACTAAAGCGTGGTGCGGAAACGTCAAAATATCAATGGCGTTTGTCAAAAGTGCCACTTGTCTACCATTTCTATGAGGATTTTTGTCGTTTGTGTGTCACGCCCACTTCGACGTTCCTTTCCGCATGAGGAATAATGACTTTGTCTACCACTTTAGCAGCGATCACGTGACATCTGGTTAGCAAATGTCAACTCCATACAATTTGATTTTTCTGTTGGCGTTAACGCTTACAGAAAAGGGATTTTGTCTCGGCCCCCTGATCGGTTCCCTACTAGCGAACTGTACGCGGTATGGAAGCTACCCACAGTAAGGCACTCTTTTGTGCTAAGTACAGTGTTGCGAAAACACACAAACTTGTCTTTTGATCCAGAGTTTAGAAGACACAAACGTAGAATTGACAGAGTCTGCCCGACATCAAGTGTTAGATTGGAAATTGTCCGCCGACAGTTCATTTTCTGCAGCCCCGTGCTTTATAATAGAATAAATAAAGTGCTATCTATTTATCCATGTACTCTCCGGGATTGCAAAAGAATCACTGATAAATGGCTTCATAATCTCACATACGAAGAATTGGAGAACTTAGTCAAACCGTAAAGATCTTTCTTCCGTAGACATGCACGCCAAATACAAGTAGCGTGGAGTGTGCTCGTGGGGAGGTTCCACAGGCGCACTCTACACTTACATTCCACAGACACGCACTACACTCACATACAACACTCTCACATGCACATCAATTACTTACATAACATTTTCTTTCTTTTTTTTTTTTCTTTTACCTATGTTAATTTTTAACTATTTTAATTATTTACTATTTTAATGTTTGTATCTGGAACGCTGTCGTCTCCGTCCCGGGGTCGGGCGTTAATAGCTGTGACACAGTTTTTACTAATGCAGTTATTTACGTACGCAATTACTTGTGAAAGATGTTTTTGTTCCAATAAAGATATTTGATTTGATTTGATTTGATTTGAATTGAAACGAATATTTTAAAAGAGTTATACGGCCTTTCTTTGTTCATGGTAACTTTTTCAAGAGATACTTTTTCCTGTGTCTTATTAAATATATATTCACATATGTCAGCCTCTACTGTACATTTGTTTACATTAGATATAAACAAAGGAATCTTCGTTTCCGCCGCTTTAAAGTTTGTTTCAACATCGGTTATTGCATTATTATGTCGTCCACGTTGTATCACAGTCCATTCATCCGTTGGTTTGCTTTATTTCCATTCACCGGGCGCCTTAACGAATTCCGCTATCGTTACTTGTGTTGTACACGGCGCGGGCTCTTGTTTACATGACATAGTACCCGAGCATGGGGACAAAGTTTTGTTCGCTTGCTCGAGCGCCGATGACATTTGCGGCACCGAAGCCATTTCTGCCGAGCGATCCACAGATGTTCTTGGTGCGAGGGAGATAGGCCTATTTACACAAGCGCGATAGTGAGGTGTCGGTGTTGGCTCGTGCGCGTTCCGTCCCGTCGATTTTTTCATAGTGTCGGTATTTGATATGTCATGTGATAAACCTACCGGCCCACTATCTAAAAAATATGCACCTCTTTTTTTCGTGTTAATATTTGGGTAATTAACCAAGGAAGTCAGCTTGAGGTTATCCAGGTCAATGCGTACTGTTTCCAACATGTCTACGGTCGCATAGTTTTCTTTAATTGTTTGTATCTCACTACGAAGTAGCAAAATGTCCTTCAGCAATTTCGTCACATCAATGTGATCAAACGATATCGGAGGCAATTTTTGTAAGTCCCGTGCGACGAAGGTGGGAATCACATCCGGATCGATTTCCTTAAAGAGACAGATAATGTCCTCCAAGTCTCTTTGCATTTTGCCATCTCGCCTTCTTGATTTTTTCCTTTGAGAAGTCGTTACTGATTCAAAAAACAAAGTTTTCGCCTCGACGATATCTGGCTCCGAGAAGGCTGATAGGCACACACGAACTATAGACTCGTTATCCATCACATCATGCTTGTTTTGAATGAATGCCAGTACTTCACTTATAATTATATTGCAATTACAACACTTCAACTTATTTAACGCCATTTTTACAAAGGACGCGCGCGCACGTCAGCGCTGTGCGAGCGAGACTCCAATATTAGTATAATCTTCTCCCTTTAATTTCTTATGCTTACGAACATTTCTCGCCCATAAATGTTCGTTTCTTACCCGCTTCCGAGACCTTTCTTGAACAACACTATCCTCTTCTATTTGTATATTTTCATTGCCTGCTGAGTCTTCAAGTACTCTCTCAACCTCATCAGATGATAAACTATCAGGCAAATACTCCGATCCAGAATCATGAAATGGTTCTTCATCAGAGAAAAGATCTACAACAGAGGGTTTAGGGTTTCAAATAAAACTTTGGCAGCAGGTCATCACTAATGCATTTTCTGAGAAATACTGACCTTGTAACTGACTTTCCACAGTATTTTCCATTTCGTTAACCTCCATAGCTATATTTTCAGTTACTAACTTCTGTAATCTGTAGTAATAACTTTTTTAAATTCACCAACACGAAACCGCCAATTTTATTTTGTCAAATTCACAAACGTCAAAATATGACATAGGCCTAAGTGACAGTTCACTTAGTGTAGCCACAGTGCAAAAACGACCCAACTAACTTAGGCCGTTCCTACGCACAGGTTTTGAATAAAGTTTGCAATGCAATAAATGTGTTACTAACATCATCTCTTGTTGGGTCGAGAAATCAGTGTTAGGCCATTTTGCTTCTATAAAAAACAGATTTTTAAAGACCAGTAACTAATTTTTTTATAAAATGTTACTTAGGCCGTTCTTGCTCTCGCGGCCTCAGTTCAAAGTGTGCCTACAGATATGCACACGGTAGGCTAAAGAAGATGCCAGCGGGTCACGTACCAGTCGTTGTTGATAAAGATTTTGATGATGAAGAGCGAGCTTAAGGTGTTGTTGAAGGTCGAGTAAAGCATTCTATCGGCCGTAGTGTGTTCGATCGTACCAGTAGATAATACGTAGCCGTAGCCCGGTACAAATTTGTCTATCTTGAGGAAGCTCAAGTAGTCCATGAGTGCGTGGTGTGCGTTTAACTCTGGCGGAGGTCGGGGTCTGGAAAGACCGTAGTGTGTAGTCAGTGGGTGATGCACACGGGCGATCCATTTGATGGATGCGCGAGTTTTGATCCACGTGCTGGATGGGTGCGAGCAATGCGATTGCTGGTTGGCTGGAGAGCCGTGGCGTTAGAGGTTTTACTCGAAGTTTTCTGTAAGCTTTGCATTTTTGGTTGCAGTAAAGTTTTAAAGATTGATTCGAACGACTATGGTACATGGCCCAGGGTAGGTGATAACCGTGTTTGATTTAATCAAAGAGCAGAATTTGGTTAAAATAAAACAGTAGAGTTCTAAAATTTCCTTACTTTCACCGACCCGATAAATCTAGAGTTTGGTCAGGAGTGACCGAGTGGAATAAAATTCTGTCGTGGAGTTTGTTTGTTCGCAGGGTAACCATCACACGAGGACGTGTGCAAGCAGGATGGCCGTGTCGGATCAGGTCATTAGTACGGACATAAAATGAATTGGAAAGCGCGCCAGTGTGCAGTGGTGACATCACGCGACTTACTAACCAGTCTACTAACACACGGTGTGCTTGTACGGAGCCCTGATGTCCAACTCGAGGGAGAGCGACATTCAGTGTCGGATCGCGGTGGAGTTGAGACGTCTTGGAACTGTACCCGATTAATTTCATTCAATCATTAGAGGGAGGGCGCTACTGTGCAAAGTAAACATCAGCTCCACAATTTTTATATCTGTAAAATAAGTAAAACGAACGTATACCATCCCAAAACAGTGCGAAAACAAAGTAAAGTGTATGATAGTGCAGTGATATCGTTATCCAACAAAAACATTATGTCTAAAACAATTACGAGGAAAGTTTACAAAAACAAAGTGTGAAGAAGAAATAAACATTACGAAGTGATTTCAACTAATAAACAGTGTTTTCTAACTTAATTGAGAATACTTAGTGCCCCAGAATTACAATAAAGGCCGTAAGTGGAAAAAGAACATTAAACAAAAAACAAATAACAGTTAGAAATTCAAAATTGTGTTATCAAAACAATGACTTGCGTAAATATCTAACTCGTAACGCCATCTATCCATCCGTCGAAGTAAACTCTGTGTACCATCGATTTTCCAGCTCCATCTATTGCCAAAAAATACACTTCTGCTAACTATAACGAGAAACAGAAGGCAGCACTAGTTGCCTTAAAACCAAACATGGAAAACAAAACCATTGTATTAAGGTGCGAAGGATGTCACCAGGATATAGCCAATAAAACATTTATAGTTTGCCAAGAATGTGGTAAAAACTTCGACCTAGAATGTGCTAACATCTCCGAAAAACGATTTTCTGACTTCAAGAAAGTATGGGAGTGTCCTGCTTGCACAGCCAAAACACCAAGAAGGAACAACGAGAACATTCCAGCTTGCTCTGCTTCAACAGGAAATAATAGAACTTTCTCCCAAGATCCTAATGTCACTCTGAGAAAACCGACCTCATCTGGCAGACAACCATCAACCGAACGGAAAAATAGTGACGTCTCTTCACTATATGAACTATCCACTTTTGATGTAAGCCTCCTAGGAGACACGATAAACACCCAAGCAGTGCCAACAACACAAGAACGAGCATCTGCGCCCACATTCACGCTTGATCAACTCAGCCAACTTCTGGATAAAAAACTTGAGAGTAACGAAAAGAAAATAGTTACAATAATCAAAACAGAACTCAAATCTCTTATACAGGAAGAAATAAAAACATTCATGGCGAATTTAAGTACTGAAATAACAAACAAACTTAATAACGTAACCACAGAACAACACAAACTAACCAATGACATACAAAGCATAACAGGGAAAATAAATAATTTGGAAAAAGAATGCGACCGCCTAAACAATGAATTAAAATATCTACAGAACCACAGCAACTATAAACCTAACTACAATAATAACAAGAACACTAAGAAACTGGTTTTATATGGACTCGAAGAATTTAAATGGGAGTCGGAAGACGAACTCTATGACCGCATCCTACACATCTTTTATGATAATCTGAACGTCAATTTAGAAGGACATATTGATGAACTAACACGACTAGGAAAACAAGGATATCGCAGACCAGTCGTGATAGAGTTAATTAGCAAACAAATGACCAGGTATATCCTCCAAAACAGACAATTTCTAAAGGGATCTGGAGTTATGATTGGCGAATTCTTGGAAAATGAGGCACTCCAAAAACGAAATAACTTAATGAAAATTTTATACGAAGCAAGAAAAGAGGGTCACCATGCGGTGATCAGAAATAACCAACTCATAATTAACGGCCAAGCACAAAATAAGATGGAAACTGAAGACTCACCAAATACACAAATGACGGACCTTTCCGAAAAAGGCCCGGGTACCAACAACGATAATATGACATTAATTAACAACAACAACAACGACTTCAACAACTCCTTCAGGAGCAACTCTGCTAACAACTCAGCACATCGTTCCTTTCGAAACTACGAGTAAATACAATATTATACTTCAAAATGTACAAAGCATAAAAAACAAGACCCATTTACTAGAAAACCTACTTCAAGAACAACAATACCAAGCTGTATGCCTAACTGAAACTTGGGTCACTGATAAACAACACCGCTACATGCAAATCGACGGCTACGAGGTCGCTGCGGCATACTGTCGCCGACAGCGCCGCGGCGGTGGCGTCGCCATCCTGCTGCCAACCGGAACTACGTATACTGAGAGGTCAGACCTTTGCGACTTAACTATAGAATATGTCATCGAATGTTGTGCGGTAGATATAAAACCTAATATACTTCTCATTACCTTGTACAGAACGGACCGAAAAATAGACGAATTTTTTATATTTCTCCAATTGTTACTCCAAAAACTGAAATCACACCACTACAAAAAGCATATAATAATAGGAGGTGACTTTAACATTAACGCAGTCTCGAGTTCCAAGCATTATAAAAAACTCACGGCAACTATGCTCGAATACAACTTACATCAAATTGTTAATAAGACAACTAGGGAAACATCTACGACATCAACCTGCATAGACCTAATCTTTACAAATTATAAAAACGTATCGCTATGTGTTGAGGATAAGGGAATCTCCGACCATAAATGTGTAACTTATAGCTTTGAACTGTTTTCTGGGACACAAATTAAACCCATTTATAAAAACATTAGACCAACAAATCACCCAAAATACCACATACCCTTCAAACTAAAATTAAGAGACATAGCCTGGGAAAACATTCTAATACCCACTAATAAAATAAACGACAACTATAACCTCTTCGAAGACAAATTAAGAGAAATTCTAAATACCACTATCCCAATAAAACGTATAAAAATAACGAATAACAAAAGTAAGAACTACATAACCAAAGGAATAAATAAATCGTGTAAACATAAAAGACTTTTAAAGTCATTAGTAAATCAGTCAAAAAATAAAGTACTAAAACACCATTACAAAATGTTTTCTAAAATTCTCAAAAAATGTGTCAAGGTTTCTAAAAAACAAAATTATTCACAAGAGATGGAAAAATCAAAAAATAAAACAAAAACCATGTGGCAAGTAATAAAACGCATAACACAGAAACCTAAAGATATTCACATTGGAAACATGAAAATAAACATAAATAACAGTATAACAAACTGTCCCTACACTATTGCAAACAGGCTCAACCAATACTTTGCTTCCGTAGGCTCCCCAAACACACAAAACAACAGCTCGCAGACACGCAATGACCACGCAGTAATTACTCCCGCCATAAATTCCATGTTCTTAGAACCTGTTACAGAAAAAGAGAAATTTGACATTATTCAGAACCTCCCAAATAAACACAGTTGTGGCATCGACGAGATACCCCCAATATTAATAAAAGCATGTATCCAAGAGCTCACCGCTCCCCTAACATACCTTGTAAATCAATCCTTTGAGGAAAAAACATTCCCGTCCCAACTAAAAATAGCAATAATTAAACCTATACCAAAAAAAGGTGGAAATTCCAACGAACCTAGTCAATACAGACCAATAGCACTTCTTCCTTCATTCTCAAAAATATTTGAAAAAGTAGTTACTAAACGTATGTGTAAATTCTTAGAAAAATACGACATACTCGACAACAACCAATTTGGATTCCGGACAAACCGATCGACGACCCTAGCAGTATATAAATACACACAAGAAATACTTACATATATCAAAGACAAAAACTATGCAATAGGCCTCCTGCTCGACATGACCAAAGCGTATGACAAAGTTTCACACTCGATCCTATTAACGAAATTAAATGGAGTTGGCATCAGGGGCGACGCACTTGACTGGTTAAAATCGTATCTCGCCGATAGGAAACAGTACGTACAGATAGAACACCTAAATGAAGACACGTGCGAGCTACAAAACGTGCGCTCGAATATAATGACCACAAACTGGTCTATTCCACAAGGTAGTGTAGTAGGATGTATACTTTTCCTTATCTACATCAATGACCTGCCAAAAATATGTGACCATCTATGTGTGTTATTCGCTGATGACATCTCCGTACTCTTTAAAAGTCCTACTAACAACCTACAATATAACTCCCAAATTATCGAAACTTTTAACCTAATTAAACGTTGGCTCCAGAATCACAATCTCGAAGTAAACAATAAAAAAACTAAAATCATACAATTTAAACCCTACCAAAAACAAAAAATTTACTTAAAATGTAACAAACGCTATTCAAATTGAAGAAGTTGAAGAATTCAAATTACTAGGCATTACATTGGACTCTCATTTAAATTGGAAAAAACTTGTCGAAAAAACTAAAGTGAAACTGTCACAATTTTCATATGGACTTAGAGTGCTAAAATCGAATACAAAAACTCACTGTGCCCTCACTGCATACTACCATATGCCTACGCGTGGCTACGCTACGGTATCATCATGTGGGGACACAGCGTAGATGCGAATGACTTATTCATAGCTCAAAAGAAATGCATGCGAATATTATTTCATATAAAACATAGAGATAGCTGCAAACCCCATTTTATAAAAGAAAAAATGTTAACGCTGCCCTCCATTTATATATTAGAAGTAGCTACTTTTGTTAAGAAAAACATAAAACTGTTTAATTTTGATAAAAACGAGCGCCGCAAAACTAAGTTAATACTTCCAGCACCTAGACTACAAATGTTCAAAAATAGCCCAGAGTATCGAAGCATACAGATATACAACAAATTACCTGAAAATATACGGTCAGCGAGAACACTATGTGTATTTAAAGCTAGACTAAAGTCATTGCTCTTAGAAAAGTGTTATTATAGTATCCAAGAATTTATGGAAGATAAAATGTTAAAATAGAGTTGAACTATATTTATATATGTGTTCATTTTAATACAGGTTCTTTTTTATGTATATAAGCTATTTGAGGTTATTTATTATTTTATGTGACATGTTTATTGGATTTTGTGTAATGTAATTTTAATTTTGACGTTCGATGAAGTTTTGGTATGACATCTTTGAATATTGTAATGGTTCTATTTTTTTAAGTTGAGATTGTTTTATTATTGTAATTTTATTAATTTAAATATTATGTTGACATTCTTTATTATTGTGATTTTGTTAATTTAAGTATTATGTTGAAATGCTAGACTGGAACTTTAAAACTTATAAGTTTAATTAATGTTTGTGTGTGTGTGTTTAAATGTGAAAGTTCCTAGCGATCTATGTGAGTCATATTAGATAAATTACTCTGCAATATTAGTTTTTAAGTTATCTTGCTGCGCCCTAACAGGGTCATGTACTCACTAGTTTAAGCTTAGCGTATAAATTGGTAGTGTACATTGTGCATTAAAATAAATAAATAAATAAATTTTGTCCCGTGTTGTTGTGTTGAGTTGTAATCTCAAGTAATTTGTTAGTTTGCTAGAAACAGTGTATCGCACCCAGTGTGTTTTCATAGCACGAAACCCATGGTCTGCCCACATGATGTACGAGTCTAACGGAGTAAATCCTAACATGTCCGACATATACATATTCATTATTATATTTTATTCATGTTTTTTTTTTTTTTTTTTTTTTTTTAAACTGTTTATGTACACAATATAAACAACACAGGAAATAACATTATAATGCTTGAGTACATAGGTACTGCTTATTTCCTCAGAAATTTCTGCCAGCAGACCTGCAAAAGGAGAAGTGAAAAAAAAGAAATGTAGACAATACTGTGAAAAAAACGGAAGAGAATAAGGTGTTTATGTGTGTTACCTAACTTAACCTAAAATATTATATATAAATACAAATATAAATAAATATCAATGTATACTTATACAAATAGGTACATACTACTAAGATGTAAAAACTAATAAAAATATATACATACATATGTACATAATAAATCAAATTGAGAGGAAAGGTAATGCTCTTTCACTCTGGATTTGAATAATGAAATGGTCTTCAAATCACGAATGCTAGGCGGAAGTGTGTTCCACAACCTTACTGCATGGACGGAGAAGGAGTAAGAGTAATAGCTGGATTTATGAGGTTGGGATTTAAGAAGGGATCTAAGGTGTGATCTACACGGCGCGTCAGTAGGGCGGGCATAAGAAAAACGCTCACGCAGGTAAGAAGGATAGGACGGGTTGTGCAGGATATTGAAGAGGAGACATAGGATCCTAGTGTTCCTGCGAAGGCGGATTGGGAGCCACTTGAGTTATTTGCGAAGGAGGGAAACGTGGTCATATTTACGAAGACCAAAAATAAAGCGAATACATAAATTTTGCAAGCGCTCAAGCTTATTTAATAGCTCCTCAGTAGCATCAAGGTAGCAGGCATCGGCATAATCTATTATCGCCTGAATAAGTGTTTGAGCCAAAGAAATTTTAGTCTTCAAAGGCAGGAGACTCTGAAGGCATTTCAGCGAATGAAGTGAGAAGTATACCTTACGGCTTACCTCATTGACTTGAGCTCGCCACGACAGAGAGGAGTCAATAGTTACACCCAAATCTTTCGCGGTATCTGTATAATCGATGCGAACACCATCGAGGTACAACGGCATCAAAGATGCAACAACGGCCGCACCACGAACGAATCGGCTGCCTATGATCATGGCCTGAGATTTAGTTGGGTTGATTTGCAATCCAAATGACTTTGCCCAGGCGCTGATACAAGCCAGGTCATGATTCATAGCAGCAATGGCGGAATCCGCATCAGCTACAACAAAATGCCGGTAGAGCTGCAAGTCATCTGCATAAAGATGGAAATTGGAAGAGATTACACTGGTAACCATGTTTATGAAATTTGAAAAAAGAAGAGGAGAGAGAACGCTACCCTGAGGAACACCCTCGGTGAGGCTACACCAATCAGAGAAAGTCTCATCGAGGCGAACACACTGAGAGCGTCCCCGAAGATAAGAATTGAACCAGGCTAACGCAGAAGAAGAGAAATTTAAAGATTGGAGGATACCTAGCAAAATGTCGAAATCCACAGAGTTGAAGGCACTACTGAAGTCAAGTAATACAAGAACGGTAAGTGATCTACTCTCCATTGCCCAGCGGATATCGTCAGTTACTTTCAAAATTGCAGTGACAGTACTATGACCCGAGCGGAAACCAGATTGGAAAGGGGATATTAAAGAGTTCGACGTCAAGAAAAATGTTAATTGTTTATGAACTAAGTGCTCAAAAACTTTAGAAAGAAATGGGAGAATAGAAATAGGTCTAAAGTGAGATAGCGAGGATGGATTGTTAGTTTTAGGTAAAGGTATGATGTGAGCCTGCTTCCAAACTGAAGGAAAAGAGCAACAGGAAAAAGAGTGATTAAAGATATAAGTAAGAACAGGAAGTAAAGAGGGAAGGATTAGAGTAACCATTCGTGAACACAACATATCGTTACCGACTGCAGAAGATGTAATCGCAAGGACAGATTTCTTAACGTCGTCCTCAGAAACATCGCTAAGGTTAAAAGGAGAACATTGCGGCACCGGCAATCTGGAAAGGCTCTCCAGGGTCACAGCTTTGACAGAAGAATCGAGAGAAAAGGGAAGGAAAGAGAAATGTTTATTTAAATCGTTGAGGTTCACATCCTTGCACTGGTTGGAAGGTGATTTGCCTATGCCTACAGACTTCAGAAATTTCCAAATATCGGAAGAACTACGGTTGTTGAGTTGGTCGTGAAAATAGCGTCTCTTAGCATCTTGACACAGATGACTGCAGCGTTTACGCAGCGATTTGTAATAAGAGAGATTCAGCTCTGAAGGTCTGGGTTTATATCTACTCTTAGCTTTATCCCTATGTGCCATAAGCTCTTTTATTTGAGTGGTAATCCATGGTGCAGGGTTATGTTTCACTTTGACACGTCGGATGGGTGCATGCTGGTCAAACAAGTCGAGAACTAAAGTGTTAAAATAACTCACCTTCTCTTCAATACTTTCCGTCTCGACCAGAGGGGACCAGTCGAGACTGTTGGCATCGCGCTGCAATGCCTCCAGATCTATGCCTTTGTAATTACGGAGATATAGTAGCTGGGGCTTGCGCTTAGGAACACGGATACGATACGACAGATAAATGAGATCTTGGTAGGAGAAAGTAGCAGTAAGTTGACCATGGTATTTAACGTTATTAGGAGAAGAAACAATCATAAGATCAAGAAAAGACGGTGAACAATTATGAAAATAGTGAGTTGCAGACAAAGGCAAAACTTGAAGATTAAAGGAAGACAAGACGGAGAGGAGTTTGAGAGAGCGAGCGTCGTTTTTAATCAAGCAAGTATTAAAATCACCCATTAAAATAACGTGATCGTACATCGGACAAAGGTCACTGAGAGTGGAATCAAGGGCATCGAAGTAGTCAATATTTAGATTAGGACTATAGAGCACAGCAAGCAAAACTTTAGTGTGGTGAAAAGAAATTTCTAAAAATAAGTATTCAGCCGATCCTGAATATAGTGAAGGAGATGAGCTGACCACCCTGTAGGGTAAATCAGCACGCAAGTACATAGCAACACCTCCTCCACCCTTGCCAGTCCTATCATTGCGGATCAAGACGAAGCCAGGCAAAGAATATTGGGTAGAAAGGAGAGAAGGCTTAAAAAAAGATTCCAAAATCAATAGGGCGTCCAGGTGAGCACTGCTAAAGGATGCCAGAAGATCAGAATAGTGACCAGGAACACTCTGAGCATTGATATGTGCTATATGTAGATTCTTAGGGTCATTGGAGAAAAGAGAAGAAATTTTATCGTGTAAGGTAAGTGGTGAGGAAGAGTCACTGTCCAAACTAACAAAACTAGCAGAGGAAGAGCACGAGAAGAAGCTGTCGTTAAGATCAGCTATATCATCCATAATTTATAAAAATATAATAAATAACAATATACGTAACTAAAATACAATTATTTTAAATATATCCTAATAAACAGAATAAAAACAAAATATAGGTTTTCCTATAATAAGAAAACCACCCCAACTTGTAGGTTTATTGGCAGAAATTTTACAACAAATATAAATGTGAAACACTAAAGTTAAAAGTTAATACGAGTTATTCAACAATCGATTTATAGATCGAATTGTACGTAGAATGAAACGTAACGGATGACAGACGGAATTATTGACCAATGACACTGACAGCTGTTATAACTGACATCGCCATTCGCCAACACTCCGCCTGTCACAGTCACAATAACATGAACGTAATATCAAAAGTACCGGCTAAAAAATTATATAAAAGTGTAAAAGTTTAACGGTGAATCGAATAAAATTACTTATTTAACCACCGGCACAAGAAACTAAATGATTGTGTTCGTACAAATCGGCCAAGTTGCGAAGCGGTGAAGTAAATAGACTGCACTACAGTATCAACAGAGACGCCGAGTTACTTGCGCAGACGCGTCTTTCTCGATCTCTTGGCTGGTGTAGCCGTCGTTGCGATACTTGGAGACCCAGGTTCTTCCGACTGTACAGAATCCTCGGTGTTGGCTCCAGTGGACGGGAATTTGGCAATCAGATCGTGAAGTTCGCTTGCTGTTTCGATCTTGCGGTGAGATTTGTCTGGGCAGATAATAACAATCTTGCCCTCCATGGACCAGCAGTTTGGCATGCCGAAATGCTTACGAGCGGACGCAAACACACGATGCCTAGCTTGAGTCAAGAACTCGGAGATGGTGATTCCAGTACCCTTGAGAGATTTCTTGCTGTCCCATACAAGTTGCCGGTGCTCCATTTTGAAGAATCGTACTAGTATGGGACGGGCCTTCTGCTTAGAGTATCCGAGTCTGTGACAAACATGGATAGTATTCTTGTCCCTATCAACTTCAGGCAATTTAACTTGGTTGGTTAATTTATGTTGGTGACCACAACAAGTAAATTTTAATTATTCTGCTCTGGTACACCATGGAACAGCAGGACCTTTCTACGCATGGCAGTTTCATGCCTATCATACCCAGCAGTGAGCAGCTCAATTTGAGATTTTAATGCAGAGAGTGCTTGACAGACAAACAGCTTAAACTCGGAGAACTCACGTGCGATGGATGCAATGTCAGGCGAAGCAGGTGTGGTGTTAGAGGAAGCCTGCTGCAGTTTTGCTTCGTATTCCTGCATTCGGGAACCAAACAACTGTTGGAGGTCTTCAAGGCTGGTAGCAAGTTTAGTGTCCATTATGATGTGCAGTGACAGTGACCCAGGCGCAGGTGTTTCAGACTTGATAACAATAGATAGCAAGTGTGGGGGGGCTTAATGTAAAATGAACTAGTTTATTTCATTTAAAAATTAAGAAAAACTATTTAAAATAATTAATTGATGAAGAGCCCACAAAAATAATGTTGTTGCTATGTCTACCCCACAAAGGAAAAAAGATACCCCACAAAGGAAATTTTCTGTACTATTACACCTAATGTTTTGTCTCTGCATCACCCTAAGGTAGACTGGTATAAGATTCCCAAGGCATTAAGTTCACCTTTGTACATTATGTGCATAAAGTTTTAATAAATAAATAATGTACGAAGTTTAGGGTGCGTTTCATATGCTTCTTCTGCTTATTCCGCATGCTTTCTCTTGCCAACTTCATTCGTAGTAAAATAGATGTCTTCGCTGGTTCTGTGGCCTCAGTTAGGACTAAACTTAGAGTCTTAATCGTATAATACGTGTTTATTGTTTTTATTTAATATTCCTTTCTTATGTTTAATTCTTCTTTTCCATAACTTTTTTATTATTTTTGAAAAAGTCACAACTTGTAATTTTTCGTTTAGTTATTGCCTTTTTTTTTTTGTTAAATTATACTTAAGTGCTTTACACAAAATATGCATGCTAGATTCACATCTAGTAGATGGCAATCAGAAATATTGTTTTGTAACTTTTTTATTGCATTTGTGATTGTACATCGGTTTTGTGAATTAAAAAAAAAAAAAAAAAAAAACATATAAGGTTATTTGGTATTTTTCATTTCAATAACGTTCACAAGATATAATAAACGTGAGTTATGCCAACTGTTTATTCTTTAGAAATAACATTTATATACTCTAAAACTTATTTCGTATAACGTTATTGGATATAACGTTTATTTAATCGAAAATCATTAGTCATTATCGTTTAAAATATATAATATTGATACCATCTTTATGGTTAACACCCCGATTCAAAGCAATCCGACTCGGATAGGTTATATTAGGTTAGAAGGTTAAGGCGGGAGCGGAGCGGAGTGCCAGGGCCCCTCTATGTTGGTGAATCATTTGGGTTAAGTTGGTTAGAACATTTACCATTAACTCGCGAAGGCGAACGAGTGACGCGAACGTGCTGCGGGAGCGGCGTGACAGAAACGAATCGCTGCAAAACCTACTCCACGTAGTCTTGTCTGCCGTACCCCTAGTACCCCTAGAGTGTTATTTAAAACCGCGTAGGCGCAGAGGGGCGAGGCGGCCCGCGAGCTGAGGAGCAGGTAGTTTTAACACTCGCCGCCACGGCTGAGAAAGCCTCAGCCGCGGTGGTGAGCGTGAAACACATCTGCGACGATAACCTCGCATGGGACCGTCGGAGCACCGCAGCGGCAGAGCCGTGACAGAAACCATGCCTGCTGCATGCATGCTGCATGCTTGCTTGCATGCTGCATGTATGGTGCATGCTTGTTTGCATGCCTGCTGCATGCATGGTGTATTCTTGTTTGCATGTTTTTACAGGGAAATAAAAACCACATATGTTCACAATCAACTGTTTTATAATGATTCATGCTTCGATTGATTGACTATAAAATAACAACAAAAAAAAAACGATTACAAAAAGTAATTGTTTTTTTAAGCCTAAATTAGAAGCCAGAGCTCGTAATGATATTTGTTAAGTTACCTACATTTCACAACTTATTAATAACTAGCTTCTGCCAGTGGCTTCGCCCGCGTGGATGTCGAAAAATATCCCACCCGAACAAACATAGTTATTTACCTTCATCCGCTGAGACACGTATAAATTAATTTTCAATTGTCAGCCTAAACACAAAACTTGAATATCCTAACTTCAAAACTGACGGACTTTCATATAAACTTCCATCCCCTATTTCACCCCTTTAGGGGTGGAATTCTCAAAAATCCTCCCATAGTGGATACTTACTCTTCACAAAGAACACACCCTCCAAGTTTCATATCTCTAAGACCAGCGGTTTGGGCTGTGTGTTTATATCACCCAGTCAGTCAGTCAGTTTACCATTTTATTTATATAGATGGTAATGTAATACAAAAATCAGCATTACTTAAAGTGAATCCGAAGATATCTTTATAAACTTTTGTTGAGATAAGAATAACAATAAGTTTAACCGATGTGCTCTTTCCTCTGCCGATTCTTGAGAAGCTTCTCTCGAATTTCGAGATAAAGATAATCGTTTTTTAGGTGGCATTGATGCAGGCAAATAAAAATAAAGCTAAAACGTAAATGAAAATAAAACTAATAGGTATAAAAAGTGAACGTAAATTAGTCAAAACTTGCCTATCAGTATCTAAAAATCTATGCGTACCTACTACTACTTCACCTTAAAAGAAATAAAATGTAAACTATTAATAATTGTAATTTGAACGAATATTTAAACACTACCAAAATAACTTATACCTATTTTATAAATTAACAACAAAAGGAATCTAAAAATAAATTATCAAAGACTAAAAGTCGCGCTGATAAGCACGGTTTGTTAATATCAATTAAGTATTGTCTGTCAATAAGGTCGAACGCTCTGAACGTCTATTCGCATCAACAGGCAAAAATTTTTTTTTCGAAAGGGCATTCTCACAGTCATCATAGAAGATGGTACTGCTCAACCGGACTATCCTGTGGTTGCCTTGAGTGTAAGGCCTCCAGCCAGGGCAAAAAACTTAAAAGCTAAGCGATGAAGCTCGCGCTCGGACGCCTCGCCTTTTTATACCTTCGGCCGCGAGACGCGTCGAGCGCGGCGACCGATTCTCGGACCTTATACAAAAATAATCCTTATAGCATGATTCAGTATTCACGCGCGATGGCTTATTATTAGCGTATTTCATGTATAACTTTGGTGTTTCTATACCGATTTCGATGATTCTTTTTTATGGAATAGTTAATAATGTTAACTTTTTTAATTAGGGATGATTGAGAGTGTTATAAACGTAAGACTAGACAAATATAATCAGAAAGCTTCGAACTGCTGAGCTATCGGGAGTTACACGTGATATTGTGAGTCAACCATAAAAGATAGACATATGCTGTAGTGGGATATTTTTTTATATAATATTAAGGAGAACATTTCCGTCATACATGATTTCTGTGTAGCTTTAACCACTAAGGTTGCACACGCGACGGAAGCTTAAAAAATGGAGTAACTTCTCCCGTTTTCCCAACATTTCCCTTCACTGCTCTGCTCCTATTGATTGTAGCGTGATGAAAAGTATACTATAACCAACTCAGGAGTATGAAAAATAATTGTACCAAGTTTCGTCAAAATCCGTAGAGTAGTTTTTGTTTCTATAACGGTTATACAGACAGACAGACAGACAGACAAAAATTTTACTGATTGCATTTTTGGCATCAGTATTGATCCCTAATCACCCCCTGATAGTTATTTTGGAAATATATTTCATGTACAGAATTGACCTCTCTACAGATTTATTATAAGTATATAGATTCATCGGCTTATTGCAAGAAGTCATTATGTGACATATTCACTATTCTGAGATAAACGGTATTTTAGTTCGATTTAGATAGTGGTTATGTTGATTTGCCCATATTATCTATATATAAAATGGTAAACTGACTGACTGACTGACTGGGTGATATATCAACACACAGCCCAAACCGCTGGTCCTAGAGGCATGAAACTTGGAGGGTGTGTTCTTTGTGAAGAGTAAGTATCCACTATGGGAGGATTTTTGAGAATTCCACCCCTAAAGGGGTGAAATAGGGGATGGAAGTTTATATGAAAGTCCGTCAGTTTTGAAGTTAGAATCTTCAAATTTTGTGTTTATTCTGACGATTGAAAATTAATTCATACGTGTCTCAGCACTTTTGATAATTCTTCCCCCGAAGGGTTAAAAAAGGGGATGAAGGTAAGTAATCGAATATTATTCGACATCCACGCGGGCGAAGCCGCAAGCAAAAGCTATCCTAAATATAATTACGGTGATGAAAAGTTTAATATTTTCGATTAGCCTAATATGTATATTAATAAAAACACATGAGGGTCGCTAATCCTACAAAGTTATTTATTTTTTTAAAACACAAAATAAAAGTTAATGACTTCTGGCTACTGTAAGTCTGTTCGGTGTGTGAATTAATTATTTCTTAAATTGTAATAAAACAACGAAAATCTAGTCAAATGTTTATTTTATAAAAAGGGATAACCAATATTAAATTGAACAAAACAGTGCTAGCCATATGAAAAACAAATTAAATTATTCCAAACAAACAAAATAACTATTTTTTATCACATGAAACTTCCCATGTAAGTTAGGTGTTGTACTTCGTAGCACGACCATGAACGCATTCATTAAAACTTTAGATGGTAATAAAATCTTTTTAATTTATACTATTTTATACCACTAATTAGAAATTTTATACCTCTCAATTATCGTAGATATACAGGTCATGCTGGGAAGATTCCTTCCCAGCACGACCACGCTAAAATTCTAGATGGCATAAAAGTTGGTGAAACGGGAGCATGCCTAAACATTTTTACTCATTATGTACTCCTATTTAATTACTGATAAATTGTCGTAAATTGTTAGAAAAGCAATAAAACATTTTCTGCCTTTAAGTATGTGATTAGTATACTTGACAGTAGATGGCCATAAATGTAAAAAAAAACAAACGACCGTATGTTTTTATTATTGTTTGAACGTATATTCTTAATTTTAACATTTGATAGGTCAGGTTTCAGGTTTGAACAGGTCTAGGCTATCAGTTGAGAAAAGGAGGTCAGGTCATATCTCACCTTCTTTACATGGATGATCTGAAACTCTTTGCCCCCAACAATTTGCAACTGATGAAGCTACTGAAGGTAACGGAAACTTTCAGTAGAGCCATCAGGATGAAATTTGGTGTGGATAAATGTGCAGTCATGCATGTAAAGCGAGGGGAGATTATGGAATCCGTGGGAACTCAACTCTCGGATTCCATACACCTTAGATCCCTCTCCTCAACAGAAACCTACAAGTATTTGGGTATGTCGGAAGCATTAGGTATCAATACTGTCAACATGAAACAATCGTTGAGGGACCGCTTCTTTAGTTTACCTTTTGTCAGGCGGAACCAAGGTGCGCGCCTTTAATGGTTGGGTCATGCCGGTTTTGATGTATTCTTTCGGCATACTCAAATGGACTCAGACGGAACTTGATGCCCTGGATAGGAGGGTCCGCGCACTGCTGACCGCAAATCGAATGCATCACCCACGGTCGGCGGTGATGAGACTGTATATCCCGCGGAAGTGCGGTGGTCGTGGCTTTTTAAATGCTAAGACCCTGCACAACCGTGAGGTGTGCAGTGTCAGGGAATACTTCCTAGAAGTCGACGTGGGGATGCACCGAGATGTGGTCTTAGTGGACAAGGGCCTCACCCCGCTCTCCCTGGCTAACGAGAACTGGCGCAAACCTAGAGTATTAGACACTAAGGATCGCAAGGAGGTATGGCAGGAAAAGGAGCTTCACGGACGGTTTTACCGGGCCCTACATGAACCCGATGTAGACTTCTTAGCGTCCGTATCTTGGCTGCGCTTCGGTGACCTATTTGGAGAAACCGAAGGTTTTGTCTGTGCAATAATGGATGAAGTTATGATGACGAATAACTACCGGAAATACATTGTGAAGGATGGCACGGTTGACATATGTCGGGCATGCCACCGTCCGGGAAAATCGATCCAACACATTATTTCTGGGTGATCTCGTCTGGCTAACGGAGAGTACCTGCATAGACACAACCTCGTTGCCAAGATTATCCACCAGCAACTTGCTTTGAAGTACAACCTTGTGGAATCAGAAGTGCCATACTATAAGTATGTGCCCGACCCAGTTCTCGATGATGGTAATATCGTGTTGTATTGGGATCGATCTATCGTCACTGACAGGACTATTGTTGCTAATAAACCTGACATTGTGGTGATAGATCGATTGGAGCGTCGCGCAATGATTGTTGATATAACGGTTCCGCATGCCGAGAACCCCGTGAAAGTAAAGAAAGATAAACAATTCAAAAATCTAGCTCGCGAGGTTGTCGACATGTGGGACGTGAGTACAGCAGTCATTGTGCCGATAGTCGTGTCGGCCAATGGCTTAATAGCCAATAGCCTCAAGCAACATCTGAGGAGGCTCTCGCTTGGCAGCTGGATCAAGGGCTTGATTCAGAAAGCAGTACTTCTGGACACGGCGCGTATCGTTAGGAGGTTCCTCTCTCAAGAGCCCTGACCACCGGTAGCTCGGACCCAGTTCCCGATGCCGGTGGGCTACTATTTTTTATATTTTCAAATGTTTTTTAATATTACTTTGTATAGAAATATTTAGAAATGTAAATTATATGTATAGAAAATAAATAAAGGGATATTAAAATTAAAATATTTTTCTTCTCCGTATTGTTATCAGTCATATTATTTTTTAATAAAAATAAGGAACTGAGATAAAAACCGTACAAAAATATTAAAAACGTTAGATACATTTATGTACGCCCGCAAACCCACCCTCACCCGCATTCGTCCTTTTTTCCGCGTTCCTTAGACAAGCTGTTTTGTCGTATTTTACCTAACCATGAATACTGTTACTATATTCTATTAACCGATGTAAATTAAATTAAATTATGCGATCGACAAAATAAAAAAGTAACTAAAAACAGTAACTGATTTTAGGGAAATCTTAAATATTATGATTGTAGAAGGTGTTTTGTTATTGCACAGGTTTCAGCGGTGGCGGTAACCAAAGCGAAAAGCTCCACCCAACGGGTAGCGACATCCTCAACGATTAATATCCAAGTTTTTCCATCTTCCGTTTGTGGCAGAGATCTAAACAAACTACTTCAAATCGGTGGTACATGCTTGTAGTTTTTAGTAATCCAGCCGGTTTCTGATTACAGGGTTTGTACCTTTGGCACTCCAAGCAACTCTTCACGTAACTTGCAACATAGCTACGCATCCCACTCCAATAGTATCTGTTAGCTATCTTCTTGTAAGTTTTTCCAGCGCCATAGTGTCCTGCTAATGGATCATCATGGTAGGCACTGAGAACGTTTGCCCACTAGTGAGCGGGTACCTCGAGTTGAGCATCATCAGCTTCGGTATCAGGATGTAATCTGTATAGCAGCCCATTATTCATAAGGTATCCTTTGTTACTCCAGTATACAGCATCCTCTGTTCCCTTAGTTTCCTCTAAGGCTCCTATTATTTTCTGAATTTTGTCATCCTTCATTTGTTCTTCTCGGATTCCTTTAATACTCCTCGTGGGCATATCCACGATTACAGAACATATCTCACAGGTAGGGTTATCTTCACAACACGGTGGTCTGGACATCAGCCACGGTATTCAGTTTACCAGGTTGGTAGTTAATATTAATAATGTTGAATGTTTGGAGTTGTATTGCCCATCTAGCCAAACGTCCGGTTGGCGATTTTAAGTTCATTAACCATTTTAAGGCTTGGTGGTCCGTTATCACAGTCACAGGTTGACCTTCAACAGAGGCTCTAAATTTATTTCATGACCAGATTACGGCTAACGCTTCTCTTTCAGTGGTGGAGTAATTTTTCTCAGCGGTCGTGAGCAATCTACTCGCATATTCAATAGGATGCTCATCTTCCTTCTCCCCCTGGACCAGAACTGCTCCAAGCGCATAGCTACTGGCATCAGTCTTGAGGATGTAGGGCTTTGTTTCGTCGGCCTGCTGCAACACAGGGGCCGTTGTTAACCGAGTTTTAAGCGTGTTGTAGGCCTCTTCCTGTTCAGTATTCCATACCCAACGGGCTTCCTTCTTGGTTAATTTCGTAAGAGGTTGAGCTATAGCGGAAAAAATTTCAATAAAACGTCGGAACCAAGAACATATTTGTAGAAAAGATATGAGCTGTTAAAGATTCTTAGGTGTTGGCCTTTCTAAGACAGCCTTGGTTTTATTTGAATCTGGATTTAGGCCTTCAGGTGTTATGATGTGACCTAAGTATTTTATCGACGAGCAAAAAAATCTACATTTGTCTTTGTTTACAGTGAGGTTATATTCCCTCATCCTTTGAAGTACGTCCTTCAGGTCGGAAAGGTGGCTTTCAAAGGTGCTGGAGAATATGAGCAAGTCATCCAGGTAGGCCAGCATGTTAACATGTTCTAGGGTAACACGGAATCTATCCACAAATCGCTGGAAGATAGCCGGTGCATTGCGTAGACCAAATGGCATTCTCTTGAATTTATAAAGACCAAAAGGGGTGATGAATGCTGTTTTTTCTTCGTCTTCTTTCCTGATCCTTATTTGCCAGTAACCAGATTTCAGGTCGAGTGACGTCATGTAAGGCGTTGGCTTCGCAGAGTGCAACAAGTCGTCTATTCGTGGAATAGGGTAAGTGTCGGGCACAGTGATAGCGTTTAGGCGTCGGTAATCGATACATACTCTAACCTTTCCATTCCATTAGGTTTCGGTACCATAACCACTGGCGAAGCCCAGGGCGAAGAGCAGGGCTAAATAATAGCCTTCTCCATAATTTCATGTAATTTAGCTTTAAGGACATCTTTCTTAGGGCACGCCACCATAGTGGCGATAAGTCCCCTCTTTGAGGAGTGGCTAGAGAGGCGCCACGGCGCCCTCACCTACCGCTTGACGCAGGTCCTCACCGGACACGGTTGTTTCGGGAGTTACCTGCACCGGATCGGGCGGGAGGAAATGCCCGGGTGTTTCCATTGCGAGGATCGTCTAGAGGACACGGTGGAGCACACCGTGGAGGTCTGCCCCGCTTGGGCGGAGCACCGTCGTGTCCTCGTAGCGGCGATTGGCGGCGGCGATCTCTCGCGTCCGGCCCTGGTTCAAGCCATGGTCTGGAGCGAGAGGGAATGGGAAGCCGTCACCTCCTTCTGCGAAGCAGTCATGCTAGTGAAGGAGGTGGTGGGACATGAGAGGGAAAGAACCTCACGTCCCAGCCGCCGCGGGAGACGCCCTGGCCACCGTAGGCGCGGGCCTGTGGACGGCGAGCTATGGGCTAGCTCGCCGTCCGGCCGTCTTATGACGACAGGCCGTATCGACGGCGCGTTCGTGTTCCACGCGCGCCTCAAAGAGATGTCAGCAATGATGTAGGGGTCTGCAAGGGCCGATGCCTGCCAGGGCTGCGGGACTGTTCGAAAGTGATACCGTGGCCCTGGAACGCAAAGGGCAAAGAAGGAACATGGATGGGTTTTAGTCAGTACAAGTCTGACACTCCGTTCCGCTCCGCCCAGAGTGGGGGGATCATTTGATGATTTCCCATACGAAAAAAAAAAAAAAAAAAAAAGAATCTGTAGGGAGGTACAGATATTAGGACATCGTCCTTTGTCACGATTCAGTGCTCCCCAAGCAAAGACGGTTTATTGATATCAATAAAAACATCTTGATAGTCGCCAAGAATTTTATTCAACATTTCCCTTTGATTATCATCTATATCAACACTACAGAAATAATAATCACCCTCAGAGTTCGTAGGTTCGTTCGCGTTAGGAAAGAGTTTGCTTGAATGCGGGGATAATGTGACTTCTGCTTCTGCGACGTTCATTTCCGCATCACGCATCATAAACTCTGCAAAAGCAGGTAAGTACCCGTCGAAGACCCGTTTTGCTTTCTTAGCAGGTGACAGCTCGAGTGGTATCAATTTATATCCTGAGGAACTCTCGGGAAGAGCGGCAGCACTTGAGGATGCAATGGCCGCTGAAGGCATCCCCTTGCTAGTATCTAGAGTAACACTGGCCGAGTTGCTATTTGTTTGCTAAAAGGTCACAAAGTCCTCCTCATATAGCTCATAGGTCGAGTCGGCGTCAAGGAATTCCCAAGTAAACTGAGGAAGGTTGAGTAATATTTTTGCGTCTTACATAAACCCGACGCGCGACGCTTAGTAGGGTTCGGTTGTCCTTTGAATTCGGTAACACAATGAAGCTGGTCGGAATGATGCGGTCCTCCAATTTCACCGAGACTGTTATTTTCTTAACTCTCTGGTTTTTCCCGATGCCGTCTGCCAGAGTGATCTTTACTACTTCTTCGTGGAACTTGTGTCCCTTGTCCACCAGCTGTTGGTATAGCTGGTACGATGCGATGCTGGTCTTCGCACAACTATCAACGTATGCTGTCCCTTTGATGCCCTCGACCTCAATGAACACTATTGGCCTGTTTCTTACATTCGTTTTCACGTCAACTGGACAAAAGGCTAGGTCTGTTGATGGCAGTGACCGTTGTTTATTGGCGCAGCATGTTGGGCAGCTACTGCAAACTACCCCGGGCCTACCACAGCCGTAACAGGTCACTTTGGGTGCGGATGGAGAGGGAGCCTGCGTCGTTTTGGTAGTAACTGTTGCGGCTTGACTCTCAGGGACAGGCTCAGCTGCTTCTAATTCTCGCTGTTTCTTCTTCAGTTTTCTACACTTCTCGGTAGCGTGGCCGGAGAAGTGACAGAACTCGCTCTTCACCTTGGGTTTCATGGTTGGGTTTGGCTTAACTTTCTTGTGTTCGACGCCATTATTCAGTTTGTCAATCCACATCTGTTCGACACCCCGAGCTGCTTCCAGTAACTCGTCGTAAGTTGTAACCGAGTTACGCGGAATTTTGTCGCGTGTACGGTGTTTCAGTTGACCGTATACCATGTGGAGTTGATGGGATTCCGGTATTTCTGGTTCCGGAAGTTGTGAAAAAAGCATTCGCTTATGTGCGATGAAGCTTTCCGTGGTTGCTCGTGGGTCTTGCTTTTCTGTTACGATTTCCTGGAATATCACATAAGCAGGTTTCCTTGGTGCAAAAGCATGACGGAGACGTTCTTCAAAATCCGCCCATGTGGAGACGTGTTTTTTAACGCCCTGCCATCACACTGCAGCTTCACCCTTGAGGAGCAGTGGTAATCCAGTGAGCGCTTCTGCATCATTTACGTTCTCGATTTGTTTGAAGACTGTTGCTGCCGCCAAAAAAGCTTCCGTCACTTCGGAGTCCTTGGTCCCGTCGAATTCAGCTTTGCAGGTTGTAAACGAGCCGTGTCTTCCTGGTGAAAGCTTCGACAGCAGCGCCTCGAAATGAGTATCGGACATGGTCACCGACATCTCTGCTTTCCTCCTTTCTGTAGCTGGTGTCGTTTGTTGTTCGTTCGTAGCGTGTGACGTACTTCGGTTTCTCTTCGGTACCACAGTTGGTCGCTAGATTGTAGGAGGTGTTTGTTGGGGTTCCGAACTCGAAGGAAACACGGGAGTCACAGCAGCTGGTGTATTTTAGCAACGGGTACAGGTGATAATATGGTACAGAAGAGATGGGTGATATTTACAGAAGAAGAGAAGATGACTTTGGAGTTATACCATAGGGATAGTTCCACCCGACTAAGACCTTAGGACGAAGGTCGGGGAATGAAACCCTCTATAAAAATATTTCAGACGGAATATACTGAGCAAACAACTAGTAGAGGTGTCCCTAGTGACTTTTCCAAGTTGAACGAAGTCCCAGAATGCACACTCTACGTAGCTGTGTTCAAGGAGGGCCACTGATCCAGCGAGGGTCATTAAGTCACGGAGAATCTTAACACCGTGATTCAGAAATGCGCGTCTTATGTACAACGCCATTTAGTGGTGAGTAGCGGAACCTTTTTACGAACAACTGGATCAATGAACCTCTATTACTTATATCTTTAATACAGGACAGGTGTACACAAAAAATATTAAATTAAACGTGTGTTACATGATTTATATAAAATTCATTTCGATAAAATTCATTAAGATTACTTATTGTGCACTTTTGATCAATTATTCATAACAGAAAGTAAACATATGCAAATAATGAACTTTATCGAACCTAATTCTAAGCCATTTATGATACACTAATTGTTTCGATAAAGTTAATTACATGGTAAAAATGAGTTCTGTATAGTATGTATGTTGTTATTTTAATAATTATCTATTTAATAAAAATAACTTGTGCAGCTTAGTGATTTTTTGTAAATGCCGGATTTCCAAAGTTGCAGTTATGGATTTAATGGCAAGGCCGTAACGTCTAAAATTGACTAGATAGAAATTAGTGAGTTTTTGCCTTTTGTAGAATGTGCCAAAAGAAGTCCGATAAAAACGTATTTAGTGATTTGTTGCAGTTAATGAGTTCTTGCAATAAGCCGACGAATAAGACAATGTTATTGTCGAGCACCGAACCTCGACATCTTTGGGTGCGGCAGGCGCAGCGCGTGTGAGCTGCTGAGCCAGGCGGTGCAGCCGAGCGACCGCGGTGTGGTGCGCGGGCGACAGGCGGCGCGGACGACGGACCTCAGGGATTCGCTCTTCAAGCGCACCAGACTTCTCCTTGGGCCACCGCTTAGTACACATGTGTACGATTTTTTGCATTAAATTCAGTTGTACTAGCAAACTATACAGTCCACTCGGTTATCTCCACCATCTTCGAGACCTTCACACTGTTCTCAACAGTTTTTGGTCCTTCGCGAAACTGAAGAACTGCCAGAAATCGTCGTCAGAATCGTCGTCGTCGAAACTGTACGAGCGGACTTTGGACCCTCTTTGTTCGAGAAGGCTACGTGACACGTCGCGCGTCCACATTCATATGAGACGAAGGACAACTTGAAAAACAAAGGCGAAGAAGACAAATATTAGTGTTTGGATAAGACGTTTTGTGAGTTCGTTCCATTTTTCCTTATTTTCCCCGCTTATCTCTTATACCAAATATTTCCGTTTTCTTCCTTGCCTAGCTTCAAAAATAGCCCAATTGAGCTATTATTTGGTGGTCTTGTCAACGCTAGTTTATTCGTCATCATCAATTTTTTCTGCACTTTTTTTTGCATTGTAATAGTCGTCAAGCTTATTACGCGCATACATTTTATTTCAATAACGTTGTCGCTGTTGCATAATCGTTGGCCGCTGTCTTCAATAAACAGGTTTTTTCTATCGGGCCCGAATAACGTGCGAACGGCCGGCTGTTTCCTTTGTTCTATTGTGTAGCTAATGACGGTTACCTTTATTTTTCAAATCATTTTATTTAAAGCTATTGGTAGATTAGTTGCTATTGGTAGATTAGTAGATTAGTTTACCTTTGCTTGCTTATAGTCTTTCTTTATTTCAAAAGTTCATAATGCCTGATAATCGCAAAACTTTAAAAGAAACGATCATCGTTGAAGGCTAAGCTTACAACTTTCAACAAATATTTAAAAGTCCTTAAAAACTGCAAAGCGCTTAGCGATATGCAGAACGCTGAATTGGAGTGCCAACTAAGTAAAATTGAAGCGTTAAATAGTGACTTCGACACTTTGCAGGACGAGATCGAGATGCTTTGTGATGAATCGTCCGGCGAGGATCAGGAGTCGCCTTCTGAGCGTGAGCAGTTCGGAAACGAATATTTTGCACTGTTGGCAAGTGCACGCTGTATACTCGCAGCTAAGCGTCGTGATTCTGCAGCAAACTTCAATGACGCACAATCAGGTGAGGATTTCAAGGCCGGTCCTAGTGTTAGGTTACCTAAAATTGATTTGCCTCAGTTCAGCGGTAGCTATCAGCACTGGCTCAAGTTTAGAGATGTTTTCGCTTCGATCATTCACAATAATAAACATATAGACAATATTAACAAATTTCACTATCTTCGCGCTTCGCTTACTGGAAGTGCAGCTTTATAGCGTGGGATTTATTGTTTGAGCGGTACGACAACAGTCGTCTGCTTGTTAATAACCACGTACAAGCCTTATTTAATCTTTAACATATACAAAAGGAATGTTGTAAGTCTATTCGTTACCTTATTGATACAACAACCAAAAATATAAGGGCGCTTACAATATTGAAGCAGCCTACTCAATACTGGGATACTTTAATTATTTATATGATGGCTTCCAAATTAGATAAAATAACCTTTCGTCGTTGGGAAGAACATAGAAATAAGTTAAATGATAGCCCGACTTTAGACATGTTTATAACCTTTTTAAGAAGCCGAGCTGATTTATTTGAAGGTTTGGAAGATCAAGAGAATCATTCGAATTCTACCCACAATAAAATAAAATCAAAAAATGAAATTTCATCATCATGTCCGTTATGTAATCAATCTCATTCGTTATATAACTGTGAACCCTTTAAGGTTCTTTCAATTGAATCTCGCATAGAAAAGGCCAAACAATTAAAAGTTTGTTTGAATTGCCTACGTCCTGGTCATACGAGTAACAGATGTAATTTAACGGGTTGTAAGTACTGCAAATATAAACATAACACGATGTTACATCTCGAAAAACCCAATTCCACTTCTAAATCTGCTAGTGAAGGTGTTGTGCTTACTAGTGGTAATATCACAGATTTTACTGCGTCACGCATATTTCTATCCACAGCTATCGTGCAAGTGATAGACGGGAATGGTAAAGAACATAACGCGAGAGTACTGCTGGACAACGGGAGTGCAATTAATTTGATAACTCAAAGCTACTGTGACCAGTTGCAACTGCCGAGGCGCTGCGTGTCAACAACCGTGTCAGGTTTTAATAATCACGTTACTATTAGCACACAGTCTTGCACCGTAACAGTAAAGTCTCTTTGCAGTGATTACTTAATTAATATAAATTGTACTGTTTTCCCCAACATTACACCACTCATTCCATCATCTTACATAGACGTGACTAATATACGTTTACCACTAGGTATCACATTGGCTGACCCTAAATATAACACGCCTTCAAACATAGACTTACTTTTGAATGCAGATATTTTCTGGGATATTTTGGGAAGAGAATCGATCGAGTTAGCTAAAAATAAACCAACGTTACGCGAATCAAAATTAGGCTGGTTGGTTACTAGACATGTTTTAGCTTCACAACAATACTCAAATTTATGTATGCCGACTCGCGCCTAGGTTCCGCGGCATCAGGGGCGTTGCCCGCTTCACGGTCTGACATGGCGTAGGTGTTCGAGCAACAAAACCACACACACTCAATCAATCGATATTGTATTGCGTCGATTAAATCACACGATTACAAAATACGTTAAGGCGGAAGTAGGTGAAGAGACAGTTTCAGAGTGGTGCTCACACTTCGACGGTTCGATCAAGACTGTCCGTCCGAAAAATGGCGCCCAGCCCACTATGACTCTGCCCACGTGATCTAACCACGTGCTTCACCAACTACCGTACAATTCAAATTAACAACTTTTAATCAAAAATCAACCGGATATCCGACACGGTCAGAACTGACTATCACACGTCCTCGTGTGGTGGTGATATGGTACCTGTAACCAACGAGAAAATAACTTAAAGTAGACTGTTGACTCGGCCTACCTGACCAAGATTAAGGTCTCTATTAATAGAGTCATAGAATCATGAAAGCAAATCTAATTTAAGGTCCAATCGCATTAATTCAAAACAATTAAAGCTCGCGTCGTACTGTGCATAATCAAACAAAGCAATACTACACTAATTGCACACACTCTTGTAACCCGGCTGCCCCAGGCAGCAAATTCTAGTGACACATGTCACCCGGGGCTTACTAAGCCCAAACACATCATACATCATAAAGTCTCCATGACTTCCGGGTCACTCCAAGTCGACCAAACATAATAGTCTCTACGAGACCCGGGCCCCCGCCACAACGCCTGCCGCGCACTGCGCCCTGAACAGCCACGAGTGACTGCAGTTACAGCTACGACTAGACGTGCAGTGCGGCCAAATGGTTACAAGTGTACATACAATCAAACAAAAGAGCTCTTATTAGTCTCTTCATCGCTCTCGCTAATAGGATCAAGCTCGGTAGGAACTCTACTTTGAGGCATTTTTCGAATACGGTCGTGAGTGTACTTGTACGTTCTATTTCCTGTTAGTGATTTTAAAACATAGCGATCGTTTTCAAGCAACTTTTGAAAGGACCTTTAAATTTGGGTTCTAATTTAGTTTGGTTTCTTTCTTCATTTTTGATTAAAACCAAATCACCAACATTGAAATTAACTACTTTGGCTTTATTTTTGTCAAAACGGACTTTTTCATAAGCCGCACTCTTCTCAATACCATCCGCCGCATGTTCTCTCGCTTCTATTAAGTCAATTCTGGTTTCATCATCGTCATTACTAGTCACTAGCGTCAGAGGCCTAGCAACTTTACCTATCAAAAGCTCTAAAGGGCTTGATTTCGTAACACGGTTCATTGTGCAGCCAACTGTACATCGTCCAAAGCATCCTGCCACGACCTTTCCGACGTCTCTACCGCGGTTAGCATACCCTTTAACAAACCCATCTCCCTTTCGACTTGACCATTCGCGCGACTAGAACCAGTAGCAACGATATTTATTTATTTACACTTCAAGCACAAAAGCACATTGGCGGACTTAATACCACAGGCATTTTCTACCAGTCAACCTTTTTTTTTTTTCCTTTTTTTTATATGTTGTGTGTATTGCAAAACTCCTTCAACTCTTTGTTGGCAAACGAATGACCTTGGTCGGCGATAATACGACTAGGACAACCGAATAGAGCAACGCTGGACTTTTTTTTTTTTAACGTGGTAAAATCATCAAATGAGTCCTCCCACCCAGGGCAGAGCGGGAGGGGCTGTCAGACTTGTACTGACTAAAATCCACGGTGTCCTTCAATAGCTCTTTATGTTCCAGGGTCACGGTAATTCTATGAGTCCCGCGACCCCGGCAGGCTTTGGCCCTCTAGAGGGGGGCCCCGTCATTATGCTGACACTCTTTGAGGCGCGCGTGGAACACAACGCGCCGTCGACCCGGGCATGGTCCATGGTCGGACAGCGAGTCGCCCATTACTCGCCGCCCGCATGCCTGCGCCTACGGTGGCCGGAGATCGTCTGCCGACGTCGGGCGCCTTGGGCGTCTACCACTGCGGCTGGGGTGGAGGGAGGACGCTGTCCTCTCCCTCACGCGGCCCGCCTCCTCCTTCGCGAGCATGACTGCTTCGCAGAAGGAGGCGACCGCTTCCCACTCCGTCTCGCCCCGCAGCATGGCCTCGACCAATGCCGCGCGCGAGAGGTCTCCACCTATCGCCGCCGTGAGGACACGGCGGTGCTCTGCCCAAGCGGGGCAGTCCTGCACCGTATGCTCCACCGTGTCCTCCGGGCGGTCCTCGCAGTGGTGACACCCAGGCGTTTCCTCCTTCCCCATATGGCATAGGTACCTCCCGAAACTTCCGTGTCCGGTGAGGACCTGCGTCACGCGGTAGGTCAGGACGCCGTGACGCCTATCCAGCCACTCCTCAAAGAGGGGTCTTACCGCCGCGATTGCGGCGTGTCCGGACCTCGGTTGCGACAGTCGTTCCCTCCATACTGCCCTGAGATCGCGCCGGAGCTCTTCCCGCCGCGCCTCGACTTGTCGAAGCAGCAGGGATTCGCCCCGGCGCTGCGCCTCCATGCGCCACTCATAGACGCGCTGGAAGGCTGTCGCCTCCAGATCCCAGGGCAGCAATCCGGCAAGGAGGTTGGCCGATTCGCCGACGATCGTGCGGTGTCCTCGGATCATCCGGATAGCCATGACCCTCTGGCATGCGACTAGCTTCAGTTGTCGCGTCCGAATGCTCAGGGCCCACACGGGGGCCCCGTAGAGGGCCATGGACCGCACGACACCGGCGTACAGCCTCCTGCAGGAGGCGTTTGGCCCGCTGAGATTGGGCAGGAGTCGCCTGAGGGCGGCTGCTGCCCGGTTCAGCTTTGGGCAACGCTGGACTTCAAAGCTTTAATAGTGCTGGCTGCATCGAGACGTAGAGTATGGTACAATAGCACAAACTTCGTAAACGCGTCTATGAAAACTATGACATACTCTTTCACGTCATTTTTCCCGCTCAACTTTCCTGAGTAGTCAATATGTACAGTGTGCCATGGGACATTGACTTTTGGGATTGGATGCAATTCAACTTGCACCCGGCCGGAAGAAGACTTTGAGACTCTATACGTGATGCAATTTTCCACGAACTTTCTGACATATTTGGACATGTGCTCGAACCAGTAACTTTCATACAGTTTCTCTAAAGTCTTTTCCCAGCCAAGGTGCATGAGAGCTTCATGAACATGATTCACCGCCAAAATCAAAAATCAAAATCAAAATATTTTATTTCACATAGGCCTCGATGGGCACTTATAAAACGTCGACAAAAAGGTGCACGGTTCGGGTTGGTCGTTTCCTATGGAGAAGAACCGGCAAGAAACTCCATGGTTACTCTTTTCAAATCATTTGGTGTTACAGTATTATGGATACAGCATTTGTACTTAAGTATGGGGGGACAGCGTAGGCCCGACAATAAGTCGTTGCTTACTACACAAAAAATGTAGAACAAAATAAAAAGTTAACAAGCAGCTGGGAATCTACAAAGCCTACAATGTCCACACATTCACAAACAATCGATAAAAAGAATCTATACAAAGCTAAGAAAATATTGTAAAATACTAAATTAAACAAATGACACAAATACTGTTATCAGTGCTGTAACTATTTTGAGCAAAAGATGTAAATGATTTGAAAATTACTGTAAAATCTGATTCGAAAGAAGAGAAAAAAATTGAGAATAGTTAGAGACATCCACATATTTGTGCCGTTTATGAGCTACCAGGGAGGCCGCAAGCGCAGAAGGAACTAAGGCCAAACTTTTTTATCTTCAACGTAGTCCTTGATTTTGTAGTATGCTTTTTTAATAAGGACACGTTTGATGTGGTTTTTGAACTTTCCATCGGTCAGTTCTATAACTGACTTTGGCAACTTGTTATAAAAGCGTATGCTGTTTATAAGAAAAGACTTGCTAGTTTTTGTTAATCTAAATTTAGGTATTACAATTTTGTGTTTACCGCGTGTATTTATCTTATGAAAGTCGCTTCTAATTTTGAAAAGCCCTCGATTTTTGCGTACATATAAAATACATTCTAAAATATAAAGTGAAGGCAGGGTTAGTATATCAATCTCTTTAAATTTTTCTCTGAGGGACTCGCGAGGACTCATTTTATAGATCGCGCGGACTGCCCTCTTTTGTAAAATGAAAATCGAGTCAACGTCTGCTGCTGATTCCCACAGCAGAATGCCATAGGACATAATACTGTGGAAATAAGCATAGTATACTAGCCTAGCTGTAGCCACATCAGTTAACTGCCTTATTTTTCTTACTGCATATGCAGCTGAGCTTAATCTACCAGAAAGAGTTCTAATGTGCGCGCCCCACTGCAATTTTGAATCGATAGTAATCCCTAAGAATACAGTTTCCCCTATAATATCAAGTTTTTTGCCGTCAAGATTTAAATCCAGATCCCGTTGCGACACATTCGGTAAAGAGAACTTCAGACATTTTGTTTTGTTCGCATTAAGTAAAAGATTGTTAGCTGCGAACCATTTCGAGAGAACGGTTAGACTTTCGTTGGCATGTAAGACATTCGTATCTTTTCTATGGTACTCCCTTTCTTCTCCTAAAATTGTTTGTCCGAAAACCATTATCCATAACACGTTTCCTATAAACTTCAGTAACCATAATGTTCAAAATCCCTAAATTTTGTTTAACATAATTATCTTTAGTTCTAATAGTATTCTGTCATAATATCGAGTACTATAATAATTGAATCTCCTAATTTTACATGACCTAAAGTCATATGTCCTAAGTATTGTGTTAAATAATGAGTATTATTCCGAAAGTTCAGACCCTAGAGTGTAATTTAAAACCGCGTAGGCGCGGAGGGGCGAGGCGGCCCGCGCGTTGAGGAGCAGGTGGTTGTAACACTAAACCCATCTGCGACGATAAACTCGTGTGGGTCCGCCGGAGCCCAGCAGCGCCGGAGCCGTGACAGAAACCATGCCTGCTGCATGTTGCATGCTTGCTTGCATGCTGCGTGCTTGCTTGCATGCTGAATGCTGCGTGCTTGCTTGCATGCTGCATGCTTGCTTGCATGCTGCATGCTTGCTTGCTTACAAAAACCACATGTTTATAATCAACTGCTTTATTGAGTCCATGTATAATATATTTATCCCGAAGAATATTGTTATTATAAATAAACATTACTTCTGTAATTTGAATTTAGGACTTTTAACTTTTATTGAAAACGGTTTTATGTCTTTTGTATATTATTGATTGTAATATTTATGACAAAGGGATTTAGAACATATTATATTTAGGGATTTCAATTTTATGGCATGTGACATTATGTGATATTAAGTTCGGGTAAGTTATCATTCGGACAAATGATGATTAGGACAAAAAAAGTTATGGCACTTTAAATTATGGATAAAAAAGTTAGGTGACACAATAGAGAACCCTTTTCTATCTATTTTAAAAATTAGCGAAGTGTCATCAGCAAATAGAATTATATCCGATAATTTGGCCATCATATAAGGGAGATCATTAATGTAAACAAGAAATAGGAAAGGACCGAGAATTGAACCTTGGGGCACGCCCATTTTGACTAGAGACCCGGAGGACGTCGCCCCATTTACATTTACTTTTTGCTGCCTATTAGATAAATAGGAAAGAAGAAGGTCAGCAGCTTTTCCACGAATTCCGTAGTGGTGTAATTTACAGATTAGTGTGTTGTGGTCGACGCAGTCAAACGCTTTTGAGAGATCACAGAAAATGCCAATGGCATCCTGGGACTTCTCCCAAGATTCCAAAATGTGACTGATGAGTTTTATTCCCGCGTCCGTTGTCGACCTTCCCTTCGTGAAACCAAACTGTTGTCTATGCAGAATCCCATTTGAGTTGAAGTGAGACAACATCTGGTCCAGCATGATTTTTTCATCGATTTTACTCAATGCTGGAAGCACAGATATAGGTCTATAATTTGAGGGATCACTCTTTGAACCCGATTTGAAAATTGGTACTACTTTACTATGTTTCATTAGATCAGGAAACTTGCCGCTGTCCAAACATTGATTGAATATGCCTGTTAGGACAGGAGCGATTGAGTCAATAATGTCTCCAAGAACCTTGACGGATATCCCCCATAAGTCTTCAGTATTTTTTATGTTGAGACTTTTGAATGCCTTTTTAATTGTAGCAATACATATTGGTTTAAATTTGAAGTTTGGTATGTACTGAGTAAAGTTTTCTTTAAGAAGAGCTTCAGCTAATTTAGAAGAAGAGGGGAGAGATTTAGTAACCTCTAACGGAATGTTGGTAAAGAAAGTTTCTAGAGTCTCAGCGACTTTTAGCTTATCAGAAATGGTCTGATTATCTATTTTCAAAGACAATTGATTCTGATCTCGTTGTTGTGCCTTTCCAGTTTCTCTGTTATTTACCTGCCACACAGTTTTTATTTTATTATTAGAAATACCAATTTTGTTAATTATTATTTGTGATTTTGCTTGAGCGCAGACACTTTTGAATATTTTTGAATAGTTTCTAACGTAAGTATGAAAAACTTGATCTGAAGTCAGAGATTTTTCGTGATATAAATTATATAAAGTATCTCTGCTTTTTCTTATTCCCGCAGTGGCCCATTCACTAAATTTCGATTTAGAATTGACTGTTTTTAAAGGACACGTTTTATTGAATTCTTGACAAACTGTAGAAAATAATGTGCCGTAGTTTATATTGGGGTCTTTTGAATCAAAATTAGCGTTAGAAAGGCTGCTAAGAACATTATTATTAAAAGATTTTAATTTATATTTAGTAAGAGGTCTTAATTGAATAGTTTTACCTAAGTATAGGTTTTTGTCTAACTCAAAAGATACAAGTTGACTAGTATGGTCTGACCTAACGCCACTAATTAAAAACGAATCTTTTACGTTACAATTAGTAAATACATTATCTATGCATGATGCTGAAGTTGCTGTTATTCTAGTCGCTTCATTAAATAAATGTTTTAAATTGAATGATTTAAACAATGAGATGAGTTTACATTTTTCGGGTGAATTGACTAACAGATCAATGTTTAAGTCACCACATACAAAAACTAATTTATTATCTCTAAAAAGTCTACTTAATATTTCTTCCATTGTGATTAAGAACAATGACAAGTTTGATGCTGGTGGTCTATAGACACATAAGAAAGTATGCCCTTCAACCTCTGCACATGCTACCTCACATAAGCGATCAACAGAGTAAGCAGTGATATCCTTCCTTTCTTTATATCTGAGACAGCTATTACAAAGTATCAGGGTACCACCACCCACTGTGGATCTGTTGAACGCGCTGGCAACTGAAAAATTATTTACATTAAACAACATCCTATCTGGTTTTAACCAAGTTTCACTAAAACATAGAATATCCATGTGGTATATTTTATCTACTAACATTTCCACGTCTAAAATTTTGCCGGAGAAGCGATTTATATTCTGGTGATAAAGTAAAATATTACTATTCATCTTCTCTTTTGTCGGTTCTAAAAGTTTAAAGAATCTACTACAGTACTATCGGAGATACTAGATAATACTGTTTCATCACTTAACCTAGTCTCAGTTAAATTATCATTAACTGCGTGTATATTAAAAGCTAACAATGTAGCTAATAAGTGTCTACTTTTTTTGGGAATGAATATATGTTCCCGAATCAAAACAAAATCAATCAATCAAATCGCCGACCAACGAAAAGCTCGCGGTACAACAGGCAAGCAGTGACTGCGACGATTCCTCTGAACTCTACGATGTAACACACCTGTACGTAACTTGTAAGTTTTCGCTACTTCCGCTGGAAGCTCGCCTTTTTGAGCTTGGAGACGATGTCCTGAATTTCAGAGTCTTGGGACTGTTCAGCCAAAAGCCAATTTTCAGATAGAGTCGCAAGCTCTACACGCTTTTCCTCTGTCTTTTGGATGGGAGCTTTTGGAACGGGAGTCTTGTTAGGCTCGGGAAGATGGTTTCGTGACAAGAAGTCAACATGACTCATGTGCCTACCCTGGCGATACTCTATATCAAAATCAAAAGCCTGAAGGAAAGCCCACCAGCGGTGGACTCTCGGTGTCAGATCCACTTTGTTACGTGAAGCCTTCAGGGAGTTACAGTCCGTAACAACAGTGAAACGATTACCTTGCAGGTAATGTTGAAAGTGCTTCACAGCGTTAACGACCGCTAAAGTTTCCAATTTACCATCGAGCTTTTGGAAAAGGATGCCGCCATAACCCTCAGCGCTCGCGTCAGTATGAAATTCAATTGGAAGCTCTGGGTTGTATATCATGAGCACAGGTTTACTCGTTATAATCGAAATCACACGCTGTCTGGCTTCTTCGTGCTCAGCTTTCCATTCGAACTTTTTTACTGTTTCTTTTAAAAAATGTCTACCACTTAAGCCTACATTGTGGAATGCAATAAAGAATTGAGTATTGAGAATGAACAATGGAGCTTCTTGAGAAATCTCTAACGAATTTCCGAAAATAGGAAGCAAGACCAACAAATTGCCGAAGCTGGTGTACATTCTCCGGTGGCGGTAGTTTCGTCAGGGCCTCTATTTTCCTGGGATTGGGACGTATTTCGCCAGCTATAATCTTGGAACCAAGGAATTCGACTCGACGCTTTAGAAAAGGGCATTTTGAAATTTTTAAAGAAAAGCCTGCTTTTGCGAGCGCCTCGAGTACTTCCTGCAACCGGATCAGCCCTTCCTCTTCATCACGTGACGGAATTAAAATGTCATCCATGTAAAGCACAGCATACGAATGAGCAAGTTCACCTAGCGCTTTGGACACGGCACGCTGAAATACGCTCGGAGCGTTACGAAGATCAAACGGCATCGCTAGGTATTCGTACTGCCCGTGAGGGGTTACGAATGCAGTACGCTCAATACTATCTTCACTGACGGGTATCTGATTAAAGCCACTGGCGCAATCAAGACAGGTGTAATAGTTAGCGCCTGACAATCTAGCAATCTGATCGCCTATCAATGGCAGAGGGAATCGATGCACTGTGTTACGATTTAATTCACGGTAGTCTATACACATACGGGCACGCCGCAATCGCGGCGGTAAGACCCCTCTTTGAGGAGTGGCTGGATAGGCGTCACGGCGTCCTGACCTACCGCGTGACGCAGGTCCTCACCGGACACGGAAGTTTCGGGAGGTACCTGTGTCATATGGGGAAGGAGGAAACGCGTGGGTGTCACCACTGCGAGGACCGCCCGGAGGACACGGTGGAGCATACGGTGCAGGACTGCCCCGCTTCGGCAGAGCACCGCCGTGTCCTCAAGGCGGCGATAGGCGGAGACCTCTCGCGCCCGGCATTGGTTGAGGCCATGCTGCGGGGCGAGACGGAGTGGGAAGCGGTCGCCTCCTTCTGCGAAGCAGTCATGCTCGCGAAGGAGGAGGCGGGCCGCGTGAGGGAGAGGACAGCGTCCTCCCTCCACACCAGCCGCAGTGGTAGACGCCCACGGCGCCGGACGTCGGCAGACGATCTCCGGCCACCGTAGGCGCGGGCATGCGGGCGGCGAGTAATGGGCGACTCGCTGTTCGACCATGGACCATGCCCGGGTCGACGGCGCGTTGTGCTCCACGCGCGCCTCAAAGAGTGTCAGCATAATGACGGGGCCTCCCTCTAGAGGGCCAAAGCCTGCCGGGGTCGCAGGACTCATAGAATTACCGTGACCCTGGAACATAAAGAGCTACTGAAGGACACCGTGGATTTTAGTCAGTACAAGTCTGACAGTCCCTCCCGCTCTGCCCTGGGTGGGAGGACTCATTTGATGATTTTACCACGAAAAAAAAAAAAAAAAAAAGTCTATACACATACGCTTGTCTCCGTCCTTTTTATCGACCAATAAAATCGGACTGGCAAATGGGGAATTACTAGGACGAATGATGTTAGCACTCAATAACTCACTGACTTTCTCGCGTACAATCTGCTGCTCATTGAGACTAAGCCTATGCTATGAATCTTTAATTCACCCGTAGTCACTCGAGTTAACGGTAAACCATCGATAAAAGCATGCGAATACTCATCCAGAAGGGATGTCAACCGGTGTTTGTTTTCGTATGAAATATCAGAAACAACATTGTAAAAATCAAAAAATGGAGGTATATCGCAACAACCTACATTTTGAACTGTCGAAATACGAAGGGTAGATTCAGTTAAATGTACCGTATAGCCAAGTGTCAAAATATCGCGTCCGATCATAACATCGTATTTCATACAATCGTCAGGTAGTACGTAAAATAGAATTGTCAGTTCGTTATTGTCAACCACAACATCACTAAGAATTTGTTCAGTGCTGAAAACATTCGAATTATTACCGATACCAATTACTTGCACGGTTGAAAGTGAACGTTTACCCGAGAATTTAGAAGCTACACTTTGTTTAACAAGAGAACACTCGGCGCCGGAATCAAATCAAAAGGAGTACGACGGGGAGTCGTACTCCTTTTTTGGATTGTTGTAGTTGTCCAAGGACACCGCGAACTTCACAGCTGTCCACACGTCGCTGCGGGACGGTGCTCGGGCCGAAATCGCTGGCTCCGTGAGCGCCTGCGGCTGCGCTCGTTCCAGGTCGGCTGCACTGCGAGGCGATGTGACCTTTCTCGCCACGTCGGAAGCAAGTGATGGGTTTCTTGAACGAAGAAGCCGGCGGCGTTGTAGTGCTTGCAGTTGTGGGAGTCATTGGCTTGTCCCCTCGCGTAGAGTTGGATTGTGACGTGTTTTGATGAGTGGAATTAATTCTTGCGTTCTTAAGGCGGCAATCTATGGCCTTATGCCCAGGTTTTTTGCAATAATTGCACAAGAATTGATTTTGTTGTGTCCCCTTGAAGCGTTTCACGTCTGTGGTACCGTGATCATCTTCAGTGTTTTTCCGTTTCAAGTAGATCAATGACTTCATCTCTTGCAGCAACTTATTCCGATCAAGAATCTCAGTGGTGAAGACGAGACGATGTAATCGAGTATCAAATTGAGATGTATGGGCAAGTACGTACGATACCGTTATTTCTTCTGGTGACAAATGTTTCCATTTTGCCGATACTTTCGCAATGAGGCGGGCAGCGTACGCAGCCAGACTTTCTCCATCTTTGGGTCGGTCGTTGTTGATGTTGATCACGGCTGCGGCCACTGTTTCTGCCCACATATAACGACTGATGAACAAATCCTTGAAATAAGGCCACGTCATACCCACATGTGATACTTGCGACAACCAGGTCGACGCGGTACCTTTCAGTGCCTTGCTTAGGGCGACGAGTAGGGCTTCGCCTTCCAACGGCCGCTCGGTCAAACATATGTCGACAGTTGAGCACCAAGCACGTGGATCGGCATCCCCAACGTCAGGGTTGAACTCCGGTAGGCTAAAGACTGGCGGACACGGCGGCGGTCGCATGGCCTCAATCAGCTGCATCATGGAGCGATTTTGGACTTCTAACAATGCCTGCCATGAGTCTGCGTTCAAGCCTGGGAGTTGTGGTTGTGGTGTTGCTCGATTAGATCCCAATTCTGATGTCGACTCGCGCCCTAGGCGCGAGTCGACATCAGAAGGCTGGTTGGTTACTAGACATGTTTTAGCTTCACAACAATACTCAAATTTATGTATGCCGACTCGCGCCTAGGTTCCGCGGCATCAGGGGCGTTGCCCGCTTCACGGTCTGACATGGCGTAAGTGTTCGAGCAACAAAACCACACACACTCAATCAATCGATATTGTATTGCGTCGATAAAATCACACGATTACAAAATACGTTAAGGCGGAAGTAGGTGAAGAGACAGTTTCAGAGTGGTGCTCACACTTCGACGGTTCGATCAAGACTGCCCGTCCGAAAAATGGCGCCCAGCCCACTATGACTCTGCCCACGTGATCTAACCACGTGCTTCACCAACTACCGTACAATTCAAATTAACAACTTTTAATCAAAAATCAACCGGATATCCGACATGTATGTTTTCTCAAGGCGATTCTAATCCCGATCTTACGCGTTTTTGGGAACTGAATACCTTAGATACTACACATACTAATATGTCTGTGGAAGAGATTGCATGCGAACAAAGTTTTGCAGCGAATACCTTTCGTAATGACCAAGACCGCTTCGTTGTGTCAATGCCTTTAAAACGAGAAATCAACGTCTTAGGCGATTGACTAAAGTTGGCCAAAATTAGATTTTTCTCATTAGAAAGAAAATTTTCACGTGACCCTAATTTCAAAGAAAAATATTTAAATTTTATGCGTGAATATGAGTCCTTAGGACATATGACGGAGAACAAAAGATTCTCGTCTGAGGATAACTCCGAAATTAAGTACTATTTTCCACATTATGGTGTCATTCGTGAATCGAGCACCACTACATTGAACGACATACAAATGGTCGGCCCAGTCGTCCAAGATGATCTTTTTTCAATTATTATACGTTTTCGCCAGCATAAAGGACTTCAACCAAAATGGGCTAACCGGTGAACAGCTGTATTGGGAAAAAATAAATTAATAAATAATTTAGTAATAATATTTAGTAAACATTGGTTTCTTTTGGGAGTGTCAAACTAAATGATATTAAAAACGAATAAAAAAGATTTTTAATTGATTATTGGTTGTGTATGGTGACAGTTGCTTTGCTGTGCAACATGCGGGATGCATTGAGTAAGGGTTGCCAAAATAAAAATTCAAAAAAAATAACATCGATATTCGATGTTTCAATCCGAGAGCTTCAAAACATTAAAATGTTTGATGGAAGACCGAGCTTTATCTAGCCGTTGTGGAATATTCATCATTAGCATCATCATCATCTTAACCTCACACAATTAAAAAAATATAGTTTATGTAGATCAACATTTTTTTTTTGAAGTGTTAAAAATCATCAGCTTGCCTACGCAACGTAGAACAAACGAAGAAAGTTTTTATCGAGAAAAAATGTAGTAAACGTAACAATTGTAATAATCGTCGTAATTGGTATTTCGTCTTCGTTCATTTGAGTTTTGTCCGTCATGGTAGCGAGTATTATTAACGCGTGCTTTTCTTGAAGATTCTAATTAGAATGCAACATGGGCCATAACCAAAATAATTACGCAAAGCAAAACAGCTCTGCACAATATACAAAAATAAAACGCAAAGCAAAACAGCTCACTGATTCCTAGTGCAGAGAACTGGCAACCCCGATCCAGAATCGATTGGTGATCGATTGTCAATGTCATTCGCTCTGTGTTCGTGCTCTTGTTCGTTTGTGAATATTATTACGACTTTGGATATTTTTGACAACTTACGCTTTTAAAAATGGATTCTGATAATTTTTTACCTAACGATCCCGGCTCACTCTTGGACTCAGAACCCGCTTTAAACGTTTACCCTGGCATTTCTTCGGATAATGAACCCGTTTTACATGACGACCCGCGCATGAATATGGACTTCCCGATTTTGCCTAGTGAATCTATGCATTGTATAAATTGTGGTCTTGAAATCACTCACAGGAGAAGACACATTATTAATCTTGTGGAAGTGCAGCGAGTTATACTGCAATGGATCGCACCACAAGTGGTAAGTTCCAACTTCTGAGATGATTAAGTACATAATTGCAATTGAATAGTTGGGTTGGCTCGCACCAGTGAAAGGGGAAAAAAAACATTTTTACAAGGATGATTGCTATACGAATAGCCTAAATCGTAAAAGATGAGGTATGATGTTTTATTGTCTGTCTGCAACAGCAAGATTTTTTAAGACATGGTGTTGGCCATTATTTGAAATACTACTTAGAATTCAATTGCTGGTTTTTTTTTATTATTTGTCATAAATATTTTTTTTACAGATTGGACAGAACAGCTTTGTATGCCATCCTTGTTGGATTATAGCATTGAATGCATCTGCCAGCGTGGCAGGTTCATCATCTGATGCTTCAACGAGCTCAGATCCAGGTCATCACAGACAGTTATGCGTGAACTGCAGGTGTTCACTGTTAAGGATTCAATCCCATAGGATAAGCAATAACACGGAACGAGAGGGGCATATCAGAAGTGTGATTTTGCAATGGATTCAACCACGTGAGGTAATTGTTTTTTTTTAAATATGATGTAGGTTCCAAAAAAACAGCTTTATGTGGTCTTACCATATAGTGCACTATTGTAATTGCAGAGATCTTAAAGGTTTTTTTATTTTCTTCTTGTAAGTGACGTGTAAGCAGACTTAAAGATACCTATAAATGTCAGGGAATAAGGCATTTACTTATGATCAACAATAGCAATCCCTTACCTGACTGTATGCAAAACAGGGTTTAATGATTATAGGCAGTTGATGCTGATGATGATAAGGTTATTCATTCTTCATAGTATAATAATGTTCTTTTTTGTTTTAGTTGACGGCATCTGATAGAATCTGCCATCCTTGTTGGCAAAGAGCTGACAGACACAGTACACGCAATGTTGGGAGGGATGCTATTGATGATGTACAGCAGGGTGATAACGCAGAAATACAACAGGGAGTTGAAGCACCAGTTGGTTCGATATTTTTACCTCACATGAGAAGAGCTCCAGATACACAAACACATTGTTTCTTACCTGGTTGCACTGCCGAAGAAAGAGTGAGGATTCCTTTGTGGCTTAGAGTCTTTATTTTTAGTGAGTACAATTACTATGTACCACAGCAATGTAGGATTTGTGAATTCCATTTAAGAAATAATAATTTTGACATTTTGAGTAATGACTTGCATTCAATACAATATTTTAATGCTAATCACATAGAAGACTTTGCTTCATTCATAAAAGAAAGAGTAATATTAGACTTTTCGAATATTCAATAAATGTCTGATGACTCAGTGCATTATTGGACTGGTTTAACCAAGCACCAGTTTTTTGATTTAAAAACTAATGTGCAACAAATAGATAATATGCGAAATGGCACATTAGCTCTTGCTGCGTATCTTATGAAAATAAGAACTGGCGACAGCAACGAGCGGATATCAACGCTATTAAATACACCCCCTACCACTTTAGTAAGATTATTAAAAAAGGTCCGGCAAATACTTACTGATGATTTTGTTCCACAAAACTTAGGGATCAATCATATCACACGAGCTCAAATTGCTTCAAGAAATCTCATGATACCTAATGAGCTGTTCGGTGGAGCAAATAGGAACCCAATAATTATTCTGGATGGCACCTATTTATATGTACAAAAAAGTTCAAATTATTTATACCAGAAAGATACTTATTCTTTGCATAAGTATAGGAACCTCATGAAACCTTTTATGATGGTATGTTCTGATGGTTATATTATAGATGTACTTGGTCCCTATCCAGCAACAACATCGGATGCAGATATCATGATTAATGAATTTAATAATGAAAACAATACTTTACGAAGGTATTTTCAACCTGGGGATTTTTTTTGCTGGATAGGGGTTTCAGGAATTGTGTCCCTTTACTACAACAGTGCAACTATACTGTTCACTTTCCTTTATCCCTACAACAAGGTGAAACTCAATTATCAACAGCGGCAGCTAATAAGTCAAGAACGGTCACAATGTGGAGGTGGATTGTTAAAGCAGTAAATGGGATTATTAAAATGTCCTATAAAATATTTAGGAGTGAATTTTTCAATACTGCATCCACTCATGCTATGGATTTTAAAATAGCTGCCGCATTAATAAACATGTTCCACCAAAGGGTATAAGGTAAGATAGACCAGATGCAGGACAAATTGTAAATCTGGTAAATGAAAAATTGCACACAAATAATATATTAGCTGATTATGTAATTGAAAATAATTTAAATCGAAGACGGACACAATTCTCCAACTTAAACGCTACTATTGAAATTGTTGAATTTCCTATATTAACATTTGATGAACTTGTGTTATTAGCATGTGGAACATATCAGATTAAACAGGCAAAGTCTTATTATGGGGAGCACATAAGAAATGATGGTTCCTATACTATTGAAGTGTGCATCGATAGAGCCAGTGAGCTTTTACAAGGATTTCCTTCGGTCGAGAATTGCACATTATTGCGAGGGAAATACAAAGCCGACATATAGGCCGTAAAATATATTTTGTATATATATTATATGAAGATAATAATCAAGGCATACAAGCTATAAAGCATTATTGCTGCAATTGCATAGTCGGCCGAAGAACTGTAGGTTGCTGCGCTCACATCATGTCTGTGATATGGTATTTAAGCTGGGCCAGGTATGAAAATATAACTCCACCGGCCCAGTTTTTAGACAACGTTTTATTAACTTACGAAAATGAATAATTTTACAAATAAATTGATTTATTTTAAAGTTTTGAAGTTTTATTTTTTATTATTATATTAAACAATTTGATACAAAACTTCCTACATAAATGTTTTCTATGTACTGTAAGCCACTCAATAAAATCAAAAATAGTGCAATATTTTTATGTTCATGTTCAAGCCCAAACGCCATACAAAGTGGTTGATGTCCTTTGTGGTTACCGGCGATATTGAGAAAATGTACCGGGCCATAGAAATTAATCCTAGCCAACGCCAACGATCGTTACAACAAATTGTTTTTCGTTATGATTCCAGTCAACCATTGAAAACATATACTTTAAGCACATTAACTTATGGGACAGCATCAGCGCCCTATTTGGCGACTAAGTGTCTAACAAGTCTAGCTTCTACGGTAAGTGACCCACAAATAAAGAACGCCATTCAACATGACTTTTACGTTGATAATTTTTAAGTGGGGGTTCATCAATCGAAGACACAATTAAATTAGCTAAAGGCGTGGCCTCAACTTTGTCAGATTCCAAATTTAATATAAGAAAATGGCAGTCAAATAGTCTTGACGTACTACGGGCAATTTCAAGTTGTGAAACATCTATCCCTCACGAAATTACAGACACAAAGGTAAATGAAATATCGAAAACCTTAGATATAAGTTGGGACCCCAGTTCAAATCAATTGGCATTTTCAATAAATATTAATAACAGTAAACATTCAACTAAAAGGCACATTTTATCAATTATAAGTCAAATATTTGGTTAGGGTTAGTGGGTCCGTGTATAGTCGAAGCAAAAATTATTATGCAACAATTGTGGGTAAAAATTATTCTTGGGATGAGAAACTGCCCAAAGAAATAAATGATCGTTGGATTTCTTTGGTTGATAAATTAAAATAACTATCTGAAAATACCACGTTGGATTGTTTGTAATGATCATTGTAGTAGTGATATTCATGTTTTTACTGACGCGTCGGAGAATGCTTACAGCGCGTGTTTATATATTAGGTCCACTAACAGTTCAGCAGGCCTAGCCAAGTTACAAACGTCTCTTATCGAATGTCTTTCTACAATCGTTGACGCCTCGGCGTAAGCGATTTGAGAAAACGCTAAGTTGGTAGCCAACTTGACACGACTCAGTCAATCGCTCGTTCTCCAATGTTTATAGAAAAAACCTCTACTTTAGTCTATGGTGAGCGTTCCTACCTACGTCAAACTAACGTCAAATTCACAGTTGTTTACTTTATGCGCGGGCTGAACTTTTGTTTTGAATTGTTAAGAAAGGAATAATTCTTTTAAGTGATAAAAAGTAAGCGAAATAAGGAACAAGTTCTTCTTATTATTGGTTTATTATTATATCGCAGTGCGGAATGTAATTTTAAACATTACTGTGACTCGAAATGATATGATTGATCCTGTATTTAAATGAAAGATACCATAAGTGAAGTGATAACTTTTATAGGATCGAATCTAGATCTCGAGCAAGTTCGCAGCTTTTTTGGAATTCATAGAAAGGTACGAAAATTATTAGTTATTTCGTAAATATCTTCCTGTGTTATTCGAAATTCTATCATACTCGGGCACTTGAAAGTTTGAAACGTAAACAATGACGTGATACACGACACAGCTGAATCATATAGACGCCTATTGTTATCGTTAACTCTTGGGTCTCGGCGATCGCTCAGTGGTCGTTCAAAAACTTCGACATTGTTTCGTTAGCGCTTGTCAAAATTGTAACTTGGCTACGATTTATATGGGATCTAGCGATAAACATTGTAGAAACGATTATATTTCATTCTATCATTTTGAACGCTCAGATAAATTGTAAACTTGTCTACGAATTTTCTATTCGTTTGTTTTGACCACGTGACTTAACGTTGAGATGATGTCATTCCCATACATTTGATTAGCTTTCTATTAGCGTTAACGATTGTAGATTGTCAACTTGGCTAAGCCTGCAGGTCACATTCATATACAATTACTTGCTTCTAAAAATTGGGTTGCGCCAATAAAACCAGCCACTATTCCGCGACTGGAACTGTGCGGAGCTTTACTGGGTGCAAGACTGTTCGTCAAAGTCAAAACAGCATTAACATTAAATATTCAAAAATGTCGTTTCTGGTGCGACTCGACCGTTGTTTTGGGTTGGTTATCATCTCAACCCAATCAACTTAAACATTTTGTTAGTAATCGTGTAAACGAAATACAAGAGAAAACATATGGTCATATTTGGAGTTACGTACCTACCTTCTAAATTAAATCCCGCAGATTTAGTATCGCGGGGCGTATCTGCTGATCAGATAAGTAATAATTCTTCGTTATGGTGGCACGGACCGCAATTTTTAAAATTAAACGAGGATATGTGGCCTACAATGCCAAACACAAATAAAAATCAAAAACAAAGATACGAAGAAAAAATATGTCTAGCTACAAATGAAATCAAATCTACCCACAATGATCAAAATAATAATATAAATAGCAAATACGTTACAAAAAGATACTAATTTTAATAAATTACAAAGAATCATTGCTTATGTACAACGATTTATAAATAATTCTAAAAATAAAACAAATAAACTTACCGACACATTTACTCCTCGAGAATTACAAAAGTCGTTATATATTATTATTCGTCAAGCTCAGTCTGAGATGTTTCCCACTGAGTCTGTTATCTTAAAAGCTGGCAAGGCTTTACCAAACAATAATCGATTGCTAAGTTTGTCACCATTCATAGATGAAAATTAAATTATTCGCGTTGGTGGCAGGTTGGACAATTCGCCGTATTGCTACGATATTAAGCATCCCATACTCATTTGTAGTAAACATCAGATAACAAAACTATTATTTCGAATGTACCATTTAAAGTTATTACATTCAGGACCGCAGTTATTATTGTCTAATATACGTCAAACATATTGGCCACTAAAAGGGCGAAACTTATCAAAATCAACTGTAAACAACTGCATTAAATGTTTTAGATATAAGGCTCAGACTATTCAACCCATAATGGGTCAACTTCCTTCTAATAGAACTAGTTTAGAATTTCCCTTTTTACACTGTTGTGTGGACTATGCTGGGCCGGTGCTTATAGCAGATCGTAAAGGTCGAGGCTGCAGGCTCTTGAAGTCCTACCTGTGCATTTTTGTGTGTATGTCAGTTAAAGCTAACCACTTGGAGCTTGTTACAGAACTCACGAAGGAAGCTTTCTTGGCCGCACTTAACAGGTTTATTGCTCGCCGGGGGAAGCCACAAAGCATCTCGTCAGACAACGGGACGAACTTTGTTGGTGCATCCAATGATCTACATAAATTCCTCGACAGTTCTAATATTCAATATGATATGGCACAGGAAGGTATTGACTTTAAATTTACTCCTCCTATAGTCCTCATTTTAATGGAATGGCAGAGGCAGCTGTCCGTTCGACTAAACATCACCTTAGACGTCTATTACAAGTAGTTCATTTTACGTATGAGGAGATGGCCACATGCTTGGCTCAAATTGAGGCTATTTTAAACTCTCGCCCACTTACTGTCCTGTCTACTGATCCCTTCGATTTCTCCGCGTTCACCCCTTCCCATTTCTTAATAGGACGACCACTCACGTCAACTCCACAACCACAAGTTTTGGAAAGAGATGTTAGCTGCACAGAGCGCTACAAGCGAATAGAATACATCCGACAACATTTTTGGGCCCGATTCCGTGACGAATACATCTCAACTCTTCAGCAGAAAACCAAATGGTTAACGTCCTCGAACAACGAGCTCAAGCCTAACGATGTAGTCCTCGTTAAAGACAAAACTCTTCCACCATTACTATGGCCATTAGGAAGAATCATTAACGTTCATCCGGGTGTCGACGGGATCAATCGAGTTGCTGAGGTGAAGACGAGGAGGGGCAACATTCGGAGAGCTTACAATAATATTTGCCCTCTTCCAGCTCAAGATGTTTAACCTCCGCAAAATTCATCTCAACGTGGGCGGGAATATGTCGGGCACCGAACCTCGACATTTTCGGGTGCGGCAGGCGCAGCGCGTGTGAGCCGCTGAGCCAGGCGGCGCACAGTGGGTCGAAACGATGATTTTAGTGACTTAGGGACCAACTTCGTTTTTTTAATTTTTTCTTTATGCGGATGGATAGAGCTCATTAATCTAAAAATAATATTGCCTTGACGTTTTTTCCTAAACTTTATACTTTGGGTAGAAAAATGTGTTTTGTTATTTTTTTGTATGGAGCGGATCAAATTAAATTAAATTCCTGCTAAGTAGCGTGTGATCCCGCTTTGACACTTTATTTTTCTTATACCTTGTCTAGTCTACTATCATTTAATACTATGAACATGTGCATAAGTTTGCAACTCTGCCAAATAAATGGATCATAAAAATTGAAAAAAATACATAGAATAAAAAGCTTCAAATTTTATTTTCGTAAGTTCTTTTAAGTTAAATTTGATATGGATTAGTAAGTAAAAGCACATAGTAATACACATATTTACTTAACAGCTAACAACAATACATTTAAAAGGTCTCTAATGGCATTAGTTTAGTACATTATTTAAAAATATGGATCTATGAATTTCAGTTTGTTTGTTTAATGACTTTAATTAGTGTATAAAATGTTCTTTTAAGTTAAATTTATTATAGGTCTTAGACTTGTGATCTTTGGATCAGAAGACAAAAGAAGTTTGTGTAAAATATCCTCATTTGTCGCCGTTCTACTTACCTTTCTAGAATGATTCTCTCTATATTTCCGGATAATTTTATTGCGAGCTTCCGCTGCCTCTTCCGACAGTTTACCTATAGGTATGGCACCAAAGTACTTAATTATATCCCTCCCATGTACCAACAATTTATGTATACTGGAAGGCACATAATACCAGGGATATAAGCAAACATACAATTCTGCAGTATCTCTACAAAATTCGGAAAACTTAGAAAGGTCCACGCGCTCTCCAGATGCAGCAGTCTGAAGAATCATGTGAAACCTTTCCCTGTTATGCGGGCTGTTGTTTCTGCATCCCTGAAAAATGTTCTGGCAGTATTGCCATCATTGGTTGTGCCTACTCCTTGCTTGACTATGTCGATAAGTAAACTGCATTCCTTCTTAAACGCTTGCTGTATAGCGCTCTTTCTCAGTGACATTTTTTCTTTGTCATCGCCCGCCCTGAAACTCCATTTTTTGAAGTCCAAACGATAAGCTAGAAACAAAAAAAATGTCACTTAAAAAATAATCTCACAGGAAACTACTTAACATGAAAAAAATTATGAAGTAATAAAATTATAATTACCGAAATGAAGTATGCACTCCATGCATCTTATCCAGGCATGTAAAGATGACATTCCATACTGGAATATTTCTTCGTTATTTTCTTTTTGAGCAAGTGACTCTAAATTGTTCATCTCTGACGGTTTTGCTTGCAAATATCACAGACAGCTGAAGATGTGTCTGACAGATATGACGTTATTTTGCCTTCTATCATCATCATGTGCAATTGATGGCTGAAGTCTTTCCATTTCTTGTGTTATGCTAGCTTTTATAGTTGCCACTGTTGATTGCGTTTCTTTACTAAATTTGAACATTATCGGACGGCAATAGAAAGTTGATGAGGGTCGGTCGTTTTCCCAAACAATTGTTCCATCACATCGTTGAAGCCTTATAGGAACTAGACTGGCCATGAAAATAGTTGAATCATCAAACTCTGTTTCAGTCTTTTGTTTATAATTACTTTGACTTGAGGCTCCATCAAAGCCCCATTTGCTTATAAGCAGTAACTCTGTTGCCGAGTCCATATCCAAAGCAATCACATCCAAAAGCCCAGATACCGTCAAGTTGAGTAATGCTTGCAGTTTAATAGCAGCTCCATCTTCAGTTATAATTATGTCTTCTTTCCCTGGATAACATTTTGACTTCATTTTCACTTGCTGTTTCTCTTAGACTTATATACTGCCACTTGTTAATTTAAGTGAAACTAATAAAGACAGTGCCTCATCGGGTGAACTACTCTTCGTTTTACTTGCACTTAAACACTCCTTAAGTTTTTCTAGATCTTCGGGGTGATTTAGCAAATAGTTCATTATTTTTCCCACATCCTCATTTCCAGTGTTTCTTAAACTAGCAATTGTAGTAGCTTTCAGTTCATCCGGGGATAACGAAAGCGATTGGTTAATGTGTTCAACGCGTCTTCGTTTTTGCCTGGAGCCCAATTCTTCGAAAGGTTTTCGAGGTGTAAATTTAGATGTTGAAGCTTCTGTAGTAGATGGTGGTGGTGGTAGATTTTCAACATCTTCAGTATTACAAATCTCGAGCCTTTCCTGTTCAGTATTCACAGCTTCAGTAGTATTGTTGTTAGTTGTTAAGTAATTATTTGTATTACTACGTGCTTTTACTTACTAATCCATATCAAATTTAACTTAAAAGAACTTACGAAAATAAAATTTGAAGCTTTTTATTCTATGTATTTTTTCAATTTTTACGATCCATTTATTTGGCAGAGTTGCAAACTTATGCACATGTTCATGGTATCAAATGATAGTGGACTAGACAAGGTATAAGAAAAATAAAGTGTCAAAGCGGGATCACACGCTTCTTAGCAGGAATTTAATTTAATTTGATCTGCTCCATACAAAAAAATAACAAAACACATTTTTCTACCCAAAGTATAAAGTTTAGGAAAAAACGTCAAGGCAATATTATTTTTAGATTAATGAGCTCTATCCATCCGCATAAAGAAAAAATTAAAAAAACAAAGTTGGTCCCTAAGTCACTAAAATCATTGTTTCGACCCACTGTGCGGCGCAGCCGGGCGACCGCGGTTTGGTGCGCAAGTTGATTGCTTGTTGAAACATATTTTAGATCAATGACTTTGCCATAATACTTTTCTTTTATGAAATTATATTTAGTGTCTATATGTTTGCACCTCTTGTGAAAGTTTATGTTTGTAATAACACTTATTGCACTTTGATTGTCTATATTTATTACTATGGTTTGTTGCTTTAATTCACCCAGGTCACATAACAATTGTTTAATCCAAATAGCTTCTTTCTGTCAAGTCAAAATTCGGTCCGTAAATAAAATCGAATTATAATCGAAATAAAGTGAAACTCATGTAAAGAGTGGTGTTATACCGTTGGACTAAAACCAATTCAACCGCGGTATTGTTATCTGGACTCAAGTGATACGCAACTCTGAACAAAGGAATTGACGAAATACAGAACAAAGTGAAGTTTATTAAAAGCAAAAGCAGTGTCTACAGGTACACTACAACATTTATTGAAGTTAAAACAACGATAATAAGGCAGTGTATCAATCAAATTACTAAGACAAGTAAAAAACAAATAGTGTACAAAGTAAACAGTTCGCGACAAAACAAGTCGGTCAGTGCGCAACATTTTTGCAGCATGAATCATCTAACGACTTTTTAAAGTTTGAAATACTTTTCGCCTAACCAAAACCACTATTTCAGACTGATTGTCAATGTACAAATAGCGTAGTCGAAAGCGCAAGCGACTGAGGATCAGTAAGTCCGCAAAGTTGTCCATATTGTACTAATAATATTGTTGATATTGTCACTTTTGACGCGTTAATTTTGAGAAATGGCATCAGTGTCAGATGTGGTTGTATGCGGTGGCTGTTCAAACCCCATAGAGAATGGATAGTGGCTTCGTTGTTGTCTATGTGCGCAAGGGTATGATCTCCTATGCGCTAATTCTCCCGAAGCTACATACAGAACTATGACTACAGAACTAAAGGAGATGTGGATCTGCCTTGAGTGCAAATGCAAGCAACCTAGAGGGGATAACTCGAATACTCCGGCTCGATCTACAAGATTGGAGGCGGGCTCAAATCAGTTCGGTCAATTTACTAATGCTACAGGAAATAACAACATCTATAGCGTTCACTAAAAAAGCCAATTTCCTTGTATTGTATTGTATTGTATAACGGGCTGGTGTCCGCAACTCCACGTCAAAGCGCGTATTTTGCGTGCGGGTGGGAAATTTATTCGATCCACCCTAACTCCCCGAGAAAGGCCAGCAGCGCCTTGATGTTGCCGACAATCTCGCGGAGAGTACCTGGGGTACCGAAGTACTTTGCCCTGTATGTTGCAACCACTGGGCAGTGTAGAAGCACGTGGGCTGCCGTTTCGTCTTCTTCCATGCAGGCTCGGCACAGGGGGCTGTCTGTGACTCCTATGACAAAGAGGTGTTTATTGAAAGAGCCATGTCCAGTGACGGTGGCTGTAAGTGTGCGCAGCTGTAATTTAGTCAGCCGAAGCGCTCGTTTGGTGAGGCGGCCATCGATAGTAGGAAGTGCTTCCTTGGCCTGCCTGCACTCGCCATGGTCCAGCCACAGCTTGTGGTGTTGTTCGCTGGTTCGTTTCCTTACCAGTGTGCGTAGGTACCCGAAAGGGAGTGGCACGATGGGTTCGGGACCCACTGCTGCCATGCTCGATCCCCTTCTAGCGAGTTCGTCCGCTGCATCATTGCCTCGGGAATCGCTGTGTCCTTTTATCCATTAGATGGTTATATTATTGAGATTACCAACCTGGTTCAGGCGTTGATGACACTCGTATATTAACCCGGAGTTTATTGCGTGGTTGTTTAGTGCTAGCAATACAGCCATGCTGTCTGAGAGTATGCGAATTGAGTGGCCCACAACCTCCCTGGCTAAGATGGCTGATGCCGCCAGAGAAATGCCCATGCATTCTGCCTGAAATACTGTGTTGTGGGCTCCCAGTGGTGTGGCTATGTGGATGTTGAAATCCTCCGAGAAGACTCCAGCCCCAGTGCCAGTACCTGTTTTTGATCCATCTGTAAAGATCTGTACTTCTGCGGGGCTTAATCCCTCGCAGCGGTGATCCTCGTGGAGTTGGATTTTGTATTTTTTATCGAATACGAACTGCTTGCGTATCCGATCGTTTGTGGCTTTCGCTAGGGGGAATTCGTTATAGAATCCCTCCAGTATCGCGGTGTGCTGTGTGTCCTTCTTACCCCATAGTTGAAGTGTTTTAAGGCGTACCGCCGACATCGTCGCCTCCTGTTGTATGAACAGATGAAGCGGTGGGAGCCCCAACATGGCTTCCAGGGCTGCGGTCGGAGTAGTCCGCATGCAGCCTGTAGTCGCCATGCAGGCGAGTCTCTGCATACGTTGCAGTTTGATGCAGGCTGTAGCTAGTTTGGTGCGGGGCCACCAGACCACTGACCCGTAAGTGATCATGGGTCGGATCACCGCGCAGTATAACCATAGTATAATTTTAGGGGATAGGCCCCACTTCTTACCTATCATTTTCCTGCATTGTCAGAAGGTTATGCAGGCCCTGTCTAGTTTGTTGTTTAGGTGTCTGCTCCAGTTTAACTTACTGTCAAGGATGACTCCCAGATATTTGACTTCTTCAGCTAACTGGAGTTCTGTATCGAATAGTTTGGGTAGGCGGTAAGGGCCTAGTGCCCTTTTTTGGGTAAACATGACTAGTTCAGTTTTCGTGGGGTTCACTGAAAGGTCGTATCTCCTACACCATCGTTCAACGATGCGTAGCGCCTGTTGAGTGAGGTTACAAATTGTTATTTATTTATTTTATTTATTTATTTATAACAGCTTAGCCTATCATTACAGGGTTTACCCTAATGCGACAGGTAAGAGATTAAACTTATATACTAAACTATATACTTACAATAAAAAAAAAAAATTGTTAAGCTATGACGAAGCGCGCGAGCAGTGCCCTCTAACTATGTAATTTGTAAGTTTGGTTGTTGTGTCGCGCCGCTAGCACGGATTGCATTGTTGAATCAAAACATATAAAATAAATTAGATTACTGCTGTAAAAGTGTCTAATTTACCCATACCCTTCAGGTTATGGGCCCAGGAACAGTCAGTGAGTGAAAAACAGGACATATTAGTGAACAATTGCAGTGATTTGAACCAAAACAGTTCATCGTAATTAAAAGTTATAAACGCGTGTAGTTAAGTGAAGGTCAATTAGTGTAACGCGGACTTTCAAGTTACGTTCGCCGTCGCCGTTTGTTTACTAAATTTTTGTCACGAAGATTTTTATTCATTGCTATTGTTTTGATTTTGGAGTTGAAGAAACTTCATTATGGCTACATCTATAAAGATTGATCGACTTACTGGTGATAATTATGATACATGGAAAATTCACATGCGGGCTATATTAATTAAAATGACTTATGGGAGTTTGTTTCGGGATTATTGCCCAAACCGCAGTTAAATGATCCAAAATATGCTGAATGGTTGAAAATGGACAGAAAAGCCGAAGCCGACATACTGTTAGCGGTAAGTCCAAGTGAATTGGCCGCATTGGATGGTTTGGAAAGTTCCAAGGCCATTTGGGAAAAACTGAAATCTATGTATCAGTCCAGCGGTCCTGCTAGAAAGGCCTCCTTGTTGAAGAAACTGGTACTGACTCGTATGCAAGAAGATGATGATTTGAAGAAACACATCTCGGATTTTTTTGATGCAGTTAAGAAATTGAGAGAAATCGGTTTAATAGTTATAGACGAACTATTAGCCATTTTATTGTTGTATAGTTTACCGGATTCATTCGCCATGTTTAGAACGGCAATGGAATCACGCGATGATTTACCTTCAACGGAAACGTTAAAAGTGAAGATTATCGAGGATCATGAAGCTCGTAAGTCAAAGACAGCTGATCAGGGAGCTATGTTCGTCAAACGTATCAATAAAAATAAAAATGCCAATCTGAAGAAGAATCATGACAAGGACAACCACGGCAATAAAAATAATTTTGAATGTCATCGTTGTGGTCGTCGTGGGCATTTTGCGAGAGACTGCAGAACTAAGTATATCAACAAGAATAAACAAAGTGCACAGAGTTTGGAAAATAGAGACGACAAAGAGCAAAAGACAACAATGTTGTTCAGTACTATCGAAGAGGTTATGCAAGGTGAGAAAGTAAATCCTATTTGGTGCATTGACAGTGGATGCACAGGTCATATGTGCAACGAGAAGCAAATGATCGAGGATTTTACGCAGCTAGATTCAGAGCTAAATTTAGCTAATAGCGGCGCGACACAAACACAAACACAAACACGAACACAAATTACTGGGACTGGTAAGGTCAAGATTTCTGTAGACACGGGCAGTGAAGAACGCCAGATTAATATAGAAAAAGTGTTCTACGTATCCGACTTACGAACAAACCTATTATCAATGGCTAAGATGACAGATCGCGGGTTCGAGGTTCACTTTAGGAAGAATGATGCGATTGTGATTGATGACAATGATAAAATTCATATGCGTGCAGAAAGAGTTGGAAATCTGTACCATGTTCGAATGAGTAAGAATTCTGTTAATAATATTGAAGCAGTTAAGAATTCAATAGACATGTGGCACCAACGACTCGGACATCTCAACGAACGCGACTTGAAAACTATGGCGAACAATAGTTTAGTACACGGGCTAACATTTAAGGATGGCGAAAAGTTGTCCCAATGTGAGATTTGTATTAGTGAAAAACAGACATGCACGCCTTTTCCAAAGAAAGGAGAAGATAGTACCACCGAATTACTAGAAATAGTGCATAGTGATGTTTGTGGCCCCATGAATCATCGGTCGTTTCTCAGATAAAGAACAAAACCTGGGAAATTGTACCACGACCAAATCAACGCAAGGTTATTGGAAGCAGATTCGTGTTTAGTACCAAAAGTACTGGCAAGAAAGTACGCCTTGTCGCAAAAGGATGTTCACAACGGCCAGGGGAGGATTTCCATGAGACGTCTTCACCTGTTGTGAGATCGTCATCCATAAGACTCATAGCTGCTTTGTCGGCTGAGTTGGGATTGGACATACATCAAATGGACGTAGTAACGGCTTACCTGAATGGTTCACTAGATGAAGAAGTGTATATGGAAATTCCAGATCAGTTAAGCGACGTTCTGAAGAAAGTAGTTGCGAAAGAAAGGGTCGGTTCGCAGAAGAATATAATAACAGACAAGGATATTCTACAGACAGCTAAACGCTGGCATAAAACTCTTGATAAAGTGTTGGAACGCTTTGGTATGAGTGAGTGTAAACCTGCTATCACGCCTATAGATGTGAATGTAAAATTAGTGAAGCCTGAGTGTATTATTAATGATGTAATAGAACAATACCCGTGTCAGTGTTTGATTGGCGCCTTAATGCACTTGGCAGTGTCAACCAGACCAGATATCGCGTATGCCGTTAACTTTTTAAGTCAATTCAATACAAATTACGACATTGAACATTGGAAGGCTGCTAAACGTGTGTTAAGATATTTGCGAGGTACATCTGATTACGGGCTAGTGTATGAAAGAACCGGCTTGCCCCTTTTTGGTGTGGTTGATGCAGACTGGGCAGGGAATGCGGTAGATCGAAGGTCCTATTCTGGCTTCGCATTTATTTTTGCAGGTGCACCAGTCAGCTGGGAAGCGCGAAAGCAACGGACCATTGCTTTATCCAGCACCGAAGCCGAATACATGGCTATATCCGAATGTACTAAAGAGGCCATGTATTTACGTGATGTTTTGAATAGCATTGAGGTTAAGTGTGAGTGTGTGATACTATTCAACGATAACCAGGGTGCGATTAAACTTGCCCAAAGTAAGAACTACCATTCACGAACGAAACACATTGATGTACGGCACCACTTTATTCGCGATAAGTGCGAACAAGGTGTAATTGATCTTAGATATTTGTGTACTGATCGAATGCCTGCTGATGTTTTGACTAAAGGTTTGAGTGGAACAAAACATCATGAATGTCTGCATAATTTAGGTATGATGGTTGAATGTATGTAAATTTCGAAGATCTGCTCACGACTTCGAGGGGAGGTGTTAAGCTATGACGAAGCGCGCGAGCAGTGCCCTCTAACTATGTAATTTGTAAGTTTGGTTGTTGTGTCGCGCCGCTAGCACGGATTGCATTGTTGAATCAAAACATATAAAATAAATTAGATTACTGCTGTAAAAGTGTCTAATTTACCCATACCCTTCAAAAATAAACAATATAAAAATTAAAAACTAACAACATTATTAACATTACGCACCCTTAGTAATATAAAGGCTTAAAACAAAAAAGTAGTTTTTTGGGAATACGTGTTTAAAGATTCTGAATTATAACATTCCAGTTTATTTTTCTAATAAAATGCTTAATATTTTAGTTGTAAATGTGATTTTCTTCAGATTTATACTTCGATACCTAGACTATAAGTAGCCATCAATAAAAATAAATAATAATATGAAATTCGATAAATTATAAGTATTTGAAAAAACACTTTCAAGTTAGGCCCATATACTACAAAAAAATATATCAGTAATGTGGACCTATTTAAGTTTGATCCAGTATATTATTAAAAGGCCTGTCACTATTTAGTTTTTAATCATAGTTGGTACTTTATATCATAAAACTAAACTGCAAGTATGAACTAATTGTTTACATTTTAAAAATAAAACATCAGATAAATCAAAAATAATACTTTAATAATCAGTCAAAATTAAAAAGGTAAGTAACATACCTATAATATCTCCAAAATTTTAATTTTAATCAACAATTAAACATTAGATAGATGAACATTACAATAAAGTTATTAACTCAAAAAATATTTATTCTCAATAATAAAAAATAAGTATCAAAAACTTTCTTTTAATCAACAAAAAACTTGAGATATTTTTTAGAAAAATATCCATAATAAAAATACTCGTACTACAAAATAAGCAACATAATAGGTAGTACTTTTACGTCGTAATCAGTCTAATCTTTAGATGAAAACCAAAATATCTCTAAATTAAAACAAGTTTAATAATTACCATAAAATTAAGACAACATGACATTGTAATAAGAAGCATAGTATGGATCTATCAATTGTTTATCAATAAGGTCCTTGAGATCATTCTTTTTAGCAGTACTAAGTTTAAGTGGCTCTAAGTATGCCTTTTGCATGGTTATTTCCTCAATATCTAGCAACCTTTTCCTCTTATTACGAACATTAACTTTCTTAAAATCATCCCTGTATGAACACTTGTAATAAAATGAAAAGGGGTCATCTTTGGTAAATTTCAGTGCTTTAATGCTATTCCATATTACATTATTTTTCTGTTCATCAGTATTAAAATTATAGCCCCTTTTTCTTGCAATTTCTGAAGGTCATAAAAAAAACTATGTGTTAAACTGTGAACTTTAAATGGAGTACCAGTTTTCCTTGCTCTTTTGATTGCTGACATGTACTGAACTGGCGAGTAAATTGGTCCAGTTTTCAAATCTCTTGTTATCTGCTTTTAAATCAAACTGTGTACATTATCAGCTTCATTTTGTGTGTGACCTTTTATTAAATATTTGTGAGTTATTGATGACAAATTATTTATATTGGCAACAGCATATAAGTATAAACAAGTGAGATATTTATTTTTGTTTTGGCCACAACAGTTATCAGATATGAATGTTATATTTACTTCCCTCTCCCCAGCTTCTGCACACACCATCTGTAAATAATTGAAAACACAGCTACCTATCTCCGTAGCGCCTCTTTTAGCTTGAGTCTCATCCCAAAAATAACAATGAACAGTTTCATAGCTTTTAGAGATATCAATTGTTGACTCATTATCCTCGTGAATTTTACTTAATTCAGTAATAGTGAAATTATAGCTATTAAGTTTTGATTTATAATAGAATGCCGAAGTTTCACCATTCGGACTTTGCATAATGGCTTGCACATCGTAGCATACACAAATATTGCACTCATTAATGTTCTTTCTATCGTTCTTTTTTTCTTCTCTGCTTAATTCCTTTTCTTCTAAATGGGTATTATATTTGTCTCTCAGTTGCTGCTTTTGTGGTTCAGTAGAATTGTGGAACTATAGACAAAGATCGCATTGATCTTTTTTGGGCTGATAAAAGCTTAAATTAAATTTTGTGTTAAATATTTCATAAAACGTGTGATAGAGTCCAGCAGGGCGAGACCTATCCTTTTGCAAAACTTCGAAATCTCTAAAGAGCTCTGCAATGCTTTTGCCACTGCTGATGTACTCTCTAGACGTAGATTTTCTTAGGTAGTGTGATTCAATGCGAGGTATGGAGTTGATAAAGTTGATGATGTCATTAATAAGCTCATCACTTGCAGTTTTATGATTTTTGTGTTTGCCGCGTTTATCATCCTTTATGAAACCTCCAGTATTTCTGCTCTCAATCTGCACGGTTCGAATCATCTTATGTGAAATATCAAGAGTATTAATAAAAAACGTTTTACATACCCTTATTTTTTCATCGTCCACTGAAAAAAAGAATGCATGGTTTGGATTACGTGGGTTCTCAGCATTGGTATACTTGTACTTAGGTGTAATCTTTGAACTATTAGACAAAATATACATTCTTTGTAACTGTCTATCTCCTAATGCCCAGAATGTATTAAAGATATCCAACCTCCTAGCATCATTTATTCGATCAGTGCATTTTAGTCTACAGTTTTGGCCACAAGGTGGTTTAATACTACGTGCAGGGACCAATTTCTTCGAATGTACAGCTACATAAGTTTGACCCAAGTTTCGTTTAATTTTTTGCGCGTTTTGCATCCATTTATTCTTATCTGCTTTACGTTTCATTGGTTTGTTAGAACTTATAACTGCTGGGCTCGGTGAACGTTGACGAAGATTTTGATCTTGATTATAAGTGGGATCGTCATCACTGAGGTCTACGTCACTTTCTCCAGGGTGAAGTGGCGAAATAGAGTAATTACGAACCGCTGTTCGGTGTCCAACTGATGGCGGCTCGTTGCAAATCGGTGTCGTTAAGGATGGTGAAACATTGGCTCTCGAAGTACTAGGCTGTGGTTCGGCGTTTTCATCTAAAGATGGTCGCTGATCGTCAGAAGAGCGTCTACTAGAATTACTGCTAGATCTAGAACTTCCAGAGCTACTAGAGCTGGACGAACTTGAGCTGGACGAACTTGAGCTAGAAGAACGACGGCACGTGATGGGCTTCTGAGGAGAGCTCCTATTACTATTTCCTATTACTTCGTCACTTTCTACAGGAGGAACCGACGGGTACTGTGATGGTATTTTCTCTTCAGAACTATCAAAACCAATTGGTTGCTGCTGAGTAACAGCAGTTGTATTTTTTTCTGGACTAGTAGGTTCCAACGGTATGTTTTCTTTTTCTTCGTTACAAATAACCTAAAAAAAAAAAACTGTAAATCACTAGGTATAATAATTTACTTAAATTACAAAATAAAATAATAATAATTACGTTTCCTTTTTCTAAAGATCGATCATTCTCACTGCCGCATTCCAATCTATGGTGACTTGGTGATTTTAGTAGTTTCATAATTCTTCGTGCCCGGGAATCCATTTTTCTAAAAAAGATTTAAGTAATTTAACGTACTTAATATTAAGAATATTATTTAAATAGCGTATCTACTTAAGAAAACACTTGGAAATGCACTACCTACCTATATATTGTATCGGTATAACATTAAAACTAATAACATTTATGCAACGACAAAGAATTACCACCTATCTAGTAAAAATATTTGGATTTCTGTAATTTACCTAAACTTTAAATTGTTTAACTGGCACTTTATAAAGGCCGAAGTAATCAAAATTTTCAATGTTTTCAATAAATAAAGGCCTATCGCAAAATACGTCATCGCACATAAAACAATTTACGTACTATATTGAACCATTCAGATATAATCCCCTTCAATAACTTTACATTTCGACAATATAGCGATCTATTATGAATTAAACCCAAAAATATTAGTATATTTTTATAATATAACGGCACAACTACAAATTGTTCTATATAATACAAAATGGTTAGAACAAAACTCACCTGTTTTATTGTCATAGAAGGGCACAAACACGAATTGCACAACGTTTGAACGGTCTGCCTTCGACAAGTATGGACACGTTACTGGTTGCGACCTTATAGCAGTAAGAACGGGAGACGAGCGGGGGGAGTGTGAGAGAGACACAGTTATAATTACAGAGTCGTTAACGTTTTTTTTCTCTCTCTGTCAGCGGTAGCCGGTAGATAATTTCGTTTTGTGCCCTTAGCATTCAAAATCAAACTTTTCAAAAATTTTGACTTGAGCCCTTATATTATTAAGGGTGCATTATAACATAATACAAACAGCATAACATAATTACTTACGTAAACATAGTACAAACCTAAACAAACACAATTCACCTACATTAAAGAATAAAATAAAAATTAAGTATTATTTTGCTTGTTGTTTTTGCTTGTGTGTTCCCGTCACTTTCCCCGTGATGAGGATGGCGAGGTCGTCTGCGTACCCAATTGTGTAGAAGTGGTTTGCGTTGAGCTCCGTGATGAGATCGTTTATCACCAGATTCCAGAGGAGGGGGGATAATACTCCTCCTTGGGGGCAGCCTCTGGCTATCATGGCCATCTGCTGTTCTTCCGCAAGGCGAACCACTCGTTTGCTTAACATGTTAGTAATCCAGTCTATCAATACCTGTTCTACTCCGTGCCGGGAGAGGGCGGTGCTGATGCTGGAGAAGTTTGTCTTATCGAAGGCCCCTTCGATGTCTATGAAAGTGCCCAGGCAGGTACCCTTCTGATGTATCGCTTCTTCTATCCGGCCGACCACTAGATGAAGAGCTGATTCAGTGGACTTACCCGAGCTGTATGCATGTTGGTTTATATGTAGTGGGATCGTTTTCAAGGCCCCATCCCTCAGCTCTCTCTCGCAAATTCTCTCCATGGTTTTAAGGAGAAAGGAGGTCAGGCTGATCGGCCGGTGGGATTTGGCGTTTGTATAGTCACTCTTACCTGGCTTAGGGATGAATATAACTTTCACTTCCCTCCATCCTTTGGGAACGTATCGGAATGCCAGGCACGCTCTCATTATGGGCACTAGTCTGCTGGCGACAGAGGCCCCACCCCACTGCAGTAAGGCGGGGAATACTCCGTCCGGACCGGCCGCCTTAAAAGGATGGAAGCACCGGATCGCCCACTGCAGTTTCTCCAGCGTTATCACTTTGTGTGCGTAGCGCCAGTCGTTTTCTGATGGTGTTTGAGTTACCTCTGTCCAGTCAATAGTCTGTGCGAAAGCGCAACCTGGGAAGTGAGTTTCGATAAGGACGCGCATCGCCTCTTCTGGTGAGGTGGTAAGTGTGTTGTCCGGTTTACGGAGAACATCGGGTCCATTTGATTTCTGCTGTGCCAGAATTTTCCTTACCCTGTTTGCTTGTTGGCAGGATTCTATGCTGCCACAGTATTTTCGCCATCCGGTAGAGCTCCTGAATCTGATGCATTTTTTGTAGCTGGATTTGGCCGCATAGTACGCGTCCCAATCCTTGTCAGTGCAGGTGTTCATGGCTCTGTTTAGAGCTGCCCTTACCTTCCCGCGCTTTCGTTCCAAATCCGCTCCCCACCAAAGTTGCTTCCCTGGTGTTATGGGCGGAGTGGTTTCCGGGCAGGATGATCGGTAGCTGTCTAGCATTGTTTTTGTAAGATGACTTACTCGCCCGTCGATCTGCGATGGGTCCTCGAAGGTCATCCAGTAGTTTGTTGGCGCAAGCTTGGTCTCGAGGATGCGCGTATAGGCAGCACGGTCTGTGTTGCGTGGGTTGCGCCGTGGCAGTGTTGGTGTAGTACAGACCTGGATGTCGAAACGGATCCATCTGTGGTCGGAGCACGAGGCCTCTTTAGAGACCTGCCAGCCACTGGTGATGGCCGCTGCACCCTCCGTTGCCAGAGTGAGGTCTATGATTGTTTGGCTTCGTCTGTTTACGAAGGTTGGTTCGGAACCTGTGTTTAGTAGGGTTAAGTTTGTAGTGAACAAGTAATCAACTAAAGTCTTACCCCTTGCGTTTTGCGTGTCCATGCCCCACAGAGGATGATGGGCGTTTGCGTCAGCGCCTATGATGATTTCTACCCCTGTGCTCTCGCAATGTGTTACGAGGCGGGCAAGTTCATGCGGGGGCGGCTCCTCTGCGTCGGGCATATATGCCGACGCGAAGACTACTGCCACCTCCGTGTCCCCACGCTGTATGAGTAGCCTAGCTGCAGAGAGATCCCTGCAACAGAAATCTGTTAGTGGCTGTGTTTTAATGTTACGTGTCGTATAGATGCACGATCTTGGTTGATCGTGATCTGTGCAAACTAAGAGCTTACCACCAAGATTGGAGAGACCTACCGTGGATCAAGGCGATGGCCGTTTGCTGAACCTCCAGCTACTTCCGCAGCTGAGCCGTCGCGGTCTGACTGTGGTGGAGGTTGGCCTGCAGCACTTTACAGTTCGAGGAAGGGGACGCCATCGCTGGTCGATCCTTTCTCGTCGCCTGCCAGTCGCAGCCCAGCAAACAGGACGCCCGCGTCGAAGCCCTCCCCCTCCGGGTCCGAGGTCGACGACAACAACGACATGTCGCCGTCGAGCTCATCGCCCGAGGAAAGGACGGCACCCACGCTGGCGGCAGTAGGGGTGGCCGGCGCTGCAGCTGCAGGAGCATCCGCGGGTGTAGCCGCGGTGTTTGTAGGGGGCCGGATCCCATACGGCATATCTGCCGTTCGGACCCTGAAACCTCATGTACACCGTCCCTACACCAAAAGAGAGACGGCGTCCAGCCTTCATCAGGGTCGGAATTTGGTCCTCAGGGACCCCGACCACCACAAACCATGCATCGGCCTGTTTATTGATGTGCAGCAACACCCATCCCTTGATGTCCACCCAGGGATTCTGGTAGCACAGAGCGCGCCCAATATTGGTCGGCTCTGCGAAGATACCTTGCTCATCCGGGATGAGTATGCCGCATCTTACTCGTCTTTGCATCTCCGCCTGCCTCCTGACCACCAGCGAGGTGCTGGTGGAGGAAGGCAACTTGGAGACGAGAGTCCTTAGCCACGCTAAGGTGTGGTCGTCGCCGCACCACAGTTTGAGGACCCCGCTAGCGAACACCGGCCTTGCTTTGAAGGTCGGTGCGGGTGAGTTCTGTTTGGGGGAGCAGGCCTCGGTGACTATCTTCCTCTGGATAGCCGCGAGGACCAGCTCCGACACCTCCTTGCTGATCAGCCCCGTCCGGCCGCAGGTGACTGCGACGTCTAGGTCGGAGCTAACAGCTTGGGCGTAGCTACGGTTAGCGGCCCGTTTCGATTTATCAAGCCGCGGCCGCTTGCGCTCCCCTCGAGGTGAGGAGGTCTCGTTGAGAGCTCGCTTGGCCGCGGCCTGATCCACCCAAGCAGGTCGCTGTGCTGTATTCTTGGCCTGCCCCTCCTCGGCGCTGGTCGGCGGTCGGCTGGGTTCTGGTCGGCTAGTGCCGGCCTCGACCTGCGACCGCATACCTGCGGAGAAGTTGACGATGCCGCTGGTCGGTTTAACCGGACCCGCGGCATTAGCCAGTGTATTTTGTGGAGTCTTACCTTTCCACCGTAATTGACGCCGCTCCTTCTTGGACGATCTGTCCCTCCTTTTGGCATTACCTGCCGAAGGAGCTGTGGCAGCCCGTCCTGAGGATTCTGCACGGCGTTGTGTATCTTTATCCCGGCGCCTTTTCTTCTGCACCTGCCAGGTGAGCGCGAACGCGTCTCCGGTGGTGCTGGTCTCCTCCGGTTGGCCAGTTACGGCCAGCAGGGGAGGGTTGGCTTGAGGAGCCGTAGGCGGGGGCGGATGTATGAGGGGGCCCCGTCCACCGGAGTTAACCGTCGTGGGGGGCTGTTTGCCTACAAAGGAAGAAGGATCGGTACTGGTCCCAATCAGCGCCGGTGTCCTTCGTTTATTACGGGACTTGGATTTGGTCTGAGCCGCGGTTCTCGCCGCTGCCGGACCGACACCCGCACTGGTACTCGCCGCGTTGGCAGCAGAGCGCCCAGGGGCGAGAGAGGTACTGCAAGCACCCCTCTTAGGAGTGTCATTGGCTTTCGCCTCCACTCTGGTGTGTTCCTGTGTAGTGTGCGTTTGTGTGTGAGTGGGTGATGTGTGCGTGGTCGGTGTGTGTGTGGTTGGTGTGTGTGTGTGGTGTGTGTGTGTTGGTGGTTTTTTTGGTATCCATGTTAAAGTGTTTCTGCTTCATCTCTCCGGCTTCCCACCCTCCTTGGAGCCCGCACCTGGGAGCGTCTCGCTACAAATTAGCTCAACCGCTAGGGTTACCTTCGAGATATAGGGGCGTGAGGCTGGCTTACAGTGCGACATCGGGTGCTCGATCAGGTTTAACCTTCACTTACACCGTCAGCATGACCTTAACCCACCGCTTTGGCCATCCGAAGACGACCTCCGCGGACCTCCCGCCCCTCGCCGTGACCCTTTGACGGGACACTGTGGCCATTTCCCTACACCTGGCTATTGGGTAGGGCCACCGTTTCGCTTGAAATCCGGACCAAAGAGGGCGTGTTGCCTCACGGACGCATTACCGCCAGCGCCGCTCGGCTCAACCCTCCAGGACTCCTTCATCCCCGCTTACGGCGCTCAACTGCACAGGTCCTAGCGTAGGTGACTAATTTACCTACCCGTCGTCAGCTGAGTTTGGTGACGGACGAGCCCACGACCACTCAGTCACAGAGGGATGTAGTTAGGTTAAAAAGCGCCTGGTGGTTTCTGTTGCGTCTATTTCTTAAGGAATTAGACCAAGAACAGGGCGGCAACCTCGTGAAGGTAAACCCACCAGACTTGCCTTGAGAATCTACACGACTGTAGCGCTCCCCCCCAAGACCTCGCCACCTTACCACCTCTGAAGGAGGTCGTAAGGTAGACCTGCATCTATACTACCAAGCAAAGTGAAAGCAAAGCATGTCGTTGTGCAACCGCAAAAGCATAAATACAAGCCTGCCCCAACCAATTTCCTTGCGATGAGCAGAACATGAATGTAACAGTTCGTAAAACACAGTCTAGTCAAAACCGGAAAAGCACTGAACAACTGTATGACGAGTATTTGTATCCGGATGAGACGTATCTGGATAACATACGAGTTGTAATCCAAGAGGAATTTCAACATACTATAAATGACCGCCTGGCCAATATGATTAGCAATGCCGTGACAAAGCAAGTTACTCTGATTGTTAGCAGAATCCAGAGCAAACAACTATTGTGCAAGGAAACACTTTCAAGCCTCAAACAGCGCCTAACTTAGATAAAGTTACAATTACAGCGTCGGTATCCAGTCTCGGCAAAAGCACCAGCATGCCTCCAAAAATGCCAACCACGGGTAGGTCTACACTTCCGTCTGTGACACTGCTCGACCAACAAGAGGAAACCACTAGGAAAATGGCTAACATGGATTCATCTTCTGGCAGGGTGCAAAACCATCATGACAATTCTGACCACTGTCATGGTGAATGGGTAGAGGTTACAAAAAAACGGCATCACAAATCGCCTAAAGACATTGTAAGAGGTTCTGCTACTCCTGGACTAACACAACTGAAAGCAGCTGAGCGGGTCCAATATCTACATCTCTACTATGTGAAGATTGGTACTACAGAAGAACAGGTACTTGATAACCTTAAATCAATTTTCGATAGTGAAGGATATACAGTGGAAGGCCTAAGAGCACGAGGCAACTACGCTTCGTTTAAGCTGGGCGTGCCTTCGAGATTAGAGAACTGTGTTATGAATTCAGAAAACTGGCCAGAAAATGTCTGCATAAAACCATGGCGGCAAAATTTTCGTAACAAAAGTACCAAGCCATTTCAGGAATAGAAAACAAAGTATACAATGTCCTTGTAATGATCTACCAGAATGTACGAGGCCTCCGAACAAAGACTGCTGCCTTTAGCCACAATGTGGCCCTCTGTTCTGGTGATCTAATAGCACTAACGGAAACTTTTCTCAATAGTTCCGTGAGTGATGCTGAACTGTTTCCTCGGGGTTATATCGTACTGCGAAAGGATCGACCTGATGATGTTGGATGGGGTGGAGTTCTACTGGCTGTTAAGGATTATTACACGGTCAAGAGAATTACAGATGTGGATGGCTTGACTGATGATAAAGAAGTGTTGTTCGCATTGATAACATGGCGAAATGTGATGTTTTTGATTTGTGTAGTCTACTTACCTCCCAGCTATTGTAACAAACAATACCTGGATGTTTTAGAGTGTTTGGAGAATCTGATAAGTAAATATTCGCAATTTAGAATTGTGATGGTTAGTGACTTTAATCTAAAATCATGTACTAATAATGTTGTAACACAATTTAATTATTTTACTGACTATTGTAAACTACAGCAATTTAACAGAATTAGCAACAAATATGGCAGCATTTTGGATCTGGTGTTATCAACTTGTGACTTAGAGGACGTTAGTGTGGCATCTTATATTGACCCTCTGGTTCCTATGGACGCGTATCATCCCGCCTTAGAGATTACTCTTACTTTGCCCAGAAGTACAGTTGTCAAGGACCGACCATCTACAATACCCAACCGGCAAAACTCTGACTGGAATTTTCGCAGGGCTAATCTCTGTGGGTTATACACGGGTATTGCTGAGATAGAGTGGATTGACCTACTGCAACAGCAGGATGTTGATGTAGCAGTAGACATGTTGTATAAAAACCTATTCGGCGTCTTCAATGACAATGTCCCGAAGAAGAAGATTGCAGGTTTCAATTCTATGTATGTTTATCCTACATGGTATACTTCTGAAATTAAGTATTAGGGTGCGTCCACATCTGACGAATGTGCCGCAAATGTGCAGTTTGCCTATGATCAGTCTAGACCATATTAATGCATCGGAGTTGCGTCGAGCAGTCCACAGCCTTAAAACTTCGTCTGCTTATGGACCTGACGCTATACCAGCTTTCATTTTGAAGGATTGTCTGTCCGTATTAGAGGAGCCTCTCTTGTTTATATTTAATCTGTCACTGCGGCACAGCGTATACCCCACTGTCTGGAAGGTTTCTAGGGTCATGCCAGTCCCAAAAAGTGGATCATCAACTGAGATCACGAACTTCAGACCTATAGCTGTGCTGCCAGTCTTCGGTAAAGTTTTCGAATCTGTTATAAATAACTCTATCTCCAAGCAAGTCAGTAGTCTATTAGATAATTCTCAGCATGGGTTTCGTCCTGCACGTTCCACTTTAACTAACCATATATGTTTTGCTGACTACTTGAAGACTAAAATGACCGCTGGCATTCAGGTTGATGCAGCATATTTTGATTTTAGAAAGGCGTTCGACTTAGTCGACAACGATATTCTTCTGACGAAGTTTGCGTCTCTTGGATTCGGTCCTCAACTTCTCCGAGGCAGACTACCTCAGAGATCGGCGGCAGTTTTTAAAACTGAATGGTTATCAGTCACCGGAGTATTTTACACGTTCGGGTGTCAGCCAGGGCAGTACGCTTGGACCTCCCCAATTCCTGATCATGGTAAATGATCTGCCAGGAGTTCTATCTGCGGCAAAATGCCTTATGTTTGCAGATGATCTAAAGCTGTTTTTGACGGTCACTGGAGAGGAAAACTGCTTGGTATTTCAGAGGGACATTGATGCCGTTGTGGATTGGAGTGGGAGGAATAGGTTGCCGCTTAACATGTTAAAGTGTAAGGTCATCACATTTTCTAGGTCTCGCACGCCAATAACTTTTGACTACAAACTGGCGGATGACTCGCTTGAACGTGTCTCAACAATACGGGACCTGGGACTAACCTTAGACAGTGGTTTTAATTTCCACGAGCACATTAAAAAGGTGTGCAAAGATGCTAATAAGGCATTGGGTTTCGTCATCAGAACTTCCTCCCAATTTAAAAGTGTCAGGGTTATAAAGCTGCTGTACAATGCATATGTTCGCAGTAAATTGGAGTATAATGCAATTGTCTGGGATCCTCCGGAGAAATTATATACACTAATGGTTGAAAAAGTTCAGAGGAAATGCCGTTATATATATAAAAGAACCTACGGATACTACCCATTTTTGTATCCTTCTTTATTTGTGTCTGGAATGATCGGACTGGATACTTTGCAGCTTAGGCGCAAATTAATGCATATTATACACTACTGTTTGTTACTTAACAATAGTATAGATAATCCAACGGTAAGAGAGCATATCCATCTGTTTGTTCCGCAGCAATATATGCGTGGTATAGGGCGACGGCGGCACCAACTTCTTGCATGCCCAACGGAATGGCGCATCCATCAAGCCAATAACAGCCCAACCGTGAGAGCAATTGGCCTCATTAATCGTTACCTTGACAGCAGTCCAAATGCCGACATATTTGTGGATACAGCTCTTTAAGGAAAGATGTATTGTCATTTTTAAACAATTGATTTGTAATTTTATCTTCTTCTTTTATTTTAATCAAGACTGTACTGAAATATTATTGAATTCTATTGACATGTTTATGTAGGTATCACTGGTTTATTAATTTTGACCTCATGTTCATCTGCCGAACCTTTTTGGTCAGCTTCCAGTTTTAACCGGAAATTACATGACATTACATTACATGTAGGTATTATTTTTGACATATTAGGACTTATTTATATTATTTTATCTGTGATATGTATGCCACTACTTGACATTTCATTTCTATTTTGCTCTCTGAATTTATTAGTGTAATTATAGGATATTTTACATTGTAATATGATTATTGTTAGCTCTTAAGCGTTTTGGTAAAAAAACTGTTAGCTTAGAATGTATTTCTGAATAAATAAATAAATGTGTGCATTTGGTCGCAGCACAGGCTGCCATAAATTCAGCTTCTGTTGTAGATAGAGTGACAGTGTGTTGCCTTTGATTGGACCATGTCACGGCAGCTCCATTTTAATGAATATATATCCAGTCGTTGACCTTCTGGTTGTGATGTCATTGGCATAATCAGCATCACTGTAGCCAATTAGCTATGAAGATTTCGATCCTGATAGGTAACATAGACCAAAATTGACAGTATCTTTGAGATACTTCAGAATTTAGATGTCTACAGCGCACAAACTCCGAAATATAGGATTCGAAGTTGATGATGAGTGGCTTTTTTTTTAACGTGGTAAAATCATCAAATGAGTCCTCCCACCCAGGGAAGAGCGGGAGGGACTGTCAGACTTGTACTGACTAAAATCCACGGTGTCCTTCAATAGCCCTTTATGTTCCAGGGTCACGGTAATTCTATGAGTCCCGCGACCCCGGCAGGCTTTGGCCCTCTAGAGGGAGGGCCCCGTCATTATGCTGACACTCTTTGAGGCGCGCGAGGAACACAACGCGCCGTCGACCCGGGCATGGTCCATGGTCGGACAGCGAGTCGCCCATTACTCGCCGCCCGCATGCACGCGCCTACGGTGGCCGGAGATCGTCTGCCGACGTCCGGCGCCGTGGGCGTCTACCACTGCGGCTGGGGTGGAGGGAGGACGCTGTCCTCTCCCTCACGCGGCCCGCCTCCTCCTTCGCGAGCATGACTGTTTCGCAGAAGGAGGCGACCGCTTCCCACTCCGTCTCGCCCCGCAGCATGGCCTCGACCAATGCCGGGCGCGAGAGGTCTCCGCCTATCGCCGCCGTGAGGACACGGCGGAGCTCTGCCAAAGCGGGGCAGTCCTGCACCGTATGCTCCACCATGTCCTCCGGGTGGTCCTCGCAGTGATGACACCCAGGCGTTTCCTCCTTCCCCACATGACACAGGTACCTCCCGAAACTTCCGTGTCCGGTGAGGACCTGCGTCACGCGGTAGGTCAGGACGCCGTGACGCCTATCCAGCCACTCCTCAAAGAGGGGTCTTACCGCCGCGATTGCGGCGTGCCCGGACCTCGGTTGCGACAGTCGTTCCCTCCATACTGCCCTGAGATCTCGCCAGAGCTCTTCTCACGCCGCGCCTCGACTTGTCGAGGCAGCAGGGATTCGCCCCGGCGCTGCGCCTCCACGCGCCACTCATAGACGCGCTGGAGGGCAGTCGCCTCCAGATCCCAGGGCAGCAATCTGGCAAGGAGGTTGGCCGATTCGCCGGCGATCGTGCGGTATTCTCGGATCATCCGGAAAGCCTTCAGCTTCAGTGGTGGCGTCCGAATGCTCAGGGCCCACAATGGGGCCCCGTAGAGGGCCATGGACCGCACGACACCGGCGTACAGCATCCGGCAGGAGGCGTTTGGCCCGCTGAGATTGGGCAGGAGTCGCCTGAGGGCGGCGGCTGCCCGGTTCAGCTTTGGGGCCAAACGCAGGAAATGCTCCTTGAAATTCCACCGGCTGTCGAGGACGAGTCCCAGGTACTTCATCGTCCTCCCGACGCCGATGCGAACCCCTCCCACCGTTATGTGGGACTCAGACCGTGGCGCGTTCAGACGGCCATGAAAACACATGGCCTCTGTTTTGTGCAGCGCCACTTCGAGTCCCAACTGCCGGATCCTTCCAACGACTGTCGCAACCGCTTGCGTCGCCAGGTCGGCCGCCGCCTGGTGCGACTCTCCCTCCGCCAGGACGAGCGTGTCGTCGGCGTAACATATTACGCCGACGCCGTCAGGGAGGTCGCCGCGCAGCACCCAGTCGTAACCGATGTTCCACAGGAGCGGCCCCAAGACCGATCCCTGTGGAACACCGCACGACATATCTCGCCGGTTCCATTCTCCCTGGTGACCGGGGTAGATGACGGCTCTGTCCGTCAGGTAGTCCTCGACTGTGCGACGGAGGCAGGTCGGCACCCGGTGATACCGGAGTGCCTCCCTGATGCAACTCCAGGGCAGGGTGTTAAAGGCCCGGTGTTATATCCCGTTAGTAATAATAGTAATGTTAGTGACCATGATAGTTTAAAATCTTAATGGCATTGGTGATGTCCAAAGACACCGCCAAGACGACCCTGCCCCGGGATACCGCAGCCCCCGTCGTGAGGGCTCTCACGCGCATGATGGCGTCCACCGTCGAGCGCCCCCTGCGGAAGCCAAACTGGCTCTCCGCAAGGTCCGGACCCACTCGATTCAGGTGCCCGACGAGGCGGCCTGCAATGACTCTTTCAAAGAGCTTGCCCACCTCGTCGAGCAGCACGATGGGCCGGAATGCGGACGGAGAGTCCGCAGGGCGCCCGGGCTTCTGGATGAGGACCAGTTTCCCCGTTTTCCAACGAAGCGGGAACCGGCCCCTCTCCAAACACGCGCTAAAGAGCCCCCCCCAGTCGAGGCCCGGGAGTCCCCGGCCAGAACCCAGGCTTTCCCTGGCAAGCCGTCGGGTCCTGGGGCGGTGTTTTTGGCTTTGAGCCGTTGTACCGCCACTCTCAGGTCTACCTCGGTCAGCTCTGGAGCGTCGTAGACGTCGTCGTCGCTGTGGTCCGCGTTTGCGCCAGCTTCACCGCCAGGCACCGTCGAAGGCGGAGCCATGGGCGTGGGAGTATGCTCCCCTCGCGATGGGAATAGGGCGCTCACCACGTCCTCCACGAACTGAGGCCGGAGACTCTGCGTCAACGGGGGAGCCCAGGGCCGGAACTTTTCTCGCACCCACTTGTAGGGGCGGCCCCATGGGTCCCCGTCCAGAGTCCCCAACATCTCCTTGCGGGCCAGTTCCTTGGCCCGCCAGATCTCGTCGCGGAGGACGGTCTTCGCTGCCCTGTAGCCCTCGTAATGATGAGTGGTTTGGAACACTTTTACTCTCCGGGTTACCTGAACATTCTAAACCAATGATCCTCGCTATAGAAAGCTCAGGGATGAAAATAAGCGCAGACTCTGTTAAATCTAAATTGCTCCAAGAAGTAAAATCTGAAAACAGTAACTCTGCTTTTACGAAAAAGAAGTTCAACAAAGGTCCTAGATGTTTTCAGTGTAATAAATATGGACACAAGAGTCCAGAATGCAGGTCAAAACCGAAAGAAAAGGTTGCTAAATCAAATAGTTCATATGCTGCCGCATTTGTCACTCCGTTTGATAACAACAGCTCTGCATGGTACATTGATTCTGGGGCAACCATGCACATGACAAGACATCAAAACCTTCTCCAAAATGAACACTCACCACCTATAGAGCAAATCAAAGTTGCTAATAACAAAACATTTTCAGTAAGTAGCTCTGGTGATGTGACCTTGAATACATTGAATCGAGAAAATCAGTCAAACACAATTTTATTTACAAATGTCTTGTATGTACCAGAACTTGCAGTGAATTTAATATCTGTACATCAAATTACAGAAAATGGTGGTCAAGTTAAATTTGTTTCTAAAGGCTGTGTTATACTGAACCAACAAAATGTTATTGTAGCAACAGCAACAAAAGTTAACAACATATACCGGCTTAACATGAATACTGATTATGCATGCATGTCTGATGTTAAACAAGATGATATATTTTTATGGCACCAACGGATGGGTCATCTGAACTTTGACACCCTGAAGAAATTGAAAGAATGTTCTGAAGGATTAACATTATCTCATAAACAAATGAACAATGTAACTTGTATATGGTCTATATTTTAGCAACAAGAGAGTGTGGTTGTACAGAGATCACGTAGTAGTTCTGCCTCTTGGATATATACGAAGTTGATACTGTCGACAAGTAAAATGATTTTGGATTTTGCTTTTGTGTCCTTTTTCTGGTCAATTGGTTCGTTGTTGGGATTTTCAATCCATTACCAAAGCTCTTCACGTTGGAGGTATGTTTTAACAGCAAGCCGCCAGGTACTGTAGTTTTCTCGGCCTGTTAGTTTTTCTATAAGTGCCAGAGGATTGCTACTAGCCATGATAATTGGTATTCTTAACGACTTGACGATTTGTTAAAACTGAGCCACGCTGCTTTTAGGTTATGTCGGTACACTACCAATTCCCCGGCTCGAAACTGTTTATAATTTAAGTTTATGCGTATGATTAACTTTGCAAACACTTTTCTTTACAACTTGGGCTTTACTGGGCCCATAACCTGATGGCTTTATCTATATACATTAGGGTGTCCCTTACTTTTCAAAGTTTAAATTTTACAACGCATAGGCTATTGTTTTATTCATTTGGACCTAAAACACTCAAATTTTTTTTTTTCCATATTCGGAACAGTGCAACCCGTGCCGACTTGTCCGTAAACATGTACACACAAATTGCATCAGAAGAGGGGCGCGTGCTCACTGTTATTGTGACTTAGTCTCGGCTTGTCGGGTGTTTAGCACGGATTGTTTTATATTTCGAAGATGTCAGTGGAACTACGAAGCAATAAAAAAGTATTTGTTGGTTGGTGAAGTTAATCACCAAATAAAAGGTGCAAAATTACCGTCTAATCGTCAAGTCCTCGCAGTTCTAAGTTTCAATATACGCGAAATTAAGTTGACTGTTAGTGAAAGCGCAAATCTCGGGAGTGCCTTATATTCTGGGAAAAGGCTAGAACACCTACCAGAGCTGTTCCTAATTGTATTAATGTGTTAGTGGAGCTTGATCAGGCCTGGCGAGAACTGCAAAAAAATAGCAAGAAGACTCAGGATTTTCATAGACGCTGCGAGGAGAACTTTCAACTAGAATTGAATAATTTATTCGATATCGCACACGCTGATGTTCTTGAAAGAATAAAAATCGAAGAAGGTAAAATATTTTTGCTAAAGCAAAGAGAGCCAGGGCGTCAAAATTAGCAGAAGAGAAAAAATAAATTAAGTAAATGCCTTCCGAAAGCTTATTGGCATCTACTACTTTTTTTTTTTTTTTTTTTTTTTTTTTTTTTATCGTGGTAAAATCATCAAATGAGTCCTCCCACCCAGGGCAGAGTGGGAGGAACTGTCAGACTTGTACTGACTAAAATCCACGGTGTCCTTCAATAGCCCTTTATGATCCAGGGTCACGGTAATTCTATAAGTCCCGCGACCCCGGCAGGCTTTCGCCCTCTAGAGGGGGGCCCCGTCATAATGCTGACACTCTTTGAGGCGCGCGTGGAACACAACGCGCCGTCGACCCGGGCATGGTCCATGGTCGGACAGCGAGTCGCCCATTACTCGCCGCCCGCAAGCCCGCGCCTACGGTGGCCGGAGATCGTCTGCCGACGTCCGGCGCCGTGGGCGTCTACCACTGCGGCTGGGGTGGAGGGAGGACGCTGTCCTCTCCCTCACGCGGCCCGCCTCCTCCTTCGCGAGCATGACTGCTTCGCAGAAGGAGGCGACCGCTTCCCACTCCGTCTCGCCCCGCAGCATGGCCTCGACCAATGCCGGGCGCGAGAGGTCTCCGCCTATCGCCGCCGTGAGGACACGGCGGTGCCCTGCCCAAGCGGGGCAGTCCTGCACCGTATGCTCCACCGTGTCCTCCGGGCGGTCCTCGCAGTGGTGACACCCAGGCGTTTCCTCCTTCCCCATCAGACACAGGTACCTCCCGAAGCTTCCGTGTCCGGTGAGGACCTGCGTCATGCGGTAGGTCAGGACGCCGTGACGCCTATCCAGCCACTCCTCAAAGAGGGGTCTTACCGCCGCGATTGCGGCGTGCCCGGACCTCGGTAGCGACAGTCGTTCCCTCCATACTGCCCTGAGATCGCGCCGGAGCTCTTCCCGCTGCGCCTCGACTTGTCGAGGCAGCAGCGATTCGCCCCGGCGCTGCGCCTCCACGCGCCACTCATAGACGCGCTGGAGGGCAGTTGCCTCCAGATCCCAGGGCAGCAATCCGGCAAGGAGGTTGGCCGATTCGCCGGCGATTGTGCGGTATCCTCGGATCATCCGGATAGCCATGACCCTCTGGCATGCGACCAGCCTCAGTGGTCGCGTCCGAATGCTCAGGGCCCACACGGGGGCCCCGTAGAGGGCCATGGACCGCACGACACCGGCGTACAGCCTCCGGCAGGAGGCGTTTGGCCCGCTGAGATTGGGCAGGAGTCGCGTGAGGGCGGCTGCTGCCCGGTTCAGCTTTGGGGCCAAACGCAGGAAATGCTCCTTGAAGTTCCACCGGCTGTCGAGGACGAGTCCCAGGTACTTCATCGTCCTCCCGACGCCGATGCGAACCCCTCCCACCGTTATGTGAGACTCAGACCGTGGCGCGTTCAGACGGCCATGAAAACACATGGCCTCTGTTTTGTGCAGCGCCACTTCGAGTCCCAACTGCCGGATCCTTCCAACGACTGTCGCAACCGCTTGCGTCGCCAGGTCGGCCGCCGCCTGGTGCGACTCTCCCTCCGCCAGGACTAGCGTGTCGTCGGCGTAACATATTACGCCGGCGCCGTCAGGGAGGTCGCCGCGCAGCACCCAGTCGTAACCGATGTTCCACAGGAGCGGCCCCAAGACCGATCCCTGTGGAACACCGCACGACATCTCTCGCCGGTTCCATTCTCCCCGGTGACCGGGGTAGATGACGGCTCTGTCCGTCAGGTAGTCCTCGACCGTGCGACGGAGGTAGGTCGGCACCCGGTGATACCGGAGTGCCTCCCCAATGCAACTCCAGGGCAGGGTGTTAAAGGCATTGGTGATGTCCAAAGACACCGCCAAGACGACCCTGCCCCGGGATACCGCAGCCCCCGTCGTGAGGGCTCTCACGCGCATGATGGCGTCCACCGTCGAGCGCCCCCTGCGGAAGCCAAACTGGCTCTCCGCAAGGTCCGGACCCATCCGATTCAGGTGCCCGACGAGGCGGTCTGCAATGACTCTTTCAAAGAGCTTGCCCACCTCGTCGAGCAGCACGATGGGCCGGAATGCGGACGGAGAGTCCGCAGGGCGCCCGGGCTTCTGGATGAGGACCAGTTTCCCCGTCTTCCAATGAAGCGGGAACCGGCCCCTCTCCAAGCACGCGCTAAAGAGCCCCCCCAGTCGAGGCCCGAGAGTCCCCGAGGCCAGGACCCAGGCTTTCCCTGGCAGGCCGTCGGGTCCTGGGGCGGTATTTTTGGCTTTGAGCCGCTGTACCGCCACTCTCAGGTCTACCTCGGTCACCTCTGGAGCGTCGTAGACGTCGTCGTCGCTGTGGTCCGCGTTTGCGCCAGCTTCGCCGCCAGGCACCGTCGAAGGCGGGGCCATAGGCGGGGGTGTACCTGTCTCCCCTCGCGATGGGAACAGGGCGCTCACCACGTCCTCCACGAACTGAGGCCGGAGACTCTGCGTCAACGGGGGAGCCCAGGGGCGGAACTTTTCTCGCACCCACTTATAGGGGCGGCCCCATGGGTCCCCGTCCAGAGTCCCCAGCATCTCCTTGCGGGCCAATTCCTTGGCCCGCCAGATCTCGTCGCGGAGGACGGTCTTCGCTGCCCTGTAGCCCTCGTACAGCTCCGCCTCTACAGTCGCCGCATCCGGAGGTCGGGTGCGGCGCCTGCGGAACCTGGAGTACCGGCGTCGCGCGGCAACGCACGCCTCGCGCAGCGCTGCTAGCTCGCGCGACCACCAGTACAGCTGACGCCGGGCACGTCCTTGCCGGACCCGGGGCATGGCCACGTCACAGATCTCCGACATGGCCTCCCGGAACCACTCCGCCTCGTCGTTGATGTCGGCAGGCCTGTCCGGTGGTGACACCCAGGCCTGCACGATCGAGGCTTCCAGGAATAGCTCCCGGTCCAGCTGCTTTAGCGCCCATCGCGGACCACTTGGGATCCGTCGGACCGGCGTGTCTGGGGTCTGGGCGGAGACGTCGAACCGGATATACCGGTGATCGGAATAGGTCTCCACCTCCTCCACAACGCGCCAGTCGGTGACGCGCGGCGACAGGCCAGAGGTGGCGAACGTAACGTCCACCACCGACTCGCCATTCCACCGCACGCACGTGGGGACGGAACCCCGGTTCTCAATTACCAGGCCCTGCGCCAGGGCCCAGTTTTCAAGCATCCTGCCCCGCATATGGTCCGTGTACCGGGAACCCCAAGCCACATTCTTGGCGTTGAAGTCCCCGAGGACGAGCACGGGGAGGGAACCGAAATCGACGACGACGTCTCCCAGCTCCGATAAGGAGTCCTGGAACTCGGCGAGAGTTCGGCTCGGGGAGAAATAAACGCCTACCACGGCAATCTCCCCGAACCGTGCCGCGACGATCCCGTGCCCTCTCTTGACGAGATCGAGGGGTGGGGTACCGGCGGCGGCCGACGAGATGAGGGTCACCGAGCCGTCCAGGTCCGCCACCCAGTCATTTCTGGGCACGACAAAGTACGGCTCGGCGACCACGGCGACATTGATCAACCACTGCGCCATGCTCTGGAGCAAGAGATCCTGAGCAGCGGCGCAGTGGTTGACATTCGCCTGGAGGAAGCGCAATGGGGCCATTAATCGGAGTCCATTGCAGCCTCCTCCAGAGCCCCTCGCGGGGGTACAGCCACGGCGGCGGCGGCGGCGGCAGTGGCGACGGCGGCAGCGGGAGTGGCGGCGACGGCGACGGCAGAGGGCCTACCTCTGCGCCTATTTTTGGCGGGTGGGGCGCAGGACCTGCCCCCGGCCCGGTGATCAGCCGGCTTTCCAGCCGCCGCACATGCGAAGCAGTGCGGCGGGGCAGTGCACAAGCCGGCCTTGTGACCGGGCTGACCGCAGCGGAAGCACCTATCGCTGCGGTCCACCTCCGAGGTGCAATTGCATGCCGCGTGGTTGCCCACTTGGCAGCGGAAACACCTCAGGGGTCTGGGCTCCAGGACTTTCACCTGCGCAGACACCCACCCAACCAGGAGCCTTCGGCCCTCCTGTATCTTTTTGGCCGCCGACACGGGGCAGCCGACCGTGATGGTCTGCAGCCCCGCGAAGCCAGGACGCAGGGCGCCCGCCCTCACCTGGTCGGGAGGGCACCCCCCAGTCCTGGCAACGGCGGCCACCACATCCTCGACCGTCACGGAGTCATCCAGACCCAGTATGCGCACGTCTGCGCGCTTGGTGGGTCTGGAGACTCGGGCCTCCTCCGCGTTTAAGGACGCTCTGAGCCGTTCGGCCAGAGCGTCAGCGGTAGGGCCACTGGCTGCGCCGGGAACCTCCAGCATCCGAGCCCCCGTTGCAGTGACCCGGTAACGGAGGCCCCCAACGACGCCGAGCTCCGTGAGGTCTACCGCCTCCCGCGCCTTCGCGAGCACGTCGCGGTACGACACGCCCCTCTTGACCGCGTCCGGCTGCAGTGTTATCACTACAGCCGCGGTCTTGGGGGCGCGCAATCGCGCCGCGGCGTCTTGCTCCCTACGCCGCCGCCGTCTCTCCCTTCGCCTCGAGGACCTGGCCGCGCCAGCAGCCTTCCTCTTCTCCCCGGCCACTTGCCAATCGGCGCCAGCCGGAGGAGTCTTTGGAGGAGGCCGCCGGGACAACTGGTTCCCGGCCTGGACCTTCTTCATTTTTTTGGCCGCCTGTTTCGGCCCCGCAGGTGTCAGGGTCGGAGGCGGCTTTGATGGGCCCGGTTTCGCCTGACTAGGCCTCGTCGTCGGGGGAGGCTTGGGCGCGGCCACAGACGCGTACGAAGGCGCCGCCAACGGGGGTCGCAGCACACGGCTCTCCAATACGGAGAACCGCTGCTGAAAGGCGGCCAGCTCCTGTCGCACCAGGTTGAGAACAGAGTTCTCTACTGGTGTGGGCCGGCCTTTCTCCCCTTGGCCCCGCGGCGGCGCATCACGCTGGCCGCCTCCCCGGATTCCGGCCAGGTCCGCCTTGAGGGCGGCGTTCTCCCTCTGGAGAGCCTCCATGGCGGCAGTTATGCGGGCAACCTCCGTTCGCAGCTCGGACACTTCGTCCCCCGCAGACGAAGGCCTGCCGCAACTGAGCGCGGCCGCCACGATGGAGGCCGTGGCCTCGCCGATCGCCTTCCCTCTCGTCTCCTTCATCCTCTTACGGGTGACGGAGAGGATGGCAGCTGTCACGACCTCTGTCAGTCTGGCCTCGTCTGAAGCCAGACTGTTTTTGGGCTCTCCAGAGGGGGGGAGCCCCCTCCCCGAAGTCTTGCCTCGGCCCTTACCCCGCGCACTAGTTGGGATCTTCCGGGCCGAGGCAAGACCCTCCTCCGAGGACGAAACGTCCTCCTTCGATAGGGGGCGCTTGAGGAAGTCCTTCTTCCTCTCTGCAGCCCCCAACTCTACGCTTCCAGAGGCTATGCTCTGGAAGCTAATGGCGTCTGATGCCGAGTCGGACTCCGACCCGAGCACCAGCGCCCTCTCCATGCGCGGAGCGGCACTCTGTGCCCGCTCGTTTGATACCGGTGACGTGGACGTGCTGGGCCGATCCAGCGACTCCACGTCACGGGTACGTGAGCCCCCCTGGCTCAATGCGGCGACTGCCGGAGCAAAATCTGGGTAAAAGTGGCTGTTGTCCCCCCCAGAGTACGGTGGGACTGACCGGACGTGTCCGGTGCGGGATTCCCCAGCTGCGGAGCAGCTGGTACCCGCCTGGGGTAATAACTTTTCCATACACTTTTTCATTTAGATTTATTTATTTTTTCCACTTTTTTAAAGAGGTGGGTTCCTCTTTCCCTAACCCCCCATTTCCCCTCCCCTGGTTCGCTTCACGGTTACGTCTGAAGATCAGACGCAAACCGGAAGCGAACCTTTCCCCCCCTTGACCCAATCTCTGAGATTGGGCCCCGCGCCGTCTAGAAGTTCGAACTCTGCTCGATCCTCCAGGCGGCGCGCCTTACCCCGGTGTGTGTCCCTCTTGGTTTGGTTTCTCCCTCTGAGCCTGACCGGCATGAGTGCACAAGTGCCTCTACCGGCAGGGGCCCAGAGATCATCGAAACACTCAAGCCCCACCACGACGACAACGTGGGGACACGTTGGTGGGGGGCATCTACTACTTTGCACAGCTTTGGTACACATGAAGAAATACAAGAACAATCCACAAGCTCTGAGGAAAGCTTGGGAGAACTTCTGCCATCCACATCTCAATCTGTAAGTTCTTTAGCTACGTCGACAAGAAGAGGGAGAAAAGATTTTATCAAACCTAAATTAGTTGCAACTTTAGACAGATGTCAACTAAGCATCAGAGATTCTGTTTATATAATTCAATCTGTAGTAGAAGCACTTGGTCTTAGTTGTGACGATTACCCAATCAACAAATCTTCTATTCAACACATTCGAACACAAAGGGAAAAGTTAGAGCAGAATCCATTAAATACGATTTTCAAAATAACGTGCCTGAAGTAGTTACTGTTTATTGGGATGGAAAATTGTTACCTGGTGTGGACGTATGAAGTTCTAAAGAAGAACGCCTGCCAATTATTATTTCATATGACGAAAAAGAACAACTTCTTGCAGTGCCGAAGTTAGCCAGCTCTTCCGGCAAAGATCAAGTGAAAGCAGTATCAAACGCGCTTCATGATTAGAACCTGAATGAAATGGTACAAATAATGTGCTGTGATACGACAGCATCTAACACAGGACGCTTGAATGGAGCTTGTGTGCTTTTAGAGCAAACCTTAGAAAGAGAGTTGTTACTATTTGCTTGCCGCCGTCATGTTTACGAACTGGTGCTCAAAAGTGTCTTTGAATCAAAGATCCAACGAATCACTAGCAGTCTTGATATTCCATTGTTTAAAAAGTTTAGAGACAACTGGAAGAATATTAATCCTAGTGCTGTCGAACCATGCACTGATTTCGTCCAACAATATCTCTGTGAGCCAAATATTAACCAACTGATGACGTTTTTTAACAATGAGCTGGCAAAAACGATTGTATGAGATGATTATCGCGAGCTTATTACGTTTGCTATTATTTTTCTGGGTGGAGAGAGAGCCGTTAAACTAATGCAAGACTTCCATGGTTTGGTTACCGCCGATGAAGAACAGAAGCAATTTTTATTACGTTGTGTTCAAGAACATAGAAAAATGTACCCAGACTCTAAAAAAGACACTTTAAAGAGAAAATATCCAAATGAATACATTATAAATTTGTATCTTTTTTGATAAATACAAGAAAGGCGCTATATCAAATTGTGTTTTCATCAATATTTATCTAACATTATGGATTTTAGTGACGATCTACAACTACATTTAAGAGATACTGTAAGCAGCTGTTTTCTAAAACTTTGAGGCCCTGTCGGCACGGGTTAATATTAACCTAGGAAGTTGAAATTCTGTATTTAGGTAACTAGTAAACTAATAAACACAATAAGAGGGTATGCGTTTCGAAAAGTGAAAAAAAAAAACGACCTTTTAAGGGACACCCTAATCCCGGGCTTATCAACTTGAGCGAAGTACTGACACAGATCCCCGATAGTGTTGGATTTTTTGCTGTTCATGGAGAAGAGAGCCTTAGTGTTAGAGAATGCTGAGCCGATGACGACGGGCAGGCCTACCAGAGCAGTGGTGAACGTCACTACAACGTCGAGAGCAAGTTCCTGTGCATACTGCACTGCTTCTGGAGCAACCAGCTTCTATACAGCTACCCGCTACGCGATCTACTGAGGAGCAGAGCCAGCAACCATGCTTCGTCAACACGAGGTTTGGACACGTCATAGCTGGGGCTTTGCCACGGCTAACAAAAAATAAGTATACAAGTAAGGTCTCACTTCTATGTCTAGATTGTAAGTCAGACCTCGATAATACTTTGCAACATTTTTTTGAAACTGAAAAAGTTCCTGAAACTTATTCTGAAAAATATCTGAACATGAATTATGTGAAAATATTTTTCAAAGCACAACTGTGCTCGAAAATCACAAATTTCAGTTAGATTTGCCACTGAAATTACCATTGAGCGAAATAAATGATTCTCTTGGAAACTCATTTGAGTTTGCCTTCTATAGATTCCTTAGTCTTGAAAGAAAGTTACAAAAAAATCCTGACTTGCTTTCCGAATACGAGAAATTCATTAACGAATATATTGACTTAGGACATGGGCAATATATTGATATAAACTCATTAGAATTTGAAAAAAAACCTATGTATTTCATGCCGCATCATGCTGTCATTAATGAAAATAGTAAAACAACAAAAACGCGCGTCATCTTCGATGCATCTATGCAAACCGATAAGAAAGTTTCGCTAAACGATCTATTGCTGAATGATCCGATGATGCAAAAGGAACTGTTCGATATTATGCTTTTATTTCGCTTGGGTAAGTTTACTGGCTCCACAGACATACGCCGCATGTTTCGCTGTGTACGCGTAAATCCTTCGCAAGCTAGCTTGCAAAATATACTATGGAGAAGTAATGTGAATGATAATATTATATTAAGTGTATTCGGTTGAATACAGTCACTTACGGCCAAAAAAGTTCGAGCTTCCTTGCCTGCTTATACCAACTCGCTACAAAATATGAGCTAGAATTGCCATTAGCGGCTTATATGGTATAAGAAACTGTACGTACGTTGATGACGCATGCTTTTCGTACTCAGATATTAACGTTGTCATCGAGGTAAAACGGCAATTGTGTGAACTGCTAGGTAAAGGTAGTTTTTTCACCCACAAGTGGGCTTCAAATTGTTAAGAAGTTTTGGAGGGAGTATCCCCAGACAAACAACAATTTGACGATTTAGATTTACAGAAGAATAATTTATACATGAAAACTTTAGGGCTTACACTTAATGTCTCTAAAGATTGCTTTGTGTTTTCATGCCCTGTAAACTTTGAATTTGAGTCACCTATCAAGAGGCAAGTACTGAGCTATATCTCAAAGTTTTATGATCCTCTTGGTTTCATGTCTCCTGTTATAATGAAAGCAAAGGCTTTCATGCAAAAGCTGTGGTGCGAAAAAATAGGTTGGAATGATGTCCTTCCGCAATCACTGCAGTTTGAATGGCTTTCCTTCCACCTCTTCCCCCCGGATCGCCTCACGGTGTAGACGTGCTCATAATCCGTATTTGTCGTTTTAAATAATATTAAATTAAAATTAAATTCAGTTTAATTGGAACTAATAAATAGGAGTGCATCAAATATAAGGAGATTCAACTCAAGCAAGCAGCGAAATAACTCCGGGTGACATCGTTCTCATACTATCCTGGTACTTCAATCAGTACGGCCACAAACAAGGTACAGTGTACACCCCTTTCACTGTATTCGCAAATCGGCGCACGCGCAGGCGTGGCTCCAACAGGACAAGTCACACAAACTTCACACACATATCGGTGATTCGTCAGTTAAACTCCGCCCCCTCATTAGCCCTCATTAGTAACAATAGACCAAAAACCGAAGTATGTGTGATACGTCTAATTAGTGAAGGACGAACGAACACTGATACAATCCGGTGAACCTCTTTGTTCTCTTAACCCCCTGGTACCCATAATGAGCGTAACTGGCAATAACTCGCCCTCAGAATATGACATTTCGGCGCAAATGGATATTTCAGAGCATGAGAACCAAATTACCCCTCCTAACTTCGTATCTCAACGCATCAGAAGAGTAGATGAGCATCAATACCGCAGTGATAACTTCCGTGCCTTCAAAGAGGAAATGGTCAACAGGATCTCAAGTTTGATTGCACCACAACAAGTCGATCTCAAGAAAATATATCCAACACTGATGGAAATAAAAGCTACTAATGCCAGCATCGAGAACGCAATGGCCGTTCTCTCGGCACAAAATGAAGACCTAAAAAAGAAGATTGATCATCTAGAAACCCGGGCGAAGAGAGATAATGAATCTATAATTATCCTAGAAGACAAAATCGAGGACTTGCAACGAGGATCACGAAAATCTAACTTGGAAATAAAAAACGTTCCTAAAGTCCAGCAAGAATCTAAAGAAAACCTAGTACAGATGGTTGTAACATTATCCCAAGCGGTAAATAGTACCATAGGTACTAAAAATATAACAGACATATACAGAGTGCAAAATAAGCGTAGCAACACCAAAAACAGCACTATTGTGGTTGAGCTGAGTTCAACATTAGTTAAAACAGACTTTATCAAAAAGACGAAAGACTTTAATAGGAACAGTAAAGAAAAAATCTGCGCAAAACACCTCGGATTTAAGACAGGAGAATATACACCAATTTACGTCTCAGAACTAACCACAAAAGGAGCCAGGCTATTTTATCTAGCCCGTGACCTAGCTAAGTCACGAGACTATAAATTCTGCTGGACCTCCTATGGGAAGGTGTATGTTAAGAAGGACGAAGCTGCGCCAACCATAATCATAAATAGTGAATCTCAAGTGCTTAATCTAATGCAACAAAAATGACTAGCCTTAGGAATTTCTCAGTTACGGTTACGTATTATTGTTTTTGTGTTTTGCTCAAAATCAAATAGCCCTAAAATTAATTATTATTTTAACTTCTTATTTTTTAAGAGCCATTTCACGTTTTCGCGCAAACATCTAAGACTTTAGTCGCCTAACTTACCATCTTAGGTAACACTCTGGCATTGTTGAATACATTTAAAAAAAAGATTAGTCTTTCGTATTGACACTTCATTAAACAAATTTACAAAAACTTGTTTTTTCACTATGTAGTGATTAATCTCCTACAACTATTTTACTAAAAAATCATCGCAGAGTCAATTTCAGACTCCTATATCTATCATTAATATCTATAAATTTCACTGAAAAAAATACATATAGTATCAGACATATAATTTTGTCGACACATAATTTACTAGAATATCAATAATTAATAACATTAATTAGTAAAAAAGCAAAGTCTTAGGTCAATTTTTGCGTTTTATATCGCTACTTTATCGCGATTTTTTGGTTTGAATAAAGCGTAATTAGATTAAAAAAATCATGTCAAAATAAACTATGTTCTTTTACTAATCTAATTCCAAAGTTTTATTAAAATCAATTCATTTAATCAGACATAATATAATTTTTAATAGCACTCTAAATTACAATAAATTACGATGCATAAACGGGCACCGATTAGTACGGCATGAGCGCCCATCGACGGAGGACCTGTGTCAATATTTCCCGCGTCCCGATTTTCGAGCGCATCTATCGTAAACGCATTTTTATACTACGACTACAACATTTTGATCCTATTTGTATTTTTATTCATAAGGTATGAAGTTCGTTTATTATTTTGTATTCGTTTATCAGTAAAGTATTATTTTAGTAGTTTGTAGAATCATTATTATATTTCTGTTTTATTAGTTTTAGCAATGGGGCGTAAGGGTTGTGTATACCATTGTGTCAAAAAATGGAAAAATACAAATTCTGCAGCCTTAAAGAAAGCAACAGAAGCCACGTAGATATTATTTTTATTTGCAATTCATATACAGTTATCGATCACTTAGGTGGAAGCGCCAGGGTAGCCCGCGAAATTAAAATCTTGTAATGGGTGGCGTTACCCGCCTTACCCCATTTAATGACTATTTCGTGAAAAAGTTAATCAATGGGATTAAATGAGTTTAGAGGATTGTATTGATGATTTAATGATTAAAACTCTGTAAAGCCATATTTGTTAAGATCGCGAATCATATTTTGTCCAACATACAGCCTGACACTCACATGCAAATTCTCTTTCCTTAAGTATATATCGACATGGACTATATAACCGTAATTACAATCTTAAAGATTTGAATACACATATTATTATTTGAGAATAATATGTAATTGTTTCCCTGTTTGTGTTATTTCTATTATATACTTCACATAACATATATTTGTGTTTTTTTATTAGTCTAGAATGCTTCAACAGATTAATAGAATGAACAAATAAATTTTCTTTTTGCATGAATCTCAAACCAAGGTGCATTACGATTATAACGGCTCAAGATTGTTTAGTCCGTCTCGACAGTCGCGCTGCACTGTTTGCGTTGTGTATGTGTGGATAGCTACGCACACATGCACAATGCTGCGGTCTTTTACCTAAACTCGAGCGTTAAAATTTTGTAAAATGGCTCTTAAGCCTAAAAATGTGAAACAATCGCGCTCACTCTCAATACACATACATTCAACTACACTTTCGTTCAAGTATACCCTCACTCAAATAAAATACACCTCATTTTTTACACAATTACACTTTTCGCCCGCTACTATCCATTCACCCATACCTACAAAAATATGACTAATATTGAAAAGGATCACATACCACTCATCTTATTTAATTATGAGTAACACATTACAAGCTATAAACAATATAGACAGCTCAGAAACTGCACTGACCTTTAGCTGTTCCCCTGAGGATCTTAATCGATTAATAAAACGAAATCCTACGGATATTACCATCGTGACACAAAACATACGAACCATTTACTCCAAACACAACGACCTGCTACTCAACCTGCATAGTTTAAAAACAGATATAGACTTAATATCACTAACCGAGTGCAGACTCGACAACGCCAAACCCATACCCCAAATACAGAACTATCTATCCTACCAAACTACCAATCACCTAAACAAGGCAGATGGAGTTGTTGTCTACGTTAAAAATACTCATAAGACCACAGTAAAGGAAGTAAAACTGACACATGCATCCTGCCTGCAAATTAACTTTTACCCTGAGCTAACTGTCTTGGCTATCTACCGGTCGCCCTCAAAACCAAAATCCGACGATTTTATAAATTCATTAAATGAACACTTAACCACTATAGCGTCGAGCAAAAACATTATAGTCACAGGAGATATAAATATAAATTTGATTTATAACGAGGCCGAACACTCTTATGATCGATCAAACAGGTTAACCTATCTCAACATGCTGGCGATGCACGGCCTACTTCCAGGGCATTCACTACCCACTAGAGGCAAAAACTGTTTAGACCACTTCATGGTAAAACTTGACCCCACAAATACTACTGCGACCGTAGCTATATTAAACACAACTATAACAGATCATTCCATGATTTTCTTAAAATTGTCAAACAAAAAACATATACGTAAAATCGCTAAAACTAAAACTTTGATTAACTTTGACAAAGCATTGGAAAACTTAGGTAAAAGTAATTTACATCATTTGTTAAATTTTACCGACCCAAATACAATTTGTGAACGATTAATACATCTAATACAAACTTGTCTTAAAAAAAAACACCATTATGACAGTAATACCGCGAAATTGTAGATTAATAAAACCATGGATGTCGGTCGGTTTACTGCGCTGCATACGTAACCGCAATGCCATGCAACTTAAGCTAAAGCTCGAGCCTCATAACGAAATATTAAAGATCACCTTCAAAAGATACAGAAACTATTGCAACTGTATTATCAAAAAGCAAAAGCGGAAACACGACAGAGATCTATTATCCAAAGCGCATAAAAATCCCAAAAAAATATGGCAAACTATAAACAACATTAATCGTCGAAAACCAAGCAAAACCCCCAACACGGATCTATTAGAGATTAAGGCTACTACAAAAGAGTCAGCTGACACGGTAAATAAATACTTTTCCAACATAGGTAAAATTCTTGCGAACGAGATAATTGCCAGCACCTCCACAGGGAATGGCCAAAACAATAGTCATGACTCTCCTAATGTTCCACCTCTCTCATCATTTGTACTTTTAAACACTGACCAAGATGAAGTTCACCGCGTTTTAATGTCTCTGAAATCAGATAGTGCCCCGGGTTGGGATGGCATAACTGTCAACTTCATAAAGACCGCGCATGTTATTGTCCTCCCAATTATAACTCATTTAGCGAACCAGTGCTTTAAACAAGCTACATACCCAAACGTCTTAAAACTAGCTTTTATAACACCGGTTCACAAGAGTGGAGACAGAGCTAATCCGTCGAACTATAGGCCCATATCCGTACTGCCATCAATATCTAAATAATTGAAAGATTAATAAACTCTCGTCTTCTATCTTATCTTAACAAAAACAACCTTCTATCGCCCTCGCAGTACAGTTTCAGACAAAAAATGTCTACGGAAGACGCAGTACTGACACTGGCCTCCGCTGTAACGAGTCAAGTGGACAGCGGAGGCAAGTGCCTTGCGGTCTTCCTCGATCTTCAAAAGGCTTTCGACACAGTCTCTGTCTCCACGCTGCTGGATAGGCTGGAATCAATTGGAGTAAGAGGTATTCCTCACGCCTTGCTCAAAGACTATCTAAGCGAACGCAAACAAAAGGTCAAGATAGACAATACCATAAGCTCTGAAGAGACCGTCCAGTTCGGAGTTGGTCAAGGTAGTGTGCTCGGCCCGACATTGTTCCTTATTTATATAAATACCTTATGTAGCATGAAAATTGTAGATGGACATATTCTATCTTACGCAGATGACACTGCTATACCTAGTGTTCTGTGGAGCTACCTGGGATAATGTCCGGATAACTGCCGAGCGTGGACTGTCAAGAATAGCGGCCTGGCTCGACCTTAACCTTTTAACCTTAAATACTAATAAAACCAATTTCATCTGCTTCACAAAGTACAACACCTCTCAACCCCCTCCAGAATTCAGAATTAAAATTCATAAATGTCAGTATCCTGTAAACCCAAATTGTTCTTGCACAGAAATTACTAGAGTAGAATTCACCAAATACCTAGGTATTATGGTTGATCAAAGATTATCCTGGCATAACCACACTGAATTAATAATGAAGCGAATACGGAAATTAATCTCGAAAAAACTCCTGCTACAGATTTACGTTTCACTTACTCAGTCCGTCCTGGCATATTGCCTACCCGTCTGGGGAGGTGCCACAAAATTTAAATTCCTAGACCTTGAGAGGGCTCAGAGGTCCCTACTGAAAGTTATGTTTTTTAAACCCTTCAGATTTTCAACTGAGAATCTTTACCGGATTGCAGATCTTCTGACCGTTAGAAAGCTTTACGTACTTAGTATAATTCTAACTAAGCATAAAACTCTATCGTTCAACCCCCAGAAGACAAAAGGCAGAAGAAAAAACACGGTTGCTCCCACTGTCTCAGTAAAGTCCACATTCGCAAAAAGGCAATATCCTAGGCAATCATCCAATTTATACAATCGTCTTAATAAAGAACTTGATATATACCCACAAACCTATCGCGAATGCAAAAACACTTTGTCTAAATGGATTAAGTCAAAGACCTACGACGAAGTAGAAAATATGGTGCAATCGATGAGAATTTGATATACACATAAAATATTACGCGATGATATTCCTGCCGCTAATGGAAGATATTGTCCTACATTATTTTCCGATCCCAAGACTAGTCGTAGGGTTAGCTTGCAAAATATTATCTGCTATTTTACCTCAAATTACAGTAGATCATAATGTGTGGGTACAACCCTCACTCCCACACTTACTCTCACCCACTACTCACATACATATTCACCTCCACACCATCTCACACATAATTCACATCCCAGCGCGTTTCTTCTTTGCCTTTCATAAAAATGCAGTGTATCCATGTTTTTCTTTCAAATTTATTTGTTTAAGTTTTTAATAATATCTTGCACAGGCACAATAACTTTATAGCAATTATATAACTTGGGGAAGGGCGGAGCATCCTAATACAAGCAAACTGTTTGCTTAAAAGGATTCTCCCCATCGTAACTAGAATAAGTTATTTCAGTTGAAGCAATAAACATTTTTCATTTTCCTTCGCTATGAAATTGTCTGCTATGCAACCCCTTACTATAGAAAGAAACACAGATTCCTAGTAATGCTATTGCGGTGCAACTCGTTGGCTTTGCTGATGCTTCAAGCACTACTGGTTATGGCTGCTGTGTCTACCTTCGGGTGGTCGACGAATCAGGTAAAGCTTCTGTTTCTCTACTTTGCTCTAAATCTCGAATCAACCCCCGCGATAATAGGGCACTAACCATACCCCGATTAGAATTAAATGCTATGCTTCTGCTATCAAAGCTGACAAACAGAGTTTATGACACGCTGAGCCTCAAAATAAAAATAGATGATGTCTATCTATTCTCCGATTCACAAATCTCACTCGCATGGATAGCCACAGAGCCCATAAAACTCAATGCTTACGTTGCGAACAGAGCTAGGTTGATTCGAGAGCAAACATCTAGATGGCGCTGGCTGTACGTGTCTTTGAAAGAGAACCCTGCTGACTATGTAAGCAGAGGAGCTGATCCAGATGAGCTGATTCACTGCGAGTCCTGGTGGATGGCTCCACAGTTTCTACGAGACTGTAAGTACACAAGACCCAAGTATTTGGTTTACAGTTTATATGTGTGGGTGAAGTCATAGTTATGCACACAAACACAAAATAAAACGAGCGAGCTCGGTTTTGATTAGTGTGCGTGTGGCACATCAATTACCATATACCAATATATAGTCATCATTCACTTATGATGCTGAAGGAGATATAATATTTTGCATGATGTTACTATAGCAATCCTGGCACAATGGCTATCGTCTTTGGTCACTGAACGAGAAGTCGTAAGTTCAAATCATGCATGCAATAGTATATTCGTTTTCTTTTTGTATTCATTATTTTGTTAAAACATTACTTAAAGTAGAATTTATAACGATTCCAACGTTTGAGACAAACATTGAACTCTCAGGCTATTTGATTTTGACTGTTTAGACAACAACTACCGACAATTTAAAAATATTGTTTTCAAACACCTTCATTTATAAAAAATGAGCATTCTTAGTTGTCAATCTACGAGTATTTGCATGACTGAGTTTATTGATTGCTACTCTTGAGCATGTGTGTGGTTTTATTTCTGTGGATCCAACCATGCAACATTTATCAATGTTCAAAGAGGTGGAAATCGTTGTTTTGGATGAGCAAAACGTATCTATATTATGTGAAATTGTGAGTGTAAATGTGGTGCTGCCTAACAAACGATGGGACACTTTATATCGTGTCCTGCCTGTTCTGTTGTTTGCTCCTGTGAAATGCATCACAGGACGCTACTGAAAGAGCCAAACTCGTCGCCAAATTTTGGGCTGACTCAATTTGAATTGTTATCGATTAGCGTATCGATGAGAAGAAGTGAAATTACAAGGCGCTTAATGATATCGGTGAGTAACAGTTAGATATTACGTTGATATTATACCTACTTCACTTTAACTAACTCCTCTATTCTCTTTATTCCTAGTAAACATTGAAAGGGATGTTCACTAGGAATAAATAATTAATGTAACTTAAGTGCAATACCTACCATAGTTATAATAATATATTATCATAACTGAATTATTATAGTTTCTTTTTTTTTTAATTTGTAATCGTATGATAATTATGATAAAATTAGTTTGGTCTAAAATTAGCTTGATCTAGCCTTTAGACAGATTAAAGAAAAGCCTTTGAATAACGTAAATAAAAATAGATTATAATGTTTGCTAATGTCAGTGTTTATCTTATATTTATGTATTGTATTATTATAAGTAATATTAATTAGGTATATATAAGTATATTGAATAAACATAGTGTATATATAGTATAAAAATGTAGTGTTTATTTATTATAATATTAGCTATTATTATAAGTATTATAAATACTGTTTTTATCCACAGGGGAGATCCGTGCAGTTATGGGTCCGCCGATATGCGTATTTTGGAGACGTAGAACATCTTAGGCCAAAACCAAAGGCAAATTCATCGACTCGACACTACGACATCGTGGCAAGGCACAAGGCTGATCCCTTCTTGTCCACCCGCATAAAAGTGTGCTTACAAACTGTGAGATCTCATGAGCAGAAGGTTACAAGGAGTAATAGAAAACGAAGGATCGCCGACTCATTATTAGTCGAATTTATTTTAATTAGTAGACGAATATGAATCTTATTTTATGCAAATAATGTTCATATTTGTTAAGCAAATTAGAACAAATACAAAACTTAGTAATAAGTAGGTAGTAGTAAGTAGTATCCTTTCCTCTCTAAACATATCTCCTCCTGTGACTGCTTGGTTTGATTCGTACCTTCGGGGTCGCTCGCAGTCGGTACACTTGAATGAGGCTTGCTCTCATTGGTGTGATCTTTCTGCGGGTGTTCCTCAGGGTGGCGTCCTTTCTCCTCTTCTTTTCTCCGTTTTTATTAACGCTATCACTAAGATATTAACTTGTCATTATCATCTCTATGCAGACGACTTGCAGCTTTATCGCCATTTTAAAATCGAAGAGCTTTCAGGAGCCATCGATGCCATCAATAATCTTCAAAACATCAGTCTGTGGGCTAAAAATTTTGGACTACTAGTTAACCCAACTAAATCACAAGCTCTCATTATTGGTGGCAGATACTTCGTCAATTTATTGAGTCATCGGGCCCTCTCGCCTGTTGTGTACGATGGAGTCGCTATAGCCTACTCCAAGAAAGTTAAAAACTTAGGTGTACTCTTGGACTGTAACCTATCTTGGAATGTTCACATTGCTGAAGTAAGCAGGAGTGTGTTTTGTTCGTATCGGTCACTTAAGCGTCTTCAGAAGTTCCTGCCGTTTCAGACTAAAATTACTCTTGCTCAGTCTCTTCTTCTTCCTCTTCTAGACTATGCCGATGTCTGTTTTCTTGACGCGACTGAAGAACTTCTTGATAAGCTCGAACGTCTGCAGAATTTGTGCATCCGCTTCATTTTCGGGCTTCGTAAGTACGACCATGTGTCGGAATTTCGGAAGCAACTGAAGTGGCTACCTATTCGGCGGCGTCGAGATTTACACACTCTCTCTTTTCTCTTTTCTGTTCTCCATAACCCTAAAGCTCCTTCGTATCTTCAGGAACGCTTCGAGTATCTTGTATCTAGAGGTAAACCTTGTCGCTCATCATCATCTCTTCTCCTTCGTTTCCCTCCCCACTCCTCAAGTCGGTGTGATGGTTCATTTACTGTTCACGCTGTGCGCCTTTGGAATTCGCTTCCACACTCCTTGTGGGATAGCCCTTCGTTAGAGGTGTTCAAGACAGGAATAAGGGAACATTTCCTGTCAACATGATCAATATGTATGTATGTATATTATATAGGATTTTATAGATATGTATATATTTATATGTACAATATGTATTCATCATTCATCATCATTTCAGCCAAAAGACGTCCACTGCTGGACATAGGCCTCCCCCAAGTGTCGCCACATTGACCGGTCCCGTGCGTCTCGCATCCAGCGGATCCCTGCAACCTTTACAAGGTCATCGGTCCACCTAGTGGGAGGCCTTCCAACGCAGCGTCTTCCGGTTCGCGGTCGCCACTCCAGAACTTTTCGGCCCCATCGGCCATCCGTTCTGCGAGCAATGTGCCCTGCCCACTGCCACTTAAGTTTGGCTATTCTTCGGGCAACGTCGGTAACCTTGGTTCTCTTGCGGATCTCCTCATTTCTGATTTGATCACGCAACGAAACACCGAGCATAGCCCTCTCCGTTGCCCTTTGGGTGACTTTAAGCCTTCTGATGAGGCCCATTGTGAGCGACCACGTTTCGGTCCCGTATGTAATCACTGGCAACACACACTGGTCATAGACTTTCGTCTTGAGACACTGCGGTAAGTTGGACGAGAAGATACCACGCAACTTCCCGAACGCTGCCCAGCCGAGTCGGATTCGACGATTGACCTCTTTCTCGAAGTTGGACCTACCTAACTGGACCGTTTGTCCCAGGTAGACATAATCGTCTACAACTTCGAGTGTAGAGTCTCCGATCTTGATAGGAGTGGGTGTTACATGGGCATTCAACATGACTTTGGTTTTGTCCATGTTCATTTTAAGACCTACTCTTTCGGAAGCTCTACTGAGGTCATCGAGCATTGTACTGAGGTCCTCCATGGTCTCAGCCACAATATGTATTACGTATATTATATTGTATGTATTTAGTTTAGTTTGTAACATTAATTAATTTAAGTAACACAATGTGTTAATGCACAAGTAAGTTTATCCTTTTCTGCAAATCTCACAGTAAAAAATTGGTTTGCTGTAAGAAAACCCAATTCTGGGTTAAGCTCGCCATTGTACATAAGCTACGAGTATATTGTTGCAATTTGTATGTATATTTTTTTTGTGTGCAATAAAGAATAAAGTAGGTAGGTTTAAAACTTTTTTTTAAAACCACAACTCGTAAATTATTGAAAGTATGGTGAAGTGATGTTATTGTTATGCGATTAGAAGTTGTCATAATTTCTTACTATCTAACATGTTTCAATTTATATACCTACCTATTTTGACAAATTATTTACGTTAATCCTTACCAATAAAAAACTTTGTCTTTGTCAAAAAAACAGGTAAACAACAGTGTATTAAATCATTGTATCGGCCACACAAGTTTTTTTTTCTAACATACAGCCCCCACCAAATTGAACCTTAAAACAACCAATATAAGAAAGGAACATATTGTAAGAAACTAGACGGATAATTTGCTAATGACCCAAGCGATAAGCTAAGCAAACAATACCAATGTTTATCTAATAAAAAAATCAAATTATTTCATTGGTTTTATTTAATTACTTTTTACTTTTTGTTTGAGTAATTTTATTGGCCACAAAATAAATTTATTAAAAACAAAAAGTAAAAAGTAGCAAAAATACAGCCTTTGCTTTACGGTCCGAAAATGACCTCAAGAAGATCATTGCCAATGAGAAGACAAGTGCTTAATACTATGCCTATTGTGCAATACAGATTTATCATGTATGCATTTCCACGGCCTACATTGATCTATGTGTACATTTTGTGTAATTGTGTGAATGTTTTATTTATCCATGTCTGCTTGCTATTAGTTTTATATACCTTGATTTTTTACATGATCGGTTATCTGCCCGTTCAGTTATTATTTATGATAAGTATTGTTATTTATAGTGTACCACGTCTTATATCTGAGGTTTGTGTAGTTATGTTAAACAACGCGTCATTTATGGTTAAAGAGAAAACGAATAGTTATAATTTCCTGTTCTACTTTACTTTATATGTCAAATTGTACACTGGAATGTTTCATGTTGCTGTACTAATTTATTTAGGCGTTAAAAATTGTCATCAATGGCTACTAATAATTTACTGATATATTACCAAAATTGTAGAGGAATTCGTACTAAGTTGCATACGCTTTATATGAGCATCATGTCGTGTTCTTATGATGTAATCATACTTACTGAAACCTGGCTTATTCCAAGCATTCACGATAGCGAGTTCATTGATGATCGCTACACAATCTTCAGATGTGATCGTGATCGTCCAGCGACGAATAAGCGTGAGGGTGGAGGTGTCTTAATAGCCATACTTCGTGGGCTGCGACCCACTACCATAGCGACACAATTTACCCGTGCTTGTATCGAACAGCTTGTGGTTCAGTTACCTGCACCACAGTCTCATAAACACCACGTCGTCAGTGTAGCGTACATACCACTTCGCGCTTGTGACGCATTGTACAGGCAATATTTTGACATGTTGCATCTGATTGCTAATGATTCCACTACCGAGTCATTCTTTGTTGTTGGAGACTTCAACTTGCCCGATATAAAATGGTTGGATCAGGGTAATTATGCAGTGGCAGAAACCACAACTTCAAGCGGTCAGCTAATACTGAATTTCATGTCATTAATTAACGGTTCGCAATACAATAAGACTACAAACAGTCTCGGACGAATACTTGATTTGTTTATCTCCAATACTGATTGTCAGACTGTATCTTGTACGTCACTACTTCCGGCTGACAACCACCATCCGCCTTTTTCAGTGTTTGTGGATCTCAACATGCAATTTACCCCTATGAAATACCGTTCTGTACCAAGCTACAACTATCATAAAGCTAAATATCCTGACATTAATGCAGAATTCAGTTCTATAAATTGGGAAACCAAACTCGCTCATCTGACCGCTGAACAGGCTGTCAATACTTTCTATGATACTTTATACGGGATAATTAGACAACACGTTCCAGTAACTCGAATTAAAAAATCACAATTTCCTGTTTGGATTACACCCTCTTTGATCCGTATCTTTAAAAGTAAAGAACGTGCATGGATTAAGTGGAAAATGTATCAAAATCTGTGCGACTATAATCACTTCTCGGGCTACCGTAAATTGTTTCAAGATGAATTTGTTATTTGTTTTAGAAATTATATTAACTCAGTCGAAGACAGTATACCTAAAAACGTAAAGTATTTTTGGACATATGTATCCAACAGAAAGGGCAAGACTAACTACCCAGCCAATATGTATTTTTAAAATGCCTTGTCTGATAGCCCTTCTCATATATGCAATTTGTTTTCTTCGTTTTTCGCTTCTGTCTATGAACCATCCACGTTTGATCCTGAGAATTGGGAACCCTCTAGCATATACTAGGATAGCTCTGCATGTATACCCGATATTCACCTCACAAGGGAAGTAGTACACCGAGCAGTTAAATCACTCGACCCATCTAAGGGAGCAGGCCCCGATGGTCTTCCACCTGTCTTCTTTATAAAAACAGCCGATAATATCTACACTGCGTTGTATTTAATTTTCAATAAATGTCTACATGAGGGTGTCTTTCCCGCCGTGTGGAAGCGAGCATTTATCACACCTGTTTATAAAAGTGGAGACAAAGACAATGAGGAGAATTATCGTCCCATATCTATTATTTCCACCTTGTCGAAGCTTTTTGAGAGACTTGTACATAGCGCTCTTTATCCTCAATTACATGGCCTTATTATACCCGAACAACATGGGTTCGTTAAACGGCGTTCGACTACTACCAATCTAATGATCTTCACTAACTTTCTTTTTGAAAATATGGATAGTAGAGTCCAGGTAGACGCTGTGTACACTGACTTTCGGAAGGCTTTTGACAGGGTGGATCACACAATTCTTTTGGAAAAGCTTGCCTACAATGGTATCCGAGGCAATTTACTTCGATGTTTTGCATCATATATTTATAACAGGACACAAAAGGTCGTTATTAATGGGTTTGAATCTGAAATTGTAACTGTCAAGTCCGGAGTTCCTCAAGGGTCCATCTTGGGCCCTTTGCTTTTTATCCTGTTTATTAATGACATAAAACATTGCTTTGTTAATGCAAATTTCCTGATGTATGCGGATGATATAAAAATCTACAAAGCCTGCCAAAAACTCGATGACTGCCTATTGCTCCAAGAAGATCTTCACAGACTTGATGCATACTGTAAAGATAACAAACTCTTTCTTAGTCTTCCGAAATGTCATAGTATATCTTTTACTAAAAACAAAAATAAAATTAATTTTAGATATACGTTGAACAGCCAAAAATTAATTGTGGTGGAATCCGTTCGCGACCTTGGCGTGATTATTGATTCATGTTTGCACTTTGACTTGCATATTGAAAATATAATAAATAAAGCCTTTCGGATGTATGGTTTTGTCATGAGATCCTCGAAAGACTTCGTGCGGCCCTCTACTTTTTGCTATTATATAAAACGTTGATAAGATCTCAATTAGAATACGCGATTCCTATTTGGAATCCGTTCTACCTCAAATACAACATTAAATTAGAATTAGTACAGAAAAAGTTTTTACGTACGGTGTATTATAAATGTTACCGTTCGAGAATTCCGTACACACAATTACTACAGCAATATAATGTCTTAAGTTTAGAGTCTCGGCGTTTACTTCTGGTGGCCATGATGCTGCATGGTTTGTGTAACAATAGATTTGACTGTATTGAAATCACAAATAAGTTACGCTATTCAGTACCTAGAACTGTTATCAGACGGGCGGCCCGCGTGCCCCGGTTGTTCCACGTGGATTCATGCAGGACCAACGCCGGGGCACGAGTGCCTCTTCGTCAACTTGTGGAAACCTATAACACACACTTCATGGACATAGATATCTTCTCTCTTTCTAGTAACAAATTTAAAACACTGGCTATAAACATTCTTTCACCACAATCTTAATCTAATATTTTTTTATGAATTCAAACTTTATAAGACAAAATTATCATTCTGTTCTTTATTTGTTCATTTACTAACCCGTGGACAATGGTGTGGGTTATATGTTAACCTATTTATGTAACGACTCGTACTTTTAAACTTTAACATGTAACTGTTTTTTGTCCCTAATAAATAAATAAATAAATAAAAAATAATTCCTCAGTTGGGTTCGAACTCGCGTCGTCGAGGTTAGATCACTAGCTAACGCAAGCGCTTACACCAATCTGCTATGCTGCCGTCCCTACGAAAAGTGCAATAACTAGGTCAAACCTGATTTCGAGAAAAACGCGGGAAAAGATTTTATTTTAGTTTTGATTGTATCTCCATCACTATACATGGTATCGGATTGAAACGTTCACTACATGATATATAACAATGTAGAGAATATTATGTGGTACTTAATGTTTGTTCCCGCATGTATTCCCTATATAAAAACCAATAAATACAATAATGGTAAGTATTATTACTATGTAGAAATAATGTTTACTAGTCATAAACCGCAACAAGTAACCTATTTATTGCACTAATGGTTAGGAAACCAACATGATGCATTTTTGACTAGCAATTAATTTTTTTTTTTAACTGCTTCCTAACCAAATGTGCATTAAGGCGAGGTTACCCTGATAAACGACGTTTTTGATTGTGTTTTATTCGTAGATAGCACATAATTAAATTCTGAAAAAAACATATTGCTTAGTTCACACTTTGATCTAGATACGTCGGTAATGCGATACACGATTACTTGCACTTTACTGCATTCAATTAAATCGCAAAGACAAGCTAAATTATGGTCTCAATTATCATTTCATTTGAGTGTTATTAGACGTTGAACAATAAAACTTATACCATAAAAAAGGTCGTAAAAAATGTGAGGTGCGTCGGTAACCATAATTTGAAATATTAAAAAAACCTAAACCACCATTTCCAAAATTAACTGTTTTCGTCATTTCATGCGCTCGCACCGCGTGCTTAGTCCCGAGCGGAACGCGTTGGAGGTCGGACGTGTGCCAAATTTTCGAACCCGCCACCCCACCCCCGCTAAGTTCTGTTTCGAACTGAGCCAAAAATAGTTTGTAAAAATAATACTGAGTAAACACCGAGCCTAGGTTTATTTGTCCGGTAAGCCAAAGATTATTCGAGTTACGACAGGGGTAGAAAAAGAAAGTATGTAGGGGAGAACGAGATAGAATGAGTAATATTATAGTATCTTTTGGTACTAACTAGTTTTTTTATTTTGTTGACTTATTTACATAATTAAGATAAAATCACTTTTTTTTTTTTAATTCATCTGCATTTTATGCTTTACTTTTTTTTTTGGTTTCGTTGGCATTTTCGTGGTTTTTGGGGTCACTGATAACTAAAATTAGGTCAAAATGAAAATCCAAGATGGCGCCGACGAAAATTTTCAAGTTTTTCTTCATAAGTGTCATTTCCGTGGTTTTTGGGGTCGCTGATAACTAAAATTAGGTCAAAATGAAAATCCAAGATGGCGCCGACGAAAATTTTCGGTTTGATTGTCATGGGTGTCATTTTCATGGTTTCCGAGGTCGCTGATAACGAAACTGAGGTCAAAATGAAAATCCAAGATGGCGCCGACGAAAATTTTCGATTTTATCGTCATGGGTGTCATTTTCATGGTTTCCGAGGTCGCTGATATCGAAAATGAGGTCAAAATGAAAATCCAAGATGGCGCGCACGAAAATTTTTGGTTTTATCGTCATGGGTGTCATTTTATGGTTTTCGAGGTCGCTGATAACGAAACTGCGGTCAAAATGAAAATCCAAGATGGCGCCGACGAAAATTTTCGGTTTTTTCATCATGGGTGTCTTTTTCATGGTTTTCGAGGTCGCTGATAACGAAACTGAGGTCAAAATGAAAATCCAAGATGGCGCCGACGAAAATTTTCGGTTTTATCGTCATGGGTGTCATTTTCATGGTTTTCGAGGTCGCTGATAACGAAAATGAGGTCAATATCAAAATCCAAGATGGCGCCGACGAAAATTTTCGGTTTTATCGTCATGGGTGTCATTTTCATGGTTTTCGAGGTCGCTGATAACGAAAATGAGGTCAACATGAAAATCCAAGATGGCGCCGACGAAAATTTTCGGTTTTGTCGTCATGGGTGTCACTTTCATGGTTTTCGAGGTCGCTGATAACGAAAATGAGGTCAAAATGAAAATCCAAGATGGCGCCGACGAAAATTTTCGGTTTTGTCGTCATGGGTGTCATTTTCATGGTTTTCGAGGTCGCTGATAACGAAACTGAAGTCAAAATGAAAATCCAAGATGGCGCCGACGAAAATTTTCAGTTCTATCGTCATGGGTGTCATTTTCATGGTTTTCGAGGTCGCTGATAACGAAACTGAGGTCAAAATGAAAATTCAAGATGGCGCCGACGAAAATTTTCAGTTTTATCGTAATGGGTGTCATTTTCAAGGTTTTCGAGGTCGCTGATAACGAAAATGAGGTCAATATGAAAATCCAAGATGGCGCCGACGAAAATTTCGGTTTTATCGTCATGGGTGTCATTTTCGTGGTTTTCAAGGTTGCTGATAACGAAAATGAGGTCAAAATGAAAATCCAAGATGGCGCCGACGAAAATTTTCGGTTTTATCGTCATGGGTGTCATTTTCATGGTTTTCGAGGTCGCTGATAACGAAACTGAAGTCAAAATGAAAATCCAAGATGGCGCCGACGAAAATTTTCGGTTCTATCGTCATGGGTGTCATTTTCATGGTTTTCGAGGTCGCTGATAACGAAACTGAGGTCAAAATGAAAATTCAAGATGGCGCCGACGAAAATTTTCGGTTTTATCGTAATGGGTGTCATTTTCATGGTTTTCGAGGTCGCTGATAACGAAAATGAGGTCAATATGAAAATCCAAGATGGCGCCGACGAAAATTTCGGTTTTATCGTCATGGGTGTCATTTTCGTGGTTTTCGAGGTCGCTGATAACAAAAATAAGTTCAAAATTAACATAGAAACAAAACTTAAAAAAATACAAATAAAAAAGTTTCATTGGCGCCATCTTGGATTTTCATTTTGACCTCTTTTTCGTTATCAGCAACCTCGAAAACCATGAAAATGACACCCATGATGAAAAAACCGAAAATTTTCGTCGGCGCCATCTTGGATTTTCATTTTGACCTCATTTTCGTTATCAGCGACCTCGAAAACCATGAAAATGACACCCATGACGATAAAACCGAAAATTTTCATCGGCGCCATCTTGGATTTTCATTTTGATCTCAGTTTCGTTATCAGCGACCTCGAAAACCATGAAAATGACACCCATGACGATAAAACCGAGAATTTTCGTCGGCGCCATCTTGGATTTTCATTTTGACCTCATTTTCGTCATCAGCGACCTCGAAAACCATGAAAATGACACCCAAGACGATAAAACCGAAAATTTTCGTCGACGCCATCTTGGATTTTCATTTTAACCTCATTATCGTTATCAGCGACCTCGGGAACCATGAAAATGACACCCATGACGATAAAACCGAAAATTTTCGTCGGCGCCATCTTGGATTTTCATTTTGACTTAATTTTAGTTATCAGCGACCCCAGAAACCACGAAAATGACACTTATGAAGAAAAACTCGCAAATTTTCGTCGGCGCCATCTTGGATTTTCATTTTGACCTAATTTTAGTTATCAGTGACCCCAAAAACCACGAAAATGACACCCATGATAACAAAACCGAAAAAAAGTAAAGCATTAAAATATAGAAAACCGAATGGTGCGTGGCGTGTAGTTTTGAATCATACCCGTATTCATGATGTTAGTGTCTATGAGATTTTAAATTTACCCAATTCACAAAAATAAATAAGTATACCTACATAATTTTAATTATATATGCTTATTTTAATTATTAGTAATTAGGTTCACGTTCATACAATACGTAGGTTCCTAATCTATCTATAACCACTACTTTCTAGAAAAACAAAATGAACGTAACTATACTTATCAATTCAAGTTGATTTACTGCATCGCTCTACTCTGTAACGCAACTTACTACCTATCCGAGTTCGTGAACTCATGACCAGTGCGCTAAGCGCGCGCATTTTCGCGCCGCGTAATTTGTTACGTATCGCCTCTCCGTGCGGGGCCTGGGGTAAGCGATTAATGCATACGGCGCTCGGGGTAACCTCGCCTTAAGTTTCTTATTTATTGCGGTTTTCATTAGTAAGAGACAAGTTTAAAACGCCAAAGTCTTAACTTGTTACTATTACAAAAACAGAGATGTTACACTTTTATGTCAAATACCTATGAATAAACAGAGATATTTTACCTCTTACCGATTTAGCATGAAACTGTTTTCGGTAAAGTCAAGTCTACTCATAATATCTGCGTTCAGTTGTGTTTTTAAAATAATGTGAAATCGGTTATAATTTAATGAATAAAAAAATAATTTATCATATTAAATCTTTTTTATTTCTAACTAAAACAGTACAATCACAATGGGAATCACTTCGCTTTTTCGCTTCGTCTTTTCCTTGGCAAGCCCGCTTTAGTCAGTCCTTTCTCATTCTCAGGTATTACGCATTCTTCTACTTCACTATTTTCACGTTCAGTCTCCTCACGTTCAATCTCCTCACGTTCAATCTCCTCACGTTCAATCTCCTCACGTTCAATCTCCTCACGTTCAATCTCCTCACGTTCAATCTCCTCACGTTCAATCTCCTCACGTTCAGTATCTTCATGTTCAGTCTCTTCACGTTCAATCTCCTCATGTTCAGTCTCTTCATATCCAGTCTCCTCACGTTCAGCCTCCTTACGTTCAGTCTCTTCATGTTCAGTCTCCTTAGGTTCAGTCTCCTCACGTTCAGTCTCATCATATTCAGCCTCTTCACGTTCTGCTTTTTCACGTTCAGTCTCATTATGTTCAGTCTCATTATGTTCAGTCTCATTATGTTCAGTCTCATCATGTTCAGTCTGTTCACGTTCTGTCTTTTTGCCTCTAGTTTCTTTATGTTCAAGTAAATTTCTTTTAATACAAATGGGTGAATCAGAATCAGAATCTGAAATTATAAAATCAGGGATATAGTCTTTATCAATGACACTATCGTAGGAATCTTCAAAATAATTTACAGGTCTGTTCATGTTTTCACATTCTTCTTCGGAGTTTGGTAGGGTTTCATAGCACTTTAGAGAATGTCTGGTAACGGTTGTTTCAAAAGATTTGACTTTTTGAACAGTAGACGGTTTAATTATTGATGGCCTTGGAATCAACTGATGGCTGGTAGGTTAAGCTGAAGAAACATGTGGTTTTAAGTTTTGATTTCGCGAAATAGCCAAAGAAAGAATTTTGTCTCTTCTGGACATGGTGTTGCCTGAAAAAAAGAAATATTATGCTTAGGGACAAAAAATCAACAGGCGCAAAGAAAGCATAAAACACATAAAACACACACTGATAAATATAAACAAACATAATAATACTGGGTACTGCCTCAATGATCAAGCGGTCACAAGCGCCTAATTCTCGTGCCGGGCAAGTGTTGTTGGATTTTTCTATCGAGAAATTCTTAACATTGCCAACTACCTATTACAAATGGCTCTTAACCATCGTGATAATACATCCACTGCGCTACCCTAGTGTGGAGTAGTAAACTATACTTATATTCAAGAACTTGCAGGCTTATTATAGGTTTTCTTACTTTTCCCTTCACGGTCAGAGATCGTGTCAATGAAAACAAAAATAAAACTTTGGAAAGGTTAGTGATGAGTACCTACCTGAGATTGAATCCGAGTGACTTGAAGTCTAAAGAGAGATGCCACACGAGTGTTGCTGGTGCGCTGTGACGCCTGAGCGGTGACGCTACGAAGTTCTATTATATATAAACGCTTACATATTAATCTTTTTAATCCGTTGGACCGGTGATTTATCTTACAAAATACTATTCATCAAAAGCTTGCACAGTATTGTATCTCTTAAAAAAAAAGGAAGTGATAACGTAATAATCGCAAAATGCAATTAACCGGTAGAAGCGCCACGAGCTAGTTACCTACGCGAACGTCGTGTCGTCGTTGGTGCGTACCTAACTACCTACACTCCGCCGCGCCTGGCGCGCGGCGCGCACTTTGCATTGCCAATCAAATGGTGTATAAAACGATGGAGTGTGGTCAACGGCCGTGTGGCATCTCTCTTCAAAGTTATATCAACATTTAAGTACATTACAGAGATTACTTCTAATAGCAAGTTTTTAGTTACCTATATGTGCCTATATTATTCTTTTTGAAGCAAAATAATATAATATATTTTGTTAGTCAGCGAATAATTAGGTAATTAAAACAATGTGTGTGTGTCTATTAATAACTAAATAAAGTAACACTGGCTAATAACATCATAGCGTATTAATATCCGTGATATGTAAACATAATATTATTGTAATATTAAATACGTTAGGTACTTACCGCCCAAACTGGTCGCACGTGCGTGTGTTCGTCCGACTCGATGTAAGCGAGCGCCGCGACTGACGTTTGCACGAAATATTTTACTCCCCTCGTACCCCCCTCACCTCCTGGTGCTAGTTATAAACGCAATAAATAGTGAATTTATTGCAATTTATTTCGCGTAGGTATACTGTATTCGTTTAATCTTCCTACAATTAAATGCAATATATCTACTTACTAAATCAATTTTAGTATTCATCCCATAATTATTAATAAGGTCCCTTAAGATAACTGCAATAACTCAAGCTTATTGTACTTATAACTAGTAAATGAGAATCACAAGAAACGAAATATGGTAGTTATAAATGCAATAACTGTACTTATTGCACAAATAATTAGCACATTATTTAATACCGAAAATAAGGATCCGTATCATATCTGCAATAACTCAAACATATTGCACTTATAACTAGTCAATGAATATTCCAAATGACGAACTATGCTAATTATAAATATAGTAACTATACTTATTGCAGATATAGTTAGTAAAATTACTAAATAGCGTAAGTAAGTTATTCCTATCTATAGTTATTTCGGTCTTGATATGTAAATCATAAAGCATCGACCTAGATATTGCAGTTAGACTTAGTATTAAAACCGGCTACGTCATAGATACGTAAAAAGTGTCTAAAAAGAATATATAGATCTCGTTCTGCTAATTCCGAATATGTACTTATCTCAATTTGGTGCAAAACTTGAGTTATTGCACTTTTCGTAAGGACGGCAGTATGGTTACCACGTTAAGTTAGTATAAAATGTTGGGCTTTATTGTAAACCCGTTTATATTATTTTTACCAGTGTACCCGACAAGCGTAAAGATAAAAAAAGTAAACCCCGTGTAGGGTACAATATGTTTACTCACACAATAATAATGAGCGGCTGTATGAATATTACCGGCTCGTACAATGACAGTTACCGACGTGTGCGATGTAAACTAATTAACTTGGCTTGCTGTACGATTTTAAAGCAATCATTCCACCACTTTCCATAGATGGCTTGCCCGAACTGAAGAAGAGCTTCACGGTCTCTGACGCTAAAGTATCTCTTCTCGCTCAAACGAAAGAACATTTTTATGTCTTTCTCGATAAGTTTTCGGATCTCAATAAAATGACACGCATTATGGCATACGTGCTTAGGTTTTGTCACAATTTGAAGAACAAAAATGCACGACATTATCCTCTCTCGAATTACAAGCCGCCTTACATAGAATCATTCAGAACAGAGGATTCATTTCAAGGAAGAGTTAAGTAAATTATCAAAACGAAAATATCAAAGGTTCATTGAAACCCTTGCATCCGTTTCTGGACGGCAAAAGGATATTAAGGATAGGAGGTAGAATCGAGCATGAAACTGTTTCCCTATCGTCCTGCCTAAAGATTCTCGCATCACTGATCTTATTGTGAACCACGAGCATATCCGACTACTTCATGCTGCACCTAGGTTATTATTATCTAGCTTAAACCAGAAATAATACTGGATTGTCAATGGTTACAAACATATAAAAAGTTGATACATAAATGTTTAATTTGTTTTAGAATGAAAGCCGACTGCGCTAAACAACTAATGGGTTCCTTGCCGCCTGAAAGAGTAACTGCCTGCAGACCGTTTCAAAAGATAGGTATCGATTTTGCGGTACCTATTGCTGTAAAAAATTTGCGAGTATTCGTATGCTTCGTCACAAAGGCCGTGCACCTCGAGCTTTCATCAAATATTAGTACAGAATGTTTCCTTGCGTGTTTTAAACGCTATATAGCGCGACGTGGCTTACCCACAGACGTGTTCTGCGACAACGGGAGTTGCTTCAAGAGCGCAAGGAACGAATTAGTCTGACTGTACGACCTTCAAGCCTCACAAGAGCATCAAGCAAAAGTGCAAAATTATGTAACGCAGCAAGGAATATATCTTTCCATTTTACACCCAGTTACTCACCTGTGTTTGCTGGCCTTGCCGAAGCTGCGGTTAAAAGCATGAAATATCACTTAAAGAGAATAATGCAAAACTATGTACTCACATACGAGCAAATAAATACAATAATGTGTCAGATAGAAGCTGTCTTAAATTCTAGGCCTTTGTTACCTGTAACAGCTCAAGATGTAAACGATCGCGGGCATGCGGTCATGCGGGCGGCGAGTAATGGGCGACTCGCTGTCCGACCATGGACCATACCCGGGTCGACGGCGCGTTGTGTTCCACGCGCGCCTCAAAGAGTGTCAGCATAATGACGGGGCCCCCCTCTAGAGGAAATTCAAAGGAATACCTTCATCCTCAAGTGAACTAGCCTAAAAGACCTAGGCACAAGAACACGATATACCAGTGGTGGGGGAAGGTGATACAGTGACAGAATCTGAGCAAGCATTGACAACCACTCAGAATATAAATAGCCTACCGCAACCTTCGTCATGTCCAGTTGTTGAAACAGCCGAACAGTCCACATCTCAGAACGAACACCCTGAGGAGTTTCATGAGGCTCTGTCGGAAAGCAACTCACCACAAATGAATGAACAACAGATACAGAGGTATAATCCATAATCCCGGAAGTTGTTACGCAAAATACCTAGAGTAGATTATAAGGACTAACTTTTTTTTTTTTTTTATCGTGGTAAAATCATCAAATGAGTCCTCCCACCCAGGGCAGAGCGGGAGGGACTGTCAGACTTGTACTGACTAAAATCCACGGTGTCCTTCAATAGCCCTTTATGTTCCAGGGTTACGGTAGTTCTATAAGTCCCGCGACCCCGGCAGGCTTTGGCCCTCTAGAGGGGGGCCCCGTCATAATGCTGACACTCTTTGAGGCGCGTGTTAAGAAATGGTTGTAATACCATGGGTAGGAATGGGTAGGAAAAAAAAAGTGGCAACACTGCCCGAGTAACATGTCAAGTTTTTGTTCCGTATTTTAAAATTAAATTAAATTAGTAATTAAGTTGTATTATGTTGTAATTATATGTGATATCGTATTTCAAGTGTGTAAATACTCAGGAAAATTGTTTTCCTGATAATTAATGAAGGATTCGGTTATTCGACGTTACCGGTAACCTAAAAACAACAGCTGACGGTTTAACTACGGATTTATACGGGGAGTATTTGTTTACTTTTTATTTTATAATAGCACACAATCGTCCCTTCAACTCTTTAACACGTTCACGCCAATTCTAGAATAGATTTTTATTTATTTTTTGCTGATTTAGTACCCTGTTTTCGTTCTAAATCGCTTTGTTGTCAAAAATGTATGTTCGTAAAAAGTAATTTTGTTTAACGATCTAAACGTTGTTTATTATAAAATATTTATTACGTATCACGTTCCTGTTCGTTATTCTATTACTACATGTCTTAAAATTATCTTTTAAAAAATCTTAGATTTTCATTCTAGGCAACCTACCCACTTATGAAAACGTAAAATAAAATCATATTAAAGTCGTAAAATTGAGTATAAGGCTAGATAATATCAATATTTTCAAACTAATATAACAACCTCCCTCATTTCTTTGAGTAAAGCTAAAGTTTTTCCCTGTTTTTCCCCCTTTCATCTCTAAATTTTCTTCATTGGTCTACCCTATTAGTTCTTACCGTTTCCATATTTCGAATTTTCAGTAACCAATCCGGAAACCATGCCTGTGATGACCCGTAAGGCTACTGCTCAGGATATGGAGCTTAAATTGAGAACGGCCCTCCAAGAACTTAAGGACTCAAAACTCCAATGTCAACAACTGTTACAGGAGATAGAAGACAGTGAGGAGGAGGTCAATAACGTTAATAACAAAAACTCCAGCTTAAAACGGGAGCTAGTAGATCTTCATCAGGAATACTTGAATGTTGTCAATGAACGGGATCAACTACGGGTGGTGACGGATGGGTTCAGCAACTGTAGTAACTTGTATGAGGAGGCTTTGTGTAAAATAAGGGACCTAGAGGATGAATTAATCCATGCCAATGTTAAACTTTTTAATTTGAAAAAAGAAAAGGATCACACTCAGGCTATAGAAACTAATCATTTGTACAATGAATTAGTAAATACCAATTGTAACCCTCATTCTATTATAACAATAGACCTTACAGAGGACTCCTTACTAAACCATAAATATACCCATAAAATTAGTCAAAATAAAATTAAGAAATATGCAAGGCTGAATAAATTCATTAAAAAATGTAAAATATACCAGAAACAACAAAAACACTATTCCAAAATTATTCTATTAAGGAAAGAACGTGTTTCTCTTATTAATAGATTAAATAACTATCAGATAAAATTGGAAGATAGTATAAATATTTATGAAATAGACACTCTGCGCTTGCAATCTGAAATACAGGCTCTGAATATGTCACTAAAGTCTTTATATAATAAATATGAAAGGTCTAAAAAGCAAATTAAGGAGCATATTCTTGCCACAAACGAGTTGATAGACACTTGTACTTGTCGGAGTGAACCCAGTCTTGATGCTCTCCTGCCTGTGGCAACGGAGGACCCGTCCCAAGCTGTGAGTGCTCAGGATGGTATCATCATCAACCAAGATATAATACCTGACATTACACTTCATGTTTCACAAGTAGTACAGCCTGAGATTGGTGGGTGAGATTGGGTGGTGTTGGTGGTCAGTCAGTTATGTTCTCTGACAGTATAGGTAGAGGGCTAGGAAAATTAATTAGTAATAACCTGAGTTATTGTACCCAAAACAATTGTATGCCAGGGTCAACCTACAAACAAATTATGGCATCAGTAACAAAAACTGTTTGTGATCCTAATACCACCATTACTATTTGTGTTGGTAATAGTTCTAAGATTAAAAAGGAAGACATCACTGACTATGTATAAGAGTTGTAAAAGTTAAATTGCAGTAAAATCATATTGTGTGCTTTTCCATTCTTTGAAAATTTATGTTATAGAAAAAACAATTATATACACATGTTAAATAAACATGTGCATTTTCTAGTAGGTCACTATAGTGACAAACTTATATATTTTGATATCAACACTTTTGTTGATAAACTTCAATCGACTCGGGGTAAAGTGTATCTACCTGTTAGATGTAGACACAAAATAGCTCGGCTATTAGCTTTTAATATTCACTCAGACATAAGTAGGATGTCGAAGTTTAGTTATATTATTAACACTGCGTCTATTAGTAATATTACTAAGGAACAGGTGGTGACCTTAAATAAATATAGCATTAGTGCTATAAATGTTTACAAAAATTGTACTGAGGAGGATCCATATGTCACCGTGGAAAATTCTCAATTAGGGTATTTTAGTAATAGGATTTTATTGTCTGGTGATGGCACGGGAGTCACGGGACTCACTCCAGATATTAATATTAATTTAAACTAGAGAGTGAGACAACAGAAGGTACCATTAACAATATTGTTAAACCTACCAACATCAAGGTACCTTCTTGCACTCATTTAGTTTGTAAAAAAGGGCCTCAGCAGAACACCTTAAAATTATTCCACCAAAATATCCAAGGCATTTCTTCCAAATTATTAGAAATTGAATTGTTTTTAGAAAAAAGTATGTTCGACATTATTTGTTTTACTGAACATTGGCTAAAGGATTACCAAATGCTTATTAATTATGAGAACTATACGGTGGGTAGCTGCTTTAACCGTAAATCTATGATGCGTGGAGGTTCCCTAATATTATTGAAAAATTGTGTTAAATATAAGCAACGCAATGACATAGTAGGTCTCTCGGCTGAACAGTGCGTCGAACTGTCCTATGTTGAGCTGGATAAGCATGTAATTGTGTGTGTGTACAGACCCCCAAACTATCAAAACTTTTCCGTATTTGATTCAATAATGGAAGATGTCCTGGCAAAACTTGCAGCCAGTAATAAATCTATAATTATTTGTGGTGATTTCAATATCAATATTTTAGAAGAAAATTCTAATAGCAGTCGGTTATTAAATCTTTTTAAGTCATTTGACTTGACCAACATTTTTATAGAACCTACGAGAGTCACTCCATCTTCTGCTACTTGTATAGATAATGTTTTCTGCAATTGTGATTACTTAGATAAAGCCATAGTAAATTGTTTGCCGTCTGACCATAGCAGACAAACTGTAACTTTTAGGTGTAACATTCCACTGCAAAAAGTTCAGATTCATTAGACCAATAACTAGTAATAAATTAAATAGATATAATATTTTCCTTCAGAATAAGTTAAGCGTTATGAGCCATCATATGGACGATATTAATATAAATCAATTGTATGATAATTTCTTTTCAATAGTTCACACTGAGTTCAACAAAACTTTTGAAAAGAAGACAAAATGTATTTGCCCTAAATTTATATTTAGTGATTGGGCAACTAGAGGTATCAGAAAAAGTAGGGAAAGACTATTTGAGCTTTATGGCCTTAAGCCTTATATAAACACTGACACTTTTAACAAGTATGTTGCTAAGTATTCAAATATTTTTAAAAATACATGCAAGGCTGCCAAAGCCCTGCACATTAGCAACAAGATCAAAACTGCAGAAAACAAAATTAAGACAGTTTGGAAAGTCATAAATAACGAGACTAACAGGAAGAAAATACGTAACACTAGCTACACATTAGATACAGCGTATGGTCCTAAAAGCTCTAATCAGGAAGTAGCTCATGAATTTGTAAATTTCTTTACCGATATACCGTTAAAAACTACGGAGGCTCTTAATTCCTCTCCTGAAGTCTCAATGGGTTTATTAAAGGCGAATGTGTCTGGCTGCCTGGCTGAATTTAAATTTAAACACATAAACCCTATGATAGTTATTAAAGCTTTCCGGCAAATAAAAGTCAAACTGACCTAAGATCTTTGGGGAATGTCTATCAGAGTTTGTACATCCATAGTTGAGACTATTGCACCATACTTAGCTTTAATTTTTAATTTGTGTGTAGACCAAGGAGTTTTCCCTGATCTAATGAAATACAGTAAAGTCATACCTCTGTTCAAATCCGGAGATAGTAAAGATACTAATAATTATAGACCTGTATCCGTGTTGCCAGTTTTTAGCAAGGTTTTTGAAAAGGTAATGCTGAATCAAATGCTCAATCATTTTAACACCAACAGAATCTTACACGATCAACAGTATGGTTTCACCAAGGGACGTTGTACAACTGACGCCGGTGTAACCTTATTAAAGCACATTTTTACTGCGTGGGAAGAGTCCCAAGACGCCATAGGGATATTTTGTGACCTCTCCAAAGCATTTGATTGCGTAAATCACGACACATTACTTTTGAAACTTGAGCATTACGCACTTAGTTTGATGAAATCTTATTTGAAGGATAGACAACAACAAGTTCAAATAAATGGTGTTAATTCACAGGGTTTAAAAGTAAAAATGGGGGTTCCGCAAGGTTCAACATTGGGTCCTTTCCTCTTTTTAGTGTATATAAATGATCTACCCTATTTATTGAAAAACCAACCTCATAATATGGTGTTATTCGCTGATGACACTTCCCTTATTTTTAAGATAAATAGACGGGCCCAAAATCTAGATGACGTGAATAATGCCCTACTTCAGGTCCATAACTGGTTCACAGCAAACAATTTAGTGTTCAATGGAAAAAAAACGAAATGCATAAGATTTGCTTTACCAAATGTTAAAAGTAGCGATTGTGATATAGTATTGAATAAAGAGAAGCTTGAATTTGTAGATAAAACAGTTTTCCTGGGGATTACGCTTGATTCAAGGCTACAATGGGGTTCTCATTTAACATCTCTTGCGGGGCGGCTAAGTTCAGCAGCATATGCTATTAGAAAAATCCGTCAATATACTGATGTAGATACCGCTAGACTGGTCTATTTTAGTTACTTTCATAGTATACTGTCTTATGGCATTTTACTATGGGGACGGGCTGCAGACATTGAGTCTATATTTATTCTGCAAAAAAGAGCCATCAGAGCCATATATAATCTTCGTAGGCGTGATTCTCTAAGGGAACTGTTTAAGGAAATTAACATCATGACGGTACATTCTCAATACATCTATGAAAACATAATGTATGTAAGAAAAAATCTACATCTTTTTAATAAAAGAGGTGACAGACACAATTACAGTACTAGAAATAGAGACCAATTAGTTCAGCCAGGCTTCAGACTCGCTAAAGTAGACTCATCTTTCATGGGGTACTGTTTGAGATGCTATAACAAAATTCCACAAAGTATTCTTGAACTGAATGAAACGAAATTTAAAACATGCATTAAACGCACACTGTGTAGGCAAGCATATTACAAGTTGGACGATTATATCGTTGATAAAAATGCTTGGCTCAATGCCGGTCCTGCTCCACAAGGACAGGGACGCATAAATGAATAGCATTACATATCCCAATCACCTGCGCTCTTGATGATTTATTTACTGCATCAGTGAGCGGGGTACACGTGGCTGAGTTTTGGGCTAAGCATATTTAAACTTTTTGCCATCGAAACGCTAAGAAGAAGAAGCATTAAATAGTATGTTGGAGCTGCTGAAGATTGTACAACTATCTTTGCTTTGTATAAATTCAATCTCTTTAGTATTATATAGCCGCATAGCCCATATTGTGTGAGTACTATGTAATAGAAAGCTGTCATTCGCGGGAAACCTACGTCTTTTCTTGACTTGAATGTGCCCTGGCGGTTAGGAGTGTGTCATGCTCGCTCAAATGTCTCGCTGATGGTGGCGCGTGTGTCGGATCATTTAGTTCCCTTCAAAATGGTTGAGTTGAATGGTGCTGATACATGCGTCATGTTCGTGAACGGGCGCTGTCAGTTGTGACTGTTCATCTCTTGGTTGCCACGGCTTATTTGAATTGTTTTTTTTTCTTTTTTGAATTGTTTACTATGGACACTTTTAACGTACACATCTTGCTACATCGTTCTCACATAATGTACCATCTCAACATGAATGATGTAACTAAGAGTTTGTAAAAGTATACTGATTTAAAAGAGTGTCCATGGAGTTTCTTGCCCGTTCTTCTCCATAGAGATCTACGTTAGGGAATGGGCAACTACAGTACTTTCACAGTTTTTATGCCTTGTGACTGGGACTGTAGCTATTGTTGTCTTTGTTTCGACAATTCAAAAGTGCCTGTAACTGGCCTATTTGAAATAAATGCTTTGATTTTGATTGATTTTTGATTTTGACCTTCGTGGAGAAGAATGGACAAGAAACTCCACGGTAACATCTTTTAAAATATTATACCAGGACAACGTTACGTTAAACTTACACTGTCACTTACGGGATATCTTCCGTGATTGTTCATTATTTTGAGCTCCCGATATTTCGGCGCTGTTGCAAGCGCCATGATCGCGGGTTGACTGGAGAATGCGGGTGGATGGAAAATAAATCGCACGGAAGATATCCCGTAAGTGACAGTGTAAGTTTGGTTGTAAACCGTGAAAGCTTAAAACAACGTTACGTTGTCCTGGACCATTCTAGTATAATATCAAATAACTTACATAAACATTGTAATCCAAATAGGTTCCAGCTTTACACATTTTGTATCTCCATTCTATGTCACTTTCAAACGTAATACTATGCACATGGCACACACAATATACCACTCAGGGTATTTCTTAACTCTTAGAACACTTACAGCCAGTGGCGGGGCAAGACCACAATTTTATGTGGGCAAAGTACATTTAGCGAGGCCCGGAATCGGCATCGACTCGGAATTCACATGTATCATTCGAAAGGCCATAATTTGAGGAACAAAATGGTACATAATATTACGTACCAACCAAAACTCCAACAGCTTTCACTTCAACCACAGAAAAAATAAACTGCAAATAACTCACTTGAAATCCCATCGCGGAAAACATTTTTAGTAATCCTATACGAAGCAACGCCATCTAGCTTAAAATATCAGAAACTACAATGGCTTTCTGTAGTACAAGAACGAAGGATGTCGCTGTGTTAGAAAAAAATTTAAAAAAAATAAAACAGAGTGCGCTGTCAACAAAAAATATATATTGGCCAAAATTGGCCATGTACAGTTTGGAGATTTCGTTCCGGTCCCAATTTTGTCAATGGGTTTTTGAGGTGCGAGGCCCTCGTACCGCGAGGTCGTAGGCGGTGGCCCACGTCGCCTACGCCTTGCGCCGCCTCTGCTTACAGCATAAAAGCCCTGAATTGGCGGCAACATCTACTTTTATACCCGTCAAATCATAATAATAATGATACTCATCAAAGATGGCCGCCATAATAAACCAATGGCAAATGGTCATTCATTATACCTTAATAACTATTACATAATTTAGCAATATAGTAAGTATTTATTTGTAATATTTATGTTTAATCGGATAAAATATGAACATCAACTGATAGTTCAGAGAAATGATTGAAACAACTTGATATATTGAAATTGCAAGTTAAGATCTAGGAAACATAAAATAATATTTAATTATTACTAATTCATTTACTAGCAATATAAAGTAAATAAACATTTAACTTGATTATTCAAATATCACAACTATCTTTCGTTTTGAAACCAAGCCTTTTAAGCCACACTGGAAACTATTTCTATAAAATATCTATCTATACATATAAAATTCAAAGTCCTGACTGACTGACTGACTGACTGACTGACTTATATATCAACGCACAGCCCAAACCACTGGTCCTAGAGACATGAAATTTGAACAGTGTACTCTTTGTAAAGAGTAGGTATCCACTAAGAAAGGATTTTTCGAAATTCCACCCCTAAGAGGGTGAAATGGGGTGTTGAATTTTCTATTAAACTTTTTATCCTCTGAGTCGATTGACTTGAAAATGTGTCTTCATATACTTCAGTTGAAATGATGAGATACGTGTATCACAGTTTTTCCAAAATCATCCCCCAATTTAAAATTCAATGTCCTGACTGGCTGACTGACACATCAACGCACAGCCCAAACCGCTGGTCTTAGAGACATGAAATTTAGAGAATGTACTCTTTGTAGAGAGTAGGTCTCCTCTAAGAAAGGGTTTTTTGAAATTCCACCCCTAAGAGGATGAAATGGGATGTTGAATTTTCTGTGAAACTCTCTCGGGATCGATTGACTTGAAAATGTGTCTACATCATCATCATCAGCCTATAGCAGTCCACTGCTGGACATAGGCCTCCTCAATCGCACGCCACTCAACTCGATTTTCAGCAACTCTCATCCAGTTGCTACCAGCCACCCTGCGAAGATCGTCACTCCACCGAGCCTGAGGGCGTCCCACCTTACGTTTGCCGATTCGCGGTCTCCACTCAAGAACACGTCTACCCCAACGGTCATCGGTTCTACGGCTAATATGACCAGCCCATTGCCACTTCAGCTTACTTATTCTGTGAGCTATGTCGACAACTCTGGTTCTCTGTCGGATCACATCGTTGCGGATGCGATCCCTCAGAGAGACTCCAAGCATAGCCCGTTCCATAGCTCACTGAGCGACCTTAAATTTATGGACCAGTCGTACTGTGAGTGTCCACGTTTCGGCTCCGTAAGTCATAACAGGCAGGACGCACTGATTGAAGACCTTAGTCTTTAGGCTCTGTGGAATACGCGACGAGAAGACCCGGCGAAGCTTCCCAAATGCTGCCCAGCCCAGTTGGATTCTTCTGTTAGCCTCCCTTTCAAAATTGTTTTACCAAACTGCAGAGGTGTCTACATATACTTCAGTTAAAATGATGAGATACGTGTATCACAGTTTTTCCAAAATCATCCCCCAATTTAAAATTCAATGTCCTGACTGGCTGACTGATACATCAACGCACAGCCCAAACCGCGGATCCCAGAGACATGAAAATTGGAGGGTGTATTCTTTGTGAAGAGTAAGTATCAGTTTCTCTAAATTCCTACCCCTTAGAGGGTGAAATGGTGTGTTGAATTTTCTGTGAAACTTTTTATTCTCCGGGTCGATTGACTTGAAAATTTGTGTACATACTCTTCAGATAAAATCCAGTATATCCGGTGTCCAATCTCAAACCAAGGTATCAATATTTTACGTATCTAATTTAATTGATATAACTTTAAAAAATAAAATAAAAAAACTATGTATTATAGATAGATACATAGATTACTTATTGTCCCAGAAGTAAGATCTTGTGGGCAATTCCCTAACTTCACGCGGGGCATAAGCTAGTAATAGATAATTATATATAGTTATTAATTTGGTCGGATATTCTCATAAATATAAGGCTATTCTTAACACGCGCGTGGAACACAACGCGCCGTCGACCCGGGCATGGTCCATGGTCGGACAGCGAGTCGCCCATTACTTGCCGCCCGCATGCCCGCGCCTACGGTGGCCGGAGATCGTCTGCCGACGTCCGGCGCCGTGGGCGTCTACCACTGTGGCTGGGGTGGAGGGAGAACGCTGTCCTCTCCCTCACGAGGCCCACCTCCTCCTTCGCGAGCATGACTGCTTTCCAGAAGGAGGCGACCGCTTCCCACTCCGTCTCGCCCCGCAGCATGGCCTCAACCAATGCCGGGCGCGAGAGGTCTCCACCTATCGCCGCCGTGAGGACACGGCGGTGCTCTGCCCAAGCGGGGCAGTCCCGCACCGTATGCTCCACCGTGTCCTCCGGGCGGTCTTCGCAGTGGTGACACCCAAGCGTTTCCTCCTTCCCCATCAGACACAGGTACCTCCCGAAACTTCCGTGTCCGGTGAGGACTTCCGTGTCCGGTGAGGACTTATAAGGACTAACTTTAAATTCTTTTGAGATTGTTAACTATAGTATGAGGGAGGAGTTGTTGTATATGTGTGCGTGGCTGCATCCACGCTTAAAGCACTCACCTCACATCGACTAATAAATGAGTGTGCATCCAGCAGGCGGTTGTTTCACTTGTCTCCGTTACTCTTATACTTAACAAACTATAAACGAAAAACTTATTAAAGAAATATTTCCAACTCTATCGGCGGGAGCATGTCAAATTGCAAAATATGTGACGTCACACTCGGGGAGGGGGAGTCTCACAAAAATTTACCAGCTCTGATAAGGACGGATTTTTTAACCCCTCCGGTCAAAAAATCATAAAATTCGTATGACGTAATTTATAGATGGTCCCTTATGCATTGTTAGAATATTACTTTTTTTTTTTTTTTTAATTTATTCAATAAACAATTTACATTGTTAACTGACTAGCTTATGCCCGCGGCTTCGCCCGCGTGGAGTTAGGGAATAGCCCACGGGATCTTACTTCTGGGATAATAAGTAATCTACGTATCTATCTATAATACATACTTACATAGATTTACATGTACTTGCTTATAAATTGCAAATATTAGTTTAAAGTGATATCAATTAAATTAGATACGTGAAATATTGATCCCTTGGTTTGAGATTGGACATCGGATTTACTGAATTTTATCTGAAGAGTATGTATACAAATTTTCATGTCAATCGACCCCGAGAATAAAAAGTTTCACAGAAAATTCTACACCCCATTTCACTCTCTAATGGGTAGGAATTTCGAAAAAAATGAAGAATACACCCTCCAATTTTCATGTCTCTGGGACCCGCGGTTTGGGCTGTGCGTTGGTATATCAGTCAGCCAGTCAGGGCATGGAATTTTAAATTGGGGGATGATTTTGGAAAAACTGTAATACCTGCAAATCGACTCCGAGAATAAAAAGTTTCTCATAAAATTCAAAATCCCATTTCACCTTATTAGGGGTGGAATTTCAAAAAACCCTTTCTTAGTGGATACCTACTCTCCACAAAGAGTACATTCTCCAAATTTAATGTATCTCTAGAACCAGCGGTTTGGGCTGTGCGTTGATGTATCAGTCAGCCAGTCATGACATTGAATTTTAAATTGGGGGATGATTTTGGAAAAACTGAGATACACGTATCTCATCATTTTAACTGAAGTATATGTAGACATATTTTCAAGTCGATCGACTCAGAGAATAAAAAGTTTCATAGAAAAATCAACACCCCATTTCACCCTCTTAGGGGTGGAATTTCGAAAAACCCTTTCTTAGTGGATACCTACTCTTCACAAAGAGTACACTGTCCAAATTTCATGTCTCTAAGACCTGTGGTTTGGGCTGTGCGTTGATATATAAGTCAGTCAGTCAGTCAGTCAGTCAGTCAGTCAGGACTTTGAATTTTATATGTATAGATATACGACTAAAATCCTAAAAGTGCGGAATGAATGCACTACAATGCCTTGAAAAACCAAACTTAGAAGCTTTGTATCTGTTGGTTACACTATGCCGCGACGTTCGTGTTAATTCGGAAACATGAAGAGTATTGAAGCGCATAGTCTTTCTGGTTCTATTGCTAAATACATTAAATTCAAGCGTTTCCAGTATTTTTCAATTACATGGTTTTTGCACATTCTCACTTTGTTTCCATCGTTTGTGTCCATCACATTTTTTCCATCGGCTGATTGAGCTCTCAGAGCTGAAAGATTTTTTTTTGAATTGTTAAGGATATTAACCGTTGGGACCTAGGATAGATCATGAGTTGCATCTATATTTTGCTTTTGTTCATAAACTTTGACAATAACAAAAGAATGTGCGCTCACGTGAGCGAAGCCGCGGGCACAGCTAGTCTACTAAATAAACTCGAACATATGGGAATCCGAGGAGTGCCACTTCACCTTTTCACTGATTACCTATTAAATAGAAGTCAAGCTGTAAAAATCAGTGATGTAATTAGTGATAGTGCCCCAATTTAATGTATACAGTGATAGTGTCCGACACACTTTATCATTTACATTTTAGTGTGCGTGTATATAGGGTCTTTAGCCCGGTTTCCACTGCGAAAGGGTAATGTGCGGAAAATGGTTAGGCGGAACGGACTCCTTTTTAATGAAAGAGGTTTGCGTTTCCACCAACGAAGAGTTGGTCATTTGATTTCCACTGCAAAATGAAACTGAGATAGAGAAATGAGCGGACTGAGCTGAACGGAAAATGAGAAATGAAAAACGAATAGATAAGACCGCTTTCACATTTAGGCGACTTTAGCAGCGCGACAGTCGCGCATCTAACGTCCAAACGGTAAAAAACGTACTTTTTGCTTGCGAATGTGCTTCTGCCGCGCTACTGTCGCGCAGCTAACGTCCTAATGTGAAAGCGGCCTAATTTCCACAGAGAACGAGTTCAGTTGAAGTTTTGAGCTGGTTGCGTGTGGTCGTGTTGTTGCGATGTTATCGAGTGACACGGAATCGAGCGATGACAGTGATTATGTATACAGAAAAAAGAAGCACGCATTGTTGTATCTTATGCAAAGAAAAAAACGCGCTAAACGAAGATTTTGGCTGTGCCAGCATATTCAAGATCGTAAATTAAAAGGGGAATTTAGGCTGTTTTATGATTTAGACGACGAAAAATTTAAGAATTATTACAGGGTTAATAGAGAACAATTTCAAGAACTTTTGTCATTTGTGGAGGTCGATATTTTGAAACGCATAGCTGCGGGAGGCGAGAAGCGCGGGGGGCAGACAGCGAGCGAGTCCGTTCTGAACTAGTCGGTGCAGGCCTTGCGCAGCGGACTCTTTTCAATTTCTTTTTACTCGCTCAATCCGCCCCGCTCACCACTTTCGGTGTGGAAACGCTACTATGTAAATTGTAATTGCGAGTTGAGCGGAGTCCGTAAGTACTCCGCTCCGCTCCCTAGAACTGAGCGAGCTCATTTCTACTCTTTCTACACGCTCGGCTCTTTCCGTCCGACTATTTGTTGGTGGAAATACAAGTATGCAGTTTGCGTTTGCGAGTTTAACGAAGTCATTAATGGGTCCGTTCCGCTCGCGGTGGAAACCGGGCTTTAGGGTTGTGTGTACGGAGAGAAATGAAATACTGCGGAACTCTATATTTACTTTACTTATTAAACTTGTTACGACATATTACAAAGGAGTAGCTAATCAGGTGGGAGCGCGTCTATAGTTTACGGTGGTTACGGGCGAACTAGTTGTCGCCGGGCGCTGCACGTATCATGAATACAAAACGATATGTCAGCGCTCCTACACTATTCCTCCCCGTTTTTTTTTAAAAAACAAAAGGTTTTTTACATAATAATTTGTAAGTACAAAAATGGCATAACTAAAACTAAGAACAAGTTTATCTGAACTACAAGTTACAAAGAATTTGGTTATACATAATTTCATTGCAATGAACAATGTTGTAACCAGATATCTTGCAGGTGCGCGGTTGCGCTACTTATAATGTACGCTTTAAACAATGTTATGAATTGCAAGTTTTTAGTTATATTATCGCGCTGTTATTATTACTAAAGGAATAAGCAGTGTTGTTTTTTCTTGAACATTGCATTTGGTATATTTGTTTAAAAAAAAAACATTTTAATTCGAGCATCACTGACTCATACAAGAAATAATTATACACACATAGTCACATTACATACACACACATTCTGTACTTTACATTTTGATGTAATAAATCTACATACAACAATGAGGATACACATGGTCTATTACACGATGTTACAATTATCGTCTGGTTTATATTCTGCTGTCCTCTCTTGGCTTCATTGTGGCTTGGCCTACAACACAAAATCTGATGATTGTCCTACGATTGAACAGCAAAATATAAACAACCAAGAAATAATATATTTGGTGCGGTTACCTGTTTTTCAAAGTAGGTACCGACTTGAAATTTTTATAAATAGGAACTTAATACAGATAGAACATAAAAAGTTAAGGGTAGTACATAAAAAGTTAAGGGTAGTCACCATGACGAAATACTCTGCAATTACAAAAAAATTGGCTCCGCTTGGAGACCACAGTTTTCGTCATGATTACGCCAATGACAACACAAATTATTACACGTCACTTCTTCACTGTTCTTACCTAAGTATTACACATAACAAGAATTTTTCACTATTGCACATATTTTAACACTGACTTTGACTTGAATGGACGATGGACTATGGTTTCTTGCTGGTTGTAATCAGTATATGACTTTGGGATTTGGCGATGTTTGTGGCGGTTGCACAGTTTCTACCTTAATACTCGGTAAGCCCATTGAACTTGCCACCACTTCCTTCCTTAACCATTTCCGTATGCCTTTTATACATCTTCTTTTTGCTGCATATATTAACAGCATTGTTGTATTAGCAGCATTGTTACTATCATAACGATGCCAATATGATTTAATTTATTCTCTACCTGAACTACGTTTGTAAAGTTTTAATTTACTATGACATTTTCTTTTGTCTGATTGGAACTCATGTTTCAAGAATAATGAAACTATTTTACAATGAAGAATGTTAACTAATTTTGATTATTAGCAAAAGAATTAGTGAAAGAATTACTTCGATACGTGAATTAGTTTCCGATTTAGAAGTAAAACAAGTTGTAACCGCACGACGCGGGCTGCCGGTGACGGTGTGACGTCATCGCACAACATGCTCAGTCTGGCTCACTCAGTCCGCTCGCGGTCGCGGGCCCGTGCCTTCGAAATTATACCCAAATACTTTTAAAAATGTCCAATCCAAATACTAGGAAGTCATGTGTTGTGCCTAAATGTAAAAAAATACTACTACCAATTGCGCGGCGCGTTGTGATATGACGTCACAAGCGGTCACGTGACTTAGCGGGACTCGATATTTTTCGAAACTTTGAATGCCTATAAAATCAAAACTTCTAGGTATTTTTAACTACAACAAAAAGTAGTGTATTTGTATACATACAGGCTTTACTGAGACAAAATTTCAAGCGATTTGGCATACCTAGTAACATTCTTTTTCATTATATGTGGCTTCTTGACTGATGTCTGGTATGTATTGATTTTTATTCCGCGATGTCATTCGTATTCAATGAATTTGGCCTAGATTTTGAAACTGCTAATTTAACGATATTTCAAGGGTTTTTTGCTTAATCATCCAGTTCGCGTATTATTACTGGGTTCGCTCTTTTGAAAGGTTACTTTTTTCTGAATTTTCTAACATTTTTTAATATTGGTTTTATCTATTAACTGTTTATCTACTGTCTGTTTATCTAATTTCTCTGATGGCAATTCACAATCTATCAATAGGTTTGCTGGTTTCAAACGATCTATAGACACATTTGCTTGTCTGTCTGGCAATTTTACAAGGAATACTTTATCATTTCTATTAATGCCGCGATATGGTCCATCGTAAGGAGGTTGTAATGGTTTCCGTACTGCGTCATTCCTAATAAATACGTAATCACTAGTGTATGAATCTTTGTGTACAAAAATCTTGTGGGGTGACTTGTTTTCTCTACAGGACGGTTTAAATCTATCTATCACGTCCTTTAATTTGTTTACAAAACTGTTATCATCGTACGACTTCTCATTACTACTGTCGTAAAAGTCACCTGGCAACCTAATATTGCTGCCATACAACATTTGTGCTGCGGTTACGCCTGTATAAGACCTAATTGTTGTGCGTTACCCTTACATTGCCGTTGCCAATTCATCTATCCAGCATTTGGTGTCTAAACGTGCTTTTAAAGCGGCTTTTAAAGATCTATGCCATCGTTCTACTGTTCCATTACATTGAGGATGATATGGAGTTGTACGCGTTTTCTGATTTCCCATTAACGACATTAATTCTTTAAACAAATTACCTTCAAACTGTCTTCCCTGATCACTTGTGAGTTTAACTGGACACTCATAACGACCAATCCAACTTTCATATAATGTTTTTGCTACAACTTCTGCAGTTATCTCTTTTATCGGAAATGCTTCTGGCCAACGTGTGAATCTATTTATTGTTGTCGCCTCGAAGACTGCTATACATTTTTACGCATAAGATTCCTAATTTTGATTAATGGGTTAATTATTACTTGATTTATTTATTCAAATCACACTATATTATAACTGTTTTTAGCACTACTTAAAAGATATTCGTTTGACTATTTAAATTATAAATATTATTTGATAAATATGAAGGTTGGTAGCACTGGTGTCGCGCTGTGATTGGTCCGTTGTGAATTTCCGGGGAATGGTGGGGCGACACTGGTCGTTTAGAGAACTCTGGCAGTTGTGGGGCACTTGGTTGGCTAACAAGTAACATCTCCGGTTCTAATATAAGTGTGGTTCTTAGAAAATAAAGTTATAATTGTGTATGTGTGTATTTCGTGATTAAAGTGTAGGTTATGTACTGTGCTATTAATGTTCTGTAGTGATTAATAATAATACTTAATCAGAATAAAATATTGTCATTTACTCGGTGTTTGTTGTGGTGATCCTTTTACATCAGAAGTGGTACGAAAACGCGCCCAGATGCCGCGAAACCGCAAGCGCACTCGAGGAAAAAGAAGCTCGTCGAAAAGTGTTACGAGCTCATCATCGAGCTCTGGTTCACTTTCATCTAGCAGCAGCTCTGATGGGCACAGGCATAGAAAAAAGAGACTTACCAGGCGTGCGTCTCCCGCAGTAAGCCAAAATGTTATGTTATCTTCAGTGATTCCCGAATTTGACCCATTAGTGGACGATATTGAAATGTGGATAAACGTAGTAGAAGCCAATGCTCGTGCTTTTCGTTGGTCAGATCGTGTTCTACAATATCAAGCCTTGCAAAAATTGCGTAATACCGCTAAGACATGGTACGATTCGCTTCAAAAAAATAAAACACGATGGACCACCTGGAAATGGAAGGATTGGCGAAATACATTGTTAGATACATTTCAAATTAAGCGTAATATGTACAGTTTGTTAAAAGATTTGGTCCAAACAAAACCTTCGGATGGTCAATCATTATACGAATTTTATTTTGTATAAAAAAGAAAAATTGACAAAATGAGGCTGTCATTTTCTGACCATGATATTATTTCAATAATTGTAGGATCAATTGGTGATAAAAATATACTCACTGCAGCAGATGCAGGTAATTTTAAATACTGTGATCAGTTAGCCTCATTTTTACACGGAAAAATACATGTTGACTCGGAACAAAAGTCCGTACATAAACATAACAGTTTGCAAGGGAAAAATTCAAGTCGCTATAGCAATGTAGATAAAAAGACAGATAGTTCTTCTAACTCTAATGGAGCACCAGTACATAGTTTCGTTTCAATTACTGGTGCAAATATTACATGTTTTCGGTGTGATGAACCTGGCCACAAAAAGACCAGCTGCAGTCTGAAGGATAATGTCAAATGTAATTCATGTAATAAATTTGGTCATTTAGAGCTTGCATGTAGGTCTAAACCTAAAGTGAAACCTGAAAAGGACGGTGAAGTCAAATTAATTGCTGATCCTACACCTAAGGATAAATTTTATAAGGAAATTATGATTAATGGATGTAAACGACAGGCTTTTATTGATATGGGTAGTAGTTGTTCTCTAATAACGTCTTCTTTGGCACGAAAGTTAAACCTAGCATTGTTCCAATTAAATAAACCCGTGATATTAACAGGATTTAAAACGGATTCATGCTCCGAGGTCTCGCATGGGACTCAGGTTGATATAATCTTGGTGTAGTCATATACACGGTTACTTTTAGGTCGTTCTGGAACCGAAAGCCACAAACTCGATCATCGAACTCGAAACGATTGGGACTATTTTTTTCAAAAAGTAACAATAAAAAAATCACGAAAAATTAAATTTATTGTTTTTTTTGTTAAATGATGAGAACTCGAAGTAACGCTTCCTTGCGGTAAATGCATATGTGTGCGTACGTAATGTATCGATGATCGGCAACACATGCAAACGGTACCCATTGAAAAATCCATTCATCGATCAGACAGAATGATCCGTAAGCCACGCCCCCACCCCACGCTTACACAGTCTAGCCGACGCGACCGCCCGCCCCTTTCTTCCTAGTATTGTCGCGCGTTTCGCTGTATTAGGTCACTCACGCAGAACCTAATCACGTGTCTAATGAGTCGGCAGTATGTCTACTCCAATGTGGAGTATTGGGCAATGGTGGATTTTTATGGGATTGCGCACCATAACTTGGAAGAGGCTAGACGCTTGTATGCTCAGCCGGAAAACCTGAACTCACTGCGCACACGTGGAATCACCGACCCTCAAGTTCCCTTCACCTCCAGCGCCTGCTATTTACGAAGGTGACGGGCCAACGAGAATCGCCCTATGTCAGTGGTTGATAGAAACTGCCACTGCCAACATACTGTGGACGGATGAATCCTGAATCCTGTTCACACCTGATACCGCAGTTGCTAGAGGATGTGCCTCTGGCATATTTACGCGGTATGTAGGTACTATCAGCATGATGGATGCCCTGCTCATTATGCGAATTTAGTGCGTGCGTATCTAAACCGTGAGTTTGGTGAGCAGTGGATAGGTCGTGGTGGCCCTGTGGCTTGGCCCGCAAGGAGCCCTGACTTAACCCTACTGGATTTTTATTTGTGGTCTGTGATAAAAAGATTAGTTTATTTCGAGGAGCATACTACTCGAGATGAGTTAAGAAGTGCGATTGTGGACTCGTTTAATATTGTGAAAAGTGACAGAGACACATTAGCAAGACAATCTCATTAAACGTGCCCGTTTGTGTATCGAGCGAAATGGACTCCATTTTGAGCAGTTGCTTCGATTCAGGGAAGTAGGTATAAATTGTAAAAAATCTAATATCCTTAGTTAGTTATACCTACGTTGATTATGTTTGTAAATAGCTCAAATTTTTAAGTACGCCTGCGCCTGCATTTATTTTTCTTGAGATTAAAAGTGTACAAGTAAGTAAGTAGGTAGGTATTTAGATACGTAAAATGTATAACTGACGCGACGGTCCTAAGCCCGTAGAAAGTATGACGGAACTCATCATGCAGCCAGACTCGCATCCAGCGGATCCCTGCAACCTTCACCAGGTCATCGGTCCACCTAGTGGGAGGCCTTCCAACGCAACGTCTTCCGGTTATTGAACTGTTATGTAGATAAACGAAATTTAAATCAAGCAATAGTTCGGCGCCGCGTTCATTAAGATAGGTACATCAACATAAATAAAAATACAAACGCGATAGATAAATAGGTATACAAATAATAACACGAAAAGCGAATTTAGACTTTATTTCTTAACCGTAAACGGTGAAATTTAGAAATTTTATCAAACTAGGTAAATCGCAGTTTACTAAAAATTTTTCTGAGAAACCTCGTCTCGTGTTCGACAGGACTTTACAAGGATGCACAACCGAATTGCACAGTTAACGTCATAAAAATAAGGTCTTTTTCTGTTCGAATTGCCTGCCTTTGTAAAAGCCGCCACAAGCATTGTGCCGCAAGAAAATTGTTTTAAGCTGTATTAATATTTTTTATTTCATGGTAGGTAGGTAATTGGGTATGCTTGTTAAGTACCTATTAGCTCGATTGATCAACACTCGATTCAATGCCTTAAAAACAACTCCCAAGCGTACTCGTCGTTGTGTAGTTGAATAAGTACGAGTATTAGAGATTTCGTGATGCGAGACTGGTGAATTAATTGTCAATTAATTTCTCTCGTTTACGAGGAGACGAGAGATGATGGAGGTAAATGAACTTACACCAACCTTAATCGTACCTGAAATGAAATAGTGAAAGCGCTACTAAGATTTAACTCGAATGACAGAATAAAAGTGATACATTTCTAACTTCTTTATCTGATGTCTTAAAAAAACAATAACAATGCCAATAGTAACTATTACTCGACTGGAGTTACTGTGTTTCGGCTCCAGAACGATGTAAAAGTATTCGTGTATATATGTGATGAATTAGCTGGTTGTCCTATTTTAATTGGTAGGAATTTCACGGAGGATAAAAGAATTATGTATGTACGTGTAGGAGATAGCCTTTCTTTTTGCCCCATTAGTGAGTACCAGGTAGCTTTAATAGAGTCGTCTATGTTTAACTCTGATTCTAAACACATCTCTGTTTTAAATGAAATATTTTCTAGATACCCTCGTGTAGTTTCAAAAGATTTAAAAACGTTAGGACAAACTTCTTGTGTGGAGTTAGATATTGAATTAATAACTAATAAACCAGTATATCAAAGACCCTACCGTATGTCTGAATCCGAAAAGGCAGCAACTAGGGAGATAGTCCGGTTCTATTAGTTGATAAGCCATCGGGTGAAAAACGTTTGTGCATTGACTAAATAAAATAACTGTCAAAGAAAAATACCCAATGCCCATTGTAGAAGACCTTATAGACAAACTTAGAGGATGTAAATGCTACACATCTATTGATTTAAAAAGCCAAATTCCTGTTAATGATAATTCTATTTCAAAAACTGCTTTCATTACCCCAGATGGGCATTTTGAATTTAGAAGGATGCCATTCGGTTTATGCAATGCACCATCTGTATTTCAAAGGTTAATGAACAAAGTCTTAGGTAAACTACGTTTTGATAAAGTAATTTGTTACATGGATGATCTATTAATCGCTACAAAATCAATCGATAAAAATGCTAGGCAGTTAGACGAAGTATTAAAAATATTACAAAACTAGCTTATGCCCGCGGCTTCGCCCGCGTGGAGTTAGGGAATTGCCCACGGGATCTTACTTCTGGAATAATAAGTAATCTATGTATCTATATATATAATACATACATAGATTGACATGTACTTGCTTATAACTTGCAATTATTCTCTGGGACCCGCGGTTTGGGCTGTGCGTTGGTATATCAGTCAGCCAGTCAGGACATGGAATTTTAAATTGGGGGATGATTTTGTGATACACGTATCTCATCATTTTAACTGAAGTATATGTAGACACATTTTCAAGTCAATCGACCCCGAGAGAGTTTCACAAAAAATTCAACACCCCATTTCACCCTCTTAGGGGTGGAATTTCAAAAACCCTTTCTTAGTGGATACTTACTCTTCACAAAGAGTACACTGTCCAAATTTCATGTCTCTAGAACCAGCGGTTTGGGCTGTGCGTTGATATATCAGTCAGCCAGTCAGGACATTGAATTTAAAATTGGGGGATGATTTTGGAAAAACTGTGATACACGTATGTCATCATTTTAATTGAAATATATGTAGACACAATATAAAGTCAATCGACTCAGAGAATAAAAAGTTACATAGAAAATTCAACACCCCATTTCACCCTCTTAGGGGTGAAATTTCGAAAAACCCTTTCTTAGTGGATACTTACTCTTCACAAAGAGTACACTGTCCAAATTTCATGTCTCTAGGACCAGTGGTTTGGGCTGTGCGTTGATGTATCAGTCAGCCAGTCAGGACATTGAATTTTAAATAGGGGATGATTTTGGAAAAACTGTGGTACACGTATCTCATCATTTTAACTGAAGTATATGTAGACACAATTTCAAGTCAATCGACTCAGAGAATAAAAAGTTACATAGAAAATTCAACACCCCATTTCACCCTCTTAGGGGTAGAATTTCGAAAAACCCTTTCTTAGTGGTTACCTACTCTCCACAAAGAGTACACTGTCCAAATTTCATGTCTCTAGGACCAGTGGTTTGGTCTGTGCGTTGATGTATCAGTCAGCCAGTCAGGACATTGAATTTTAAATTGGGGGATGATTTTGAAAAAACTGTGATACACGTATCTCATCATTTTAACTGAAGTATATGTAAACATAATTTCAAGTCAATCGACTCAGAGAATAAAAAGTTTCATAGAAAATTCAACACCCCATTTCACCCTCTTAGGGGTGAAATTTCGAAAAACCCTTTCTTAATGGATATTTACTCTTCACAAAGAGTACACTGTCCAAATTTCATGTCTCTAAGACCAGTGCTTTGGGCTGTGCGTTGATGTATCAGTCAGCCAGTCAGGACATTGAATTTTAAATTGGGGGATGATTTTGGAAAAACTGTGATACACGTATCTCATCATTTTAACTGAAGTATATGTAGACACAATTTCAAGTCAATCGACTCAGAGAATAAAAAGTTACATAGAAAATTCAACACCCCATTTCACCCTCTTAGGGGTGGAATTTCAAAAACCCTTTCTTAGTGGATACCTGCTCTCCACAAAGAGTACACTGTCCAAATTTCATGTCTCTAGGGCCAGTGGTTTGGGCTGTGCGTTGATTTATCAGTCAGCCAGTCAGGACATTGAATTTTAAATTGGGGGATGATTTTGAAAAAACTGTGATACACGTATCTCATCATTTTAACTGAAGTATATGTAGACACAATTTCAAGTCAATCGACTCGGAGAATAAAAAGTTTCATAGAAAATTCAACACCCCATTTCACCCTCTTAGGGGTGGAATTTCAAAAACCCTTTCTTAGTGGATACCTACTCTCCACAAAGAGTACACTGTCCAAATTTCATGTCTCTAGGACCAGTGGTTTGGGCTGTGCGTTGATATATCAGTCAGCCAGTCAGGACATTGAATTTTAAATTGGGGGATGATTTTGAAAAAACTGTGATACACGTATCTCATCATTTTAACTGAAGTATATGTAGACACAATTTCAAGTCAATCGACTCAGAGAATAAAAAGTTTCATAGAAAATTCAACACCCCATTTCACCCTCTTAGGGGTGGAATTTCGAAAAACCCTTTCTTAGTGGATACCTACTCTTCACAAAGAGTACACTGTTCAAATTTGATGTCTCTAGGACCAGTGGTTTGGGCTGTGCGTTGATATATAAGTCAGTCAGTCAGTCAGTCAGTCAGGACTTTGAATTTTATATGTATAGATAATGGCTTGACAATAAATTTAGAGAAATGTCACTTTTTCCAGAGCTCTGTTAGTTTTCTTGGGAAAATCGAAATATCGTTTCAGAAGATGGTATACGACCAGGTAAAAAGAAATTAAAGGCAGCAGAAAATTATCCAGAGCCCAAAACGGTGCATCAAGTAAGACAGTTTTTAGGTCTTATTAATTATTTTAGAAAATTTATAAAGAATTGCGCTCTTATAGCAAAACCCTTGACAAAGCTCTTAAAAAAAAGATGTCACGTGGGAGTGGGGATCCGAACAATTTCGTCAGTTAATAAATTAAAAGAAGAGTTATCACATAATGCTTTATTAAAAATATATGACCCCAAATTACCTACTATTTTATACACCGATGCTAGTCGTGATGGTGTAGGCTGCATACTGACTCAAGTAACTGATACGGCTGAAAAGTCAATCCATTTTTATAGTCGACAGACTTCGATCGAGGAGAAAAAGTACCGCTCTTTTGAGTTGGAATTCTTAGCTATAATTGTTGCGCTTCAAAAATTCCGTCACTATTTATTGGGGTCCACTTTTAAAATTTATACTGATTGCAATGCTGTTAAATACACAATAAATAAGCAGGAAATTAATTCTAGAATTGGTAGATGGGTATTACTTACACAAGAATTCACGTTTGAAATAATACACAAACCCGGAGCTCAAATGCTACATGTTGACGCTTTGAGCCGAAACCCTGTTGATACAAAATCTGCCCCCATATGCAATGAATGTGTGTTGGCTATTACTGAAGCAGATTGGTTATTATCAGTCCAGTTACAAGATCCAAATATTTGTGCAATTAGAGAAATATTACAGTCAGGTCAGGCCGAGCTTAATAAGAAAGTGTATAATGATTATGAGCTATTAGGTAATAAAGTATACCGTCGGACTAACTATGGTAGACGATGGGTTGTCCCTAAACAATGTATTTGGCAAATTATAAGAGCTAATCATGATGAACTTGGACATTTTGCCGTGGATAAGACAACTGAAAGGATAAAATCTTGTTATTGGTTTCCCAAAATTAAGAAAGTGGTATCTAAATATATTAAAAATTATATTAACTGTATTTACTATAAAAACATCCACGGCAAAAAGGAAGGCAAACTGTTTCCGATACCTAAATATGCAAAGCCCTTTCACACGCTTCATATAGACCATCTGGGTCCATTTGTAAAAACTACGCGTAAAATAGCTACCTCTTGGTTACTGTTGACGCTTTCACAAAATTTGTTTTTATATCACCCGTTCGTAATACTAAGAGTCAGGTTGTTATTAGCGAATTAGACAAAATATTTAAAGTTTTTGGAAATCCGAAGCGTCTTATATGTGATGCTGGAAGTTCTTTCACATCCAAGTTGTTTGTAAAGTACTGCCAGGACAAAAATATTCGACATCATGTTATAGCTACTGCTGTTCCACGCTCAAACGGTCAGGTGGAACGCTTTAATCGCACCATCCTTGACGCATTGAGAAGTATGGGTGCCAACACCAACTATGACAAATGGGACACTCATATAACCAGTATCCAACAAGGCATTAACAGTACCATTAATAAAACCACTTCAGCCATTCCCAGTCGGGCACGCCGCAATCGCGGCGGTAAGACCACTCTTTGAGGAGTGGCTGGATAGGCGTCACGGCGTCCTGACCTACCGCGTGACGCAGGTCCTCACCGGACACGGAAGTTTCGGGAGGTACCTGTGTCATATGGGGAAGGAGAAAACGCCTGGGTGTCACCACTGCGAGGACCGCCCGGAGGACACGGTGGAGCATACGGTGCAGGACTGCCCCGCTTGGGCAGAGCACCGCCGTGTCCTCACGGCGGCGATAGGCGGAGACCTCTCGCGCCCGGCATTGGTCGAGGCCATGCTGCGGGGCGAGACGGAGTGGGAAGCGGTCGCCTCCTTCTGCGAAGCAGTCATGCTCGCGAAGGAGGAGGCGGGCCGCGTGAGGGAGAGGACAGCGTCCTCCCTCCACACCAGCCGCAGTGGTAGACGCCCACGGCGCCGGACGTCGGCAGACGATCTCCGGCCACCGTAGGCGCGGGCATGCGGGCGGCGAGTAATGGGCGACTCACTGTCCGACCATGGACCATGCCCGGGTCGACGGCGCGTTGTGTTCCACGCGCACCTCAAAGAGTGTCAGCATAATGACGGGGCCCCCCTCTAGAGGGCCAAAGCCTGCCAGGGTCGCGGGACTCATAGAATTACCGTGACCCTGGAACATAAAGGGCTACTGAAGGACACCGTGGATTTTAGTCAGTACAAGTCTGACAGTCCCTCCCGCTCTGCCCTGGGGGGAGGACTTATTTGATGAGTGTTTTTTGGATACCACCTTCAAACTGATGCCGACAAGCTGGCACAAGAAAATCAAGCTGTTGACGTTACGCTATTAAGAAATAACGTTAATAGTCGTATTCAGGCCAGTGCAGACAAACAAAAGCAGGCTTTCGATTCAAAAAGAAAAGAGGCTCACAATTACAACATCAACGATTTGGTAGTTATAAAAATTCCTAGTCAATCCAATGAGGGGCAAAGCACTAAATTATTACCGCTTTTCAAAGGCCCTTTTCAGGTCACTGAAGTATTAGGTCATGACCGCTACAAAGTAAAGGACATGCGTGGCGCTGAAAAAACAAACAAGCGCTATGAAGTGTTATAAATATTTAAATTATATCTATAACTAGCTTCTGCCCGCGGCTTCGCCCGCGTGGAGTTCGGGAATTGCCCACGGAATCTTACTTCTGGGATAATAAGTAATCTATGTATGTATAGTACATACATAGATTTACGTGTACTTGCTATTGCAAATATTTGTTCATAGTAATATCAATTAAATTACATATGTGAAATATCTTGGTTTGAGATTGGACACCGGGACACCGATCAAATGATTTATAAGGAATCTATTTATAGACATAATACTTTGACATAATATTTAATATCAATGTCCCGTATCGCGAGCCAACGCGAAAATCGGTGGAATAAACCATATTCACAGACACGTCTACCTCAGAAAAATCCTACCTACTTAGTAATAGGTAAATACTCCCGCGCCCCGCACGCCCCACGCAACGCTGCGCGGCATGCGCCCTTCTACGTGAGCTTCGAAGCCTTATTTAACTATATTGGGGGATGATTTTGGAAAAACTGATACACATGTCTTATAATTTTAATTGAAGAGTGTGAACATCAATTTTCGAGTCAATCGACCCAGCAAATATTAAGAATACACCGTCCAAATTTCATGTCTCTCGGACCAGGCGGTCTGGGCTGTGCGTTGTTATATCAGTCAGCCAGACAGGACATTAAATTTTAAATTTGGGGATGATTTTGGAAAAACTGTGATACACGTATCTCATAAATTTAACTAAAGAGTATGAATACAAATTTTCAAGTCAATCGGCTCCGTGGATAAAAAGTTTCACATAAAATTCAACACCCCATTTCACCCTCTTAGGGGTAGAATTTTGAAAAACCCTTTCTTAGTGGATACTTACTCTTCACAAAGAATACACCGTCCAAATTTCATGTCTCTCGGACCAGGCGGTCTGGGCTGTGCGTTGTTATATCAGTCAGCCAGACAGGACATTAAATTTTAAATTTGGGGATGATTTTGGAAAAACTGTGATACACGTATCTCATAATTTTAACTGAAGAGTAAATACACAAATTTTCAAGTCAATCGACTCAGAGAATAAAAAGTTTCACAGAAAATTAAACACCCCATTTCACCCTCTTAGGGGTGGAATTTTGAAAAACCCTTTCTTAGTGGATACTTACTCGTTACAAAGAGTACACTGTCCAAATTTCATGTTTCTAGGACCAGCGGTTTGGGCTGTGCGTTGATATATAAGTCAGTCAGTCAGTCAGTCAGTCAGTCAGTCAGGACTTTGAATTTTATATGTATAGATTATTTTTGTTTGTTACTAATTATAATCACTTTTATGAACTTGTATAATTAAAAGTAGTTGTATTGACTGCATGTCATTGGTCGAGACTGACAGTTATCGACGACCAATCATAACCAAGTAAAAATGGCGGGAATAAAAGGGTAGTCGGCGGGCATTTGAGGGATATGCCCGCCATGCTCGGGCATTCGTGTTTGGACATCGGTGCCTGTCACTTGTATCACTAAATGGAAATTGTATTAAATAATTATATTATATATCAAATATATTCACTAAGGAGGTAGTTATGCAAAAACGTTCCAATCCACAGGTCACCGAAAACTGAGATAAAGTGACCAGCCTACTTTTTTTGACACTTTACATCTTTACAGCAAAAATATTTCATACTCCAAGTCTTATTTCCGGATTTATTTTTTTAACTATGTGTTCCAACCCACACTTTTACCACACGAAGGGCTTTCATTAAAAATAAAATGTTTCAGATAAACTGAAACATTTTTAATTAATGCGATTCATAAAAAAGTATTTGATATAATGACTCAATAATCTTGGAACGTATTAAGTTAACCCAAGTAATCCATTTTTCTTGAACAAAATGTTCCATTATGTTTGGAACGTTTTCACATATTAACTAAATTGCGTTAACGCGTAGTGTAAACGATCCAAAATATGTGGTACCTTTACCTGAAAACATGAGAAACCAAATGAACTCCGATTTTGAGGAGGCACGAAACTTACCGACTGTTGAATGTTTATCATTTGATTTGGAAAAGACACTACCATTACCTCGCATACCGACGAATGTTACCTTTTATAAAAGGCAATTGTGGCTCTACAACAGTGGAATTCATAGTGCATCGGATGATATTGGGCATTGTTACGTATGGGTAGAAGGGGAAGCAAGAAGAGGTGCGCAGGAGGTATGTTCGTGCCTTATCTATACATTTAAAATTCAAAGTCCTGACTGACTGACTGATAGTCTGATACATCAACGCACAGCCCAAACCGCTGGTCCTAGAGACATGAAATTTGGAGCGTTTATTCTTTGTGAAGAGTAGGTATCCACTAAGAAAGGGTTTTTCGAAATTCCACCCCTAAGAGGGTGAACCGGGGTGTTGAATTTTCTGTGAAACTTTTTATTCTCGGAGTCGATTGACTTGAAAATTTGTGTACATACTCTGCGGTTAAAATTATGAGATACCGGACATTGAATTTAAAATTCAATGTCCGGTCTGGCTGACTGATATATCAACGCACGGCCCAAACCGCTGGTCCTAGAGACATGAAATTTGGAGGGTGTGCCTTTGTGAAGAGTAAGTATCCACTAAGAAACGGTTTTTCGAAATTCCACCCATAAGAGATTGCAATGGGGTGTTGATTTTTCTGTGATACTTAATATTCTCTGGGTCGATAGATTACTTTACATAGAGATAGATTATAGTACATGCATAAATTACTTATTATCCCAGAAGTAAGATCCCGTGGGCAATTCCCGAATTCCACATGGGCGAAGCCGCGCGCATAAGCTAGTTAAATATATAGAAACGAAACTAAGTCCCACTGTTGAACATCTTATTCTGTGGAGCGATTGCTGCGGCGGGCTAAACAAAAATATTAAAATAATTCATAATTATGTTGAAAGCAATGTTAAGCTCCCACCAAAGTTTAAGAACCATACAATTTCGGTTTCAAACGAAACAGACTTTTCAAAAATTGAAACGGCTCTCAAATATCACCAACGCCTGTATACAGCAGAAGAATATATAAATATTATTAAAAACAGTAAAAAAAGAAAACTTTTCAAGTTTACAAAATGCAGAAAACTGACTTTTACGGTACAGATAAATTAGAAAAAACATAGTTAATAGAAAAAAAAAATACTGATAAAACTAATGTAAATTTCTTATTTACCAAAGAAATCAAAATAAAAAAAGATAAAAAGTTTTCGGTTTTTATGAGGACTTCCTTTGAAGAAGAACATAAGGAGATGATAATTGAAAAAAAAATCAAAGGACAAATACGGGATATGAATAAATCGGACTTATGCCTGTTGTGGCCTGATGGGAAACCAATTGCTCCAGCAAATTTAGCCGATTTGTAGTCAATGTACCAATACATTCCAGAGGATTGTCTCCAATTTTATAAAACTTTAAAGAGTTCAGAGGTCATTGATGATATTAATGGGTTCGGTAGAGAGCCAGACTTTGAAACTCAAAATGATAATGACGAATAATGATGCACATATTATTATTAAATGTTTGTTCATTACCGTTTTTAATAAAATAACATCTTTTTTGTATTATTTTCTTTTATTTCATACTACTTTTTTTAATTATTATCATGATGAAGTCACAAATATGCATTAAAATATTTAGTGGAACGTTTTCGCAAAATAATTTGGAATGAGTGTTCTTACAAAACATATTTTTTTTAAAACGTTCCAATTGCATTTTTCATAATTACTGCCGTTTTAATGTAAATATCCAAAAAAAGGATAGATGATTATCTAATGATAATTATCTTCAATATAACGAATAGTATTAGTCTATATTAGTCAACGAAAAAAAGTGTACCACTGAAACACTAAATTGCGTTTATCTCAAACTGACGTCACTGTGGACTGGATCATTTTTGCATAACTACGTCCAAATAAAGTTGATCTTCAAAACTTCATAAACTGTTTTTCTTGCTTCTGAGTATTAAACCAGTACGGTTTACATATCAGAAGTGGGATTAGCAATCTAGTGCCCACAAAAGGATCAGGAGATACGGTTAAATATTTGGCGTGCGTAGAAAACGTAAGTGTTCTTTGTACATTTTATTTTAATTATACTGCCTTCCCTCTTTAATCATGTTATTGCAATTTGCAATATCAAAGTATAAAAAGTAGGCTACAAGCTTATTCTTGTAACGTATATTTTTTTTCTCTTCCTTGACGATTGTCTGCCTCTCTTTACCGGACTACTAAATGAGTCTATAGGCTTATTCTATTAAACTGAACTGTATTTACCGTAACGGAGACATTCCGGAGGTTTATATGGTTAGTCATGCATGTTAATCTTGCCAGGGTACTCCCTGGAGTTGGACATGTTTGATGGTTTATATTACGGTATCAACAAAAATCTTGTTTACAAGTCTGGTATAGCGAGGTTTATTAACTGCAGTGTTTCTTCTTGTTTACAAGTTGTAGTATAGCGAGGTTTATTAACTTGGGTGTTTCCTTTTTGTTTTATATGTTGAGGCCGCGAGAACATGGATGAACGTAGGTCTAGTTCACGAAGAGAATGTGACGGACCTAAACGGACCCGCCACGAGACGCTGACCCCGCCACTAAGATGTCCCGATGCAATTCGAAGCCGCAGCCAGGGTCGAGTGCATACGCGTTCTCCTGAAGAAAATTGTGGCAGCCAAAACCGTCCGTCGCGGTCCAGAAGAAGACGATCGCGACTGACGATTAGTCGGTCTCCTTCCCGGCCACACTATTCAAGAAGGGCAAGTCATCGTGATGGGCGCTCCAGGACTCGCTCGCGCACTCCAGGGCGACACGAGACGCGCCACGCGGAGTTCGGACATCCACCAAGGAGCAGAACTTCTCGCCTCCGTACACCATCCCATGAAGAAACACATTCTGAGCGTGAGTCGAATAATAATCTGTTTATTGAGAACTTTATTAATGCACTTAAGGGTATGAGTAATACAAGCGATCGCGATAGGTTTCCTGTTTTAAATAATGTAATTCCTGATTTTGACCCGTTATGTAAGGAACAAACGGTTGATACGTGGCTTCATAAGGTTGACGAATGTGCACAAATTTACGGTTGGAACGATAAACAAGTAGTCCACTATGCTCTACCGAAATTAACAGGGGTGGCTAAAACCTGGTATCAGGGCCTACCCTCACTACTATTTTCTTGGCCAGAGTGGAAGTTAAAGCTGAAGGAATCTTTTCCAACTAGGGATAATTATGCAGATTTACTTATGGAAATGCTGAATAAAAAGGTACGCTATGGGGAGTCATTGGATATATATTACTATGCTAAAATGAACCTTCTAAACCGTTGTGAAATATCGGGAAAACATGCGGTTGACTGTGTCATAGCAGGTATAGAAGATCGTGGTGTTAGGTTGGGTGCACAGGGAGCAGAGTTTACCGAACCGGAATTACTATTTAAGTTTTTGAAGACAGTAAAAGTAGGTCAAGACAGGTCTACAAACGAACAGCAGAAGGTTAGGGATAGAGATAAGCGACCACAAAATAACACATTTACCGGTAATAAACTAGGTCCTAGTTCCCAGAAGTCAACCGGATCCAGCATGGTCTGCTACAATTGTAAAGAACCCGGTCACCCATTCTTCCGATGCACAAAACCGAAGATTCAATGCTCTAAATGTAATTTATTAGGACATAAGGACACTGAGTGCCCTGGGACAAAGCAAGGTACCAACGAAAAACCAAAAGCAATACTGAAAGTAGACAACACAGGCGATTCAAGTGCGAAATATAAAATGCCTATCAAAATAAATGGGTTGTTTTCAGAATGTCTCATTGATTTGGGAAGCGAGGGTACTTTGGTCCGTCTCAGTGAAGCTCAGCGTTTAGTATTAGACTGGAAGGTAGAAGAAGCGCCATTATTAAGAGGAATAGGTAACGTGCCATATAACCCCCTTGGCAAGGCTAACGTTACGATCGAAGTGCAGGGTGTAGTAGAAAATCACGTTGAGATATTGGTAGTAGGTGATTACTTAATAAATTGCCCTGTACTACTAGGCCACACTTTCACCGAAAGGCCCTCTGTCAAAATAGTAAAGACGGAATCGGATGTAATTTTTCAGCGAGTTAGTGTCTGTCTTGATTTGTCCGCTTTTATGCGTGGAAGAGACACGCATTGCTCGTGGTGAATTAAAGGCGATCCCAATTAGCTCCCGCAATTCTTTCTCGGGAAAAATTTACGTGAATGGAACCGTGCGAAATATTGAAGGTCATGAACATTACTTGTTGCCCGGCGAGTATCAATTAACACAAGGTGCGGGTAGGATTCTCATTCAGAAGTGACAACCATTTGGTTATAGAAAAGGGTAGTCTTATAACTAGGAGCCACACTTTAGCTGAGAGCCTACAAATTCAAAAATTAGATTTTAGTGATCAGTCCTCCACAGATGAATCACCAATCCGCTGTGGAGAAAATTTGACAAAGGATCAAAAAGAGTCGTTAAAGGTCTTGTTGGATAAATATAAATATTGTTTTTCCAGTGGTTTAAAAGATCTTAGGTTTACAACGGAAACTGAAATGGTGATTCAACTGGAAGATCCCGATCCTGTCGTTTACCGCCCATACCGGTTGTCTTTTACCGAACGTCAATTAGTTCGAGATATGATCAAGGAAATGTTAGAAAGCGGCATTATAAGGGAGTCTAACAGTCCGTACGCAAGCCCTATAGTGCTAGTCAACAAAAAGTCTGGGGAGAAGAGGTTATGTGTGGACTACCGTGCCCTAAATAGCAAAACAAAAAAAAGAGCACTACCCTCTCCCTCGTATTGAGGATCAGTTAGATTTATTGTCAGGCAGTTCAGTATTTGTTACTCTCGATTTGGCGTCCGGGTACTATCAGATCCCAATAGCTGAAGGTTCTCGAGAGAAAACTGCGTTTGTGACCCCTCAGGGTCAATACGAGTACAATAGGATGCCCTTTGGGTTAGTGAACGCACCATCAGTCTTCCAACGTACAATGAATAAGATCATTCACAATTCACCTGCTTCATCGTATACATTGGTCTACATGGACGATATCCTGATTCCTGCCAAATCATTCGATGAGGGGATGGTACGTTTGGAGGAGGTGTTGCGATTACTGGCAAAAAGTGGTCTAACACTCAAAATGAGTAAATGCAATTTCTTTTATGACAAAATTTGTCTTTTTTTTTTTTGACACGCGAACTTAACCCCGTGTGATTTTATTCCGATAAACGGTTAAAATGTCCAAATTCAATTTGGAAACTGCGTTCAACGACCTTATGAAGAGAGTTGCAGCGTTGACATCAAAAATTGTGGCTCAATCAGCAGTGATTGAGTCGCAAAATAAGAAAATTGAAGATCAGCAGCAGGTGATCACAGAGCAGACGAGGGTACTTGCAGATTTATCCTCGAAAATTGAGAAGATCGAAGTTCATATTGCTTCAATGAATACTGCAAAGAGCGAGATGGAGAAACCAGTCGGGATACCAGTTACGCAGCGTGCGAGTGAGACGAACGTCGGAATTCTTGCCAATGAACCTCACGAAATGGTGACGGAACGCGCGCGCCGAGCGACTGAGCGTGCCAAGAATAAGGCTGCGTCCATACTTCAGAAAACCAGCAAGAGTTCAGAAAACGCTGAGACAGTATTGGAGGACAACATTACTTCCGAAGAATGGAAAGTAGTAGGTGCTAATAAGAAAAGAACAAAAATGATTGGAAACACTATTCAAAAGGGGGGAAACACTCAAATTGTTACGCTCCAGGCGATTCAGAGGAAGAAGTTTTTGCATGTGTGGTCACTACATCCGGACACAACGGAGAAGGCAATAAGTGAACATGTGACGGGAATATGTGGATCTGTAGACGTTAAAGTCGAGAAAATTATTCCTAAGACTGCAAGAGATTATGCGTCATTTAAGGTTGGAGTTCCGGAATCCCTTTTTGAGAAGATTGATAACGCTGACAGTTGGCCATTAAATGCGCAATTTAATCAATGGGTGTGGTTTCGTGACTCCCGCAAACCAGGAAAAGGCAATTAAAACCTATAAGAGTTTTCAAGTGTATTATCAGAATGTTCGAGGACTACGCACGAAAACAAGAACATTCTATAATAACGTATTGGCATCGACGTATGATCTCTTTGCAATTACGGAGTCAGGTCTAAATGACGGGATTCATGACGGAGAACTAATCCCAACTGACTACAGCATATTGCGTTGTGATCGAACAGACGGACGTAAGCAAGGAGGAGTATTCTTGGCGGTTTCTCCGCGTTTTAGTTTGATTCGCGTTTCGGTTGTGTGCGACGGTACACAAACAAAATATTTTTTTGTTTTTCTGTTGTGTTGTTACATTCCGCCAAAATGTGATGTTAAGGAGTATATGCATTTATTTCATATATTAGAGAATGTTTGTGTTAAATATGACAAAGTTTTAGTGCTTGGTGATTTTAACATGCCTTCTACGACTGTAGAAATTCAAAGTTATTTGGAGTATCTTATTGCCTACGGGGGATTTCGGCAGGTAAATAACGTTGTTAATATTAATAATCGTGCGTTAGATTTAGTATTGTCTTCTGAGTATTAAACCAGTACGGTTTACAGAAGGAACCACGTGTGCTGAGAATATGAAGCCTTGGATCAAGTTGGCAGATCTAGATGTTGACGGTTTGGAAATGGCCTAAGATGTTGTCAGGTATTTATTGAACCCAAATAGTGATTCGATTTATTCAAAGTATATATTTTTAAATTATTTTCAACTACTTTTTATAAGAGCTGTCTAGTGCATTTGCTTCAAACATATTTTGGTATATTCGGATTGTGTTGAGTTGCAGTATTTTTTCATGTATATACTTATAATAAATCTGTCGAGAGGTCAATTCTGTACATGAAATATATTTCCAAAATAACTATCAGGGGGTGATTAGGGATCGATACTGATGCCAAAAATGCAATCAGTAAAATGTTTGTCTGTCTGTCTGTCTGTCTGTCTGTCTGTATAACCGTTATAGAAACAAAAACTACTCGACGGATTTTAACGAAACTAGGTACAATTATTTTTCATACTCCTGAGTTGGTTATAGTATACTTTTCATCACGCTACAATCAATAGGAGCAGAGCAGTGAAGGGACATGTTGGGAGAACGGGAGAAGTTACTCCATTTTTTAAGCTTCCGTCGCGTGTGCAACCTTAATGGTTAAAGCTACACAGAAATCTTGTATGACGGAAATGTTCTCCTTAAAATTATATAAAAAATATCCCACGACAGCATATGTCTATCTTTTATGGTTGACTCACAATATCACGTGTAACTCCCGATAGCTTAGCAGTTCGAAGCTTTCTGATTATATTTGTCTACTCTTACGTTTATAACACTCTCAGTCATCCCTAATTAAAAAAGTTAACATTATTAACTATTCCATAAAAAAGAATCATCGAAATCGGTATAGAAACACCAAAGTTATACATGAAATACGCTAATAATAAGCCATCGCGCGTGAAAACTGAATCATGCTATAAGGATTATTTTTGTATAAGGTCCGAGAATCGGTCGCCGCGCTCGACGCGTCTCGCGGCCGAAGGTATAAAAAGGCGAGGCGTCCGAGCGCCCCGTTACCGCCTGCCGCGTCCCCTAGCGGGAACGCAGCGACATCCAACGTCCTCGCAAGCTTCATACAATTTTTGCCTGTTGATGCGAATAGACGTTCAGAGCGTTCGACCTTATTGACAGACAATACTTAATTGATATTAACAAACCGTGCTTATCAGCGCGACTTTTAGTCTTTGATAATTTATTTTTAGATTCCTTTTGTTGTTAATTTATAAAATAGGTATTAGTTATTTTGGTAGTGTTTAAATATTCGTTCAAATTATAATTATTAATAGTTTACATTTTATTTCTTTTAAGGTGAAGTAGTAGTAGGTACGCATAGATTTTTAGATACTGATAGGCAAGTTTTGACTAATTTACGTTCACTTTTTTATACCTATTAGTTTTATTTTCATTTACGTTTTAGCTTTATTTTTATTTGCCTGCATCAATGCCACCTAAAAAACGATTATCTTTATCTCGAAATTCGAGAGAAGCTAAGAGAATGAGAAATAGGCGTTCTCAAGAATCGGCAGAGGAAAGAGCACATCGGTTAAACTTATTGTTATTCTTATCTCAATAAAAGTTTATAAAGATATCTTCGGATTCACTTTAAGTGATGCTGATTTTTGTATTACATTACCATCTATATAAATAAAATGGTAAACTGACTGACTGACTGGGTGATATCAACACACAGCCCAAACCGCTGGTCTTAGAGACATGAAACTTGGAGGGTGTGTTCTTTGTGAAGAGTAAGTATCCACTAAGAAAGGATTTTTGGGAATTCCACCCATAAAGGGGTAAAATAATGGATGGAAGTTTATATGAAAGTCCATCAGTTTTGAAGTTAGGATAATATTCAAATTTTGTGTTTAGACTGACAATTGAAAATTAATTTAAACGTGTCTCTGGGGATGAAGGTAAGTAACTATGTTTGTTCGGGTGGGATATTTTTCGACATCCACGCGGGCGAAGCTGCTGGCAGAAGCTAGTGTAAAATAAAGCTGTGGTTCTTGGGTTTGGGGTTTGTAGTGATATGCAACTAGGGTTGGCCAAAGACATCGTCTAGGGTAAACTACAACCTCTAATCTTAACTATGACTGACCGCTGATGGAACAGTTACAAATACATCTAGATACCAATAATAGTCAAGTTGTAGGTCTTTTGAACTGTGTTCTTTCTTCTGCTGGCCGTTGATGGAATAGCAGAGTAGACGCTCAGTTCGAATGACAAGTATTTTGTAATTACTATGTAACTTTATAGTTATTGTAACTTATTGTTTATAAACTTTGTTCTCAGCAAATTGCACCAGACTGGGACGCTATCTGGGACGGATGCGTGCGCAGGACGGCCGGATGTTGTCGCCTCGAAGACTGCTATACATTTTTACGCATAAGATTCCTAATTTTGATTAATGGGTTAATTATTACTTGATTTATTTATTCAAATCGCACTATATTATAACTGTTTTTAGCACTACTTAAAAGATATTCGTTTGACTATTTAAATTATAAATATTATTTGATAAATATGAAGGTTGGTAGCACTGGTGCCGCGCTGTGATTGGCCGTTGTGAATTTCCGGGGAATGGTGGGGTGACACTGGTCGTTTAGAGAACTCTGGCAGTTGTGGGGCAGTTGGTTGGCGAATTCATTACAAGTAACATCTCCGATTCTAATATAAGTGTGGTTCTTAGAAAATAAAGTTATAATTGTGTATGTGTGTATTTCGTGATTAAAGTGTAGGTTATGTACTGTGTTATTAATGTTCTGTAGTGATTAATAATAATAATTAATCAGAATAAAATATTGTCATTTACTCGGTGTTTGTTGTGGTGATCCTTTTACATTATGATTTTTAAACAATATCATAATCCTTCTGGTGAAGGTGGTAAGGGTCCTACTATATCTATGTGAATATGTTCAAATCGTTTACTACTCTCGAAAGTTCCTAAATCTGAGACAGTATGTTTTTGGGTTTTCGCTTTTTGGCATCTTATGCAAGTTTAAGCCCAATTTCCAACATCCTTATTCATGTTAGGCCAAATATATCTTTCACAAACTAATTTCCTACTTGCCTTAATACCTGGATAGCTCAAATTATGTTTTGAATCAAAAGCTAAGCGTCGAAAATTTCCAGTCAAGTATGGACGTGCTGAGTCGGTTGAAACTTCGCAAATAACGTATTTCTTTGAATTGAATAAGGTTACACGTTTCAACACGACGTTGTTATTGTCATTTGATTCGTGTAGTAATTTTGCTAACTCGGCGTCCGTCTCCTGCGCAGTTGCGAGCTCTGCGAAATCGAGCATCGTGGGACACGATATTGTTGCTACTCTAGATAAAGTATCTTCTACTATGTTATCGTTCCCGGCCCGGTTATATGCCTTCATCATCATCATCATAATTTCAGCCGAAAGACGTCCACTGCTGGACATAGGCCTCCCCCAAGTGCCGCCACATTGACCGGTCCCGTGCGTCTCGCATCCAGCGGATCCCTGCAACCTTTACAAGGTCATCGGTCCACCTAGTGGGAGGCCTTCCAACGCAGCGTCTTCCGGTTCACGGTCGCCACTCCAGAACTTTTCGCATCTTTTTTTTCCCATCGGCCATCCGTTCTGCGAGCAATGTGCCCTGCCCACTGCCACTTAAGTTTGGCTATTCTTCGGGCTACGTCGGTAACCTTGGTTCTCTTGCGGATCTCCTCATTTCTGATTTGATCACGCAAGGAAACTCCGAGCATAGCCCTCTCCATTGCCCTTTGGGTGACTTTCAGCCTTCTGATGTGGCCCATTGTGAGCGACCACGTTTCGGTCCCGTATGTAATCACTGGCAACACACACTGGTCATAGACTTTCGTCTTGAGACACTGCGGTAAGTTGGATGAGAAGATACCACGCAACTTCCCGAACGCTGCCCAGCCGAGTCGGATTCGACGATTGACCTCTTTCTCGAAGTTAGACCTACCTAACTGGACCGTTTGTCCTAGGTAGACATAATCGTCTACAACTTCGAGTGTAGAGTCTCCGATCTTGATAGGAGTGGGTGTTACATGGGCATTCAACATGACTTTGGTTTTGTCCATGTTCATTTTAAGACCAACTCTTTCGGTAGCTCTACTGAGGTCATCGAGCATTGTACTGAGGTCCTCCATGGTCTCAGCCAAATGCTATATGCCTTATGTCTGTACTAATTTCGCTAATGAACATAATTTGCCTAGCTCTTCGTGAGGTTTCCCTATTGGTACCTGTTTTATTAAATGCAAATGATAACAGCTTATGATCTGTAAATATAACTAACTCTTGACCTTCAACCATATTGCGAAAATGAATAATAGCCAGATATATTCCTAATAATTCTCTATCATAGGTGCTGTATTTCGTTTGAGCCTCTATCAACTTCTTTGAATAATATCCTAAAGGTTTCCACTTGTTATCAACATTTTGTTGTAATACGGCACCTATACAAGTATCTGACGCATCGGTCATCAATACCAAAGGGGTATCTGACGTTGGATACGATAATAAGACTGCAATTTTTAAGTCTTCTTTACATTGCTCAAAATTGCGTTCGGCTAACTCTGTCCAGTTAATTTTAGTTTTATCTTTACGTTTCGTATTCCCTAGGTACTTATTTAACTCTGTCTGGTGATTGGCTGAGTGAGGTATGTTTGCTCTATAAAAATTCAACATTCCCAAAAATCGTCTAAGTTCCTCAATAGTTTCCGGTTTGGGAAAATTTGCAATGGCGTTAACATTAGCTTTTAGCGGTCTAGTTCCTTCCACGGATACTTCGGCTCCTAAAAATTCTAATTTTTCTTTGCCAAAACTACATTTAGAGAAATCGATAGTTATACCAAAATCATTAAATCTTTCAAAAACTTTTTGTAAGTGCTATTTATGTTGCGTCTCATTTTCTGATACGATAATTACGTCATCAACATAATTAAATAAAAAATCTAAACCTTGCAAAACAGTATGATGCATGAAACGCTGAAAAGTTTGCGCGGCGTTACGTAATCCAAAAGGCATGCGCATAAATATAAAAAAATTAAAAAAAAAAAATAAATAAAAAAAAAAAAAAAAATAAAATATATAATATAAAATAAAATAATAATAATAATAAATAATAATAAAATATATTATATATTTATAATATAATTTATTTAATAATAATAATAAATAATAATAAAATATGTTATATATTTATAATATAATTTATTTATTATTAATTTATTTTTTATTTTTTTTTTTTTATTTTTATTTTTTTTTTTTTTTTTTTTTTTATAATTTATTATATATTTATAATATATAATATATATATTTTTTTAATTGCGTATTTTAAATTGATGGTTTTATTTATCATATTTTAATTTTGAATGAATTTTAAATTTTATCTTGATTTTAATAATTGATGGTAGGTACTTTATTCTTGAATTTTTTTTTTTTTTTTTTTTTTTTTTTTTTTTTTTTTTTTTTTTTTTTTTTTTTTTTTTTTTTTTTTTTTTATATATGTGTTAATTTATTTTATTTATTTTAATTTCACTGTATGGATCATGTTATCTGAATTAAATGAATTTTATTTTTTTTATTTTTTTATAAATTCAAATAAACCAAAAGGTGTTATAACGGCGGGCACGCCGCAATCGCGGCGGTAAGACCCCTCTTTGAGGAGTGGCTGGATAGGCGTCACGGCGTCCTGACCTACCGTATGACATAGGTCCTCACCGGACACGGAAGTTTCGGGAGGTACCTGTGTCTGATGGGGAGAGAGGAAACGCCTGGGTGTCACCACTGCGAGGACCGCCCGGAGGACACGGTGGAGCATACGGTGCAGGACTGCCCCGCTTGGGCAGAGCACCGCCGTGTCCTCACGGTGGCGATGAGCGGAGACCTCTCGCGCCCGGCATTGGTCGAGGCCATGCTGCGGGCCGAGACGGAGTGGGAAGCGGTCGCCTCCTTCTGCGAAGCAGTCATGCTCCCGAAGGAGGAGGCGGCGTGAGGAAGAGGACAGCGTCTTCCCTCCACACCAGCCGGAGTGGTAGACGCCCACGGCGCCGGACGTCGGCTGACGATCTCCGGCCACCGTAGGTGCGGGCATGCGGGCGGCGAGTAATGGGCAACTCGCTGTCCGACCATGGACCATGCCCGGGTCGACGGCGCGTTGCGTTCCACGCGCGCCTCAAAGAGTGTCAGCATTATGACGGGGCCCCCCTCTAGAGGGCCAAAGCCTGCCGGGGTCGCGGGACTTATAGAATTACCGTGACCCTGGATCATAAAGGGCTACTGAAGGACACCGTGGATTTTAGTCAGTTCAAGTCTGACAGTTCCTCCCACTCTGCCCTGGGTGGAAGGACTCATTTGATGATTTTAGTACGATAAAAAAAAAAGGTGTTATAACGGCGGTTTTTTCGATGTCATTTTCTGCGACAAGTATACAATTACATGCTCGGTTAATATCTAACTTTGTAAAAATCTTCTTATTAGCCAAAATATACGTAAAATCATGAAGACGGGGCACAGGGTAGCGATCCAGTTTGGTACTCGCGTTTAAACATCTATGATCTCCAAATGGCCTAATGTTATCGTCCTTCTTGGGTACTACGTGCAGGGGACTTGCCCAAGCGCTGTGACTCGGCTTACAGATCCCAAGCTCTTGCATAACCCTAAATTCATTTTTGGCTTTTACGTACCTGTCCGGGGGTAGCTGTCTCGCTCGTGCGTGCACGGGGGTAGCTGTCTCGCTCGTGCGTGCACTGGAGTACCTGTTGTCTCTATGTGATGGCAAACGCCATGCTTAGGTGTCTCCTTATATGAAACAGGCTTTGTTAATTCTGGGAACTTACATAACAATTCATAATAGTGGCAATTATCACTGATGGTTTTTAAAGTGGGCTCGGTGGAACTAGAGAGATTTCCTCTCGTACCTAAATTAGTAACCTGATTCACCAGCCTTCGTCCGTTCAAGTCAATTAACAACGTATGTTTAGCTAAGAAGTCAGCACCTAATATGGGTTGCTGTACGTCCGCTATCGTAAATAACCAACGGAACGCTCGTCTAAGATTTAAGTCTAGTTCTAAAATATGTGTACTGTACGTATTGATCTCGGTACCGTTCGCAGCGTACAACTTATAACAGGCACTATATGCGTTATCTTTCTTAATAACAACTCTGCGCGGTAGAACAGACACATTTGCACCACTATCCACTAAAAAGTTCAAACCTGAATTCCTGTCCCTGGCACATAGACGGTGATTGACGTGCACGCGGTTACAGCCTCCCGTCGCTGACTGCACTGACTCTAGTTTTCCGATGGCTTGGCGTCCTTCTTCTTCCAATTGCAAGGTTGAACACACTTATCCGCTTTGTTGCGGAATTTGAAGTGATAAAAACACAACCAGTTGGGGTCGTCTTCAGGTGCTTTCACGTTTCTAGACCTGGAGTTTGATCTTGACCGGGATCGCCATCTGCTGGATCTACCATGTCTCGACCGACCTCTGGAACCATGCTCGATCTTGCGTAATCTGTCGCTTAATTTATTTATTTCAGCTATCACCAAATTATCCTTGTCTGAAGATCCTGGTTTTTCTTTTACGCTAGCGACGCTTTGAATTGGGGTGATAGTTTCCGCGACCTTGTCTGCAATCGACGCCAATTTCTTCATGTATTCCTCATCTGTGGCTGCCAAAACTCCACGTACTGATGGTGGTAAATGGTTTGTCCACATCACTTTGAGTGTCTCATCGGTTTCTTTTCCTCTGGCTAAGTCCCGCATTTTGCGTAGGAGGTGCGATGGCTGTAGATCGCCTAGCTCCATTTAACTTATCAGCTTTTTAATTTTCCGTTCCGCTGACTCCTTGTACACCGAAATTAACTTTTGCTTCAAGGCTTCATATTTCTTTTCCTGTGGCGGGTCTAATAGGATATCCGCGACTTGTTCCGTGACTTCGAGGTTTAATTTCGACAAAATTATCCTATATTTAGAATCGTCGGGCATCTTCCGGCAATTGATTATTGCCTCTGCCTTGAAAATCTTCTAACTTGTCGGTGATGGAGACCGGTGACAGGGAATATTCGTCGGCTGCTTTTTTGTCTTCCATGATGCTTACTACTCACGCAGATTAGTTTTAAAAAGAGATACCGCATTATAGACGCTGATGTTAAGTGTGTTGCCCGTTCTGGATCACGTACACACAATATCTTTAAAAATCACTGATAGTAAAGTCACGTTACTAGTTTTTAAATCACGACACACAATAAATCACGTCGGGGTCACCAATTTTGTGTGCGTGTATATAGGGTCTTTGGGTTGTGTGTGTACGGACAGAAATGAAAGACTGCGGAACTCTATAGTTACTTTACCTATTAAACTTGTTACGAAATATTACAAAGGAGTAGTTAATCAGGTTGGGATCGCGTCTATACTTTACGGTGGTTACGGGCGAACTAGTTGTCGCCGGGCGCTGCACGTATCATGAATACAAAACGATGTGTCAGGCGCTCCTACAAGTAAATCTTCGTGATAACATTGATCTAGTACGAGCTCTTCTTTCACCTCTGGGTTGGAGACGGAGCATTCTATGACGGTTTCAGACCTGGGAGGAATTATGTAAGTAGGTTCATTGAAATGTAATTTAATTTCGTATTCATCTACTTTCAAGATTTCACGAGTGTAGTCAATTGTGCAGCCAAAATCGAAGAGCATATCAGTGCCAATTATACCATCTTAAGGTAAGTGTATTCGGGGTATTATATGGAATCTATGTGTGATACTATTTTTATCAGTTATTTTTAATTTCAGTTGAAAATTATCCATGGTTGGTGAAGCTTGATCAATGGAGCAATGCCTTTTAAAAAGATTAATTCTGTTGAGATATCAACTGGTATTTTTGTATAGAAGATCGTTTCAGTAGGCTTTTTTTTTTCGGATGGGAAATCATCAAATGACTCCCACCACTCTGGGCGGAGCGGAAGGGATTGTCAGACTTGTACTGACTAAAACCCATCCTTCTTTGCCCTTTGTATTCCAGGGCCACGGTATCTCTTTCGAACAAACCCCGAAGCGCTGGCAGGCATCGGCCCTTGCAGACCCCTACATCGTTACTGACATCTCTTTGAGGCGCGCGTGGAACACGAACGCGCCGTCGACACGGCCTGTCGTCATAAGACGGCCGGACGGCGAGCTAGCCCATTGCTCGCCGTCCACAGGCCTGCAACTACGGTGGCCGGGAGCCACCACGTGACCCCCGACGCCCAGGGCGTCTCCCGCGGCGGCTGGGACATGAAGTTCTTTCCCTCTCACGTCCCGCCACATCCTTCACTAGCATGACTGCTTCGCAGAAGGAGGTGACGGCTTCCCATTCTCTCTCGCTCCGGAGCATGGCTTGACCAGGGCCGGACGCGAGAGATCGCCGCCACCAATCGCCGCTACGAGGACACGACGGTGCTCCGCCCAAGCGGGGCAGACCTCCACGGTGTGCTCCACCGTGTCCTCCGGACGATCCTCGCAATGGAAACACCCGGGCGTTTCCTCCCGCCCGATCCGGTGCAGCAACCTCCCGAAACATCGTTTCAGTAGGCTTACAGTTGTGCCAGAGTCTACAAGAAGAGATAAGGTAGTATCTGACACTGAGGAATAGACAAGGATGTGAGGTAAGTGTTTCTTAAATGGACCCATATTAATTTCATAAATTTTTCTTTCTTTACATTCTTTATTCTTTATTGCACACAAAAAAAAAAATACATACAAATCGCAACAATATAGCTTATGTACAATGGCGAGCTTAACCCAGAATTGGGTTTTCTTACACCAAACCAAATTTTGACTGTGAGATTTGCAGAAAAGGATAAACTTAAGTGCATTAACACATTGTGTTACTTAAATTAATTAATGTTATAAACTAAACTAAATACATTCAATATAATATACGTAATATATATATAGTACATATATATATATATACGTATCTATAAAATCCTATATAATATACATACATACATATTGATCATGTTGACATGAAATGTTTGTGTGTTTGTGTATGTTTTGTGTTTTTGTTTGTGTGTTTTTTGTTTCAGGTATTGGAAGATTTAATTTACGTTCGGCAGGGGCAGAGGATGCAGTTGAAGCAGAGGGTACAGTGAATGCAGAGGATGCAGAGGATACAGTGGATAAGGAGGATACAGTGGATACAGGGGATACAGCGGATGCAGGGGATACAGAGGATACAGTGGAAACAGTGGATACAGGGGATACAGGGGATACAGCGGATGCAGAGAATACAGAGGATACAGTGGATATAGCGTTGGTGTCTTGGATATGGCAAGGTTTAGGAATTTGAGGTTTGGGTCTCACGAGACACCGCCGTGAGCCCTTTATTCGTATAAATTATCGCTTGATTTATCCTGAGTATTTTCCGTGTACTCATAGCTTTCGTTATTATTTACCGCGTGAATTTGACTTTGGTTATTTTGGAAACGCCTTGGAAATTGTCTTTGATTATTTTGATCTCTGAAGCGATTATTATTGAACACCCGTTTTCTACATTCTTCAATGGTGTGACCCACATTTTTACAATAGCGGCACACCGGAGGACCTGAAATAGATGGTCTCTGATTATTATAGTCATTTGGATAACCTTGCTGTTGGTTTCGGTTTTGTTGGAATCGGCGTTGAGGCCAACGTCCTCGTTTAGGTGTATTGGTATTGATTAATGATGGATTACGTTTGGAAATTGTTTAAATAATTTTTTCTTCGGACACAGCGAAGCCAATGGCTTCATTTAAAGTTTCAGGGTCACGGCATCTAACTACAGTCGACAATCGAGAATTTAAGCCGCTGATGTATGGGGTTTGGACCCCTCAGGTTGGGCAAGAGCCGTTTGAAGGCAACCCCTGTCCGTTCCAGTTTGGGAGCCAAACGTCGGAAATGCTCCACGAAGTTCCACCGGCTGTCTTGGACGAGTCCTAGGTACTTCAACATCGACCCGACGCTGATGGAGACCCCTCCTGCCGTCAGTAGGGATCCCGACGGTGGCGCATTCCGAGGCCCATGAAAACACATGGCCTCGGACTTGTACAATGCCACCTCGAGACCCAATTGCTGGATCCTCTCCACGACTATCGCAATCCCGCGTGTCATGTTTTCGTCCGCCGCCTCGTGCGACCTCCCTTGTGCCAGTACCAGCGTGTCGTCAGCGTAGCAAACTACGCTAACGCCGCTAGGGAGGTCGGTCGGCGCGCAGCACCCAGTCGTAACCGATGTTCCACAAGGCCGGTCCCAGAATCGATCCCTGTGGAACACCGCACGACATCTCTCGCCGGTTCCATTCTCCGCTCCGACCGGGGTAGATGACGGCCCTATCCGTCAGGTAGTCCCCGACCACACGACGAAGGTAGGTCGGCACCCGGTGATACCGGAGTGCCTCCCTAATGCAGCTCTAGGGCAAGGAGTTGAAGGCGTTGGCAATGTCAAGAGACACCGCCAAGCCACCCCACCCCGGGACACCGCATTCCCCGTCGTGAGGGCTCTCACGCGCATGATGGCGTCCACCGTCGAGCGCCCCTTGCGGAAACCAAACTGGTGTTCCTCAAGCATCTCCTCGCGGGCCAGATTCTTGGCCCGCCGGACAGCCTCTTAGAGGGCGGTCTTCGCCGCTCTGTACCCCTGGTATAGCTCCGCCTCAATGGCTGCCGCATCCGGAGGGCGGATGCGGAGCCTGCGATGCCTGGCGTACAGGTGGGCTAGATGCGGCGCCGGACTCCGACCCCGCATCCCTCTCCTCCCTTCCTTCGCCGTTATCGGCCGTCTTTTGGGTTGTTTTAGTATTATCCATGTTGTTCCCACGAGTATGGGGGAAATAAAAAGTCCATCTGGGCAGTGCCCCCTTTACCCAGATAAGCCATTGCCAGGCTCGGCAGTGGTTCGCACTAGCGACTGATTTTCCACAGGAACCCGTCAGTCATACATCTCCTCGCGGTGCTTCACCGCTTGAGATTCGAGGTAACTTTTTATAGAGGTTTTCTACCTCGTGGTCCGGGCGGTTAAGCCAAGACCCTCGGTCCCAATCGAAGCCGCGAGACGTGTTCCACGATGTAGTATATTAAGTAGTTGACGGTAGGTCAATATAAGATTATAATTGTATGTGAGGGTGTCCGTAAATACATCAGTGTTTAACTACGTGTGTTTCACTACATGTTGACAGCGGTGTGCCTTTTTAACACATAAAACAGTTAAAACGATCTTGAACCTATCATATCTTAGTGCCGTGATACATAGTGAGAGTAAAACAAATAAATATTAATGGAACACGCACGTCCTCCAGTGGAATTATCGCTCGACGGCGGTCCGGCCGCGCGATCGGACGCGTGAGCAAAAAGCCTAAGGAAGTCCTGGGACCCAATCGCGCTATTTTTTTTCAACGAAATCGCAACTGAACCGCTACCATATCACAACTTTTTGACCGTTTCGTATCGCGCTAAAAATTTGACAGCGCGTTGAGACGCAACGCGATCGTAACTGAAACGTTACCGCTGTCAAACGAAAAGTTGATAGGACGCTACTTTTTTTGGATCGTTGACGCATCGTTGGATTGTTTTGTGGTTGTTGTGAAGTGTTTCCGAGTGAAAATCTTAAAAAATACAACATTACCATGTACGCCTACATCGATTTATTGGAGATATCTCATGAATACGATGTAGCAGTGGCTCGAGCCGAAACAAAAAGAAAAAACCTAAAAGCTAGACTTAAGTGTGACTCTTATAGTGATCGTCAATTTGTGAAGAGATATAGACTCACAAAAGAATTAACCCGTGAGTTAATTTCCAAGTTGACTCCTCACATGCCACCCGTTCTACGTTCAGATGCTTTGGATGTTGAAACCAAGGTAAGGAGTGTAAGGACAGATTTTGTGATGATTCCTCTGTAGTCATCTTGACAACATTATCGCTTTTATTAAAAGCCTTTTTTGTTGTATAAAAGTATCAGCCAACTAATAAAGTTCAATGTGTTCATAGGGCAATCAATAGATAACCTGAATTTGTTTTAGATTTTGGTTGCATTGGCTTTTTATGCTTCTGGGTCCTACCAGACCATTGTTGGAGGCAGCAGGAACCATTTTATTTCCCAGGCCAGCGTTTCAAAAGCTATCCGGCAAGTGACAACAGCCTTGAATAAAGTAATGAATGAATATATAGCTTTTCCATTCAAACAATGTGAGAGGGAACAAGTTAAAAGAGAGTAAGTAGCATAGTCTTCATTTTAGATATTCTAATATGAACCCATGTTCAAGTATTTAAGTACATAATTGTAAAATATATATAACTATTTTCAGTTTTTACCATAAGTTCAAAATACCAGCTCTGGGTTGTATTGATGGGACTCACGTTGCAGTTGTATGCCCTGCTAAACATGAAGAACGATTTTTTAATAGAAAAGGATACCATTCGTTAAATGTTATGATAGTGAGTATAATTGTATTATTATAATTTTGTTCTTTCCTGTCAGTGCAAGTTCATATCATTATAGTTTTTTTTTTTTTTTTCAGGTTTGTGATTCTAATCTATCTATACATATAAAATTCAAAGTCCTGACTGACTGACTGACTGACTGACTTATATATCAACGCACAGCCCAAACCACTGGTCCTAGAGACATGAAATTTGGACAGTGTACTCTTTGTAAAGAGTAGGTATCCATTAAGAAAGGGTTTTTCGAAATTCCACCCCTAAGAGGGTGAAATGGGGTGTTGAATTTTCTATGTAACTTTTTATTCTCTGAGTCGATTGACTTGAAATTGTGTCTACATATACTTCAGTTAAAATGATGAGATACATGTATCACAGTTTTTCCAAAATCATCCCCCAATTTAAAATTCAATGTCCTGACTGGCTGACTGATACATCAACGCACAGCCCAAACCACTGGTCCTAGAGACATGAAATTTGGATAGTGTACTCTTTGTGAAGAGTAGGTATCCACTAAGAAAGGGTTTTTCGAAATTTCACCCCTAAGAGGGTGAAATGGGGTGTTGAATTTTCTATGAAACTTTTTATTCTCTGAGTCGATTGACTTGAAATTGTGTCACATATACTTCAGTTAAAATGATGAGATACGTGTATCACAGTTTTTCCAAAATCATCCCCCAATTTAAAATTCAATGTCTTGACTGGCTGACTGATATATCAACGCACAGCCCAAACCGCTGGTTCTAGAGACATGAAATTTGGAGAATGTACTCTTTGTGGAGAGTAGGTATCCACTAAGAAAGGGTTTTTGAAATTCCACCCCTAAGAGGGTGAAATGGGGTGTTGAATTTTCTGTGAAACTCTCTCGGGGTCGATTGACTTGAAAATGTGTCTACATATACTTCAGTTAAAATGATGAGATACGTGTATCACAAAATCATCCCCCAATTTAAAATTCCATGTCCTGACTGGCTGACTGATATACTAACGCACAGCCCAAACCGCGGGTCCCAGAGATATGAAAATTGGAGGGTGTATTCTTTGTGAAGAGTTAGTATCAGTTTTTCGAAATTCCTACCCCTTAGAGGGTGAAATGGGGTGTTGAATTTTCTGTGAAACTTTTTACTCTCGGGGTCGATTGACTTGAAAATTTGTTTACATACTCTTCAGATAAAATCCAGTAAATCCGATGTCCAATCTCAAACCAAGGTATCAATATTTCACGTCTCTAATTTAATTGATATAACTTTACAATAATAATTGCAAGTTATAAGCAAGTACATGTAAATCTATGTATGTATTATAGATAGATACATAGATTACTTATTATTCCAGAAGTAAGATCCCGTGGTCAATTCCCTTACTCCACGCGGGCGAAGCCGCGGGCATAAGCTAGTTTAAATATATTATGTGTGGATGCGAGTTACCCTGGGTCCACACATGATAGTGTGGTTTGTGCTAACCATCCATTGAATGGTTATATAGAGAGACGCCACATTAGTCATGGAGAAGATTTGCATCTTTTGGGTATGTTTAAATTGAGTATAATTTATGTTGCAATCTTCTGATAATTGTGTAACTAACTTTTTAAGAGATTTTAATACTTTTTGGTTATTGCAGGAGACTCAGGGTACCCCTTGAGACCGACAATGATGACACCCATCTCAGAACCTAGGCCAGGCACTCCGGAACAATATTACCAAAGCCTGCACTTGACTGCCAGAAATGTTGTTGAACGCTGCATAGGTGTTTTAAAAGCTCGTTTTAGGTATACCTTGAATATCATACCATTGTTATACTGGTTGATATAATAAATAATGTGATATATTATAAGGGTTTGTCCTTGCAGGTGCTTGTTGGTTGATAGAAAACTACATTACACTCCAGTAACTGCTGCAAGAATAGTGAATGCATGCTGTGTTCTGCATAACATAGCACACAGGGCTCGCATCCCCTACACTCCGCTAACAGCAGAGGAAGCAGCTCGTGAGCGCCAGCTGACGGAGGGCGCCGGTCATGGCGCCAGGCAAGAGCGGCGACGCGGAGCACGTGCTCTTAGTGAGCTAGAGCTTGGCCGTGCACGACAGCGGGCGCTCATTCAACGTTTATGGACAAATAGGAGACAATTTTAGTGTAGTGTATTTTTTTTTGTTAAAGATGGAGGAGGCCTTTATCCGTAATGGCACTACGTCGCCAACCTTTAATAAAAACTAGCACTACTAACTAGGTTAAGTTAATACTAACACAACTAACAGTTAATAAGAAATACACTTAATTATTAATAGATATGATAATAATGGATAACAACAGTAAAAAAAATGGAGATGACTGGCCACATGATAAGATGATTCTGCTCTGGATAGGGAAATATGAAACCCACTTGGCCTATGTCAGAAATGTGTTGATTTGAACCAGACCAGAAAAAGAAAATGTATATTTGTTTTAGTTTCCTTCTTAATAAAAACTGTTTATGAATAAAGGCTATTTGTTTTTCTAATGCATTGTCATTTTAATTAATCTAGCAAAGTATGATAAAATGTAGATTATCACATGACATAGTTTTAATAAGGTGCAAATGATGGTGGGAAGGCAAAAGGGGTCTAGTGCCAAATTTCAAATTAAGGAGAACCAAACAAAATTAATTTATAATATAATTCTATTTATAACAGTACATGGTCATAACATACACAGGTCTTAATCTGGGTGGTGATGTTGTTGGCCATACTGAAACAAAATATAAGTTTTGTGAATAAGATGTTCCTGACAAATAATGCTTAGTAACGGTCCTTATTTCATTTACATAATATCATAATACCAGCCAGATATGAGAAACATAAAAAACATGAAATAGCATAAAACCATATCAAGATTGGTCCAGTAAAAGTATATTTCTACATTTTAATGCTGACTACTAATAAGATTCCAATTATTTTATGATATTGTAAATAAAAAATATTTGTATTACCCTTTGGCTAAATCTGTCAATGCTTTCAGCAATTAGTCTGAAAGACTCTGAAAAATTGCAGAATGCCTGTGAGTATTTAAGAGCAGCTTCTGCCCGCATCTCCTCAATACGAAGGATTGCTGTCCTGGATTGATCCAATGCACTTCTAGCTGCTAAAATATGATAATAAATGTTGGATATTAAAGAATGGCATTAAGATTTCTAAAATAAGTTAATAATTCAACTTACATTGTCTGGTCATTTGTGTAGAGAGCTGGTGTGAGGCACGCTCTACACCTCGCCGCCGAGGGGGCTCTCGCACCCGTTGAACTCTTTCTGAAAGTAGCAATTTATAAATAGCTTTACATGATAATACTATCTTTAATTAGCTCAAGCAATTTTGTTGAACAAACCTGCACTTTGCCTTGGGGAGTTTTGCAATGAGTCTGTCTGTCCCACTAGACTGGGAACAGGGGACACAGGCAGCGACTGCACATGCACTGGTGAAGATGCAGATAGCACATACTGAGGATGATCAATCAAACTGTAATAAGTTAAAATAATGTTACATAATATAATATTAATAAAACTTATATATATTGCTAATATTAAGCAGCATAAACATTTTGTTTTCACAAGAGAAATAACTCACATTGCTGATGAAGCTTGAGTGTCTTGTGATGGGTGTAATTGTTCATCAATCACTTCCACTGTCACTGTACCGTCACCCTATATAATGCATTTGTTAGTAAAATTAAGCAAGATGAAACAATGGTTCATAAAAGTTTATTTGGAAGTAGTTAAAAATACAACTTACGTCATTGGAGGCAAATTGATCCTGCCTAACATCAGCTAGCGGGCCAACATCCCTGCCTAAAATATTGGCTGTCCTTTCCTCCAATGGTGACAATGTAGGAGCATTACTAGGTCCACCACCAGTAGCTCGTTGGTTCGCATTTATGCTCACTAACTTGGACCTAACCCGGCACTTGTAGTCATTCCATACCTAACGAAAGAATAACAATATAACATTAATTAAGTTAGGAACCCTCGGCGTATAACATCCACTTTTATCTGCCTCGATGATTCTCACCTTGGACCATTCTTTCCCTGTTCGGGCAGGCCCTTCAACGTTAAGATTTGTGGCACACTCATTCCATAAGCGTGCCGCAACTTGACGAGGCTCTTTAGATCTTACTCGTCCAAGAGCAAGGTCTCGATGCTGCTCTAGGAATTGCACCATCAGCTCCATTTGACGAACCGTCGTGCATCTGCGACGCTCATCCATTTCCACCGAGAAGAGAAACAAAAAGAAGAAGTGAAGTGTTTCCAGGAAGTGTGTGCGTGGTTTATGAAACAATCACGACTCCGAATGTAACAACTCCGAATGCAAGCGGCTGTCCAAAGAGTATGTCTTGTGTTACTTTAAATGTTTATTTACGTAAAAACTTGCTTACCTTTTCAAAAGTTCAAGTACATACCGCGCTTTCAGCTGTCAAAACTAAAGGTGCACACGTCAAAATTTATTACTAAACGCTCGGATATACACAAACTAAAAGAACATCACTAACGATTGACGTAACGCAACGTTCCAACTTTTATTAGAGTTTGAACTTTATCGCAATACCAAAATAGGAACGACTGAATCGAAACTTAACCGCTGTCGCAATTGAACCATAACGTTATCATAAGCGTTTGCCGATGTTTGAAATTAGCGCGATTGGCCCCCAGGCTAGTTTGTTGGTTAACCTCATTGGATCAGCCGGTTATGAGGCATATACAACGTTCACGTTCGATGAAGGTGAAAGTGAAGACGACATAAATTGTTTAATGAAAAAGTTCGACAAGTATTTCGGCACAAAACCGAATATCACAGTAAGGCGGTTTAAATTTTTCACACGCAATCAAGAAGACGGCGAAAACATCGACCCATACGTAACAGCATTGAGGGTATTGAGTCAGCAGTGCGAGTTCAGCGGATTGCACGAGAGCTTGCTGCGAGATACGATCGTATGTGGTGAGGGATCGACTTCTTCGCACAGATGATTTATCGTTATCAAAGGCGATACAAATCTGCCAAGCGGCAGAGATCTCCAAAGAGGAAAGTAAATGCATCGATGGCGTATCAGCGGGTGTGCAAGTGAATGCAGTTCAAACCGGTAGCAGCGCACGAGGCGGACGGCGTGCTAGAGGACGACGCGGAGGCGGCGCCGCCGGGTCGCGGCACGCAGCGCAAAACCTGCGAGCTGTGCGGCAGCGGGTGGTGTCACGGTGGTGAGCGCTGTCCGGCGAGAAATGCCAAGTGTTATGTGTGTGAAAAGAAAGGTCATTTCTCGCGAGTGTGTGAACAAAAGAAAGCAATACGCAAAGTGTTAAATCTCAGTGTAGAAACCGTAAATAGTTATGATAGCGGGGACGAATTGTTTTTTGTTAAAACACCACCTTCTACGTGAGCTTCGAAGCCCTTTTTAACTATATTGGGGGATGATGTTGGAAAAACTGAAACACATGTCTTTATATTAATTGAAGAGTGTGAACATCAATTTTCGAGTCATTCGACCCAGTATATATTAAGTTTCACAGAAAATTCAACACCCCATTTTACCCTCTTATGGGTAGAATTTCAAAAAACCCTTTCTTAGTGGATACTTATTCTTCACAAAGAATACACCGTCCAAATTTCATGTTTCTAGGATCAGTGGTTTGGACTGGGGGTTGATATATCAGTCAGCCAGTCAGGACGTTTAATTTAAAATTGGGGATGATTTTGGAAAAACTGTGATACACGTGTCTCATAATTTTAACTCAAGAGTAAATACACAAATTTTCAAGTCAATCGACTCAGGGAATAAAAAGTTTCACAGAAAATTAAACACCCCATTTCACCCTCTTGGGGGTGGAATTTTGAAAAACCCTTTCTTAGTGGATACTTACTTGTCACAAAGAGTACACTGTCCAAATTTCATGTTTCTAGGACCAGCGGTTTGGACTGTGCGTTGATATATAAGTCAGTCAGTCAGTCAGTCAGGACTTTGAATTTTATATGTATAGATAGAAGATAGATGGCAAAAGTTGAACTACAATTGCTTTGGAATGTGTTGAACTAACTAGTAAGTATCCTTATAAAAACCATCAAGTGCTTCGCTTTAACAAGACATGTACTAACTTGAACAGCTTTATGAATGATTGGTAACCTACTTATTTTTTTTGGAATGATTATGTGAAAGTGAAAATTCACCTCAAACAGTTTCCATCCGGGCACGCCGCAATTGCGGCGGTAAGACCCCTCTTTGAGGAGTGGCTGGATAGGCGTCACGGCGTCCTGACCTACCGCATGACGCAGGTCCTCACCGGACACGGAAGCTTCGGGAGGTACCTGTGTCTGATGGGGAAGGAGGAAACGCCTGGGTGTCACCACTGCGAGGACCGCCCGGAGGACACGGTGGAGCATACGGTGCAGGACTGCCCCGCTTGGGCAGGGCACCGCCGTGTCCTCACGGCGGCGATAGGCGGAGACCTCTCGCGCCCGGCATTGGTCGAGGCCATGCTGCGGGGCGAGACGGAGTGGGAAGCGGTCGCCTCCTTCTGCGAAGCAGTCATGCTCGCGAAGGAGGAGGCGGGCCGCGTGAGGGAGAGGACAGCGTCCTCCCTCCACCCCAGCCGCAGTGGTAGACGCCCACGGCGCCGGACGTCGGCAGACGATCTCCGGCCACCGTAGGCGCGGGCTTGCGGGCGGCGAGTAATGGGCGACTCGCTGTCCGACCATGGACCATGCCCGGGTCGACGGCGCGTTGTGTTCCACGCGCGCCTCAAAGAGTGTCAGCATTATGACGGGGCCCCCCCTCTAGAGGGCGAAAGCCTGCCGGGGTCGCGGGACTTATAGAATTACCGTGACCCTGGATCATAAAGGGCTATTGAAGGACACCGTGGATTTTAGTCAGTACAAGTCTGACAGTTCCTCCCACTCTGCCCTGGGTGGGAGGACTCATTTGATGATTTTACCACGATAAAAAAAAAAAAAAAAGAGGACAAACAACAATGTAAGTCGACTATGGAATGGATAGAAGTTGTAAAATGCAAAGGTATAAACATTTCTTTAAAAATAGATACAGGATCAATGATTAATGTTATCTCTAAAGTTACGTATTTAAACATAGGATAATTAATAATAGACCTTAAGCCATTCACAAAACGTGTACATTCCTTAACAGGAAATCAATTGCCAATTATAGGCATCGGTAATGTGCCGTTTGTATTTAATAAAACACGTTACGTGTTGTCATTTGTTGTTGCTGATTTAAACTGTCAGAATGTACTCGGTTTGGAGGGTTGCATTGCATTAGGATTAATAAGCCAAATTAATACAATAAATATTGATCACTATTATGATTTGTTTCAAGGACTGGGAAAATTACCCGGTAAATATAGTATCTTAATGGATAAAAATGTACAGCCAGTTGTATGCCCAACTAGGAAAACTCCTTTAGGACTTAAGGATAAATTGTTGGATGAGATACACAGTTGGGCGTAGTTAGAAAGGTTACACATCCAATTATGGTCGCGAAAAAAGATGGCAGCATTCGTGTTTGTTTAAATCCACGACCACTTAATCGCGCGGTGCGACGTGCGCAGTACGCGTTGCCGACTGTGCCAGAGCTGGCAGCGCGCCTGCGTGGTGCTACTGTATTCAGCGTGCTGGACGCTCGCTGCGGGTTCTGGATGGTTCAGCTAGATGACGCGAGTGCCGACCTTTGCACGACCGGAGATTGAAGTGCCTCTTGCGACGTGCTAAAGATATCGGTGTAAAATTTAATCGAGAAAAATGTAAATTTGGTGTATCGGAAATTACATACTTAGGTCACAAGTTTGATGCAAACAGAATGCGGGCAGACGACTCAAAAGTCAAAGCTATAAGGGAGATGCCGTATCCGACCGATAGGAAGGCTCTGGAGAGATTTTTAGGAATGGTCAATTATTTGGCAAAATTTATACAAAACTACTCCGAAAGTGTGAATGTACTTAGGTCGTTGTTAAAAAAGGAATCGGAGTGGTCATGGAAATCCCAACATTCAGAGGCAGTAGATAGGCTAAAAGCGAAGCTTAGCAGCGCACCGGTGCTGGCGCTGTATAGCGACAGCGAGCCGATAGTGCTGTCGGTGGACGCGTCCAGCGTCGCACTGGGCGCCGTGCTGCTGCAGAGTGGCCGCCCGGTGGAGTTCGCCTCGCTCACGCTCTCCGACACCCAGACCAGGTATGCACATATTGAAAAAGAAATGCTGGCTAGTGTGTTTGGGGTCGAGCGGTTCAGGCAGTATATTAATGGCAGGTCAGATATCACCGTGCATACTGACCATAAGCCATTGGAAGCTTTATTTAGTAAGCCATTAGTTTCGGTTCCGGCCCGGCTACAACGAATGATGATGAGAGTACAAGGATACGAATTAAAGGTGGTATACACGCCGGGCAAATATATGTATATAGCGGACACGCTATCGCGGGCTCCTTTAAAGGAAATAATGCATGACCGAGTGTCAGCAGAAGTCGAAGTACAAACTTGCTTCATGTTAGAGAATGTGCCTTTCAGCCAATCAAATATGGAAGCGATTAAAAAAAAACAGAGTAAGCAAGTGACAGCAGATGGCTAATTAGGTATATTAGGAACGGATGGCCTAAAAACAGGCGTGATGTGAACGAGAGAGTTAATGTTTTCTGGCCATATCGCGAGCAGCTACATTACGTTGACGGTACAGTTTTCAAAGAGGAGTGTGTGTTTATTCTGCGTGCTTTACGGGAAAACATGCTGTCACGAGTCCATGAAAGACATTTAGGTATAGAAAGATGCAAGCGGCGCGCGCGCGAAGTAATGTTTTGGCCAGGAATGTGCGAGGACGTGGAGCGTGTGGTGCGATCGTGCGCAGCATGCGCGCTGCACGCGCCCCGCCCTCGCCGCCAGCCGCTGCTGCAGCACAGTGTGCCGGCACTGCCCTGGCACAAACTAGCCTCAGACATATTCGAATATAAAAAAAAAAGTATTACATTGTTTTAGTCGATTACTTTTCTAACTTTGTCGAGGTCGGGCAGTTGTCGAGTATCAGCTCCAGACAGGTTATTACTTTCATGAAAGAGCAGTTCTCGCGTCACGGAATACCAGCGGAGCTGGTGAGTGATAATGGACCGGCTTACAGCTCACAGGAGTTTAAAAAATTTTAAGAGCGAATGGGAAATACGGCATGAGACGGCATCGCCGCATTACCCACAGTTAAACGGTAAAAGCGAAAGAACCGTACAGACAGTTAAAAATTTGTTAAAGAAGTGTGTAGATTCGGGGCAGGATTTTAATTTGGCAATGTTAAATTTCAGGGCAACGCCACGCCATAATATAGACTCGCCCGCACAGATGTTAATGGGTAGACGACTAAAAACTAGGTTACCTGTTAGTGCAAAGTTGCTAACGGAGAAGGTAGACAACGACCAGAACTATAAAAGAATAATGGTAAACAGAAAAAAAAATTAAAATAAATTACGACAAAACGGCGAACACACTAAAAAGACTGTCATCAGGTGATAAGGCAACATTGACCAGTAACGGCGACAAGAAAATGGTAACAATAGTGGCACGTACACAAGACCCAAGTATTTGGTTTACAGTTTATATGTGTGGGTGAAGTCATAGTTATGCACACAAACACAAAATTAAATTAACTTGGCTTGCTGTACGAGCCGGTAATATTCATACAGCCGCTCATTATTATTGTGTGAGTAAACATATTGTACCCTACACGGGGTTTATTTTTTTATCTTTACGCTTGTCGGGTAAACTGGTAAAAATAATATAAACGGGTTTACAATAAAGCCCAACATTTTGTACTAACTTAACATGGTAACCATAGCCGATTGGTGTAAGCGCTTGCGTTAGCTAGTGATCTAACCTCGACGACGAGAGTTCGAACCCAACTGAGGAATTATTTTTGCTACTTTTTACTTTTTGTTTTTAATAAATTTATTTTGTGGCCAATAAAATTACTCAAGCAAAAAGTAAAAAGTAATTAAATATAACCAATGAAATAATTTGATTTTTTTTTTAGATAAACATTGGTATTGTTTGCTTAGCTTATCGCTTGGGTCATTAGCAAATTATCCGTCTCGTTTCTTCCACCTTCCTTATATTGGTTGTTTTAAGGTTCAATTTGTTGGGGCAAAATGTTAGAAAAAAAACTTGTGTGGCCGATACAATGATTTAATACACTGTTGTTTACCTGTTTTTTTGACAAAGACAAAGTTTTTTATTGGTAAGGATTGACGTAAATAATTTGTGAAAGTAGGTAGGTATATAAATTGAATCAAAGTAAAATAAGAGGTGAAGTGAATCAACATGTTAGATAGTAAGAAATTATGACAACTTCTAATCGCATAACAATAACATCACTTCACCATACTTTCAATAATTTACGAGTTGTGGTTTTAAAAAAAAGTTTTATACCTACCTACTTATTACTAAGTTTTGTATTTCGTCCCCGTAGCGCGAAAAGTCACTAAGTCCGAAAATGACCAAAATGAGTTATCAATGTCATTAGAATCACATATTTTTTCTTTAAACATCTGTCAAATCGTCATCTTTATAGCTGCTCTCGTTTTTGATTTATGAAATGTGAAAAGTAAGCAAGTCTAACCTTTGGTCCCCAAAGTGTAATGGAAGAATTAACTAATTTAGTTAATTATTTTATATTTATCTAAATTGTACAAAACTCGAAACTAAAACGACTTAATTACTTTTTCTTTTAAATTATTAATGCATGCAAATGCCTTTAGGTATCGTAAACATCACTTAAATGAGTTAGTGAGTTTTTATCATGTATAGTTTGCTAAAACACACGAAAGCGAAAATTAACTAACTCGACATAGTGATTACTCACTCTTTATTTTTTAATTACCTGTGCAATACTCCAAAAGCAAAAAGTCACCATCCCTTTTTAATGATTTGTTTTGTATTAAAAGAGGCAAATAAGATCAATTGAGAATGATCATTAAAGTCTTTTAATTATCTTCTATACATATAAAATTCAAAGTCCTGACTGACTGACTGACTGACTGACTGACTGACTTATATATCAACGCACAGCCCAAACCACAGGTCTTAGAGACATGAAATTTGGACAGTGTACTCTTTGTGAAGAGTAGGTATCCACTAAGAAAGGGTTTTTCGAAATTCCACCCCTAAGAGGGTGAAATGGGGTGTTGATTTTTCTATGAAACTTTTTATTCTCTGAGTCGATCGACTTGAAAATATGTCTACATATACTTCAGTTAAAATGATGAGATACATGTATCTCAGTTTTTCCAAAATCATCCCCCAATTTAAAATTCAATGTCATGACTGGCTGACTGATACATCAACGCACAGCCCAAACCGCTGGTTCTAGAGAGACATTAAATTTGGAGAATGTACTCTTTGTGGAGAGTAGGTATCCACTAAGAAAGGGTTTTTTTAAATTCCACCCCTAATAAGGTGAAATGGGATTTTGAATTTTATGAGAAACTTTTTATTCTCGGAGTCGATTTGCAGGTATTACAGTTTTTCCAAAATCGTCCCCCAATTTAAAATTCCATGCCCTGACTGGCTGACTGATATACCAACGCACAGCCCAAACCGCGGGTCCCAGAGACATGAAAATTGGAGGGTGTATTCTTCATTTTTTTCGAAATTCCTACCCATTAGAGAGTGAAATGGGGTGTAGAATTTTCTGTGAAACTTTTTATTCTCGGGGTCGATTGACATGAAAATTTGTATACATACTCTTCAGATAAAATTCAGTAAATCCGATGTCCAATCTCAAACCAAGGGATCAATATTTCACGTATCTAATTTAATTGATATCACTTTAAACTAATATTTGCAATTTATAAGCAAGTACATGTAAATCTATGTAAGTATGTATTATAGATAGATACGTAGATTACTTATTATCCCAGAAGTAAGATCCCGTGGGCTATTCCCTAACTCCACGCGGGCGAAGCCGCGGGCATAAGCTAGTTATTTATACAACTTCGACGTGGATTTTAGGAATAAAGTAAATTTCGCTCGCGAGTTAGTGAGTTTGTCGCTTCAAGACCGACGTGCGCGGAGCGTGGTGACTTTCATTCGTTCGCGGTTTCATCGTCAACCGACACTTACACGCGCTTTTTACACGGGGTTATTTGTGTTAAACTGTATAACAATGAGTCGTGCTAACTTTTTACTTGATTTATTAAATCAAAACGAAAAAAAAACTGTTGTAGAGGTGTAGTTAAGGTCCTTCAGAAGCTGTTTGATTCTGTCATACTCGAGGGAAAACCACCACAGGCACTCTTGTGGTACTCTTCTTCAAAAAGGGCGACAATGCCCGGCTGAAGAACTAGCTAGGTCCAGCTCACTTCCAAGCCATGTCTACAAGTTGTTTTCAAGATTCATCATGAATCGTCTCGCGCGCAGGTTTGATGATTTTCAGCCTCCCGAACAAGCCGGATTCTGAAAAGGCTTTAGCACCGTAGACCACCTACGTACACTGCGGCAGTTTATACAGAAGACCGAAGAGTATAACCTGCCCCTCTGTTTAGCGTTTGTGGACTACGAGAAAGCCTTCGATTCGATCGAGACTTGGGCTGTACTGCAGTCTCTCCAACTATCGACTACTATCGACTATCCGACTATCGGTACATCAAGGTGTTGAAGGTGTTTGTACAAAACAGCCACCATGTCAGTCCGACTTCAGGACCAGACCTCGGAACCTATCTTTCTGCAGCGAGATGTGAGACAGGGAGACGTCATATCTCCGAAACTGTTCACCGCTGCAGTGGAGGATGTCTTCAAGGTTCTGGACTGGATAGGGCTAGGCATCAACGTCAATGGCGAGTACATCTCTCACCTTCGGTTTGCCGACGATATATTGGTCATGGCTGAGACCATGGAGGACATCAGTACAATGTTGATGAGCTCAGTAGAGCTTCCGAACAAGTGAGTCTTAAAAGGAACATGGACAAAACCAAAGTCATGTTGAATGCCCATGTAACACCCACTCCTATCAAGATCGGAGACTATACACTCGAAGTTGTAGACGATTATGTCTACCTGGGACAAACGGTCCAGTTAGGTAGGTCTAACTTCGAGAAAGAGGTCAATCGTCGAATCCGACTCGGCTGGGCAGCGTTCGGGAACTTGCGCGGTATCTTCTCGTCCAACTTATCACAGTCTTTCAAGACGAAAGTCTATGATCAGTGTGTGTTGCCAGTGATTACATACGGGACCGAAACGTGGTAGCTCACAATGAGCCTCATCAGAAGGCTTAAAGTCACCCAAAGGGCAATGGAGAAGGCTATGCTCGGAGTTTCCTTGTGTGATCAAATCAGAAATGAGGACATCCGCAAGAGAACCAAGGTTACTGACGTAGCCCAAAGAATTGCCAAACTTAAGTGGCAGTGGGCAGGGCACATTGCTCGCAGAACGGATGGCCGATGGGGCCGAAATGTTCTGGAGTGGCGACCGCTAACCGGAAGATGTTGCGTTGGAAAGCCTCCCACAATCAATGTGGCGACACCGGGGGGAGGTCTATGTCCAGCAGTGGACGTCTTTCGGCTGTCATGATGATCATGATGATGATAAAAAAGTCACTATTTATAGCGACACATGCACTGGGCAAAACAGAAACAGTTCATTACGGCATTATAGGTTCATTTAATTCAAAAATATTTAGGGAATGGTCATACTCATATGGAAGTAAACTCCATGCATAGCGCAATAGAAAGACAGCAGACACATAGCCCTGTTTATTCCAGAGAGACAATGTCCGAGTGTAAGTTTAGATACCAGCACGATGGTCCCTACCTAGAATTTAATATTTTAGGAATACGTCAGATAGAAACTACTCCTATTAATAGGAAGAGGAGGAAACAAAAAGAACAAACAAATGGACAAGGGTCAGAAGAACTATTCCAAGACTTGAAAAATTATAAAATATCACAGGGATACTGTTTGCCACTGCCTATTTCAGAGGCAAAAAAGAAAGACCTTAATAATTTATGTGCAAAAGAGATAATCCCACTAGAGCTCCACTTGTGGTACCAATCCTTACCAACTAGTAAAGACGTAATAGATAGAAGATTTTTGTGTTATAATTGTAGTATTTCGTTATTTTTTCGCACAAAACTTTGATAAAACTTTAATTGAATTAATAAAAACAGTTCCATTACTTATTAATGTCATTAATTAAAACCAAACCAACCACACAAACTTCGTATATTTAGATAGGTAGTATTTACTATACACATTTGATACACTTAACAGTTAGTTCCACTTTACTTAACTCTAGTTATTTTTCTTTTTAACACTTTCGATCTGAGAGAAAAGTCACTAACTCCGGTCGAAAATTCATTAATTCACAACTAAGCCAAAGATTTGATAGAAAACAATTAATTAATTTTAGTTTCTTTCCTTTTCTCAATTATTAGAAGTTTTTCATGTATTATAACGCTTATAATATAAACTTTCATTTATTATCTTCAAAATAAAGCTGAAACTGCAAAGATATATAATGACAAGCCGAAGTTATGAATATTTATATTTTTTAAAACTTTAACTCTCGATATCTCAAAACTAGGTTTTTTGAGTTAATGACTTTTCGCACTACGGGGACGAATTTTGTTCTAATTTGCTTAACAAATATGAACATTATTTGCATAAAAATAAAATTCATATTCGTCTACTAATTAAATAAATTCGACTAATAATGGGTCGGCAATCCTTCGTTTTCTATTACTCCTTGTAACCTTCTGCTCATGAGATCTCACAGTTTGTAAGCACACTTTTATGCGGGTGGACAAGATGGAATCAGCTTTGTGCCTTGCCACGATGTCGTAGTGTCGAGTCGATGAATTTGCCTTTGGTTTTGGCCTAAGATGTTCTACGTCTCCAAAATACGCATATCGGCGGACCCATAACTGCACGATTCTCCCCTGTGGATTAAAACAGTATTTATAATACTTATAATAATAGCTAATATTATAATAAATAAACACTATATTTTATACTATATATACACTATGTTTATTCAATATACTTATATATACCTAATTAATATTACTTATAATAATACAATACATAAATATAAGATATACACTGACAGCAAACATTATAATCTATTTTTATTTACGTTATTCAAAGGCTTTTCTTTAATCTGTCTAAAGGCTAGATCAAGCTAATTTTAGACCAAGCTAATTTTATCATAATCATCATACGATTACAAATAAAAAAAAAAAGAAACTATAATAATTCAGTTATGATAATAATTATTATTATAACTATGGTAGGTATTGCACTTAAGTTACATTAATTATTTATTCCTAGTAAACATCCCTTTCAATGTTTACTAGGAATAAAGAGAATAGAGGAGTTAGTTAAAGTGAAGTAGGTATAATATCAACGTAATATCTAACTGTTACTCACCGATATCATTAAGCGCCTTGTAATTCTACTTCTTCTCATCGATACGCTAATCGATAACAATTCAAATTGAGTCAGTCCAAAATTTGGCGACGAGTTTGGCTCTTTCAGTAGCGTCCTGTGATGCATTTCACAGGAGCAAACAACAGAACAGGCAGGACACGATATAAAGTGTCCCATCGTTTGTTAGGCAGCACCACATTTACACTCACAATTTCACATAATATAGATACGTTTTGCTCATCCAAAACAACGATTTCCACCTCTTTGAACATTGATAAATGTTGCATGGTTGGATCCACAGAAATAAAACCACACACATGCTCAAGAGTAGTAATCAATAAACTCAGTCATGCAAATACTCGTAGATTGACAACTAAGAATGCTCATTTTTTATAAATGAAGGTGTTTGAAAACAATATTTTTAAATTCTCCTATATATTAACACTTCAGTGCGAGCTTTCTAAATTCGTTGAAGCCTATCCACTGCGGGCACGCCGCAATCGCGGCGGTAAGACCCCTCTTTGAGGAGTGGCTGGATAGGCGTCACGGCGTCCTGACCTACCGCATGACGCAGGTCCTCACCGGACACGGAAGCTTCGGGAGGTACCTGTGTCTGATGGGGAAGGAGGAAACGCCTGGGTGTCACCACTGCGAGGACCGCCCGGAGGACACGGTGGAGCATACGGTGCAGGACTGCCCCGCTTGGGCAGGGCACCGCCGTGTCCTCACGGCGGCGATAGGCGGAGACCTCTCGCGCCCGGCATTGGTCGAGGCCATGCTGCGGGGCGAGACGGAGTGGGAAGCGGTCGCCTCCTTCTGCGAAGCAGTCATGCTCGCGAAGGAGGAGGCGGGCCGCGTGAGGGAGAGGACAGCGTCCTCCCTCCACACCAGCCGCAGTGGTAGACGCCCACGGCGCCGGACGTCGGCAGACGATCTCCGGCCACCGTAGGCGCGGGCATGCGGGCGGCGAGTAATGGGCGACTCGCTGTCCGACCATGGACCATGCCCGGGTCGACGGCGCGTTGTGTTCCACGCGCGCCTCAAAGAGTGTCAGCATAATGACGGGGCCCCCCTCTAGAGGGCCAAAGCCTGCCGGGGTCGCGGGACTCATAGAATTACCGTGACCCTGGAACATAAAGGGCTACTGAAGGACACCGTGGATTTTAGTCAGTACAAGTCTGACAGTCCCTCCCACTCTGCCCTGGGTGGGAGGACTCATTTGATGATTTTACCACGATAAAAAAAAAAAAAAAAAAAAAAAGCCTATCCACTGACTTCCAAGACCACAGTTGAAGTAGCTGAATGTTTCGTTAATAATTTTATTTTGCGGTATGGGATCCCACAAGCCATTGCGACTGATAGAGGAACGGAATTTATGTCCCACACAATGAATGAGGTATGTAAACTCTTACACATTAATAAAATAAACTCAACGGCATATCACCATCAATCACTAGGTGCTCTAGAGAACTCACACAAACACCTAGTTTCTTTCCTACGAATACAATGTGATAACCATCCCGAAATGTGGAGCAAATGGTTACCATATTGGTGTTTTTCATTTAATACATCGGTTCACAGTGAAACTAAATTCACACCTTATGAATTGGTATTTGGGAAGAAATGTTCTCTCCCTAGTAATTTAACTAACAATGTCGAGCCACTATATAACTACGATAATTACCCAATGCAATTGAAATACCGTCTACAATTGACACAAAGAGAGGCTAGAGACAATTTGCTTAAAGGTAAATTACATAGAAAACAAAAATACGATAAAAGTAAGCGACCTGTAACGTATAAACCTAATGATTTAGTTTTAATTAAAAATGAAGTAGGTAGCAAATTAGATAGCTTATATTTAGGCCCATATGTGGTTGTCAGAGACATACCACCTAATGTTGAAATTATGAAGGACAACAAAATTGATGTTATTCATAAAAATCGCACTAAGTTGTATTATTGTAAATGAACCTAATAGTATACTATTATAACCATATTTTTGTAATCAAGAATGTATTCGCATTTATAAATTGTAATCAACGGATTCTCATTATAATATCAAAATGTATTGTATACTTTATAAGGGGGGAGGTGTGAGGTCCCCACTATACTATGTACTTGTGGCGTAACCACAATACTTTATAATCATAAATTACATAAACTAAATAAAATATAATATGTACTTAAAATAAACACCACAAATATGTATTACAATATATACATATGAATACATTTATATATACTATTAAATACTTTACATACTAAATACACTAAGTACAAACATAAACATTAAACATGCACAATAACACTTAACATAATAATAAAACAAACTTACCAGTACTGCAGAACCGCATCGTTGAGTCGTCGAGCTTCACTGCAAGTCGTCGTCGTGTCGTACCGAGTAAAAACGCAACGAGTCCCGGTACTCACCAGAACAAAGGAAGCCTAGAACCATCGCCGGCGCATCGACGCGCGCCCGCGCCCCGCAGTCCGTCTCGCTCGCTCACGGCAGACGCACGCTCGCTTCCTGCGCGAACATAATCCTTCCGCTTACGCCTAATCGCCTATTCGCAATACCTGCTTGTGCTTGTTGTTATTATAATATTAGTGGTGAGAATAAACTGTTGATAAAGTGTCTGGACCGTTTCTTTGTGTTCCCTGAAGAAGATCTCACAACCCGAACAGAAGACACCTACAACACTATCATTCTCCTACATTGGTGACCCCGGATACTGGACACTGCTCGGAACAGCATAAAAACCGTAAGCTAGTGAAAACCAAATTTAAAAATGTCTCAAAATGACAAGCCATTCGACAAACAAAGCGACGAAGGCAGGTCGCATTCCAAAGAAAGGACATTTATACCTTCCGACATTTGTCGTGTCGGTGTACGACTTCCACCGTTTTGGGCGGAGGAACCAGCAGTCTGGTTTGCACAAATAGAAGGAAGTTTTGCGCTCTCAGGTATCAAGGATGACGATACCAAATATTATTACGTCAGCGGGCATCTTGAAAATCGTTACGCCGCAGAGGTGAAAGATATTTTAATTAATCCTCCAGCTAGTGGCAAATACGAAAAGTTAAAAAGCGAGCTAATCAAAAGGTTATCCGCGTCGCGCGAGAAAGAACTTACCCAGTTGCTGATGCATGAGGAATTAGGAGACAGGCGACCATCCGCGTTCCTTCGGCACCTGCAACATCTAGCGGGCCCAAACATACCGGACGATTTTATAAAGACTGTGTGGACTATCCGCTTACCGGGTAATATACAAATAGTTGTAGCATCGCAGCCAGAGTCGTCACTTTCTGCACTCGCAGACCTGGCGGATAAAGTGCACGACCTAGTACCATCTGCGCCACAAGTGGCCGCCACGGACGCATTGCCCAATTCAATCGCCGAAAAATTGTCGAGAGAGATTGCAGAGCTCAGTCGTCAAGTGAAGGCCCTCTCAACAAGAGATTCAAGATCCAGGACGAGGAACAGAAGTCAACGGGGAACAAGCAACACGCGTTCCCAGTCAAATTATAGGAGGTACCCCACCTGTATTTTTCACCACAGATATGGAAACAAGGCACGAAAATGCCTGAAACCGTGTGATTATCAATCAGGGTCGGGAAAAGCCAAAGGCAGTCATCAGTAGCGACACATGATTGCCATAGTTCTACTACCGGTCGCTTTTACATAACGGATAGAAAGACAAAAATGCAGTTCTTAGTCGACACAGGGAGCGACATCTGCGTTTTTCCCCGCTCCGACCTGAAACAAAGGCGACCACGAACTACCGAACTCAACGTCTTCGCAGCGAACGGAACACCAATCGCCACATACGGAGCCCAGCAAATGCAACTTGACCTAGGGCTTCGCCGTGCATTTTCCTGGCAATTCATAATTGCTGACGTCACAAAGGCAATCATCGGAGCCGATTTTTTATCGCATTACGACATAATCGTAGACTGTCGTAACAAACGCCTCCTCGACAACAAGACCAGCCTTTCAGCAAGCGCAAATCCAGTTCCTGCAACTGATGCCATAACTTCAGTTAAAACGATAACAGGCGAGTCTAAGTACTTGAACCTTCTTCGAGATTTTCCGGAAATCACTCGGCCAGCAGGTACACATCGGGTCATACGTCACAATACGGTTCACCACATAAGAACAACCGCCGGACCGCCCGTATATTGCACTCCAAGAAGACTTGCCCCGGACAAACTGAAGATCGCAAAACAGGAGTTCGATGAAATGCTGAGAATAGGGACAGCACGACCGTCTGAGAGCCCATGGTCGTCCCCCCTTCATCTTGCCGCAAAAAAGGACAACGGATGGCGACCATGCGGCGATTACAGAATGTTAAACGCACGGACGATCCCCGACCGATACCCCATCCGGCACATCCAGGACTTCACTCAGAACATAGCTGGCTGCAAAATATTCTCCAAAATAGATTTAATAAAGGCGTACAATCAAATACCGGTAAATCCCGAGGATATTCCCAAAACGGCCATAACCACACCATTTGGAATGTTCGAGTTCCCTTTTATGACGTTTGGTCTTAGAAACGCGGGACAAACGTTTCAAAGGTTCGTGGACGAACTGACTCGTGACCTAGACTTCTGTTACACGTACTTAGACGATTTTTTGATATCCTCCCCCGACGAAGACACCCATTACCGTCACTTACGCCTCCTCTTCGAACGGTTAAAAGAATATGGAATGGTCATAAACACTTCCAAATGTGTTTTTGGGGCAGAAGAAGTAACTTTCCTCGGCTGCAGCGTATCTCGTGCAGGCATCCAACCACTGGATAGCAAGATCCAAGCCATAAAGAACTACCCCACCCCGAAAACCGTTAGAGAACTCAGGAGATTTCTGGGGATGATAAATTTCTATCGTCGTTTTTTAAAAGACGCCGCCTCATCCCAAACGCCATTGCATAGCCGGCTTACCGGATCTATAAAGGGAAATCATCCCATAAACGTCACCGGAGAAGCACTCCAAGCATTCGAAGGCTGCAAGCAGAGTCTATGCCAAGCAGCTCTTCTCGCGCACCCAGACATGGACGCCAAACTAGCGCTAGTCACGGACGCATCAGACGTCGCAATCGGTGGAGTTCTACAGCAGGAGAAAGACGGAGAATGGCAACCTCTCGCCTTTTTTAGCCGTAAATTGAGCCCAACACAAAAAAAATACTCGCCGTACGACCGAGAACTTCTCGCGATTTACGAATCCGTGAAACATTTCCGACACTTGGTGGAAGCAAGGCACTTCACAGTATTTACAGACCACAAGCCCATCTGCTTCGCATTCCAAGGTCACAAAGAAAAATGTTCACCACGTCAGTTTCGGCATTTAGATTACATAGGACAATTCACAACAGACATCCAACACATATCGGGAAAGGATAACATAGTAGCCGATACTCTCTCAAGAATAGAGGAAGTCATACAGCCTGTCGAGTCGAAGAACTTGGCCATATCACAGCGTAACGACCCAGAACTAAGGCAACTCTTAGAAGGTGGAACTTCGCTTAAACTTGTCAAAGTAACTGTACCTGGAACAAAACTGGAACTTTACTGCGACGAGAGCACTCAGAACCCACGACCTTACGTACCAAAAGAGCTCAGAAGGCAAGTCTACGATAGCCTACACTCACTTAGCCATCCTGGCGCAAACGCCACCGCAAAATTAGTGGCTCTGCGTTACGTATGGCCAGGAATAAACAAAGATTGTCGCGACTGGACCAAACTCTGTCACGCATGCCAACGCTCAAAGGTCACTAGGCACGTAACTCCACCGATGGGCACCTTCAAGCTACCGAACGGCAGATTTACCTACGTGCATATTGATATCGTCGGACCCTTACCCCTCTCAGACGGCTACCGTTATTGTCTCACTGCCGTGAATAGATTCACTCGGTGGCCCGAGGCAATCCCCATGCAAGACATAACCGCTGAAACAGTTGCCAAAGCTCTCGTTCGTAACTGGATATCACGTTACGGTTGCCCCACAGAAGTCGTGACAGATCGCGGGAAGCAATTTGAGTCCGCACTGTTGAAACAGCTCTCAGAACTTGCCGGATTTCAACGCAACAGAACCACTGCGTATCACCCGGCAAGCAACGGCATGGTAGAACGGATGCACAGACAGCTTAAGGCCGCTATAACGTGCCATGGAACCTTACAATGGACGGAAAGCTTACCTCTGGTACTGCTAGGAATGAGAAGCGCCTTCAAAGAGGACATTCAAGCGTCACCCGCCGAACTCCTCTACGGCGAACCCCTGAGACTGCCCGGAGAGTTTCTGCAACCAATCACCGACCAGCACATGACCAGTGACCTCACTGAGTACTCAGCACGACTACGTTCCATTATAAACAATATCCGCCCTCGGCCAGCCGCAAGACACAGCAGACGTAACATCTTCGTGTTCCGAGACTTACCTTCTGCAACTCACGTTTACGTCCGAGATGAAACCGTGAGAGGATCCCTCCAGCCGGCATATACTGGACCATACCTTGTCCTGCAACGAAGCACAAAAGTCTTTAAGCTGCTTGTTAAAGGAAAAGAACAGACAGTATCGATAGAAAGGTTGAAACCAGCCTATATACTTACACCAGATACTCGTTCAGAGACTCGTCCGCTGAAAGATGAAACTCCAAACCCAAAAAACAAAGATAACGAAGTAAGAATAACTCGTTCAGGAAGAAAAGTGAGAATCCCTGACTATTATCGCCCATCCTAGGATGGTCTCAAGGGGGGAGTCATGTGGCGTAACCACAATACTTTATAATCATAAATTACATAAACTAAATAAAATATAATATGTACTTAAAATAAACACCACAAATATGTATTACAATATATACATATGAATACATTTATATATACTATTAAATACTTTACATACTAAATACACTAAGTACAAACATAAACATTAAACATGCACAATAACACTTAACATAATAATAAAACAAACTTACCAGTACTGCAGAACCGCATCGTTGAGTCGTCGAGCTTCACTGCAAGTCGTCGTCGTGTCGTACCGAGTAAAAACGCAACGAGTCCCGGTACTCACCAGAACAAAGGAAGCCTAGAACCATCGCCGGCGCATCGACGCGCGCCCGCGCCCCGCAGTCCGTCTCGCTCGCTCACGGCAGACGCACACTCGCTTCCTGCGCGAACATAATCCTTCCGCTTACGCCTAATCGCCTATTCGCAATACCTGCTTGTGCTTGTTGTTATTATAATATTAGTGGTGAGAATAAACTGTTGATAAATCCAGTCTGCCGTGTGCGTCCTTCGCGAACGTACATGCGTAACGATTCCGTGTTGGAGGTCATTGACCTGAGCGTTTAGCGTCATGGAAAACAATATTGTTAAGTGCAGTAATTGCAATATTGTCATTAGTGAAGTGTTATCTTTCGTGCAAAATAAGATTGAAGTCATGGACAATGAAAGTATTATTCAAATCTGTAAAAGTGCTTTTACTGAGGAGGACATAAAGTGCGCGAAAAACTTACTATTCCAAGCTATTCCGAAAAGTAAGCGAATGATAACAAGGAAAAATAAAGGCAAATGTATGAGAGACCTAGAAGATATAATTCTACTTTTTAAGGAAACAGATCCAGACGTCATTCCAATTTTTGTTGCTCGAGAACTCCATAAACTACCTCCAATTAGCTTTGACCATATAGATGTGACAAGTCTGTTAAAAAACATAATGGTATTGCAAACGGAGATGAAACATATTAAAGAGAAGTATGCTACCCTTAAACAGGTTGAAGATTTATGTAACAAAAACAGTAATTTACATAGTCCTAACCATTCACCAATAGAAGACTCGGAGTGCAACATTAATAGGCAAAGGGGAGCGTATATATTGGAAGAAAGTTCCTATATGGATATGTATGAAGCAAATGATGATGATAATAATAGTAATCACGCGCAAAAATCGCAAGTACCTTCTAAGTTGTCTATTAGAGGGTCAACGACCGTTCGACCGATAGGCGAAAACCAGTCCGCTACTCAAGGACGTTCAGTTGCGTCGTCACCGCACGCACTCGTGCGCAGGGACAACAGCGATAGCTCGTTCTCGCTTACACAAACGGTCGCTAGCAATACACGCGTGGAGGCCACGGTAGATACTGCGGTTTCGACAGCACCATCGACGAGCAGGCAGACGGAACCAGCGTGTGAGGCCCCCGCACGCGTGCATACAGCGGTGGATGAGCGAGACAGCGGCGAGCGATTAGCCTGCCCCGTGAGTGCGACAGAGAAATCGTGGGCGAATATTGCCGAGGAAGGTGGACAGTGGAAACAAGTTACGTACAAAAGACGTTTAAATGACCGGTTTATAGGAAACAAAGGAAAGGCGCCGGCGATACCAGAAAGTAATTTCAAGGCGGCAGATATCAAAATCCCTTTTTACATTTATAATGTGGACAAAGGGGCTTCAGAAAAAGATGTTGCCGATTATGTATTAAATAAGACACAGGTGGTAATTACGCCGGTAAAATCTAGCATGAAGTTACAAAAGGACTACATAGCTTATAAATTCATGATACCAAGGGATAAGTTGACGGTATTTATGGATGAAAACCTGTGGCCCGAGGGGGTATCTTATAGGAAGTTTATTAATTATAAGTACAAAGTACAGTCTCAGAGCAGTGAATTAATTAAACAAAAATAATTAATGGCTACAACTAGTGTTAAATTTGTAACTTTTAACTGTAAGGGCGTTAAACGATCGCAACAGTGTGTAAATAAATTATGTTCGATTGCGGATATTATAGCTGTTCAAGAAACATGGCTATTGCCGCATGAAATCCCGCTGTTAGGTGATATACATGAGGAATTTAGCTACGTGGGTAAGTCGGCTGTTGACATGTCAAGTGGAATTTTGAAAGGTAGGCCCTACGGGGGAGTCGGCATATTATGGCGTAAAAGTATGTTTAGTGTTGTGAATCTAGTACAGTGTCAAAGTGATCGGTTAACGGCAATAAAAATAACGCTTGTAAATAAGGAGATACTGCTCTTTTCTATATACATGCCTACGGATTCGACTGATAATCTTATTGAGTTTACCAATTGCCTAGGGGAAATAGTGTCCATTATAGAAAATTGTGGTATTGAATCGGTGTTTATGTTAGGCGACTTTAATGCACATCCTAATCAGTTATTTGGATTAGAAATGCAAAATTTTTGTAATAACCAGAGTTGGATATGTGCTGATATGATGTCACTGGGGGAGGGTTCGGACACGTACACTTTTGTCAGTGATGCGCATGGTTGTCGAAGGTGGCTTGACCACTGCCTAGTAACAGAGGCGGCTTGGAAATCGATTAGCAACGTCAGTGTAATACATGATGTGTACTGGTCGGACCATCTACCAGTGGCGTTTGAATGTAATTTAGAGTTGGTCATACCAAAAATTACTTTAGTAAATAAAATTGATAATAAAGTACTATGGGGAGAACGGAATAAAAAACAAATTGAATTGTATAAACAAATATGTAATAGTAACTTAAGACTGATAGACTTCCCAAAAGAGTTAAGATTTTGTGCTGATAGAAACTGCAATGAAAACAGTCATAGGAAAGTCATTGATCAATTGTATAGTGACATTGTTAAATCTATGACCGAGGCAGCGACTCTGAGTAGGAATAACAGAGAGGTTCGGAAGGGCGGCTATATCCCTGGTTGGAACCAATATGTTAGGGACTCTCATTTGGAGGCTCGTACTCACTTTGGGAGATGGCTGCTTAATGGAAAACCAAATTCGGGACCTGTCTGGGAGGCTATGACTGACAGTAGGAAAACCTTTAAGAAAAACCTTAAGTCTCTTCAGAATAATCGGGAACAGGTAAAAATGGATGTGCTGGCAACCCATCATGATAATAAGTCGTTTAAACAGTTTTGGAAGCAGACCAATAAACTTAATCCGAGGCCGAGTCTCCCGGTGAGTGTAGAGGGCAAAGTAGAAGCAGTTGACATTGCCAATATTTTCAAAAACCACTTTCAGACACACTCTATGGTTTTACCACTAAAAGGGATGCTCCATACTGCTAGTCCCTCATCGGATGAGCCTGTTGGTATAACGTCAAAACAGGTCTCATGGGTGTTACGGAAAATGGTGAAAGGTAAGTCTCCTGGACACGACGGAATCAGTGTGGAGCATCTGAAGCATGCTGGCCCTCATCTGTGTAGAGTGTTGGCAATGTTCTACACTTTTTGTATCAGACATGCCTATTTGCCAGATGATATGTTGAAAGCAGTTGTAGTTCCAATCGTAAAGAACAAGACAGGAGATATTGGTGACAAACAGAATTATAGACCCATTACTTTAGCCACTACAATGGCAAAAGTGCTTGACGGTGTGCTGGACAGTTATCTTGCTCAATATGTGACACTCGAGGATGCCCAATTCGGTTTCAGAGGGGGTCTCTCAACTGAGAGTGCGATTTTAGTTCTTAAGCACACCGTCAGGTATTATACTGACCGTAAAACGCCTGTCTATGCCGCCTTTTTGGACCTCTCTAAGGCATTTGATCTGGTCAATTATGACAAATTGTGGGCCAAACTGAGAGACAACAAAGTGCCAGAGGGTATAACGGGGACTTTCGAGTACTGGTACAGACACCAGACTAATTTTGTAAGATGGGCAGACTGCATGTCAGATCCCTATCAACTGGAATGTGGTGTTAGGCAGGGAGGACTCAGCTCCCCTACATTGTTTAACATATATGTTAGGGAGCTGGTGCGTGAGCTCAACAACACCAGTGTAGGCTGCTCCATAGATGGTCGTATAGTTAACAACATTAGTTACGCCGATGATATGGTGTTGTTGAGCCCATCGATAAGTGCCCTGCGCAAGCTCCTAGGGGTGTGTGAGGCGTATGCTGAAGCACATGGATTGACATATAACGTCAAAAAAAGTGAGTTGCTAGTGTTTCGGGCGGGGCAAATGAATCCTTCATTTGTACCGCCTGTGACGCTACGAGGGGTGGCACTAAGGCGAGTGTCTCAGTTTGTGTACCTAGGACATGTTGTTAATGAAAGCCTGACTGATGACCTAGATGTAGAACGGGAACGCAGGGGGCTCACGATTCGCAGTAACATGCTGGCTCGCAGGTTTTCCAAAAGCTCAAAGGCAGTCAAAACAACTTTGTTTAGAGCCTACTGCCAAACATTTTATACCTGCAGCCTGTGGGCCAATTGCACGCGGCGGGTTGTGAGTGTTCTGAGAGTTCAGTACAACAACGCCTTCAGGATGTTGATGGGACTGCCTCGCTATTGCAGTGCGTCAGCAATGTTTGCAGAAGCGCATGTCGACGATTACTATGCCATAATTAGAAAAAGAGCGGCGTCGCTGATGCGTAGAGTGAGAGACAGTCCCAACAGCTACTTGAGGGCGGTTGCAGAGCACGTAGAGAGCCCTATATGGAGGCATTGGATTCGCCTACATACAGGATAATTTTAATTTTACTTTAGTTTGTTTGCTTTTGTTTTAGTATTTTGTGTATTACTAACATAGTTCGTAAGTACCTGTGTATTACTAACACTCTATGGACTATCTTGGTCTGAAATAAATTATTATTATTTATTATTATAAAGTGTCTGGACCGTTTCTTTGTGTTCCCTGAAAAAGATCTCACAACCCGAACAGAAGACACCTACAACACTATCATTCTCCTACATACTTGTATGTAATCGCAATCCTATATAATCCAATGTCTTTACATTAATAAACCAGTGTATTCTCAGCATTCGTTGTGTTTGATTCCTAATGTTCGACCCGTACCGTACATGGCGACCGTGACAGCCGCGTGTATTTGATACCGCATAGAACTCGTCGGAGCAAAACCATATTCGGCATGGTATTCAAAAACATTGCAGTGGCTACTGAACTTTGTGAAAGATGCAGAAACTTGACTGTTTTATTGTGAATCACACGTATTGTTATTTAAGAAAGTATTGTGCAACAAAATGGGAAAAACTCAATCACGTGAAGAAGTAATAATTGCGCAAAATGCCGCTGGATCCAATCAAGCCACTGTAGACGAGTTACGATTCCACTTGAGTACGACTAATATCATCCTATCCATAATCGCCTTAGTTATAGGCCTTGGTTTGATTTTTCTCGTGTACCGCATGTACAAGAAATGCCATCGACGCTGGACGCAGCAAGAAATTAGTAGAAGTAATATACGTCGGTCAATTTTTCGGCGTGAACGTTCGAGTGGGTGGAAAAGCGACGGTATCGTGTAACGTGATGCTTAACCAGTGACGAGAGCGACATCAAAAGTAAATAAATAAAATAATACAAACTAGTGCGGTTTTATACAAATAGTGCTAAGTGTTTTCAGTGAGAAATAATAAAAATAGTTGTGCGCGTAACTGTACTAAAAACAGGCGTAGATATAGAACACTAAAATTATTACATTCGTGAGCAACAAAGGCGTTATAGGATCGTGTAAAGAAAAAGTGATAAAGAAAAAACGTTGGACCACACTATAGTGACTGTATGTTAAATATAAACAAAAAAAAAATAGTAGTCTTGATGATAAATATTAACGTAACATAATACTCGAAATAAATATTTAATATGTGTGTAGCAGAGTGATATCAAAACATGACGTATTTCGTGAACCCTGGTAAGTTATGTCTCAGACATTAGAAGATTTGTATACAAGCTTAAAAGCAGTAAGACAATACTTAATTAAAATTGGACCTAAAAGGCGCCAGGGGAATATTTTAATTCAGAAGTTAAAAGAAGCAGGCAATCTTTATGATAAGTACACATCTTTAATACATACGTTATCTATAGATATAACGAAAGGAAAGTTGAGTTCCGCTGACGCCGAATTAGTGAACAAACTTTCTTCGAATATTCAAACATTGTATTCTGAAATAGAGCAACTTTGTTCAGAAGATAATTCATCAGATTGTGGTGTAAATATTAGCACAAAAATGGAATCTTTTAATTTAAAAACTGCGTTGTCTTTGCTACCACAGATGACTGATGAGGAATCGAATACAAAAACACTGATAGATAATATAGAATATTACTCATCTGTCTTAAAAAATGACGATTGTAAAAAAGAGTTGATTAAATTTGTAATTAAAAGTAGATTGTCTCAAAGTGCCAAATTAAAGTTAAATTCAAACTATTTAAATGTTGATGATTTAACCAAAGATATGCGTAAAGAGCTTTTACCACAAAAATCAGCCGCTTCTATCCAAGATAAATTGCATCGGATTAGACAAAATGATTTAAATATCAAAAATTATGGAAAAAAAATATTAGAGATGTTTGTGGAGCTAACGATTTCGCAATCTGAGGGCAACTCAGAGAGTTATAATATTTTGAAGAATGTTAATGAAAAATTTGCCATCAAAAAGTTCGCAGATGGGTTGCAAAACCGTAGGCTCAGCACAGTCATTGCAGCTAGGAACTACAAATCCCTCAAGGACGCTATACAGGCTGCCAAGGAGGAAGAAACTGAGGGACCTTCTACGTCGGGTGATGTTATGGGTATGCATCAAAATAATTCTGACCCACATATTTTGTTTGCTAGAAGAGGACAAAATCATCGTGGTATGAGAGGCAGATATACTCGAGTTTTTTCAAATCAGGCTTATCGCACCCCAAATACTCCAGGTCGAGCATACAGAGGCCACTCGTTCCCTCCACAAGGTATGTCCATGCGAAGACCGCAACCAAGAGGTAGGTACAATAATCATTATAACGGACGCGGAAATCAGTGGATGAGCAATGAACGTATGCGTGTCGCGGATATCGAACAACAAGATAACGATACATCTGTGAATTGCATTACTGAAAACAAGTTTTTTCGTGAATAACGAAAATAATTTTATTTGTGCATCAAACAGTAATAGTTGTTGGATAAATTTATTCGTAAATAACGTATCATATTATTGGTTACTCGACACCGGCGCTACAATTTCGGCCTTAAAATATAAATATGCGCGCGAACAGAATCTTCCTATCCATAACGAGAAGATTATCATAAACGGCATAGGAGGCAAAGTCCAAGCAATTGGATATGCATATTTACAGTTACAAAGCCGTAATCATTTCTTTAATCACAAGTTTTATTTATTTGAAACGCTGCCTTGTAAGGCACATGGAATTATAGGACAAGACTTTTTAAATAAACATAGCGCAGTCATTGACTTTAAAAACAATAGTTTAGATTTATGGACGAGTACGAGTACTAAATACACTTTGCCTTTTGTGCGCGAGAATGGAAATATGTATGAAATATCAGCCAGATGTGAACAAATACACTACATAAGAACAGATCTTAGTGAACAATGTGTGATTTGTTCTAAAGAATTAGAGGAAGGCGTTTACTTAGCGAATTCGTTAGCCACTCCCTGCAATAGACTCATACCGGTTAGGATTTTAAATACGACAGATAATACTGTAACTTTAAAGAATATTGAGCCAACAATTCATAAATTGAGTGATTACTCGATTTGTTCATTTAATGCCACAGATAAAAACGCAGACAGGGTTAAGCGGTTATTTTCTCATCTGAATTTAAAACATTTAAATGAGGTGGAACAAACTTCAATCGAGAATTTGTGTGCTAAATATGCAGATATTTTTTACTTACCCGGCGACAAGCTATCGACCACCAATATTTACAAACACACAATTACTTTAAAATCGAATGCCAATCCTGTCTTTACAAAACCATATCGGTTACCATACTCACAACAAAAGGAAATTAACGAACAAATTAATAAATTATTAAATGATAATACATATCATAGAAAAATGTAATAGCTGCTGGTCGAGTCCCTTACTTTTAGTACCCAAAAAGATGGATAGTAGTGGTCAAAAGAAATTTCGATTAGTTATTGATTGCCGTAAGTTAAATAATTTGATTGAAGACGATAAGTACCCCTTGCCGAATATGACAGAGATATTAGATGCATTATCAGGTAGCATTTATTTCACACATCTAGATTTATATAACGGATTTTATAATGTTGAACTAGAAAAAGATAGTAGAAAATATACTGCATTTTGCTCCGGACAGTACCAAATGGTACGAATGCCAATGGGCTTGAAGACAAGCCCAGGTTCCTTCTCGCGCATGATGAACATGGCATTAGCAGGGCTTACTAATGAAAAATGTTTCATATATCTAGACGATTTAATTATATTTGGGACAAGCTTGGAAACGCATAATAAAAACTTACAGGATATCTTTGAACGATTGCGTAAAGTTAACCTTAAATTAAACCCGGAAAAATGCGACTTTTTAAAGAAACAGATTCTTTATTTAGGCCATGTGGTTTCTGGTGATGGAATTTTACCAGATCCTTCAAAAATTGATATAGTTAAAAAATATCCGCCACCGAAAAATCTAGATGAACTAAAAAGATTTATTGCATTTGTAAATTACTATAGGAAATTTGTACCCAACTTCGCACAATTAGCTACTCCTCTAAATCAATTATGTAAGAAAGATGTTCCCTTCATCTGGGATAGCGCATGTCAGAAAGCTTTTGAAACCCTAAGAGACAGTGTTATTTCACCACCAGTTTTGCAGTATCCAGACTTTTCGGAGCAAAATCAGTTTATAATACAAACAGATGCGTCAAATTATGCAATAGGCGCAGTTCTATGTAATAGTGATCTTAAACCAATAGCCTATGCTAGCAGAAATTTGAATAAGGCGGAGAAAAATTATCCGATAATTGAAAAAGAGTTATTGGCAATTGTTTGGGCTATAAAACATTTTCGTCCATATTTATATGGTAGACCATTCAAAATTCAGACAAATCATAGGCCCTTAGTTTATTTATTTTCCATGAAAGATCCTTCGAGTAGGTTAATGAAGTTTAGGCTTTTATTAGAAGAATATAATTTTAATGTAGAGTATATTAAAGGTACGGACAATGCAGCTGCGGACGCGTTGTCTCGTATCAATATAAGCATAAAAGATTTAAAAGAAATGAATGACAACATATTGACTATTATGACAAGGGCGCAAAAACGTAAACAAACACCGCCTACGCATTCCTTAACGGATAAAGCCTCCAGTAACGATTGGCCAGATCAACCAAAAGTTGTGGAGACGCATATCACGCCAAAGGATTCGACAGAGCTAGTGTTTATTGAAAGGGAAAAGTTAGATCGTATGCGAAAGTTGAAGAACACTAATTACGAAAGCGCTACATTTTGCTACATTCCTGATAAAAATACAATTTATATTAAATATAAGGACTCTCTATCACATTACGCCAGCCGAATTTGTGAGAGAACTAGATATGTTTTGTAAACACATAAGTATTGACGAACTATATTTTATTGTTACCAAGACAAACGATATTTTTGTACGGAAATTAGTACAAGAGATAAAACATTATGCTAGCGCAACTATACCACGATTATACATATTAAAAAAACGTAACTAGGATAGATAATAAGGATGATCAAAAGGTTATATTGAACGACTTTCATCTCTTGCCCACAAGTGGCCACGCAGGCATGAGGCGTATGTTGAACAATATAAAGAAATATTATTTTTGGCCTTGTTTGGAAAAAGATATTGCACAATTTGTGCAACGTTGCGATAAGTGTCAGAGAAATAAACATTCCTTACCGATAAAGGAACCCATGGTTATAACATCAACAGCAAATTATGCATTTGAGAAAATCTATTTAGATATCGTCGGGCCCTTAGATCGAGATAACAACAATTACTCCTATATATTAATACTTCAGTGCGAGCTTTCTAAATTCGTTGAAGCCTATCCACTGACTTCCAAGACCACAGTTGAAGTAGCTGAATGTTTCGTTAATAATTTTATTTTGCGGTATGGGATCCCACAAGCCATTGCGACTGATAGAGGAACGGAATTTATGTCCCACACAATGAATGAGGTATGTAAACTCTTACACATTAATAAAATAAACTCAACGGCATATCACCATCAATCACTAGGTGCTCTAGAGAACTCACACAAACACCTAGTTTCTTTCCTACGAATACAATGTGATAACCATCCCGAAATGTGGAGCAAATGGTTACCATATTGGTGTTTTTCATTTAATACATCGGTTCACAGTGAAACTAAATTCACACCTTATGAATTGGTATTTGGGAAGAAATGTTCTCTCCCTAGTAATTTAACTAACAATGTCGAGCCACTATATAACTACGATAATTACCCAATGCAATTGAAATACCGTCTACAATTGACACAAAGAGAGGCTAGAGACAATTTGCTTAAAGGTAAATTACATAGAAAACAAAAATACGATAAAAGTAAGCGACCTGTAACGTATAAACCTAATGATTTAGTTTTAATTAAAAATGAAGTAGGTAGCAAATTAGATAGCTTATATTTAGGCCCATATGTGGTTGTCAGAGACATACCACCTAATGTTGAAATTATGAAGGACAACAAAATTGATGTTATTCATAAAAATTGCACTAAGTTGTATTATTGTAAATGAACCTAATAGTATACTATTATAACCATATTTTTGTAATCAAGAATGTATTCGCATTTATAAATTGTAATCAACGGATTCTCATTATAATATCAAAATGTATTGTATACTTTATAAGGGGGGAGGTGTGAGGTCCCCACTATACTATGTACTTGTATGTAATCGCAATCCTATATAATCCAATGTCTTTACATTAATAAACCAGTGTATTCTCAGCATTCGTTGTGTTTGATTCCTAATGTTCGACCCGTACCGTACAGTCGGTAGTTGTTGTCTAAACAGTCAAAATCAAATAGCCTGAGTGTTCAATGTTTGTCTCAAACGTTGGAATCGTTTTAAATTCTACTTTAAGTAATGTTTTAACAAAATAATGAATACAAAAAGAAAAAGAATATACTATTGCATGCATGATTTGAACTTACGACTTCTCGTTCAGTGACCAAAGACGACAGCCATTGTGCCAGGATTGCTATAGTAACATCATGCAAAATATTATATCTCCTTCAGCATCATACGTGAATGATGACTACAGACTATATATTGGTATATGGTAATTGATGTGCCACACGCACACTAATAAAAACTGAGCTCGCTCGTTTTATTTTGTGTTTGTGTGCATAACTATGACTTCACCCACACATATAAACTGTAAACCAAATACTTGGGTCTCGTGTACATCACAACCACGCTCGTATATTGTAGAAGACGAACGCGGTGGCCGCTATCCACGAACACGATGTCAGTTGATTAGGCGTACGGCAGCGTCAACAGAGAGAGTGGGGATCTCAGCGAGACAGTCAACAGACAGTGTAGGTAGTAGCAAGACACCTGATGCGGTGACGACGACAGGTGTCCGTAGACGTAGACAGAGCGCGAAGGCTGAAGCACCAACCCAAGTGCAGACAAGTCCAGCAAGCAAGAATCAGTCGGTACTGCTTGAAGAGAGTGGTGAATATGAAAGTCCAGGTGACATTCGCGATCATTCGTCAACACCTTCGCCACTAGCGGTTCCTATTGAGAGGTCAAAGGAAAGGATTGCACGAATGCTAACCAATCTTTTCTTACGTCGTGATTAATAATTGGATAGGTAATAATAAAATAGAAATAAATATAGAAAAAAAGAATAATGTAATTGATAATTAGTTAGCAGTAGTTAAACGTTCTGTAAACAACATGCATGTTAGTTATAGTTAGTACTTAAATTATAAATAATATCTTGCATTATTTTCTAAGAAGGGAAGAGATGTAGTATATTGAGTAGTTGACGGTAGGTCAATATAAGATTATAATTGTATTTGAGGGTGTCCGTAAATACATCAGTGTTTAACCAACCTACGTGTGTTTCACTACAGTTTGGAAGTAATTTGTTTAAAGAATTAATGTCGTTAATGGGAATTCAGAAAACGCGTGCAACTCCATATCATCCTCAATGTAATGGAACAGTAGAACGATGGCATAGATCTTTAAAAGCCGCTTTAAAAGCACGTTTAGACACCAAATGCTGAATAAATGAATTGGCAACGGCAATGTTAGGGTTACGCACAACAATTAGGGCTGATACAGGCGTAACTGCAGCACAAATGTTGTATGGTGGCAATATTAGGTTGCCAGGTGACTTTTACGACAGTAGTAATGTGAAGTCGTACGATGATAACAGTTTTGTAAACAAACTAGCTTCTGCCCGCGGCTTCGCCCGCGTGGAGTTCGGGAATTGCCCACGGAATCTTACTTCTGGGATAATAAGTAATCTATGTATGTATAGTACATACATAGATTTACGTGTACTTGCTATTGCAAATATTTGTTCATAGTAATATCAATTAAATTACATATGTGAAATATCTTGGTTTGAGATTGGACACCGGGACACCGATCAAATGATTTATAAGGAATCTATTTATAGACATAATACTTTGACATAATATTTAATATCAATGTCCCGTATCGCGAGCCAACGCGAAAATCGGTGGAATAAACCATATTCACAGACACGTCTACCTCAGAAAAATCCTACCTACTTAGTAATAGGTAAATACTCCCGCGCCCCGCACGCCCCACGCAACGCTGCGCGGCATGCGCCCTTCTACGTGAGCTTCGAAGCCTTATTTAACTATATTGGGGGATGATTTTGGAAAAACTGATACACATGTCTTATAATTTTAATTGAAGAGTGTGAACATCAATTTTCGAGTCAATCGACCCAGCAAATATTAAGAATACACCGTCCAAATTTCATGTCTCTCGGACCAGGCGGTCTGGGCTGTGCGTTGTTATATCAGTCAGCCAGACAGGACATTAAATTTTAAATTTGGGGATGATTTTGGAAAAACTGTGATACACGTATCTCATAAATTTAACTAAAGAGTATGAATACAAATTTTCAAGTCAATCGGCTCCGTGGATAAAAAGTTTCACATAAAATTCAACACCCCATTTCACCCTCTTAGGGGTAGAATTTTGAAAAACCCTTTCTTAGTGGATACTTACTCTTCACAAAGAATACACCGTCCAAATTTCATGTCTCTCGGACCAGGCGGTCTGGGCTGTGCGTTGTTATATCAGTCAGCCAGACAGGACATTAAATTTTAAATTTGGGGATGATTTTGGAAAAACTGTGATACACGTATCTCATAATTTTAACTGAAGAGTAAATACACAAATTTTCAAGTCAATCGACTCAGAGAATAAAAAGTTTCACAGAAAATTAAACACCCCATTTCACCCTCTTAGGGGTGGAATTTTGAAAAACCCTTTCTTAGTGGATACTTACTCGTTACAAAGAGTACACTGTCCAAATTTCATGTTTCTAGGACCAGCGGTTTGGGCTGTGCGTTGATATATAAGTCAGTCAGTCAGTCAGTCAGTCAGTCAGTCAGGACTTTGAATTTTATATGTATAGATTAAAGGACGTGATAGATGGATTTAAACCGTCCTGTAGAGAAAACAAGTCACCCCACAAGATTTTTGTACACAAAGATTTATACACTAGTGATTACGTATTCATTAGGAATGACGCAGTACGGAAACCATTACAACCTCCTTACGATGGACCATATCGCGTCATTAATGAAATCATAAAGTATTTCGTGTACAATTGCCAGACAGAGAAGCAAATGTGTTTATAGATCGTTTGAAACCAGCATACCTATTGATAGATTGTGAAGTGCCATCAGAGAAATTAGATAAACAGACAGTAGATAAATAGTTAATACATAAAACTGATATTAAAAAAGGCGAGAAAATTCAGAAAAAAGGAACCTTTCAAACGAGCGAACCCAGTAATAATACATTACAACGCGAACTGGACGCTTAAGCAAAAAAAAAAAATATAAATAGAAATATCGTTAAATTAGCAGTATCAAAATCTAGACCAAATTCATTGAATACGAATGACATCGCGGAATACAAAGTCAATACATACCAGACATCAGCCAAGAAGCCACATATAATTTGTAAAACAGTTACATTATTCTTAAAACATGGGTTCCAATCAGACAAAGGAAAATGTCATAGTAAATGAAAACTTAACAAACGTGGCTCAGGTAGAGAATAAATTAAATCTTATTGGCATCGTTATGATAGTAACAATAATGTTATTCGCCATGTTGTTAATATATGCAGGAAAAAGAAGGTGTATAAAAGGCATACGGAAGTGGTTAAAGAAGGAAGCGGTGGCAAGTTCAATGACCTTACCGAGTATTAAGGTAGAAACTGTAAAACCGCCACAAACATCGCCTAATCCCAAGTCATACTGATTACAACCAGCCAGAAACCATAGTCCATCCGCCATTCAAGTCAAGTTATGTTCAAATATGTGTAATAGTGTAAAATTCTTGTTATGTGTAATTCTTAGGTAAGAACGGTGAAGAAGTGACGGGTAATATTTTGTGTTGTCATTGGCGTCATCATGACGAATACTGTGGACTCCAAGGGGTGCCAATTTTTTTTATTGCAGAGTATGTCGTCATGGTGACTACCCTTAACTTATGTTCTATTTATATTAAGCTTCTATTTATAAAGATTTCTAGTCGGTACTTTGAAAAATAGGTAACCGCACCAAATAGATTATTTCTTGGTTTTTTATATTTTGCTGTTCAATCGTAGAACAATCAGCAGATTTTGTGTTGTAGGCCAAGCCACAATGAAGCCAAGAGAGGACAGCAGAATATAAACCAAACGATAATTGTAAGGCCGTGTAATAGACCATGTGTATCCTCATTGTTGTATGTAGATTTATTACATGAAAATTTAAAGTACAGAGTGTAAAACAAATATACCGATTGTAATGTTCAAGAAAAAAAAAAGGCGGAGCCCATTTGAATATAAAATTATGAAAATGGAATGGGCTCCGCCTGCTTCCAACTTTTGTTTAATTTAAAATGTGCTTGTTTTATGCTTTTCAGTGTTTTCAGTCGGGTTTTTAGTTTTTTCAATTACTTTTTTATTTCCAGCTTTTTAGTTTAGTAACTTGAAATATTTCGCAGACGATTTAATCTTTTTTTATTAAACGGTGCGTGCCAACGCTATGCCACCCGGAAGGAAAAATATTGTTTTTAGAAGGCTTGATTTACTTATCTTTGCATGGTGAATGTCTGAAATAATAGGTACGTATTCGTAGTTCAGTTTGTCTATCTAAGCGCACGGTAGTGCGCAGGCCAAGTTCCAGCAACAGGCCGCGCGCATGCCGTGCACTATTTACACGAACCGTTTCGAGCCACTTTTGACCCCCCTGTAGCTCAGTGCCTTGGCACCTTGCACTTGGCAGGTTAATTTAATTATATAAATAATAAATTTAATTATAAAATTAATCAAGTGTTACGTACAGCACGAAAACCTGCCAAGTTCAAATTTGGAAGTATTATAATTTTAGATGATTATGATCGATTTTAAAGCGCATCTAAACTTGGCATTGGATTGGATTTCAACCCTTTTTTAGGCGAACAATTAGCCGATAGGAACTTGGCCCCTTTTTAACAGGTATATTTTTGGTGGGATAATTCATTTTCTTGAACAAAATCTGTACATATAAAATTCAAAGTCCTAACTGACTGACTGATATATCAATGCACAGCCCAAACCGCTGATCCTAGAGACATGAAATTTGGAGGGTGTATTCTTTGTGAAGAGTAGGTATATATTAAGAAAGGTTTTTTCAAATTCCACCCCTAAGAGGGTGAAATGGGGCGTTGAATTTTATGTGAAACTTTTTATTCTCGGGGATCTATTGACTTGAAAATTATGCACATACTCTTCAGTTAAAATTAAATCATTAAAATCATCTATATACAATATTTAAGATCCTTCTGTGTGGCATAGCCGTGGGATACCCTGTATACGATTTTTGTCCCTTTTTATACGATTTGGCACTTTGAATTACTTTTAAAATATAAGTTTAAATATATATTTGTAATCACCCTTTAAACCCCTTCATTTTGATATCCCACTCGATGGTACAGGAAGAAAAAAATAATTTAAACTCCACGATATGGCACCCGAAATCCACCAGTTTTCTTTGTTTCTTTATTTTGATATAGCCAATGACACTCGCGCTTCCAAAACGAACCTAACGACGTACAATTTACCCAAATCCGTTCATCCGTTTAAGAGTTACGAGGGAACATAGAAACGGACATACATACATACACACAGGTCAAACACATAACCCTCCTTTTGGGCTTCGCCGCAGTCGGGTAAAAACAAACACTGCTTGTTCCTTTAGTAATAACAGCACGATAATATAATTAAAAACTTTCAATTCATAACATTGTTTAAAGCGTACATTATAAGTAGCGCAACCGCGCACCTTCTAGATATCTGGTTACAATATTATTATTCATTGCAATGAAATGATGTATACGCAAATTCTTTGTAACTCGTAGTTCTGATAAACTTGTACTTAGTTTTAGTCATGTTATTTTCGTTCTAAGTGTTAACGCCATCTATTATCGAAAAGTCGCGTCACCTGGCACCATCTAGCGTCGAGTAACGGAGGCTCGGCGCTAGAGGAATGAACAGGAGCGGCGCACGCCGATTGGTCGTCGCTGAAGATTTAAAAAGAACATTTCATTCATTCGAACGAGTAGAAAAAGTATGGTAGTCGGTGCACCATCTAAAACTGTTAAAATATATTATTTCTCAACCTGTAAATTGATCTAAACTCCAAATAAACGCATCAACTTCATCAAACCGAAAATAAATCCATCATTGAAGAAGCCCTGACCCTCCAAACTCATTGAAACACACAACATTTGGACCTTCGAACTGGATCGGAGCGGCTTCTAGAAGAAGTACACGTGGAAGTCGGCAACCAGCAGAAAATAAAACGGTCAGGCCATTCAGTGTTCCTATCCAAACCCATCCTCAAGGCTCATTTGTGCTAATATCGTGTATTCTTGTGCAAAATTCCAGCTACATAATCGTGCCACGAGGCCGCGTTTGAAATACCTACCAACCGCCATATTGAGTGGCGCGTGCGGTGGCGTGATTTCGAGTTCAATCGAGCAAGCAAACTGTAAGTACTTTCTTTTGTCTCTTGCAGTCTCCCAAAATGCCACTCGACGAATATAAAGATTTGATTAAGAAAAGGGGTGTAGTGAAAGGAAAGTTTACTGTATTCGTTAAATATGTGCAATCGTTACAAAACGTAGAATTATCAGAATCTCAAAAGATAGCTGTAGAAGATCGTTGTAATAACATTACCACGCTATTAGAACAGTTCTCAACCATTCAGGATGATATAGAATTTCACCTGCAGGATTGTGAACTAGACTTAGAAAAACAATTAATTGAAAGAGAAACCTTTGAAAATCTATTTTATGAGATCACAGCTAAGGCGAAATGCATGTTAAAGAGTAACGATAACAATGTTGAAGTCTGCAATAAGACCTCTAGCATTAAATTACCCACTATTTCTCTGCCTTCCTTTGACGGTTCATTTGAACAGTGGTTAGAATTTCGAGATACCTACATATCCTTGATTCATAATTCTAAAACTATAGTTGATATTCAAAAATTTCATTACTTGCGTTCCGCGCTCACTGGTACTTCTAGTCAAATAATAGAATCGATACAGTTTACTGCTGAAAATTACACAATAGCCTGGGGTTTATTGGAGAATAGATTTAATAATAATAGATTACTCGTTCAAAACCACGTTAAAGCTCTGTTCACATTACAGTCTTTACACAAAGAATCTGCATTTCATATTCGTAAGTTGATAGATAACATACTAAAAAATATTCGTGCTCTTAAAGGTCTAGATGAGCCCGCAGATACATGGGACACTTTACTCATATACCTAATTAGTACTAAGATGGACTCAGCTACCGAGAAGGAGTGGGAAAACCATAAAAGTACACTTTGTAAATTACCAAGTCACGTTAATCAAAAATTAACACTAAACGATATGATTACATTTCTTACCGACAGGGCGGACATGTTAGAATCTATAAAAGGTACGTATGAGTCTAGTAAGCAAACGTGTGATGGTTCCTTAAAGAAATCATCATCCAATCAATCAAAGCACGCTAGCTCGCATAGTTACGTCGCAACACGTAATAATAATAATTCGTCTAAATCATCACAAAAACCTAATTCGAACAATGATTCAAAACGTTACCAAAGGTGTAATATGTGCAAAGAGAATCATCCGCTATATTCGTGCAGTAAGTTCAATGACTTTCCTATGAAGGACAAATTATTATTCGTAGACGAGAATAAACTATGTAAGAATTGCTTGCGCGCTGGACATACAGTGTCTCATTGCTGGTTCGGCGCCTGCAAGCTATGCAAGCGTAAACACCATTCGCTTCTTCATGGTGACTGCTGTGATAACGGCAGCACGTCAAAATCTGTAGGGCCGCACGACGCGCAAGCGCCTGCGGCGGCGTACACATCGTGTCGCGAGTCCGAAGCGACGGGCAGCGCACACAGTACAGCGCTACACAGTGCGTCAACTCCAACTTGTGAACAAGTTGACAATGGGTATTCATTTCAAGAACCCGTTATTCTTTCGACTGCATTATTAGATATTTTAGACCGTGATAACAAGTATCACACTATTCGTGCTATTCTTGATAATGGCAGTCAACATTAATTTATCACAAAATCGTTATGCGATAAATTAAAAATTCGTTTGATACAGTCCACAGTACAAATCGCAGGAGTAGGTAATTCGGTAACCCAATCTACACAATCGTGCAAAGTGCAATTACGATCTAAAAATAGTGAATTTAATACGCATTTAAATTGTCTCGTCCTACCTTGCATTACCGCAACGTTAACTTCCGTTACTCATAATATCGCAAAATTCATGATTCCGAGTAATGTATCACTCGCTGATCCTAAATTTTTTATGTCTAACAGAATCGATTTATTAATCGGCGCAGATAAATTTTGGGAACTGTTAAGTGAAGGATTAATTCGACTTGCAAACGGCCCATACCTACAAAATACAAAGTTAGGTTGGGTTGTATCTGGTGTCATACATGATACAAAAGGTTCATCCGTTAATCGAGTCCAATGCAATTTTACGCACACGTACGACAACTTAGATATTTATATATCTACTTAGATGTTAAAATTAGAGGAGATAAGTTTAAAAACAGATAATATGTGTAAAGAAGAACATGATTGTGAAAATTTATTTATAAAAACAACCACACGCGATAATCATGGTCGATTCTCTGTGCGTATTCCACTACGGGAATCAGCTGATCAACTAGGCGATTCATACCTACAAGCCGAGAGTCGGTTCCTCGCGCTCGAACGCAAGTTAGGTCGCACAGTGTGTAATTTCGCCTCAAAAGCGGACATCCTCGTTTTATATGCTATTTAGAAAGGTATTAATCGAACAAATCTCCTAGTAAAACTCCGGTGTCGTTATCTATCATAGTTGTCGAAAAATTTTGAAAATCGAGAAAAGTCCATAGAAAACATAGAAACATTTTATTTCCGTATTTAATCATTTTTTCCATTGGATGTTTTTTGGTTATGATTCAAACATATTTTAGGCACCTATTTATATTAAAAAAGTTAAAAAATCTCGTCTGGTTTGGGCGAAAATATTTTTTTTCTGTTATTTAGTTTATATTTTTTTTCTGACATGTCCTGCAATATTAGCATTTTTTTTTAATGCCAAATTATTAGTTGATGTAACCATTACTTCGACAAAAAAAACTAGACGCTTTAAGCATAGGACTTCGGAGATATTAAATTTTAAAGTTTTAAGTTAGGGTTGTCACTCAAGTCTATGGTTTACTTCAGTGATGTTCGTTATATTTTTTTAACGAACATCACTGAAGTAATGACCGTGAGCATCACACACGCAAGCTGGATCGAAAAACAACTATAACAGACTTATTTCACCGAGGACTTGCATCATCTGATCCATATTTATCAACTATATCCCACAATAAAAGACGCAAACCGAAAAAACCTTTGCCCCCAAAAGTTCTTTCTCTGTTGGAAGTGACAATGGACAATGTGCGTTATTACTCACCGGATTCTAATTTTTAATTTGAAGAAGTGGAGCTGACTTCAGACGAAATCCTCATTATTTCAGATTTATTGAAGATAACCCGTAAACTCTCATTTCAACTTTTTTTGTTTATGTCTATATACCAAATATATATATATATATATCCAGTTTATTTCTCCCTTTTCTTTCAAAAAATTTATCTTGAGGAGGTTCAATATTTAAAAAAATATTTCTAATAGATATTGTGTGATTTTTCATACATTTTTCCATGAGTTTACTTAATTATACCTAAATAACATAATTAAGTAAACTCATGCTTGACAACCCTATTTCCATAGAAATTGATGAAAAACTTAGAAACGTTATAGCTCTGAAGTCCTGTACGTAAAATGTTCCATTTTTTTACTATAAGAAGCTACATAACTAGAGTGTATTTCGTTGTTAAAAAAAAATGCTAATGTCTTATAGAAAATTTTATATATATAAGAATATTATTGAGGATTTTCAAAATAAACCACAAATTGTTTCTCTGAAAATACAAAGGAACGACATTTAAAGTTCACTAATATCGCCTCCTCAATTATATCCTTTTATTTTGTCTCTCCACACGTTTTCTTAAAACAATAAATCACACCGAATATTTTGACCATCATCCGCCATTCAATTCCACAGACAACTTATAAAGGCGCGAGGCGCGGCAAATTCGAATTAATGAAATGTCATTTCATTACATCTCCCCCCCCTATGAGGGAAAATTCTAAATAATATATCTATACGCTATACCTATTAGTTATCTTCATATTCGTTTTCTTCTACTTCATCTTCTTCAGCATCTATTATGACCGGTTGCAATTTTGTTATGTGGAATAAAGTTGATTCTGTTTTTCTGGTTCCGGTGTCGATCCTATAAATGGAGTTCGATATTTTCTCTACTATCTTGAAAGGGCCTATTCTTAATTCGTCTAACTTTTTTCTATTCAGTCTATTTCCATTTTCTACATATACACTGTCTCCTATATTAAACTCTTGCATTTTTCTATTTCTATCAAATATTCTCTTGTTGTACTTGTGGGATTTTATTGTATTCTCTAATGCCAATCTTTTATCAGCAATCCACTTGTCTTCCCTTTCTATTGATTTTAATTCATTTGGTAGTAGGCTGACATTTGTACCATCCAGTAAATATTTTGGTGCAAATCCTGTAACGGAGTGTTCTGTTTCATTATATTTCTGTATGCATTCTCTTGCCACTGTCGTCCATGCTCTCTTATTATTTTTCTCATTTATTTTGCATCTTATTTTATTAACTATTGTTTGATTTAATCTTTTGTTCAAGCCGTTCGAGAATGGTGTATTCACAGCTGTAAAAATTAATTTAATATTATTCTCTTTCAGATGTTGTTTAAATTCTCTTGAATTGATACCTGGATATTGATCTGTCAGAATTATTCCAATGTCATCTGTTTCTAGTACATTCTTTGTTAGATTTATAAAGTCACTTGAATTCTGTGTTTTTGAAGTCGCAATATATGCATATCTAGTGTAGTGGTCTACTAAAAGGTGTAGGTATTTTTATGTTGACCTAGATCCTCCAAAGCCACCAATAGTATCCATTGACATTATCTCAAATGGTTTTGTCGCTGGTCCCAATTGTGACATCAATCCAAATTTTCCTTGGCTTCTTGCTTTATTTTTTATACATATTTCACATGTTTTACAAATCTTTATGATATTCTTTGTTAGGTTTTTAGCTGTATATATTGGACTAATTTTTTTCTGCAATTGTCTGATCCCAATATGGCATAAATCTTCATGCACCTTTTTTATAAGTTTTTTACCAAATTCTTCTGAGAGGATAATCTTTTCATGTTTCTTTTTTTTTATAATAGATTCTATTTTTGTAGATTAGATCTTGTTTCTTTTCTTTTATTGTATCATTTTTTTCTTGATCTTCAACTATATCTTTTATTTGTATCAAATTGACTATTTTCAATAGTTCCTCTTTGTTGTCTTCTGGTTCTAACACAGGATTTCGGCTCAAACAGTCTGCTTCTACATTTTCTTTACCAGGTATATATTTTACTGTAAAGTCATATTGAGACAGGTAATATGTGAGTTCACCCAATTCTTCGTCCGTCCTGCATTTAATGTTCATGTTCTCTAGAGGTTTGTGGTCTGAGTAAATAGTGAATTGTTTTCCAATGAGCCAGTGCTGCCAGTATTTAACGGCTTCTTTCATAGCAAGACATTCCAAGTATATAGCCTTTTTCCGTTTTTGAGATTCATTCAGTTTTTTTTTGAGAAATATGCCACTGGTTTGTCTTTACCGTCCAATTGTGTTTGTTTTAATATTGCTCCGATGCCCTCTAAGGATGCATCTGTAAAAATTTTTATTGGTAAGTCTTTGTCATATATTTCCAACACCGGTTGAGAACATAATAATCTTTTTATTTGATTAAATGATTCTTCACACTTCTCTGACCACACAAACTTTTCGTTTTTTCTTAATAAATTATGTAATGGGTCCAAGATAATTGCGCTTCTTGGTATGTATTCGTGGTAGAAGTTAATTTTTCCCAAAAATTGTCTGATATTCTTTTGCGTCTTCGGAGCTGGAAAATGTCTTATTGAAATCAAGTTGTCTTTTAGTGGTCTTACCGAATTGTTCTGAATTACATGGCCAAGATACTTTACTGAGTCTGCAGCAAAGGTGCATTTCTGAAATTTCAATCTAAAGCCTTCTTTTTGTATTGCCTCTAATACATTTTTTATGTGTCTTATGTGTTCTTCAAAGGTGGATGAATATATCAAAATATCATCAATATAGTTTACGGAGTATCCTGTGAGATTGTGCTTTCTTAGAATATTGCTTAAAATTCTCTGAAAAATTGCTGGAGATGTTTTCAAGCCAAAAGGAAGGCATGTCCACTGAAAGTGGCCATCTTGTGTGACAAATCCTGTTTTATTTCTATCTTCCACCCGTAGTGGTATAGCCCAAAATGCAGAATTTATATCTAGTGTGGTAAAATACTTACAGTTTCTAGTTTTAATAATCAAATCATCTATTAATGGAAATGGTTGTGCTTGTGGTATAACAATTTTGTTTAGTTCTCTGAAATCTACACATAAGCGGGATTTTCTATTTTCCCCTTTTTTAAATGCCAATGTCACTGGTGCAGAAAAAGGACTGTAAGACTCTTCTATTAAATTATTTTTTAGTAACATAGATATTTGCTCTTCAATTTCTAATTTATCTTCTATCGTACATCTGTACGGTCTTTTACTGCAGTATCTATTTACTAGTAGATCTATGTGAGCTTCATACCCTTTAACTGATCCTATGTCATACTTGTCCTTAGCAAACATTGTTTTATATTCCTTTATGATTTCTTCTATTTCAATTTTCTTTTCATTATCTAAATGGTCTGTCTTACTTATAAATTCCTCTGTTTCTATGTGTTCATTGAAATTTATTGCATATGGTTTTATATTCTTATCTTCATTTCTGTTATCTTTAGACATCCTGTTTATTTTATTTATTGTTTTCTTTTGTTCTATCTGCAAGTCCTCAGTTTGGGTTAATTTGAATTTCTTTATCATATCTAATCCGATTATAAAATCATCAAAATTTTCATTTTCTACTATGTATACATCCACCTCTTCTTCTATATCAAAGATTTTTATTTTTATTGTTGTCAAGCCATCTGTCTTTTTCACACCATTAACCGTTTTCATATATGCTATATTCACATTGTCTTTTTTTCCTTTTACTTTTATCAGTCTTGAATTTATTAAAGAGATCTGTGAGCCTGAGTCATAAATGCCACTCACTTCTAATTTATTTTCTATTAATAGCTTGATTTTGATTAATGGTGTACTTACTCGTTTTTTTTATCAGTGTTCATCTCTACTTCAATAATGGAGTTATTATTTACGTTTTTGGCCTTAAACACCTTTTCAGATTCATTTTTATTTTTCTTGAACCAACATGACTCCTCCGGATGGTATCTAATTCCTTTGTCCAACGATTCACAGGTCGTACATGGCTTCTTCTCATTATTTTTTTTCATATAAGAAAATGTACCATTTTTTATTATAGTTGAGTTTTTCTTGTGCATCATACCTTCATATTTTCTTATCTCGTTGAACAAATCAGTAGTATTCTTGAGTTCGTCTCTGTTTAGCTTATTCAAGATAAATCCAGGTAAACCTGTTGCGATGAGATCTATCATTGTTTTGGGATCTATCGATTTGTTTGTATCTAGTATAAGCCTTTCTTTTTTTATGGCATAATCGATTAACAATCCGTCTTTATATTTGAATGAGAAAGCAGTTGTGACTATGTCCCATCCTCGGTTTTTAAAAGTTTCTAGGAATTTGTCTTTCCATTCATTCCATTCAGAATTTACTGTTAGTTTTATCATCATTGAACTATACCAATCCAAGCAAGATTTTTCTAAAAATAACCTCAGTATGTCTATTTTTGTTTCATCTTTTGTTATATTAAAGCGCTCACACTCTTTTTCAAAATTCTCTATCCATTGCATTGCATTAGGATTCTTGGTTGTGAATTTTTCAATAATAAATTTCTCTGAAATATGTTTTAGGTTATGTTGATTTTCTTTCTTTGTTGTAGATTCTATTAATTTCTCCAGGATATTTTTCAAACTGTCGTCTTTGTCTCCTGGTTGTTCCGTGTTTATTTCTTCTAAATATTGATCTAAAAATTGCATATTCCCTTCCTCATCTGTATATGTTTTCTTTAGATCTTTATCCAGTTTTATCCATATTTTTCTACTTTGGTGCCTTTTCTTTAAGCTATTTTTTATTTTTGAGAAAGTGTCCAATTCAACAATATATGTATGATGACTCACCGGCTTCAATTCATCAGGTAAAACATAACATTTTCCTTCTTCTGTAGATATTGAGGTTATGGCTAATACATTAGATTTGCCATCCTTTGCGGCTATTATCGTAAACTCAAATAGCAGCCGATTCATCTTCTTTTAGTTAACGAAAATGTCGTTTTATAAGAATATTATTGAGGATTTTCAAAATAAACCACAAATTGTTTCTCTGAAAATACAAAGGAACGACATTTAAAGTTCACTAATATCGCCTCCTCAATTATATCCTTTTATTTTGTCTCTCCACACGTTTTCTTAAAACAATAAATCACACCGAATATTTTGACCATCATCCGCCATTCAATTCCACAGACAACTTATAAAGGCGCGAGGCGCGGCAAATTCGAATTAATGAAATGTCATTTCATTACATATAATTTATTTTCTAATATTTAGAAAATAATTTTTAACTCGCATTCCAGGGAAAGTAAAGACTTGTAATTTATACACGACATTAAATATACAATTTTCAATTCATGGTTAATTTTAAATAAGGTGAGCGTTTGTTATTTTGGGAAATATCTACAAAAAAGTTTTTGACAAAGTTCATTGACCTTTCAAAAAAACTATTGTAACTTTAAAATTAAGGAATATATTTAAACTGGTGTTTCATATTATACTGTATAACAGTTATATCCATCGGAATCCGCTATAAAAAGAGGATGTCCGCTTTTGAGGCGAAATTACACACTGTGGGTCGATGCACACCGAGTTATAAAAAATTATATTTCGAATTTATGCGCGAATATTTAGAACTCGGTCATATGACAAAGGTAGATACTTATACATCTCCACATTATTTCTTACCGCATCACGGTGTAATTAGAGAACAAAGTACAACTACGAAATTACGAGTAGTATTTGATGCTAGCGCTAAAACTACTTCCGGTCAATCGCTAAATGACATCCAACTAATTGGTCCGTTTTTACAAAATTATATTGTTGCCATTCTGTTAAGATTTCGTCAGTACACATAATATTGCCTGTGCAGATGTCGAAAAAATGTACAGACAAATATTAATTCAACCCGATCAACATTATTTACAATTAATTTTATGGAGAGAAAACCCGTCAGATGCGCTCGGTGTGTACCGGCTTAACACAGTTACCTATGGTACGGCGTCCGTGCCATACCTAAGTATGCGATGTTTGCAACAGCTGGCGTCGGAATGCACTGATACTGACATCGCTAATATTATTTACAAAGATTTTTACGTAGACGATTTAATAACGGGTTGTGATGATAAAAGGGAATTATTAGACATCTGTAATAAAGTTTCTACGGTATTACAATCGGGTTGTTTCTGTTTACGAAAATGGTTATTCAATTTCGATTTGTCAACTTTAAACGCGTCAAAGAATTTATCTCTAGGCGAATCCTGTCAAAGTAAAACTTTAGGTTTAGGTTGGTTCGCGAATACAGATGAGTTACATTATACGACTAAACTTGAATTAACCGGGAGTCACGTTACTAAGCGCATTATGTTATCGGCAATCTCACAAGTTTACGATCCGTTAGGTTTATTAGCGCCTATTATAAATACTTGCAAAAATATTACTACAGAAATTATGGACGTACAAAATTGGATGGGACGATCCGGTGCCTCATGATATTTTAATTAATTGGCAAAAATTCGTTGACACTCTTGACTACTTGGGTAAATTATGTATACCACGTCAGGTTATAAATAGCAAGATGCAACATATAGAATTGCACATATTTACTGACGCCTCTCAAAATGCGTACGGCGCCTGTGCTTATGTGCGTATGTACTCGGATGACAATAGCAATGTATCCATAGCCTTGCTATGCGCCAAGTCGAAGGTCGCGCCTGTCAAACCAATAACTATACCGCGTTTGGAATTATGTGGGGCATTATTAGGTGCAAAGTTGTACACAAAAATTATAAATTCGCTTCGCTTGAGTTTCACTAATGTTTATTTCTGGTCTGATTCCACAATTGTGCTGGGATGGCTACGAATGTCACCTAACACTCTTAAAACATTTGTACAAAACAGGGTGGGTCAAATTAATGAACTCACTGGTAGTTTACCGTGGTTACACGTAGGAAGTAAATCCAACCCAGCTGACTTGGTGTCACGCGGGGTCACGCTGGACGCGCTGCGCACAGCTGATATTTGGTGGCCACGGCCATTTTTGCACGAACGGCTGTGTAATTTTACTTATGATCATAGTTGTCATAACGTTAATTTTAACGAGTTGCCAGATATTAAATTAACTACCACACTGTTAGTACATCAAACTAATGAGAATAAGTTTCCGTTTGAGAGGTTCTCTTCATTTACTCGTATGAAGCGTGTATTTGCTTACATGATACGTTTCATTGATAACGTTCGTAATAAATTAAAGATAAATCGTAAATGCGGCCCGCTTCAAGTAGATGAGTTAAATAAATCTATTACTGTGTTGACTCAAATGTCACAAAAACAATCGTTTCCTGATCTTGATATTTCATCAAAGGGGAATGTAACCCTAAAAGATACTCGTAATGTTTCTGGTCTTAATATATTTGTTGATAATAATAATATTATTAGAGTTGGGGGTAGATTGGATAACTCGCTAAGTTTCTATCAATCAATCAATCAATCAATCATTTATTTTGTCAAACATAGGTAGTTTACAGATAGTATAATAGTCTAAAATATGTTCACTATGTTTTGCCAATACATGGCGTACAAATGGTGGATACAATTAACATAAACATGCAATTACAATTAGGGTGGCATGTCAATAGGTTACAATAATAAAAATTTAATTTACAATACATAATTATGTCAGTTTGATAAAAATGTCATTACAATAATTTTGACAAATACAAACATTCATACTTAGTTGTTAAATAAAATCATAAGTGTTTAATTGGCAAGTCGGAATCGTCATACCTCTGTTTATCAGTAGTAAATTCAGTGATGGAGTAGTAACATCTATCTAAAAGAAAATTAAACAAAGATCTCTTAAAGGATCCCAGACAATCCTTATTTCTAATAGCTGCTGGTATACTATTATATATTTTTGGGGCCATGCCTAATACACTTTTGCTGAAAAATGCGGTTTTATGAGAGGTAACGTGAATGGTATCTTGATAACGACGAGAGCGCAGTTTTTCAAATAGATGCAAGTTACAGCGAACAAACACTCCCATTTCATATATATACATAGACGGTAGAGTGAGCAAACTAAGTTCCTTAAACAATGGTTTACAACTCTCAGTCGATTTTAATTTGGTAAACGATCGCAAGCATTTCTTCTGAGCTTTAAAAGCAATGTCTCTGTCAGTGGAGTTGCCCCAGAAAATGATTGCGTACCTAATACTAGAAGCCACATAAGCATTATAAGCTATTTGTACTGTAATGCGGTTAACTGTTTTTGACAGTTTGTACAGAGCATACGCTAATTGACTAAGCTTCTTTGACAAAGCGTCGATATGTTGTTTCCAAGTCAGATGACTATCTATGTAAAGGCCTAGAAATTTTGTGATATCACTTTCAGAGATTGCTACGTTACCATATTTTATATTCAGTTTCGGTTTATTTGTTCTCTGATTAAATGTCATTATTTTTGTTTTGTCAAGATTCACTTTTAGATTATTATTAACTAACCAATTTATTACATTTTTAAGATCGTCATTTATGTCATTTTCAAGAATATTAATGTCATTATTAGAGAATAAAATAGTGCTGTCATCAGCAAATAAGACCATTTGATGTTTACTGACCTTAGGCAAATCATTTATATAAATGTTAAACAATGGAGGGCCAAGAATGCTACCTTGGGGAACACCATAGGTAGTTTTCCTAGGACGTGACATGTATGTTTTTTCAATTTTCGAGGTCGTACATAACCTATCAAGCGCTGTGACTTGTGTGCGATTTGAGAGATAAGACTGTAATAAGTTTAATGCAGTTCCTCGTATCCCATAGCGCTCTAATTTGTTTAACAGTATACTGTGATCTACATGGTCGAACGCTTTAGACATATCCATAAACAAAGCCGCCACGGGTGTTCTAGCATCAACATTTGAAACAATTTTCTTGATCACGTCATAAATCGCCATATTAATGGATTTACCTTTCCTGAATCCAAATTGTTCTCTGGCTATGAGATCATGCTTTTCAAAAAACGAAGAATATATCACCTTTTCTATAATTTTGGAAAAAATAGGTATAAGTGCTATCGGTCTATAATTACCCATGATACTTTTATCATCTTTTTATGAATAGGTTTAATTACAGTAGTTTTTAATTTGTCCGGAAAATGGCCATATTCAATGGAAAGATTGATTATATAACTCATAGCAGGTCCTATTAATGGTGCCACATGCTTGACCGCTTTTGTAATAATGCCATCATATCCATGGCTATTGGTATTATTTAAAGAGCGAATTATAGCTACTATGTCTGGTGGTACTGTAGGAGGAATAAATATGGAGTTACAATTAATCTCAATATTCGTATAGGAAGGAGTAGAATTGTTCGGTTGAATTTCATCTATAAAAAAGTCATTAAAAGCTTGTGCAATTAGTCGAGGTTTATGTATGTTATTGTTGTTTATTGTTACAAATTCAGGTATATTCTCTTTCGGATAGTTAATTTTATTTTTATTGATGATGCTCCAAGTCGCTTTAGATTTATTCCTGGCCGAATTTATGTGAAAGTCATTCTGTGATTTTTGGGTCAATGTAATTATTTTCCTTAAACGAGCAGTATATTGCTTTAATAAAAGATTATTTTTAGAAGTAGGGGCTCGCCTGTATTGCCATAACATTTCTCTTTTACGTTTACTACTGAGCCTGATTCCCTTGGAAATCCAGTTTGATTTTTTACGTAGAGAGATTCTTACTTTTCTTAAAGGGAAACAGAGGTCATAAAAAAGCATAAATAAGTCATAGAAGCAGTTAAATGCTTCCTCAGGATTGTCGTGTAGATAGACTTCACTAAAACTAAGACCATGAAGAGAATCAAAGAATTTTTTTAGGTTTTCCTGGTAATAGTCGCGCTTTAGAGCATACCAATGCTTAATGGAACAAGTTTTCTTTACAGGGCATTTGATCACTTGAGCAGTATGATCAGATAGCGCAAGATCAAGTACTGTACACTTACTACCTCTGATATTATGAACGATATTGTCTATGCATTTACCACTAGCTAATCGTGTAGGCTGATGAATTCCAACTTTTAAATCATAGTTTAAAAGGAGAGTTTGAAAACTATGAGATGGTTTTGATTGTGTCAAAGTGTCTATATTAAAATCACCACAAATAACCACTTTTTTTAAATCACCGAGACTACACATTCGTAAAATACCATCCAAATTAGCAAAAAATAATTCCAAACAGTCTTTCTTAATTTTTGGTGGTCTGTAGATGCAAATCACTATTAAATTATGTACTGTTAATTGTATTGCACAGCATTCAAGGACGTTAGCTACATTGAATTTGCTTAAATCAATGTTTTTGTACTTATGCATACGATTTATAAGGATGCAAGAACCACCACGCCTAGTATTCCGCATTGAAGACGTAGCCAATTCATAGTTAGGGATAGATAGATGGAACTGATCTCCATTTAGCATATTGTGTTCAGTAATACATAATAGGTCAATGTTTTGTCCCTTGTCCCATAATTCTTCTAAATGTAGAGTAAGTAGGTCCGACTTACCAATCAAGCCATTAACATTTTGATGAAGGATATATACGTATTTATACACGAAAACAATTGCTACTACCAGCTTTAGGCACTTTGTTCATACAAATAGACAAGTCAATAATATTGTCATCAGGAATGTCACCAGTTTGAGTGGATTTGTCACAAGCAGCAACAACAACGTCGCCAGGCATTTTACACGTTTGAATTGATTGGTCAGTTTTTAGCTTAGTGAGAATGCGATTTTGCTCAGTATATGTCACAAATTTAGCTTTGAAATCAATATGTAATATTTCTTTCAACAAGTATCTACAAATATTAACAGTAAAATGGCGCTGTCTTCGTGGTACAGATTGACTATATCCCATATTCACAAATACAGATACAGATATAAAAGACAGTAGCATTCTATCTGCGTTCTTATTTTTACCATTATTCATACATAATTTCATGAAAAATACGATCAAAGTCTTGACAAATATTACTAAAAACCCTAGTGCTGATCGTAATCCAAAGTTTCATCATCTATACATTTAAAATTCAAAGTCCTGACTGACTGACTGACTGACTGACTGACTGACTTATATATCAACGCACAGCCCAAACCACTGGTCCTAGAGACATGAAATTTGGACAGTGTACTCTTTGTGAAGAGTAGGTATCCACTAAGAAAGGGTTTTTCGAAATTCTACCCCTAAGAGGGTGAAATGGGGTGTTAAATTTTCTATGAAACTTTTTATTCTCTGAGTCGATTGACTTGAAAATGTGTCTACATATACTTCAGTTAAAATTATGAGATACGTGTATCACAGTTTTTCAAAAATCATCCCCCAATTTAAAATTCAACGTCCTGCCTGGCTGACTGATACATCAAAGCACAGCCCAAACCGCTGGTCCTAGAGACATGAAATTTGGAGAATGTACTCTTCGTGGAGAGTAGGTATCCAATAAAAAAGGGTTTTTTGAAATTCCACCCCTAAGAGGGTGAAATGGGGTGTTGAATTTTCTGTGAAACTCTCTCGGGGTCGATTGACTTGAAAATGTGTCTACATGTACTTCAGTTTAAATGATGAGATACGTGTATCACAGTTTTTCCAAAATCTTCCCCAATTTAAAATTCCATGTCCTGACTGGCTTTACTGATATACCAACGCACAGCCCACACCGTGGGTCCCAGAGATATGAAAATTGGAGGGTGTATTCTTTGTGAAGAGAAAGTATCAGTTTTTTTAAATTCCTACCCCTTAGTGGGTGAAATGCGGTGTTGAATTTTCTGTGAAACTTTTTATTTTCGGGGTCGATCGACTTGAAAATTTGTGTACATACTCTTCAGATAAAATACAGTAAAACCGATGTCCAATCTCAAACGAAGGTATCAATATTTCACGTATCTAATTTAATTGATATAACTTTAAACTAATAATTGCAAGTCATAAGCAAGTATCTGTTAATCTATGTATGTATTACATATATTTACATAGATTACTTATTATCCCAGAAGTAAGATCCCGTGGGCAATTCCCTAACTCCACGCGGGCGAAGCCGCGGGCATAAGATAGTTCGATTATAAAGTTGCATAAAGCTTAATCGATACTCGCAATGAAATCAGGTTTGGAAAAAAAGAGTTGAAACGGAATATAAACTCTTTGGTTTAATTTCAAATAATTATTTAATTTTAAAATTAATCTTTTTATGCTATCTTTTTAAATAATTTAATTTAATAATTATTCGATGCTTTGGGTTGACTTCAAGAGAAGGAGATATATAAATGATAAGAAACACTGAAATGTGTAATCACAAAAAAAAACTCGCTTCTAAGTAAACATTTTGATGATTACCTTTCTTTTAAAAACTTATAGACGGTGTTCTAACTTTCCGTTGAACTAGCAGCGTGAAATTTGGCATGAAATAAAGTTTCACAATTCAATCATAGTATAGCATACTTCGTGTATAAAATTTACAAGAGATGTCATGAGTCTTGGGCGCGAGAGCAGATAACGAGACATATCTTAAGGCGTTCTTTGGATCGATCCAGAAGGAATCGCAGTGGTGCTTGTAACTTGTCTGCAAGCGAGGAATGTCGAGTCCATGCTTCCAACAAGAGTCCCTGACAACACAGAGGCGTATAACAAATTATAAAATTCGGCTAGTGTTCTTGTGAGTTCTGTGTTCTAATAAATGTGTGAAAGTGCGGCAATTCAAATATGGACAGTGCACGTGCCTAAGCAGTGGAATCATAATCGCGATTTAGGTATATGAACTATAAAATTATGAACAGTAATGTATGACGAGTTATTACAGATATACAATGACCTTGGTAAGATAAGAATATATTTAATAAAAATAGGGCCAAGTAGACGAAGGGGTGAAATTGTTTTGAAAAAGCTAAAAGAGGCCGATAAATTGCTGAGTACTTTCAATGATAGATTAGACCATTTAAGTTTGCTTAAAACTGGATTAAAAGACGAGGAATTATACAAAATTAAGAAATTAAACAAAGATTTTGTAAACCTGTATGACAATATTTTAGATTTGTGTAATAATTCATCGACTGAAGGATCAATAATAGAACAAAATATGGCGAAATTTGATTTAAAAATCGCCTTGAGCTTATTACCAGTTTTAAATGACGACGGCACAAATACGAAACAGCTCATTGATGGGATAGAATACTAGGAAACGGAACTTGACGCAGACGGTCAAATTAAATTGGTAAATTTTGTTTTAAAAAGTCGACTTTCGCAGTCTGCTAAACTCAAACTTAATACAAAGTATGACAGTGTAAATGAGTTAGTGAAGGCTATGAAAACATGCCTGTTACCTAAAAAATCGGCAACAGCTCTACAACACAAATTGTACAATTTGAAACAAAACGATCTTACTATAGATGACTACGGTAAGAAGATAACTGATTTGTTTGTTGACTTGACAATTTCCCAATCTGAAGGCAGTGAGTCTAACTTCGGTATATTGAAGCCTATAAACGAAAAATTAGCCATTAAAAGTTTTGCCGACGGATTGAGAAATCGTCGGCTAAGCACTATAATAGCAGCACGACAATTTACATCTTTAAGTGATGCCATACAAGCAGCCATCGATGAGGAAGTTTCAACACCATCCACGTCAGGTGATATTTTATTTATGCGTCGTAATAACATTAACTACCAATATAGGAATTCCAGAGGCCAGGGGGTGTCACGAGGACGAGGACAAGCAAACCCCCCGGCGAAACGGAGGGATGAACGAATATGGCAAACAGGTCGCGGTGGATGGAGATCTCGCGGCCGTGGTGCATCAAACCGAGGAACTAGAGGTAGGATTTTTTTTAACCAAGCAAATAATAACCAGGAACAGCAACAAAATACGCATATACGCATATTTTGACAGATACAAACCCGCGAGAAAGTCAACCAGAAAATAATAACGACAATTTAGAAGAGTTTTTTCGTGAATAAAAGTGTTATGATGTCATGCAGTAGCATATATCATATTTCATTGAACACTAAACATAATAATCTTATATATACGTGGCTAATCGACACCGGTGCTTCCATATCGGCCATAAAATATAAACACATTGCGGAGTTGAATGTACCCATCCAAAAAGGAAAACTTGTTGTAAATGGTATTGGGGGTGAAATAGAAGCGATCGGTTTTGTTTATCTTGAATTAAGAGCAGGTGATCAAATTCTAAACCATAAATTCTACGTATTTGAATCTTTACCCTGTAAGGCAACTGGCATTTTAGGCCAAGACTTTTTGAGCAAATATCATTCGATTATTAACTTTAGAAATTACTCTTTAGTTATGTATAATAATAATAAAGAAATTAGTTTGCCGATTACCAAACATAATGAGACGCTAACGATACCCGCTAGGTCCGAAAGTATACATTACATTACGACCGATTTAACGGAGGATTGTGTAGTCTGCGCGGCGGAGATAGGAAACGGAATATTTTTAGCAAGTACAATAGCAAGCCCCGTGGATGGAAAGCTACCAATAAGAATCTTGAACACAACAGAAACAGATTTTTATTTACATAACATACAACCTAATATACATAGAGCAAGAGAATACAATATTTGTACATTTGACAAGCCTAGTAAACATGCAGAACGAGTCAAAAAACTGCTACCCTTATTAAAATTAGGTCATTTAAATAAAGAGGAACAAATTAGCATTAGAAACATAAGTGCAAAGTATAATGATACCTTTTATCTCGAAGGAGACCAGCTGACTACGACAACTATATATAAACATTCAATAACAATACAACCCGGTACTAGACCAATGTACAGCAAACCTTACAGGCTCCCACATTCACAAAAAGGGGAAATACAGAATCAAATTGACCACATGCTCGAACAAAGTATAATAGAACCCTGTAATAGCGAATGGTCTAGTCCCGTTCTATTAGTACCAAAGAAATCAAACGGAGAGAAGAAATGGCGTCTAGTCATTGATTACCGAAAGCTAAATAATTGTATACAAAATGATAAATTCCCTCTACCAAATATTCATGAAATATTAGACTCACTCTCGGGTTGCATTTATTTCACGCACTTAGACTTAAGTCAAGGGTTTTATAATGTGGAACTCGAACCCGACAGTAGGAAATTTACAGCTTTTCATGCAGGCCAATTTCAAATGACTAGAATGCCAATGGGTCTTAAGACAAGCCCAAACTCATTTGCCCGAATGATGACTATGGCAATGGCGGGCCTTAATTATGAAAAATGTTTATGTTATCAGGACGATTTGATTATAATGGGACGGGACTTATTGAACCATAACAAAAATTTAATCGAAGTTCTAGAAAGATTACGCAGTGTCAATTTAAAATTAAATCCGATAAAATGCGACTTTCTTAAAAAGGAAATGCTCTATTTAGGCCACGTCGTAACAGACAACGGTGTGCTACCCGATCCAGAAAAGATTAGTGCTATACAAAACTATCCAGTTCCTCAAAACACACATGAAGTAAAGCGTTTTGTAGCCTTAGCGAATTATTATCGCAAATTTATACCAAAATTTGCAGAAATCGCAAACAGTTTAAATATTTTGTGTAGAAAAAATGTAGAATTTATTTGGAACAGTGACGCACAAAAGGCATTTCAGACACTTAAAGAATGTATGTCTGCACCACCAGTTCTCCAATATCCGGATTTATCAGACAAAAATCAGTTTATTGTACAAACTGACGCGTCAGGTTACGCGATAGGAGCGGTATTATCCAATGGCAACGGTCGGCCAGTTGCTTACGCCAGTAGGAGTTTAAACAAAGCTGAACGGAATTACCCGACTATTGAAAAAGAACTCCTGGCAATAGTATGGGCCGTAAAACATTTTAGACCATATTTGTATGGTCGGCCATTCAAAATAGTCACCGACCACAAACCACTGGTATATTTATTTAGTTTAAAGGACCCATCAAGTAGACTACTCAAATTTAGATTATGTTTAGAAGAATATAACTATTTCATTGAATATGTCAAAGGTCAACAAAATGCAGCCGCCGATGCCTTATCTCGAATTCCAATATCATCGAAAGATTTAAAGAACATGCACGAATGTTTATGTGTACTGACACGAGCACAAATCAAACAATTAGAACAAACTTCTCATATTCCTGAAGATACCGCAGAGAACTGTGTCCCGGATCAAGAAGATCAAGCAAGGATTGTAGGAACAATTAATAAGCCTAGTAATGCAGTGGAGCTGCAATTTATTGATAAAACAAGCTTAGGCTTGTTTTATCAATAAATTGCAGCTACACAGCTAGCACAGGCTACAAAAAACAAATAGAATATATAAAGAAAATGAAATATTTTCATATGATCATGGAAACATGATGTTGTATATAAATCCATCTGCTCGATCACAACTGACGCCAGCCGCATTTGTGAGAGCGATGTGCGATTTCTGTAAAATCAATGATATACATGAAATATATTTTGTGAAAAATAAAACCAATAACGTATTTTTAGAAAAAATAACTAATGAGGTTAAAAGATATACTAAATGGGAAGGACCACGGTTATGTATTTTAAATGATATAGAAAAAGTAGATAATTTAGAAGATAGGAGAGTCATTTTAAATGACTTTCACTTATTACCAACAAGTGGCCACGCAGGCACAAAAAGAATGTTTAACAACATTAAAAAATATTATTTCTGGCCGGGTCTCGAAAAGGATATAAATAACTTTGTTAAAAAATGCTCTATTTGTCAAAAACAAAAGTACACGGTTATGGTAAAAGAACCCATGGTTATAACCACAACGGCACAATCTTCATTTGAAAAACTATTTTTAGACATAGTAGGTCCACTAGATAGAGATTACAATAACTACACGTATATTTTAACACTTCAGTGCGAACTATCAAAGTATGTATGTGCCTTTCCACTAGTGAGTAGAACAGCAGCTGAAGTCGCTCGTGTGTTCGTCAACAACTTCATTCTCGTGCACGGGGTGCCTCGGGAAATTGCTACTGACAGAGGTACGGAGTTTATGTCAGAAACATTCAAAGCGGTATATACAATTCTTAATATTTCTAAACTGAACTCAACAGCGTATCATCATCAGAGCATTGGCGCTCTGGAGAATTCCCACAAAAGCTTAGGGGCCTTTTTAAGAATACACATCAATCAAAGGCCAGACTCATGGAGTTCATGGTTACCATTTTGGGCCTTTGCATACAACACCACAGTACATTCATCGACAAAAGGTAATGGCCCATTTAGTGTGAAAAATATACCTACGGCGTACAGAAATGAAATATGGCGGGAATCAAAGACAAATGATTATACTTTTCAATGGTAAGTGGCGCATTACTGTGGCTGATGGGGATCATGAAATAATAATAATAAAAAAATGTAATCTACCTAGTATGAAAACTTAACTTATAACTTGTGGTTTTAGGGAGGAGAAAATAAAAATACATTTATTTTTAAATGTTTATTCAGCTTCATCAATATCTAAAATTATATTGTACAAGAAAGCCGCAGGTGTATCAATATATTCTTGATGTCTGGCCAAGGATAAAAAGTATACTACGCTTGCAATCTGGGTACAACTTCCTATAGTGCGGCGGCCGTGAATACATGAGCAGTACTATCCCTCGATACTCTCTCGACCATGTCGTGTTGGATTCACCAAACATAAGTATAATATTGTTTACTCCTGACATGTCGAGACTGTATTCTCCGTCTAATTAATATTTTGTTGTCAACCAACATGCATATACTTCTAATGAGTAGAGACCATTTGGTAGCATGCGCATGTGCTCGTTGCAGTAAGATCTGGCAATCTCAATGGCAAAGTTGAAAAAATATTTGTTCCATTTTCAAGTCTAAACCACTGAACCGATTTTGATTAAATTGCCGTGTAGAAGATATACATATTAGATTTGGAGACGGACATGGTATACTTTTTAAACCAGTGACATGTTTCCATGGCATAAAATAATTTACAGACGGGCGAAACCGCTGGTGCAGCTAATTATTATCCAATTTTTATTGGTCTACTGCAAGATCTCTCCATTGAATTAATTTTTTCTTTTTACATATAATGAAATGTGGGTTATGCCTGCATTATTTATCACTATTTTCGTTTTTGTACAAAAAAAATTTTGAACCGGGTCGGATTATGGGCCATGACCTTTACTCCTTTCGAACTTGTTTATGGAAAGAAATGTAACTTACCGAGTAACCTTTTAAGAACAGTAGAACCACTCTACAATTATGACAGTTATCCCCTTGAGCTTAAATATAGATTGCAGATTTCACAAACAGAAGCACGGAAAAACTTAATTAATTCAAAATTAGAAAGGAAAAACAGATATGATCAATATGTAAGACCAATAAAATACAAACCAAATGATAAAATATTGATTAAAAATGAAACTGGTAATAAGCTCTCAAACCTTTATACTTGTCCCTACACTGTTATTAGAGATTTGTCACCAAATGTAGAGGTAAACATCAATGGTAAAAGTGATGTTATTCATAAAAACAGAACGAAGTTGTATTACTCATAATTACGTATAGCAATAATACCTAGGTTACTGACCTACGTTGCGATCGCGGCTGTAAAATGATATGCACTCATATTGCACTGGATAGATTGTGCCAGCTAAAAAGTACATGTATTATTGTAAACACTAACGGAACATCAATTGTAATCTTAGGTATAAGTACCATAATTGTAAAAAAAAAAAAAAAACATAATTGCTGCGAGTTACTTCAAAGGCATAATTATTGATAACTACCAGTAATTTGTAACCACATATTTTACAAAAGCGACAAGAAAAAAAAAATATTCATGCAAAGGAATACTTTTTTTTTTTTAATTGCCTTGGGAGGTGTGATACATACTACATGTATGCACCTATTATTTCGATGTGTGTAACCAATATATAACTCGTGTATTAAATTAATAAAGGGCAGTCTTGTATCAAATCTTATGATGTTTCATTCAATCTGACACCCGACCATACAGGACATCGGTTTTACTGTATTTTATCTGAAGAGTATGTACACAAATTTTCAAGTCAATCGACCCCGAGAGAGTTTCACAGAAAATTCAACACCCCATTTCACCCTCTTAGGGGTGGAATTTCAAAAAACCCTTTTTTATTGGATACCTACTCTCCACGAAGAGTACATTCTCCAAATTTCATGTCTCTAGGACCAGCGGTTTGGGCTGTGCTTTGATGTATCAGTCAGCCAGGCAGGACGTTGAATTTTAAATTGGGGGATGATTTTTGAAAAACTGTGATACACGTATCTCATAATTTTAACTGAAGTATATGTAGACACATTTTCAAGTCAATCGACTCAGAGAATAAAAAGTTTCATAGAAAATTTAACACCCCATTTCACCCTCTTAGGGGTAGAATTTCGAAAAACCCTTTCTTAGTGGATACTTACTCTTCACAAAGAGTACACTGTCCAAATTTCATGTCTCTAGGACCAGTGGTTTGGGCTGTGCGTTGATATATAAGTCAGTCAGTCAGTCAGTCAGTCAGTCAGTCAGGACTTTGAATTTTAAATGTATAGATGATGAAACTTTGGATTACGATCAGCACTAGGGTTTTTAGTAATATTTGTCAAGACTTTGATCGTGTTTTTCATGAAATTATGTATGAATAATGGTAAAAATAAGAACGCAGATAGAATGCTACTGTCTTTATTTTGCCTTTTCGATTTTTTTAGCAAACGCGAAAGTTGTCTAAATAAATTATTTCCAGTGCATCTAAGTTACCTATGTTTTGGAAGGGTGTAGTGGTATGAAATTTACACATATTTGGCAATTGACTGACGCCGTTTTACTGACATCAACACTTTATTGGAGATATTAACCACAAACTTATCGGATGAAACAGCTGCCGCAACATATTTTTCATATTAAAATCGAATGTTGAAAGTTCACGAAAATTCTTGAAATTCATGACAATGTGTCAAATTCTTGTCGTGCTTAATGGTTAATCAGGAAACAGAGTGCAAATTGGTAATTGTTTATCAACTACCCGCATCATACTTTATCATGAATGTGCATTTACGAAGCTAGTTGCGGACGGTTACTAGTAACTTATAATTATTCGTGTGCAACGAATAATTATTATAATTCGTAATTTAAAAATATCCGTAAAATATAAATATATACAGTGTGTAACAGAAAGGGTGGTCTGTACCACACTCTTCCATATGACCCTCCCTTTCTGTTACACGGTGTATATTTATATAACTATATCATGATATTAATCGTGTTTACTTGTTTTTAACATTAACACTGGATGGATGAAATGGCGGCAGGTAATGGTAACAATATGCGACTCCCACATTCCCCTTAAACTCAAGGGGAAGATATAAAACCATGGTTAGACCTGCTGTCTTGTACGGATCAGAATGTTGGACCTCAAAAGGGATGAATGAAAAGGCATTTGCATGTGGCTGTGTGGTGTAACGCGAATGGATAAAATAAGGAATGAGTACATAAGAGGAAGTCTGAAAGTGGCGCCGGTGACTGAAAAGCTGTGTGGTAATCGGTTATCGTGGTATGGATATGTGATGCGGAGGAATGAGGAAAATATAGTGAGGAAAGTGAAGAGTATGAATGTAGATGGCTATAAGAGTAGAGGAAGACCAAAGAAACGATGGATGGACTGTGTGAAGGATGATATGGCTAGAAAGAAGGTGACTGCTGAGATGACGAGTAATAGAGAAGTATGGAAGAAGAAGACATGCTGCGCCGACCAAAAATAAGTTGGGATAAGGGCAGGAGAATGATGACTAATCTTGTTTACTTATCCACAAGGCACGGTTGTTTTATTTCTCAGGAACTATGCAACTGATCAAGTGTGTGTTTCTTTCTACTATAGGTACTTTTTAAGTACATTTTTTTGGTATAATTATATGTTATGAGTAATGGTTATATAATAAAATATTATAGTACACCCGCCATCTTGACGTCAATATGGCGGGTGTACCTTAATTTCGAAATAATTTCGTTCTGAAGGAGGTACAGATTTTTTAAACCTAGGTACAGAATAGTACATTTTAGGTACATTTGTTTGGTAATTGGTATAATTTGATTCGCTATGGTACACCCGCCATTTTGACTCTCACCTTCTTTCCTGTAAAACAATGAGTATCAATCCTTTAGAATATTTAACCTCTTATCTAATATTATAAATGTGAGTTAGTTTTTTTATTTGTTGATTGGTTGTTGGTTATTTGATCTTGGTGACACTTGGCCAAGATATAGATTGTGTCTTGAGGAAGGACATAATACATGTAGGTTATAATAAAATACACAATATACGCAGACGAAGTCTCGGGCAACAGCTAGTTATTTTATAGTCTTAAAACAGATAAAAAACTATAGTTAAATACAAACCATCCTTATTGGATCGCACGTTTGATGGTAACACTGGATGATTTGGTAATAAATCTTCGTCACTTTCGGAGTCGTCAGTCCTTTTGGGAACAAATTTCATTATTTCTGATAGTGAGGGAGCGCCTCCTAATGCTCTGATGATATCTATCATATCTGGAATATAATTACGTCTTTCTTCTGACATACGCTGTAGTTCAAACGCTGCTAGCCTTGCGAAGTTTGTATTTCGTGTATCGAAGGGACATTGATTATTATAAATGCTTTTAATATGGTCTATGGTCGTTTGAACTTCCACATCTTCGTAACTAACCTTTTGTGGTGTCTGACTATAGTATTGAGTTTCATCGTCAGACATTAATCGTCAGACAGTAATGATAGGTAACTTCTTTCCTAGAAATTAAAATTATCTTGACAAATGTGCATTAACTTTTTAGCATGATGTATGTGTAGCCACGGTGAGCCACGCGTCGGTGATGAGCAGTGATCGGAGTAGGTACCTACTACCTACTTTGATTCAATAACCGCAAACGTTGATATTGATATGGACATTCCCCAGGATTCTAACTGTAACTCCGGAATTGAAAAAAATGCATATAAACGTATTATGCGTTGTCAAACTAAAATCAGTTTTTAATTTCATTAACCTGAAACTAGTCCGTGTTATACTTACCCGTCGGAAGGGTGGAGGGATATGTGTTCGTTCATAATTCCTTAAGACGTAATTACTTAGTAAAAAGCTGAAATTAACTTATTTAATAATTTATATTTTTCATATCCCGAGATTCCTGGAGATATTATGACCACGTATCGCAAGTACACAAAATTAGCTCTACCTATTACGATCATTGATGATGACTGTGATGAGGCTGGTTTTCTTCTCTAGCTGATTGTCGGCATTGGCGGTCGGCGCCATGTCAGTTTTTTTATAGTGCTGAACATACGCGCGGTTTCAATCACGCGACTTCTCATCGATTGTACTCATCGTCGACGCGTAGGTTCAATGCGAAACAAAAAACTAACTAAACTAAAATGATGAGGTAAATTACTTCATTACATTACATTATTGCTACTTACTTATCTACCTTTAAACCGAAATAAGGTAAATTGGTATTTATAATATTTGCAGACTAGACTTTAGACACTTTAAAGGCGTGCACACACGGACGAACAAGGACATGGTGAACACGAACAACGAACACTTTGTTCGCATGTATGTACCGTAAGTCCGTAATGAACAGGGCGGGAGGAGTCATTTCATCGTATCTAATCCTACAAAAAAAAACCGCGGAAGTGATACGTAATTTGCGTCCGTTTGATCCCGTGCTGCGTCGTGTTATTACTTAACCTTTAGTTATACAGAGTGGTGATGACAATACGACAATAAATTAAACTTCGCATACCTCAAGACGTTCCCAATATACATACAAAAAATCATTTGAATATATCAAAGAGTGTCCATGGAGTTTCTTGCCCGTTCTTCTCCATAGAGATCTACGTTAGGGAATGGGCAACTACAGTACTTTCACAGTTTTTATGCCTTGTGACTGGGACTGTAGCTATTGTTGTCTTTGTTTCGACAATTCAAAAGTGCCTGTAACTGGCCTATTTGAAATAAATGCTTTGATTTTGATTTTGATTGATCAAGTAGTTTAGTCACAGGAAATTAATTTTCATCTTCAACATTTGCTACATGATGTATCTGATTTTAAGAAAGCACTAACAGGTTAACGATCCCCGCATCGGTAAAACATCAAATCATTAAAGACACGTTGCCAACTCGCTATTTAAAAACTTTCGCCAAATTCGTTTTTAAATTTGATTTACTGCAAATTATACCTTAAACCAGGCCAATTAGAGTCAAAGGGTATCCTCAGAGTTAGATAAGAAAATAACGCATGCGGAAGTTGAACTATGCACTGTATTAATAGAAAATTTAGTAAGTGCGAAAGAGATAAATGTAATTTGGTTTGTTTGTACTTCACTTTCTTGTCGAAACTTGAAACTACAAATGTGGGTCAGTGTGTTGCTGGAATCCTGTGACGACCAACGCGTCATCGCTTCGTAAGCGCATGAGTACCGCAGGACGTACTTTCTTTGCCCGCCTCGCCACGCCTCCTTTGAAGTACCCGGCGCCCGCGTTCGCGTGTTTGTGATTTGTTAGTTATCATAAGTGCGAATTGGGCGCTTTATTTTAGTGACAGGACACGTAACATTTTAATAGGTATCGAGTTAAGTAGTTAAGTGAATTGTGCGAGATTAGACTCTTAGTTTTTGTTGTTTTCGTGTTTTTTTGTTTTGTTTGTAGGTAATAATCATGCCTCGTTACACCTACACAGCTTCGGAATACACCGACATGGTTTTAATTTACGGGGAGTGTCACAGAAATGCCGCTTTGGCTATACGGACATATCGAGAGAGACAATTTAGTGACGTAGGTACTTATCTAAGTGATTGAACAGTGATCCAGATAGTGATTAATAATTTCATTAAAAAATAACCAGCGGATGAGAGGTGCCTGATTGTTTGGTGAATAGTCTGTGATTTAGTGTAATTGTTTTTACTGAACATTAGCCAAAAGATCAAGTCGCTACAGGACCGCGTTGTTGCCGCTCTTACCACAGGTTAGTGAACCAATATTCACAAATGGTGTTCTCAGTTTTATGCCATTTAGTTTGTTTGAAAAATTTTTTTTTTCTATTTCGATTTTGGGATTTTTTTGATAGTTTAGAATTGTTCCTATGAACTAGTATTATGCGTGTTTTCATTTATTGTCGTATTATCGTCTCCACTCTGTATAATTAATATAAAAGATATTTAAAGATTCCCTCTATAATCGTACACTTAAGAAACAAGATTTCTGGTAGTTTCCATCGATCGAAAAAAATCCAACATAATCTATAAAAATTCAAAATAAACCCTCAGTTCCTACGGCGAAAATACTTCACGGAAGGTAACTCGTTTTTGAATAATGACAAAACTGTATAATATATCTAACTGAAATTACAAACACAACACACACATTGAAATTTTCAAAATGTCTACTTTTTGAATAATACGATCGAAATACCTAAACTAGCGCGCGTTCCGTTCGTTCTAGATTCTTACAGAACTCGAGGAGAGAGCGCGGGGCGGCGCGGCGGCGCGGCTGCGCGGCGGGGCGGCTCGGCGCATCATTTTGTTTTCGGTTTTTGTACTTTTTGTACAAAACTGTTTCTCACCACATAGGATCTTATTTTAGAAACAATATTCCGTGAATCTTACGAATCACAAAATATTTTTGGCTACTTCACTGTCGACCACTTCCAATAGCGAATCCATTATCCATGGGTACTAAAGAGAGCCGGGTGGTTGAGCGTGAACACAAGCCGAACTGTGTTCGTAGGTATAGTGTTCGTGTGCGCTTGGCTAATCTACGTCTACACATACGAACCAAAGGTTTCGTGTGCGATGTTTGTGTTCATCATGTTTTATTCGTTCGTGGTGCGTACAAGTACATGCCTTTCCGGTCTAGAAATAAACGAAAAAAGTAAACTTTAAGGGTAAAAAATACAAACCAGCCAATCCAGCCATACTGTCGCACCAATCACTAGAAACCAAAATTCACGTAGGTATCACACGCATGACCGTACCTAAACGGGCCGGGAGACGGATGGCGTGAATCGCAAAGATGACGCGGCCGCGGAAAAAAGTATTTATTGGTAATTTATCGGTATTTTAGTATCGGTATCGATACTGATATAGGCACATTAAAGTATATATATTAGTATACTGAATAAAAATATCGGTACCAATATCGATAAAGAGATACCGAAATATCAGTATTTATATCGATAATTTGATATCGATATCAAAATTATATCGGTATGCAGTCCCTGCTCGAGACCCAATTGCCGGATCCTCTCCACGACTATCGCAACCCCGCGTGTCATATTTTCGGCCGCCGCCTCGTGCGACCTGCCTTGTGCCAGTACCAGCGTGTCGTCAGCGTAGCAAACTACGCTGACGCCGCTAGGGAGGTCGGCGCGCAGCACCCAGTCGTAACCGATGTTCCACAAGGCCGGCACTAGAACCAATCCCTGTGGAACACCACACGACATCTCTCGCCGGTTCCATTCTCCGCTCCGACCGGGGTAGATGACGGCCCTATCCGTTAGGTAGTCCCTGACCACACGACGAAGGAAGGTCGGCACCCGGTGATACCGGAGTGCCTCCCTAATGCAGCTCCAGGGCATGGAGTTGAAGGCGTTAGCGATGTCAAGAGACACCGCCAAGACGACCCCGCAACGGGACACCGCGTCCCCCGTCGTGAGGGCTCTCACACGCATCATGGCGTCCACCGTCGAGCGCCTCTTGCGGAAACTGGTTTTTCGCAAGATCCAGCCCCATCCCCGCAAGGTGCCCGGCGAGGCGGTTGGCAATGACTTTGATAAAATAGTCTTGGTCTAATATATAATGTTTTTGCGTGAATTTAACATGGTAGCATTTATTAGAGTTTAGATGCATCTTATTGGCTTGACACCATTGTACAAGCCTTTCTAGATTGCTCTGTAGTGCAGAGGCATCATCTTTAGATTTAACAATTTTTACAAATTTTAAGTCTTCTGCATACATAAAGATAACAGAGTAATGAAAACAATTGGGAATATCGTTAGTAAAGAAATTAAATAAAATGGGTCCCAGGTGAGATCCCTGTGGCACTCCAGACGATATGTATCGTAGGGCAGACTAAAAACCGTTGATAACCGCATAGAAAGATCTACCCACGAGGTATGAACTCAACCATAAGAGTAACGACCCGGTGATGCCATGTGCTCGTAATCTGTTAATCAATAATCCATGTGACACCTTATCAAAAGCTTTACTGAAGTCTGTATAAATGACATTAGCTTGGAAGCCCGAGTCTATTTATTGCCTTCGTTAATAATTCAGTGAACAGTATTAGGTTGGTAGTTGTGGATCTAGACTCCACAAAGCCATGTTGCTCCTCGCTTAGGTATAGCTTTAAGTGATTTTGAATGTGGGGGTAGATTAGAGACTCAAAAATTTTAGCAAAGGTAGATAAAATTGATATGGGTCTATAATTAGAAACCATGTCGTCATTATTTGACTTGTGTATGGGAACCACCTTCGCTATCTTCCATTTAGAAGGAAAAACTCCAGACGCCAAAGACTTATTGAAAATAAGCGATAATGGTATAACCATCTCGGCCGCATACTCGTGAATAAAAATAGGAGGAATTTCATCTGGCCCTGCGCCCTTATTGCAGTTCAGTTTTTTAACTTTTTGTATAAAACCTCACAAACAATAAACAGATTGCTATTATTTTGAAGGTTATTCTAGTACGTATTATTATGGAGATTGTCACCTCAGCAGGGCTATAGACAGAGGAGAAGTAGGATGCAAAAACTCGCATATTTCTTCCGTCAGATGACGTAGTAGTACCATTTTTCATCGACATAGGGTATGCGCTAGATCGCCCCCGTTTAGCTTTTATGTAAGTCCAGAACAATTTAGGGTTTTTTGTGAGTTCGTTTTCCAAGTTCTTTAAGTAGTTGTTGTAGCAAGCAGTTGCGAGGTCATCACAGCGTTTACTGATTATTCTTAATTCAATTTTATCTAAAAGGTTCTTATAGACATTGTAGCGTTTTCTGATCTTGTTTTTCGAATTTAGCATTTTAATAAGACTTCGGTTAAACCACGGTGGGTATTTTCCATTCTTGGGTACTTTAATAGAAATAAACCTTTTTATAGCTGTATTAATAATGTCGTAAAATACCTGCACCATCTCATTGACGTCATGCAGTCCCTCAAGTAATTCCTCCCAGTTAAGTTCTTTTAGGCTTTTTTGGGCGCTGGCAACACTGGTCGTCAAAAAAACGACCTCGTAGTTAATTTATTTTAAAATTATTGATTTATTATGTATAGTTTGTTTTAAATCTATTATTTTTATTAGAATCAAGCAATAAAGTGGCACACGCAGTGTTTGTAACCTGTTTATACTGTGATAACTCATATCAATCGATATTTCGATAAGTGGACTGTGGATTTGAAATCTTCGAACCGGGAGAGTATTCTGTTTTAATTTACTTAATATTGTTGTCCTATTTGCATACTTTACACCACTCAAACACTGCTCAGGAATCTGAGCGACGTCCAGTACATACCGGCTACGTTTATGTCTCATTTTGCTTGACAAATTGTGGAAGCAAAATCGAGGACGGAAACACTTGCCCCAGACATAAAACACTCACTACAAACCCTACTTCACACTTAATTTGTGTATCTAATATGCTAAAAATATTATAAGTAAACTACTAAGTTCATAATTAATGTAAATAGACTTTGTTCCCACTTAAACTCATTTTCTAACCAATCCTAGTAAAAAAAAAAAACCTATTCTAGCAATCAATATAAATGTAAAAAACTGCCTTTCTTTAAAGTGTTAACTGTTTAAGTCTGAGAATATTAAATTAAATCAAATAGCTTTTCTTCTTCTTTAGTTTATTTTTTTATTACTTTCTTATACCTTCATAATTATTTTCATATTCTTTTCTAAAACTTTATCTAGAGCTTTTTTTTTAAAACATCATCTTTCTAACATCAAAACCCCTCCTACTTTCTCAAGTTTTAACTTAATATTCGCTTTACACATATTCAGCTGTTTCCTGTCACATTTCAGGTGTCACTTAAGGTATCAGTCAATATGATGACCCGTGGAGCTACTGTTCGTGACATGAGTGACAAACTGAAAGCAGCGCTGAGGGAGCTGGACTCATCTAGAAATGAGTGCAGCAAGCTGCTGCGGGAACGAGAAGAAAGTTGAAATTGAGTTAATAGTCAACAAAAACACTCAACTCAAGAACCAGCTTGCAGAACTCCACACCCAGCACATGGATATACTGGACCAGCATCACCATCTCCGTCAACTAGTGTCAGATTCTCAACAATGCCATGGGCTAGTCACTTATATCTGTACATTAACCTAGGATGTTGTAATTTTTATTGTAGGTTCCTACTAATATAATAAAACGATTTGCCAAATTTCAAACGTCGGAGATGAATAGTTTCGGAGATATTAATTGTAGAATTATTGATGGCATTGTATTGAAAACGACGACATTTGACATCACAGACTATTTTGGTTCACAACACAGACTATTTTGGCATATAGTATAACGTACGTGTGGAATGTGCAGTGAGCAAAGTACACATAATGCTATTACAAAAAAAAACTAAAAAAAAAACACTAGAATTGGTTCAAATGTGCGTGTAATTTAAAAGTAAATGTGGCCTTACAATGAACTTGAATTCAGAACCGACTTTGTCAACCCCGACTCGCCGTGGTCTTGGTATGTCCTACCCCTAGAGTGATTTTTAGAGCCCGGAGGCGCGGAGGGAAGGCAGCCCCAGCCTGCCGTGACAAAGGCGCAGGCATCGCGCGACCCGTAGCGACCGAGGCTGGTCGCCGCCAGAGGTGGCGACCAACAAGCCGAAGGTGCGGAGGGGAGCGTGATCGCCTGTGACTTTGTTACGCAAAGGCGAAGGGGCTGCTATTTCCGCAGCGCCGGAGATAAGGCAGAAGTACTGGTTCTTACTCCCCTACCCTTTCCTCCTTGAAAAATAGGGACAGAAAAAGTAAGGTTACAATTTAACAAAAAAAAAAAAATGGTAACTCCGACCGAAACTACAGGGCAGGGGTACTCCTCTCCCCCTCCGCCCCCATCAGCAGGTGTCCCGTATGTATAAAATTACCGATTGTAAAGCTTGTATTAGTATAACTCAAAAATAAATATTTCCCTTTTAAAAAATCTTAAAAAAAAACTATGCATTTCCGACGAATTTCCCCCCCCTCGGGGGTTCCTATGACCCTCCCCTCCCTTCCCTCCCCTCCCCCTCCCCCTACCTACATGTACTTATATAAGTGACCTTCCTTATCTATTTTTTTCCTCTCAATGTTATGGAAATATTTGTACGCCGTTACTTACGGCTAAACATTCTGGACTAAACCAATGTAACATCTTGCATGCTCTTGTATGTAAACAATGTTTAAACAAATAAAGAAATCTTATCTTATCTTATCACACATGATCAGGCACTGAAACGTATATCAGAACTAGAAGTGGAACTGTGCAAGGCACACAACACCATTACCTCTGTCAACTCTTTGAAAGCCAGCAAAGAGGTTTCTAACACCAATAACTTGTACAATGAGCTGATTGTCAATGTATCCGGACTGGAGTGTGAGCAGCCCACCATTACCATAGACCTAACTGGGGATGATACCATAACTAAATGTCCAATTCTAAGTAGCCATAATAAAATTAAGAAATATATTAAAATCAACAAAAGTATAAAGAAGTTTAAGAAACTTTTAAAAACTCAAAGTGTCTATAAATATAATGTTAACCTTAGAAGAGAACTCAGAAACTTAAAAAACCAGTTAAGGCGCTGTAAACAGCAAATCTTTCGGTATTTGAGGAGGTGAAGCAGGGGAAAGGCGCGCAGCGCGTAGCTCCGCCCCTACGGCCCAGCTGACGTTACCGGCAGCGCGTGGGCTTCGCGGCGCGGCGGCTTCCGTACTCTAGTCCCGGGATTTTCAAAATAAATGTTTTTATTAAAAAACCGGCGATTACGGGATCAATAAATATTGTGTTCTGTTGAATCAAATCATATTATTTACCCAAAAATTGTATTCATATTTTATTAAAATTTACCTACCTAAAGATTTAGAGCAGGACAAAAATAAATTATTTCTCTTACAAAAATCGGTCAGAAGGCGCGTTTTATGTGTGTAAGGTTTGATTTTGAAATAATATTTTAGGTACGTTATTAATAGAATTGTAGCAGGTGGAGTTATGTAGTTTCTGCCTACCCCCACGATGGCAAAAAGGCGTGAGTTTATGTATGTGTATTTTAGAAGCCGCTTCTTTACTTTTGTAAGAAGCAACTATTTGTAGGTATAATACCTATGCATCCGATTATCCGACCTCTGAATATGACTTACAATGAGTAAAACATTATTCTCATAATAGATACCTACAGGATGATAAAAATCTTTTGGGCTTGAATTAAAATAATAACTAGCTGTTGCCCGCGGCTACGCCCGCGTGAGTGTCCATACTGCCTTATTTGAATCGGGTTTTATGTATACTTCACAGACGTGATAAAACAGAAAAAAAAGAGGTAGTAGGTAGGTAGGTTGTAGGTAGGTAGTAGGTAGGTAGTAGGTAGGTAGTAGGTAGGTAGTAGGTAGGTAGTAGGTAGGTAGTAGGTAGGTAGTAGGTAGGTAGTAGGTAGGTAGTAGGTAGGTAGTAGGTAGGTAGTAGGTAGGTAGTAGGTAGGTAGTAGGTAGGTAGTAGGTAGGTAGTAGGTAGGTAGTAGGTAGGTAGTAGGTAGGTAGTAGGTAGGTAGTAGGTAGGTAGTAGGTAGGTAGTAGGTAGGTAGTAGGTAGGTAGTAGGTAGGTAGTAGGTAGGTAGTAGGTAGGTAGTAGGTAGGTAGTAGGTAGGTAGTAGGTAGGTAGTAGGTAGGTAGTAGGTAGGTAGTAGGTAGGTAGTAGGTAGGTAGTAGGTAGGTAGTAGGTAGGTAGTAGGTAGGTAGTAGGTAGGTAGTAGGTAGGTAGTAGGTAGGTAGTAGGTAGGTAGTAGGTAGGTAGTAGGTAGGTAGTAGGTAGGTAGTAGGTAGGTAGTAGGTAGGTAGTAGGTAGGTAGTAGGTAGGTAGTAGGTAGGTAGTAGGTAGGTAGTAGGTAGGTAGTAGGTAGGTAGTAGGTAGGTAGTAGGTAGGTAGTAGGTAGGTAGTAGGTAGGTAGTAGGTAGGTAGTAGGTAGGTAGTAGGTAGGTAGTAGGTAGGTAGTAGGTAGGTAGTAGGTAGGTAGTAGGTAGGTAGTAGGTAGGTAGTAGGTAGGTAGTAGGTAGGTAGTAGGTAGGTAGTAGGTAGGTAGTAGGTAGGTAGTAGGTAGGTAGTAGGTAGGTAGTAGGTAGGTAGTAGGTAGGTAGTAGGTAGGTAGTAGGTAGGTAGTAGGTAGGTAGTAGGTAGGTAGTAGGTAGGTAGTAGGTAGGTAGTAGGTAGGTAGTAGGTAGGTAGTAGCTAGGTAGTAGGTAGGTAGTAGCTAGGAAGTAGATAGTTGTAAATCAAGAAAACAATATGCATATTATTATAATGATTTTACTATAACTTCACAAAGGTAAACATTACAATTACTTTGCCGGTCTCACGTATTTGTTACATTTCATCAAAACTTAGCTGTTTGCTACAACAGGGCATATTTTCTTTGTTAGCACCTATTGCAGTAGAAAGGATTGTTGACGATTCTTCAAAAGTTAGGCTTCTCTTAGTACGACACATATTTTTCTTTATTATAATCCCTTGAAGAAGAAAGAACTGTTGGCGATCCCTCAAAAGTCAATCTTCTCTTACGACAAGGATTATTTTCTTGATGATCGAGCTTGGTGATTCTTTTTCTCTAAGTGGCATTGTCTAGTCACTTATATCTGTACATTAACCTAGGATGTTGTAATTTTTATTTTAGGTTTCTACTAATATATTAAAACGATTTGCCAAATTACAACTGTCGGAAATGAATAGTTTCGGAGATATTAATTGTAGAATTAATGATGGCATTGTATTAAAAAAGACCACATTTCACATCACAGACTATTTTGATTCACACCACAGACTATTTTGGCATAGAGTATAACGTTCATGTGGAATGTGCAGTGAGCAAAGTATGCCTAATGCTATTACAAAAACAAAAAAACTAAAAAAAAAACACTATAGAATTGGTTCAAATGTGCGTGTAATTTAAAAGTAAATGTGGCCTTACAACAAACTTGAATTCAGAACAGACTTTGTCAACCCCGACACGCCGTGGTCTTGGTATGTCCTACCCCTAGACTGTTTTTTAGAGCCCGGAGGCGGAGGGCAGCCTGCCGTGGCAAAGGCGCAGGCAAGGTGATCGCCTGTGACTTTGTTACGCAAAGGCGAAGGGGCTGCTATTCCCGCAGCGCCGGAGATAAGGCAGAAGTACTGGTTCTTACTCCCCTACCCTTTCCTCCCTGAAAAATAGGGACAGAAAAAGTAAGGTTACAATTTAACAAAAAAAAAATGGTAATCTCGAGGTACTCCTCTCCCCCTCCGCCCCCATCAGCAGGTGTCCCGTATGTATAAAATTACCGATTGTAAGCTTGTATTAGTATAACTCAAAAATAAATATTTCCCTTTTAAAAAATCATTAAAAAAACTTATGCATTTCCGACGAACTTCCCCCCCCCCGGGGGGTTCCTATGAAACTCTCCTCCCTTCCCTCCCCTCCCCCTCCCCCTACCTACATGTACTTATATAAGTGACCTTCCCTCCTATCAGTGACATCTTTTAAATTGCAATTATTATTATTATTTTATTTACAAATTTTTTGTAGTTGTTGAATGAAGTACATCATAGTTACGATTCTTCGACCCTGTATTGGTATGTATGAATTTTCTTGAGAATCGCTCTCAACAAGGTATGGCTCCTCTTCGGTGGTTTCTCTAAAAAAAAAGATAAATGGGTTATTTTAGTAATATTGCAAAGGTAAATATTTGTTTGTTCGTATTTTAATTGCGCTGAAATGGCTAAGAAGCTAAACCATGTGATTATATGATACATACCCATAATTTCGTTCTTGTGTAGTTCCGATATCTGTTGAGGTTGGATTAACTGCAGTAAGAGGTGCGAGTAATGTTGCAGAGGTACTCTGAGAGTCCCTGGGTTCTCTGTAATTTAAGAAAAAGAAAACTTTATAAGAAATTAATTTCTGTTTATTAGATATTTATTTTATGATCTTTTTATTTTATTAATTATAATCTTTCTATTACATTTAATACATGCTCAAATAAAATGAGCTAACGATACCTCACAGACGTGGTAGGCAAAAAAAAATGATTTGATGAGTGTTTTGCGGATCATCTACCGCAAAAAACAGGTAGTGTAGTCTTGAAATATCACTTTCAATTTTTTTTTTTTTTTCTTAACTTCACTGACGTGATGGGTAACAAGAAACACAGATTTTCTTAACTCGTAATTCACAAGTGTTCGTTGACCCCAAAAAAAAAATCATTTTTTTAAAATCATTATCACCCATCACATCTGCGGAGTTTCGCTATCTAAATTGATTTCTCCTTGTATATTATTTTATTTACATTATATTATACAGGGTATAAGGGACAGCCCTCCTCAAACTGACGGGGTGCATTCAGCTCCTTATTTTGAATCATATTCCACCGGTTTTTTTTTTTTTCAGTTACTATTCTTCTATTTCAATGTAAAATACCGCGGGAAATGAACCCAAAATACAGGGAATGTACCCTGTACGCGGTACTCCATTAATGCAAAAAATACGGCTAAAATAAAAAATCCAACAATGTATGTTGAAGTTCTCTAACGAACGACGCGTGAAATCAGCTGTTCATTTCCTGCCTAGCTACAGAGTTCATCAAACTCGTCATCGCGCTTGCAGTTCACTACGTGCGTTTTGACACGGTAACGATTCATAGCGTATGAGGAAATAAAACAAATCAAATTTATTGGATTCCCATAACATTCCTGATATAATTTCATGTAAGTACCAGTCATCTTAGTATGATATACTGTATTCACCCCATCAGTTTGTGGAGGGCTGTCCTTTACACCCTGTACTATATCATATCATATACAGAGTGGAAGTGACACCGACGCTAAAACGGCTGAAAAAAAATCAGCTGTTCCATATATTTTGACCTTGTAGGCATAGAACTTTTGTAGGAAACAGCTGTTTTTTTTCTAAATAATGTACGAAAAATTTCTATGTGGCCCGGCTCAGATTCATGTACTGAATACGTGGTAACCGTTTTCGCGTCGGTATCCCTTGCACCCTGTATGTGTATACCCCTACGGGAAAAAGGTGCGAGTTTATGTATGTAAGTATCACACACAAGACTTGACGAGATCGAATGACCTAAAAAAGGATACCAGTATCACAGCACTGGATAATAAATCGAATGCATATCTTAGGAAAACTTTGGTATGTAAATAAATGAATTTGCTATGAATGATACAATTCTAGGTAAGTAAATAGGTAATAATATGGTTCTATTCAATAGAACACTAAATTTGTCGATCCCGGAATCACTGGATTTTCCCGTACTTGCAAAAGTGTAAGTACATATAAGTCAACACCTCAACTTTAGATCAATAAGCATCCTATTATTCCATCTCTGATAAAATCCAGATTATTATTTAGAAATTTAGTACCTAACTACTGAAATATGACTGTTTTTGAATTGCTTTAGTTTTGATCTAGCTGTGCGATATTTTTATTACTCTGTACCTACTGTTGTTATCAATCGAAGCGCGTTCGAGCGAGCTTACCTATTCTGTCGCTGCAGGCCCGCCCGCGCCGCCGCGCGCCGGCCCGTAGCCAGCCATGGCAGGAGGCGAACATTGTGATAACTATCATAATTATTTTGTTTACCTATGTCCCTACTTATCAATCCATAGATAAGTATGTTTCAGATATTGAGAAAATATGACCACATAGCACTTGATGATAATTGTAATTTTTTACCGTAAAGGGTATTTATACGTACTTACCTACCTACACACGTCGACACATTCCAGTATGAGCTGATCTCGCGTTGTACAGGCTTGTCGTACAATAAGAGGTCAGCTTATACTGGAACTATATAGCTTGATAGTGTCATTTTGCTTAGTATCTAACTATAATTCAATTTTTTATACTTACTCAGAAACAGTATTTTTTTGCGTTGATTTCTCCGTTTTCTTGTACAAATCCGTCGTAGCACTTTACTTCTTTTATTTCCCATTGTTTTTATCACACATGTACGCACAGAATCACGAGTCAGTCCCAAATATAAATAGTAAACAAAACTTGTAAACTAAAGTATCCAATTATCACACGAAAACATTATCAAAATAATAACCAAAAACAAAGTGTCAATTTTTACAAAATAACTTATTTTACTAAACGAATTTACGTAATGCTGGAGCGCCGCATGCGTAACGTGACCTTTCTCTGAGAGAGTTAGCCGCAGACTGGGCGTGTCGCTACCAAGTAGTACCAAGCGCGCAACAGTAGTGCATCGCGGTAAACAAATAGGGTTGAAAATGGCGATGCGTTTGATTTCAGTTGAATCTCGTGTCCGCCAATTTGAAAGACTTTTCGCAGTATTTAATTGTTTAAAAAAAAATACGCCGTTTTGTTAAAATATTTTTACATATGTCTTTAGTTGATTAAATTTACTTTTTGATTGTTACAAAAAAATGTATAGTTATCGCTCAAAATATTGAGCAGTTCGAGACGATAAATTTTTTTCGTGTTCTTTCTTGCGACTTTTTTTTTCAAGATTCTGTATTATTTTAGAAAATATTTTTGCATTTGTCTTTTATTTATACATTTGACTATACACTGTATTTTTTTTGGGCTTGTAATATGTTAGCAATATGGCTAACTCTGCGACGAAAAAGAGTACGTTTTTACGGTGTCCCCGTATGGGTAGCGCCTTAAACATATGTAATAAAGTTAGAAACTAGTACACAAATGTATGATGTTGACATACAGAACCTCCAAAGGGAATTACTGAGTAGGGAAAATACGCTTAAGGAAATCATTTGTAAATATGAATGTAGTCAACAGATGTTAAGTGAGCGCATGCAGGAGGCCTGTGAGTTGGTGGACCTGGTGAAGTATAATGCAGAGAGGTATGAGTCACTGACCAACAATCTCACCTGTAGTTGTGCTGTCACTCCGCCACCTCTCATGTCACAGCATGTTGCTCCTACTGCTTTACCCATCTCAAATCATATACTAGCAACTTCAAATTCCACCCAAAGTAAAATATTAGTGTACTCTGATAGATTAGGAACAGGTTTTGGATCTTTGTTAAATAACCGTTCTAAACATTCAGTAGTGAACCATTGTCACCATAGCCTGCATTTTAATGAGCTTATTCATAAAATTCAACACACACACTTGAATGAGCAGACTACAGTATTACTTCTAGTTGGAAATGGCCTCAGCATATCAAAAAGGCACATAGTCAATGGTGTCGACACCCTACTTAAGTTAAGATTAGGCAAATTAATATTATGTGCATTGCCATATTCTGGCAATTTACTTGATCAAGAAAATGATTATACTTCTAGCCTTAATAACTTGATGTATATTTTATCATGTCGTCATAGTGACCGATTATTGTTTTTTGATACAAACAATTTTGTTAGAGATTTTGTTTTGAGCCGGGAACATATATTTCTTCCCAAAAAAAGTAGACACTTATTAGCTACATTGTTAGCTTTTAATATACACGCAGTTAATGATAATTTAACTGAGACTAGGTTAAGTGATGAAACAGTATTATCTAGTATCTCCGATAATACTGTAGTAGGTTCTTTAAACTTTTAGAGCCGACAAAAGAGAAGACGAATAGTAATACTTTACTTTATCACCAGAATATAAATCGCTTCTCCGGCAAAATTTTAGACGTGGAAATGTCAGTAGATAAATACCATATGAATTTCTATTAATACTAACGGGATATTTACTATGTTTACTGTTTGTTATGAGTTCCCGATATTTCGGCGCAGTAAACATGGTAAATATCCCGTTAGTATTAATAGAAATGTTAGTGACCATGATAGTTTAAAATCTTATACCACATGGATATTCTATGTTTTAGCGAAACTTGGTTAAAACCAGATAGAATGTTGTTTAATGTAAATAATTTTTCAGTTGCCAGCGCGACAGATCCACAGTGGGTGGTGGTACCCTGATACTTTGTAATAGCTGTCTCAGATATAAAGAAAGGAAGGATATCACTGCTTACTCTGTTGATCGCTTATGTGAGGTAGCATGTGCAGAGGTTGAAGGGCATACCGTCTTATGTGTCTATAGACCACCAGCTTCAAACTTGTCATTGTTCTTAATCACAATGAAAGAAATATTAAGTAGACTTTTTAGAGATAATAAATTAGTTTTTGTATGTGGTGACTTAAATATTGATCTGTTAGTCAATTCACCCGAAAAATGTAAACTCATCTCATTGTTTAAATCATTCAATTTTAAATATTTATTTAATGAAGCGACTAGAATAACAGCAACTTCAGCATCATGCATAGATAATGTATTTACTAACTGTAACGTAAAAGATTCGTTTTTAATTAGTGGCGTTAGGTCAGACCATACTGGTCAACTTGTATCTTTTGAGTTAGACAAAAACCTACACTTAGGTAAAACTATTCAATTAAGACCTCTTACCAAAAATAAATTAAAACCTTTGTGGCGGCTTAGTAATCGTAATATGCTGAGTTGCATTATTGACGAAGTATGTGGGAGCGGGCAATCGGCTCGCCAGTCGCCTACATACCACCGCCCTGCCTCGACGCATACATAGTACGTAGTTAGCTATAACAAAGTATTGTGGAACTTGAATTAAAGACATTTCTATTAAAACTAGCGGAAAAATCAAAAACCAAAAAAAAAAAAAAAAAAAATTATAACATATTATTATTATTTTTTTTTTTTTTTTTTATTATTATTATTTATTATTAACTTATCCGTGATCATGGTGCTTGCAACAGCGCCGAAATTCCGTGCTTGCAACAGCGCCGGGAACTCATAACAAACAGTAAACATGGTAAATATCCCGTTAGTTTTAATAGAAATGTTAGTGACCATGATTGTTTAAAATCTTAAAGACATTTGTTTCTTTGGAGTCCGATTCTTTATTTATCTCACCGTCAATATAACACGCACAACACTGGTGACCTTTCGACGATTTAAAGATTCCGCGTTGTTATTCACGTAGCAACAGGGTAGGCGACTCAAAAAAGCTTACGAGGCAGAGGCGATTAGACCGCGTGGTGCAAAGTGAAACGTAACGTGCTTTAGCAAAGTAAAGCGACGCGTGTGTACCGGTTTCAAGATGAACCCGCAAGCGGTAATCGGCCACCCCGGGGCAACTGCCAATGGAGACGTATCAATGGTAACAGTGCAAATGAGAGTTCCGGAATTTTGGAGATAAATACCAAGATCATGGTTCATCCAGTTCGAGGCAATGATGGCACCACAGAAGCAAAGCAACACCCAAAAGTACGAAATGGTGCTCGCAAAATTACCCACAGACGTTGTACGCCAAGTAACCGACATCATCGAAGCTCCGCCGGATACGGCCAAATATGAAACAATTTAAAAGCGTTTACTGTCAGTATATGAAGAGAGTACAGATAAACAATTTCACAAATTAATGCATGACACAGATCTGGGAACCCAAAAACCGTCGCAATTACTCAGAGAAATGTCGGCCTTGGCGAAGAAATGCAGCATGACAGAGGAACATTGAAGAGGCTGTGACTAGACAAGCTAACACCTAATGTACGCGCAATGTTAGCAATGAGCGAGGACACCAAGTTGGAGGATCTGGCTAGGTAGGCAGATAAAATACTAGAAACCTTGGGAAACGGCGCGGTCGCATCTATCAAACCCAGCACATCAACAAATGACGGTATAGCCAGCCACTTAAAGGAATCAACAATGGAAATGAAGGAACTACGCGGAGAGATAAATGAGATCAGGAGGCGAAAAGACAACTCGGGCGGCAGACGATGGCAACAACGTCCTAGATCCAAAAGCCGGACGCGGCGCACACCAGAATCTCCCGACTGGCTATGCAGACATCATTACCGCTACAGGAACAACGCGCGGACGTGTGAAGTACCGTGTAGCTGGACCAAGAAGCAGCAGAAGCAGGAAAACTAGACGCGGTGCAGTCAGCGTCGGTGGACGATTGTGCCCCGGGAAACCACCGACTTTGTGTGAAAGACTTCAAAACGGGAATTGTGTATTTAGTGGACACGGGTGCGAATGTATCAGTGATACCAGTGAGTAAAGTGAATACAAAGCAAAGACAAGAGTGTACGTTTAAACTTTACGCAGCAAATAACACAGAAATAAAAACCTACGGTGTAGTGACTATAGAATTAAACTTAGGATTAAATAGAAATTACAAATGGTCATTTATAGTTTGCGATGTGAAACAGCCAATCATAGGGGCAGATTTTTTAAGAGCACACCAATTAGTCGTAGACTTACATAACAAAAGGTTGATTGACGGTCTCACTAATATAAGTAGAGAAGAAACTATAGTGAAATGTTCCGAATTTACCATATCTAGCATTCAACATGACAATCCGTACAAAGATTTGCTCGAAAAATTCTCAGAAATAACTAAACCGATTTCGTACAAAGCTAGCCATAATACATACCATCACATAGAAACTACAGGCCCTCCCGTGTTTTCCCGTGCTAGGCCGTTGCCACCGCATAGATATAAAATGGTACAAGAAGAATTTAGGTTAATGCAAGATTTAGGTATTTGTAGGCCATCAAAGAGTCCATGGGCAAGCGCGCTGCACGTCGTGCCTAAGAAGGATGGCCAGATCAGACCCTGTGGCGACTATCGTGCACTCAACGCGATCACGAAGCCGGACAGATACCCGATCCCAAGACTACAGGATTTCACCTATGGACTAGCAGGTAAGAAAATTTTTGCACGCTTAGACATAAATAGGGCCTATCATAACATTCACGTAGCACCGCAGGACATATAGAAAACAGCAATTATTACACCGTTCGGACTGTTCGAATTTCCGAGAATGTCATTCGGTTTGCGTAATGCAGCGCAAACATTTCAGAGGTTCATGAACAACACAGTGTTACAGGGATTAGAATACGTAAACGGAGAGCGGAAAGGGGAATGTTCATACCTATTCTGTTTTATAGATGACGTAATCATTGCAATTACTGACGCCGAATCACTTCGTAAACACTTGAGAGCCTTGTTTTCAGCAGATTCGAACAGTTCGGAATTACTATTAATCTGTCAAAATGTTGTTTCTTACCGAAATAGAATTTTTAGGTTACAATATCAGCCCGGAAGGAATAAAACCCTTGAAGGATAAAGTCGAGGTGATACAAGGTTACCCGCGGCCGGAAACCGTCGAACAGCTACGACGATTTCTGGGAATGGTAATTTTTTATAGGCTACACATACAGCAAGCGGCTGAGCACCAGGCAGAGTTAAACAAGTTTTTGCATGGGACCAAGAAAAAGGATAAGTCAAAAATAACATGGGACGATAAGGCCACGGCGGCTTTCGAGCAGTGTAAGGTAAGGCTACAAAGCGCCATCACACTGGCTCACCCAGAGGCCACAGGTAGATTGTCCCTAATGTGTGACGCATCCAATACATGCGTGGGGGCAGTGCTACAATAAGGAGTCGCCGGAAAAACGAGGCCCTTAGGTTATTTTTCTAAGAGACTATCAAAAGCCCAGCAAAAATACAGCACATACGATCGAGAACTGCTGGCGGTCTATTTAGCCATAACACATTTCAGAAACATGATCGAACGTCGAGAGATTACTATTTTTACAGACCACAAACCATTAACGTATGCATTTTCTAAAATAGGTACCGACCGAGAGACCCCACGGCGCACAAGGCAGTTATTGTATATCAGTGAATTTACGAGCGACATTCAATACGTCAAGGGAAACGAGAATCACATCATTGACATCAATTATTTTTTTTTTCATTGATTGATTTTTCATTGACTGGTAGAAAATGCCTATGGCATTAAGTCCGCCCGTGCACTTTGTGCTTGAAGTGTTAATAAATAAATAAATAAATAAATCAAGTTGCTGACGCGCTATCACGGGTAGAGTCCGTGTTTTGCCCGACGCAAGTCGATTTCAACGAAGTCGCACGGGCACAGGAAACAGACGAACAAATGGCGCGTATGTTAGCAGAATCGCAAGGTAACATCGTATTAAAACAAATTCATTCACCATTGTGCAACAAAGCAATTCATTGTAACATTTCAGAGAACCAGGTAAGACCATATCTACCACACAAATTTCGTAAAATAGCTTTTAATGCAGTACACTGGGCCCAAGTATTTGGTTTACAGTTTATATGTGTGGGTGAAGTCATAGTTATGCACACAAACACAAAATTAAATTAACTTGGCTTGCTGTACGAGCCGGTAATATTCATACAGCCGCTCATTATTATTGTGCGAGTAAACATATTGTACCCTACACGGGGTTTATTTTTTTTATCTTTACGCTTGTTGGGTACACTGGTAAAAATAATATAAACGGGTTTACAATAAAGCCCAACATTTTATACTAACTTAACATGGTAACCATAGCCCATTGGTGTAAGCGCTTGCGTTAGCTAGTGATCTAACCTCGACGACGAGAGTTCGAACCCAACTGAGGAATTAGTTTTGCTACTTTTTACTTTTTGTTTTTTAATAAATTTATTTTGTAGCCAATAAAATTACTCAAGCAAAAAGTAAAAAGTAATTAAATATAACCAATGAAATAATTTGATTTTATTACTAGATAAACATTGGTATTGTTTGCTTAGCTTATCGCTTGGGTCATTAGCAAATTATCCGTCTCGTTTCTTCCAATATGTTCCTTCCTTATATTGGTTGTTTTAAGGTTCAATTTGTTGGGGGCTGTAAGTTAGAAAAAAAACTTGTGTGGCCGATACAATGATTTAATACACTGTTGTTTACCTGTTTTTTTGACAAAGACAAAGTTTTTATTGGTAAGGATTGACGTAAATAATTTGTGAAAGTAGGTAGGTATATAAATTGAATCAAAGTAAAATTAGAGGTGAAGTGAATCAACATGTTAGATAGTAAGAAATTATGACAACTTCTAATCGCATAACAATAACATCACTTCACCATACTTTCAATAATTTACGAGTTGTGGTTTTAAAAAAAAAGTTTTATACCTACCTACTTATTACTAAGTTTTGTATTTGTTCTAATTTGCTTAACAAATATGAACATTATTTGCATAAAAATAAGATTCATATTCGTCTACTAATTAAAATAAATTCGACTAATAATGAGTCGGCGATCCTTCGTTTTCTATTACTCCTTGTAACCTTCTGCTCATGAGATCTCACAGTTTGTAAGCACACTTTTATGCGGGTGGACAAGAAGGGATCAGCCTTGTGCCTTGCCACGATGTCGTAGTGTCGAGTCGATGAATTTGCCTTTGGTTTTGGCCTAAGATGTTCTACGTCTCCAAAATCCGCATATCGGCGGACCCATAACTGCACGGTTCTCCCCTGTGGATAAAAACAGTATTTATAATACTTATAATAATAGCTAATATTATAATAAATAAACACTATATTTTTTTACTATATATACACTATGTTTATTCAATATACTTATATATACCTAATTAATATTACTTATAATAATACAATACATAAATATAAGATAAACACTGACATTAGCAAACATTATAATCTATTTTTATTTACGTTATTCAAAGGCTTTTCTTTAATCTGTCTAAAGGCTAGATCAAGCTAATTTTAGACCAAGCTAATTTTATCATAATCATCATACGATTACAAATTAAAAAAAAAGAAACTATAATAATTCAGTTATGATAATATATTATTATAACTATGGTAGGTATTGCACTTAAGTTACATTAATTATTTATTCCTAGTGAACATCCCTTTCAATGTTTACTAGGAATAAAGAGAATAGAGGAGTTAGTTAAAGTGAAGTAGGTATAATATCAACGTAATATCTAAGTGTTACTCACCGATATCATTAAGCGCCTTGTAATTTCAATTCTTCTCATCGATACGCTAATCGATAACAATTCAAATTGAGTCAGCCCAACATTTGGCGACGAGTTTGGCTCTTTCAGTAGCGTCCTGTGATGCATTTCACAGGAGCAAACAACAGAACAGGCAGGACACGATATAAAGTGTCCCATCGTTTGTTAGGCAGCACCACATTTACACTCACAATTTCACATAATATAGATACGTTTTGCTTATCCAAAACAACGATTTCCACCTCTTTGAACATTGATAAATGTTGCATGGTTGGATCCACAGAAATAAAACCACACACATGCTCAAGAGTAGCAATCAATAAACTCAGTCATGCAAATACTCGTAGATTGACAAGTAAGAATGCTCATTTTTTATAAATGAAGGTGTTTGAAAACAATATTTTTAAATTGTCGGTAGTTGTTGTCTAAACAGTCAAAATCAAATAGCCTGAGAGTTCAATGTTTGTCTCAAACGTTGGAATCGTTATAAATTCTACTTTAAGTAATGTTTTAACAAAATAATGAATACAAAAAGAAAAATAATATATTATTGCATGTGTTAAGAACGGGGTGTAAATACTAGATGTATATATGTATTAATATATACCGATTATTAAGTTTTCAGTGTCAGAATGGTTACTTGTTATTTAATATGTCTAAGTATCTCTAAAAAGGGGTAAGTAATATATGATATAATTACAAAATCTCTAATATTTACAAGATATAACAACTGAATCTATAATTTTATTTTATATAATGATCAGTTAATATAATAAACGATTGACATAATTTTAAAGTAAATAATTTTTATAAGCATAACATACATTGAATATAAAATCATTTGATATACCACTCAAAAGACATAAAACCTATTTAGTCTAATATGATAAAAATCAATCTATCGAAGCATATAAAAAGTTGATTGTGAACATATGTAGTTTTTATTTCCCTGTAAGAAACATGTAAACAAGCATATACCATGCATACAGCAAACATGCAACATGCAAGTAAGCATGCAGCATCCAAGCAAGCATGCATGCAGCATGCAAGCAAGCATGCATGCAGCATGCAAGCAAGCATGCATGCAGCAGGCATGGTTTCTGTCACGGCTCCGGCGCTGCGGGGCTCCGGCGGTCCCATGCGAGCTTATCGTCGCAGATGTGTTTCACGCTCACCACCGGCGAGTGTTAAAACCACCTGCTCCTCAGCTCGCAGGCCGCCCCGCACCTCCGCGCCTACGCGATTTTAAATAACACTCTAGGGGTAGGGCAGACAGGACTACGTGGAGTCGGTTTTGCAGCGATTCGTTTCTGTCACGCCGCTCCCGCAGCACGCTCGCTTCACTTCGTTAATGGTCACTATCCAAACAAAACCTATCCCAAATGATTCGCCTAAACCTTCTAACCTAATATAACCCATCCGAGTCGGATTGCTTTGAATCGGGGTGTTAACCATAAAATGGTATCAATATTATATATTTTAAACGATAGGTCTAATGATTTTCGATTAAACAAGCGTTATATCCAATAACGTTATACGAAATAAGTTTTAGAGTATAAAATGGTATATCTAAAGAAATTATATCAACAGTTGGTATAACTCACGTTTATTATATCTTGTGAACGTTATTGAAATGAAAATATACCAAATAACTTTATATGATATGAGACGCACCCCTAAAAAGGTGTTTAGGGAAAAGGGTTTTTATCAAGAAAAGCACAGAAAGACAAGACTATTTATTTATTGATATTTATAGGTAACGTCAATTACCTATCAAGCTACGTCCATTCGCAAATCTAGGTCTTCGTGGAGAAGAATGGACAAGAAACTCCACGGTAACATCTTTTAAAATATTATATATTCTAGTATAATAGTATAATATCAAATAACTTACATAAACATTGTAATCCAAATAGGTTCCAGCTTTACACATTTTGTATCACACAATATACCAATCAGGGTATGTCTTAACCCTTCGAACACTAACAGCAAAAAGCCCTGTATTGGCGGCGACATCTACTTTTATACCCGTCAAATCATAATCATAATAATACTAATCAAAGATGGCCGCCATAATAAACCAAGGGCAAATGGTCATACATTATACCTAAATAACTAATAACATAGATTATAATTAACAAATCCTATGTATGTAAGGGAACTATTTTAAAACTTCATTACATAATTTAGCAATATAGTATGTATTTATTTGTAATATTTATGTTTAATCGGATAAAATATGAACATCAACTGATAGTTCAGAGAATTGATTAAAACAACTAGATATTTTGAAATTGCAAGATAAGATCTAGGAAACATTAGAAATGTCATTTAATTATTACCAATTGATTTATTAGCAATATAAAGTAAATAAACATTTAACTTGATTATTCAAATATCACAACTATCTTTCGTTTTGAAACTAAGCCTTTTTAGCCACAATGGAAACTATTTCTATAAAATATAATAGATAATTATATATAGTTATTAATTTGGTCGGATATTCTCATATATATAAGGCTATTCTTAACACATGCATGATTTGAACTTACGGCTTCTCGTTCAGTGACCATTTGCCATTGTGCCAGAATTGCTATAGCAACATTATACAAAATATTATATCTCCTTCAGCATCATAAGTGAATGATGAGTATATATTGGTATATGGTAATTGATGTGCCACACGCACACTAATAAAAACCGAGCTCGCTCGTTTTATTTTGTGTTTGTGTGCATAACTATGACTTCACCCACACATATAAACTGTAAACCAAATACTTGGGTCTTGTGTACACGTAGACATAGTCGGACCACTGCCAACGTCACAAGAAGGTTCACGAGATGGCCAGAAGCGATTCGAGTTACCGATATTACCGCGGACACAGTAGCTAAAGCCTTTTACGAAGGTTGGGTATGCAGATTTGGGTGCCCACTTACAATAACTAGTGATCAGGGAAGACAGTTTGAGAGCGAACTATTCAAGAGCCTGTTAAACCTGTTAGGCATAAAAAAGACCCGTACAACAGCGTATCATCCGCAAGCGAACGGAATGGTTGAAAGAATGCATCGCTTACTTAAGGTTGCAATTAAGGCTAGGCTACAAGATAATAGGTCATGGGTCGAGGAATTACCGACAGCATTGTTGGGACTTCGTGCGGCTTGTAAAAATGACGAAAATGTAAGCTCAGTGGAATTAGTATTAGGACAGACACTACGTTTACCAGGCGATTTTTATTGCGAAAACAACACAACACAAGTAGAACATTTACCTACGTTCGTAAGCAAACTTCGAAGCGTAATAAACAGTATGCGGCCACAGGCAAGGGACAGCAGCGATTCGCGGAAAACATTTATCCATAAAGACTTAAATACGTGCTCTCATGTTTTTATAAGGAACGATATGGTAAAAAGTCCACTAACCCAATCATATAACGGCCCACACAAAGTAATCAGTAGGGATAAGAAAACCTTTTACATACAAATAGGCGACCATCAAGCAACCATTTCCATAGACAGATTAAAACCAGCGTATATATTATTTGATGAGGAAATACCGTCAGAAAATACACGTACTGAAAATGAGTGTGGACCAAATGTCAAAAAAATCGCTACCGCCCATGGTTAAAACCACGCGCTGTGGTCGAGTAATTAAGCAACCGGTGCGATTTTTGCTCATATGACAATAATGTAAGTACATCGAACGTTGACGAGAATTTTTTGTACATTTCACTACGGTTATTTGACCAAATATACTTGCAGTACAAACTAAATACAGTTTACAGTTTAAAAATGGGAAATTACCAAAATAAAGAATACGTAGCATGTCATATATTGTAGTTTATTTTGTGAACGGCGTTACCATGACCAAAGCTGCCGACCCGCGAGATGTTACTTAGTTATTGCAGAGCGGAGGTCATGGTAACTACCCTTAATATTGTTATATTGTTACAGCCTATATGTATAATTTCAAGTCGGCTCGGAGCCCAGGCAATGACGAGACCGCAAAATTTTTAGAAAATAAGGTGTATAAGATCTATATTTAGCGATAGAAATAAAACAATAGTTTTGGCCAGGAATAAAACGCGTAACGTAATCACAAAATAACAGTTTAATATTTAACTTATAATACAACTCGCACAATACAACCACAGTTTCACTAAAACACAAATTCACAGGTGTTACTTCCCTCAGCGTTCTACACCGACTGCGCGTAACGGCGGACGAAGGATTTGTAGGGTGTACACTTAATATCTAGTTTATGTATTAGTATTGCCTATTACTCATCACAACACAACTACACACAAACAGATTTATTTACATGTATTTATAATAAACACATACAACACATCAACGGCATGTTACACGCAGCTGCATAAGGGGAATCGCCAACTCAGCACTCAATAATTTTATTGTAGAAACATACGCTGCAATTAAACGAACGACGGAAACGCGGAAACGGCGAGCTGAGATAGCACTTTCTGTCGCACAGACCTAGATTACTCAATTATTGTAAAACTGTAAAATTCCATTCCATATTCATACTTCGAATAGGCACGTAGGCTAATTTTAGATTTAATATAATCAACGTAATTCTTTTACTTTAAAATAAATTTAGTTAAATCATTTTTGGTTTTTTTTAAATCCTCCGATCGCAGCTAACGTAATTGGCGCAGTCGGTAGGATACAGCACCGCGATATACCCAAGATACCATTCTGGCCGATTTACCCATACACGTTTACACATCCAAAAAACGTGGCCCTGTAGCCAAAAATAGATTAAAAAGAGGCCCTAAGGAACCTAACTTGTTGCAGGATTCTATTATTGCTGGTACTTCGCGAGACGACCGCGTCGGAGATAAAACTTGAAAGCTTGGCCAATGGACCCGGCTTACTACCTTATAAACTTGGATCGACGAGAATGACGACTCATCATCATACATTTCTTCAGTACGTGAATCTAAGGGACATTGAAAATCAAATTACAACACTACAGTATCAGATATCAGAATACAAAAGTCGGCTTAGTAATGACACTTATACACTGTTTGAGTTCCAAATTAGTTATCTTACTAACAGAATTGGCAAAGTATCTAATCAGCTAAAATCTTTAGAGCCCGGTCGTGTAAAGAGAGGTCTAATAGACGGTCTCGGATCGGTAGTTAAAAGCATAACCGGAAATCTAGATTACACAGATGCCTTAAATTATGAAAACGCTATCAAAAATCTACAAATTAACAATAATAAGTTAGTTAACGAATTCAATAATCACATTAGTCTCAGTAAAGAATGGATGGCTAAGCATAATAACGTTTTACTACAGTTAGTCGAAAACCAGAGTAAAATCAATAGCACCTTAGAGTTACTGTTAAATAACACTCTTACCACAGGCAGTTTAACTACTTATGCAAAGTTTGGTCAACTCATTTCTATTATAAGTGAAAATGTAGAAGATTTAAGATTAGAATTAGTTAGAATAGAGAATATGTTAGCGTTTATACATGCGTCAAGCACTGTTCATTCTATGATAGATATAGAAACACTTAGGTCTATGGTAAATAGGTTAGAACAAATATACAGTAAGGATGAAATACTAAGTCTAGAGCTCAGAGAATACTACGACATTATCAGGCCCGGATCATATTTCAATGAAAAACAAATAGTTATAGTTTTCAGATTTCCTATAATTTCCAAAATCATTTATGATTTATATAAGTTATCTATAGTACCCAATAAAAATCGTCAAGCCCTTATCCCTACCTATCCCTTTATAGCAACTAATGGAAACTCTTTCGTGTACATAGAAGCAGAATGCTCGAAGTTTAATAACTGGTATCTCTGTGAAAAGGAAATAACCCATCAAATACGAACAAAAACTGACTGCATACAAGAACTTATCATGAACCAAGCACTCAAGAGTTCCTGCCAATTTAAAACAGTATTTTTGGAAAAGGAAGCGATGGAAAAACTAGATGACCAGCATTACGTCATATCATTCCCAAATCCAACGCAAGTGCAATCAGTCTGTGGGAGAGAAGACTTCAATACGCTACAGGGAAGCTACCTCGCCACTATACCTATCAATTGTTATCTCCGTACAAAGGAACTAACTATAATCAATGACAACGATGTAATACAAGGGCAGCCCTTGAAACTAATGAACATTCCCTACAACGACGTGGACACACCGCATGCTGCCTTAACTCAAGTTCATCTCAGTTCAATCGACTTAAGAGGACTACACAGTATCCAGAACCATGTCATGACGAGTCAGCCGATACAGCTTAACCAACTGCAATCAGATGTCATATATCATACGACCATACCCTTCTACATTGCATTATTAGGTGCAGGCGCACTTATCATTGCTATACTGGGCTATCGCAATAAATGGTTTTGCAAACGCTGCGAAACTTCCAACACCAAGGGACATACTTACGAAGAACCTGAAATAAGAGAAGAGGATCGCGCGCCCAGAGGAAAAGTCCCAGAAACATTTTCTCTCAAAGTTCTAAAATAATTTCTGATCTGCGGGTGGAGATGTTACACGCAGCTGCATAAGGGGAATCGCCAACTCAGCACTCAATAATTTTATTGTAGAAACATACGCTGCAATTAAACGAACGACGGAAACGCGGAAACGGCGAGCTGAGATAGCACTTTCTGTCGCACAGACCTAGATTACTCAATTATTGTAAAACTGTAAAATTCCATTCCATATTCATACTTCGAATAGGCACGTAGGCTAATTTTAGATTTAATATAATCAATGTAATTCTTTTACTTTAAAATAAATTTAGTTAAATCATTTTTGGTTTTTTTTAAATCCTCCGATCGCAGCTAACGTAATTGGCATCTTATATTGTCAACAACAATATAATGTCGGATGATGCCGGGACAGCGTCGATTGGACTCGCACCGCTTCCGAGCTACGTCATCGTGACGTATAGCGAGCGAGTGAGGTGGGACGCAGCGCGCGGGCGTTGACGCCCTTACCATGACCTCCAGTCGGAACGAACCTCGCAACGACGCGTGCGCGTAATACGGTGACACTGAGTAACCGCATGGTTCCTGTATTCTTTGCGCTCCTCTGAACTCTAATCATATCTCTGTTCTCCTTCTCTTGTGTTTGTGTTGTGCTTGTGATCTCTGGACTATTATAACAGTGAGTACTAGCGTAGTAAATTTTATTTACGCACCTACCTACCACGACGATCACATACTTCCATACTGGTGACCCCGAGTTGAACACTAATAACGATGAGTGATAGTGAGTCCGAGCACACCGCGTCGTCACAGCCGGCGGAAAACGTCACTCGGAGACCGCGCAGGGCAAAGCGCGTTTCCATTGTGGCATCGCACGAGATTTGCCGTGCGCCGTTGAAGCTGCCACCGTTTTGGCCAGAAGAGCCCGAAATATGGTTCGCTCAAATAGAGGCACAATTTGAGAACGCTGGGGTGACGAACGACGTCACGAAATTTAATTTTGTGGTCGGTCACCTTGATCCCCAATTTTCAAAAGAGGTGAAGGACGTCATCATGTCCCCTCCCGCAACCAACCGGTACGAGAAGTTGAAGACCGAATTGGTAAAGCGCCTCTCAGCCTCCCAGGAGAAGAAGGTGAAGCAGCTGCTGATGCATGAAGAGCTGGGACCGACCGGAAGCCGTCGCAGTTTCTTCGCCACCTGCAGGGTCTAGCTGGACCAAGCGTGCCAGAAGACTTTGTGCGCACCATTTGGAGCAGCCGACTCCCCAGCAGCATCCAGCCCCTACTGGCATCCCAATCGCACAGCACCTTGGAGGCGCTGGCTGAGCTAGCGGACCGCGTCCAAGACATCGCGGCACCGAGTCACGTCGCTTCAACGTCAGCAGCGGGACCCACAATGAGCGAGATGGCAGCCGAGATCGCAGAGCTGAAGCGTGCCATGAAGGACCTGACGATGCAGCTGCGTGACAGTCGGTCGCGTAATCGCTCCCACAGCCGTGGTCGAGACACGCCACGCAACTCACGCCAACGTTCCACATCCAGGTCAGACTACAGGAAACACCCGCAGTGCTGGTATCACTCGACGCATGGTGAGAAAGCTAAGCGTTGCGTCAAGCCCTGCGACTACAAGAGGGGAAACGCCGCGGGCAGTCGGTGATGGCGACAGACGATTGCCCCGCTTCTACTGGTCGCCTATTCGTCACAGACCGAAGAACGAACACGCAGTTCCTGGTCGATACAGGAAGCGACCTCTGCGTGTACCCTCGTCGTCTGCTCAGCGATCGTCGTGCGCCCACCAACTACCAACTAGTGGCCGCGAATGGGACGCCCATTCCAACGTATGGTTTTCTCGAACTCAACCTAAACCTAGGATTACGTAGAGACTTTAAGTGGCGTTTTGTGGTAGCTGAGGTTACAAAACCTATCATAGGTGTTGATTTTTTGTGTTTTTACTCTTAAACCGTTGACTGTAAGAACCAACGGTTAATAGATAGTAGTACCAATGTATATTAGGCCCGCCAGTATCATCTTCTTTTCGCCGTCTAGCGCCGGACAAATTAAAAATAGCACAGCAGGAGTTCCAGCTGATGCTGGCCAATGGAACTGCCAGACCCTCGGAGAGTCCCTGGTCATCTCCACTCCATCTCGCCCCCAAAAAGGACAACGGTTGGCGACCTTGCGGAGATTACCGCATGCTCAACGCGCGAACAGTCCCTGACAGGTATCCGATTAGGCACATACACGATTTTGCACACAGCATTGCAGGCTGTCGAATATTCAGCACTATCGACCTCGTGAAAGCCTACAATCAGATACCAGTAAGCCCAGAAGACATTCCGAAGACCGCCATCACCACACCGTTCGGCCTGTACGAATTTCCGTACATGACGTTTGGTCTACGTAACGCAGGCCAGACATTTCAACGTTTTGTCGACGAGATGACCAGAGGATTAGACTTCTGTTACTGCTACCTGGATGACTATTTAATTTTTTCCAGGTCAGAAGCAGAGCACGAGGAGCATCTTCGAATTATATTCAACAGGCTGAAAGACTTTGGCATGTTAGTCAACACGTCCAAGTGTGTTTTCGGTGTCCCGGAGGTAACATTCTTAGGTTACCATATCTCCGAGAAGGGCACAAAACCACTGGACACCAAGGTCGAGGCCATTAAGAAGTTCCCTCAGCCCAAGGACGTTCGACAGTTGCGCCGATTTCTGGGCATGATCAATTTTTATAGGCGTTTCATGCCCCACGCAGCACAGATACAGGCGCCACTTCACAACCTCTTGATTGGCAACGTAAAGGGCTCGCACCCCATATGTTTGGCGGAGAGTACTTTACAAGCATTCGAGGACTGCAAGGAAAGCCTAGCTAATGCTGCTTTATTAGCCCACCCCGATTGCAATGCCAAACTCGCATTGGTTACCGATGCGTCGGATACTGCAATCGGCGCGGTGCTACAGCAGCTTAGCGACGACGGCTGGCAGCCATTAGCTTTCTTTTCCCGGAAGCTTAGCTCTTCGCAAGTAAAGTATTCTCCCTATGACAGGGAGTTGCTGGCCATTTACGAGGCCATCAAATACTTTCGACACATGCTGGAGGCTAGGCACTTCGTCGTGTACACGGATCACAAGCCGATCAGTTTCGCATTCCACGAACGGAAGAAAAACTGCTCGCCTAGGCAGTTCCGGTACCTCGACTTCATAGCCCAATTCACCACCGAGATAAGGCACATTGCTGGCAAAGACAATGTTGTCGCCGACCCCTTATCTCGGGTGGACGAATTACAAATGCCGGTCAGCCTCAGCACCCTCGCTGACTCCCAAGCATCAGATCCAGAACTGAAGAAACTTCTTCAGGAAGGATCTTCTCTGGTGCTTGAGAAGGTGAAGGTCTCTGGGGAGCGTACGTCCGTGTACTGCGACGTCAGTACAGCGTCTCCCAGACCATTTGTGCCCAAAATGCTGCGGAAGCAAGCATTCGACAGCTTGCACTCCCTCAGTCACCCAGGCGTCTCAGCGACTGCCAAATTAATCGCAGAGCGCTTCGTTTGGCCAGGCGTCAGGAAGGACTGCAGGGAGTGGGCACGAGCTTGTCTCGCATGCCAGCGGGCTAAAGTGAGCCGCCATGTGTCTGCACCATTAGGAGCATACCATCTCCCACGCGCTAGGTTCACCACCATCCACATTGACCTTGTGGGCCCGCTCCCAATATCACAAGGCTATAGATACTGTCTGACGGCAGTCGACAGATTTACCAGGTGGCCAGAGGTCGTACCTATTTTCGACATTACCGCCGAGACAGTAGCTAAGGCATTGCTGTCTGGATGGATTGCTCGGTTTGGCTGTCCTACCGACATTGTTACGGACAGAGGTCGTCAGTTCGAGTCGGCTCTGTTCGAGCAATTGTCTAAGTTTGCTGGTTTCCAGCACAAACGGACAACGGCATACCATCCAGCGTGTAATGGCATGGTGGAGCGATTTCAAAGGCAACTCAAGGCGTCCATCACGTGCCATGCCAATGACAAGTGGACCGAGTCCCTGCCGTGGGTATTGCTTGGTATAAGGAGCGCATTCAAAAAGGATGTCCAAGCGTCTTCCGCCGACCTAGTTTACGGCGAACCGCTAAGGCTCCCAGGAGAGTTTTTTTCCCCCCGTGATGACGGAACGACCGACATCACGGAATTCACCGCGCGCATCCGCAAGTTCGCTCACAGCTTGCAGCCAACTCCAGCTTCCCGTCACAACAAGGCGAGCATATTTGTGTTTAAGGATCTGCAGACCACTGATCACGTGTTCCTTCGTGAAGACGCATTACGTGGCTCGCTGCAAGCAGCCTACACAGGTCCTCACAAAGTTCTGCAAAGGGGTGACAAAATATTTAAAATTTTATTTAAGGGCAAAGAGGTCACGGTCACAATAGACCGCCTAAAACCAGCCTACATATTGGCCGACAAAACTGACCCCCACGAATGCTCCACCTGGCGACAAAACAGAGTATACTACTCGTTCTGGTCGCCGGGTCAGATTTCCAGATTTTTATCGCCCTTGACGGTCTCTGAAGGGGGGTGGTGTAGGGTGTACACTTAATATCTAGTTTATGTATTAGTATTGCCTATTACTCATCACAACACAACTACACACAAACAGATTTATTTACATGTATTTATAATAAACACATACAACACATCAACGGCATCTTATATTGTCAACAACAATATAATGTCGGATGATGCCGGGACAGCGTCGATTGGACTCGCACCGCTTCCGAGCTACGTCATCGTGACGTATAGCGAGCGAGTGAGGTGGGACGCAGCGCGCGGGCGTTGACGCCCTTACCATGACCTCCAGTCGGAACGAACCTCGCAACGACGCGTGCGCGTAATACGGTGACACTGAGTAACCGCATGGTTCCTGTATTCTTTGCGCTCCTCTGAACTCTAATCATATCTCTGTTCTCCTTCTCTTGTGTTTGTGTTGTGCTTGTGATCTCTGGACTATTATAACAGTGAGTACTAGCGTAGTAAATTTTATTTACGCACCTACCTACCACGACGATCACATACTTCCATAGATTCTTATAACAATTTGCCCCACCACTCGCAGTGGAGAATCGTTCGTCAAAAAGTGACCAACAAACAATGAATTAATCAGTTCAAATACATCTACAAACTTAAATCACTATTAATTTGGTATTACATGATTATTTAGACAAATTTAATTAATAAATCATTAAAAACATTTAAACCTAATAAATTCACACGTGCATTGCTACTTGATACATTCACTGAATAATATTTACTTATTATATAACGGTTAATTGTAATACGACCTAACAGCTCGGCCATCCTGTTTCAAGCGAGTCCCATCGCTTTTACATTTCCTTTATTTATATTTTTACAAATTATTTATTATATTGTTTTTTTTTATTATAAATATTTTTTTAATTAATTTATGTAATTAAAACATTCAAAATCACAAATCATTATAAATTCAAAATTCAATATTTTGGTTACCTACTCCTTGTTTTGGAAACACATCTGCTAGTCATCACTGGCGCAATCATTCCCAGATGAATCGGATTCCAAGTCTCTAGTGAAATTCATCCAGGGTTGAATTTTATCGATTGCTACAATATTTTCATATTTTCTACCATGTTTACGTGTCAGAGGTGTATCCTCAACCAGGAACCTATCATTAGGGAGTATTTTTATTATGCGATAGGGACCTTGATACTTGACAGTAAGTTTCTGTGACTTACCATCATGCGGCACCTGTCTTTCCACTCTTACCAAGTCGCCCTCTTTATACTGAGTTGGAGGTTTCCTGTGTTTATTATAATTAGTAGCGTCTCTTATCTTTTCGCCTACGTTTTGTCTCAGCGCAACTAAGTCTTCCGCAGGAGTCATATTGAGAGTTTCTTTGATAATTTCGTTTAACTTACCTTCTGTTCTGCTGGTCACATTAAATCCAAATAACAGCTCCGATGGACTCTTCCGAGTAGTTTTATGTTTTGTTGTGTTAATACCTACCTGTATGTCGGAAATGTGATCATCCCATGACTTATCATCTCCACCGTGACTAGAGGTTGATAAAGCATCCAATATGGTTCTGTTGAACCTCTCCACTTGTCCATTTGCCCTGGGTGTAGCAACGGCATTTTGGACGTGCTTTATGCCATAGGACGTAACAAAGTCCTGAAAATGTTTGCTAGTAAAGCTAGAGCCTTTGTCAGTAATTAGACGTGCTGGAACCCCAAAATAACTTACAAACTGCCTCATCACCCTCACTGAAGTTATGGCTTTGGTATTTCTAACTGGATTTATACTAACGTATTTTGTAAACCAGTCTACAATTACCAGTAGATAACAATTTCCTGCCTTGCTCTTTACGAATGGTCCTAGGTGATCTGCGTGGATGGTATGAAAGGGTGTACTGACCTTCTCGATAGGGTGTAATTCACCTTCCCGTTTACCACCTGGGGCTTTGTGGTGAGCGCACTCCAGACAAGAAGAAACATACTTTTTTACGAATCGGCGCATTTTCCTGAACCAATAATGTTCTCTTATTCTATGTAATGTCTTCTCAAACCCACAATGACCAACATCATCATGATTCATTTTGAGGATTTGGCAGCGCACGCCTCTAGGTACGAGCCATTTCAAGTCCTCTCCAACAATGCGAAAAACCCTATCGTTTTTTAACTTATAATTATTATGCACGTCAATGGCCTCCTCAGCAGACGGATCCAAAAGAATCTCTCTAATTCTCTTAACTTCATTATCAGCGGATTGCACAGTTGAGATCCAGTTTTGGTCAGATTGCTGAATTGGTAAGACGTCCAAAATATGTGATTCACTTACCGGGTTGTCCACTGGATTCCTGCTGAGGGCATCTGCGTGCGCCATTCGGGTCCCGGGACGATATTCTATAGTGCAGTCGTACTCTTGAAGTACAACCCACCAACGTGCGATTCTAGGTATGAGGTCCCGCTTTACTAACGTTGACCTGAGTGCATTGCAGTCAGTCAGGATTCTGAACGGTATACCTACCAAATAAACTCTGAAACGATTTAACGAAGAGACCACTGCCAATGTTTCGAGCTCATAAGAATGCATCTTACGTTCGTCAACATTCGTTTTACGGCTGAAGTACGATACTGGTTGCAGTACGCCGTCCGAGTTTCTTTGAAGTAATATACCGGCCAAGCCATCCTTACAGGCGTCTGTGTGCAACTCTGTTTCGGCTTTCGGGTCATATAAAGCAAGCAGCGGGCGACTTACAAGCAATTCTTTTACCTTAGTAAATGCTGCCTCTTGTTTGTTACTCCAGGTCCACGCAGTGTTCTTTTTAAGAAGATCTGTCAAGGGTGCTGTAATCACAGCATATCCTTTGATAAATCTTCTGAAAAACCCAAAAAGTCCAAGAAATTGCCATACATCGTGCTGATTTTTAGGTGTTGGGAAATTGGATACTGCATCAGTCTTTCTGCTACCCGGCCTGATACCACTAGCGCTTACATGTAAACCTAGAAAATCTATGGAGTCAAGGAAGAAATGGCATTTACTAAGTTTTAAAGTTAACCCACCTTTTTTAAGTAACTGTAGTACCTCTTCCAGGCGTTGAACTCCCTCTCTGAAGTCCTTGGATGGAATGAGGATGTCATCCATATATATAATCGCATATTTTATTTTGGCTTCCATTAATATTTTGTTGATGGTGCGCTGAAAAACAGATGGTGCATTAACTAGCCCAAATGGCATGCGATTATATTCATATTGCCCGTCAAGAGTTACAAAAGCAGTTTTAGGACGAGATTCTTCAGATACAGGGATCTGGTAATACCCAGAAGCTAGATCCAAGGATGTGAACAAGGCATTACCTGCGAGTAAATCCAGTTGGTCTTCCACTCTGGGTAGCGGGTAGTGATCCTTCTTGGTTTTTCTATTGAGCGCCCTGTAATCGACGCACAACCTCTTGTCACCTGTTTTCTTCTGAACCATGACGATCGGGCTTGCGTAAGGCGATGATGATTCCTTGATTATATCACTGTCCAGCATCTCCTGTATCATGTTTCTTACCATTGACCTTTCAGTAAATGACATGCGATACGGGCGGTAAACTACCGGATCAGCATCATTGAGTTCGATGGTCATCTCGGTAACTGGCGTGTAGCCCAAGTCATGTAGTCCACTAGAAAAACAACTACTATACTTTGCAAGCAAACCTTGTAGTTCCTGGGTCTAGCCTTCATCTAAACGAGGATTACAGTTGACCGAGGTCCTCATTTCAGCATCACCGAGTGTTACGCTGAACGCGTTTAGTGTATTACTCGATGAAACAGAGTTTCTCTGTAGAGAGCGAGTTAAAAGATTACCTTTAGTGATGTGCATGGGAGTCACTGACATATTGTAGATCAAGACTGCTCCACTTCCGTTCTTGATCTCGTACTGCCCGGGAAGTAAATAATGCTCCTGACCTTCATTACCTCGTAAAGTACCATTTATATAAATATCACAATCCAACTGAGCATGCGTACAGATTTTTATTGCTTTTAACGTATTGCCGGGGATTTCGGTATCAGCAAACACTATAATATCTAATTTTTTTGGTGGTAGTCTTTGGAATTTGATTTCATCTGGAGTTATAATAATTAAAATATCAGACCTTTCTGTAAAGGAATGACCTAACAAAACGGGATTTACCAGCACATAATCCTCTACAACGTATAAATCTATTATTTCTTTTAGCCCTTGAACTTCGACGGAAGTCATAACGACTCCTAGCGGAATTATCAGGTTACCACCTATTCCTCTGAGTACCGGCAAATCCGGGCGATTTATAATCTGAAGATTTAGAGAATTAGCAACACTTACCTTAATAAGAGAACATTGACTCCCCAGATCAATGTGACACAAGGTTGTCATTTCGTTCACCTTGATTTCCATCACGTACTTGTTTAAACCGGTATCCTCTGCTGTAACTTCTGAAACCTGTTTTTGAGTTTGATTATTACCTGGTGGTGATGCTTTGTGTTTATCTGGTTGGTTTGTTGTCCTCTTATTCCTGAGACAGTTAGCGGTCTGATGGCCAGACCGGTCACAATTAGTGCACTTCACAGGGGTTTTTTCACATTTAAAGCTTGGGTGACCAATCTCGTTGCAGTTAAAACATTTTATATTAGTATTAATATTCATACCTGGTTTAGATGGGCCCGGTCGATTTGAGTTGCTTCCAAGTCGTCGATCATTTATTTTCCGCGTAGTCTTGCGTCTCTCTACTTGGACCACTTTTAACTGTCCTCAAATATTGAAGTACCTGTTCTGGTTCTTTGAACTGAGCTGCCTGAGCGCCAACCTTCACCGCACGGTCGTCTATTCCATACAACAGACAATCTACTGCTTGCCTGCCATATATTTTACATCTATTCAATAGGTTAACCTTCGCATAATAATAATTCTCCAGTGATTCACCATATTTTGCTTTTTTTAATAACATTTCCGTTAAAAGCTCTGCGTAATCTTCCCTACACGGGAAAGATTCGATCAGTTTCTTTTTCCATTCTGGCCTCGTATGTAATATCGAAGTTAGACCCTGATACCACGTTTTTGCTACACTGGTTAACTTAGGCAGAGAGTAATGAATGATTTCTTTTTCTTCCCAGCCATAAATTTCGGCACATTCTTCAATTTTGGTCAACCAAGTCAATATGGTTTGTTCTTTAGACAAAGGGTCGAACTCCGGTATTACATTCGTGTTAAAAGACATTTTAGGTTTATCAGAACCCTTACATTTTTCTAAAATAGCTAAAAATTTATCCATTAACTTACTATCAGCTCCTCTTCAGTTTGACCTCCTTGTTCTTTTCGGCGATGGCGACTCACCTCCCGATTCCGAAGACGTGGAGTAATAGCGCTTCCTCCTTCGCCGTGATGATCGTTTTGAAAACTGCCTTCCACGACTTTCCATCCTTTTGTTCCGTTCCTCATTTTCCGTCGGATCCTGAATCCCTAGTACAATGCTTTGGTTTCCGTCAGAACTCGTGTGCTCATGCTCTTGCCTCGAGCGTTGTGCACTCCTTTCCAAGTTCAAATTCTCCATGATCTGATTTTGACCCCTAACCTGGGGTGCTCCTTCCTATGCATGTGCCAGTCCTTCCCCTCAACTGGTCACACCACAAGTATTTCCTAACCCTTCACCTCGGGTTTGGTTTCCGACAGGGCCCTTACCTCGGGTTCCCTCTTCATTAGGCCCTTTACCTCGGGTGCCTTCCTCATGAGACCCTTTACCTCGGGTTCCCCTTTCACAAGGCCCTTTACCTCGGGCATTTCCTTCATATCTATCCATCGCAGCGAGGTCTGAAACTTTTAAAATAAGCTTAGTATCCGTCATGTTAACTATAGTCACACATACCGTAACATAACATGAAGCCTATATTATGCGAGCGTATGGCAAACCCATATATCACCAGCCATATCCAAACTCTATATAACAGAACGAGCCCATGTTCCAACCTGGGTGTAACAACCAAGGTACCTCACTCAGTATTCGCGTTTAGGACCACTTAACCCAGTCCCGTTCAACAGAAGGCCCCCGGGCCAGTTAGTGGCCCGCATAGGTCTTTCATCCGGCCCACAAGCTATTTAAAACTTTATAAGACAACAATATTGCCCGAACATGTCAGTTATTCCCTTCGCCATATTAACCTACCCGCGAATGTAGACCGCATCATCGTAGACTTGTCCAGTAAAGCATATGTCACTGCATTTCTTTTGGCCCACTACGGTTACTAAACTTGGCCCTCCATAAGACTATGTTGGAGACCCCTGATTTAGACCAATAAGGAACTCTATATTTACTAAATAGACAGCTATTAAGTAGGCACAGTAAGTCAATTTTATTCAATCCATTCAAACTTAACTGAATCTAATTGTAATTTATTTCAAGTTAATAAAATTTAATACAATTTCATTTTTAAGAGTGCGTTACACGCTAGACACCGTACTCATGGCGGGTATTTAAAATAACATTTTAAAATGGTATCCAATAGTTAAAATAAAAGTGGAAAAGTTGAATCCTTGACCTTCAATATTTAATTTTGATACAAAAAAAAATGATCTCAGGACTGGGAGAACACGTGACATTCGGATTCGCTACGTCCCTTTTAACTCCCTTTATAATAGCTACCTATGTAGGTAGTTAAACAAAATTTAAAAATGCAAGTAGGGAGAACTGTGCAAACAAAAAAAAAGTTAAGGAACCCTAAACTCTTCTTTCCCAAACCTTCACAAATCCAAACCAATGATTAATCCCTGATAGTTGATTAATATTTCCATTTAATCCTTCTTGCACAAAACACATTTTAATCTTAATTTATTCTCATAAGTCATTAACTTTTACTTTTAGCCAAGTCGGAGGCCCATGGGCGGCATAACAACTCTGACACTAGGTCAGGTACACCACACGAAAAAGAAAAACTTTTACTAACCAGAAATGAAGATAAATATAAATAAAACCTCGTTAACACTGTATTTTCTTAAGCGTGTTCCATTTTAATAGTTATATGGGAAGAATGATTAAAAACACCACGTGTGTCATGATCAGGAAAGCAAAAAAAATAAAAGCACATGGTAAGGTTACTCAAATCCAAAAATAATTATAAATGCGTTTACTTACGTTTATCCGAGCCGTGAACGTGACAAGAAAATGTGGAATTTTCTTGGATATCCCACTTCTGACCTTTTGGCCAGGAATAAAACGCGTAACGTAATCACAAAATAACAGTTTAATATTTAACTTATAATACAAATTCACACAATACAACCACAGTTTCACTAAAACACAAATTCACAGGTGTTACTTCCCTCAGCGTTCTACACCGACTGCGCGTAACGGCGGACGAAGCGATTCTTATAACAATTTGCCCCACCACTCGCAGTGGAGAATCGTTCGTCAAAAAGTGACCAACAAACAATGAATTAATCAGTTCAAATACATCTACAAACTTAAATCACTATTAATTTAGTATTACATGATTATTTAGACAAATTTAATTAATAAATCATTAAAAACATTTAAACCTAATAAATTCACACGTGCATTGCTTCTTGATACATTCACTGAATAATATTTACTTATTATATAACGGTTAATTATAATACGACCTAACAATAGGCAGCATTCAACTGTCGGAATGCTGACAGGATAGAATGTTATCGTAAGCAACATTGTAACTTAGGAGATTTCTTAGCACCATAATAGTGGGGTGCGTTGTCAGAATTCCTCCACGTGTGCCTGATGGCTGCCGGTCCCTCTCGATACATCTGAAGGGAATAGCAGTTGCTGGGCCGGTGCACCCTGGGCGTGGGCAGTATCCTTCCCCGAGGAATGGGAAGAGATTCTTATTCCTCGGGGAATGTTACTGTCCATGGCTAATATTCTGACATGGGAGGGGTCCATCTCGGACCCCTCCCATGGGGTTTAACACCACACTCCCAAGTCAGCTGTTGAATAGACGAACCAGCATAAACATACTTCATAACACGACCAGGCTGACTCATTACACTACGAATTGGTGGACCAGCATAAACTAAACTACGTCGAAATCGACGTGGGCACCTCGTCTTCCGACGATATGTAAACACTTTCTTGCGACCACGACGGCGAACTTTCTTCAACTTTCGGTACACACGTCCGTATCGCCTCCCAGTACGGTTCCAAGCCACTAACAAACAATAAACGATTCTTTAAAGCATCATCCATACCTTCATCCAACTCATTAGAAACAAAAATAATAGGACCATGGAATGTAATAATCATATCACTCTCACATTTAACAGGATAAGCATACTTACGGCCTTCCAAAACTCTCTTTAACATACTAGGTCGCTCGACTGACGGCCGCCACGGAGCTTCTCCAAGAGGAGAATAAGAAGCTCCGAGCAGACCTGGCCGGTCTGCGCGAGTCCGGCTCTCGCGAGGCGCCCTAAAATGGGGGCCAGCAGCGACCAAGCCAGCCCGTGCCGGTGGAGAACCAGGTCCTGAACCTGGTTCGGCAGGAGCTGGCTGCCTTCCAGGCGCGGTTCTCCGTCCTGGAGGGCATTGTCCTGCGCCCCCCCCTGGCAGCAAATAAGGCGCCCCCGGGCCCGAGGGCGGCCACATATGCGGCTGCTGCGGCCTCCGCACCGGGGCCGTCCAACCAGCCCTCCGGCAGGGTTACGTCGGCCCCCGAAAAGCCGGCTCCGGTTAGGAAGGCGGCGGCCCTGAAGCAGGGCAAGGCGGCGGCCCAAAAGAAGGGCAAGGCGGCGAATGTGCCAGCGCCAGCCGCAAGACAGCCGCCGAGACAGCCACCACCGCTGCCCCCCCCGCCCCCTAAGCCTTCCGCGGCCGAGACTGGGTGGCAGGTGGCCGGAGAGAAAGCGAGGGAGCAAAGGGCGGTCAAAAAGGCCAGGAAGCGGGAGCGAAAGCGCCGGCAAAAGGAGCGTGGCGTCACGGCTAGGCTCAGCGCCCCAAAGACCGCGGCTGTAGTGATCACACTACAGCCGGACGCGGAAAAGAGGGGCGTGACCTATCGCGACGTGCTCGCTAAGGCGAAGGCGACGGTGGATCTCGGGGAGCTCGGGATCGCCGGGGGCCTCAGGCTTAGGGTCACCGCAACAGGGGCTCGAGTGCTAGAGATCCCCGGCGAAACCAGTGGCTCGTTCGCTGACGCTCTGGCTGAAAAAACTTAGAGCGTCCCTAAATGCGGACGAGGCCCGAGTGTCCAGGCCCGTCAAATGCGCAGACCTGCGCATCCTGGGTCTGGACGACTCGGTGACCGAGGAGGAGGTGGTGACTGCCGTCACCAGGACCGGTGGGTGCCCTGCCGAGCAGGTCAAGGCAGGCACCTTACGTCCGGACCTGACGGACATGCGAACCGTAACGGTAAGCTGCCCTGTGACGGCGGCGAAAGCCATTGTGGAGGGCCGAAGGCTCTTGGAGGGCTGGGTGTCGGCGCAGGTGAAGCTGCTGGAACCCAGACCTCTGAGGTGCTTCTGCTGCCATGTGGGGCCCCACGTGTCGGTCCGGTGCACCTCGGAGGTGGACCGCAGTGACCATTGCTTCCGCTGCAGCCAGCCTGGTCACATGGCCGCGGCTTGCTCCGCCGCGCCGCACTGCGCCGCATGTGCGGCAGCTGGCAAGCCGGCCGATCACCGGGCAGGGAGCAAGGCCTGCGGTACACCCGCCAAGGCCAGGGGCAAGGGAAGGCCCTCCACCATCACCACTGCCAAAACCCCCACCGTCGCCACCACCGCAGCCGCCGCCACTGTCGCCGCAGCTGCCGCCACTGCTGCAACTTCCGCAGCGGGGCCCTCACAAGGGGCCGGGAGGGGGCTAAAATGGAGTGCCAATAACGGCCCCACTACGCCTTCTCCAGGCGAACATCAACCACTGCGCCTGCGCTCAGGATCTGTTGCTCCAGAGCATGGCTCAGTGGTCGATTAACATCGCCGTGGTCGCTGAGCCGTACTTTGTCTCGCCCAGGACTGACTGGGTGGAGGACCTTAACCTTTATCGATACTGATGCCAAAAAAGCAATCAGTAAAATTTTTGTCTGTCTGTCTGTCTGTCTGACTGTCTGTCTGTCTGTCTGTATAACCGTTATAGAAACAAAAACTACTCGACGGATTTTAACGAAACTTGGTACAATTATTTTTCATACTCCTGAGTTGGTTATAGTATACTTTTCATCACGCTACAATCAATAGGAGCAGAGCAGTGAAGGGAAATGTTGGGAAAACGGGAGAAGTTACTCCATTTTTTAAGCTTCCGTCGCGTGTGCAACCTTAGTGGTTAAAGCTACACAGAAATCATGTATGATGGAAATGTTCTTCTTAATATTATATAAAAAATATCCCATGACAGCATATGTCTATCTTTTATGGTTGACTCACAATATCACGTGTAACTCCCGATAGCTTAGCAGTTCGAAGCTTTCTGATTATATTTGTCTACTCTTACGTTTATAACACTCTCAATCATCCCTAATTAAAAAAGTTAACATTATTAACTATTCCATAAAAAAGAATCATCGAAATCGGTATAGAAACACCAAAGTTACACATGAAATACGCTAATAATAAGCCATCGCGCGTGAATACTGAATCATGCTATAAGGATTATTTTTGTATAAGGTCCGAGAATCGGTCGCCGCGCTCGACGCGTCTCGCGGCCGAAGGTATAAAAAGGCGAGGCGTCCGAGCGCGAGCTTCATCGCTTAGCTTTTAAGTTTTTTGCCCTGGCTGGAGGCCTTACACTCAAGGCAACCACAGGATAGTCCGGTTGAGCAGTACCATCTTCTATGATGACTGTGAGAATGCACTTTCGAAAAAAAAAAAAAAAAAAGCGCGAGCTTCATACAATTTTTGCCTGTTGATGCGAATAGACGTTCAGAGTGTTCGACCTTATTGACAGACAATACTTAATTGATATTAACAAACCGTGCTTATCAGCGCGACTTTTAGTCTTTGATAATTTATTTTTAGATTCCTTTTGTTGTTAATTTATAAAATAGGTATTAGTTATTTTGGTAGTGTTTAAATATTCGTTCAAATTACAATTATTAATAGTTTACATTTTATTTCTTTTTAGGTGAAGAAGTAGTACGCATAGATTTTTAGAGACTGATAGGTAAGTTTTGGTTAATTTACGTTCACTTTTTTTATACCTATTAGTTTTATTTTCATTTACGTTTTAGCTTTTTTTTTTTTTTTTTTTTAAATGATGCTGATTTTTGTATTACATTACCATCTTCTATATAAATAAAATGGTAAACTGACTGACTGACTGGGTGATATCAACACACAGCCCAAACCGCTGGTCTTAGAGACATGAAACTTGGAGGGTGTGTTCTTTGTGAAGAGTAAGTATCCACTAAGAAAGGATTTTTGGGAATTCCACCCATAAAGGGGTAAAATAGGGGATGGAAGTTTATATGAAAGTCCGTCAGTTTTGAAGTTAGGATATTCAAGTTTTGTGTTTAGGCTGACAATTGAAAATTAATTTATACGTGTCTCAGCGGATGAAGGTAAGTAACTATGTTTGTTCGGGTGGGATATTTTTCGACATCCACGCGGGCGAAGCCGCTGGCAGAAGCTAGTATTATAATATTTGTGTTATTCACAGCTACAAGTGTTTCACGCAAGTTAAGAATTAGATCATGATAGTTGTTTGTTGTGCTGAAGTCCTCTTCGCCGATGAGAAGTATGCAGTAATCATCAGTCGTAAAATTAGTTAATTTTTTACCGATGTCGCTGACGAGATGCCTTATCCCACAATATGGTTTGAGGTAGTGACATATATTATAGTTCGGGAATGTTGTTTCTGCTATTGATAAGATCTTGTTTGTCTTATTAGAACTCAAAATACACAATTTATGTTTTTGATGTTGTTTATTGTTAACTACCTCCATATTTGGTTTAACGGTGTGCGATGGACTATTTTGTATTGCATTAATCTGTTTCGTAATTAAAGTATTTACATGTTTTGGAGTTAAAGTTATAGACCTTTCCAGTCTCTTGTTATGTGGATTTGAATTTCGAATAGGAGTGGCTTATTAGGTGTCCCAATGTCACTAATTAGCTTCTTCGTTACTTTTTTTACAAGTTTATATTTGTTATTTAGCGAGTCAATCGTTCTCTTTAGCTCAGTGTTTTCACATGATAAATTATTTATTTCTTCATGGGCCGCCAGTAATTCTGAGTTAAGTTTGTCAATTTGTTGTTTTAATTGTGTGACTTCGTCGTTTTCATCATCAGATATTGTAGGTAAACTGTGTGTGGTGCCATCTATGGACGAGTCATTGGAATTATTGCATTGTTCCACTATACTTACATTGAGTGATTGAGTACGGGTACGTGTCCGCCGAAGAGGAGATTCTCGAAGAAGTTCATATTTACGCCTCGTTGTGTTATTGTAGAGAATTAATATAACACAAAAAGTATTTCACTTTATGAGGTATGAACCGGCGACACGTCGAGTAAATTAAACCTGCCACATAAACCACTCCGCCAGCGAGACTTAACATACGGTGACGAATTTTTGATCTGTATGCGCTCAGTACTGAAGCGCAGGCGACAGCGGGGACAGCGGCGGTCAGCGCGGGAGGTATCGAGCGCTCCACGGGTTGTCGTAGGTCAAGGATAAAGTTCGTTAACACTGTTTTCAAATTTAGAGTTTTTTTCCACAGTTTTATTTACATTATAACTTTGTATTACTTAAGCCGATTATCATAAAAAATACATAAGTCAATAGGTCACTTCACTGGCTTTAAGCTAATAGTATATTATTGCTACAATATCCACTTTTTACCACTAAACTTATTTAAAAACTGAGGAGCAAAGATAACAATGATCCGTCTTTTTTCGTCGTCTCAGTGAGTGACCATTTCTGATAACCTAAAAGTCGCTGAGACTCTAGAAACTTTCTTTACCTACATTCCGTCAGAGGTTACTAAATCTCTCCCCTCCTCTTCTAAATTAGCTGAAGCTCTTCTGAAAGAAAACTTTACTGAGTACATACCAAACTTTAAATTTAAACCAATACGTATTGCTACAATTAAAAACGCATTCAAATGTCTCAACATAAAAATACTGAAGACTTATGGGGGATATCCGTCAAGGTTCTTGGAGACATTATTGACTCAATCGCTCCTGTCCTAACAGGCATATTCAATCAATGTTTGGACAGCGGCCAGTTTCCTGATCTAATGAAACATAATAAAGTAGTACCAATTTTCAAATCGGGTTCAAAGAGTGATCCTTCAAATTATAGACCTATATCTGTGCTTCCAGCATTGAGTAAAATCTATGAAAAAATCATGCTGGACCAGATGTTGTCTCACTTCAACTCAAATGGGATTCTGCACAGACCACAGTTTGGTTTCACGAAGGGAAGGTCGACAACGGACGCGGGAGTAAAACTCATCAGTCACATTTTGGAATCTTGGGAAAAGTTCCAGGATGCCATTGGCATTTTCTGTGATCTCTCAAAAGCGTTTGACTGCGTCGACCACAAAACACTGATCTGTAAATTACACCACTACGGAATTCGTGGACAAGCTGCTGATCTTCTTCTTTCCTATTTATCTAACAGGCAGCAAAAAGTAAATGTAAATGGGGCGACATCCTACGGGTCTCTAGTCAAAATGGGCGTGCCCCAAGGTTCAATTCTCGGTCCTTTCCTATTTCTTGTTTACATTAATTATCTCCCTTATACAAGGTGGAGACGACAATACGACAATTTTGGCCAAGGTTTTTGAAGTATGGAGTTGGCAACATGTGTTTAACGTTTATACCGATGCGGGATTCGTTAACCTGTTGGTGGTAGCCTATTATCTACACTGTGTAGAAAATGCTAAAAATGAAAAATAACGTCCTGTGAATAAACTGCATACAAAATTCAATCGAAAATATCCAGTAATTTTCGATTGAATTTTTGTATGCAGACTGGGAACGTCATGAGTTACATACAGTTTAATTTACCGTCGCATTTTCGTCTCCACCCTGTATGATGGCCAAATTATCGGATATTATTCTATTTGCTGATAACACTTTTTTTTTTTTTTTTGAACGTGGTAAAATCATCAAATGAGTCCTCCCACCGGGCACGCCGCAATCGCGGCGGTAAGACCCCTCTTTGAGGAGTGGCTGGATAGGCGTCACGGCGTCCTGACCTACCGCGTGACGCAGGTCCTCACCGGACACGGAAGTTTCGGGAGGTACCTGTGTCATATGGGGAAGGAGGAAACGCCTGGGTGTCACCACTGCGAGGACCGCCCGGAGGACACGGTGGAGCATACGGTGCAGGACTGCCCCGCTTGGGCAGAGCACCGCCGTGTCCTCACGGCGGCGATAGGCGGAGACCTCTCGCGCCTGGCATTGGTCGAGGCCATGCTGCGGGGCGAGATGGAGTGGGAAGCGGTCGCCTCCTTCTGCGAAGCAGTCATGCTCGCGAAGGAGGAAGCGGGCCGCGTGAGGGAGAGGACAGCGTCCTCCCTCCACACCAGCAGCAGTGGTAAACGCCCACGGCGCCGGACGTCGGCAGACGATCTCCGGCCACCGTAGGCGCGGGCATGCGGGCGGCGAGTAATGGGCGACTCGCTGTCCGACCATGGACCATGCCCGGGTCGACGGCGCGTTGTGTTCCACGCGCGCCTCAAAGAGTGTCAGCATAATGACGGGGCCCCCCTCTAGAGGGCCAAAGCCTGCCGGGGTCGCGGGACTCATAGAATTACCGTGACCCTGGAACATAAAGGGCTACTGAAGGACACCGTGGATTTTAGTCAGTACAAGTCTGACAGTCCCTCCCGCTCTGCCCTGGGTGGGAGGACTCATTTGATGATTTCACCACGTTAATAAAAAAAATGAGTCCTCCCACCGCCACTCCTCAAAGAGGGGTCTTACCGCCGCGATTGCGGCGTGCCCGGACCTCGGTTGTGACAGTCGTTCCCTCCATACTGCCCTGAGATCGCGCCGGAGCTCTTCCCGCCGCGCCTTGACTTGTCGAGGCAGCAGGGATTCGCCCCGGCGCTGCGCCTCCACGCGCCACTCATAGACGCGCTGGAGGGCAGTCGCCTCCAGATCCCAGGGCAGCAATCCGGCAAGGAGGTTGGCCGATTCGCCGGCGATCGTACGGTATCCTCGGATCATCCGGATAGCCATGACCCTCTGGCATGCGACCAGCTTCAGTGGTCGCGTCCGTATGCTCAGGGCCCACACGTGGGCCCCGTAGAGGGCCATGGACCGCACGACACCGGCGTACAGCCTCCGGTAGGAGGCGTTTGGCCCGCTGAGATTGGGCAGGAGTCGCCTGAGTTCGGCTGCTGCCCGGTTCAGCTTTGGGGCCAAACGCAGGAAATACTCCTTTAAGTTGCACCGGCTGTCGAGGACGAGTCCCAGGTACTTCATCGTTCTCCCGACGCCGATGTGAACCCCTCCCACCGTTATGTGGGACTCAGACCGTGGCGCGTTCAGACGGCCATGAAAACACATGGCCTCTGTTTTGTGCAGCGCCACTTCGAGTCCCAACTGCCGGGATCCTTCCAACGACTGCCGCTTGCGTCGCCAGTTCGGCCGCCGCCTGGTACGACTCTCCCTCCGCCAGGACGAGCGTGTCGTCGGCGTAACATATTACGTCGACGCCGTCAGGGAGGTCGCCGCGCAGCACCCAGTCGTAACCGATGTTCCACAGGAGCGGCCCCAAGACTGATCCCTGTGGAACACCGCACGACATCTCTCGCCGGTTCCATTCTCCCTGGTGACCGGGGTAGATGACGGCTCTGTCCGTCAGGTAGTCCTCGACCGTGCGACGGAGGCAGGTCGGCACCCGGTGATACCGGAGCGCCTCCCTGATGCAACTCCAGGGCAGGGTGTTAAAGGCATTGGTGATGTCCAAAGACACCGCCAAGACGACCCTGCCCCGGGATACCGCAGCCCCCGTCGTGAGGGCTCTCACGCACATGATGGCGTCCACCGTCGAGCGCCCCCTGCGGAAGCCAAACTGGCTCTCCGCAAGGTCCGGACCCACCCGATTCAGGTGCCCGACGAGGCGGCCTGCAATGACTCTTTCAAAGAGCTTGCCCATCTCGTCGAGCAGCACGATGGGCCGGAATGCGGACGGAGAGTCCGCAGGGCGCCCGGGCTTCTGGATGAGGACCAGTTTCCCCGTCTTCCAACGAAGCGGGAACCGGCCCCTCTCCAAGCACGTGCTAAAGAGCCCCCCCAGTCGAGGCCCGAGAGTCCCCGAGGCCAGAACCCAGGCTTTCCCTGGCAGGCCGTCGGGTCCTGGGGCGGTGTTTTTGGCTTTGAGCCGTTGTACCGCCACTCTCAGGTCTACCTCGGTCACCTCTGGAGCGTCGTAGACGTCGTCGTCGCTGTGGTCCGCGTTTGCGCCAGCTTCATCGCCAGGCAACGTCGAAGGCGGAGCCATGGGCGGGGGAGTATGCTCCCCTCGCGATGGGAACAGAGCGCTCACCACGTCCTCCACGAACTGAGGCCGGAGACTCTGCGTCAACGGGGGAGCCCAGGGCCGGAACTTTTCTCGCACCCACTTGTAGGGACGGCCCCATGGGTCCCCGTCCAGAGTTCCCAGCATTGCTGATGACATTTCGCTAATTTTTTAAATAGATAGAAAAGATACGAATGTTAAGACATTCGTATCTTTTCATGCCAACGAAAGTCCGTTCTCTCGAAATGGTTCGCAGCTAACAATCTTTTACTTAATGCGAACAAAACTAAATGTCTGAAGTTCTCTTTACCGAATGTGCCGCAACGGGATCTGGATTTAAATCTTGACGGCAAAAAACCTTGACATTATAGCGGAAACTGTTTTCTTAGGGATTACTATCTATTCAAAATTGCAGTGGGGCGTTCACATTAGAACTCTTTCGGGTAGGTTAAGCTCAGCTGCATATGCAGTAAGAAAAATAAGGCAGTTAACTGATGTGGCTACAGCTAGGCTAGTATACTATGCTTATTTTCACAGTATTATGTCCTATGGCATTCTGCTGTGGGGATCAGCAGCAGACGTTGACTCAATTTTCATTTTACAAAAGTGGGCAGTCCGCGCTATCTATAAAATGGGTCCTCGCGAGTCCCTCAGAGAAAAATTTAAAGAGATTGATATACTGACCCTGCCTTCACTTTATATTTTAGAATGTATTTTATATGTTCGCAAAAATCGAGGGCTTTTCAAAACAAGAAACGACTTTCATAATATAAATACACGCGGTAAACACGAAATTGTAATACCTAAATTCAGATTAACAAAAACTAGCAAGTCTTTTCTTATAAACAGTATACGCTTTTATAACTGACCGATGGAAAGTTCAAAACATACATCAAACGTGTCCTTATTAAAAAAGCATATTACAAAATCAAGGACTACGTTGAAGATAAAGAAGTTTGGCCTTAGTTCCTTCTGCGCTTGCGGCTTCCCTGGTAGCTCATAATCGGCACAAATATGTGGATGTCTTTAACTATTCTCAATCTCATTTTTTCTCTTCTTTCGAATCAGATTTTTACAATAGTTTTCAAATCATTTATATATTATGACAGAGAATGGAGTAGGAGGAACGCTAATCCCAAATATCGACGCCATCCGCCATTCCGCCATATTGTCTTCGCGTGACATGATTCTTTTGTTGGTAGATAGGTAGTTGGGTAGTTTAAATCACACACAATACTTGACTCAAACTTCAAACGTTCTATTAAACCATTTACAAGTTGAGCCACCCGTTCGCAAACATGATTGTTCATAAGGAGAAGAACGGGCTAAGAAGCTCCTTACACACTCTTTTAATTCGTGTTACAGTTCTCATTTACACAACGTAATATTGTTCACTTCAAAAACCACTTTCAATTACATACTTCAGTTGTTTTCTAATCGCGAGCTAACTAACTCGATTTCAAACACTGTTTCAAGCTTTCACGGTTTACACATATACTGTCACTTACGGGATATCTTCCGTGATTGTTCATTATTTTGAGCTCCCGATATTTCGGCGCTGTTGCAAGCGCCATGATCGCGGGCCATGGGCGCTTGCAACAGCGCCGAAATATCGGGAGCTCAAAATAATGAACAATCACGGAAGATATCCCGTAAGTGACAGTAACTCGATTTCTTCTTTATTCTTTATTGCACACAAAAAAAAAATACATACAAATTGCAACAATATAGCTTATGTACAATGGCGAGCTTAACCCAGAATTGGGTTAAGTTGGTTTTACTTCTCGTTGTACCTACGCGTGTTCTCTGATCTCTCTGTCCGGGCGGAAGTGCCACACCGCCAGTACAGTAATTTATTACATAGTAAGTTCATTGAAACTTACAAACAATACTAGAATACTTCACAATTAATTACTCTAATAATTAAACAATGCCAATATTCATTAATGCAAAGGCGTTATTGAGTTAAAACTAATTAGTGGCTTCATTACTTTTTACAACAATGGGATCTTGCTTAAAACCATTTTTGGCAGATCGAAGGATTTAATACAAACAGGTCTTTCACTAATACATTGCTCTGTAAAATAATCTTGTTACTTTTTAGTTTGTAATTAGTTACAGAAACTGATTTAGTTGTAGTTTCAAATTATAAATTGAGTTATTGATCATTAAAATCGTATTCGGCGCCATCTTCCACAATATTGAGGAATGTTGCCTCAAAACAAATCTCAGTGTTAAATGTGCAATTGTTAAAATCCCAATTGTCAAATATTTGCTTGTCTTAATTTTAACTATAGTTCTAGCTAAAGACTTTCGTTTAATAAATTAATCTTCAGAAGATCTAGTCACGAACTATCTCAGTACTAGTTAATACAGAGACCATTAGATGGCGCTTATCTCTTCTGTCAATCGATACAGGTCATTGTAATAATTGTTCTTGGAACCCACAGATGGCACGATCAATATTATGATGGATGAGACATTATAAGTTGGTTATTAATTAAATTAACTAATATTCTTAGCAGATAGACGCTCTTGCGGCGACACGGCCATTCTGATCGGTGGTGCGCGCTCTGCACCTGCCGCCGCCCTCACTTTATGGAGTTTCGTGGTTGTTATCTGAAATAGTGGAGATAAATATTTGTCGGCAGATTATTGTTACTTTTATTATCCTACAATGTTCATTGAGTTGTAGGATTTGGTAACAGAAAGTTTCAGTCAACATAGAAAGCTTGTAATAGATCCGACATCTATTCAGTTTTCTTCATATTTAAAATTAAATGCATTTATGAATCACCTAGACACATACACAGTTTCAGACTTAAAGCTGCTTGCAATTTTTATTAAAATTTATTGATGATCAGCTTAGTTAGCTGAATAAAATAATGTTGCCTGGATTATTCAATAACATTTATTTAATTGAGTTTACTGCTATTGTTTGATCAGCTACTAGCTGAATAGAATATTGTTGCCAAATTATCCAACAACATTAATTCTATTGAGTTTACTGCTATTGTTTGATCAGCTACTAGCTGAATAGAATATTGTTGCCAAATTATCCAACAACATTAATTCTATTGAGTTTACTGCTATTGTTTGATCAGCTACTAGCTGAATAGAATATTGTTGCCAAATTATCCAACAACATTAATTGTATTGAGTTTATTGCTATTGTATGATCAGCTACTAGCTGAATAGAATATTGTTGCCAAAATTATCCAACAAAATTAATTGTATTGAGTTTACTGCTATTGTATGATCAGCTACTAGCTTAATAGATTATTGTTGCCAAAATTATCTAACAACATTAATTGTATTAAGTTTATTGCTATTGTATGATCAGCTACTAGCTGAATAGAATATTGTTGCCAAAATTATCCAACAACATTAACGTTAATTAAATTGTTAATCTTAGTATGAGTTAGGTTTTTAGAACCTCGTTCTACTAGATTCATCTATACATATAAAATTCAAAGTCCTGACTGACTGACTGACTGACTGACTGACTGACTGACTGACTGACTGACTGACTGACTGACTTATATATCAACGCACAGCCCAAACCGCTGGTCCTAGAGACATGAAATTTGGACAGTGTACTCTTTGTAACGAGTAAGTATCCACTAAGAAAGGGTTTTTCAAAATTCCACCCCTAAGAGGGTGAAATGGGGTGTTTAATTTTCTGTGAAACTTTTTATTCCCTGAGTCGATTGACTTGAAAATTTGTGTATTTACTCTTTAGTTAAAATTATGAGATACGTGTATCACAGTTTTTCCAAAATCATCCCCCAATTTAAAATTAAACGTCCTGACTGGCTGACTGATATATCAACCCCCAGCCCAAACCACTGATCCTAGAGACATGAAATTTGGACGGTGAATTGTTTGTGAAGAGTAGATATCCAATAAGGGTTTTTTGAAATTCTACCCCTAAGAGGGTGAAATGGGGTGTTCAATTTTATGTGGAACTTTTTATTCTCGGAGTTGATTGACTTGAAAATATGTATACATACTCTTTAGTTAAAATTATGAGATACGTGTATCACAGTTTTTCCAAAATCATCCCCAAATTTAAAATTTAATGTCCTGTCTGGCTGACTGATATATCAACGCACAGCCCAAACCGCTGGTCCGAGATACATGAAATTTGGACGGTGTATTCTTTGTGAGGAGTAAATATCCACTAAGAAAGGGTTTTTCGAAATTCCACCCCTAAGAGGGTGAAATGGGGTGTTGAATTTTATGTGGAACTTTTTATTCTCGGAGTCGATTGACTTGAAAATATGTATACATACTCTTTAGTTAAAATTATGAGATACGTGTATCACAGTTTTTCCAAAATCATCCCCAAATTTAAAATTTAATGTCCTGTCTGGCTGACTGATATATCAATGCACAGCCCAAACCGCTGGTCCGAGAGAAATGAAATTTAGACGGTGTATTCTTTGTGAAGAGTAGATATCCACTAAGAAAGGGTTTTTTGAAATTCTACCCCTAAGAGGGTAAAATGGGGTGTTGAATTTTCTGTGAAACTTAATATTCGCTGGGTCGATTGATTCGAAAATTGATGTTCACACTCTTCAATTAAAATTATAAGACATGTGTATCAGTTTTTCCAAAATCATCCCAAATCCAATCCAATCATCATAAATAAGGCTTCGAAGCTCACGTAGAAGGGCGCATGCCGCGCAGCGTTGCGTGGGGCGTGCGGGGCGCGGGAGTATTTACCTATAACTAAGTAGGTAGGATTTTTCTGAGGTAGACGTCTGTGAATATGGTTTATTCCACCGATTTTCACGTTGGCTCGCGATACGGGACATTGATATTAAATATTATGTCAAAGTATTATGTCTATAAATAGATTCCTAATAAATCATTTGATTGGTGTCCCGGTGTGTAATTGATATTACTATGAACAAATATTTGCAACAGCAAGTACACGTAAATCTATGTATGTACTGTACATACATAGATTACTTATTATCCCAGAAGTAAGATTCCGTGGGCAATTCCCGAACTCCACGCGGGCGAAGCCGCGGGCAGAAGCTAGTCTTAAATAAAATTATTGATTGCTTGACATAATCTGTAATTTGTATTTGGTAAGTGTAGTGAAAGTAGCATGTTTTTATGTGTTCATTCTCACGGGAAGGTAATGCTCTGTGATAGACACAAAGTCTTGGATTTGACAGGATCAAAGGATATGATCAGGAACACCGCTCTGTGATGGACACAAAGCGGTCCTTATCCTTATTAAAGGATAAGGAGTTTAGGACCATTGCTCCGTGACAGGCACGAAGTCTTTGATTTGACAGGATATAAGGAACCAGGCTCTGGGCGGTTTGTCCGCCGTGGACCCAGCGGGATAACATGAGAGTATTGTTTATTAGATGCCTCCACGGCCGCTAATAGTTTGTTATTTTCATTATCAGTTGCCTCCATGGCTGCTGATAGAATAGTTTGTCATGTGTTATGTTCATTATCAGTTACCTCCACGGGTGCTGATAGGATCGTTTGTCATGTGTTGTGTTCATTATCAATTGCCTCCATGGCTACTGATAGGATTGTTTGTCATTTGTTGTGTTCATTATCAGTTGCCTCCACGGCTGCTGATAGGATCATTTGTCATGTGTTGTGTTTATTATCAATTGCCTCCATGGCTACTGATAGGATTGTTTGTCATTTGTTGTGTTCATTATCGGTTGCCTCCACGGCGGCTGATAGGATCGTTTGTCATTTGTTGTGTGTATTACTCATTGAGCTAATTGTTTCCTCCATGGATACCAATAGCTGGTTGTGAGTTTTATTATTTTTTTACTTTATTAGTTACTGTTAGGAGTACTAATACTTTGTTATTATTATTGTTAGTAGTTGCTTACAATTGGCAGGATTACAAAAACAAAAATGGATACACAACACAATACTCATCACACATGAGCATCACGTGGGGTAGGTTGATTGGGCTATTGTATTAAGCCTATTGATGTAACACTGTAGGTATCAGTGAAGTGTAGCAAGTAGTTTGAAAACTCCTCACCTTTTATGTTAGCTTATGGTGTGTAGACATTGAAAACAGTTATCCTTGGTTGGCTGTTTCCATGCTGTTCCTCATTTTATAGCTGGCGACACGGTCATTTGTTCAACAGGCTACAGTTCGTGAAGCTGGTTGTTTTTGAAACTGTTGGTCGAATCACATATTTAAGTGACCTTGCTCCACTGTCATTTGCTGAGGTGGTGGTCAACAGGTGGAATGTTGCCACTTTACATTAAAATTAATTGTATTGGTTGGCTAAAACCAATTGTGATATGCATTGGTAAGCGAGCTTATTCTCAAAGGTGTTCTTATTGACGGTGGTCTAGTACTTCCACACTTGATGTCATCACTATCTTGAGAGTGACTGGGTGCATAGTTTTAGAAGACTCAAGTTCCTTATAGTTGCTTTCAATTTTGTTTCAATTTCTTTGATAGTAGGTTATCATTTCCTCTATTATAAGACAATTGCCTGGAACCTGAAATGTGAGAAGTCATGCAGGTAAATAACATAACATCACGCCTATAATCCCCGAAAGGTTAGGTAGAGATGTGCCTAGTAGTACACCCACATTTTACCAGTTATGTTTAAGTCCCATGTAATAGGGGGCGAGCCTATTGCCAACAACTGGGCATAAATCAATAATCTGGGTTTTATTTATGGGCCTCAGTTGCCTGCCAATAAAATGATTGATTGATTGATAAATCCAGACGCTGTGGCTGCTACTGAGCAATTCCTAATCGAAAAACCCAATAACACTTTGCCCAACCTGGGAATCGAACCCAAGACATCGTGCTCAGCAGGTGTGCTTGCAACCACTAGACCAAGGAGGTAGTTAGTGCAGGTAAATAAAGTGCAAGAAAACATGTCCAACTTAACATCACACCTGCAATCCCTGAAGAGTTAGGCAGAGGTGTAAATAATACATCCACACTTTGCCAGTCATACCTGAGCCTCTTGTTTAACGATATTGCTATTTGCCATTAATATGATTGTCTGGGCTACTACTGAGCAATTCCTGATGGAAAAACCCAATGACACTTTGCCAGACCTGGGAATCGAATCCAGGCCCTCATGCTTTAATAATAAGGCTCATGACCACTGAACCAACAAAGCAGTCCTACTAGTGTTTAAATTAGTTGGAGTGATAAGTTATAAAGTAGGTAGTTTTGAAATAATTATTTACTTAGATTAAGTTAATTAAACTAAGATGGGAAAGTTAAACTGATCAGAAATACTTTAAAAACTATTGGATGTGTAATTACACCGACAAAACATTCATGTTGTAACATATTGAAAGCTTTGCTTTCTGTTGATTTATCGCACTAAGATTTCATAGACACAACTTGTTGAACTAAAACTTGTTTGACATTTCATTGAAAAGCCCTAAACGTTGCACTCAATAACGTAACTGTTGGTTCAATGTTCCTCAAACCAATGTCGATTACTGAAGTTAAGAAGGAAATAATGCTTTTAAATAACACAAATTCGGAAGGTAACGACGAAATTACCACAAAAATCATTAAAGTCTGTGTCGACGAAATTCTTGAAGTACTAACACACTTGATCAATTTATCATTCTGTGAGGGAATTTTTCCAGAAGCTTTAAAGCTTTCCGTTGTTAGACCACTTTACAAAAAAGGAGACAGACATGACCTGAACAATTACCGCCCTATCACCCTAATACCCATCTTATCTAAAATTTACGAAAAATGTATGTACAAAAGAATTGAAAATTACTGTACAAAGTTTAATATTATAAAAAAAGAACAGCATGGCTTTCAAAAAGGGAAGTCTACAACATTAGCAATATATGCCCTCATAAATGTTATATTAACTAACATCAATGACAACAATCTTACCACAGGTTTATTTTTTGATTTGTCGAAAGCCTTCGACCTAGGTTCACACGATCTACTACTGCAAAAGTTAGAAGCAATCGGGATTAGAGGGCCAACCTTACAGTGGATAAAATCATACCTTGATAACAGGCAACAATGCGTTACCATAACAAACATTAACGAAGATAAAGAAGTAACGCTACACTCATCGAAATATAGATGTAATAAGTTTGGTGTCCCACAGGGAAGCATACTAGGGCCGATCTTATTCTTGATATATATAAATGACATCATTAAAATAACGAAACATAAGTGCGTATTGTTTGCTGATGACATCTCTATTATTGTGACATCCAATAAAAAAACAAAAACAATTTATGATCACGAAACTGACATTAACGATACAATTGACATTTTAATTAACTGGCTTTATGTACATAACTTGAAAATAAACCTTGACAAATCCATATAATTATATACAATTTAATAAATCGAATAATCATAAATTTAACTTCAAATTAAATATAACCAAAATTAAACCAGTAACACATACCAAGTTCCTAGGAGTTACTATTGATGAAGATCTACATTGGAAAGTGCATGTAGACAATATTTCAAGCAAGATAAATAAGTTTGTGTATGCTCTTAGGCAAGTAAAGAAAAGTACTAATCTGAAAACAGCTATATTAGCTTACCATGCGTATGTGGAATCCATTACGTTATGGACTTATAATATGGGGTAACAGTACCGACCAAAACAGAACATTTGTTGCTCAAAAGAAATTCATTAGGGCTCTATACGGACTTCATCCGGAGGAATCATGTTAGCCAGTATTTAACCCTTTTCTTGGCAAAAAAAAATCTTAAAACACTGTTTTTCTTCAAATTATCTCGTTTTATATGAACATAGAATGCAGGAAAAAATAATAAAAAAATCATAAAGTTTTGTTTCTAGAGATACCTTCCGTATCCCGTGAGATACATTGCCATGTTCGTAAGGAATGACAATCTCAGGCGAATGTATCTCACGAGGCACACTGCCAAAAAGAGGTAATAATACAAATAGTATATGTCGCCGCAAGAGCGTCTATCTGCTAAGAATATTAGTTAATTTAATTAATAACCAACTTATAATGTCTCATCCATCATAATATTGATCCTGCCATCTGTGGGTTGCAAGTACAATTATTACAATGATCTGTATCCATTGACAGAAGAGATAAGCGCCATCTAATGGTCTCTGTATTAACTAATACTGAGATAGTTCGTGATAAGATCTTCTGAAGATTAATTTATTAAACGAAAGTCTTTAGCTAGAACTATAGTTAAAATTAAGATAAGCAAATATTTGACAATTGGGATTTCAACAATGCTCATTTAACACTAAGATTTGTTTTGAGGCAACATTCCACAATATTGTGGAAGATGGCGCCGAATACGATTTTAATGATCAATAACTCAATTTATAATTTGAATCTATAACTAAATCAGTTTCTGTAACTAATTACCAACTAAAAAGTAACAAGATTATTTTACAGAGCAATGTATTAGTGTGTAGCTGCAATACATAAAGACACACATCCAATCGCGGCCGCTGCACTCGCTTCACTGAGCCGTGCGGACGTTGGGATGTCGCTGCGTCCCCGCTAGGGGACGCGGCAAGCGGTAACGGGGCTTCGCCCCCTTGCCGCGGAGGCCATACCTTGGCCCGTTAAAACGGGACCCGTCGTTGTATTGCCTATGTTCGGCTGGCCTGATGACGCACGTATGGCACGTGCGTCTGGGTGTGTGTGATTGCTATGAGAATTTTCGTAGGCGCGCCACAGCGCTGTAGGCACAGCGCTGATTTCTTCACGGCGCCTCGGCGGTCTGTCCCCGCCACGTGAGACCCCCAGTTACCCAGGGGAGGCCCGGCGGGGGACGACCAGCGACAGAGGGGCCGACTCCGACGCACCTACGAAGGATGTATGGCTCTCGTCCGCCCCGCTTCCAGAGCTAGCCGGTCGCGGTCCGGACTAAGAGGCCGTTGTGAGTGTAAGGGCGGTATTGTATTGTGTGACACCGCCCAGTGTCTGCGTAGGTTGCGAGCCGGCCGCGCGCCCCTTGCGCGTGAGTCTACGTGTGTGTAGAGAGGGTGCATGTGTGGTTTAGCTACGCGACGCACCTATATTAACTTAGAATACGACGCGCAGCTGGATGCGTGTTTGAAATGTTGAGTCTTATTGTGCAGGTAAGCTGCGTGTAACTTGGTACAGCTTACCCGGGCGTCAAATCCGGTGGGGTGGGGTCATCGTCCGCTACCAGGTCGCGGGGGAGGGGGCGCCTCGCGTCAGGGGGGCGCGCATGCCAGGGCGCAATGTGCTTGACGTGGGGCCAAGCGGATGCGTCGGCACGCGCGAACATTCCCGTCGCAAGGCGCCGGATGAAAGCGTCCAGGCTCTCGATCCCGAGATCCCGCTGGATGATGTCGTTCCTCACGTGCCGTGGGGCGGCGACGATGGTCCGCAACGCAAAGTTCTGTTGCGTGCGGAGAAGCTTCTTGTGGCCCTCGCACGCGAGGACGAACCATGCAGGGGCGGCGTACGTCAATATCGAGCGTATATAGGTTTTATACACGCCCAACTTGACGCGCGCCGGTAGCCGGGACGAGAGCACTGGGTGGAGCAGGTTGCGGGCGACCTTGACCCGCGCCGCGACCTGGCGGACGTGAGGACCCATGGTGAGCCGACGGTCGATGGTGACGCCCAGGTACTTCACCCGGGGCGACCACGCGACGTCGGCGCCTTGTAGCGTCAGGGGTGGTGGGAGGGGCGCTGATCCGACGACCATCGCCTGCGTCTTACCCACGTTAACTGACAGCCGCCACTTCGACAGCCAGTCAGGCAGCAGGTTTAGCGCGCGCTGCATCTTCACCGCCGCGTACTTTGCGTTGAGCGAGGTGGTAATGTACGCGGCGTCGTCGGCGTACAGCGCGAGCATCGCCTCTGGCGTCGTGGGGATGTCGTCGGTGTAACGTGAGTAACACGCTGGCGACACGCAGCTGCCCTGCGGCACGCCTGCCAGCACCGGGCGGGCGCTAGACAGCGCGCCCTCGACCACCACGCGGAAACTCCGATCTGTAAGGAAAGACTGGACCACCTTGACAACGCGGCGAGGCGCGTCGGACGTGGCCAGCTTAAATATAAGGCCGTCGTGCCACACGCGGTCGAAGGCCTTCTCCATGTCGAGGAGTACTGCCACCGCGTACTCCTTCTTGTTCATGGCCTGCGCCAGGTGGTGCAGTACCCTCGACAGCTGAAGCGTCGTGCTGTGTTCCGACCTAAACCCGAATTGTTCAGGCCGCGGCGAGATGTGCGGCTGGAGATGTCGCAACAGGAGCATTTCGAACACCTTGGAGATGGTGGGCAGCAGGGTGATGGGCCGGTAGCACTGAGCCGTGCGCGCGCCGCTTGGCAATATTTATATGCTGTGCAAACACGCCGCGGTCTAGGCGACGGCGCTGTGCGCGCCACCACACGGATATCTCGTGGAACTATTTTCTTATAGGAAAGACCCAAATGATTCCTATTGGTTGTTCAAATATTGGTAATTGTAAATAGTCCACTACTTGTAATATATTTCTAGCTATAAGTCTGCGTACATTTTGTAAATATTATTCCAATAAGCTTCAGCCCTTGTAAACTTGAATATACTACATCGTCAACATCTGGAGTATTATTTCACACCACCTAAGCGCTACATTGGTGACCCCGACGTGATAATTAAGAAGAGACCTCCAGATTCAAGATTTCATCATGGCACAAGACGGTGGACAAGAACTCTCCGGTGTGTCAACGTCGCTGCGCATTCCACCCTTTTGGCGCGACAGAATTCGACTGTGGTTCGCGCAATTCGAAGCCATCATGTCCGTGCAGAAGAAAGGCGATCAAGTCATGTTCGAGATCGTCATCGGACAACTAGAGCGGCAAGATCTCGACGAAATCTCCGACATAATTCTCCATCCACCTGAGAAAAATCGATACGAAGCATTGAAGAGTCGATTGTTCCAAGTTTACGAAGAATCCGAGCAACGGCAAGTACAAAGGTTGCTATCTGAAATGGAACTCGGCGACATGAAGCCTTCACAGCTACTACGCCGCATGAAAAACCTCGCCGCCGACAATATCTCTGACTCAGCACTGCGGATTATGTGGAACAACCATCTACCACAATCTGTTCGAGCAGTCCTCGCCGTCAGTGAAAACATCGCGAAACACTCCGATATCCACGAGCTGGCAATGATGGCAGATAAAATCCTCGAGCAGACGCAACCACTCGGCGCAGTCGCTGCAGTTTCCTCTGTTCCCACTGCCCCACGTGCATCTACGTCAATTGAAGAAAAAATCGACGCGCTCACCAAAGAAATCGCAGAGCTGAAAGCATACCGATCGCATCAAAATCGACGTAGATCGACAGACGACGTTCAAGATCGCGTTCATCGAGCAGAGCCAATCACAATCGCGCTCGAAACGACCAATCAGCGACCTGCTTTTATCATCGCAAGTTCGGCAAAGAGGCGCGAAAGTGTACGCGTCCGTGTAACTATGAAGACAGCAGCGCCCCCTCGGGAAACTAACGCCTGCGCTGGCTGAGGCGGGAACCGGCGCAAACCACCCTTCTTACCGCCTATTCATAACAGACAAAAACTCACGTCTGTCATTTCTAATCGATACTGGCGCCAACGTCTCCGTAATACCAAGAAGAAAAGGCGGGAAAGCTACGCCAACAGACTTTTGCTTGTATGCAGCGAACAACACGGTAATTCCAACGTACGGAGAGAAAACACTACAACTGGATCTCAACCTACGAAGACCATACACCTGGAAGTTCATCATCGCTGCAGTCAGCAGACCCATCATCGGTGCCGACTTCTTGAAACATCAACAACTTCTTGTCGACATAGCCGGCCGATGTCTAGTCGACAAAGTTACCAACCTCACAGTCAAGACACCAGTCACCTATTCCGCTGAGCCTACCATAAGAAGTATCGACGTTGATCAACCGTATCACCAGCTACTCAGCAAGTATCCTGACATCCTACGACCATCATGCATGAAGGATGCTCCCAAACACCGTGTAGAACATCACATTGAAACTACCGGTCCACCAGTACACAGCAAGAGCAGACCACTACCACCACATCGGTACATGTCCGTGAAGAAGGAATTCGAGTCGATGATGCAGCAAGGAATCTGCCGTCCAAGCAAAAGTCCTTGGTCCAGCCCGCTACACGTCGTACCAAAGAAAAACGGCGACCTTCGTGTTTGTGGCGACTACCGCAGACTCAATGACGTCACGAAACCAGACCGCTATCCAGTGCCACGTCTCAAAGATTTCACCTACCTACTTCACGGCAAGAAGATCTTCACAACACTCGACCTAAATCGTGCTTACCAACAACTGCCTGTTTACGAACCGGACATCGAAAAGACAGCCATCACAACACCCTTCGGCTTGTTCGAATTTCCTCGAATGTGTCCTGGTCTCAAAAATGCTGGACAGACATTCCAACGATTCATTCATCAATTACTCATCGGGTTAGACTACGCATTTCCATTCATTGATGACGTCATCGTCGCATCAGATAATGAAACCAGTCATATCCAAGATCTACAGGAGGTGTTACGCAGATTAGACGAGTATGGCATCACTGTAAATCCATCAAAATGCGTCTTCGGTAAAGAAAATGTCAAGTCCTGGGTTATCAAGTGTCGAGCAACGGAATCAAGACACCACAAGATAAAGTCACTGCTATCACTGCTTACCCAAAACCCGGGACAATTGAAGAGTTACGTCGATTTATTGGCATGGTTAACTTCTATCGTGACAGCATACCAAACGCAGCCCACATGCAAGCACCTCTCAACGCGTTCCTGCACAATTCGAAGAAACGCGACAAGACAAAAATCGACTGGAACACAGAAGCGTCACAAGCATTCGAGTTGTGTAAAGTTACCATCCAAAACGCAGCTTTACTCGCTCATCCATCTCCATCACCAACCGACGCCATCTCCCTTATGTGCGACGCATCAAATACCTGCGCAGGAGCTGTACTTCAACAACTAGTAAACAAGAAATGGATACCGCTCGGCTACTTCTCAAAGAAATTCTCCGAAACACAACAGCGATACAGTACATTCGACAGAGAATTATTATCAATCTACATGGCAATCAAACACTTCAGAAAAATGTTCGAAGGAAGAGAACTTATTTTATTTATTTATTTACACTTGAAGCACAAAAGTACAATGGCGGACTTAATGCCATAGGCATTTTCTACCAGTCAACCTTTGGGTGATGCAGAGACAAACAGTGGTAGGTGTATCTGAAAATAGTTATAATTTATACTAAGATTAGCTATAAGTATATATAAAATACTATAAATATATATCAAAATTTAGATAAATGAAAATAGACATTTACACGAATAAACTAAAATAATATAATAACAAACAATGGGGAAAACATCACCGTCGTGACGAAACTGCCAGCTTCTTCTGAATGTACTCGCGAACTTTAAACTTAAAAGATAAGCGATTGGTTAACATCCTGATTTCCTGGGGAAGCGCATTCCACAGAGATATAGATTGGACAAAGAATGATCGGTGAATGAAGTCAGTGCGGTGAGAGGGACATTGAAGCATACGGTTTTGCGATGATCGCAGGCTCCTATTATGGTTGGCGCAAATATACTGAAAGTGGGGAGCAAGGTAACTAGGGGAAGTGGGAGAAACAAGAAAAGAAAACAAGGTGGTTAGCGCCCTTTGCTCCCTACGCTGACGTATGGGTAACCACTTAAGAAGAGTCCGGTGCTCGGAGACATGATCATATTTACGCAAATTGAAAACGAATCGAATGCAGTTATTTAGAAGACGGTCAAGTTTGTCGAGGAGATCCGCATTCAAGTCAAAGTAGCACACGTCACCATAATCGATGATAGGGAAAATTAAGGATACATGAATTAAGGATAGTGAGGTAGGAGCTCATCCAGAAGGGTTGTGATCATACCACGGGTGATATTATCACAACTCACTGCCTTCGACTTGATGGACAGAATTATCTTTTTGATCTCTTCCGGCTCAGCTGGGACGAAGCAAATGTGGTTAATATTAGGACGCGTTAGACCAGAAATTAGGGACAAAGTTTGTTGCTTGGTTAAGGGATCCATGGAGGAAGCACAAGAAAAATGTTGGTTAAGCGCGTCCAGGTCAATAGAGTTTGGAAGGTCTAAATGTCGCGGTTTGCCGATACCCAGAGTTCCAAGAAATTTCCAAATATCGGCAGAAGAGGAAGAAGTTATATTGTCTAGAATGTGGCGGCGTTTACCGTTGCGTATCATCTGGTTGCATCTATTCCTTGCCACCTTGTATAATGACCAGTTGTCGTCAGTACGATCCCTCTTAAATTTACGGAATGCCCGGTCCCTACGTCGCATTGCCATTCGAATCCCTCCTGTCATCCATGGAGCAGGAGGACGTTTAAGTTTAACTTTTTTTATGGGTGCATGAATATTGTAGAGGTTGACCACAACATCGTTGAATATCGCAACCTTATCGTCAACCAAAGAGGCTTCCAGCATAGGCTCCCAATCAGTCACAGACGCATCCTTCTTAATTTCCTCAACATTCATCCGCGCAAAACAACGCCTGTACAGAACCTTAGGTTTAGGTTTGGGAGGTTTCAGGATATAGGAGAGGAAAATCATGTCATGATGAGAAAAGCCAGGAGCGTCATGTTGACCATGGGAGGATACAAGAGAAGGATTTGAGGTAAGGATCAGATCGAGCCAGGTGTCATCACCGACTGCGTTATGATGGGTAGGCTGGAGCGGCAACACGTGCAGACTAACCGACTCGATAAGCTGGAGGAGTTTACAGGATCGAGGGGCATTGCGGGAAAGGAGATTTGTGTTGAAGTCACCCATTATGATGTGATGTGCATACTCCGACCCCAAAGATTCAAGTACTGATTCGAATTCAGTGAAGTAATCAACAGTGGGAGGACAGTAAACAACACCAATAACAGTTTTGGCTCCCTTGACACAGACTTCAAGGAAAATAAACTCAGCAGAAGCAGAATATTGTGAAGAGGAAGTGGCAAGTATTTTATAAGGAAAGTCGCTGCGGAGATATATGGCCACACCACCCCCTCCCTTACCAATCCTATCATTACGTATAAGAATGAAACCAGTAAGAGGGTAAGTAGTGGATAGGAGATGTGGTTTGAGCCAAGATTCAGAGATCAAGATGGCGTGTACATTGCTGCTGTTAAAGGCGTCGTACAGTTCGCTATAGTGGCTCGGAACACTTTGAGCATTAATATGACACACGTTCAACAACCGATCAGACTTATCATTAAACTTTTGTTGCAAACACTCACCAAGAGTATCACTGTAAGAGCAAAAGCTTCCATCGCTTGAAGAAGCAGCAGATTCATCCGCGGATAAGAAAACATCATTGTCTGACATAAATAAATACGTAACAAATATATATATACAAAAAAAAACAATTAAGCTATTACTAAAAAACAAACTAAGTATCACCAACAGGTGCACAACTCTGCACCACCCGCCAGCTAACACCAACACTAGAAGCAAAAAATCAAGCGTAGAAAATAGCACATAAACACAGCAAAATACAAAGGAAAAGTGAAAGCCGCAGTTCCCAGACATAAAAGAACAAAAACTGAATAATAGTTAAATAAATGAAGGAGACACACCCAACTGCAAATTATGTGATGGTGCATGGAACGAAACGTAACTGATGACATAATCTGTGAGTTTACCGAAACAAAATTTAGAGACATTTATAATATATAAGTGACAGTGACGGTCCAACGTCACTGTCACTCAAATACTTCTAAACGTCAATTTGACAGGCCGAAGCTGACATTCACATAACAATATCAATCACTCGCTCAAACTTATCTATGAAAAATAAATAAACACAGTTGAGGGTATCTAAACACCAATGCACCTCTTAATAATAACGAAGTAGAAGTAAACAGTTGGAGTATAAAACATAAGGAAGATAACTATAAGACTGGACAACTACAAACTGGTAAGTAAAGATTTGGAATCTAAAACTACAATCAAGAAAAAGCAACAAAACATCAAACACTCTAACCTATAATTTTTGTGTAATGCTTTTCAGATTCCCAGCAGCGTCGCCACCTCTGGGGTACTGGGCTACCAAGGGCTTCAGCTCATCGAAGGAGGTTATCTTGTGCCGAATTCCGTCAGGAGCCTTTATGAAGATAGCCCCGTCTTGGGTCCAACACGACCGCATGCTGAAGTGCTCCCGTGCTTTGCCGAAGACAGATTGCCTGGTCCTAGTCAGGAATTCTTTCACCGACATTTTGGAGCCCCTCAAGCCTGTCTTTGCCTTCCACACTGATGACTTCAAGTCTATACTGGCAAACCTTACAAGGATAGGCCTGTGATGATCCTTGCTGAGGGCCCCCAGCCTGTGACAAGCTTTGATTGAAGGTGCCGTGATGTTTTCAGTGCTAGCTTGGTGTTTAACACATCCAAGATAACGGCCTTGCAGTCTTCGTTCTCCGCTTCAGCAAGTCCTTGGAAAACCAAAGCTTTCCGCCGGTGCCTGGTCTCTAAGCCATCGATTTGCTTGGCACACTCACTGATTTGGCTTCGCAGTAGCCCAAGCATGGAGAAAACAAGCTCCCGAAAACCGCGGAACTCCTCCGCTATCCTTGCCACTGTATCCTTGGCTGGTCCGGCGCACTGTATTTGAGCCTCAAGCTCACCCATTTTCCTCAAAAAGTTTTCCTCCAGGGCTTTTTGTGCAGCCAGGACTTCAGCAAATTGTGACATGATGTGAAGTGCTAGAAAACTTGTGCTGTGGTGTAGTAATTGAACAGCTGGCAGGTGGTGAATATAACTTGTCTAAGTCACATAAATATAGTGCACAAACGTGAGTAGTAGTTATAAAACTTTTATAAACTTATTACTGATATAAACTTAATGCATTATCAATTAATTAAATTTAAAATAAAATTCCGGATTTTTAAACACGTCTGTACTTTTCCACACCTACCCCCAAAAAAAAAAGTATTTAATAAGTACGCAAGCCTCCGTCCGATAACGATACGCAACGGCGCACGCGTCAGCTGTTATTTATCAGCGAGTTCACGACGGACATTCGACACGTCAGCGGAGTAAACAATGTCGTAGCCGACGCACTCTCTCGCATCGAAACCATCGATTTACCATCACCAATCAACTACGAAGAACTATCACAAGAGCAAGAAAAAGACAGCAATATACCAATCTTATCACAACAAACAAATATTCAACTCAAGAAAATCGTCATACCCGGCACTAACAAGCCAATATTCTGCGAAACGTCTACGTCACACATTCGTCCATACCTACCAGCTGACTTTCGTCGCATCGCATTCAACGCCGTGCACAATGCAAGTCACCCTGGAATACGAACTACGCGCAAACTTATGCAAGATCGCTACTTTTGGCCAGCAATGAATACCGACATTGGCGAGTGGACAAAAGCATGCACTTCGTGTCAGCTGTCCAAAGTTCAACGACACAACAACAGTGACGTCACAGCATTCCCACCAAGTGAACGATTTCAACACATTCACGTTGATATTGTTGGACCACTACCTACATCTTCGTGTGGACATCGATACCTTCTCACGATGATCGACCGCTGTACACGTTGGCCCGAAGCAGTACCCCTTCAAGAGATAACCGCCGAAATCGTCGCAAGAAAGCTGTACGAAACATGGATATCTCGTTTCGGTTGCCCTATAAGAATAACGACTGATCAAGGACGACAGTTTGAAAGTCGACTATTCCAAGACCTCGCACAACTACTTGGAGTAGAAAGAACCCGTACTACTGCCTACCACCCGCAGAGTAACGGCATCGTCGAACGCTGGCACCGAACACTAAAGGCCGCACTCATGACTCGACTAGAAAACAGCAACAAATGGATCAACGAATTACCTATTGTTTTGACGGGGCTACGAGCCGCCACGCGCACCGATACCAACCAACACAAGTGCCGCGCAGCTCACCTACGGCCAAGCAATACGACTACCCGGCGATTTTATATCACCATCACCAGCCGCAACGAAGATGGACCACACCTACGTCGATCAGTTATACGACGTGATTACGAAGCTGACACCTACATACAAGCCGCATTCAAACAAGCGATATATGTTCGTGCACAACGACCTACCAACATGCAGCCACGTGTTTGTACGAGATGACACCGTCCGAAAACCACTGCAGCATCCATACAAAGGTCCATACAAGGTCATCCAACGCAACGAGAAGTTTTTCACGATACAGCTACCAGGCAGATCGAGCAACATATCGATCGACCGTCTCAAGCCGGCATACACTATCAACATCGAAGATAATCACGAATACACGAGTACTGAGACACGCCAACCAGCTGCAGCTACCACTGAAGATCACTCCAGCCTGCTTCCAGCCTCGAACACCAGCGACCAACGTACAAGATCAGGCAGGATCGTCAAGATGCCCGTACGCTTCGCTAAGGGGGGAGTACTGTAGCTGCAATACATAAAGACACACATCCAATCGCGGCCGCTGCACTCGCTTCACTGAGCCGTGCGGCCGTTGGGACGTCGCTGCGTCCCCGCTAGGGGACGCGGCAAGCGGTAACGGGGCTTCGCCCCCTTGCCGCGGAGGCCATACCTTGGCCCGTTAAAACGGGACCCGTCGTTGTGTTGCCAATGTTCGGCTGGCCTGATGACGCACGCATGGCACGTGCGTCTGGGTGTGTGTGATTGCTATGAGAATTTTCGTAGGCGCGCCACAGCGCTGTAGGCACAGCGCTGATTTCTTCACGGCGCCTCGGCGGTCTGTCCCCGCCAGGTGAGACCCCCAGTTACCCAGGGGAGGCCCGGCGGGGGACGACCAGCGACAGAGGGGCCGACTCCGACGCACCTACGAAGGATGTATGGCTCTCGTCCGCCCCGCTTCCAGAGCTAGCCGGTCGCGGTCCGGACTAAGAGGCCGTTGTGAGTGTAAGGGCGGTATTGTATTGTGTGACACCGCCCAGTGTCTGCGTAGGTTGCGAGCCGGCGGCGCGCTCTTTGCGCGTGAGTCTACGTGAGTGTAGAGAGGGTGCTTGTGTGGTTTAGCTACGCGACGCACCTATATTAACTTAGAATACGTCGCGCAGCTGGATGCGTGTTTGAAATGTTGAGTCTTATTGAGCAGGTAAGCTGCGTGTAACCTGGTACAGCTTACCCGGGCGTCAAATCCGGTGGGGTGGGGTCATCGTCCGCTACCAGGTCGCGGGGGAGGGGGCGCCTCGCGTCAGGGGGGCGCGCATGCCAGGGCGCAATGTGCTTGACGTGGGGCCAAGCGGATGCGTCGGCACGCGCGAACATTCCCGTCGCAAGGCGCCGGATGAAAGCGTCCAGGCTCTCGATCCCGAGATCCCGCTGGATGATGTCGTTCCTCACGTGCCGTGGGGCGGCGACGATGGTCCGCAACGCAAAGTTCTGTTGCGTGCGGAGAAGCTTCTTGTGGCCCTCGCACGCGAGGACGAACCATGCAGGGGCGGCGTACGTCAATATCGAGCGTATATAGGTTTTATACACGCCCAACTTGACGCGCGCCGGTAGCCGGGACGAGAGCACTGGGTGGAGCAGGTTGCGGGCGACCTTGACCCGCGCCGCGACCTGGCGGACGTGAGGACCCATGGTGAGCCGACGGTCGATGGTGACGCCCAGGTACTTCACCCGGGGCGACCACGCGACGTCGGCGCCTTGTAGCGTCAGGGGTGGTGGGAGGGGCGCTGATCCGACGACCATCGCCTGCGTCTTACCCACGTTAACTGACAGCCGCCACTTCGACAGCCAGTCAGGCAGCAGGTTTAGCGCGCGCTGCATCTTCACCGCCGCGTACTTTGCGTTGAGCGAGGTGGTAATGTACGCGGCGTCGTCGGCGTACAGCGCGAGCATCGCCTCTGGCGTCGTGGGGATGTCGTCCGTGTAACGTGAGTAACACGCTGGCGACACGCAGCTGCCCTGCGGCACGCCTGCCAGCACCGGGCGGGCGCTAGACAGCGCGCCCTCGACCACCACGCGGAAACTCCGATCTGTAAGGAAAGACTGGACCACCTTGACAACGCGGCGAGGCGCGTCGGACGTGGCCAGCTTAAATACAAGGCCGTCGTGCCACACGCGGTCGAAGGCCTTCTCCATGTCGAGGAGTACTGCCACCGCGTACTCCTTCTTGTTCATGGCTTGCGCCAGGTGGTGCAGTACCCTCGACAGCTGAAGCGTCGTGCTGTGCTCCGACCTAAACCCGAATTGTTCAGGCCGCGGCGAGATGTGCGGCTGGAGATGTCGCAACAGGAGCATCTCGAACACCTTGGAGATGGTGGGCAGCAGGGTGATGGGCCGGTAGCTCTCTGGCTTCAGGATGTTTTTCCCCGCCTTGGGCAGCATGATGACGCGCCCCTCCTTCCACGAGGAAGGAAACGTCCCAGTGCGCAGTATCGCCGTAAACAGGCGCGCCAGTGCCGCCACCAAGCGGTACGGCAGGTGGCGCAGCACTGCGTTGGTGATACCGTCAGCACCGGGGGCCTTCCTGGGTTTTGTCCTCAGGATGGCGCGTCTGACCGCCCCAGGCGAGAAAAAGATGGCGTCCTCCTCGGGGGCTACCGGCGTTGCGAAGTACTCCCCAAGGTGTTGCTCGACTGTTGCGACATGTGCGGCGTCGTTGGTCGGGTTCGGTCGGAACTGACGCTCCAGGTGCTCAGCGAAGACCTCCGCGCGGTCCTCAGCGACATACTTGAGCGCCCCGCCGCTGTCCAGTAGGGGGCGCACCGGGGCTGGGGTGTTCGTGAGCTGGCGGCAGAGACGATGGGCGGATGGCCAGCTGCCGGCCGCCTCATCGATGCGTTCCTCCCAGCACTCGGCGTCCCGGCATCTCAACTCGGCCTTAATCTTCTCCGCGAGACTATTAAGTTTCCTCTTAAGTGTAGGGCATCTAAGTTGTTGCCACTGCTTGCGAAGGCGCCTCTTGACGGCGATCATTGAACGGAGATAAGCCGGCAAGGGCGGCTGCTGCACTCTCCCCTGCGGCTCTGTCGTAGTCGCCGCTTCTAAGGCGCTCTGGATGCAAGCAGTGACGTCATCGGCAGTCTGATTAACGTCCGCGGAGGTAATCAGGGGCCGAGTCGGTGTGGTGGCCTCAGTCTTTTCCTTAAAGGCATCCCAATCGATGCGACGACGTGGCGCTGCGGGCATCATTCGGGTCGGCATACCCGATAGGACGACGAGTACAAGGTGATGATCCGATTGCATCTCGTCGTCTAGGACTTGTTGCGTGATCTGGCAGTGTAGCCCTCGGTAGGCCACGATGTCCAGCACGTCCGGCATGTAGATGTGGGCGTCCGGGTAATGGGTGGGCGTCTCTGGGCCGGATACCGTATAGCCGAAGGCCTCCGCGTCCGCGTAGAGTCGTCTGCCCGCCGTGTTGGTCGCGGCCGAGTTCCACGCCGGGTGCTTACAGTTAAGGTCACCGGCAAGGATCGTCGCGCCGCTGTTGGCCTCGAGAAGGGCCCTCAGTTCCGTGGGGTCCAGTTTGGCCGAGGGCGCCTTGTAGCAGGCGTAGATGGCGAGATCCTCGCCGGCAAAATGTAGCTGCACACCCAGCGCGTAGAACGAGCCGGGCGACGGCACGGGGAGCTCTTGATGGACGACCCTACGCCTCACCAGTACCGCCAGACCACGGTAGGGGGCGTTGTTGGCCGACCTTTCGTCCTTCCTGTAAGCGAGGAAACCCGAGACTTTGAGCTTGTCCTCCTGTCCCAGGTGCGTCTCGCTTACCAGCGCCACGTCGATGTCTTGTTCGTATAACAAGCGGCGGAGGGGGGCGACCTTACCTCGAAGGCCGCGGGCGTTCCAATGGAGCACCCTCAACGACCTATCCATGATATAATTTAAGGAGAGAGGCCAGGCCGTCGAGGATGACCAGCTCCGCGTCTTGGCCTTGGCTGATGGCCTTAATTAAGTCCATCAGCAGCTGTATGGCGCAGGCTGTGAATTCCTTCTTCTTCTCGGCGTCGGCAGCTGGGCCGGCGCTCGTGGGTCTCGTTGAGGAGCGTTGTTGTGGCAGGGGGGCCGAGGGCCGTGCTATGCCGGCGCCAGCTGTCGGCCTTGTCTTCCTCCGCTCAGATGTAGTTGGTGGTGGGAGGACAGCCTGCGCTTGGGTCGAGGTAGGGTCGGCCCGGCGTGTATCTTCCCTGGGTGCGGGGGGGGGCTCCGGCTTCTTGCCTTTTGCCCCACGCCTCTTCTTCCGCATCCTCCGCCGCTTGGAGGAGGAGGGGGCTTCTGTCCGTGACGTGGGCCCGTTGGCCGCCGCCATCAGTGACGCGCCTTGGGCCTCGGTGGAAGCCACTTCTGTCGGCCTCTCGATGGCCTGAGCCGGTCGGCGTGCGGCGGTCGTGGCGGCGACCGTGCCGGCTCGCCTGTTCCGCAACTCAGCCTGAAAGGCGGGGCAGCGCACGTTGTTCGCAGGGTGATCACCCCCGCAGTTGGCGCATGTCGCCGGCTCTTCTCGTGGGCGAGGGCAATCCCGTGCGGCGTGCCCCTCTCCACAGCGGACACAGGCGAGCGGTCGGTGGCAGTGGTGCGATGAGTGCCGAAACTTCTGGCACCTGTGGCACTGCGCGGGCCCGCGTTTTCCCCGCCAGGCCTCGATCTTGACACCCCGCATGCACATAAACACACTGATGTCGAAGATGGACCTGACCTCCGGCGTCCTCTTTATTACTGCGTGGAATACGCAGCCGGGTCGTCCTTGGCGCGCCCTGATGTGACGCACGTACTCCGGCTCGTACCCTAACGCGCGGAGCTCCTCCTGTATCTCTTCCGGCGGGGTGTCGACCGGTAGCCCTGTGATGGCCACCTTAATGCTGCGCTCCGCCGGCAGTGAGTAGGCAAACCACGATATGCCACACTCTTTTTCCAGGCCGGTCAGGTACCTCTGGACCAACCTAAATTCCTCCTCACTTTCTGGTGAGAAGCGAACCCCAGCGCCGTATGGTCGGGCGCTGGGTGGTCGGCCCAGTTTAGCACTGATGGCCCTGAAGTGTGCGGCCCATCCCGGCAGCCTCTCCACCACCAGCGGAGGATACCTCGGCCGCTTCGGCGGCTTCGGCTTAGGCTTTGCAGTGGCCGCTCCGTTGTCCTCTGGGGCAACCGGTCGAACTGTTGAGACAGTAGTGGCACTTGAAACACTCACCCCTTGTTGTCGGTGCGGTGCTTCCTTGAGCCGTGCGCGCGCCGCTTGGCAATATTTATATGCTGTGCAAACACGCCGCGGTCTAGGCGACGGCGCTGTGCGCGCCACCACACGGATATCTCGTGGAACTATTTTCTTATAGGAAAAACCCAAATGATTCCTATTGGTTGTTCAAATATTGGTAATTGTAAATAGTCCACTACTTGTAATATATTTCTAGCTATAAGTCTGCGTACATTTTGTAAATATTATTCCAATAAGCTTCAGCCCTTGTAAACTTGAATATACTACATCGTCAACATCTGGAGTATTATTTCACACCACCTAAGCGCTACAAGTGAAAGACCTGTTTGTATTAAATCCTTTGATCTGCCGGAAGTGGTTTTAAGCAAGATCACATTGTTGTAAAAAAGTAATGAAGCCACTAATTAGTTTTAATTCAATAACACGTTTGCATTTATGAATATTGGCATTGTTTAATTATTAGAGTAATTAATTGTGAAGTATTCTAGTATTGTTTGTAAGTTTTAATGAACTTACCATGTAATAAATTACTGTACTGGGTGTGTGGCACTTCCGCCCAGACAGAGAGAGAACGCGTAGGTACAACGAGAAGTCGAGTTAGTTAGTTCGCGATTAGAAAACAATTGAACTATGTAATTGAAAGTGATTTTTGAAGTGAACAATATTACGTTGTGTAAATGAGAACTGTAACACGAATTAAAAGAGTGTGTAAGGAGTTTCTTAGCCCGTTCTTCTCCTTATGAACAATCATGTTTGCGAACGGGTGGCTCAACTTGTAAATGGTTTAATAGAAATAAACGTTTGAAGTTTGAGTCAAGTATTGTGTGTGATTTAAACTACCCAACTACCTATCTACCAACAAAATAATTATGTCACGCGAAGACAATATGGCGGAATGGCGGATGGCGTCGATATTTGGGATTAGCGTTCCTCCTACTCCATTCTCTGTCATAATATATATAAAACTAGCTTATGCCCGCGGCTTCGCCCGCGTGGAGTTCGGGATTTGCCCACGGGATCTTATTTCTGGGATAATAAGTAATCTATGTATCTATATATAATACATCCATAGATTTACATGTACTTGCTTATAACTTGCAATTATTAGTTTAAAGTTATCTATCTATACTTATAATAAATCTGTAGAGAGGTCAATTCTGTACATCTATACTTATAATAAATCTGTAGAGAGGTCAATTCTGTACATGAAATATATTTCCAAAATAACTATCAGGGGGTGATTAGGGATCGATACTGATGCCAAAAATGCAATCAGTAAAATTTTTGTCTGTCTGTCTGTCTGTCTGTCTGTTTAACCGTTATAGAAACAAAAACTACTCGACGGATTTTAACGAAACTTGGTACAATTATTTTTCATACTCCTGAGTTGGTTATAGTATACTTTTCATCACGCTACAATCAATAGGAGCAGAGCAGTGAAGGGAAATGTTGGGAAAACGGGAGAAGTTACTCCATTTTTTAAGCTTCCGTCGCGTGTGCAACCTTAATGGTTAAAGCTACACAGAAATCATGTATGACGGAAATGTTTTCCTTAAAATTATATAAAAAATATCCCAAAACAGCATATGTCTATCTTTTATGGTTGACTCACAATATCACGTGTAACTCCCGATAGCTTAGCAGTTCGAAGCTTTCTGATTATATTTGCCTACTCTTACGTTTATAACACTCTCAGTCATCCCTAATTAAAAAAGTTAATATTATTAACTATTCCATAAAAAAGAATCATAGACATCGGTATAGAAACACCAAAGTTATACATGAAATACGCTAATAATAAGCCATCGCGCGTGAATACTGAATCATGCTATAAGGATTATTTTTGTATAATGACAGACAATACTTAATTGATATTAACAAACCGTGCTTATCAGCGCGACTTTTAGTCTTTGATTGATAATTTATGTTTAGATTCCTTTTGTTGTCTATATATATAAAATAGTAAACTGACTGACTGACTGGGTGATATATCAACACACAGCCCAAACCGCTTTGTGAAGAGAAGGTTTCCACTAAGAAAGGACATTTGGGAATTCTACCCCTAAAGGGGTAAAATAGGGGATGGAAGTTTGTATGAAAGTCTGTCAGTATTGAAGTTAGGATCTTCAAATTTTGTGTTTAGGCTGACGATTGAAATTTAATTTATACGTGTCTCGGCGTTTTTGATAATTCTACCCCCGAAGGGTTAAAAAGGGAGGTGAAGGTACTATGTTTGTTCGGGTGGAATGCAACTCAATTTTGTACAACCGATTGAGCTGAAATTTTGCACACACCTTTGGTTCTGGTGACATTTTTATGACAGACAATCCTTAATCCAGCATCCAGGATCGTCTCCCCAAGAGAGAACTCTTCAACGGTTAGTGGCACGGTCACGAAACTTTGTTTACGCGTTCAAGTTTGATAGATAAAGATGATTTTTAACCGACTTCCAAAAGGAGGAGTATTTTTTTTTTTGTGTGTTTGTGCAACGATTTCTTCGCCAATTGTGAACCGATTTTGATGATTCTTTTTTTATTTGGACAAATATAATTCCGCGGTGGTAATTTGGTGAAGATCTGATGTCTTCGGAGATATCAATGGAACACTTCAATAATAGACAGCAAAACTGTCGTGATTGCTGCAATCGCTTGGATTTTTAAACACCTTAACATAACATCACGCCTGTATGCTTTGAGGGGGTACGCAGATGTGTACCAGTGCACTCACATTTTGATAATTAGGTATGCTAAGTTCCATTTTATTGGGGACTAGCTGTGCCCGCGGCTTCGCTCACGTGAGCGCGTATTCTTTTGGCATTATTAGGGAACATTACATGGGAACGTGAAGTCGTAGTATATTCATAATATCTCTACAAAATAATCCATTTTAATATTATAAATGCGAAAGTAACTCTGTTTGTTTGTTACGTTTTCATGACTAAACAGCTGATTGCATCGTAATGAAAGGCAAGGAGATAGATTATATTCTGAGGAATGATATAGGTTATCGTATTTTTCTCACACATATTCATCAAAATTTCCACGCGAACGAAGTCGCGGGCAAAAGCTAGTATCAATTAAATTAGATACGTGAAATATTCTTGGTTTGAGATTAGACATCGGATTTACTGGATTTTATCTGAAGAGTATGTACACAAATTTTCAAGTCACACAAGTTTCACAGAAAATTCAACACCCCATTTCACCCTCTTAGGGGTGGAATTTCAAAAAACCCTTTCTTAGTGGATACCTACTCTCTACAAAGAGTACATTCTCCAAATTTTATGTCTCTAAGACCAGCGGTTTGGGCTGTGCGTTGATGTATCAGTCAGCCAGTCAGGACATTGAAATTTAAATTGGGGGATGATTTTGGAAAAACTGTGATACACGTATCTCATCATTTTAACTGAAGTATATGTAGATACATTTTCAAGTCAATCGACTCAGAGAATAAAAAGTTTCATAGAAAATTCAACACCCCATTTCACCCTCTTAGGGGTGGAATTTCGAAAAACCCTTTCTTAGTGGATACCTACTCTTTACAAAGAGTACACTGTCCAAATTTCATGTCTCTGGGACCAGTGGTTTGGGCTGTGCGTTGATATATAAGTCAGTCAGTCAGTCAGTCAGTCAGTCAGTCAGGACTTTGAATTTTATATGTATAGAAGATAGAAGATAATTATTTTTAATTAATGAGATCACATATTAGTACTAAAGAAGACATTACTGGTGGTGAAAACTATAAAAACAATTTCTGTCAGGTACTAAGCATAATCTGACTCCACACTTAGTACATGCCACAGTGGTTTGACCTTTGATACAGAGTTTGCACCTGCCTTTTGTCCCAAAAGTCGCGAAATGGCCAAGTTGGTCACTGCGAATTTCTGTTGTTGGCCTTGGAGCAACCGGCGCCTTTATAAGTTTTGATGGGGTTGGACCCTTTACATTGTCCGTGTGTTTCGTGGTGGTTCTGTGGCGTAATAATAAGTTTTTGGCAATGTTGTACCTGAATTTCTTCAAACTTATTATTTTTCCATTACCAATATTTCTCCGGTACAATATCCAACTATTTGTTATACATATGTCTAACAGCTGTGATACCAAAGGTAAGTACCAGCGGTGCCCCTTTAGCTCAGTTCTATAGAGAGCTATTAGCATATCAGCTAAATCAACACCGCCCATATGGGCGTTGTAATGCTTTATAATTTCAGGACATGGCACTGCTGACCTCATCTTTTTGTCCTTGTCGTACCTTTGGATCGTAGAAATAGGGTGGATATCTACATAGCTGCTTGCGGTAGTGACACATTTATTGTCGTACCACTTGACGACACACACTTTCTTATTATTGCACGCGACTTGCGAATGAGAACCCCTTGGTTTCTTCTTCAGTGCTTTATCGGTGATGAGCTTCTTCTCAGCTCCGCGTAATCTGTTTGCCCTTATAGTTCCAAGTGAAAATATACCCATCTCTTCTCGCAGGTAGTGAATCAATTCGAGGCTTGTAAAAAAGTTATCAAAGTACACTACAGTACACGCTGGATCTGGTATAGTTTTACATAATGCTATCACAACTTTAGCGCCCATTCCGAGAGAAGACTCTACTGATGAAAAATCTACCACCACCATAAATAAGAAAATCGTAAACAAAGCCCGTTACACCAGCTCTAACAAAAATCTTGGAACCCTACTTTTTAGGCTTATTTTTGACATATTGCTTTCTATTACCAGCTTTTTTCCCTTTATAAGGCACCATCATTTCATCTATGCTGATTTTTTTTTCCTGGGGTACTTTCAAAAAGTTGGCACGTAGCATTTCTGCCAAAGGTCTGATCTTATAGTAGCGATCCCCATCATCAAGCCAATTGTTATTGAAATGGATGTAACGACGTAATTGTTGAAATTTTTTGAGGGGCATGATATCTGCTATTTGACTGTATCTAAATTCTCGGAACCAATAGTCTGTATACGAAGGCATATCAATTATTCCCATTTGCAGATTTATTGCAACAAAGTCTTTTAAATGTCTTCGACTGTAAAATTCAACGATTTATTAGTTTGTTGAGTAGAATATAAGTTGGTTTGTTCCTTTATGTAGTTTAAAATGTCGTCAGTAAAAAAGCTGGAAAAATATTGAAATGGATCCTTGAGACATGCCTCTTCTTGAAAATCATTATTGGCTATTTCTGCTCGATGACGGAATCGTTGTCGAGTCCATCGAAAATTGAGAGGTTGCACTTTTACTCTCGCTAGCTGAGGACGACGTGCCACCAATCTTGGTCTAATTGCTCTGGCGCGTGTTGATGTTAAAGGAGTAGCTGGAGACTGTGGAGCTGTAGGAGTCGGAGCCTGCTGTGGAATCGCTACAGATTGTGTCAAATTTTGCGCAGCTAGTGGAGTGATTGGAGATGCCAGCAATGGTGACGCAGTGACCGCTTCTTGGACATGAACTATTTCATCGTCGGATAGCAGGTTGAGATTTTCCATCGACGATGGTAGTGAAGGCACTGGTGATGATTCTTCGTCTGCCCTATGTCGAATTGGAAACTGCCGGATTTCATTTTCAGACTCCGTCGACGAATCGTCGTTCGACGATTTTCTGCCCGATTTTGGGATAAGCGCACAAAGCTTTCTGCCTCTTGCGAAAGATTGCTTTACTCCGCCCTAAGAGAAACAAGCTTAATTAACCCTCCATGCTAAGCGAAAATCAAAACCATAAACATTCCATAAAAAGACCAGAAACCAACAACCAGATTTCAAAGAGCAAACTAAAAGTATGTACAGACCTGTAGCCATGTATAAAAATCGATTTTGTCTCGACCGGGAATCGAACCCGGAACCTTTTATGCTTTAGCTTAACACCATCACCACATTCACCAATAAGCCACGATCAAAGTAATTAACACAAAACAATAAAAATAAAAACACCATAAACGTGGCAGTGTGCACTACACGATACATTCCAGCAAAACATAAAAAACCAGTAAACATGGCCGTGTGCACTGCGAGATACATAGCAATTTGGCTCTAGTTTACTAAACCAAATATACAGTTTTGTATCAAAATTCACTCAATTGACACGTGTACAATAATGTACTTTATCGTGATAAGCATAATAATTATATTATTGAGTAAAAACAACATAAAATATCAATTTCTTACCTTTTTCGGCGGGATTGCTTTGAGTCGGTTCATCATTTTGATTGTGAATGAAAACCGGTTGTCAAACTGACATGACATGACGTAAATGCGTTCAGAAACAGTTACTTTTCTTAAATATTAGGAACGTTTCGTTTCAAGTAATAATATTTTTCTTGGTATGATTTTTCAAAGTTGACTGTATCTGACAGTGCACTCCGTCAAGAAAAGGGTTAAGCAGCTTTTATTGTACTTAGCAAGCCTGGGAGCACTGTTAAGTACGAGTCTGTGAGGATCTCGTCGGCTTCGAGGATTTACATCGTTTGCTATTTTAAATAACTCCTTATGTTTCCATACAAACATGCATATCTTCTATACATACAAAATTGAAAGTCCTGACTGACTGACTTATATATCAACGCACAGCCCAAACCACTGGTCCTAGAGACATGAAATTTGGACAGTGTACTCTTTGTGAAGAGTAGATATCCACTAAGAAAGGGTTTTTCGAAATTCCACCCCTAAGAGGGTGAAATGGGGTGTTGAATTTTCTATGAAACTTTTTATTCTCCGAGTCGATTGACTTGAAAATGTGTCTACATATACTTCAGTTAAAATGATGAGATACGTGTATCACAGTTTTTCCAAAATCATCCCCCAATTTAAAATTCCATGTCCTGACTGGCTGACTGATACGTCAACGCACAGCCCAAACCACTGGTCCTAGAGACATGAAATTTGGACACTGTACTCTTTGTGAAGAGTAGGTATCCATTAAGAAAGGGTTTTTTGAAATTCCACCCCTGATAGGGTGGAATGGGGTTTTGAATTTTATGTGAAACTTTTTATTCTCGGAGTCGATTGACTTGAAAATGTGTCTACATATACTTCAGTTAAAATGATGAGACACGTGTATCACAGTTTTTCCAAAATCATCCCCCAATTTAAAATTCCATGTCCTGACTGGCTGACTGAAATACCAACGCACAGCCCAAACCGCGGGTCCCAAAGATATACAAATTGGAGGGTGTATTCTTTGTGAAGAGTAAGTTTCAGTTTTTCGAAATTCCTACCCCATTTTTATTTTATTTTTTCGGATCAGAAATCATCAAATGACCACTCACCCCACTCTGGGCGGAGCGGAAGGGAGTGTCAGAGTTGTACTGACTAAAACCCATCCATGTTCCTTCTTTGCCCTTTGTGTTCCAGGACAACGGTATCTCTTTCGAACAGTCCCGTAGCCCTGGCAGGCATCGGCCCTTGCAGAAGTTGCAGACCCCTACATCGTTGCTGACATCTCTTTGAGGCGCGCGTGGAACACGAACGCGCCGTCGACACGGCCTGTCGTCATAAGACGGCCGGATGGCGAGCTAGCCTATAGCTCGCCGCCCACAGGCCCGCGCCTACGGTGGCCGGGAGCCACCACGTGACCCCCGACGCCCAGGGGGTCTTCCGCGGCGGCTGGGATGTGAGGTTCTTTCCCTCTCACGTCCCGCCACCTCCTTCAATAGCATGACTGCTTCGCAGAAGGAGGTGACGGCTTCCCATTCCCTCTCGCTCCGACCATCGCCGCTACGAGGACACGATGGTGCTCCGCCCAAGCGGGGCAGACCTCCACGGTGTGCTCCACCGTGTCCTCCGGACGATCCTCGCAATGGAGACACCCGGGCGTTTCCTCCCGCCCAATTCCTACCCCTTAGAGGGTGAAATGGGGTGTTGTATTTTCTGTGAAACTTTTTACTCTCGGGGTCGATTGACTTGAAAATTTGTGTACACTGGGCCCAAGTATTTGGTTTACAGTTTATATGTGTGAGTGAAGTCATAGTTATGCACACAAACACAAAATTAAATTAACTTGACTTGCTGTACGAGCCGGTAATATTCATACAGCCGCTCATTATTATTGTGTGAGTAAACATATTGTACCCTACACGGGGTTTATTTTTTTTATCTTTACGCTTGTCGGGTAATCTAGTAAAAATAATATAAACGAGTTTACAATAAAGCCCAACATTTTATACTAACTTAACATGGTAACCATAGCCGATTGGTGTAAGCGCTTGCGTTAGCTAGTGATCTAACCTCGACGACGCGAGTTCGAACCCAACTGAGGAATTATTTTTGCTACTTTTTACTTTTTGTTTTTTAATAAATTTATTTTGTGGCCAATAAAATTACTCAAGCAAAAAGTAAAAAGTAACTAAATATAACCAATGAAATAATTTGATTTTTTTATTAGATAAACATTGCTATTGTTTGCTTAGCTTATCGCTTGGGTCATTAGCAAATTATCCGTCTCGTTTCTTCCAATATGTTCCTTTCTTATATTGGTTGTTTTAAGGTTCAATTTGGTGGGGGCTGTATGTTAGAAAAAAAAACTTGTGTGGCCGATACAATGATTTAATACACTGTTGTTTACCTGTTTTTTTGACAAATACAAAGTTTTTTATTGGTAAGGATTGACGTAAATAATTTGTCAAAGTAGGTAGGTATATAAATTGAATCAAAGTAAAATTAGAGGTGAAATGAATCAACATGTTAGATAGTAAGAAATTATGACAACTTCTAATCGCATAACAATAACATCACTTCACCATACTTTCAATAATTTACGAGTTGTGGTTTTAAAAAAAAGTTTTATACCTACCTACTTATTACTAAGTTTTGTATTTGTTCTAATTTGCTTAACAAATATGAACATTATTTGCATAAAAATAAGATTCATATTCGTCTACTAATTAAAATAAATTCGACTAATAATGAGTCGGCAATCCTTCGTTTTCTATTACTCCTTGTAACCTTCTGCTCATGAGATCTCACAGTTTGTAAGCACACTTTTATGCGGGTGGACAAGAAGGGATCAGCCTTGTGCCTTGCCACGATGTCGTAGTGTCGAGTCGATGAATTTGCCTTTGCATATCGGCGGACCCATAACTGCACGGTTCTCCCCTGTGGATAAAAACAGTATTTATAATACTTATAATAATAGCTAATATTATAATAAATAAACACTATATTTTTATACTATATATACACTATGTTTATTCAATTTACTTATATATACCTAATTAATATCTATACATATAAAATTCAAAGTCCTGACTGACTGACTTATATATCAACGCACAGCCCAAACCACAGGACCTAGAGACATGAAATTTGGACAGTGTACTATTTGTGAAGAGTAGGTATCCACTAAGAAAGGGTTTTTTGAAATTCCACCCCTAAGAGGGTGAAATGGGGTGTTGAATTTTCTATGAAACTTTTTATTCTCTGAGTCGATTGACTTGAAAATGTGTCTACATATACTTCAGTTAAAATGATGAGATACGTGTATCACAGTTTTCCAAAATCATCCCCCAATTTAAAATTCAATGTCCTGACTGGCTGACTGATACATCAACGCACAGCCCAAACCGCTGGTCCTAGAAACATGAAATTTGGAGAATGTACTCTTTGTGGAGAGTAGGTATCCACTAAGAAAGGGTTTTTTGAAATTCCACCCCTAAGAGGGTGAAATGGGGTGTTGAATTTTCTGTGAATCTCTCTCGAGGTCGATTGACTTGATAATGTGTCTACATATACATCAGTTAAAATGATGAGATACGTGTATCACAATTTTTCCAAAATCATCCCCCAATTTAAAATTCAATGTCCTGACTGGCTGACTGATACATCAACGCACAGCCCAAACCGCTGGTCCTAGAGACATTAAATTTGGAGAATGTACTCTTTGTGGAGAGTAGGAATCCACTAAGAAAGGGTTTTTTGAAATTCCACCCCTAAGAGGGTGAAATGGGGTGTTGAATTTTCTGTGAAACTCTCTCGAGGTCGATTGACTTGAAAATCTGTCTACATATACTTCAGTTAAAATGATAAGGTACGTGTATCACAGTTTTTCCAAAATCATCCCCCAATTTAAAATTCAATGTCCTGACTGACTGGCTGACTGATACATCAACGCACAGCCCAAACCGCTGTTTCTAGAGCCATTAAATTTGGAGAATTTACTCTTTGTGGAGAGTAGGTATCCACTAAGAAAGGGTTTTTTGAAATTCCACCCCTAATAGGGTGAAATGGGATTTTGAATTTTATGAGAATTTTTTTATTCTTGGAGTCGGTTGACTTGAACATGTGTCTATATAATATATACTTCAGTTAAAATGATGAGATACGTGTAGGTATCACAGTTTTTCCAAAATCATCGCCCAATTTAAAATTCCATGCCCTGACTGGCTGACTGATATACCAACGCACAGCCCAAAACCGCGGGTCCCAGAGACATGAAAATTGGAGGGTGTATTCTTTGTGAAAAAAATTTGTGTACATTCTCTTCAGATAAAATCCAGTAAATCCGATGTCCAATCTCAAACCAAGGTATCAATATTTCACGAATCTAATTTAATTGATATAACTTTAAACTATTATTTGCAAGTTATAAGCAAGTACATGTAAATCTATGTAAGTATGTATTATAGATAGATACGTAGATTACTTATTATCCCAGAAGTAAGATCCCGTGGGCTATTCCCTAACTCCACGCGGGCGAAGCCGCGGGCATAAGCTAGTTACTTATAATAATACAATACATAAATATAAGATATACACTGACATTAGCAAACATTATAATCTATTTTTATTTACGTTATTCAAAGGCTTTTCTTTAATCTGTCTAAAGGCTAGATCAAGCTAATTTTAGACCAAGCTAATTTTATCATAATCATCATACGATTACAAATTAAAAAAAAAGAAACTATAATAATTCAGTTATGATAATATATTATTATAACTACGGTAGGTATTGCACTTAAGTTACATTAATTATTTATTCCTAGTAAACATCCCTTTCAATGTTTACTAGGAATAAAGAGAATAGAGGAGTTAGTTAAAGTGAAGTAGGTATAATATCAACGTAATATCTAACTGTTACTCACCGATATCATTAAGCGCCTTGTAATTTCACTTCATCTCATCGATACGCTAATCGATAACAATTCAAATTGAGTCAGCCCAAAATTTGGCGACGAGTTTGGCTTTTTCAGTAGCGTCCTGTGATGCATTTCACAGGAGCAAACAACAGAACAGGCAGGACACGATATAAAGTGTCCCATCGTTTGTTAGGCAGCAACACATTTACACTCACAATTTCACATAATATAGATACGTTTTGCTCATCCAAAACAACGATTTCCACCTCTTTGAACATTGATAAATGTTGCATGGTTGGATCCACAGAAATAAAACTACACACATGCTCAAGAGTAGTAATCAATAAACTCAGTAATGCAAATACTCGTAGATTGACAAGTAAGAATGCTCATTTTTTATAAATGAAGGTGTTTGAAAACAATATTTTTAAATTGTCGGTAGTTGTTGTCTAAACAGTTAAAATCAAATAGCCTGAGAGTTCAATGTTTGTCTCAAACGTTGGAATTGTTATAAATTCTACTTTAAGTAATGTTTTAACAAAATAATGAATACAAAAAGAAAAATAATATACTATTGCATGCATGATTTGAACTTACGACTTCTCGTTCAGTGACCAAAGACGATAGCCATTGTGCCAGGATTGCTATATTAACATCATGCAAAATATTATATCTCCTTCAGCATCATAAGTGAATGATGACTATATATTGGTATATGGTAATTGATGTGCCACACGCACACTAATAAAAACTGAGCTCGCTCGTTTTATTTTGTGTTTGTGTGCATAACTATGACTTCACCCACACATATAAACTGTAAACCAAATACTTGGGCCCAGTGTACATACTCTTCAGATAAAATCCAGTAAATCCGATGTCCAATCTCAAATCAAGGTATCAATATTTCACGTATCTAATTTAATTGATATAACTTTAAACTAATAATTGCAAGATAAAAGCAAGTACATGTAAATCTATGTATGTATTATAGATAGATACATAGATTACTTATTATCCCAGAAGTAAGATCCCGTGGGCAATTCCCTAACTCCACGCGGGCGAAGCCGCGGGCATAAGCTAGTTTCATTAATATACAGACAAGGTAGCGGTAACAAGCCAAGTTTCTATCTCTAGAAACAAAACTTTATGATTTTTTTATTATTTTTTCCTGCATTCTATGTTCATATAATCATTATCATCATTTCAGCCGAAAGACGTCCACTGCTGGGCATAGGCCTCCCCCAAGTGTCGCCACATTGACCGGTCCCGTGCGTCTCGCATCCAGCGGATCCCTGCAACCTTTACAAGGTCATCGGTCCACCTAGTGGGAGGCCTTCCAACGCAGCGTCTTCCGGTTCGCGGTCGCCACTCCAGAACTTTTCGGGCCCATCGGCCATCCGTTCTGCGAGCAATGTGCCCTGCCCACTGCCACTTAAGTTTGGCTATTCTTCGGGCTACGTCGGTAACCTTGGTTCTCTTGCGGATCTCCTCATTTCTGATTTGATCACGCAGGGAAACACCGAGCATAGCCCTCTCCATTGCCCTTTGGGTGACTTTCAGCCTTCTGATGAGGCCCATTGTGAGCGACCACGTTTCGGTCCCGTATGTAATCACTGGCAACACACACTGGTCATAGACTTTCGTCTTGAGACACTGCGGTAAGTTGGACGAGAAGATACCACGCAACTTCCCGAACGCTGCCCAGCCGAGTCGGATTCGACGATTGACCTCTTTCTCGAAGTTGGACCTACCTAACTGGACCGTTTGTCCCAGGTAGACATAATCGTCTACAACTTCGAGTGCAGAGTCTCCGATCTTGATAGGAGTGGGTGTTACATGGGCATTCAACATGACTTTGGTTTTGTCCATGTTCATTTTAAGACCTACTCTTTCGGAAGCTCTACTGAGGTCATCGAGCATTGTACTGAGGTCCTCCATGGTCTCAGCCGTGACCACTATATCGTCGGCAAACCGAAGGTGAGAGATGTCCTCGCCATTGACGTTGATGCCTAGCCCTCTCCAGTCCAGAACCTTGAAGACATCCTCCAGTGCAGCGGTGAACAGTTTCGGAGATATGACGTCTCCCTGTCTCACACCTCGCTGCAGAAGGATAGGTTCCGAGGTCTGGTCCTGAAGTCGGACTGACATGGTGGCGTTTTTGTACAAACTCTTCAGCACCTCGATGTACCGATAGTCGATTTGGCACCGTTGGAGAGACTGCAGTACAGCCCAAGTCTCGATCGAATCGAAGGCTTTCTCGTAGTCCACAAACGCCAAGCAGAGATGCAGGTTATACTCTTCGGTCTTCTGTATAACCTGGCGCAGCGTATGTATGTGGTCTACGGTGCTAAAGCCTTTTCAGAATCCGGCTTGTTCGGGAGGCTGAAAATCGTCAAACCTGCGCGCGAGACGATTCGTGATGACTCTTGAAAACAGCTTGTAGACATGGCTTAGAAGTGAGATGGGCCTATAGTTCTTCAGCCGGGCATTGTCGCCCTTTTTGAAGAAGAGTACCACCACACCCCTGCACCATGCCTGCGGCGTTTTCCCCTCGAGTATGACGGAATTAAACATCTTCTGAAGGGCTTTAAGTACCGGTTTTCCACCTGCCTTCAGGAGTTCGGCCGTAATTCCGTCATCACCCGGTGCCTTGTTGTTTTTAAGCTGTTTCAGAGCCATCCTAATCTCGTACAGGCTGACATCCGGAATGTCTTCGGTATAGTGTCGGGTCAGTCTAGCTCTTGGGTCGTTAGCTAGATTTGCAACGGGTTTGCTAGTTGAAGTGTACAACTGCCCATAAAAACTCTCGATCTCCCTCAGCAGCTCCGGTTTGGCGGATACGATCCTGCCATCGTCGGTCTTCAGTTTCGTGAGCTGGCTCTGCCCAATAGCCAGATCTCTTGAAAATACCTTGGAGCCTTTATTCCGCTCAATAGCGTCTTTAATACGCTCGGTATTAAAGCGGCGGAGGTCGCGTTTCAAGGATTTAGAGATCCGTCTATTGAGCTGCCGGTATTTCCACGCCTCGTCTGAAGACTGCAGGATCATCTCGCGCCGCTCCTTCATGAGCTCGAGAGTATGATCAGAGAGTCTTTTGTTCTTCTGTGCACGACGTGTCTTGAAGAACTTAGACCCAGTCGTATGGACAGTTTCCACGAACCCATCGTTGCATTCGTCCACTGAGCTTCCTAGGCACTCGAAACGATTCTGAAGTTCAAGCTGAAAGCTCTCGGGGTTTTGGATCTGGATTTGTGCTGGACGGAGCGTAGACTTCATCAGTCGAGACCTTTCAAGCTTTATATTGATGTTCAATGTGCCTCTTACCATGCGGTGATCGCTCCCGGTTTTCACCGAATTGATCACAGAGACATCATTGAACATTTGCTTCTTGGTTGACATGATGAAGTCAATCTCATTTTTTGTTGCACCATCGGGACTCTGCCAGGTCCACTTCCTGTGCTCACGCTTTCTGAAGAAGGAGTTCATCATATAGAGGCCCTTCTTCTCCATAAAACTAGCCAGTTGGTGACCCCGGTGGTTCCGACGTCCAACCCCAAATTGCCCCACCTGCAGCTCATCCCCATCTCGTTTGCCCAGTTTCGCGTTGAAGTCCCCCATGACAACGGTGAAGTGAGTTTTGAATGAACCATGCAGGGCTTTAGAAATATCCTCATACATGGTCTCCACTTCGTCGTCGGGGTGTGCCGAGGTCGGGGCGTACACCTGTATGACCTTCAGCGAATATCGTGAGGATATTCTGAGTATAAGGTACGCCACCCTGGTCGACACACTCTCGATCTTCACCACGTTATTCACGAGGGACTTGTGGACGATAAACCCAACACCACCCTGGGACTGCCGGTCACCCTCTCGAAAATAGAGCAGGTTGCCGGATTTCAGGATTATCGTATCCTCCCCCTCTCTTCGGACTTCAGATAATCCCACAATACTCCATCGCAGCCTGCTCAATTCCTCTTCGAGTTTCGTTATTTTCTCGTCGGTCCGGAGTGTACGCGTGTTGTATGTTGCCAGGTCAAGTCGTCGGTATAGGCAGCCTGATCCCGTCCGGAGATTCTTCGCACCCCTTGCCACGCCGTAACCTCGACCGCTACCATAGTCAAGGGTAGACGGGCTGCCGGGTACTAGGGGCCATTTCTTTGTTGCGCTCATCATTGGGGGGGTTTTGCCATAATCGCCACGCTTGGCAGGCGGGTTGGCGATATGTTCATATAAAACGAGATAATTTGAAGAAAAACAGTGTTTTAAGATTTTTTTTTTTTGCCAAGAAAAGGGTTACTATGTGTGTACGAGTTTATAACAAATTACCTAGCAGTCTGAAAATGTTAAACTCGAGATATACTTTTAAGAATAAATTGTATGAATGGTTAATAAAATTAACAACAACTTCTATAGTATAAAACAATTCCTAGATCGAAAATAGCGTTGTTGTAAATAATGATAATTTTTGTCAAGGAAATTGTTATTACAAACTAGCTTATGCCCGCGGCTTCACCCGCGTGGAGTTAGGGAATTGCCCATAGAATCTTACTTCTGGGATAATAAGTAATCTATGTATCTACCTTTAAAATTAAAACAAAAAAAAACTATGTATTTATTATTACATACATAGTTTTTTTTTGTTTTATTTTTTAAAGTTATATCAATTAAATTAGATACGTGAAATATTGATACCTTGGTTTGCGATTGGACATCGGATTTACTGGATTTTATCTGAAGAGTATGTACACAAATTTTCAAGTCAATCGACCCTGAGAATAAAAAGTTTCACAGAAAATTCAACACCCCATTTCACCCTCTAAGGTGTAGGAATTTAGAAAAACTGATACTTACTCTTCACAAAGAATACACCCTCCAATTTTCATGTCTCTGGGACCCGCGGTTTGGGCTGTGCGTTGGTATATCAGTCAGCCAGTCAGGACATGGAATTTTAAATTGGCGGATGATTTTGGAAAAATTGTGATACACGTATCTCATCATTTTAACTGAAGTATATGTAGACACATTTTCAAGTCAATCGATCCCGAGAGAGTTTCACAGAAAATTCAACATCCCATTTCACCCTCTTAGGGGTGGAATTTCAAAAAACCCTTTCTTAGTGGATACCTACTCTCTACAAAGTGTACATTCTCCAAATTTCATGACTCTAGGATCAGCGGTTTGGGCTGTGTGTTGATGTATCAGTCAGCCAGTCAGGACATTGAATTTTAAATTGGGGGATGATTTTGGAAAAACTGTGATACACGTATCTCATCATTTCAACTGAAGTATATGAAGACACATTTTCAAGGCGATAAGTCCCCTCTTTGAGGAGTGGCTAGAGAGGCGCCACGGCGCCCTCACCTACCGCCTGACGCAGGTCCTCACCGGACACGGTTGTTTCGGGAGGTTCCTGCACCGGATCGGGCGGGAGGAAACGCCCGGGTGTTTCCATTGTGAGGATCGTCCGGAGGACACGGTGGAACATACCGTGGAGGTCTGCCCCGCTTGGGTGGAGCACCGTCGTGTCCTCGTTGCGGCGATCGGCGGCGGTGATCTCTCGCGTCCGGCCCTGGTTCAAGCCATGGTCCGGAGCGAGAGGGAATGGGAAGCCGTCACCTCCTTCTGCGAAGCAGTCATGCTAGTGAAGGAGGTGGCGGGACGTGAGAGGGAAAGAACCTCACGTCCCAGCCGCCGCGGGAGACGCCCTGGGCGTCGGGGGTCACGTGGTGGCTCCCGGCCACCGTAGGCGCGGGCCTGTGGACGGCGAGCTATGGGCTAGCTCGCCGTCCGGCCGTCTTTTGACGACAGGCCGTGTCGATGGCGCGTTCGTGTTCCACGCGCGCCTCAAAGAGATGTCAGCAACGATGTAGGGGTCTGCAAGGACCGATGCCTGCCAGGGCTGCGGGACTGTTCGAAAGAGATACCGTGGCCCTGGAACACAAAGGGCAAAGAAGGAACATGGATGGGTTTTAGTCAGTACAAGTCTGACACTCCCTTCCGCTCCGCCCAGAGTGGGGGGGGTGATTTGATGATTTCCCATCCGAAAAAAAAAAAAAAAAAAAAAAAAAAAAAAAAAAAAAAAAAAAAAGTATATGAAGACACATTTTCAAGTCAATCGACTCAGAGAATAAAAAGTTTCATAGAAAATTCAACACCCCATTTCACCCTCTTAGGGGTGGAATTTCGAAAAACCCTTTCTTAGTGGATACCTACTCTTCACAAAGAGTACACTGTCTAAATTTCATGTCTCTAGGACCAGTGGTTTGGGCTGTGCGTTGATATATAAGTCAGTCAGTCAGTCAGGACTTTGAATTTTATATGTATAGATATTTGCATGCTATGTTTAATCTTGGCAAAACATGTCTGTTCTATTTTTGTACTGTGAGACCTTTTCATACCATGTTTTAAGCAAATAAATATATTATTATTTTGGGAAACATGTTCTGTTTCTTAGCTTTTTGGATAGTTTAAGCTACGTCAACGGGCCTTAACCAAGTCAACGTAGCGTATGTGTGACGTGTGTGTCATGTGTGTGTGTTGTGTGATATTTCATTTTCGTCAATTTGCATGAACTTCCTTACTATTCTGCAGGTGTTTAAAATCGCGGCTTTTTGAAGTGTAATATAAATTGAGTCTTTGAGGTCTAGTAATTTGAGGCTATGGTGGAGGTGGTTGGGTATAACACCCGTGGTGGAGACTACTATGGGTACTACGTACACTTTTTCCTGTCTCCATATTCTGGTCACCTCTTCTTTCAATTCTGCATATTTACTAATTTTATCACCTATTGTTTTTTGTAAATTATGTGTGTTGGGGACTGCTATATCTATGAGGTATGTGACTTTATTTACTTTATCTTGAAGGATTATATCTGGTCTATTGTAGCGAATGGTTCTGTCGGTTAATACGCCGCGATCGTAAAAGAGTTTGTGAGTGGTGTTTTCTACAACTGGTTGTGGTACATACTTGTAATAAGGAGTGTTTGAGTCTTGAATGAGCTTATGTTTGAGTGCTAATTTTTGATGGATGATATTTGCTACCTGATTGTGCCTATGAGTATAATCTGTTTGTGTGAGTGTTGTGCAAGCTCCTGTGATGTGTTGTATGGTCTCTGGTTGGCTGTGACATTTGCGGCATTTATCGTTAGTCATTGTGGGGTCTTTTATGATGAATTTCCTGTAATTTTTAGTATTTATGATTTGATCTTGCATAGCAATAATAAAGCCCTCGGTTTCCGGGAACAAAGAACCAATTTTAAGCCATTTATTTGATGCTAGTGTGTCTATATGAGGTTGTTCAAGATCATGGGGATGCCGTCCGTGCAACACTTTTTTCTTCCAATCTTCTAACTTTTGTTTGTGTGGGTCTTCGTTATTGGTGTTTTGTGTATCTGTCTGTTCATTTAGGTTAAGTGGGGTGTAGCCACAGATATAGATAGACCTAGATAACGCGAGAGCAACTACTTCGCGTGCCTAGCTTACGTACAAAAATCGTAAGTGGCCAATTTCGCGCTCAGTCTGCATCGGAGCATAGCGCTAGTCGGACGTCAGTTAAAAATATTAAAATGGTTAATTGTGCTGTTATAAATTGTAAAAACTGTACAAATGCGAGGAGAAAAAATAAAGTAAACGTTTCCATCCATCGGTAAGTCATTTTATGATTAATATTATGCGTAATTAATTTAAAAAACAATTATTTTTAATCTAATACCCTCTGTATACCTGGTAATACCAAATTTGAGAAAAACAAAACATTCCTATTACTACGTAGCTTTTACTTGGAGCGGTCGATGAGACGTTTTGTTTTAACAAGTAATGAATATCGAAACAAGCGATACTATCGTATATCGTTTCGATTTTGTAGTACAGGGACTTTTATCATTTTTCTGTCAATTTTAGCGATTAGTGCTGTTCATCATATGCAACACAAATCGATTCTCAAGAATCGATTTCGGAATCAGAGGAATGATTTTGTATTATATAAATACTTATTATGTAGACAATTTTAATAAATAATCGTAACGTTTCGTGATTTTTTTTAGTTTTCCACATGAACCCAATTTGAAACAAAAATGGATTGAGGCGACGGGAAATGGAAAGGCGACGTCCTGATTGTTTTCATTGACATTCACGTGGAGGGTTTTTTTCTGCTTCTGCCTACGTCTGTAATATGCTCTCGAATTTTTACGCCATTGATCTCGCTGTTTTTGCTGTTCATCTATGCTCTTTTTGTTTTTTGTTCATCTTTTTCTTCAAGTAATTTTCTTTATCTTTTTGTTTTCGTAGCTCATGTAATTTTGGATCCATTTTAATTTTATTATAATGTATTTTACTTGCTTTTCGTTTTGCTTCTAAAATTTCTTCTCTAGATTTTTTCTTTGTTTCCGACATTTTGATAGTCTACAACAATTTACAAGAAATAATTAAGGAAATACTAACAATTTTGTAAAAAAATTATATTCCTAACTGCCTTATAAGCAGATCAGGAATTTTATTTTACGTCATTCGTTTTTCTATTTATCTCATTCCTCTGTATATCTCATTACTCTGTCTATCTCATTACTCTGTCATAAAATCGATCCATAAATCGATTTGAACGATTCTTAATAATGCTTTAGGTACTGTACACAATTACTCAATAAATAGTATTCGTATAGTAATTGAGAAATGGTATATACAAAGGCGAACTTTATTCAAAATTGACTTTTCACCCAGCAAATCTTTAAGTAATAGAAAGAAATGAAAAAGGGTAGAATCCCGTTGCTTCTTGTAAACACTAGAACTAAAAGAATTCGATCAAAACACCTTATATTGAAATATAAGGTGTTTTGATCGAATATTAACGTGTTTATAATGGTAAACTTACTTGAAATTATGGCAAAGGTATCCAAAAACTAGCTCGTCGTCGGAACGCAAGCGCTCGAGCACGCAACCTCTCACGGGGTGGGACGAGGGGGGCGCCGTACGCGGCGGCGTCTTTGAATCGATTTGATTTTCCCATCACTAAATAGTGCTTGTGAAGTCATAGTAGGTAGTCAAAAAATGGCACGCTTGGTTTTCATACAGATCGTGATACTTGCGTTATCTAGGTCTATCTATATCTGTGGGTGTAGCTGTTGTCGTTCATTACTATAGCTTTATGTATGTTACTTGTGTGAGATTTACTGTTATAGAATGTTTTTAACCTAGTAATTTATTTTTGCCACAGATGATGAATATCGATTAGGCCTCTCCCTCCGTTTTGCCGTTTTATAGTTAGCCTTTCTATTGCAGATTTAGGGTGTAAGTTATTGTGTTTAGTAAGTGTGGTGCGTGTTGTTCTCTCGATTTGCTGGATGACAGCGTTATCGCGATAATTTAATTGAAGCGTAGTTTTCCAACGGGACATAATATTTCGTAAGAATTCAATGATTTGTGGGTTAATTTTGTATATTTGTAATATTTGGATGAGCCAGGAGTGTGGAATACTATCAAAAGCTTTTTTATATATATAAGTGCAGTGTAAATTTCAATTTTTTGTGGCAGCATGCTTGTGTATGATCGAATCTATGACTAGTTGCTCCTTACATCCCATGTGTCCTCGCCGGCATCCCTTTTGTTCCTCTGCTATTATGTTGTGATGTTCTACGTGTTTATTGATTTTTGTAGTGATTGCTGACGTTAAGATCTTGTATATTGTGGGTAGGCATGTAATTGGTCTGTATTGGGAAGGCTGTGGTAAGTAATGAGTTTTTGGCAACATGTAAGTTATTCCTGTAGCTATAAGTTCCGGAATGTTTTGTTTTCCTAAAATGATTTCCGTTAGATTTTTAGCTAAAATTTTGTGTAATGATTCTAATTTTTTATACCAATGTATTTGTTCTTCCCATATGCCAGCCCAAAAGGTTTCTAATTGTTCCGTTGTTGGTAGTTCTATGTACCATCTCAACATGAATAATGTAACCAAGAGTTTGTAAAAGTATTCTGATTTAAAAGAGTGTCCATGGAGTTTCTTGCCCGTTCTTCTCCATAGAGATCTACGTTAGGGAATGGGCAACTACAGTACTTTCACAGTTTTTATGCCTTGTGACTGGGACTGTAGCTATTTTTGTCTTTGTTTCGACAATTCAAAAGTGCCTGTAACTGGCCTATTTGAAATAAATGCTTTGATTTTGATTTTTGATTTTGATTATGTTGTTTTCGGTTGTCGGTGTATCGGTTTGCGGTTTTTGTAATTTTCTGTAAAAGTTCTTTTCATTTGTAGCAAACAAAGCGTTATCATTTTTACGTTCTTGTGTTTTCTTATATCTTCTCAACCTGTGGACTTTTAGGGCTAATTTCTGTTTTAATGTATCTAAAAATTCTTCCGGCCTTCTATTGTGATTCTCGTGCCTAGTATGAACAGCCATGTTTTTGAAAATTACTTCTACTCTTTTGACTACTTTGTTTGATCTATTGTTGTTTATATATTGGGTTAGTCTACCACAGTCTGCTCTGAGTTTTTTATATCTTTTTCAAGCCTCTGCTGCCATGCAGGCTTGTTAACATTTGATTGTCTAGCATTGTCTGTGTATTCTGTGATTTTAAAATTGAGTTCTTCGGAAATAACTAACGCTGTGCAGTATATTAAAGTATGTACGTCTGTAAGTTGAGTATCTTCGCTAATATACTGAGTGAGAATATTTTGATTAAATACATGAACGAGCTGAGCAAGTTTTGGTGTGTACCTGAGTTTTGGTAGTTTTGGTCGAGCTGCCGGGTCCATCCCGGAGTATTGAGTGAGAGCTGTTTTAAATTTATCGTGTATTTCTCGATTACGCGTATCTGTGGGCGGGTTTTGATTTATATTTGCTAGAACCTCAATGTCATTTTCTAACATTATGGTTACATTTTCGGTTTGTGTGGATGTATGCGTGATTTGTGAATATGCCTGTGATGATAGATGATAGTATGGTTGAGATTGTGTGTGAGGTTCTGATTGATCGTATGACTGTGGTTGTTCTTGTTGAATGTTTTCAACCGTGTTTTGTGTTACTGCGATATTGTTAGTGTCTTCATCATTTATTGATTCTAGGTGTAATTGTGTACGCACTTCTACTTTTAACCTATCTATTTCTTCTAGTGACAACAGTTTATTCCTAACGATAGTTCTTCTTTGATCTCAAATCCTTTGTTCAGAAACGGTAATGTCTAGATCGAAGTGTAAAAATTTCATGCAGTTGTTGTCTGTAGGTGGTCATATCGGTCTCTAATTTAGTGATGTATAGGTAAGTTCGCATGATAAATGTGTTTACTTCTTTGCTCCATTTCATGCGAACTCTTGCTTTTCCAGCCTTGGTGGACGTGGGCAAAAAGGTAGATACCCCCGCGCAGCAATCAAGGTCAGAGTGGGTGAAACAGTATTTAAACTTATAATGGGGGGTGATGAAAGTGTAGGTGACGATGGTATGGATGGTGATGATCGCCTAGAAGGTGTGTATGAAACTGTGCTTGGACTATACGGTTCAACAGGGGTGTCTGTCCTGTCCGTCGGTCTGTCACCATCGTCAATGATTTCGGCTGTAGTATCTTTGTCGGTGGGAGCCCGCCTGTTCAACTCCTCACCGCTGACGGTTCGCATGCTGAGACACCCAGCATCAGCTCCAGGTGCGCCCCGGCGATCGCCCCCGGGCAGCGGTCCTATACGTTTTCTCTTTGAACGAGTCTCCATTTTTATGTGGGTTTCCAGAGCCACGTTAGCCACGCCAGTAATTTCTCATTCGTGTGTCCGCCCCCCACGTGATTAGATGGTCAATCAGGACGTGTGATTGTTTAGGGGGCATATTATTATTATTATTTTGTTGTTCTTTATGTTTCTTCTCATTTAAGAGAGCCTAAGAAACCTTACACGCGGGTCAGAACCAAGGATGTGAGGTGAATTTAGATAGAGAAAGTGGATGATAATGTGGAAGAAGTCAGAAACTTTCGGGTGATTCGACAGGTGTTGAGAATGGTGGCTTTTTGCAGCATATAAAGTGTGTGATTAGACATCTGTAGTGTGTTGAGGCTTTGTGTGAGAGATTTTGGTATAATACCCGTAGATGAGAGAACAATGGGCACTATATGAACAGTTTGTACTTTCCATTGGGTTCAAAATCAATCAAAATCAAAGCATTTATTTCAAATAGGCCAGTTGATTTGTCGAAACAAAGACAAAAATAGCTACAGTCCCAGTCACAAGGCATAAAAACTGTGAAAGTACTGTAGTTGCCCATTCCCTAACGTAGATCTCTATGGAGAAGAACGGGCAAGAAACTCCATGGACACTCTTTTAAATCAGAATACTTTTACAAACTCTTGGTTACATTATTCATGTTAAGATGGTAGATTATGTGAGAACGATGTAGCAAGATGTGTACGTTAAAAGTGTCCATAGTAAACAATTCAAAAAAAAAAGAAAATCAATTCAAATAAGCCGTGGCAACCAAGAGATGACCAGTCACAACTGACAGCGCCCGTTCACGAACATGACGCATGTATCAGCACCATTCAACTCAACCATTTTGAAGGGAACTAAATGATCCGACACACGCGCCACCATCAGCGAGACATTTGAGTGAGCATGACACACTCATAACCGCCAGGGCACATTCAAGTCAAATTTTAATTTTTTTCAAAGGTTTTAATTTCAATGGCAAGATCTTGGTATTTACTGAGCTTTTCGGATATTGTGGTTTGAATATTATGTGAGTTAGGTATTGCTATGTCTATCAGATAAACTGTTTTATTGGTTTTGTCGTGAACGGTAATGTCGGGTCTATTGTAATGAATTGTTTTATCGGTTATTATAGTTCGGTCCCAATAAATTTTTTGATCGCTATTCTCTAATGCTACTTCTGGTTTATATTTATGATACGGTATCATTTCAGAAACTAGTTTGTATTTAAATGCTAACTGTTGGTGTATGATTGCAGCGACTTGGTCATGGCGATGTTTATAATCGGTTTGCGCAAGTGATTTACATGCTCCTGTTATATGTTGTATAGTTTCGGAGGCATTGTTGCAATGTCTGCATAAGTCAGTCGGCTGGTTTGGGTCTTTTATGATGTATTTTCTGTAATTACGAGTTGGTATTATTTGATCTTGTATGGCCAGCATAAAACCCTCGGTCTCGGGAAACATAAAACCCTCGGTCTCGGGAAACAACCCTCGGTCTCGGGAAACATTATTATTATTTACGGAAAGTGTTTTTCTTCTCAGCCTTTAGACTGGATTTTAGCTACATTTACGGGCCGAAGCCAGAGTAAATGTAGCGTGTGGTGTGTATGTTTTGTGATTGTTTATGTGTTGTGATTAGGTCCTATTTCGTTCTCTTCTATCTGCATGAACTTTCTTACAATTCTACACGTATTTAAAATTGCTGCTTTTTGTAGTGTAATGTAGAGGGTTTCTTTAAGGTCTAATAATTTTAAGCTATGTAGGAGATGATTTGGGATTACCCCTGTTGAGGAAAGGATTATTGGGACTACATAAACTTTTTCTTGACGCCAAATTCTAGTAACTTCTTCTTTGAGTTCTGCGTATTTGCTTATTTTTTCAGTGATAGTTTTCTGTATGTTGTGTGTGTTGGGGACTGCGATGTCTATCAGGTATGTAACTTTATTTATTTTGTCCTGTAGGATTATATCCGGTCTGTTGTAGTGGACCGTCCTATCAGTGAGAATAGCGCGATCGTAATAGAGCTTATGTGTTGTGTTTTCTAGGGTAGTTTCTGGTTTATAATTGTAGTAAGGAGTGTTGGTGTTTTGAATGAGTGTGTGTTTGAGTGCTAGCTTTTGGTGAATGACATTGGCCACTTGATTGTGCCTGTGAGTGTAGTCGGTTTGCGTGAGGGTTGTGCATGCTCCTGTTATGTGCTGAATGGTTTCTGGTTGGATGTGACATTTGCGACATTTATCATTTGTCATTGTAGGATCTTTGATTATGTATTTTCTGTAGTTTTTTGTGTTAATGATCTGATCTTGAATAGCTATTATAAATCCTTCGGTTTCCGGGAATAAATTGCCTATTTTGAGCCACTTATTTGACGCTAATGTGTTTATGTGGGATTGCTCTAAGTCGTGAGGGTGCCGACCGTGGAGTACTTTCTTCTTCCAGTCTTCCATCTTATTTTGCTGCGGGTCATCAATGCTAGTGTTTGGTGCTTCTGTTTGATTGCTTAGATTAAGTGGTGTGTAGTTGTGATCGTTTGTTACTATTGCTTTATGTATGTTGCTAGTTCGAGATTTTGTGTGAAAGAACGTTTTTAAATGATTAACTTGTTTTCGCCATAGGTGCTGGATATCTATTAGGCCTCTCCCTCCATGTTGTCGTTTGATGGTTAGTCTTTCTATGCAGATTTAGCAACTTGTGTTTCGTAAGTGTTGTTCGAGTCGTTCGCTCTAATTGTTCTGTGTCTGTTTTTGTCCATTTTATAACTCCGAATGAGTACGTTAATACAGGGATAGCGAAGGTGTTTAAGGCTTTAATTAGATGTTTACCTGAAAGTTGGGTTTTACAAACGGCGTTTAGTCTTCTTTTGTACTCTGCAGTTAATGTATTTTTAATCCTAACATGATCGAGACCTTTTAGCTGCGCATATCCTAAGTATTTATACATGTCGGTCGGATCCATTGCTGTTATAGTGTCCGTGTCATTAACTGCATAGTCACCAGGCCGCACCTTGCCTCTCACAATGTGTAATGTTTTACATTTGTCCAAACCAAATGTCATGTTGATATCGTTACTGAATTCTGCTGTAATATCTACTAAGTTCTTCATATCTTTTTCTGTTTTTGCGTATAATTTGATGTCATCCATATATATAAGATGCGATATTGTTGTTTCATCTGTAGTGTGTTTGAGGGAGTATCCGGCCCCGCAGCGCTGTAGCAAATGCGACAGGGGATTGAGGGCCAGACAAAACCACAGGGGGCTCAGGGAGTCACCTTGGTAGATGCCTTTTTTAATTGATATTTGTCGTGTTATGACATTATTGTGGTTACAATTTATTTGTAGTGTTGTTTTCCATTGTAACATTATATGGCGCATGAAATCAATTATTTTTGGGTTAATTCTATAAATCTCTAATATTTGTATCAACCAAGAATGAGGAACGCTGTCAAAAGCTTTTTTGTAATCTATATAAGTGCAATGAAGATTTCTGTTTTTTGAAGTGGCGTGTTTATGTATAGTAGAATCAATAATCAGCTGTTCTTTGCATCCCATGTGGCCCTTCCTACATCCCTTCTGTTCCTCTGCTATTATGTTATGGTGTTCGATGTGTGAACTAATCTTTTTTGTAATTACAGATGTCAATATTTTGTAAATTGTGGGTAGGCATGTAATTGGTCGGTATTGGCAAGGCTGAGGTGAATTTTTAGTTTTAGGTAGCATGTAAGTAATTCCTGTTGCAATAAATTCAGGTGTATTCTGCTGTCCTAAAATAATATCTGTCAAATTTTTTGCAATAGATTTATGTAAAGAAGTTAACTTTTTGTACCAAAAATTATGTATTTTGTCGATACCAGGTGATTTCCAGTTATGTAATCTGGCTGTTATGTGTGAAATGTCGGCCTCTGCTACCTCTACAAATTCCATTTCATCAATGGCTCTCCATTTTGCTTCTTCTTCCACTATCCACGGTGCTTTGTCGTTGTGTTGTACTTGCTCTTCCCAAATGCTAGCCCAATATGTTTCTAGTTGTTCTTTTGTAGGTAGGTTAGGTGTGTTTGAGTTATTTTCATCAATTGTGTCTGTTTGTGGTTTGTGTAGGTTTCTATAAAACAATTTTTCGTTTGTGGTAAATGTGGCGTTATCTTTTTTGCGCTGTTGTGCTTTTTTATATCTTCTGAGTCTATGAACTTTTAGTGCTAGTTTTTGTTTTAAGGTGTCTAAAAATTCTTCAGGTTTTCTGTTGCTTATTTCGTGTCTGGTGTGCGTGCAATTGTTTCTAAATATGACCTCAACTCGTTTTACTAGTTTATTAGATCTGCAACCGCTGATATATTGAGTGAGTCTACCAATGTCTGCCCTTAATTTTTCAACGTCTTTTTCTAGTCTCTGTTGCCATGCTGGTGTTATATTCTGTCTTGTTATTGGAGTTCCTGTGTGGTCTGTGATTTTAAAGTTTAGTTCTTCAGATATAACTACGGCTGTGCAGTATATAAGTAGGTGTATGTCTATAAGCTCTGTGTCATCAGATATAAATTGTGTGAGTATATTTTCATTAAATAAATTAACTAGACGAAATAGGTTAGGTGTGTATTTAAGTTTAGGTAACCTAGGTCGAGCTGCTGGATCCATCCCAGAGTATTGTGTTATTGTTGTTCTAAATTTGTCATTGATTTCTTGGATATACGTATCTGTTGTTAAGTGTTGATCTGGGACGACTACGGTCTCAATGTCATTTTCTAGCGTTAGAGTAATAGATTCGGTTTGTGTGGATGTGTGTGTTATTTGTGTGTAGGCTTGTGATTGGTTGTACGGTTGAGACTGGGTATAAATAAGTTGCGATTGACTAAGCAGTTGTGGTTGTTCTTGATGCCTAATTTCGTTTATGTTTTGTGTGATATTAGTATTATCTGTATAATTTACTGTTTCTTCTTGTAGTAATTGTGTTCGTACTTCTTCTTTTAATTGATCTATAACTTCTTGAGATAGAAGTTTATTCCTAACTATGGTTCTTCTTTGGTCTGAGATTCTTTGTTCTGAAACCGTAATGTCAGGATATTGTCGGGTGAAAAGTGCATGCAATTGTTGTCTATATGTGGTCATGTCGGTCTCTAATTTAGTTATGTGTAGGTAAGTTCGCATGATAAATAGATTGACTTCTTTACTCCATTTCATCCGAACTCTTGCTTTTCCAGCCTTGGTGGACGCGGGCAAAAAGGTAGATACCCCCCGCGCAGCATTCAAGGTCGGAGTGGGTGAAATAGTATTTAAACTAATAATGGGGGGTGATAAAGGTGTAGGTGACGATGGTATAGATGGTGATGATCGCCTAGAAGGTGTGTATGAGACTGTGCTTGGACTATACGGTTCTACAGGGGTGTCTGTCCTGTCCGTCAGTCTGTCACCATCGTCAATGATTTCGGCTGTAGTATCTTTGTCGGTGGGAGCCCGCCTGTTCAACTCCTCACCGCTGACGGTTCGCATGCTGAGACACCCAGCGTCAGCTCCAGGTGCGCCCCGGCGATCGCCCCCGGGCAGCGGTCCTATACGTTTTTTCTTTGAACGAGTCTCCATTTTTAGTGGGTTTCCAGAGCCACGTTAGCCACGCCAGTAATTTCTCATTCGTGTGTCCGCCCCCCACGTGATTAGATGGTCAATCAGGACGTGTGGTTGTTTAGGGGGCTTATTATTATTATTATTATTTTGTTGTTCTTTATGTTTCTTCTCATTTAAGAGAGCCTAAGAAACCTTACACGCGGGTCAGAACCAAGGATGTAAGGTGAATTTAGATAGAGAAAGTGGATGATAATGTGGAAGAAGTCAGAAACTTTCGAGTGATTCGACAGGTGTTGAGAATGGTGGCTTTTTGCAGCATATAAAGTGTGTGATTAGGCATCTGTAGTGTGTTGAGGCTTTGTGTGAGAGATTTTGGTATAATACCCGTAGATGAGAGAACAATGGGGACTATATGAACAGTTTGTACTTTCCATTGGGTTTTAATTTCAATGGCAAGATCTTGGTATTTACTGAGCTTTTCGGATATTGTGGTTTGAATATTATGTGAGTTAGGTATTGCTATGTCTATCAGATAAACTGTTTTATTGGTTTTGTCGTGAACGGTAATGTCGGGTCTATTGTAATGAATTGTTTTATCGGTTATTATAGTTCGGTCCCAGTAAATTTTTTGATCGCTATTCTCTAATGCTACTTCTGGTTTATATTTATAATACGGTATCATTTCAGAAACTAGTTTGTATTTAAATGCTAACTGTTGGTGTATGATTGCAGCGACTTGGTCATGGCGATGTTTATAATCGGTTTGCGCAAGTGATTTACATGCTCCTGTTATATGTTGTATAGTTTCGGAGGCATTGTTGCAATGTCTGCATAAGTCAGTCGGCTGGTTTGGGTCTTTTATGATGTATTTTCTGTAATTACGAGTTGCTATTATTTGATCTTGTATGGCCAGCATAAAACCCTCGGTCTCGGGAAACAATTCGCCTCGTTTGAGCCATTCGTTCGACTTTATTTTATCGACGTGTGGCTGGCTCAGGCAGGCTCGATGTCTTCCGTGTAGGGCTTTTTCAGACCATGCTGCTATTTTTTGTTGTGCACTTACGATCTGTTCATTTATTTGTGTATTTCGGTTTTGTAGGTTTAGTGGTGTTAGTTTGTTATCTATCTCCGTTACTTGCTTGTGTAGTGATGAGGTTTCTGATTTGTTATGGAAGTATGCTCTGAGTGAAAGTATCTGTTTGTTGTGTAAATTGTGTATATCTATTAATCCTCTCCCTCCTTCTTGGCGTGGTAGTGTAAGTCGTTGTATGCATGATTTTGGATGGTGTTTTCTATGTTTGGTTAGGAGTGTATGGATAGTGCGCTGAAGTTTTTTAATATCAGTCTTTGACCATCGTATAATTCCAAAAGAGTATGTGAGAATGGGTATTGCAAAGGTGTTGATGGCTTTAATTGTATTTCTTGAATTAAGGTTGCTTTTTAAGATTAGGTTGAGGCGGTGTGAGAATTTTTTGAGTAGTTCTTGTTTTGACATCTTTTGTTGTATTTGTCTGGACTGTTTGAAACCTAGGTATTTGTATGTACTCTGTTCATCTATTGGCTCGATTGATGCTCCTGATAGAAGTGTATAACTATTATTTTGGATTTTTCCTTTTACAATGGACAAAATTTTACATTTATCTACTCCGAATGACATACAAATATCATTAGAAAATTGTTGTGTGGCATCAGCTAGTTGATAAAGTGCTTTTTTGTCAGCTGCATATAACTTTATGTCATCCATGTACATAAGGTGTGTTAACGTATATTGTGTGTTATTGCTTTCCAGCGAGAATCCCGCGCCTGTTTGGTCTAACAAGTGTGAGAGTGGATTGAGTGCCATGCAAAACCACAGAGGACTTAGAGCATCTCCTTGAAAAATTCCACGTCTTATACAGATTGGTTCAGTAGCTACAGTTGAAGAGGAGGAATTGATTTTAAGAACAGTTTGCCAATTCTGCATGGAAGTTTCTAAAAATTGTTTAAGTGTAGGGTGAATTTTATATAAATTTAATACGTGTAGCAACCAGCTGTGCGGGACTGAATCAAAGGCCTTTTGATAATCTATAAACATTGTGTGAATATCCTTTCTGCTCTTCACAGCGCTATTCATAGTAATTGCGTCAATAGTTAATTGCTCCTTACACCCTTGGCTATTCTTACGACAACCCTTTTGCTGTTCTGCTAGAATGTTATTTTTAGTTAAATGCTCATATACTATTTCGCTTACGCAGGCTGTTAGAATTTTGTACAAAGTTTGTAAGCAAGTGATTGGCCGGTATTTCGCTGGGTTTTTGGTGTCATTCGTGTCTTTAGGAATCATGTAAGTTACTCCGTGTGTTATGTATTGAGGAAGTAAATGAGGCGATTGAATGAATGTATTTAAATGGTTATATAGGAAAGGGTGTATGCTCGAAAATTTCTTATACCAGTAGTTGTGGATGTTGTCAGTGCCAGGCGATTTCCAGTTGTGTGTGCGTTTGATGACGTCTATAAATGTGTCTATTGGTATAAACTCAAATTCCATTTCTGGAATTTCTGGTGTAGCTTCTTTAACCCAGTCTGCATGGTTATTATGGTGGACTGGATTTTCCCAAATGTTAGCCCAAAATTCTCGTAGTACTTCGGATGTAGGTGTCTCTAGGCTTTGGTTAGTGGTGTCTTTGTTATTAGATGTAAGGTTCCTATAAAATATTTTTTCGTTGTTGATAAATCTTGTGTTTTGGACTTTGCGATTTGTGCATGTTATGTACCTTTTAAGTCTACTCGATGCAGCGCTTAATTTTTGTTTTAAAGTGTCCAAAAAGTGTGCTATTTCTGTGTTTGGGTTTTCGTGTTGTGCGTGTTGCTGATATTTTATCTTTATTTCATCTACTGCAGCTATTAATTTTTTACTTCTACAACCATTAATGAAATGTGTCAGCCTACCTATGTTTGCTCTTAGATTTTCAATCTTCTTTTCTAATCTAATTTGCCATTTTGGTTTTCTGTGAATATATGGGCGGCGCTCATTTTGGGTAGGGTCTGATATTTTGGCCCCGTTGCATGTAGCTGCCGTCCATGCTGCACAGTAAATTATGGTCTGCAATTTGGTGAATTCGGTGTCGGCATTTACATACTTAGGAAGAATGACAGTATTTATGTAAGAAACAATAGCAGAAAACTTTCGAGATGTTTTCTGCTTGGGAATGTATGGTCTATTAGTTGGATGTGTGCAATCAAAGTTTATTTGAGCTTGATGAAATGTGGATTCAATTTCTGGGTTGGTTTCTGGAGCAGTTTCAAAATTAGTTTGCGTTGGTCCAAACTGACCAACATCTATATTTTGCAAGAAATTTTCGTCATCTATATTTACGGTAGTCTGAGATACGATGTTAGTGTCTGTGCTATTGTTTAAGATTATATTTGTCGTAAGACTATTAATTGGTATATCAGAGAAGTTTATATTTGTAGCAGGTTGTTCTGAGTCGTCTTGAGTTTGTGTGTCCCAGTGATCACGATTTATGTCTTCAATATTTTGTATGTTAGTGTTACTATTCCTGAGTTCAGAAGCTATCTGGTTTTTAATTTCTTTTAATCTGTTATCATGTATGTATTTGTTATTTATAATCGCTCTTACTTGATCAGACAATCTTTGCTCTGTTATATGCGCTAATTCTGGATATGTGTTTATGAATTCCTCGTGTAACTTTTTTCTATAGGCTGTTTTATTTGTTTCTAACTGTGTGGCAGTGAAGTATATTCTAATTAGTGTTTCATTGTATTCTTTCGTCCATCTCATGCGTTGGCCGGATTGTGTACTAGGTTGTGTAGAGTGGTGCTGTATTTGAGTGTGTATCATTTGTAGTTCGGCTCTGACTTCCTCATAAATCTGATCTATTGTGTCTTGTGGTAATAATTTCTTCTGTACTATGGCTCTACGCTGGTCACCTATTCTTTGTCGGCTGACTTGCATAGCCGGGTATTTTTCTAAGAACTTAGTGTGAAGCGGTGGTAAGTATGCATTTTTGTCTGTTTCTATATTAGTGAGGTGAAGATAGGTGCGTAGGATGAATTTATTCATTTCAGTGCTCCATTTCCTACGACTTGTTGCAGTTTTAGCGGAGGGTACAGTATCGTCGACAAAATTTGTCTCCTGTACAACATCCGCTGACTGTATACTTATTGATGAGGAAGAAGGTGTCGGTGTGACACGAAAAGATTGTGATAATGAAGGAATTGATGGAAAAAGAGATGAAGGCGATGACGAAGATGGTTGTGAAGTTTCGTCATCTATCTGAGGCAGCTTTGCCTGGAGTTGTTTTTTTGTTTTAGATCTAGTATTCATGTTAATCCCACGAGTAGCTAGGGACTTAAAAGGTCGACCACAGCAGAGCCCTGCGTTCACTGTGGCAAGAGTGAATAAAACTGGAGGTCCCCTATTATCCAGAGTTGGCACACTAGCGACTAATCTCTCCCCTAGCCATGCAGCCCTCGGCATGTGCGACCTTGGCTTGGATTGTATCTCTCTTAGTCTGGCCCCTCACCCTAGACCTATCTCGGCAAAGTAAACCCTACCGGCACAGACCTAGGGCTCATCGGAGCACGCAAGCCCCACCACGACGTCAACGTAGAAATACGGCGGTGGGGTTATTATTATTATTATTATTATTATTATTATTATTATTATTATTAATGCAAACAATATCTGATTGTGAGACATAAACCTACAGTGTGAATGTCAAATGTGACTAAGTTCAAAAAAAAAAAAAATATTCTCTATTGAATGTTTGTAGTAGAGCTCTTAGTGAATAAATTAAATGGAGTGATTAAAGCTGTTGTGTTAACTTATTATTTCACATCCACAGGTGTCAAGTTAAAGGTGGCATTAACCTAGCCAGTGTGTGATGTGACAAGATAAAATATTGTTAACTGTAAATATCTACAGTAACAAAATACTAAAATTTATAAAAACAAAATACTTCCCGGGATTGATGTGGGTATCCATCAGCAGGTTTATTCATTGTTATGCTTTCCCGGTGTCCAATCTTTATTCTGCTGTTCGGTCATTCTGTGCTGTTAATGTTAGTCATTTTGAGTGCACTATTAAGTTGCCCGTCACATACAACTTCATTGTTTGTTTAGAGATGTAAATTGCATTTTCATAATGTGTTCTTAGGGTCTGACTTGGGTTGTGTGTTCAAGTTGCACTAAGCCATAATATTATCATGTTAATGACTGTCAGCCACTTGGATAAAAATGCAGTCAACTGTTTGACTGTCATAGTCTGCAGTATCTTCCTGTCCATTGCCACTTAACACCGTACATTGGCTGTGGCAGCCAAGTCGCTCGCTCTTGGAAAGCATCATGTTTACGATTCCATATCAAGTCTTAAGGCACGCCCTCGGCCATGACCATGCAAGTAGGTTTCGCAGTTCCATGTAAGTCTTCGGATGTCCGGCATGTATGAGCAGCGCGCAAGAGTTATCACCTCTTCTGATATTACAACAGAGAATGGAGTAGGAGGAACGCTAATCCCAAATATCGACGCCATCCGCCATTCCGCCATATTGTCTTCGCGTGTCATGATTCTTTTGTTGGTAGATAGGTAGTTGGGTAGTTTAAATCACACACAATACTTGACTCAAACTTCAAACGTTTATTTCTATTAAACCATTTACAAGTTGAGCCACCCGTTCGCAAACATGATTGTTCATAAGGAGAAGAACGGACTAAGAAGCTCCTTACACACTCTTTTAATTCGTATTACAGTTCTCATTTACACAACGTAATATTGTTCACTTCAAAAACCACTTTCAATTACATACTTCAATTGTTTTCTAATCACGAGCTAACTAACTCGACTTCTGGTTGTACCTACGCGTGTTCTCTCATCTCTCTGTCCGGGCGGAAGTGCCACACCGCCAGTACAGTAATTTATTACATAGTAAGTTCATTGATCACATCACTACTAAAATACATGGTCTAATATTGCCTTTTTTTGCTTATAGCGCCTACACATAACACCTCACATTCACTACTCTCACACAAAAACTCACCACACATACATACATCATAAACACATCTCCACACACATTCCCCCATTCACACACACATTCACCCATTCACACACCGGTAACTTGTTATTTTATACTTTTTCCTTTTCCTTCCTATTTTTTAAATACAATGTTTAAATTAATCTGATTGTTAGCACGAACAATAAGTTGGCACAGGCCGCAGTTGTACCTATACTCCATATTTTTAAGTAACCTCACAGCTGAACACTGTCTCTTAAGATACAGGTTATCCTAGTTTGAGAGGCAGGGCTCACAATATCTGTATACAGACTTCTGCAGCATAGTTAGCATCTTGTTAATCAGCACATACTAATGTATGTTTCTTTGTGACAATAAACAATTATTATTATTATTATCTATACATATAAAATTCAAAGTCCTGACTGACTGACTGACTTATATATCAACGCACAGCCCAAACCACTGGTCCTAGAGACATGAAATTTAGACAGTGTACTCTTTGTGAAGAGTAGGTATTCACTAAGAAAGGGTTTTTCGAAATTCCACCCCTAAGAGGGTGAAATGGGGTGTTGAATTTTCTATGAAACTTTTTATTCTCTGAGTCGATTGACTTGAAAATGTGTCTTCATATACTTCAGTTGAAATGATGAGATACGTGTATCACAGTTTTTCCAAAATCATCCCCCAATTTAAAATTCAATGTCCTGACTGGCTGACTGATACATCAACACACAGCCCAAACCGCTGATCCTAGAGTCATGAAATTTGGAGAATGTACACTTTGTAGAGAGTAGGTATCCACTAAGAAAGGGTTTTTTGAAATTCCACCCCTAAGAGGGTGAAATGGGATGTTGAATTTTCTGTGAAACTCTCTCGGGATCGATTGACTTGAAAATGTGTCTACATATACTTCAGTTAAAATGATGAGATACGTGTATCACAGTTTTTCCAAAATCATCCGCCAATTTAAAATTCCATGTCCTGACTGGCTGACTGATATACCAACGCACAGCCCAAACCGCGGGTCCCAGAGACATGAAAATTGGAGGGTGTATTCTTTGTGAAGAGTAAGTATCAGTTTTTCTAAATTCCTACACCTTAGAGGGTGAAATGGGGTGTTGAATTTTCTGTGAAACTTTTTATTCTCAGGGTCGATTGACTTGAAAATTTGTGTACATACTCTTCAGATAAAATCCAGTAAATCCGATGTCCAATCGCAAACCAAGGTATCAATATTTCACGTATCTAATTTAATTGATATAACTTTAAAAAATAAAACAAAAAAAAACTATGTATGTAATAATAAATACATAGTTTTTTTTTGTTTTAATTTTAAAGGTAGATACATAGATTACTTATTATCCCAGAAGTAAGATTCTATGGGCAATTCCCTAACTCCACGCGGGTGAAGCCGCGGGCATAAGCTAGTCTATACATATAAAATTCAAAGTCCTGACTGACTGACTGACTGACTGACTGACTTATATATCAACGCACAGCCCAAACCACTGGTCCTAGAGACATGAAATTTGGACAGTGTACTCTTTGTGAAGAGTAAGCATCCACTAAGAAAGGGTTTTTCGAAATTCCACCCCTAAGAGGGTGAAATGGGGTGTTGAATTTTCTATGAAACTTTTTATTCTCTGAGTCGATTGACTTGAAATTGTGCCTACATATACTTCAGTTAAAATGATAAGATACGTGTATCACAGTTTTTCCAAAATCATCCCCCAATTTAAATTTCAATGTCCTGACTGGCTGACTGATACATCAACGCACAGCCCAAACCGCTGGTCCTAGAGACATGAAATTTGGAGAATGTACTCTTTGTAGAGAGTAGGTATCCACTAAGAAAGGGTTTTTTGAAATTCCACCCCTAAGAGGGTGAAATGGGGTGTTGAATTTTCTGTGAAACTTGTGTGACTTGAAAATTTGTGTACATACTCTTCAGATAAAATCCAGTAAATCCGATGTCCAATCTCAAACCAAGAATATTTCACGTATCTAATTTAATTGATATAACTTTAAACTAATAATTGCAAGTTATAAGCAAGTACATGTAAATCTATGTATGTATTATATATAGATACATAGATTACTTATTATCCCAGAAATAAGATCCCGTGTTCAATTCCCGAACTCCACGCGGGCGAAGCCGCGGGCATAAGCTAGTTATTATTGAAACTTACAAACAATACTAGAATACTTCACAATTAATTACTCTAATAATTAAACAATGCCAATATTCATAAATGCAAAGGCGTTATTGAGTTAAAACTAATTAGTGGCTGTAGTATCCTCTTGTAACTTACCTAATAGGTTGATAACACTGTTTACTAACTATATCACAGGCTCACCACACCACCAAGCCCCCAGTCCAGAGTACGCTTCACGTTCCAACTTCCCGCCATTCGTGGTGACTGACAGTTGTCATTAGTGACAGCTACCTGACTACTTGTGGCTGTGAGACTGTGTTTCTATATCTATTAAATAGATACACTACATCCCTTCCTTGTTATATTTGTTTTAATGAAAATGCTTTACCTTCTCGGGCTTTGCACAGTTACCCATTTGAACATCTCCTCCGATGGCCTCCACTAAGTGTTGTGTAGGATTGAAGTTGCTTTATAGTTTATTAGACCTTCGCATATCTTTTCTACAAACTTTATCGTCTACTCTAATCTCTGGGTCTGTATAATCTCGTCTTCCTATTTCCTTAGTCCTTTGTTTTTTTTTTTTTTTTGATTATATTCTTGTTACTGACTTCATTATTGTCTCCTTTCTCAATGACATCTCTTCGAAAAGTTCTGATGGTGTGTGCCCCATTACCGAACGTGGGGTTGAATTTATACAAAATGACATATTCAGAGAGAATTTCTCTAACATCTTTGTGTTTCAATCGATTAACTTATTTAACGCTCTATTATATCTCTATTTTGTCGCTCAACGTTTCCTTCATCTGGCCATCAGATAACCGAATTAATATTACAATACCGTCGAATCTTACATTCTTAACAAAAATTCTAAAATTCCTAGCTAACAAACTGTCATCCCGAAGTCAGCGGTGACCTGGTAAGGACATTTAAATGAAAACTCCCAATATTTTGTGACCGGTAACCAAATCAAATTCCTTCCCAAAGACAAAGATGTTTAAATGATCGATAGCCCAGTCAAGAGCAAAGGCTTCTTCTTTCTCTATCTGGTTATATCTTCGTACATAATCTGATGTCTCCATCTATACCAATACTGTAAAACTGAAGAGCTTGTTTGTATGAACGAGCTAATCTCTGGCTGGAACCACCAATAATTCTAATATATTTTTTTTTTACATTTTATTTATTAATTTTGAATGTTTTATTATATTTTTTACGCCGTTGACGACAAGACATAGCATACATTTATTTATTTTTGACACCTGTACTTTTTGTTTAGGTGCCATGTTCTACAACAAAATATTTGAATTAAAAGATAGCCCAATTCTTGAAGACAGCCGTAGGCCATTTAACATCACGCCACGATCCTAAGGAGCCGAAAGAGAAATGGCAGGTGAAACCACAGGGTATAGCTAGTTTGCTCAAATCCTGCACTCACTGTACTCAGTTTGAACTGGTACTGCTTCAACCCCAACTGGGTTGGCATCAGCAATGACTTGCATACTGTCCGTAAGATCCCAGAGTTAGTTAGTTTATCTTAGTCTTCTTTTAGGTTTCTACATAAGACTGACACTGGTACCTAATTTCAACACACCTAGTTGTAACACTATGTCCTTTTTCTTACCCAATAAGTTTCTCAAACTATTTTTTTTTTTACATTCTACGATGCTAGGTTCCTTTTTACCATTTATCTTTATAGAAAATTCAAAACATCCTTGGACCAAGGAGTTTTACTGCCGTAGGCTACAAAAGTTCTTTAACCTGTTTGCAACAAATTTCGTTGTTAATTTTCAGATAGTTCCAAACTTCGTTAGATATCTAATTTAATTTTCAATCCCAATCAATTAGCATCTTTAATTTCACTCCTCTACATCACATTCTACCTCCGTATCATCGTTTATTTTGTAAATATATTGTACTCCCTCTTTTTCTAAAGAATATAACTGCGTTTTCTTGACGTGGTCGGTTACTATATCTAGTTCCTACAGTTTTTGTTTTGGTCGAGTTTCCGTTAGTTTTGAATTTCTTTTGATTTACAACATCCTTGCCCTTGGTATTGGTTTCCCTATCTTACTATAGTTGTGACACTTTTTCCTTTAGCTAGACAAATCTTGAGATTTCCACATTTAGTCCAATTGTTTAATTGTTTTTCGCTATCTGTATTCTTCTCTAGTCTTCAAAATCACAATATTTTATTTCACTTAGGCCTAAACAGGCACTTATAAAACGTCGAGAAATGGTGCACGGTTCGGGTTAGTCGTTTCCTATGAAGAAGAACCGGCAAGAAACTCCATGGTCACTCTTTTAAAATGATTTAGTTTTATTTTTACATTATTATCATATTATAGCATTCCATTCTTCCATTCTTCTTATGCATCTTGTAGTTTTTATTTGCAACTGCATTAACTTCATTTGTGTTGCCTTTTCTCCTTGTTTATATTCTTGTAGTTAATACTACATACTGCTTCCAATATATTGGCTTCAATCACCATTCACCAACGTGTCTAAAGTAACTTCATACTCAAAAATATTTTTCTTTAACTCAAATGACAATGATTCTTCTACAATCTGATCTACATGATCATCTACTTTTTTAAATCTACATTTTGAAATTTGATCACGAAATTTAACTAAAAATGTATCGACTCAATCTCCTTCATTTTGCTTAATGAGTCGGGAAATACTCTTTTGTGTGTCTCGTTTTGCTTGGTAGAAAATAACGGTCAAGTCGGTCGACAGCACTCCGAAAACGTCGACTCCCTCAGACTTTTAGCAATCTCTTGAAGACCTGTACCTCCTAAAAACAGCAACAGAACTCTTTTTATAAAATATCTCTACTACTTTTCCACCGTAACCCTAACATAGTACGGTCTCCCTCAATAATACTGACAACTTCATGTCATCCAAGGAAAATACATTAAATTTGATGGATGTCAATGCTTCGTCCGATTGAATGGTTACCCAATTCTTCCAATTTAATGGATGTCAATGCTTCGTCCAATTGAATGGATGCCCAATTCTTCCAATTGAATGGATTACCAATGCTTCCAATTTAATGGATGCCCAATTCTTCCAATTGAATGGATTACCAATGCTTCCAATTTAATGGATGCCCATTGCTTCCAATTTAATGGATGCCGATTGCTTCCAATTTAATGGATGCCCATTGCTTCCAATTTAATGGATGTCCAATGCTTCCAATTTAATGGATGCCCATTGTTTCCAATTTAATGGATGCCCATGCTTCCAATTTAATGGATGCCCATTGCTTCCAATTTAATGGATGCCCATGCTTCCAATTTAATGGATGCCAATTGCTTCCAATTTAATGGATGCCCATTGCCCACGCGAAAACAGTGCGTGGTAAATGTCACATGTCTTCGAAGTATTGGTTCTAGGACACGCCGGTTTCCTCACGATGTTTTTCCTTCACCGTTCTGAGCATTGGTGATGAGTGTCAACACAAATGCCTGCCTGGTTTCGAACCCACGACCTAAGTCGGGCTAGGCTATCACCAATGAGATACATACATATATGTTATTGCTACATATTATATTTTAAGTTTCCCTATATTTTTTGTTAAATAAAAGTAATTTCTTTGATTTTTATAATAATTATTAATATAATTCATAATTATACATTGGTTCCACATTAAAGTTACATAGTGAGAAAGTTGTCTACTTGTAACTTAGTGACCTGTATAACCATATTTTTATTAATTTACAGGCCTCTTCACTTAGTCCAAACTTATTCCCATTCAAAATTGCAATTTTCTCGAACAGTACTTAGTATCTTTCTAATTATTTAAACACTTGTTTTTTTCTTTTTTCTCTTTATGAGAAGAGACTCTTGCCCATCAGTGAAAAGTAATAGGCTGGTATTATTATTTTAATGTTCACTTTACATTACACACATTTATCGCACACTATTATTATGCTTGCATAGTATCTACTTCACATAACACAACATAACATCAAGCCCGCACTCCCCCAGAGGTGCACACAATAGCACATCCACACTAAGCCCGCCGTGTCCAAAACCCATGCAACACAGGACAAGTCTACTTCCGTCAACTATGCACAAATCTAGACTCTTTGGCTGCTACTGAGAAATTGCCAATGAATAAAACCCAACAAGGCTCTTCTCAACCTGGAAATCGAAACCAGGACCCCGCACCAAGCAGCCACGCTCGTGACCAACGAGTCATAGTCTCATCATTCTCATGACCCTTTCACAATTCATTTGGGTTTGCCACAGCATGTCTTCTTCCTCCACACCACTCTATTACTCATCATCTCATTAGACACATGAGTCATACTAGCTACCCAGTTTCCTTTTTTTTTTTTTTTTTGTTGTTTCAAATAACCATCACCATTCATACTAAAATCAAATTTAGACTGTACTCATATTGACTACACAAAATAAATTCAATCAAATCCCTCAGCTTATTTTGCAGCAAAATGTCTGTAATTTCTTAATTGGATAGAAACTGTTTGAGGTGAATTTTCACTTTCACATAATCATTCCAAAAAAATAAGTAGGTTACCAATCATTCATACAGTTGTTCAAGTTATTACATGTCTTGTTAAAGCGAAGCACTTGATGGTTGTTATAAGAATACTTACTAGTTAGTTCAACACATTCCAAAGCAATTGTAGTTCAACACTGTTGCCATCTATCTGCTAATAACAGAGAAGTGAAACTCAAAACCATTTAATATAGAAATATTTTAGGTCCTGTATCCAATAATTAAATGTTTATGAATACAAATTATTAATCATCAACTTGCCCTTATTCTAGTGACTAAGGACCTGTTATCTAGTTTGATTTGCAGGTAAGTATGCCTGATTAATTTAGTTCAATAAGTACTTAGTGAATGTGGACTTACTCATGTAAAATGTTGACATATTTATGTAGGTTCTTCATTATATTGAATATCTAGTTAGTTTTACTAAGATGATCTAAACGCAATGCATCATAGAATTTATCCATTACTGTGGGATCCATCTCTTCCAATAGTTCCAATGCAACCCATAGTTTACAATGCAACAATTATGTACAATGCATGATAAAACTATAACAGAATTGTTCTTTCAGCTTGAAATACTAAATGCCAGTAGGTATATAATAATTGACATGAATTATGTTTCAAGCATAGTCCAATATCTGGAGGCGACTGCCCTCCAGCGCGTCTATGTGTGGCGCGTGGAGGCGCAGCGCCGGGGCGAATCCCTGCGACAAGTCGAGGCGCACCGGGAAGAGCTCCGGCGCGATCTCAGGGCAGTATGGAGGGAACGACTGTCGCAACCGAGGTCCGGGCACGCCGCAATCGCTGCGGTAAGACCCCTCTTTGAGGAGTGGCTGGATAGGCGTCACGGCGTCCTGACCTACCGCATGACACAGGTCCTCACCGGACACGGAAGCTTCGGGAGGTACCTGTGTCTGATGGGGAAGGAGGAAACGCCTGGGTGTCACCACTGCGAGGACCGCTTGGGCAGAGCACCGCCGTGTCCTCACGGCGGCGATAGGCGGAGACCTCTCGCGCCCGGCATTGGTCGAGGCCATGCTGCGGGGCGAGACGGAGTGGGAAGCGGTCGCCTCCTTCTGCGAAGCAGTCATGCTCGCGAAGGAGGAGGCGGGCCGCGTGAGAGAGAGGACAGCGTCCTCCCTCCACCCCAGCCGCAGTGGTAGACGCCCACGGCGCCGGACGTCGGCAGACGATCTCCGGCCACCGTTGGCGCGGGCTTGCGGGCGGCGAGTAATGGGCGACTCGCTGTCCGACCATGGACCATGCCCGGGTCGACGGCGCGTTGTGTCCCACGCGCGCCTCAAAGAGTGTCAGCATTATGACGGGGCCCCCCTCTAGAGGGCCAAAGCCTGCCGGGGCCGCGGGACTTATAGAATTACCGTGACCCTGGATCATAAAGGGCTATTGAAGGACACCGTGGATTTTAGTCAGTACAAGTCTGACAGTTCCTCCCACTCTGCCCTGGGTGGGAGGACTCATTTGATGATTTTACCACGATAAAAAAAAAAAAAAGCATAGTCCAATATCTGTACTTACTAAAGTTTGTTTTTTATTTTATTGTCGACTACTCCTTGCAAACTTCCACTAAGTATTATTATTTGAATTTCAGACCTTTATCCTCGTCGCCACTTGTAGTATCCTCTTGTAACTTACCTAATAGGTTGATAACACTGTTTACTAACTATATCACAGGCTCACCACACCACCAAGCCCCCAGTCCAGAGTACGCTTCACGTTCCAACTTCCCGCCATTCGTGGTGACTGACAGTTGTCATTAGTGACAGCTACCTGACTACTTGTGGCTGTGAGACAGTGTTTCTATATCTATTAAATAGATACACTACAGTGGCTTCATTACTTTTTACAACAATGTGATCTTGCTTAAAACCATTTTTGGCAGATCGAAGGATTTAATACAAACAGGTCTTTCACTAATACATTGGTCTGTAAAATAATCTTGTTACTTTTTAGTTTGTAATTAGTTACAGAAACTGATTTATTTGTAGTTTTAAATTATAAATTGAGTTATTGATCATTAAAATCGTATTCGGCGCCATCTTCCACAATATTGTGGAATGTTGCCTCAAAACAAATCTTAGTGTTAAATGTGCAATTGTTAAAATCCCAATTGTCAAAAATTTGCTTGTCTTAATTTTAACTATATTTCTAGCTAAAGACTTTCGTTTAATAAATTAATCTTCAGAAGATCTAGTCACGAACTATCTCAGTACTAGTTAATACAGAGACCATTAGATGGCGCTTATCTCTTCTGTCAATCGATACAGGTCATTGTAATAATTGTTCTTGGAACCCACAGATGGCACGATCAATATTATGATGGATGAGACATTATAAGTTGGTTATTAATTAAATTAACTAATATTCTTAGCAGATAGACGCTCTTGCGGCGACATATATATCTTTTGCTCAAAATAGTTAGAGCACTGATAATAGTATTTGTGTCACTTGTTTAATTTAGTATTTTACAATATTTTCTTACCTTTGAATAGATTACTAGCTTATGCCCGCGGCTTCGCCCGCGTGGAGTTAGGGAATTGCCCACGGGATCTTACTTCTGGAATAATAAGTAATCTATGTATCTATCTATAATACATACATAGATTTACATGTACTTGCTTATAACTTGCAATCTATCTATACATATAAAATTCAAAGTCCTGACTGACTGACTGACTGACTTATATATCAACGCACAGCCCAAACCGCTGGTCCTAGAAACATGAAATTTGGACAGTGTACTCTTTGTGACGAGTAAGTATACACTAAGAAAGGGTTTTTCGAAATTCCACCCCTAAGAGGGTGAAATGGGGTGTATAATTTTCTGTGAAACTTTTTATTCCCTGAGTCGATTGACTTGAAAATTTGTGTATTTACTCTTCAGTTAAAATTATGAGACACGTGTATCACAGTTTTTCCTAAATCATCCCCCAATTTAAAATTAAACGTCCTGACTGGCTGACTGATATATCAACCCCCAGCCCAAACCACTAATCCTAGAGACATGAAATTTGGACGGTGAATTGTTTGTGAAGAGTAAGTATCCACTAAGAAAGAATTTTTGGGAATTTCACCCCTAAAGGGGTAAAATAGGGGATAGAAGTTTGTATGAAAGTCTGTCAGTTTTGAAGTTAGGATCTTAAAATTTTGTGATAAGGCTGACGATTGAAAATTAATTTATACGTGTCTCGGCGTTTTTGATAATTCTACCCCCGAAGGGTTAAAAAGGGGGGTGAAGATACTATGTTTGTTCGGGTGAAATGCAACTAAAATTTTGTACAACCGATTGAGCTGAAATTTTGCACAAACCTTTGGTTCTAGTGACAATACATTTTTATGACAAACATTCCTTAATCCTGCAGCCAGGATCGTCTCCTCAAGAGAGAACTCTTCAGCGGTTAGTAGCATGGCCACGAAACTTTGTTTACGCGTTCAAGTTTGATAGATAAAGATGATTTTATCATTAATCTTTAATCTTCTTTCTTTCTTCTTCTTTTTTTCTTTATGTAAAATGGTAAACTGACTGACTGACTGGGTGATATATCAACGCACAGCCCAAACCGATGGTCCTAGAGTCATGAAACTTGGAGGGTGTGTTCTTTGTGAAGAGTAAGTATCCACTAAGAAAGGATTTTTGGGAGTTCCACCCCTAAAGGGGTAAAATAGGGGATGGAAGTTTATATGAAAGTACGTCAGTTTTGAAGTTAGGATCTTCAAATTTTGTGTTTAGGCTGACGATTGAAAATTTGAATTCCCTATAGATCCTTTCTTAGTGGAAACCTTCTCTTCACAAAGAACACACCCTCCAAGTTTCATGTCTCTAGAACCAGCGGTTTGGGCTGTGCGTTGATATATCACCCAGTCAGTCAGTCAGTCAGTTTACCATTTTGTATATATAGATGTGTATCAGTTTTTCCAAAATCATCACCCAATATAGTTAAATAGGGCTTCAAAGCTCACGTAGAAGGGCGCATGCCGCGCAGCGTTGCATGGGGCGTGCGGGGCGTGCGAGTATTTACCTATTACTAAGTAGATAGGATTTTTCTGAGGTAGACGTGTCTGTGAATATAGTTTATTCCACCGATTTTCGCGTTGGCTCGCGATACGGGACATTGATATTAAATATTATGTCAAAGTATTATGTCTATAAATAGATTCCTAATAAATCATTTGTTTGGTGTCCCGGTGTCCAATCTCAAACCAAGATATTTCACATATTATGTAATTTAATTGATATTACTATGAACAAACGTTTGCAATAGCAAGTACACGTAAATCTATGTATGTACTATACATACATATTAGGGGTGGAATTTCAAAAACCCTTTCTTAGTGGATACCCACTCTCCACAAAGAGTACATTCTCCAAATTTCATTTCTCTAGAACCAGCGGTTTGGGCTGTGCGTTGATATATCAGTCAGCCAATCAGGACATTGAATTTTAAATTAGGGGATGATTTTGGAAAAACTGTGATACACGTATCTTATCATTTTAACTGAAGTATATGTAGGCACAATTTCAAGTCAATCGACTCAGAGAATAAAAAGTTTCGTAGAAAATTCAACACCCCATTTCACCCTCTTAGGGGTGAAATTTCGAAAAACCCTTTCTTAGTGAATACCTACTCTTCACAAAGAGTACACTGTCCAAATTTCATGCCTCTAGAACCAGTGGTTTGGGCTGTGCGTTGATATATCAGTCAGCCAATCAGGACATTGAATTTTAAATTAGGGGATGATTTTGGAAAAACTGTGATACACGTATCTTATCATTTTAACTGAAGTATATGTAGGCACAATTTCAAGTCAATCGACTCAGAGAATAAAAAGTTTCGTAGAAAATTCAACACCCCATTTCACCCTCTTAGGGGTGAAATTTCGAAAAACACTTTCTTGGTGGATACCTACTCTTCACAAAGAGTACACTGTCCAAATTTCATGTCTCTAGGACCAGTGGTTTGGGCTGTGCGTTGATGTATCAGTCAGCCAGTCAGGACATTGAATTTTAAATTGGGGGATGATTTTGGAAAAACTGTGATACACGTATCTCATCATTTTAACTGAAGTATATATAGACACAATTTCAAGTCAATCGACTCAGAGAATAAAAAGTTACATAGAAAATTCAACACCCCATTTCACCCTCTTAGGGGTGGAATTTCGAAAAACCTTTTCTTAGTGGATACCTACTCTTTACAAAGAGTACACTGTCCAAATTTCATGTCTCTAGGACCAGTGGTTTGGGCTGTGCGTTGATATATAAGTCAGTCAGTCAGTCAGTCAGTCAGGACTTTGAATTTTATATCTATAGAAGATAGAAGATTTTTATCGATTGTTTGTGAATGTGTGGACATTGTAGGCTTTGTAGATTCCCAGCTGCTTGTTAACTTTTTATTTTGTTCTACATTTTGTGTGTAGTAAGCAACGACTTATTGTCGGGCCTACGCTGTCCCCCCATACTTAAGTACAAATGCTGTATCCATAATAAAATTGTAACACCAAATGATTTGAAAAGAGTAACCATGGAGTTTCTTGCCGGTTCTTCTCCATAGGAAACGACCAACCCGAACCGTGCACCTTTTTGTCGACGTTTTATAAGTGCCCATCGAGGCCTATGTGAAATAAAATATTTTGATTTTGTATTCACGAATCGGTATGTAATTTGATTTACGAAAGTTAGGTATTCCTTTGACAATATTATATGGAAGTTTGGCTTCCTTATTTAAAGAGATGTTAATATCTAGGGGTGGATGGTGCACAAGCTCAACCAATGTAACAAAATAAATAATACCTCACAATTTATGTTGTTACATTGGTTGAGCTTGGTAACACGCGAAAAATCTGACAAAGCCTCGCAAGTATTAGTTAGTTTGAGGCTGCTATTTTTTTTTTTTTTCAGTGAGTTTTTTCCGCAGACATGGAGGTCCGCGCTCTTTTTTACTTTATTTAAATTGTTTGCTAGCTTTATTTTAAACTAGCAGACCCGCGCAACTTCGTCTGCGTCACATAAGAGAGAGAGAGGGTTCAGAGAGAGTAGGTCGTAGGCACCTATAGTACAATTCTAGCACATCACACCAATCATTCCACATTATGAAAATACGCGCGTTCGCTGCAGAGTTATTTTAAAACTGTGATATCTCCTAAGATATTCATTGAAATCAAATGATGATTTCGTTCAAAATTAAATACTTGAGATGAAAAACGTATTTATTTGGATAAGGATAAATACCATGTTCACAAAAACACCTTCGCAAATAATGCGAGTCAACCTTAAAATATAGACATATGCTATCACGTATTTTTTTAGAACTTTTAAGAGGAACATTTCCATCATACATGATTATTGCGTAACTTTAACCGTTTACACAGCGCACGCAACGGTAGCTTTCAAAAAGAATATATTTTCCCCGTTTGTGCAACATTTTTCATTGCTGCTCCGCTCCAATTAGTTATAGCGTGATGTTATATAACCTATAGCCTTCCTCGATAAATAGGCTATCCAGTAGTTCCTGAAATCAGCGCGTTCAACCAAACCAACAAACAAACTCTTGAGCTTTATATTATTAGTATAGATTCAAGTAGGTAACTATTTAACTTCTCGGAAATAATTTAATTAATCGCTAAAACATTCTACTTATGTTTTTCTCAAATAGGGGCTTCCCTCGACAGCCTCACGTTTTCATCGTTAGACTGTCGATGACAGTCATACTCCAGGCAGGTCTAAAGTTCTCACCAAGGTGCATGAAATGAGCCCAATAACAATATAGCTGCTGTATAATGTTGAGGACCTCTTGCGACTGCCTTTCGTCTCCATCGACAGACCTTCTATGACAGTCATACTCCACAACTAGGTCTAAAGTTCTCATCGAGGTGTTTGAAATGAGCCCAATAACAATATAGCTGCTGTAAACTGTTAAGGACCTCTTGCCACTGCCGTCCGTCTCCATCGTTAGACCGTCGATGACAGTCTTACTCCAGCTAGGTCTAAAATTCTCATCAAGGTGCATGAAATGAGCCCAATAACAATATAGCTGCTGTAATCCGTTGAGGACCTCTTAGAACTGCCTTGCGTCTCCATCGTTAGACTATCGATGACAGTCATAGTCCAGCTTGGTCTAAAGTTCTCATCAAGATGCATAAAGTAAGCCCAAACACGATATAGATGCTGTAAACTCTTGAGGACCACTTGCAATTGCCTTTTGTCTCCTTCGTCAGACCTTCGATAGAAGTCATACTCTAGTTTAATCTAGAGTACCTTTTGCTATCGTAACTTAAAAAAAAACTGGCCAGTCGATGTAAAAGTTATCTTGTGAGCACATTTTATTCATTAGTACCATTTTGGTTCAAAAGATGTCGTTGCATGTTACATATATAATTATGATAAGTTCTTCTTGAACACTTCAAATTCATACATCGTTTGATAGAGAGCACTGATTACAATGAAACGAAAAAAACCTTAAACCTTCTCTAAGTTATGCACAATATGTGTGCATTGAATCTAACCACATGGGTTTTATAATTTACACACGCATGATGTTTTACCAAAAAAATACCCGGAGACACTCAGACTATCTTTTGATAGAGAGCACCGATTACAATGAAACATCGTTTGAATGGTTAAAAAAAACTAAAAGTATGGATAACACTATTTGGTAATGATTTGGAAATCTTAAAGGTTTAAAAAAAATCAACATACCTATTTACAAAAAGTGAAAGTGAGTGCGGCTGGGGATCGAACTTGCACCATGCTTACAGCATTAAAAAAATCTAAATAAATACAAAAACAAAATAAATTAGCTGAGGCTCGAACTTGCAAACCACTGTTCACAGGGCGGCCGCTGACACCTTCGGGCTACTTACTTCGGTGACAAATGGTCTAAAATAGCTGTTCTTTTCTAATGCATGCCATGACAGTTGTCAGTTGTCAAACCGTTGTCAAAGAGCTGAAGAATATGGACATAATGCAATATTGCTCACCCACCTAAGTTATTAGCATGATAATATAGCCTATAGCCTTCCTCGATAAATGGGCTATCTAGCACTAAAATAATTTTTCAATTTGAAGCAGTAGTTCCTGAGTTAAGCGCGTTCAACCAAACAAACAAACAAACTCTTCAGCTTTATAATATTAGTATAGATTTATCTACATGCGTGCTCCTACATAGGACACGTTACATTATACTTAGAAGTAAATCTACGTAAATCTACGTGAGTCCATCGATGATTTTTTTTTTCAGGCTTACTATTTTTGTTTGCATGTTCATTAAAATTTGATTAACTAAACTAAGGTTACATTTAATTATTGAGACACATTTACTGATCACTGCATGGCAGTGTGAGCCGACCGGCTCCGACCGACGGCACACGTACATGACTTGCACATCCGCGCCGCTTAGCTCAACCATTTTTTAGAGAACTTAACGACCGGATGCGCAGCGCCACCATCGGCAAAGCTTTCGCGTGAGTATGACAGACTCACTATGCCATGCAGTTTTATATAATCTATTTTTTTATTCCATGGGAGTACAGACTGGGTCAGTTTGGGTTGGGTTTTGGGATTTGGATGGGGACTTATTAGTTACGTGCGTCGACTGACCAGGGTCTTCGCTAGCCTGAGCAAAGCTCCCACAATGTCCGCGTCTCAATGCTGCATGGCCGTCTTCAGGTTGTACTCGACGACCATTTTAGTAGGCGCATCCATCGCTCTCTTTGCAAAGCGGCCCGTGGCGTCAGGCGAAGGTCAAACCCTGGGCCTCGTGGATGGTTAGAGTGCGCGACCCTTCGCCGGATCCGTATCCCTGGCTGTACAATCTTACGTTTTGGTTTGTACTTTTAAATATTTTAGTTTCTTATGTCGCGATAGATGGCGTTGTTCTTTTAGCACTCTCCGCTGAATCGCGGTGTTAAGATTCTCCGCGATAACATGACCTCTTCGTGTATAGCAAAATAAATTGTCTTCGTTCAAGTAAATATTGGCTTTTTATGCATGGTCCTTCGAGCCGGATTTTCGGATACAGTCGTGACTGATGCAGCGTGAGTTTTGGACATTACGACAGTGGCGCCCCCTGTCGGCGATATTTGACTATTTGGTGTGAAAATTAGTGAAGTGTTGTGACAGTGCAAATCATTTGGACAAACTGTGAGTACTTTAAAACATTAAAAATTTAGTGATTTACAAGTTCATAAAGTGGAAAAGAACTTCGAAAAATTAGCTAGCTCTGAAAAATTAACTTGTAAAATTTTCTATGCAAAAGTGTGTTTAGACGGGGAATCCATGCCCAATTCAGTACTACCCACTTTTAGTAAAATTTTTGAGAAATTAATTCTAGAACAATTGCAAAGATTTTTTAATAAACATAAATTATTCCATAGCAAACAGTTCGGTTTTACCAGGGGTCGCTCAACTACTGATTGCCGGTGACTACCGGTGTTGAACTTTTGGGACATATGTATAGTGCATGGGAAGATAAATGCGATGCTTTGGGCATTTTGTGCGATTTGTCTAAGGCATTTGATTGCGTTCTTCATGAAACGTTAATCAGGAAACTCCGCCACTACGGAATCCGGAACAGCGCTTTGGATCTTCTTACCTCATACCTGAGTGATAGGATCCAGATAGTTGACGTCAACGGAAAAATATCTCCCGGTTCTATAGTAATAATGGGAGTCCCACAGGGCTCAATTCTTGGTCCTTTCTTATTTCTTATTTATATGAATGACTTACCTTACCTCATAAAGGATAACTACGATATAGTGTAGTTTGCAAATGACACTTCGGACACACGATGTTTGCATAAATTGTCGAAGAAACTGAGCTCCGCAGCATACGCAGTTAGGAAAATTCGTAATTTAACGGATGTAGAGACAGCTCGATTAGTTTACTTCAGCTATTTTCATAGCGTAATGTCGTACGGTGTTCTGTTGTGGGGGAATGCCGCCGATATTCAGACCATCTTTGTTTTGCAGAAAAGGGCCGTTCGATCAATTTATAAGTTGAGTCTGAGACACTCTCTCAGAGAAAAGTTTAAGGAGTTTAATGTAATGACTGTTCCCTCGCTATATATTTATGAAAACCTTTTGTATGCTCACAAAAATATAAAGCTGTTTAAGAAATATTGTGATATTCACAATAAAAACACTAGGAATAAACATAAAGGGAAACGCCCATTCTTGGCCATGTTTTGCCCACCAATGTGTCAAATACAAAAAAAACACCCATAAAATAACTAAAATATTACTATTACTTATTTGTTATGAAACCTCAGGAATTAAAAGCCGAATTAATCAAGAAGCTCAATCGTTTATTACCCTATCTAACACTTCCGGTCGATTTAAATCCTGTCGAAATAGGGATGGCACCTTTTACTGAAAAAAATCGATTAACTGCAACCTGTTTTCCAAATATCGATTTTTAGAAAATATTTTTTTCTAATGTAGTTGTTTCGCTTTTGTTATTTTCATTACAAACAAAAAAAGCTTGGCCATTTTTGGGCTACGACATAATGAACTGATGCCTTTTTTTTTTTTTTTTTTAACGTGGTAAAATCATCAAATGAGTCCTCCCACCCAGGGCAGAGCGGGAGGGACTGTCAGAGTTGTACTGACTAAAATCCACGGTGTCCTTCAGTAGCCCTTTATGTTCCAGGGTCACGGTAATTCTATGAGTCCCGCGACCCATGAACTGATGCCTTGTTTCCATTTTATTCCGTATTATTTTAAATATCGATTCTTCTAAAAATCGATCTCATTTCGACATCCCTAGATCAATAATAATCGTATTTGACATTTTGACAACTGATTGACTTTGACATTTCACATTTTGTTTGTTGTTGTTTGCTGTTCTCTTGCGACTCGTGATTTTTTCTCCTGCGTTTTTCTATTTGATTTTTCGACGACTTTGCTTACGATTATGGACTCTGTAACCGCTCCCGATGACGACCTCAGCTTTGCCTTGGATTCCGTACCCGCTTCCCACGACGACACCGGCTTGCCAATGGATACCGTACCTGTTTCTCACGAAGGACCCGACACGACTATGGAACCTGATTTAGATGTACTTACCAGCTTAACACGGAGCCATCTCTGTGTCAACTGTGGCGTAGATACACGAAGACTTAAGAGATTTACCCTAAGCAATGTGGAAGTTCGATCTATCATTCAACAATGGATTGCACCACAACAAGTAAGTTCAACCGAGTTCCACCGAGTTCTATGTACAATTAGTGTTTGTTTTCTTTATCTGTGATGTTAACCCTAATGTCTATCGTTGGTTTCTTTCATGGGCGTCACTTGGCCAAAACCTCTTCACCGAATGGGCATTTCCCTTTATTGTACCCACAACAAGGCTCAAAAAAATAGGTGGATCATTTAGATGCCAATGTATACGCTTTTATAATAAACTACCAGGCCACATTTAAGAACTAAGCCTTAATAAATTCAAATTATTTTTAAAACATAAACTTTGCCAGAAAGCCTTCTATTCTATTAAAGATTATATTGAAGACAAAAAAGCTTGGGATTGAACTGCTCCAATTGAATTGATATTTAATTGAATTTGTACCCATTTTATGTTATTTTTATTACAGTTTGACATTTTTTTATTAACTATTCGATTTTTTGACATTATTTACTTTTTCAAGTACCTATGGTATTATTATTGTTAACGCCATCTATTATCGAAAAGTCGCGTCACCTGGCACCATCTAGCGTCGAGTAACGGAGGCTCGGCGCTAGAGGAATGAACAGGAGCGGCGCACGCCGATTGGTCGTCGCTGAAGACTTAAAAAGAACATTTCATTCATTCGAACGAGTAGAAAAAGTATGGTAGTCGGTGCACCGCACCATCTAAAACTGTTAAAGTATATTATTTCTCAACCTGTAAATTGATCTAAACTCCAAATAAACGCATCAACTTCATCAAACCGAAAATAAATCCATCATTGAAGAAACCCTGACCCTCCAAACTCATTGAAACACACAACATTTGGACCTTCGAACTGGATCGGAGCGGCTTCTAGAAGAAGTACACGTGGAAGTCGGCAACCAGCAGAAAATAAAACGGTCAGGCCATTCAGTGTTCCTATCCAAACCCATCCTCAAGGCTCATTTGTGCTAATATCGTGTATTCTTGTGCAAAATTCCAGCTACATAATCGTGTCACGAGGCCGCGTTTGAAATACCTACCAACCAACCGCCATATTGAGTGGCGCGTGCGGTGGCGTGATTTCGAGTTCAACCGAGCAAGCAAACTGTAAGTACTTTCTTTTGTCTCTTGCAGTCTCCCAAAATGCCACTCGACGAATATAAAGATTTGATTAAGAAAAGGGGTGTAGTGAAAGGAAAGTTTACTGTATTCGTTAAATATGTGCAATCGTTACAAAACGTAGAATTATCAGAATCTCAAAAGATAGCTGTAGAAGATCGTTGTAATAACATTACCACGCTATTAGAACAGTTCTCAACCATTCAGGATGATATAGAATTTCACCTGCAGGATTGTGAACTAGACTTAGAAAAACAATTAATGGAAAGAGAAACCTTTGAAAATCTATTTTATGAGATCACAGCTAAGGCGAAATGCATGTTAAAGAGTAATGATAACAATGTTGAAGTCTGCAATAAGACCTCTAGCATTAAATTACCCACTATTTCTCTGCCTTCCTTTGACGGTTCATTTGAACAGTGGTTAGAATTTCGAGATACCTACATATCCTTAATTCATAATTCTAAAACTATAGATGATATTCAAAAATTTCATTACTTGCGTTCCGCGCTCACTGGTACTGCTAGTCAAATAATAAAATCGATACAGTTTACTGCTGAAAATTACACAATAGCCTGGGGTTTATTGGAGAATAGATTTAATAATAATAGATTACTCGTTCAAAACCACGTTAAAGCTCTGTTCACATTACAGTCTTTACACAAAGAATCTGCATTTCATATTCGTAAGTTGATAGATAACATACTAAAAAATATTCGTGCTCTTAAAGGTCTAGATGAGCCCGCAGATACATGGGACACTTTACTCATATACCTAATTAGTACTAAGATGGACTCAGCTACCGAGAAGGAGTGGGAAAACCATAAAAGTACACTTTGTAAATTACCAAGTCACGTTAATCAAAAATTAACACTAAACGATATGATTACATTTCTTACCGACAGGGCGGACATGTTAGAATCTATAAAAGGTACGCATGAGTCTAGTAAGCAAACGTGTGATAGTTCCTTAAAGAAATCATCATCCAATCAATCAAAGCACGCTAGCTCGCATAGTTACGTCGCAACACGTAATAATAATAATTCGTCTAAATCATCACAAAAACCTAATTCGAACAATGATTCAAAACGTTACCAAAGGTGTAATATGTGCAAAGAGAATCATCCGCTATATTCGTGCAGTAAGTTCAATGACCTTCCTATGAAGGACAAATTATTATTCGTAGACGAGAATAAACTATGTAAGAATTGCTTGCGCGCTGGACATACAGTGTCTCATTGCTGGTTCGGCGCCTGCAAGCTATGCAAGCGTAAACACCATTCGCTTCTTCATGGTGACTGCTGTGATAACGGCAGCACGTCAAAATCTGTAGGGCCGCACGACGCGCAAGCGCCTGCGGCGGCGTCCACATCGTGTCGCGAGTCCGAAGCGACGGGCAGCGCACACAGTACAGCGCTACACAGTGCGTCAACTCCAAAGTGTCAACAAGTTGACAATGGGTATTCATTTCAAGAACCCGTTATTCTGTCGACTGCATTATTAGATATTTTAGACCGTGATAACAAGTATCACACTATTCGTGCTATTCTTGATAATGGCAGTCAACATTCATTTATCACAAAATCGTTATGCGATAAATTAAAAATTCGTTTGATACAGTCCACAGTACAAATCGCAGGAGTAGGTAATTCGGTAACCCAATCTACACAATCGTGCAAAGTGCAATTACGATCTAAAAATAGTGAATTTAATACGCATTTAAATTGTCTCGTCCTACCTTGCATTACCGCAACGTTACCTTCCGTTACTCATAATATCGCAAAATTCATGATTCCGAGTAATGTATCACTCGCTGATCCTAAATTTTTTATGTCTAACAGAATCGATTTATTAATCGGCACAGATAAATTTTGGGAACTGTTAAGTGAAGGATTAATTCGACTTGCAAACGGCCCATACCTACAAAATACAAAGTTAGGTTGGGTTGTATCTGGTGTCATACATGATACAAAAGGTTCATCCGTTAATCGAGTCCAATGCAATTTTACGCACACGTACGACAACTTAGATATCCAATTAACTAAATTTTGGGAATTAGAGGAGATAAGTTTAAAAACAGATAATATGTGTAAAGAAGAACATGATTGTGAAAATTTATTTATAAAAACAACCACACGTGATAATCATGGTCGATTCTCTGTGCGTATTCCACTACGGGAATCAGCTGATCAACTAGGCGATTCATACCTACAAGCCGAGAGTCGGTTCCTCGCGCTCGAACGCAAGTTAGGTCGATGCACACCGAGTTATAAAAAATTATATTTCGAATTTATGCGCGAATATTTGGAACTCGGTCATATGACAAAGGTAGATACTTATACATCTCCACATTATTTCTTACCGCATCACGGTGTATTTAGAGAACAAAGTACAACTACGAAATTACGAGTAGTATTTGACGCTAGCGCTAAAACTACTTCCGGTCAATCGCTAAATGACATCCAACTAATTGGTCCGTCTTTACAAAATGATATTGTTGCCATTCTGTTAAGATTTCGTCAGTACACATATATTGCCTGTGCAGATGTCGAAAAAATGTACAGACAAATATTAATTCAACCCGATCAACAATATTTACAATTAATTTTATGGAGAGAAAACCCGTCAGATGCGCTCGGTGTGTACCGGCTTAACACAGTTACCTATGGTACGGCGTCCGCGCCATACCTAAGTATGCGATGTTTGCAACAGCTGGCGTCGGAATGCACTGATACTGACATCGCTAATATTATTTACAAAGATTTTTACGTAGACGATTTAATAACGGGTTGTGATGATAAAAGGGAATTATTAGACATCTGTAATAAAGTTTCTACGGTATTACAATCGGGTTGTTTCTGTTTACGAAAATGGTTATTCAATTTCGATTTGTCAACTTTAAACGCGTCAAAGAATTTATCTCTAGGCGAATCCTGTCAAAGTAAAACTTTAGGTTTAGGTTGGTTCGCGAATTCAGATGAGTTACATTATACGACTAAACTTGAATTAACCGGGAGTCACGTTACTAAGCGCATTATGTTATCGGCAATCTCACAAGTTTACGATCCGTTAGGTTTATTAGCGCCTATTATAATACTTGCAAAAATATTACTACAGAAATTATGGACGTACAAAATTGGATGGGACGATCCGGTGCCTCATGATATTTTAATTAATTGGCAAAAATTCGTTGACACTCTTGACTACTTGGGTAAATTATGTATACCACGTCAGGTTATAAATAGCAAGATGCAACATATAGAACTGCACATATTTACTGACGCCTCTCAAAATGCGTACGGCGCCTGTGCTTATGTGCGTATGTACTCGGATGACAATAGCAATGTATCCATAGCCTTGCTATGCGCCAAGTCGAAGGTCGCGCCTGTCAAACCAATAACTATACCGCGTTTGGAATTATGTGGGGCATTATTAGGTGCAAAGTTGTACACAAAAATTATAAATTCGCTTCGCTTGAGTTTCACTAATGTTTATTTCTGGTCTGATTCCACAATTGTGCTGGGATGGCTACGAATGTCACCTAACACTCTTAAAACATTTGTACAAAACAGGGTGAGTCAAATTAATGAACTCACTGGTAGTTTACCGTGGTTACACGTAGGAAGTAAATCCAACCCAGCTGACTTGGTGTCACGCGGGGTCACGCTGGACGCGCTGCGCACAGCTGATATTTGGTGGCACGGCCCGGCATTTTTGCACGAACGGCTGTGTAATTTTACTTATGATCATAGTTGTCATAACGTTAATTTTAACGAGTTGCCAGATATTAAATTAACTACCACACTGTTAGTACATCAAACTAATGAGAATAAGTTTCCGTTTGAGAGGTTCTCTTCATTTACTCGTATGAAGCGTGTATTTGCTTACATGATACGTTTCATTGATAACGTTCGTAATAAATTAAAGATAAATCGTAAATGCGGCCCGCTTCAAGTAGATGAGTTAAATAAATCTATTACTGTGTTGACTCAAATGTCACAAAAACAATCGTTTCCTGATCTTGATATTTCATCAAAGGGGAATGTAACCCTAAAAGATACTCGTAATGTTTCTGGTCTTAATATATTTGTTGATAATAATAATATTATTAGAGTTGGGGGTAGATTGGATAACTCGCTAAGTTTCTCATACAATAAAAAGCACCCCATCCTATTGTGTAGTAAACATACCTTCACACGTTTGTTATTCCAATATGAGCATAAGCGTCAGCTTCATGCAGGTCCTCAATCACTATTAGCTAGTATACGCGAAAATTGGTGGCCCCTCAGAGGTCGCAATCTGGCTAGAAATGTTGTACATACATGTGTGACATGTACACGTATTAAGGGTAAAACTGTTTCAGTTCAAATGGGTAACTTACCTGTAGAAAGGCTAGAACCAGGATATCCGTTTATGAGGTGCGGTGTAGACTATGCAGGACCCATGTTTATTTTGAACCGTAGAGGAAGGGGCGCCAAACTGGAGAAATGCTATATTTGTTTATTTGTATGTTTCTCAACGCATGCAGTTCACTTAGAATTAGTTACTAATTTAACAACCGATGCTTACATATTAGCTCTAAACCGGTTTGTGTCTCGACGGGGTAAACCTGCAGAAATATTCTCAGTAAGAATTTTGTTGGGGCAATGAATGAATTTAAACAATTTCTAAAGAACAATTGTGACAATATTATGGAGATTTTGGCTAATGATAATATAAAATTTAATTTCATACCACCATATTCACCGCATTTTGGGGGATTGTGGGAGGCAGGAGTAAAGTCTTGCAAGTATCACATTCGTCGGGTTGTTGGCAACGCGAATTTAACTTATGAAGAGTTCAGCACGATATTGACTCAAATTGAGGCCGTCCTAAACTCTCGACCTATGTATCCACTGTCCACAGACCCAACTGACCTTCTTCCTCTCAGCCCTTCTCTATTTCTGATTGGCCGACCGCTCACCGCACAAGCCAGCCCAGACCTGACGACCACAGCCTCACATCGCCTGTCCCGTTACGATCGCGTGGAGCAGATGCGGCAGCAGTTCTGGCAGCGATGGTCGAAGGAATATATAGCGGAGCTTCAGACCAGAACAAAGTGGAAGAAAAATAATGAAGACTTGGTACCTAACACTCTGGTCCTCATCAAAGAGGATAATCTTCCACCTCTGAAGTGGCGCTTAGGAAGAATCTTATACACCTTTCCTGGGAAAGATGGCCTGGCACGAGTCGCCGATATTAAAACAGCGACCGGGACGGTGCGAAGGGCATTCGCCAAAATATGTCCTTTGCTACCACAAGAAGATAAGGAGAAGACGGATCCACAATAAATCATCCGTCAACGCCAGCGGTACTTCGTTGGAAGCAAGGGCTTCCAAGGCCGGGGGCATATGTTAACGCCATCTATTATCGAAAAGTCGCGTCACCTGGCACCATCTAGCGTCGAGTAACGGAGGCTCGGCGCTAGAGGAATGAACAGGAGCGGCGCACGCCGATTGGTCGTCGCTGAAGACTTAAAAAGAACATTTCATTCATTCGAACGAGTAGAAAAAGTATGGTAGTCGGTGCACCGCACCATCTAAAACTGTTAAAGTATATTATTTCTCAACCTGTAAATTGATCTAAACTCCAAATAAACGCATCAACTTCATCAAACCGAAAATAAATCCATCATTGAAGAAACCCTGACCCTCCAAACTCATTGAAACACACAACAATTATTAATTTTATTTTCTTGACTTTATTTACTTTTTCAAGTGTTGAGTTGTTTTGTTTTGTTTTTGTTGTTTTACTGTAAATATGAGGACTACGTGGGTCATACTATTATTATTTATTTTATTTTTTAGTTTAATTAGTTTCACGATTGTCTGGCAGTTTGAGTACTTTATGCGGCCTACCCAAATGTCCTTTCTTTGGTATTGTTCGTCGTGTCGTTGAGCTCCTTGGATCATGAGTTGAGCTATACGATCAGTGACAAATGCTTGCACTGTCTGGACAGGTCCACTCAAATCTGTGTGGTTATTTCTTTAAAAAGACCATCTCAAACATTAATCTACATGGTTCTCATATGACTTGAGCAATGTCTGGACTTTAAAAGAGACGGTGACCTCTGAGTTTGTTTCGGATGTTTCTTTTCAGAGTAGTCAGGTACGAAACACCGGCCCCATCTAGCTTTAAAACAAAACATGACATGTAAAAGAGTTTGGTAAACCTAATTGCAGAAATAAATATGATTTATGATGATGATGATTTAAGAAACAACAACAATTCGTCAGAATTTGAGTCTTGTAATTTAAAATACATAATTATTCTGGAATAGAAACACTAAAAATGGATTCAATAAAAAGATGCAAAGAGGATACATCGAGTTCAAAAAGTCTCCTAAAGAAAGGGTTACCGTTAGCTACGTGGAAACAAGTTTAGAATGTTTAGAAAAACAGTGGTCGATGTTTGAAGAGACTCATAATAAAATAATATCTGAGGTTAAAAGGGAAGAATATGAAAAGTCAGAGTACTACCAAGGTGATATGTATAGTCAGGCGGAAGAGTTATACATAGACTACAAAGTCGAATTAAAAGAACGTTTTAATACGAAAACTACTTCTGATTGTGCGGCAAACAACAACCCTATAACTCAGACTGGCGTGAAATTGCCTAGAATAGCGATACCCACATTTTCGGGTCACTATTCTCAGTGGACATTTCGGGATCTTTTTCAAACACTGATACACAAGAACCAATCATTAGATAATGTGCAAAAACTGCATTACTTAAAATCGTATCTCATCGGCGAAGCTGAACAACTGTTGCGACACCTACCTATTACTAGTGATAACTATTTGACTAGTTGGAACATTTAGGAACATAGATTTAATAATAAGAAGTTTATAACAGATTGTATTTTTAAAAGATTCTTCAATCAAAAAGCTATAACAGGTGAATCTTCAAATTGTTTAAAAGAACTTTTTGATACAACTAACGAATGTCTGAATGCTTTAAAAAATGAAGGTATTAATATCGAAAATTGGGATCTTATTGTTATTTACATATTGTGTTCTAAATTAGATAATGAGTCTCGCTGTTGTATATGTATTTGTGAGCAGCGCGTATGTAAGCGTGCGCTGCGTCCCCACCCAAACCTCTAATGCAGGATTAAAGCAGTGTACTATTAGCCGTGAGTAGTTTCACTTGTGTCCCTACGCACCTACATAACACTCGCAAACAATGGGAAGCTAAGATTTGTAGTTCAACTAAGGATTTGCCTACATTACAATATTTTTTAGATTTTGTTGAGCATAGATTTAGGTCACTCGAATTTTTATGAACTAAAACAGTAAAGAGCACTTTTTTTTTTTTTTTTTTATCGTGGTAAAATCATCAAATGATTCCTCCCACCCAGGGCAGAGTGGGAGGAACTGTCAGACTTGTACTGACTAAAATCCACGGTGTCCTTCAGTAGCCCTTTATGATCCAGGGTCACGGTAATTCTATAAGTCCCGCGACCCCGGCAGAACGAGTCGAAACGCTAAGAAGAAGAAGCATTAAATAGTATGTTGGAGCTGCTGAAGATTGTACAACTATCTTTGCTTTGTATAATTTCAATCTCTTTAGTATTATATAGCCGCATAGCCCATATTGTGTGAGTACTATGTAATAGAAAGCTGTCATTCGCGGGAAACCTACGTCTTTTCTTGACTTAAATGTGCCCTGGCGGTTAGGAGTGTGTCATGCTCACTCAAATGTCTCGCTGATGGTGGCGCGTGTGTCGGATCATTTAGTTCCCTTCAAAATGGTTGAGTTGAATGGTGCTGATACATGCGTCATGTTCGTGAACGGGCGCTGTCAGTTGTGACTGGTCATCTCTTGGTTGCCACGGCTTATTTGAATTGTTTTTTTTTCTTTTTTTGAATTGTTTACTATGGACACTTTTAACGTACACATCTTGCTACATCGTTCTCACATAATGTACCATCTCAACATGAATGATGTAACCAAGAGTTTGTAAAAGTATACTGATTTAAAAGAGTGTCCATGGAGTTTCTTGCCCGTTCTTCTCCATAGAGATCTACGTTAGGGAATGGGCAACTACAGTACTTTCACAGTTTTTATGCCTTGTGACTGGGACTGTAGCTATTGTTGTCTTTGTTTCGACAATTCAAAAGTGCCTGTAACTGGCCTATTTGAAATAAATGCTTTGATTTTGATTGATTTTGATTTGATTTTGCAGGCTTTGGCCCTCTAGAGGGGGGCCCCGTCATAATGCTGACACTCTTTGAGGCGCGCGTGGAACACAACGCGCCGTTGACCCGGGCATGGTCCATGGTCGGACAACGAGTCGCTCATTACTCGCCGCCCGCAAGCCCGCGCCTACGGTGACCGGAGATCGTCTGCCGACGTCTGGCGCCGTGGGCGTCTACCACTGCGGCTGGGGTGGAGGGAGGACGCTGTTCTCTCCCTCACGCGGCCCGCCTCCTCTTTCGCGAGCATGACTACTTCGCAGAAGGAGGCGACCGCTTCCCACTCCGTCTCGCCCCGCAGCATGGCCTCGACCGATGCCGGGCGCGAGAGATCTCCGCCTATCGCCGCCGTGAGGACACGGCGGTGCCCTGCCCAAGCGGGGCAGTCCTGCACCGTATGCTCCACCGTGTCCTCCGGGCGGTCCTCGCAGTGGTGACACCCAGGCGTTTCCTCCTTCCCCATCAGACACAGGTACCTCCCGAAGCTTCCGTGTCCGGTGAGGACCTGCATCATGCGGTAGGTCAGGACGCCGTGACGCCTATCCAGCCACTCCTTAAAGAGGGGTATTACCGCCGCGATTGCGGCGTGCCCGGACCTCGGTTGCAACAGTCGTTCCCTCCATACTGCCCTGAGATCGCGCCGGAGCTCTTCCCGCCGCGCCTCGACTTGTCGAGGCAGCAGGGATTCGCCCCGGCGCTGCGCCTCCACGCGCCACTCATAGACGCGCTGGAGGGCAGTCGCCTCCAGATCCCAGGGCAGCAATCCGGCAAGGAGGTTGGCCGATTCACCGGCGATTGTGTGGTATCCTCGGATCATCCGGATAGCCATGACCCTCTGGCATGCGACCAGCTTCAGTGGTCGCGTCCGAATGCTCAGGGCCCACACGGGGGCCCCGTAGAGGGCCATGGACCGCACGACACCGGCGTACAGCCTCCGGCAGGAGGCGTTTGGCCCGCTGAGATTGGGCAGGAGTCGCCTGAGGGCGGCTGCTGCCCGGTTCAGCTTTGGGGCCAAACGCAGGAAATGCTCCTTGAAGTTCCACCGGCTGTCGAGGACGAGTCCCAGGTACTTCATCGTCCTCCCGACGCCGATGCGAACCCCTCCCACCGTTATGTGGGACTAAGACCGTGGCGCGTTCAGACGGCCATGAAAACACATGGCCTCTGTTTTGTGCAGCGCCACTTCGAGTCCCAACTGCCGGATCCTTCCAACGACTGTCGCAACCGCTTGCGTCGCCAGGTCGGCCGCCGCCTGGTGCGACTCTCCCTCCGCCAGGACGAGCGTGTCGTCGGCGTAACATATTACGCCGGCGCCGTCAGGGAGGTCACCGCGCAGCACCCAGTCGTAACCGATGTTCCACATGAGCGGCCCCAAGACCGATCCCTGTGGAACACCGCACGACATCTCTCGCCGGTTCCATTCTCCCCGGTGACCGGGGTAGATGACGGCTCTGTCCGTCAGGTAGTCCACGACCGTGCGACGGAGGTAGGTCGGCACCCGGTGATACCGAAGTGCCTCCCCGATGCAACTCCAGGGCAGGGTGTTAAAGGCATTGGTGATGTCCAAAGACACTGCCAAAACGACCCTGCCCCGGGATACCGCAGCCCCTGTCGTGAGGGCTCACACGCGCATGATGGCGTCCACCGTCGAGCGCCCGCTGCGGAAGCCAAACTGGCTCTCCGCAAGGTCCGGACCCATCCGATTCAGGTGCCCGACGAGGCGGTCTGCAATGACTCTTTCAAAGAGCTTGCCCACCTCGTCGAGCAGCACGATGGGCTGGAATGCGGACGGAGAGTCCGCAGGGCGCCCGGGCTTCTGGATGAGGACCAGTTTCCCCGTCTTCCAGTGAAGCGGGAACCGGCCCCTCTCCAAGCACGCGCTATAGAGCCCCCCCATTCGAGGCCCAGAGTCCCCGAGGCCAGGACCCAGGCTTTCCCTGGCAGGCCGTCGGGTCCTGGGGTGGTATTTTTGGCTTTGAGCCGTTGTACCGCCACTCTCAGGTCTACCTCGGTCACCTCTGGAGCGTCGTAGACGTCGTCGTCCCTGTGGTCCGCGTTTGCGCCAGCTTCACCGCCAGGCACCGTCGAAGGCGGGGCCATGAGCGGGGGTGTACCTGTCTCCCCTCGCGATGGGAACAGGGCGCTCACCACGTTCTCCACGAACTGAGGCCGGAGACTCTGCGTCAACGGGGGAGGGAGCCCAGGGGCGGAACTTTTCTCGCACCCACTTGTAGGGGCAGCCCCATGGGTCCCCGTCCAGAGTCCCCAGCATCTCCTTGCGGGCCAATTCCTTGGCCCGCCAGATCTCGTCGCGGAGGACGGTCTTCGCTGCCCTGTAGCCCTCGTACAGCTCCGCCTCTACAGTCGCCGCATCCGGAGGTCGGGTGCGGCGCCTGCGGAACCTGGAGTACCGGTGTCGCGCGGCAACGCACGCCTCGCGCAGCGCTGCTAGCTCGCGCGACCACCAGTACAGCTGACGCCGGGCACGTCCTTGCCGGACCCGGGGCATGGCCACGTCACAGATCTCCGACATGGCCTCCCGGAACCACTCCGCCTCGTCGTTGATGTCGGCAGGCCTGTCCGGTGGTGACACCCAGGCTTGCACGATCGAGGCTTCCAGGAATAGCTCCCGGTCCAGCTGCTTTAGCGCCCATCGCGGACCACTTGGGATCCGTCGGACCGGCGTGTCTGGGGTCTGGGCGGAGACGTCGAACCGGATATGCCGGTGATCGGAATAGGTCTCCACCTCCTCCACAACGCGCCAGCGCGCGGCGACAGGCCAGAGGTGGCGAACGTAACGTCCACCACCGACTCGCCATTCCACCGCACGCACGTGGGGACGGAACCCCGGTTCTCGATTACCAGGCCCTGCGCCAGGGCCCAGTTTTCAAGCATCCTGCAACGCATATGGTCCGTGTACCGGGAACCCCAAGCCACATTCTTGGCGTTGAAGTCCCCGAGTACGAGCACGGGGAGGGAACCGAAATCGACGACGACGTCTCCCAGCTCCGATAAGGAGTCCTGGAACTCGGCGAGAGTTCGGCTCGGGAAGAAATAAACGCCTACCACGGCTATCTCCCCGAACCGTGCTGCGACGATCCCGTGCCCTCTCTTGACGAGATCGAGGGGTGGGGTACTGGCGGCGGCCGACGAGATGAGGGTCACCGAGCCGTCCAGGTCCGCCACCCAGTCATTTCTGGGCACGACAAAGAACGGCTCGGCGACCACGGCGACGTTGATCAACCACTGCGCCATGCTCTGGAGCAAGAGATCCTGAGCAGCGGCGCAGTGGTTGACATTCGCCTGGAGGAAGCGCAATGGGGCCATTAATCGGAGTAGTAAAGAGCACTAACACAAAGTCACATCATGTCGTAAAAAATGTAGATGAGAATAAACCATTTTTATGTACCTTTTGTTCAAATACTAATCATAAGATAGGAAATTGTTAAGATTTTGCTAAGAAAGAGTTGTCAGAACGTCGTAATTTTGTCCAAAATTCAGGTTTGTGTTTCAATTGTTTAGGCGCAAATCACATGGTAACTTCATGTCGTTTGCCCACAAGATGTAGAATTTGCAAAAAGAAACACCATTCGTTGCTGCATTCCAATAATTATACCCAATCAACTGATGAACCAAACAAGCAATCAGTTGACAGTACCAATGTTGTTGAAGGTTCAACAACATCAAAAGACGAGACCGAGGTAAGGAACATAACTAGTTGTATGTCTAATACAAATTGTCAGGTTGTATTAGCAACAGCCTTAGTAAACGCAGAAACTAACACGGTTTTATACATATAACACTGAGGTCTCTAGTGGACCAGGGATCACAGGCTTCTTTTATAACGGAGTCTGCAGTCCAATCACTTGGACTTAACAGAATTAAATGCAACAGTGTTATATCAGGAGTGGGGGGTAAAGACAACGCTTCACTCAATTGTAAACATGTGGTTCATATTGAACTACAATCTCTCAAGGATCCTAAATTTACTGTGAAAGTCAAAACATACGTTCTTCAGAAATTAACTTCATTTCTTCCTGAACGAAAAATTGTCGTTTAGCTGTGGCCCAACTTACCTTTCGGTCAGTGACTTTAGGTGTGTAGTGATGTTGAGTGGTGGTTGTGGTGGTGGGGGGGAGACTGTAGGCCTGTTTGCGATGGCCTGCAGTTGCACTTGTACTTTTGTCAATTCCTCCTCGAATTTTGCGGCAGTCAAAAGGCCTGTCTCTGACTCAGGGCAACTAAGGTCCGGCTGCATAGTCCTGGGCCCAGCCCAGGACTATGCAGCCGGACCTTAGTGGTCACCTTACCGAGGTCTTCCTTGAGCCTTTCCAAAGCCTTTCGTCCAGCTGGTTTGCAATGCTGGTCACATTCGTGTCAAGGCGTGAGAGGCCGGCCCCCATCGAATCCCACTTTGGATCCCCCGGGGCGCTTGCAATTTCCTGCCTTGTCCTCTCGTGCTCCTTCTGGTTCTGGAGGCTCGCGGTTGTGATCTCCTTTTTCACCTCCTTGATGCCTTTGAAGGCTTCAAGCGTTTCGTGACCCAGCCATTCCCGGATCCCTTTTGTCTCTTTCTTCGTCTCAGAGACGTCCGTTCTCATGAGGAAGTGCTCGGCCTTCAGCGTCATTAATTCGCGAGTATGAGCTCTCTCGACCCGCACAAGCTCTTGGGCGTGTCGAGAGCGCTCCTTCTCGAGATTTAGTTTGTGACGCGCTCTCGAGTCAGCGAGTGACAGGGCTGTCTCGTAGAGGCCCTGAAGGCACTCATGGGCTGTGGCCTTACACTCCCTTTTCATATTGCCCGCCGCTTCCAGGGCGTCCTTCCCTTTCTGGAGGAGATCGTTGGCCTCTCGTGAGGCTGCTATTTGAACTGCTGACTTTTCTCTAGTCGATACTACCCAAATTGAAATCACCTATGATACATACGCATGAATCGTTGAGTTGTTCGAAAGCCGTATTACATTTGTCCAAAAAGTTTTCCAAGTACGATATGCGCACAGGTGGTGGTAGGTATACTGCACAGAGAGCCATTCGAAGAAAAGACTTAGTTACATGAAGATCATGGGTGTCCCAAAGGTCCTCACAACTACTTTCGAAATGAATAACCCGTTTAGAACTGTTTTTTTTATTTACAGCTATTAATACGCCCCCACCCTCTTTACCACTATGAAGGCCAGAACTTCTTCTATCCCTTCTGTAAACCACGTATCTGTCGTCGAATAGCTCACTGCTCCGGACGGAGCTATTAAGCCAAGTCTCCGAGAGAATGATGAAATCGTAGTTATTACAACAAACATTGCGATAAACCATATGCGTTTTTGTTCGCAAACCTCTACAATTCTGATATAATATTTTCAGACTGTCGAATTTTGAAAAAAGTAAATCACAGTAGCGTGTATTTTTAGTATAGAAGAGAAGAAACTAATAAATTAAGCGTTTTAAAGAAACAAACAACAAGACAACAACGACGACAGCAAACAACAACAAGACAACTTATTTAAAGAGTCCAAGTTCTTTATCAAAATATGATCGGCTTCAGCGGTCTTCCTGACAAAAATTCTGCCATTTCTTACCCAAACAAATTTGTACCCTTTATCCTTTGTCCGCAGTTTAGTGGCAGCATGGAGAGCTTTATTAGAGGGAGATAAATGTTCGAGTACATAATTATACCGGTTTTTTGTCACCAGCCATCCCAAGGTCAATAAATCTCTGACTGTTTTAGTGTTACTTGACTTTAGTTGCGCGTTCAACTCAGTGGATTTTGACATCCTTCTTGGGATCCTTCAATCTTTTAACTTCTCTGCCTCTACGTTAGCCTGGTTTGACTCGTATCTTCGGGGTCGCTCTCAGTGTGTTCGCCAAGAAGAGATTTACTCTGATTGGTGTGATCTTACTGCTGGTGTTCCTCAGGGCGGCGTTCTCTCTGCTCTTCTTTTCTCTATCTTCGTTAAAACTGTTACCAAAATTATCATTTCCAGCTTCCATCTCTACGCGGACGATTTGCAGCTGTACCGACATTTCTTGCTGGCTGATACGGAATCAGCAATAGGTGCCATGAATCATGACCTGGAAAGTATCTATCAATGGGCTATGTCGTACGGCTTACAGATTAACCCTACTAAGTCGCAGGCCATGATCATAGGCAGCAGATACTATCATATTTATATTCATATTTATTTCTTTGCGTAAAACATGGTATACAAAGGTGTTACATGAGATAAAGATAAGATCATACATGTTTTGCTTAAGACTAAAGCATGCAAATTGATTAACACAACTTATGTTCAAAATATTCCTTAATGCTATAAAAATTATTATCATTTAGCCATTTAAACAAGTGAATTTTAAACTGTCTGCCATTTAGTAATTTAAGTTAACATGGTAATTTATTATATATACGTACAACCATAATAGCTAAACAGCTTTTACTATATTTTGTTGATCGAGGGAATTCATCTAAAACCAGTATAAATTTGTCACGCCGATTCCTAGAGCTTACATCTGCTGCTGTTCTGAATAGGTATTTGTGTTTCCGTACAAACATACATGTTTCGTATACATATAGTGAGGGTAGTGGTAGCAGACCGAGTTTTTTAAATAATGGTCGACAAGATACATCCGGTGGAATGCCCTGAATAGCTCGAACACATTTCTTTTGAGCGACAAATGCTCTATTATGGTCGGTACTATTTCCCCATACAATTAGTCCATATCGCAGCGAGGACTCCACATATGCACGATAGGAGATTACGGCTGTTTTATTATTTGTAACAATTTTAATCCTTCTAAGAGCGTACACGAATTTATTGATTTTGTTACTTATGCTATCGATATGAGCTTTCCAGTCTAGATGTTCGTCTATGATCGTTCCCAAAAACTTATTTTGTGCTACTCTTTGAAGTTTTGATATATTAATTGTAAAATTAAATTTGTTATTTTATGATTTATAAAATTGTACATATACTGATTTATTAAGGTTAATACATAAATTATTATTATTAAGCCAATTTATAAGATTTTCTATTGTATTCTATATCTGTTTCGTGATCAATTATTGATTTACTTTTTTTATCAGTAGAAACTATTATCGAAATGTCATCAGCAAACAGAAAGCATTTATGATTAGTCATGTCAACAATATCATTCACGTAAAGGAGAAACAAAATCGGGCCCAATATACTGCCCTGCGGAACGCCTCGTTTGGTGGTTTTAAATTCAGAGTGGTATGAAACCATATCTTTATTGGCATTCATATTAGTGATTGTTACAGACTGCTGTCTGCCGGATATGTATGACATTAACCACTGTAGTGGAGGTCCTCTAATTCCCATAGACTCTAACTTCTGAAAAAGCATGTTATGCGAGACCAGGTCGAACGCCTTAGATAGATCAAGAAATAATCCCGTCGTTAGTTGATTATTATTAATATTAGTCAGTACTGCTTTCAAGAGTGAAAAGATAGCTAAAGTTGTTGATTTATCTTTTTGAAAACCGAATTGCTCTTTCTTTATAATATGAAATTTCTCGCAGTAACTTATAAGCCTTTTATACATGCATTTTTCGTAGATTTTTGACAAAATTGGTATTAAAGTTATTGGGCGGTAGTTGTTAACATCATATTTTTCACCTTTTTTAAAAAGTGGTTTTACAATTGACATTTTTAATTTATCTGGAAACACTCCTTGAACAAAAGACAAGTTTATAAGATGCGTTAGAACACCGCGTATTTCCTTAGCACTTTCCTTAATAATTCTAGTGCTAAGTTCGTCGTAGCCTTCGGAGGTAGTATTATTTAATAACATAATTTGTTGTTCTACTTCGCTTTCTGACATTGGAACGAGGAACATTGAGTTAGGTATTAGGCTTTCATTATCATGACTATTTGTACTTTGCTGTCCCGGGTTATGATTTACATAGAAATCATTGAAGGTGGAGGCTATTTCTGTTGGTTCCGTAAGTATGGTATTTTTAATATTAATGGATGCAATGTTATTTTTAGGACTAGGATTATGTATTTCATTTTTTATGACGGTCCATATAGCCTTACATTTGTTCTGATGTGTATGTATAAATTTTATATTAGCATTTCTTTTGGAATTATAGATACATTTTTGTAACAAATTTGAGTATTTAATGTATCTGGTTTTGTTGGGTTGAGTTTTCTTCTTATAATATTGATAACGCAAAAATCTCTTAGTTTTACAACTCTGCTTAAGACCTTTACTTATCCATGTTTGTTTTACTGTTTTGTTTCGATTTGTCTTTATCTTTACTTTAGGAAAACACAGATAGTAAAAAAGGCATATTAACTCGTGAAAACGGTTAAATGCTATATTTGCATCTTTTTCTATATATACTTCTGACCAAGTCAAACTTTGTAGACATTTTCTGAACTTGTGTATTATGGACATTGTAATCTCTTTTGTAAACGTAATAAATTGCATCTTTTATTGATTGACGTTTTAATAATAATAATAATCATTTGTTTCAGGTCCAAGACCCATATAAAAACCAAAAATAGACTAAAATACAAACACAAACGGAAGGGAAGCCTATCATTTGTGCTGTTTCGTGGTCCGAGAGATAGAGTGATAGTACTGTTGTAGATGCATCTGGGATATTACTCAATATATGGTCAATACAAGTAGATTTGCGAGTAACTTCATTAATATGAATTTTTTAATAATAGTTGTTTGCTAGATCTTGGAATTCGTTAGTGATTTTACCTTTTTTTAGTGTGTTTATGTTAAAGTCTCCTGCTAGAAATATGCGTGTTGAAGGTTTGTATTTTTTGAGAATATCATGTAAGAGACTATCTAGATTTGTTAAAAATAGGTTGGGGTCGGACTGGGGTGTTCTGTATATGCATATTATCAATAGTTTTTCATTAGTTAACTCAATACCACAAATTTCGAATGTATTTACTGATACATACTTTTTAACCATTGATAATTCCTTGAAAGTAAGATCCTTTTTAAGTAGGATGCAGGTTCCACCTCGGCTTTTCTCTCCACAAAAGTTGGCTGCCATTATGTAATCTGATATCTTAAGGTAGCTCTCATAGCCTTTCTTAATAAATGTTTCAGAAAGGCAGATTACATGTGGGTCATTATGTGAATCTCGCATCTCTTGTAATGTTATATCTAATAGTTCTTGTTTGGATAGAATACTTGCGATGTTTTGATGTAATATCCTAAAGTGGTGAAATGGAGATGTTGTTGGTGACTTATTTTAAGAATCGAAAAAAATTGTTAGATGTTTTTAATGGTAGAAAATAGTATGGTATGGTCCCCTTTTGTATGTGTTCAATTTTCCCAGCGGGAGCGCAAATATCTTCAATTTCCAGTTCATTGTTTGCGGAACTTTTGAAATAAAAGGGGATAGTCCCCTTCATGGGCTCCTTATTTTTTGTTAAAAAAATTGTTCTGCTACTCACCAGTCGTTTTTTTGTTTCAGCAGGATTCAAAAATGTCGCGTTATAGTATTCACAATCTAGTTCATAATTTATTGACTTGCAAATATCAGATAAATTGGAATATTGGCAGTTCGTGAAATGACAATTTTTATAATAATGGCAAATATTTTTTAAGCGTTGATTTAATTTCACGACGTCAAGGTAGTAATTTTGTTGTACATTTAGTAAAATAATAGTATTTTTATAAAAAAATTCAGCATGGATTTAAGTTGGAATAGGACATGTTTCATGTTATGATCATTTTCACCCAAACATATTACAACTTTGTCGTCGGGTTGTAGGTTGAAGTTCATACAACTTTTCATTATGATATCGCTGCCTGCATTTGGCATCGTTTGGGCGAAAACTCCATACTTCTCATATTTTGTATTTATTCTCGACTGTATAAGAGCTGCTGCTAGGCCTACGCATTGTTGGGCGCCGAAGATCACAATTCTTTTTCCATATTCATGCTGTTGTTGTTTTGTAGTGTTGGTTTGTGTTGTACAGATTGAAGCTGCACAATTTCCATATTTTGTTGCACTCAGGGCCTGTATTTGTTTAGTGAGCGTTGCTATTTCTTGTTCTGCATCTTTCAAGTCTTTTTGCAAAGCTATGATTTTTTGTTGTAGACCCAGATATGTTATGTTGCTGCTGGAGTCAACGTTTGATGTAGGTCCAGGCGAGGTTGGTGTGGAGGACACATTTTGGAATAAGAGCGAACGCTTTTTCTTTTTGGTTGTGTCTATTGGGCTATTTTCTAAAATTGCGGACGAGGAACACAGAGATTTTAATATTTTAATTTCAGCAGTTAGTTTCTTAACTTGTTCTTGTAAATTGTTATTATCCAATATTATATTTTCCAGTTCGTTCTCTGTACTCTTCAGTTTCTCAGTTAGTTGATGTATCGTATCTTGTACTTCTATGATTGAGGTGTTAATTATTGTGCCGTCTAAGCTTTTGGATAATTTATTCGGTGAGGTATCAGCTTCATAAGATGTTTCGTAATCTGTGAGAATGTGGAGTCGTAAGTAAGGGGCGATTTTCCCTTATTTTCGGTGCGTCGTTCAGGGGAAGACTGCCTGTCTGGATGAATTATTTTGTTTCTCATGGTTACATTAGACACATCTGTATTTTTAGCAACTGTTTTCTTAATGCAACTCTTGCAGCGCCATTTCTTCTGAGATTCCTGACTCATTACACGGTATGTTTGTTCGGGGTAGCCATCACAATCGGGCTCAAATCTGTTGTTACAAACAGAAGGCTAATTCACGTAATTTTATGACGCGCCGATGAAGTTGTAGTGCAGTTGCAGTTAAGTTCAAGTTTGAGTGATAAACGGTATTCTCGTAATCTTTGAACTGCGCGTAAGCTGCGCGTGAACTGCACGTCAACTGTACGAAAACCAAACTCTACCAAACTTACTTGGTTGGTGTGGCCATATGAGAGAAAAAATATTACTCACTAAATAATCGAATAGAATCGATTACATTTCAATGAATATGATGTTATTATAATATTAAAATAATACCCCAGTACAGTTTTAGTGCTTTTTCTTACTATATAAACAAAAAATTGTGCTTTGATTTACAATCAACCACATATTTTGCTAAAAGTAGGCTGAATGATAGTCTATCATTGCCCCATAAAACAAAACCTGTTAAAATAACAGGAGACCATTGGCGAATGGCACGAAAGTTGAAATTCAAGACTCAGTGCAAATCACAAGTGCAAATAGAAAACTTTAAAAGGTTTATTATACTTTGCTGGTAAGCATGTTTTATATTATAATAATAAACGATTATCAATAAAATGATATTTAAGGATGTAGTTAAAGAAACGATGAAGTAGCAGTTTAAATTCCTTTCATACGAGTTTCATCCTGATTCTTCAGTAGGTATGACTTCACGCAAACGCGTTTCTGTGCGGCAAATTGAACTGCTGGTGGAATATTTGGAGAGCCACAGGGACCTTGCCCGCGGCAGACTAAGGTCTAGAGAGAGGAGTGCCCTCACATCACGCCTTTGGTCAGAGTTCGCCAACATAAATATTAAATGCCGAGGCAGACGGGGATCATTGAACTCCCAAAGAGTGGAGCAAGGTCTGTTAGATTCTATCAATACTGTACCTATGTGTATCGGTACATTATACTTGGGTTAATAACTAGATTTGTAATATTTTTAGAATAAAATTCTCAAACCAAGTTGGAAACTCATATTCACTAAAAAGGTAAAAAACATTTAAAATTTCATTGAAAACGACTTGTAGTTGACTTGTCTACATACAATAATCCATTTTAAACACTTACATTTACAAAAAATACAATTTGATGCCAACAAAAGTAAATAACGAAGAACTTATGTTGTGCGTAACCGAAACTGCACGTTGATCGAATTGAAACTTCTATGCTGTCATTTTGAGACGTCAAACGAATAGTAGAATACCGATCATGTTGCGTCCCGAAGCACGCACCAAAGACGCGCAACAGTAGAATACCGTTATTGCGCTCGCGTGACGCGAACTTGACGCGAGCGTGTCTGACAGAGGCACAGTGTCCGGCGTAGAACAAGCCAGGTGGACAAAAATATATTTTCATGGTTTTGGAACTATATCTATAAATTAGTTAATTATACAGTACTTTATTTTATTTTTTTAAAGAAAATGTATAGGAATTGTATATAAATATTTTATTTCGTGTATACACGATTATAATACAGGAAAAAAAAAAAATAAGAATAAAATTATTTTAATCGCTACAAATATCAACGCTAATTATATATAATACAACCTTAGACTAACATATTATAAACAAAAAAAATATAAATATAACGCTAGAAGTATCTATTTACATTAAAACTAATTCTCAATATCAGAATCATTGGATTCAGAATCCGATAATTCCGATAAAAGATAGTTTTCCTAAGTTTGTGGAGGTTCTACTAAACGTTCTGCTGATTTATTCAAAATAGCTTGTAGCTCAATTTCTGCTCGAAATTGTGTCACAACAATGTGCTCCTCGGAAGAACACGCTTTTTTTATGCATTCATATAATGGAAACACGTGATGCCCGACTTTCATTGTCCACTTCCTAGTCTGTTTGTATGAGTGAGTTGTTGATTTTGAATCAATATAATACGCTAATGCCTCGTCACTACTTAGCGGTCTATCAGTTTGCACAGCACTTGCTTGTTGAAGGCTAAAGCATGCACTTGCAGAAGCTGAATTTTCTTCAATGTCCTTTATAACTCTGGCAACGTTTTTATGTCCAGTTGACCGTGCAGCTACCTCTGCAGCAGTCATTAACTTCCCAACACTCCGCGATTGAGCTAGATCTTCAACTCCACGTTTCTTAGTTATAAAAGACGAATCTTCGAAGTCTTTTTTAGGTCTTCCGGGTCGAGAAAGGTCAGCAGATGAGGTAGAAGGTTGCGGTTGAGTCGATCGCATGCAGAATTCTATCTCCTCTCCTTCCAGCCACAACTTATTCTTATTAAGGAAACGCTCTTTTGACTTTCCTGAAGACACCCATTTGGTAGCAATTTTCGAAGAAATGCTGGCTAATTTCATCTTAGTTTTTCTTTGACATTCTTGTGTGATGTCAGAGAAATCAAACTTAGACGAAATATATTGAAATAGATGATAATTTCTGCCACTCTTCGAAAAACTATATTTTACCAACAGAGTAAAGCAGTTCGGCAAAAAAAAAAAAAAAATGGTTGTACTCATGTGTGCTACATAAAATATATGTCATAATCATGTATAGCCATGAAGCTAAAACATATCAAAAAATTAGCCTGGATACAAGAGGATACATGGCTTTTCCAAGCCTGATAAGTTCGAAAACAAAGAAAAACATTGGTTTTTTTTTGTGTATTCATAGATGGTCTACTTTATGAATGTTTATGACACATTAAAAGATTGTAATAAGAAAAAAATATTGTACATACCTTTAGAAGTAAAATCCATCACTAAAACCTTCCACAAATTAAGAACTGCCACCATGAGATGTTAGTGAAAATGTCGCAAAAATGCAACTGAACTATTTCTTTAATTGCATTTACCTCATTAGCTTAGTTTGATAAACGATAACTCATCAGTTTGGAATGATAGACGTAAACAATTTTGGAATCAGGGGTTTAGGGTTGTTGTTTACAGGTAGAAAGTACCAATTTCCGGGAATTTGATAATGACTTTTGTCCACCTGGCTTGTTCTACGCCGGACACTGTGAGAGGTGGAGAATACGAAAAGCGTTGTTTTGATGGAAACTTAACTGCAACTGCACTGCAACAACACTTCTTTAGTTACGTGAATTAGCCTACTGAGCACAAAGCTGTATTTTTTGCGGCAACCGTTTTTTTGCATTTGTAGCATAGTACTAGTGCTGACATCTTACGGATTTCACTTGAGGAGTTAGTGTGCAGCTTGGAAGTTGACATTTTAGTTCAGTATTACGCGTCTAGATGGCGTAAATGATTGATCTATTCGAAGTGCTACAGCTACTCGACAACAGATGTCGCTTTTTTAAACTTTTGTTTGTGTTACCGAATGACTTTGAGATTTTCAAAATAACGGCGAGAAAAAAGTTCAAGTTTTATATTCACTCTTTATATTTGAGTTTGATTAGCACACTGCTGTTCACCACTTGTTGACCATCGATTCACTATGTTGTTATGAACGTTTTAGTCACTTATCACACAATATTTACACTGTGGTTACCTCAGATTACGTTCCGGAATTGTTCACGTAATATCTTTTTTTTTTCATAACAGTGACGTTGAGATAACACTTTCACTGTTTGTTTACACTATTTATATCACGCGTATTATAAAGTTATTAAAATTTAACTGTATTTTAGATTTTTATTGCCAATAATAACGGAGCTCAATGTTTTCGTGACGAACAGCGCCACCTATCTCATATCGCACTGCACTTGACTTGTTCTCTTTGACTCCATTATCTCTGGGCTGCTCAACCATTGCCTATGCTGAAACAGCTGAGGACCTTGGTGTCTTATTAGACAGCAATCTTTCTTGGCGAGCTCAGGTGAATGAGATTAGTCGTAAGGTGCACTTTTCTTTCCATTCGCTTAAATCCTTACAGAGCTTCTTGCCTTTTAAAACCAAAATTTACCTAGCTCAAACGCTGATTCAGCCGATCATTGATTACGCTGATGCCTGCTATTTGGATGCCACTGAGGAGCTGTTGAATAAGCTGGAGCGTCTGCAAAATCTTTGCATTCGTTTTGTGTTTGGCCTGAGGAAATATGACCATGTTTCTCACTTCCGCAAGGAACTCAAGTGGCTTCCTATCCGTCTTCGCAGGAACACTCGAATACTATGTCTCCTCTACAACATTCTTTATAACCCTGCATATCCCAGTTACTTGCGAGATCGTTTTTCGTTTACCCGTCCTTCTGATGCTCTGTGTAGATCCCACCTCAGGCATCATCTTAATTTCCCATCCCATAAAACTGAATTCTATTCTAACTCCTTCTCTGTACATGCAGTACGTTTGTGGAACTCACTTCCGCCTAACATTCGCGATTGTAAAACTTTATTTTTGTTTAAAAAGCAAGTCAAAGAGCATTACCTCTCCTCTATACTGTAATATTCTGGATATATATTATAGGTAATATATATTTACAGGACTTGTATTTATTTTATAAGTGTATATTTGTATGTATGTTTATTTTATATATGTATAACTTTGTTTTAAGTTCCAGTTGAAATTTTCCTGTTTTGTCTTTTCTACACACTGTGTCTACATCTCTGATTCTACTTTCCTCTCGCAGGTCTGCTTGAAGAGATTTCTCATGAAATAAGCAGTACCTTTGTGCTCTTCTATCTTAATGTAATGTCTTGTTAAGTGTTTTGTGTGTGCATAAATAAATAAATAATAAATAAGGTCGGCACTATTGAGTTTCTCGGTATTAGTTTTCTTTTCTTTATTGTAATTGATAGTCGAGGCCAGGAGGTTGTCGCGAATTCTTGAAGAAGCCAGCTGGACAACGACAGTGCGTGGGCGGGTGTTAGTAGCTTGGAGTTTGGCTACGCGGGTACAGTGAAGAATGTCGTTGTCGCTCAGCACACATCCGACAACTGATCCCAACTGCTTAACGACAGTATAAAGATTCTCCTGTTTATTTTCGGGTAAACATTGCAGTTCGAGATTGTTGGAACGAGTTTGTTGTTCGTCCGCCATTGAGCTTTCATGATTATTATTTTCCTCTGTTAAGCTTTTCATGGCATTTTTTAAAGCCTTATGTTCGGATTGAAACTTTTCAAACTCCTCAGTATGAAAATTTTATGAAGTTGTCAGCTCTCTAATATCATGCTTTATAGGTTCGAGTTCCTTGTTAACGACGTTTAGTGTGGTGTTATTGATTTGCTGAAGCATGGAAGCGTATTCCGCCTTCACAACTTCTTGGACAATGGTGCGTACTTCCTCAGTGGTTACCGGAGTCGCCTGAGGGGGAGAGCTCAAGGCTGGTCTTTTATTTCCTTTTGTTGTTGACACGTTCCGATTTGGTGTGCCCTCATTTTTTGAGGTGTTCGTAACACAACGCAAACATTTCCACTTACGATATGCTTCGGAATCAGCTGGAATTCCCGGGATAGATAAGCACGCGAAATGGAATGATTTATTGCAGTTTATGCAATTAATGAATTCTTGGAAATCTTCGCAATAATTATTATTATCGGCACAGCAGCCCCAAGACCGTGTTGTCGAACCCATGCTTCCTGCTTCCTCCCATGCTTCCTGTCCATTGCCACTTAACACCGTACATTGGCTGTGGCAGCCAAGTCGCTCGCTCTTGGAAAGCATCATGTTTACGATTCCATATCAAGTCTTAAGGCACGCCCTCGGCCATGACCATGCAAGTAGGTTTCGCAGTTCCAAGTAAGTCTTCGGATGTCCGGCATGTATGAGCAGCGCGCAAGAGTTATCACCTCTTCTGATATTATGACAGAGAATGGAGTAGGAGGAACGCTAATCCCAAATATTGACGCCATACGCCATTCCGCCATATTGTCTTCGCGTGACATGATTCTTTTGTTGGTAGATAGGTAGTTGGGTAGTTTAAATCACACACAATACTTGACTCAAACTTCAAACGTTTATTTCTATTAAACCATTTACAAGTTGAGCCACCCGTTCGCAAACATGATTGTTTATAAGGAGAAGAACGGGCTAAGAAACTCCTTACACACTCTTTTAATTCGTGTTACAGTTCTCATTTACACAACTTAATATTGTTCACTTCAAAAACCACTTTCAATTACATACTTCAATTGTAATCGCGAGCTAACTAAGGGTTGGACCTCATCTGGCAGCACGGAATCGCATTTGTTCCGCCTGTGCTACCACGTGCTGCAGTATGCTGCCGCATGCGAACGCGCGCTGTCGCATTCCGCAGACGAAAAAGGCGATCGCACGCGTCAGCATGCTGCAGCATGGGTGGCATACTGCCGCGTTCTTTCATGATCAGTTTAGTTTCAAGCGCGAGATGGATAGGACCACGGAAGAGAGAGCAGTGATTCTAGCGTGTATTTTGCAAGAAATGCAAAATCAAAATAATAAAAAGAAACGCATTCGCAAAATAAAACGTAGATACTAGGTTCATCCTTCGTCAGTCATTGTTATTTCCATCCGTACGGAATGAATGAACAGGCTGCACTGAGCTGACGAGCGGCCGCGTGCGCCATTGTACGATAGAGTGAAACAGCATGCGATAGCAAGTGATCGGCGGTGAAAGGATGCGATAGCATGCTATGCGCGCTTCAGCGTTCCGGAGTCTCGTTGCCGACCATTGCATTTTGTCCGTGATGCCGATCGCCTCGAGGATTCCGCCGCGTCCTATCGCATTATGCTTTCTGCCTCGGTCTAGCAAATGGCAGTTCTAAGCGACAGAAAGAGAAAGGGCGACGGAAAAAGGCGATTCCGTGCTGCCAGATGAGGTCCAACCCTAACTCGACTTCTCGTTGTACCTACGCGTGTTCTCTCATCTCTCTGTTCGGGCGGGAGTGCCACACCGCCAGTACAGTAATTTATTACATAGTAAGTTCATTGAAACTTACAAACAATACTAGAATACTTCACAATTAATTACTCTAATAATTAAACAATGCCAATATTCATTAATGCAAAGGCGTTATTGAGTTAAAACTAATTAGTGGCTTCATTACTTTTTACAACAATGGGATCTTGCTTAAAACCATTTTTGGCAGATCGAAGGATTTAATACAAACAGGTCTTTCACTAATACATTGCTCTGTAAAATAATCTTGTTACTTTTTAGTTGGTAATTAGTTACAGAAACTGATTTAGTTGTAGTTTCAAATTATAAATTGAGTTATTGATCATTAAAATCGTATTCGGCGCCATCTTCCACAATATTGTGGAATGTTGCCTCAAAACAAATCTTAGTGTTAAATGTGCAATTGTTAAAATCCCAATTGTCAAATATTTGCTTGTCTTAATTTTAACTATAGTTCTAGCTAAAGACTTTCGTTTAATAAATTAATCTTCAGAAGGTCTAGTCACGAACTATCTCAGTACTAGTTAATACAGAGACCATTAGATGGCGCTTATCTCTTCTGTCAATCGATACAGGTCATTGTAATAATTGTTCCTGGAACCCACAGATGGCACGATCAATATTATGATGGATGAGACATTATAAGTTGGTTATTAATTAAATTAACTAATATTCTTAGCAGATAGACGCTCTTGCGGCGACATATATATATTTATATATATATATTTTTTAATATATATTTTCATTTATCAAAATTTTGATATGTATTTATAGTTTTGTTATATTTATAGTATTTTATAAATACTTATAGCTAATCGTATTATTAATTAAAACTATTTTCAGATACACCTACCACTGTTTGTCTCTGCATCACCCAAAGGTTGACTGGTAGAAAATGCCTATGGCATTAAGTCCGCCAATGTGCTTTTTTGCTTGAAGTGTAAATAAATAAATAATAAATATGGCTCAAGTGCAATCAAGTCTCAAAGACTGGCATGAAAGACTGGCTCACCAAAACTTGGAACAAGTGAAGGCCGTGCTTAGGAACAACAACGTTTCTGTGAAAGACAATACCGAAGCAAAATGTGAGAGCTGCTTGCAAGGAAAAATAAGTCGTTTGCCCTTCCATACTAGTGAAACAAAAACAACTAGGCCATGTGAACTTATACATGCTGACACATGTGGACCCATGGAGGTGCCGTCTATGGGAGGTTCCAGATACTTCGTTATTATGAAGGACGACTACTCTAATTATAGATCTGTGTATTTTGTTAAAGGAAAGGATGAAGTAAAGAAGTGTATTGAAAACTTCATAAATAAAGCAGAAAATACTACAAACAATAAAATACACTATTTTCGAAGTGACAATGGATTGGAATTCGTAAACAAGGGAGTGCAAAACCTGTTTGCTGAACGAGGTATCATACACCAAACCACGGTGCCATATACTCCCGAACAAAATGGAAAATCAGAACGGGAAAATAGAACGCTGGTCGAGGCTGCAAGAACAATGTTATTTATTTATTCAGAAATACGTTCTAAGCTAACAGTTTATTTACCAAAACGCTTAAGAGCTAACAATAATCATATTACAATGTCAAATATCCTATAACTAGCTTATGCCCGCGGCTTCACCCGCGTGGAGTTCGGGATAATAAGTAATTTTAACTGAAGAGTATGTACACAAATTTTTAAGTCAATCGAATCCGAGAATAAAAAGTTTCACAGAAAATTTAACACCCCATTTCACCCTCTTAGGGATGGAATTTGGAAAAAAGGTTTCTTAGTGGATACCTACTCTTCACAAAGAATACACCCTCCAAATTTCATGTCTCTAGGACCAGCGGTTTGGGCTGTGCGTTGATATATCAGTCAGTCAGTCAGTCAGGACTTTGAATTTTATATGTATAGATAGATAGATTACACTAAAAAACTCAGAGGGCAAAATAGAAATGAAATGTCAAGTGGTGGCATACAAATCACAGACAAAATAATATAAATATGTCCTAATATGTCAAAAATAATACCTACATGTAATGTAATGTCATGTAATTTCCGGTTAAACTGGAAGCTGACCGAAAAGGTTCGGCAGATGATCATGAGGTCAAAATGAATAAACTAGTGATACCTACTTATACATGTCAATGGAATTCAATAATGTTACAGAACAGTCTTGATTAAAATAAAAGAAAAAGATAAAATTACAAATCAATTATTTAAAAATGACAATACATCTTTCCTTAAATTCCTTTGTATCCACAAATATGTCGGTATTTGGACTGCTGTCAAGGTAACGATTAATGAGGCCAATTGCTCTCACGGTTGGGCTGTTATTGGCTTGATGGATGCGCCATTCCGTTGGGCATGCAAGAGGTTGGTGCCGCCGTCCCCTATACCACTCATATATGCAAAAAGTGTTTTGTGCAAAAGGTTTGCCAAAGAAGTTATGGGCAGAAGCAGTTCAAACAGCGGCATATGTATTAAACAGGACAAGTCATCATCATCATCATCATCATCATTTCAGCCGAAAGACGTCCACTGCTGGACATAGGCCTCCCCCAAGTGTCGCCACATTGACCGGTCCCGTGCGTCTCGCATCCAGCGGATCCCTGCAACCTTTACAAGGTCATCGGTCCAGTTAGTGGGAGGCCTTCCAACGCAGCGTCTTCTGGTTCGCGGTCGCCACTCCAGAACTTTTCGGCCCCATCGGCCATCTGTTCTGCGAGCAATGTGCCCTGCCCACTGCCACTTAAGTTTGGCTATTCTTCGGGCTACGTCGGTAACCTTGGTTCTCTTGCGGATCTCCTCATTTTTGATTTGATCACGCAAGGAAACTCCGAGCATAGCCCTCTCCATTGCCCTTTGGGTGACTTTCAGCCTTCTGATGAGGCCCATTGTGAGCGACCACGTTGCGGTCCCGTATGTAATCAGGACAAGTAAAAGCAATGAGCCCGGAAAAACACCATTCGAGGTATGGACCAACAAGTATTTTGATATAAATTATTTAAAAATATTTGGAACCCCTGTTTATGTCCACATCCCAAAGGAAAAAAGAAGAAAATAGGATGCTAAAGGAGAGAAAGGAATAATGGTGGGTTATGGAGAGGACGTTAAGGGCTATAGAGTATTCTTTGAAAATAAAAACTGTGAAATAAAGAGAGACATAGTTTTCCTGGAACAACCTAAAACTAAGACAGAGCAGTTGGTGTTATTGGAACATGACTCGGATAGACTCAAAGAGGCTGATGAGGATCAAGGGTCTAAAGAACAGTTAGTACACACAAACGAAGTGTAGAGCAGGTAGAATCCAGTGAGGGTGATCAGCAGTCTACGCAGTAAGAAGGAACTGTGGATATATCTACAGGAAGTGACGGAAGTGAGTATGTTCCAAGTTTCAGTGGTGAGAGCTCCGATGATGAAGAAGGTGAAACATCACAATGCCCGAGAAAAGCCCGGGTCAGGAAGCAAACCTCATTCTATAAGTGTCATTATGTTTCTACTGAAGATAATGAGCCCAAGACGTATCAAGAGGCCATGTAAAGGCAAGATGCCAGAGAATGGCAAGAAGCCATAGAGAGAGAGCTGCAAACCCTGAATGAAAACAAAACCTTGTACTTCTGTGAAAAACCTGTGAGTGAAAAGTAGTAAGTGGGTATTCAAAGTTAAAAACACAAATGGCAGTATTCAATATAAAGCTAGACTTGTGGCTAAGGGCTTTGAACAAAATAATCTGTTAGATTCATATGAAGTTTATGCTCCAGTGGCTAATTTGGCTACATTTAGGCTGTTTGTGTCAATTGCAACTAAGTTAAACTATTTATTTATTTATTTATTTATGTATTTATTTATGTATTTATGTATTTATTTATTTATGTATTTATGTATTTATGTATTTATTTATTTATTTAATTATTTATTTATTTATTTATTTATTTATTTATTTATTTATTTATGTATTTATTTATTTATTTATTTATTTATTTATTTATTTATTTATTTATTTCACAATGACGTCATTGTCACCAGAACACCTACTGCCATAAGTCAAGGACTCGTAGAAACCACAATAGTAACTTGGAATATCTCCTGCCTTACAGAGGCTTATAAGATCATCGTATAAAGCCTTGCTTATTGGAACAGGCTCAGTGTACAACGTTTGGAGTTCGGGAACACAGCTAGGACTTGGGCTTGGTATCTGTCTGGTACCCCGCTTGCTTCTTATTCTTCGGACAGGCTCGGGAATAGTCGGAATCAAAGTTGTATTAATATTTTAAAATTGATGGATTTGAATGTGAGGCAGTCACTTCCATGATTTGAGTCCATGATATTTTTTGACCCTCCTCATTTTTTAACCAGTTCTTATTCTCTATTAACTCCTCCTTTATATTGTAAAACTCAATTGTGTCATCTCTTTAAATTGATATTTTTTCCATGTACTTTCGCGTTCATATGATTGTGTACATCTGATCAGGCGTGTATACAACTCTGTGTTTTAATTCACGTTCAATGTTGGAATGCTTAGAATCTCCCTCACTCTGGCCATGTCCGGTTTCAAAGAATCTATGTGTTATGTTCAACTGGAGCTTCTGTGCAGCAAAAATATATTAAGCGAATATGAATCTGTTTTTGTTCTGCCCGCAACAAACGTCGGAGTAAAACGATATGTTCTGTATGCCTCTTTGTTTTTCATTAAGCAGAAATTGCCATAAGCAACTACCAATTTCATTGGCCCCCCTTTTAGAAATCTGACCTTGCCAAACATAACAAGAACCTTGACTCTGAGTAGCATCATACACAGTGAAATTATAAATGGAATACTTTCTTTTGTAGTGAAACGATCCAACTTCAGATTGTGGGATGCTCAAAACCTTTTCCAAATCGAAGATTGCCACGGTTGTTTCTGAAGGATCAACTGATTCTTTTTCTTCTTTTTTAATTTGCCGTACTCTTTCTTTGTTTTTTGTATGTGTATCAATATTTTTCTTGCAATGTTTCTTGAGTTTTTGAATCAGCCTGTCGATAACGAGTACACTGAGAGCACTGATCTTTTTTCGGTTTATAAAATGAAAAATTAAACTTGGTGTTAAATATTGTCTCGTATTGTATACGTTTAGTTGCCAAAGGACAGTCAAATCTTTGCTGTCCAAACCAAGCTGTGTAGAGGCGATACATCTTGAATATATTAAGTAGTTCTGAGAGGTATTTTCTTGAAGAATCTTTTCTAATGTAATGAGACTCAACAGTAGGGAACAATTTAATGTGCTTTATGATGCTTTCTTCTGTCAAAATGGGCATTTTACGTGGCCTATTTTCATGTCGCCCTCGTTTGTTCATAAAGTTTTCTTCAGGTTTGGATTTTTCTAGTGCTGTTTATACAGTTTGATGTGAAATGCTTAGAGTATTAATGAAAAAGGTTTTGCACATTTGAATTTTGTTTGAATCTATTGCAAAGAAGTATTAATTTGATCGATTGAGTTCGGGTGCGTTTTCGCTCTACTGTGATTCGCTTAACATCTTCGACTAATGTATGATTTACGATATATTGCCATTGTCTCTCGTGATGTCCAATTTTATAATATCAAAATCAAAATATTTTATTTCACATAGGCCTCGATGGGCACTTATAAAACGTCGACAAAAAGGTGCACGGTTCGGGTTGGTCGTTTCCTATGGAGAAGAACCGGCAAGAAACTCCATGGCTACTCTTTTCAAATCATTTGGTGTTACAGTATTATGGATACAGCATTTGTACTTAAGTATGGGGGGACAGCGTAGGCCCGACAATAAGTAGTTGCTTACTACACAAAAAATGTAGAACAAAATAAAAAGGTAACAAAAATTAACAAGCAGCTGGGAAATATTGCTGCATTATGTACTCTCTTTGCTCATGAGTTACCTTTTCATCACATTTCTTTGTGCACTTACAGCTAGCTTTTAAAACTTTTTTGTCAGACATTTTCTTCGATCTACAGCCTTTATAGGCTTCACCGGAATTTTTTAATTTTTTATTCTTAACATCTTGATTTTCATTTAAATTTCGTTGACGTTTTCTTGTATTTTTTCCCTGTGGTGTCGATTCTTGAACTGTACTAAATGAATGCATTATGGCTTGGTCTTCTCCATCATGGTCACCATTATGATCAGGGCTCTGATGGTCCGCTACGTTACTGTTTTGTTCTGTTTGTGTCAGATTTTGAGGACTAGGTATTATGTTTTCATTGTTAATAATCGTTTTGTCCAACAATGTACACAAGACCCAAGTATTTGGTTTACAGTTTATATGTGTGGGTGAACTCATAGTTATGCACACAAACACAAAATAAAACGAGCGAGCTCAGTTTTTATTAGTGTGCGTGTGGCACATCAATTACCATATACCAATATATAGTCATCATTCACTTATGATGCTTTAATAATTAATTACTTTTTACTTTTTGCTTGAGTAATTTTATTGGCCACAAAATAAATTTATTAAAAAACAAAAAGTAAAAAGTAGCAAAAATAATTCCTCAGTTGGGTTCGAACTCGCGTCGTCGAGGTTAGATCACTAGCTAACGCAAGCGCTTACACCAATCTGCTATGGTTACCATGTTAAGTTAGTATAAAATGTTGGGCTTTATTGTAAACCCGTTTATATTATTTTTACCAGTGTACCCGACAAGCGTAAAGATAAAAAAAATAAACCCCGTGTAGGGTACAATATGTTTACTCACACAATAATAATGAGCGGCTGTATGAATATTACCGGCTCGTACAGCAAGCCAAGTTAATTTAATTTTGTGTTTGTGTGCATAACTATGACTTCACCCACACATATAAACTGTAAACCAAATACTTGGGTCTTGTGTACAATCAGAAATATTTGCGGGTTGTAATGTTTCATCCAAATCAAAAAGAGATGGTACTGATGATTCTCCTTCTTTTTTACCCCCGTGATTATCAATAATAGTACTAGTATATGAGGTTGACGGGTTCAAAACCATAACAGTCATTTTACTAACACATCTTATACGAAGCGACTGGATGGTTTTGAACGAGAATAAAATGATAACTGCGTTTATCATTATCTAGTCGAATATTTTTTCACGGGAACATAATTGTATGACTATTTGTCATAATAACAAGTGGGAATACATTTTGATAACATTATAATTAACACTTTATTCTCGTAATTGAAGACCTGTTTTAAATATTTGAATACTATTGTAGTATTTTGTAACTTCGTAAATAACTGTATAAATATTACGAAAAAAATTGAGCAGATGTATTAACACCCACAGATCCCAAAAATTACATAACACTAAGACTAAGATAATGGCAGTTATCATTTTATTCTCTGGGGACGGCGATATGGTTTAAAGAAATCACCCAAGTACTGGAACGATAAATTTAACTCAGTGATTATGAGGCAAGGTTTTGTAAGATCCCAAAGTGATACTTGTTTATATATGAAACATACTAATAGTGGCAATACCTATGTTTTAATGTATGTTGACGACTTATTGATTTTTGGTAACAATGAAAATGAAATTTCTGACTTAAAAACGTTGTTAAACTCTGAATTTAAAATGAAAGACTTGGGATTAATATCATACTTTTTAGGCATACGTGTAGAACAGGATTTAAACAATAAAGTCACCAAATTGAGTCAAAAACAATATTTAGAATCTTTATAACACAAATTTGAAATGTATAATTGTAAAGGTATGTCTACCCGGGGACTTTAATTTTAATGTCAAAATATTAGAGGAAAATTGTAACTCTGTAATTGATAACAATATTGAAAACAAATGTAGGAAAATCATTGGCATGCTGTCCTATGCAGCATTAGGGACGAGACCAGACATCTGTGTAGCAGTGTCCATTCTAAGCAGATACCAAAATAAAGCAAACAACGTGTTATTAACGGCTTTGAAAAGAGTTTTAAGATTTATTAAGAGTACAATGAATTACTGTTTGATATATAAGTGCAATAATGATATGTTAATTGGTTATTGTGATGCTAACTGGGGGGGAGATTTAAAAAATAGAAAGTCTACAACCGGTTATTGTTTTATGTTTTCAAATTGTTTGTTATCATGGTGCTCAAAAAGGCAAGCTAATGTTAGTCTGTCATCTAGAGAGATGGCGCTGCCGTCGTGTAAACACTGAGTTCCTTACCGAAAGTTTTTAAAAAATTAATTTAATTATAATATCTAGTTATTAATTACGTATTGTGAGTAAAAGTGAACATTAACCGATAAATATATCGTACAAGTGTTATCTTGAAAAACAACCTCAGTTTAGATGTAAACAATCGTTATAAACAAAGTGACAGTGCATAAACAGTTAAAAGTATTCTACCAAATCAATACCTTCATACTACCAAAAATTACCACGAAAAATTCTAAATCACATTAGTAAAGTTGTGCTAATTGTTAAGCAGTGACATTAAATACTTTTTATTGTGATAAAACTATGGTGAACAACAAGGGATGGCGGTTTTTTCTTTTTACAATTTGAACGTCTTGTCAGTGCTTCATGCGAACAGTAGCTGAACTAAAGCCCAGAACTGTTTTGTCGACTTCAGTTAAGGGACATCTGGCGACAAATAGCAGAACTATGAGTGGAACCGAAAACGTCACTGTGAGACGCGCACGCACGCGTTTGATCTCCGATATGAACTTGGATGATAGTGATGCAAATTTCACTCTAGATGGCACTGTGTGCAGTATGCCAGATTTATAGGATGATGATATTGATATAATCACTCAATTAAAGAAACAGATTGAGGAGCTCACAATTACATTAAATGGTGAAATAGACACATTAAGCCTAGAAAACGCAAACCTAAAGAAGGAAATTGAAAATCTAAGTCGGAAGAATTTGCTTTATAAACAAATAGCTAGTCCATCTAAATCTCCAACACCAAAAAAATTTTTGAAAAAGCACTCAAAACAAGCGGGGTGTAAGAATAGAGAAACGCAAACTGATTTGGACATAACAATGAAAGAAAAAGTGACTAAAACTGATGATAGACAGAAAACTATTAGTACACATTCCAGTCCACAGATGGCGCCGCAAACTGCGAATGTGCAAGGGACAAAGCAGAATACACAAACAGACAACAATAAATTGAAAAATAACATATGTATTTTTAGTACTAATAAAACTTACAAGAATATATTAAGTTTAGCAGAAGATTATTTTCGGGACAGATATCAAATATGTCATTATCTTACACCGGGCGCAAGTATTATGCATCTTTTACGTGATATACAGTCAAAACTCAGATATTACACTAAGAATGATTTCTGTATAATTATGATCGGCGAGGAAGATTTTAAAACTAGAAAATGTTATTTTGACATAATAACATACATGAAAAACACATTGCTGGATATAAAGAACACAAATATAATTATTACATTGCCAACTTTCAAATTTAATAATAACTTCAATATTTTATATAATTCAAGACTAGAAATGTTCAACAATATGCTATATATGGACAATGTTTCACATCAATACTCTTATATCTTGGACTCAAATCTGAACCTAAGCTATCATCATTCTACGTATACAAGATCGGGAGCTTTAAAAGACTACGCCATGAAAACTATCTTTGAGGACTTGTACAACCTTCAACTGGAAATTTTAGAAGAAAATACGCTTATTACAATAAATGAGCCAAAAGAATTGTTTTTTCTCCAATAAATATATTAGCATTCTCAACCAAAATATTGCAGGTTTTTTAAATAAATCAAATGCACTTACGGTATGCTTAAATGAGCTTTGTGATAAAAATATAAATGTGGATGTAGTATGTATTACCGAGCATTTCATCATGAAGGGTTTCGAAAAACAACTATGCATACCAAACTACTGTTTGGCTGCATGTTATAGTAGACAAAATAAAAAGAGAGGGGGAGCATGTATTATTATTAATAATTGTCACCAATGGAAAGAAATACCTCAAATAGCAAGATTGTCATCACCAGGGGTGTTTGAGTGTTGTGGTGTTGAGCTGATTAATTATAAATTGATAGTTATATGTCTCTATAGAGTACCAAATACTAAGAATATAACTGAATGTTTTAATAAACTTGAATTGTTACTCAAAGATTTATCCAACCAATTTAATAAGAATATTGTTATCGCAGGCGACTTTAATATCGATATTTTAAAACCGAATGGAAATTCAGTTGCTCTGTAGTGTATGTTACTAAATTACAACTTAAAACTTGCTCTTAAACAAACGACTCGAATGGCTAGCAAGACGTGTATCGATAATTTTGCGCATAATTTTAAAAATACTTGTAAAACAGACGTGTTGGAGTTTGCATTGTCAGACCATACAGCACAGCTGCTTCAATGTCCAGTACCCACTGTGTGTAGAATAAAATACTGGCATATAACAAGAAGGGATTACTGCAACAAGAATATTGTGAAATTTAAATACTGTATAAACAGTCTCAAATTTTCGGAGATTTATCTTACTGAGGATCCTAATTTGGCGTATCATAATGAATTTATCAACACGTTTAAATTATTCTATGACTTATGCTTCCCGTTCAAGGAAATCAAAATCAACACATTTAATAAACCTAAATGGCTATCAAATGGCGTTAAATTGTGCAGTAGGAAAAAAAGAAAACTCTTATGGCAATTTAGATTGAATCCTAACCAAGAAAATAAAAAGAAATTTGCTACTTATTCTAAACTGTATAATAAAATTATTAATCTGACACAGAAAGCACAGAATAATTACAAAATACAACAATCAAAAAATAAATCAAAGACTACTTGGCAAATAATTAATCATTTCTATTAATACTAACGGGATATTTACCATGTTTAGAAATGTTAGTGACCATGATAGTTTAAAATCAAATAATTAATCAGTCAAACAACAATATCCCTAAACAGCAAATTGAAAAAATAAGAGTTGGTAATCAAACTATTCACAAACCTTTGGATATCGCTAATGCCTTTTTTTTTTTTTTTTTTTAACGTGGTAAAATCATCAAATAAGTCCTCCCACCCAGGGCAGAGCGGGAGGGACTGTCAGACTTGTACTGACTAAAATCCACGGTGTCCTTCAGTAGCCCTTTATGTTCCAGGGTCACGGTAATTCTATGAGTCCCGCGACCCCGGCAGGCTTTGGCCCTCTAGAGGGGGGCCCCGTCATTATGCTGACACTCTTTGAGGCGCGCGTGGAACACAACGCGCCGTCGACCCGGGCATGGTCCATGGTCGGACAGCGAGTCGCCCATTACTCGCCGCCCGCAAGCCCGCGCCTACGGTGGCCGGAGATCGTCTGCCGACGTCCGGCGCCGTGGGCGTCTACCACTGCGGCTGGTGTGGAGGGAGGACGCTGTCCTCTCCCTCACGCGGCCCGCCTCCTCCTTCGCGAGCATAACTGCTTCGCAGAAGGAGGCGACCGCTTCCCACTCCGTCTCGCCCCGCAGCATGGCCTCGACCAATGCCGGGCGCGAGAGGTCTCCGCCTATCGCCGCCGTGAGGACACGGCGTTGCTCTGCCCAAGCGGGGCAGTCCTGCACCGTATGCTCCACCGTGTCCTCCGGGCGGGCCTCGCAGTGGTGACACCCAGGCGTTTCCTCCTTCCCCATATGACACAGGTACCTCCCGAAACTTCCGTGTCCGGTGAGGACCTGCGTCACGCGGTAGGTCAGGACGCCGTGACGCCTATCTAGCCACTCCTCAAAGAGGGGTCTTACCGCCGCGATTGCGGCGTGCCCGGACCTCGGTTGCGACAGTCGTTCCCTCCATACTGCCCTGAGATCGCGCCGGAGCTCTTCCCGCCGCGCCTCGACTTGTCAAGGCAGCAGGGATTCGCCCCGGCGCTGCGCCTCCACGCGCCACTCATAGACGCGCTGGAGGGCAGTCGCCTCCAGATCCCAGGGCAGCAATCGCTAATGCCTTCAATGACTTTTTTGTTGACAAAATTCATCCAAAATTAGATGCTGAATATAAACCAAAAGCATCCATTACATCAAGAAGTTCTAAATCAATGTTTATGGCACCCAGCACACTACACGACATACATAAAATAATAATGTCATTAAAAAACACTGGTAGTGTAGGTTTTGATGGGATCGCCACTAAGATATTAAAATCGGTGTCAATTGAGATATGCAGTCATCTAAGTCACTTAATCAATCTTAGTATATGTATGGGTATGTATCCAGAAGCATTAAAAATATCTATAATTAAACCTTTATTTAAGAAAGAAGATAAGGAATTGATGGAATATTATTGACCCATTTCACTCATACCAGTCATCTCAAAGGTATTTGAAAAGTGCATCTACGAACAGTTAAAGAGTTTCATTGAAAAGAATAATATATTATGTGAAGAACAAAAAGGATTTAGGCAGCATAGAACCATCGATATGGCGATTTATGATTTTCTGTTGCCGATAATTAGAAGTGTGGATAAACGATCCCACATATGCGCCATATTTTGTGATATGACGCAGGCTTTTGACTACGTCCATTATAATACATTGTTAAATAAATTGGAAGCCTACGGCATAAGAGGTAACGTGCTCAAGCTTTTGAAATCGTATTTGGAAAACAGAACACAGATAACCGAGATTAGTCGCATTAATGTAATGAATAAACATGAAGAGATATCACGATCACGAGAACGTAAAATCAAATTCGGTGTTCCACAGGGAAGCGTTGTGGGCCCGTTTGGATTTATATTGTATATTAATGATATGCCCATGTCCATTGAACACCCTTTAACAATGTTTGCTGATGATAGCACCATTACAATCCCTTGTAAGAACGTAAATACATATGAAACGGACATAAATAATTCTCGTGACAATTTAATTAAATGGCTAGATAATAATAATTTGAACATTAATTTAAGTAAGACTAAGATAGTGCACTTTAGACAACGTATGCCTGGTGTACCTAACGTTCACATACATTACAAAACAGACGATATTGATGAAGTAACTTATACCAAATTTTTGGGATTACAAATAGACTGCAATTTGAATTGGAAAGCACATATAAGCGTATTGTGTAAAAAATTGAGCTAATCAGCATATGCTTTATATAGGTTATCCTCCGTAGTAGATACCAAAGCACTTCTTGCGGCTTACTACGGTATAGCTGAATCTCACTTGCGCTACGGTGTCATTTTCTGGGCAAACTCCACCGATAAAGAGACAGCATTTAAGGCTCAAAAAAGATGTCTCCGGTCAATGTTCACACTAAAAACCACCGACAGTTGCAAGCCATATTTTAAGCAGTACAACATTCTGACACTTCCCTGTATTTATATTCTCGAAGTAGCACTGTTTGTGAAGAACAATCCAGGTCGTTTTGAGCGTTTGGCCGATGTATTTCCAAGAAATAGGCGAGACAACACAAAACTAAATCAGGTATCGTGTCAAACAACTATGATGCGCAAAGGTATTTATTACATGGCCCCAATTGTTTTTAATAAATTGAAAGGTGCTTGGAAAAAGTTGACAACGGTGCAATTCATAAATCATAAATCATATTTATTTCTGTAAATTGGTTTACAAAACTCTTTTACAAGTCACCATGTTTTCTTTTAAAACTAGATGGGGCCGGTGTTTCGTACCTGACTACTCTGAGAAGAAACATCCGAAACAAACTCAGAGGTCACCGTCTCTTTTAAAGTCCAGACATTGCTCAAGTCATATGAGGACCATGTAGATTAATGTCTGTGATGGTATTTTGAAGAAATAACCACACAGATTTGAGTGGACCTGTCCAGACAGTGCAAGCATTTGCCAGTGATCGTGTAGCTCGACTCATAATCCAAGGAGCTCAACGACACGACGAACAATACCAAAGAAAGGACATTTGAGTAGGCCGCATAAAGTACTCAAACTGCCAGACAATCGTGAAACTAATGAAACTAAAAAATAAAATAATAATAATAGTATCACCCACGTAGTCCTCATATTTACAGTAATAAACAAAATAAATATAAAACGACACTTGAAAAAGTAAATAAAGTCAAGAAAATAAAAATAATAATAATAATACCATAGGTACTTGAAAAAGTAAATAATGTCAACTAAAAATAACAATGTAAAAAAAATAAAAATAAAAAATAAAAATGTCAAACTGTATTAAAAAATAAAATAAAAATGTCAAACTGTGCTAAAAATAAAATAAAAAGAGTACAAATTCAATTAAATATCGAATACAATTGGAGCAGCTTAATCCCAAGCTTTTTTGTCCTCAATATAATCTTTAACAGAATAGAAGGCTTTCTGGCAAAGACTATGTTTTATAAAAAATTTGAATTTATTTAGGCTTAGTTCTTGAATGTGGCCTGGTAGTTTATTATAAAAGCGTATACATTGGCATCTAAATGATCCACCTATTTTCTTGAGCCTTGTTGTGGGTACAATAAATTTATCATTTATCAATTATAATTCAAAAGTAGACTTCGAAAAGTATTAATAAATAAAACGTACTACAGTGTAACTGAGTTTCTAACTGACAAAACCTTTTTCTGACTACCTGTAATTTTTAATTATTTATTTTCTTAAGGAGTGTTACATTTATTATCTACTAGCTTCGCCCGCGTGGATGTCGAAAAATATCCCACCCGAACAAACATAGTTACTTACCTTCATCCGCTGAGACACGTATAAATTAATTTTTAATTGTCAGCCTAAACACAAAATTTGAATATCCTAACTTCAAAACTGACGGTCTTTCATATAAACTTCCATCCCCTATTTTACTCCTAGACAAATATAAACAGAAAGCTTCGAACTGCTAAGCTATCGGGAGTTACACGTGATATTGTGAGTCAACCATAAAAGATAGACATATGCTGTTGTGGGATATTTTTTTAAATAATTTTAAGGAGAACATTTCCGTCATACATGATTTCTGTGTAGCTTTAACCATTAAGGTTGCACACGCGACGGAAGCTTAAAAAATGGAGTAACTTCTCCCGTTTTCCCAACATTTCCCTTCACTGCTCTGCTCCTATTGATTGTAGCGTGATGAAAAGTATACTATAACCAACTCAGGAGTATGAAAAATAATTGTACCAAGTTTCGTTAAAATCCGTCGAGTAGTTTTTGTTTCTATAACGGTTATACAGACAGACAGACAGACAGACAAAAATTTTACTGATTGCATTTTTGGCATCAGTATCGATCCCTAATCACCCCCTGATAGTTATTTTGGAAATATGTTTCATGTACAGAATTGACCTCTCTACAGATTTATTATAAGTAATAATAATAATAGATAGATGACCTGGAATTTTACTGTTTGTTTGTTTATTAATGTACGACCACGACTTACTTACTTATTCTTATATATACTGTTAATGACAATTTAATTTTTTATCAATTTTATTTAATGTATGTATTAATGTTAATATTTTTTGTTATTTAATGTAATAATTAAGTTAATGTTTTAATGACAATTTTAATTTTAATAATTTTATTTTTTGAATGTAATAATCAATTTAATGTTTTAATGAGAATTTTAAATTGAACAATTTATAAAATGAAAATGTTTGCATGCCGAATGGTGAAATATGGCAGAACTCTGATGTATACCTACTACTACCTACTTATGTATTACCCATATTTGCAAATAAATGCTATTCTATTCTTTTCTATTCTATTCTACAGAGTCGGAGTACATAGCAATCAGTATGGCTGCGGCAGATGCTTGTTCGCTTATAAATTTATTATAATTATTATGATTTTAAAATAGAGAATCTCTGCCCTGTAGTAATGTTCAGTGATAATCAGAGTGCCATAATGGTTGCTAACACTGATTGTGTTAAGCGTCTTATGCCCGTTTTCACCGACATCCCCTAAGTTTATGGGATCCCCTAAGCATGGATAGGGGGCCGATAGGGGATGGTTTCTGTTTCACCAGCATTTAGGGGTCAGTTAAACGTTAAAAGGTCCCCTAAATTTAGGTGGTTGAAATTTGGGCCCATAAACCGGCACATACGTAAGTGATCTCTCAAAAAGCGAAGATGAATTCTGATTTCAATGAACTTTTTGAAAATTTAGAAACTGTTTCTACAATATTCAACGTTATAAACGTAAATAACAGCCGTAGACCAAAAATATATCGGAAACGACCAAATTACATCGATATTTTTGATGAAACTGACTTTTACCGGAGGTATAGGTTAAATAAATCTTTAGTGTTATATTTGTGGGAAAAGATTAAACACGCCTTAGAATTTCCTGATAATAGGTGAGTACTTTTTACATTAAAGTTTTTATAAGTCCCTTGCCCTTAAAATAAATTAAACCTCGTGGTACTTTTTCATGGTAACATGGTATTTTTTCGACGATACTTTATATAAAAGCTATACCTACCTACCATACACTTGTTAGGCTGGTACCTAATTACCTATTATTAATGAATGCTGTCCGTATGGTACCTACAATAAAATTAAAGTATTTTTTTTTTTCAGAAATAATTCCGTATCTCCAACAAATCAGTTATTGATAGCATTGAGGTTTTATGCTACGGGTAACCATTTGTTGGCCGTGGCAGACATGGGTGGGATCAGTGTGGCTACTTGCAGTCGAATAATAAAAAGAGTGTCTGCAGCAATAGTTACTCTACGTCCGGAGTTTATCATGTTTCCTGAAACCAATGAGGAACAAGAAAAAGTGAAGATGGGATTTTATAATATTGCAAGGTTCCCTAATGTTATCGGATGCATTGATTGTACACATGTGAAAATACAATCACCAGGTGAAAATACAACACCTTTTATATATTAGTTAAAATATTTGTTGAAATTATGAAATGAATGTTTAAATAAATTATTACGATTTAACTTACATACATAAAATCCGTCCCTAAGACGACCCGCTGACCAATAAAATTTATGTATTTTTAAGGTGGAGATGATGCAGAGCTCTTTAGAAATAGGAAGGGGTACATGTCCATAAATGTACAAACAGTAGCATCAGCCAACTTGTTAATAAGAGATGTTGTGGCTCGTTGGCCAGGTTCAACACATGACTCAGCTATTTATCAAAATAGCAACACTTTCAGAAGATTTGAAAGAGGAGACTATTCTGACAGCTATTTACCGGGTGACAGCGGATACCCATTGAAGGTAAATAGTTAATACTACAAATATAATCCCCCTTCGGGAACATCGGGTAAACATATAGCTTCAAGTGAGAGGTTATCCTGCCAGTTTGTTAATTTTAGAGTAGGTAACAGTCACACATTATGTCTAGAATAGTATGATAGCTATCTATAGAAATAAAACAAGTTACTATTTCGGTATCATAGTTTGTATATATTTTTTTTATTACAATTTCTCTTATTTCTAATCGCCTTTCGGCACACTAAATAAATTCTTCAGATTGAAGTGTCCACCTGTAAAGTTTAAGTAATGTTAATTACCAATAAAGCATCAGTTATAAATTTTTTTTTCAGCCTCATCTTTTGACTCCATATTTGAATCCCACAACAAGAGGACAGCAAAAATACAATGAGGCTCATATAAAAACTAGGAATGTGGTGGAAAGGCAGTATGGAGTCTTAAAACGACGTTTTCCTGTCTTAGCCATTGGTATAAGATTAGACTTAAAAAATGCTATCTATGTAATTATTGCTTGCTGTGTCTTACACAACATGTGTATTTTAAGAAATGAAGAGGAACCAGTGAACGAAAACATTGTTCTTAATATAGAAGAACTTATTTCAAATGGGCAAATAACTAATTTCACATCGAACATTACATCCCAGAATGCATACGGGCTTCGAAGAATACAAATTACAAATTATTTTGATAACTTGTAACATGTTATAAAATAATTGTTACAAGTAATGAACTATTCTGGTAATTAAATAAATGTTTTTTTATGACAAGAAATACCTTTTATTTGATTTAATACTTCTTTTTTTATTTCTAGGTCTGTTTTTGCTGATTCTAATTGAACAATGAACAGCATACAGGTTTCTCTTAAATTCAATTTCTTCTTCGAGCAATTTCTTTTTTAAATCTTCAATGTTAATTTTTATGTTATTTACCCCTTGAAAACCTGAACATAAGGTGGCCACAACTTCTGCCTGTGATGGTTGGTTTTGTTCTTTAAGTAAAGGCCTACGCCTTTTCCAAAGAGGAGTTGTGATACTTGGAGTGTTTACTTCTGTGTCTTCATTTTCTTTTAAGTCATTTAATGACTCCTGAAAATTAAAATCAGCATCCAAGAATATTGTCTGCGATTCTTCATTGGCTACTTCTAAATCTGTAGTTGGTATGGTGATGATTGCATCTGAGTCCAAAACATCAGCAATACCACTGCAGCCTCGACCCATTAAATCGCAGACTTGTTCTAGAATAGGGTCTGTTTTACTGGTTGATGGTCCTCCACCCGTTCCAGTCGAGCAACTCCTGTTTCTCGAGTTATATATTTTTGCTTCACTCTTCATTTTCTCCCAGACTCTTATTAATGCATCTTTACTCCTAAAATAAAAAATAAATATAAAAAGTTTCAAACGTGGTAATATTCAGATTGATAAATAATGGCATGTTGGTTTATATCTAACGTTAACTAACCTGTACATGTTTCCTGTTGAATTATATTGGTTACACAGCTTTATCCAAGCTGCGTTCTTGGCTTGATTGGTGGTACCGTCTGTTCTTTTATTCAGAATAACATTTTTGTAGGCATGCACCAATTTCACCAACTTGTCTTTCTCATCCATTGTGAAATTTTGGCTACGCTTTCTCTTTTCTGCCATTATTTCACCGTAACGATCGACAGTTTTCAAAGCAAAAGCCCCTAAGACGACTCACTGACCAAAGATTTATTAAATATGGAAAAAAGACAATTCCGATAATCCTCTAAAAAATAACACGCGACGCTGAACTCTCACAACACACAATTTCAAACCTTTCGAAATACGAATGACATAAGTGTCAAAAACAAAATAATATGACCACAGATAAAAAGCAAGGTTTAGTAATGTACGCACAGAGTAAATTTGCAAGAAAATATGAAATTATTTAAAAATGTGAATGAAATTGTATTTGATACTGCTATCAGAACATAATTTATTAATAACTGTATTTATTTAGGTTTATATTTAAGAGAAATTGATAAAAAACTGTCAAGTTTCAAGGTATCGATAAGTTTAAAAACGAATCAGTCACTATTATCGAAAACAAAACGTCACATAGTTATGTGTCCCCTAGCTAAGTGATAGAAATGATGGTGAAACGAAATTTTATTTAGGGGTTAGTTTAGGCGAGCTTTTAAGCTAAGGGTCCCAAACGTAGGTAGTATAGGGGATGTCGGTGAAAACGGGCATTGTTTGTTTTGTTTGTTTTGTTTGTTTTGTTTGTTTTGTTTGTTTTGTTTGTTTTGTTTGTTTTGTTTGTTTTGTTTGTTTTGTTTGTTTTGTTTGTTTTGTTTGTTTTGTTTGTTTTGTTTGTTTTGTTTGTTTTGTTTGTTTTGTTTGTTTTGTTTGTTTTGTTTGTTTTGTTTGTTTTGTTTGTTTTGTTTGTTTTGTTTGTTTTGTTTGTTTTGTTTGTTTTGTTTGTTTTGTTTGTTTTGTTTGTTTTGTTTGTTTTGTTTGTTTTGTTTGTTTTGTTTGTTTTGTTTGTTTTGTTTGTTTTGTTTGTTTTGTTTGTTTTGTTTGTTTTGTTTGTTTTGTTTGTTTTGTTTGTTTTGTTTGTTTTGTTTGTTTTGTTTGTTTTGTTTGTTTTGTTTGTTTTGTTTGTTTTGTTTGTTTTGTTTGTTTTGTTTGTTTTGTTTGTTTTGTTTGTTTTGTTTGTTTTGTTTGTTTTGTTTGTTTTGTTTGTTTTGTTTGTTTTGTTTGTTTTGTTTGTTTTGTTTGTTGTTTTGTAAGTCACACGGTTTTTATTTTTATCCCTTTGATGGTTTTTATTAATTACTTATAAAAACCTTTCGTTTCATTTAAGGCTTGTGTATTGTGAAGTCAGGTTGTTTTATTTTTATTAAACTTCTGGAATTTTTTTACTTATACACGGTTACTTTTAGGTCGTTCTGGAACCGAAAGCCATAAACTCGATCATCGAACTCGAAACGATTGGGACAATTTTTTACAAAAAGTAGCAATAAAAAAATCACGAAAAACTAAAGGAGATTGCCCGATTTGTAAGGAGAATTGGGTCCCAGTGGTAAATTGTTGTGCCCTGAAGATTTTTATTTTAAATAATAGTAAAAACATTGTATTTTTATAATCAGAAACCATTTTTAAATTATTCACCCTGGTTCAAGAGATATCACTGTTTTTCTGTTGAAAAAATCTAGGTTATAATTAGAAATTGACATTGACATTTTCTCCTTATTCTATTTAGGTTAAGTACCTACTTCTACCTATCTACTATACATCACTATGGGGATGGGATTACGACTCTATTACTTTATGCACATATAAATATAATAGCAGCATAATAAAAAGAAGATAGGTACCTACTCAAGGATGGTGTGCAATTAACATTTAAATATTAAAAAATGTATAATTAGTTAACAGCTTCACCACTAGACTTTAATAAATAACGTTGTTGATAGGTAGTTCATGTCTAAGTACCAAAGGAAATAAAACAAATCAAAACTTGAATAAACCATTTATTCTTCATAAAATATACCATCCAAGAATTGAGCTGGAGCACTTACATCATTGAAGAGGCCCCAGCTCAGATACCACAATACTATCATAGTATGAGCACAACACCCTACTGTACGGTTACCCACTAGACAGTTACAATAATATGCTATGATACTATCTAAAGTATTGGCCCGATTTTCATCTTAACTTATCAATAAATAAGAGTAATAAGTTTTATTGCTCACATGGCGAGACTTAATTCTAGCCCTAATTAAATAATTATTTTGACCCAATATTACGGGCAAATCCTCTAATAAAAAAAAAAAAAAAAAAATAATATCACTGCTTACTTCAATATTATAAGTACCATTAGTTCTTATGTGCTCCCCATAATAGAATCTCGCCTGTTTTAATTGGTAGGATCCCAAGCAAATCTTCTTAAATCATCTAAAGTTAATCTAGGAAAATGGTCTAAATGAGGAGCACTGCTGTCTATGTTTTGGAAAACCGTACGTCTCCTATTGATGTTTTCCCTTTGAATAAATTCCCCTAAATAATTCCTGGTATTAAATCTAGCCTGCGCAATATGTAAGTACTCCACAGCATCAGGTCTGTCTTCAATTTTTGGGTGGAATTTATTCAAAAGAGCACAAGCAATTTAAAATCATCCATAAGGTGTTGCTCTGTTAAAATATTCTCGTCGAAAGAGTTTGTAGTCTCTTTTAACCTGACCATTTACTACTTCGACTACCCATCTACACATAGTCACACATCTGGATCTATTCGCTTGGTCAGTTGTCAATTGATGTTCATTTTCCAATAATGACTCTGGCATGTATGTTTTATAATGATATCTTTCCAATTCAGGGATCACACCCCTAAACCCCCTATCCAATATAAATACGTCCCCCTGTCTAAAAAATGAGCGCATTGGACCACTTTCATTACTAAATAGATCACTCATGATTGTTGAGTCATTTTTTGTTGCTTCATAAGATCCAATGCAATCTAAAATATATCCATCACAACATGTGATTAAAAACGGTTTAACCAAATTGGCATATTTATGGAGACTATATGTCTGTTTCTGGTATTTGTAGTTACTACTACTCTGTACATAAACATATGTACCATCACATATGACAATCGCAGGTTTAGTATCTGAAGCTATGCTACTATCTCCAAATAAACCTTCAGGAATAGTCCTGTTACGTGAGGCCACATTTTGTATACTTGTATGGTTAACTCCCAAATGCATTGGTACAAAATGTTCTGTTAAACATTCTCTAACAATCTTCATTTTTTTTTCTAATGTAGATCGTGGCAATTGAAAAAGAGTTGCCAGTCTTTGGTTGCTGTCCCCTGTCCTAAGCTTTACGAGAAATATGGTCAATGCAAGGCTAGGTTTTGTAACTTTATTATTTAAAGATGGAATGCTATTTAATAGTTCATTAAATTGCACTTCTGTAAGTCCCAGCCAATAATGGCGTAAATGTGAATCCATGGCTGCAATATCATTAAAATCTAAAGTCCTTTGGGAAGCTCTTTCCAGCATGGAAAATATATCATCGACTTGAAAGCCAGTAAAGTCATTTAAAGTGGCATACAGTTCATCCCACTGATTACTATTTAAGTGGTGATGGCAGATTCTAGCATTTAAGGGTATATATATTGTACTGCAATAACAACAATTCCTTGATAGTCATAGGCACTAAAAGACGGTCAATATTTTCACATCCTACAAACATGCAGTGACGAGAAGCTGCGGCAACTCGTTTATACTTTTGTGAATTAATTTTAGATTGATGTTGTGGTACTTGTTGTGATTGGTGTGTTTGAGCTGGCATTGGAGGTGGTTCAGGCATCCCAGTATCTTCTAAAGAAGGTGAAGCTGCATCCATGAAACTGTCAGGTCTGTTTGTATCTTGAACCTCCAATCGTCGTGTTTCCCGAGTTGCTGCTAACCAGCAAGGAATGCACACTCTTTCTAAATGTGAAGCCTAAAATGAAATACAGTTGGTATTAGTGAATATCAGAATATACACCCGAGACTTTGTATGTGATGAATGTGAAGTAGTCCTTGTTCTAGTGGTTGCAAGTGCGACTGCTGAGCATGAGGTCCCGGGTTTGATTTGCAGGTTGGGCAGTGTTACTGGAGTTTTCCATTAGGAATTTTTCAGTAGCAGCCACGGAGTCTGGATTTGGGCCCGGTTGATGGCAATAGGCTCGCCCCCTATTACATGGGACTTCAACATAACTGGAAAAATGTGGGTGTACTATTAGGTCGACTTCTGCCTAACCCTTCAGGGATTACAAGCGTGATGTTATGTTGTTATTACAAAAAATACTGACCAGGTGTGCTAGAGTCCATCTTAAAATCATGCTCCGTTGTGGGCAGTCTAACTCAACTCTATGGGTTCTCCGACTTGCAATAGAGATGCCACATCCATAACAAATGTTCAAGTGGCCAAATGCAGGTGACATATCCTCGTGGGACCCTCTATTATTATATTTGATAAGATACGTTCTTGCAACAACAAATAACATTCTATACACAGGATATCATCCAACGCTACCTGAAAAAGATTATAAAATCATTACTCTTCTATATTTATAACTGTTTCACTGACATTTTAAGTATTGCAGGCAGGCAGTTGTATGGTCAATTTACTTAATCTTACTTTCAACACTTTGATGAAATAATTATTATTTAAAAAATATCTTAGTGCATGTTGTGTTAATTTGACATATCGGTGTTTTTTTAAATTACGTTTTGACTGAAAAAGACATGCAAAAATTGTATTTACCTAAAAAAACTTTCAAGTGTTTTGTTTACTCTAATCATGTCATTTAGTATTTGCACAATGCAGTTCATTATTTCTTTTATTACATTGTAAAGTCCACAACATTTTTTTAAGCACACGATAAATAACAAGACTTACAGGTGTAGGCATTGTCCAGGTTCGTAAAAGAACTGTCATTTGCTCGTTCAACTCCTCAACTGTATACCGTCGACCGTAGGTTCAATTGGGGTAAGGGACAAAACACCCAAAATGAGTTGAGTATACAGTTTTGTTCAGAATTTTTCGCTCTTTCGAATGGTGTATATGAAAAAATTCTAGCTTGAGAAAAATGTCCCTTACCCTACTGATTTTTTGGGTCAAATTTTCGAAACAGCCCCTTAATAACCATGTATCTGAAAAACTATGCAATATAGCAACTTGAATTGGTGTAATTACCGCCGCCAATCTACTTCGAATAAGGTAAGGGTATTCCCAATCAACGAATTACCATTACGTGGTTTATGTTTGAAGAAACCATAATAAAACTGACCTTACACTAATGCCTTTGTTATCTCAAAAATAAATATCACCCATACTTTAAATGGATTGCTCGTGAGAAGTAATGAATATTTAACCCTGTTACCTTTATTTACACACATTTCTAACTTCATAACACAAGAACATCACTATTACCATCCTTTTCTATCTTACAACGTCTTTCTGTGTACGAAAGAGAGGATGATACCAATGCGAAAGCAGCGCGCGGGTATCAAAAAAATTGCTATCAGTGCGAGTTCACCTTTCGTTTGGTCGGGATTTTGCACGGTTTTTGACAAAAAGAATGTGGTAAAAATGGAAAAACAAAGCATTTAAACCAATTGCTTAGTCGCAGATAGATTTTACTACAATTAGTAAATAAGATATGACAGTAAGTAAATAAATTTTGTTATAATAAAATCATTGTTACAATACATATTTTAAGCTGTCTGTGGATGTGCCTATGCCTAATGCTAATTTTGTTCGCTTATTTTAATAGATATCGATTCTTGTATGATAGTAATAAAATAATCAGATATAAAACTATTCAATGTAACCTTAATTAGGTTTGTCTCTAATAATGGACAATAATTACTAGGTACTCAAAGGCACCGCTAAATGTTTACATAGATAACACATGTTTACAGTTCATATAGTAATATTTCACATCAAAAGATGAGGATGAGGAGAAAGACCACCAGCTAAGGAAAAATCGACCTCTTCTCCGAAGAATAAAAAGTAAGTTTCGCAGTTTCTACCTGTTCGCTTTTTAAACGATACAAAAATAAATTAAACCTTGCGTTTATAGGTTCTAGAAAAACCTTGATTGGACGTTTTTTTTTGAAAATCAAGTATCAAAATTCTAACTAAAACTTAATGTGTGAAAGCGCTCGCGCCCCCTTCCGTGTGCGCTCGAAACCCTGTTCTTTTTCCAAAATGATTGTATATAGTTAAATTTTCGTTCCTGAATACGAACTAAGTCTGAATGGTGAGAGATAGGGTAGTTACCAAAATTATTTTAACTGTTACTTGTGTGCTTTGTAGGTCCGAGTCAATAGTAAGCTCTGAATTTTCGGAGAGCATAAATGACACAATTGAGGACAGTGACATTGACAACTCTAGATATGACGAAACTTCATTATCAGTCAGAGAACGAGAGTAAGTAAAATTGAATAAAAAGTAAACATTTTCAGCTAATGATACCTATTGATATAACAGTCACTAATACTAGCAATTTTCTAATTTGTTGCTGTATCATTTTCAGATTATATTTGTTTGGAAAAACTGAATCCAATGGCTTCAATTCATTAAGCCAATCTGCTGTCTTCTCCCGTCTTCAGCAGCTGAGTTGGGCGTCATGCTCGAAAAACTGAGCCACGCCAGCCTCGAGGTCGGACTCAAAATGAACATGACGAAAACGAAGTTAATGACAAATAGCACAAAACGCAAAGTAGACAGGGGGTGTGGAGATTGAGCATGTCCATGAGTATGTATACCTCGGCCAAATAGTCTCCTTCCAGGCGAGGCAAGATAAAGAAGTCGCTCGACGCACCGAAAACGCCTGGAAGAGCTATTGGTCGATGAAACACTTCATGAAAGGATCACTTTCACTTTTCCTCAAAAGGAAACTCATGGACACGTGCATCCTTCCAACCCTCACCTGTGGAGCGCAAACGTGGTCATTAACGAAGCGTCAGAACTCCGCACTCGGGGTCTGCCAGCGAGCCATGGAACGAAGTATACTAGGAGCTAAAATTTCTGACCGTGTACGGAACAGTATTGGATCCAAGACTCAAATCGCAGACGTTTGCAACACAGCCACCAAATTAAAATGGAACTGGGCAGGCCACATTTAAAAAATTTGGCCAAAGTGGCAACTGATTGGGTTTCGAACAACAGAATCCGGCGACGCGGTAGGCCCAGAAGGAGATGGCGTGACGAACTGGACTCTTGTCAAAAGGATTGGGCCCAAATAGTCAAAGACAGAGATAAATAGAAAGAGGGAAGGGAGGCCTTTGCCCTGCAGTGGGACAAATCAGACTCATAATATTTTTTTTTTTTTTAAATAATCTGATTAACAATGCCTAATAGGCTCTATTATGATTATTTGCAGCTACTCCTTTATTTGAATAAGAATTCAAAGTAAGTATAGGTATTTTTTATATATTTTTTATAATTTGTTTATTTGATTATAATAAATACCTATATTAAATGATATAAAAATTGTTTTATTCCAACTAATAGAAATTGGCTATTACAATGTACAAACATTGCATGTAAGCGCCACACAATAAAACACACACACGGTTCTCACACATTTTCATGTCTCTTAAATGATTTTTTATAACGATTTCCAAATTTAAGATATCCGTACGTCAAAAGTGTGTACTTCATTTTCTGTCAACAATCTCTTTACACTGTATTTTCTTTCATACAATTTTTTCAACAAGTCTTTTACACTATTTTTCTTTAATAGATTCGATCCAACGCAGGTCAATTTAATGTAAGGGACGGGACTACAAGATACTTGGTCAGTAAGGGACATTACTACCAAAATACTTTGGTGTAAGGGACGTCTATTTTCCTAAATAGCTAATTTATTTAAATAAATGTTATACAGGTAGACAGAGCACTAAAATATAAGATTATGTGTAAAATCAGATCCGAAAAAGGTTAATTACAGCCAAAGTTATGATCGATTTAGTCCGAAAAAAAACTTTGTCGGCCTCTCCTGAAAAATCGTATTTTGTCCCTTACCCCAATTGAACCTACGGTCGACGATACCGGCGTAAATTAGGTGATAATAAAATCGAACAGTTAATACAGCGTCGGGAACGCTGACGCTGTGTCCGGCTTCTAACTGGGGTAGACATGGCTCTGACAATAACGGTTCGGGAGTCCAATATCTCACCAAGGATAGCACTAAGAGTCAAATATCTCACAAAGAACAGCACTAACAAGAGTCAAATATCTCACAAAACGTAATGCACTCGAGGAACGTATTAGCTCAACTCGGTAGTAGCAGAAAAAGCACGTATCGTAAATAATAACTAAGTAAAAGATTACGGAATTCAAAACTCAACGTATCTAAACAAAGCAATCACGCACGTAACGAACCACAGAATAAAGTCTGTGACATGAGCAAGTAAATGTTGCCAGATCAATTTTTTATAATCTATAACTAAATCGTTATAGATCAATCGATAAAAACTACTTTGTTAATAAGGGGTTTTCTAAATAAATATGGCTGTTATCTTTGTGTCTAATGCTTTTGTGAACATTTATTAATAATCAATGTAGGCCTTATAAGGATTGATGCAACCTATGATTGTCATCGTTCCATCGGTTTTACTCGCATCGACTATGAGTAATTTATCCAATAGTTTTCGTCATCAAGAATACTTTACATAAACTCATATTTGGCGTACACCTATCGTTGTTAATTTCAGTTATATTATGATACAATCATACGTATCAAAGGACAGGGATAACATCATTCTACCTCATCGTTTTAAAACAAAATGCTAACACAGTAGCGTTGAAGTTGTCAAATGTTGAGATCTAAATCTAAATGATGAGATGTAAACTGCCCATAGGTAATATATAGTTAATTTTTTTTTTAATGTTTTTGTATTGTTTAATTATCGTTTTATTTAATCGATTACTCAATTGATTTAAATATATCATTAGTTATTTAATTCTTTGATACCTGGCAACTTTTTTTATATACCAATCAAACCACAGACTACATTGAATCAAACGGATGTCGACGTAAAGTTTAACTATTAATTAACTTTAACTTTATTCCCAGGATGAAAGAAATTGTATAAGAAATACCCTGTACACAAAAAAATGAATAATTTTTTAGGTCATTATTCCAATCAGGCACACGATACCACAAAAGGGACCTGCTCCGTGTCAATCTCCTTTATTGTTTTTTTTTGTTAAATGCTGAGAACTCGAAGTAACGCTTCCTTGCGGTAAGTGTGTACGTAACGTATCGACGATCGGCAACACATGCAAACGGTAACCATTGAAAAATCCATTCATCGATCAGACAGAATGATCTGTAAGCCACGCCCCCACCCCACGCTTACACAAATACACAGTCTAGCCGACGCGACCGCCCGCCCTTTCTTCCTAGTATTGTCGCGCGTTTCGCTGTATTAGGTCACTCACGCAGAACCTAATCACGTGTCAAAAATGAGTCGGCAGTATGTCTACTCCAATGTGGAGTATTGGGCAATAGTGGATTTTTATGGGATGGCGCACCATAACTTGGAAAAGGCTTGACGCTTGTATGCTCAGCCGGAATACCTGAACTCACTGCGCGCATGTGGAATCACCGACCCTCAAGTTTCCTTCACCTTCATCGCATGCTATTTACGAAGGCGACGGGCCAAGGAGAATCGCTCTATGTCAGTGGTTGATAGAAACTGCCACTGCCAACATACTGTGGACGGATGAATCCTTGTTCACACGAGTGGGCCTGTATAACGTTCACAACGAACATTATTGGTCCTTTTTAAACCCTCACCTCATTCGCGAAGATAACCATCAGGTTAGATTCAGCGTGAATGTTAGGGCAGGCATTATTAATGACCAAATACTAGGGCCTATTTTAATTGAAGGGCATCTGACTGGTGGTTCTTATTTGGATATGGTGCAGAATATGATACCGGAGTTGCTAGAGGATGTGCCTCTGGCATATTTACGCGGTATGTACTATCAGCATGGTGGATGCCCTGCTCATTATGCGAATTTAGTGCGTGCGTATCTAAACCGTGAGTTTGGTGAGCAGTGGATAGGTCGTGGTGGCCCTGTGGCTTGGCCCGCAAGGAGCCCTGACTTAACTCCACTGGATTTTTATTTGTGGTCTGAGATAAAAAGATTAGTTTATTTCGAGGAGCATACTACTCGAGATGAGTTAAGAAGTGCGATTGTGGACGCGTTTAATATTGCGAAAAGTGACAGTGACACATTAGCTAAATTAAAAGACAATCTCATTACGACGTGCCTGTCGGCGGCTCATGGCCGTCGTCGTCAGTCACACAACATATTGGTTTGCACCAATATATTCACACAGTTAAACAATTACTCAGCAAATAGAAAACAGCAGGATATAGCAGCACAAGTTTAATGAAAATACCTTACTCCAGTTCAGGGTGTTTATTCCATGACAAGCGAATTAAGAATCTCCATTCTTTCAGAGTACAACGACTTTTATACACCGAAAATCAAACAGAGGTTGGTAGCAACAGGTAGAATAAAAATAACAATATTTAATTTGCAAGGCGGGAGAGATCAAAATAACTACTGAATAATCCTAGCTTTAGACTAGACTTTCAAATAAATTCATACTAATAAAGCAAACGGAAGTAACCACATTTTACATAAATCAAACATAAATCCTTATTATGAAACAAACGGAAATCACAATTACTTTTAAATTAAATAGACGGAAATACAAATTTAGTTTAGTAAAACAACACATGCCCACATGCCCGTTTGTGTATCGAGCGAAATGGACTCCATTTTGAGCAGTTGCTTCGATACAGGGAAGTATAAATTGTGAAAAATCTAATATCCTTAGCCGTAGTTAGTTATACGTTGATTATGTTTGTAAATAGCTCAAATTTTTAAATACGCCTGCCTGCACCTGCATTTATTTTTCTTGAGATTAAAAGTGTACAAGTAAGTAAGTAGGTAGGTATTTAGATACGTAAAATGTATAACTGACGCGACGGTCCTAAGCCCGTAGAAAGTATGACGGAAAAATTTGAGTTATTGAACTGTTATGTAGATAAACGAAATTTAAATCAAGCAATAGTTCGGCGCCGCGTTCTTTATGATAGGTACATCAACATAAATAAAAATACATACGCGATAGATAAATAGGTATACAAATAATAACACGAAAAGCGAATTCAGACTTTATTTCTTAACCGTAAACGGTGAAATTTAGAAATTTTATCAAACTAGGTAAATACGCAGTTTACTAAAAATTATTCTGAGAAACCTCGTCTCGTGTTCGACTGGACTTTACAAGGATGCACAACCGAATTGCACAGTTAACGTCATCAAAATAAGGTTCTTTTTCTGTTCGAATTGCCTGCCTTTGTAGAAGCTGCCACAAGCATTGCGGCAAGAAAATTGTTTTAAGCTGTATTACTATTTTTTATTTATCATATGGTAGGTAGGTAATTGGGTATGTTTATTAAGTACCTATTAGCTCGATTGATCAACACTCGATTCAATGCCTTAAAAACAACTCCCAAGCGTACTCGTCGTTGTGTAGTTGAATAAGTACGAGTATTAGTGATTTCGTGATGCGAGACTGGTGAATTAATTGTCAATTAATTTCTCTCGTTTACGAGGAGACGAGAGATGATGGAGGTAAATTAACTTACACCAACCTTAAACGTATCTGAAATGAAATACCTACTTGCAGGTACTTTTTCAGCTGGTTATTCGTCCGACGTCCATTGACCCACCGCGAGCGCACTACACAGCTGTGTCGCTCTACGTCATTGACGAGCGAATCGCGTACGATCTTGCGTTTATGAATGAAAAAGTGAAAGCGCTACTAAGATTTAACTCCAATGACAGAATAAAAGTGATAAATTTCTAACTTCTTTATATGATGTCTTAAAAAAACAATAACAATGCCAATAGTAACTATTACTCGACTGGTGTTACTGTGTTTCGGCTCCAGAACGATGTAAAAGTATTCGTGTATTAATTTGATAAGCTTGTTGTTAAGTTTGTTCTTGCGTGTTTTTGATTGGTGTTGGATTTTTGCAATAAATGTCTAGTTACAAAGATATTTAAAAAATTGTTTTATTTATAATTTTGATTTAGATACGACAGACATTAGTCTCGGATTAACTATTAACAGTGTCGTATGTGGCACTTCCAACAAATAGTCAATTTGTTTGTACACGTAACATTGTCGTATGTGGCAGATCCGACAAAATACACTTGATTTGATACGGTTAAAAAAGTCTTTTCTGACTTTTAACATGCTTAGAAAATCAATAATAGTACTTTATTACCACGTAAGTAAACTTTTAAACATGTATTATAATTCTGTTAGTTTCTGTTAACCTAGTTCGTTTAATAAAAAAAATATCAACAATTCAAACTTTGCCGCGCTCTCTTGTAAAGTAGCCGATTTTCACATCCGACAATGTTAATAGGGACCAACGATTTGTTTTGAGGCAACATTCGACAATATTGTGGAAGATGGCGCCGAATACGATTGTAATGATCAATAACTCAATTTATAATTTGAAACTACAACTAAATCAGTTTCTGTAACTAATTACAAACTAAAAAGTAACAAGATTATTTTACAGAGCAATGTATTAGTAAAAGACCTGTTTGTATTTAATCCTTTGATCTGCCGGAAATGGTCTTAAGGAAGATTCCATTGTTGTAAAAAATAATGAAGCCACTAATTAGTTATAACTCAAACACATGCATTGCATTTATGAATATTGGCATTGTTTAATTATTAGAGTAATTAATTGTGAAGTATTCTAGTATTGTTTGTAAGTTTGAATGAACTTACTATGTATTAAATTACTGTACTGGGTGTGTGGCACTTCCGCCCAGACAGAGAACACGTGTAGGTACAACGAGAAGTCGAGTTAGTTAGCTCGTGATTAGAAAACAAGTGAAGTATGTAATTGAAAGTGGTTTTTGAAGTGAACAATATTAAGTTGTGTAAATGAGAACTGTAACACGATTTAAAAGAGTTAGTAAGCAGTTTTTTAGCCCGTTCTTCTCCTTATAAACAATCATGTTTGCGAACGGGTGGCTCAACTTGTAAATGGTTTAATAGAAATAAACGTTTGAAGTTTGAGTCAAGTATTGTGCGTGATTTAAACAACCCAACTACCTATCTACCAACAAAAGAATAATGTCACGCGAAGACAATATGGCGAATGGCGTCGATATTTGCGATTAGTGTTCCTCCTAATCCGTTCCCTGTCGTAACATATATATTTATATTTTTTTCCAATGAAGCTCTCAATGTTATCTCATATTCCTGTTTTATAAGGAATCCGACTCCATATTGGCCTTTTAATTCCCCGGAATAGCAGAAAATATGTTCGTTTTCTTCTGCAATATTATATCCCGTTCTTCTTAATTCAGCGAGGCCAATAATATCGTTTTTTATTTGTGAAATCGCTCTCTTTTTATTTTATTTATTTATTTATTTATTCAATAGTACACGTACATTTTATCCATTTTAAGTTGGTGCCAACATAAACTCATTAGAATTTTACCCTGCACCAAAATCATCGACTTCATAATTTAGATACTAGGTACTCAGTTAAAAAGAAACTACAACTAAAAATTACCGCGGGTATTAGGCGAAATAATATCTAATACTCGTACTAACTAAAAGTGAACCTCGGTGACCAATCCGACCTTCCATTCAAAAAACAACAGTGGCGGAGGAAGTTTTTAAGTGATACAGGTTGTTCCTAAAAGTAAATGTTTTAGAAATAATGACGTTATTTTTTTTGTTTTGTTTATGTGTTATGTTATAATTGTTAGGTATTACTTTTACTTGATCGTGTATGCTCTAAACTATTTATCTATAATGAATTTAAAATATATTTTTATTAGTACATCCTTATCTATCTATGGTATTTAAATTTTGTAAAAAAATTTGTTTTAATTTGTATTTTATGTTTTTTTGAGTTAATTTGTCCCTCAATGATATAGATAGTTGATTAATAAGGTAAGGTATTATATATTTTAGCGATCTCTTGCCGTGCAAATTCGTGTACTTTGGAAGTAACAGCTTAGCATTGAGGACGCTACGAGTCCTAATCTCATTAATTTTCGTGGTTTTGGTTTTGTTTAAATTTTCATTAAAAACTCTTCTTTTAAGAGTCCAAATTTAGTTTTTTCATGTATAGGTAACATCTTACAGAATTCAAATAATTTATGGTAATCATTTTTGTATTTCTTCCTAATGTTATGCGGGACAACTGCTTTTAATAAACTTAATTGAAGTGTGTAAATTTGATCAAGGTGAGTCTTATATGTCCTACCATAGCTCGACAGAACATAGGATATCGTTGTTTTGACTAAGACTTTGTAAAGCATTAACAGAGTTTGATATGGAATTTTGCATTTTATAATAGAGAATTTAGCTAAAATCCATCTTAGTTTATCACACACCGAGCCTTGCGCCGTTCCTTCCGTTACGATGACTGGTTCACTAGTCACGTCACTGACTTTGACCATGTATTTTCTGTCATCAAGATAGTTTTCTCACCAATCAAGTAGCTTGCCTCTAATTCCGCTGTCATGAAGACACACTAGTAACCAGTCATGTCTGAGCGTATCGAATGCTTTGCTGTAGTCTATAAATACTACTAAAACGTGTTTCTTTTCATCTAAGTGTTTATGAATACTATCTGTGAACGTTGATAGCAGCTGTGTGGTATTCTTTTTTGGTTTGAAAACCATATTGTTTGTCATTTAGTATTTATTTTTTCATAGAATTTGTGTATTTGTTTACAAATATATTTCTCTATTATTTTATCAATAGTAAGCAATATATTTAGTAATAGGCCTGTAGTTGTTATAATCCAGCCTGCTTCCTTTCTTGTGAATCGGTCTGACAATCCCTGTTTTAAGTGTAGATGGATACTTACATGTTTGTATGCGTAGATTAATTAATTTTGAAATCACTGAGGTGATTGTCGTGCCCAACATTTTGATATCTATGGCTCTAATTCCATATATTTCTGGAGCTTTATTATTGTTCAAAGACATAATGACTTTTTTAACAACGTCAGGCTCCGCAGGCTTTATACGCATAGTAACGTTAGCTGGAGTTGTATACTCTGTTTTATTTAACAATGGTTTCGAGCATTTACGCTTTTATCGAAAGTGTGTGCAAAATTCTTAGCAATATCTGTAGAAGTTAAATTAGTTTTAATAAATGAATTCTGAATAGCATCATCAATAGAATTTTTTATTCTTCCTGTAATCCGATTAAGAGTTTGCCACAGCTGTCTAGTATTGCTCTTATTTGATACAATTTTTGACTTTATGTTATTGTTTTTAGTTTTGTGTATTTGCATAGTTTCTTGATTTATTGTATGTTTGTTTTAGGACTACGTTATTGGAGTCTTTTATCCACTTCATGAATAATTTATCCCGATGTTCACAGGCTTTCATTATCTTTTTGTTTATCCATTCATTTTTACTACGCGATACACTACTTTTAATTTTAGTTTTATATTCTGACTGTTTATAACATTCTTTGAAGTGTGTATGTATGAAGTTATATAAAGTTAAAGGGCATTTTATATCCTGTGATTTTTCCCACCGGATTTCATCGAAACATTTAATGAGTTGATGATTATTTATGCAGGTCTTGTATTTTGGGACATTCTGTATACGCGCTCCAGAACATGCGAGCATCACAGTGCGATGATCAGTCAGTGTGGTACCGAGTGCCGCTGTAAATAGATCTTGTGTACGGGATCGCGCATAAATATGATCTACAGGGTGTAAACAGACCCTTCGCATAGCCGTCAACCGAGCATTCTGTACATCAAACTAAGTAACTTTACGCAAAAATTATTGCTGGGAATCGACTTTTTTTTTGGGGTGAAAAATCACGTTTTACCGTAAGACTCGATGAAAAGCACTCAAAGCATTGTGCTGATGGATGGATTGAATAGTACGGGGGTCGTGGAGGTGTGTAAAGTAAAAATCTTACGTTAAAAACATGTATTTAAAAAAAACTTGTGAAAAAGTTGGAACTTTGACCCCCAATATCTCCGTAACTAGAAGGTTACCAGGTATGGTCTAGAACAAAAAAATGATCGCAAAGACGGGGAAAACAACTGCCTTTCGGATATGTTAAGGGTCTATTTACACCCTTTATACAAGATTTACTTAGTTTCCCGTTAAATATTGCTATTCTGGTGTGTTCAGTGATCCCGCACAAAAGGCTCATGCTACATAACATGTTATTGTATTTATGCCTTACAGGATTATCCGTTTTTATTAAATCGATGTTAGTGTCTCTCAATAAGTACAATTCTATGTTTATGGTGAATTTTTGTAGTGAAGTTTGTAGTTCGTCAATAAATAAAATTTTACTCGAGCTTGGTGATCGATATACCGCACACAGGTTCGCAGTATAGTTCGATTGGGTGGTGACAGTACAGAATAAACTTTCAAAGTGTATAGTTTTTACATTTATTAGGCTACATTTATGTTTATTATTCACATATACTATAATGCCACCACCCCTTCGGGACTTATACAAGTGTTAGCATACACAATAATCGACTATTTAAAACTAATATTATGTGGGGGTTGCAACATTGTTTTTAAAATATTTTATCCTTTTTTTAATTATGGCAACCCATAGATCACTTTTTGAAGTAATAACGGCGCGATAAAATGATTTCGTTTGATAACTCATTCCATTCTCAGCTACAGACGGCGAAAGTGGTCTCGAATAATAATTGTAAGGTGTCGAGTACCAATAAACAGTTTTGTACTAGTATTTGAGTGTATAATTCTTTCAAGTCAGAAGTGCTGATAAAGTTTATCTACGTGCCTGATGCTGCGGTTTCCTGGACCAAGGACATTTTAAGGTCAGATCTGAACGTATTACTTCGTTTCTCTGTGATTTTGCGACAAACTTTTCGTTTTTGCACGTGCATAAGCACACTCGTGCATGAGCACGCGCGTGCTTGAATTATGATACAAGTTTAAAACATTTGGAACAATAACGTTATAGTGATCTTTGTGAATTACCTAGTGAAAGTGATACCAGTTTTGGTTGTATATTTACGTGTTATCAAAGACAATTTGAAGTGACTATTTTCTAACCTATAGCTATTAACATTGGATTTGAATAGTCCATAATTGCGGTGAAGTTATTGTTTAAGTACCCTCGATCGTTTAGAAATATACAGTTGCTGGTTGAAGCGGATATATTATTTGAACAACTTTAATTTTATGATTATTATTTAGTTATCTAATTTTGTTGTTGTTGTATTTTAATAATTTTGATTTTATTTTGAATCGCTCGAGATCATTTAACGTGATAATGGGGAATTCTAAGCGAAGGCGGCGTGACTCAAGTAGAGATAGTTCGTCTGTAAATAGTAGTGATAGTGATGATAGCCACCATAGGTCACGGCATAGTAAAAAAAATAGTAGTAGCCATAGACAGCATAGTAAGAGAAGTAGGAAACAAAGGCGCTCTAAACGTCCTGCGTGCTTACTCTTGATTTTAATTCCGATCGATCGGCATTGGATTTGTGACGTTTCGTACTCTTGAGTTCGACGCTAGCGCCACATTAATTTTAAATTGCGTGTCCATTTTGGGGAACTAAGTGAAATCGGAATCGGGCTTGGCGTACCATAAACGCTACTCTTGAGTTTATTTTGACAGCTGTCTATTGCGTCATTATTGAGTTAGGTTTGTTTGTTGATTATGATTAATCCAATAACAAAAGTGTAACTTTTTAGAAATTATTTTGTGTTTTATGTGATTTTCAGTAAGTAATAAGTGTATAATATGGCACGATTAGCAATAATGTACAGTATTCTAAGTAGTTCCCATAAAAAACAGTTGAAACAAAGACGAGATGAGCGTCGGATGATGCGTTATACGAACAAAGCGTTTTCAATGAATGATGACGAATTTAAAGCGAATTATAGAGTGAGCAAGGATTTGTTTGAGGAAATTTATGAAAACATTAAGCCCTTTATGCCATCTCCTAAGAGAAGAAGTGATATATCACCAAAATATAAGGTACCCGTTGACTTTGATACATGACTTGTGTGAATGATATTATTATGACTTGTTTAGAAGATCAACAGCTTAACACTTGTATTAAATTCTTGCAGGTTTTAGTGGCATTATCCTTTTATGCGACTGGCAGTTACCAAAAACTAGTTGGAGGCACATATGGGACCCTAATGTCGCAGCAATCTGTTTCTCGTACTATTAGAGATGTAACAGCAGCTCTTAACCATCCAATAGTACAAAGTAAATGGATTAAGTTTCCTCAAACTCGTCAGGAAAGAAATGCTAAAAAAAGGAGGTAATGCTAGTGACAAATACCTAATTATTATCGAATTTAGACAAATTATATGGAATCATTTGTTACCTATCAAAAATATAAAATGCCTTGTTTTCATAGTACCTTATCAAGTACTTTTCCTTATGTCTCAGGTTTTTTGAAAAATTTCAAATACCGGCTGTTATAGGATGTATTGATGGCACACATGTAGCTATAATTAGACCTATTGAAAATGAAGAGAGATTTTTTAATCGCAAACATTTCCATTCAAGAAATGTTCTAATTGTAAGGCAATACTTTTGATTCATATTTATTTGTAATTCACTCTATAACAATGGAGTTAAATGTCCTTTTTATTATTATTATATTTTCAGATTTGTGATGCAGATTTAAGAATCTTGTCAGTAGATGCTTCATTTGGAGGAGCATCACATGACAGTTTCGTCTGGAATCAGCATCCTGTGAAACAACATTTAATTGATTTGAACAATAATGGAGAAAATGTGATTTTACTAGGCAAGTAAATAAGTAGTCAGATCAATTTTAGTTTTTTCTTATTGTGGATATATGTTAATTAGATTTACTTTTCAGGTGATTCTGGATATGCCCAGAGGGTGTATATGATGACACCTATAGTAGACGCTCCTGAAGGCTCCCCAGAACAATTCTACACCAAGTTGCACTGCTCTGCACGTAATACAGTAGAACGTACCATCGGTGTACTTAAAAACAGATGGCGGTGCCTACTCGGACATAGGGTGCTACATTATCATCCTGACGTAGCAGCCAAAATAATTAATGCATGTTGTGTCCTACACAACATGAGTATCAATAGAGTAGAAATTGATCTTGTGGAGAATACAGCAGAGGATGCAAATGATTACCCAGCTGCCACTTCTCAAGAATCAACTAGCAGCACAGCTGCTGAACTAAGGCAAGGCATCGAAAAGCGAAATGTTTTAGTCCAGCAGTTGTGGGCCAGTAGGAGTTAGGTTAAAGGCTATGGTAAGATTTAGATAGGATTTTTTTTAGATTTCAATTTTAATATTAGTATTAGGAAAGAATAGCGGAGTAGTCTAAGTTGTGACCTTTTTTCTTTGATAAAATGTATATTTCTTTCATGCTATATTTGTGAAATTGTATTTCTACAGTTTATGTTTTTAAATTATTCATTCTGAATCGTCATAATCTTTACTTAGTGTAATAGGAAACAATGACATGTATATTAGGGATTATAGACCATTACTTACTATCTACATATTATTTCTTGAAAAATGGAGAACTGAATAAATAGTGTTTTTTTACTTAAATGTACTTTAATTTACTTAGTAATAAAACTTTAATATAATTAATAATATAAAATCAAATAGGATAGTAAAAACACAAAAATATATGAAGCGCAACGCAAGCATTTAATCAATATCTGAAAACATAAGCAATAAAATAAAGCTTTGACATTAATCGCGAATGCATTTTGAAAAATATGTAGCTACAAAATGGAAATCATGGATTTGGCATTTTTCTAGCTACATCCGAAATTGCATTAGCAAAGACGTCAAAGCACTTGCGATATTGCCAATGTTTTCGGCCAATTGAGCAAATGCTCGCGCTGTTATTAACTCCGCTTCAACCCGCCGCGCTTCGATATTCGTGAACTGATCCATATTTGCATTCAACGGCCTCGGAATCGAAGAGCGGCGCCGGCGGGGTCGTGGTGATATGGTCCTCTGAAGTGGCGTTGGAGGCGCAGGTACTGAAACATAAAATAAAAAAAAATTAAAATTGGCACTTGACCCAACAATTTTGAAACTTCTGAGTTATTAACTTATTACAAAAAAAAACAAGTCAATAAATAATACTGCAGTTTGTTTTTTGCCATAGCCCAAGTGAGATAAGACCCCAAACACTTCAATATTACACACTTATGTTGGGTTGTATGACTGATGGACAGCTTATTGTTTAAACATTCCTAAACAAATTCGAATAAAGACTTACTTGTGGATGATGCTGGTATTGCGTCATCGCGTGACGTGCCAGGAATAGGGGAAATCATTCTAAAATAATTAGTTTCCGTCATTTCAGTGTCTTGTTCAATGTTCTCTTCACTAAGAACCACTTCTGGCTCTGGCTCGGTAGGTCTAGTCTGAAGCAATGAAATGATTATTATTAGATAAATAAATATCATAGGTATGATAAAATTGTAAATCATCATCATTTTTCTGCCCTTGTCCCATGTCACTTGGGGTCGGCGCAACACGTTTTTTTCTTCCAATCTCCTCTGTCAACCGTCACGCTATCATTCACTCCTTTAACTTTCATATCATTCCTCACACAATCCATCCATCGTTTCTTTGGTCTTCCTCTCCCTCTCCATCCATCAACGTTTATATTCATGATATATGTATGATAAAATTGTAAATATTAAAATATATTACTGGTTGAGGAAATGGATTGACTGTCAATCTTGAATCACCAGTCGCAAACTGTTGTCCACCCATCACCGCCACCATTCTATTGTCTAAGTCAGACAATGCTGGCATGTTGTCTGCTGTCCCACCACCAGTGCGCCTCATTGAAGCTGAGAGTCCTGCGCACGTCTTCTTAAGAGCACATTTCTTCTCAGACCAATACTACAAACATGAATAATTTTAATGAAATTGCTGTAAATAATGATTCTTAATACCTGAGTACCTAATTCATTATTTAAATTAGGTACCTTAGCCCAGCCACGACCATCTTTATTTGCTCCTCCGAAGGAATTTAAAGTGGTTGCCAAATTTGCCCATTTCCTCTTCGTTTCTAATTGGGCTTGAGCGGTCCGGAGCAAACCTTTAGCAATGCCTGTGTTTTGCTCCAAGAATTCCACCAAAGCTTCTAATTGGGTTAAACTGGGACGATTTGTCATTGTAACTGAAATTGGAATTTTTTTTATTATGTCTTACATAATATAAATGTATAAAACATAGTCCAAGAAAATAACTACATTGACAAAACAAAAATATTTCACTAGTAATAATAAAGTTAGTACAATTGTTTACTTACCAGTTAACACTTGTATAAAACTTTCACAACTTTAACTTAACGGACAACAATTACGAACAATATCTGTGAATGTTATAAACAAACTTGCATTCCGAATGCAACTCTAAAACCACTTCGACTTAAATTTTGAAATTGGAGTACTTTGACGAGTTTGACGGCGTCTTTTTTTTTGTAGTGTAGGCAACGATCCTACCGCATGCAGCCAAAGTCATGGTTACTTTATGATTTAAATCATTTTCTTACGCACAAATGAATTTAATATGTTACAATTAATCAATTAAACCACTACTTATATCATATTTATTTATTAACCATTTTTTTAAAGGATAAAGCATTTTAAAGAACTATTACAGGTTTATCGTAATGAGTTGAACAACACTATTGCGGCCCGTAACATAGCTAACTTCACTCGTAACAAAATAATGGCGGGGCAATCCTATTTTCAATTCAATGTTGACATTATTGTGTTCAAGAGTACCGAATCACGTGACTGCAAAATTCACATTGGAATCGGATTGGCATTAGATTGGAATTAAAATTAGTTTGAAGAGTAAGCCTGCTGATCGTGAATCAACTAAAACTCCTCCGTTGACTCCTTTAACACCATTACGTGCAGTAACCAATCAAACCACTCGTGATTTATTGAACAATATTCCATTAAATGTGAACAACCCCATCGGTAACTCTGCGTCACTACCAGCCTCCAATTTTTGGGCTCAAAATAACTTTCCTGTTTCTTTTAGTGTTGTACCCGAATTTGATCCAAGTGATAATAGCCAAACTATAGAAAATTGGATCAACAAGGTCAGTGAATGTGCGCAGATTTACTCTTGGAACGATCGTCAAATATGTCACTATGCCCTTCCCAAATTAAGTGGTTTAGCCAAGAAGTGGTACCAAGGTTTACCCACGGTACTATTTAATTGGAATGAGTGGGTTCAAAAATTAAAACAGGCTTTTCCTTCCAACGAAAACTATGGAGATCTGTTGACATCAATGCTAAGGCTTAGATGTAAATTTGGTCAGTCTTTAAAACATTATTATTACGACAAAATGGCACTTATAAATAAATGTGAGATAACTGGCAATAAAGCAGTCGGCTGTCTTATACACGGCATTGACGACAAATTTGTTCAAATGGGAGCAGGAGCCTGCATGTTTACTGAACCGGAACAAATCCTTAATTATTTGCGTACCATATCCCAACATGACAGCACACCTACTTCCAACTTCCGTAACCGAAATAATGCGCCATCTAAGAATTCCAATAAGGTTTCCAATGATATAATAATAATAAAGCTTTATTCATTCCACACAATCAAACAATAATCAAATCATAATGAAATAATAACAATAAACATTAATAATAATCAGATAAAAATTTAAAAAAATAACCTTAATTATAAAATCAACAAATAAATTACATTAGATTAAAAACATTCATTATAAATTCGATTTAAAATTATTGAATTTTATATAATAAAATCGCAAATTCAAATACATGTAATTATGGTAATTTATGTGATCACGATTAACAATCAAGCAACAACAACAAATACTTACAATAATCAAACAAAAATTAAAAATAGCCTATAAAACCAAAATATACAATTACATTAATTAGGAAATTCATTTTTATTTCGATTTAGAACTACATAGATCATTGTAATATTGCAAATTGTAAATTGAAATATTTGTAATTACGATAATATGTAATCATGATTAATATATAAAATAACATTAGTGTGTGGACCCCCTTCGGGTAAAAGCCTCCTCCAAAGAATTCCACTGTTCTCTATTCGAGGCGGTGGCTATCCAGTCTCGTCCGGCATTCTTTATGATCTCGTCCTGCCAACGGGCGCAAGGCCGGCCTCTATTTCTGGTGCCCTGTGGACCTATCCATTTAGTTGCCCTGATTGTCCAGCGATCATCGGAATACCTTGCAACGTGCCCGGCCCACCTCCATTTTTGGCTTTGCGAAAATTTGAGAGCGTCTGCCACTTTAGTTTTGTTGCGAATCTCTGTGTTTCGTATTTTATCGCTTAGTTTGATACTTAAGCAGCTTCTTTCCATAGATCTCTGTGTAGTTTGGATCTTGGTTCTCGCCTTGTTGTCATATATCCAAGTCTGGCAGCCATAAGTGAGGCAAGGTAAAATTGTAGAGTCTAATATGGTCTTTTTTACTCTGATCGGAAGGGTTGATTTGAATATCTCTTTGTGAGCCCAATATTTTTTCCAAGTAATAGTTATCCTTCGATCTATTTCTTCAATATTTCTATTTTTTCTGAAGGAGATTTGCTTACCCAGGTATATGTACTCCTGGACGTATTCGAGCGGCATATCGTTGACAAAGATAGGAGTCATTTTGCTGTTGGTCATGACTTTTGTTTTGCTAAGGTTCATCTCTAAACCCACATATTCACTCGCTGCTTGTAATTCCTTGACCATAATGTTGAGTTCCAAAGGATTTTCCGACAGAAGAACAATGTCATCAGCAAAACGCAAATGGCTCAGATGTTTTCCATTTATATTGATGCCCCTCTTCGACCATGGCAGGTCTGCCATTATATTCTGTAAGACAGCTATGAATAATTTCGGTGAGATCGGATCACCTTGCCTGGCTCCTCTGTTGATCTTGATTACAGGCCCGACTCTATCCAGCTTAACTCGACTTGAACTTTGAGAGTAAATATTTTTTATAATATTTATATATTTAGAATTGACCGATTGGTTATTTAGTGCTTCCCATATACTGCGATGCGAGATAGAGTCAAAGGCTTTTTTATAATCAATAAAAGATATGTAGAGCGGCTTGCGATATTCCAGGTATTTCTCGATTACTTGGTCTAGTACATGTATATGGTCTGAAGTGCTGAACCCTTTTCTGAAACCTGCCTGTTCCATAGGTTGGAATGTGTCTGATGAATGAATTCCGAAGATATTCTATCGAGTAGGCATGAAGAGAATAACTTGTAAAAGCTGGACATTAGACTTATCGGACGGTAATTACCTATGTCTGCTGGGTCGCCTTTTTTGTACAGTAAGATTATTTCAGATTCAGTCCACTGCTCAGGCACTACTTCTTCGTCTAGGATCTTGTTGAATAATAGTGTAAGAGGTGTTACTAGAAGAGCTCTGGCGTGTTTAATGCATTCGTTCGCAATACCGTCTGGTCCCGGGCTTTTTTCTGATTTTAATTTTAGGATATGTTTAAAGATTTCAGGTTCGTAAAACATTTCTACAGTCGACGTAATCTTTGGTTGGTTTGACGTCTCTATGTTTTGTGTTGAGTTTGGCTCACTATATAAGCTTGCGTAGAAATCTGTAGCTATTTTTATAATTTCACTACGTGATTTACTATTTGTTGAAGAGGTTTCCAATGAGCAAACAAAAACCAGTACAAATGATAACATTCGATGTTATAATTGCAATGAGCTAGGGCACATAAGTTTAAAGTGTAACAAACCCATTAAACGATGTAACTTTTGTTTTAAATTTGGACATGATACTAAAGAAGAAACGCAAATAACAGTGATGATCTAGTTAAAACGAATACCGTTACAGACCAAAATAAGACTATTTTGTGCATTACTAATAGTGAATTGGCAAATTCAAAATATTACAAAGATGTTAGAATAAACAACGTTATCCTGCAAGGATACGTTGACCTCGGTAGTAAATGCACTCTTGTAAGAGAATCAAATGCTAAACTTATAGTCCAAGATTGGGATAACAAAAATTTACCCATCTTAGAGGGATTCGGAAATTCCGCTGTCAAGCCATTGGGAAAGTTTAAAGCGATTTTAGAAATTGGCTCAGTTAAAGCTGAAACGGAAGTTCTAGTCGTAGATGATCATTATTTACAGACATCAATTTTAGTAGGGCAGTCTTTTACTGAAAAACCAAACGTTATTATCTTAAAAACAACAGATGAACTAGTATTTATGGATACACCCGATCTTGATAATAATGCGTTTAAGACTAAGGTATACGCAGATGGTGACAAAGTTATTAAACCCAAAACTGTGATGCCCTTAGATGCTATTACCAATGACACATATAGTGGCGGCTTATGGGTACCGTATAGTCTTCGAATTTTACCGCAGAATGAATATGCTGTTTTGTCTGGGGTTTTTGAGTTTAAAGCAGGTAAAGGGTATTTAATGCTAGCAAATTTATCATCTAACGATTTAAATATTAAGAAAGGAACTTTATTAGTACGCGGTCAACAATATCTAGAAGTAAATAAGGAATAATTGTAGGTTTAACAACGGAATATAAAAACTATGAAGAGTTGCCTTTATCAGATATTAAAATTAGTACGGAAGTAACAGAACAACAAAAAGTAAAGTTATATGGTTTGCTAAAAAAGTATAGGGATTGTTTTGCAATGAACTTAGGAGAGTTAGGAAAAACGAATCTAGCAGAAATGGACATAATGCTGACAGACAATAGACCAGTAGTATATAATCCTTATAGAATATCACACAGTGAGCGTGACCACCTAAATAAAATTATTGAAGAACTATTATTGAACGGTATAATACGCGAATTCACTTCGGATTATTCGAGTTATATTAGTGAGTAAGAAAAATGGGGATAAGCGGCTATGTATCGATTATAGGGCCCTAAATAGGAAAACGTTAAAAGATAAATATCCGTTGCCCCGCATCAAAGACCAATTAGACAGATTAGGGGGCAACAAGTTTTTCATAAGCCTTGACCTCACTTCAGGGTACTATCAGGTGCCCATGAGTGAGGCTAGTAAGCGATATACTGCGTTTGTAACACCGGATGGTTTGTATGAGTTTGAGAGAATGCCCTTTGGACTTGCCAATGCACTAAGTGTTTTTCAAAGGACAATAAATTGTATGCTTAGGGGTAAGCAAAACTTGGCCTTGGCTTATATGGATGACCTACTGGTAACATCACGTTCAGTTGAAGAGGGTTTAGATAAGCTGGAAAAAGTTTTTCAATTGATAAGGTCTGCTCATCTAACTTTAAATCTAAAAAAGTGCAATTCCTTTCAGACTCCTATAAATTATTTGGGCTATGAGATTAGTTCGGATGGCATCCGACCCGGGACAATCAAAGTTCAAGCTGCAGTAGATTTCCCTTTACCTAAAAATGTTCACGAGGTTCGACAGTTTGTTGGCCTTACAAGTTATTTCCGACGGTTTATTCAAAATTATTCTATGATAGCAAAACCTCTAACGATTCTAACAAAGAAAAATGTTTCCTGGTGTTTTGACGAACCTCAAATAAAAACATTTAAGGAATTGAAAAGTAAATTGACCACCCTACCTGTTTTGGTACTATATGACCCTGAGGCTGATTTGGAAATTCACACTGACGCTAGTAAAATCGGTATAGGAGCAATTTTACTACAACGGGTGAACTCGGATAAAGTATTCCATCCGATAGCTTATTATAGCCGTCAAACGACACTAGACGAAAGCAAACTACACTCGTATGAACTGGAAACCTTGGCGGTGGTTTGGGCTTTGAATAGATTTAGAGTTTATGTTTTGGGTAAATCGTTCAAAGTTGTCACTGATTGTGCCGCTATACGCAGCACAATGACAAAAAAAGGATTTAATACCAAGAGTAGCGCGTTGGTACATATTAACGCAGGAGTACGATTTTACTGTAGAACATCGTGATGGTAACAAGATGAGTCATGTCGATGCACTGTCACGCAACCCAAGTGGGTCCGGATCCCATGACGTACCAAAGGTGGTTGATATTTTAACAATAGATGACGATGCGTGGTTGCGCACAGTGCAGGAACAGGATTCAGAAATACAGAGGATAATTGGCATTTTGAATGACTCTGAAACAAAAGACATTGTCGACGTTCATAAGAACTGTACTGTTAAAATGGCCGTTTGTACAGAATTACTAATGATAAAAATGATGTGACCAATTTAAAGTGGGTAGTTCCAAAATCAGTAAGATGGCAAATAGTTCGTATGAACCACGACGATGTCGGTCATTTCAGTTTTGATATTTTTTTTTTCTTCATATTTTCATAATCTTTTCTAAAATGTTATCTAGAGCTTTTTTAAAAAAACATCATCTTGCTAACGTCAAAAACCCTCCTACTTTCTCTAATTTTAACTTAATATTCGCTTTACACATATTCAGCTGTTTCCTGTCACATTTCAGGTGTCACTTGAGGTATCAGAAAATATGATGACCCGCGGAGCTACTGTTCGTGACAAACTGAAAGCAACACTGAGGGAGCTGGACTCATCTAGAAATGAGTGCAGCAAGCTGCTGCGGGAACGAGAAGAAAGTGAAGTTGAAATTGAGTTAATAGTGAACAAAAACACTCAACTCAAGAGCCAGCTTGCAGAACTCCACACCCAGCACATGGATATACTGGACCAGCATCACCATCTCCGTCAACTAGTGTCAGATTCTCAACAATGCCATGACACACATGATCAGGCACTGAAACGTATATCAGAACTAGAAGTGGAACTGTGCAAGGCACACAACACCATTACCTCTGTCAACTCTTTGAAAGCCAGCAAAGAGGTTTCTAACACCAATAACTTGTACAATGAGCTGATTGTCAATGTATCCGAACTGGAGTGTGAGCAGCCCACCATTACCATAGACCTAACTGAGGATGATACCATAACTAAATGTCCAATTCTAAGTAGCCATAATAAAATTAAGAAATATATTAAAATCAACAAAAGTATAAAGAAGTATAAGAAACTTTTAAAAACTCAAAGTGTCTATAAATATAATGTTACCTCAGAAGAGAACTCGGAAACTTAAAAAACCAGTTCAACATATGTAATAGTAAGTTAGAAACTAGTACACAAATGTATGATGTTAACATACAGAACCTCCAAAGGGAATTACTGAGTAGGGAAAATACGCTTAAGGAAATCTTTTGTAAATATGAATGTAGTCAACAGATGTTAAGTGAGCGCATGCAGGAGGCCTGTGAGTTGGTGGACCTGGTGGAGTATAATGCAGAGAGGTATGAGTCACTGACCAATAATCTCACCTGTAGTTGTGCTGCCACTCCGCCACCTCTCATGTCACAGCATGTTGCTCCAACTGCTTTACCCATCTCAGATCATATACTAGCAACTTCAAATTCCACCCAAAGTAATGTATTAGTGTACTCTGATAGAATAGGATTAGGTTTTGGATCCTTGTTAAATAACCGTTCTAAACATACAGTAGTGAACCATTGTCACCATAGCCTGCATTTTAATGAGCTTATTCATAAAATTCAACACACACACTTGAATGAGCAGACTACTGTAGTACTTCTAGTTGGAAATGGCCTTAGTATATCAAAAAGGGACATAGCTAATGGTATCGACACCCTACTTAAGTTAAGATTAGGCAAATTAATATTATGTGCATTGCCATATTCTGGCAATTTAAGTGATCAAGAAAATGATTATATTTCTAGCCTAAATAACTTGATGCATATTTCATCATGTCGTCATAGTGACCGATTATTGTTTTTTGATACTAACAATTTTGTTAGAGATTTTGTTTTGATTCGGGAACATATATTATATTTTATTCCCAAAAAAAGTAGACACTTATTAGCTACATTGTTAGCTTTTAATATACACGCAGTTAATGATAATTTAACTGAGACTAGGTTAAGTGATAAAACAGTATTATCTAGTATCTCCGATAGTACTGTAGTAGATTCTTTAAACTTTTAGAGCCGACAAAAGAGAAGATGAATAGTAATATTTTACTTTATCACCAGAATATAAATCGCTTCTCCGGCAAAATTTTAGACGTGGAAATGTTAGTAGATAAATACCACATGGATATTTTATGTTTTAGTGAAACTTGGTTAAAACCAGATAGGATGTTGTTTAATGTAAATAATTTTTCAGTTGCCAGCGCGTACAACAGATCCACAGTGGGTGGTGGTACCCTGATACTTTGTAATAGCTGTCTCAGATATAAAGAAAGGAAGGACATCACTGCTTACTCTGTTGATCGCTTATGTGAGGTAGCATGTGCAGAGGTTGAAGGGCATACTTTCTTATGTGTCTATAGACCACCAGCATCAAACTTGTCATTGTTCTTAATCACAATGGAAGAAATATTAAGTAGACTTTTTAGAGATAATAAATTAGTTTTTGTATGTGGTGACTTAAATATTGATCTGTTAGTCAATTCACCCGAAAAATGTAAACTCATCTCATTGTTTAAATCATTCAATTTAAAACATTTATTTACTAGAATAACAGCAACTTCAGCATCATGCATAGAGAATGTATTTACTAACTGTAACGTAAAAGATTCGTTTTTAATTAGTGGCGTTAGGTCAGACCATACTGGTCAACTTGTATCTTTTGAGTTAGACAAAAACCTGCACTTAGGTAAAACTATTCAATTAAGACCTCTTACTAAAAATACATTAAAACCTTTTAATAATAATGTTCTTAGCAGCCTTTCTAACGCTAATTTTGATTCAAAAGACCCCAATATTAACTACTAATTAAATACACGCGGTAAACACGAAATTGTAATACCTAAATTCAGATTAACAAAAACTAGAAAGTCTTTTCTTATAAACAGCATACGCTTTTATAACAAGTTGCCAAAGTCAGTTATAGAACTGACCGATGGAAAGTTCAAAAACCACATCAAACGTGTCCTTCTGTCACGCCGCGCGCGCGCATGCGAACGGTTGAATATTGTGCGTGACGGTGCGTATTCGGGAATTTAAAATGTCCTCTGTGGTTAAATGTGCAAATTGCAATGTAGTGATTATGAAGTTCTGGCCTTCGTCCATAATAAAATATCTGTGATGGATGATGAAAGTATAGGTAGAATCTGTGCGAGCGCTTTCTCTGAATGTGAAATTGCAGCGGTGAAGAAGTTGTTGTTCGAATCCTTGCCGACAACAAAACGTAAGATAACGCGGAGGAAGGCGGGGAAAAATGTTCGAGACATAGACGACATCATCTGTCTTATTCGCGATACCGACTCCGAAGATATTCCAGTCTTCGTGGCCCGCGACCTTGAGAAGCTACCCCCGGTTCTGTTCGATCATGTCGACGTGACGAGGCTATTGAAAGACATTATTAAGCTATGGCATGATCTCGATATGATGAAAGAAGACTATGCTACAGTTAAGCAGATGGACCAGTTGAGAAGTGAGGTGCAGTATCTCTCATCAGGATGGCGCAATGTAAACACCAAAAGAGGTGCATATGTCGCAAGACTTGCTAGCTATGAGTGTGATAGTGGTCCCATGGGTTTGCCACTAGAGTGCAATGAAAGCATTAGTGAATGTTGTCAGCATCAAACTACGGTAGAATCTCCAGTAAAATCCGGTATTAACAATAATGAAATATCGGAGGGTAGGAGTGAAGCATCGCCGCAGAGTAAGCAAGACGATCCGACCGTCGAACTACGAGAAGCGAGTACGATGACGCACGTCGCGGGTTAGCTGATCGAGTCGCTCGTGGCTCCTCACCCGCAGCCCGCGCCCGCTCCCCCGCCGGTGCACGGTGCGGCCGGTGAGGCATCGCCGCCGCCGTTCCTCGCGGCGACAGACGGCCGCAGTCCCGTGCTCCCCGCCCCGCTGCCGCTGCTATCTGGTCCGGCCGCCTGTACTGCGCCGCTACCACCACCACCAGTCGACAAAAATGAACCCGACCCCATCGCACCTAAGCAAAAATCGTTGGCGGAGATTGTTCGAGAAGGGAAATGGAAGACACAGGCCCCGAGTGACCAGTGGGTTCGTGTCCAAAACAAAAGATTGCGTAACCGTTTCGTTGGGAAGCGAGGAAAGGCGGTTCCTGAGCCTGGAAGTAATTTTATGGCAGCGGAAACTAAGGTTCCCGTGTACATTTATAATGTGGCAAAAGGCGTGTCCGTGTGTGACATTCGTACCTACATAATGAAGAAGATTAACATTGATGTTAAAATTTAAAAAATGGACATGAAGGTAGCCAAGGATTACGAATCATACAAAATATTCGTACCTAAATGTTCGTTAATAAACCTGAGTGACGACTTTTGGCCAAAGGGGGTAGTCTATCGTCGATTTATAAAGCTCATACGTGATAAGGAAAATGTCCGTGTGACTAGCGAGAATATTGGCAGTACTAATTTATGAATAACATCAACTTGATAAGTTTTAACTGCAAAAACGTGATGAGATCAGTGGAATGTGTGCGGCAGCTTTGTCGCTCGGCTGACGTTGTGGCGCTACAGGAGACGTGGCTAATGCCACACGACCTCGGGTACCTGGCCGCGATAGACGACGACTTCGCCTGCACGGGTACCTCTGCAGTGGATATCGCGGCAGGGGTCTTGCGCGGTAGGCCCTACGGTGGAGTTGCCCTACTGTGGAGAAAGGTTGCGTTTCCGACGGTAACCGTAGTGAAGTGCAATAGTGTGCGTCTCGCCGCGATAAAAATCGAGCTCAGTGATCGTTCCATCTTGATATTTTCTGTGTATATGCCTACCGAATCCAATGAAAATTTAGTGGAATTCACAGAGTGTCTCAGTGAAATGACAGCCATAATTGACAGTCACAATGTGGAGTCGGTGTTTATGTCAGGTGACTACAATGCGCACCCCGGTGAGTCATTTGCTAATGAACTCTTAACTTTTTGTGCGGAACAATCGTGGTCCTGTGTTGACCTGGAATTGATGCCATTGGACAGTCATACGTTTGTCAGTGATGCGCACGGCTGTCGGCGCTGGCTCGACCACTGTCTTGTGACAAGTGCCGCGCGGCACTCTGTGTCCGCGGCATCTGTGTTATATAATACTTATTGGTCTGATCATTATCCTGTGTCTATACGATGTAATTTTAATTTACTTAAGCCTAAGATTTGTTTACCTACTGTTTGTATAAATAGAATAGTCTGGGGTGAACGTGAGTCGACACAGATATCGAAATTTAAAAATGTATGTCACTCTAGACTTCGTGAAATTGATTTTCCTTCAGAATTAAGAAGCTGCTCAGATAATATGTGTTGTAACAAAAGTCATAAAATCCTGTTAGAAAACATGTATGACGACATTATTTGCATACTGTCGGAAGCCGCTATATGTAGTTATAATGTTACCGAAAAGCGTACAGGTAAATACATTACCGGGTGGAATAGGCATGTCCGCGGCGCTCATGAGAGGGCTCGGCTATGTTTTCAGGCTTGGTTGTATGGGGGTAAGCCCAGGGCTGGCCGTCTTTATAATGATATGTGTGAAACTAGGCGCGCTTTTAAGTGAAAACTAAAGTGGTGTCAGAAAAATCAACAACAAATAAAACTGGATATTATTGCTGAACTTCACTCAAACAAGAAATTCGGTCAGTTCTGGAAAAACACCAATAAAATGAATCATAAGCCGGGCCTCCCCGTCAGCGTGGCGGGAGTACACGAGCCTAGTGAGATCGCCACTATGTTCTCCCACCATTTCAGGGTGGACTCGCCTCTGGGGCCGACGCGGCAGGAGCCCGATGCTGAGGACGGTAGTGAGCGTAGTGTTCTTTTTACTTCGAAGGAAGTGCGTGCGGTGATCAAAGGTATGGTAAGGGGTAAATCCCCGGGTCACGACAGCCTTAGCATCGAGCACCTGCAGCACGCAGGTGTACACCTACCCAGAGTGCTTTCTATGTTTTTTACCCTGTGTTTAGGCCACTCCCATCTGCCCGATAATCTAATGCGTACTATAGTTGTACCAATCATCAAAAATAAAACTGGTGATACATCAGATGTAAACAACTATAGACCGATATCTCTAGCCGCAGTGGTCGCCAAAGTGCTGGACAGTCTGCTTGGTCAGCACCTGGATAAACACGTCTCGCTAAACGACGCGCAGTTCGGTTTCAGGCCCGGGCTTTCCACCGAGAGTGCTATCCTGTGCCTCAAGCAGACTGTACAGTATTACACGAGTAGAAAGACCCCAGTCTATGCATGCTACCTCGACTTATCGAAAGCATTCGATCTTGTATCGTACGATATTCTATGGGATAAATTAAGGGATGAAACTTGTCTACCTAGGGAAATTGTACTTTTATTTAGGCATTGGTATAACAACCAAAAGAATTTTGTAAGATGGGCAGGCTCTCTCTCGGGGGAGTATGGGCTGGAATGCGGGGTGAGGCAGGGGGGGGGCTGACCTCTCCCACCCTCTTCAACCTGTACGTCAACCGACTGATCGATGAGCTCAGCAGTACCGGCATAGGGTGTCATATAGATGGAGTGTGCGTGAATAACATCAGCTAGGCAGACGATATGGTGCTTCTGAGCCCATCGATCGGTGCCTTACGAAGGCTTCTGAGAATGTGTGAGTCGTACGCGGTGGCCCATGGGCTCAAATATAAGGCGAATAAGAGTGAAATAATGATTTTCAGGCCGGATAACAAGCGGTACACATTCGTTCCGAATTTCACTCTAAGGGGTACAGCTCTTAACAAAGTCGAGCAATTTAAGTATTTGGGCCACTGGGTCACCGAGGACCTTAAAGACAGTGTGGACATTGAAAGGGAGCGCAGAGCGCTGTCTGTCCGGTGCAACATGTTGGCCCACCGGTTTTCACGGTGTATGGGGACTGTCAAAGTTGCGCTTTTTAAAGCGTACTGTCAGTCCTCTTACACCTGCAGCCTGTGGGTTGGGACTGCCGTGCCACTGCAGCGCGTCCGCTATGTTCGCGGCACTGACGCAGACTGCTTTGCAGCCATCACGCGCAAACGGTGCGCATCTATCATGCGCCGCACGCGTGGCAGTCCCAACACTATCGTGCGTGCGCTGGCGGACCGGTGGGACTCTCCGATGCTGGCACGCTGGATACGGTTGCACGCAGTCGTATAATGATTTGCCGCCAACATCTGGAAGTCCACCCGGACCTGCCACTTGGGTTTCGGTTGAATCACATGTAATAAATTGGAATTACATGTTATTTAATTGAACTATTTATTTTTATTGTGTTATTCATTCATTAACTATTACTAACACTAGTCTGTAAGCTCGCAATTCTACTAACAAATATGGATGTAATCTCAGGATGAATCTGAAATAAACGATTTATTATTATTATTAAAAAAGCATATTACAAAATCAAGGACTACGTTGAAGATAAAGAAGTTTGGCCTTAGTTCCTTATGCGCTTGCGGCTTCCCTGGTAGCTCCTAAACGGCACAAATATGTGGATGTCTCTAACTATTCTCAATCTCATTTTTTCCTCTTCTTTCAAATCAGATTTTACAGTAATTTTCAAATCATTTATATCTTTTGCTCAAAATAGTTAAAGCACTGATAACAGTATTTGTGTCACTTGTTTAATTTAGTATTTTACAATATTTTCTTACCTTTGTATAGATTATTTTTATCGATTGTTTGTGAATGTGTGGACATTGTAGGCTTTGTACATTCCCAGCTGCTTGTTAACTTTTTATTTTGTTCTACATTTTTTGTGTAGTAAGCAACGACTTATTGTCGGGCCTACGCTGTCCCCCCATACTTAAGTACAAATGCTGTATCCATAATAATACTGTAACACCAAATGATTTGAAAAGAGTAACCATGGAGTTTCTTGCCGGTTCTTCTCCATAGGAAACGACCAACCCGAACCGTGCACCTTTTTGTGGACGTTTTATAAGTGCCCATCGAGGCCTATGTGAAATAAAATATTTTGATTTTGATTTTGATGATTTTGATTTTGATAAAACTTACAGTAGGATTAGTCAGATTTACTGGTTTAAAAAATGAGACTCTTAATTAAACAATACTGTAATTCTGGCTTAAATTGTGCCCACAATAAGTTGCCAGCTGGAGCTAAAGAAGGGGAGCTCCATCCAATTCCAAAAATTAATAAACCGTTTGATACACTTCATATCGATCACTGCGGTCCCTTTCCCATTAGCAAAAAGAAGAATTGTCATATTTTAGTGATCATTGATGCCTTCACAAAGTTTATTTATATAAAGCCAGTAAAAAGTGTTAAAAGTAGTGCCAGTGTTCAGGTATTTGCGGAATATTTCTCGCTATTTGGAGTGCCACGTCACCTGATATCTGATCGCGGCACTAGTTTTACGAGCAAAGAGTTCTTGAACGCGGTTGCCTCTCCTAGGGCCAATTACTCGGTCAGGTTGAGAGGTACAACCGGACTATTGTTGATGCAATAACGGCGGCTAATCACAATAAACAAGAAAATGAGTGGGACTTGTGTTTACCCTAGATACAGTGGTCTTTGAACAACACTGTTACCAGAACCACTGGTCGTACTCCTTCTGAAATGTTATTTGGAGTTCAAACCACCGGCGTATCGGATGGTTTCATGAATTCACTTGTCGCGGAATCTCATACCCCGTTAGATCGCGATGAAATTAGATCAAATGCAGACTCACGAATTCAAATAAGCCAACAAGTAAAGAAAGAGCGTTATAAGAGAGTCATAAATCGCATAAAAAAAAACTGAGTATAAAATTGGAGATTTAGTTCGTGTAGAAAAAGATATTCGTACGGACCCTGGACACAGTCGTAATGTGTTCCTACACATTTTGGTATCCGTACAGAATTTCTAAAATAATAGGCAACGATCGTTATGAAATAGAGGACACGCCTATTACTAGGAAAGAAATTCAAATTCATTTATTTCGTGAACACAGGGTATATACAGAAGATGTTATAAATAAATTAGAACCTAGCTGTGCCCCGCCAAAAGGCATACAAAATATCAAAGGTTTTGTTTTTAACAAATACATTTTCGGAATTCAAAACAATAATTTTAGAATTAAATTATAAATCATGTCAAAATTATATAAGATGTCAAATAAAATGTCAAATAAATGTCAAATAAAATAAAGTAAAAAGAACCAAAAAAGAAAAAAGAAAAATAAAAATAATCGTGTCACTAATTCATTAATACACAATAATCAAGATTAGCAAAATCATTTCAAATTCAAGATAAGATAAGATAAGATAAGATAAGATTTCTTTATTTGTTTAAACATTGTTTACATACAAGAGCATGCAAGATGTTACATTGGTTTAGTCCAGAATGTTTAGCCGTAAGTAACGGCGTACAAATATTTCCATAACATTGAGAGAAAAAAAATAGATAAATTAACAATAAGAAATGATTTAAAAATTACTTAGAATAGGCACATGCAAAGTTTATAATTTAACAATCTTAAAAATAAAAAATAAAAACAATTCTAATGTGATAATGTCAAAATTCCATATTCATATAAATTTAGTATTAGTGTCAAGAAACGATAAAATAATATATTAAGTCAAACAGAAAAATCTTTTTCGGCTAGAAATTCGGAGATACTATAATACGCCTTTTGCGAAAGAAAAATTTTTAATTGGCGTTTGAATGCCTTACCATTCAGCTCCTTCCAGCATTTAGGCAATTTGTTAAATATAGTAGGCGCCATACAGACGATACTTTTGCGCATGAGTGCCGTTTTTGCGGGATAGACTCGAAGAATGGTCATATCCCGTCTGTTACGCGGTACCACGTCCTGTAAACGTGAAAATAGTTTGGGGTTTGTTTTAACGAACATTGCAGTTTCGAGGATATACAGACAAGGAAGAGTCAATAGCTTGTACTTTTTAAAATACGGCTTACATGTATCAATCGTTTTTAACCCAAACATAGATCTAATGCATCTCTTTTGGGCCTTAAATGCCGTGTTGGCGTCGGTAGAATTTCCCCAGAATATGATGCCGTATCTTAGGTGAGACGCAGCTAAGCCATGGTAAGCCGCAAGCAAGGTATCTACATTTACAACTGCAGCTAGAGAGTGCAGTGCAAATGCAGAACTACCGATTTTTTTACAAAGGTTCTCGATTTGAGATTTCCAGTCAAGCCTTTTGTCAATTATTAGTCCAAGGAACTTAGCAGTATTTACACTTTTAACAATTTTATTATCTATTTATGTCCATATTTTCCATAGTCAGTCGTTGGCTAAAATGTGTGATTTTTGTTTTATCTAAATTAATCTTTAAATTATTATTGTTTAACCATTCTATTATAGATGTCAAGGTATTGTGAATGTCAAATTTATATTGGATCATGTCATTGCTATTACTACAAATGGTCACCGTGCTATCATCTGCAAATAAAGTCATAGGATGCGTAATTATTTTTGGCAAGTCATTAATATATAGTATAAAAAGTGGAGGTCCCAATACACTACCTTGTGGAACACCAAAAGTTGTTTGACGTTCCTCTGATAGGTATATCTCTTCCTTTTTAGTGGTTGTATTAATTCTCGTGATTTCTGTCTTTTGTTTTCTATTAGTCATGTAGGATTTAATTAAATTAAGAACCTTACCTCGTATACCATAGGCTTCAAGTTTTCTTATTAAAATGTCATGATTTACGTAGTCAAATGCTTGTGTCATATCGCAGAATATAGAGCATACAGGTGTTTTTTTGTCCATTTTTGTCAATACGGTGTATAAAAAGTCGTAGATCGCCATATTTATAGTCTTTTTTCGCGAAATCCCTTTTGCTCGTTACATAATATATTATTTTTTTCAATGTAACCGTTTAATTCCGTTTGAATGAATTTCTCAAATATTTTCGAGAAGATAGGAATCAGAGAAATAGGCCTGTAGAATTCCATTTGCTCCCTATCGTCTTTTTTAAATAATGGCTTAATTATCGCTATCAAATTCAAATCATTTATATAGATCATAAACTTATACTGTCACTTACGGGATATCTTCCGTGATTGTTCATTATTTTGAGCTCCCGATATTTTGGCGCTGTTGCAAGCGCCATGATCGCGGGTTGACTGGAGAATGCGGGTGGATGGAAAAATAAATTGTTAAGAGCAGACAAATCTATCTACCAAACAATCTATATCCCGTAAGTGACAGTATAAGTTTAGTTGTAAACCGTGAAAGCTTGAAACAGTGTTTATATAGATCATAGGTTCATAAGATTTTGCGGTAAATACAGGTAAGTCTGCTATGTCCCGCCATTGCAGCATACAAAATTCATGTCACAACTAACAATAAATGTGTAGTTACAAAGTTAATATAACAATACGTCCAATTGTCATGCTATCTATCTATACATATAAAATTCAAAGTCCTGACTGACTGACTGACTGACTGACTGACTGACTGACTGACTGACTGACTTATATATCAACGCACAGCCCAAACCGCTGGTCCTAGAAACATGAAATTTGGACAGTGTACTCTTTGTAACGAGTAAGTATCCACTAAGAAAGGGTTTTTCAAAATTCCACCCCTAAGAGGGTGAAATGGGGTGTTTAATTTTCTGTGAAACTTTTTATTCTCTGAGTCGATTGACTTGAAAATTTGTGTATTTACTCTTCAGTTAAAATTATGAGATACGTATATCACAGTTTTTCCAAAATCATCCCCAAATTTAAAATTTAATGTCCTGTCTGGCTGACTGATATAACAACGCACAGCCCAGACCGCCTGGTCCGAGAGACATGAAATTTGGACGGTGTATTCTTAATATTTGCTGGGTCGATTGACTCGAAAATTGATGTTCACACTCTTCAATTAAAATTATAAGACATGTGTATCAGTTTTTCCAAAATCATCCCCCAATATAGTTAAATAGGGCTTCGAAGCTCACGTAGAAGGGCGCATGCCGCGCAGCGTTGCGTGGGGCGTGCGGGGCGCGGGAGTATTTACCTATTACTAAGTAGGTAGGATTTTTCTGAGGTAGACGTGTCTGTGAATATGGTTTATTCCACCGATTTTCGCGTTGGCTCGCGATACGGGACATTGATATTAAATATTATGTCAAAGTATTATGTCTATAAATAGATTCCTTATAAATCATTTGATTGGTGTCCCGGTGTCCAATCTCAAACCAAGATATTTCACATATGTAATTTAATTGATATTACTATGAACAAATATTTGCAATAGCAAGTACACGTAAATCTATGTATGTACTATACATACATAGATTACTTATTATCCCAGAAGTAAGATTCCGTGGGCAATTCCCGAACTCCACGCGGGCGAAGCCGCGGGCAGAAGCTAGTAAAGTATAGACAGGTAAACATTTAACAGTCACTAGATACATTACATTGAACTAACTAATTATCGGGCACAGTAAATCAAATCCTTTATTCGTTTGAACGTAGGTATTGTACAATAAAGTTGTTATAAAAATATATTGAGCCAGGTACATTCTGCCTGAGTAGGTAGATTTTTAAAAAGTAATCATGTTATTTCTTATTAATAACTTTTTGCATATTTCAGGTAAACAGCAGTGACCATGTTTGCCAAGCTTGCTGGGACTGGGCTCAAAGATCACCTCTTGGTGAAGCTAGACATCTTGGCCACCGTAGTATTTGTCTCCGATGTGGACGTTCTCTGGCATCTAGAGTCAGCCATTTACTTCACACTGGCTCACCTCGTGAATTGAGAATTTATAATGTTATTCAAGAGTGGATTATCCCTAAAGCTGTTAGTTGAATCACACGCTGAGTTTATATTGTATTTTATAAACGCTTTTGTTGTAATTCAAAAAGATCTGTACATATAAAATTCAAAGTCCTGACTGACTGACTGACTGACTATATCGGTATCCACTAAGAAAGGGTTTTTCGAAATTCCACCCCTAAGAGGGTGAAATGGGGTGTTGAATTTTCTATGTAACTTTTTATTCTCTGAGTCGATTGACTTGAAATTGTGTCTACATATACTTCAGTTAAAATGATGAGATATGTGTATCACAGTTTTTCCAAAATCATCCCCCTATTTAAAATTCAATGTCCTGACTGGCTGACTGATACATCAACGCACAGCCCAAACCACTGGTCCGAGAGACATGAAATTTGGACAGTGTACTCTTTGTAAAGAGTAGGTATCCACTAAGAAAGGGTTTTTCGAAATTCCACCCCTAAGAGGGTGAAATGGGGTGTTGAATTTTCTATGTAACTTTTTATTCTCTGAGTCGATTGACTTGAAATTGTGTCTACATATACTTCAGTTAAAATGATGAGATATGTGTATCACAGTTTTTCCAAAATCATCCCCCTATTTAAAATTCAATGTCCTGACTGGCTGACTGATACATCAACGCACAGCCCAAACCACTGGTCCGAGAGACATGAAATTTGGACAGTGTACTTTTTGTGAAGAGTAGGTATCCACTAAGAAAGGGTTTTTCGAAATTTCACCCCTAAGAGGGTGAAATGGGGTGTTGAATTTTCCATGAAACTTTTTATTCTCTGAGTCGATTGACTTGAAATTGTGTCTACATATACTTTTTATTTTTTTTTTAACGTGGTGAAATCATCAAATAAGTCCTCCCACCCAGGGCAGAGCGGGAGGGACTGTCAGACTTGTACTGACTAAAATCCACGGTGTCCTTCAGTAGCCCTTTATGTTCCAGGGTCACGGTAATTCTATGAGTCCCGCGACCCCGGCAGGCTTTGGCCCTCTAGAGGGGGGCCCCGTCATTATGCTGACACTCTTTGAGGCGCGCGTGGAATACAACGCGCCGTCGACCCGGGCATGGTCCATGGTCGGACAGCGAGTCGCCCATTACTCGCCGCCCGCATGCCCGCGCCTACGGTGGCCGGAGATCGTCTGCCGACGTCCGGCGCCGTGGGCGTCTACCACTGCGGCTAGGGTGGAGGGAGGATGCTGTCCTCTCCCTCACGCGGCCCGCCTCCTCCTTCGCGAGCATGACTGCTTCGCAGTAGGAGGCGACCGCTTCCCACTCCGTCTCACCCCGCAGCATGGCCTCGACCAATGCCGGGCGCGAGAGATCTCCGCCTATCGCCGCCGTGAGGACACGGCGGTGCTCTGCCCAAGCGGGGCAGTCCTGCACCGTATGTTCCACCGTGTCCTCCGGGCGGTCCTCGCAGTGGTGACACCCAGGCGTTTCCTCCTTCCCCATATGACACAGGTACCTCCCGAAACTTCCGTGTCCGGTGAGGACCTGCGTCACGCGGTAGGTCAGGACGCCGTGACGCCTATCCAGCCATGTCTACATATACTTCAGTTAAAATGATGAGATACGTGTATCACAGTTTTTCCAAAATCATCCCCCAATTTAAAATTCAATGTCCTGACTGGCTGACTGATATATCAACGCACAGCCCAAACCACTGGTCCTAGAGACATGAAATTTGGACAGTGTACTCTTTGTGGAGAGTAGGTATCCACTAAGAAAGGGTTTTTCGAAATTTCACCCCTAAGAGGGTGAAATGGGGTGTTGAATTTTCTGTGAAACTCTCTCGGGGTCGATTGACTTGAAAATGTGTCTACATATACTTCAGTTAAAATGATGAGATATCACAAAATCATCCCCCAATTTAAAATTCCATGTCCTGGCTGGCTGACTGATATACCAACGCACAGCCCAAACCGCGGGTCCCAGAGATATGAAAATTGGAGGGTGTATTCTTTGTGAAGAGTTAGTATCAGTTTTTCGAAATTCCTACCCCTTAGAGGGTGAAATGGGGTGTTGAATTTTATGAGAATTTTTTTATTCTTGGAGTCGGTTGACTTGAACATGTGTCTATATAATATATACTTAACTAACTTTTTACTCTCGGGGTCGATTAACTTGAAAATTTGTTTACATACTCTTCAGATAAAATCCAGTAAATCCGATGTCCAATCTCAAACCAAGGTATCAATATTTCACGTATCTAATTTAATTGATATTACTTTATAATAATAATTGCAAGTTATAAGCAAGTACATGTAAATCTATGTATGTATTATAGATAGATACATAGATTACTTATTATTCCAGAAGTAAGATCCCGTGGGCAATTCCCTAACTCCACGCGGGCGAAGCCGCGGGCATAAGCTAGTACATTATAATTAAATTAGTAAAATAGTAAAATATTTATGTCCTGTTACAAATTATTCATTCAATGGATTAGCTTCAATGTATTGTCATCTAGAAATTCTCTTATAGAGTAGTAACATTTACCTATCAATAATTCGTGCAGTTTTTTTTTTGAAGGTATTTATATCTCTCATAGTTCTGAGAAAAAGCGGAAGACCATTAAAGATACGTGGGCCCATACAAAAGATGCTTTGGTGCAAAAGCTTTGTTTTACTGGCTACGGTGCGCAGCTTGTCTTTGTGTCTGGCCCCAGTGCAAAATTCAAATAAGTTTGGATTTGATTTTATGAACAATACAGTTTCATATATGTATACACAAGGGAGAGTTAATATTTTTAAATTTGTGAAATATGGTCTGCATGAATCCACTTGGTGTATATTGCACATCGATCTGATACACCATTTTTGAGCTCTAAAAGCACGCTCCTTTTCGACAGAGTTGCCCCAGAATATGATGCCGTAGCGTATGATTGAAGCAGGATATCCATGATAGGCAGTTAGTAGTGCAGACTGACTGACAGTGTTCCTTAATCTGTAAAGAGCATAAGAGCTCTGACTAAGTCTTTTGCAGACTTGCTCATTATGTGACTTCCAATTTACTTTGCTATCAATATAAAGACCTAGAAATTTGGTTACATCGATCTCTTCTATGCTGGTTTGAGAGTAACATACATTTAAATTGGCATCAGGTTGTACTCGCTGTTTAAAATTCATGATTTTTGTTTTTTCTAGGTTTATTTTAAGTCATTTTCATCAAGCCATTTTATAATTGTTGTTAGGGTGCTATTCAAGTCAAGTTTTAAATCAGTTCTGTCATCACCGGTAAACAATATAGTTTTTTTATTTTTTTTTTATTACGAAATGGGCCCACTCTTGACCTCGATCACGCCTGATGGAAAGCGATAGATGAGGTCTATGATGGGACGAGCGTGCCCAGAAGATGCCTGTTCACTCTTGCAGATGCCGGCAGAGAGTTCCACACTTTGGCTGTGCGCATTATAAAAGTGGATGAGAAGCGCTGAGTACGACTCGTCGGGATATCAACCAAGTGTGGATGGTACGCCGCAGTGCGTCTGCTAGTCCGGTGGTAAAAAAGTGATGGTGGGATCAGGTCGTGGAGCTCCTGCGCACACTCACCGAAGTACAGCCTGTAGAAGACCGACAGGCAGGCAACATTACGCCGAAGCGCTAGGCTGTGAAGCGTAGCTGCCAACGTCTCGTTGCCTATAAGCCTTTTAGCTCTGCGTTCCACCGAGTCAAGTGCAGCAAGCTGGTATTTTGCTGAGCCATCCCACAGGTGACTGCAATACTCCATACAGGAACGGACCTGTGCTTTATACAAACTTAAAAGCTGTCCAGATGTGAAGTATCGCCTCACCTTATTCAGGATGCCCAGCTTCTTAGCTGCGGTCTGAGCTTTAGACTCGATGGTTGGATGTCAACTCCATGCCCAAAAGCTGTAGGCGGTCGGTAACTGGTACAGATGCACCTCGGAAAGTAGGAGATAACTGGAACTGGCTCCTTTTAGCAGTGAAAAAACACGCCAGTGTTTTCAGAGCATTGAATTTGACCAGATTGTCGTCACCCCACTGGGAAACGAGATTTAGGGTCAAATTCATTCTCTCCACCATGGCCTCTCTAAGAGAAGCTGTTTCCTCTCTGCTGGCCCTTGCACTTTACAGGTATCTTTCCGCGACCGTGCTGTCATCAGCATACCCGACTGCACCAAGCTGTAGCAGGTCGTTGATGTGCAGGAGAAATAAAGTCGCAGAAAGAACAGACCCCTGAGGAACACCGGGCATCAATGGCCTCATGATCCGATGAGCAGCCATCTATGACCACTTTGATCGATCGGTCACTCAGGAAGTCGGAAATTCAGTTGCAAAAGTCAGCAGAGATGCCGAATGCGGGAAGCTTGCCCAACAGACTAGCGTGCCAGACCCTGTCAAAAGCCTTTGAGATATCAAGTGACACAGCTAGGGCTTCACCGTGTTTCTCAATGGCCTCGCCCCAGCAATGCGTAACATACACAAGAAGATCCCCAGTTGTACGGCCACGACGGAAGCCATACTGGTGGTCACTGAGGAGCTCATTGTCTTCGAGGTATGCCAGCAACTTACTGTTAAGTACCCTTTCCATTACTTTGCACAGTATGGAGGTTATGGCGATTGATCTATAGTTGACAGGATCGGCACGGTTACCCTTTTTGGGCACTGGCTGCACATTAGCAAGCTTCCAGGATTCCGGCACCACTCCGGTTTTTAGAGAGAGGCGATACAAGCGCGTCAAGACAGGAGACAACTCTGGAGCACAGTTCTTCAGGACTCTTGCGGGTATTCCGTCAGGTCCGCTGGCTTTATTCACGTCTAGACTGCACAGGGCCTTACGGACCTCTGTTAAGTGGATTGAGATCTCCGGCATTACAGAGCCACAGTGAGGTATGTTAGGTGGTATGTTTGAGGCCGTATCTAGGCGTGAATTTTCGGCGAAGATAGAGGCGAATAGATTTGCTTTCTCTTGAGCGGTATGAGCCAGCGTTCCATCAGACTTCAGCATAGGAGGCAGCGTAGGACGACAGAAGTTCGTCTCGACCGATTTAGTCAGGGACCAAAACTCCTTGCTACCCGAAGGGTAGGACGCCAGTTTAGCCCCAATTCGTCCAACATGGTCAAAACGCGCCTTCCGTAACACCCGTTTGCAATCCTTGGCGGCAGAATTATACGCTCTCTTCATTGCGCGAGCAACCTGACCACCGCACCTGTCACTGCGGGCCGAAGCCCAAGCCTGGTATGCCTGCTCTTTGAGCAAATTGGCTTGCGCACAAGTCGCGTTGTACCAGGGTTGAGCCTCGCAGCCGAGTAAAACGTCAGACAATGGGATAAAATATTCCATTCCCTGGCGAATCACGTCAACAATTGAGTCAGCGCAGCTGGAAGGGTTGCGCAAAGAGAAGCAAGTCTGCCGCCAAGGGTAAGATGCGAAGAAGTGCCGCATCTCATCCCAGTCGGCTGATCCGTACTTCCAAACTCGCCTCGTGCCTCTAGGGCTTAAATCTGGGGGAGAACAGGAAGACACGGATTTCACCAGACAGTGGTCAGACGATCCGAGCGGAGCCCAGACCGATACAGTGTGCCTGTCTGGATCTGTTGTCAGCAGAAGGTCTAAGCAGTTGGGTGTGTGACTAGCAACGTCCGGAACACGGGTAGCTTGACCAACCAGCTGGTGGAGATCTAGCGATATCGCAAACTTACGCGCCTCTCTTCCAGCATGGTCAGTTTTTTGGTAGGGGAACAACCAATCCTTATGATGGGCATTAAAATCCCCCAGAAAGACAAGCTCCGCTGTCGGATATTTGTGTTGGGCCAGTTCAGCTGCCTCTGTAAGATGGTCAAAGAGTCTTGTCGTCTCCTGATCACCGCTGTGCGACCTGTAAACACCGACATAAATAGTTTTTAAGGGGGCCGGTGTCCACCAGTAGCCACAGAGTGGAGAAACCCGCAACCTCATAGCTGCGGAGACGGTGACAGCATATGTCATCGCGGATGTACGCACAGACCCCAGCCTGCTTCTTGAACTTATGTTCAAGTGAGTATCCTGGGTAGTTGAGGTACGCCACGTCTAACGGGGTCACCAACTTAGTCTCCGTCAAAAAGAACAAGTGCGGCTTCTCGGTCTCAAGGTGGTGATGGACCGGATTGATATTTGAGTGCAATCCACGGATGTTAGTGAATTGCACTTTTAGTGGGAGGAAGTGCCGCCGTTGTTTAAACTTATTCCTTTTTTTTCTTTGCTTCATTGGTTTATAGATTTAGAGAGTTTCTAAGGAATTCTAGAGAAAGCGAGGCGAGTCCAGTTTACTAAACAGCTCACACGGGTAAGACCCGACAGTTAGGAAACTCACTTGGAGACTGCGGGGACGCCCGAACCCCCCCGAAGATGCCCGCCGGGTCCTCCCTTCCAGTCGCCGACTGGCACGGCGGAACATTTCGGGATTTTTAGCGAGGTGGCGGGGCAGCCTTTCACACGTGGCTGGCGTGCTAGTTGGGCCACCAACTTCCTGCGGTCGGCCAACGGCAAGACCGTGCTTCGGATCCCGCTACCCTCCAAAGTGAGTTTCCACGACGAGGTTCACTAGTGGGCTGAGACTAGCCTTGGACAACGCAACTGCCAACTTTCGAATTCCTTTAGGCACTGGAACTCCCACGCTTCGACGAAACACAGCAGGCTGCTTGACGCCGGACTCCGGTGGGAGGGTGGTCGTTAAACCAGGCGGGCGTTAGCCCTACCACCGCAAGGGAAGAATTGGCCAGTCTAATCAGGTCTTGGGTGTGACTGTCCAGGATGCGCCGAGCGCTCGGATCAGTTGAGTAACTGGCGGAACTAACTGCGCTACACGAGGAGGCTTCTTCATGCATCCCAAAAGATATATTATAGTACTATCGTCAGCAAATAAGGTCAAAGAAGGTCACAAACCATATAGGTCGGTTTATGCCGACGATAGGTTACACCCTTGGCTTGTTTTTAGTCATGATCCGATGTCGAGTGATTCAGAGTAAGAGTCAGTAATAACAATTGTTGTAGTAATTGTAATTTGGCAATATTGCTTAAAGTATGGACATGAGATATAATTAATTTGATAACGAAGTCCCACTTGAACCAAGTTTAATTTAAATCATAAGAGCCAATAACATAGAAACAAAAATATTAATTTATATACTTAGAGAATTGTACACAGACAATAATTTACTAAAAAGTTGTAATGAGTTGTATATTTCAAATAGAGAGAATAAATAGCATTGATTATTAAATGTAAAAGAGTTTCGAATAATGTTTGTTATTTCTTAGTATTTATATAATGTTGATTAGCGAATGAATTCAAGTGAATTAATTTGTTGCAATATACATAAAAATAATATAAGTGATCTGTAGCGATGATGATAAATGATGTTAGCGATGATTAGTGAGACTTTACGGGTGTGCATACCCATTAATAATAAATAGAGATAAGAGTGAGTCACTACAAGTGAGAGCGCTTGTAGTCGATGTATAGTTATAAGAGTGAGTCGATACAAGTGAGAGTGCTTGTTGTCGATGTTTAGTTATAAGAGTGAGTCACCACAAGTGAGAGTACTTGTAGTCGATGTTAGTGGTAAGAGTGAGACGCTACAGGCGGAAATTCTTAATTTCGTCTACAGAGGGTCTGTAGACGAAATTAAGAATTTTCGATTGAATGACTTCATTAATAGTAAGATGTTGTAATGTTTGTTTTCCGATGATGCATTTTTTTTTTTTTTTTTTGTAAAACGCGAGGCCGCGTTTGACGTCAGGATTAGCCGAATGTTAGCATACAAAATAATCGACTATTTAAAACTAATATTATTTGGGGGTTGCAACATTGTTTTTTTTAAATATTTATCCTTTTTTTAATTATGACAACCCAAAGATCACTTTTTGAAGTAATAACGGCGCGGTAAAATGATTTCGTTTGATAACTCATTCCATTCTCAGCTACAGACGGCGAAAGTGATCTCGAATAATAATTGTAAGGTGTCGAGTACCAATAAACAGTTTCGTACCAGTATTTGAGTGTATAATTCTTTCACAAGGCTGTGTACATCCTACCGCCTGACGCAGGTCCTCACCGGGCACGGTTGTTTCGGGAGGTTTCTGCACCGAATCGGGCGGGAGGAAACGCCCGGGTGTTTCCATTGCGAGGATCGTCAGGAGGACACGATGGAGCACACCGTGGAGGTCTGCCCCGCTTGGGCGGAGCACCGTCGTGTCCTCGTAGCGGCGATTGGCGGCGGCGATCTCTCGCGTCCGGCCCTCGTTCAAGCCATGGTCCGAAGCGAGAGGGAATGGGAAACCGTCACCTCCTTCTGCGAAGCAGTCATGCTAGTGAAGGAGGTGGCGGGACGTGAGAGGGAAAGAACCTCACGTCCCAGCCGCCGCAGGAGACGCCCTGGGCGTCGGGGGTCACGTGGTGGCTCCCGGCCACCGTAGGCGCGGGCCTGTGGACGGCGAGCTATGGGCTAGCTCGCCGTCCGGCCGTCTTATGACGACAGGCCGTGTCGACGGCGCGTTCGTGTTCCACGCGCGCCTCAAAGAGTTGTCAGCAACGATGTAGGGGTCTGCAAGGGCCGATGCCTGCCAGGGCTGCGGGACTGTTCGAAAGAGATATCGTGGCCCTGGAATACAAAGGGCAAAGAAGGAACATGGATGGGTTTTAGTCAGTACAAGTCTGACACTCCCTTCCGCTCCGCCCAGAGTGGGGGGGGGTCATTTGATGATTTCCCATCCGGAATAAAAAGGCTGTGTACATTCGGTACCCGCTTATTTGAAATAGAACACTATTGTTTTCTGATATAATACTTTCAGTTAGAATGATGATATCGATACATTTTTTTGAGCTAAGGATCATTTGTTCTAATGCAGAGAAGTTCAGGATTATTGATCGAATATTAATATGCATGCACAATAGGTTAAATTGATGGTTAGGGGTACAGTTTATGAAGTCGTTTACATTTGTACAGTCATTCATTAATCTCATTAATATCACAAAAAGAGTTGGCCATTTTATTTTTTACTAAGACTTCCGGTTAATGCTTTGTTTACTTGCAAATGCGATGACATGCCGACTGTAGTGGAGGTGGAGGGTTGTAGTCGTTATCTCCCGCGGTGACAAGCCGTATTGGGAGACGTAGAGGGGCTTCCTTTACTCGTTTTTGGCGATGAGTGTATCTCAGTCGAGCTTGACTCAGACCCTTTTTTTGGTGGTGCGTTGTATATAAAAGGTGTAAATAGACCCTTAACATATCCGAAAGGCAGTTGTTCTCCCCGTCTTTGCGATCATTTTTTTGTTCTAGACCATACCTGGGAACCTTCTAGTTACGGAGATATTGGGGGTCAAAGTTCCAACTTTTTCACAAGTTTTTTTTAAATACATGTTTTTAATGTAAGATTTTTAATTTACACACCTCCACCACCCCCGTACTATTCAATCCATCCATCAGCACAATGCTTTGAGTGCTTTCCATCAAGTCCTACCTTAAAACGTGATTTTTCACCCAAAAAAAGTCGATTCCCAGCAATAATTTTTGCGTAAAGTTACTTAGTTGGATGTACAGAATGCTTGGTTGACGGCTATGTGAAGGGTCTGTTTACACCCTGTATAGGAGGTAATATTGTTTGACTTATTTTTCTTCGGTATCTGTCTGACATTGCTTTCGCTGATTTCAGTGGATTGGTGGTCAGGCAATTCTGACAGATTCCGTTTTTGTTTCCGTGTGTCTTCTACGTAATTTTTATTTAAGGGACTACCTGGTAATGTTACTTTTTCGTCGTAGCGTATTACAACATTTTTCCCGAGTTTACGTTCTTTTTCTACTTCTACTTGTAGTTCCTTACGCTTCAACAGAACTTCTTGTGGAAAGTCTTCTTTAATGTTATTGAGTGAGCCCTTAGTGTTCCTTTGTTCTTTAGAATTTCAATTTTCCGTCCCATCGTTGTAAATGTTACTAATAAGGGTCTTGCCTTATTCCCTTTTTTGCCAAGTCTTCTCACAAGCTCCATTTCAAATTTCTCGATGTAAATCTTCATGTTGTTTTTATGCAACGCAATAATATTTTTGTAATTCTTCGTATCCATGTTTTTTGCTGTTGATTTATTTTTATTTCTAGATTGTTTGTTCTATTTTCCATAATTGTAATTTTTTTATTGATATTGTCGTTTATAGCTGTGATAATATTTTCTTGCACGTTTTTCATTGCCTGTTTTTGATTGCTTTGAATTTCTTTCAGAACTTTCATAACATTTTCTCTGTTTTGGTACTTGTGGTGTCCTCTAGCGGTGAATAGCGGTACCACAATCTACAATGTAATTGCAGACGTTTCCTGGCGCTCTGACATGCTGATGCGCATACGCAGCTTGTTGAACGTCTAGTTCGGTCAGCTGTCACTAGATGGCATGAACATCAATAAATATTTGTGTGCTGATTTGCAGTTTTATTCTCAGGTTATAATAGTTTCTTTGTTCACTTTTTACTAGTCTCTTCCTTCTTTGCACTAATATTTCACGGGTTGACCTTCTGAGATGTTGATATAATCTTATTTGTACTGGCACAACACATACAGTTCTTGTTTTGTCTATTTATTGCACTGTTCTTTGGAATTTTATAATGTTCACTGTTGTTTAAGTTTGTTGCACTGAGTTTAACATTTAAATTGTGTAATTATTCACTTTATATATTTTTAACTTGAAAAATACTACGGAGCCGAAGTAAACACGTGCACAGCAGCGCTACCTCCCATTAATTACCACATATTACGCATTAAAAAAAAATACGAACCCACCTCGGACACAACAAACTAGAGAAAGTCAAGTATACAACAGTCACCAATTGTCAACAATGCTGAAGATATACAAAGTATATGATACAAATGTCATTATTTTAACGGTGACTCCAATGGCATTCACTGTTAAATTTTGAATGACCAACTTCTTGGTCCGCGGGTTCTATTTATACCAAAGTTTTTATTTATATATACAGTGAAGCATGCAAACTTTGATTGCGCGATGTAGGATCGAGTTTTGACGACAATGTTGGCGCATTGGCTGGACATTCGGCTGCAACGCTGCATGTCGCTGGTTCGATTCCCGCACGAAGCGCGTCTTTCTTTTTGTGTTATTTTTTTTCATATTATGTTACAAACACAACATAAAGGAAAGTTCAAATCTAAAACATATCTACGACAAAAACGCTAATTCATTAAAGGTTTTTTCCAAATCCAAACACTGTTCTTCTTCAAAATCAAATTATTGGTATAAATTACACAGTGATAACCAAGAACAACTCGCTCGTTAGTGAATTGCGCAACAGTGTGGCAGTATCTAAATCAGTGGTGTGTATGTGCCTAGAACTCGGTCCTGTTTGTTATACTAGGTCCATGGATTTAACTGACTAAAAAATGCCAAAATTTATAAAGAATAACCAACTTTCTTTATTGTTATGTATTTAGTTGTTTAATAAATACATAGAAAAATAGTTAGTTTTTAACTTATTACAAACTACACAATTACTTATTCAACAATTGACACCTGACAATGAACCTAACTTCAAACCACAAAAGAGTGCCAGATTAATCAGAACAATGAACTTAGTGCTCCGTGAGAGCTTTTAATTGACTAATGTGCGCTACTTATACATTCTCTCTCTCTCTGGGGTCGGTCCCTCATGTCTGAGGATCGTGGTCAGCATCAGAGTTGCATCTGGAGCGGATGATCTGCCTCCACCGGTTTCTGTCCACACTTACACATTAAAAGGAAACAATTATACTCCCCAGACAGATCCGCAGGAACATCAGCTGTTCGTAATAGGTTACCGGTAGAGGTAGGCAACCAAACACTATGTTATACAGTTTTGCTTGAAAACATTAATCCTGGGTATTAATACACTTATTTGACATTTAACTACAATACTACAAGTTTTTTACACTTAAAAAATTAATTAAAACTAATTTTAAAATACGGAACAAAATTAAGACATGTCACTCAACCAGTGTTGCCAGTACTCCCAGAGTTACTGCAACGTCTGCGACCAGTCTCAATGATACAATATTTACACAGCGATCCATGTCGACAATATCCGATCGATAGGCGTAATCAGTTGTCCAAAACAGAGAGCCGGGCACAGAGCATCATATATGTTATGACAGAGAATGGATTAGGAGGAACGCTAATCCCAAATATCGACGCCATCCGCAATTCCGCCATATTGTCTTCGCGTGACATGATTCTTTTGTTGGTAGATAGGTAGTTGGGTAGTTTAAATCACACACAATACTTGACTCAAACTTCAAACGTTTATTTCTATTAAACCGTTTACAAGTTGAGCCACCCGTTCGCAAACATCATTGTTCATAAGGAGAAGAACGGGCTAAGAAACTCCTTACACACTCTTTTAATTCGTGTTACAGTTCTCATTTACACAACGTAATATTGTTCACTTCAAAAACCACTTTCAATTACATACTTCAATTGTTTTCTAATCGCGAGCTAACTAACTCGACTTTTCGTTGTACCTACGCGCGTTCTGTGTCTGGGCGGAAGTGTCACACACCCAGTACAGTAATTTATTACATAGTAAGTTCATTCAAACTTACAAACAATACTAGAATACTTCACAATTAATTACTCTAATCAATGCCAATATTCATAAATGCAAAGGCGTTATTGAGTTCAAACTAATTAGTGGCTTCATTACTTTTTTACAACAATGAGATCGTGCTTAAAACCATTTCCGGCAGATCTAAGGATTTAATACAAACAGGTCTTTCACTAATACATTGCTCTGTAAAATAATCTTGTGGGTGAATATCAAAAAAGTTCATTTTTTGTCAATTTTGGTGGGTCAATTTTTTCTTTAGTTTTTGTGAAAAATAACGATCTGGTATAAGAATAGAAAGTCCAAGCTTGAAAGATCTTCAAGAGGTCTCAGAATATCTCCATAACTTTTTGAGATATTTTAGTTCAAAGTCTAGTGTGGCCACCAAAATTGAAAATCACCCACCAAAATCGAAAGTGCCCACCAAAATTGAAAATCAGTGGCACCAAAATTGGATTTCTCTGTCAGAAACCTCAATCTCACTAATAAAGCTCAATGTGATTAATCTCACAAATTCTCGGGAAGTGTCAATAACTTTTATCGGTTAATAAAACTCTCTTTTGTTAAAAATAGGATAGATTCCGAGGTCTGGTCCCAAAGTCGGACTGACATGGTAGCGTTTTTGTTGGGGAGACTGCAGTACAGCCCAAGTCTCGATTGAATCGAAGGCTTTCTCGTAGTCCACAAACACTAAACGGAGAGGCAGCTCTTCGGTCTTCTGTATAACCTGCCGCAGCGTATGTATGTTGTGTACGGTGCTAAAGCCATTATGGAATCTGGCTGGTTGGATGATTCTTAAAAACAACTTGTAGACATAGCTTAGAAGTGAGATGGGCCTATAATTCTTTAGCCGGGCATTTTCGCCTTTTCTTTAAGAAGAGTACCACCACACCCTTGCACTATGCCTCCCACAGGCATGGTGCAGGGGTTTCCCCTCGGGTATGACGGAATCAAACAGCTTCTGAAGGGCCTTAAGTACCGGTTTTCCATCCGCCTTTAGGATTTCGGTCGTAATTCCGTCATCACCCGGTACTTTGTTGTTTTTAAGCTGTTCCAGAGCCATCCTAATCTCGTGCATCCAGATCTCGCCCGGGTTGTCTTCGGTATAGTGTCGGGTCAGTCTAGCTCTTGGGTCATTTGCTAGATTTACAACGGGTTTACTGGTTGAAGTGTACAACTGCCCATAGAATCTCTCGATCTGCCTCAGTAGCTCCGGTTTGGCGGAAACGATCCTGCCATGGTCGGTCTTCAGTTTCGTGAGCTGGCTCTGCCCAATAGCCAGATCTCTTACAAATGCCTTGGAGCCGCTCAATTGCATCTTAAATATGCTGGATTCAAAGATCCGTCTATTGAGCTGCCGGTATTTCCACGCCTCGTCTGAAGACTGCAGGATCATCTCACGCCGCTCCTGCATGAGCTTGAGAGTATGGTCAGAGAGTTTTTTGTTCTTATGTGCACGACGTGTCTTGAAGAACTTAGACCCGTATGGACAGTTTCCACGAACCTATCGTTGTATTCGTCCAATGAGCTTCTAAGGCACTCGAAACGAGTCTAGAGTTCACGCTTTTCAGATTGCAGCAGCTCTCGGGGTTTTGAATTTGGATCTGTGCTGGACATGCGTAGACTTCATCAGTCGAGACTTTTCAAGCTTGATATTGATGTTCAATGTGCCTCTTACTATGCGGTGATCGCTTCCGATTTTCAACGAATTTTATTGATCGTAGAGACAACATTGAACATAATACGCTTCTTGGTTGACATGATGAAGTCAATCTCATTTTAAGTTGCACCATCGGGGCTCTGGCAGGTCCACTTCCTGTGCTCACGCTTTCTGAAGAAGGAGTTCATCCTATAGAGGCCGTCCTTCTCCATAAAACTAGCCAGTTGGTGACCCCGGTGGTTCCAACGTCCAACCCCAAATTGCATTGTTTCGCGTTGAAGTCCCCAATCACAACGGTGAAGTGCTTTTAAGCAGCCTCTCCTCGCTGGTCTGTTTTGGCATACTAAAAAGCAACAAAATAAATACATATGAATAAGAAACTTGATCATTAGTATGCAACCCTTATAATAATAGGTCTTACTAACTGCCAAGTACATAACATGTATTTATTTGCTAGTCAAACTGTCTTGCAACGTAAAAACTAGCTATATAGGTAAAAACAATACATATACAGTACATAATTAAAATCTGGTGGGCCATTTTCAATTTTGGTGGCGTGAAAACGCCACCAAAACCACCAAAATTGGAACCAGGCATAAAAAAAATCTTAAAAAATAAGGGTTTTAAGTTAAAATTAAATTAATGTCATTGATTTATGGGTCACCCAAATCATTAGCTATAGCATGTAGCTTACTATTATAACACTTTAAAATCAACAGTAAATCGATCCACCAAAAATTGAACAATTCTTGTCCCCCGTTCCGCCCAAGGCGAGTACTTATGTTTTTGGAGGGTAATCACAGCACTAATCACACACCTGACAGTAATCGCACTAATGGCATGACTGACAGATGCGAAATAAATAAGCCGATTGATCGCACACGCACGAAACTTCATGTTATAGTAAGTTGAAAAAGTGCCAGAAAAATTTTGATTTTTGCTTGGACAAACTTTGATCGAGTGTCCTGTGCTTTTAAATAAGATTTTATAAAATGGTTTAATTGTTTTTAGATAATTTGACTAATGCATATACTAACAAAATTGTTTATTTTATATTGTACCACAAATTGTTACTTTGGTGAACGCAATTACATCAAAAAATGGAACTGGGACAAGCCACCAAACTTGAAATTGAAGGCGATTTTTTTTTCCCTGATGATTTATAAACACTTATAAAAAAATAAATGTGGCCCTAATTGAACCAACTTACGTAGTTCACTACAAAAAAAAATCAGAAACATCCTATCATTTTACACCTCGATTCTCAACGTGGACACGTAAAATTTGCTGATTTGATATTCACCCTTGTAACTTTTCAGTTTATAATTAGTTACAGAAACTGATTTAGTTGTAGTTTCAAATTATAAATTGAGTTATTGATCATTAAAATCGTATTCGGCGCCATCTTCCACAATATTGTGGAATGTTGCCTCAAAACAAATCTTAGTGTTAAATGAGCATTGTTAAAATCGCAATGGTCAAATATTTGCTTATCTTAATTTTAACTATAGGTCTAGCTAAATAAAGACTTTCGTTTAATAAATTAATCTTCAGAAGATCTAGTCACGAACTATCTCAGTACTAGTTAATACAGAGACCATCAGATGGCGCTTATCTCTTTTGTCAATCGATACAGATCATTGTAATAATTGTACTTGCAACCCACAGATGGCAGGATCAATATTATGATGGATGAGACATTATAACTTGGCTATTAATTAAATTAACTAATATTCTTAGCAGATAGACACTCTTGCGGCGACACGGCCATTCTGATCGGCGGTGCACGCTCTGCACCTGCCGTCGCCGTCACTTTATGGAGTTTCGTGGTGCTATCTGAAATAGTGGAGATAAATTTTGTCGGCAGATTATTGTTGCTTTTATTAGCCTACAATGTTCATTGAGTTGTAGGATTTGGCAACAGAAAGTTTCAGTCAACATAGAAAGCTTGTAATAGATCTGACATCTATTCAGTTTTCTTCATATTTAAAATTAAATGCATTTATGAATCACTTTTTTTTTTTTTTTTTTTTTTTTATCGTGGTAAAATCATCAAATGAGTCCTCCCACCCAGGGCAGAGTGGGAGGAACTGTCAGACTTGTACTGACTAAAATCCACGGTGTCCTTCAATAGCCCTTTATGATCCAGGGTCACGGTAATTCTATAAGTCCCGCGACCCCGGCAGGCTTTCGCCCTCTAGAGGGGGGCCCCGTCATAATGCTGACACTCTTTGAGGCGCGCGTGGAACACAACGCGCCGTCGACCCGGGCATGGTCCATGGTCGGACAGCGAGTCGCCCATTACTCGCCGCCCGCAAGCCCGCGCCTACGGTGGCCGGAGATCGTCTGCCGACGTCCGGCGCCGTGGGCGTCTACCACTGCGGCTGGGGTGGAGGGAGGACGCTGTCCTCTCCCTCACGCGGCCCGCCTCCTCCTTCGCGAGCATGACTGCTTCGCAGAAGGAGGCGACCGCTTCCCACTCCGTCTCGCCCCGCAGCATGGCCTCGACCAATGCCGGGCGCGAGAGGTCTCCGCCTATCGCCGCCGTGAGGACACGGCGGTGCCCTGCCCAAGCGGGGCAGTCCTGCACCGTATGCTCCACCGTGTCCTCCGGGCGGTCCTCGCAGTGGTGACACCCAGGCGTTTCCTCCTTCCCCATCAGACACAGGTACCTCCCGAAGCTTCCGTGTCCGGTGAGGACCTGCGTCATGCGGTAGGTCAGGACGCCGTGACGCCTATCCAGCCACTCCTCAAAGAGGGGTCTTACCGCCGCGATTGCGGCGTGCCCGATTTATGAATCACTTAGACACATATGCACAGTTTCAGACTTAAAGCTGCTTACGATTTTTATTTAAATTTATTGATGATCAGCTGTTAGCTGAATAAAATAATGTTGCCTGGATTATTCAATAACATTTATTTAATTGAGTTTATTGATATTGTTTGATTAGCTACTAGCTGAATAGAATATTGTTGCCAAACTATCCAACAACATTAATTGTTTCGAGTTTGTTGATATTGTATGATCAGCTACTAGCTGAATAGAATATTGTTGCCAAATTATCTAACAACATTAATTGTTTCGAGTTTGTTGACATTGTTTGATTAGCTACTAGCTGAATAGAATATTGTTGCCAAATTATCCAACAACATTAATTGTTTCGAGTTTGTTGATATTGTATGATCAGCTACTAGCTGAATGGAATATTGTTGCAAAAATTATCCAACAACATTAATTGTATTGAGTTTATTGCTATTGTATGATCAGCTACTAGCTGAATAGAATATTGTTGCCAAAATTATCCAACAACATTAATTGTATTGAGTTTATTGAGTTTATTGCTATTGTATGATCAGCTACTAGCTGAATAGAATATTGTTGCCAAAATTATCCAACAACATTAATTGTATTGAGTTTATTGCTATTGTATGATCAGCTACTAGCTGAATAGAATATTGTTGCCAAAATTATCCAACAACGTTAACGTTAATTCAATTGTTAATCTTAGTATGAGTTGGGTTTTTAGAACCTCGTTCTACTAGATTCATCTTAAATAAAATTATTGATTGCTTTACATAATCTGTAATTTGTATTTGGTAAGTGTAGTATAAGTAGCATGTTTTTATTTGTGCATTCTCACGGGAAGGTAATGCTCTGTGATAGACACAAAGTCTTGGATTTGACAGGATAAAAAGGATAAGGAGTTTAGGACCATTGCTCCGTGACAGGCACGAAGTCTTTGATTTGACAGGATATAAGGAACCAGGCTCTGGGCGGTTTGTCCGCCGTGGACCCAGCAGGAAAACATGAGAGTATTGTTTATTAGATGCCTCCACGGCCGCTAATAGTTTGTTATTTTCATTATCAGTTGCCTCCACGGCTGCTGATAGGATAGTTTATCATGTGTTATGTTCATTATCAGTTGCCTCCACGGCTGCTGATAGAATAGTTTGTCATGTGTTATGTTCATTATCAGTTACCTCCACGGGTGCTGATAGGATCGTTTGTCATGTGTTGTGTTCATTATCAATTGCCTCTATGGCTACTGATAGGATTGTTTGTCATTTGTTGTGGTCATTATCAGTTGCCTCCACGGCTGCTGATAGGATCATTTGTCATGTGTTGTGTTCATTATCAATTGCCTCCATGGCTACTGATAGGATTGTTTGTCATTCGTTGTGTGTATTACTCATTGAGCTAATTGTTTCCTCCATGGATACCAATAGCTGCTGGTTGTGAGTTTTATTATTTTTTACTTTATTAGTTACTGTTAGGAGTACTAATACTTTGTTATTATTATTGTTAGTAGTTGCTTACAATTAGCAGGATTACAAAAACAAAAATGGATACACAACACAATACTCATCACACATGAGCATCACGTGGGTAGGTTGATTTGGCTATGATATTAAGCCTATTGATGTAACACTGCAGGTATCAGTGAAGTGTAGCAAGTAGTTTGAAAACTCCTCACCTTTAATGTTAGCTTATGGTGTGTAGACATTGAAACAGTTATCCTTGGTTGGCTGTTTCCATGCTGTTTCTCATTTTATAGCTGGCGACACGGTCATTTGTTCACCAGGCTACAGTCCGTGAAGTTGGTTGTTTTTGAAACTGTTGGTCGAATCACATATTTAAGTGACCTTGCTCCACTGTCATTTGCTGAGGTGGTGGTCAACAGGTGGAATGTTGCCACTTTACATTAAAATTAATTGTATTGGTTGGCTTAAACCAATTGTGATATGCATTGGTAAGCCAGCTTATTCTCAAAGGTGTTCTTATTGACGGTGGTCTAGACTTCCACACTTGATGTCATCACTATCTTGGGAGTGACTGGGTGCATAGTTTTAGACGACTCAAGTTCCTTGTAGTTAATAATAATAATCTTTTATTCACAAACACAACCCTTGTTACAGTTGGTCTTATTTTAAGGTGTACATCGTAGTGACTTAAAATATGAGAATTGGTATTGGGTTACAATTTCATTGGGTACTGGAGCTAGGGCTTATATTTGGCAAATTAAGTATGAGTATCCCTGACTCTGAAACTAGGCAATAGCCTGTATCTTCGGAGCCAGTGGTTCCTTCTTGGGGTCTTGTAAGCCGTTACAATGGTAGGGAGTTATGTACACAAAAATAAAAAAACGCAGCAAAGATATTATGGTAAATACATGTAAAAGGGCTATCTACCAGGTACCGCAATGTATTTTATCGAGAAATGTATAAACAGAAAAAAAAAAAAAAAAAGCAAAAGTGATAATAATTAAATGTGTTGCCATAAGTGTGCGTGAGTGCACGTGTATGTATGTGCGTGTTTGTGTGGGTGAGTAAATTCGTGTGAGTGTGTGTCTGTGTGTGTGGGTGTGTGTGTGGAACTGTAGTCGAAGGTAACGTGTTATGTAATGCGCGTTAGTAATTTTTCGGTTTCGTCGTATGTCAGTTTTAACAAGTAATTAGTGACTTTTCTTTTTAGGTTAAATTGGTTCAACGTGTGTATGTTTATTAATTTGTTTAAGCTGTTAATAATTTAGATGCTAAAAAAGAGTATTGCCGTGTCGCGAAGCTTGTTTTAGTATGAGTATACCTGCAAATGGGTTTCCCGCTACGCGCTGTACTATTTTTAGTGTGTGGAAGAGAGGCATGTTTTCTGAGTATTATTCGTAGGATGAACCCTACAGAACAGACAATAGACAATACAGATAGACAATTGCAGTCCTTATATAGTGTTAGTGTTGGGTATCGACGAGGTTTGTGGGTCATGACTTTTAATAAAGCCCTTTGCGCTCTTTCGAGGCCCAACACCGCGGTTTTATCAGTGCCACCCCAAATGGGAATACAATAGGAGAGAATAGACTGGCACAGGGCAAGGTATACTAGTCTCATCGTGTCCATATCGGCTATATCGCGCAGGTTTTTGAAAATGTAAATGAGTCGCCTTAGTCGGGTTTTTAATATTCCTAAATGCGTGTGCCAGTCCAGTCTCTGATCTATGTGTACACTCAGGTATTTAGTATTGGATACCAACGTAAGAGGAAGACATGTACAAGGGAAGGATGAATCCTGACATACATGTGCAGTCAAAGAAGATGCCGCAGTCAGTGGTGCAGATTTAGCGGTGATTCTAAAGGCCATTGCTTTTGTCTTAGATATATTGAGGGTCAGCAAATTAACAGAAAGCCAGGCCATAACTGTTCTAAGTGAGGCTTCGGCATTGAGTTTGGCCGCTTCCCAGTTGGCACCATGGGCGAGTAGTACAGTATCGTCTGCATATATAAACGTGTCACAGTGTTGAAGTTTTAGGTTGCATAGCTCGTTAACGTATAACAGGAAGAGTGATGACGAAATAATACTACCCTGGGGGACGCCATAACTTATAATTTCCTCGCTGCTGATGACCGAATCAATTTTAACGCACTGTCTACGATCTGTAAGGAAGTCTTGAAAAATGTTTAGTGCATTTCCCCGTATGCCGGCGGCTTCCATTTTGCGTATAAGGATGGGAATAGAGACGGTATCGAAGGCCTTAGATAGGTCCAGAAAGATGGCAAAACTTTTCATCCTGGAGTCCATTTTTTTGTGACTAGATCAGTAAAGTTTGCTACGGCGTCCTCCGTGGAAACGCCCGGTCGGAAACCGTATTGATTTGTCGCTATTATATTATATTTGCGAAAAAAAAATACTAAATTGTTGTTTAGAATGCGCTCCAGAATTTTTGAAAGTGTTGTGAGTACAGATATTGGCCTGTAATTTGACACGACGTCTCTATTCCCGTCCTTATGGATAGGGTGAACGAGGGCCTTCTTAAATGCATGTGGGAAGGTGCCAGTATTTATCGCGAGGTTGCATATGTGCGTGATTGGCGGTATCAATGTGTTTTTACACATTTTTATGATTTTTGAGGAGATGCCATCCCATCCGACTGCACAATCCCCTTTAAGGGACATAATAATACGTTCTACTTTTTCGTGGTTGGGTTCTAAGATGACTAGAGAATTAGATTGCGCGTTGGGGTTTTCGGACAGAGGAATGTTATGGTTAGGTGTGATTTGCGAAGCCAGGTTTTTGCCTATATTGACGAAATAACTATTGACTTCGTTGGCGGATGCAGTGGGATCATCTTCGAGTTTCAAGAGTTGGCGCGCGGGTTGTCTGTCGTGTCGGGTATGAGTGATTGATTTGATAACGTTCCATGTTGCTTTTGGGTTGCCTTTAGCCTTTCTAAGTTTATTTTTTTCGTATTCCCGTTTCAGTTTACGCAGTAATAGATTACAAAAATTTCTGTAACGTTGGTAGGTGATTTTGAGGATTGTGTCCTCAGGGGATTTTTTTAGCTTTTTGTGCATTTTGTCCCGGTTCCTTATGCATCGTAATAGTCCCGGTGTAATCCAGGGCTTAATTGTTCTTTGCCTTTTTGGGACATAGATTAGCCTTGTGTGTTGTTTGATTACAGATGAAACAGTCGATATGAGCATGTCTGTAGCAATATTTGTGTCCGAACAATCTAGTACTGGTGTAAAATCCATGTTTTGGAGGGTGTCTTGTATAGATGGATAGTCGGTTTTGTAACTAGACCTTGGAGGGTCGTGTTTGGGTTTCCCCATGTCAAGGCATGGTATTACAGGAAGATGGTCCGTCACAGGGGAGTCGATTACCATTGTTACAGCCGTTCGCTTCGTTCTTAAGAGAATATGGTCGAGGCAGTTATTATGTCTGGTAGGTATATTGTGGGTCGGTACTAAACCGAGAGACGCTGTGAGAGTAAGGTATTGATCAGATAGTCGATCTTCATTTTCAGCTTTTATATCGATGTTCATATCTCCAATTAGAGCTACGTTAATGTTTAGCGGTAAGGGATGTACTAAATTAAATAAGCTATCCAGGAAGTTGTCGATATTTTTGTAGGATGGGGAGCGGTAGAGGGATATAAAGCATAACTCATTGCCAACATGACATATCAAACAATTGGCATCAAGAAATTGTGGTTCTGAAACCTTAACATTCAATGGGCTTTTGGCGTAAATCACTACTCCGTCATTTTGTGATGTGTGGTTTGAAGTGAAGAAGGTAATGTATCCATCTATTTTTGGTAGCAGACCAGCGACCTTTAACCAGCATTCTGTTAGTATGAGGATATCGAATTCAAGGTTCGTAAGTGCAAGTGTAGATATAAAAAGGTTAAGGTTTTTCTTGATGCTCCTTAATATGTTTTGATGAATGATTTTTATGTATTTATTTGGGTTCTTAAGTTAGAATAGTACACTGATCGGGGGGAATAAGAGATGATTTGGCTATACTGAAGGAGTCTATTTCGGATATTATATCAATTGTATCAGCCATTTATATGTTTTAGACAACCAACATGGGTGAATTTGTTACGCGGCGAAGCTGGTAGGTGGATACGGATTATGTTGAAGAGTTTTAGAGTTGGGAGTTTTGTACAATGGGCCTTGGTTTTATTTATTTTGGTGGTGTGAGTGGGATTTGTGAGTATTGTGATGTTTTTGTGTTTGGTGTAAAGTTCTGAAAGGGAGTGTGTGGGTAGTGCGTGTTTCGTTCTTAGGGTGTAAGGAATGGTGTGGCAACGTTAGTTTAAAGAATAAAAAGGTTACATGGTCTAGTCATTGATTTTCTTTTAGGTCGAATAGGTTTTGTTCGGAGTTGATGGTGAATTGTTTCATACCCTTCTCCTTACGTGAGTAGATTTTAGAATTGTTGACCCAGCAGAATTTAAATCCGTTCTGTTTGGCGAACTCGCGGGCCTGGAAGAAGAGCTTCTTTCCTGATGATGGGAGGTGTTCGTCTACATAGAATGGTTGTTTATTTCCAGGCAGGCCAATGAGGTGGGTGTTAAGTTTCTCACCGATATCACGCGCCTTGTTATAGTTTCTTACTGAGGATAGAAAGTCATATTTTCTTTGTACGCTGGAGAATTCCACGACAATATTTCTGGTGGTGCCGGGTTTTGCGAGGGCTCGGTAGATATCCCGAAGATCGCCAGACTGCAGCGGTGTTTCAAGAATGTTTCCAATCTTTGTCACAAAGGTGGTAAGGTCTTGCAGAGTTTCGTTATCTTCCTGCGGGACATTTCGTATCTCGATGTTTGCGCTGCGGGTGGCGTATTGTAGTTCTTTTAGCTTTTTATCCAGGGTGAGTAGGTAGTTTTTATTTTCTTTGTTTTCGGCTTCAAGCAATTCGACACGGTTTTTTATAGCTTCATACGATTTGTTGATGAAGTCCATAGATCGCTCGATTTCCAGGTTCGATTTTTGAATATTTTTGCACTGTGATTTTAGGTCGGTTATGTCTTGAGCCAGCTTTGATAAAAAGGAGTCGTGTTCGGCTTTCCATGAATGAAGCATGTCCATTATTTCTTTTCTAAAATCTTCCAGGAAATGCTCAGGGGAACCATCAACACGGGCACGTTTGTGCTGCCTGGTGGTTATATTGCAAGGCGTTGAGAACATTTGCTTTTGAGTAGATGGAATATCCGAGTCAGAAAGGGTTTCCGTCGGTGGATTTGCTTTACATGCAGAAGGAGGAGAACGTTGAACTCTGGGCATCGTGGTACAGCGGTTTGGCGTATTTATAACGAGCGAAAGCGGTACGCGCTTTGTGATGCGCGAGATATTGCAGGGGCCAAAGCAGTTAATTAGCCAGTTTATCGAAGCGGAGCGCTTGGTGGTCGTAGGGTACAAGAGAAGCCGATAGTGCGTACAGTGATGTAGTATTGTGTGGGTCGTAGCAAGTGCGCGCCTCGTAGCAGCTCGTAGAGGCCGGCGTAGCACTGACGGGATCTGTGGGTGACGTTGAGCGCGGCCGCTTGCGCTTGAACCGGTTTGCAAATTCGTCGCTCGGTGAGTAACGTAGCTAGCTCGGTGGCGGAGCGCGCGACTGCTGTTTGTTGCGCCGCAAGTTCGAACCCGATGGTATGGCAGCGAATCCTTCACTTTTAGACGAAATGCACTGTTATCTGTTCATCTCACTCTGTTGACGCCCACTGGGAGAGGAGTTATTCCATAAGAACCCTTTAAGAGTAGTCACAAGGAATTAAAAAGTTACGGGTTCAACCAATCACTAATTAGTACACCAAAAAACCGAGTCACCGAGAGTAGGTTAAAATTGGGGTTTCCAGATCAGATAAGATCTGAAAACCCGCAATTTTCACTCATTCATCATTTCATTCATTCAATTTCATATTATTCACTATTTATTTATTCAGATTAGTTCTTAAAACCCACAGTTTTCACCATTCATTCATTCAATCTAAAGTGATCATTTATTAAAACTCAAATAAGTATTTATTATTTATTTATCTCTCTATTACCATTTTTAAAGACAAGTTTTAATATAATAAATCTTCTTGCGATGTATCTCTGACCTGAGGTTTTGGTGAATCTGGGGTTCGATTTTTTATGAGCGGGGCTGCTTATCACGGATAAATATAGCCTCACCATTAGCGTTCTGAATAATAATTTTACAAATGCCTTCAGAAGTATATTTCACAGAATCTTGCATTTTAGCTAATATATTTATAGCCGATCAATCTATCCTCCTGCACTTTAGAATAATTTTATATTTTTGTTTCTTTTAAAAATAGACGTTTAGATTTGTCGACATAGTCCGTTCCTTTCACAGCGTTCAAGTAACAACATTGAGGAAATTGTAAAGTATGTTGCATCCAAGGATCATCGTAAATCTCCCAATCTTCTATAACACCTCCACATGAGAAGCATGCTGCTTTATCATTTACACCATTTCCACAATAAAAAAATCCAGCGTCAGCCATTTCCATTACCAATCTTCTCCTTGAATCACCCGTTGGCCAATAGTAACTAAATGAAAATTCACGCATTTTAAATGCATTATACATATCATATCGAGGATTGTATTTATTTTGAGACATGTTCTGTTGATTCATTTCCTAGTTCTTGATACGGATAATTATAAATGTATACTGACATCGCACAGCTGTTACCAGCAACTTATAACGATTAACACTGGACGGGATTGGTAGGGATGGGAAACTGATACCTATTACCCAATTGTGAAAAATTAAACAAGAGTATTTTTATTTTAAAAATTTATTATCTATACACCATTTATTTAAACATATTACATTTTTTAAAGCACATATTGAATCATGAAAAATACAACTATACACATCATGAGAATGTTCATATTTATTGTACAAGCTTAATAAATTAGGACAACCGTCATCTTCTAAATTATATATATCATTATTCGAAATATTTTTTAACCACAACACTTTTTCTAAACCTTTGGTGTAAACACTTTTACCTCTTAAGATATCTACAATAAAATTCTGATGATTTGAGTAAGGCACAAATCCATCTCTCCAGTATATTTTTCTATTACGTTCAATCCAACGGACTTGGCGTTTTTCTGATTTCTTCAAATCGTAAAATGGAAATGGTGGCTTAATTAAAAACACGTGAATTTTTTTATCCCATAATACAGCAATTTCTTTAATGATAAATTCATTTGTTTCTGTTTTAAAACCTTGAACATCTACAATGGCGGTCATGATAACCTGCGCACTATGTTACTCAAAGGTTTATATTCGACAAGTCGATCGTTGATAATTAAACATTATCCGGTTGTGTTATCTGGTATTGCCGCCGAACATTCAATCTCCAACCGCACATCTACGGGACCTGTTTTCAAACTATCGTTTTGTCTTGAACAGTCTATGATAAAGAGAGGAGCCTTCTCCTTGAAACCGACCAAATCAAGCAGGGGGTCTGCAGGACAGTTGTAATAAGACTGACGAAATTTCACATACATTTCATATAATATATTGTATTTGTTCTCGGAAAAATTTAAGCTTAGAGGCTCGTAAGGATAATACTGTGAATTCAAAAATAGTGTTACGTTGGTAACCACAGTGATCAAACAGAGAACTGTCTTTGGTTTTATTATTTTTTCTGTTGGTTTGCAAGCAAAAAATGACATATCGAGGTTTTTCTAATTGCGATGCAGTCTTAACTGACCAAGAATGTTTTGTAGTTTTAGGGAGCAAAGGATACTCATATAAATCCCAATTTCGAAACGCTATCTGAATAGGTTTATCTCTTTCCAAGTGTTTTAGTAGTGTCAGTCGTTCGCGGTCTGACACTTTTATATGTGGTACACGCCATTGCAATCTTTGTATGTCTATTTGAAAATGCGCAATATCATCAGTTGCTATGATACTGTTTAAGTTAGCGTTACTTCTATTCAGAATAAGTTCATGTTTACAATTTATCACAATTTTATTGTAATCCTCCGCAAATCCTAAAATTTTATCAAGAGGTACAATGGCACTAAAATGACCATAATTTTTAAATCCATCTGTGTTCCAACCCCACAAGGCAGCAACTTTATTTTCTCCATCATTCATTGAAACGTATGACTTTATTGTCGACGTTATTCCAGAATTTTTAATGCGATCTATTTCAATACCGTTTATTTCGTATCTGATATCTTGAAACAAAAACATAACAGGGTTGTTACTGAAAGTAATATTTTTCTTAATCGGTTTTCCATCTTTGTCGAAGAACTTTGCCTCGCCCTCGACGTAAATTGAACTGGCTGACGGTAGCACGTATATGTCTTGTTGGTGTATGGGAATTCTGATTTCATCGTTTTCTCTAAAGCTGTTAGTGTAGGGATTGTATGAGTGGACTTCATAGCTTTCAATCGAACTATCGAAGTGGGGTGATTCAGTAATTTGTAACATGTTCATACTTTAAAACCTAGAGCTTTAAGAAAATCTTTATTTGCTTTACTCAATTTCTTCACTTTTTTATTACGTCTATGCACCTTAATGGTCGTAGATGGAATAAGACGTTTGATTTTCAGTGGAGTGGTTTTATAATATACTAGCTTATGCCCGCGGCTTCGCCCGCGTGGAGTTAGGGAATTGCCCACGGGATCTTACTTCTGGGATAATAAGTAATCTATGTATCTATCTATAATACATACATAGATTTACATGTACTTGCTTATAACTTGCAATTATTAGTTTAAAGTTCTATCAATTAAATTAGATACATGAAATATTGATACCTTGGTTTGAGATTTGACATCGGATTTACTGGATTTTATCTGAAGAGTATGTACACAAATTTTCAAGTCAATCGACCCCGAGAGTAAAAAGTTTCACATAAATTCAACACCCCATTTCACCCTCTAAGGGGTAGGAATTTCGAAAAACTGAAACTTACTCTTCACAAAGAATACACCCTCCAATTTTTATATCTTTGGGACCCGCGGTTTGGGCTGTACGTTGGTATTTCAGTCAGCCAGTTAGGACATGGAATTTTAAATTGGGGGATGATTTTGGAAAAACTGTGGTACACGTGTCTCATCATTTTAACTGAAGTATATGTAGACACATTTTCAAGTCAATCGACTCCGAGAGTAAAAAGTTTCACATAAAATTCAAAACCCCATTCCACCCTATCAGGGGTGGCATTTCAAAAAACCCTTTCTTAGTGGATACTTACTCTTCACAAAGAGTACACTGTCCAAATTTCATGTCTCTAGGACCAGTGGTTTGGGCTGTGCGTTGATGTATCAGTCAGCCAGTCAGGACATTGAATTTTAAATTGGGGGATGATTTTGGAAAAACTGTGATACACGTATCTCATCATTTTAACTGAAGTATATGTAGACACATTTTTAAGTCAATCGACTCAGAGAATAAAAAGTTTCATAGAAAATTCAACACCCCATTTCACCCTATTAGGGGTGGAATTTCAAAAAAACCCTTTCTTAGTGGATATTTACTCTCCACAAAAAAACATTCTCCAAATTTCATGTCTCTAGGACCAGCGGTTTGGGCTGTGCGTTGGTATATCAGTCAGCCAGTCAGGACATAGAATTTTAAATTGGGGGATGATTTGGAAAAACTGTGATACACGTATCTCATCATTTTAACTGAAGTATATGTAGACACATTTTCAAGTCAATCGACTCCGAGAATAAAAAGTTTCACATAAAATTCAAAACCCCATTCCACCCTATCAGGGGTGGCATTTCAAAAAACCCTTTCTTAGTGGATATTTACTCTTCACAAAGAGTACACTGTCCAAATTTCATGTCTCTAGGACCAGTGGTTTGGGCTGTGCGTTGATGTATCAGTCAGCCAGTCAGGACATTGAATTTTAAATTGGGGGATGATTTTGGAAAAACTGTGATACACGTATCTCATCATTTTAACTGAAGTATATGTAGACACATTTTTAAGTCAATCGACTCAGAGAATAAAAAGTTTCAAAGAAAATTCAACACCCCATTTCACCCTCTTAGGGGTGGAATTTCGAAAAATCCTTTCTTAGTGGATACCTACTCTTTACAAAGAATACACTCTTCAAATTTCATGTCTCTAGGACCAGTGGGTTGGGCTGTGCGTTGATATATAAGTCAGTCAGTCAGTCAGGACTTTGAATTTTATATGTATAGACTATCATTTTGTTCTTCTTAAATGAAGGCGCAATTGAATTTGTTCTTCACCAAAGTTAATACAGTTACCAAGTTGATCAACAATCTTAACAGAAATCGATGAAATTAGATTTTTGTTCACTGGAAAGTAAATAACGTTTTGCGGTATTTCTATGTACCGGTGACCTGGAGCAGTATCAGATACAAATTCGTGAATAAAATGAGTTGGTAACCCGTTGCAGTAAGAACCGTGAACAAGATCACATTCGATTCTGATTATAGATAGATTGCTATTATTGATGGTCACATTTGGTCTAGAATTTAATACTGAAAAGTATAGTAAACCGCACTCGTATTGATCAGATAAATGTAGAGGTGGTTGAAAATACGAAACCAATTCAGATTTATTTCCAGAGATGGTGACTGTAGTAGACATGTCTTCATACTGAAGTCTTAAAAAAGAACCTGTTCATTTTATTCCTCGACTACACCAAAAACTCTTTAAGAAATCCAAACATAGATGTCCACAATTAAAAGGGTGATCACGTTGTATATTTTCATAATTATATCGGACTTTAGGCCCTACGTATTTTATCAATTCCTTGGGAGGTTTAAGATTCCCGTAACTGTCGAAATACTCAATATAATCATTATATTTTGCATAGGCTACCCAATGAGAACCAGGGTTTTTAGAACTATCTAAATTAATAACTCCGCATTCTTTTATAAAAGGACATTCAGGGAGCTCATCTCTCATAAAGACACCTCTAAAATAAGGAATACTATTTCCATACTTCAAAATGTCAAAGTTAGATAAGGCTCGTTTGGGTAGCCGATATTTTAGTTTTTTTCTTTCGATACAAAAATTCCAAGCCCATCTTTATGCGGTTTAAGGTGTAATCCTTTCCCAATGCAAAGCGCTTCCATTTTTTCATTATGTCTCTTCGATTCATTCAACAATTTTTTAGCTATCTTGAATTCGTTAATGGTTTTAGCAATACCAGCTGCACCGCCTGCTAAAGCCCCTACCGCTGATAATCCCGCAAAAATAGGAATCAACGGCAATACTCCACCAGTTTTTGGTATAGGAATAACACGAGGAAGTTTAATAGATGAATCATCAGCTAATTCTCTGGCAGCGGCGATAGCCAATTCTATAGCCATTTTTTTACTTTTTGGCTTTAATTTTTTCATGTGTCTCTTGGTTTTAGAAATGACATTTTTTAATTTGTTTTTTAACCCTTTTCCAGATGTAACTTTTCGGCAGCACTTTGTACTACTACTTTTCAGACCAGAGCCAGTTTTAATTTTTGTCGACATAGCCCGGCTTACTAAGCGTGCTGCAATTTTTTCACCTACACTCGCATCCGAAGCAAGTTGTCGTTCTTTAGCCATATTCAACAAAATTAAATCAGCTTCGTGTCGATCCTTTAAGTTTGATGATTTATGATAGGCAATGTCGTGATCTTTGCAATATTCGTCTAATTTATTAATTCCCTTATCTCCTTGTGTAATCCTTTTAATTAATTTTGTCCCGGGACCACAATAATTGTATCCTGGTAAGTGTAATTCAAAAGGTAAGTGATTTATTACCCAATTGAGAAGACTACTCTCTCCAATACACATTATAAGACTGATGAAACTGGATTGAACACTTTATTAAATACTTATTATTTGAAGTGTCGTTCATTAACGTTTTAATATTTATGATAATATATCTGATTTATCAATCCAACTATTTTCAGCTGATGATAAACCTAACCATTTTACTAAAACTCTGTTACCTTTTCTTCTAAGAACTTTCTCCACTAGATACACATTGGGATGTTTTGTTTTTTGAAGCTCTTGCGCATAAAATGCACCTAAAATCGGCTGACCTCTGATTGTATCTTCTATTAAGTAGGTGATAGGAGTTGTATTTTGTATCATTCGTATTTTAAATATTTCTGTTGACCAGTTGGGAGTGTAACCTTTTTCAAATGTTCCTTTGTACTTACTGATACGCACATAATCACCAATTTTATATTTGCTTCGAATATTTTGATTTTTTGCCAACCTTGAATACCTTTCTAATATATGTTTTTTATTAATGTTATCCACATTAACGGGAACTTCATCAATTGTCCGATGATAAGTGTGATTGTATTTGTAAATAACATTATTAAGCGTGGCATCTATCCAATTGTAACTGCCTCTTAAACTAAATTCCTTATAGACGTTCGATTTCAATGTCCTGATAAATCGCTCAACTATTGAAGCCTTTTTTGTTGAGAAGGTTGAATAATGATTAATGTGATAAGTTTCCATAAGCTTTTGAAATTGATTATTGTAAAATTCTGCTCCATTATCCGTTTGTAGATTTTTAGGAACACGCCCTTTATCCAATAATTTCTTAAAAGAGTAACATACATCCTCTTTGGTTTTACTTTTTAGAGGAAAAGTCCAAGCATATTTCGAGAATGTGTCAATAATAGCAAGAATAAATCTGTAATTTTTATTTTGCTTTGAAATTGATTGCATATCGATTAAGTCTGCTTGCCACAGGTCATCTATATCTCTCATAATAACACATCTTCGCGGGAAGTTCACCCTCGCATTTTTATGAATTTCGTTTACTACGTCGGTTTTGCTCATGTTCACAATTCAGTACATTTGTTTTTGAATACGTTTATAATACTGAATGAAAATTTTATAGTGGTTATTATTTCGATGGTCCCTATTAACAATGTCAGTTCTGCAAAAAGACAACTTTACTGTTCAGTAGGGCAGTTTAAAGTTTGTTTTGATGATAAAAAAAATATTATAAGACTGTAGATGTTCAAATTTGCACTGATTGTTTTATGTGTTGTTAACTAAGTACTGACATAGAAAAAATATAGAATTGATTGATGGTTAAGGAAATAAGGTACTACCGACAGTTTAACATGGACTATTTCCAAGGTGAATTGTCGGTTATGACACAAACGACAGTTTTGTTCGGATATTTAACAGTAATTTAAGTAGGTAGTGGTAGATTCAACATTTTTAAATGGAGATCTAGAAATACGTTTGTCGTATGTGTCTGGTTTGCTAGCTTAAATTATAAAAAATAAACATTATTTAACCAAATTTTCCAAGCATTTACTGATCATTTAAGCACTTTACCATAAACGAAAAATAAGGAATGCATACTTTGACATCACATAATATTATAATTAAACACAAGAGTACCTAATAATAATAAATAAACACAATTAATCATAATTTAGCGTTGCTTGAGAAGTCTAAACGATAATTTTATTACTTTCTCCTAATATTTTAAAAGTAGGTATTTAAGTACGTAACAAAACAAGCCTTAAGAGCGTCAATCTTAAACTAGAAATATTTGCAAAAAACTATGAACAATCTACACACAATAAAATATAGCAGTCAAAACACTTTAGGATGACAGGTAAGTATCACAAATAAAATTTTAAGGTTTAAAAATTTAAAGTGCTAAAAATAATCAAAATTGTTTTTAGGAACTTTTTTGTAGCTAATTATAAAGTAAATATTACAACCAATGTACAGTCTTAGTTTTGCACTTTAAAGCTTTGCCTTATCATACTTAAACATAATTGTATCGTAAATCAGGAACTTCAAAATTACAATAGCATCAAAAAAATACTTTTCAGAAAGAAAACAAAACCTCAACCGTTCATTCAGAGTCACTTTCTTGTTCTACTGTATTACTGGAAACGTGAGGCAAGTCTCTATAAAAACCATGATATTTTTCCGGCATGACACCAGATCTACACAAATATCATTAAGATCTTTATTTATTCCATATGGGATAAGAACGGGGTCATCATAAGCTTGGGATATTTTAAAATTATTCTGGCGTTGGGTGTTTCTTTTGGTGGATCTGAGAACCGCTTAAGTCTTCGGCTCATCATCGTTATCGTAATTGTATTAATTAATGTATTAATCGATCAAAAACGTTGCCCTTAACTTTAACATCTCTATTTGTATCCACTTATTTTTTTCATTTCTTACATCTTTCACCTAGTTTCTGTTCGCCAACAAATCTTTGAAATTGTAGAAGTCTCGTGAGGTTTTTTCTCTTACATTGTACGGCACACCTTCTATTTTCGCTCAACGCACCAAGCAGAACCATTTATCAGGAACGTAAATAATTCTCCGCTCACTCTCTCTCTTTTTTCAAACGCGTGAACACTGTCCCCTTCATTTTGGGTGTGTCTTTTCTCCATAAATTTATGCGTTGTATTGTATAACGGGCTGATGTCCGCAACTGCGCGTCAAAACGAAAATCTTTGCGTTATAGTTACTCCAAACTCCTTAGCAGCAAGCAAATATAAAGCAAAGACAATGCGGTTCCGATTTTGGCCAGCGCAATTGTCCGACCAAAATCTAATTTCTTGCACCCCAATGGACGTTGATGCGCCTTTAGAGATTGCCCGCGTTTCTTCTGTCACGGAAACCACAGTCTTTTCAGGGACTCTGCTCTCAGGAATGGCCTCTTCAGGAATTCCTCCCTTCAGTTATAAAAGTATTTACAGGCTCGTTCCTGTCACTGAATACAGTATTATATTCCATCCTATTTTGTAGACATTGCATCAATTCTTCATCGGAATGCACACGTATTGGTGAAGACTCATCTGCAAAGATGGATAATTCCTAGAATAAAAGTGTTCGGTGACCACGATAGGTAAGTAGTAGGTACCTACTGATAAGTCAGATAAGTATCGAACTATTCATTTATAGAGGGTAGGTTAGGTCCTACTTAATCAACCTACCAAACATCCAAGAGTTTTGTTTTAGTCAATTTAAGATTATGCAAGTCATACATCCGACAAAAAATTCTAAACATAATGCAGTTATAAATGTAGAAAGTGACATATCCAACCCACTGACTAACTTTAGGTTACATGTAATAATGTCAAAAGTGACACATCCGACAAAACGTCTGCTTTTAGGTTACATGTAACAATGTCGAAAGTGACACATCCAACAAAATGATCTACTTTAAGTACAGGTAATAATGTCGGAAGTGGTACATCCAACAAAATTGTCTACTTGAATACCATTGAAAATAGACGTATCTACCGGAACCTACTTAATTAAAGGGAATATATCTATATTATACAAAATACGAATGGTTTCATGAAAAAGTTGTATTCTATGAATTATTGAAATGACTGTTTTAATCTAATATTTCACTTTATTTACCTAGTAACATAAAGGGTGCTTACCAGGTTCTGTAGGTATGGGATAATCTTGACAATCACTTGTTGTCTCTTTCATAAGGTGACAAATAGGATCTTGTTTATTAGAATTTACTAGATCTAAAATCCGTTTAGATCGTTTCGACATGATGACTTCAATTGTTTACACGCAAAAACAATAAATTATTTATTACTGCGATTTCGCCTCCGCGCGTTCTCCTCCCAGTGACAAAGTGCGTAGTGGCAGATCCGACGCAACCGCGCTCCCTCCGCGCCGCAGACAACGCCGGTTGTGTCACTACCAACACTGTTGCGCGGACAAAGTTATTACAACCGACAATATTAAACCAATAAACTGACTAAATATCATGATTTTCAAAAAAAAAAAAATTACGTACGATAGATCTTTTTATTGTGATTCTATTTATGTAAAAAAAAAAATTTGGTAAAAATGTACATCCGACATTGTTAATAGGGACCATCGATTTATTCTTTAATTATGCCAGCTTCTTTCAATTCTTCAACTATCGATAAAATTTCATTATCATGGTTTGTGTTACCAGCATCTCTGGAAGCAACTAATAGTTTCAATCTCTCAACCAGTTCGTTAGGGTCATCCCAATATACCACATCAGTGTTATTTTTGTATTTCTTTAGGGTCGGTAAGCTTCCTCCAGTGTGAAAATTTTCATTTAACAATTCGGAAAATAATGGTTTGACTACTTCACGATATTTTATTCCCTTATCGCCTCTTATTTGCCCATCAGGATTAAAATCTCTCTTATGAACATTTGTATAATGCAGCATGTCCTTATAAACAAGTCTATCTTTGCTCGATATTAATTTTAAATCAGGTTTTCTTCGAAGTAAAAGTTCTTTCAAGCCCGAGGTTAAATTATAGGATTTGTCACCGACTTTAATTAAAATGACACTGTCGTCATTCAAACCATCGATTTTAGAAAATGAGACTTCTGAATTACCCATTAGCAATGTTTTGTTAACACTTCTTATTCCAAACGGTATATTTACACCGTCATAAATATCATGGATATCGCGACCCTCTAGCGACATTTCTAAATCATCCAGTATTTCTTTTGTAGGAGACTTTTTAGGCACTTGGGCAGACTTCAGTTTTGGATCGTAGCAGTCTTCAAACTTTGTAGATGAACTAGTATTAATATCATCCAATTCAATGTCGTCAGAATTTGGAGGTATAGTATTTTGTAAATGCTTAATTTTTTCCATTGATATATTCGAATCGACTAGTGCTTTAAGGGGATCTGTGACGGTTTTTAACATTTTATCAAGCGACAAGTTCATAGAGTGTTCCTGGTTCTTCATTTGTTTTATTTTATTCTTTATGCAATCTACAGACTTCATTAATTCTATTTTAATATTCTTTTCCATGTTGTATGTACAAGTGTACTCAGCCAAAGAAGATATAATACTAAGTTAGATTTATCTGCTATTGATTTATATAATTACACATTCACGCTCATAATTTAAAAAAGCTATCTAAATTCTGTCTGTACCTTCCATTGTTTACTGAGGAGTCTTTGCAAATACTAACAAAGTTATATGGCTCTCTCCAAACTGTACTACAAATATTCTTGAATTGATTCCAGGACATATCAGAACTAACGTGCTCTTCATAAATATGTTTCAAGTTTACATCGTCTTGTTTAAATATTATAAGAAAGTTTACGTTATCACGCAGCAACTGTTTAGGAATTTTAGAGTATGTTTGACATAAATAAAAGCAATCAATATGTTTATGTCTACCCATAGAGAAGTAATTGCGAATGTTTATTTGATTTTCACATGCCACATCATCGAAAATAAATACAGAATTGGTTAGTGCTTCATCAGGAGGTATCACTTCTTTATTATCATTAAATTCATGAAACTTAACCTGATGCACTCTCTTTATAACTTCTCGTAAGAACTTGTATTTTGGTTGAAAGTTAGTTTTCGAGTACAGATAAAGATTTTGGAATTTTAGACCATTCTCATGTAACAATAAACTAAGCACTACGTTTGTTTTTCCACAATTTGAGGGACCACATATAATACAACGAATCGTATTTGGTAACAGTATGCTATGCCTTATGTGGTTATCAGAGTCACCAAGATTGATATGATTAACATTAAGTGATGTGTGTTGTTTGATCAACTTCATTTTGACTATTAATTCAATTTTACCCATACATAGATATATAAAGCCTAAGTTTAATAAAAAAACAAATAATTGTGATTGGTTTAAAGTTGTCATGTGAAATGTAAAGCGAACGTATTATTCGGTATACCTACTAATAGTGCTTATCCATTTCATGTTTATATCTGATGTAAATAATAATAAGTTTGCATGGTATTTACATTCGTGATCTTATATATTATTAAAATGAAGAACACTGTAAGGCCATAATAAGAATAAAATATTATGCATCAGTTATAAATGTTTTATTCAGATATTATAAATTTAGGTAAATACGAAAATCAACACTAAATTATTAATAATTAATTGCTATACTTATCCTAATTATGAACAAAGATTATAATAACATTACAATGTATTAATATAAACATTCATAAATTAGTTCTCAAAATAAAGTTTCACAGTGACCCCAAGGTAAAGTTTCAATTAGGTTCGTGAGTATTTGTCTCTTATCATCATTTCTATTTAATACTACTTTATGAATTTCTTGAGAGTATAGTACATGCTTGAGTGATTTAATTATATTCATTTTACATTTGAAATTGACATTATTTGTTAAAGCTTTACTGCAGTGAGATAATTTTAATCGATTGGTAACAGCTTTAGTTATTCCTTTTGCTTTTGTGATGCGAGTTTTTGAAGTGATTATACAATATAGTTTAGCTCTCAGTCCCACAAATTCGCTTATGATGTCACCCCCGAGTTCATCTTTAAATAGTCCTGGAATTTTAGTATTTACTCTTGGCATGGTGTAACAATTATCAGTCTGGAAATTACTCGTATCAAATTTTGAGATATCATTTTTTATGTCTTCATAAAAATCCTCTGTATTTATAAAATAAAGGAGGCTGTCCGTGTCTGTATAACACAGTCTTGCGCGAGTTTTATATTTATTTTTAATAAAGTTATAGTGAAATTTATATAAATGTTCCTTTGCGAATTCTAGAACTGTAAACCCAATATAGATAGGACGATCTAAAATAATTTTTTCAGGAGTTAATTGAATAGCAACAAAATTTTCCGAAAAGATCGCAATACTTTTCAGATTTGGTTTTGCAATTAATTTTTCTGCACCGTAGTGCTTGTTAGTTTTATTATTGTAATCATTCCACATGGTAACTAATTTAAAATTAACCTGTTTGCGCCTATTTTCAATAGTTTTCCCAAATATAGCATTATTAAGGAGTTTGAAAAAGTCTTTCTCAAATACGGTATTTGAAGCTTGACGCAATACCCCGACCCTTGAGAGTGTCAGGAAGGGTCAGGGGTGCGTAGCAGCACGGTTCGGGGAGATCGTAGTAGTGGGAGTCTACTTCTCCCCGAGCCGAACTCTCGCCGAGTTCCACAACTCCCTCACGGAGTTGAGTGTCGTCATCGGAAGCCATTCCCTCCCCGTGCTTGTGCTCGGGGACTTCAATGCCAAGAACTTGGCTTGGGGTTCTCGTTACACGGACGCGCGGGGTAGGATGGTGGAGGACTGGGCTCTGGAGACAGGCCTGGTCGTCCTAAATCGGGGTTCTGTCCCCACGTGCGTGCGGATGCGGGGCGAGTCGGTGGTGGACATCTCGTTCGCTAGCCCCGCTCTGTCGCCGCGTGTCGTTGACTGGCGCGTCATGGAGGGGGTGGAGACCTATTCCGACCACCGGTACATCCGGTTCGACGTCTCCACCCAGACTTCAAGCGCGCCGGTCCTACAGACCCCGAGTGGTCCGCGATGGGCGCTGATGCAGCTGGACCGGGAGCTCCTCCTGGAAGCCTCGATCGTGCAGGCCTGGGTGTCATCACCGGTCAGGCCTGCCGACATCAATAACGAGGCGGGTTGGTTCCAGGAGGCCATGTCCGGGATTTGCGACGTGGCAATGCCCCGTGTTCGGCCAGGAAGCGCCCGGCGTCAGGTGTATTGGTGGTCGCGAGAGCTGACGTCTCTGCGCGAGGCGTGCGTTGCCGCGCGGCACCTGTACGCCAGGCATCGCAGGCTACGCATCCGCCCTGCGGATGCGGCAGCCATTGAGGTGGAGCTGTACGAGGGATACAGAGCGGCGAAGACCGCCCTCCAAGAGGCTGTTCGGCGGGCCAAGAATCTGGCCCGCGAGGAGATGCTGGAGTCTCTGAATAGAGATCCGTGGGGGCGCCCTTACAAGATGGTGCGGGACAAACTCCGCACCCGGGCCCCCCCGCTGACGCAGAGTCTCCGGCCTGAGCTCGTGGAGGACGTGGTGAGCGCTCTGTTCCCTTCGCGAGGGGAGCATCCTCCCCCGCCTATGGCTCCGCCGCCGCGTGCGGTGCCGGGAGCGGACCACACCGATGACGATGACGACATTCCGGAGGTGACTGGGGTAGACCTGAGAGTGGCAGTACGCAGGCTGAAAGCCAGAAATACCGCCCCGGGACCCGATGGCTTGCCTGGCAAAGCCTGGGTCCTGGCCTCTGAGGCTCTCGGGCCCCGACTGGAAGGGCTCCTAAGCGCATGCTTGGAGAGAGGCCAGTTCCCGCTTCGTTGGAAGACGGGGAAGCTGGTCCTCATCCGAAAGCCAGGGCGCCCTGCGGACTCTCCGTCCGCATACCGGCCCATCGTATTGCTCGACGAGGTGGGCAAGCTCTTTGAAAGAGTCATTGCCAACCGCCTCGCCGGGCACCTTGTGGGGATGGGGCCGGATCTTGCGGAACACCAGTTTGGTTTCCGCAAGGGGCGCTCAACGGTGGATGCCATCATGCGCGTGAGAGCCCTCACGACGGGGGACGCGGTGTCCCGGGGCGGGGTCGTCTTGGCGGTGTCTCTTGACATCGCCAACGCCTTCAACTCCATGCCCTGGAGCTGCATTAGGGAGGCACTCCGGTATCACCGGGTGCCGACCTACCTTCGTCGTGTGGTCGGGGACTACCTGACGGATAGGGCCGTCATCTACCCCGGTCGGAGCGGAGAATGGAACCGGCGAGAGATGTCGTGCGGTGTTCCACAGGGATCGGTTCTGGGACCGGCCTTGTGGAACATCGGTTACGACTGGGTGCTGCGCGCCGACCTCCCTAGCGGCGTCAGCGTAGTTTGCTACGCTGACGACACGCTGGTACTGGCACAAGGGAGGTCGCACGAGGCGGCGGCCGAAAACATGACACGCGGGGTTGCGATAGTCGTGGAGAGGATCCGGCAATTGGGTCTCGAGGTGGCATTGCACAAGTCCGAGGCCATGTGTTTTCATGGGCCTCGGAATGCGCCACCGTCGGGATCCCTACTGACGGCAGGAGGGGTCTCCATCGGCGTCGGGTCGACGTTGAAGTACCTAGGACTCGTCCTCGACAGCCGGTGGAACTTCGTGGAGCATTTCCGACGTTTGGCTCCCAAACTGGAACGGACAGGGGCTGCCTTTAAGCGGCTCTTGCCCAACCTGAGGGGTCCGAACGCCTCCTGCCGGAGGCTCTACGCGGGGGTCGTGCGGTCCATGGCCCTTTATGGGGCCCCGGTGTGGGCGCGTTCTTTGAGGCGGCGAGGCGCCCACTACCTGAACGCGCCCCAAAAGGTGATAGCCATAAGGCTAATCCGCGGGTACCGCACGATCTCCGGTGAGGCGGCTAGCCTCCTTGCCGGATTGCCGCCATGGGATCTGGAGGCGATAGTCCTCGCGCGCCTGCACGAATGGCGCGCGGAGGCACTAAGTCGGTTGGAAACTCCGCTGCCGCGGCAAATTGCCGCTCAGCGGACAGACCTCCGGCGTGATCTCATGGCGACATGGAGAGAGCGACTGTCGCAACCCCGTGCAGGGCACGCCACCATAGTGGCGATAAGCCCCTCTTTGAGGAGTGGCTAGAGAGGCGCCACGGCGCCCTCACCTACCGCCTGACGCAGGTCCTCACCGGACACGGTTGTTTCGGGAGGTTCCTGCACCGGATCGGGCGGGAGGAAACGCCCGGGTGTTTCCATTGTGAGGATCGTCCGGAGGACACGGTGGAACATACCGTGGAGGTCTGCCCCGCTTGGGCGGAGCACCGTCGTGTCCTCGTTGCGGCGATCGGCGGCGGCGATCTCTCGCGTCCGGCCCTGGTTCAAGCCATGGTCCGGAGCGAGAGGGAATGGGAAGCCGTCGCCTCCTTCTGCGAAGCAGTCATGCTAGTGAAGGAGGTGGCGGGACGTGAGAGGGAAAGAACCTCACGTCCCAGCCGCCGCGGGAGACGCCCTGGGCGTCGGGGGTCACGTGGTGGCTCCCGGCCACCGTAGGCGCGGGCCTGTGGACGGCGAGCTATGGGCTAGCTCGCCGTCCGGCCGTCTTCTGACGACAGGCCGTGTCGATGGCGCGTTCGTGTTCCACGCGCGCCTCAAAGAGATGTCAGCAACGATGTAGGGGTCTGCAAGGACCGATGCCTGCCAGGGCTGCGGGACTGTTCGAAAGAGATACCGTGGCCCTGGAACACAAAGGGCAAAGAAGGAACATGGATGGGTTTTAGTCAGTACAAGTCTGACACTCCCTTCCGCTCCGCCCAGAGTGGGGGGGGTCATTTGATGATTTCCCATCCGAAAAAAAAAAAAAAAAAGCTTGACGCAATGTAGTATTCAAGTCAATATATTTTTGTAAATAATTTTCTTGTCTAAAAGTTAAAACACGGTGAATTTTTTTCAAAATTAATCCATTCAATAAACATGCCTTTAAATGAACGTAATGTATTACATAGTTGAATTTGTCGTATAAATTAGCGACTAATTTTGGTGTTTTGCCTCCAGGAGGAGAGAATCTCTCGGGCGCAAAAGGTAAATCACTATGCGTATTATGTAAACTCTCAGGATATATTAAATCAACTTCTAAAATATACCCATATTCAGAATCATCTGATATTGATAAGACATTTATTGTGTTAATCTCATCAATTGTCAAAAAACGGAAATCTGAAATAGGCATTTTCTTTGTCATTGCGTAACCATATAAATTGTTACAGTCAAGATAAACTAAATAAGTTGATTTTTGAGAAGCATCATAATTTGGTAAATATTTATTATTAGCTTGAGCACGGCGAAGAGAACATTGTGCCAAGCCTCCACGTATTCCCTTTTCCAAAAATTCATACATTTCTAAACTATGAATTAATTCCAATTTAACGCCTGTGTACAGTAGCATTGCATCCCAGCTTAAACTAGGTGCAGTAATGTAATACGTTGGATCAAGTTGATAATGATTCAGACAAGTATGTCTAAATTTCTCGAAAACGTCAGTAAGAAGTAATACATCGGTCTTTAAATATAAATCTGTATATTCACCAAGTGATTTCATATTAAAAGACTGCCAAATAGATTGTGCGTGTGCGTATTCATCATCGCTAATATGTTGACAATTCAAACTGTTATAGAAAAAAACTTTCGATGGAAGTTTAGTCTCGTTATATTTTGAGTATGCATTCATATAATCATATTGATAAATTCCTTTTTGTCGTAACAACTTTAACTGATTATAACTAATATCTGGAAATCCTTTTGATAAATTAACAAAGTCGGTTTCATTCAAATTATTTACTAATGTGCTTAAACTTGAATTAAGAAATTGATAAGAATCTATGAACTTAACTTGAATAGGCCTTGATTTTAATGCATTCTTAGTATGGAGGATTTTTGTGAATGACATATACCTTTCTTTGGTTTTTGGTATAATTTTAAAAGCGCCTTCATACTTCGATAGTTCTTTTATAAATAGGTGAGAGTCATAGCCGGATAGGTTATGAAATATAACAGGCACGAAAGGGCAAACTCTTAACATTAAATTACAGTGAGAGTGTGCTGCGCCTCGATATTGTGATGTAATGTGGTCATGATCCATTACTTTATCGTCAAAGAGCAAATAATTACAGATATGACATGTAGTGGCATTTTTGTAATCGTTTTCTTGCTCCTTAGTTAAAGGTGTCATAGGTATTTTATTTAATAAGATACTGTGAATGTACTCCAAATCTTTTATTAAATATTTAATAAATACTTCTACGCAATCGGCTCCTCTATAAGTAACATACTTATTCAGATCCGTATTGTGTGAACAACAAATAAAGTAACCAAAACATGAAGGTTCGTGAACCTTATATGTACGAGTATTTTCAGTTACATTTATGTCGCAGTTTAGTAAAAGACTTTCAAAGTCGGCGTATATAACGAAATTAATTTTTTGTTTTCTTTCGAAGTTCTTAAATTGAAGAATACTATTTTTTTCAGGTAAAATTGTCAAAATTTTAGGACACTTATTATGGGCACTATATTTGGTTTCACTCGTGAAAACTTGTAAGCATGTCTCACATAGGTACATTTTACCTTTATGTTTACTTATTTGACGTCTGATCAATCTCAATAGATTTTTTATCAAGCAATAATGCCCGTTGCCTTTCTGTTCAAAGTACAATAAATTGATATGCTGGTTTTTTCTTAAACTTGTCACATATAAAGGACCAGTAACCATGTTTTTATTATCTAATCCATATATATTAATACTTATGCGGGGATTTAAATTTTCAAATATTTTAATATCTTTACTTGATGGGGGAAATGATAGACCATCTATATTTAAAACTTTTGAAAAATGTGGATACGAACTTGTTCTGCAAACATTCATTTGGGTCGGATATAATGCTGCGACGATACTCCATAAAAAGCAGTAGTTATCGCTGTTTTTAATATTTAAACAACTTCTAGTTTTTTTTATTACTTGCGGCAAATCTATATAGGTGCCACCTTTTAACGGAGAGTATTTGTTAATGTTAATTTCTAGATGACTTATAAAGAAACAAGACCAACCAGATTCACGATGTTGGAACTCTGAGAGCTTTCTATCAAAAGTATTTATTGTTTTCAAATATAATTCATTTATATCTGTATTATTATATACAATTTCATATTTTGTGTTAAATGATTTAAGATGTTGCTCATCAGATTTCGGAAGAATGAAATAAGCAAAAAGCTCAAAGTTTAATTTAACACAATTATGTTTTATCAAACAATCGTTAATTAGTCTTATGACCTTATGTTGATTATCCATTAGGAATTCCTCAGGTGTTAAGTATTCCAATGATGGATTCAGTTTGTAACTTATTATTCTCTTTTTAAAAGCCGTGGCTATTATATCAATATTTTCAATTTCAGTTTTTAGTATGCAATTAGATTTGTGCAAATTCGTTCTCAAATGATACTGATATTCAATTTTAGGTATTTCAATGTGACATTTCTGACATTTTATTATTATATCATTGTTATTTGTTCTGATTCCGGGTCTAGGTGTAACTGTAAAAAAGAAAACAATGAACATTCAATCAAATTCAATATAATATGAATTACTATTACTTAATTTCTATAGTACGATTACATGATATATTTATATGCCTAAGTAAGTACCATCTAATAGCAATCTTAAATAGTTAAGAAATAGATTTATAAACATGTAAGTATAGCAATAGTGTATGTCTATAATAATGAAATTGCGATCTGCCTATTATTAGTTACATTATTTTACTATTAAGTGATATAAAAATTAGAAGAGAGTAATACAAAAAAAAGTATGATGTGCGAGTATGGATGGACATTTTTTAAAATTAAGTCCTAGTTCAATAATAGTTACTTACAAATGTTGGTGGACACTTAACATACTCTTCACGTGTAGCCACAATTAAATTAGACAAAAGTTGCCAAGCATCTGTATTGTCAAAGGTCTCATTTTTAAGTGTAACAATTGCTTGGCGCCACCTATTCATTGGCGGAACTTTCTCTATTTCATCGCACCGGTATATTTTCAAATCAATATAGTGCGTTCCCGGCTTGTTTTCATAGATTTGGCGCGAATGGCCGTTTGCAAGGCGTCGTGTTATATATGAATTTAACGGTGTTTTACCAGTAACTGCAGGGAGCTCTTTCTCGTCGTCCTCGCTATCGGTTCCAAACAGATCGTAGACCGTGCACTTCTTCGGGGGGATGGGTTTGATATGTGGCTTCTTTGAAGTTGATGGACGGGGCGGCGCCAGCGAACGCGCCGATGACTGCACGGCAGGCGTCGCGGTAGTGGACGGACTTGCTCTCGATGGTGACGACCACGGTTCTCGTGCCGGCTCCGTCATGCGAGTTGATGTGTGCTTCCTTTTCCGTCCGTCGTGCTTCTTTTTCGGAACCTCAGGTTCCTCGTCGACATCGGAGGGAAAAAGGGTCTCGGCGTTTTCGTGCGACCTGAAATGGACAGAAACAAATAAATATTAATATAAACAAGCAATTATTCAAGCGCACATCCCAGTTTGATATAATTATCAGATAGGTACACTACACTAATTTATTATCATTTTATCATATCTATCTACACCTAATATTGAAATACATCTTTTTAGAATACTCTAGTACACCACAATACTATATCGTTCTCGTTTAACTGTACAACATAAATTGAAGAGCAGATTTATTGCTGGTAGGAATAATAACTTATTGCTCGATTGGGGGGGGGGGGGTCGAACCCCTTGGCGCTTAGCTGTTGCTGCAACTACTTACAACACATTGCTACTACTGCGATAGTAAAAAATAAGTTAAAGTAAATTTTTAATTAAAGAACTACTTACATGTTTCCTTATTGCAGGTTAATTCTTGGTAAGTACTTGATGTTAATCTGGAGCTCCTGGTAGCTGAAGTGATACACCTAATTCACTCTCCAATGTTTAAATAGCCGGGATTCACGTGAGGTGTTTCCATATATGTAATGCACGGGTGACCCTAAAATCCTGACTCAGGACTTCTTCACGGGACAAATGCTTTGCAATCATAACCAGATCTACAAATCTCAACCTTAAATTATGATATCTAAAGTATACATTAATATTTGAATAGGTATATAGTAGCTACATTCCAAGTCTTACATACTAGTTAAATACCGCGACTTCGTTGATATAATTTTATTACAACATTACATTATTATTAATGTATTCTATACTAACAGACTGCCTCATTTGTTCGTTTGTTTTCGAAATGTGGGTGTACTACTAATCCTTCGGGGGATAACAGGCGTGATGTTATGATATGTCTATACTAATATAACACAGTAAGAGAATTATCTGACTGTGTCATGCAAAACGACGCCGCGACGGTGACATTACCGGTGAAAATTACCTTTCCTTTGGTGATTAAAAATTATAAGTTTGAAGAATAAGATAATAATGGCAGGCAAAACTAGGAGTAACAATAGTATGTCGATATTGCTATTTTGTTTTGATCCATCTCCTTAAATGAAATTAGAACTTACATTGCAAATTAGGCATACTACTTACATGCGATGGTTTTGCTTACCGAATATTCTCAATAAAACTGTATGAAAAAATTACAGTGAACAACCGTACAGTAGTGTTTATTTTATCCATATATATAAATATATATTTTTAGTAAACAATAAGATGTTTGGCGCCGTGATGTCTTGAGGTTTCTATTTCACCATACCATTTTTGATCAGGATATCAACATATAACAAAAATGTACGACTTTGAACTCTATGGGTTTAAATTAAATTATATATAAATTGAAACAAATAAATTAAAATCGATCATTCAATTTCTGCATGTGAGTCCTCCTGACTGGGTACAACATTATTATCGTGAAAGGTAAGTGTTAATTTAATAAAAATAAATATTTTAAATATTTCTTCGACAGTTCTTAATATAACTAACAATAAAAATAAAAGCATTAATAGGTAATCATTATTTAGTACAGGTCTGATGGTACACCACTGTCAGTATTTATTTCTACATAACACTATGTTTCAACCTTAATTGTTGTTTTTTTTTTTCTAGGTGTTTTAAAAAGTCTGGACAAAGAATTAACTATGTCACTCTCACCAGTCTACAGTCCTGTTTTAGATAACATTGACCAGCAATGTATTGTAAGTATCTAAGTGACTATTGATGTTAACAATTGAATTCATATTTGGTGCTGTTTAATGTTATTAAATTGTATAAAATCATTCATATTATCATTATTTATTTCAGAATTTGATAGATAGCTCAGATCCAGTTCTGAATCCATTTTACTATGCTCAAGACCAAGAGAGCTGGTACGCCGAAGTGGCGGCAAAAGCACGTGAAGAGAGTAGACAGCAAGAAATAGAAAAGAAAAAATTGAAGAAGAAAAAAGAAATTATCAAAATCTTTTAAAAACGCATCTTTTATCACGTGTAAAGAGCCCGGGCATGTTCAACGAATAATAAAAATAATTGTACATGATGTGAATGGTCGTCGTATGGAAGAAATAGACAGTGACCCTGATAGTGCAAGCGTGAATATACAATATTTAGTGCGAAGTGATTCTGATGAAATCAAGAGTGACACTGAATATTTAGTTACTAAAATAGTTAAAAAGTTAAGTTCTAACTTCATGTAATTGATATTAGAAATATAATCATCCTAAATATTATTTTTGTGTTTTAATTTTTAAGTTTCCTTTTTGTTTTACTTTTGGTGTACTGTGGTGTAGTGTAATTTAATAATAAATACTAATTTGAGTTCTATTTAATTATCACCTCAGATTGAATAAATGAATGAATGGTGAATACTGTGGGTTTTAGGATCTAATCTGAAAATATATGAATAGTGAATTTTTAAGATTTGAATGAATGAAATGATGAATGAGTGAAAATTGCGGGTTTTCAGATCTTATCTGATCTGGAAACCCCAATTTTAACCTACTACCGAGGAGCAAGGATTCACCACAAAAACGTCCGCACGGGGCGACGGCGCGCGAAGGAATTCAAGTTTGTTTCAATTTCTTTGATAGTGGATTATCATTTTCTCTATTATAAGACAATTGCCTGGAACCTGAAATGTTAGAAGTCATGCAGGTAAATAACATCACGCCTGTAATCTCCGAAAGGTTAGGTAGAGGTGTACTCCCACATTTCACCAGTTAATTAAGTCCTATGTAATAAGGGGCGAGCCTATTGCCAACAACTGGGCATAAATCCAGACTCTGTGGCTGCTACTGAGCAATTTCTAATCGAAAACCCAATAACACTTTGCCGACCTGGGAATCGAACCTACAGCAGGCATGCTTGCGACCACTAGACCAAGGAGGTAGTCAGTGCAGGTAAATAAAGTGCAAGAAAAGATGTCCTACATAACATCACACCTACAATCCCTGAAGGATTAGGCAGAGGTGTAAATAATACATCCACACATTGCCAGTCATTCCTGAGCCTCTTGTTTAGCGATATTGCTATTTGCCATTAATATGATTGTCTGGGCTGCTACTGAGCAATTCCTAGTGGAAAAACCCAATGACACTTTGCCAGACCTGGGAATCGAATCCAGGCCCTCATGCTTTAATAATAAGGCTCATGACCACTGGACCAACAAAGCAGTCCTACTAGTGTTTAAATTTGTTGGATTGATAAGTTATAAAGTAGGTAATCAATTGTTTTGAAATAATTATTTACTTAGATTAAGTTAATTAAACTAAGATGGGAAAGTTAAACTGATCAGAAATACTTTAAAAACTATTGGTTGTGTAGTTACACCGACAAAACATTCATGTTTTAACATATTGAAAGCTTTGCTTTCTGTTGATTTATCGCACTAAGATTTCATTTTCACAACTAGTTGAACTAAAACTTGTTTGATATTTCATTATTTGTCTTGTTTTACAAATCAGTTTCATAACAAAGTGTTTTTGTATTAGTCTTGCAACATGGGTCAATGCAAAGGTTTTCAAGTTTGCATAATTCATTGAAAAGCTTTAAACGTTGCACTTAATGCAAACAATATCTGATTGTGAGACATAAACGTACAGTGTGAATGTCAAATGTGACTAAGTTCAAATAAAAATTAATATTCTTGAATGTTTGTAGTCACTGCGAATGAAAAGTCAAATACAAGATTTAAAATTTGTTGATACTACTTAGTTAATTAATTTGTTAATGCAAGTAATTAAAAAGTTATCTGATTCATGAGTTCAGTTTCTATCACATAATTACTGGTTATATTTCAATAACTAGCTTATGCCCGCGGCTTCGCTCGCGTGGAGTTAGGGAATTGCCCACGGGATCTTACTTCTGGGATAATAAGTAATCTATGTATCTATCTATAATACATACATTGATTTACATGTACTTGCTTATAACTTGCAATTATTAGTTTAAAGTTATATCAATTAAATTAGATACGTGAAATATTGATACCTTGGTTTGAGATTGGACATCAGATTTACTGGATTTTATCTGAAGAGTATGTACACAAATTTTCAAGTCAATCTACCCCGAGAATAAAAAGTTTCACAGAAAATTCAACATCCCATTTCACCCTCTAAGTGGTAGGAATTTCGAAATACTGATACTTACTCATCACAAATAATACACCCTCCAATTCTCATGTCTCTAGGGCCAGCGGTTTGAGCTGTGCGTTGATGTATCAGTCAGCCAGTCAGGACATTGAATTTTAAATTGGGGGATGATTTTGGAAAAACTGGGATACACGTATCTCATCATTTTAACTGAAGTATATGTAGACACATTTTCAAGTCAATCGACTCCGAGAATAAAAAGTTTCATAGAAAATTCAATACCCCATTTCACCCTCTTAGGGGTAGAATTTCGAAAAACCCTTTCTTAGTGGATACCTACTCTTCACAAAGAGTACACTGTCCAAATTTCTTGTCTCTAGGACCAGTGGTTTGGGCTGTGCGTTGATATATAAGTCAGTCAGTCAGTCAGTCAGTCAGGACTTTGAATTTTATATGTATAGATTTACAAGTTGAGCCACCCGTTCGCAAACATCATTGTTCATAAGGAGAAGAACGGGCTAAGAAACTCCTTACACACTCTTTTAATTCGTGTTACAGTTCTCATTTACACATTACATGCCAAGTCACGACCGCTGCCACCGCACAAGTACAAGGCAGCCAAGGCAGAATTCGAGGCGATGATTGAGCAAGGTATTTGTCGGCCGTCGAAGAGTCCTTGGGCCAGCCCGATACATCTTGTCCTCAAGAAGGATGGCAAGTACAGAGTCTGCGGTGATTATCGTCGTCTAAATACAGTGATCGTTCCAGACCGTTACCCCATCCCACGACTGCACGATTTCACCTACAACTTGCTGGGGAAGAATACTACTCCATAGTCGATATGAAAAAGGCCTATTACCAAGTGAGGACTCGCGAAGAGGACATACAGAAAACCGCCGTTTATTCGAATTCCCGAGGATGTGTTTCGGTTTACGCAACGCTGGGCAAACATTCCAGCGACACATCGACAACGTTCTACGGGGACTACCTGTTTTTCCGTTCGTCGACGATATTCTAGTAGCATCTGAAACAGAGGAACAGCACAGAAGAGAACTCGAAGAAGTATTCAGAAGGCTGAACGACCATGGGTTACAACTGAATGTAGCTAAGTGTACATTTGGGCAACAAAAACTCAACTACTTGGGCTACACTGTAACTACCGATGGAATTAAACAAACGAGTGAGAAGGTAGAAGCGATAAAAACATACCCGCGGCCAGAAACAATTCAACAATTACGTCGATTTCTGGGAATGATAAACTTTTATCGTGAGAATATTCCACACGCCGCCGCCGAGTATCAAAAGGAGCTCAACTTTTACCTCAAAGACTCGAAGAAAAACGACAAGACGAAGATTACGTGGAGTGAGACAGCAATCCAGGCATTCGAAAAATGCAAGGACGACATCACCAACGCCGTATTGTTGTCGTACCCATCGTCAACACTACCCTTCGTGCTTATGACCGACGCATCCGATACTTGCGCCGGGGCGGTACTTCAACAAAAGATACAGGGTCGCTGGAGACCGCTAGGTTTTTACTCTAAAAAGTTCAGCGACGCCCAAAGAAAATACAGTACCTACGACAGAGAGCTTACGTCTATATACATGAAGGCCGTGACGTCACCATATTGACGGACCACAAACCTCTCACCACCGCACTGCGAGCGAACTAAAAGGATGAAACCCCGAGACGCACAAGATATTTAGAATATATCAGCCAGTTCGTCACGGACATCAAGCACGTCTCGGGAAAGGACAACTGTGTCGCCGACGCCATGTCTCGAGTGGACACAATCTCATGTCCAACACCAATAAATTACGACGAGTTAGCAAAGTCCCAAAAACAAGACGAAGAGCTCAAGCAACTCATGAAAAGCGACCGATACACATTCAAACGAATAACACTGCCCGGTACAGCTATGCAAGTTACATGCGAGATGTCAACAAACAGTCCTCGCCCATTTTTACCACCTCAATACCGAAAGCAAGCTTATCAAGCGATAAACGACCTTAATCACCCCGGCGTAAGAGCGAAGAGAAGATTAATAACTACACGTTATTTCTGGATGTCCATGAAGAAGGACGTCACGAACTGGGCAAGAGCTTGCGACCAATGCCAGCGAGCGAAGGTTAATCGCCACACCAAGGCACCAGTATCCAGCTTCACGCCAGTTGACCGTTTAAGTCACCTACACATTGACTTAGTCGGCCCCTTACCAACGTCGAACAACTGTCGTTACATACTTACCATGATCGACAGAGCAACGAAGTGGCCAGAAGCTCAGCCAATCGAGGACATGACGGCAGAGAAAGTAGCAAATACTTTGTATGAAACATGGATTGCAAGATTCGGTTGTCCCGCCACCAAAACAACAGACCGCGGCAGACAGTTCGAATCCGAATTATTCAATAAGTTGATGCATCGCATGGGAATCTAGCACGTACGGACTACAGCATACCACCCACAATCGAACGGTTTGGTTGAACGCTGGCACCGCACACTAAAAGCATCACTCACCGCAAGATTGAATACAACGAACTGGACGTACGAGTTACCCACTGTACTACTTGGTCTTCGCGCCGCATACAAGACGGACATCGGCGCCAGTGCGGCTGAACTATTATTCGGAAAAACATTACGTCTGCCGGGTGAATTCTACGGTGAAGCAATCACAACAAGCAACACGCCATCGCACTTTATGAGTCATCTAAGCGAAGCTTTGAAAAAGGCACAGGTGCAGCGCGAAGCAAACAAAAGAACAGCTGTTTTCATTCACGGCGATCTATATAAATCAACACATGTTTACGTTCGTAATGACACCGTGCGCAAACCGCTGACACCTACCTATAACGGACCATATCGTGTTATAGATCGCCAAGCTAAGTACTTCACCGTACAATTGGAAAATAGGAGAACCAACGTATCCATGGATCGTTTAAAGCCAGCATTTCAGTTCCACGAAGAACAAGCAGATGAAACACCTGTCACCAACAGCTATATCACTAGATCTGGCAGGACTTCAAAACCTCCTGTACGCTTCGCTGAGGGGGGAATAATGTAGTGGCCTACATAACACATGGCATATACAGTCATACAAGCGCATCACACGTCCGACCGCCGCCACAGCGCGCGGCACACTGAGCGCCGAGCGGCCGACAGGGCGCGCGGCGCGCGCACCGCGACACCTCCACCGGCCGGCGCCTACGCTGGCGGCGATTGGAACGAGGAGCAACATCCCTGCGTCGATGACCATCGTACACTAACCGATGGATACCGCGCCGCGTCAGTTTTATGTATCGAGCAGCGTGCACGTCTGCTACGTCACCCGCGCGCGCCGGACCACCAGGTCCACGCCTATTGGTCGTTTGGCTTTCCCGTTCCACCTCTGCGTTGTGATACCCGATTGTATATAAAGCGACGATTTCGAAAATAAAGAGTCTTTTTCCATTTCGTATACCTTGGCTTTAATTTATAACCAACCTCTAAACTTTTTTGGCTGACTCAGAAAATGCAGTCTACAATTTTGCGCAACACGGATTTAATATCTTCTTCTATCTATATATCTTCTATATCTATATCTATATATACTTATACTTATAATAAATCTGTAGAGAGGTCAATTCTGTACATGAAATATATTTCCAAAATAACTATCAGGGGGTGATTAGGGATCGATACTGATGCCAAAAATGCAATCAGTAAAATTTTTGTCTGTCTGTATGTCTGTCTGTCTGTCTGTCTGTCTGTATAACCGTTATAGAAACAAAAACAACTCGACGGATTTTAACGAAACTTGGTACAATTATTTTTCATACTCCTGAGTTGGTTATAGTATAATTAATTAGTAATAACCTGAGTTATTGTACCCAAAACAATTGTATGCCAGGGTCAACCTACAAACAAATTATGGCATCAGTAACAAAAACTGTTTGTGATCCTAATACCACCATTACTATTTGTGTTAGTAATAGTTCTAAGATTAAAAAGGAAGACATCACTGACTGTGTATCAGAGTTGTTAAAGTTAAATTGTAGTAAAATCATATTGTGTGCTTTTCCATACTTTGAAAATTTATGTTATAGAAAAAACAATTATATACACATGTTAAATAAACATGTGCATTTTCTAGTAGGTCACTATAGTGACAAACTTATATATTTTGATATCAACACGTTTGTTGATAAACTTCAATCGACTCGGGGTAAAGTGGATCTACCTGTTAGATGTAGACACAAAATAGCTCGGCTATTAGCTTTTAATATTCACTCAGACATAAGTAGTATGTCGAAGTTTAGTTATATTATTAACACTGCGTCTATTAGTAATATTACTAAGGAACAGGTGGTGACCTTAAATAAATATAGCATTAGTGCTATAAATGTTTACAAAAATTGTACTGAGGAGGATCCATATGTCACCGTGGAAAATTCTCAATTAGGGTATTTTAGTAATAGGATTTTATTGTCTGGTGATAGCACGGGAGTCACGGGACTCACTCCAGATATTAATATTAATTTAAACTAGGAAGTGAGACAACAGAAGGTACCATTAACAATATTGTTAAACCTACCAAGATCAAGGTACCTTCTTGCACTCATTTAGTTTGTAAAAAAGGGCCTCAGCAGAACACCTTAAAATTATTCCACCAAAATATCCAAGGCATTTCTTCCAAATTATTAGAAATTGAATTGTTTTTAGAAAAAAGTATGTTCGACATTATTTGTTTTACTGAACATTGGCTAAAGGATTACCAAATGCTTATTAATTATGAGAACTATACGGTGGGTAGCTGCTTTAACCGTAAATCTATGATGCGTGGAGGTTCCCTAATATTATTGAAAAATTGTGTTAAATATAAGCAACGCAATGACATGGTAGGTCTCTCGGCTGAACAGTGCGTCGAACTGTCCTGTGTTGAGCTGGATAAGCATGTAATTGTGTGTGTGTACAGACCCCCAAACTATCAAAACTTTTCCGTATTTGATTCAATAATGGAAGATGTCCTGGCAAAACTTGCAGCCAGTAATAAATCTATAATTATTTGTGGTGATTTCAATATCAATATTTTAGAAGAAAATTCTAATAGCAGTCGGTTATTAAATCTTTTTAAGTCATTTGACTTGACCAACATTTTTCTAGAACCTACGAGAGTCACTCCATCTTCTGCTACTTGTATAGATAATGTTTTCTGCAATTGTGATTACTTAGATAAAGCCATAGTAAATTGTTTGCCGTCTGACCATAGCGGACAAACTGTAACTTTTAGGTGTATCATTCCACTGCAAAAAGTTCAGATTCAGTTTAGACCAATAACTACTAATAAATTAAATAGGTATAATATTTCCCTTCAGAATAAGTTAAGCGTTATGAGCCATCATATGGACGATATTGATATAAATCAATTGTATGATAATTTCTTTTCAATAGTTCACACTGAGTTCAACAAAACTTTTGAAAAGAAGACAAAATGTATTTGCCCTAAATTTATATTTAGTGATTGGGCAACTAGAGGTATCAGAAAAAGTAGGGAAAGACTATTTGAGCTTTATGGCCTTAAGCCTTATATAAACACTGACACTTTTAACAAGTATGTTGCTAAGTATTCAAATATTTTTAAAAATACATGCAAGGCTGCGAAAGCCCTGCACATTAGCAACAAGATCAAAACTGCAGAAAATAAAATTAAGACAGTTTGGAAAGTCATAAATAACGAGACTAACAGGAAGAAAATACGTAACACTAGCTACACATTAGATACAGCGTATGGCCCTAAAAGCTCTAATCAGGAAGTAGCTCATGAATTTGTAAATTTCTTTACCGATATACCGTTAAAAACTACGGAGGCTCTTAATTCCTCTCCTGAAGTCTCAATGGGGTTATTAAAGGCGAATGTGTCTGGCTGCCTGGCTGAATTTAAATTTAAACACATAAACCCTATGATAGTTATTAAAGCTTTCCGGAAAATAAAAGTCAAACTGACCGAAGATCTTTGGGGAATGTCTATCAGAGTTTGTACATCCATAGTTGAGACTATTGCACCATACTTAGCTTTAATTTTTAATTTGTGTGTACACCAAGGAGTTTTCCCTGATCTAATGAAATACAGTAAAGTCATACCTCTGTTCAAATCCGGAGATAGTAAAGATACTAATAATTATAGACCTGTATCCGTGTTGCCAGTTTTTAGCAAGGTTTTTGAAAAGGTAATGCTGAATCAAATGCTCAATCATTTTAACACCAACAGAATCTTACACGATCAACAGTATGGTTTCACCAAGGGACGTTGTACAACTGACGCCGGTGTAACCTTATTAAAGCACATTTTTACTGCGTGGGAAGAGTCCCAAGACGCCATAGGAATATTTTGTGACCTCTCCAAAGCATTTGATTGCGTAAATCACGACACATTACTTTTGAAACTTGAGCATTACGGACTAGGTAAACTTGCACTTAGTTTGATGAAATCTTATTTGAAGGATAGACAACAACAAGTTCAAATAAATGGTGTTAATTCACAGGGTTTAAAAGTAAAAATGGGGGTTCCGCAAGGCTCAATATTGGGTCCTTTCCTCTTCTTAGTGTATATAAACGATCTACCCTATTTATTGAAAAACCAACCTCATAATATGGTGTTATTCGCTGATGACACTTCCCTTATTTTTAAGATAAATAGACGGGCCCAAAATCTAGATGACATGAATAATGCCCTACTTCAGGTCCATAACTGGTTCACAGCAAACAATTTAGTGTTAAATGGGAAAAAAACGAAATGCATAAGATTTGCTTTACCAAATGTTAAAAGTAGCGATTGTGATATAGTATTGAATAAAGAGAAGCTTGAATTTGTAGATAAAACAGTTTTCCTGGGGATTACGCTTGATTCAAGGCTACAATGGGGTTCTCATTTAACATCTCTTGCGGGGCGGCTAAGTTCAGCAGCATATGCTATTAGAAAAATCCGTCAATATACTGATGTAGATACCGCTAGACTGGTCTATTTTAGTTACTTTCATAGTATACTGTCTTATGGCATTCTACTATGGGGACGGGCTGCAGACATTGAGTCTATATTTATTCTGCAAAAAAGAGCCATCAGAGCCATATATAATCTTCGTAGGCGTGATTCTCTAAGGGAACTGTTTAAGGAAATTAACATCATGACGGTACATTCTCAATACATCTATGAAAACATAATGTATGTAAGAAAAAATCTACATCTTTTTAATAAAAGAGGTGACAGACACAATTACAGTACTAGAAATAGAGACCAATTAGTTCAGCCAGGCTTCAGACTCGCTAAAGTAGACTCATCTTTCATGGGGTACTGTTTGAGATGCTATAACAAAATTCCACAAAGTATTCTTGAACTGAATGAAACGAAATTTAAAACATGCATTAAACGCACACTGTGTAGGCAAGCATATTACAAGTTGGACGATTATATCGTTGATAAAAATGCTTGGCTCAATGCCGGTCCTGCTCCACAAGGACAGGGACGCATAAATGAATAGCATTACATATCCCAATCACCTGCGCTCTTGATGATTTATTTACTGCATCAGTGAGCGGGGTACACGTGGCTGAGTTTTAGCTAAGCATGCTTAAACTTTTTGCCATCGAAACGCTAAGAAGAAGAAGCATTAAACAGTATGTTAAAGCTGCTGAAGATTGTACAACTATCTTTGCTTTGTATAAATTCAATCTCTTTAGTATTATATAGCCGCATAGCCCATATTGTGTGAGTACTATGTAATAGAAAGCTGTCATTCGCGGGAAACCTACGTCTTTTCTTGACTTGAATGTGCCCTGGCGGTTAGGAGTGTGTCATGCTCACTCAAATGTCTCGCTGATGGTGGCGCGTGTGTCGGATCATTTAGTTCCCTTCAAAATGGTTGAGTTGAATGGTGCTGATACATGCGTCATGTTCGTGAACGGGCGCTGTCAGTTGTGACTGGTCATCTCTTGGTTGCCACGGCTTATTTGAATTTTTTTTTTTTTTTTTGAATTGTTTACTATGGACACTTTTAACGTACACATCTTGCTACATCGTTCTCACATAATGTACCATCTCAACATGAATGATGTAACCAAGAGTTTGTAAAAGTATACTGATTTAAAAGAGTGTCCATGGAGTTTCTTGCCCGTTCTTCTCCATAGAGATCTACGTTAGGGAATGGGCAACTACAGTACTTTCACAGTTTTTATGCCTTGTGACTGGGACTGTAGCTATAATTGTCTTTGTTTCGACAATTCAAAAGTGCCTGTAACTGGCCTATTTGAAATAAATGCTTTGATTTTGATTGATTTTGATTTTATACTTTTCATCACGCTACAATCAATAGGAGCAGAGCAGTGAAGGGAAATGTTGGGAAAACGGGAGAAGTTACTCCATTTTTTAAGCTTCCGTCGCGTGTGCAACCTTAATGGTTAAAGCTACACAGAAATCATGTATGACGGAAATGTTCTGCTAAAATTATGTAAAAAATATCCCACGACAGCACTACAGACTCGATGCGGTTGCATCTTTTATGGTTGACTCACAATATCACGTGTAACTCCCGATAGCTTAGCAGTTCGAAGCTTTCTGATTATATTTGTGTACTCTTACGTTTATAACACTCTCAGTCATCCCTAATTAAAAAGTTAACATTATTAACTATTCCAAAAAAAAATAATCATAGAAATCGGTATAGAAACACCAAAGTTATACATGAAATACGCTAATAATAAGCCATCGCGCGTGAAATCGTGCTATATGGATTATTTTTTTGTATAAGGTCCGAGAATCGGTCGCCGCGCTCGACGCGTCTCGCGGCCGAAGGAATAAAAAGGCGAGGCGTCCGAGCGCGAGCTTCATATTGTTATTGTGATAATAATTCAAAATTATCTAGAAAAAAAGAATTTAAACTCCGAAATCAAACCTTACATTGAATATTCGAGTCTAATGCCGAAAATATAGTTTTTAGAATTTTGATCAGTTTGTTTGGATTTATGTTCCGGTTTGCACAAACACGGCTGAACGGATTTAAATAATATTTGGCACACAAATCGTTTATAACCTGGATTAACCTATAGGTTACTTTTTAATCCCGGTAGTACGTTCCCGTCGGATATTTTTCGACATTCACGCGGGCGAAGCTGCGGGCAAAAGCTAGTTGTAAATAAATGGCTTCAAAATAAGTCGCTAACTCTAAATGCAGAGAAGACAAATTATATTAAGTTTTCGATGCGCAAGCATTTATATCGTATTATTATATCCCCTCAGCGTTGCATGCTCATTGTTGCCCAGTCCCTGCAGATAGCCAGTGTAAGTGTCCCAATATTGAAAAGACTGATAAAATAAAATACCTGGGTATTATAATAGATTAAACCCTTTCCTTCAAACAGCATATGGAAGCTCTAAATAATAGAATTCGTAAGCTGATATTCGTATTCAAAAAGCTACGATTTATTACAGAAGATTCAAAAATACTTGGACAAGTATATTTTGCTCTTTAAGCAATTCTGACTTACTGTATTGCTTCATGAGGTGGGAATAGTAAAACTCTGTTACTGCCCATTGAAAGAGCTCAAAGAGCAATTCTCAAGGTGGCTACATGCCGCCATTTCCTTTTCCCCACTAACCTCCTGTGTAAATCTTGTGAAGTACTAACAGTTCGACAGTTATTTATTATGAGCAGTGTAACAACACGCAGCACTTCCATACAGCACTGAATTTACTAAAAAAAGACGGAAAGATATAGTTTACCCTCAAAAAAAGGACAAACCATGCTTTCACAGCGAAGTTTTATACGTACCTCGGACCGCTACTATAAAGGGTGTAAATATACACTTAACATAGCTGAAAAGCACTTGTTCTCCCCGCCTTTGTGATATTTTTTTTGTTCTAGACCATATCTGGGAACCTTCTAGTTACGGAGATATTGGGGGTCAAAGTTCCAACTTTTTCACAAGATTTTTTTTAAATACATGTTTTTAATGTAAGATTTTTACTTTACACACCTCCACGACCTACTATTCAATCCATCCATCAACACAATGCTTTGAGTGCTTTCCATCGAGTCCTACCGTAAAACGTGATTTTTACCCAAAAAAAAAAGTCGATTCCCAGCAATAATTTTTGCGTAAAGTTACTTAAATTGATGTACAGAATGCTTGGTTGACGGCTGTGTAAAGGGTCTGTTAACACCCTGTATAACAGGCTAAATGAAAAAGGAAACATCTACTCTTTACATCACAGTCACTGCAAGAAAACCATTAAGGAAGCTCTTCAAACTATGTACTATGAAGATACAGAGAAGTTGTTACTTGTGCTAAAGTAAATATTGTTCGTATTATTGTTATTTTTTAATTAGTTAGGTTAAGATAATATAATTTTATATACCTTTTTTACAAAAGTACCAATAAAGATTAATATGATATGTGATTATTTAATCAATTAATATTACCTCCAATCGCCTGAAACACAGGATTACCTATTTTTTAATAAATGTTATTTTTATCTTTATTTATTATTTTATACTTCCTGTATTGTAGTTTTCGATGATTTACTAGTCGAAACATTTGTAACTTGACAAATTCGTTTAGTCTTTTTAAGTTGAAAACTGGTCTCTATTGCTCGTCTGACTTTGGAGTTAGGAACATTTTTGAGAGGAAGCCAGTCTTGCAGTCTAATTTTGTCATGGTTTTTTGTAGAACCATTTTACAATCTCTTGGTCCATCAGCGACGAAGTTGGTGTTTGGAATTTTTTCAGTAATAATGGTGTTAAGGTTGTGATTGGTGGTTTCTTTGAGAACAGAATTACGTAACCTGTTATGATGGATTTTAGTCCACCTAAGTTTTTCCACGCCGATATGTGGTTGACTAGTTGTCCAGCCCGAAAGTATTGGTTGTCAAAGGTAACGCCGTCTCTCCCCTCCATTCCTTTCCTTAAAATTGTGACGTTTCTGGTCCATCGAGGGCTGTGGTTTTGGGGTCGCTGTTTGAAGTCTGGTTATTTTCTGTTCTGTTCTCCAAGCCTTTGGCATTTCAGCCCTTGTTCTTCCAGAGTTGGGTTTGCCCTGGGTATGGCCGGTTCGCTCTCTTTTGTAGAGGGTGAGAAAATGTCCCAATTATTATTATTAGTCTATATATCTTCTAATTCAGAATCAGAATCAGAATTTATTTATTTCTCTAGTTTTAATATTACATACCGCTTAAAAATTTCACTTTATAATTGCGTGTTTCATTTTGTCCGTAAAGTCCGTAAAGGAGCTTTTGAAACCTATCCTGGTCGTTTCCTCCATTACTAGTGCTTATATAATTTAACGTGAGGATAACGATAAAGCAGTGGGCATTAGCCCCAGCGGCGAGCCGCTTATTAATTTATTGAGTAACTCTACAGTCAGAGCCTACGCTGTCGGAAGAGGGCCAGTCGTTTGAGGAGCGGCTTGTCCCTATCTTTTTTATTAATGTATTCATTTTCACCTACTCTAGTTGCGAAAAGAAAGAGATTGTGTTGTCCATAGCGTGTGTACGCTGGGCCTTGTTCTTGTAGCCCCTCGATCGACAGAGATTTCAGACGCTCTATCATGTCTCCGTGAAGATCATGCGCACGAATGTGCCACGGGTCTTGTTGCAAGATTTCCCATAGTAGATCGGTGTCAGTGCGTCTGGGTAAATGTGCGGCGCTCTTCAATGCCATTTTATACTGCCTCTCAAGCTTGAGCAGGTTTGTTTTACTGTATCTCGGTAGCAGTTGTATTACTCCGTAGTCTATCACTGGCAGTAAGCATGCTTGAATGACAAGTAGCTTGACGTCCACGCTTAGCTTGGAGCGGTAGCCGATGATTGGATACAGCGCTCCTCTGACTCTCTTGTCCTTTTCAATATTTTCTTTGGCATGCTTATTCATCGTCAATTATGTCGATGGCGGCCCACTCTGCTCGGCGCGTAGCGTGGTCCGGTCTTTCAGCTGCGTTGAGTATACATAGGTTGTCGGCGTACGGTGACAGCATCTGGCCTGCTATTCTTTCGTTTGGTAGGTCAGTCACATAGAGGTTGAAGATCGCCAGACCGAGTATCGATCCCTGGGGCAGCCCGTGTGGCACACGCTGCTCCATTCCCAAAGTGGTTCTGAAGCTTCCTCTTGTTGTCCTGTTGCTCAGATAGTTCTCGATCATCTTTACGATGTTGTTGCGTGCCCCAGCATCAATCAGTTTTCGATAGAGCCCTTTATGGTTGATTGAATCGAAGGCTTTGCTGAGGTCAGTCGATATCATGGCGACGCTATGGCCCTAATCCAGCGCGTCGGCGATGTATTTGCCTGTACGAAGGGTTTGGGTGGCGGTGCCTCTGTTTCTTGTGAACCCATGCTGGTGGCTGGGTATTATTTCGCTTAACTCGGTCTCGATGCGGTTGAGTCTTATTCTCTCAGCCCATTTGCCCATGATGTTGAGTAGGCTGATGGGTCTATACGATTTGGGATCACTGCGATCCTTACCCGCCTTGTGCAGAAAAATACAGGTACTGGTTTTCCATCTTTTAGGGAAGTAACCCGTCTCGAGTACGTAGTCCGTAATACGTTTGAATATTGCAATCATGGTGTCGCCGCCTAGTTTGAGTATGTCAGTTTTGATGCCGTCAGGTCCGGGGGCTTTGCTGTTCTTGAAGCGTCTAAGAGCTAATTTGAGCTCGTGTTTTGTAGTTCGATCGAGTGGTGCGAATGGTGTAGTAATGTCTGTACATTCATCACTTGCATCGATAGTAGCTTCCTTGACTATGGCTGTATCGACCATTCTATCGATGATTTCTAATTCATTGGTGCAATCGCTGTAGTGTGGCAGTTTCATAAGAGGCTTTTTCATTGCTCTTTGCACGGCCCACATACGTTTCCTATTATCTTTAGTGTTTTCGAGTAGCTTGGTCCACTCCGCTTCTTTATGTTGGATAATTTCTTTAGACAATTGATGCTTACAGGCATTGTATTGCCTTCTTGCCACTGTCCTGAGACCAGTGTGTCTAAGTCGCCAGGCACGCTGCTTCTTGGCGTTACGCTCGGCTATTCTATCTCTTATGTGTGTTGGATGTCTGTATTTGGAGTCAACGATTCTCAGCGGGGCCAATTCGTCGAGTGTTTTGACGACGGCCATTTCTATTTCCGCGATATACATTTCACAGTCGTCGTTTGAGGCGATCTATAGTTCCATGTTGTTAGCAAGCAGCTCTTCAAAAGCTTGTCTGCCTTCTCGAGTACCTTTTATCTGCATGAGATCGCGACTCATCGGTTGTTCGTAATCGCTATCGATTATTACATCCAATGTCCACGGGAGGTGGTCTGAGGAGATACACTCCCTCTGCTGGCACTTAAAATCCAATAGTGAGTGATCGTGTTTCACGATTGCTGTGTCGAGTATACTGTTTCCTGGACTCGTAGGCCGAGATGGTTGACCTGTGTTAACGAGTCTGACGGAGCCGCGTTGAATTGCATCGCGGAGTACGATGCCCAGGCCCACATCTCTGGTGTGATTTAGTTGTCTCGTGCGTAGGTTCGAGTCATCTATGATGATGGCGCTTTCACCTAGTAACAGCGTCTCGAACTCGTCGACGGTCTCCCTGTCGCGGTATCGGTATGTAGATGCCCTTGATTGTGATCTTGTCATTGTTTATGTGTTTGGTGTAAAGATTGATACTGCATCCCTCGATGCGTCTGTCCGCGTCGTCGATACTGTCTATTAGACGGGTTTAAGCCCATCTTAGGCCTCGTTTGATGTACATTACGGAGCCTAGATGTTGCTCTTTTCTTTCGTAGATTTTGTCGTAGCCGGGTATGTTGTACCTTTGTTTGTTCAGGTTAATTTTTATCTCGTTGAGTATGAGAATGTCAACGTTGTACTTATTCGCGGTATGCTTGACTTCGATGAATTTGCCACGGAGGCCTTGCACGTTGATGTGCATTATTCGCACTTGTTTCTTAGTCCCAGTTGCGGTTAAGGATGGCATCGCGCAGTTCTCTGAAGCAACGCTCGAATATCTCGAGGAATTCTTGTTTTGAGAGTTTTTGACTCGGTCTTGTTGTCTCTTGTTTTTGGGTGTTGGCGGTGACGTTAGCATAGCTACGTTCACCTCTAATTTGTCTCTGGCGTGGGCGGGATTGATGTTCGCGTGGTGTCTCCTGTTTGGGAGCCTGCTGTTGTTGCTTGTTATAATGTTTCTCTTCCTCACGAAGAATTGCCTCTTCACGTTTTGTTTTTTGCTTGTTCATCTCCCGCTGAAAGCGCGGGCATTTGCGCCGTGTCGCCGTATGTTGTTCGGGTTTCACGTCTCTACAGTTCGCGCAAACTTTGATCGTTTCATCGTGACTGTTCACGATGTCGACCGTCGGGTTGCGCTTTTAAGCGTGGCAGGCACTTGTTGCGTGGTTAAAAAGAAGACAGTTCTTGCACTGCAGTATCCTGTCACTACTCGTAGTGTAGCGCTCAGGTTTAATTCTGTGGGCGCAGAAAAAGGCCTCAGTCTTAACTTTTTCTGCCAGCTCCACATATGAGAAAGAGCTGTCAAAAATACATAGTTGCACATCTGACGTGATGCGTTTGATACTGAGCGGACGAATGCCGATGCACCTCTCCATTTCGTCTAGTTGTTCGCCGTGGGTGTAGTCGTGTGTAATATTCCTGATTATCACTTTGGTAGTTCGTACTTGCTCTGAACGAGGTTTGGGAGCTATGAAAGCCAGGTCTGGTTTAAATTTCTTTATTTCTTCGATACACAGACTGCGTTTATCAAGGTCCGTAACCGTGATGAGAATATTCTTACTTTTCTCGTTACGGCTGACTCTTGCTTTAAGCGTTGCAAGGATGCGCGATAGGTCACTGATAAGTTTGTCTGACATCGTTTTTTTATTGACCTTCGCGTTGCTGAATTTGTACCGCGAATCGTTGATAAGTATCGGGGGAACGTATCCACTCTTGTTTACTGTTGTATCTTCGTGTCTTCCTTGCGCGTCAATAGGGGACTCTTCTCTTTCGCGCGGCTGGTCTCTTTGCTTTCGGGGCGTTGATATCCCCACCCTCGGGTAGTGTACGCTTGCGTGACAAACTGCGCGAGTTTGCTGAGTTTGAACGCAACGATGATGCTGTTGACAGCGAGCGCGCATATGCGAGCTCATTTGCCTTGCAGCGAAGTAGTTCAAACCGGTTTGAGGTGGTAATCGCCGGTGCGCGTGCGCCGACGCCTGCTGTTACTTCAGCCTGCTTACATTGTTTATTCGGTGCACTTGTACTCGTTGAGTTCGTAACACCTTTTATCGACCGTTCACATTTTATTAGTCCAATAATTTTATTTCACTATTAAACAATAATAAAATCACTATTCACTAAGTCGGGTAGTTGAAAAATAATGATGATACTGCGACGCGCGCCCGATTGTCGCTGTGGCGCAAGCGCTCGCTGTACGCGTCCGTCTCGTACCGCGGCTCGCACGGACTCCGTTTTGTAGAGGGTGAGAAAATGTCCCAATTATTATTAGTCTCTATATCTTCTAATTATAGATCAGGTAAATCCAGTATAGAACTCGGAGCCCTCCAGCTCGGAGTGCCGAGACTGCTGTCAATTTCCTTGTTTCTGCTCATCATTTCATATAAATCTTGAATCATACCCTTCATACGATCTAGCCTAGACTCGGTGGCATTCCCTTTTGCAGGGAGCAGGGAGTTGAGGATGAGTAGTGTCTACGTTTGGGAGTGTTTCTCTCCGGATATGTAGCATAAAAACGATCTTTTGCCGACTGATCCAAGTTTTCCTCAGAAGAATACGATGGCAGCCTGTGCCGCTTTCGTTTTAAGTGTCTGACTGGGTCATTACTTCTGGAATCTTTAGCTCGAGAATGACTGATTCGATTGTCGTAATCAGATCCAGAATAGATCCTGTCTCTATTTTGATTTTACCAACGTCCAACCCATCCGACGTCCCATCAAACGTCGGTTTGTTCCCTGGAGCACACAGACGCTCTTATTGTTTCCTCTGTCCTCCTGAATAGTTCGGCCTGCGCCGAGGATCCGCGCAGTTTAGCCGCTATATGTTTCGGGTTTGTAATTAGGGCCCTGTCGATATCCCAGTCTAAAAACTTCAGTTTCATGTTTTTGTAGGATTTTTCACCGACACTTTTGGCTTCGGGAAAAAAGGCTTGGGCTAGTTCCAATGAAAGAATAGCAAAACGTATTTTGTTCAGCACCCTGTAATCTATTTTCCTCCCGAGAAGTTTTTCCTTGGTCCAGTTGATGACCTTCACCAGTCTCTTCAGCCCGTGGGAAGACTATTTTCAATTATAGTCTTAACCTTTGATGACAGCTCCTCATCTTCCTCTTAACAGCTCCGGCCGAACAGCTCACCCAGCGTAATGAAGTTTTGTGATGTCGCCATCAGTCGATTGGAAAAGAGCGATTAAGTAACTAGCGATCATCTGTCTTTCCTCGATATACAGGGTGTAATCAGAGCCTTCACATAGCCGTCAACCAAGCATTCTCTACATCAAACTATGTAACTTTACTCAAAAATTATTGATGGGATTCGACTTTTTTTTTTGGGGGTGAAAAATCACGTTTTACGGTAGGACTCGATGGAGAGCACTCAAAACATTGTGCTGATGGATGGATTGAATAGTAGGGGGGTCGTGGAAGTGTGTAAAGTAAAAATATTACATTAAAAACATGTATTTAAAAAAAAAATTAACTAGAAGATTCTCAGGCATGGTCTTGAACAAAAAAAATATCGCAAAGACGGGGATAACAAGTGCCTTTCGGCTATGTTAAGGGTCTATTTACACCCTTTAGATACTTGCGTGTCTATTATTGCCCATACCATTAAATGGTCGGCTTGGTCACGTGGTAGCCGAGTTTTTCGAGTTGCCTGCCTGTTGACGCGACTACTAACGCCATCTATCGACGCACCGGGACATCATATTTTTATCTACGAATGAGGGCTCGCCAACGTCGGTGACCAATCACAGCACGCGTTTGTTCTCATTCAATTCATTGTAAAGGTTCAATCTGTTTCGGGCACGCCGCAATCGCGGCGGTAAGACCCCTCTTTGAGGAGTGGCTGGATAGGCGTCACGGCGTCCTGACCTACCGCATGACGCAGGTCCTCACCGGACACGGAAGCTTCGGGAGGTACCTGTGTCTGATGGGGAAGGAGGAAACGCCTGGGTGTCACCACTGCGAGGACCGCCCGGAGGACACGGTGGAGCATACGGTGCAGGACTGCCCCGCTTGGGCAGGGCACCGCCGTGTCCTCACGGCGGCGATAGGCGGAGACCTCTCGCGCCCGGCATTGGTCGAGGCCATGCTGCGGGGCGAGACGGAGTGGGAAGCGGTCGCCTCCTTCTGCGAAGCAGTCATGCTCGCGAAGGAGGAGGCGGGCCGCGTGAGGGAGAGGACAGCGTCCTCCCTCCACCCCAGCCGCAGTGGTAGACGCCCACGGCGCCGGACGTCGGCAGACGATCTCCGGCCACCGTAGGCGCGGGCTTGCGGGCGGCGAGTAATGGGCGACTCGCTGTCCGACCATGGACCATGCCCGGGTCGACGGCGCGTTGTGTTCCACGCGCGCCTCAAAGAGTGTCAGCATTATGACGGGGCCCCCCTCTAGAGGGCGAAAGCCTGCCGGGGTCGCGGGACTTATAAAATTACCGTGACCCTGGATCATAAAGGGCTATTGAAGGACACCGTGGATTTTAGTCAGTACAAGTCGTGACAGTTCCTCCCACTCTGCCCTGGGTGGGAGGACTCATTTGATGATTTTAAAAAAGGTTCAATCTGTTTTAAAAATTATTACCTGATACACCCTGCTTGTAAAAGGACGAATTAAAATATTTTAACCAAAATTCAATAAAACGATTATTGAAAAGCACCTGCCTCACGTTCCTGCACATAAAATGGTCCTTCGAGCCGCATAAGGAGTTCAAGCTTGAGATCTTCGAAGATTCGTCGCATGAAAATACGAAGAGAAGATTCACGTATCGAGCGAAGAGCTGCTTTGTTAAGGCATCGACAGGAGTGGCAGGTCTGAACTTCCCGTCCGTTCCCCATCTCATCCCTCGATTTGTGTTGATTTCGCGCTGTTTTCCATTTCCAGTGCTCAAGTGGCGGTACCTACCTACACGACGGCACCCACGTTGGTTCGCGCGCATCGGCAATTGGCAATTGTAAGTACTCCTGATTTCCTTAATTCCCAAAATGAGTGAGGCAAAATTGTCAGATTTGATTAAGAAAAGAGGAGTTTTAAAGTTAGCATCAGAATGGCTGGTTGCCTATGGCAGGCGGCTTTGAAAGTATATTGAAGAATTGCTATCCAATTGCTTATATTTGCTTCGTTTCTTCAATAATTGCTACATATGATACATTCAGAGAAATATGAATATTTTTTTGACCAGCCATTCTGACGTCAGGATGGCTGGTGGCCTCTGTGTTCAGCGTGAAGGACGCAGAATTTCTAAAAGTTTGTTGTATCAATAATTGCTTACTAATTGCTTCATTCACCAATTTAAGTTTGAGCTTTGTACATACATTAGGTAAAAAAATATAGCTTTTATTAATATTTGTACGAAGAAGTGCCTGATAATTTGTAAAGGCAACAGTTTTTTTGTGCTACAGCGTCTGTGTGTTTAGAATAAAACATCTTTTGCCTAAGCATCAGTGGGCGTATTGACACTAGTAAATATTGTGTTATTGAGGGTAGATACATATTTTGACGTGACAACGTCTTATAATTCGATGGTGCCGGCTGCACGCACGAAAAAACATGACGTATGCGGCGTTACCTCGATCTGAGGCGTTCCATAAAACAATTGCTCAACGCACATTCATACTTGTAAAAACTATGTATATTGTAAAAAAAAAAAAAAAATTACATAATTGTATTTATGCGTACAAATAAATGTAACTTGATCAATTCAATTGTGATTTCCATTTACCTCCTTCTCTCTATCCGTACAAAATATCATTCAAACAAATAAAATTAAAATTTTCTTTTGAAAAATGCAACCATTCCATCAGTATTTTCTTATGACGTTGTCACGTTCAACTATCGTCAGTAAACCGACTTTACAGACAACCGATTTTTTTTATAAACCACTCACCGAACATCATTATATTAAGTCGAAGTGAACGCCTGCAAGATTTAAAAAGACGCTGTAGCACAAAAAAACTGTTGCCTTTACAAATTATCAGGCACTTCTTCGTACAAATATTAATAAAAGCTATATTTTTTAACCTAATGTATGTACGAAGCTCAAACTTAAATTGGTGAATGAAGCAATTAGTAAGCAATTATTGATACAACAAACTTTTAGAAATTCTGCGTCCTTCACGCTGAACACAGAGGCCACCAGCCATCCTGACGTCAGAATGGCTGGTCAAAAAAATATTCATATTTCTCTGAATGTATCATATGTAGCAATTATTGAAGAAACGAAGCAAATATAAGCAATTGGATAGCAATTCTTCAATATACTTTCAAAGCCGCCTGCCATAGGCAACCAGCCATTCTGACGCTAACGTTTTAAAGGTAGATAGTTCAGGTTACCCTTGAGTGATCAATAGTCATTAGAATTAAATTTACGCGTTGAGAATACTTCGAATTTGATAGACATGTATAATGAAATACAGACTAAAATTGAAGAAAAAGTAGCAGAAGATCTCGATCTTGCAATACAGCTGGAAGAGAGAGATCGTTTTGAAGATCAATTTTATCGTGTTGTAGCTTCTGCGAAACTTTTGTTACAAAAGGAGGTAGCTGACAAGTCTAGTGTTTCAACATGTAAGCCGATAGGCATAAAATTACCCAATATTAAAATACCTTCCTTTGACGGTTCGTACGATTGCTGGCTAGAATTTAAAAATTCTTACGTTAGTATGATTCATGATCGCGATGACTTGGATCCTGTTCAAAGTTTCATTATTTAAAATCGTCATTGTCCGGTAACGCGGCACACGTTATAAGTGCACTTGAATTTACGGCTAACAACTATACTCACGAGTAGAATACGGAATGTCGACGCACAAAATATCGATGAATGCTAGTACGATGCTACAAAATTGCGATGCATGTTACGGCGAAAGACCGTCTCTGCGAAGCCACTACACTTCGATGCACGTTACCCGGAGCAACTTGGCTTCGATAATCTATTGCGAAACATCATTACTGAGAAACTTTCCACTTCGACATCCCTGCTCGTCTTTCGTTAAGCTTGTCATATTAGCTATCTACATTTACTTTATTTATTTATTTATTATATTATCACTAACTTATCAGAACGAAAATATGTTTTGAATGGGCCTAAAAAAAATATAAACCAAAACGCATAGTGAAAAAAATAATAAGTATTCCAAGATGGTTTGTACAGTAGATAATAAACAATCATAATATAATTATGTATAATTAATCACATTAGAAGTATATTAAATCAACTTGACATAAATTATAATAAAACTCACTAATTGTAGACTTGATACTTTATTATTTTCTTCACTCTTTCAGATACAGTCGCCACAGTTGCTTGCACCAAAATTGAGCCCTCTCGGCCAAGCACCATCTTTTATAAACTACCCCTCCCGCTACAATATTAACGGTTTGGCAGTGTTGCCATTTCTCAAACATAAAAATGAGTTACTAAAATCTTTAAAACCCTACACTCGACCGTCCTGACGACGTGTATGCCCTCATACACGCCTCATGTGGTAACTAAATACCCTACACTCTTGGCTGAGAGGACTAATGATGACAAAAAAATATTTATAAATAAATTCTTTAGCAGCAATTAGACTACATCCTTATAACAATTTAAAGCTTATCAATTCAAAAACAAACAAAAAAAAGATAAAAACAAACGAAAACTTAACAACTAAGCTGGTAATCACTTTGTTACAACAGTTATCATTACTCTACAAACATGATTAAATTAGATTCAACGAAAATAATACATTTATGAAGTCCATAGTACTAACAAAGGTATTTTAGTTATAGAACCATAATATGTACTATCAGTAATTTTCCACAATAAAAAAAAATGAATTTCAACAATTTTGCCAAGCCAATCAATTCTGGCCAAAAACATCTATATCTAAATGACTAGTTTTATTCTCGGATTTATAAACTATTATCGATCATTCAGAACGTTTGAATTTTTCTTATGCTACTGCGAACCAATCAATTCTCGCTAATGAACTTGCGTATTCAATACTCAATTCTTTGTTGCTCAATATTCTTAGGTTGTGAACCAATCACTTCTCACACCTGATCAGAGACTCTGAAACCCTGGGCAAACCAATCAATTCTTGTCCAGTTGTGTAATAACCGATGACGTGAACCAATCAATTCTCACGTTCGGTCTGAAACAACAATATTAAACATTCTGTAATAATTGTCCTGTAGAATCGAACACTTATGATCACTATGCATCACTAAGTTCGTTATCATTACTAGATTCGCTAGAATCAGATTCATTTAGTTGTAACGCAGCTACATGCACCCACGGTAGCATTCGATCAGCCGCTACAGTGGTAGTGCGTTTATTTGTACTATTACTAAAACCGGGAATAGACGCTATCTTATATCTACCTTGACCTAAAACTTTAGTGACTCTGTATGGTCCCATATATGATGGAAGAAGTTTCTTACTCTTCCCATCATTATTAAAAGTAACTTTAGTTATTTTTACTAAATCGCCCGTATTGTATATCTTAGCAGGGCGTCTGTTCTGATCGTAACGTAGCTTCTGCTTTGCTTGTTCCGTGTCTATTCTCTCTTTAACTTGATTTCGAATAGTGGTCACATCTATATTTTCTCTAGTAAGGTCTGTTATCTCATTTAAATTAGGATTGATTTCACTGTTCATGGACGTTCCGAACATGACTTCAGACGGTCTCCTATCGGTCGTCTTTTGGACAGTGTTATTCAGCCCCCATTGTATTTTCCCTAACTGGTTGTCCCAATCCCTCTCATCATGTCTCAGGTTTAGCGCTTTCAATGAATTTAAGATTGTCCGGTTATATCGTTCTACCTGGCCGTTTGATTTGGGACTCGCGACAGCATTCAAGATGTGTTTTATGCCTTTATCATAACAGTATCTTTTAAATAAGTTAGACGTGAAGCAACTGCCACGATCACTGATCAAACGGTCAGGCATTCTAAATGTATAGAATATGTCATCCAGGGCACAAATTACATTTTGTGTATTAGTGTTTCGGACCGACTTAATAAACACAAACCTAGTAAACGAGTCTACCACTACTAGAAGGTAAGAGTATCCTCGTTTAGATCTGATAAAGGGGCCCAGGTGGCAGTGGCGAGGGGTGGAATATTGAGAGAGGTAAGCCGGAGCAAAAAAAAAATGCTCAATGATACTGGTCAAGTATTTCTAACAACTGATTAGATAGAACTTCAGCAGTTCGACTTCCGCTAACATCGTAAAAACCTAGGAATCGTTCTTCGATTCCAGTTTCAGTTAAATACCTAAAAATTACAGTTAATTGCTCCCTATGACTGACATCGGGAGTTTCGTCAATCATTACAGACAGAAATTGAGCTTTATTTATCTCAAGTCTAATGTGGTCTCGTAAAACGGATGCAATACTATGTATTAAATCATTTTGAATGTCACTAGAGAGACCAGAAAACACGGGGTTCTGAACTGAAGAACATAATTCTAAATGAGAATCCATAACTGTATCGTACTTGCTCAGATATAGCAAAGTTTCGATATAGTTACCACGGTTATCGGAATTAGAGCCTTCATCACGGCCGCGAAAAGCTAGTTCTTGTTTACCTAACAAAATAACGGTGTCAATAAATCGTTTCATTAAATTTCTATTACGATTGACTTTCCTGTTATGGGCGTCATGCGAATTATCGAAAAATGTTTCAATCCTACTAGTACCAAACTCATGTAAAGCTAAACAGCTACGTATATGCATTTCGGTCTGAGAATGTTTCCGAGATGAATTCGTTATATTATTAATATCGGTGTAACCCCCTTTATTCCATAAACAACTAGCATCTGAGAAAAGTAAGCATGGCCAACAAAACATTTTATTTAATTTACAACTGCCAGTTAACCATTGATATTTATCGTAAAGGGAAACATTTAATGTTTGAAAAAACCATCACGTCTTTTATAATTTATTGTCATATCTGGGCGAGCACGAGCTAACTGTATTACGTGTTTTTTTATTTTCAAAACTTAACCTTGAAAAACATGTTTCCTCACATAGTAAATAATCTGTCAAGCAACAATCTAAAGCTATTAATGCCGCCATCCTACTGATCTCCTACTTTGCAAATCTACTTAATCTAAATTATTAATTTCAACTTATTAAACTATCTACTTACCGCTAATACCTAATAACAACGTACGTCTAAGTAACTGCTTTCACTACACAAAACAACAACACAAATCACAACACTATTTTATACCAAGAAATAAATTCTAATAGGTGAAAATAGCTAATAGATTCAAATATAAATTCAAAACATGTATCATGCAGTATGTCAAAATATGGTCTGTCATGTCAACACAAATAATTGTCATCAAGCAATAAACGATTCCCGATTTGATACGGAATTCAACGACCGACAACGATATTTCTCCATCTCGCTCACGCGCACGTATTTACTATTACTTTCTCTATCAAGTGACTCTGTTTGTGCCGGCTTACCTTAGGTACTTATCTCCCGTTCTGGAATTGACCTTCAAGTGACGTCATAACGTTTATTTTGCATAGAAGTTTGAACTGCCAACAAGCCGATCGCTCCTGCGGCTTATTTTATAGCAATATGTTGTTGGAGAGAAAATTTTATTGATTTATGTCCAATAATGTAGGCGTTTTGTGATGTTTCTCTACTTTTAAAAGTACTGATTGTGTAATTTTTCAATAACGGTGAAAGAGTGGTTGTGTTCCAAACTTCTGAAGGGAAGCCGGTGGGAATCGGCTTATATGGAGGCTTCGTCACTGCCAGGTGGTCAACATGCAGGGTGTGAAACGGTGACTCTACTTTTTCGATTGGATGTAATAAGCCTTCGTTCGTACACGTGGACTTTTTGGCGTAAGCACAATCGATACAGGCGGAAACATACTTTTTGATAAACCGTGACATTTTTGGAAACCAATATTTACTTTTAATCCGTTCTAAAGTTTTTTCTAATCCTAGATGACCAATATCGTCGTGATTCATCCTACATATTTGCCACCTCGCCCCCTTCGGGACTACCCAGCGAACATTATCCTTATCGCGGTTAACATACCTATATAACTTATTATCTCGAACCACATAATTATCTTTGATATATTGGAGATTCTTGGGGTCTAAATCCTTTTCTAAAATTTGTTTAACACGTTCCAACTCGGAGTCCCCCAGCTGAAGGGTATGTAACCAGTCTTCGCTACTTATAACCATTACTTGAGGACACAGACTAGAGGAATCAGTCACAGAATTATTTGGAATAGGATTGCGAGATAACGCATCTACATGGGCCATTTTAGTGCCCGATCTATATTCAATTGAACAATTAAATTCTTGTAGCAAAAGCCACCAGCGCGCTATGAGATCGCGAGGTATGAGATCGCGTTTCATGAAAGTGGAACGAAGAGCACTACAATCGGTGACTATTTTGAATTCCTTACCTAATAGACACGAAATTTCTCTAATGAACGAATAACGGCCAGCGTTTCTAATTCGTAAGAGTGGTAATGTTTTTCCTCAGGTGACGTTCTTCTACTACAATAGGCGATTGGCTGAAGAAATCCACTATCCTTACACCGCTGTAAGAGTATGCCTCCAACGCCATCCTTGCTGGCGTCAGTATGCAATTCAGTCTCCGCGTCGCGGTCATAAATAGCTAAAACTGGCCGGTCTATTAACTGTGATTTAAGAGTTTGGAATGCATTGTCTTGTTCTTGGCCCCAAACCCATGTAGAGTCCTTCTTTAATAACTGCATAATTGGTGACGCTAATTGAGCAAAATTTTTGATAAATTTTCGAAAATAACTAGCAAGCCCAAGGAATTGCCTTACACCATGGATGTTAACTGGCCGTGGAAAATTCATAACCGACTGAATTTTCTTTACACCTGGCCGAATTCCTGATGAGCTAATCTCATAGCCAAGATAATCAATATTATCGTGCAAAAAATTGCATTTCGACAAATTTAGCGTAAGATTTGCATTTTCTAACAGCTTGAGAATTTGTTCGAGCCTGTCAAGACATTCAGCAGCATTTTTACCAAAAACAAGCACGTCATCCATGTATGCTGTAGCATGAGTGAATCTAGCCGACCCTAAGACCTTATTAATCATCCTCTGAAAAATTGCCGGTGCGTTGGCTAAGCCAAATGGCATCCGGTTGAATTCGTACAATCCATCTGGAGTTACAAACGCAGTTAGGTGTTTGCATGGTTCCGAAATTGGCACCTGGTAATACCCAGATGTCAAATCAACACACATTCGAAAACTTCCATCTTTTTTACGAACTAAAATAATAGGACTGGCGTACTCAGATACCGATTCTCTAACGATTCCTGCTTCCAACATTTCACCTAACATAGACTGCACTTTCTCTCGTTCATGATGTGACAACCTGTAAGGGCGATAGACAATAGGACGTTGACTATTCAACTCAATTGTCATCTGCGTAACATCTGTACAACCCAAATTTTCCAAACTGGAGGCAAAACAATGTTTATATTGCTTAAGTATGTCCATAAGCCTTTGTCTATCGTCTTTTGATACGGAATCACCCATGCGTACGTCCTTCTCCTGAATGTCATAGTCATTACCTTTAATACCGGCTGACTCTGCAATTCCTGGAGACTGTATTACTATCCTCTGTACAAAATCAACCTTTTCTCCCCTACTAGCAACAAAATCTTTCCGTAGCCTACAAGGAATGGAGAAAGGATAGACAAGAATGTCTAAATTCCCACGCTGTACTTGGTAAACACCTCCATAAACAACAACCTCTTGGTTTGGACTACCCACGATTTTGTTGCTCAGCATTAAACAACCACTAAATTCGGAATCTACGCGCGCCCTTAAGGATGCAGGTCCATGAAGCTCGACATCCGCTACGATCATAACTTCAGCAAGTTGAATGTTATTAGCATCGGGATAATCCATTGGGATTTCAGTGTGCAATGAATGAAATTGCAACGTGTGAGAATTTTTAAACACAAGGATATGCGGTTGCTCTGTGTATGACTGGCCTATTAATATAGGTTTATCCTACAGATTATCTTTGACAACTCTAGAAGCTACCCTCGCCTCAACTCCATCTATCTCTATATCGAGCAATATATTACCTAACGATCGGACCAACTCATTCCCGAATCCTTTCATAATTGACGGGACCTGATCATGTACCAGATTAAGGCTAGAAATTATTGTCTCCCTAACCAACGTCACTTCGCTACCGAAATCAATAAATGCTTCTATAGTCCTACCATTCACTCTGACCAGCTTTACGAATTTCGAGTTGGGACTGGAGCTTGAAATATACATTGTTTTAGGTAGTGCTCCAGTTTTATCTTCCTTATTGTTGGATTTAGTATATTGCGCGCAATTATCGTCCTTATGACCGATCTTGTTGCATTTGTTGCACTTAATTAATGGCTTCGGACAACGTAAGTAAGGGTGACCTCGCTCCTTACAATTAAAACAGAACACGGAACTCTGAGACTGATTGGATTTATTCGGATTTGTTTTAGAACTGGACTGGTTAGAATTATTTTTACCAAAACTACGATCTGAATTTTGGCTTTCTTTGTTGCTCATTAAGAATTGGAGAAGCTGATCAGGTTGAGAACAACAAAGCGCCAACGCACTCGATTTCATAGTCCTATCAGAAATACCGTGGATTATACAATCTACTGCGCGTTTACCCGAAATGTCACACTGAGTTAACAACGCAAGTTTTTCATAATAATACACTTCAACTGGTTCGCCAAACTTACTTTTTCTCTTAAGCATATCTTCTAGGATTTGGCCATAGTTTTGCTCGCATGGAAAAGCACTCATTAATTTTTCTTGCCATTCTTTCCAAGTATGTAAAATTGTGTTCAGACCCTCATACCAAACTTTGGCCAAACCCTGAAGTTTTTGCATTGCAAAATGTGTTGTTGTAATGTCATCTCAGCCGTATACAGTAGCGCATTCATTCACCTTACGCAGCCAAATATCAATACGCTGGTTTTTCGCTGAAGGGTCAAAACTAGGGAGAATATTTTTATGGTCAATATTCTTCGAAATCGTTGCACTTGTAGACGGCTGAGATGCAAAACCATGTTTCATAGAATGCGCCAAGTCCATAACATCTTTAACAGTAAAGGAAGGGGTACGTGACCTTTTATCCTGTGATGCGTCGTCGCCACGTAGACTATCGTTGCTCTGCTCACGTGAACCTCGTCTCCGCTTGGCTTTTGTAGCTTGATGTTCATGTTGACGCGGCAGACTTGGGCTGCGGCTGTGTTGCCGGTTCTTGGAGTGATGGCGGCTCTTACTCCTTTCCCATGCGCCGCTGCTATCTTCTCACGTTCTCTAAGTAGTTCTTGTTCGAGTACACGTAGCCGGTCTCGTTCTTGCTCAACCTCTAGCTCTTTCTCATGAAAACTTTGTCTTCGTGACTTGCTGCGACTTCGAGTGCCACCACAGCGAGCACTGGAAGTATCACGCCGATGATACGACGAGCACCTTACTGGAGTTAGCAGGCGCCGTCGGCTCGCTTGGCGACCACGTGGAGCAACATCCAACGATTGGGCGTTGCCGTTATCTTTCTCCATTGTGAATCTGGAATTGACCACATTAAAGGACATAAATGTTCGATAAAACGAATTGAAAACGTAGAACAAAGCCACAACAGTACCCAGCTATCTATCAACACTATCAGAGTGTCCTTATCAAGCATTAACACACAATTAGGCTTTCGAGCTATATATCATAATTGTCAGGGAGTACCCCGATCAAATATTAGCAAATTATGCCTTTTGTAACGGTTCTCAATAAAATATTTGAAGTAACCCACAATAAACAATTATATTATTAGGGTGTGACCTACAAAATGAAACTGCAACTAAAAGTTACGGTAGAAGCATGTTATCAGTGCCGGTAAATGCACCAACCAAACACCTAACAAACCTTGTTCAATTCTAACCTATTTTGAAAGGTTCACAATAAATCACTACCTCATCTCACAGCCGTATTATCGGGGAGTGCCCCGATCGAATAAAACTGCGACCTAATGTTGCCTTAAATGTATGCTACCACTATCAAGGAGTACCCTGACCGAGCGGTAACAAACATTTCCAGCTGAAATATTAAAAAAATGTACACTAATCATAGCCTCATTTTGCAATCGTATTATCAGGGGGTACCCTGACCAAATAAAATCACACAATAAGGCCATAATAGATGTTAGAAACCCAATACGCTTTGTCACATTATCGGAGAACATTCCAAATAAATGTGACGGACAACTTCAGGTTTTTCACACGTTAATTTAAAAGAAAAATTACACAATAGTCATAATCATAACCTTATTTTGCAATCGTACTATCAGGGAATACCCCGACCAAATAAAATCACACCACAAGGCTATAGAACATGTTAGAAACCTAGTCTTCATTGTCTTATTATCGGGGAGTACCCCGACCAAATAGGACAGCGAGCCCAAGGCTACCCACATGTTAATTTGAGCATAAAGAAATTCAAATAACTCACCTTTCGAATCCCACTTCTGAAGTATAATAAAACTCACTAATTGTAGACTTGATACTTTATTATTTTCTTCACTCTTTCAGAGATACAGTCGCCACAGTTGCTTGCACCAAAATTGAGCCCTCTCGGCCAAGCACCATCTTTTATAAACTACCCCTCCCGCTACAATATTAACGGTTTGGCAGTGTTGCCATTTCTCAAACATAAAAATGAGTTACTAAAATCTTTAAAACCCTACAGGTAATCCATTGAACAGATGGACTCCTTCATATAATATGGTCTTTCTACCGTAATTAGTGTGTACGCTGATGACTTCAAGTTTGTTTTTATATCTATTTCTCAGGTTATGTGACATTGTTTGTTTTCTTTAGTTTTTAATAAGAATGCAGGTGTAGTAAATATATAGCTGTCTAATATTTAATAGTTTCGTTTTTTCGTATATTGTCTTTGTTGGAGTAAGATAATGATAATGAAATAAAGTTTTAATTATTTTATTTTGAACTAGCTTATGCCCGCGGCTTCGCCCGCGTGGAGTTAGGGAATTGCCCACGGGATCCTACTTCTGGAATAATAAGTAATCTATGTATCTATAATACATACATAGATTTACATGTACTTGCTTATTTTATTTTTTTAAAGTTATATCAATTAAATAAGATACGTGAAATATTGATACCTTGGTTTGAGATTGGACATCGGATTTACTGGATTTTATCTGAAGAGTATGTATACAAATTTTCAAGTCAATCGACCCTGAGAATAAAAAGTTTCACAGAAAATTCAACACCCCATTTCACCCTCTAAGGGGTAGGAATTTAGAAAAACTGTTGCTTCCTCTTCACAAAGAACACACCCTCCAATTTTCATGTCTCTGGGACCCGCGGTTTGGGCTGTGCGTTGGTATATCAGTCAGCCAGTCAGGACATGGAATTTTAAATTGGGGGATGATTTTGGAAAAACTGTGATACACGTATCTCATCATTTTAACTGAAGTATATGTAGACACATTTTCAAGTCAATCGATCCCGAGAGAGTTTCACAGAAAATTTAACATCCCATTTCACCCTCTTAGGGGTGGAATTTTAAAAAACCCTTTCTTAGTGGATACCTACTCTCTACAAAGAGTATATTCTCCAAATTTCATGTCTCTAGGACCAGCGGTTTGGGCTGTGCGTTGATGTATCAGTCAGCCAGTCAGGACATTAAATTTTAAATTGGGGGATGATTTTGGAAAAACTGTGATACACGTATCTCATCATTTCAACTGAAGTATATGTAGACACATTTCCAAGTCAATCGATTCAGAGAATAAAAAGTTTCATAGAAAATTCAACACCCCATTTCACCCTCTTAGGGGTGGAATTTCGAAAAATCCTTTCTTAGTGGATACCTACTCTTCACAAAGAGTACACTGTCCAAATTTCATGTCTCTAGGACCAGTGGTTTGGGCTGTGCGTTGATATATAAGTCAGTCAGTCAGTCAGGACTTTGAATTTCATATGTATAAAGATAAGATAGATAGATTCTTTGAAGTGAATTTAAATTAGTTATTGCTGCGGAACCCATATCTCAATCAAATATTCTAAATGTGATTTGACTAACGAGTTATAAATCAAAGTGCGCACTGTATTTGGAATACAGTTTGCTACTTTCCGTAATGCTCCCAACAATTATGTTAATTTACTCCTGAGATGGTCTATGTGTAATTTCCAATTTAGTTTCTCATCTACCCTTGATCCAAGATTTTTGTCGTTGGTTGATCGTTTTATTATTTATTTTAAGAGGCGAGAAGTCCGGTATATGTTTGTTTTTAGTGGTAAAAATCATGAATGAGGTTTTCGACGTATTAATTGTAAGAAGGTTGTACTTTAACCACTCGTTTAATAAATAAAGGTCATGTTGAGCGTCCTTTATAATGTTATGAATTGATTTGTCAAAGTAAAAGAGACATGTGTCGTCTGCATATAGTGTTAGGTGTCCTGTTAATCCTATTTTATTAATATTGTTTATGTAAATTAGAAAAAGTAACGGACTGATTATTGAACCTTGAGGACAGCCATATGAAATAGTTTGGACCGAGCTAGTGTGAGTAGTTCCTATTTTAACAACTTGACGCCTGTTCTCCAAATACGACTTGAACATTTTATGTTCTGTACCTGTAACACCTATGTTATCTAGCTTCTGTATCAGTTTTTGATGACTCACGGTATCGAACGCTTTTTTTAAATCGATGAATATTCCTAAGGCATAGCTCCTTTGATCTATACAGGTTTTAATTTTGGTAATTAGATCCGTTGCTGCTTAGAGAGTACTTGATTTCGGGCGAAAGCCATACTGTTCTCTAGAGGGCCAAAGCCTGCCGGGGACGCGGGACTCATAGAATTACCGTGACCCTGGAACATAAAGGGCTACTGAAGGACACCGTGGATTTTAGTCAGTACAAGTCTGACAGTCCCTCCCGCTCTGCCCTGGGTGGGAGGACTCATTTGATGATTTTACCACGTTAAAAAAAAAAAAGGCATACTGTTCGTTTATTAGATTTTTTTTATGTGTCAAATAGTTATTTAGGCGACTATATAATAGGCGTTCGAATATTTTGGACATTACTGGCAACACTGACACTGGTCTATAGTTGCTTGGGTCAGTTCTCTTTCCAGATTTGTAAACAGGACTGACCCTAGCCACCTTGAGGGTGTCGGGAAAGGTACCATGTAGTAAACAGGCATTTATACAGTTTGTCAGCTGCTCAACGATTATATTTTTTAACATTTTATTGCCTTAGTACTAATACCATCCAGACCAGTGCTAGTGTTACTATCGAGGTCGTCTATGATTCTAATTATTTCTTCCGTGGTGCACGGCGTTAGTTCGTTAAGTGTTATGTCATGTGTATAGTTATGATCGTACATTAATGTGTGGCCCGTATTTGTGTGATATGTGTATGGTATTTTTTTTGCTAAGTCTGCGCCTATACATGAGAAAAAAGAATTGAACAAGTCACAAATTGAGTTATCTTCTGTTAGAAGTCCAGCGTTTGACATTAGTTTGGGAGGAGCAGCGCTGTCTTTAATTTTATTTAATCCTAAATTATTAATCAGGTCCCATATTCTTTTTGGTTGATTGCTGCAGTTTTGAAATAATTTATAGTAATAGCTCTTCTTATGCGTAAACACGCATAAGAACAACAACAAACGCTAACAAACGTTAGCTTCTTCACTTTTTGTTGTTCTTTCTGGAACTTTTCCCGTATGTCGTCATTATCTGGGTCTAATTTGGTTTGTTGCCATAAACTATTTCGTGAATTGATTGCGTTTATAATATTCTGAATAATCCAGTCTTGTTGAGGGGGGTTTAAAATTTTAATCTTACCATTTTGTTCTTGTCTATCTGTTCTGAGATAAATGTCAAAAAGTTCAATGGCCTTACCGAGTATTAAGGTAGAAACTGTGCAACCGCCACTAACATCGCCTAATCCCAAAGTCATACAAGGTGGAGACGACAATGCGACAATTTTGGCCAAGGTTTTTAAAGTAGCGAGTTGGCAACATGTGTTTAACGTTTATACCGATGCGGAATTCGTTAACCTGTTGGTGGTAGCCTATTATCTACACTATGTAGAAAATGCTAAAAATGAAAAATAACGTCCTGTGAATAAACTGCATACAAAATTCAATCGAAAATATCCAGTCATTTTCGATTGAATTTTTGTATGCAGACTGGGAACGTCATGAGTTACATACAGTTTAATTTATTGTCGCATTGTCGTCTCCACACTGTATACTGATTATAACCAGCAAGAAACAATAGTCCGTCGTCCATTCAAGTCAAGTTATGTTCAAATGTGTGCAATAGTGAAAAAATCTTGTTATGTGTAATACTTACTGGAGAAGTGACGTGTAATAATTTGTGTTGTCATTGGCGTCATCATGACGAATATTGTGGACTCCAAGGGGAGCCAATTTTTTTTATTGCAGAGTATGTCATGGTGACTACCCTTAATTTTTTATGTTCTATCTATATTAAGTACCTGTGTGTGCGTGTACCTGTGTGTACCTGTGTATGTACCTACGTGTACCTATGTGTGTGTATATAAGCACACAAAAACGGTAAACAAAACGTAAACGCAGATGCGCTATTTCGCATCCGCCTAAATGCCCTAAAAGGCGACGATTTAGACAACAGTTCAATGATTGTTAATATAGACGAACAGAAAGACATGATCAGACAAAGTACGGACGGTTCTACAACAATTTACATATCTGACTCTGAAAGAACCGCTACAGCTAGTCAATAAGTATACCAGAAACTGAGGCAGTTCTTGACGAATCGCCTCATTATCCCATACCGTCTGAGTCTTCTTCCATACATACAGTTCATTCGGCCAAAGATTTCGAATCCAATGGAATACCGATCTTGAACGAAGCAATATATACCAAGCCCAATCAAATACTTTTCTTTAGCTGGTTTCGTAATGAGATTCAAGTAAAAGATTTATCTAGAGACAAACAAAAGGTGTTAGAAGTATTTCTGCCTCTTCATAACTATAATCTCATCACAGGATTTTTGAAAGACTACATAAAACCAAAAATTAAGCATTTCATTTATTTCGAAAATCGAGAACTTAGAAAAGACTTCAGTAATATCATAATTTCTCTGTTTAAGAAAGATATGGTTAAGTTTTTTTATGAATGTACCGAGCGTGTTGTTTACGTCGAAGACGAACAGGAACAAAGAGCTATAGTAATTAAATTACACGAAGGCAAGACATTTCATCGTGGAATCAGCGAAACCATTAAACGGATTAGTCGTAATTATTATTGGCTAAATTTAATAATTGATACCGTTTCCGCCATTATTAACTCGTGTAAGCGTTGTAAAACTTCCAAATATGATAGGAAACCCATTAAACCCTTATTGCAACTTACACAAACTCAACATGCACCTTTTCAAGAGATATTTATAGACCTGTTTAGCATCGAATCGAAATACTATTTAACTTTAATTGATGCCTTTAGTAAGTTAGGTCAAGCCATAGAAATTCCATCTCGTTCGTCACCTGAAGTGGTTAGAGCGTTGATGAAATATTTTTCGTTTTACGGCATACCACAGAAAATAAGTTCTGATCCTGGAACTGAATTCAACAGTGAAGTACTAAGAGAACTAACAGATTTACATAAAATAAAATTACACATAAGGACCCCAAACAATCCAAACTCTATGGGCCTCATAGAACGTTTTCATTCCACAATGAAGAATGTTAACTAATTTTGATTATTAGCACTCCATATTCTCTGTCAAAAATAAAAAATACTAGTGAAAGAATTACTTCGATACGTCAATTAGTTTCCGATTTAGAAGTAAAACAAGTTGTAACCGCACGACGCGGGCTGCCGGTGACGGTGTGACGTCATCGCACAACACGCTCAGTCTGGCTCACTCAGTCCGCTCGCGGTCGCGCACCCGTGCCTTCGAAATTATACCTAAATACTTTTAAAAATGTCCAATCCAAATACTAGGAAGTCATGTGTTGTGCCTAAATGTCAAAAAATACAACTACCAATCGCGCGGCGTGTTGTGATATTTTTCGAAACTTTGAATGCCTATAAAATCAAAACTACTAGGTATTTTTAACTACAACAAAAAATAGTGTATTTGTATCATCATCATTTCAGCCGAAAGACGTCCACTGCTGGACATAGGCCTCCCCCAAGTGTCGCCACATTGACCGGTCCCGTGCGTCTCGCATCCAGCGGATCCCTGCAACCTTTACAAGGTCATCGGTCCACCTAGTGGAAGGCCTTCCAACGCAGCGTCTTCCGGTTCGCGGTCACCACTCCAGAACTTTTCGGCCCCATCGGCCATCCGTTCTGCGAGCAATGTGCCCTGCCCACTGCCACTTAAGTTTGGCTATTCTTCGGGCAACGTCGGTAACCTTGGTTCTCTTGCGGATCTCCTCATTTCTGATTTGATCACGCAAGGAAACACCGAGCATAGCCCTCTCCATTGCCCTTTGGGTGACTTTAAGCCTTCTGATGAGGCCCATTGTGAGCGACCACGTTTCGGTCCCGTATGTAATCACTGGCAACACACACTGGTCATAGACTTTCGTCTTGAGACACTGCGGTAAGTTGGACGAGAAGATACCACGCAACTTCCCGAACGCTGCCCAGCCGAGTCGGATTCGACGATTGACCTCTTTCTCGAAGTTGGACCTACCTAACTGGACCGTTTGTCCCAGGTAGACATAATCGTCTACAACTTCGAGTGTAGAGTCTCCGATCTTGATAGGAGTGGGTGTTACATGGGCATTCAACATGACTTTGGTTTTGTCCATGTTCATTTTAAGACCTACTCTTTCGGAAGCTCTACTGAGGTCATCGAGCATTGTACTGAGGTCATCCATGGTCTCAGCCATGACCACTATATCGTCGGCAAACCGAAGGTGAGAGATGTACTCGCCATTGACGTTGATGCCTAGCCCTCTCCAGGCCAGAACCTTGAAGACATCCTCCAGTGCAGCGGTGAACAGTTTCGGAGATATGACGTCTCCCTGTCTCACACCTCGCTGCAGAAGGATAGGTTCCGAGGTCTGGTCCTGAAGTCGGACTGACATGGTGGCGTTTTTGTACAAACTCTTCAGCACCTCGATGTACCGATAGTCGATTTGGCACCGTTGGAGAGACTGCAGTACAGCCCAAGTCTCGATCGAATCGAAGGCTTTCTCGTAGTCCACAAACGCCAAGCAGAGAGGCAGGTTATACTCTTCGGTCTTCTGTATAACCTGGCGCAGCGTATGTATGTGGTCTACGGTGCTAAAGCCTTTTCGGAATCCGGCTTGTTCGGGAGGCTGAAAATCGTCAAACCTGCGCGCGAGACGATTCGTGATGACTCTTGAAAACAGCTTGTAGACATGGCTTAGAAGTGAGATGGGCCTATAGTTCTTCTGCCGGGCATTGTCGCCCTTTTTGAAGAAGAGTACCACCACACCCCTGCACCATGCCTGCGGCGTTTTCCCCTCGAGTATGACGGAATCAAACAGCTTCTGAAGGGTCTTAAGTACCGGTTTTCCACCTGCCTTCAGGAGTTCGGCCGTAATTCCGTCATCACCCGGTGCCTTGTTGTTTTTAAGCTGTTTCAGAGCCATCCTAATCTCGTACAGGCTGACATCCGGAATGTCTTCGGTATAGTGTCGGGTCAGTCTAGCTCTTGGGTCGTTAGCTAGATTTGCAACGGGTTTGCTAGTTGAAGTGTACAACTGCCCATAAAAACTCTCGATCTCCCTCAGCAGCTCCGGTTTGGCGGATACGATCCTGCCATCGTCGGTCTTCAGTTTCGTGAGCTGGCTCTGCCCAATAGCCAGATCTCTTGAAAATATCTTGCGAGCCTTTGTTCCGCTCAATAGCGTCTTTAATACGCTCGGTATTAAAGCGGCGGAGGTCGCGTTTCAAGGATTTAGAGATCCGTCTATTGAGCTGCCGGTATTTCCACGCCTCGTCTGAAGACTGCAGGATCATCTCGCGCCGCTCCTTCATGAGCTCGAGAGTATGATCAGAGAGCTTTTTGTTATTCTGTGCACGACGTGTCTTGAAGAACTTAGACCCAGTCGTATGGACAGTTTCCACGAACCCATCGTTGCATTCGTCCACTGAGCTTCCTAGGCACTCGAAACGATTCTGGAGTTCAAGCTGAAAGCTCTCGGGGTTTTGGATCTGAATTTGTGCTGGACGGAGCGTAGACTTCATCAGTCGAGACCTTTCAAGCTTTATATTGATGTTCAATGTGCCTCTTACCATGCGGTGATCGCTCCCGGTTTTCACCGAATTGATCACAGAGACATCATTGAACATTTGCTTCTTGGTTGACATGATGAAGTTAATCTCATTTTTAGTTGCACCATCGGGACTCTGCCAGGTCCACTTCCTGTGCTCACGCTTTCTGAAGAAGGAGTTCATCATAATATAGAGGCCCTCCTTCTCCATAAAGCTAGCCAGTTGGTGACCCTGGTGGTTCCGACGTCCAACCCCAAATTGCCCCACCTGCAGCTCATCCCCGTCTCGTTTGCCCAGTTTCGCGTTGAAATCCCCCATGACAACGGTGAAGTGAGTTTTGAGACCATGCAGGGCTTTAGAAATATCCTCATACATGGTCTCCACTTCGTCGTCGGGGTGTGCCGAGGTCGGGGCGTACACCTGTATGACCTTCAGCGAATATCTTGAGGATATTCTGAGTATAAGGTACGCCACCCTGGTCGACACACTCTCGATCTTCACCACGTTATTCACGAGGGACTTGTGGACGATAAACCCAACACCACCCTGGGACTGCCGGTCACCCTCTCGGAAATAGAGCAGGTTGCCGGATTTCAGGATTATCGTATCCTCCCCCTCTCTTCGGACTTCAGATAATCCCACAATACTCCATCGCAGCCTGCTCAATTCCTCTTCGAGTTCCGTTATCTTCTCGTCGGTCTGGAGTGTACGCGTGTTGTATGTTGCTAGGTCAAGTCGTCGGTATAGGCAGCCTGATCCCGTCCGGAGATTCTTCGCACCCCTTGCCACGCCGTAACCTCGACCGCTACCATAGTCGAGGGTAGACGGGCTGCCGGGTACTAGGGGCCATTTCTTTGTTGCGCTCATCATTGGGGGGGTTTTGCCATAATCGCCACGCTTGGCAAGTGGGTTGGCGATCGCAGTACGGTTGTTAGAAACCGCAGAGAACGCTGCTGCCCATTCTCTGGTAAGTGCCTTAGTCGCCTCTTACGACACCCACGGGAAGATATGGGATGGTGCTATTCTTTTACGTCCGACACCATACGGAACTACGTCCGACACCATACGGAAAACCATATTTGTATACATACAGGCTTTACTGAGACAAACTTCAAGTGATTTCAAGTGATTTGGCATACCTAGTAACATTCTTCATTATAGAAATTTACAGATTGGCAAAATGTGAAAAGAAGTTTACGGACGCAGCCTCTGTAATGACTTATGCCGTTATGGCCTATAATAGCACTATTCATAGCACCACAGATTTAACACCGTTTGAAGCTGCATTTGGTTATACCGAATTAAACTCTACATTTAACTCTGAATTTGATAAATCTTACAAACAACAATTGATTAGAGATCATAAGAAGAGAACTCAGGCACTCTATAAGCATATTTCGGAAAAAGTAAAAGGTCACAAAGAAAAATTTTTAACGAAACGAGGAGGGGAATTAGAACCAGCTTTAGAAATAGGTAATCCTGTTTTCGCTAAGGCCGTTAATAAGAGACAAGCCGAGGTACCAAAAAGCCGTTGTCACAGAAGTAGGTTAAAATTGGGGTTTCCAGATTTCATCATTTCATTCATTCAAATCTTAAAAATTCACTATTCATATATTTTCAGATTAGATCCTAAAACCCACAGTATTCACCATTCATTCATTTATTCAATCTGAAGTGATAATTAATTAAAACTCAAATTAGTATTTATTATTAAATTACACTACACCACAGTACACCAAAAGTAAAACAAAAAGGAAACTTAAAAATTAAAACACAAAAATAATATTTAGGATGATTATATTTCTAATATCAATTACATGAAGTTGAACTTAACTTTTTAACTATTTTAGTAACTAAATATTCAGTTTCACTTTTGATTTCATCAGAATCTCTTCGCACTAAATATTGTATATTCACGCTTGCACTATCAGGGTCACTGTCTATTTCTTCCATACGACGACCATTCACATCAGTACAATTATTTTTATTATTCGTTGAACATGCCCGAGCTCTTTAAACGTGATAAAGGATGCGTTTTTAAAAGATTTTGATAATTTCTTTTTCTTCTTCTTCAATTTTTTCTTTTCTATTTCTTGCTGTCTACTCTCTTCACGTGCTTTTGCCTCCACTTCGGCGTACCAGCTCTCTTGGTCTTGAGCATAGTAAAATGGATTCAGAACTGGATCTGAGCTATCTATCAAATTCTGAAATAAATAATGATAATTATGAATGATTTTATACAATTTAATAACATTAAACAGCACCAAATATGAATTCAATTGTTAACATCGATAGTCACTTAGATACTTACAATACATTGCTGGTCAATGTTATCTAAAACAGGACTGTAGACTGGTGAGAGTGACATAGTTAATTCTTTGTCCAGACTTTTTAAAACACCTAGAAAAAAAAAACAACAATTATGGTTGAAACATAGTGTTATGTAGAAATAAATACTGACAGTGGTGTACCATCAGACCTATACTAAATTATGATTACCTATTATGCTTTTATTTATTTATTATTGTTAGTTATAATAAGAACTGTCAAAGAAATATTTAAAATATTTATTTTGATTAAATTAACACTTACCAATATTTCACGATAATAATGTTGTACCCAGGCAGGAGGACTCACATGCAGAAATTGAATGATCGATTTTAATTTATTTGTTTAAATTTATATATATGTCGCCGCAAGAGCGTCTATCTGCTAAGAATATTAGTTAATTTAATTAATAACCAACTTATAATGTCTCATCCATCATAATATTGATCGTGCCATCTATGGGTTCCAAGAACAATTATTACAATGACCTGTATCGATTGACAGAAGAGATAAGCGCCATATAATGGTCTCTGTATTAACTAGTACTGAGATAGTTCGTGATAAGATCTTCTGAAGATTAATTTATTAAACGAAAGTCCAGCTAGAACTATAGTTAAAATTAAGATAAGCAAATATTTGACAATTGGGATTTTAACAATGCTCATTTAACACTAAGAATTGTTTTGAGGCAACATTCCACAATATTGTGGAAGATGGCGCCGAATACGATTTTACTGATCAATAACTCAATTTATAATTTGAAACTACAACTAAATCAGTTTCTGTAACTAATTACAAACTGAAAAGTAACAAGATTATTTTACAGAGCTATGTATTAGTGAAAGACCTGTTTGTATTAAATCCTTTGATCTGCTGGAAATGGTTTTAAGCAAGATCCCATTGTTGTAAAAAAGTAATAAAGCCACTAATTAGTTTTAACTCAATAACGCCTTTGCATTTAAGAACATTGGCATTGTTTAATTATTAGAGTAATTAATTGTGAAGTATTCTAGTATTGTTTGTAAGTTTTAATGAACTTACTATTTAATAAATTACTGTACTGGGTGTGTGGCACTTCCGCCCACACAGAACACGCGTAGGTACAACGAGAAGTCGAGTTAGTTAGCTCGCGATTAAAAAACAATTGAAGTATGTAATTGAAAGTGGTTTTTGAAGTGAACAATATTACGTTGTGTAAATGAGAACTGTAACACGAATTAAAAGAGTGTGTAAGGAGTTTCTTAGCCCGTTCTTCTCCTTATGAACAATCATGTTTGCGAACGGGTGGCTCAACTTGTAAATGGTTTAATAGAAATAAACGTTTGAAGTTTGAGTCAAGTATTGTGTGTGATTTAAACTACCCAACTACCTATCTACCAACAAAAGAATTATGTCACGCGAAGACAATATAGCGGAATGGCGGATGGCGTCGATATTTGGGATTAACGTTCCTCCTACTCCATTCTCTGTCATCTATACATATAAAATTCAAAGTCCTGACTGACTGACTGACTGACTGACTGACTGACTGACTGACTGACTTATATATCAACGCACAGCCCAAACCGCTGGTCCTAGAAACATGAAATTTGGACAGTGTACTCTTTGTGACAAGTAAGTATCCACTAAGAAAGGGTGTTTCAAAATTCTACCCCTAAGAGGGTGAAATGGGGTGTTTAATTTTCTGTGAAACTTTTTATTCCCTGAGTTAATTGACTTGAAAATTTGTGTATTTACTCTTCAGTAAAAATTATAAGATACGTGTATCATAGTTTTTCCAAAATCATCCCGAATTTTAAATTAAACGTCCTGAATGGCTGACTGATATATCAACCCCCAGCCCAAACCACTGATCCTAGAGACATGAAATTTGGACGGTGAATTGTTTGTAAAGAGTAGGTATCCACTAAGAAAGGGTTTTTCAAAATTCCACCCCTAAGAGGGTGAAATGGGGTGTTGAATTTCCTGTGAAACTTTTTATTCTCGGAGGCGATTGACTTGAAAATTTGTGTACATACTCTTTAGTTAAATTTATGAGATACGTTTATCACAGTTTTTCCAAAATCATTCCCCAATTTAAAATTTAATGTCCTGTCTGGCTGACTGATATATCAATGCACAGCCCAAACCGCTGGTCCGAGAGAAATGAAATTTGGACGGTGTATTCTTTGTGAAGAGTAGGTATCCACTAAGAAAGGGTTTCTTGAAATTCTACCCCTAAGAGGGTAAAATGGGGTGTTGAATTTTCTGTGAAACTTAATATTTACTGGGTCGATTGACTCGAAAATTGATGTTCACACTCTTCAATTAAAATTATAAGACATATGTATCAGTTTTTCCAAAATCATCCCTCAATATAGTTAGATAGGGCTTCAAAGCTCTCGTAGAAGGGCGCATGCCGCGCAGCGTTGCGTGGGGCGTGCGGGGCGTGAGAGTATTTACCTATTACTAAGTAGGTAGGATTTTTCTGAGGTAGAAGTGTCTGTGAATATGGTTTATTCCACCGATTTTCGCGTTGGCTCGCGATACGGGACATTGATATTAAATATTATGTCAAAGTATTATGTCTATAAATAGATTCCTAATAAATCATTTGATTGGTGTCCCGGTGTGCCGGTGTCCAATCTCAAACCAAGATATTTCACATATGTAATTTAATTGATATTACTATGAACAAATATTTACAATAGTAAGTACACGTAAATCTATGTATGTACTATACATACATAGATTACTTATTATCCCAGAAGTAAGATTCCGTGGGCAATTCCCGAACTCCACGCGGGCGAAGCCGCGGGCAGAAGCTAGTAATATATAATTTAATTTAAACCCATAAAGTTCAAAGTCGTACATTTTTGATATATGTTGTTATCCTGAACAAAAATGGTATGGTGAAATAAAAACCTCAAGACATCACGGCGCCAAACATCTTATTGTTTACTAAAAATATATATTTAAATATATGGATAAAATAAACACTACTGTACGGTTGTTCACTGTAATTTTTTCATACAGTTTTAATGAGAATATTCGGCAAGCAAAACCATTGCATGTAAGTAGTATGTCTAATTTGTAATGTAAGTTCTAATTTCATTTAAGGTCATGGATCAAAACAAAATAGCAATATCGACATACTATTGTTATTCCTAGTTTTGCCTGCCATTATTTTCTTATTCTTCAAACTTATAATTATAAAACACCAAAGGAAAGGTAATTTTCACCGGTAATGTCACCGTCGCGGCGTCGTTTTGCATGACACAGTCGGGTAATTCTCTTACTGTGTTATATTAGTACTAGCTTCTGCCCGCGGCTTCGCCCGCGTGGAGTTCGGGAATTGCGCACGGAATCTTACTTCTGGGATAATAAGTAATCTATGTATGTATAGTACATACATAGATTTACGTGTACTTACTATTGTAAATATTTGTTCATAGTAATATCAATTAAATTACATATGTGAAATATCTTGGTTTGAGATTGGACACCGGCACACCGGGACACCAATCAAATGATTTATTAGGAATCTATTTATAGACATAATACTTTGACATAATATTTAATATCAATGTCCCGTATCGCGAGCCAACGCGAAAATCGGTGGAATAAACCATATTCACAGACACTTCTACCTCAGAAAAATCCTACCTACTTAGTAATAGGTAAATACTCCCACGCCCCGCACGCCCCACGCAACGCTGCGCGGCATGCGCCCTTCTACGAGAGCTTTGAAGCCCTATCTAACTATATTGAGGGATGATTTTGGAAAAACTGATACATATGTCTTATAATTTTAATTGAAGAGTGTGAACATCAATTTTCGAGTCAATCGACCCAGTAAATATTAAGTTTCACAGAAAATTCAACACCCCATTTTACCCTCTTAGGGGTAGAATTTCAAAAAACCCTTTCTTAGTGGATACCTACTCTTCACAAAGAATACACCGTCCAAATTTCATTTCTCTCGGACCAGCGGTTTGGGCTGTGCATTGATATATCAGTCAGCCAGACAGGACATTAAATTTTAAATTGGGGAATGATTTTGGAAAAACTGTGATAAACGTATCTCATAAATTTAACTAAAGAGTATGTACACAAATTTTCAAGTCAATCGCCTCCGAGAATAAAAAGTTTCACAGGAAATTCAACACCCCATTTCACCCTCTTAGGGGTGGAATTTTGAAAAATCCTTTCTTAGTGGATACCTACTCTTTACAAACAATTCACCGTCCAAATTTCATGTCTCTAGGATCAGTGGTTTGGGCTGGGGGTTGATATATCAGTCAGCCATTCAGGACGTTTAATTTAAAATTGGGGATGATTTTGGAAAAACTGTGATACACGTATCTTATAATTTTTACTGAAGAGTAAATACACAAATTTTCAAGTCAATTGACTCAGGGAATAAAAAGTTTCACAGAAAATTAAACACCCCATTTCACCCTCTTAGGGGTAGAATTTTGAAACACCCTTTCTTAGTGGATACTTACTTGTCACAAAGAGTACACTGTCCAAATTTCATGTTTCTAGGACCAGCGGTTTGGGCTGTGCGTTGATATATAAGTCAGTCAGTCAGTCAGTCAGTCAGTCAGTCAGTCAGGACTTTGAATTTTATATGTATAGATAGACATCACATAACATCACGCCTGTAATCCTCCGAAGGATTAGTAGTACACCCAAATTTCACCAGTTGTGTTTAAACACAACTGGTGAAATTTGTTAATTTTTTAACCGTATGGTGTCGGACGTAAAAGAATAGCACCATCCCATATCTTCCCGTGGGTGTCGTAAGAGGCGACTTAGGGACTTACCAGAGAATGGGCAGCAGCGTTCTCTGCGGTTTCTAATAACCGTACTGCGATCGCCAACCCGCCTGCCAGGCGTGGCGATTATGGCAAAACCCCCCCAATGATGAGCGCAACCAAGAAATGGCCCCTAGTACCCGGCAGCCCATCTACCCTCGACTATGGTAGCGGTCGAGGTTACGGCGTGGCAAGGGGTGCGAAGAATCTCCGGACGGGATCAGGCTGCCTATACCGACGACTTGACCTGGCAACATACAACACGCGTACACTCCGGAACGACGAGAAGATAACGGAACTCGAAGAGGAATTGAGCAGGCTGCGATGGAGTATTGTGGGATTATCTGAAGTCCGAAGAGAGGGGGAGGATACGATAATCCTGAAATCCGGCAACCTGCTCTATTTCCGAGAGGGTGACCGGCAGTCCCAGGGTGGTGTTGGGTTTATCGTCCACAAGTCCCTCGTGAATAACGTGGTGAAGATCGAGAGTGTGTCGACCAGGGTGGCGTACCTTATACTCAGAATATCCTCAAGATATTCGCTGAAGGTCATACAGGTGTACGCCCCGACCTCGGCACACCCCGACGACGAAGAGGAGACCATGTATGAGGATATTTCTAAAGCCCTGCATGGTCTCAAAACTCACTTCACCGTTGTCATGGGGGACTTCAACGCGAAACTGGGCAAACGAGACGGGGATGAGCTGCAGGTGGGGCAATTTGGGGTTGGACGTCGGAACCACCGGGGTCACCAACTGGCTAGTTTTATGGAGAAGGAGGGCCTCTATATGATGAACTCCTTCTTCAGAAAGCGTGAGCACAGGAAGTGGACCTGGCAGAGTCCCGATGGTGCAACTAAAAATGAGATTGACTTCATCATGTCAACCAAGAAGCAAATGTTCAATGATGTCTCTGTGATCAATTCGGTGAAAACCGGGAGCGATCACCGCATGGTAAGAGGCACATTGAACATCAATATAAAGCTTGAAAGGTCTCGACTGATGAAGTCTACGCTCCGTCCAGCACAAATCCAGATCCAAAACCCCGAGAGCTTTCAGCTTGAACTCCAGAATCGTTTCGAGTGCCTAGGAAGCTCAGTGGACGAATGCAACGATGGGTTCGTGGAAACTGTCCATACGACTGGGTCTAAGTTCTTCAAGACACGTCGTGCACAGAAGAACAAAAGACTCTCTGATCATACTCTCGAGCTCATGAAGGAGCGGCGCGAGATGATCCTGCAGTCTTCAGACGAGGCGTGGAAATACCGGCAGCTCAATAGACGGATCTCTAAATCCTTGAAACGCGACCTCCGCCGCTTTAATACCGAGCGTATTAAAGACGCTATTGAGCGGAATAAAGGCTCCAAGGTTTTTTCAAGAGATCTAGCTATTGGGCAGAGCCAGCTCACGAAACTGAAGACCGACGATGGCAGGATCGTATCCGCCAAACCGGAGCTGCTGAGGGAGATCGAGAGTTTTTATGGGCAGTTGTACACTTCAACCAGTAAACCTGTTGCAAATCTAGCTAACGACCCAAGAGCTAGACTGACCCGACACTATACCGAAGACATTCCGGATGTCAGCCTGTACGAGATTAGGATGGCTCTGAAACAGCTTAAAAACAACAAGGCACCGGGTGAGGACGGAATTACGGCCGAACTCCTGAAGGCAGGTGGAAAACCGGTACTTAAGACCCTTCAGAAGCTGTTTGATTCCGTCATACTCGAGGGGAAAACGCCGCAGGCATGGTGCAGGGGTGTGGTGGTACTCTTCTTCAAAAAGGGCGACAATGCCCGGCTGAAGAACTATAGGCCCATCTCACTTCTAAGCCATGTCTACAAGCTGTTTTCAAGAGTCATCACGAATCGTCTCGCGCGCAGGTTTGACGATTTTCAGCCTCCCGAACAAGCCGGATTCCGAAAAGGCTTTAGCACCGTAGACCACATACATACGCTGCGCCAGGTTATACAGAAGACCGAAGAGTATAACCTGCCTCTCTGCTTGGCGTTTGTGGACTACGAGAAAGCCTTCGATTCGATCGAGACTTGGGCTGTACTGCAGTCTCTCCAACGGTGCCAAATCGACTATCGGTACATCGAGGTGCTGAAGAGTTTGTACAAAAACGCCACCATGTCAGTCCGACTTCAGGACCAGACCTCGAAACCTATCCTTCTGCAGCGAGGTGTGAGACAGGGAGACGTCATATCTCCGAAACTGTTCACCGCTGCACTGGAGGATGTCTTCAAGGTTCTGGACTGGAGAGGGCTAGGCATCAACGTCAATGGCGAGTATATCTCTCACCTTCGGTTTGCCGACGATATAGTGGTCATGGCTGAGACCATGGAGGACCTCAGTACAATGCTCGATGACCTCAGTAGAGCTTGAAAGAGTGGGTCTTAAAATGAACATGGACAAAACCAAAGTCATGTTGAATGCCCATGTAACACCCACTCCTATCAAGATCGGAGACTCTACACTCGAAGTTGTAGACGATTATGTCTACCTGGGACAAACGGTCCAGTTAGGTAGGTCTAACTTCGAGAAAGAGGTCAATCGTCGAATCTGACTCGGCTGGGCAGCGTTCGGGAAGTTGCGTGGTATCTTCTCGTCCAACTTACCGCAGTGTCTCAAGACGAAAGTCTATGACCAGTGTGTGTTGCCAGTGATTACATACGGGACCGAAACGTGGTCGCTCACAATGGGCCTCATCAGAAGGCTGAAAGTCACCCAAAGGGCAATGGAGAGGGCTATGCTCGGAGTTTCCTTGCGTGATCAAATCAGAAATGAGGAGATCCGCAAGAGAACCAAGGTTACCGACGTAGCCCGAAGAATAGCCAAACTTAAGTGGCAGTGGGCAGGGCACATTGCTCGCAGAACGGATGGTCGATGGGGCCGAAAAGTTCTGGAGTGGCGACCTCGAACTGGAAGACGCTGCGTTGGAAGGCCTCCCACTAGGTGGACCGATGACCTCGTAAAGGTTGCAGGGATCCGCTGGATGCGAGACGCACGGGACCGGTCAATGTGGCGACACTTGGGGGAGGCCTATGTCCAGCAGTGGACGTCTTTCGGCTGAAATGATGATGATGATGATGATGATAAACGAAGTCGCGGTATTTAACTACTATGTAAGACTTGGAATGTAGCCAACATAAACCAATTCAAATATTAATGTATACTTTAGATTTCATAATTTAAGGTTGAGATTTGTAGATCTGGCTATGATTGCAAAGCATTTGTCCCGTGAAGAACTCCTGAGTCAGGATTTTAGGGTCAAACACCTCACGTGAATCCCGTCTATTTAAACATTGGAGAGTGAATTAGGTGCATCACTTCAGCTACCAGGAGCTCCAGATTAACATCAAGTACTTACCAAGAATCAACCTTCAATAAGGAAACATGTAAGTAGTTCTTTAATTAAAAATATACTTTTAACTTATTTTTTACTATCGCAGTAGTAGCAATGTGTTGTAAGTAGTTGCAGCAACAGCTAAGTGCCAAGGGGTTCGACCCCCCGAATCGAGCAATAAGTTATTATTCCTACCAGCAATAAATCTGCTCTTCAATTTATGTTGTACAGTTAATTGAGAACGATATAGTATTGTGGTGTACCAGAGTATTCTAAAAAGATGTATTTCAATATTAGGTGTAGATAGATATGATAAAATGATAATAAATTAGTGTAGTGTACCTATCTGATAATTATATCAAACTGGGATGTGCGCTTGAATAATTACTTGATTATATTAATATTTATTTGTTTCTGTCCATTTCAGGTCGCACGAAAACGCCGAGACCCTTTTTCCCTCCGATGTCGACGAGGAACCTCAGGTTCCAAAAAAGAAGCACGACGGACGGAAAAGGAAGCACACATCAACTAGCATGACGGAGCCGGCACGAGAATCGTGGTCGTCACCATCGAGAGCAAGTCCGTCCACTACCGCGACGCCTGCCGTGCAGTCATCGGCGCGTTCGCCGGCGCCGCACAGTGGGTCGAAACTATGATTTTAGTGACTTAGGGACCAATTTCGTTGTTTTAATTTTTTCTTTATGCGGATGGATAGAGCTCATTAATTTAAAAATAATATTGCCTTGACGTTTTTTCCTAAACTTTATACTTTGGGTAGAAAAATGTGTTTTGTTATTTTTTTGTATGGAGCGGATCAAATTAAATTAAATTCCTGCTAAGTAGCGTGTGATCGCGCTTTGACACTTTATTTTTCTTATACCTTGTCTAGTCTACTATCATTTGATACCATGAACATGTGCATAAGTTTGCAACTCTGCCAAATAAATGGATCGTAAAAATTGAAAAAATACATAGAATAAAAGCTTCAAATTTTATTTTCGTAAGTTCTTTTAAGTTAAATTTGATATGGATTAGTAAGTAAAAGCACATAGTAATACACATATTTACTTAACAGCTAACAACAATACATTTAAAAGGTCTCTAATAGAATTAGTTTAGTACATTATTTAAAAATATGGATCTATGAATTTCAGTTTGTTTGTTTAATGACTTTAATTAGTGTATAAAATGTTATTTTAAGTTAAATTTATTCTAGGTCTTAGACTTGTGATCTTTGGATCAGAAGACAAAAGAAGTTTGTGTAAAATATCCTCATTTGTCGCCGTTCTACTTACCTTTCTAGAATGATTCTCTCTATATTTCCGGATATCTTTATTGCGAGCTTCCGCTGCCTCTTCCGACAGTTTACCTATAGGTATGGCACCAAAGTGCTTAATTATATCCCTCCCATGTACCAACAATTTATGTATACTGGAAGGCACATAATGCCAGGGATATAATCGAACATACAATTCTGCAGTATCTCTACAAAATTCGGAAAACTTAGAAAGGTCCACGCGCTCTCCAGATGCAACAGTCTGAAGAATCATGTGAAACCTTTCCCTGTTATGCGAGCTGTTGTTTCTGCATCCCTGAAAAATGTTCTGGCAGTATTGCCATCATTGGTTGTGCCTACTCCTTGCTTGACTATGTCGATAAGTAAACTGCATTCCTTCTTAAACGCTTGCTGTATAGCGCTCTTTCTCAGTGACATTTTTCTTTGTCTTCGCCCGCCCTGAAACTCTATTTTTTGAAGTCCAAACGATAAGCTGGAAACAAAAAAATGTCACTTAAAAAATAATCTCACAGGAACTACTTAACATGAAAAAAATTATGAAGTAAAAAAATTATAATTACCGAAATGAAGTATGCACTCCATGCATCTTATCCAGGCATGTAAAGATGACATTCCATACTGGAATATTTCTTCGTTATTTTCTTTTTGAGCAAGTGACTCTAAATTGTTCATCTCTGACGGTTTTGCTTGCAAATATCACAGACAGCTGAAGATGTGTCTGACAGATATGACGTTATTTTGCCTTCTATCATCATCATGTGCAATTGATGGCTGAAGTCTTTCCATTTCTTGTGTTTTGCTAGCTTTTATAGTTGCCACTATTGACTGCGTTTCTTTAGTAAATTTGAACATTATCGGACGGCAATAGAAAGTTGATGAGGGTCGGTCGTTTTCCCAAACAATTGTTCCATCACATCGTTGAAGCCTTATAGGAACTAGACTTGCCATGAAAATAGTTGAATCATCAAACTCTGTTTCAGTCTTTTGTTTATAATTACTTTGACTTGAGGCTCCATCAAAGCCCCATTTGCTTATAAGCATTAACTCTGTTGCCGAGTCCATATCCAAAGCAATCACATCCAAAAGCCTAGATACCGTCAAGTTGAGTAATGCTTGCAGTTTAATAGCAGCTTCTTCAGTTATAATTATGTCTTCTTTCCCTGGATAACATTTTGACTTCGCTTGTTTAATTTTATAATAAGAAAGTGAAAATGGGTCTGAGTTATAGACTCAGACCCATTTTCACTTGCTACTTCTCTTAGGCTTATATACTGCCACTTACTTAATTTAAGTTAAACTAATAAAGACAGTGCCTCATCGGGTGAACTAGTCATCGTTTTACTGGCACTTAAAGACTCCTTAACTTTTTCTAGATCTTCGGGGCGATTTAGCAAATAGTTCATTATTTTTCCTACATCCTCATTTCCAGTATTTCTTAAACTAGCAATTGTAGTAGCTTTCAGTTCATCCGGGGATAACGAAAGCAATTGGTTAATGTGTTCAACGCATCTTCGTTTTTGCCTGGAGCCCAATTCTTCGAAAGGTTTTCGAGGTGTAAATGTAGATGTTGAAGCTTCTGTAGTAGATAGTGGTGGTGGTAGGTTTTCAACATCTTCAGTATTACAAATCTCGAGCCTTTCCTGTTCAGTATTCACAGCTTCAGTAGTATTTTTGTTAGTTGTTAAGTAATTACTTGTATTACTATGTGCTTTTACTTACTAATCCATATCAAATTCAACTTAAAAGAACTTACGAAAATAAAATTTGAAGCTTTTCATTCTACGTATTTTTTCAATTTTTACGATCCATTTATTTGGCAGAGTTGCAAACTTATGCACATGTTCATGGTATCAAATGATAGTAGACTAGACAAGGTATAAGAAAAATAAAGTGTCAAAGCAGGATCACACGCTACTTACCAGGAATTTAATTTAATTTGATCCGCTCCATACAAAAAAATAACAAAACACATTTTTCTGCCCAAAGTATAAAGTTTAGGAAAAAACGTCAAGGCAATATTATTTTTAGATTAATGAGCTCTATCCATCCGCATAAAGAAAAAAATAAAAAAACAAAGTTGGTCCCTAAGTCACTAAAATCATTGTTTCGACCCACTGTGCGCCGGCGCCGCCCCGTCCATCAACTTCAAAGAAGCCGCATATCTAACCCATCCCCCCGAAGAAGTGCACAGTCTACGATCTGTTTGGAACCGATAGCGAGGACGACAAGAAAGAGGTCCCTGCAGTTACTGGTAAAACACCGTTAACTTCATATATAACACGACGCCTTGCAAACGGCCATTCGCGCCAAATCTATGAAAACAAGCCGGGAACGCACTATATTGATTTGAAAATATACCGGTGCGATGAAATAGAGAAAGTTCCGCCAATGAATAGGTGGCGCCAAGCAATTGTCACACTTAAAAATCAGACGTTTGACAATACAGATGCTTGGCAACTTTTGTCTAATTTTATTGTGGCTACACGTAAAGAGTATGTTAAGTGCCCACCAACATTTGTAAGTAACTATTATTGAACTAGGACTTAATTTAAAAAATGTCCATTCACTTATATACTTTTTTTTTGTATTACTCTCTTCTAATTTTTATATCACTTAATAGTAAAATTATGTAACTAATAATAGGCAGATCGCGATTTCATTATTATAGATAAACACTATTGCTATACTTACATGTTTATTTATAAATCTATTTCTTAAATAGATCGAAAATGTAAATCTATTCTAATGCAATAGCAATCTTGGATGGAACTTACTTAGGCATAGAAATAAATCATGTAATCGTACTATAGAAATTAAGTAATAGTAATTCATATTATATTGAATTTGATTTAATGTTCATTGTTTTCTTTTTTTCCTTTTTTACAGTTACACCTAGACCCGGAATCAGAACAAATATTAATGATATAATAATAAAATGTCAGAAATGTCACATAGAAATACCTAAAATGGAATATCAGTATCATTTGAGAACGAATTTGCACAAATCTAATAGCATACTAAAAACTGAAATTGAAAATATTGATATATTAGCCACGAGTTTTTAAAAAGAGAATAATTAGTTACAAACTGAATCCATCATTGGACTACCTAACACCTGAGGAATTCCTAATGGATAATCGACATAAGGTCATAAGACTAATTAACGATTGTTTGATAAAACATAATTTTGTTAAATTAAACTTTGAGCTTTTTGCTTATTTCATTCTTCCGAAATCTGATGAGCAACATCTTAAATCATTTAACACAAAATATGAAATTGTATATAATAACACAGATAATAATTAAATGAATTATATTTGAAAACAAAAAATAATTTTGATAGAAAGCTCTCAGAGTTCCAACATCGTGAATCTGGTTGGTCTTGTTATAACTGATGCATGATATTTTATTCTTGTTATGGCCTTACAGTGTTCTTCATTTTAATAATCTATAAGATCACGTATGTAAATACCATACTAACTTATTATTATTTACATCAGATATAAACATGAAATGGATAAGCACTATAAGTAGGTATATCGAATAATACGTTCGCTTTATATTTCACATGACAACTTTAAACCAATCCCAATTATTTGTTTTTTATTAAACTTAGGCTTTATATATCTATGTATGGGTAAAATTGAATTAATAGTCAAAATGAAGTTGATCAAACGACACACATCACTTAATGTTAATCATATCAATCTTGGTGACTCTGATAACCACATAAGGCATAGCATACTGTTACCAAATACGATTCGTTGTATTATATGTGGTCCCTCGAATTGTTGAAAAACAAACGTGCTTAGTTTATTGTTACATTAGAATGGTCTAAAATTCCAAAATCTTTATCTGTACTCGAAAACTAACTTTCAACCAAAATACAAGTTCTTACGAGAAGTTATAAAGAGAGTGCATCAGGTTAAGTTTCATGAATTTAATGATAATAAAGAAGTGATACCTCCTGATGAAGCACTAACCAATTCTGTATTTATTTTCGATGATGTGGCATGTGAAAATCAAATAAACATTCGCAATTACTTCTCTATGGGTAGACTTAAACATATTGATTGCTTTTATTTATGTCAAACATACTCTAAAATTCCTAAACAGTTGCTGCGTGATAACGTAAACTTTCTTATAATATTTAAACAAGACGATGTAGATGAAGAGCACGTTAGTTCTGATATGTCCTGGAATCAATTCAAGAATATTTGTAATACAGTTTGGAGAGAGCCATATAACTTTGTTAGTATTTGCAAAGACTTCTCAGTAAACAATAGAAGGTACAGACAGAATTTAGATAGTTTTTTTAAATTATGAGTGTGAATGTGTAATTATGTAACTCAATAACAGATAAATCTAACTTAGTATTATATCTTCCTTGGCTGAGTACACTTGTAATGAAAAAATGGAAGCGCTTTGCATTGGGAAAGGATTACCTTAAACCGCATAGAGATGGGCTTGGAATTTTTGTATCGAAAGAAAAAAACTAAAATTTCGGCTACCCAAACGAGCCTTATCTAACTTTGACATTTTGAAGTATGGAAATAGTATTCCTTATTTTAGAGGTGTCTTTATGAGAGATGAGCTCCCTGAATGTCCTTTTATAAAAGAATGCGGAGTTATTAATTTCGATAGTTCTAAAAACCCTGGTTCTCATTGGGTAGCCTATGCAAAATATAATGATTATATTGAGTACTAGCTTTTGCCCACGGCTTCGCCCGCGTGGATGTCGTAAATATTCGATTACTTGCCTTCACCCCCCTTTTTAACCCTTCGAGAGTAGAATTATCAAAAACGCCGAGACACGTATAAATTAATTTTCAATCGTCAGCCTAAACACAAAATTTGAAGATCCTAACTTCAAAACTGACAGACTTCCATACAAACTTCCATCCCCTATTTTACCCCTTTAGGGGTGGAATTCCCAAAAATCCTTTCTTAGTGGAAACCTTCTCTTCACAAAGAACACACCCTCCAAGTTTCATATCTCTAGGACCAGCAGTTTGGGCTATGTGTGTTGATATATCACCCAGTCAGTCAGTCGGTCAGTCAGTTTATTATTTTATATACAGCGTGGCGCTACAATGGTGACATTAATTTAACACACATATACGTTTTCACATTTTCGTGTCATGAAAAGAAAAAAAATCCATGAAACGTTATTATTTGCGGATTTATTTAAAGTTTTATAAAATAGCATTTTGGAGCAACCTGTACTTAAAGAACTGTCGCGCAGCGGTCATTTGCCGAGGTCACGGATCATAACATCGCATCAATGAAATTAAAATGAATAAGCAATACTTTAAAGGAAAGAGATATCCCTTTGTCGGCGAGCGGGCGGCGCGGCGCAGGCAACGTCCCCACCCCGTCGGTCGCAGCGAAATCGAATTATTTTTTTGCATTTCTAGTGCTAGCCTAACTCGTGTCCTTGACACACTTCTTCACAGTAGTGTGCATAATTACGTCGAGTAATTTTGTGAATGTTTCCGCGAAAAAGACGCTCACCTATTGTTTTATTTATTTATTTTTGTGTTATGATAGTAATTAGAATAAGGTACTGCGACAAAGACGCTTTGTTTTGTTTTAGTTTTCTAATCTAGTAGGTACGTTGACGTCTCTTGCGATACGGACGCTTTTATTTGTGTTATTAGTGCTTGTGTAAACTTGTGATCGTGATGGCAAATACACATCCGAACTACACAGCAGCTGAATATGCGGACATGATCCTAATTTACGGAGAATGTCGTCAAAATGCCGCTCTTGCGATAAGGACATTATATCGCGAGAGATATGGCGGTTCAAGACAATGTCAATCCACGCACTATTGTAGGAGCTCTTCAGCGGATCCGCGAAAACCGGCCAGTGGATCCTAGGTCTCAACGCCCTGATCGACCACCTACACGACAAAACCCAATGCAGTTAACTGAAAATGTGCTACAATATTTCCAAAACCAACCCAAAACTAGCCTCCGCCAGAGTGCTAGGCATTTTCTAGTTCATCACAGGACCGTCCATAGGATATTAAAGCGCGAAAAGTGGCACCCATTCAAGTTTAGAAAAGTACATACTCTGCTATAGCGTGATAAAATTGATCGAGTGAATTATTGTCAGTGGTTACTGAGTAAAATTGAAGAGGACAGTGACTTTCTTTCTCTATCTCTTTCCTTCTTTCTATTTAAAATAAAGACAAATAAAAGCAGTGATTAGTGATGACAGTTATAACCAATAGTAACAAGAGAGGGTGACATGATCAGTGTTTAGACTAAGCACCTCCGCTGTAGGTATCACTTGCGTCGCTCGCCGCCGCCGCCGCCGCTCGGTTTCTTTGATTAAACGCCGTCAAAGAATCGGGCCGCTCACGAGTAGGTACAAAACGCGTTGCGCGGTTGCCGGCGCGTGAAGCGACGCGTTGCCGCTCCGAGTTAACGTAAGCCAGCTAGGTAAGTAATTTCATGAATGATTTTTTGCAAGGGTGATCCCAATTTTAGTTACTTTTTTATCATTTAGTTTGTTTGAAAAAAATTTTTTTTCAATTTACGAGTTATTTTAACCTATCAAAATTAATATGATTAATGGGCACTAGCCCTACACGTGTGTTAAATTAATGTCACCATTGTAGCGCCACGCTGTATAGATAGAAAAAAGAATAGATAATCCTTATAGCATGATTCAGTATTCACGCGCGATGGCTTATTATTAGCGTATTTCATGTATAACTTTGGTGTTTCTATACCGATTTCTATGATTCTTTTTTATGGAATAGTCAATAATGTTAACTTTTTTAATTAGGGATGACTGAGAGTGTTATAAACGTAAGAGTAGACAAATATAATCAGAAAGCTTCGAACTGCTAAGCTATCGGGAGTTACACGTGATATTGTGAGTCAACCATAAAAGATAGACATATGCTGTCGTAGGATATTTTTTATATAATTTTAAGGAGAACATTTCCGTCATACATGATTTCTGTGTAGCTTTAACCATTAAGGTTGCACATGCGACGGAAGCTTAAAAAATGGAGTAACTTCTCCCGTTTTCCCAACATTTCCCTTCACTGCTCTGCTCCTATTGATTGTAGCGTGATGAAAAGTATACTATAACCAACTCAGGAGTATGAGAAATAATTATACCAAGTGTCGTTAAAATCCGTCGAGTAGTTTTTGTTTCTATAACGGTTATACAGACAGACAGACAGACAGACAAAAATTATACTGATTACATTTTTGGCATCAGTATCGATCCCTAATCACCCCCTGATAGTTATTTTGGAAATATATTTCATGTACAGAATTGACCTTTCTACAGATTTATTATAAGTAATAATATAGATTTCGACAGTTATGGGAATCTTAAACCTCCCAAGGAATTGATAAAATACGTAGGGCCTAAAGTCCGATATAATTATGAAAATATACAACGTGATCACCCTTTTAATTGTGGACATCTATGTTTGGATTTCTTAAAGAGTTTTTGGTGTAGTCGAGGAATAAAATGAACAGGTTCTTTTTTAAGACTTCAGTATGAAGACATGTCTACTACAGTCACCATCTCTGGAAATAAATCTGAATTGGTTTCGTATTTTCAACCACCTCTACATTTATCTGATCAATACGAGTGCGGTTTTTTTTCAGTATTAAATTCTAGACCAAATGTGACTATCAATAATAGCAATCTGTCTATAATCAGAATCGAATGTGATCTTGTTCACGGTTCTTACTGCAACGGGTTACCAACTCATTTTATTCACGAATTTGTATGTGATACTGCTCCAGGTCACCGGTACATAGAAATACCGCAAAACGTTATTTACTTTCCAGTGAACAAAAATCTAATTTCATCGGTTTCTGTTAAGATTGTTGGTCAACTTGGTAACTGTATTAACTTTGGTGAAGAACATATTCAATTGCGCCTTCATTTAAGAAAAACAAAATGATAGTATATTATAAAACCACTCCACTAAAAATCAAACGTCTTATTCCATCTACGACCATTAAGGTGCATAGACGTAATAAAAAGTGAAGAAATTGAGTAAAGCAAATAAAGATTTTCTTAAAGCTCTAGGTTTTAAAGTATGAATATGTTACAAATTACTGAATCACCCCACTTCGATAGTTCGATTGAAAGCTATGAAGTCCACTCATACAATCCCTACACTAACAGCTTTAGAAAAACGATGAAATCAGAATTCCCATACACCAACAAGACATATACGTGCTACCGTCAGCCAGTTCAATTTACGTCGAGGGCGAGGCAAAGTTCTTCGACAAAGATGGAAAACCGATTAAGAAAAATATTACTTTCAGTAACAACCCTGTTATGTTTTTGTTTCAAGATATCAGATACGAAATAAACGGTATTGAAATAGATCGCATTAAAAATTCTGGAATAACGTCGACAATAAAGTCATACGTTTCAATGAATGATGGAGAAAATAAAGTTGCTGCCTTGTGGGGTTGGTACACAGATGGATTTAAAAATTATGGTCATTTCAGTGCCATTGTACCTCTAAATAAAATTTTAGGATTTGCGAAGGATTACAATAAAATTGTGATAAATTGCAAACATGAACTTATTCTGAATAGAAGTAACTAACTTAAACAGTATCATAGCAACTGATGATATTGCGCATTTTCAAATAGACATACAAAGATTGCAATGGCGTGTACCACATATAAAAGTGTCAGACCGCGAACGACTGACACTACTAAAACACTTGGAAAGAGATAAACCTATTCAGATAGCGTTTCGAAATTGGGATTTATATGAGTATCCTTTGCTCCCTAAAACTACAAAACATTCTTGGTCAGTTAAGACTGCATCGCAATTAGAAAAACCTCGATATGTCATTTTTTGCTTGCAAACCAACAGAAAAAATAATAAAACCAAAGACAGTTCTCTGTTTGATCACTGTGGTGTTACCAACGTAACACTATTTTAGAATTCACAGTATTATCCGTACGAGCCTCTAAGCTTAAATTTTTCCGAGAACAAATACAATATATAATTATATGAAATGTATGTGAAATTTCGTCATTCGTATTACAACTGTCCTGCAGACCCCCTGCTTGATTTGGTCGGTTTCAAGGAGAAGGCTCCTCTCTTTATCATAGACTGTTCAGACAAAACGATAGTTTGAAAACAGGTCCCGTAGATGTGCGGTTGGAGATTGAATGTTCGGCGCCAATACCAGATAACACAACTGGATATTGTTTAATTATCAACGATCGACTTGTCGAATATAAACCTTTGAGTAACATAGTGCGCAGGTTATCATGACCGCCATTGTAGTAGATGTTCAAGGTTTTAAAACAGAAACAAATGAATTTATCATTAAAGAAATTGCTGTATTATGGGATAAAAAAATTCACGTGTTTTTAATTAAGCCACCATTTCCATTTTACGATTTGAAGAAATCAGAAAAACGCCAAGTCCGTTGGATTGAACGTAATAGAAAAATATACTGGAGAGATGGATTTGTGCCTTACTCAAATCATCAGAATTTGATTGTAGATATCTTAAGAGGTAAAAGTGTTTACACCAAAGGTTTAGAAAAAGTGTTGTGGTTAAAAAATATTTCGAATAATGGTATATATAATTTAGAAGATTACGGTTGTCCTAATTTATTAAGCTTGTACAATAAATATGAACATTCTCATGATGTGTATATTTAGTTGTATTTTTCATGATTCAATATGTGCTTTAAAAAATGTAATATGTATAAATAAATGGTGTATAGATAATATTTTTTTAAAATAAATATACTCTTGTTTAATTTTTCACAATTGGGTAATAGGTATCAGTTTCCCAATCCCATCCAATGTTAATCGTTATAAGTTGCTGGTAACAGCTGTGCGATGTCAGTATACATTTATAATTATCCGTATCAAGAACTAGGAAATGAGTCAACAGAACATGTCTCAAAATAAATACAATCCTCGATATGATATGTATAATGCATTTAAAATGCGTGAATTTTCATTTAGTTACTATTGGCCAACGGGTGATTCAAGGAGAAGATTGGTAATGGAAATGGCTGACGCTGGATTTTTTTATTGTGGAAATGGTGTAAATGATAAAGCAGCATGCTTCTCATGTGGAGGTGTTATAGAAGATTGGGAGATTTACGATGACCCTTGGATGCAACATACTTTACAATTTCCTCAATGTTGTTACTTGAACGCTGTGAAAGGAACGGACTATGTCGACAAATCAAAACGTCTATTTTTAAAAGAAACAAAAATATAAAATTATTCTAAAGTGCAGGAGGATAGATTGATCGGCTATAAATAAATTAGCTAAAATGCAAGATTCAGTGAAATGTACTTCTGAAGGCATTTGTAAAATTATTATTCAGAACGCTAATGGTGAGGCTATATTTATCCGCTCATACAAAAATCGAACCCCAGATTCATCAAAACCTCAGGTCAGAGATACATCGCAAGAAGATTTATTATATTAAAACATGTCTTTAAAAAATGGTAATAGAGAGATAAATAAATAATAAATACTTATTTGAGTTTTAATAAATGATCACTTTAGATTGAATGAATGAATGGTGAAAACTGTGGGTTTTAAGAACTAATCTGAATAAATATATAGTCATTATATAGTGAATAATATGAAATTGAATGAATGAAATGATGAATGGGTGAAAATTGCGGGTTTTCAGATCTTGTCTGATCTGGAAACCCCAATTTTAACCTACTCACAGATCAGATAGAACGCAATATCATACCAATTAAATTAAAAAATAGGGATACCAAAGAACCTCTCAAAAACATAAAACGTCCTCCACAGGTGGAGTTTGATCCTGGTGATATGGACAACGACCAATTGGACTCCCCCAAACCAGGCCCTTCAAGCAGTAAAGATTAGTCAAAACCCTGGTATTCTTCCGGTGAAGATAGGCCAAGCGTTTATTCAATATGATAAGTGGTCTTTTGTTAAAATAATCAATCTTCAGGGCATAAGCACTGACCTTTCCTTTAATATTAAAAAATATTCGGAATTCAGCGAAGTATTACGCCTAAACAAATTCGACACAGATGAGTTTATGGCACATAAAACACAAGTCAAGTATATTCAAACTCGGACCGTAGAGAAATTACAGCAATTAATTCCATCCAAAAGATTTAAACGTGGTATTGTAAACCCTTTAGGCTCTATAATCAAAATTATAACTGGTAACCTTGATCATGAAGATGCGGTTAGATATGATTATTTAATTCATAATATTCAGACTAAAGAACACGCAATAGCCAATAAATTCACTGTGGTTTCTGAAATGTTGGATCACTTTCTGAACACTACTGAAATAATTAATGAAAATACAAATAAAATAAACAAGCGCATTAAATTACTTGAAGGCCTTGTAGCTAATCTTAATACAAATGATAAGCATTCAATTTATATGACTCATGTATTTGGATTACTCAATCAATTTATTGTAAACTTTAGGACTATTTATGTCAAACTCAGCGAATTAGAAACTGCTGTTGCATTTTGTAAGGTATCTGTTTTACACAAAGCCGTAATAAATTCTGATGAATTTTTCAAATTTACTAAAACATATTAATGAACATGATAACTTAATGTATCCTGTAAATGATGGAAATTTAATTAATATAGAAGAGTCATTGTCTGTAAAAGCTTACCTTAAAAATGAAGAAATAACCTTTATTATTGAAGTTCCGTTAATTTTAAATGTTACTTTTAATTATAATAAATTGTATTCCCTTCCTATGGATTCCATGAACCAAATCTTTGTTGTTTTTCTTGAATTCTCTTACCTTTTAGTAGAAGGATCGAAATATCGTCCGATTGATCAACCATGCCAAGAGATAACAGTCAAGGAATACCTCTGCTCTGAAAATAACCTCATTCAATATATGGAAGAAACTTGTATCGAACAACTAATGAAATATCAACATAATCTGTCGCGATGTATTCCCCGTCAGATAAAGTCTGAACATCTGAAACTACAGAAGATTAGTTCAAATGGCTGGATAGTGTATACCAAACACAAACAAATTATATCGCAAACTTATGGTAATGACGACACCAAGGAACGCATACAAGGACATACATTATAACCATTGAACCGCAATGTGATGCTTCTATAGAAAATATCTAACTTCATGGACAGCGTTCTTACTTTTTGCAAACAGAGTATAAGCCTGTTCCTGTGATAAACTTACCTGATCTACGAGAACTCACCTCTAACGCCGTGAAAATGGAAACTGTAAACCTGAAAGGCGTTAACCTGGATGATATCAACATCATCATCAGCCTATAGCAGTCCACTGCTGGACATAGGTCTCCTCAATCGCACGCCATTCAACTCGATTTTCAGCAACTCTCATCCAGTTGCTACCAGCCACCCTGCGAAGATCGTCACTCCACCGAGCCTGAGAGCGTCCCACCTTACGTTTGCCGATTCGCGGTCTTCACTCAAGAACACGTCTACCCCAACGGTCATCGGTTCTACGGCTAATATGACCGGCCTATTGCCACTTCAGCTTACTTATTCTGTGATCTATGTAGACAACTCTGGTTCTCTGTCGGATCACATCGTTCCGGATGCGATCCCTCAGAGAGACTCCAAGCATAGCCCGTTCCATAGCTCGCTGAGCGACCTTAAATTTATGGACCAGTCGTACTGTGAGTATCCACGTTTCGGCTCCGTAAGTCATAATAGGCAGGACGCACTGATTGAAGACCTTAGTCTTTAGACTCTGTGGAATATGCGACGAGAAGACCCGGCGAAGCTTTCCAAATGCTGCACAGCCCAGTTGAATTCTTCTGTTAGCCTCCCTCTCAAAATTGTTTTTACCAAACTGCAGAGTTTGCCCGAGGTAAACATATTCTCGAACAACCTCTAGAGGACCACCATTGACAACAACAGGTCCTGGGGTGACGTGTTCATTGAACATAACCTGGGTTTTGTCCAAGTTCACCCTGAGACCAATGCGTATTGAAGAATCAACTAGGCCATCCAGCATCTGCTGCAAGTCGTGCAGCGATTCGGCCAGTATGACGATGTCATCTGCAAATCTCAAGTGTGAGATGTACTCGCCGTTGATGTTTATGCCACGTCCTTCCCATTTTAGCGTCTTGAACACATCCTCCAGTGCGTTGGTGAACAATTTCGGGGAAATAACGTCCCCTTGCCTCACCCCCCGACGCAATGGTATATGCTCCGTTTGCTGGTTTTGACTTTGGACGGTCATTGTGGCGTTCTCATACAAGACTTTTCAACACTTGGATGTATCGCCAGTCGACTTGGCATCGCTGCAGAGACTCTAGAACCGACCAGGTCTCGACAGAGTCAAAAGCCTTCTCATAGTCCACAAATGCAAGACACAGCGGCCGATTATACTCTTCGGACTTCTGTATGATCTGCCGCACTGTGTGGATGTGGTCTATGGTGCTATATCCTCCTCGAAACCCGGCCTGCTCCGGTGGCTGGAAGTCATCGAGTCTTCGCGCTAGACGATTCGTGATGACTCTTGAAAACAGCTTATACACGTGGCTAAGGAGCGAAATGGGTCTGTAATTCTTTAACAGGGTTTTGTTTCCTTTTTTAGAGAAAAGAACGACCACGCTCCTTCTCCACGCTTTTGGAGTTCTCCTAGAGAACAGGACCGAGTTGAAGAGCTCCCGCAGCTCTCTTAAAACAAGACTTCCTCCCGCTTTCAGGAGCTCAGTCGTTATCCCATCCTCGCCAGGGGCTTTTCCATTCTTAAGCTGTCCAAGAGCCGCCTCGATTTCGTCTTGGCTGACTTCTGGCAGGTCTTCTGTGAAATGGCGGGTTAAGTTGGCTCTGGAATCCTCATTTTCGGGATCAGGTCGAGATGCATGCGATGCATACAACTGGCCGTAGAAGTTTTCGACTTCCGAAAGAATCTCGGGCTTCGAAACGACGATATCCCCACTAGATTTGGTCAGCTTCGTCAGGTGGCTCCTCCCAAGTGATTGGACGAACACTTTCGACCCCCGATTTTGCTCAATCACTTTTTCTATTGAGCGTGTGCTGGAGCATCGAAGGTCACTTCGCACCAATTTCCTAATTTTATTATTGAGTGCCTGTAGTTCTGATGAAGTGATGGGTGGGTTTTCACGTCGTTCCGTCATAAGTTCCAGAGTCTCCTCCGAAAGTTTGGACTTCTTGCCTGTATGCCGCAATTTACAAAAACGCGTCCCTTCTTCCCTGAGGATTTCCACCATTTGGTTGAGCGCCTGGTCAACGTCATTTGTGGTTTCCACGGCCGCGAATCGGTTCTCCAGATCTGACTGGAACGTTTCAGACCCTAGCATGGTTTGGAGCATATTTGGACGGAGCTTAGACTTCATCAAGCGGGTTCGCTCCAGCTTAAAATTAATATTCAGAGTGCCACGGACAAGTCTGTGATCGCTACCGGTGTTGAACCTGTTGATCACCGAGACATCTCTGAATATATGCTTTTTATCCGCTATGATGAAGTCTATCTCATTTTTCGTCATAGTGTCGGGGCTTCGCCACGTCCACTTCCTTTGGGACTGTTTCTTAAAGAAAGAATTCATCGCGAAAAGCCCCTCCTTCTCAAGGAAGTTGACCAACATTTGCCCCCTACGATTTCTGCTGCCAAACCCGTAGGATCCTACTACCGATTCACAGCCATTTTGTACTCCCACTTAAGCGTTAAAATCCCCCATAACAACGCTGTAATGGGCCTTAGTAGTGGAGTGCAAGGCCTTGGAAATGTCCTCAAACATTTCCTCCACCACGTCGTCCGAGTGTGCCGAAGTCGGTGCGTAGACCTGAACAACCTTGAGGCTATACCTCTCGGTTAGCTTCAATATGAGGTACGCTACCCTGTTCGAGACACTAGACACTTCTACCACGTTGTCACAAAGGCATTTGTGTACCAGGAACCCGACTCCGCCTTGGCATAGCTGGTCTCCCTCTCGAAAATATATCAGGTGGCCCGATTCAAGGGTTATTGTGTCCTCTCTTCGGACTTCACTCAACCCAAGAATGTGCCACCTTACCCTTTCGAGTTCTTTCTCCAGCTGCACTAGATGTTCGTCGAGCCGTAACGTGCGTCCGTTGTACGTCGCCAAGGTCAGTTGGGTTTGGCGGCCATTCATAACCCGAGGATTCTTAGCACCCCCTACCTTGCCGTTACCGTGACCGCCGCCAAAATCAGCAATAGCAAGGCCGCCGGGAACTGGGGACCGTAGTTGATTTTGGCTTGCCATTTAAGGGGTTTGCCCATAATCGCCACGCTGGTCATGCGGGTTGGCGATCGCAGATCGCAACTCCTCGCACTAGTGACGCTGCTGCCCGTCATTAGTCTGCGCTATTTAGTTGCGAACTTTTGAAATGGTTATACCGCGATTTATCGGTCGTCAGAGCCTCGTTTGTTGTTTAGCAGGATGCACCACGAGCAGGTGAGGTTGACTTTGGGCACTGAGATGGTAGGTGCGCCCCCTTACATTCCCCAACCTGGATGATATACGTCAACTAAATTACCTTCTGAAGAATAGTGCGAATGGTGAAATCAGTGCAATCAGTGAAATTAACGGTGATAGTGTCAGTGCCGCTCTTCACTCTTTGTACGCGATCGTCTTTTTATTTTATGTATAAGTATATAAACCACTGCGAAGGGTGGACAAGTTTAAATATCTGGTCCACTGGGTCACTGAAGATCTCAAGGACAATTGTGACATTGAAAGGGAACGTAGGTCGCTGGCTGTCCGTTGTAACATGCTGGCGCGCAGGTTTGCACGTTGTACAAGGCCAGTTAAAGTAACGCTTTTCAAAGCTTATTGTCAGTCCTTCTACACGTGCAGCTTGTGGGTCAACTTTACTCAGCGGACAAACGCTGTTTATACGGATTTTAGCAAGGCGTTTGATAAGGTTTCACATAAACTGCTTGTTAAAAAACTAGCTACGTACGGCGTCACCGGTAGTCTTCTAAAGTGGTTCGGTTCTTATCTGGCTGGGTGGGAGTTTTATGTGGTGGTCAATGGGTTCCGGTCAGACAGGTATGAAATTGCCTCGGGTGTCCCTCAAGGTCTGGGCCCAGTATTATTCAACATATAAATGACTTGACATCGTGCTTTCACAATACTAGCATATTCCTTTTTGCAGACGACCTGAAAATTTCAAGAGCCATAAGGTCTCAACAGGACGTAAATCTAATGCAAGAAGATATCAACCGATTATCTACATGGTGTAATCATAATAAAATTTCGTTGAATAGTTCGAAATGTAGTTACATAAAATTCACCAGGAATGTTAATACAGTGAATTCGGCGTACCAAATAAATGGAGTGAACTTATGCGAGGTGGTTGTAGTACGAGATCTGGGAGTTATCTTGGACTCTAAACTCACATTTGTACCACATATTGAGAACATAATCAGTCGATCCCAATGTATGCTTGGATTTGTTGTTCGTAATGGAAAGGTATTTCAACGCCCACATACTAAATTAGTTCTCTATAATAGCCTTGTAAGAAGCATCCTGGAATACTGCAGTGTGATATGGAGGCCTCACTACGCAACCCTCTCACTACGGATAGAACGAGTCCAAAAAAGGTTTATCCGATACCTTGGGTACTCAAAGGGAAGGCAATTTAAATATCTCACCTACCTTGATAAATTAGGCTGCTACAAAATGAGTACTCTGGAAGCTCGAAGGGAGCTCTTGGATTTGAGATTCGCATATAAATTGCTCCATAACACCATTGACTGCCCACAATTATTATGTAAGTTCAATTTTAGAGTACCCCGAGGACCACCTCGTAAACCTATAACACCCTTAGCTCCACCTCTTCGCCGTACAGTGTTTGGTGCTAATTCACCTATACCCCGCATGTGCAAACTCATAAACGAACGCAGCGACCTGGTTGACGTCCACGCAGACTCAATATCGACGTTTGTCAGACGTAATTAGTATTAGTATTTAGTATAATTATCTAGAATTTAAGTACATTAAGTCTTTAAAATTAAAATTATAATTAAAAGAGCATTTTGCATGTGGTGTTTGCCTGTAATTGGTTGTGCAGTTAGATTTAAGACACAATTACTTATATGTTCCTATCTGTGTAATATCTGTAACAACTGTTGGTGAACCTTAATTAAATAAATAAAAAAATAAAAGACATACAGCGATCTACGCGTTCAATATAATAATGCACTGAGAGTACTGCTACGGCTGCCGTGGCGTTGTAGTGCGTCGGGGATGTTTGCAGATAATAATATTGATGGTTTTGCCGCCATTATTAGAAATAGATGTGCATCCCTGATGACTCGTGTTCGCGGCGGCACCAACAGTATTCTCAGTGTATTAGCTGATCGATGGGATTCCCCGATGCTGCGGAGGTGGATACTCCACGCTGAATTATAATTGTATGTGTCTGTAACCTACTAACACTAGAAGTTAAGTAAAATTGATACTAACCCTATGGACTCCGGTCTGAAATAAAATTTTTCTATTCTATTCTATTCTATAATAAGAAAAATGTGTAAAGGGCAGGATCGTCGTTCCAATGGTATTGAAGACAATCCTACTCAACAGGAGGAAAATAGAGTCATTCAGAGACCTGTATTATTAGTGTCTTAACTCTATGATGATTACTCCTCTTAAATTAGTTATAAATATGTGAATGTTATCTTCACGTTATCTTATAATCGTTTTAACTAGTTAAATTTTGTCATTTCATAGTTTATTATTTTGCGAAGTTCTTGGAAAATCTCTGTTTCTCTTTTTTTTGTGGTCGTTTCTAATAAAACTCTAAGTAGTTTGGTTTATTTATTAATAATTATCAAAATTACAGGTCATATATTATTTTGAAAAACGTAAAATACAAACCCTAACGGGCCCTAACGTTTTATTTTCGCCGTCGGATCGCTCCCGAAATCTAACTAGGTATTATAGCGAGTGGCATGTTCGCAGAGGCGCACGTGGACGGCTTCCATGCCATCATGCGTAAGCGCTGTGCATCGATGATGGCGCGGGTGCGCGGCAGCCCCAGCGCCATTCTGGCTGCGTGTGCCGACCGCTGGGACTCGGTGCTGATGGCACATTGGATAGGCCTACACGCGAGAGCAAGCGCCTGAGTACATTGTTTGTTTACTAACACTTTAGGCTAAGAACATTGTTACTAACTACTTTGGATTGTATCGTTTTGACTAACACTAGGTTAAGAGCATTGTTACTAACTAATTTATGGACAAAGTCTGAATTAAATATATTATTATTATTATTATTATTATAGCGTTTTAATGCCTCTGTGGCCAACGAGCGCTTTCGTCATTGTGCGTGTCACGCTCGCTGACCGACCGACAGCAGGAGATGAAAACCAGCTATTTAGGTAGGTACCTACACTGAATAGAGCAGTTTCGATGGTTTTGGTTAGAGTTAGTAAGTAGGTAGGTACCTACCTAAATTACTATCTACATACCTAATATTGAATTTAGTATTAGTACTTATCTACAATAGGCAACTTAACAATAAAACCTTACCTTTATGGCACTGCCACATAAATTGCATTTGCTTGTGTTATTTGATGCATCATATACATAATATCGGTATACAGCATCTCGCCTCCGCTGTGGCATTTTCACAGAAAGAACTGAGTAAATTCTATTATTACTACAACACGCAAACAGAAATACTGCTTAGCTTCTTTTAAATATACTTCCGACTTCCGTAGTTCCGTCCGAGTTCAGAATCAAAATGACGAATGAAGAGAATCAACAAGTATGGACACGAAAAAAGAAATATTATTACAATATTTAGCGCCTGCGACAAGCAAAATTGAACTGTAACATTATTTATACAATAATCATTATTCCATGTTTACAAGTCGCTCGGTACACGCCACAAAGGCGCCGCCGGGCGGTGAGATGTCACGTGCGGTCGTTGTTAGGCAATTTTCAAACTAATGTCGATTACAAAGAGTGCATATTACAATGTCTTGGGTTAGAATGACTTACCTTGTTACAGTGTTACAGGGTATTGAAAGGGTAACCCGTTCGGAAGGGGTAACATTACACCCGTTCGAGGGTGTAACATGTATCATAGGGTTTATTTTGTAAGCGCTTAAAAAAATCCCTTCAAAAACCCTTTCAACGAGTATCCGGACGGTCCCTGATGCTGACATCGAACGGGAGCGGAGGGCTTTGTCGAAAAGAGCAAACATGCTCGCCCGCAGGTTTGCACGTTGCTCTAATCCAGTTAAAATCACCCTTTTCAAGGCGTACTGCACCTCTTTATACACGTGCAGTCTGTGGGTTCGCTACACACAAGCTAGCTACAGTGCCCCAATGTAACAATGCGTTAATCCGCGTCCAGTATAACAATGCGTTCAGTAGGCTAATTCACGTAACTAAAGAAGTGCTGTTGCAGTGCAGTTGCAGTTAAGTTTCCATCAAAACAACGCTTTTCGTATTCTCTACCTCTGTCAGACACGCTCGCGTCAAGTTCGCGTCACGCGAGCGCAATAACGGTATTCTACTGTTGCGCGGGCTAGTCACTTATATCTGTACATTAACCTAGGATGTTGTATTTTTTATTGTAGGTTCCTACTAATATAATAAAACGATTTGCAAAATTTCAACCGTCGGAAATGAATAGTTTCGGAGATATTAATTGTAGAATTATTGATGGCATTGTATTGAAAACGACGATATTTCACACCACAGACTATTTTGGTTCACACCACATACTATTTTGGCATAGAATATAACGTACGTGTGGAATGTGCAGTGAGCAAAGCACACAATGCTATTACAAAAAAAAACTGACACTATAGAATTGGTCAAATGTGCGTGTAATTTAAAAGTAAAGTAAATGTAGCCTTACAACGAACTTGAATTCAGAACCGAATTTGTCAACCCCGACACGCCGTGGTCTTGGTATGTCCTACCCCTAGAGTGTTTTTTAGAGCCCGGAGGCGCGGAGGGAGGGCAGCCCCAGCCTGCCGTGACAAAGGCGCAGGCATCGCGCGACCCGTAGCGACCAACAAGCCGAAGGTGCGGAGGGGAGCGTGATCGCCTGTGACTTTGTTACGCAAAGGCGAAGGGGCTGCTATTCCCGCAGCGCCAGAGATAAGGCAGAAGTACTGGTTCTTACTCCCCTACCCTTTCCTCCCTGAAAAATAGGGACAGAAAAAGTAAGGTTACAATTTTTAACAAAAAAAAAATGGTACCTCCGACCGAAACTACAGGGCGGGGGTACTCCTCTCCCCCTCCGCCCCCATCAGCAGGTGTCCCGTATGTATAAAATTACTGATTTTAAAGCTTGTATTAGTATAACTCAAAAATAAATATATCCCTTTTAAAAATCATTAAAAAAAAACTATGCATTTCCGACGAATTTCCCCCCCCTCGGGGGGTTCCTATGACCCTCCCCTTCCTTCCCTCCCCTCCCCCTCCCCCTACCTACATGTACTTATATAAGTGACCTTCCGTTGCGCGTCTTTGGTGCGTGCTTCGGGACGCAACATGATCGGTATTCTACTATTCGTTTGACGTCTCAAAATGACAGCATAGAAGTTTCAATTCGAAAAACGTGCAGTTTCGGTTACGCACAACATAAGTTCTTCGTTATTTACTTTTGTTGGCATCAAATTGTATTTTTTGTAAATATAAGTGTTTAAAATGGATTATTGTATGTAGACAAGTCAACTACAAGTCGTTTTCAATGAAATTTTAAATGTTTTTTACCTTTTTAGTGAATATGAGTTTCCAACTTGGTTTGAGAATTTTATTCTAAAAATATTACAAATCTAGTTATTAACCCAAGTATAATGTACCGCCGGGCACGCCGCAATCGCTGCGGTAAGACCCCTCTTTGAGGAGTGGCTGGATAGGCGTCACGGCGGCGTCCTGACCTACCGCATGACACAGGTCCTCACCGGACACGGAAGCTTCGGGAGGTACCTGTGTCTGATGGGGAAGGAGGAAACGCCTGGGTGTCACCACTGCGAGGACCGCCCGGAGGACACGGTGGAGCATACGGTGCAGGACTGCCCCGCTTGGGCAGAGCACCGCCGTGTCCTCACGGCGGTGATAGGCGGAGACCTCTCGCGCCCGGCATTGGTCGAGGCCATGCTGCGGGGCGAGACGGAGTGGGAAGCGGAGGCGGGCCGCGTGAGGGAGAGGACAGCATCCTCCCTCCACCCCAGCCGCAGTGGTAGACGCCCACGGCGCCGGACGTCGGCAGACGATCTCCGGCCACCGTAGGCGCGGGCTTGCGGGCGGCGAGTAATGGGCGACTCGCTGTCCGACCATGGACCATGCCCGGGTCGACGGCGCGTTGTGTCCCACGCGCGCCTCAAAGAGTGTCAGCATTATGACGGGGCCCCCCTCTAGAGGGCCAAAGCCTGCCGGGGTCGCGGGACTTATAGAATTACCGTGACCCTGGATCATAAAGGGCTATTGAAGGACACCGTGGATTTTAGTCAGTACAAGTCTGACAGTTCCTCCCACTCTGCCCTGGGTGGGAGGACTCATTTGATGATTTTACCACGATAAAAAAAAAAAAAAAAAAGTATAATGTACCGATACACATAGGTACAATATCGATAGAATCTAACAGACCTTGCTCCACTCTTTGGGAGCTCTCTGATCCCCATCTGCCTCGGCATTTAATATGTTGGCGAACTCTGACCAAAGGCGTGATGAGAGGGCACTCCTCTCTCTAGACCTTAGTCTGCCACGGGCAAGGTCCCTGTGGCTCTCTAAATATTCCACCAGCAGTTCAATTTTCAGTAGAAACGCGTTTGCGTGAAGTCATACGTACTTAAGAATCAGGATGAAACTCGTATGAAAGGAATTTAAACTGCTACTTCATCGTTTCTTTAACTACATCCTTAAATATCATTTTATTCATAATCGTTTATCTATCTTCTATCTATCTTCTTCTATATATACTTATAATAAATCTGCAGAGAGGTCAATTCTGTACATGAAATATGTTTCCAAAATAACTATCAGGGGGTGATTAGGGATCGATACTGATGCCAAAAATGCAATCAGTAAAATTTTTGTCTGTCTGTCTGTCTGTATAACCGTTATAGAAACAAAAACAACTCGACGGATTTTAACGAAACTTGGTACAATTATTTTTCATACTCCTGAGTTGGTTATAGTATACTTTTCATCACGCTACAATCAATAGGAGCAGAGCAGTGAAGGGAAATGTTGGGAAAACGGGAGAAGTTACTCCATTTTTTAAGCTTCCGTCGCGTGTGCAACCTTAATGGTTAAAGCTACACAGAAATCATGTATGACGGAAATGTTCTCCTTAAAATTATATAAAAAATTTCCCGCGACAGCATATGTCTATCTTTTATGGTTGACTCACAATATCACGTGTAACTCCCGATAGCTTAGCTGTTCGAAGCTTTCTGATTATATTTGTCTACTCTTACGTTTATAACACTCTCAGTCATCCCTAATTAAAAAAGTTAACATTATTAACTATTCCATAAAAAGAATCATAGAAATCGGTATAGAAACACCAAAGTTATACATGAAATACGATAATAATAAGCCATCGCGCGTGAATACTGAATCATGGTATAAGGATTATTTTTGTATAAGGTCCGAGAATCGGTCGCCGCGCTCGACGCGTCTCGCGGCCGAAGGTATAAAAAGGCGAGGCATCCGAGCGCGAGCTTCTTGGCTGGAGGCCTTAATTTCAAGGCATCCACAGGATTTGTCCGGTTAAGCAGAAGCCAGCCTCAGAGGCTGAACTGCGAGATGCCAATACCAAAAAAAAAAAAAAAAAAAGCGCGAGCTTCACACAATTTTTGCCTGTTGATGCGAATAGACGTTCAGAGCTTTCGACCTTATTGACAGACAATACTTAATTGATATTAACAAACCGTGCTTATCAGCGCGACTTTTAGTCTTTGATAATTTATTTTTAGATTCCTTTTGTTGTTAATTTATAAAATAGGTATTAGTTATTTTGGTAGTGTTTAAATATTCGTTCAAATTACAATTATTAATAGTTTACATTTATTTCTTTTTAGGTGAAGAAGTAGTACGCATAGATTTTTAGAGACTGATAGGTAAGTTTTGGTTAATTTACGTTCACTTTTTTTATACCTATTAGTTTTATTTTCATTTACGTTTTAGCTTTATTTTTATTTGCCTGCATCAATGCCACCTAAAAAACGATTATCTTTATCTCGAAATTCGAGAGAAGCTAAGAGAATGCGAAATAGGCGTTCTCAAGAATCGGCAGAGAAAAGAGCACATCGGTTAAACTTATTGTTATTCTTATCTCAATAAAAGTTTATATAGATATCTTCGGATTCACTATAGTTGATGCTGATTTTTGTATTACATTACCATCTATATAAATAAAATGGTAAACTGACTGACTGACTGGGTGATATCAACACACAGCCCAAACCGCTGGTCTTAGAAACATGAAACTTGGAGGGTGTGTTCTTTGTGAAGAGTAAGTATCCACTAAGAAAGGATTTTTGGGAATTCCACCCATAAAAGGGTAAAATAGGGATGGAAGTTTATATGAAAGTCCGTCAGTTTTGAAGTTAGGATATTCAAATTTTGTGTTTAGGCTGACAATTGAAAATTAATTTATACGTGTCTCAGCGGATGAAGGTAAGTAACTATGTTTGTTCGGGTGGGATATTTTTCGACATCCACGAATCGGGCGAAGCCGCTGGCAGAAGCTAGTTTACAATAATTTAAAAAATCAAATAGGTACTTAACTAACTGATTGCCACTTAACACTCATACGACGTTGTATTTTTAATACACTTTCAAAATGTTCACCACCTTGTTCAATACATTTTAACGTCCGTTTTCTTAATTGATGTTTTAATTTAGAAAGCACTTCAGTGTCATTTTCACTTCACCATCGTGTTGGTAGAATACCTCTTGTAAATTATGAAGAGGTATGTCTTCTAGCAGTGTAGGTAGAGTTTCTCGTAAAACGTGTAAATATGCGTCTCCTGTTAATCTTTGTAAGAACACAGGTCCCAGTATGTTTGTACCAATGACACCGGCCCAGACGTTAACTGAGAAACGGTGTTGGTAGGAATCCACTCTGCATGCGTGAGGATTTTCGTGCATCCATAAATGTGTGTTGTGTTGATTGTAGGTACATCCCCACACGTGTGAATGAACTTTCATCTGTCCAAATTATGTTCCGCTGCCAATTTTCTAATAACCAGCGGCTGAACTGCAAGCGTGAAGCGTAATCGTTTGGAGTCAACTCCTGGTATCTTCTGAGGTGGAATGGATGTTCTTTATCACCACGAAGTCTTCTCCACACATGCATATGACTACATTCAAAGCGTGGCGCTGATTCTCGGGTACTGGCATGGGGATTCTCATCGAAATAATCCAGTATTTCGTTTTGAAGACAAGTACGTGTACGCACATTGGCTCCCTGTCGATGACCCGTGTTCGGACGGAACGTTCCCTGGTCGCGAAGCCGCTGAATAGCAGCTTACATAGTCCTGCGGTCTACTCTTGTACCATACCTTTTTTTTTTTTTATCGCGGTAAAATCATCAAATGAGTCCTCCCACCCAGGGCAGAGCGGGAGGGACTGTCAGACTTGTACTGACTAAAATCCACGGGTTCTTTCAATAGCCCTTTATGTTCCAGGGTCACGGTAAGTAGTCAGACTTTGGCCCTCTAGAGGGGGGCCCTGTCATTATGCTGACACTCTTTGAGGCGCGCGTGGAACACAACGCGCCGTCAACCCGGGCATGGTCCATGGTCGGACAGCCAGTCACCCATTACTCGCCGCCCGCATGCCCGCACCTACGGTGGCCGGAGATCGTCTGCCGACGTCCGGCGCCGTGGGCGTCTACCACTGCGGCTGGAGTGGAGGGAGGACGCTGTCCTCTGCCTCACGCGGCCCGCCTCCTCCTTCGCGAGCATGACTGCTTCGCAGAAGGAGGCGACCGCTTCCCACTCCGTCTCGCCCCGCAGCATGGCCTCGACCAATGCCGGGCGCGAGAGGTCTCCGCCTATCGCCACCGTGAGGACACGGTGGTGTTCTGTCAAAGCGGGACAGTCCTGCACTGTATGCTCCACCGTGTCCTTCGGGCGGTCCTCGCAGTGGTGACACCCAGGCGTTTCCTCCTTCCCCATCAGACACAGGTACCTCCCGAAACTTCCGTGCCCGTTGCACCATACCTTTGGTTGAATGTTCTGCAAGCTAGAGCCACATTATCACCACACCGTTCCAAAGTTCTCACCATTTCGGTGTACTGAACATTTGTGTAATGGAAAGACATCGCGCGCGAAAAATTATTTCCTAACACACAACTTTCTACTAATAATATCCGCGCGAGACTGAGCGCGTGGTGGCTATCTCGCTCTATCCCAGGTTAAATCGCAAAGTTTACTTAAAAGTATCTGTAAAGACTTTCATCATCATCATCATTTCAGCCGAAAGACGTCCACTGCTGGACATAGGCCTCCCCCAAGTGTCGCCACATTGACCGGTCCCGTGCGTCTCGCATCCAGCGGATCCCTGCAACCTTTACAAGGTCATCGGTGCACCTAGTGGGAGGCCTTCCAACGCAGCGTCTTCCGGTTCGCGGTCGCCACTCCAGAACTTTTCGGCCCCATCGGCCATCCGTTCTGCGAGCAATGTGCCCTGCCCACTGCCACTTAAGTTTGGCTATTCTTCGGGCTACGTCGGTAACCTTGGTTCTCTTACGGATCTCCTCATTTCTGATTTGATCACGCAAGGAAACACCGAGCATAGCCCTCTCCATTGCCCTTTGGGTGACTTTAAGCCTTCTGATGAGGCCCATTGTGAGCGACCACGTTTCGGTCCCGTATGTAATCACTGGCAACACACACTGGTCATAGACTTTCGTCTTGAGACACTGCGGTAAGTTGGACGAGAAGATACCACGCAACTTCCCGAACGCTGCCCAGCCGAGTCGGATTCGACGATTGACCTCTTTCTCGAAGTTGGACCTACCTAACTGGACCGTTTGTCCCAGGTAGACATAATCGTCTACAACTTCGAGTGTAGAGTCTCCGATCTTGATAGGAGTGGGTGTTACATGGGCATTCAACATGACTTTGGTTTTGTCCATGTTCATTTTAAGACCTACTCTTTCGGAAGCTCTACTGAGGTCATCGAGCATTGTACTGAGGTCCTCCATGGTCTCAGCCATGACCACTATATCGTCGGCAAACCGAAGGTGAGAGATGTACTCGCCATTGACGTTGATGCCTAGCCCTCTCCAGTCCAGAACCTTGAAGACATCCTCCAGTGCAGCGGTGAACAGTTTCGGAGATATGACGTCTCCCTGTCTCACACCTCGCTGCAGAAGGATAGGTTCCGAGGTCTGGTCCTGAAGTCGGACTGACATGGTGGCGTTTTTGTACAGACTCTTCAGCACCTCGATGTACCGATAGTCGATTTGGCACCGTTGGAGAGACTGCAGTACAGCCCAAGTCTCGATCGAATTGAAGGCTTTCTCGTAGTCCACAAACGCCAAGCAGAGAGGCAGGTTATACTCTTCGGTCTTCTGTATAACCTGGCGCAGCGTATGTATGTGGTTTACGGTGCTAAAGCCTTTTCGGAATCCGGCTTGTTCGGGAGGCTGCAAATCGTCAAACCTGCGCGCGAGACGATTCGTGATGATTCTTGAAAACAGCTTGTAGACATGGCTTAGAAGTGAGATGGGCCTATAGTTCTTCAGCCGGGCATTGTCGCCCTTTTTGAAGAAGAGTACCACCACACCCCTGCACCACGCCTGCGGCGTTTTCCCCTCGAGTATGACGGAATTAAACAGCTTCTGAAGGGCCTTAAGTACCGGTTTTCCACCTGCCTTCAGGAGTTCGGCCGTAATTCCGTCATCACCCGGTGCCTTGTTGTTTTTAAGCTGTTTCAGAGCCATCCTAATCTCGTGCAGGCTGACATCCGGAATGTCTTCGGTATAGTGTCGGGTCAGTCTAGCTCTTGGGTCGTTAGCTAGATTTGCAACGGGTTTGCTAGTTGAAGTGTACAACTGCCCATAAAAACTCTCGATCTCCCTCAGCAGCTCCGGTTTGGCGGATACGATCCTGCCATCGTCGGTCTTCAGTTTCGTGAGCTGGCTCTGCCCAATAGCCAGATCTCTTGAAAATACCTTGGAGCCTTTGTTCCGCTCAATAGCGTCTTTAATACGCTCGGTATTAAAGCGGCGGAGGTCGCGTTTCAAGGATTTAGAGATCCGTCTATTGAGCTGCCGGTATTTCCACGCCTCGTCTGAAGACTGCAGGATCATCTCGCGCCGCTCCTTCATGAGCTCGAGAGTATGATCAGAGAGTTTTTTGTTCTTCTGTGCACGACGTGTCTTGAAGAACTTAGACCCAGTCGTATGGACAGTTTCCACGAACCCATCGTTGCATTCGTCCACTGAGCTTCCTAGGCACTCGAAACGATTCTGGAGTTCAAGCTGAAAGCTCTCGGGGTTTTGGATCTGGATTTGTGCTGGACGGAGCGTAGACTTCATCAGTCGAGACCTTTCAAGCTTTATATTGATGTTCAATGTGCCTCTTACCATGCGGTGATCGCTCCCGGTTTTCACCGAATTGATCACAGAGACATCATTGAACATTTGCTTCTTGGTTGACATGATGAAGTCAATCTCATTTTTAGTTGCACCATCGGGACTCTGCCAGGTCCACTTCCTGTGCTCACGCTTTCTGAAGAAGGAGTTCATCATATAGAGGCCCTCCTTCTCCATAAAACTAGCCAGTTGGTGACCCCGGTGGTTCCGACGTCCAACCCCAAATTGCCCCACCTGCAGCTCATCCCCGTCTCGTTTGCCCAGTTTCGCGTTGAAGTCCCCCATGACAACGGTGAAGTGAGTTTTGAGACCATGCAGGGCTTTAGAAATATCCTCATACATGGTCTCCACTTCGTCGTCGGGGTGTGCCGAGGTCGGGGCGTACACCTGTATGACCTTCAGCGAATATCTTGAGGATATTCTGAGTATAAGGTACGCCACCCTGGTCGACACACTCTCGATCTTCACCACGTTATTCACGAGGGACTTGTGGACGATAAACCCAACACCACCCTGGGACTGCCGGTCACCCTCTCGGAAATAGAGCAGGCTGCCGGATTTCAGTAAAGACTTTAACTTGCTTGAAATAAGGTTAATTTTTCTTTATTTTGTTTTGAATGACGGGAATTTGTATTGATACAAATAAAACTGCACTTTTGAAAGTCTTATTGCCTTGCGTTACGGTCTATTTTAGTTTGTTTTGACTGTACAGGGGTAGTGTGACTGTAATTTACGTAGTTTTAATTAATTTTGGGGAAAAAATTTACCTATATTAAAAATTATAGAAATCGATTCAGTAAACGATTCTGAACAAACTACTTTCAGGATGTGCGTTAATTATGTTACATGTTGTATAAGTCCTTGAGAAGATACTTAAGTACACTTCAACTTAGTTCCGAGCATATAATAATGGCAATAATTACTAAAAATAATCGACTTGTGCTAAGACATAATGCAGTTATACGCGCAAGTGCTGCATTTAGTTTTAGTATCCTGTGACTCGGAAACGACTTGATACTAAACCGAAACGCAGTAATACGTATTATAATTGCATTTATTAGTAAATTAAATAAAGGAAAATTATCTTGTAAAAGCTTGATTTTTTCCGAATTTTTAGATATATACAGAGTGTAACATGAATCTAAACAGCTTTTGTTCTATGACTTTTGGAAATTCATAACTTTTTTTTTAGTTTTACCATACATGTTGATCAGCGGATCGCATCAATTCCTATAGAAAATCCATTTTTTTTGCGAATTTCTAGAACACGTAGAACAAAAGTTGTTCAGTTTCATGGTCCAAGAGACCAAACGGGAGATTTTGCATTTATTATGTTACACCTTGTATTATGACTAATAAAATACGAACATCTTGCTCAGATGATAATGAAATATGTTTATTGCGTTTATCTCGTAACCGCCATTTTGCGATTACTGCATTCTTAGTTATGACGGCAGAATACTCGGAGACTTCAACACCTGTCTGATCAAAGATGATGTGCGCAGCCGTAAACTCAGGTCCCTTGTGTCTTCTGTCAACATGCACATCCTTCAGCTCAACGCTACTCATCATGCTCCTCACTGCAATCCCTCACTTCTAGACCTTATTCTAGTTTCTGACCCAAAGAAAGTAGCCAAGTACGGGCAACTATCTGTCTCCTTTTCTTACCACGATCTTTTATTTATATCGTATAAAATTCGCCCTCCTAAACGTAAATCAAAATTTCTCTCGCTACGCAGTTTCAAGTACATTGATCTGGACCGTTTGAGAGAAGATGCGGGCAATATTGACTTGTCTCCTGTTTATGACAGCAATGACTTGGACGCTAAGGTGGCCGAGTTTACCAAGATAGTGTTGAACATTTTTGATGCCCCACTAAAAAGGGTCAGGGTTAAGCATCATCCAGCTCCTTGGTTGTCGGATGTAATAAAAAACGCGATGTCTAAAAGTGATAAGGCGAAAAGGCGTTACAAAAGGCACCCCACTGATGAGAACTGGTCCCTCTATAAGAAACTTCGTAATCGCTGCGGTCGTATGTGTAGGGATGTTAAAAGGCGTCACATACACGATACAATTCAAAACTCCAACACAGCACAACTATGGCAATTTCTCGACTCTCGGCAAAGTTGCGAATGACAGCACGCCTGATATTGACCTAAACACGATTAATTTACACTTTTCCAAATCACCAGCGACTCTGGATGATAACGTTAAATCATCCACTCTTAACAATCTCTCTATTCTTCCTCTGCCAACATGTACTTCTTTCTCTTTTCACCCAGTTACAGAAGGGGATATTAAGCGGGCCATTACATCTATTTCTACAAAAGCAGTGGGTGATGATGGTCTTCAACTTCAAATGCTTCTCCTTCATCCTTGATGGCCTTATTCCTGTTATTTTGCACATAGTAAATTATTCCCTCTTTACTGGCTTTTTTCCTTCAGCTTGAAAGAAGGCCTACGTTTTGCCGCTTCCCAAAGCTTCAAATCCCTTTTCAGTATCCGAGTTTCGCCCAATTTCAATACTTACAATCCTGACCAAAGTCCTTGAGAGTGTTGTTTATAATCAACTATCGCATTACCTTTCTTCTAATAGCCTGCTTAGTCCTTATCAGTCTGGATTTCGTCCTGGCCATAGCACTGTTTCTGCCCTACTTAAAATTACTGACGACATCCGATTGGCCATGGAAAACAGACTTCTAAGGGTGCGTCCACATCTGGCGAATGTGCCGCAAATGTGCAGCTCGCAAGTCGTTTGCGAAGTGCGCGCGTGCATTTTATGTTCGTACGCAGCCCTTACGCCGTCCGCGCGCCGCTCGCGCGCGTTCTACGCGCCGTACTCGAGCGGCGCAGGAGGTGCGCGCGTGCCGGCCGCGATGCACCTCACAAATTCAAGCAAATTCACAACTGAGGCTCAAGTTCACGCGTATGTGCGCACGAGCAGCGCGCGCGCTGCACGCGCGCCTCACTCGCGCCTTGCTAGGGTTGCACTAGAGCGACGCACCAAATATAGACTGTAAACGCACGCGCGCAGCTCGCGGGCAGCTCGCATACGGCTCGCGAGCTGCACATTCGCCAGATGTGGACGTACCCTTACGGTGTTGGTTCTATTGGACTTTAGCAGTGCGTTTAATTCAGTTGATTTTGACATCCTCTCAGGTATCCTTTCCTCTCTAAACATAACTGTGACTGCTTGGTTTGATTCACATCTTCGAGGTCGCTCGCAGTCGGTACGCTTGAATGAGGCTTGCTGTCATTGGTGCGATATTTCTGCGGGTGTTCCTCAGGGTGGCGTCCTTTCACCTCTTCTTTTCTCCGTTTTCATTAACGCTGTCACCAAGGTATTATCGTCCCATTATCATCTCTATGCGGACGACCTGCAGCTTTATCGTCATTTTAAACTCGAAGAGCTTCCTGGAGCAATCGATGCCATCAATAATGATCATCAAAACATCAGCCAGTGGGCTAAAAGTTTTGGACTGTTAGTTAACCCAACAAAATCACAAGCTCTCATTATTGGTGGCAGATAGTTCGTCAATTTATTGAGTCATCAGTCCCTCCCTCCTGTTGTGTACGATGGTGTCGCTATAATAATAATTCCATTTATTTCAGGTCCAAGACCCATATAAAAACCAAAAATAGACGAAAATACAAATACAAACACATAACTTATAGCTAAAACCTAAATATCAGAATAAGTACATCACAATAAAAAAGAAACATGTATTAAATTAAAAAGTCAAAAATAAAATACATAACCGATTCAGAATAAATTAAAAAATGTCAAAATAAATTATCATATTATTAAAACAGTAATTACAAAATGTGAAATTAAAGATTCGATTGAATGTCAAATTAGTAGGACAATCGCTATTAGACCTTAACAACATGCCGGTCACAACAGTGCCTCATATAGGGACAATCAAGTCTCCCCGCAATCATTGCCAGGACAGCGTTGGAGCTAACTCGCACCCTGCGCACCAAGGACGCGCACCGCTTGCGCATGGTGGCGTGGAAACAGTCGGTGCGCACTTCCGCAAACATGCCCGAGGCACTGCAGAAACGAGGCAGCCCAAACACTGCCCTGAAGGCTAATTCACGTAATTTTATGACGCGCCGATGAAGTTGTAGTGCAGTTGCAGTTTGAGTCAAGTTTGAGTGATAAACGGTATTCTCGTAATCTCTTTGAACTGCGCGTGAACTGCACGTCAACTGTACGACAACCAAACTCTACCAAACTTACTTATGGTGTGGCCATATGAGAGAAAAAATATTACTCACTAAATAATCGAATAGAATCGATTACATTTCAATGAATATGACATTATATTAAAATAATACCCCAGTACAGTTTTAGTGCTTTTTCTTACTATATAAACAAACAATTGTGCTTTGATTCACAATCAATAACATATTTTGCTAAAATTAGGCTGAATGATATTCTATCATTGCCCCATAAAACCAAACCTGTCAAAATAACAGGACACCATTGGCGAATGGCACTAAAGTTGAAATTCAAGACTCAGTGCAAATCACAGGTGCAAATAGAAAACTTTAAAAGATTTTTTATACTTTGCTAGTAAGCATGTTTTATATTATAATAACTAGCTTCTGCCAGCGGCTTCGCCCGATTCGTGGATGTCGAAAAATATCCCACCCGAACAAACATAGTTACTTACCTTCATCCGCTGAGACACGTATAAATTAATTTTCAATTGTCAGCCTAAACACAAAATTTGAATATCCTAACTTCAAAACTGACGGACTTTCATATAAACTTCCATCCCTATTTTACCCTTTTATGGGTGAAATTCCCAAAAATCCTTTCTTAGTGGATACTTACTCTTCACAAAGAACACACCCTCCAAGTTTCATGTTTCTAAGACCAGCGGTTTGGGCTGTGTGTTGATATCACCCAGTCAGTCAGTCAGTTTACCATTTTATTTATATAGATGGTAATGTAATACAAAAATCAGCATCACCTATAGTGAATCCGAAGATATCTATATAAACTTTTATTGAGATAAGAATAACAATAAGTTTAACCGATGTGCTCTTGCCTCTGCCGATTCTTGAGAACGCCTATTTCTCATTCTCTTAGCTTCTCTCAAATTTCGAGATAAAGATAATCGTTTTTTAGGTGGCATTGATGCAGGCAAATAAAAATAAAGCTAAAACGTAAATGAAAATAAAAATAATAGGTACAAAAAAAGTGAATGTAAATTAACCAAAACTTACCTATCAGTCTCTAAAAATCTATGCGAACTACTTCTTCACCTAAAAAGAAATAAATGTAAACTATTAATAATTGTAATTTGAACGAATATTTAAACACTACCAAAATAACTAATACCTATTTTATAAATTAACAACAAAAGGAATCTAAAAATAAATTATCAAAGACTAAAAGTCGCGCTGATAAGCACGGTTTGTTAATATCAATTAAGTATTGTCTGTCAATAAGGTCGAAAGCTCTGAACGTCTATTCGCATCAACAGGCAAAAATTGTTTGAAGCTCGCGCTTTTTTTTTTTTTTTTTTGGTATTGGCATCTCGCAGTTCAGCCTCTGAGGCTGGCTTCTGCTTAACCAGACAAATCCTGTGGATGCCTTGAAATTAAGGCCTCCAACCAAGAAGCTCGCGCTCGGACGCCTCGCCTTTTTATCTTCCTTCGGCCGCGAGACGCGTCGAGCGTGGCGACCGATTCTCGGACCTTATACAAAAATAATCCTTATACCATGATTCAGTATTCACGCGCGATGGCTTATTATTATCGTATTTCATGTATAACTTTGGTGTTTCTATACCGATTTCTATGATTCTTTTTTATGGAATAGTTAATAATGTTAACTTTTTTAATTAGGGATGACTGAGAGTGTTATAAACGTAAAAGTAGACAAATATAATCAGAAAGCTTCGAACAGCTAAGCTATCGGGAGTTACACGTAATATTGTGAGTCAACCATAAAAGATAGACATATGCTGTCGTGGGAAATTTTTTATATAATTTTAAGGAGAACATTTCCGTCATAAATGATTTCTGTGTAGCTTTAACCATTAAGGTTGCACACGCGACGGAAGCTTAAAAAATGGAGTAACTTCTCCCGTTTTCCCAACATTTCCCTTCACTGCTCTGCTCCTATTAATTGTAGCGTGATGAAAAGTATACTATAACCAACTCAGGAGTATGAAAAATAATTGTACCAAGTTTCGTTAAAATCCGTCGAGTAGTTTTTGTTTCTATAACGGTTATACAGACAGACAGACAGACAGACAAAAATTTTACTGATTGCATTTTTGGCATCAGTATCGATCCCTAATCATCCCCTGATAGTTATTTTTGAAATATATTTCATGTACAGAATTGACCTCTCTGCAGAATAATTATAAGTATAGATATCTTGATTCACATCTTTTAAACACGCCGTCTTTGAATAATATTGTCGTATCGCCTATTATTATTAACAGCATAACATTTTGTACCGAATATTGGCATTATATCATAATCAATAAATAAAATCATTCAAAGTCGACAGTCCAAAGCCTGAAAAGTGTGATGGAAAGATGCAATCAAATGTTTACTAGACATAAATAAACAACTCGAATCGGCTAATGTTCATATTTCTTTAACGTAAACAATCGTGTATTGTCGGTTTTTCGAGCGGCGTTAACTCGTCTCGAACGCGAGCGAATAGGTACCTACTAGGTTAGCAAGACCCTAATAATCACGTGTGCGACTGTGTGCGTTCGTGGATTTGTACTGTGACCACAACATTCTTCCGGAATTAGTATAACAAATCAATAAATAATCGATGCTCATACATGTTTAACTAAAAATTCAGTGTATGTATTATGATTATAACATTATATACTAATTGGGGTGTCTGAGGGTGTGCGTTAATTACGTTACATGTTGTATAGGTGCATTTTAAGGTTAAGGTTTCTTTAGTCTCTTAGCTACGACCTAAGTTTTTACATCGTGGAATGCAAATAAAGTATTGAGTAAACTACACGGATACTAAAAACCTACTTCATGTTCTTATAATATGCAGCATTAGGGTGCAATAAAAAAAACATGTTTTTGCAAATTTAGTTTTAATAAGAAAATAATTATCACGACATATAACTAAAAATAACAAAATTCAGTCAGACTGTTAATTAACATTAAATAAGTAGGTACAATATTGGCATCATCTACGAACCATTTAGCGCTTTCTTAATTTCTAAATTAAATCAGACTCTTTCAACGTAATTCTAATATTCAGTCTTTGTTTTCATTGGCATGACATAGTAGCAAAAACTAGTTAACTATTTACTTATCACATTCCAATAAGGCAGATCATTACATGCGCCTGCATGTTCTTAATATAAAAAAAACTTAAACAACATTTTTAAAACGTTGAAAACACTATTTAAATACTAGCTATCAAACAAAATCTAACATTATAAACTTAAAAAAACATCCAAACAAAAAATTCTATAAAAATGAAAAAAGTTAAATAAATATTCATTCTGCAGACTCTCTATTTGCAATGAGATCGACAGAGGCATCGTTTACAGGCAGATTTTGCCAAAACAGCAGTCTGTTTTCAGGTATTATATTAGTTAGTTTTTTAAGTATACCAGTCTTTCTCTCCAATGTTATTCCTCGCGACTTTTGATTTCTTACTGGCTCAGGTACAGCAGATTGTTTTATTAATTCAAAATCGTAATCAAAAATCAAAATCATTTATTTGCGTAAATAAGGTACAGAAGGTTGATAAAATGTACAGACTTGTCCTCTTATTCTGCCTTTAATTTCGGCGTGCAAATATAAAATAAGTTCACATATTATTTTATTTAAATTAATTATTGATATAATAATCATGCAATCATTTAGCAGATAATGTCATTAAAATAGTATTATTGAATTAAATAAATGTCAAAATAATAATGAAAACATAACAAAAAATAATAACACTACGTTACAAATTTAAAAAAAAAATGAAGTACCCACTTAAAGTTTTCCTGTTTATTTATTCATATACATCACTTATTAAGAACACATAAGTACTTTTTCTCTATCACGTACTGTTTTTTAAGTACGGCAGTTAACAAATAATTCAAAAGTGAAATACAGTAAACACGTAGCTTTATTAAATTTATGAATAATGCGAATAAAACTTCCAACAAAACTTATTATTAATAATAATAAATAATAATAATATATTTAATTCATACTTTGTCCATAAATTTGTTAGTAACAATGCTCTTAACCTAGTGTTAGTAAAAAAAAATACAATCCAAAGTAGTTAGTAACAATGTTCTTAGCCTAAAGTGTTAGTAAACATACAATGTAGTCAGGCGCTTGCTCTCGCGTGTAGGCCTATCCAATGTGCCATCAGCACCGAGTCCCAGCGGTCGGCACACGCAGCCAGAATGGCGCTGGGGCTGCCGCGCACCCGCGCCATCATCGATGCACAGCGCTTACGCATGATGGCATGGAAGCCGTCCACGTGCGCCTCTGCGAACATGCCACTCGCGCTACAGTAGCGCGGCAGCCCCATCAACACCCTGAACGCGTTATTATACTGCACCCGCAGGGCGTTGTACGTCCCCTGCGTGTATTTAGCCCACAAACTGCACGTGTAGAAGGTCTGACAGAATGCCCTAAATAGTGTGACTTTCACTTGTTCAGTGCAACGAGCGAATCTGCGAGCCAGCATATTACAGCGGATGCACAACGCCCTACGTTCTTTCTCCACATCCATGTTGTCTTTGAGGTCTTCGGTGACCCAGTGGCCCAGATACTTGAAATGAGTGACTCTGTTCAAAGGTGTACCATAGAGTGAGACGGGCGGTACGTCTGACAAATCTTTTTTGGGTGCTCTAAAAACCATAACCTCACTTTTCTTCACATTGTACCTAAGCCTACCAAAACCTAAGGCCTCCGCATACCTTTCACATATACGAAGCAGCTTACGCAACGCACCTATTGAAGGGCTGAGCAGCACCATGTCATCCGCGTAGCTAATATTATTAACGCAAATTCCGTCTATATGACAACCAATTCCTGTGCCGCTCAGCTCTCCAATCAGACGGTCCATATACAAATTAAAAAGTTTCGGTGAGGTCAACCCCCCCTGCCTCACCCCACACTCTAACCTGTACTCGTCCTATCTACTTTCCGCCCACCTAACAGCATTTTTCTGATTATTGTACCAGTACTCAAATATCGATACAATCTCAGGGAGCAGACTAGTGTCTTGGCGCATTTTTGTCCACATTTGATTGTATGAGACCATATCAAATGCCCGGGACAGGTCCAGGAAACACATACATTACACACATACATTTGCACACATTAATCTATAAAATAAACGGTAAAATTTTTATATTGTACTTGAAAAATTAAAAATATTTAACTTTTCCTCTTATGTTGCTGGCTCTCCCAACATAGCTGCGTCCCAACGACCTGAAAACCGTTCCTGAAGGGTTTTCACATCCTGATAAAATCGTTCCCCATGTATATCACTCACTGCTCCAAGATTTGAAGGGAAAAAACAGAAATGGGAATGCAGGAAGTGAATTTTTAGCGACAGTCGGCAACCCATCTTTCTTAACAAATTGTTCACCTGATGACTGACCTCACATGATTTCCTAAAAAAACCTTTTATCATGGCTTTTAAATGATGTCCATGCGCATAGTTCTTTGTCATTTAGTGTTTGATCAAATATCCTGTTTTTCATTAATAGGCGTATTTCTGGACCAATAAAAATACCTTCTTTCAACTTTGGGTCACTTAACTTTTTTTGTATTCATCTTGAAAACTGTATTATTTATTTATTTATTTTATTTATTTAACAGTTTATGTACACACTAAAATACAGAAAAGAAGAAAAAAACAGAAAATAGTACAAAGGTGATGCTTATTTCTAAAGAAATCTCTTCCAGCATACCTGCGAAAGGAGATACTAAAAAAAAGAGATGTAGACAGTGTGTAAAAGAAGAAGAGAAAATAGAATACATAAAACGACAAAACAGAACTATAAAAACATAATAATATAGGAATATACATACATACTTATAAATACAAACACAAAACATAACAATACTGTAGATACAATAAAATAAGTAACTATGACGAAATGGATAGATAATGTTCTTTCACTCTTCTTTTGAAAACTGCAACAGTTTGGCAGTCCCTAATGTCAGGCGGAAGTGAATTCCACAGCCGCACGGCGTGTACAGAGAAGGAATAGGAGTAGAAGTCGGTAGAGTGTGGAGGGGATTTAAGGAGGTTCCTAAGATGCGACCTGCAAGGTGAATCAGAAGGACGGGAGTAGGAAAAGCGTTCCCGCAGATAGGATGGCGTTTTAGGGTTATGAAGGATGTTAAATAGCAGACACAATATAAAAGCACACTCGCAGCACTACAAAAATAAAATGACTAAATCAAATAATAAAGTTAAAACAATGTGGGGAATCATAAATGAACGCTCAAACAAAAAGCGTAAAACCGAGAAACACAACATAACATTACAAGTAGATAATAGCTTAACGGCGAAACCGCAAGAAGTAGCCAACATATTTAATAATTTCTTTGTCTCCATTGGTGGGAAAACTACAACACCAACCGGCAGCAAACCAAAGGGGCTACCGGCAACCTTAACTACACAAAATACATTATACCTTAACCCAGTTGATCCTTATGAAATAAACATAATTATTAAAAACCTAAAGAACAAGAACAGCCACGGAATCGACGAACTCCCACCCAGTCTGATAAAACAATGCGCTGATGAACTTACCTTGCCATTTTATATACTCATTAACCAATCCTTCGAAGAAGGTGTTTTTCCTGACTTACTCAAAAAGGCCCTCATTAAACCTATTTTCAAAAAAAACGATAAAACTGACCCGAACAATTACCGTCCCATTGCCCTACTACCAACAGCCTCAAAAATATTCGAAAAAGTCATGTGTAACCGCGTTTATGCGTTCTGTGAAAAATATAACATTTTCAATGATAGCCAAAATGGATTTCGCAAGAACCGATCCACTGTTTTGGCCGTCTACAAGTACATACAAGAAGCACTCAAAATTATTGATGATAAAAAATACGCTATTGGACTGTTATTAGACATGACCAAAGCGTATGATAAAGTACAATTCGATATACTATTAAATAAACTTTACAACATAGGTATCCGAGGAAAAAGTCATGACTGGTTTACATCTTATTTAAAAAACAGAGAACAAGTCGTAGAAATAGAACACTACAATATACAAACACAACACATTGAACTAATTAGATCACAAAACATACCTGTAAACGCCTCCATACCACAGGGAAGTGTCATAGGATGCCTATTGTTCTTAGTCTACATAAATGATCTCCCTAACCACATAAATGAAACGTGCGTATTGTTTGCTGATGACGTCTCTATTTTAACATCATGTAAAAATAACCAAAACCTAAACCAAACACTAACATCTATACTCGACACCACAACATACTGGATGAACGAACATAACCTTGAAATTAACTTTAGTAAGACAAAAATAGTCACTTTCCACCCGCGACAAAAAACCCCAATAAATATAAATTTTGAATACAAAGGATCCAAGTTAGAAATAGTTAATAAATTCACCCTTTTAGGCCTAGACATAGATACACACATAGACTGGAAACCACACATACAGAAAGTAAAAACAAAGCTATCTAAATTTGCATATGCCCTCAGAGAAATAAAGAAAACTACAGATCTCAAAACAGCAATAGTAACATACTATGCGTACGCATTCGCTTGGCTTAAATACGGAATAATATTATGGGGTAACAGTACAGACGCACCTTCGCTATTTACAATACAGAAGAAACTTATAAGAACATTGGTTAACATAGAAGACACCGACTCATGTAAACCACACTTCAAAGAACTAAACATCCTAACACTACCCTGTCTCTATATATTTGAAATTTGCAAATTTGTAAGGAAGTACCCACAATTCTACAGCAAAAGAGAAGACATACAAACAGAAATCAAACTTAGACATGGAAATAGACTCAACCTGCCAACTTCACGATTAAAAATGCACTCCTCTAGTGCGTTTGTCACGTCAATAAAAATCTACAATAAATTACCTGAATACATAAAAAACACAGAAACAAACAATATATTTATAAATAAACTAAAACGATTTCTCTTAGATAAAACCTACTACACAATTGACGAATACTTCAAAGATAAATTCCTCCTAGAGAAACGAAGATAATTAGAATAACCAAGTAGTACCTAATACATCTATTTACCTTATCTACCGTGCAATATCTTTAATTACTTACTATTTAGTTAATAATAAATTACAGCTAATATATAAATAAATATATAAAATAATTACCTAATATATAATTCAGAAAATATCTATAAATAAATATATAAATAAATATAGAAATATTAATAATAAACAAAATTAATATAAATCTACTCATAAATAATATCTACTTAAATATCTAAATATAAGATTTACTTCCTTAATTTCAATATTATTATGTTTTTAAACAAAAAGCGCTTCATCCTCTCCTCTAAAAACTAACTTGCTGTGCCCGACAGGGCCCATAATTGTTTCTCTATAATTACCTACCAGCCTTGTATACATTATGGAATGCAATAAAGTATTGAGTATTGAGTATTGAGTATTGAAATATCCGAGAGTTTCTGCGAAGTCGAATTGGGAGCCACTTGAGTATTTTGCGAAAGTTAGAAACGTGAACATACTTTTTAAGGTTAAATACAAAACGAATACAAATATTTTGCAAGCGCTCAAGTTTATTTAAAAGCTCCTCGGTGGCATCCAAATAACAGGCATCGGCGTAGTCTATGATAGGCTGAATGAGAGTTTGCGCAAGGGAGATTTTGGTGTTCAATGGCAGGAAGCTCTGGAGGCATTTCAACGAGTGGAACGTATAGTGCACTTTGCGACTAACTTCAGCAACATGGGCAGTCCAAGATAAATAGGAATCCATTGTCACCCCCAGGTTTTTAGCCTTGATTGCGTAATCAATCTGAACTCCATTCAGCCTGAGTGGAGACAGCGACGCAACATCGAGCCTATTCCGCATATACCTGCCGCCGATGATCAAGGCCTGAGATTTCTTAGGATTGATTTGCAGTCCAAAGGACCGCGACCACTCACTAATCAAATCCAGATCCTTGTTCATGACAGACACGGCGGCTTCCGCATCCTCCCTTAAGAAATGATGGTAGAGCTGCAAGTCGTCGGCATAGAGATGGAAGAAGGAAGAGATGACTCTGGTGACAGAGTTAATGAAAATAGAGAAAATAAGAGGAGAGAGAACGCCACCCTGAGTCACACCTGCGCTAAGAGAGCACCAGTCAGAGAAAGACTCATCAAGACGGACACGCTGCGAGCGGCCTTTAAGGTAGGAGTCAAACCAACCAATAGAGGAAGAGGAGAAATTGAAAGATTTAAGGATCCCCACAAGGATGTCGAAATCAACCGAGTTAAAGGCGCTGCTAAAGTCTAGAAGTACAAGTAAGGTAAGAGACTTGTGGTCCATAGCCCAGCGAATATCGTCAGTAACCTTTAAAAGAGCCGTTACAGTGCTATGGCCAGGACGAAAACCAGATTGAAAAGTACTAAGAAGATCATTCCTAGAAAGAAAGGCCGTGAGTTGCTGATGGACAATGTGCTCAAGAACTTTAGAAAGATAAGGGAGGATGGAAATGGGTGTAAAATCAGTAGGTGCGGCTGGATTGGAGATTTTGGGTAAAGGGATGATATGGGCTTGTTTCCAGACCTCAGGAAAAGTACCAGAAAACAGAGAGTAATTAAAAATGTGAGTCAAAACGGGAAGTAATGTGGGAAGGATAGGAGAAATCATTCTTAAGCAAAGGTTGTCATTACCAACAGCAGAGGAGGAGATAGCAGAAATAGATTTGTTGACCTCAATCTCACTCACAGGACTTAATTCAAAGGAAGAACATTGCGGCAAAGGCAAACAGGAAAGTTTATTTAAGGTAGCAGACTTGACGTGTGGATCCAACGTAACAGGAGGGAAGTGAGAAATGTTTATTAAGAGCACACACGTCAGTGTCGCCACCAGAAACAACTAGAGACTTGCCAATGCCGACAGATTTTAAAAACCTCCAGACTTCAGAAGAGTTGCGGTTGTCGAGCGATTTGTGGAAGTAGCGTTTCTTAGCATCTCTACACATACGACTGCAGCGATTACGCAACATTTTGTACGCAGTTAGATTACGCTCGGAAGGACAGCGTTTTAACCTTCTCTTGGCTCTGTCTCTACTAGCCATCGCATCTTTAATGGCAGGAGTAAGCCAGGGAGCCGGAACATATTTAACCTTCACTCGACGAATAGGGGCGTGACAATCATATAAGTTAAGAATTTCGCTGTTTAAATACGAACCATTTCGTTGATACATGAACTCTCCATGATGCCCGTCCAGTCGATGCCACCGGCATCATGCAATAATGCTTCTAGGTCTATGCCCTTGTAGTTCCGGAGGAGAATATATTGCGGCTTGCGCTTAGGAGGGCGTAACTTATATGACAAGAAGACGAGATCATGGTAAGAGAAACAAGCAGTAAGCTGTCCGTGGATAGAAACATTATTAGAATTAAATACAATTATCAGGACAAGGAGAGAAGGGGTGCAATTAGGGAAGTGATGCGTAGCAGAAAGAGGCAAAATACTGAGATTAAAAGACGAAAGGATAGATTGAAGTTTGTTAGTGCGAATGTCATTTTTAAGAAGGCAGGTATTAAAATCACCCATCAAGACTACGTGGTCATAAGTTGGACAGAAATCATTTAAAAGCGAATCAAAAGAGTCAAAGTAGTCAATGCTGAGGTTAGGGCTATACATAACCCCCAGAAGCATTTTAACACGGTGAAGTGTAATTTCCAGAAATAGATGCTCCGCTGACCCCGAGTACGGGGAAGGTGATGCGCTAACAAGCTTATAAGGGATATCAGCACGCAAGTAAATGGCTACACCACCGCCACCCTTTCCAGTTCTATCATTACGGATAAGAACGAAACCTGGAAGGGCATAGTGTACTGATAAAAGAGAGGGTTTAAGGAAGGACTCGGAGATCAGCAACGCATCTATATGTGCACTGTTGAAGGAAGCCAGAAGATCAGAGTAATGGCCAGGAACACTCTGGGCATTAATGTGGGCTATGTTGAGATTGTTAGGAAGGTGGGTAAGCAAAGAGGAAATCTGATCACTAAGAGTCAAAGGGGAGGAAGAACCACTTGCCACACTGAGGAAACTGCTGGAAGAGGAAGAACAGGAGAAAAAATCATCATCAAGGTCGACATTGATCATAGTTCACATAAACAATATAAAAATACTAATAAAAATATATATAAGTATGGATGGTATTAAAATTATTAAACTAAATAACTAAATTTAACTTAACTATTATTGTTTCGCTTAAAACAACAATAGTCAAATACACATAACTAATAAAATCACCTAGTCGCTGCAGCTGGTAGAGATATAACAATAGTTAACATGGTTGGTGCGTAAAAATGTGAAGGAAATCAAGAAATCAAGGTAACAGAAACTTTAAGAGAAAAAGAAAATACCAACTAGAAGATCAGACACTACAACAGCAAAAACAATAAAAATAAAAGTAAAATTGTATTGTAACGGAACGTTATATTACGGACTTATTTAGTTCCATGCAAAAATAAAAATGACAGTGAAACTTTGACAGACGTCACGTCAATACAAGTTACAACGAAAACATAAACATCTACCGGCTACCAAAAATAAAGTGAGGAAAAAGTAGTAACAAACCGAATTGTAAAAGCTAGGGGTAGATCAACAAAAATTCAAACATGTACCAACAATACCCGGGGCGTAGCGATCAAAGAAAAACGTGGTTGCTAACTTAGCGACGAGCCTTCCTGACAAGCTTTCCTTTGGGGGTTGCGGTTGCAGGCGATGTAGTTGCTGCTGCTGGCGAGGTAGAAGCAGCAGGCACGAGGTTACTGGGAGTGGCAGCACGGGCGAGAGCGGGATAAAGCGCGATTAAAGTTTCAAGCTCACCCATAGTTGAAATTGTCCGGCGTGACTTGTCAGGCGTCAAGACAATAATCTTTCCCTCCGCAGACCAGCATTTATTGATACTGAAATGCTTGCGGGCAGCCATAAATACCTGGTGTCGTGTATTGGTCAGGAACTCAGAAATAGTGATACCGCTGCCCTTGAGTGTAGTTTTACCGTCCCAAACTAACCGACGATACTCCATGCCACTGAAACGCACCAGTACCGGTCTAGTTTTACCCTGGGAGGCTCCCAGCCTGTGGCAAACTTTCAGATAATCCATCCTGAAATCATCTATCTTCAGCTGCTTGGAGATGATATGGAGAATCAAGTCGCTTAATTTTTCATTAGGTTTCTCAGGAATACCGTGGAACAGCAAGATCTTTCTTCGCATCGCGGTCTCATGCCTGTCCAGACTCATAGAAAGGAGTTCTATCTGAGTCTTGAAGTGATGAAATGTTTGACAGACAAAGGACTTGAACTCCGAGAAATCCAGTGAAAGTGCAGCAAGATCTGAGTGCGCAGGGATAGTTCCAGCTGTAGCTCTGTGCAGCTTATCTTCGTAATCACTCATGCGAGTGCTAAACAGCTTCTCCATTTGCTCCATACTGTGCACAAGTTGGTTGTCCATGCTGATTGTAAATTTTGTGTTGTAGTTGGTGTAGAGATAAAGTGATGGGATAGTTCAAAGCGAAGGTGGGTTTATCAATTACTTAACACATTAATATAGAAGAACATAACAATTAACTATTTTAAAATAAATATTAAATAAGGAAGCCACGAAAATACGTATGTATGTCAAGTCTACCCACATGGGAATGCCTATTATTACACTGCCTATTGTTACACTCACAAACAAATAATCTCAAAGATGAACAGGAAATGAACCTATTTTCTCAATTACTAATATGGACAATATGAGGGTCGTTTAAAAAAAAGTTATCGGTGTGTACCTTAAAAACAAGACGTGATAGAAACAAAAGGGGTCTCCCTTGTTTGACCGAAAGGAATTTGACAAATTTTCACTTTCCAAAAATTTTTTCGCATAATTTCATTTGCCAAATTATTACTTAGCAAAAAATCTATTTACAAAAAATTGTAACGCAAACCTAATGTTTCGAAAGTGAACGTTTAAACTATAACTTGTTTACCAACTAGTACTTTTGACATTTTTTATGTAGTCAAATATTTCAGTTGGAATAACAGTTTTTACGCAAAATCAAATGATCCAAAAATATAATAATAACCAATTTTTTTTAAATAAGTAATTATCCTAATCTAAATAGTTCAGTTCCGGGTAACCTACTAAAAACAATCTCTTTTTTCTATTAATGCAAGTCGTTTCTGGCACTCGCCGGCCGCTGCCGCGGCACCGCTCGCTACGCTCGCTCGGCTCGTGCGTAGGAGGTCACAGTTTTAACCTAACCTAACCTACCCATTTTGTTTAAAGAAGAAATTAACCTAATCTAAATAGTTGAGTTCCGGGTAACCTACTAAAAGGCAAAAATCTTATTTTTGCCTTAATATTTTTTGTCTTAACAAACCATTTCACCAAACGTTTATTGTCTGAAGATTGTTTGCTGTAATAAATCATTTGATTAAAGACCAAATGCCATAATGACATTATACTTGGTAATATTTTGCCAAGTAAAAATTTGACCAAATAAAAATATGCGTACTAAAATCATTCGAAATATTGCAATGGTATAAAAAAAGGTTGCTAAAATTTGTTTGGGTAATGAAATTTTGTCAAAATCTTTTCGGCAAAACGGCAGGATCCCAAACAAAAGACATCCACTGCTTACATACTATAACTAATAGAAAACTATAATAGCAATCAGTTTTTCGGGTACCGAAATCGTGTCACGCAGTGTAATCTTAAATGTCAATAATAATCAAAATGTCAATAATAATCATAAATGTCAATAATAATCATGTCAATAATGGGAGAGATTCGCCACACAATAATAATGTTTTTATAATATTATTTAAAAATGTAAGTAAAGTTTAAAAAAAATAAAATAAAGGAAATCATCTATCTATACATATAAAATTCAAAGTCCTGACTGACTGACTGACTTATATATCAACGCACAGCCCAAACCACTGGTCCTAGAGACATGAAATTTGGACAGTGTACTCTTTGTGAAGAGTAGGTATCCACTAAGAAAGGGTTTTTCGAAATTCCACCCCTAAGAGGGTGAAATGGGGTGTTGAATTTTCTATGAAACTTTTTATTCTCTGAATCGATTGACTTGGAAATGTGTCTACATATACTTCAGTTGAAATGATGAGATACGTGTATCACAGTTTTTCCAAAATCATCCCCCAATTTAAAATTTAATGTCCTGACTGGCTGACTGATACATCAACGCACAGCCCAAACCGCTGGTCCTAGAGACATGAAATTTGGAGAATATACTCTTTGTAGAGAGTAGGTATCCACTAAGAAAGGGTTTTTTAAAATTCCACCCCTAAGAGGGTGAAATGGGATGTTAAATTTTCTGTGAAACTCTCTCGGGATCGATTGACTTGAAAATGTGTCTACATATACTTCAGTTAAAATGATGAGATACGTGTATCACAGTTTTTCCAAAATCATCCCCCAATTTAAAATTCCATGTCCTGACTGGCTGACTGATATACCAACGCACAGCCCAAACCGCGGGTCCCAGAGACATGAAAATTGGAGGGTGTGTTTTTTGTGAAGAGGAAGCAACAGTTTTTCTAAATTCCTACCCCTTAGAGGGTGAAATGGGGTGTTGAATTTTCTGTGAAACTTTTTATTCTCAGGGTCGATTGACTTGAAAATTTGTATACATACTCTTCAGATAAAATCCAGTAAATCCGATGTCCAATCTCAAACCAAAGTATCAATATTTCACGTATCTTATTTAATTGATATAACTTTAAAAAAATAAAATAAGCAAGTACATGTAAATCTATGTATGTATTATAGATACATAGATTACTTATTATTCCAGAAGTAGGATCCCGTGGGCAATTCCCTAACTCCACGCGGGCGAAGCCGCGGGCATAAGCTAGTAACAAATAATAATTTAAAATGACCGGCAATTTACAAAACTTATAATTTATAATCTAAAAACTAATGTACACTATAAAAGCATTTTTCAATTAAAAACCTCGTCAAATTATTTTTAAATCTAGAAAATGGCAGTGTTTTGATGGAATTTGGTATTTTGTTATACAATTTTATGCACATAACATAGCTGTTGTTACCTGTAAATGCGAGATTCGTCCTCAGTTTAAATAACTTATTAGCATACATAGAACGTGGGGCATAGTAGCTTGTCGCTTGCTGGAATAGTTTCTTATGTTTGAAAGCAAATATACAGGATTCTAATATATAAATACATGGTAGAGTTAGTATTTTATATTCCCTAAAGAATGAACGACATGATTCTATTTGCTTCAACCCAAATATAGCTCTTAGACACTTTTTTTGCATTACGAATGCTTGATCAATCTCCACAAAACGACCCCATAGGATAATACCATACCTTAGAGTGGAGGTTATATAGCCATGGAAAGCCGTTATTGCGGCATTTCTAGATATTTCGCAGCTAATACGCCTCAAAGGGTATATAAAACTATTTATTTTAGCACAAATGTCATTTATATGATTTTTCCATGAGCAAAATTTATCTAAATTTATTCCGAGAAAACTTAACAGAGTCAGTTTCTGCCAGGGCGACCCCTTTATAAGATATATTTAGGGCCAACGATTTTGATCGATAGGTATGAAATTGCATAAATTGTGTTTTCTTAATATTAACTTTTAAATTATTAGCCTCTAGCCACTCTATAGTTCTTTGAAGAGCAATGTTTATTTCTTGTTTGTACAAACTTTTATCTTGTCCTTTGATTATAATAGTAGTATTGACAGCAAACAGTACACATTTATGATTTATAACTTCTGGGAAGTCATTTATGTAGAGCAAACACATTGGCGGACCTAAAATACTGCCCTGCCCGAAGATTGGAATGATTCTAGCGTTTTAGTGTGGTCATTTTAATTCGTTACTTCCACTGATTGTACTCTGTCGGACAAATAAGATTCCAGCCAGTTATATGCCGTTCCTCTGATTCCATATCTGGAAGCCTTTTCCAATAATCGTTCATGAGAGACGTGATCAAACGCTTTACTCATATCCATGAATAAAACTGTAACAGGTATTTGCTTGTCATTACAGTCTGTTATTTCTTTTATTAATTGAAAGGCTACCAAAGATGACCATAAGTCCACTAGCAATTTCACAAAACGATCATAATCATAATCATTTATTCATTTGCGAAAATGGGTACAAAGAAAAGGTCTTAAAATAATAAGTGTCCATTAGCCATATTCTACCACGAGGCATGCAAATTTACACACATTATAAAAGTTTATCCTGTAAATATTCAGTGACAGAATAATACGCTTTATTTAGTAACAGTGTTTTGACAATTTTTTACATATGTTTAAATCATTTATCTCCAGGAATGAGTTTGGTAGATGGTTATATATGCGTGGTGCCATACATAATATACTTTTATTTAATAACGCTGTTTTATTGACTGGTAAACATATATTTAATTTGTATCTTTTGCTATGTAACTTATTAAAGAGGTTTTTATTTTTCCTAACGAACATTATGGTTCTAATATATATATACATGGTAACGTAAGAATATTTAATTTAAGAAATGATGGTCTGCAACTGTCAGTTACCTTTATACTAGTTATTGCTCGGATACATTTCTTCTGGGCCTTAAATACCGCTTCTTTATTTGTAGAATTACCCCAAAAAATAACACAATACTTTAGAACAGGCGCAACATAGCCATTGTAGGCTGTAAGAACTGTAAAAGTACTGGCCGTTTGTTTAAGTTTAAACATTGCATAAGAAAAGGTTTTAATCTAGTGCATAATGTATGTATATGTTCTTTAAAGTTTAAATTATTATCTATCTGTATCCCCAGAAATCTAGTAACGTCTACGTCCTGGATCTTATTATTTCGGTAATTTATGTTCATGTTTGCTATTTTACTTACTCTACTTCTAAATGTCATGAAGTTTGTTTTGTCGAGATTTATTTGTAAATTTTTTGATGTTAACCAATTTATAATGCTATCTAAAGTTATATTTATCTCATTTTCCATGTGTGATTTATTATCTCCTGTGAACAGTACTGTACTATCATCGGCGAATAGAATTGTGTTGTATTTTGTCGCTTTTGGAAGATCATTGATGTATATTATATAAAGAGGCGGACCCAAAACACTTCCTTGTGGAACCCCAGATGTAACCTGTCTACATGAGGATGAATAACGCATAATTTTTTTCATATAGGGACATATCCTGGTTATTTTTGTTATTTGCGATCTATTACTTAAGTAAGATTTAATCAGGTCATAAACATTTCCTCTGACACCATAAGCGTATAATTTATTTAAGAGTATTTTGTGGTCCACATAATCGAAAGCCTTTGTGAGGTCCATAAACAGTGCACACGTTTATTTACCTCTATCCATGTGAGTTAATATGTTGTGGAGAAAATTATAAACTGCAATATTAATTGATTTATTTTTTCTCTTTGAGTGATCCATGATGGTATTTATACCATCATGGATCACTTTCTCGAAAATCTTCGATATGACTGGTACAAGCGCTATTGGACGATAGCAGCTCATGTCCTTTTTATTACCTTTTTTAAATAAAGGTTTAATTAGAGTTAATTTTAACTTTTCTGGGAAAACTCCAGTTGCTATACTTAAATTTATTATATGACTAAGTATAAATGACAACTTAATGGATTCGTGTTTTAAAACTTTAGTGGATATATCGTCAAATCCGGTACTATTTGTGTTCTTTAGATCTCTAATTATTTTGTTTATTAACATTTATGCCTAATTATTGCTAAGCAAATATGAACATTATTTGCATGAAAATAAGATTCATATTCGTCCACTAATTAAAACAAATTCGACTAATAATGAGTCGGTAAACCTTCGTTTTCCACTACTTCTTGTAACCTTCTGCTCATGCTGTTAACCATTTTCGCGCATATGTTACTACTTCACGAACATCCTTATCCGACTTAAACGTTTTTTCGTCGCTAAAAATCACCACATTGTTCTCCCAATCAAAATTGATGTATGCAGTATGACCTAGCAAAGTGTAGTCGGTTTTGTCGGTGCGCAGTGGACAGCAAAGGTGTGCGCTGGCTTGCAGCAACGTAATCCAGCAGAATGTAGGTGATTTCTCACAGTTTGTAAGCACATATTGCTGTTGCTTTTACGCGGGTGCACAAGAAGGGATGAGCCTTGTGCCTTGCCACGATGTTGTAGTGTCGAGCCGATAAATTTGCCTTTGGTTTTGGCCTAAGATGTTCTGCGTCTCCAAAATCCGCATATCGGTGGACCCATAACTGCACGGTTCTCTTCTGTGGATAAAAACAGTATTTATAATACTTGTAATAGTAGCTATTATTATAATAAATATATACTACATTTATGTATATACTATATAATATACACTATGTTTATACAATATACTTATATATACCTAATTAATTTTTATAATAATACAATACATAAATACAAGACATACACTAACATTAGCTTTTCTTAAACTGTGTAAGGGCTAGATCAAGTGTCGTGCGGTCCATGGCCCTCTACGGGGCCCCCGTGTAGGCCCTGAGCATTCGGACGCGACCACTGAAGCTGGTCGCATGCCAAAGGGTCATGGCTATCCGGATGATCCGAGGATACAGTACGATCGCCGGCGAATCGGCCAACCTCCTTGCCGGATTGCTGCCCTGGGATCTGTACCTCTACCATGAGATGTCATCGAAAAATGACGCGCTAGCGTTGAACTCGCTAGCGTGCTAACGTGGATCAAATAGATTTCGATAATGCTTGCACCATGAGATTTACGTAATCTTACGCAGGCGCTAAGGTAAGCTCGATAGATCGTGTCCTCTAGCTAACTTCACTCTGCTCCTTAGAATACTTTCGTCTATGCTTCACTACTTATGTTTTGTTTCTTTCTTTCTCACTAATAAGAAGAGAGAACGGCTCGTAAGCTCAAAATGTAGTGTAATCGCTATGCTAAAAATGTTAAGACAGTCAATATCACAAAATAAACCGACAAAATAGAAAAGTTGACGGTTAGTGGACTACTTATGGTATTTAGTGGTTTTTGAATTTTTATTCCTTATAATATGCCACTGTCGCCATTCAATTTATTATTTTGTTTATTGACTTTGTGTCACAGAGTGCGTTGTGTGGTTTGAAAGTTTCAAAACAATAGATTATTTGGATTATATTTTAATAAAATGAGGACCAGTGTCTCACAGTTTCAATTGTTGGTAGAGTTCATGGAAAGGTATGTTTCTACTTTCTATTAAATTATTTTAAAACGTATTAGAATTCCCAAATAGTTGCCCCTCAACGCAGGTAGATATGCCAAGCCACTTGAAACTTTAAAAGTGTAATAAGTGAGGTAAGTTCAAGTGTCTAAAAATACTAAAGACGTGAGGAATGCAACAAATAAACAAAAAAATGGTTATGAGTATGATTTGACTAAATTTAATTTAAAGGCACAGCTTGCTAGTACGTAAAATAGAAATAATGTAGTCTAGGTAAAAGTCACGTCGTTGGTCTTCAGATCCAGCGACCACTAACATAATCCATGCTAAATAAGCTCTTGCAGACATTATTTTCGCTTTATTACACTCAAAAACGTATATAATTTTAATGTAAACATGTTTCACACGTCAAAATGCTAGTGAGCAACGTAACTACTATCGCAAGCGTATTGATCGATAGCGTCTTTAGAATTAGCGAGTCATGGTACCGTTTTGTACGGCGACAGCTGAAAAACGTTAGTAACTATCGAATAGATTACGTTAGGTTTTTAACCTATCGAAATCTATAGTGCTCGTGGTACGTATTTTAATTCATTCTGTGACCGCTAGGGGCGCTATACAATATTTCATACAAATAATTTACGGAGACGCTAGAGAGTTTTAGCTGCGTAAACTCATGGTAGAGGTACTGGAGGCGACTGCCCTCCAGCGCGTCTACGAACGCGGCACTGAAAATTTCGGGAATCAAGGAAGTGCCACAACATTACTATTTAAAAATGTATTTATTGCTTTTCGAAGTATTCTCCGCGAAATTTGACACATTTTTCCATACGATGGAACCAATCATTGAAGCAACCATTCCATTCGGAAGTTGGGGTCTCCAAAATGGCCGTTGTAGGCTTCCACAGCTTCTTCAGGTGATGAAAATCTCTGTCCACGCAATTTATTCTTTATTTTAGGGAAAGTATAGAAATCATTAGGGCTTAGGTCGGGGCTGTACGGCGGATGGTCTAATAATTCTATGTTTTCTTGCTCTAAAAACTCTTTTGTTCTGTGCGCGGTGTGAGAACTCGCATTGTCGTGATGGAGGATGATGCGGCGGTTGCAGTTCTCTTTACGGTGTTCAGAAACGACCTGTGGCAAACAAATGCTAGCATACCATTCTGCATTAACCGTTCTTTGTCCCTCAAGAGGAATAGTCGTAACATGGCCGGTTTTGGAGACAAACGTGGCCACCATTTTTTTTGCAACACTCCGTGAACGAACAATTTTTGTTGGCTTTAACTCATTTTCAAACACCCAAACTCGTGACTGGTTTTTTGTTTCGGGTTCGTACGCGTATATCCAGGATTCGTCACCTGATACGATGTTGTATACAGCATTTGAGGATCCTGCGTGGAATCTTTCGAGAGTTCTGACGCACCAAGTAACGCGAGCCGCTTTTTGCTCTTCACAGAGCGAATGCGGTATCCATCGGGAAAACAACTTTTTTACACCTAATTGTTCATGCAAGATTATTTGTATTGAACTCATGCCAATGTCTAAAGTTGCCTGAATTTCACGGTATGTCACATGTCGATCTTCCTCAATCAGCTTACGCACAGCATCAACGTTTTCTTGGGTGACTGCAGTTTTTGGACGACCTTGACGGGGATCATCACTGAGCTTGACACGTCCACGTTGAGATTCAGCAAACCAGCGATAAATTATGGTTTTAGATGGGGCTTCATCACCAAATGCAGAAATCATCCGGTCAACACACTGTTTCTGTGTTAAACCACTTCGAAGTCATAATAAATCATCGCTCTTGAATTTTCTCGAGTCAATTTCATTTTCTCAACGACTAAACAAGTTTGACAAAACCTTGTGACAAGACCGAGAATCTTTTTTTAAATAAATAAATGGTATTCGATTTTTAAAACCAAGGAGTTTTCAATTAAAAAGATTTTAATGACAGGAACAGTGGAAATATTCCATTCCCGATACTTTTAGTGCAGCCCTCGTATGAGTGGCGTGTGGAGGCGCAGCGCCGGGACGAATCCCTGCTGCCTCGACAAGTCGAGGCGCGGCGGGAAGAGCTCCGGCGCGATCTCAGGGCAGTATGGAGGGAACGACTGTCACAACCGAGGTCCAGGCACGCCGCAATCGCGGCGGTAAGACCCCTCTTTGAGGAGTGGCTGGATAGGCGTCACGGCGTCCTGACCTACCGCGTGACGCAGGTCCTCACCGGACACGGAAGTTTCGGGAGGTACCTGTGTCATATGGGGAAGGAGGAAACGCCTGGGTGTCACCACTGCGAGGACCGCCCGGAGGACACGGTGGAGCATACGGTGCAGGACTGCCCCGCTTGGGCAGAGCACCGCCGTGTCCTCACGGCGGCGATAGGCGGAGACCTCTCGCGCCCGGCATTGGTCGAGGCCATGCTGCGGGGCGAGACGGAGTGGGAAGCGGTCGCCTCCTTCTGCGAAGCAGTCATGCTCGCGAAGGAGGAGGCGGGCCGCGTGAGGGAGAGGACAGCGTCCTCCCTCCACCCCAGCCGCAGTGGTAGACGCCCACGGCACCGGACGTCGGCAGACGATCTCCAGCCACCGTAGGCGCGGGCATGCGGGCGGCGAGAAATGGGCGACTCACTGTCCGACCATGGACCATGCCCGGGTCGACGGCGCGTTGTGTTCCACGCGCGCCTCAAAGAGTGTCAGCATAATGACGGGCCCCCCTCTAGAGGGCCAAAGCCTGCCGGGGTCGCGGGACTCATAGAATTACCGTGACCCTGGAACATAAAGGGCTACTGAAGGACACCGTGGATTTTAGTCAGTACAAGTCTGACAGTCCCTCCCGCTCTGCCCTAGGTGGGAGGACTCATTTGATGATTTTATCACGTTATAAAAAAAAAAAAAAACATCGCAAGATTAAAAAATAAAACTATAATTCAGTTATGATAATATATTATTATTATAACTATGGTAGGTATTGCACTTGAGTTACATTAATTATTTATTCCTAGTAAACATTGAAAGATGATAGGAGTTAGTTAAAGTGAAGTAGGTATAATATCAATAAAATATGTAACTATTACTTACCGATATCATTAAGCGCCTTCCAATTTCACTTAGCGTGTCGATGACAATTCAAATTGAGTCAGCCCAAAATTTTGCGACGAGTTTGGCACTTTCAGTAGTGTCCTGTGATGCACATCACAGGAGCAAACAACAGGACAGGCAGGACACGATATAAAGTGTCCCATCGTTTGTGGGGCAACACCATATTTACACTCACAATTTCACTTAAAGATACGTTTTGATCATCCAAAACAACGATTTCTACCCTTTTGAACATTGATAAATGTTGCATGGTTGGATCCACAGAAATAAATCCGCACATTATTCGCATGAGTAGTAATCAATAAACTCAGTAATGCAAATACTCGTGGATTGACAACTAAGAACGCTCATTTTTTATAAATGAAGGTGTTTGAAAACAATATTTTTAAATTGTCGGTAGTTATTTTCTAAACAGTCAAAATAAAATGACCTGAGAGATTCGTGTTTATCTAAAACGTTGGAAACTTCATTACGCAACCATGAACGAATCGTTATAAATTCTACTTTAAGTAATGTTTTAACAAAATAATGAATACAAAAAGAAAAAGAATATATTGTTGCATACATGGTTTGAACTTACGGCTTTTCGTTCACTGACCAAAGACGATAGCCATTATGCCAAGGTTGCTGTAGTAACATTGTGCAAAATATTATATCTCCTTCAGTATCATAGGTGAATGATGACTATATATTGGAATATGGCAAGGAAATTATATACTAACTGGAATGAGTACGAACAAGATTTTGATATCAAAAAACCGTTTGAAAATGAACTTTATCTGAAACACATAGAGTTCATATTACTTTAATTCATTCAAAGGGGGACGAAAACTTCAGAGCGAGAAAGATACCTAGAGTGGATTGTGTCCTTGTCTAACAATTGCCAGTAAACAAAACATATAAAAATATTTTTTCATTTTTTTTAAATTTAATAATCGGAAATCGCGTTGATAGCTAAACTAGCACATAAATCGTAACGGGATTAATTTAATATTCAAATACTAAATATTAAAATAATAATTTCTTGCGAAATAAAGTAAGCTTAATATAAATTAAATTATTTATGAATTAAGTTATTTCTGAATGGCAACATTTGACACTCATATAAACAAACAATATGGCCGATACAATTTCGCGCTGAAGTCATATTTTTGCGTTATCAAGTTCTTTTTACATTACTTAAGTGAAATCTTCCTCTTTAAATATCGTGAAATCGAGTTGTGTGAAGGGGTGTAATAATGACGGGTTTGCTGGATGAAATTTACTTTTTCAGGTTAGTTCTTTTAATTTTGTTTACAAATTACGACTAGGGTGACAATGATCTAGATATGTAAACGGGGATCATGAAAATATTGTAAAGAATACGCCTATTCTTTTATCCATATCGGTATTTATAATTTTGTGCAAATGCGTACAAAATTCAAAACATTGTTATTTATAATGCATTAGCAAAACTTAATGAATTACTCAATTTTATACTAACAAAATAACTTCTTGAAAATAAACATTTAAATTCTGTCTTTACTTTTTAAATACTATTTATTACTTTTTTATATTGCCAAGTTTGCAACCGTCTTCCATCATCAGCATCTTAGCACTTAAATTTAAGATTACTGACATATACTAAAAATCAACAATTACATAAAACCATACGACGCTTGAAAGGCAATCCTCACTAAGCGACATTGAGTAAACTTTACAGGAGAGTGATTTAAAGTTCAAATATAAAAAAAAAAAATCATAACATTTTTCCTAATTGTTCGATTAAAATGATGTTAACACTCGTAGAAATCATTTTTTTGTAGCTATCCAAATTGTCAAAATAAGACACCAGACACCTTTAAAAACACCGGTTTGTGTCGGTTAGATAAAATTTACCTGATCTGATAAACAGGTAAAATTATCTAAATCATCACTGTAGTGTGTGCAGTAACATGTAAAAATAGGTAAACTTACTTAGTTTAGAATTTGGAAACAGAAAGATTGATCTAAAAGATCTGACGATTTAAAATAAATCAAGTAAATTTACCTAAGCATTATTGAATGATTTTTGTGATTGTGGAAAATGTATCTTAGTTATTAAAATTACCCCAAACGTCCCTTCATAACCGACATTTAACCAAGACCTGTATAGGTAATTATTATCATGCACGAAAATAAATTAAATCAATTATTACTGAATAAAAATCTTTATTGAAAATTAAACAAATACGCTACGTAATGCCGACCAGGAAACTAATTATGACATAAAATTCAGTCTGAGATCAATATATTTTATAATTGAACAATTATTATTGTTGTCGCAATTATAAATTACCCATTATCTTCAACACTCAGTTTCTAAAAAAATATATAACTCACAATTGTCATTAAATGAATTATTGATAAACTATTAAACCTAATAAACAAACCAAATAACATTCTTACAAAATAACAGCAAGATTAACCTACTGTGAAAAGAGTAAACATTTTTGACACAATCTATCTATCTTCTATCTATCTATCTATACATTTATAAAATTCAAAGTCCTGACTGACTGACTGACTGACTGACTGACTGACTGACTGACATATATCAACGCACAGTCCAAACCACTGGTCCTAGAGACATGAAATTTGGAGGGTGTATTCTTTGTAAAGAGTAGGTATCCACTACGAAAGGGTTTTTCGAAATTCCACCCCTAAGAGGGTGAAATGGGGTGTTGAATTTTCTATGAAACTTTTTATTCTCTGAGTCGATTGACTTGAAAATGTGTCTACATATACTTCAGTTAAAATGATGAGATACGTGTATCACAGTTTTTCCAAAATCATCCCCCAATTTAAAATTCCATGTCCTGACTGGCTGACTGATATACCAACGCACAGCCCAAACCGCTGGTCCTAGAGACATGAAATTTGGAGATTGTATTTTTTGTGGAGAGTAAATATCCACTAAGAAAGGGTTTTTTCGAAATTCCACCCCTAAGAGGGTGAAATGGGGTGTTGAATTTTCTATGAAACTTTATTCTCCGAGTCGATTGACTTGAAAATGTGTCTACATATACTTCAGTTAAAAATATAAAATTCAAAGTCCTGACTGACTGACTGACTGACTGGCTTATATATCAACGCACAGCCCAAACCACTGGTCCTAGAGACATGAAATTTGGAGGGTGTATTCTTTGTAAAGAGTAGGTATCCACTAAGAAAGGGTTTTTCGAAATTCCACCCCTAAATGGGGTGTTGAATTTTCTATGAAACTTTTTATTCTCCGAGTCGATTGACTTGAAAATGTGTCTACATATACTTCAGTTAAAATGATGAGATACGTGTATCACAGTTTTTCCAAAATCATCCCCCAATTTAAAATTCCATGTCCTGACTGGCTGACTGATATACCAACGCACAGCCCAAACCGCTGGTCCTAGAGACATGAAATTTGGAGATTGTATTTTTTGTGGAGAGTAAAATTAAACTTATTGGAGCCTATGTAAAAAAAGGTATATACAATTATATTATATTAACTTAGTCAACTAATTTTTCAGCGTACTCTTTATTTACCTCCTTTGAAATCAGATATACTCTATTTATTCTAATAAAAGTTGCGAACCCTACTTGTCGCAGTGCAGTTCTAGTAGGTATTAAATAATTTTGTCTATGAGACGTTTTGTTTCAAGTTTGCGCGGCTTCATGTTTTCTGTGAAGCAATAGTCTGTCTTAAGACTATCTTGACTCAAGTCTGCGCTCAGCCTAAAACCTAATTTTTAGCAAATGTTTTAAGACTAAAAAATGTATTATAAATGAACATTCGGAATAATACTCATTATTTTAGGTCATGTAAAATTAGGAGATTCAATTATTATAGTACTCGATAGTATGACAGAATACTATTAGAACTAAAGATAATTATGTTAAACAAAATGTCGGGATTTTGAACATTATTGTTACTGAAGTTTATAGCAAACGTGTTATGGATAATGATTTTCGGACAAACATTTACAACACCAGTGTGTGTGTGTGTGTGTGTGTGTGTGTGTGTGTGTGTGTGTATATGTGTGTGTGTGTGTGTGTGTGTGTGTATATATGTGTGTGTGTGTGTGTGTGTGTGTGTGTGTGTGTGTGTGTGTGTGTGTGTGTGTGTGCTTAAGCATTTGTTGACAGAAAGCTTTTTTACGGAAAGGTAATTGTTTGCGTCTGAATTTTGTTTTTTTTAATTTTTAGTTTGTAGTTGTTATTAATAGATTCCGATGTTCCGTATGGTGTCGGACGTAAAAGAATAGCACCATCCCATATCTTCCCGTGGGTGTCGTAAGAGGCGACTAAGGGACTTACCAGAGAATGGGCAGCAGCGTTCTCTGCGGTTTCTAACAACCGTACTGCGATCGCCAACCCGCCTGCCAGGCGTGGCGATTTTGGCAAAAACCCCCCAATGATGAGCGCAACAAAGAAATGGCCCCTAGTACCCGGCAGCCCGTCTACCCTCGACTATGGTAGCGGTCGAGGTTACGGCGTGGCAAGGGGTGCGAAGAATCTCCGGACGGGATCAGGCTGCCTATACCGACGACTTGACCTGGCAACATATAACACGCGTACACTCCGGACCGACGAGAAGATAACGGAACTCGAAGAGGAATTGAGCAGGCTGCGATGGAGTATTGTGGGATTATCTGAAGTCCGAAGAGAGGGGGAGGATACGATATTCCTGAAATCCGGCAACCTGCTCTATTTCCGAGAGGGTGACCGGCAGTCCCAGGGTGGTGTTGGGTTTATCGTCCACAAGTCCCTCGTGAATAACGTGGTGAAGATCGAGAGTGTGTCGACCAGGGTGGCGTACCTTATACTCAGAGTATCCTCAAGATATTCGCTGAAGGTCATACAGGTGTACGCCCCGACCTCGGCACACCCCGACGACGAAGTGGAGACCATGTATGAGGATATTTCTAAAGCCCTGCATGGTCTCAAAACTCACTTCACCGTTGTCATGGGGGACTTCAACGCGAAACTGGGCAAACGAGACGGGGATGAGCTGCAGGTGGGGCAATTTGGGGTTGGACGTCGGAACCACCGGGGTCACCAACTGGCTAGTTTTATGGAGAAGGAGGGCCTCTATATGATGAACTCCTTCTTCAGAAAGCGTGAGCACAGGAAGTGGACCTGGCAGAGTCCCGATGGTGCAACTAAAAATGAGATTGACTTCATCATGTCAACCAAGAAGCAAATGTTCAATGATGTCTCTGTGATCAATTCGGTGAAAACCGGGAGCGATCACCGCATGGTAAGAGGCACATTGAACATCAATATAAAGCTTGAAAGGTCTCGACTGATGAAGTCTACGCTCCGTCCAGCACAAATCCAGATCCAAAACCCCGAGAGCTTTCAGCTTGAACTCCAGAATCGTTTCGAGTGCCTAGGAAGCTCAGTGGACAAATGCAACGATGGGTTCGTGGAAACTGTCCATACGACTGGGTCTAAGTTCTTCAAGACACGTCGTGCACAGAAGAACAAAAAACTCTCTGATCATACTCTCGAGCTCATGAAGGAGCGGCGCGAGATGATCCTGCAGTCTTCAGACGAGGCGTGGAAATACCGGCAGCTCAACAGACGGATCTCTAAATCCTTGAAACGCGACCTCCGCCGCTTTAATACCGAGCGTATTAAAGACGCTATTGAGCGGAACAAAGGCTCCAAGGTATTTTCAAGAGATCTGGCTATTGGGCAGAGCCAGCTCACGAAACTGAAGACCGACGATGGCAGGATCGTATCCGCCAAACCGGAGCTGCTGAGGGAGATCGAGAGTTTTTATGGGCAGTTGTACACTTCAACTAGCAAACCCGTTGCAAATCTAGCTAACGACCCAAGAGCTAGACTGACCCGACACTATACCGAAGACATTCCGGATGTCAGCCTGTACGAGATTAGGATGGCTCTGAAACAGCTTAAAAACAACAAGGCACCGGGTGATGACGGAATTACGGCCGAACTCCTGAAGGCAGGTGGAAAACCGGTACTTAAGGCCCTTCAGAAGCTGTTTAATTCCGTCATACTCGAGGGGAAAACGCCGCAGGCGTGGTGCAGGGGTGTGGTGGTACTCTTCTTCAAAAAGGGCGACAATGCCCGGCTGAAGAACTATAGGCCCATCTCACTTCTAAGCCATGTCTACAAGCTGTTTTCAAGAGTCATCACGAATCGTCTCGCGCGCAGGTTTGACGATTTTCAGCCTCCCGAACAAGCCGGATTCCGAAAAGGCTTTAGCACCGTAGACCACATACATACGCTGCGCCAGGTTATACAGAAGACCGAAGAGTATAACCTGCCTCTCTGCTTGGCGTTTGTGGACTACGAGAAAGCCTTCGATTCGATCGAGACTTGGGCTGTACTGCAGTCTCTCCAACGGTGCCAAATCGACTATCGGTACATCGAGGTGCTGAAGAGTTTGTACAAAAACGCCACCATGTCAGTCCGACTTCAGGACCAGACCTCGGAACCTATCCTTCTGCAGCGAGGTGTGAGACAGGGAGACGTCATATCTCCGAAACTGTTCACCGCTGCACTGGAGGATGTCTTCAAGGTTCTGGACTGGAGAGGGCTAGGCATCAACGTCAATGGCGAGTACATCTCTCACCTTCGGTTTGCCGACGATATAGTGGTCATGGCTGAGACCATGGAGGACCTCAGTACAATGCTCGATGACCTCAGTAGAGCTTCCGAAAGAGTAGGTCTTAAAATGAACATGGACAAAACCAAAGTCATGTTGAATGCCCATGTAACACCCACTCCTATCAAGATCGGAGACTCTACACTCGAAGTTGTAGACGATTATGTCTACCTGGGACAAACGGTCCAGTTAGGTAGGTCCAACTTCGAGAAAGAGGTCAATCGTCGAATCCGACTCGGCTGGGCAGCGTTCGGGAAGTTGCGTGGTATCTTCTCGTCCAACTTACCGCAGTGTCTCAAGACGAAAGTCTATGACCAGTGTGTGTTGCCAGTGATAACATACGGGACCGAAACGTGGTCGCTCACAATGGGCCTCATCAGAAGGCTTAAAGTCACCCAAAGGGCAATGGAGAGGGCTATGCTCGGTGTTTCGTTGCGTGATCAAATCAGAAATGAGGAGATCCGCAAGAGAACCAAGGTTACCGACGTTGCCCGAAGAATAGCCAAACTTAAGTGGCAGTGGGCAGGGCACATTGCTCGCAGAACGGATGGCCGATGGGGCCGAAAAGTTCTGGAGTGGCGACCGCGAACCGGAAGACGCTGCGTTGGAAGGCCTCCCACTAGGTGGACCGATGACCTTGTAAAGGTTACAGGGATCCGCTGGATGCGAGACGCACGGGACCGGTCAATGTGGCGACACTTGGGGGAGGCCTATGTCCAGCAGTGGACGTCTTTTGGCTGAAATGATGATGATGATGATGATGATTAATAGATTGCTCTTTTTTTTGTTTAATTTATGTTATTGAATTTTGTTCTTTTTTGTTGTCTTTTTTGTTTCAAGTATTTACTTGTGGAAATTTGTAAATGGCCTTCAAATTCTTATTGTTTGGGAACATTGTTTATATTAGCTGTAAGTTTCCCGAATAGCATAAAATAAAATAAAATAAATAAAACCAAAGGCAAATTCATCGGCTCGACACCACGACATCGTGGCAAGGCACAAGGCTGATTCCTTCTTGTCCACTCGCATAAAAGTGTGCTTACAAACTGAGAGAAATCACCTACATTCTGCTGGATTACGTTGCAGCAAGCCAGCGCGCACATTTGCTGTCCACTGCGCACCGACAAAACCGACTACAGTTTGCTAGGTCATACATCAATTTTGATTGGGAGAACAATGTGGTGATTTTTAGCGACGAAAAAACGTTTAAGTCGGTTAAGGATGGTCGTTAAGTAGTAACATATGTTACTACTTAACGACCATCCTTAACCGACGCGCGAATATGGTTAACGGCATGAGCAGAAGGTTACAAGAAGTAATAGAAAACGAAGGTTTGCCGACTCATTATTAGCTGAATTTATTTTAATTAGTAGACGAATATGAATCTTATTTTTATGCAAATAATGTTCATATTTGTTAAGCGAATGTGAATAAATACAAAACTTAGCAATAAGTAGGTATAAAACTTTTTTAAACCACAACTCGTAAATTATTGAAAGTATGGTGAAGTGATGTTATTGTTATGCGGTTAGAAGTTGTCATAATTTCTTACTATCTAATATGTTGCCACCGTAGGCGCGGGCATGCGGGCGGCGAGTAATGGGCGACTCGCTGTCCGACCATGGACCATGCCCGGGTCGACGGCGCATTGTGTTCCACGCGCGCCTCAAAGAGTGTCAGCATAATGACGGGGCCCCCCTCTAGAGGGCCAAAGCCTGCCGGGGTCGCGGGACTCATAGAATTACCGTGACCCTGGAACATAAAGGGCTACTGAAGGACACCGTGGATTTTAGTCAGTACAAGTTTGACAGTCCCTCCCGCTCTGCTTTGGGTGGGAGGACTTATTTGATGATTTTACCACGTTAAAAAAAAAAAAAAAAAAGGGTAAAACGATATGTCATTCTAATGAGGTTAATATGCCGAATAAATGGATGTTCACACCGAAATCCTAGCAATTATAGATAATGAGATATCAGCGTACAAAGTAACGTTTCGACCGCGCGGCCACAAACTTTTTGTTTTGGACTGATTTCTTCTGTTTAACTAAACTTTAGTAGTATTTATTGCTTTCATTAGTTTTGACAAATTAAGACCTTTCTTCTTGTTATAGTTTTATTGTATGAAGTCTTAGGTTTAAAGAAATAATCAACAATAAAGAAACAACAAGTGGAGGATTGCGCGGCCATAACTTCCGAGGTGAATATTCCCTTAAATTATGATCCAGGGCTTATCATTCTTTTTTCGACAATTTTTGACAAATTCAGTCTTCAATTGACAAAAAGAATTAGATCTCTAACCCAAGTAGTTGCCGAGATCTGCATGGCCGCGCAATCCTCCACGTTACGTTCGCGCGGCCAACTTAAAACCCTTATAACTTCTTTATTTTTACTTTGACAAATTTTTGGTTTGCACCCTTCGATTTTGACAAATTTCGACAAATGTTTTGGCGAAGTTTTTTTCTGTTTTGATAACTTGGCGGAGCAATCGTAACGCACACTTTTATTTTACTTTACTCGTGTACCCTACACGAGTGAAAATAAAAAAAATAAACACCGTGTAGGGTACAATACGTTTACTCACACAAAAATAATGAGCGGCTGTATGAACATTATAGGCTCGTACAATGACAGTTACCAATGTGTGCGACGTAAACTACTTAACTTGGCTTGCTGTACACACTGCAAATTAGATACGTTGGCAGGGCACATCAACATAGATGTTGATTGTTGGGGTGGGTAAAATCAACTGGTGTGTTACTTCGCCTATTTATTAGTGTTTGCTTCACTATTTAGATGAGGTAAAAAATATGAAGCATCAATTTAACACAGTAACTACTTAGTCTCGTGGCATAGGTGTATAATAAGCATTCGACTGGTAAATCAAATGTCGCAGGATCGAGTCTCACCGCCGCTGCGCCGCCGGCGTCAACTTTTTGCACTTTTATAAACATTTTGTTGAATTTTTATTTTTATAAAGTTTTGTGCATGCAGACTGATCCGACAGTCGATCGCGACAGTACTGTAATTCGACAGTACGTTGGTGCAATATTACAGTAGTTTGGCACTACCCAAGTGCGACAAACGATTATGCGATACTGCCGTCTGTACATATTAATTGAAAAATAAGAAAGCATTAACTTTATCTACATAAATAAAAATGAATCGCCGAAATGTATAGTGTAGGGTTTTAAAGATTTTAGTAACTCATTTTTATGTTTGAGAAATGGCAACACTGCCAAACCGTTAATGTTGTAGCGGGAGGGGTAGTTTATAAAAGATGGTGCTTGGCCGAGAGGGCTCAATTGAGGATCGCTAGTGATCGATCGTTCGGACGTGCCAGTGACCTACTGACCTACTTTCTCACCGACCAACGACCGGAGGAGTTTTTGCCATTGTGCCAACTTTTGGGGGTACTTTGGCAAAACTTTTTTTCGCCCGGACCGTCCTTTTTTCACTTTCCCTGTGTTCGCGCAAGTGTTTTGCACTGGTGCGAGCACAGGGGGAGCGCCGTTGCTGCCCGGTGCCTGGGCACCGTTGCGGTCGCGAATTCACGTCGTCGAAAGAAGCAAGACAGCAGGAAGATGCCGATGCCTGGCGCCCGCGGCTCGTTTGGCCGCGGTGACGCCGGCTACCCGACGCCTCGCCCGGGGTTGGACCGGACAACGTCGTTGCCTAATATTGGCGACGCGATGACCGGTGCAGCGCCGGCGGGACCCCCACCTCGAAGCGAAGAGAAGATCAAGAAGAAGAAGAAGCCTAGCAGGAAGGGGCCAGAAGAGGAGCCCACAACCGAAATCGGACCGAGCGGATCAAGCACGGCGGCTGCTGCGAGTGACCCGTCGGTGACATCGGCGCCTGCGCGCGTTGCGCCGGCACCCTCGCCGAGTCATCCGCACGCCGTAGCCGTGCGGCCGTCCGCCTCTCGTCCGGTGCCGACCCAGGCCCCGGGACCTGCCGCCGCGATTGCGGGCCGCGCGCCGCCTGTGTGCGCCGCCGCGCCCGCCGTACGTGCGACAGTACGCGACGCCGCGCCTCCGTCGTGCGCGTCGGTGCGCGACCTCGCGCCAACCGCGCGCGACGCCGCGCCACCTGTGCGCGCACCCACATCCGCGCCGCGCGCCCCTGTGGCGGCGGCGCGAGCTGCCGCAACACCATCCGCGCCATATGTGCGCCCAACCGCGCGCCCAGTCGCGCGCACCACCGCCGCATCGCATCCCGCCGCGTCGACAGCGCCCTCTGTGGCTGCGTCCGCGGCGGCCGCCTCCAGCCGCGGTGCCACAGCCACGCGCCCTACCGCCGCCAGCACCAGCCGCAGCGTGGTGACCGGACCGGCACAGGCGGAGCGGGACCGTCGCCCTCTGCCAAAGTTGGCACTTGGTGCTCGTGCGACGCCACCGACGCCTGTGGCGCCTGAATCTCCGGCGCCCCCCCGTGCCTCGGCCTACGACTCGCCGGCGGGACGATCGGCATGCTCGTCTCGAGCGGGCTCGAGTATGTCGATGGTGTCCGCGGGCTCGGTCGACTCTCTGCCGAGTGCGCTTGGCGGGCGCTCACCACCGGCGTCTCCGACGCCGTCACTGGGACTCGGCTACGAGTTCCAGTCGGACCTGCGTCCGCAGCGACGGCGCCGAAGCACCGACGAAGCTGAGGAGGAGGCAAAACGTTACTGCCTCGACCCGCCGCGACCGCAGCGCGAGCGCGCACCGCCGCGAGGGCAGGGCACCGCCAGGGCGCCCACCTTCGCCGAAGCGGCTCGCCGCACGCCGCCTGCGTCGCCGTCGCCAACACCTTCACCGCCTCCGTCCTCGGGAGGTGGAAGACGCCGGGAAGCACCGCACCGACAACAAGGGGTGAGTGTTTCAAGTGCCACTACTGTCTCAACAGTTCGACCGGTTGCCCCAGAGGACAACGGAGCGGCCACTGCAAAGCCTAAGCCGAAGCCGCCGAAGCGGCCGAGGTATCCTCCGCTGGTGGTGGAGAGGCTGCCGGGATGGGCCGCACACTTCAGGGCCATCAGTGCCAAACTGGGCCGACCACCCAGCGCCCGTCCATACGGCGCTGGGGTTCGCTTCTCACCAGAAAGTGAGGAGGAATTTAGGTTGGTCCAGAGGTACCTGACCGGCCTGGAAAAAGAGTGTGGCGTATCGTGGTTTGCCTACTCACTGCCGGCGGAGCGCAGCATTAAGGTGGCCATCACAGGGCTACCGGTCGACACCCCGCCGGAAGAGACACAGGAGGAGCTCCGCGCGTTGGGGTACGAGCCGGAGTACGTGCGTCACATCAGGGCGCGCCAAGGACGACCCGGCTGCGTATTCCACGCAGTAATAAAGAGGACGCCGGAGGCCAGGTCCATCTTCGACATCAGTGTGTTTATGTGCATGCGGGGTGTCAAGATCGAGGCCTGGCGGGGAAAACGCGGGCCCGCGCAGTGCCACAGGTGCCAAAAGTTTCGGCACTCATCGCACCACTGCCACCGACCGCTCGCCTGTGTCCGCTGTGGAGAGGGGCACGCCGCACGGGATTGCCCTCGCCCACGCGAAGAGCCGGCGACATGCGCCAACTGCGGGGGTGATCACCCTGCGAACAATGTGCGCTGCCCCGCCTTTCAGGCTGAGTTGCGGAACAGGCGAGCCGGCACGGTCGCCGCCACGACCGCCGCACGCCGACCGGCTCAGGCCATCGAGAGGCCGACAGAAGTGGCCTCCACCGAGGCCCAAGGCGCGTCGCTGATGGCGGCGGCCAACGGGCCCACGTCACGGACAGAAGCCCCCTCCTCCTCCAAGCGGCGGAGGATGCGGAAGAAGAGGCGTGGGGCAAAAGGTAAGAAGCCGGAGCCCCCCCCCGCACCCAGGGAAGACACACGCCGGGCCGACCCTACCTCGACCCAAGCGCAGGCTGTCCTCCCACCACCAACTACATCTGAGCGGAGGAAGACAAGGCCGACAGCTGGCGCCGGCATAGCACGGCCCTCGGCCCCCCTGCCACCACAACGCTCCTCAACGAGACACACGAGCGCCGGCCCAGCTGCCGACGCCGAGAAAAAGAAGGAATTCACAGCCTGCGCCATACAGCTGCTGATGGACTTAATTAAGGCCATCAGCCAAGGCCAAGACGCGGAGCTGGTCATCCTCGACGGCCTGGCCTCTCTCCTTAAATTATATCATGGATAGGTCGTTGAGGGTGCTCCATTGGAACGCCCGCGGCCTTCGAGGTAAGGTCGCCCCCCTCCGCCGCTTGTTATATGAACAAGACATCGACGTGGCGCTGGTAAGCGAGACGCACCTGGGACAGGAGGACAAGCTCAAAGTCTCGGGTTTCCTCGCTTACAGGAAGGACGAAAGGTCGGCCAACAACGCCCCCTACCGTGGTCTGGCGGTACTGGTGAGGCGTAGGGTCGTCCATCAAGAGCTCCCCGTGCCGTCGCCCGGCTCGTTCTACGCGCTGGGTGTGCAGCTACATTTTGCCGGCGAGGATCTCGCCATCTACGCCTGCTACAAGGCGCCCTCGGCCAAACTGGACCCCACGGAACTGAGGGCCCTTCTCGAGGCCAACAGCGGCGCGACGATCCTTGCCGGTGACCTTAACTGTAAGCACCCGGCGTGGAACTCGGCCGCGACCAACACGGCGGGCAGACGACTCTACGCGGACGCGGAGGCCTTCGGCTATACGGTGTCCGGCCCAGAGACGCCCACCCATTACCCGGACGCCCATATCTACATGCCGGACGTGCTGGACATCGTGGCCTACCGAGGGCTACACTGCCAGATCACGCAACAAGTCCTAGACGACGAGATGCAATCGGATCACCACCCTGTACTCGTCGTCCTATCGGGTATGCCGACCCGAATGATGCCCGCAGCGCCACGTCGTCGCATCGATTGGGATGCCTTTAAGGAAAAGACTGAGACCACCACACCGACTCGGCCCCTGATTACCTCCGCGGACGTTAATCAGACTGCCGATGACGTCACTGCTTGCATCCAGAGCGCCTTAGAAGCGGCGACTACGACAGAGCCGCAGGGGAGAGTGCAGCAGCCGCCCTTGCCGGCTTATCTCCGTTCAATGATCGCCGTCAAGAGGCGCCTTCGCAAGCAGTGGCAACAACTTAGATGCCCTACACTTAAGAGGAAACTTAATAGTCTCGCGGAGAAGATTAAGGCCGAGTTGAGATGCCGGGACGCCGAGTGCTGGGAGGAACGCATCGATGAGGCGGCCGGCAGCTGGCCATCCGCCCATCGTCTCTGCCGCCAGCTCACGAACACCCCAGCCCCGGTGCGCCCCCTACTGGACAGCGGCGGGGCGCTCAAGTATGTCGCTGAGGACCGCGCGGAGGTCTTCGCTGAGCACCTGGAGCGTCAGTTCCGACCGAACCCGACCAGCGACGCCGCACATGTCGCAACAGTCGAGCAACACCTTGGGGAGTACTTCGCAACGCCGGTAGCCCCCGAGGAGGACGCCATCTTTTTCTCGCCTGGGGCGGTTAGACGCGCCATCCTGAGGACAAAACCCAGGAAGGCCCCCGGTGCTGACGGTATCACCAACGCAGTGCTGCGCCACCTGCCGCACCGCTTTGTGGCGGCACTGGCGCGCCTGTTTACGGCGATACTGCGCACTGGGACGTTTCCTTCCTCGTGGAAGGAGGGGCGCGTCATCATGCTGCCCAAGGCGGGGAAAAACATCCTGAAGCCAGAGAGCTACCGGCCCATCACCCTGCTGCCCACCATCTCCAAGGTGTTCGAGATGCTCCTGTTGCGACATCTCCAGCCGCATATCTCGCCGCGGCCTGAACAATTCGGGTTTAGGTCGGAGCACAGCACGACGCTTCAGCTGTCGAGGGTACTGCACCACCTGGCGCAAGCCATGAACAAGAAGGAGTAGGCGGTGGCAGTACTCCTCGACATGGAGAAGGCCTTCGACCGCGTGTGGCACGACGGCCTTGTATTTAAGCTGGCCACGTCTGACGCGCCTCGCCGCGTTGTCAAGGTGGTCCAGTCTTTCCTTACAGATCGGAGTTTCCGCGTGGTGGTCGAGGGCGCGCTGTCTAGCGCCCGCCCGGTGCTGGCAGGCGTGCCGCAGGGCAGCTGCGTGTCGCCAGCGTGTTACTCACGTTACACGGACGACATCCCCACGACGCCAGAGGCGATGCTCGCGCTGTACGCCGACGACGCCGCGTACATTACCACCTCGCTCAACGCAAAGTACGCGGCGGTGAAGATGCAGCGCGCGCTAAACCTGCTGCCTGACTGGCTGTCGAAGTGGCGGCTGTCAGTTAACGTGGGTAAGACGCAGGCGATGGTCGTCGGATCAGCGCCCCTCCCACCACCCCTGACGCTACAAGGCGCCGACGTCGCGTGGTCGCCCCGGGTGAAGTACCTGGGCGTCACCATCGACCGTCACCTGCTCCACCCAGTGCTCTCGTCCCGGCTACCGGCGCGCGTCAAGTTGGGCGTGTATAAAACCTATATACGCTCGATATTGACGTACGCCGCCCCTGCATGGTTCGTCCTCGCGTGCGAGGGCCACAAGAAGCTTCTCCGCACGCAACAGAACTTTGCGTTGCGGACCATCGTCGCCGCCCCACGGCACGTGAGGAACGACGTCATCCAGCGGGATCTCGGGATCGAGAGCCTGGACGCTTTCATCCGGCGCCTTGCGACGGGAATGTTCGCGCGTGCCGACGCATCCGCTTGGCCCCACGTCAAGCACATTGCGCCCTGGCATGCGCGCCCCCCTGACGCGAGGCGCCCCCTCCCCCGCGACCTGGTAGCGGACGATGACCCCACCCCACCGGATTTGACGCCCGGGTAAGCTGTACCAGGTTACACGCAGCTTACCTGCACAATAAGACTCAACATTTCAAACACGCATCCAGCTGCGCGACGTATTCTAAGTTAATATAGGTGCGTCGCGTAGCTAAACCACACAAGCACCCTCTCTACACTCACGTAGACTCACGCGCAAGGGGCGCGCCGCCGGCTCGCAACCTACGCAAACACTGGGCGGTGTCACACAATACAATACCGCCCTTACACTCACAACGGCCTCTTAGTCCGGACCGCGACCGGCTAGCTCTGGAAGCGGGGCGGACGAGAGCCATACATCCCTCGTAGGTGCGTCGGAGTCGGCCCCTCTGTCGCTGGTCGTCCCCCGCCGGGCCTCCCCTGGGTAACTAGGGGTCTCACCTGGCGGGGACAGACCGCCGAGGCGCCGTGAAGAAATCAGCGCTGCGCCTACAGCGCTGTGGCGCGCCTACGAAAATTCTCATAGCAATCACACACACCCAGACGCACGTGCCATACGTGCGTCACCAGGCCAGCCGAGTTAAGGCAACTCAATGACGGGTCCCGTTTTAACGGGCCAAGGTATGGCCTCCGCGGCAAGGGGGCGAAGCCCCGTCACCGCTTGCCGCGTCCCCTAGCGGGGACGCAGCGACATCCCAACGTCCGAGGGCTCAATTTTGGTGCAAGCCACTGTGGCGACTGTATCTCTGAAAGAGTGAAGAAAATAACAAAGTATCAAGTCTACAATTAGTGAGTTTTATTATACTTCAGAAGTGGGATTCGAAAGGCGAGTTATTTGAATTTCTTTATGCTCAGATTAACATGTGGGTAGCCTTGGGCTCGCTGTCCTATTTGGTCGGGGTACTCCCCGATAATAACACAATGAAGACCAGGTTTCTAACATGTTCTATAGCCTTGTGGTGTGATTTTATTTGGTCGGGGTACTCCCTGATAATACGATTGCAAAATGAGGTTATGATTAGTGTACATTTTTTTTTTATATTTCAGCTGGAAATGTTTGTTACCGCTCGGTCAGGGTACTCCTTGATAGTGGTAGCATACATTTAAGGCAACCTTAGGTCGCAGTTTTATTCGATCGGGGCACTCCCCGATAATACGGCTGTGAGATGAGGTTGTGATTTATTGTGAACCTTTCAAAATAGGTTAGAATTGAACAAGGTTTGTTAGGTGTTTGGTTGGTGCATTTACCGGCACTGATAACATGCTTCTACCGTAACTTTTAGTTGCAGTTTCATTTGGTAGGTCACACCCTAATAATATAATTGTTTATTGTGGGTTACTTCAAATATTTTATTGAGAACCGTTACAAAAGGCATAATTTGCTAATATTTGATCGGGGTACTCCCTGACAATTATGATATATAGCTCGAAAGCCTAATTGTGTGTTAATGCTTGATAAGGACACTCTGATAGTGTTGATAGATAGCTGGGTACTGTTGTGGCTTTGTTCTACGTTTTCAATTCGTTTTATCGAACATTTATGTCCTTTAATGTGGTCAATTCCAGATTCACAATGGAGAAAGATAACAGCAACGCCCGATCGTTGGATGTTGCTCCACGTGGTCGCCAAGCGAGCCGACGGCGCCTGCTAACTCCAGTAAGGTGCTCGTCGTATCATCGGCGTGATACTTCCAGTGCTCGCTGTGGTGGCACTCGAAGTCGCAGCAAGTCACGAAGACAAAGTTTTCATGAGAAAGAGCTAGAGGTTGAGCAAGAACGAGACCGGCTACGTGTACTCGAACAAGAACTACTTAGAGAACGTGAGAAGATAGCAGCGGCGCATGGGAAAGGAGTAAGAGCCGCCATCACTCCAAGAACCGGCAACACAGCCACAGCCCAAGTCTGCCGCGTCAACATGAACATCAAGCTACAAAAGCCAAGCGGAGACGAGGTTCACGTGAGCAGAGCAACGATAGTCTACGTGGCGACGACGCATCACAGGATAAAAGGTCACGTACCCCTTCCTTTACTGTTAAAGATGTTATGGACTTGGCGCATTCTATGAAACATGGTTTTGCATCTCAGCCGTCTACAAGTGCAACGATTTCGAAGAATATTGACCATAAAAATATTCTCCCTAATTTTGACCCTTCAGCGAAAAACCAGCGTATTGATATTTGGCTGCGTAAGGTGAATGAATGCGCTACTGTATACGGCTGAGATGACATTACAACAACACATTTTGCAATGCAAAAACTTCAGGGTTTGGCCAAAGTTTGGTATGAGGGTCTGAACACAATTTTACATACTTGGAAAGAATGGCAAGAAAAATTAATGAGTGCTTTTCCATGCGAGCAAAACTATGGCCAAATCCTAGAAGATATGCTTAAGAGAAAAAGTAAGTTTGGCGAACCAGTTGAAGTGTATTATTATGAAAAACTTGCGTTGTTAACTCAGTGTGACATTTCGGGTAAACGCGCAGTAGATTGTATAATCCACGGTATTTCTGATAGGACTATGAAATCGAGTGCGTTGGCGCTTTGTTGTTCTCAACCTGATCAGCTTCTCCAATTCTTAATGAGCAACAAAGAAAGCCAAAATTCAGATCGTAGTTTTGGTAAAAATAATTCTAACCAGTCCAGTTCTAAAACAAATCCGAATAAATCCAATCAGTCTCAGAGTTCCGTGTTCTGTTTTAATTGTAAGGAGCGAGGTCACCCTTACTTACGTTGTCCGAAGCCATTAATTAAGTGCAACAAATGCAACAAGATCGGTCATAAGGACGATAATTGCGCGCAATATACTAAATCCAACAATAAGGAAGATAAAACTGGAGCACTACCTAAAACAATGTATATTTCAAGCTCCAGTCCCAACTCGAAATTCGTAAAGCTGGTCAGAGTGAATGGTAGGACTATAGAAGCATTTATTGATTTCGGTAGCGAAGTGACGTTGGTTAGGGAGACAATAATTTCTAGCCTTAATCTGGTACATGATCAGGTCCCGTCAATTATGAAAGGATTCGGGAATGAGTTGGTCCGATCGTTAGGTAATATATTGCTCGATATAGAGATAGATGGAGTTGAGGCGAGGGTAGCTTCTAGAGTTGTCAAAGATAATCTGTAGGATAAACCTATATTAATAGGCCAGTCATACACAGAGCAACCGCATATCCTTGTGTTTAAAAATTCTCACACGTTGCAATTTCATTCATTGCACACTGAAATCCCAATGGATTATCCCGATGCTAATAACATTCAACTTGCTGAAGTTATGATCGTAGCGGATGTCGAGCTTCATGGACCTGCATCCTTAAGGGCGCGCGTAGATTCCGAATTTAGTGGTTGTTTAATGCTGAGCAACAAAATCGTGGGTAGTCCAAACCAAGAGGTTGTTGTTTATGGAGGTGTTTACCAAGTACAGCGTGGGAATTTAGACATTCTTGTCTATCCTTTCTCCATTCCTTGTAGGCTACGGAAAGATTTTGTTGCTAGTAGGGGAGAAAAGGTTGATTTTGTACAGAGGATAGTAATACAGTCTCCAGGAATTGCAGAGTCAGCCGGTATTAAAGGTAATGACTATGACATTCAGGAGAAGGACGTACGCATGGGTGATTCCGTATCAAAAGACGATAGACAAAGGCTTATGGACATACTTAAGCAATATAAACATTGTTTTGCCTCCAGTTTGGAAAATTTGGGTTGTACAGATGTTACGCAGATGACAATTGAGTTGAATAGTCAACGTCCTATTGTCTATCGCCCTTACAGGTTGTCACATCATGAACGAGAGAAAGTGCAGTCTATGTTAGGTGAAATGTTGGAAGCAGGAATCGTTAGAGAATCGGTATCTGAGTACGCCAGTCCTATTATTTTAGTTCGTAAAAAAGATGGAAGTTTTCGAATGTGTGTTGATTTGACATCTGGGTATTACCAGGTGCCAATTTCGGAACCATGCAAACACCTAACTGCGTTTGTAACTCCAGATGGATTGTACGAATTCAACCGGATGCCATTTGGCTTAGCCAACGCACCGGCAATTTTTCAGAGGATGATTAATAAGGTCTTAGGGTCGGCTAGATTCACTCATGCTACAGCATACATGGATGACGTGCTTGTTTTTGGTAAAAATGCTGCTGAATGTCTTGACAGGCTCGAACAAATTCTCAAGCTGTTAGAAAATGCAAATCTTACGCTAAATTTGTCGAAATGCAATTTTTTGCACGATAATATTGATTATCTTGGCTATGAGATTAGCTCATCAGGAATTCGGCCAGGTGTAAAGAAAATTCAGTCGGTTATGAATTTTCCACGGCCAGTTAACATCCATGGTGTAAGGCAATTCCTTGGGCTTGCTAGTTATTTTCGAAAATTTATCAAAAATTTTGCTCAATTAGCGTCACCAATTATGCAGTTATTAAAGAAGGACTCTACATGGGTTTGGGGCCAAGAACAAGACAATGCATTCCAAACTCTTAAATCACAGTTAATAGACCGGCCAGTTTTAGCTATTTATGACCGCGACGCGGAGACTGAATTGCATACTGACGCCAGCAAGGATGGCGTTGGAGGCATACTCTTACAGCGGTGTAAGGATAGTGGATTTCTTCAGCCAATCGCCTATTGTAGTAGAAGAACGTCACCTGAGGAAAAACATTACCACTCTTACGAATTAGAAACGCTGGCCGTTATTCGTTCATTAGAGAAATTTCGTGTCTATTAGGTAAGGAATTCAAAATAGTCACCGATTGTAGTGCTCTTCGTTCCACTTTCATGAAACGCGATCTCATACCTCGCGATCTCATAGCGCGCTGGTGGCTTTTGCTACAAGAATTTAATTGTTCAATTGAATATAGATCGGGCACTAAAATGGCCCATGTAGATGCGTTATCTCGCAATCCTATTCCAAATAATTCTGTGACTGATTCCTCTAGTCTGTGTCCTCAAGTAATGGTTATAAGTAGCGAAGACTGGTTACATACCCTTCAGCTGGGGGACTCCGAGTTGGAACGTGTTAAACAAATTTTAGAAAAGGATTTAGACCCCAAGAATCTCCAATATATCAAAGATAATTATGTGGTTCGAGATAATAAGTTATATAGGTATGTTAACCGCGATAAGGATAATGTTCGCTGGGTAGTCCCGAAGGGGGCGAGGTGGCAAATATGTAGGATGAATCACGACGATATTGGTCATCTAGGATTAGAAAAAACTTTAGAACGGATTAAAAGTAAATATTGGTTTCCAAAAATGTCACGGTTTATCAAAAAGTATGTTTCCGCCTGTATCGATTGTGCTTACGCCAAAAAGTCCACGTGTACGAACGAAGGCTTATTACATCCAATCGAAAAAGTAGAGTCACCGTTTCACACCCTGCATGTTGACCACCTGGCAGTGACGAAGCCTCCATATAAGCCGATTCCCACCGGCTTCCCTTCAGAAGTTTGGAACACAACCACTCTTTCACCGTTATTGAAAAATTACACAATCAGTACTTTTAAAAGTAGAGAAACATCACAAAACGCCTACATTATTGGACATAAATCAATAAAATTTTCTCTCCAACAACATATTGCTATAAAATAAGCCGCAGGAGCGATCGGCTTGTTGGCAGTTCAAACTTCTATGCAAAATAAACGTTATGACGTCACTTGAAGGTCAATTCCAGAACGGGAGATAAGTACCTAAGGTAAGCCGGCACAAACAGAGTCACTTGATAGAGAAAGTAATAGTAAATACGTGCGCGTGAGCGAGATGGAGAAATATCGTTGTCGGTCGTTGAATTCCGTATCAAATCGGGAATCGTTTATTGCTTGATGACAATTATTTGTGTTGACATGACAGACCATATTTTGACATACTGCATGATACATGTTTTGAATTTATATTTGAATCTATTAGCTATTTTCACCTATTAGAATTTATTTCTTGGTATAAAATAGTGTTGTGATTTGTGTTGTTGTTTTGTGTAGTGAAAGCAGTTACTTAGACGTACGTTGTTATTAGGTATTAGCGGTAAGTAGATAGTTTAATAAGTTGAAATTAATAATTTAGATTAAGTAGATTTGCAAAGTAGGAGATCAGTAGGATGGCGGCATTAATAGCTTTAGATTGTTGCTTGACAGATTATTTACTATGTGAGGAAACATGTTTTTCAAGGTTAAGTTTTGAAAATAAAAAAACACGTAATACAGTTAGCTCGTGCTCGCCCAGATATGACAATAAATTATAAAAGACGTGATGGTTTTTTCAAACATTAAATGTTTCCCTTTACGATAAATATCAATGGTTAACTGGCAGTTGTAAATTAAATAAAATGTTTTGTTGGCCATGCTTACTTTTCTCAGATGCTAGTTGTTTATGGAATAAAGGGGGTTACACCGATATTAATAATATAACGAATTCATCTCGGAAACATTCTCAGACCGAAATGCATATACGTAGCTGTTTAGCTTTACATGAGTTTGGTACTAGTAGGATTGAAACATTTTTCGATAATTCGCATGACGCCCATAACAGGAAAGTCAATCGTAATAGAAATTTAATGAAACGATTTATTGACACCGTTATTTTGTTAGGTAAACAAGAACTAGCTTTTCGCGGCCGTGATGAAGGCTCTAATTCCGATAACCGTGGTAACTATATCGAAACTTTGCTATATCTGAGCAAGTACGATACAGTTATGGATTCTCATTTAGAATTATGTTCTTCAGTTCAGAACCCCGTGTTTTCTGGTCTCTCTAGTGACATTCAAAATGATTTAATACATAGTATTGCATCCGTTTTACGAGACCACATTAGACTTGAGATAAATAAAGCTCAATTTCTGTCTGTAATGATTGACGAAACTCCCGATGTCAGTCATAGGGAGCAATTAACTGTAATTTTTAGGTATTTAACTGAAACTGGAATCGAAGAACGATTCCTAGGTTTTTACGATGTTAGCGGAAGTCGAACTGCTGAAGTTCTATCTAATCAGTTGTTAGAAATACTTGACCAGTATCATTGAGCATTTTTTTTTTGCTCCGGCTTACCTCTCTCAATATTCCACCCCTCGCCACTGCCACCTGGGCCCCTTTATCAGATCTAAACGAGGATACTCTTACCTTCTAGTAGTGGTAGACTCGTTTACTAGGTTTGTGTTTATTAAGTCGGTCCGAAACACTAATACACAAAATGTAATTTGTGCCCTGGATGACATATTCTATACATTTAGAATGCCTGACCGTTTGATCAGTGATCGTGGCAGTTGCTTCACGTCTAACTTATTTAAAAGATACTGTTATGATAAAGGCATAAAACACATCTTGAATGCTGTCGCGAGTCCCAAATCAAACGGCCAGGTAGAACGATATAACCGGACAATCTTAAATTCATTGAAAGCGCTAAACCTGAGACATGATGAGAGGGATTGGGACAACCAGTTAGGGAAAATACAATGGGGGCTGAATAACACTGTCCAAAAGACGACCGATAGGAGACCGTCTGAAGTCATGTTCGGAACGTCCATGAACAGTGAAATCAATCCTAATTTAAATGAGATAACAGACCTTACTAGAGAAAATATAGATGTGACCACTATTCGAAATCAAGTTAAAGAGAGAATAGACACGGAACAAGCAAAGCAGAAGCTACGTTACGATCAGAACAGACGCCCTGCTAAGATATACAATACGGGCGATTTAGTAAAAATAACTAAAGTTACTTTTAATAATGATGGGAAGAGTAAGAAACTTCTTCCATCATATATGGGACCATACAGAGTCACTAAAGTTTTAGGTCAAGGTAGATATAAGATAGCGTCTATTCCCGGTTTTAGTAATAGTACAAATAAACGCACTACCACTGTAGCGGCTGATCGAATGCTACCGTGGGTGCATGTAGCTGCGTTACAACTAAATGAATCTGATTCTAGCGAATCTAGTAATGATAACGAACTTAGTGATGCATAGTGATCATAAGTGTTCGATTCTACAGGACAATTATTACAGAATGTTTAATATTGTTGTTTCAGACCGAACGTGAGAATTGATTGGTTCACGTCATCGGTTATTACACAACTGGACAAGAATTGATTGGTTTGCCCAGGGTTTCAGAGTCTCTGATCAGGTGTGAGAAGTGATTGGTTCACAACCTAAGAATATTGAGCAACAAAGAATTGAGTATTGAATACGCAAGTTCATTAGCGAGAATTGATTGGTTCGCAGTAGCATAAGAAAAATTCAAACGTTCTGAATGATCGATAATAGTTTATAAATCCGAGAATAAAACTAGTCATTTAGATATAGATGTTTTTGGCCAGAATTGATTGGCTTGGCAAAATTGTTGAAATTCATTTTTTTTTATTGTGGAAAATTACTGATAGTACATATTATGGTTCTATAACTAAAATACCTTTGTTAGTACTATGGACTTCATAAATGTATTATTTTCGTTGAATCTAATTTAATCATGTTTGTAGAGTAATGATAACTGTTGTAACAAAGTGATTACCAGCTTAGTTGTTAAGTTTTCGTTTGTTTTTATCTTTTTTTTGTTTGTTTTTGAATTGATAAGCTTTAAATTGTTATAAGGATGTAGTCTAATTGCTGCTAAAGAATTTATTTATAAATATTTTTTTGTCATCATTAGTCCTCTCAGCCAAGAGTGTAGGGTATTTAGTTACCACATGAGGCGTGTATGAGGGCATACACGTCGTCAGGACGGTCGAGTGTAGGGTTTTAAAGATTTTAGTAACTCATTTTTATGTTTGAGAAATGGCAACACTGCCAAACCGTTAATATTGTAGCGGGAGGGGTAGTTTATAAAAGATGGTGCTTGGCCGAGAGGGCTCAATTTTGGTGCAAGCAACTGTGGCGACTGTATCTGAAAGAGTGAAGAAAATAATAAAGTATCAAGTCTACAATTAGTGAGTTTTATTATAATTTATGTCAAGTTGATTTAATATACTTCTAATGTGATTAATTATACATAATTATATTATGATTGTTTATTATCTACTGTACAAACCATCTTGGAATACTTATTATTTTTTTCACTATGCGTTTTGGTTTATATTTTTTTTAGGCCCATTCAAAACATATTTTCGTTCTGATAAGTTAGTGATAATATAATAAATAAATAAATAAAGTAAATGTAGATAGCTAATATGACAAGCTTAACGAAAGACGAGCAGGGATGTCGAAGTGGAAAGTTTCTCAGTAATGATGTTTCGCAATAGATTATCGAAGCCAAGTTGCTCCGGGTAACGTGCATCGAAGTGTAGTGGCTTCGCAGAGACGGTCTTTCGCCGTAACATGCATCGCAATTTTGTAGCATCGTACTAGCATTCATCGATATTTTGTGCGTCGACATTCCGTATTCTACTCGTGAGTATAGTTGTTAGCCGTAAATTCAAGTGCACTTATAACGTGTGCCGCGTTACCGGACAATGACGATTTTAAATAATGAAACTTTGAACAGGATCCAAGTCATCGCGATCATGAATCATACTAACGTAAGAATTTTTAAATTCTAGCCAGCAATCGTACGAACCGTCAAAGGAAGGTATTTTAATATTGGGTAATTTTATGCCTATCGGCTTACATGTTGAAACACTAGACTTGTCAGCTACCTCCTTTTGTAACAAAAGTTTCGCAGAAGCTACAACACGATAAAATTGATCTTCAAAACGATCTCTCTCTTCCAGCTGTATTGCAAGATCGAGATCTTCTGCTACTTTTTCTTCAATTTTAGTCTGTATTTCATTATACATGTCTATCAAATTCGAAGTATTCTCAACGCGTAAATTTAATTCTAATGACTATTGATCACTCAAGGGTAACCTGAACTATCTACCTTTAAAACGTTAGCGTCAGAATGGCTGGTTGCCTATGGCAGGCGGCTTTGAAAGTATATTGAAGAATTGCTATCCAATTGCTTATATTTGCTTCGTTTCTTCAATAATTGCTACATATGATACATTCAGAGAAATATGAATATTTTTTTGACCAGCCATTCTGACGTCAGGATGGCTGGTGGCCTCTGTGTTCAGCGTGAAGGACGCAGAATTTCTAAAAGTTTGTTGTATCAATAATTGCTTACTAATTGCTTCATTCACCAATTTAAGTTTGAGCTTCGTACATACATTAGGTTAAAAAATATAGCTTTTATTAATATTTGTACGAAGAAGTGCCTGATAATTTGTAAAGGCAACAGTTTTTTTGTGCTACAGCGTCTTTTTAAATCTTGCAGGCGTTCACTTCGACTTAATATAATGATGTTCGGTGAGTGGTTTATAAAAAAAATCGGTTGTCTGTAAAGTCGGTTTACTGACGATAGTTGAACGTGACAACGTCATAAGAAAATACTGATGGAATGGTTGCATTTTTCAAAAGAAAATTTTAATTTTATTTGTTTGAATGATATTTTGTACGGATAGAGAGAAGGAGGTAAATGGAAATCACAATTGAATTGATCAAGTTACATTTATTTGTACGCATAAATACAATTATGTAATTTTTTTTTTTTTTTTACAATATACATAGTTTTTACAAGTATGAATGTGCGTTGAGCAATTGTTTTATGGAACGCCTCAGATCGAGGTAACGCCGCATACGTCATGTTTTTTCGTGCGTGCAGCCGGCACCATCGAATTATAAGACGTTGTCACGTCAAAATATGTATCTACCCTCAATAACACAATATTTACTAGTGTCAATACGCCCACTGATGCTTAGGCAAAAGATGTTTTATTCTAAACACACAGACGCTGTAGCACAAAAAAACTGTTGCCTTTACAAATTATCAGGCACTTCTTCGTACAAATATTAATAAAAGCTATATTTTTTTACCTAATGTATGTACAAAGCTCAAACTTAAATTGGTGAATGAAGCAATTAGTAAGCAATTATTGATACAACAAACTTTTAGAAATTCTGCGTCCTTCACGCTGAACACAGAGGCCACCAGCCATCCTGACGTCAGAATGGCTGGTCAAAAAAATATTCATATTTCTCTGAATGTATCATATGTAGCAATTATTGAAGAAACGAAGCAAATATAAGCAATTGGATAGCAATTCTTCAATATACTTTCAAAGCCGCCTGCCATAGGCAACCAGCCATTCTGATGCTAACTTTAAAACTCCTCTTTTCTTAATCAAATCTGACAATTTTGCCTCACTCATTTTGGGAATTAAGGAAATCAGGAGTACTTACAATTGCCAATTGCCGATGCGCGCGAACCAACGTGGGTGCCGTCGTGTAGGTAGGTACCGCCACTTGAGCACTGGAAATGGAAAACAGCGCGAAATCAACACAAATCGAGGGATGAGATGGGGAACGGACGGGAAGTTCAGACCTGCCACTCCTGTCGATGCCTTAACAAAGCAGCTCTTCGCTCGATACGTGAATCTTCTCTTCGTATTTTCATGCGACGAATCTTCGAAGATCTCAAGCTTGAACTCCTTATGCGGCTCGAAGGACCATTTTATGTGCAGGAACGTGAGGCAGGTGCTTTTCAATAATCGTTTTATTGAATTTTGGTTAAAATATTTTAATTCGTCCTTTTACAAGCAGGGTGTATCAGGTAATAATTTTTAAAACAGATTGAACCTTTTTTAAAATCATCAAATGAGTCCTCCCACCCAGGGCAGAGTGGGAGGAACTGTCACGACTTGTACTGACTAAAATCCACGGTGTCCTTCAATAGCCCTTTATGATCCAGGGTCACGGTAATTTTATAAGTCCCGCGACCCCGGCAGGCTTTCGCCCTCTAGAGGGGGGCCCCGTCATAATGCTGACACTCTTTGAGGCGCGCGTGGAACACAACGCGCCGTCGACCCGGGCATGGTCCATGGTCGGACAGCGAGTCGCCCATTACTCGCCGCCCGCAAGCCCGCGCCTACGGTGGCCGGAGATCGTCTGCCGACGTCCGGCGCCGTGGGCGTCTACCACTGCGGCTGGGGTGGAGGGAGGACGCTGTCCTCTCCCTCACGCGGCCCGCCTCCTCCTTCGCGAGCATGACTGCTTCGCAGAAGGAGGCGACCGCTTCCCACTCCGTCTCGCCCCGCAGCATGGCCTCGACCAATGCCGGGCGCGAGAGGTCTCCGCCTATCGCCGCCGTGAGGACACGGCGGTGCCCTGCCCAAGCGGGGCAGTCCTGCACCGTATGCTCCACCGTGTCCTCCGGGCGGTCCTCGCAGTGGTGACACCCAGGCGTTTCCTCCTTCCCCATCAGACACAGGTACCTCCCGAAGCTTCCGTGTCCGGTGAGGACCTGCGTCATGCGGTAGGTCAGGACGCCGTGACGCCTATCCAGCCACTCCTCAAAGAGGGGTCTTACCGCCGCGATTGCGGCGTGCCCGAAACAGATTGAACCTTTACAATGAATTGAATGAGAACAAACGCGTGCTGTGATTGGTCACCGACGTTGGCGAGCCCTCATTCGTAGATAAAAATATGATGTCCCGGTGCGTCGATAGATGGCGTTAGTAGTCGCGTCAACAGGCAGGCAACTCGAAAAACTCGGCTACCACGTGACCAAGCCGACCATTTAATGGTATGGGCAATAATAGACACGCAAGTATCTAAAGGGTGTAAATAGACCCTTAACATAGCCGAAAGGCACTTGTTATCCCCGTCTTTGCGATATTTTTTTTGTTCAAGACCATGCCTGAGAATCTTCTAGTTAATTTTTTTTTTAAATACATGTTTTTAATGTAATATTTTTACTTTACACACTTCCACGACCCCCCTACTATTCAATCCATCCATCAGCACAATGTTTTGAGTGCTCTCCATCGAGTCCTACCGTAAAACGTGATTTTTCACCCCCAAAAAAAAAAGTCGAATCCCATCAATAATTTTTGAGTAAAGTTACATAGTTTGATGTAGAGAATGCTTGGTTGACGGCTATGTGAAGGCTCTGATTACACCCTGTATATCGAGGAAAGACAGATGATCGCTAGTTACTTAATCGCTCTTTTCCAATCGACTGATGGCGACATCACAAAACTTCATTACGCTGGGTGAGCTGTTCGGCCGGAGCTGTTAAGAGGAAGATGAGGAGCTGTCATCAAAGGTTAAGACTATAATTGAAAATAGTCTTCCCACGGGCTGAAGAGACTGGTGAAGGTCATCAACTGGACCAAGGAAAAACTTCTCGGGAGGAAAATAGATTACAGGGTGCTGAACAAAATACGTTTTGCTATTCTTTCATTGGAACTAGCCCAAGCCTTTTTTCCCGAAGCCAAAAGTGTCGGTGAAAAATCCTACAAAAACATGAAACTGAAGTTTTTAGACTGGGATATCGACAGGGCCCTAATTACAAACCCGAAACATATAGCGGCTAAACTGCGCGGATCCTCGGCGCAGGCCGAACTATTCAGGAGGACAGAGGAAACAATAAGAGCGTCTGTGTGCTCCAGGGAACAAACCGACGTTTGATGGGACGTCGGATGGGTTGGACGTTGGTAAAATCAAAATAGAGACAGGATCTATTCTGGATCTGATTACGACAATCGAATCAGTCATTCTCGAGCTAAAGATTCCAGAAGTAATGACCCAGTCAGACACTTAAAACGAAAGCGGCACAGGCTGCCATCGTATTCTTCTGAGGAAAACTTGGATCAGTCGGCAAAAGATCGTTTTTATGCTACATATCCGGAGAGAAACACTCCCAAACGTAGACACTACTCATCCTCAACTCCCTGCTCCCTGCAAAAGGGAATGCCACCGAGTCTAGGCTAGATCGTATGAAGGGTATGATTCAAGATTTATATGAAATGATGAGCAGAAACAAGGAAATTGACAGCAGTCTCGGCACTCCGAGCTGGAGGGCTCCGAGTTCTATACTGGATTTACCTGATCTATAATTAGAAGATATAGAGACTAATAATAATTGGGACATTTTCTCACCCTCTACAAAACGGAGTCCGTGCGAGCCGCGGTACGAGACGGACGCGTACAGCGAGCGCTTGCGCCACAGCGACAATCGGGCGCGCGTCGCAGTATCATCATTATTTTTCAACTACCCGACTTAGTGAATAGTGATTTTATTATTGTTTAATAGTGAAATAAAATTATTGGACTAATAAAATGTGAACGGTCGATAAAAGGTGTTACGAACTCAACGAGTACAAGTGCACCGAATAAACAATGTAAGCAGGCTGAAGTAACAGCAGGCGTCGGCGCACGCGCACCGGCGATTACCACCTCAAACCGGTTTGAACTACTTCGCTGCAAGGCAAATGAGCTCGCATATGCGCGCTCGCTGTCAACAGCATCATCGTTGCGTTCAAACTCAGCAAACTCGCGCAGTTTGTCACGCAAGCGTACACTACCCGAGGGTGGGGATATCAACGCCCCGAAAGCAAAGAGACCAGCCGCGCGAAAGAGAAGAGTCCCCTATTGACGCGCAAGGAAGACACGAAGATACAACAGTAAACAAGAGTGGATACGTTCCCCCGATACTTATCAACGATTCGCGGTACAAATTCAGCAACGCGAAGGTCAATAAAAAAACGATGTCAGACAAACTTATCAGTGACCTATCGCGCATCCTTGCAACGCTTAAAGCAAGAGTCAGCCGTAACGAGAAAAGTAAGAATATTCTCATCACGGTTACGGACCTTGATAAACGCAGTCTGTGTATCGAAGAAATAAAGAAATTTAAACCAGACCTGGCTTTCATAGCTCCCAAACCTCGTTCAGAGCAAGTACGAACTACCAAAGTGATAATCAGGAATATTACACACGACTACACCCACGGCGAACAACTAGACGAAATGGAGAGGTGCATCGGCATTCGTCCGCTCAGTATCAAACGCATCACGTCAGATGTGCAACTATGTATTTTTGACAGCTCTTTCTCATATGTGGAGCTGGCAGAAAAAGTTAAGACTGAGGCCTTTTTCTGCGCCCACAGAATTAAACCTGAGCGCTACACTACGAGTAGTGACAGGATACTGCAGTGCAAGAACTGTCTTCTTTTTAACCACGCAACAAGTGCCTGCCACGCTTAAAAGCGCAACCCGACGGTCGACATCGTGAACAGTCACGATGAAACGATCAAAGTTTGCGCGAACTGTAGAGACGTGAAACCCGAACAACATACGGCGACACGGCGCAAATGCCCGCGCTTTCAGCGGGAGATGAACAAGCAAAAAACAAAACGTGAAGAGGCAATTCTTCGTGAGGAAGAGAAACATTATAACAAGCAACAACAGCAGGCTCCCAAACAGGAGACACCACGCGAACATCAATCCCGCCCACGCCAGAGACAAATTAGAGGTGAACGTAGCTATGCTAACGTCACCGCCAACACCCAAAAACAAGAGACAACAAGACCGAGTCAAAAACTCTCAAAACAAGAATTCCTCGAGATATTCGAGCGTTGCTTCAGAGAACTGCGCGATGCCATCCTTAACCGCAACTGGGACTAAGAAACAAGTGCGAATAATGCACATCAACGTGCAAGGCCTCCGTGGCAAATTCATCGAAGTCAAGCATACCGCGAATAAGTACAACGTTGACATTCTCATACTCAACGAGATAAAAATTAACCTGAACAAACAAAGGTACAACATACCCGGCTACGACAAAATCTACGAAAGAAAAGAGCAACATCTAGGCTCCGTAATGTACATCAAACGAGGCCTAAGATGGGCTTAAACCCGTCTAATAGACAGTATCGACGACGCGGACAGACGCATCGAGGGATGCAGTATCAATCTTTACACCAAACACATAAACAATGACAAGATCACAATCAAGGGCATCTACATACCGATACCGCGACAGGGAGACCGTCGACGAGTTCGAGACGCTGTTACTAGGTGAAAGCGCCATCATCATAGATGACTCGAACCTACGCACGAGACAACTAAATCACACCAGAGATGTGGGCCTGGGCATCGTACTCCGCGATGCAATTCAACGCGGCTCCGTCAGACTCGTTAACACAGGTCAACCATCTCGGCCTACGAGTCCAGGAAACAGTATACTCGACACAGCAATCGTGAAACACGATCACTCACTATTGGATTTTAAGTGCCAGCAGAGGGAGTGTATCTCCTCAGACCACCTCCCGTGGACATTGGATGTAATAATCGATAGCGATTACGAACAACCGATGAGTCGCGATCTCATGCAGATAAAAGGTACTCGAGAAGGCAGACAAGCTTTTGAAGAGCTGCTTGCTAACAACATGGAACTATAGATCGCCTCAAACGACGACTGTGAAATGTATATCGCGGAAATAGAAATGGCCGTCGTCAAAACACTCGACGAATTGGCCCCGCTGAGAATCGTTGACTCCAAATACAGACATCCAACACACATAAGAGATAGAATAGCCGAGCGTAACGCCAAGAAGCAGCGTGCCTGGCGACTTAGACACACTGGTCTCAGGACAGTGGCAAGAAGGCAATACAATGCCTGTAAGCATCAATTGTCTAAAGAAATTATCCAACATAAAGAAGCGGAGTGGACCAAGCTACTCGAAAACACTAAAGATAATAGGAAACGTATGTGGGCCGTGCAAAGAGCAATGAAAAAGCCTCTTATGAAACTGCCACACTACAGCGATTGCACCAATGAATTAGAAATCATCGATAGAATGGTCGATACAGCCATAGTCAAGGAAGCTACTATCGATGCAAGTGATGAATGTACAGACATTACTACACCATTCGCACCACTCGATCGAACTACAAAACACGAGCTCAAATTAGCTCTTAGACGCTTCAAGAACAGCAAAGCCCCCGGACCTGACGGCATCAAAACTGACATACTCAAACTAGGCGGCGACACCATGATTGCAATATTCAAACGTATTACGGACTACGTACTCGAGACGGGTTACTTCCCTAAAAGATGGAAAACCAGTACCTGTATTTTTCTGCACAAGGCGGGTAAGGATCGCAGTGATCCCAAATCGTATAGACCCATCAGCCTACTCAACATCATGGGCAAATGGGCTGAGAGAATAAGACTCAACCGCATCGAGACCGAGTTAAGCGAAATAATACCCAGCCACCAGCATGGGTTCACAAGAAACAGAGGCACCGCCACCCAAACCCTTCGTACAGGCAAATACATCGCCGACGCGCTGGATTAGGGCCATAGCGTCGCCATGATATCGACTGACCTCAGCAAAGCCTTCGATTCAATCAACCATAAAGGGCTCTATCGAAAACTGATTGATGCTGGGGCACGCAACAACATCGTAAAGATGATCGAGAACTATCTGAGCAACAGGACAACAAGAGGAAGCTTCAGAACCACTTTGGGAATGGAGCAGCGTGTGCCACACGGGCTGCCCCAGGGATCGATACTCGGTCTGGCGATCTTCAACCTCTATGTGACTGACCTACCAAACGAAAGAATAGCAGGCCAGATGCTGTCACCGTACGCCGACAACCTATGTATACTCAACGCAGCTGAAAGACCGGACCACGCTACGCGCCGAGCAGAGTGGGCCGCCATCAACATAATTGACGATGAATAAGCATGCCAAAGAAAATATTGAAAAGGACAAGAGAGTCAGAGGAGCGCTGTATCCAATCATCGGCTACCGCTCCAAGCTAAGCGTGGACGTCAAGCTACTTGTCATTCAAGCATGCTTACTGCCAGTGATAGACTACGGAGTAATACAACTGCTACCGAGATACAGTAAAACAAACCTGCTCAAGCTTGAGAGGCAGTATAAAATGGCATTGAAGAGCGCCGCACATTTACCCAGACGCACTGACACCGATCTACTATGGGAAATCTTGCAACAAGACCCGTGGCACATTCGTGCGCATGATCTTCACGGAGACATGATAGAGCGTCTGAAATCTCTGTCGATCGAGGGGCTACAAGAACAAGGCCCAGCGTACACACGCTATGGACAACACAATCTCTTTCTTTTCGCAACTAGAGTAGGTGAAAATGAATACATTAATAAAAAAGATAGGGACAAGCCGCTCCTCAAACGACTGGCCCTCTTCCGACAGCGTAGGCTCTGACTGTAGAGTTACTCAATAAATTAATAAGCGGCTCGCCGCTGGGGCTAATGCCCACTGCTTTATCGTTATCCTCACGTTAAATTATATAAGCACTAGTAATGGAGGAAACGACCAGGATAGGTTTCAAAAGCTCCTTTACGGACTTTACGGACAAAATGAAACACGCAATTATAAAGTGAAATTTTTAAGCGGTATGTAATATTAAAACTAGAGAAATAAATAAATTCTGATTCTGATTCTGAATTAGAAGATATATAGACTAATAATAATAATTGGGACATTTTCTCACCCTCTACAAAAGAGAGCGAACCGGCCATACCCAGGGCAAACCCAACTCTGGAAGAACAAGGGCTGAAATGCCAAAGGCTTGGAGAACAGAACAGAAAATAACCAGACTTCAAACAGCGACCCCAAAACCACAGCCCTCGATGGACCAGAAACGTCACAATTTTAAGGAAAGGAATGGAGGGGAGAGACGGCGTTACCTTTGACAACCAATACTTTCGGGCTGGACAACTAGTCAACCACATATCAGCGTGGAAAAACTTAGGTGGACTAAAATCCATCATAACAGGTTACGTAATTCTGTTCTCAAAGAAACCACCAATCACAACCTTAACACCATTATTACTGAAAAAATTCCAAACACCAACTTCGTCGCTGATGGACCAAGAGATTGTAAAATGGTTCTACAAAAAACCATGACAAAATTAGACTGCAAGACTGGCTTCCTCTCAAAAATGTTCCTAACTCCAAAGTCAGACGAGCAATAGAGACCAGTTTTCAACTTAAAAAGACTAAACGAATTTGTCAAGTTACAAATGTTTCGACTAGTAAATCATCGAAAACTACAATACAGGAAGTATAAAATAATAAATAAAGATAAAAATAACATTTATTAAAAAATAGGTAATCCTGTGTTTCAGGCGATTGGAGGTAATATTAATTGATTAAATAATCACATATCATATTAATCTTTATTGGTACTTTTGTAAAAAAGGTATATAAAATTATATTATCTTAACCTAACTAATTAAAAAATAACAATAATACGAACAATATTTACTTTAGCACAAGTAACAACTTCTCTGTATCTTCATAGTACATAGTTTGAAGAGCTTCCTTAATGGTTTTCTTGCAGTGACTGTGATGTAAAGAGTAGATGTTTCCTTTTTCATTTAGCCTGTTATACAGGGTGTTAACAGACCCTTTACACAGCCGTCAACCAAGCATTCTGTACATCAATTTAAGTAACTTTACGCAAAAATTATTGCTGGGAATCGACTTTTTTTTTTGGGTAAAAATCACGTTTTACGGTAGGACTCGATGGAAAGCACTCAAAGCATTGTGCTGATGGATGGATTGAATAGTAGGTCGTGGAGGTGTGTAAAGTAAAAATCTTACATTAAAAACATGTATTTAAAAAAAATCTTGTGAAAAAGTTGGAACTTTGACCCCCAATATCTCCGTAACTAGAAGGTTCCCAGATATGGTCTAGAACAAAAAAATTATCACAAAGGCGGGGAGAACAAGTGCTTTTCAGCTATGTTAAGTGTATATTTACACCCTTTATAGTAGCGGTCCGAGGTACGTATAAAACTTCGCTGTGAAAGCATGGTTTGTCCTTTTTTTGAGGGTAAACTATATCTTTCCGTCTTTTTTTAGTAAATTCAGTGCTGTATGGAAGTGCTGCGTGTTGTTACAGTGCTCATAATAAATAACTGTCGAACTGTTAGTACTTCACAAGATTTACACAGGAGGTTAGTGGGGAAAAGGAAATGGCGGCATGTAGCCACCTTGAGAATTGCTCTTTGAGCTCTTTCAATGGGCAGTAACAGAGTTTTACTATTCCCACCTCATGAAGCAATACAGTAAGTCAGAATTGCTTAAAGAGCAAAATATACTTGTCCAAGTATTTTTGAATCTGTAATAAATCGTAGCTTTTTGAATACGAATATCAGCTTACGAATTCTATTATTTAGAGCTTCCATATGCTGTTTGAAGGAAAGGGTTTAATCTATTATAATACCCAGGTATTTTATTTTATCAGTCTTTTCAATATTGGGACACTTACACTGGCTATCTGCAGGGACTGGGCAACAATGAGCATGCAACGCTGAGGGGATATAATAAATAATACGATATAAATGCTTGCGCATCGAAAACTTAATATAATTTGTCTTCTCTGCATTTAGAGTTAGCGACTTATTTTGAAGCCATTTATTTACAACTAGCTTTTGCCCGCAGCTAATTACGTTAGCTGCGATCGGAGGATTTAAAAAAAACCAAAAATGATTTAACTAAATTTATTTTAAAGTAAAAGAATTACATTGATTATATTAAATCTAAAATTAGCCTACGTGCCTATTCGAAGTATGAATATGGAATGGAATTTTACAGTTTTACAATAATTGAGTAATCTAGGTCTGTGCGACAGAAAGTGCTATCTCAGCTCGCCGTTTCCGTGTTCGTTTAATTGCAGCGTATGTTTCTACAATAAAATTATTGAGTGCTGAGTTGGCGATTCCCCTTATGCAGCTGCGTGTAACATCTCCACCCGCAGATCAGAAATTATTTTAGAACTTTGAGAGAAAATGTTTCTGGGACTTTTCCTCTGGGCGCGCGATCCTCTTCTCTTATTTCAGGTTCTTCGTAAGTATGTCCCTTGGTGTTGGAAGTTTCGCAGCGTTTGCAAAACCATTTATTGCGATAGCCCAGTATAGCAATGATAAGTGCGCCTGCACCTAATAATGCAATGTAGAAGGGTATGGTCGTATGATATATGACATCTGATTGCAGTTGGTTAAGCTGTATCGGCTGACTCGTCATGACATGGTTCTGGATACTGTGTAGTCCTCTTAAGTCGATTGAACTGAGATGAACTTGAGTTAAGGCAGCATGCGGTGTGTCCACGTCGTTGTAGGGAATGTTCATTAGTTTCAAAGGCTGCCCTTGTATTACATCGTTGTCATTGACTATAGTTAGTTCCTTTGTACGGAGATAACAATTGATAGGTATAGTGGCGAGGTAGCTTCCCTGTAGCGTATTGAAGTCTTCTCTCCCACAGACTGATTGCACTTGCGTTGGATTTGGGAATGATATGACGTAATGCTGGTCATCTAGTTTTTCCATCGCTTCCTTTTCCAAAAATACTGATTTAAATTGGCAGGAACTCTTGAGTGCTTGGTTCATGATAAGTTCTTGTATGCAGTCAGTTTTTGTTCGTATTTGATGGGTTATTTCCTTTTCACAGAGATACCAGTTATTAAACTTCGAGCATTCTGCTTCTATGTACACGAAAGAGTTTCCATTAGTTGCTATAAAGGGATAGGTAGGGATAAGGGCTTGACGATTTTTATTGGGTACTATAGATAACTTATATAAATCATAAATGATTTTGGAAATTATAGGAAATCTGAAAACTATAACTATTTGTTTTTCATTGAAATATGATCCGGGCCTGATAATGTCGTAGTATTCTCTGAGCTCTAGACTTAGTATTTCATCCTTACTGTATATTTGTTCTAACCTATTTACCATAGACCTAAGTGTTTCTATATCTATCATAGAATGAACAGTGCTTGACGCATGTATAAACGCTAACATATTCTCTATTCTAACTAATTCTAATCTTAAATCTTCTACATTTTCACTTATAATAGAAATGAGTTGACCAAACTTTGCATAAGTAATTAAACTGCCTGTGGTAAGAGTGTTATTTAACAGTAACTCTAAGGTGCTATTGATTTTACTCTGGTTTTCGACTAACTGTAGTAAAACGTTATTATGCTTAGCCATCCATTCTTTACTGAGACTAATGTGATTATTGAATTCGTTAACTAACTTATTATTGTTAATTTGTAGATTTTTGATAGCGTTTTCATAATTTAAGGCATCTGTGTAATCTAGATTTCCGGTTATGCTTTTAACTACCGATCCGAGACCGTCTATTAGACCTCTCTTTACACGACCGGGCTCTAAAGATTTTAGCTGATTAGATACTTTGCCAATTTTGTTAGTAAGATAACTAATTTGGAACTCAAACAGTGTATAAGTGTCATTACTAAGCCGACTTTTGTATTCTGATATCTGATACTGTAGTGTTGTAATTTGATTTTCAATGTCCCTTAGATTCACGTACTGAAGAAATGTATGATGATGAGTCGTCATTCTCGTCGATCCAAGTTTATAAGGTAGTAAGCCGGGTCCATTGGCCAAGCTTTCAAGTTTTATCTCCGACGCGGTCGTCTCGCGAAGTACCAGCAATAATAGAATCCTGCAACAAGTTAGGTTCCTTAGGGCCTCTTTTTAATCTATTTTTGGCTACAGGGCCACGTTTTTTGGATGTGTAAACGTGTATGGGTAAATCGGCCAGAATGGTATCTTGGGTATATCGCGGTGCTGTTTTTTGCCGACTTGCAGAAGGGTTCTTAATGAATACCTGTTGTTGAGGAACGTATTCTATTTCAGGTTCGCGGTTCTTATTTCTATTTTCTATCAATGCAGTACGATTTAATAAAGAAGTTTCGTTTATGATATTATAAACTTCCTTCATTTGTGCCCTATGGTTGTGAACGTACTGTTGTAATGCTTGTTGCGTAAAATCGATGTCTAGAATGTCGCGGGGGTCAAAGTGACCAGTTAATAAATCGAATGGTCTGCATCTAGTAAAGCTATGTATTGAAGAATTATAACCAATTATAGCATAAGGCATGAGATTTACGATGGGCTCCTCTTTGTGCTTTAGTTTTAATATTCTTATATGTTCAAGGAGAGTTAAGTGGAACCTTTCTATGTTACCGTTATCGTTAGGCGAATGCGGTAAAACTCTATGATGGTTTATCTTATGAAGGCGTGTGAATTCTAAGAAAAGTTGGTTGGTAAATTCTGTTCCGTTATCAGTTACTATAGTTAAGGGAACTCCGTGGTGGGTGCAATATTGTAATAATGATTGAAGTATGCTAATGCCCGTACCATCTCGGAGATGGTATGCTTGTCCGTATTTAGCAAAAACATCTATAAATGTCACATACTTTTCATTATGAACAGTGAATAAATCCATGTGAACTATCTCGAATGGTTTTGTTGCCGGGGGTACAATATTAAACTGGGGTCTAACAGGTCTCCGGTCATATTTAGCTTGCCCACAAATAATGCATTCATTAATGAATTTAGTTATTTGATCCTTCATTTTGGGCCAGTAATACTTTCTTGAAAGGGCTAAATAACATTCAGTAATTCCTCGGTGATTAGTTTTTTCATTGAGTTTCCTAAAGTCGACTACTAAACGCCATTTTTGTTTGCCTGAGGCATCCATTTTCTTGGGGACCACCCAAATGGGTGAACTCCATGCTGAGTCTGAAGGCTTTATTATTCCCTGATCTAACATTTTTGAAATCTGTTCCCTAACCTCCTGGCGATGGATGAATGGGTATCTATAACTTTTTGTATAAACCGGGACTTCATCTGTAGTCTTAATGCGATGTTTTATTTGATTAGTAAAAGTTAGTGCTTCGCCTTCGATGTAGAACACGTCAGCATATTTCGAGCAAAGAGCTATAAGGTTGACTTTTTCTTCCTCGTTTAAATGATCTGTTCGTAATCGCGCCGTAACCTCTTGAACTCGCTTGGTACAATGTTCGGTACGCATGCACTCGATATTAAATAAACTCGCGTGCACTGGTCGGTCAAGTGATAATACAATATCATTCGGGCTCGTATTTTCTATTTCCAAGTAGCCGCGATTATTGTCCACGATAGTAAGGCACTCGCGTACAGTACAATTACATATAGTCTGTTCACTTACTAATGCCGCACCGTTTGGAGTGTCGATCGGTATTCTAACTAATTTTGAAGATTGAGCAGGTATGATGTCTTCATACAAGTTAACATTATAGGAATTATACATACGGATGGGATTGGATGATGTGCGCGTTATTAACCTCTGATCTTTTAGGTCTATCTTAGACTCCCATTTAGTTAGCAAATCTAAACCAATTAAACCATCGAAATAATCATGAAAACGGTATATAAATAACTTGATAAACTCTGGATCGTTAAATTCTGCAAAGCAAGGTAAATTTATAGAATAATTATTTCTACTAACCGCGTGTACATTGGTAACTTCAAACGGGTCATAATTTAAGGGAAAATTTGGGAAATATTTTTCTACAGCCTCCGGGCTTATAAAAGATTGATTCGCGCCAGTATCAACTAGTAATTTTAGAGGTGGTTCTGCTATTAGTATATACGGCAATTGACGCTGAGTTTGGAGATTTAATTCTATTTTAACTTTTTTGATTTCCGATCCTCCTGAAAATCCTGACTTGGACCTGCCTGAGGTTCAGACGAATCTGCCATATTCCCTTGAACACTTAAATCGCTTAAAGTCGGATCATAGTTGCACTCTAATGCAGCGAACGGACTATAATCGTGGTAAGTATTATCGTAATTAAAACAGACCGGCTCGTAATAGTACTCCGTCGGGTAATATGAGCTATCGTATGACGCGCACTCATTCATGTTCATCTCTCGATGTTTAAAATAATTAGTTGGTGGCGGATTGCCTGAATTTTGCCAATTATGACCAGATAACATGGGTCTAGGAGTAAAAGGTTGTACTCCACTCATAGGTTTAGGACCTTGATTTTGATTTTGCGCCGGATTGTTTCTAGGGGGCAAACGGAACATGTTACTTTGAGCGTTATAAGTTTGAGGTACCGCACGGAATATTTGCTGTGTACGATTAGGCATGCGATTTTGTGACTGCTGATTAATAAAATTGGGATTAAATCTAAACGGTTGTGGCGGTGGTAGTTGGTTGGGTCTAATTCCTATGGGATTGGGCCAGTTGGGAATTGGTACTGCGAAATTATTATTACGTGGAGGGACTGGATTGGTATTTGTATGAGGTGTTGCAGGGTTAGAATTTTTTTGCGCAGTGGATTTTGAGACCTCACTACGTTCCTGTAAATACATAACGTTAAGTTCTTCCTGTACATATTCAAGGGCTTTTTCGATGGTATCGGGACGCATACACCGTATGCGGGACCCTAATGGTTCCTTTAATCCTTTAACAAAAGCCTGCATAGTAACTTTTTTGTACAGTGTACGTTTCGCTTCAACTGTGGTAGAAATTTGTTCGTGTAATGTTACATACGTCATCATCGTACTAAACAAAGTTTGGCATTCCTCATAAAATTCCTGAGGTGTTTTATTTCCCTGCGTAGCTAAAGAAAGGTCTCTATACAAAGCCGTTTCATCCCGTTGATCGGAAAAGTTATTGATTAAGGCCGTTCTAATCCCTAGCCAACTTTCAGGTATGCCGTTGGAATTGATGGTACAAGCGGCAGAGCCTTTTATTTTATTTAAGATGCCATTTAATAAGCATAAGTTGTTTAACTCGCTACCTGGGGCATTACTAACGTACTGAGTCACTATTTGATCGCATATTCTAACAACCCTAGTCAATACATTTGGGTTCCCATCGAACTCCGGGACCATACGAAGGGTCTTGAAAATTGTATCGGGGTCGTGGGCCATATTTAAACTATTTATACTACTATTTAAATTATCTTCTCTATCACTATTTAAATCTCTACTGTTATCTATAGCACTCCAGCGAGCCGTACGTGATGAGGGCTCCTGGGAGTTAGAATTTTTCGGGTGAAAAATCTTGGAAGTTGGGTGGTACTAGGACTAAATAGGAAGCAACACAGGAACAATTCAAGTGTACTTACAACAATTTCATCTCTGGTTCTCTTGTGAATCGAAGTCTGGATTCTCCTTCCGGAACTGCAGCTGGACCGTAGATTCGGATATTCGGCGCCGGGGCTCGATAGCCACCCAGGCGATTCGCGTACGCGGATGTCGATATTAGAGATCCCTAAGCTCGCGAACCGGCCCGCGAATATCCTACCGACTGCGCCAATTACGTTAGCTGCGATCGGAGGATTTAAAAAAAACCAAAAATGATTTAACTAAATTTATTTTAAAGTAAAAGAATTACATTGATTATATTAAATCTAAAATTAGCCTACGTGCCTATTCGAAGTATGAATATGGAATGGAATTTTACAGTTTTACAATAATTGAGTAATCTAGGTCTGTGCGACAGAAAGTGCTATCTCAGCTCGCCGTTTCCGTGTTCGTTTAATTGCAGCGTATGTTTCTACAATAAAATTATTGAGTGCTGAGTTGGCGATTCCCCTTATGCAGCTGCGTGTAACAAGCTTCGCCCGCGTGAATGTCGAAAAATATCCGACGGGAACGTACTACCGGGATTAAAAAGTAACCTATAGGTTAATCCAGGTTATAAACGATTTGTGTGCCAAATATTATTTAAATCCGTTCAGCCGTGTTTGTGCAAACCGGAACATAAATCCAAACAAACTGATCAAAATTCTAAAAACTATATTTTCGGCATTAGACTCGAATATTCAATGTAAGGTTTGATTTCGGAGTTTAAATTCTTTTTTTCTAGATAATTTTGAATTATTATCACAATAACAATATGAAGCTCGCGCTCGGACGCCTCGCCTTTTTATTCCTTCGGCCGCGAGACGCGTCGAGCGCGGCGACCGATTCTCGGACCTTATACAAAAAAATAATCCATATAGCACGATTTCACGCGCGATGGCTTATTATTAGCGTATTTCATGTATAACTTTGGTGTTTCTATACCGATTTCTATGATTATTTTTTTTGGAATAGTTAATAATGTTAACTTTTTAATTAGGGATGACTGAGAGTGTTATAAACGTAAGAGTACACAAATATAATCAGAAAGCTTCGAACTGCTAAGCTATCGGGAGTTACACGTGATATTGTGAGTCAACCATAAAAGATAGACATATGCTGTCGTGGGATATTTTTTACATAATTTTAAGGAGAACATTTCCGTCATACATGATTTCTGTGTAGCTTTAACCATTAAGGTTGCACACGCGACGGAAGCTTAAAAAATGGAGTAACTTCTCCCGTTTTCCCAACATTTCCCTTCACTGCTCTGCTTTTCATCACGCTACAATCAATAGGTGATTGTAGCGTGATGAAAAGTATACTATAACCAACTCAGGAGTATGAAAAATAATTGTACCAAGTTTCGTTAAAATCCGTCGAGTTGTTTTTGTTTCTATAACGGTTATACAGACAGACAGACAGACAGACATACAGACAGACAAAAATTTTACTGATTGCATTTTTGGCATCAGTATCGATCCCTAATCACCCCCTGATAGTTATTTTGAAAATATATTTCATGTACAGAATTGACCTCTCTACAGATTTATTATAAGTATAAGTATATATAGATATAGATATAGAAGATATATAGATAGAAGAAGATATTAAATCCGTGTTGCGCAAAATTGTAGACTGCATTTTCTGAGTCAGCCAAAAAAGTTTAGAGGTTGGTTATAAATTAAAGCCAAGGTATACGAAATGGAAAAAGACTCTTTATTTTCGAAATCGTCGCTTTATATACAATCGGGTATCACAACGCAGAGGTGGAACGGGAGAGCCAAACGACCAATAGGCGTGGACCTGGTGGTCCGGCGCGCGCGGGTGACGTAGCAGACGTGCACGCTGCTCGATACATAAAACTGACGCGGCGCGGTATCCATCGGTTAGTGTACGATGGTCATCGACGCAGGGATGTTGCTCCTCGTTCCAATCGCCGCCAGCGTAGGCGCCGGCCGGTGGAGGTGTCGCGGTGCGCGCGCCGCGCGCCCTGTCGGCCGCTCGGCTCTCAGTGTGCCGCGCGCTGTGGCGGCGGTCGGACGTGTGATGCGCTCGTATGACTGTATATGCCATGTAGTGATGGAAATTAATGCGATTTCACATTAATTTCATTAGCATGCTAATTCTTGAGTCTTAGCATGTTAATTGCTATTGCTATGCTATTTGCTAATATAACGAAAATTGATAATGAATAATTATATGAATTTTGTTATTATACGAATTAAGAGCGCGTTCGCTTTATAAAGAAAGGAGGGCGACCGACGTCTCCTATCTCCTAGCGTGCGTTTAGTTTGCTCGCCGATAACGTTTTATTTCTGCTAGTATACACTTGCATTGTGTTGTGATTAAGATATTAATCATATTATTATAATTAAAAATATTTAACAATTTAAAACCTTTTGATGTTTAAGATTTTGTGAACTTTCCTTCATACTTTATCCAGGCTTAGGACTGGCAGTAAAATGTTATAAACTGGCGTATTTAGAAGTTCACTTGATCGTATTTACATGATTCAGTATTTACATATAATGTACATTATTTACAAATTTACTCAACATTTTATGGCATTAGTTTTTTGTAGTCAGTATTTTTCAAATTGAAATTTAAAAATACCAACTGTTCGGTTTTTTCGACAGAAAGCCTTGTTCTTCTCTCTGACAAAGTGTAACCAGCTTTTGAGAAAAGTCTTTCACTGGGCACTGAAGTCGCGACTATGTTGCAGTTTGTAACAAACAATTTGCCGAGATGCGGATATTTGTATCGGCCGCTGGATCGCCACCACTCGCAAGGGTCACAGCTATTTTGTACAAACTCATCTTGCAGGTACAATTCAACTTCCCGCTGAGCGGTTTGAAAAAGATTTTGATTAGGGTTAACCCTTCTTTTTTCTATTATAGAATTTCTTTTTCTCCACAAACTAATTTCCCCGTCGTCCTCCCTGCTTGACTGAGGTTCCGCGGTAGCTAAAGGAGTTAGCCCTGTCTCGTCTGTCATGAGATTAAAGACCTTTGTCACTAGGTTGGACTTGGCCATTTCAGCTGCACTTTCGCCAATGAACATTGATATTTTGTACCTCGGGTCCAATATTGTGCACAATGCCAAAGATTGCTCGTGCTCAAGATCTCCAAATCTACTTTTTAATTGGGTTTCGATGCATTGTACTATGTTTTTTATAGCATCAAAATAAGCTGGTTTTAGTTTGAGCTCTTCCATCACATCATTCAACGCGCTTATGACGGCAATAGCTTTTGAAGCGCACACATATTTTTCTGCACTTAGTTCTTTCGTCGCTTCATCAAATGGTTTTAATACTTTGCAGAGCTGTCTAAGCGCGGTCCACTCTTCACCTGTTATTATAGGTAAATCTACGTCGAGAATTGGTGTCGTTGCTCTGACGGCATCTTGAAGATGGACAAAGCGTTCTATCATAAAATAGGTGGAGTTCCATCTTGTTGGCACTGAATTGATCAGTACCAAAGGTTGGCTAGCGCCTTGTACTTTGGCTTGGTACTCCATAAGCTTTTCTTTGGCCTTGTAGCTAGCTCGATAGTACGTCACTATTTTCTTTACCTTTTTTAAAGTGTCGTCGAATATTTTTAACGGGTGCTGCAAAGTGAGGTTCAGCTTATGAGCCATGCAGCCACAATGTGTCCAGCCGAAAATATTGATTGCTCCGACTATATTCGCAGCATTATCCGTTACACAAAAATTAATCTTATCTAATATACCCCATTCCATACACGTATTTCTTAAAACTGATGCAAGATTTTGGCTTGTGTGTCCACCATGCATTACACTGCATTTCAGCACCACTGATTTAAATTCAAACTCATTGTTAATAAAATGAGCAGTGACACCTATAAAAGCGTCCATTTTAACAGACGTCCAGCAATCGGTAGTTAGACAAATTGTTACTGCTTCCTGACGCAACATTCTTTTTTGGTCTTCTAAACATCTGTTATATAAAAATGGTATTAGCCTTTGTGATAACACTTTACGCCCCGGTAAAACATAATTAGGGTTTAACGCCTCTACAAATTCTACAAAATCAGGTTCATCAACGATATAGAACGGTTGGTACGTTCTTGCAATGAGCTTCAAAAACATGGCATCAATATGCTTTTTTTCTTCGGTACGTAAAGGTCTTCGAAGTTGTGCATATTCTAAAATATTTCTTTGGGTCCCGGTTCTGGTAGCAGTGTTTTCCTGTCGGGATTCCCCAACATAGTACTCCTGGTGCGCTGATGTAGACGGCACAGGTCCCGGTTGAACTGGTTGCGAAGGTGCAGGAGCATCAGCATTCTGCAGCTGACGCACCTGTACCGAACGGGACCGAGTCGGTTCACTTTCGGCTAGAAAACTATTATAATGGCCAATGTGTTTTAGTTTTAGATGGGTTTTTAAATTGGTGATTGATGTTCGGTATGAAAGGTTTTTAGAGCACTGATTACAGTTAGCAATTTTATTTTCTCCAGCAACATTTGAAAAATAATCCCATAAAGGGTTAGTTCGGTGAGACATTTTCACGTTCTAAAGTTTATTAACCTATAGGTACCTACTTACACTAAAATATTTATATAGTACAAAACCTAAAATTATTATTTACACTTTTAGACACAGCCACTTCTCACTACTTTTAACTAGGTACCTACTATTATTTACAGATAGGTACCTAATGAGTTCACACTATTATCAATTCAAGTACAACAATAAGCTTAAAGAAAGAATGTAATTTAAAAAACTAAACTCTCACTATCACTTGCCAAAACGTACTGAACTTTGTTTGACTCAATAAATTACAATACGACGCGCGCCAAGCACGTGTCACACAAATTATTATTAAATAATCGCACGCATTTATTCAATATACGATCTTAAATACGAGCAAATCAATGATAATAAGGTAATAGTTTGCTTAATCCCATTCTTAGCATCAACCTGCTAATAATTTTAACGAATTAAACGATCACACGCATTCATACAATATACGACCCTAGTACGATCAAATCAAAGACAATAATTGCTTAACCTTATTCTTAGCATCAAATAGACCTGCTAATAGTCAGGGTCACGCGAAACAGATAGATTTAGTATTCCCATGGGTGCGACGGAGAGCGCACGCTGCCGCTGTCTAGCTGAGTGCCGCGAAATTATCGTGCATCAACAGCATGAATCATGAATTCATTTCGCACTTCACAGAATTTAGCAACGACATTTCATTTGCTACATGCTAAATGAGCATTCGCATGCTAATAATTAATGCTAATGCTAATTAATCCATCGCTAATGCCATGTGTTATGTAGGCCACTACATTATTCCCCCCTCAGCGAAGCGTACAGGAGGTTTTGAAGTCCTGCCAGATCTAGTGATATAGCTGTTGGTGACAGGTGTTTCATCTGCTTGTTCTTCGTGGAACTGAAATGCTGGCTTTAAACGATCCATGGATACGTTGGTTCTCCTATTTTCCAATTGTACGGTGAAGTACTTAGCTTGGCGATCTATAACACGATATGGTCCGTTATAGGTAGGTGTCAGCGGTTTGCGCACGGTGTCATTACGAACGTAAACATGTGTTGATTTATATATGTCGCATCCTGGTATATAGGGCCCCGGCCAGGACATATTAAGTGACATGCATAGTGTCAAACAGTTGTGGGAGCAGAATGGGATACGGGTAAACTAGAGAAATAGCTCCTTTAACTTGTAAACGGTTCATAGTTACAGAGTCAATTACTAACACTACTGTACGTACTAACTAAATACTCTGAACTTAAAAGGAAACACGGAGCAGTTTCTAGACCAGTATGTGTCGCGACCACGCCCGAACGATTACTGTCGTTCCAAGGGACCATGATCCATATCGGACACCATACCTCTAGAGTCAGCACAACGCCTAACAAAGGCGTTTGTGTTTAATTTTAAGTACATACTCGTCAGGATCCGACACGGCCATCCTGCATGACACACGTCCTCGTGTGTATACCTGCTATACTAGAGGTTGCCATCGCAGGACACCGTTCGGTCATTCTGACTTAACCAAGAGAAAGTCTAGAACTTTACTTGTTACAAAAGTTTCAGTCCAGCTAGATCAACTCATTATTATGAGACGTGAACAACAAAATCACGGCATTTGTTTCCATCGTATGTCTACAAAAATAGGACTTCGAAAAGCCAGTCACACAAAGTGCTAGTACCCTTTAACTAGAGCTATAAAACTCAAAACAAAACGGACAATTTAGCTATCTTAGTAGCAATGTGCCTAAAATCTAATTCAATCAAGCAATGTCGTTGGTCTTACAGCCATCCCTGTGACTTCCAATAGTCATCCCTGTGACCATCACGACCATAGTCATCCTAGTGACCAGGCCCCACAACCATCCCTGTGGCTACAACAGTAGTCATCTCAGTGACCACTTCTGACCTTAGTCATCTTTGTGACAGGCCCCGTAACCATCCCTGTGGCTACATCAGTAGTCATCCCAGTGACCACTTCTGCCAAAGTCATCTTTGTGACCAGGCCCCGTAACCATCCCCGTGGCTACCACAGTAGTCATCCCAGTGACCACTTCTGCCCATAGTCATCTTTTTGACCAGGCCTAGTAACCATCCCCGTGGCTACCACAGTAGTCATCCCAGTGACCACTTCTGACCACAGTCATCTTAGTGACCAGGTCCCAATCATCCCAGTGATTACAACCGTATAGTCATCTTTGTGACCATACACAGTCTAGTCATCCCAGTGACCAAGACTCAGCGACCATACCATTGCTAGATTGATTTAAACCAGAAGTCGACACATTTGATTCTGTTTACGTTAATGAACTTGACTTTCCAGCGTTCTACTAACTCTATTGTGAACGCACAGGTTTTGAATTTAAGGCATTTTAGCACATAACGTTACCATTAGAACCTCGCTTACCAGAAAACTGAAAAATAAACCTTTTAACTTCGGTTTTCACTTCGTTTGATCCGTCGATCGTCGATCGCCGATCGTCCTCCATTATTTTTCAAAACAAGATAGACACCAACTGACACCAATCGGCTCAGCAGGTACCTTTTAACAACCTGTTGTAATCATACGGAGTTTATTTTGTATGCTGTTTTCTACAATGACTTACAGTTTCACTTAGTTTCTACGACTCAAGCATAAGCATCAAGGGCACGGCCTTGCATCAACGTCACTTGAGTATCATCACTTCATCAATTCAAGACACGATTAGTTAGTTAGTGATTCACTAGTGTAATGTAAACTAACCCAAGAGCATTTTATTTGGTATACCGAAATGATGACTAGTAAGTACGTCGAGAACAATGTTTAGGTCTAAACTTTGCTCTATCGATGCCGACAGCAACGCGGCGTCTTCGACGTAAACAATGACGAAGCCAAGTGCGAATCAGCATATAGCACTAACAATGGCTCTCTGACATTCGGTGATCGCATTACACAGTCCGAATATTATAATTCGGCACTCGTGTTGCTTATTTATGTTATGAAATCTAAGAGCAGTCGCCTCTACATTATAAAGACTTTAATGAAACCGCTTCAACAAAAGCTTTGTTGAACTTTGTTAAGATTAGGCTTCGAGTTCTCAATGGTTCAGCTATTCTCAATCTGGATAAACAATGAACATTGGTTATATTCACGACCAATCATGTTACTGTAACACAATAATGACATTATTCAGTTCACATAAATCAGATTCTCACAATGAAATCTGTTCTGTAGTGTTATCAATAACACTTTCTGCCGAAAGCAATAAACTAAACTATCCTTCATTAGTAAACCTTCGGCACCTGAGTCTGTCTGTTGCTGGATGAGACTTGCCATGAGGTAGGAGATGAAGACTAAACCCAATTCTTATTAGCCTGATGTACGGTTTGCTCGACGGAGCTCAACTCGTCACCGTAGTGACCCATCCTAGAGGTACATCAGTTCGCTGTATTATGACTGCTAACTTCAAGCTCCAAACAGTAGGATGCTCGTTGCTCTCCTACAACCGTTGCTAATCTTGTCATGTGATTAGCCAGCATTACTTCTGAGTTAATTGAGCGTTATCTGAGGAGGAGCTCATAGCTAAACAATAACAGTCACACGGGTGGATCCTCAAGGCTATGCCGCACCTGCCTAGGTCGGTCCATAGATGGTATTATCCATCATCCACCGAGTCTCCGCCGCGCCTCGGCTCGAGACTTCAAGCCGCTAGTCCCGGCTGCCACTCGTAGAACGCCGACCGCCGCCACCGGCAGTGGCCCGAAAGTCAGATATCCAGTCCCACCAAGGGGCACCGCACCACCCAGCACCAAGCGGGCTGCGGACGACAGACAGGCAGTCGCCCCGTGCAAAACACCGGCATTCAGCCGACCCTAACACAGTTGGGAAAAGGCTAGGCAGATGATAACTTCTAAGTTAATTGTTGCCCTCCGATTTTTCCACATCCGAAACACTTTAATTTCAAGCATTTGGAAAACATTGACAACTACTTTTTTTTTTTTTTTAAACGAAACTTTGCCCCACACCAGGATCTCTCCCGTATCGTGAGCGCGTTCACAAACATCCAAACTCACATACACAAACAGCCAGACCCGGAACAACTACCTGTAAGCCATACAAATATTTGTTCCGTGCGGGAATCGAACCCGCGACACAAAGCGCAGCAGTCAATCGCTCAGTCACTGCGCCAACCGTGCCGTCAACATCAACTTCAACTTTGATATCTTGCAATCTCGCACTGACATCGTGTTTACATTGAGAACTTTTTGTCGCTTTTATCGGAAAAGCACGTAAAACAAATTACAACAAAACAAAACGGTTGCAATGCCCGAAGGGGCATACAATGGTGCTTAGTACAACCATTTTTCACGAAAACCATCAAAACAGCGTCTTGCTACCATAATTAACCTTATTAACCGGAGTAATTCTAACGGTAAGGAGAATCTCAATACCAGTTCAAGAATATTTCTGTTTACATTTACCAATTCGGTAGTCATGGTTAAAATGTCATTCATAAACCGCGTAAACACAAAATGTAATAATTCTATGATAACAATGAATTCACATTCGACTCCGGACTCAATTCCAGAACCCAACGCTCAGCAGCCGCGTCTGCGATCACGAGCCCAACGGGCGAACGGGTCGATCGTAGTTTAACGTCATCATCAAAGCAACAAAGTTAAATTGCCTTATTGACATCACGCCTGCAAAAGCATGGTTCAGGCAGAGATGCACCCAACAGTACACCCCGCCGAACCTGGGAATCGAACCCAAGACCGTTCAGCCGTCGCGCTCGCGACCATGATAACCCAACGGGCTAACAGGGAGATCACAATAAAGCATGATCAAAACAAAGTGAAGCAGCGTGAGCACCCTCATAATTCAAAATAACATTGCACGACACCATGAAATAATGTGTCATCAAAGAAACATTCCTTGATAGGTGTTTATAATGGTAATGACTTACCGGATATAACACCTTTACTCGTTCTCACTCAAACACTCTCGTTTCGCGTCTTTGTCAGACAGGCAGCATGCCGTCATGCACCGACGGTGGATAGCCACCCCATGATAATAAGACCCTCATCATCACAGAACTGTGCATCGTGCACGTCTGTCTAAGGAACTCGAATTCGAACAAAGGCTCGATCAGTTGTTTGACGCGCGAATAGGTATCAGAGCAACTATGTTGCAGTTCTGTTTTTCGAACAGTCCGTGCCATTATCTATTCGCACTGTTTTCACTTTCAGGAGATTTCTCAACCCGCTCGTATCTCACTTCTGATGTCGCATCCTGGTATATAGGGCCCCGGCCAGGACATATTAAGTGACATGCATAGTGTCAAACAGTTGTGGGAGCAGAATGGGATACGGGTAAACTAGAGAAATAGCTCCTTTAACTTGTAAACGGTTCATAGTTACAGAGTCAATTACTAACACTACTGTACTAACTAAATACTCTGAACTTAAAAGGAAACACGGAGCAGTTTCTAGACCAGTATGTGTCGCGACCACGCCCGAACGATTACTGTCGTTCCAAGGGACCATGATCCATATCGGACACCATACCTCTAGAGTCAGCACAACGCCTAACAAAGGCGTTTGTGTTTAATTTTAAGTACATACTCGTCAGGATCCGACATATAGATCGCCGTGAATGAAAACAGCTGTTCTTTTGTTTGCTTCGCGCTGCACCTGTGCCTTTTTCAAAGCTTCGCTTAGATGACTCATAAAGTGCGATGGCGTGTTGCTTGTTGTGATTGCTTCACCGTAGAATTCACCCGGCAGACGTAATGTTTTTCCGAATAATAGTTCAGCCGCACTGGCGCCGATGTCCGTCTTGTATGCGGCGCGAAGACCAAGTAGTACAGTGGGTAACTCGTACGTCCAGTTCGTTGTATTCAATCTTGCGGTGAGTGATGCTTTTAGTGTGCGGTGCCAGCGTTCAACCAAACCGTTCGATTGTGGGTGGTATGCTGTAGTCCGTACGTGCTAGATTCCCATGCGATGCATCAACTTATTGAATAATTCGGATTCGAACTGTCTGCCGCGGTCTGTTGTTTTGGTGGCGGGACAACCGAATCTTGCAATCCATGTTTCATACAAAGTATTTGCTACTTTCTCTGCCGTCATGTCCTCGATTGGCTGAGCTTCTGGCCACTTCGTTGCTCTGTCGATCATGGTAAGTATGTAACGACAGTTGTTCGACGTTGGTAAGGGGCCGACTAAGTCAATGTGTAGGTGACTTAAACGGTCAACTGGCGTGAAGCTGGATACTGGTGCCTTGGTGTGGCGATTAACCTTCGCTCGCTGGCATTGGTCGCAAGCTCTTGCCCAGTTCGTGACGTCCTTCTTCATGGACATCCAGAAATAACGTGTAGTTATTAATCTTCTCTTCGCTCTTACGCCGGGGTGATTAAGGTCGTTTATCGCTTGATAAGCTTGCTTTCGGTATTGAGGTGGTAAAAATGGGCGAGGACTGTTTGTTGACATCTCGCATGTAACTTGCATAGCTGTACCGGGCAGTGTTATTCGTTTGAATGTGTATCGGTCGCTTTTCATGAGTTGCTTGAGCTCTTCGTCTTGTTTTTGGGACTTTGCTAACTCGTCGTAATTTATTGGTGTTGGACATGAGATTGTGTCCACTCGAGACATGGCGTCGGCGACACAGTTGTCCTTTCCCGAGACGTGCTTGATGTCCGTGACGAACTGGCTGATATATTCTAAATATCTTGTGCGTCTCGGGGTTTCATCCTTTTAGTTCGCTCGCAGTGCGGTGGTGAGAGGTTTGTGGTCCGTCAATATGGTGACGTCACGGCCTTCATGTATATAGACGTAAGCTCTCTGTCGTAGGTACTGTATTTTCTTTGGGCGTCGCTGAACTTTTTAGAGTAAAAACCTAGCGGTCTCCAGCGACCCTGTATCTTTTGTTGAAGTACCGCCCCGGCGCAAGTATCGGATGCGTCGGTCATAAGCACGAAGGGTAGTGTTGACGATGGGTACGACAACAATACGGCGTTGGTGATGTCGTCCTTGCATTTCTCGAATGCCTGGATTGCTGTCTCACTCCACGTAATCTTCGTCTTGTCGTTTTTCTTCGAGTCTTTGAGGTAAAAGTTGAGCTCCTTTTGATACTCGGCGGCGGCGTGTGGAATATTCTCACGATAAAAGTTTATCATTCCCAGAAATCGACGTAATTGTTGAATTGTTTCTGGCCGCGGGTATGTTTTTATCGCTTCTACCTTCTCACTCGTTTGTTTAATTCCATCGGTAGTTACAGTGTAGCCCAAGTAGTTGAGTTTTTGTTGCCCAAATGTACACTTAGCTACATTCAGTTGTAACCCATGGTCGTTCAGCCTTCTGAATACTTCTTCGAGTTCTCTTCTGTGCTGTTCCTCTGTTTCAGATGCTACTAGAATATCGTCGACGAACGGAAAAACAGGTAGTCCCCGTAGAACGTTGTCGATGTGTCGCTGGAATGTTTGCCCAGCGTTGCGTAAACCGAAACACATCCTCGGGAATTCGAATAAACGGCGGTTTTCTGTATGTCCTCTTCGCGAGTCCTCACTTGGTAATAGGCCTTTTTCATATCGACTATGGAGTAGTATTCTTCCCCAGCAAGTTGTAGGTGAAATCGTGCAGTCGTGGGATGGGGTAACGGTCTGGAACGATCACTGTATTTAGACGACGATAATCACCGCAGACTCTGTACTTGCCATCCTTCTTGAGGACAAGATGTATCGGGCTGGCCCAAGGACTCTTCGACGGCCGACAAATACCTTGCTCAATCATCGCCTCGAATTCTGCCTTGGCTGCCTTGTACTTGTGCGGTGGCAGCGGTCGTGACTTGGCATGTAATGTGTAAATGAGAACTGTAACACGAATTAAAAGAGTGTGTAAGGAGTTTCTTAGCCCGTTCTTCTCCTTATGAACAATGATGTTTGCGAACGGGTGGCTCAACTTGTAAATCTATACATATAAAATTCAAAGTCCTGACTGACTGACTGACTGACTGACTTATATATCAACGCACAGCCCAAACCACTGGTCCTAGAGACAAGAAATTTGGACAGTGTACTCTTTGTGAAGAGTAAGTATCCACTAAGAAAGGGTTTTTCGAAATTCTACCCCTAAGAGGGTGAAATGGGGTATTGAATTTTCTATGAAACTTTTTATTCTCGGAGTCGATTGACTTGAAAATGTGTCTACATATACTTCAGTTAAAATGATGAGATACGTGTATCCCAGTTTTTCCAAAATCATCCCCCAATTTAAAATTCAATGTCCTGACTGGCTGACTGATACATCAACGCACAGCTCAAACCGCTGGCCCTAGAGACATGAAATGTGGAGAATGTACTCTTTGTGGAGAGTAGGTATCCAATAAGAAAGGGTTTTTTTGAAATTCCACCCCTAATAGGGTGAAATGGGGTTTTGAATTTTATGTGAAACTTTTTATTCTCGGAGTCGATTGACTTGAAAATGTGTCTACATATACTTCAGTTAAAATGATGAGATACGTGTATCACAGTTTTTCCAAAATCATCCCCCAATTTAAAATTCCATGTCCTGACTGGCTGACTGATATACCAACGCACAGCCCAAACCGCGGGTCCCAGAGACATGAGAATTGGAGGGTGTATTATTTGTGATGAGTAAGTATCAGTATTTCGAAATTCCTACCACTTAGAGGGTGAAATGGGATGTTGAATTTTCTGTGAAACTTTTTATTCTCGGGGTAGATTGACTTGAAAATTTGTGTACATACTCTTCAGATAAAATCCAGTAAATCTGATGTCCAATCTCAAACCAAGGTATCAATATTTCACGTATCTAATTTAATTGATATAACTTTAAACTAATAATTGCAAGTTATAAGCAAGTACATGTAAATCAATGTATGTATTATAGATAGATACATAGATTACTTATTATCCCAGAAGTAAGATCCCGTGGGCAATTCCCTAACTCCACGCGAGCGAAGCCGCGGGCATAAGCTAGTTATTGAAATATAACCAGTAATTATGTGATAGAAACTGAACTCATGAATCAGATAACTTTTTAATTACTTGCATTAACAAATTAATTAACTAAGTAGTATCAACAAATTTTAAATCTTGTATTTGACTTTTCATTCGCAGTGACTACAAACATTCAAGAATATTAATTTTTATTTGAACTTAGTCACATTTGACATTCACACTGTACGTTTATGTCTCACAATCAGATATTGTTTGCATTAAGTGCAACGTTTAAAGCTTTTCAATGAATTATGCAAACTTGAAAACCTTTGCATTGACCCATGTTGCAAGACTAATACAAAAACACTTTGTTATGAAACTGATTTGTAAAACAAGACAAATAATGAAATATCAAACAAGTTTTAGTTCAACTAGTTGTGAAAATGAAATCTTAGTGCGATAAATCAACAGAAAGCAAAGCTTTCAATATGTTAAAACATGAATGTTTTGTCGGTGTAACTACACAACCAATAGTTTTTAAAGTATTTCTGATCAGTTTAACTTTCCCATCTTAGTTTAATTAACTTAATCTAAGTAAATAATTATTTCAAAACAATTGATTACCTACTTTATAACTTATCAATCCAACAAATTTAAACACTAGTAGGACTGCTTTGTTGGTCCAGTGGTCATGAGCCTTATTATTAAAGCATGAGGGCCTGGATTCGATTCCCAGGTCTGGCAAAGTGTCATTGGGTTTTTCCACTAGGAATTGCTCAGTAGCAGCCCAGACAATCATATTAATGGCAAATAGCAATATCGCTAAACAAGAGGCTCAGGCATGACTGGCAAAGTGTGGATGTATTATTTACACCTCTGCCTAATCCTTCAGGGATTGTAGGTGTGATGTTATGTAGGACATCTTTTCTTGCACTTTATTTACCTGCACTGACTACCTCCTTGGTCTAGTGGTCGCAAGCATGCCTGCTGTAGGTTCGATTCCCAGGTCGGCAAAGTGTTATTGGGTTTTCGATTAGAAATTGCTCAGTAGCAGCCACAGAGTCTGGATTTATGCCCAGTTGTTGGCAATAGGCTCGCCCCTTATTACATAGGACTTAATTAACTGGTGAAATGTGGGAGTACACCTCTACCTAACCTTTCGGAGATTACAGGCGTGATGTTATTTACCTGCATGACTTCTAACATTTCAGGTTCCAGGCAATTGTCTTATAATAGAGAAAATGATAATCCACTATCAAAGAAATTGAAACAAACTTGAATTCCTTCGCGCGCCGTCGCACAGTGGTCCGGATTTTTAAAAAGGTGGACATAGGATCAAAAATGCATATTTAACTTAACAAAAAATTGTTTCGTATAGGAAATTTAACGCTGATTAATACTTATTACTACAACTTTTCAAAAAAACTGCTCCTTCACGTCAAAAAAAATATTGAAAATAAAAATGTATGGGAGAAAATCTAGTTTATTTTTTTTCTCCGTTCAGTATCAAAGTATAGCAAGCAAACCTTATATTCTGGTAAGTACTTGTTGTCCTTAATACGACGACATATAAATTGCTTGCGTATCTCTGCGGCCTTGGCGCCTAAGATGCTTTAAAGTTTAAAATTTTATTGTTGAATTATCTTAATATTATCAACGAGTTTTTCAATTAAAATTAATCCAAAATATCATTTTAAATAAAATAACCCCCCCGCCATCCGTGTATTAGGCTCGCCCCCTATTACATGGGACTTAAACATAACTGGCGAAATGACAGTGTACTATAGTGTAGTATACGCCTTTGCCGAACCCTTCGGGTAATATAAAGCGTGATGTTATGATAAAATAAGCATTTTTGCTTATTTTTTTTTTTAATAATCATCTTTTGATTATTTCCAAAGCCTTGCTTCACTAAATCCACAAGTATTCCCATTTGCTGTTTGAATTCTTCTTGTGTCAAATGTTTCTTCGCAGCTTTTAGTTGCTTGTTAGCACCTCGTGCAGTCCACATCCCAAACTCCATGTTGTAAGATATGTGTAGAATACACTCCATACAACGAATCCACATTATGAAGAGTGGAAAGTCCATATTTATAAACATCTTCTCGAACAGGTCTTGAAAATACTTCTGACAGCTTGTTTATCTCAGTCGGCTTAGCAAGGCAAATATTGCAGGCAGATGCAGACGAAGTATCCGTTATAATAGTGGCCACTTTTCCGTCGATCATTATCATATGAAGCTTGTGACTAATCTCTAGCCCGGCCCATTTTGTAGGATTGATGTTTTTTATTTCTTCCTTCAATGCAGCTTCTTCTTGTTTGATGTATTCTGCTGTCTCTTTACAAAACTGGAACTTAATGGGCCTGCAATAATGTGTTGAAGAAGGTGTTGGGTTTTCCCATATGGTGCTATTATTAGAAACTAATTTAAGAGGGACAAGACTTGACATGAAAAGCGATGAATCACTGAAGTCTACATCTTCACTCTTTTGCTTGTAGGTGCTTTGTGAAGAAGCTCCATCAAAACCCCATTTACTAATTAACTTCAATCCTTCAGTTGACGAATCAATCTGGGTACCGGTAATTTGAAGAATCTTCTGGACTGTCTGATCCAATAGGGCTTGAAGCTTCACTCTGGCTCCTCTCTCAGTAATTTCTAAATCATGTGGATAGCATCTCTTTTTAGCTTCAAGGAGTTTGTGATACGATGGTAACACTGGAACTTCACAATCTAACAGCGCTTTCCTTAAACACAAGTATTTCCATTTTGACAGGCTCAATGATGTATAAAGACCAAGAGCATGATCTTCATCAAAAGATTTTCTCCTATTTTTCTTAAACAATGTGGCTTGAACAATAGCAACACTATCAGGGTTTTTCGTTATATGGTCAATAACACAAGCTAAGTCATTCTTCTTGTCTATCCTAAGTCTTTCAACTAATGCAAAAGTAAGTTCTTCCGGCGAATAGTCCAAAAGAGACTCTGAACGTCTGAACGTCTTTTCTTCTGTTTGTTGCTGAGGTCAACAAAAGGCTTCCTAATCTGAACTTCGGTAGATGTGCCCACAGTTGTTGTACTTGATGTCGACGGAATCACAGCTGCTGTAGTATCGATGTCAACTGAAGTATTGTCTGACCATATGATTTCGATAACTTCATCTTGGGCTTGAAAAATCTCGGATAAATTAACAGTAGTGCAATTTGGCCAACTAATATTTGATTGTAACCACGCAGCATGTATATTCATGAAAGTCTTCTGATTACTAGAAGCACACTAGGGCACTTGCCCATCTGCGATTGATATTACTGATGTAGTTCTTCAAAAAGGTCTTGATTATTTCGAAATCTTCCGAACATGTTTCAACTGGGATATGTAGAATAATAGATTCATAGAGTCGTGCCCAATTTTTCATGTCTCCTTCTACACGGAGGAACATAAAAATGTCCAAGTTTGTAACAAATGCAGCCATAACGAAACTACACTAACTAAACTTTCACAAAGCACGGATAATTAGATATGTTGCTTCCTCAAGGGTCTCTGGCACTTGTTTCTTAAACAAGTGCCTTTAATAGTTTCATGCACAGATATTAATAACAAACACACGCTCGCAAGTAGTGACTGACAAAATTAGTACCACATCTTCAACAGCCAATCAGCGTCGTCGAAATCTCCGGTGGTGCGGGTAAATGATTCTTTTATCACAGCAGTCGTTTCAGTCAGTTACAAATAGGCAACGAATCAGCACGTGTCTTTAATTACATAACTAAAGTTGAAGACTTTTATTACAATTTTTTATTAAAATAAAATAAACAAATACTTGCTTGAAAGCGTATGTTTTAATTCTTATATAGTTAAAAAATTATATTTTGAATTCAGCTTAATTGAAAAACTCGATAATAATTTAAAAAAATCCCAATTAAAATCTTAAACTTTGAAGCATCGTAGGCGTCAAGGCCGCAGGGATACGCAAACAATTTATATGTTGTCGTATTAAGAACAATAGGTACTTACCAGAATATAAGGTTTGCTTGCTATACTTTGATACTGAACGGAGAAAAAAAATTAAATAGATTTTCTCCCATACATTTTTATTTTAAATATTTTTTTTTGACGTGAAGGAGCAGTTTTTTTGAAAAGTTGTAGTAATAAGTATTAATCAGCGTTAAATTTCCTATACGAAACAATTTTTTGTTAAGTTAAATATGCATTTTCGATCCTATGTCCACCTTTTTGAAAATCCGGACCACTGTGCGTCGCCCCGTGCGGACGTTTTTGTGGTGAATCCTTGCTCCTCGGTAGTAGGTTAAAATTGGGGTTTCCAGATTAGATAAGATCTGAAAACCCGCAATTTTCACTCATTCATCATTTCATTCATTCAAATCTTAAAAATTCACTATTCATATATTTTCAGATTAGATCCTAAAACCCACAGTATTCACCATTCATTCATTTATTCAATCTGAGGTGATAATTAAATAGAACTCAAATTAGTATTTATTATTAAATTACACTACACCACAGTACACCAAAAGTAAAACAAAAAGGAAACTTAAAAATTAAAACACAAAAATAATATTTAGGATGATTATATTTCTAATATCAATTACATGAAGTTAGAACTTAACTTTTTAACTATTTTAGTAACTAAATATTCAGTGTCACTCTTGATTTCATCAGAATCACTTCGCACTAAATATTGTATATTCACGCTTGCACTATCAGGGTCACTGTCTATTTCTTCCATACGACGACCATTCACATCATGTACAATTATTTTTATTATTCGTTGAACATGCCCGGGCTCTTTACACGTGATAAAAGATGCGTTTTTAAAAGATTTTGATAATTTATTTTTCTTCTTCAATTTTTTCTTTTCTATTTCTTGCTGTCTACTCTCTTCACGTGCTTTTGCCGCCACTTCGGCGTACCAGCTCTCTTGGTCTTGAGCATAGTAAAATGGATTCAGAACTGGATCTGAGCTATCTATCAAATTCTGAAATAAATAATGATAATATGAATGATTTTATACAATTTAATAACATTAAACAGCACCAAATATGAATTCAATTGTTAACATCAATAGTCACTTAGATACTTACAATACATTGCTGGTCAATGTTATCTAAAACAGGACTGTAGACTGGTGAGAGTGACATAGTTAATTCTTTGTCCAGACTTTTTAAAACACCTAGAAAAAAAAAAACAACAATTAAGGTTGAAACATAGTGTTATGTAGAAATAAATACTGACAGTGGTGTACCATCAGACCTGTACTAAATAATGATTACCTATTAATGCTTTTATTTTTATTGTTAGTTATAATAAGAACTGTCGAAGAAATATTTAAAATATTTATTTTTATTAAATTAACACTTACCTTTCACGATAATAATGTTGTACCCAGTCAGGAGCCCACCAGCAATAAATCTGCTCTTCAATTTATGTTGTACAGTTAAACGAGAACGATATAGTATTGTGGTGTACTAGAGTATTCAAAAAAGATGTATTTCAATATTAGGTGTAGATAGATATGATAAAATGATAATAAATTAGTGTAGTGTACCTATCTGATAATTATATCAAACTGGGATGTGCGCTTGAATAATTGCTTGTTTATATTAATATTTATTTGTTTCTGTCCATTTCAGGTCGCACGAAAACGCCGAGACCCTTTTTCCCTCCGATGTCGACGAGGAACCTGAGGTTCCGAAAAAGAAGCACGACGGACGGAAAAGGAAGCACACATCAACTCGCATGACGGAGCCGGCACGAGAACCGTGGTCGTCACCATCGAGAGCAAGTCCGTCCACTACCGCGACGCCTGCCGTGCAGTCATCGGCGCGTTCGCTGGCGCCGCCCCGTCCATCAACTTCAAAGAAGCCACATATCAAACCCATCCCCCCGAAGAAGTGCACGGTCTACGATCTGTTTGGAACCGATAGCGAGGACGACGAGAAAGAGCTCCCTGCAGTTACTGGTAAAACACCGTTAAATTCATATATAACACGACGCCTTGCAAACGGCCATTCGCGCCAAATCTATGAAAACAAGCCGGGAACGCACTATATTGATTTGAAAATATACCGGTGCGATGAAATAGAGAAAGTTCCGCCAATGAATAGGTGGCGCCAAGCAATTGTCACACTTAAAAATGAGACCTTTGACAATACAGATGCTTGGCAACTTTTGTCTAATTTTATTGTGGCTACACGTAAAGAGTATGTTAAGTGTCCACCAACATTTGTAAGTAACTATTATTGAACTAGGACTTAATTTTAAAAAATGTCCATCCATACTCGCACATCATACTTTTTTTTGTATTACTCTCTTCTAATTTTTATATCACTTAATAGTAAAATAATGTAACTAATAATAGGCAGATCGCAATTTCATTATTATAGACATACACTATTGCTATACTTACATGTTTATAAATCTATTTCTTAACTATTTAAGATTGCTATTAGATGGTACTTACTTAGGCATATAAATATATCATGTAATCGTACTATAGAAATTAAGTAATAGTAATTCATATTATATTGAATTTGATTGAATGTTCATTGTTTTCTTTTTTACAGTTACACCTAGACCCGGAATCAGAACAAATAACAATGATATAATAATAAAATGTCAGAAATGTCACATTGAAATACCTAAAATTGAATATCAGTATCATTTGAGAACGAATTTGCACAAATCTAATTGCATACTAAAAACTGAAATTGAAAATATTGATATAATAGCCACGGCTTTTAAAAAGAGAATAATAAGTTACAAACTGAATCCATCATTGGAATACTTAACACCTGAGGAATTCCTAATGGATAATCAACATAAGGTCATAAGACTAATTAACGATTGTTTGATAAAACATAATTGTGTTAAATTAAACTTTGAGCTTTTTGCTTATTTCATTCTTCCGAAATCTGATGAGCAACATCTTAAATCATTTAACACAAAATATGAAATTGTATATAATAATACAGATATAAATGAATTATATTTGAAAACAATAAATACTTTTGATAGAAAGCTCTCAGAGTTCCAACATCGTGAATCTGGTTGGTCTTGTTTCTTTATAAGTCATCTAGAAATTAACATTAACAAATACTCTCCGTTAAAAGGTGGCACCTATATAGATTTGCCGCAAGTAATAAAAAAAACTAGAAGTTGTTTAAATATTAAAAACAGCGATAACTACTGCTTTTTATGGAGTATCGTCGCAGCATTATATCCGACCCAAATGAATGTTTGCAGAACAAGTTCGTATCCACATTTTTCAAAAGTTTTAAATATAGATGGTCTATCATTTCCCCCATCAAGTAAAGATATTAAAATATTTGAAAATTTAAATCCCCGCATAAGTATTAATATATATGGATTAGATAATAAAAACATTGTTACTGGTCCTTTATATGTGACAAGTTTAAGAAAAAACCAGCATATCAATTTATTGTACTTTGAACAGAAAGGCAACGGGCATTATTGCTTGATAAAAAATCTATTGAGATTGATCAGACGTCAAATAAGTAAACATAAAGGTAAAATGTACCTATGTGAGACATGCTTACAAGTTTTCACGAGTGAAACCAAATATAGTGCCCATAATAAGTGTCCTAAAATTTTGACAATTTTACCTGAAAAAAATAGTATTCTTCAATTTAAGAACTTCGAAAGAAAACAAAAAATTAATTTCGTTATATACGCCGACTTTGAAAGTCTTTTACTAAACTGCGACATAAATGTAACTGAAAATACTCGTACATATAAGGTTCACGAACCTTCATGTTTTGGTTACTTTATTTGTTGTTCACACAATACGGATCTGAATAAGTATGTTACTTATAGAGGAGCCGATTGCGTAGAAGTATTTATTAAATATTTAATAAAAGATTTGGAGTACATTCACAGTATCTTATTAAATAAAATACCTATGACACCTTTAACTAAGGAGCAAGAAAACGATTACAAAAATGCCACTACATGTCATATCTGTAATTATTTGCTCTTTGACGATAAAGTAATGGATCATGACCACATTACATCACAATATCGAGGCGCAGCACACTCTCACTGTAATTTAATGTTAAGAGTTTGCCCTTTCGTGCCTGTTATATTTCATAACCTATCCGGCTATGACTCTCACCTATTTATAAAAGAACTATCGAAGTATGAAGGCGCTTTTAAAATTATACCAAAAACCAAAGAAAGGTATATGTCATTCACAAAAATCCTCCATACTAAGAATGCATTAAAATCAAGGCCTATTCAAGTTAAGTTCATAGATTCTTATCAATTTCTTAATTCAAGTTTAAGCACATTAGTAAATAATTTGAATGAAACCGACTTTGTTAATTTATCAAAAGGATTTCCAGATATTAGTTATAATCAGTTAAAGTTGTTACGACAAAAAGGAATTTATCAATATGATTATATGAATGCATACTCAAAATATAACGAGACTAAACTTCCATCGAAAGTTTTTTTCTATAACAGTTTGAATTGTCAACATATTAGCGATGATGAATACGCACACGCACAATCTATTTGGCAGTCTTTTAATATGAAATCACTTGGTGAATATACAGATTTATATTTAAAGACCGATGTATTACTTCTTACTGACGTTTTTGAGAAATTTAGACATACTTGTCTGAATCATTATCAACTTGATCCAACGTATTACATTACTGCACCTAGTTTAAGCTGGGATGCAATGCTACTGTACACAGGCGTTAAATTGGAATTAATTCATAGTTTAGAAATGTATGAATTTTTGGAAAAGGGAATACGTGGAGGCTTGGCACAATGTTCTCTTCGCCGTGCTCAAGCTAATAATAAATATTTACCAAATTATGATGCTTCTCAAAAATCAACTTATTTAGTTTATCTTGACTGTAACAATTTATATGGTTACGCAATGACAAAGAAAATGCCTATTTCAGATTTCCGTTTTTTGACAATTGATGAGATTAACACAATAAATGTCTTATCAATATCAGATGATTCTGAATATGGGTATATTTTAGAAGTTGATTTAATATATCCTGAGAGTTTACATAATACGCATAGTGATTTACCTTTTGCGCCCGAGAGATTCTCTCCTCCTGGAGGCAAAACACCAAAATTAGTCGCTAATTTATACGACAAATTCAACTATGTAATACATTACGTTCATTTAAAGGCATGTTTATTGAATGGATTAATTTTGAAAAAAATTCACCGTGTTTTAACTTTTAGACAAGAAAATTATTTACAAAAATATATTGACTTGAATACTACATTGCGTCAAGCTTCAAATACCGTATTTGAGAAAGACTTTTTCAAACTCCTTAATAATGCTATATTTGGGAAAACTATTGAAAATAGGCGCAAACAGGTTAATTTTAAATTAGTTACCATGTGGAATGATTACAATAATAAAACTAACAAGCACTACGGTGCAGAAAAATTAATTGCAAAACCAAATCTGAAAAGTATTGCGATCTTTTCGGAAAATTTTGTTGCTATTCAATTAACTCCTGAAAAAATTATTTTAGATCGTCCTATCTATATTGGGTTTACAGTTCTAGAATTCGCAAAGGAACATTTATATAAATTTCACTATAACTTTATTAAAAATAAATATAAAACTCGCGCAAGACTGTGTTATACAGACACGGACAGCCTCCTTTATTTTATAAATACAGAGGATTTTTATGAAGACATAAAAAATGATATCTCAAAATTTGATACGAGTAATTTCCAGACTGATAATTGTTACACCATGCCAAGAGTAAATACTAAAATTCCAGGACTATTTAAAGATGAACTCGGGGGTGACATCATAAGCGAATTTGTGGGACTGAGAGCTAAACTATATTGTATAATCACTTCAAAAACTCGCATCACAAAAGCAAAAGGAATAACTAAAGCTGTTACCAATCGATTAAAATTATCTCACTGCAGTAAAGCTTTAACAAATAATGTCAATTTCAAATGTAAAATGAATATAATTAAATCACTCAAGCATGTACTATACTCTCAAGAAATTCATAAAGTAGTATTAAATAGAAATGATGATAAGAGACAAATACTCACGAACCTAATTGAAACTTTACCTTGGGGTCACTGTGAAACTTTATTTTGAGAACTAATTTATGAATGTTTATATTAATACATTGTAATGTTATTATAATCTTTGTTCATAATTAGGATAAGTATAGCAATTAATTATTAATAATTTAGTGTTGATTTTCGTATTTACCTAAATTTATAATATCTGAATAAAACATTTATAACTGATGCATAATATTTTATTCTTGTTATGGCCTTACAGTGTTCTTCATTTTAATAATATATAAGATCACGAATGTAAATACCATGCAAACTTATTATTATTTACATCAGATATAAACATGAAATGGATAAGCACTATTAGTAGGTATACCGAATAATACGTTCGCTTTACATTTCACATGACAACTTTAAACCAATCACAATTATTTGTTTTTTTATTAAACTTAGGCTTTATATATCTATGTATGGGTAAAATTGAATTAATAGTCAAAATGAAGTTGATCAAACAACACACATCACTTAATGTTAATCATATCAATCTTGGTGACTCTGATAACCACATAAGGCATAGCATACTGTTACCAAATACGATTCGTTGTATTATATGTGGTCCCTCAAATTGTGGAAAAACAAACGTAGTGCTTAGTTTATTGTTACATGAGAATGGTCTAAAATTCCAAAATCTTTATCTGTACTCGAAAACTAACTTTCAACCAAAATACAAGTTCTTACGAGAAGTTATAAAGAGAGTGCATCAGGTTAAGTTTCATGAATTTAATGATAATAAAGAAGTGATACCTCCTGATGAAGCACTAACCAATTCTGTATTTATTTTCGATGATGTGGCATGTGAAAATCAAATAAACATTCGCAATTACTTCTCTATGGGTAGACATAAACATATTGATTGCTTTTATTTATGTCAAACATACTCTAAAATTCCTAAACAGTTGCTGCGTGATAACGTAAACTTTCTTATAATATTTAAACAAGACGATGTAAACTTGAAACATATTTATGAAGAGCACGTTAGTTCTGATATGTCCTGGAATCAATTCAAGAATATTTGTAGTACAGTTTGGAGAGAGCCATATAACTTTGTTAGTATTTGCAAAGACTCCTCAGTAAACAATGGAAGGTACAGACAGAATTTAGATAGCTTTTTTAAATTATGAGCGTGAATGTGTAATTATATAAATCAATAGCAGATAAATCTAACTTAGTATTATATCTTCTTTGGCTGAGTACACTTGTACATACAACATGGAAAAGAATATTAAAATAGAATTAATGAAGTCTGTAGATTGCATAAAGAATAAAATAAAACAAATGAAGAACCAGGAACACTCTGTGAACTTGTCGCTTGATAAAATGTTAAAAACCGTCACAGATCCCCTTAAAGCACTAGTCGATTCGAATATATCAATGGAAAAAATTAAGCATTTACAAAATACTATACCTCCAAATTCTGACGACATTGAATTGGATGATATTAATACTAGTTCATCTACAAAGTTTGAAGACTGCTACGATCCAAAACTGAAGTCTGCCCAAGTGCCTAAAAAGTCTCCTACAAAAGAAATACTGGATGATTTAGAAATGTCGCTAGAGGGTCGCGATATCCATGATATTTATGACGGTGTAAATATACCGTTTGGAATAAGAAGTGTTAACAAAACATTGCTAATGGGTAATTCAGAAGTCTCATTTTCTAAAATCGATGGTTTGAATGACGACAGTGTCATTTTAATTAAAGTCGGTGACAAATCCTATAATTTAACCCCGGGCTTGAAAGAACTTTTACTTCGAAGAAAACCTGATTTAAAATTAATATCGAGCAAAGATAGACTTGTTTATAAGGACATGCTGCATTATACAAATGTTCATAAGAGAGATTTTAATCCTGATGGGCAAATAATAGGCGATAAGGGAATAAAATATCGTGAAGTAGTCAAACCATTATTTTCCGAATTGTTAAATGAAAATTTTCACACTGGAGGAAGCTTACCGACCCTAAAGAAATACAAAAATAACACTGATGTGGTATATTGGGATGACCCTAACGAACTGGTTGAGAGATTGAAACTATTAGTTGCTTCCAGAGATGCTGGTAATACAAACCATGATAATGAAATTTTATCGATAGTTGAAGAATTGAAAGAAGCTGGCATAATTAAAGAATAAATAATAACCACTATAAAATTTTCATTCAGTATTATAAACGTATTCAAAAACAAATGTACTGAATTGTGAACATGAGCAAAACCGACGTAGTAAACGAAATTCATAAAAATGCGAGGGTGAACTTCCCGCGAAGATGTGTTATTATGAGAGATATAGATGACCTGTGGCAAGCAGACTTAATCGATATGCAATCAATTTCAAAGCAAAATAAAAATTACAGATTTATTCTTGCTATTATTGACACATTCTCGAAATATGCTTGGACTTTTCCTCTAAAAAGTAAAACCAAAGAGGATGTATGTTACTCTTTTAAGAAATTATTGGATAAAGGGCGTGTTCCTAAAAATCTACAAACGGATAATGGAGCAGAATTTTACAATAATCAATTTCAAAAGCTTATGGAAACTTATCACATTAATCATTATTCAACCTTCTCAACAAAAAAGGCTTCAATAGTTGAGCGATTTATCAGGACATTGAAATCGAACGTCTATAAGGAATTTAGTTTAAGAGGCAGTTACAATTGGATAGATGCCACGCTTAATAATGTTATTTACAAATACAATCACACTTATCATCGGACAATTGATGAAGTTCCCGTTAATGTGGATAACATTAATAAAAAAACATATATTAGAAAGGTATTCAAGGTTGGCAAAAAATCAAAATATTCGAAGCAAATATAAAATTGGTGATTATGTGCGTATCAGTAAGTACAAAGGAACATTTGAAAAAGGTTACACTCCCAACTGGTCAACAGAAATATTTAAAATACGAATGATACAAAATACAACTCCTATCACCTACTTAATAGAAGATACAATCAGAGGTCAGCCGATTTTAGGTGCATTTTATGCGCAAGAGCTTCAAAAAACAAAACATCCCAATGTGTATCTAGTGGAGAAAGTTCTTAGAAGAAAAGGTAACAGAGTTTTAGTAAAATGGTTAGGTTTATCATCAGCTGAAAATAGTTGGATTGATAAATCAGATATATTATCATAAATATTAAAACGTTAATGAACGACACTTCAAATAATAAGTATTTAATAAAGTGTTCAATCCAGTTTCATCAGTCTTATAATGTGTATTGGAGAGAGTAGTCTTCTCAATTGGGTAATAAATCACTTACCTTTTGAATTACACTTACCAGGATACAATTATTGTGGTCCCGGGACAAAATTAATTAAAAGGATTACACAAGGAGATAAGGGAATTAATAAATTAGACGAATATTGCAAAGATCACGACATTGCCTATCATAAATCATCAAACTTAAAGGATCGACACGAAGCTGATTTAATTTTGTTGAATATGGCTAAAGAACGACAACTTGCTTCGGATGCGAGTGTAGGTGAAAAAATTGCAGCACGCTTAGTAAGCCGGGCTATGTCGACAAAAATTAAAACTGGCTCTGGTCTGAAAAGTAGTAGTACAAAGTGCTGCCGAAAAGTTACATCTGGAAAAGGGTTAAAAAACAAATTAAAAAATGTCATTTCTAAAACCAAGAGACACATGAAAAAATTAAAGCCAAAAAGTAAAAAAATGGCTATAGAATTGGCTATCGCCGCTGCCAGAGAATTAGCTGATGATTCATCTATTAAACTTCCTCGTGTTATTCCTATACCAAAAACTGGTGGAGTATTGCCGTTGATTCCTATTTTTGCGGGATTATCAGCGGTAGGGGCTTTAGCAGGCGGTGCAGCTGGTATTGCTAAAACCATTAACGAATTCAAGATAGCTAAAAAATTGTTGAATGAATCGAAGAGACATAATGAAAAAATGGAAGCGCTTTGCATTGGGAAAGGATTACACCTTAAACCGCATAAAGATGGGCTTGGAATTTTTGTATCGAAAGAAAAAAACTAAAATATCGGCTACCCAAACGAGCCTTATCTAACTTTGACATTTTGAAGTATGGAAATAGTATTCCTTATTTTAGAGGTGTCTTTATGAGAGATGAGCTCCCTGAATGTCCTTTTATAAAAGAATGCGGAGTTATTAATTTAGATAGTTCTAAAAACCCTGGTTCTCATTGGGTAGCCTATGCAAAATATAATGATTATATTGAGTATTTCGACAGTTACGGGAATCTTAAACCTCCCAAGGAATTGATAAAATACGTAGGGCCTAAAGTCCGATATAATTATGAAAATATACAACGTGATCACCCTTTTAATTGTGGACATCTATGTTTGGATTTCTTAAAGAGTTTTTGGTGTAGTCGAGGAATAAAATGAACAGGTTCTTTTTTAAGACTTCAGTATGAAGACATGTCTACTACAGTCACCATCTCTGGAAATAAATCTGAATTGGTTTCGTATTTTCAACCACCTCTACATTTATCTGATCAATACGAGTGCGGTTTACTATACTTTTCAGTATTAAATTCTAGACCAAATGTGACCATCAATAATAGCAATCTATCTATAATCAGAATCGAATGTGATCTTGTTCACGGTTCTTACTGCAACGGGTTACCAACTCATTTTATTCACGAATTTGTATCTGATACTGCTCCAGGTCACCGGTACATAGAAATACCGCAAAACGTTATTTACTTTCCAGTGAACAAAAATCTAATTTCATCGATTTCTGTTAAGATTGTTGATCAACTTGGTAACTGTATTAACTTTGGTGAAGAACAAATTCAATTGCGCCTTCATTTAAGAAGAACAAAATGATAGTCTATACATATAAAATTCAAAGTCCTGACTGACTGACTGACTTATATATCAACACACAGCCCAACCCACTGGTCCTAGAGACATGAAATTTGGAGAGTGTATTCTTTGTAAAGAGTAGGTATCCACTAAGAAAGGATTTTTCGAAATTCCACCCCTAAGAGGGTGAAATGGGGTGTTGAATTTTCTTTGAAACTTTATTCTCTGAGTCGATTGACTTAAAAATGTGTCTACATATACTTCAGTTAAAATGATGAGATACGTGTATCACAGTTTTTCCAAAATCATCCCCCAATTTAAAATTCAATGTCCTGACTGGCTGACTGATACATCAACGCACAGCCCAAACCACTGGTCCTAGAGACATGAAATTTGGACAGTGTACTCTTTGTGAAGAGTAAATATCCACTAAGAAAGGGTTTTTTGAAATGCCACCCCTGATAGGGTGGAATGGGGTTTTGAATTTTATGTGAAACTTTTTATTCTCGGAGTCGATTGACTTGAAAATGTGTCTACATATACTTCAGTTAAAATGATGAGATACGTGTATCACAGTTTTTCCAAATCATCCCCCAATTTAAAATTCTATGTCCTGACTGGCTGACTGATATACCAACGCACAGCCCAAACCGCTGGTCCTAGAGACATGAAATTTGGAGAATGTTTTTTTGTGGAGAGTAAATATCCACTAAGAAAGGGTTTTTTTGAAATTCCACCCCTAATAGGGTGAAATGGGGTGTTGAATTTTCTATGAAACTTTTTATTCTCTGAGTCGATTGACTTAAAAATGTGTCTACATATACTTCAGTTAAAATGATGAGATACGTGTATCACAGTTTTTCCAAAATCATCCCCCAATTTAAAATTCAATGTCCTGACTGGCTGACTGATACATCAACGCACAGCCCAAACCACTGGTCCTAGAGACATGAAATTTGGACAGTGTACTCTTTGTGAAGAGTAAGTATCCACTAAGAAAGGGTTTTTTGAAATGCCACCCCTGATAGGGTGGAATGGGGTTTTGAATTTTATGTGAAACTTTTTACTCTCGGAGTCGATTGACTTGAAAATGTGTCTACATATACTTCAGTTAAAATGATGAGACACGTGTACCACAGTTTTTCCAAAATCATCCCCCAATTTAAAATTCCATGTCCTAACTGGCTGACTGAAATACCAACGTACAGCCCAAACCGCGGGTCCCAAAGATATAAAAATTGGAGGGTGTATTCTTTGTGAAGAGTAAGTTTCAGTTTTTCGAAATTCCTACCCCTTAGAGGGTGAAATGGGGTGTTGAATTTATGTGAAACTTTTTACTCTCGGGGTCGATTGACTTGAAAATTTGTGTACATACTCTTCAGATAAAATCCAGTAAATCCGATGTCAAATCTCAAACCAAGGTATCAATATTTCATGTATCTAATTTAATTGATAGAACTTTAAACTAATAATTGCAAGTTATAAGCAAGTACATGTAAATCTATGTATGTATTATAGATAGATACATAGATTACTTATTATCCCAGAAGTAAGATCCCGTGGGCAATTCCCTAACTCCACGCGGGCGAAGCCGCGGGCATAAGCTAGTATATTATAAAACCACTCCACTGAAAATCAAACGTCTTATTCCATCTACGACCATTAAGGTGCATAGACGTAATAAAAAAGTGAAGAAATTGAGTAAAGCAAATAAAGATTTTCTTAAAGCTCTAGGTTTTAAAGTATGAACATGTTACAAATTACTGAATCACCCCACTTCGATAGTTCGATTGAAAGCTATGAAGTCCACTCATACAATCCCTACACTAACAGCTTTAGAGAAAACGATGAAATCAGAATTCCCATACACCAACAAGACATATACGTGCTACCGTCAGCCAGTTCAATTTACGTCGAGGGCGAGGCAAAGTTCTTCGACAAAGATGGAAAACCGATTAAGAAAAATATTACTTTCAGTAACAACCCTGTTATGTTTTTGTTTCAAGATATCAGATACGAAATAAACGGTATTGAAATAGATCGCATTAAAAATTCTGGAATAACGTCGACAATAAAGTCATACGTTTCAATGAATGATGGAGAAAATAAAGTTGCTGCCTTGTGGGGTTGGAACACAGATGGATTTAAAAATTATGGTCATTTTAGTGCCATTGTACCTCTTGATAAAATTTTAGGATTTGCGGAGGATTACAATAAAATTGTGATAAATTGTAAACATGAACTTATTCTGAATAGAAGTAACTCTAACTTAAACAGTATCATAGCAACTGATGATATTGCGCATTTTCAAATAGACATACAAAGATTGCAATGGCGTGTACCACATATAAAAGTGTCAGACCGCGAACGACTGACACTACTAAAACACTTGGAAAGAGATAAACCTATTCAGATAGCGTTTCGAAATTGGGATTTATATGAGTATCCTTTGCTCCCTAAAACTACAAAACATTCTTGGTCAGTTAAGACTGCATCGCAATTAGAAAAACCTCGATATGTCATTTTTTGCTTGCAAACCAACAGAAAAAATAATAAAACCAAAGACAGTTCTCTGTTTGATCACTGTGGTTACCAACGTAACACTATTTTTGAATTCACAGTATTATCCTTACGAGCCTCTAAGCTTAAATTTTTCCGAGAACAAATACAATATATTATATGAAATGTATGTGAAATTTCGTCAGTCTTATTACAACTGTCCTGCAGACCCCCTGCTTGATTTGGTCGGTTTCAAGGAGAAGGCTCCTCTCTTTATCATAGACTGTTCAAGACAAAACGATAGTTTGAAAACAGGTCCCGTAGATGTGCGGTTGGAGATTGAATGTTCGGCGGCAATACCAGATAACACAACCGGATAATGTTTAATTATCAACGATCGACTTGTCGAATATAAACCTTTGAGTAACATAGTGCGCAGGTTATCATGACCGCCATTGTAGATGTTCAAGGTTTTAAAACAGAAACAAATGAATTTATCATTAAAGAAATTGCTGTATTATGGGATAAAAAAATTCACGTGTTTTTAATTAAGCCACCATTTCCATTTTACGATTTGAAGAAATCAGAAAAACGCCAAGTCCGTTGGATTGAACGTAACAGAAAAATATACTGGAGAGATGGATTTGTGCCTTACTCAAATCATCAGAATTTTATTGTAGATATCTTAAGAGGTAAAAGTGTTTACACCAAAGGTTTAGAAAAAGTGTTGTGGTTAAAAAATATTTCGAATAATGATATATATAATTTAGAAGATGACGGTTGTCCTAATTTATTAAGCTTGTACAATAAATATGAACATTCTCATGATGTGTATAGTTGTATTTTTCATGATTCAATATGTGCTTTAAAAAATGTAATATGTTTAAATAAATGGTGTATAGATAATAAATTTTTAAAATAAAAATACTCTTGTTTAATTTTTCACAATTGGGTAATAGGTATCAGTTTCCCATCCCTACCAATCCCGTCCAGTGTTAATCGTTATAAGTTACTGGTAACAGCTGTGCGATGTCAGTATACATTTATAATTATCCGTATCAAGAACTAGGAAATGAATCAACAGAACATGTCTCAAAATAAATACAATCCTCGATATGATATGTATAATGCATTTAAAATGCGTGAATTTTCATTTAGTTACTATTGGCCAACGGGTGATTCAAGGAGAAGATTGGTAATGGAAATGGCTGACGCTGGATTTTTTTATTGTGGAAATGGTGTAAATGATAAAGCAGCATGCTTCTCATGTGGAGGTGTTATAGAAGATTGGGAGATTTACGATGATCCTTGGATGCAACATACTTTACAATTTCCTCAATGTTGTTACTTGAACGCTGTGAAAGGAACGGACTATGTCGACAAATCAAAACGTCTATTTTTAAAAGAAACAAAAATATAAAATTATTCTAAAGTGCAGGAGGATAGATTGATCGGCTATAAATATATTAGCTAAAATGCAAGATTCTGTGAAATATACTTCTGAAGGCATTTGTAAAATTATTATTCAGAACGCTAATGGTGAGGCTATATTTATCCGTGATAAGCAGCCCCGCTCATAAAAAATCGAACCCCAGATTCACCAAAACCTCAGGTCAGAGATACATCGCAAGAAGATTTATTATATTAAAACATGTCTTTAAAAATGGTAATAGAGAGATAAATAAATAATAAATACTTATTTGAGTTTTAATAAATGATCACTTTAGATTGAATGAATGAATGGTGAAAACTGTGGGTTTTAAGAACTAATCTGAATAAATAAATAGTGAATAATATGAAATTGAATGAATGAAATGATGAATGAGTGAAAATTGCGGGTTTTCAGATCTTATCTGATCTGGAAACCCCAATTTTAACCTACTCTCGGTGACTCGGTTTTTTGGTGTACTAATTAGTGATTGGTTGAACCCGTAACTTTTTAATTCCTTGTGACTACTCTTAAAGGGTTCTTATGGAATAACTCCTCTCCCAGTGGGCGTCAACAGAGTGAGATGAACAGATAACAGTGCATTTCGTCTAAAAGTGAAGGATTCGCTGCCATACCATCGGGTTCGAACTTGCGGCGCAACAAACAGCAGTCGCGCGCTCCGCCACCGAGCTAGCTACGTTACTCACCGAGCGACGAATTTGCAAACCGGTTCAAGCGCAAGCGGCCGCGCTCAACGTCACCCACAGATCCCGTCAGTGCTACGCCGGCCTCTACGAGCTGCTACGAGGCGCGCACTTGCTACGACCCACACAATACTACATCACTGTACGCACTATCGGCTTCTCTTGTACCCTACGACCACCAAGCGCTCCGCTTCGATAAACTGGCTAATTAACTGCTTTGGCCCCTGCAATATCTCGCGCATCACAAAGCGCGTACCGCTTTCGCTCGTTATAAATACGCCAAACCGCTGTACCACGATGCCCAGAGTTCAACGTTCTCCTCCTTCTGCATGTAAAGCAAATCCACCGACGGAAACCCTTTCTGACTCGGATATTCCATCTACTCAAAAGCAAATGTTCTCAACGCCTTGCAATATAACCACCAGGCAGCACAAACGTGCCCGTGTTGATGGTTCCCCTGAGCATTTCCTGGAAGATTTTAGAAAAGAAATAATGGACATGCTTCATTCATGGAAAGCCGAACACGACTCCTTTTTATCAAAGCTGGCTCAAGACATAACCGACCTAAAATCACAGTGCAAAAATATTCAAAAATCGAACCTGGAAATCGAGCGATCTATGGACTTCATCAACAAATCGTATGAAGCTATAAAAAACCGTGTCGAATTGCTTGAAGCCGAAAACAAAGAAAATAAAAACTACCTACTCACCCTGGATAAAAAGCTAAAAGAACTACAATACGCCACCCGCAGCGCAAACATCGAGATACGAAATGTCCCGCAGGAAGATAACGAAACTCTGCAAGACCTTACCACCTTTGTGACAAAGATTGGAAACATTCTTGAAACACCGCTGCAGTCTGGCGATCTTCGGGATATCTACCGAGCCCTCGCAAAACCCGGCACCACCAGAAATATTGTCGTGGAATTCTCCAGCGTACAAAGAAAATATGACTTTCTATCCTCAGTAAGAAACTATAACAAGGCGCGTGATATCGGTGAGAAACTTAACACCCACCTCATTGGCCTGCCTGGAAATAAACAACCATTCTATGTAGACGAACACCTCCCATCATCAGGAAAGAAGCTCTTCTTCCAGGCCCGCGAGTTCGCCAAACAGAACGGATTTAAATTCTGCTGGGTCAACAATTCTAAAATCTACTCACGTAAGGAGAAGGGTATGAAACAATTCACCATCAACTCCGAACAAAACCTATTCGACCTAAAAGAAAATCAATGACTAGACCATGTAACCTTTTTATTCTTTAAACTAACGTTGCCACACCATTCCTTACACCCTAAGACACATATACACGCAACGAAACATGCACTACCCACACACTCCCTTTCAGAACTTTACACCAAACACAAAAACATCACAATACTCACAAATCCCACTCACACCACCAAAATAAATAAAACCAAGGCCCATTGTACAAAACTCCCAACTCTAAAACTCTTCAACATAATCCGTATCCACCTACCAGCTTCGCCGCGTAACAAATTCACCCATGTTGGTTGTCTAAAACATATAAATGGCTGATACAATTGATATAATATCCGAAATAGACTCCTTCAGTATAGCCAAATCATCTCTTATTCCCCCCGATCAGTGTACTATTCTAACTTAAGAACCCAAATAAATACATAAAAATCATTCATCAAAACATATTAAGGAGCATCAAGAAAAACCTTAACCTTTTTATATCTACACTTGCACTTACGAACCTTGAATTCGATATCCTCATACTAACAGAATGCTGGTTAAAGGTCGCTGGTCTGCTACCAAAAATAGATGGATACATTACCTTCTTCACTTCAAACCACACATCACAAAATGACGGAGTAGTGATTTACGCCAAAAGCCCATTGAATGTTAAGGTTTCAGAACCACAATTTCTTGATGCCAATTGTTTGATATGTCATGTTGGCAATGAGTTATGCCTTATATCCCTCTACCGCTCCCCATCCTACAAAAATATCGACAACTTCCTGGATAGCTTATTTAATTTAGTACATCCCTTACCGCTAAACATTAACGTAGCTCTAATTGGAGATATGAACATCGGTATAAAAGCTGAAAATGAAGATCGACTATCTGATCAATACCTTACTCTCACAGCGTCTCTCGGTTTAGTACCGACCCACAATATACCTACCAGACATAATAACTGCCTCGACCATATTCTCTTAAGAACGAAGCGAACGGCTGTAACAATGGTAATCGACTCCCCTGTGACGGACCATCTTCCTGTAATACCATGCCTTGACATGGGGAAACCCAAACACGACCCTCCAAGGTCTAGTTACAAAACCGACTATCCATCTATACAAGACACCCTCCAAAACACGGATTTTACACCAGTACTAGATTGTTCGGACACAAATATTGCTACAGACATGCTCATATCGACTGTTTCATCTGTAATCAAACAACACACAAGGCTAATCTATGTCCCAAAAAGGCAAAGAACAATTAAGCCCTGGATTACACCGGGACTATTACGATGCATAAGGAACCGGGACAAAATGCACAAAAAGCTAAAAAAATCCCCTGAGGACACAATCCTCAAAATCACCTACCAACGTTACAGAAATTTTTGTAATCTATTACTGCGTAAACTGAAACGGGAATACGAAAAAAATAAACTTAGAAAGGCTAAAGGCAACCCAAAAGCAACATGGAACGTTATCAAATCAATCACTCATACCCGACACGACAGACAACCCGCGCGCCAACTCTTGAAACTCGAAGATGATCCCACTGCATCCGCCAACGAAGTCAATAGTTATTTCGTCAATATAGGCAAAAACCTGGCTTCGCAAATCACACCTAACCATAACATTCCTCTGTCCGAAAACCCCAACGCGCAATCTAATTCTCTAGTCATCTTAGAACCCAACCACGAAAAAGTAGAACGTATTATTATGTCCCTTAAAGGGGATTGTGCAGTCGGATGGGATGGCATCTCCTCAAAAATCATAAAAATGTGTAAAAACACATTGATACCGCCAATCACGCACATATGCAACCTCGCGATAAATACTGGCACCTTCCCACATGCATTTAAGAAGGCCCTCGTTCACCCTATCCATAAGGACGGGAATAGAGACGTCGTGTCAAATTACAGGCCAATATCTGTACTCACAACACTTTCAAAAATTCTGGAGCGCATTCTAAACAACAATTTAGTATTTTTTTTTCGCAAATATAATATAATAGCGACAAATCAATACGGTTTCCGACCGGGCGTTTCCACGGAGGACGCCGTAGCAAACTTTACTGATCTAGTCACAAAAAAATGGACTCCAGGATGAAAAGTTTTGCCATCTTTCTGGACCTATCTAAGGCCTTCGATACCGTCTCTATTCCCATCCTTATACGCAAAATGGAAGCCGCCGGCATACGGGGAAATGCACTAAACATTTTTCAAGACTTCCTTACAGATCGTAGACAGTGCGTTAAAATTGATTCGGTCATCAGCAGCGAGGAAATTATAAGTTATGGCGTCCCCCAGGGTAGCATTATTTCGTCATCACTCTTCCTGTTATACGTTAACGAGCTATGCAACCTAAAACTTCAACACTGTGACACGTTTATATATGCAGACGATACTGTACTACTCGCCCATGGTGCCAACTGGGAAGCGGCCAAACTCAATGCCGAAGCCTCACTTAGAACAGTTATGGCCTGGCTTTCTGTTAATTTGCTGACCCTCAATATATCTAAGACAAAAGCAATGGCCTTTAGAATCACCGCTAAATCTGCACCACTGACTGCGGCATCTTCTTTGACTGCACATGTATGTCAGGATTCATCCTTCCCTTGTACATGTCTTCCTCTTACGTTGGTATCCAATACTAAATACCTGAGTGTACACATAGATCAGAGACTGGACTGGCACACGCATTTAGGAATATTAAAAACCCGACTAAGGCGACTCATTTACATTTTCAAAAACCTGCGCGATATAGCCGATATGGACACGATGAGACTAGTATACCTTGCCCTGTGCCAGTCTATTCTCTCCTATTGTATTCCCATTTGGGGTGGCACTGATAAAACCGCGGTGTTGGGCCTCGAAAGAGCGCAAAGGGCTTTATTAAAAGTCATGACCCACAAACCTCGTCGATACCCAACACTAACACTATATAAGGACTGCAATTGTCTATCTGTATTGTCTATTGTATGTTCTGTAGGGTTCATCCTACGAATAATACTCAGAAAACATGCCTCTCTTCCACACACTAAAAATAGTACAGCGCGTAGCGGGAAACCCATTTGCAGGTATACTCATACTAAAACAAGCTTCGCGACACGGCAATACTCTTTTTTAGCATCTAAATTATTAACAGCTTAAACAAATTAATAAACATACACACGTTGAACCAATTTAACCTAAAAAGAAAAGTCACTAATTACTTGTTAAAACTGACATACGACGAAACCGAAAAATTACTAACGCGCATTACATAACACGTTACCTTCGACTACAGTTCCACACACACACCCACACACACAGACACACACTCACACGAATTTACTCACCCACACAAACACGCACATACATACACGTGCACTCACGCACACTTATGGCAACACATTTAATTATTATCACTTTTGCTTTTTTTTTTTTTTTTTTCTGTTTATACATTTCTCGATAAAATACATTGCGGTACCTGGTAGATAGCCCTTTTACATGTATTTACCATAATATCTTTGCTGCGTTTTTTTATTTTTGTGTACATAACTCCCTACCATTGTAACGGCTTACAAGACCCCAAGAAGGAACCACTGGCTCCGAAGATACAGGCTATTGCCTAGTTTCAGAGTCAGGGATACTCATACTTAATTTGCCAAATATAAGCCCTAGCTCCAGTACCCAATGAAATTGTAACCCAATGCCAATTCTCATATTTTAAGTCACTACGATGTACACCTTAAAATAAGACCAACTGTAACAAGGGTTGTGTTTGTGAATAAAAGATTATTATTATTAACTACAAGGAACTTGAGTCGTCTAAAACTATGCACCCAGTCACTCCCAAGATAGTGATGACATCAAGTGTGGAAGTCTAGACCACCGTCAATAAGAACACCTTTGAGAATAAGCTGGCTTACCAATGCATATCACAATTGGTTTAAGCCAACCAATACAATTAATTTTAATGTAAAGTGGCAACATTCCACCTGTTGACCACCACCTCAGCAAATGACAGTGGAGCAAGGTCACTTAAATATGTGATTCGACCAACAGTTTCAAAAACAACCAACTTCACGGACTGTAGCCTGGTGAACAAATGACCGTGTCGCCAGCTATAAAATGAGAAACAGCATGGAAACAGCCAACCAAGGATAACTGTTTCAATGTCTACACACCATAAGCTAACATTAAAGGTGAGGAGTTTTCAAACTACTTGCTACACTTCACTGATACCTGCAGTGTTACATCAATAGGCTTAATATCATAGCCAAATCAACCTACCCACGTGATGCTCATGTGTGATGAGTATTGTGTTGTGTATCCATTTTTGTTTTTGTAATCCTGCTAATTGTAAGCAACTACTAACAATAATAATAACAAAGTATTAGTACTCCTAACAGTAACTAATAAAGTAAAAAATAATAAAACTCACAACCAGCAGCTATTGGTATCCATGGAGGAAACAATTAGCTCAATGAGTAATACACACAACGAATGACAAACAATCCTATCAGTAGCCATGGAGGCAATTGATAATGAACACAACACATGACAAATGATCCTATCAGCAGCCGTGGAGGCAACTGATAATGACCACAACAAATGACAAACAATCCTATCAGTAGCCATAGAGGCAATTGATAATGAACACAACACATGACAAACGATCCTATCAGCACCCGTGGAGGTAACTGATAATGAACATAACACATGACAAACTATTCTATCAGCAGCCGTGGAGGCAACTGATAATGAACATAACACATGATAAACTATCCTATCAGCAGCCGTGGAGGCAACTGATAATGAAAATAACAAACTATTAGCGGCCGTGGAGGCATCTAATAAACAATACTCTCATGTTTTCCTGCTGGGTCCACGGCGGACAAACCGCCCAGAGCCTGGTTCCTTATATCCTGTCAAATCAAAGACTTCGTGCCTGTCACGGAGCAATGGTCCTAAACTCCTTATCCTTTTTATCCTGTCAAATCCAAGACTTTGTGTCTATCACAGAGCATTACCTTCCCGTGAGAATGCACAAATAAAAACATGCTACTTATACTACACTTACCAAATACAAATTACAGATTATGTAAAGCAATCAATAATTTTATTTAAGATGAATCTAGTAGAACGAGGTTCTAAAAACCCAACTCATACTAAGATTAACAATTGAATTAACGTTAACGTTGTTGGATAATTTTGGCAACAATATTCTATTCAGCTAGTAGCTGATCATACAATAGCAATAAACTCAATACAATTAATGTTGTTGGATAATTTTGGCAACAATATTCTATTCAGCTAGTAGCTGATCATACAATAGCAATAAACTCAATACAATTAATGTTGTTGGATAATTTTGGCAACAATATTCTATTCAGCTAGTAGCTGATCATACAATAGCAATAAACTCAATACAATTAATGTTGTTGGATAATTTTTGCAACAATATTCCATTCAGCTAGTAGCTGATCATACAATATCAACAAACTCGAAACAATTAATGTTGTTGGATAATTTGGCAACAATATTCTATTCAGCTAGTAGCTAATCAAACAATGTCAACAAACTCGAAACAATTAATGTTGTTAGATAATTTGGCAACAATATTCTATTCAGCTAGTAGCTGATCATACAATATCAACAAACTCGAAACAATTAATGTTGTTGGATAGTTTGGCAACAATATTCTATTCAGCTAGTAGCTAATCAAACAATATCAATAAACTCAATTAAATAAATGTTATTGAATAATCCAGGCAACATTATTTTATTCAGCTAACAGCTGATCATCAATAAATTTAAATAAAAATCGTAAGCAGCTTTAAGTCTGAAACTGTGCATATGTGTCTAAGTGATTCATAAATGCATTTAATTTTAAATATGAAGAAAACTGAATAGATGTCAGATCTATTACAAGCTTTCTATGTTGACTGAAACTTTCTGTTGCCAAATCCTACAACTCAATGAACATTGTAGGCTAATAAAAGCAACAATAATCTGCCGACAAAATTTATCTCCACTATTTCAGATAGCACCACGAAACTCCATAAAGTGACGGCGACGGCAGGTGCAGAGCGTGCACCGCCGATCAGAATGGCCGTGTCGCCGCAAGAGTGTCTATCTGCTAAGAATATTAGTTAATTTAATTAATAGCCAAGTTATAATGTCTCATCCATCATAATATTGATCCTGCCATCTGTGGGTTGCAAGTACAATTATTACAATGATCTGTATCGATTGACAAAAGAGATAAGCGCCATCTGATGGTCTCTGTATTAACTAGTACTGAGATAGTTCGTGACTAGATCTTCTGAAGATTAATTTATTAAACGAAAGTCTTTATTTAGCTAGACCTATAGTTAAAATTAAGATAAGCAAATATTTGACCATTGCGATTTTAACAATGCTCATTTAACACTAAGATTTGTTTTGAGGCAACATTCCACAATATTGTGGAAGATGGCGCCGAATACGATTTTAATGATCAATAACTCAATTTATAATTTGAAACTACAACTAAATCAGTTTCTGTAACTAATTATAAACTGAAAAGTTACAAGGGTGAATATCAAATCAGCAAATTTTACGTGTCCACGTTGAGAATCGAGGTGTAAAATGATAGGATGTTTCTGATTTTTTTTTGTAGTGAACTACGTAAGTTGGTTCAATTAGGGCCACATTTATTTTTTTATAAGTGTTTATAAATCATCAGGGAAAAAAAAATCGCCTTCAATTTCAAGTTCGGTGGCTTGTCCCAGTTCCATTTTTTGATGTAATTGCGTTCACCAAAGTAACAATTTGTGGTACAATATAAAATAAACAATTTTGTTAGTATATGCATTAGTCAAATTATCTAAAAACAATTAAACCATTTTATAAAATCTTATTTAAAAGCACAGGACACTCGATCAAAGTTTGTCCAAGCAAAAATCAAAATTTTTCTGGCACTTTTTCAACTTAAAATCAAAATCAAATCAAAATCAAAGCATTTATTTCAAATAGGCCAGTTACAGGCACTTTTGAATTGTCGAAACAAAGACAACAATAGCTACAGTCCCAGTCACAAGGCATAAAAACTGTGAAGGTACTGTAGTTGCCCATTCCCTAACGTAGATCTCTATGGAGAAGAACGGGCAAGAAACTCCATGGACACTCTTTTAAATCAGTATACTTTTACAAACTCTTGGTTACATTATTCATGTTGAGATGGTACATTATGTGAGAACGATGTAGCAAGATGTGTACTTACTATAACATGAAGTTTCGTGCGTGTGCGATCAATCGGCTTATTTATTTCGCATCTGTCAGTCATGCCATTAGTGCGATTACTGTCAGGTGTGTGATTAGTGCTGTGATTACCCTCCAAAAACATAAGTACTCGCCTTGGGCGGAACGGGGGACAAGAATTGTTCAATTTTTGGTGGATCGATTTACTGTTGATTTTAAAGTGTTATAATAGTAAGCTACATGCTATAGCTAATGATTTGGGTGACCCATAAATCAATGACATTAATTTAATTTTAACTTAAAACCCTTATTTTTTAAGATTTTTTTTATGCCTGGTTCCAATTTTGGTGGTTTTGGTGGCGTTTTCACGCCACCAAAATTGAAAATGGCCCACCAGATTTTAATTATGTACTGTATATGTATTGTTTTTACCTATATAGCTAGTTTTTACGTTGCAAGACAGTTTGACTAGCAAATAAATACATGTTATGTACTTGGCAGTTAGTAAGACCTATTATTATAAGGGTTGCATACTAATGATCAAGTTTCTTATTCATATGTATTTATTTTGTTGCTTTTTAGTATGCCAAAACAGACCAGCGAGGAGAGGCTGCTTAAAAGCACTTCACCGTTGTGATTGGGGACTTCAACGCGAAACAATGCAATTTGGGGTTGGACGTTGGAACCACCGGGGTCACCAACTGGCTAGTTTTATGGAGAAGGACGGCCTCTATAGGATGAACTCCTTCTTCAGAAAGCGTGAGCACAGGAAGTGGACCTGCCAGAGCCCCGATGGTGCAACTTAAAATGAGATTGACTTCATCATGTCAACCAAGAAGCGTATTATGTTCAATGTTGTCTCTACGATCAATAAAATTCGTTGAAAATCGGAAGCGATCACCGCATAGTAAGAGGCACATTGAACATCAATATCAAGCTTGAAAAGTCTCGACTGATGAAGTCTACGCATGTCCAGCACAGATCCAAATTCAAAACCCCGAGAGCTGCTGCAATCTGAAAAGCGTGAACTCTAGACTCGTTTCGAGTGCCTTAGAAGCTCATTGGACGAATACAACGATAGGTTCGTGGAAACTGTCCATACGGGTCTAAGTTCTTCAAGACACGTCGTGCACATAAGAACAAAAAACTCTCTGACCATACTCTCAAGCTCATGCAGGAGCGGCGTGAGATGATCCTGCAGTCTTCAGACGAGGCGTGGAAATACCGGCAGCTCAATAGACGGATCTTTGAATCCAGCATATTTAAGATGCAATTGAGCGGCTCCAAGGCATTTGTAAGAGATCTGGCTATTGGGCAGAGCCAGCTCACGAAACTGAAGACCGACCATGGCAGGATCGTTTCCGCCAAACCGGAGCTACTGAGGCAGATCGAGAGATTCTATGGGCAGTTGTACACTTCAACCAGTAAACCCGTTGTAAATCTAGCAAATGACCCAAGAGCTAGACTGACCCGACACTATACCGAAGACAACCCGGGCGAGATCTGGATGCACGAGATTAGGATGGCTCTGGAACAGCTTAAAAACAACAAAGTACCGGGTGATGACGGAATTACGACCGAAATCCTAAAGGCGGATGGAAAACCGGTACTTAAGGCCCTTCAGAAGCTGTTTGATTCCGTCATACCCGAGGGGAAACCCCTGCACCATGCCTGTGGGAGGCATAGTGCAAGGGTGTGGTGGTACTCTTCTTAAAGAAAAGGCGAAAATGCCCGGCTAAAGAATTATAGGCCCATCTCACTTCTAAGCTATGTCTACAAGTTGTTTTTAAGAATCATCCAACCAGCCAGATTCCATAATGGCTTTAGCACCGTACACAACATACATACGCTGCGGCAGGTTATACAGAAGACCGAAGAGCTGCCTCTCCGTTTAGTGTTTGTGGACTACGAGAAAGCCTTCGATTCAATCGAGACTTGGGCTGTACTGCAGTCTCCCCAACAAAAACGCTACCATGTCAGTCCGACTTTGGGACCAGACCTCGGAATCTATCCTATTTTTAACAAAAGAGAGTTTTATTAACCGATAAAAGTTATTGACACTTCCCGAGAATTTGTGAGATTAATCACATTGAGCTTTATTAGTGAGATTGAGGTTTCTGACAGAGAAATCCAATTTTGGTGCCACTGATTTTCAATTTTGGTGGGCACTTTCGATTTTGGTGGGTGATTTTCAATTTTGGTGGCCACACTAGACTTTGAACTAAAATATCTCAAAAAGTTATGGAGATATTCTGAGACCTCTTGAAGATCTTTCAAGCTTGGACTTTCTATTCTTATACCAGATCGTTATTTTTCACAAAAACTAAAGAAAAAATTGACCCACCAAAATTGACAAAAAATGAACTTTTTTGATATTCACCCACAAGATTATTTTACAGAGCAATGTATTAGTGAAAGACCTGTTTGTATTAAATCCTTAGATCTGCCGGAAATGGTTTTAAGCACGATCTCATTGTTTATTAGTTTGAACTCAATAACGCCTTTGCATTTATGAATATTGGCATTGATTAGAGTAATTAATTGTGAAGTATTCTAGTATTGTTTGTAAGTTTGAATGAACTTACTATGTAATAAATTACTGTACTGGGTGTGTGACACTTCCGCCCAGACACAGAACGCGCGTAGGTACAACGAAAAGTCGAGTTAGTTAGCTCGCGATTAGAAAACAATTGAAGTATGTAATTGAAAGTGGTTTTTGAAGTGAACAATATTACGTTGTGTAAATGAGAACTGTAACACGAATTAAAAGAGTGTGTAAGGAGTTTCTTAGCCCGTTCTTCTCCTTATGAACAATGATGTTTGCGAACGGGTGGCTCAACTTGTAAACGGTTTAATAGAAATAAACGTTTGAAGTTTGAGTCAAGTATTGTGTGTGATTTAAACTACCCAACTACCTATCTACCAACAAAAGAATCATGTCACGCGAAGACAATATGGCGGAATTGCGGATGGCGTCGATATTTGGGATTAGCGTTCCTCCTAATCCATTCTCTGTCATAACATATATGATGCTCTGTGCCCGGCTCTCTGTTTTGGACAACTGATTACGCCTATCGATCGGATATTGTCGACATGGATCGCTGTGTAAATATTGTATCATTGAGACTGGTCGCAGACGTTGCAGTAACTCTGGGAGTACTGGCAACACTGGTTGAGTGACATGTCTTAATTTTGTTCCGTATTTTAAAATTAGTTTTAATTAATTTTTTAAGTGTAAAAAACTTGTAGTATTGTAGTTAAATGTCAAATAAGTGTATTAATACCCAGGATTAATGTTTTCAAGCAAAACTGTATAACATAGTGTTTGGTTGCCTACCTCTACCGGTAACCTATTACGAACAGCTGATGTTCCTGCGGATCTGTCTGGGGAGTATAATTGTTTCCTTTTAATGTGTAAGTGTGGACAGAAACCGGTGGAGGCAGATCATCCGCTCCAGATGCAACTCTGATGCTGACCACGATCCTCAGACATGAGGGACCGACCCCAGAGAGAGAGAGAATGTATAAGTAGCGCACATTAGTCAATTAAAAGCTCTCACGGAGCACTAAGTTCATTGTTCTGATTAATCTGGCACTCTTTTGTGGTTTGAAGTTAGGTTCATTGTCAGGTGTCAATTGTTGAATAAGTAATTGTGTAGTTTGTAATAAGTTAAAAACTAACTATTTTTCTATGTATTTATTAAACAACTAAATACATAACAATAAAGAAAGTTGGTTATTCTTTATAAATTTTGGCATTTTTTAGTCAGTTAAATCCATGGACCTAGTATAACAAACAGGACCGAGTTCTAGGCACATACACACCACTGATTTAGATACTGCCACACTGTTGCGCAATTCACTAACGAGCGAGTTGTTCTTGGTTATCACTGTGTAATTTATACCAATAATTTTATTTTGAAGAAGAACAGTGTTTGGATTTGGAAAAAACCTTTAATGAATTAGCGTTTTTGTCGTAGATATGTTTTAGATTTGAACTTTCCTTTATGTTGTGTTTGTAACATAATATGAAAAAAAATAACACAAAAAGAAAGACGCGCTTCGTGCGGGAATCGAACCAGCGACATGCAGCGTTGCAGCCGAATGTCCAGCCAATGCGCCAACATTGTCGTCAAAACTCGATCCTACATCGCGCAATCAAAGTTTGCATGCTTCACTGTATATATAAATAAAAACTTTGGTATAAATAGAACCCGCGGACCAAGAAGTTGGTCATTCAAAATTTAACAGTGAATGCCATTGGAGTCACCGTTAAAATAATGACATTTGTATCATATACTTTGTATATCTTCAGCATTGTTGACAATTGGTGACTGTTGTATACTTGACTTTCTCTAGTTTGTTGTGTCCGAGGTGGGTTCGTATTTTTTTTTAATGCGTAATATGTGGTAATTAATGGGAGGTAGCGCTGCTGTGCACGTGTTTACTTCGGCTCCGTAGTATTTTTCAAGTTAAAAATATATAAAGTGAATAATTACACAATTTAAATGTTAAACTCAGTGCAACAAACTTAAACAACAGTGAACATTATAAAATTCCAAAGAACAGTGCAATAAATAGACAAAACAAGAACTGTATGTGTTGTGCCAGTACAAATAAGATTATATCAACATCTCAGAAGGTCAACCCGTGAAATATTAGTGCAAAGAAGGAAGAGACTAGTAAAAAGTGAACAAAGAAACTATTATAACCTGAGAATAAAACTGCAAATCAGCACACAAATATTTATTGATGTTCATGCCATCTAGTGACAGCTGACCGAACTAGACGTGCAACAAGCTGCGTATGCGCATCAGCATGTCAGAGCGCCAGGAAACGTCTGCAATTACATTGTAGATTGTGGTACCGCTATTCACCGCTAGAGGACACCACAAGTACCAAAACAGAGAAAATGTTATGAAAGTTCTGAAAGAAATTCAAAGCAATCAAAAACAGGCAATGAAAAACGTGCAAGAAAATATTATCACAGCTATAAACGACAATATCAATAAAAAAATTACAATTATGGAAAATAGAACAAACAATCTAGAAATAAAAATAAATCAACAGCAAAAAACATGGATACGAAGAATTACAAAAATATTATTGCGTTGCATAAAAACAACATGAAGATTTACATCGAGAAATTTGAAATGGAGCTTGTGAGAAGACTTGGCAAAAAAGGGAATAAGGCAAGACCCTTATTAGTAACATTTACAACGATGGGACGGAAAATTGAAATTCTAAAGAACAAAGGAACACTAAGGGCTCACTCAATAACATTAAAGAAGACTTTCCACAAGAAGTTCTGTTGAAGCGTAAGGAACTACAAGTAGAAGTAGAAAAAGAACGTAAACTCGGGAAAAATGTTGTAATACGCTACGACGAAAAAGTAACATTACCAGGTAGTCCCTTAAATAAAAATTACGTAGAAGACACACGGAAACAAAAACGGAATCTGTCAGAATTGCCTGACCACCAATCCACTGAAATCAGCGAAAACAATGTCAGACAGATACCGAAGAAAAATAAGTCAAACAATATTACCTCCTATACAGGGTGTAAACAGACCCTTCACATAGCCGTCAACCAAGCATTAAAACCCAAAAAAGCGAAAAAGGACCCGACCTACCGTCAGTCGCAACTCACAATCGAAAAGTACGTCGCGATAAAGCGCGTAAGCGCCCCGTATTGCACGGCGCTTACGACGTTCTTCTCACGAACTCACTGTGACAAGCCGTCGCTTCGTCGACAACAACTCCCGCGAGCTTTTTTAGTGTGCGCTTTTGCTTCAAGAACCGGACCATAACTGGGAGGGCCTTTATTGGTGTGCAGAAGTGCAAACTACAATTAAATACCAATACCCAACTGCGTGGATGACCAAAGTATTTTGAGGGCGTACAAAAGGTACAGAATAAAATTATAAACACAGCATGGGTTCGACAACACGGTCTTGGGGCTGCTGTGCCGATAATAAAAATTATTGCGAAGATTTCCAAGAATTCATTAATAGCATAAACTGCATAAATCATTCCATTTCGCGTGCTTATCTATCCCGGGAATTCCAGCTGATTCCGAAGCATATCGTAAGTGGAAATGTTCGCGTTGTGTTACGAACACCTCAAAAAATGAGGGCACACCAAATCGGAACGTGTCAACAACAAGAGGAAATAAAAGACCAGCCTTAAACTCTCCCCCTCAGGCGACTCCGGTAACCACTGAGGAAGTACGCACCATTGTCCAAGAAGTTGTGAAGGCGGAATACGCTTCCATGCTTCAGCAAATCAATAACACCACACTAAACGTCGTTAACAAGGAACTCGAACCTATAAAGCATGATATTAGAGAGCTGACAACTTCATTAAATTATCATACTGAGGAGTTTGAAAAGTTTCAATTCGAACATAAGGCTTTAAAAAATGCCATGAAAACAGAGGAAAATAATAATCATGAAAGCTCAATGGCGGACGAACCACAAACTCGTTCCAACAATCTCGAACTGCAATGTTTACCCGAAAATAAACAGGAGAATCTTTATACTGTCGTTAAGCAGTTGGGATCAGTTGTCGGATGTGTGCTGAGCGACAACGACATTCTTCACTGTACCCGCGTAGCCAAAACTCCAAGCTACTAACACCCGCCCACGCACTGTCGTTGTCCAGCTGGCTTCTCCGACAACCTCCTGGCCTCGACTATCAATAATTACAATAAAGAAAAGAAAACTAATATCGAGAAACTCAATAGTGCCGACCTTGGGATGGCTGGTGACAAAAAACCGGTATATGTACTCGAACATTTATCTCCCTCTAATAAAGCTCTCCATGCTGCCACTAGACTGCGGACAAAGGATGAGGGGTACAAATTTGTTTGGGTAAGAAATGGCAGAATTTTTGTCAGGAAGACCGCTGAAGCCGATCATATTTTGATAAAAAGAACTTGGACTCTTTAAATAAGTTGTCTTGTTGTTGTTTGCTGTCGTCGTTGTTGTCTTGTTGTTTGTTTCTTTAAAACGCTTAATTTATTAGTTTCTTCTCTTCTATACTAAAAATACACGCTACTGTGATTTACTTTTTTCAAAATTCGACAGTCTGAAAATATTATATCAGAATTGTAGAGGTTTGCGAACAAAAACGCATAATTATGGTTTATCGCAATGTTTGTTGTAATAACTACGATTTCATCATTCTCTCGGAGACTTGGCTTAATAGCTCCGTCCGGAGCAGTGAGCTATTCGACGACAGATACGTGATTTACAGAAGGGATAGAAAAAGTTCTGGCCTTCATAGTGGTAAAGAGGGTGGGGCGTATTAATAATATATATATAAATATAAATAATAGCTGTAAATAAAAAAATCAGTTCTAAACGGGCTATTCATTTCGAAAGTAGTTGTGAGGACCTTTGGGACACCCATGATCTTTATGTAACTAAGTCTTTTCTTCGAATGGCTCTCTGTGCAGTATACCTACCACCACCTGTACGCATATCCTACTTTTTTTTTTTTTTAACGTGGTAAAATCATCAAATGAGTCCTCCCACCCAGGGCAGAGCGGGAGGGACTGTCAGACTTGTACTGACTAAAATCCACGGTGTCCTTCAGTAGCCCTTTATGTTCCAGGGTCACGGTAATTCTATGAGTCCCGCGACCCCGGCAGGCTTTGGCCCTCTAGAGGGGGGCCCTGTCATTATGCTGACACTCTTTGAGGCGCGCGTGGAACACAACGCGCCGTCGACCCGGGCATGGTCCATGGTCGGACAGCGAGTCGCCCATTACTCGCCGCCCGCATGCCCGCGCCTACGGTGGCCGGAAATCGTCTGCCGACGACCGGCGCCGTGGGCGTCTACCACTGCGGCTGGTGTGGAGGGAGGACGCTGTCCTCTCCCTCACGCGGCCCGCGTCCTCCTTCGCGAGCATGACTGCTTCGCAGAAGGAGGCGACTGCTTCCCACTCCGTCTCGCCCCGCAGCATGGCCTCGACTAATGCCGGGCGCGAGAGGTCTCCGCCTATCGCCGCCGTGAGGACACGGCGGTGCTCTGCCCAAGCGGGGCAGTCCTGCACCGTATGCTCCACCGTGTCCTCCGGGCGGTCCTCGCAGTGGTGACACCCAGACGTTTCCTCCTTCCCCATCTGACACAGGTACCTCCCGAAACTTCCGTGTCCGGTGAGGACCTGCGTCACGCAGGTAGGTCAGGACGCCGTGACGCCTATCCAGCCAACGCATATCCTACTTGGAAAACTTTTTGGACAAATGTAATACGGCTTTCGAACAACTCAACGATTCATGCGTATGTCTCATAGGTGATTTCAATTTGGGTAGTATCGACTGGAGAAAAGTCAGCAGTTCAAATAGCAGCCTCACGAGAGGCCAACGATCTCCTCCAGAAAGGGAAGGACGCCCTGGAAGCGGCGGGCAATATGAAAAGGGAGTGCAAGGCCACAGCTCATGAGTGCCTTCAGGGCCTCTACGAGACAGCCCTGTCACTCGCTGACTCGAGAGCGCGTCACAAACTAAATCTCGAGAAGGAGCGGTATCGACACGCCCAAGAGCTTGTGCGGGTCGAGAGAGCTCATACTCGCGAATTAATGACGCTGAAGGCCGAGCACTTCCTCATGAGAACGGACGTCTCTGAGACGAAGAAAGAGGCAAAAGGGATCCGGGAATGGCTGGGTCACGAAACGCTTGAAGCCTTCAACGGCATCAAGGAGGTGAAAAAGGAGATCACAACCGCGAGCCTCCAGAACCAGAAGGAGCACGATAGGACAAGGCAGAAAAGTGCAAGCGCCTCGGGGGATCCAAAGTGGGATTCGATGGGGGCCGGCCTCTCACGCCTTGACACGAACGTTGTCAACGTTGTGTAACATTGTTTGTTTACCAAGTTACTTTGTAAATTTGCTGCATTGTACGATTACTTTTAATTTATTCTGTACTTTTAACCGTCGCCGGTACTTTAAACATTTTGTGTTCTCTGTACCACCTTCACAGTAAATTTTGTGTAGTATTTATTTTTCAATAAGTTGTCGGTATGTTACAAACTTTTAATGTCATTCATCTGATTGTAACTGTCAAAATGACATTAATATACAGGCATAGAAAGTGTGCATTGCGGCTATTTTGTGTTACGCGATTATTTTATTTTAATTTAAAATATTGTTACTCTGTTTTCTATGCGTTCTTCTATTTTTGTTGCTACTGATTTGTACAATTCTTCCAACAAACTAGTGAGTTAGGGTGGTTGTATTTGATAACAACCAGCCGTTTAAGTATTAAATTGTAATTTTTGTTATTTTCTGTTTTGTTATATAATATATATTTATATAATATTTGTATTATCTATGAATATTCCAGTTGACTTAAATGACAGTTTTTTCTCTTGTTCTTCCTCGACTTGTAGTTTCGTTAGTGCGGACAGTGAGCCTCCACTTCGTACTTTGCGTGACAATATTTCCTCTCTGTTTTCTAGCTATCCTAAAAATCTGCATATAGCCCATATTAATGCTCAGAGTGTTCCTGGTCATAGTTATTGTTATATGGTTTCCATTGTTTATCATCTTCATATAAATAAACTTTGAAGTACTTGTTTTTGTATTCGACTATTATTCTTGCAACCGTTTTTAATCCTAATGTTGCTACTCCCAATATTTCCGTATCCCCTTCCTTGTTCAATTCCTTGTATGCGTATACTGATTGTTGATTTTTTATTTTTTCTTTAAGTTCTCTTTGTAATGGTGTTTCCTTTGTTGTACCCACTTTAATTACTGCTAGCTGATGTTCAAAGTTGTCAACATTGTATACTCCTTCGCCCGGTATTCCTAGTGGTGTGTTTTTGCCTACATATCTTATGAGTATACCTTGCTTTTTCAAGTCTGATTGAAATTGTTCTCGTATTTTTTCGTTTTCTTCTGCAATTTTTAATTTAGTTTCTTCCGTCATTGATCCAGTTATTCTTCTTTGTTTGGGAGCCTTTTCTGCTCTTACATATGTATAGAATAGTCCATCTTCTGCTTGTATTACGTCTCCTGATTTGTACCATTCTAATTGCGGTTTGGTGCCGGGTTTGGGGGCAGCTGGTACGGATGTACTTAGTTTCGGTGTCTGTCCCGACGTATCAGGCGGAGTTCGTGTTGTAGCAGTCGTACGTGGTGGTGTGTTAGGCGGATGTACTGGTGTAACAGTTCTAGTTGGTATCGCTGTTCCTGTATTTGTTCTGACTGGCGTAACAGGATTGGTTGCAGGTCTACTTCGTTTGCTGGCGGCGGTGTCGTCATCTTGTTGTTTTCTTTTTTGTGCTTTTTGTTGTTTTTCCGCGTCTTCCTTTTTCTTTTTAGCTTCTTCTTTCTTTCGTTCTTCTTCTTTCTTTCGTTCTTCTTCCTCCTTTTTTTCTTGTTTTTTCTTTTTTTCTTCTTCTTCTTGATCAGAGGCACTTACACTGTGAACAATATTATTATTAGTATTTTAACAATTTTTGTATTAATTATTTCTACATCTTTATGCATACCTACGTTTCCATAGCGGGTGCACCCGTCACTGTATATTTATTGCTCCACTTGTATTTATCTACCGACAGTCCTGCGTAATTTGTATTTGGCTGTGCTTTGTTGTCGATTTTACTCATTAATAGGTTTGTGCCATGTGAAATGCATTCCAAGTTTATTGATGTTTCTACCAGAATATTTAATAGAGAATCTTCTAATGTTCCGTCTTGGTTTATTAAGGGGATTATTCCTATACCTATGCTTCCCATAAAATTTTTTGGTGCATTTGAATACATTCCCTGTAATGTTAAATTATCTACTGTGGCTGTGTTGTAGTCTTTTGTAGTCCCTTTTTTGTTTCCTATTGGTGATATTCCCCTCGAATCTACTTCCATACGTTGAGTATGTGGTGTGTTTCTTAATATTGTTGATCCGTCTTCGAATCCGTCATTTTTATTGTGAAATGTTCCGTCTTTTGGTGAATATGATTTATCGAATATTGGTCCTATCGAATTTGTTGCATTATATAAAATTGTTGATTCCATTATAAGCGGCGGCAAAAAGAAGTGCTTACTTGTATCGTTTGTTGCGTTTAGTCTATAAACTATAGAGTTGTCAATTATTTTTGCTTGCGCTGTAGAGTGTTCTGGGTCTTTATCTGTCCCCGCCGCATATTTTTCTATTGTTTTCCCGTATAATGTTTCTGCTGTAATGTTATTTCCCAATGTTATTGGAGCTAATAATTCTAAATTTTCCCAGATTCCTATTGTTGTTTGTGAATTTGAGTTTGCAAAGTTTACCGCGTTTTGACCTGTTATGAATGGAGTTCTGTTTCCTAAATTTGTAATTTTTATCGATACCCCCTTCACCTTTGCTGTATGAAACACTTGTGTCATGTCTGAATATTCCTTTTCTGTCAAATAAAAGTATACAAACTGCCATGGTAGTGAATGTATATATGTTGTGTAATTTAATGTTTTTGTGTCTTTTGTGTACCGCGCTTTTGTTGATTTTATTGCAAATGTAAATTTTTTCTTAAATTGAAATGAATGTGTGTGATGATTGTTTTGTACACCTGTTCCAATAATTGAACTTACGTTTCCTCCTGCCACTTTCATTTTTGTTTCGTCTTCGCTGCTCACTTGTGGATATATCACTCCCGTCACTTTTAGTGGTGAAGACCTTGAATAATGACGTCACAAAACGGGTATATAAGCGTGTAATGTGCGGCTCTTGTCCATTCCCATGGCATTCCCATTCCTATTTACCTGGTAACAATGTTACACAACGTTGACAACGTTCGTGACGTTGTCAACGTTGTGTAACATTGTTTGTTTACCAAGTTACTTTGTAAATTTGCTGCATTGTACGATTACTTTTAATTTATTCTGTACTTTTAACCGTCGCCGGTACTTTAAACATTTTGTGTTCTCTGTACCACCTTCACAGTAAATTTTGTGTAGTATTTATTTTTCAATAATTTGTCGGTATGTTACAAACTTTTAATGTCATTCATCTGATTGTAACTGTCAAAATGACATTAATAACTTGACGTTTGCGTTCCACTCCCGTTTCGTGTAATGCATAGAAAGTGTGCATTGCGGCTATTTTGTGTTACGCGATTATTTTATTTTAATTTAAAATATTGTTACTCTGTTTTCTATGCGTTCTTCTATTTTTGTTGCTACTGATTTGTACAATTCTTCCAACAAACTAGTGAGTTAGGGTGGTTGTATTTGATAACAACCAGCCGTTTAAGTATTAAATTGTAATTTTTGTTATTTTCTGTTTTGTTATATAATATATATTTATATAATATTTGTATTATCTATGAATATTCCAGTTGACTTAAATGACAGTTTTTTCTCTTGTTCTTCCTCGACTTGTAGTTTCGTTAGTGCGGACAGTGAGCCTCCACTTCGTACTTTGCGTGACAATATTTCCTCTCTGTTTTCTAGCTATCCTAAAAATCTGCATATAGCCCATATTAATGCTCAGAGTGTTCCTGGTCACTATTCGGATCTTCTGGCATCCTTTAGTAATGTTCATCTAGATGCACTCCTAATATCTGAGACCTTTTCAAAATCAAAATCAAAATATTTTATTTCACATAGGCCTCGATGGGCACTTATAAAACGTCGACAAAAAGGTGCACGGTTCGGGTTGGTCGTTTCCTATGGAGAAGAACCGGCAAGAAACTCCATGGTTACTCTTTTCAAATCATTTGTTGTTACAGTATTATGGATACAGCATTTGTACTTAAGTATGGGGGGACAGCGTAGGCCCGACAATAAGTCGTTGCTTACTACACAAAAAGTGTAGAACAAAATAAAAAGTTAACAAGCAGCTGGGAATCTACAAAGCCTACAATGTCCACACATTCACAAACAATCGATAAAAAGAATCTATACAAAGGTAAGAAAATATTGTAAAATACTAAATTAAACAAGTGACACAAATACTGTTATCAGTGCTGTAACTATTTTGAGGAAAAGATATAAATGATTTGAAAATTACTGTAAAATCTGATTCGAAAGAAGAGAAAAAAATTGAGAATAGTTAGAGACATCCACATATTTGTGCCGTTTATGAGCTACCAGGGAGGCCGCAAGCGCAGAAGGAACTAAGGCCAAACTTCTTTATCTTCAACGTAGTCCTTGATTTTGTAGTATGCTTTTTTAATAAGGACACGTTTGATGTGGTTTTTGAACTTTCCATCGGTCAGTTCTATAACTGACTTTGGCAACTTGTTATAAAAGCGTATGCTGTTTATAAGAAAAGATTTGCTAGTTTTTGTTAATCTAAATTTAGGTATTACAATTTCGTGTTTACCGCGTGTATTTATCTTATGAAAGTCGCTTCTAATTTTGAAAAGCCCTCGATTTTTGCGGACATATAAAATACATTCTAAAATATAAAGTGAAGGCAGGGTTAGTATATCAATCTCTTTAAATTTTTCTCTGAGGGACTCGCGAGGACTCATTTTATAGATCGCGCGGACTGCCCTCTTTTGTAAAATGAAAATCGAGTCAACGTCTGCTGCTGATCCCCACAGCAGAATGCCATAGGACATAATACTGTGGAAATAAGCATAGTATACTAGCCTAGCTGTAGCTACATCTGTTAACTGCCTTATTTTTCTTACTGCATATGCAGCTGAGCTTAATCTACCCGAAAGAGTTCTAATGTGCGCGCCCCACTGCAATTTTGAATCGATAGTAATCCCTAAGAATACAGTTTCCGCTATAATATCAAGTTTTTTGCCGTCAAGATTTAAATCCAGATCCCGTTGCGGCACATTCGGTAAAGAGAACTTCAGACATTTTGTTTTGTTCGCATTAAGTAAAAGATTGTTAGCTGCGAACCATTTCGAGAGAACGGTTAGACTTTCGTTGGCATGTAAGACATTCGTATCTTTTCTATCTATTTTAAAAATTAGCGATGTGTCATCAGCAAATAGAATTATATCCGATAATTTGGCCATCATATAAGGGAGATCATTAATGTAAACAAGAAATAGGAAAGGACCGAGAATTGAACCTTGGGGCACGCCCATTTTGACTAGAGACCCGGAGGACGTCGCCCCATTTACATTTACTTTTTGCTGCCTATTAGATAAATAGGAAAGAAGAAGGTCAGCAGCTTTTCCACGAATTCCGTAGTGGTGTAATTTACAGATTAGTGTGTTGTGGTCGACGCAGTCAAACGCTTTTGAGAGATCACAGAAAATGCCAATGGCATCCTGGGACTTTTCCCAAGATTCCAAAATGTGACTGATGAGTTTTACTCCCGCGTCCGTTCTCGACCTTCCCTTCGTGAAACCAAACTGTTGTCTATGCAGAATCCCATTTGAGTTGAAGTGAGACAACATCTGGTCCAGCATGATTTTTTCATCGATTTTACTCAATGCTGGAAGCACAGATATAGGTCTATAATTTGAGGGATCACTCTTTGAACCCGATTTGAAAATTGGTACTACTTTACTATGTTTCATTAGATCAGGAAACTTGCCGCTGTCCAAACATTGATTGAATATGCCTGTTAGGACAGGAGCGATTGAGTCAATAATGTCTCCAAGAACCTTGACGGATATCCCCCATAAGTCTTCAGTATTTTTTATGTTGAGACTTTTGAATGCCTTTTTAATTGTAGCAATACATATTGGTTTAAATTTGAAGTTTGGTATGTACTGAGTAAAGTTTTCTTTAAGAAGAGCTTCAGCTAATTTAGAAGAAGAAGGGAGAGATTTAGTAACCTCTAACGGAATGTTGGTAAAGAAAGTTTCTAGAGTCTCAGCGACTTTTAGCTTATCAGAAATGGTCTGATTATCTATTTTCAAAGACAATTGATTCTGATCTCGTTGTTGTGCCTTTCCAGTTTCTCTGTTATTTACCTGCCACACAGTTTTTATTTTATTATTAGAAATACCAATTTTGTTAATTATTATTTGTGATTTTGCTTGAGCGCAGACACTTTTGAATATTTTTGAATAGTTTCTAACGTAAGTATGAAAAACTTGATCTGAAGTCAGAGATTTTTCGTGATATAAATTATATAAAGTATCTCTGCTTTTTCTTATTCCCGCAGTGGCCCATTCACTAAATTTAGATTTAGAATTGACTGTTTTTAAAGGACACGTTTTATTGAATTCTTGACAAACTGTAGAAAATAATGTGCCGTAGTTTATATTGGGGTCTTTTGAATCAAAATTAGCGTTAGAAAGGCTGCTAAGAACATTATTATTAAAAGATTTTAATTTATATTTAGTAAGAGGTCTTAATTGAATAGTTTTACCCAAGTATAGGTTTTTGTCTAACTCAAAAGATACAAGTTGACCAGTATGGTCTGACCTAACGCCACTAATTAAAAACGAATCTTTTACGTTACAATTAGTAAATACATTATCTATGCATGATGCTGAAGTTGCTGTTATTCTAGTCGCTTCATTAAATAAATGTTTTAAATTGAATGATTTAAACAATGAGATGTGTTTACATTTTTCGGGTGAATTGACTAACAGATCAATATTTAAGTCACCACATACAAAAACTAATTTATTATTTCTAAAAAGTCTACTTAATATTTCTTCCATTGTGATTAAGAACAATGACAAGTTTGATGCTGGTGGTCTATAGACACATAAGAAAGTATGCCCTTCAACCTCTGCACATGCTACCTCACATAAGCGATCAACAGAGTAAGCAGTGATATCCTTCCTTTCTTTATATCTGAGACAGCTATTACAAAGTATCAGGGTACCACCACCCACTGTGGATCTGTTGAACGCGCTGGCAACTGAAAAATTATTTACATTAAACAACATCCTATCTGGTTTTAACCAAGTTTCACTAAAACATAAAATATCCATGTGGTATTTATCTACTAACATTTCCACGTCTAAAATTTTGCCGGAGAAGCGATTTATATTCTGGTGATAAAGTAAAATATTACTATTCATCTTCTCTTTTGTCGGCTCTAAAAGTTTAAAGAATCTACTACAGTACTATCGGAGATACTAGATAATACTGTTTCATCACTTAACCTAGTCTCAGTTAAATTATCATTAACTGCGTGTATATTAAAAGGTAACAATGTAGCTAATAAGTGTCTACTTTTTTAGGGAATGAATATATGTTCCCGAATCAAAACAATATCTCTAACAAAATTGTTAGTATCAAAAAACAATAATAGGTCACTATGACGACATGATAAAATATGCATCAAGTTATTTAGGCTAGAAATATAATCATTTTCTTGATCAGTTAAATTGCCAGAATATGGCAATGCACATAATATTAATTTGCCTAATCTTAACTTAAGTAGGGTGTCGATACCATTAGCTATGTCCCTTTTTGATATACTAAGGCCATTTCCAACTAGAAGTACTACAGTAGTCTGCTCATTCAAGTGTGTGTGTTGAATTTTATGAATAAGCTCATTAAAATGCAGGCTATGGTGACAATGGTTCACTACTGTACGTTTAGAACGGTTATTTAACAAGGATCCAAAACCTGTTCCTAATCTGTCAGAGTACACTAATACATTACTTTGGGTGGAATTTTTGGAATTCAGTGTCGCTGAAACGCACGCCTCCTAAAACTACCAAAACTGGTGAACAACACTTAACAGCCCCAACTATTGCACAATCCGGATCTGCCCCGAATCTAACTCTGGTTGATACTGAATTTACTGCGGAGCGTAACAGTAAGCGGCGCAAACGCGAAGATGACACTACGTCCTTCATGGACGAGATACGCGAGCTGCTAAAATCGGCCGCAGCTCAGACAGACAGCAAGTTTCTGGCACTTCAAAAATCTATGGAAGAAATTATTTTCCAAAACGAGGAAATCAAAAAATCCTTAGATTTTACCACCAAACAGTATGATGATATGGTGTTTAAGATTAATCAAATTGAGTCCGAGCGTAAAACTGACCGTGACTACATAAGCCAACTGGAGGACAAAGTTGAAAATTTGGAGCGTATGTTGTCCTTATCCAAGTTAGAGGTTAGAAATATACCAAAACTGGAGGGAGAAACTAAAGAAGATCTCTGTAAATTGATTACGCAGACCTCTAGCGTCTTAGATATTCCTTTGCAACGCCAGGAAATCAAAGATATTTTCCGCATAAACAAGAAAAATGGTACATCCCCAATCATTGTCGACTTTATCAGCGTCACTACAAAAGATAATATTCTGCAAAATTTACGAAACTTCAATCAAAAAAATAGTAAAAATAAGTTAAATACAAACCATATAAAACTAACAGGTGCTCCTAAACCGATCTACCTCTCAGAGAGCCTCACTCCAAGATCGCAACGATTATTTTACTTGGCACGGAAGTTTGCCACAGAAAATAACTTTAAGTTTTGCTGGACTTCACTGGGCAGAGTATTTCTTCGTCAAGATTTGGGGAAAAAACACTTCCTGATCAAATGCGAAGCAGATCTTAATAAAACCGAGCTAGCGAAATGACTAGATTTCAAACTGCATAGATCTCTATTCACTCCAGTTTTAACTTGAATTTTAGTTTTAATTTTAATTTTAGTTTTAATTTCAATTTTAGTCGTAATTTCTATTTTAACATTGTTCTTATTGTTTTTGCCTTTTACTGATTTCTTTAGAATAAAATTTGTATTGCACCTCTAAGGTAATCAGACACACAGACACAACAAACACAACTGTCAGACGCTGCGCTCAGGATTTATAAACACACAAACAAACCCCAGGGATCATAACAAATTACAGTCTAACATACACCTTCAGTCTCAAAATCACACATTCTACACACACATTCACATCATTTCAAAACATTTTTACACCATTTTTACATATACCGACAGCTTGCAAATTTCCTCGCCGCCTTTTAAATATAAAATCTTGTACAAATGGCTAATAACGCAATTCACCTAATAAATAACATCGATGAACTCTCTGTATCAGTGACGCATACATGCACCCCGGAACAAACGCAATCGTATTTGATAAACCAAAATAAATACCTGAAAGTCTTCTCACAAAACATTCGTTCAATAAATTGTAACTTCATAAACTTACAAACTCTTATGCATCGTATCTCACTTGACTGTGACGTAATAGTCCTGACCGAATGTTGGCTGCCATGTTCTAGTAACTCAATTCTTCCGATTCTTCCAAATTATACAGTATTTAAAACAACAAAACACATAAACCAAAGTGATGGCGTCGTGGTCTATGTTAAGTCAGAAATGCTAGCGGTATGTGAGGAGCCAGACCTGTACCAATCTGCCTCGGGATTAATAATAAAAATTGACCCTGACGTGGCTTTACTGTGTATCTATCGCTCACCGTCAGCAGACAATATACATAGCTTCCTGTCAGCCCTCAATACCATACTTCCATCGCTCCATAGCGTCGGAACAGTTGTGATAGCGGGTGACATAAATCTCGACATCAAACCTTATTCTCTTGATATACGGTCCCACGAGTATTTGAATTGCCTCGCTTTCCATGGTTTTCTCCCAGCACATACCCTCCCAACCAGGGGCAAAAATTGCCTGGACCATATTATTCTGAGAACAGGGTCTCCCGCACTCACATTTGTCTATGATTCTACGGTTACCGACCATGGTTCTTCACTACTTTGTCTGGATAGCAAACGTATCCCTGTCACCACTACGTCTACCATAACAAAAATTAATTATGAGGCACTTGGTGCATCAATCTCAAACATAGACTTCGACCCTATTTTCAATACAACAGACGCCAATACCGCTACGGACAAATTCATTGAAATACTGACCTCAGCCATATCGGAAAACACTGTTATTAAAAAAGTGGCTGCAAGACAGAAGATTCTTAAACCCTGGATAACTCCCGGCTTGCTACGGTGTATGAGAAACAGAGATGCCATGCACAGAAACCTCACGCAGTCTCCGGACAACGAAACATTAAATGTAACCTACAAACGATACAGAAACTTTTGTACAAAAATTCTAAAAAAAGCGAAGAGGCTCTTCGATGCGGAAGAACTTACCAAAGCAAGCAATAACCCAAAATCACTCTGGGACACCATAAAGCGAATAACAAACACCACGAAAACTACACACTCATCCACGCAATTACTATCCTCATCACCCACACCCACACAGTCATGTAACAATGTGAATTCCTTTTTTGTCAACATTGGCAAGAAACTTGCAGATGACGTTATAAAAACGAGATCCTCACAACAACCACCTATTCCACAAAACAGTTCTATACCAAGTTCATCCTTTGTCTTGGATAGAACTGACCCAGAAGAAATTATATCCACCATAAATTCACTGAGACCAAATGCGGCTGCAGGTTGGGATGGCATATCACCTTTAGTACTTAAGAAATTTTCCACCACTCTGGCGCCTGTTTTATGCCACTTATTCAATATTTGTTTTGAAACAGCAGTTTTTCCAACTTCTTTTAAAAAGGCAATAATTTATCCAATCTTCAAGGGGGGTGACGGAGCTTTGCCGAATAACTATCGTCCTATAGCTGTTCTAAGTGCTTTATCCAAGGTTCTTGAACGCTTGATAAACAAAAGATTGGTTGGATACCTGGAGCATTGTAAGATAATCTCACAACAACAATATGGCTTTCGGAAAAATAAATCAACCTGCGACGCAGTTCATGACCTAACAAGTTTTGTCATAGATAATATCAATAAAAATAAAAAGGTCCTTACAATATTCCTAGATCTCGCGAAAGCGTTCGACACTGTTCCCGTTTCCACACTCTTAATCAAACTTGAGAAAATAGGCGTCAGGGGGCTACAACTAGATCTTTTCAAAAGTTATCTCTCGAATCGTTCGCAAAAAGTCAGGATCGATGGCCATAACAGCGACGAGCTTCCTATTCACTATGGGGTACCACAAGGAAGCATTTTGGGCCCCACTCTTTTCTTAATCTTCATTAATGACCTGTGTGATCTCAATATCGTTAATGCCAAGGTAATATCATTTGCAGATGACACTGCAATAACCTTCATTGCGGATTCCTGGTCGCAAGTAGAGCATCAAGCTCAGATTGGCTTTGAAGTTGCGTTAAATTGGCTTAATTCCCACACTCTAACCCTTAATGCCTCCAAAACCAAATTTCTGACTTACTCTGACAGCTCGATTTCTCAACCACAGACTCCAATTTTGGTCAAAGCACACACTTGTCATTCACAAATACAGGGTTCAAATTGTCAATGTCCTCTTTTAACCTCTGTTGAAAACATCAGATATTTGGGAATAGTCTTAGACAGGAATCTCAATTTTAAGTCTCATATCGGTTTGCTAACTGGACGGGTTCGCAAGCTGATATACATATTTAAAACTCTTCGGTATATTGCCAATCCCATTGTAATACGTAATGTCTATTTCGCACTTTGTCTATCAATCGTAACATATTGCATTTCCTGCTGGGGCGGCGTAGCTAAAACCACCCTCAAGCCGCTAGAAGTAGCACATAGGGCCATTTTAAAAGTAGCCACTTTTCGTCCTATTCTGTTTCCAACCGACCAATTATACAATGACTGTAAAGTTCTTAATGTTCGGCAACACTTCATACTACAGACAGTCATTCTGCAACACCGCAAAACCCCATACAGAATTATAGAAAATAAAAAACGTACTAAACGCCGGAAAGATAGGATATGCACCCTGCCGCGAGTACGTTCAACTCTTGTCAAGAGATTTTTTCATTTTCTTGGTCCGTTCCTGTATGACAAAATAAACGAAGAGTGTCAAATCTACGGACTACCGTTTTACAAATGTAAAAAGATTGTGCAATCGTACCTCCAAAATAAGTCATATGACGAAACTGAAAAAATCTTAACATAAGTGGTGAACATGGTCAAGCAAAAACACACACACACACCAACACACACATACACACACACATACATACACACACACTTATTTACCTTAAAATGATTTCTTGTTAACGTTTATTACAACGTACATAACATAATTATATCTTAAACTTAATTGTCAAACTCAATACTCCTAAATTGTAACAGTAACAGCAGAAGCACTATATGACATTTACATCATTAAACCTTAGGGGACCGGACTGCTTCTCCTTAACACAGGTTTTCATAACCTAGCTAGGAGTGCAGTGCTCACCCACACGTTTGTAGATAGTACTTTTTTGTCAAACTGTATTTCTAACGTGTTGTTGTTGTGTGTCCTTGTTTTTGAGTAAATAAATAAATTTTATTATTATTATTATTATTAATTTGAAGTTGCTAGTATATGATCTGAGATGGGTACAGCAGTTGGAGCAACATGCTGTGACATGAGAGGTGGCGGAGTGGTAGCACAACTGCAGGTGAGATTATTGGTCAGTGACTCATACCTCTCTGCATTATACTTCACCAGGTCCACCAACTCACAGGCCTCCTGCATGCGCTCACTTAACATCTGTTGACTACATTCATATTTACAAAAGATTTCCTTAAGCGTATTTTCCCTACTCAGTAATTCCCTTTGAAGGTTCTGTATGTCAACATCATACATTTGTGTACTAGTTTTTAACTTACTATTACATATGTTGAACTGGTTTTTTAAGTTTCTGAGTTCTCTTCTGAGGTTAACATTATATTTATAGACACTTTGAGTTTTTAAAAGTTTCTTATACTTCTTTATACTTTTGTTGATTTTAATATATTTCTTAACTTTATTATGGCTACTTAGAATTGGACATTTAGTTATGGTATCATCCCCAGTTAGGTCTATGGTAATGGTGGACTGCTCACACTCCAGTCCGGATACATTGACAATCAGCTCATTGTACAAGTTATTGGTGTTAGAAACCTCTTTGCTGGCTTTCAAAGAGTTGACAGAGGTAATGGTGTTGTGTGCCTTGCACAGTTCCACTTCTAGTTCAGATATACGTTTCAGTGCCTGATCGTGTGTGTCATGGCATTGTTGAGAATCTGACACTAGTTGACGGAGATGGTGATGCTGGTCCAGTATATCCATGTGCTGGGCGTGGAGTTCTGCAAGCTGGCTCTTGAGTTGAGTGTTTTTGTTCACTATTAACTCAATTTCAACTTCACTTTCTTCTCGTTCCCGCAGCAGCTTGCTGCACTCATTTCTAGATGAGTCCAGCTCCCTCAGCGCTGCTTTCAGTTTGTCACTCATGCCACGAACAGTAGCTCCGCGGGTCATCATATTGACTGATACCTCAAGTGACACCTGAAATGTGACAGGAAACAGCTGAATATGTGTAAAGCGAATATTAAGTTAAAACTTGAGAAAGTAGGAGGAGTTTTGATGTTAGAAAGATGATGTTTTTTTTAAAAAGAAAAAAAAAAGCTCTAGATAAAGTTTTAGAAAAGATTATGAAAATATGAAGGTATATCGATGGTCAAAGGTTGACAACACGTAACTGCAATGTGTCAAATTTTACAGGAGGGGAAAAAAAAAGCTTAATTTCGAAAAAAAATTAAATAAAAATAAAACAAAAAAGTAGTTGGTAGGTAATCAAATTATTTATTGATATAGCTTAAAACAATAAACTGTCCCCATAGGTTTTTCATTAAATAATCAATAAACAAACAGTTATGAGTTATCAATATTAAAAATACCTCACTACTAACGTGTTACAAGTAGTCAACATTTACTTACGAGCTGTCAATTTTAAAAAAAACATTATTATATTAGATTAAACCAAATTACATGTGCGGCAAATTATCGTAAAAAGAATGATAATCAGAAGATATTACAGTTTTAAGGGCTTGCAAATCATTATATTTGCATAAAGTAAGTTTAGGCGAGTCCTCAAAAAGTTGCTCGTAGGTTGATATTGGAAAATTAATTTTTCTTGGTCTACTTGGTAACAAAGAATAGTTTTCATTGCAGATGTCAATTTTATAATAAATTTTGCCATCTGGTTCGTACAGTAAAACTTTAAGATCTGTGACAACAGGATCTCCTTTCTTCTTTCCAGGCCTAATACTTTCGTAACGCATCACTTTTGGATCATCATATTTTTTGAAAAAGTCATATTTTAACATTTTGACGTCGTATGGATCTTTGCGTGATTTCTTAGTTATATCTGCGTATTGTGATGGAACATAAATAGCGTCATATTTTTTAATGCCACGTTCGATGGCAGCATGAACGCTATCCACTTCCATTTGCGTATGGCCAGGTTCTAAATATTTATGGTAAATGACCACATTATTCACAGCAGCAAAGTTGGATAAAGCATTTGCTAATACTGCATTCCTGTTTTGATAGGTGCAACCGTCACTCCAAATAATGATAGGCTTTGTTACAAATTCGCCTTCAGAGTTGCAAATCATATCACGTAGGTAATCTAATATACAACTAACAAAGACTGATGCCTGAGTATCACAGTCGACTTCTGAAAACCAATAACATCTTACTTTTTTGGATGGATATTCATAAACCGTAAAATTATGGTTGATCAACTTTCTTCGGTAATAGGCACTGCTGGCTCTTATATATGGGCATACTTTCACAGCTTGAACATCCTGTTCTAAGACAATACATTTTCCTTCATCTGCCTCCTTTAAATCCTTTTCTTTTTCTTCTCTTGCATTTTGTTTCCTGAGCTGATGATCTTTATACTCCTGTTCCGATATTTGTTTAGTATAGTAACTTAGACACGTATCACATAAATCTTTTTTTGGCTGCTGAAAGCCAATATTTTTTTCTTTTATAATGTTATCAAACATAGTTCTACATAACGGAACCAGGTTTTTTATTGTGCTCGCTTCAGTGTAGGTCCTATACATTTCCGCCATACCTCCAGGAATCGGTTCTAAGTATGCCTTAGACGTATCTTTGCGGCAGTAGTGTGATGGGAGCTTTGGTAAATTTTCGATATACTCGACTAAAAATTCACGTGACAGTCTTTTCTTCTCTCCCCTCTTTTTTTTTTCTATTTGCTCAGCAGTTTCTTTTGCGAACATACCACATTCGGATTTATTTACCCAGCTCCTTACCGACCACTCTCCAATACATAAAGTATTTAAATACATTTTCTTACAAACTCTCAATTTTATATCCCCTTGTTTCAAGTAATATTGAAGCGACGCTTCTCTTCTGGTATTTCCTTTGGGTCTTAAAGTTTTTATTTTATCGGTAGTGTTAATCACAAACATTTTCTTTTGATCCCAACTTAAACTCCAAAATAGATCAAACAATCGCTGTCTACATTCTGATGTAAATTCGTGGCAGTGGCGTTCTTTGGACGCGCGACAGAAAGCAGAACTGCAAGTCTCTTTCAATGTTTTTGCTAATCGTGGTGTATTATGCGTATTACATGAATTTTCATTTCTTCTCCACCCTATGTAGTCTTTTCCCTGTTCTCTTAACTTTTTATTCATGCGGGCTTTCCAATGCTCTGCATCAGCTAAGCCTTTTCTTTTCTTTGTCTTCCTTCCAGTACTATTCCCCTCGATCATACCACTGTCATCATCTTCAGAAGAGCAGGACGTCTGATCCGGGTCATAGTTATCATCATCCTTCGTTCTACTACTCGTGGCTACTACAAGAGAAGTTGATAATCCAGGTTCTAAGTTAAAATCATACGAGTTCAAAATAGTAGGAGAGTCTGTATCAGTTCGTGTTTCCTCAACAACATGAAAATTTCCAATTTCAAAATCATATGAGTTCAAAATTGTAGGAGATTCTGCATCAGGTATAACTTCTACAATACTCTCGACAATGTTTTCCGAGTTATGACTTGGGCTGGAAGGTATCTGATGCTGGTTTATAAATGACGAAGTGGTAATATCGTTCAAAACAGTAATTGATGAACCTGTATCTGTCCCGCCATTATCTTGACAGCTCTGTTCGGCGCTAAATACAGGAGTACAGACTTGGGAATGTTCCAGGAGAACATTCTCAAGTCGATCTGATGTGTTCAAAAGTATCATTTCTCCGTTTCCATTTACCTCGTAGTTGTACAACTGTAACTCGGAAGAGCTCGATGACTTTTGTAATGATTCTTGTGATTGACTTTCGTAGACAAACTCACTCCTCTTATTACGATACACGTTAACAGAAACTAGTCCTTGTTCCTTCAAGCCCGTTACAACATCATTAAAAAGCTCTTCTTCACTGTTTTTCTCCATGATAACACTAAAAAAAAGACGTCGAGATAAGTACCTACCTAATTATTCCATTGCCTGCTTAAATAATCCATGTTGAAACTTTATCGCATAGATCTTAGATGATAAAGAATAAATCGCTACTTTATTACGATTATTACATAAAATAACTCAATACTTCTCATTAATTAGTTTTACATAATTATTAAGTTATCGATGATAAGATGGCTTAAAATTTCAATAGTGAGCTTTTATTGAGCGTTCTACGTAAAATAAAAATGAAAACTTACCAATATAACTTCAAGGACACTTTTCGGAAATAAATAGACGTATTTAAAGTTGTAATTAAACGTAAAACTATTTTTAAACAATTAAAACCCACGCCGTAATGTTCCTCTGTCAGTGAATTTTGCGAACTGCATTTTGCGTTGACACCTCGTAACTCGCGCAATAGTGAGTTCAAGTTGATACTCGTTCGTTGTGAGTTGTCAACTCTGGCATAAATTGTTCGAGCGACATTTTTTGTGAATTACGAGTTATCAATAGAAAGATTCGGCGGTTAATTTTAAAATTTTTGATGTACATAACTCATTTTGTGAAAAAATGTGGGTTACGAGTTGTCAACCTATGACCATCGATATGAAAAAAATAAAAATAAACTAAAGATGAAGAAAAGCTATTTGATTTAATTTAATATATTCTCAGACTAAAACAGTTAATACTTTAAAGGCAGCTGATTGCTAGATTAGGTTTATTTTTTATTTTTTTTGTACTAGGATTGGTTAAAAAGAATGAGTTTAAGTGGGGACAAAATCTATTTACATTAATTATGAACTTAGTAGTTTACTTATAATATTTACAGCATATTAGATAAGTACTCATATTAAGTGTGAAGTAGGGTATGTAGCGAATGTTTGTCTGGGGCAAGTGATTCCGTCTTCGATTTTGCTTCCACAATTTGTCAAGCAAAATGAGACATAAACGTAGCCGGTGTGTACTGGACGTCGCTCAGAGCCCTGAGCAGTGTTTGAGTGGTGTAAAGTATGCAAATAAGACAACAATAATAAGTAAAATTAAAACAAAATACTCTCCCGGTTCGAAGATTTCAAATCCACAGTCCAAATGTTGACAGCCGGTAGATGACTAACGAAATATCGATTGATATGATTTATCACTGTACAAACAGGTCACAAACACTGCGTGTGCCACTTTATTGCTTGATTCTAATATAAATAAAAGATTTAAAACAAACTAAACATAATAAAACAATAATTTTAAAATAAATTAACTACGAGGTCGTTTTTTTGACGACCAGTCGCCAGTGTTGCCAGCGCCCAAAAAAGGTTCTTTCTTAAGCCCTCTCTCCTTTCTACGCACTACGCACTTCCTGGTTTTGTTCTGGTCAGAAATGACAGGATTGGCAAGGGTGGTGGTGGTGTCGCCGTTTACATACGCGCCGATATACCGCACAAAACTGTAAGTTCGTCTCCATCTCAGTACTCTGGGTCGGCTGAATCACTGTTTCTGGAGATCACCTTAAATCATACCAATGTTTTGCTTGCCGTATTTTACTCTCCAAACCTTCACGTTAACTATTTTGACTCCTTAGAATCCTCACTCAATAATCTTTGCCCATCATACGAGCATGTCATTTTAATGGGTGATTTTAACACATGTTTAATTAAAACTGATTCACGTTCACAGAAATTCTTCCTCTTTCTGCGACCCATAACTTCCCAAATTGCACGCCTTCTCTTCTTGACCTAATGATCGTATCTTCACCTAACAGTGTTGCTGATTTTGGGCAGCTGACTGCAACCTTTTCGTATCATGACCTCGTTTACCTTTCTTATCGTATCCGACCTCCGAAACTTAAGCCTCGTTTCTGTTTTCTTCGTAGTTTCAATAGCATAAACCTGGAGGCTTTGAAACGCGATGCGGGTGATATCGATTGGACTCACGTTATTGAAAGCAAATGTATCGATGAAAAAGTGAACAATTTCAATGCCATTATATTAGACCTCTACGATAAACATGCTCCTCGTCGGCGTATTAAAATTAAGCATAATCCTGCTCCGTGGATGACTACTGAAATTAAAAATGCTATTGCTCGTAAGGATAAGGCTAAGAGTAGGTATAGGCGTAGACCCACGGAACTTAATCTCTCTCACTTTAAAGCTCTGCGTAACCGCTGCAATCGTCTGTGTCGAGATGCCAAGAGACGCTTTTTCCACGAATCTCTCGTTAATCGTAACTCCTCTGATGTCTGGAAATTTTTAAAGTCTGTGGGTATCGGCAAATCTCCCACGAGTGCCTGTAAAGATGTCGACTTGTGCGCACTTAACAGGCACTTTTCTTGTCCACCTGTTTCCCTGGACCCAAGCGTTAAAGCTTCAAGTTTGTTTGAGCTCTCTCACGTGCCGTTACCACAGTGTACACTTTTTAATTTCAGTCCTGTCTCTGAAGACGATGTCAAAAAATCCCTTCTTTCTATTTCCTCCTCTGCTGCGGGCCATGATAATTTGTGTTCGAGAATGATAATACCCATTATTTCAGAGTTGCTCCCCATCCTTACTCATATTGTTAATTTTTCTTTATTCTCTGGTATATTTCCGTCAGCCTGGAAACAGGCTCACATAATACCACTTCCAAAAATTAGCAGTCCTTCTTCCTTATCCCATTTTAGACCCATTTCCATTCTTCCTTTCCTTTCCAAAGTTCTCGAACACATTGTTCATGGTCAAATTTCAAAATATCTATCGGCTAATGCCCTTATTTCACCTTTCCAATCTGGCTTCCGTACTGGGCACAGTACTGTTACTGCACTCCTGAAGGTTACTGACGATATCCGCTGGGCTATGGACAATAAATCTCTGACTGTCTTAGTGTTACTTGATTTTAGCTGCGCGTTCAACTCAGTTGATTTCGACATCCTTCTTGGGATCCTTCAATCTTTTAACTTCTCTGCCTCTACGTTAGCCTGGTTTGACTCGTATCTTCGGGGTCGCTCTCAGTGTGTTCGCCAAGAAGAGATTTACTCTGATTGGTGTGATCTTACCGCTGGTGTTCCTCAGGGTGGCGTTCTTTCTCCTCTTCTTTTCTCTATCTTCGTTAATACTGTTACCAAAATTATCATTTCCAGCTTCCATCTCTACGCGGACGATTTGCAACTGTATCGACATTTCTTGCTGGCTGATGCGGAATCAGCAATCGGTGCCATGAATCATGACCTGGAAAGTATCTATCAATGGGCTAAGTCGTATGGCTTACAGATTAACCCTACTAAGTCGCAGGCCATGATCATAGGCAGCAGATACTATCGCACTGCACTTGACTTGTTATCTTTGACTCCATTATCCCTGGGCTGTTCAACCATTGCCTATGCTGAATCAGCTAAGGACCTTGGTGTCTTATTAGACAGCAATCTTTCTTGGCGAGCTTAGGTGAATGAGGTTAGTCGTAAGGTGCACTTTTCTTTCCATTCGCTTAAATCCTTACAGAGCTTCTTGCCCTTTAAAACCAAAATTTACCTAGCTCAAACTCTGATTCAGCCGATCATTGATTACGCTGATGCCTGCTATTTGGATGCCACTGAGGAGCTGTTGAATAAGCTGGAGCGTCTGCAAAATCTTTGCATTTGTTTTGTGTTGGGCCTGAGGAAATATGACCATGTTTCTCACTTCCGCAAGGAACTCGAGTGGCTCCCTATCCGTCTTCGCAGGAACACTCGAATATTATGTCTCCTCTACAACATCCTGTATAACCCTGCATATCCCAGCTACTTGCGAGATCGTTTTTCGTTTACCCGTCCTTCTGATGCTCTGTGTAGATCCCACCTCAAGCATCATCTTAATTTCCCATCCCATAAAACTGAATTCTATTCTAACTCCTTCTCTGTTCACGCAGTACGTTTGTGGAACTCACTTCCGCCTAACATTCTCGATTCTAAAAGTTTTATTTCTGTTTATAAAAAGCAAGTCAAAGAGCATTACCTCTCCTCTGTACTGTAATATTCTGGATATATATTGTAGGTATATATTTACAGGACTAGTATTTATTTTATATGTGTATATTTGTATGTATGTTTATTTTATATAGGTATAATTTTCTTTAACTTCCAGTTTCAATTTTCCTGTTATGTCTTTTCTACACACTGTGTCTACATCTCTAATTCTACTTTCCTCTCGCAGGTCTGCTGGAAGAAATTTCTCATGAAATAAGCAGTACCTTTGTGCTCTTCTATTTTAATGTAATCTCTTATTAAGTATTTTGTGTGTACATAAATAAATAAATAAATAAACGTGACCAGCATTGCAAACCAGCTGGACGTGCTCCGAAAGGCTTTGGAAAGGCTCAAGGAAGACCTCGCCCAGCCCAGGACTATGCAGCCGGACCTTAGTTGCCCTGAGTCAGAGACGGGCCTTTTGACTGCCGCAAAATTCGAGGAGGAATTGACAAAAGTACAAGTGAAACTGCAGGCCACCGCAAACAGGCCTACAGTCTCCCCCCCACCACCACAACCACCACTCAACATCACTACACACCTAAAGCCACTGACCGAAAGGCTGGAGATGGTCTCAGCGGACCTCCGCGAACTGCGCAACAAAGAACCGGCGATCCAGGCGCCCTTGGCGCTGAATCTGGAGGCGGAACTTGCAGTGGGGGAGGTAAAAAAGACCCTCCAAAACATCGAGCAAAAGGGTAGCGGAATTGGGCAAAGCGGATAAACCGCTCCTAAAACAACAAGGCCCCAAAACCTTTGCCCAGGTCGCCAGCACACCCAAGCCCCCGAAACCACCCACCCAACCCAACCATACCCTGATCGTCTCGTCAACGAACCCCCGACACACTGGGGATTACGTGATCGAGAGGATCAGGACTGCCCTGGACCTTAAAGCTAGCGGAGCCCGGGTCGACACAGTCCGGAAGGCGCGGAACCAGAAAGTGGTTCTGAGGTGCGCCAGTAAGTCGGACGTGAACCTAATCAGAGATCAGTTCAAGTCGAAGGCAGGGCTAAAGGGCCAGGAGCTGAAACCCCAAAACCTCCTAGTGTGCATCAAGGGAGTGCTGTCCAGTTACAGTGACGAGGAGATAGTTGAACTCTTAAAGGTGCAGAAAACACCTTCTGCAGGACGTCGCTGTGGATGGACACACCGTAAGGGTGCGCTATAGGAAGCGCGCGAGAAACCCCCATCAGTGCAACCCTGTTCTTCTGTGAATTGCGCAACAGTGTGGCAGTATCTAAATCAGTAGTAAATGCGCCTAGCGTTGACACGTGTCGCGGAGCCGGCCCCGATATATCGTCGGTCAATTCCACGTCAACAGTTTCAACGCCGGCGCATACGTCGATTGTTGAGCTTGCAGAGCATTCCGTCCGCGCGCCCCGCATCCCCGCGGCCGCTCCTACGTGCTGCGGGGCCCGAGCCCTACGAAAGGATTGTGCCAGCGTCACCGCAAGCCCCTCTGACGCTCCTAGTAAGAAGCCTGTGCCTGAAAAGGTGCCAAATAAGGCTGATAATGAGAGTTTCGTGACGGTGCAGAGAAGGAAGTGCCGTTCGCGAACAACCAAGAACCGCTGCGGCAAGGCTCCTGCGGACCCTGAAGTGAGCCTGCGTGCCGCCAAGCAAAATGCACCGGTGTACATTTCCCGCTTACATTACACCACTAAAACGGAGGACATCGTGGAGTACGTGCGCCAAAAGACGAACAACTTCAAGGCGTTCGTGGTGCGTGTACCGAATTGTTATCTGCCCATGGTGATGAAGGAAGACTTTTGGCCGCAGGACGTGGTGTTCCGTCCTTTCCGCGGACAAATTCCACTGGTCAGCCAGCACAGTGAAGTGTCAACAAGTGAAGTGCTACTAACATAGTTTAAATTCTTATTTATTAACACAAGTTTTGTATTTACTTTAAATATTGTTCCCGCAAGCGCCTACTGAAATTCGCATACCGTTTAATGTTGAGGCTACGTAGATTACGGCTAATCGTTTTATTTTCAATGTTTGTCGACTGCCTACCTACATCTGTGATATTATCACAATAAAATTGCACGTTCACATCAAGCAACGTATTTTTTTCATTATTCCCTTAATTATACCTGGATCAATCCACATGGTCCTTCGAGCATGGATAAGGAGATTTGAAGAATATTTACTCCGATCACCGCGACGGTTGAAAGGCTAATTGGTCTAAGCGACATTTTTTGCGATATTGAGTTATGTACAGTTGAACCAAGTAATTGATTTACAGTTCATATGTGTGGGTGAAGTCATAGTTATGCACACAAACACAAAATAAAACGAGCGAGCTCGGTTTTTATTACTGTGCGTGTGGCACATCAACTGCCATATTCCAATATATAGTCATCATTCACTTATGGTACTGAAGGAGATATGATATTCATGGACCTAGTATAACAAACAGGACCGAGTTCTGCCAAATTCGTAACACACAAAAATGAACCTTAACAGTCACACCGTAGGTTTACTTTTGTTAAGCTATCATAACCGAGGCGAGAGAGATAGCAATAAGGGAGCCCGTTGTCCCTTTCACTCAATTGCCAACAGATAAAAATGTTAAAGATGGTAGAAAATATTACACCCGCAGTCACCTCACATAACAAGTAAAATAAATTACGTGTATATGTTTTTAGCTTTAAGATAAATTTTGTAAAGTGTATCTACCTGTTAGATGTAGACACAAAATAGCTCGGCTATTAGCTTTTAATATTCACTCAGACATAAGTAGTATGTCGAAGTTTAGTTATATTATTAACACTGCGTCTATTAGTAATATTACTAAGGAACAGGTGGTGACCTTAAATAAATATAGCATTAGTGCTATAAATGTTTACAAAAATTGTACTGAGGAGGATCCATGTGTCACCGTGGAAAATCCTCAATTAGGATATGTTAGTAATAGGATTTTATTGTCTGGTGATGGCACGGGAGTCTCGGGACTCACTCCAGATAATAATATTAATTTAAACTAGGAAGTGAGACAACAGAAGGTACCATTAACAATATTGTTAAACCTACCAACATCAAGGTACCTTCTTGCACTCATTTAGTTAGTAAAAAGGGCCTCAGCAGAACACCTTAAAATTATTCCACCAAAATATCCAAGGCATTTCTTCCAAATTATTAGAAATTGAATTGTTTTTAGAAAAAAGTATGTTCGACATTATTTGTTTTACTGAACATTGGCTGAAGGATTACCAAATGCTTATTAATTATGAGAACTATACGGTGGGTAGCTGCTTTAACCGTAAATCTATGATGCGTGGAGGTTCCCTAATATTATTGAAAAATTGTGTTAAATATAAGCAACACAATGACATAGTAGGTCTCTCGGCTGAACAGTGCGTCGAACTGTCCTGTGTTGAGCTGGATAAGCATGTAATTGTGTGTGTGTACAGACCCCCAAACTATCAAAACTTTTCCGTATTTGATTCAATAATGGAAGACGTCCTGGCAAAACTTGCAGCCAGTAATAAATGTATAATTATTTGTGGTGATTTCAATATCAATATTTTAGAAGAAAATTCTAATAGCAGTCGGTTATTAAATCTTTTTAAGTCATTTGACTTGACCAACATTTTTATAGAACCTACGAGAGTCACTCATCTTCTGCTACTTGTATAGATAATGTTTTCTGCAATTGTGATTACTTAGATAAAAAAAAAAAAAAAAATCATACCTCTGTTCAAATCCGGAGGTAGTAAAGATACTAATAATTATAGACCTGTATCCGTGTTGCCAGTTTTTCGCAAGGTTTTTGAAAAGGTAATGCTGAATCAAATGCTCAATCATTTTAATACCAACAGAATCTTACACGATCAACAGTATGGTTTCACCAAGGGACGTTGTACAACTGACGCCGGTGTAACCTTATTAAAGCACATTTTTACTGCGTGGGAAGAGTCCCAAGACGCCATAGGGATATTTTGTGACCTCTCCAAAGCATTTGATTGCGTAAATCACGACACATTACTTTTGAAACTTGAGCATTACGGACTAGGTAAACTTGCACTTAGTTTGATGAAATCTTATTTGAAGGATAGACAACAACAAGTTCAAACGGGACGTCACGGATGTCAATCAGCCATAAGCTCTTTGTGTTCTTCTCGCGAATTAATAAAAAAAACTCAGTTTAATTTCGCATAAGTTGTTGTGTAAATACTTTGTGAATACTTTTGCCAGTGCAACTTACAAGTAACAATATTGTCCAGTGTTTGTGTGCTGTGTATATATAAAAAAACTCTAATTAACATTTTAGTCAACTACAGCAAGTACATAAATACCCGAAATCGAAATTTTATAAACAGTAATTTTATGGGAAACGCAAAATCAGCTTGAGACCTTACATCAGTGTGTGCGGACCTTTACTCCGATTCTGTGCTCAACCTGTGGTGGCTGTATGTACTATAAACACCGTGGAAATACACCATAAACGTGTTTCTGCAAATAGCGCCATCTGTTGCCTAATCGGTGTACTACTTGGACCGATCAATTGTGCTGCGTTCAACTAAGTTCAACACACCATGGCCAAGTGCGGTGCTTGTGGGAAGTTTCTTTCGTCGGCAGAGGCTGCTAATTGCAGCAAATGTAGGCAATGGTACCACAGAGGGTGCGTAGACATCCAGAAGGCAGGTCCTGTAACGACCCCCTGGCACTGCCCTGAGTGCACAAAGAACCAGGTGAGGGATAACCGGGCTCAAACACCGGTACGGGGTCGGGCACCAACACCAGTTCCGCACGAGGAAAGCCTGGTCAACCTGATGGACACCAGCCCCATAAACAGCACAGCCCTAGATGCCACACAGGAGCTCAACCTAGACATCCTTAGGGCAGAGCTAACTAATTTTAAAGAGGATTTTTTGAAAATCGTACGTAATGAGTTCCAGCAGCTGCGTGACGATCTGTCAGAGCTAAGGTCCTCTGTAAAATCGACCAATGACAGGATGAGTAACCTGGAGGAAAGGGTTGCAGTAATGGAGTCCAAACTGGCTCAGCCCCAAGGGACGCGATCGTCGGATGTAGATGAGCTAATAAGCCAGTTAAGGAGTGATATTAATGACCGTGACCAGGAGTTGCTCGCCAACGATCTCCAGATCTCTAACATACCAGAGATCAGTGGTGAAAACCCTACCCACACTGCCCTGTTGGTGGCGGCTAAGCTTGGTGTCAAAATCAAAGCGCGCGATATTGTGAGCGCCGAGCGTGTCGGAGGCAGGCGCATTAACGCTACGCAGGCGACGGCGCCTGTGGAGACCCGCCCCCGCTTCCTCGTCGTGCGCCTCGCGCGCCGCGATCTCCGTGACGAGCTCCTGGAGAGTGCACGAGTGCGTCGCGGCATGACCACAGCAGATCTCGATCTGCCGGGCCCTGCGACACGTTTCTACGTCAACGAGCGCCTTACCAAGCTGAACCGGGAGTTGTTTCGGAGCACGCGTGAGGCGGGCAGTCGCCTCGGTTGGCAGTTCGTGTGGTCAAAGCGTGGCCGTATCGTCGCTCGGTACAAACCCGGTGATCCCACTTGCCACATCCGCTGTGAGGCAGACATACGTCGCACTTTCGGACCGGCCTCGACGTCTGGTAACGGTGATGGCGTACTTTAGAGTTGCTTTTTTGTTTGTTTTTGTTTCTGTAAGTATTTGTCTAGTTAAGGTTATGTTTTTAAAAGTAAACTTAGTTACAGTAAGTGACAGTCTATCAAACGTTATAATATTAAATTGTTTCTATTTGTACTATAATAAGTTATATTTTGCATTGGCGAGTGTGTGTCTCGCGGCACACCGCAGTAAAGTACACGTTAACCAGTTTTATAGCACTTCACACATATATCTACACCTACCCATACACACTACACATACATACTATTCCATTTTATAAACTTATTAATACTATTTACACAATATGATCTTTTTCCTAAACTACTATTTACATACCACATTTTAGAACCTTTATTTACGTTAATTTTATACACGATCTACATACCTATAATTCGACTTACACTAATAACATTATATGAAGTAACAATTGAATTTGCATTGATGATAATATGGTTTTGCTTGATGACGGAATTAATTTTAAATTATTATAATGGCCACTAAAGGAGAAAAGTATCTTAAAGTTGGTTTCCTTAATGCTGGCTCATTGGGTACAGGTCATGATGACTTGATTGGTGCACTTGACAGGCATTGTTTTGATGTTATGGCCATCAACGAAACTTGGCTCAGACCGGGCGAGGAGGGGCGCGCTCCGGTGGTGCCGGGCTACCGTTTGCGTCACACGCCACGGCCAGCGAGTGTTCGCGCGGGCCGTGGTGGGGGCGTCGGGTTTTATCTGCGGCGGGGACTGAGCGCGCGTACTTGCCCTGGTGCGGTCGATCCCAGGTTCGAATCGGTCGAACAAATGTGGTTAACACTCTCTTTGAACGGCAAAAAAATTGCCATTGGAACAGCTTACCGTCCGCCATGGCTTGACCTTGTTCTTTTTTTGGATGCCATAACGGACTCTATTAGTTCACTGGGAAATTGTGACCACTACATACTAGTTGGCGATTTCAATGTTAATTGGCTAGGCACAAACGGAATGAAAACCAAAAGTTTTAATGAATTTCTAGATTGCCTCAGTCTTACACAGTTGGTCACATCAGCTACTCACTACACCGCATCCAGTGAAACTCTCATCGATCTCCTATGTACTGACCTGAGACCAAGGTATACAGTAGTAGAATCGCTCGGTTCAATCAACGGCCACTGTATTGTAATAAGTGAGTTTAACATTAAGCGCGAAAAATTCAAACCATACCTAGTAAAATATCGGCCTCTTAAAAATATCTGCTCAGAGAGATTTAATGTAGATCTTTCATTATTAAACCTCGGAATTATTTCGTCGCTTGACACTGTTAATGATATGGTGCACATCCTTAACACCCAACTAACTTTCCTGTTTGATGCTCATGCACCTATCAAGACGTGCACTGTTAGGGACAAATCGTATCCATGGATTACAGATACAATCAAAGTTATGATGCGTTTGCGTGACGAGGCGCTAAGTACTTATAGAAAAACGAAATCCGACTCTAAAAAAACTTACTACAAAGACTTAAAGCACTTGGTGATTAATTCTCTGTACAGTGAAAAAACTGCATATTTCAACCATAACATTAATAATAAAATTAAAAACCCTAAATTGCTATGGAAAAATCTAAAATCCACCCTATCTACCTCTAAACCTAGACAAGACCTTCCGGCGCATTTTGCAGATCCTGATTTAATTAATAAAAATTTCTTGATTGTTCCCGGTAAACCCGTGGCAAGTACATCGCTGATGAATTATTATGCCAATCATAGCTACGGAGAAGCAGTTTTTACAATCGCTCCAGTGGACCAGAACAATGTCTCACGCACTATCGCTAGTCTCAAAAGTAACGCCGAAGGCTATGACAACATTAACTTAGACATGATTAACATGACTCTGCCGCACACCTTGGATGTTGTTACGGATATAATAAACCGCTCCATAGTGACCTCAACGTTCCCTGACCAATGGAAAATTGCTTCCATTAGGCCCTTGCCAAAAAACCCTAATCCAGTAGCCTTAAAAGATCTACGCCCTATCAGTATATTGCCATGCTTATCAAAAGTACTTGAGAAAATCGTCAGCCACCAACTTACCGTTTTTCTGGAACAAAATAACGTTTTACCTGATTTGCAATCAGGGTTCAGAAAACAGCGCAGTACATCTACTGCTTTATTGGATGTTACTGATAACACATTATGTGCTCAAGATAAGGGAATGTGCACATTACTTGTTTTACTTGATTTTTCCAGGGCATTTGACGCTATTAATATCCCTTTATTGTTGTTAAAATTAATAATATTATGGTTTCGACCCTGAAGCTATTCAATGGTTCCGCAGCTACTTAGGTAATAGGGAACAACTAGTGGACCTGCGTTTAAGTGACGGTACTTCTCTTAGATCGGCACTTATTCCCGTAGAGAGAGGAGTCCCGCAGGGTTCTATTTTAGGTCCCATTATCTTCATTTTGTATTGCGCAGACATAATAAGATGCCTACAGAGATGCAAGTATCACATATACGCCGACGATGTGCAACTATATATTTCTTTCACCCCAGACGAGTATGACAGCGCCATCAAGGCTCTTAACGAGGATCTCCAACGAATCGCTGTTTGGTTCGAAGAGAACTGCTTGTCGCTAAACCCTACAAAAACGAAGTTTATGGTATTTGGCACCAGACAGCAGCTGGCTCGACTACCTAAGACTTTCCACTTAGAACTTATGGGCGAACCAATTGAGCGAGTTTATGAGGCGCGAAATCTAGGTCTAACCATGGACAAAGACCTTCGTTTTGAGAAACACATAGCAGACTCTGTAAAAAACTGTTTTTATCGCTTGAGGGTTTTGTACAAGATGAGGCCTTATTTATCCGTACCGCTACGGGAACAACTTGTGGAAACATTAGTTTTATCTAGGTTGAACTACGCCGACACCGTGTACGGCCCGCGCATCTTAGCTCGTACAGATCGGCTGATACAAAGGGTACAAAACGCGTGCGCTCGATTTTGTTACAACATTCCTCGTAGAAGTCATGTCACACCTTTTTTAAACAAGCATTTCTCTCTAAAAATTATGTCTAGACGCAAACTTCACCTGGCGTGCCTTCTATTTGGTGTGGTCAAATACCTAAAACCTGACTACTTGTTTAATAAACTGAGTTGGATAACAAAGTAGACGGGAATGTGGGAGAAGACAATGTTCGCAGCAACTCTCAACTCAATCGCATAATACAGCAGCTTTCAGAGGCAGCTTTCGTTATGCGGCTTCCAAAGTATGGAATAACTTGCCACCGCCGATAAGACTAATTAACAAGATAGACACTTTTAGAAGTCGTTTACGGCTGTATCTTATGGAAGCACAACGTAAGCTGGATATGGTTGATCTAAATATCTCCGTTATATATGATGTACGTTCCCGCCTAAAATAACCTAAAATAACCTAAATTAACCTGAGCGTAATACAGTTTCCACTTACCTTTCATCTCCATCCTTCCATCTATGTACGAGTCACAGTGGTATCATTTTAGTAATCTGTTATACCGATCCACTATTAGGAAATCTTTCCGTTAATTTAATTAGTCCGTCGCGCTCGACTGCTTGCAGCGTATTGAGCGAAATGCATGGATAAATGAAATATAATACTGTGCGTAAATAGTCATCGTGTCAAACAGGTTCTATTATCATGCGTACATCTACTTCATCATCGTTCATCTACTTTTTTGTTTTGTTTTGCACTTTCACGATATTTATTATTTCGTAGTTTATTTAGTAATAATTTACTGTATGATTATTTAATTTTTTGTACACATCTATTATTCATGTTTAGGTACCTTTGCACTACCACCACTGACACAACACATAAAACTGTTTTACATCCGTGACCTCTCTAATCCAGGTCCAGTTGAAAACCAGCGTCAGGCACTAGTTGCCCGGCATTTTGCTGAACTGGTCCTATTTGGCGCAGCTATAATAATAATAATAATAATAATTCCATTTATTTCAGGTCCAAGACCCATATAAAAACCAAAAATAGACAAAAATACAAACACATAAATTATAGCCAAAAACAGAATTACATTACATTAAAAAGAAACACAGTGCTACCTACATTTTTTTATTTTTGTTTAGTTTTAAGTTTTTCTTTTTTCTGTTTTTTTTTTTTATTTTTGTATTATTTTTGTTTTTATATTGTGTGCGCTTGTGGCATGTGCCAAATAAATGTATTTTCTTTCTTCTTTCTTTCTTTCAAATAAATGGTGTTAATTCACAGGGTTTAAAAGTAAAAATGGGGGTTCCGCAAGGCTCAATATTGGGTCCTTTCCTCTTTTTAGTGTTTATAAACGATCTACCCTATTTATTGAAAAACCAACCTCATAATATGGTGTTATTCGCTGATGATACTTCCCTTATTTTTAAGATAAATAGACGGGCCCAAAATCTAGATGACGTGAATAATGCCCTACTTCAGGTCCATAACTGGTTCACAGCAAACAATTTAGTGTTAAATGGGAAAAAAACGAAATGCATAAGATTTGCTTTACCAAATGTTAAAAGTAGCGATTGTGATATAGTATTGAATAAAGAGAAGCTTGAATTTGTAGATAAAACAGTTTTCCAGGGGATTACGCTTGATTCAAGGCTACAATGGGGTTCTCGTTTAACATCTCTTGCGGGGCGGCTAAGTTCAGCAGCACATGCTATTAGAAAAATCCGACAATATACTGATGTAGATACCGCTAGACTGGTCTATTTTAGTTACTTTCATAGTATACTGTCTTATGGCATTTTACTATGGGGACGGGCTGCAGACATTGAGTCTATATTTATTCTGCAAAAAAGAGCCATCAGAGCCATATATAATCTTCGTAGGCGTGATTCTCTAAGGGAACTGTTTAAGGAAATTAACATCATGACGGTACATTCTCAATACATCTATGAAAACATAATGTATGTAAGAAAAAATCTACATCTTTTTAATAAAAGAGGTGACAGACACAATTACAGTACTAGAAATAGAGACCAATTAGTTCAGCCAGGCTTCAGACTCGCTAAAGTAGACTCATCTTTCATGGGGTACTGTTTGAGATGCTATAACAAAATTCCACAAAGTATTCTTGAACTGAATGAAACGAAATTTAAAACATGCATTAAACGCACACTGTGTAGGCAAGCATATTACAAGTTAGACGATTATATCGTTGATAAAAATGCTTGGCTCAATGCCGGTCCTGCTCCACAAGGACAGGGGCGCATAAATGAATAGCATTACATATCCCAATCACCTGCGCTCTTGATGATTTATTTACTGCATCAGTGAGCGGGGTACACGTGGCTGAGTTTTGGGCTAAGCATATTTAAACTTTTTGCCATCGAAACGCTAAGAAGAAGAAGCATTAAATAGTATGTTGGAGCTGCTGAAGATTGTACAACTATCTTTGCTTTGTATAAATTCAATCTCTTTAGTATTATATAGCCGCATAGCCCATATTGTGTGAGTACTATGTAATAGAAAGCTGTCATTCGCGGGAAACCTACGTCTTTTCTTGACTTGAATGTGCCCTGGCGGTTAGGAGTGTGTCATGCTCACTCAAATGTCTCGCTGATGGTGGCGCGTGTGTCGGATCATTTAGTTCCCTTCAAAATGGTTGAGTTGAATGGTGCTGATACATGCGTCATGTTCGTGAACGGGCGCTGTCAGTTGTGACTGGTCATCTCTTGGTTGCCACGGCTTATTTGAATTGATTTTCTTTTTTTTTTTTTGAATTGTTTACTATGGACACTTTTAACGTACACATCTTGCTACATCGTTCTCACATAATGTACCATCTCAACATGAATAATGTAACCAAGAGTTTGTAAAAGTATTCTGATTTAAAAGAGTGTCCATGGAGTTTCTTGCCCGTTCTTCTCCATAGAGATCTACGTTAGGGAATGGGCAACTACAGTACTTTCACAGTTTTTATGCCTTGTGACTGGGACTGTAGCTATTTTTGTCTTTGTTTCGACAATTCAAAGTGCCTGTAACTGGCCTATTTGAAATAAATGCTTTGATTTTGATTTTGATTTTACATAATACTAATTTATTTATTTTAAGTCAAATTAAATATTAGTATGATTGGTTGGAAGTTATTATATATTCGTTATGGTATCACTGAAATCTGTCATCAATGGTGTTAATTTGACGTCTTAAGTTGTTTTGAGAAAATTATATTTCATTTCATTTCATTTCATTTATTCATAGAACACTTTAAATTGTGTTTGAATGTTTTACAAAAAAAAAAAAAATAACAATACACAAAGAGAAAAAGAACAAATAACATAAGTATCTTAAAATTAAAATTTTCAACCTAAAACTCATTACAATATTAAAACATTTCATACGAAAACCTTATCAACAATCCAATAAAATAAAATAAAAATATCATTCTATAATAAATAATCAACAATAATTCAATTAAAAAAAATATTCTTATAAAACGACATTTAAAGTTCACTAATATCGCCTCCTCAATTATATCCTTTTATTTTGTCTCTCTACTATAACTAATAGGTATAGCGTATAGATATATTATTTAGAATTTTCCCTCTTAGGGGGGGGAGATGTAATGAAATGACATTTCATTAATTCGAATTTGCCGCGCCTCGCGCCTTTATAAGTTGTCTGTGGAATTGAATGGCGGATGATGGTCAAAATATTCGGTGCGATTTATTGTTTTAAGAAAACGTGTGGAGAGACAAAATAAAAGGATATAATTGAGGAGGCGATATTAGTGAACTTTAAATGTCGTTTCTTTGTATTTTCAGGTTAGATTATTGAGTAATTATCATAGATAAACGATTACTGTTGTAATATTGTAAGAATGTGTTAAATAAAACAAATCTTTGTATTTTCAGAGAAACAATTTGTGGTTTATTTTGAAAATCCTCAATAATATTCTTATATGTATTTATTTGTAATATTTATGTTTAATCGGATAAAATATGAACATCAACTGATAGTTCAGAGAATTGATTAAAACAACTAGATATTTTGAAATTGCAAGATAAGATCTAGGAAACATTAGAAATATCATTTAATTATGACCAATTGATTTATTAGCAATATAAAGTAAATAAACATTTAACTTGATTATTCAAATATCACAACTATCTTTCGTTTTGAAACTAAGCCTTTTTAGCCACAATGGAAACTATTTCTATAAAATATAATAGATAATTATATATCGTTATTAATTTTGTCGGATATTCTCAAAAATATAAGGCTATTCTTAACACATGCAATAATATATTATTTTTCTTTTTGTATTCATTATTTTGTTAAAACATTACTTAAAGTAGAATTTATAACGACGTTCGATGAAGTTGATCGAAAAAACCGATCATTTGTAGTTATAATTTTATTACAAAGAATATTGTATTTTGGAGTCTCACAATTTGTACATATTTCCTGAGTGTGGAAAGTGGAATTTACTGGCTTTTTCATGAGAAATGCTTGTGTGTATTTCAAATAGTCAATTTCAATATTCAATTTACAGCTAAGTTCATTTAAATAAGTGCGATTGTCTTGTTTCACATAATAATATCGCTTATAATAAGAGAATTCACATAAGTTAATATATTTACAGTTAGAAAAGTTTTGCGTCAACAGTTTTAAGCTTTGGTTCAACATATTTTTATTTAAGTAATGGTTACTTTGTACACCTAGTAAATAAATTTGTTGGCAAATTTTGAAGTTATTAAGTGCTATACATACTTCCTTCAGTATATGAGATGGATTAGAATCATTTGTGCCTACCGAAAGTATAACAATATCTTGCTTTGTCAGCGTATTATATATATGTCTGAACTTTTAGATAATATTTCGGAGCATGTTGCACCAGGTTTAACCAGAGCTGAGACTGTATAGCAATCATTCCACCCGGCGATCTTACTATTTATCATCACCTTCGAAAGTCCTCGTACTTGTTCGTCGCCTAAAATAATTATTCTAGGTCTCTCAAATGACCGTCCCTCATTTGTTTCACTCCGCATGGGTTGTTGTTGATGTGTTTTTAATAATTTTAATGTACCTTCACTGGTTTCACAATCCTCGAGTGCAGCGTCACTGTCTTCTCTCTCGAAGTCGAGAGTTTTTCTACATTTCTTTTTGTACGTCTTCTTACGGGCCGGATTAGTACTATGGGGAGTGCTTGTACAAATCGTTTTTAAATACGCGATTTGTTTTTGTTGCTCTTGTATTGTTTTGGTAAGCGAGCTATTCTCGAGTAGTAGTTCGTCAATTTGTTCGTGAGCGCTATTTAGTTGCTACGCCAGCGATTGAACTTATTCTCTTAATTTTTTGGTATAGTCATCTTCGTAGTTAGTATTTTGTTCGGGTAGACTGTCGGCTATTGACTTCTCAGACGACGACGACGGGCTAGTTAAACATTGCCTGCCACATGAAGTTGTTAATATTTTGGTTTTCTGACGAATTGTGATGTTATTTCTTTTGTCAGAATTCATTTTAAGTTGTCGATAAGCATTCAAAAAGTAACTCTTTGACTGCGGATCGAACTCAGGATCCCACGGTAACTGTGGCCGGAGGCACACAGTTTCGCCTCTCGGCTATTACGTGCTTACATAGTAGTGCCAAATAAGTTGATTGCTTTGTGTGTAGGTGTACTGATTTATCGACTTCACTAGGCATGCAAGTTAATATTGGTGTTACAATACAGATGGCGTTGTCCTAAGTATTTATCATAATGACTGTGCAGTATTAAAAACATTTTTCTTAACGATTTGTTTGTGATGAAAACTTCAAATTATTGTGCAACCTTTCACTTTTACTTCCACTATATTCACGTATTTTCACTGGTTGTGGTCCTTTCTCACTTTTTACAGCGTTCACTGATTGTTACACTGTTTATAATTGATAAAAATAAAAACACTGTCACTTCCAGGGTTCGTGTATGACTACTGTTTATTAATACTGTTTATTCCTCTAGTGACCTTTTTTGGTACCAGATAACACTATCACTTTTGTATTAGGCTTATTCAAGTCGTTTAAGTTTAAATTTATCGAGTAATTACTGCTTTTGAAATTTTAGGAAATAAAAAATACGGAGCGATATGTTATCCAGACGGCAGCGCCATATTTGTTTATAAGATCTATCTACGGTTCTTTTTTATTTTAACTGTGAAAATGGTGAAAAGTATTGTATCATGTCACGTAAAAGTGATTCATGGTGGTTGTGGCATATCATTTCACAGGTAAGGAATATTATAGATTTTGTTTACTAACAATGATTAGTGTGACCATGCCTTAGACGTTTTGCGGACCAAAGACTTATGCTTTCGTGTATTTTTCATTAAAACTATTAATATTATGCGCATGATAATTATAATTAGAACCTATGTATCGCGTTATTGAAATAGCATTATTTTTGTTTGTTACAGCTTTCCAATGAAAGAGGAAATCAGGCAACAATGTCGATTCCCGAATTTCAAACCATAACTAACAGTTCTGTTGTATGCAGCCTTCATTTTATGCCAGAGGATTTTCATACTACAAAATCACGACAAGCGTTAAATGGTTATGCAGTACCATCATTTTATCCAGTGGTAAGGATATTGGTTCTAACATCAGTACAACTGATGAACGCGGGAATAAGGCAGGTTGAGTTTGCATAATAGATGTTCTCCTGCACGAAGCTCTTTTCAGTCGGCACTAGCGGGCGCCTTGCAACTATAGGCTCCGGCCGCTCCTTGTATCTTGCAAGGAACGACGTGAAGGAAGAAGAGGGCTTCGTTTCACAGAGATAACAACGCCGAAATTAACTCTTCATAATGTTTCAGGAAGTAACTCTTCAGGACGAAAAAAAATTAAAAATGGAACAATTTTTCCATTTAAAAGTTCCGGATTGATGACTACGATTTGTTCAAATATCGTGCGCACTTACGTACCTACTTCGGAGGTTTGCCGTAGCGAGAATATTTTTTCAAAAGTCTGATGCGATTAAAACAAATATTTTATACAAGACTCAATCATCTAATTAGTCCACCACATTCTATCCAATGTATAACGGATGAAGAACGACACGAAACTAGTAAAAGCATTGGCTAATTCGTATTTAAAATTTAAGAATATTCCATCAAGCGAAATGTAATGCATTGAGACACTTAGGCAGTAAGATTGGCTTACGGCAGAAACTTCACAAAACAATTCTGTTTAACCATGTTTAATTTTAATAAAAGTTAGTCACACACTTTCAATTTTATTCCCTCCATTTGAATACCCAAACACCAATTCTGCAGAGCAAGCGGAAAAAGAGCATGGAAAGGAAACGAAATTCTTTTTTTTCCAACGAAATTCTTATTTTTTTTCTCATAAATTATTATTTCACTATTTTATGTAACCGTTGACGTCTTATCCGGACACAAAGTATCTCTGTCAAAACGAAGTTTCTTATTTATTATAAAAATGTCTGGTCACCCTATTAGAAAGAGACAAGGGGCTCCGTTATAGATATCTCTCTCGTCACGTTTTTCTGGCAGAGTACTCAGTCCAGTTTGTTATACTAGGTCCATGATGATATTTTGCATAATGTTACTATAGCAATTCTGGCACAATGGCTATCGTCTTTGGTCACTGAACGAGAAGCCGTAAGTTCAAATCATGCATGTGTTAAGAACAGGGTGTAAATACTATATGTATATATTATGACAGAATGGAGTAGGAGGAACGCTAATCCCAAATATCGGCGCCATCCGCCATTCCGCCATATTGTCTTCGTGTGACATGATTCTTTTGTTGATAGATAGGTAGTTGGGTAGTTTAAATCACACACAATACTTGACTCAAACTTCAAACGTTTATTTCTATTAAACCATTTACAAGTTGAGCCACCCGTTCGCAAACATGATTGTTCATAAGGAGAAGAACGGGCTAAGAAACTCCTTACACACTCTTTTAATTCGTGTTACAGTTCTCATTTACACAACGTAATATTGTTCACTTCAAAAACCACTTCATTTCTATAATTCTATTGTTTTCTAATCGCGAGCTAACTAACTCGACTTCTCGTTGTACCTACGCGTGTTCTCTCTGTCCGGGCGGAAGTACCACACCGCCGGTACAGTAATTTATAACATAGTAAGTTCATTAAACCTTACAAACAATACTAGAATACTTCACAATTAATTACTCTAATAATTAAGCGATGCCAATATTCATAAATGCAAAGGCATTATTGAGTTAAAACTAATTAGTGGCTTCATTACTTTTTACAACAATGGGATCTTGCTTAAAACCATTTCTGGCAGATCAAAGGATTTAATACAAACAGGTCTTTCACTAATACATTGTTCTGTAAAATAATCTTGTTACTTTTTAGTTTGTAATTAGTTACAGAAACTGATTTAGTTGTAGTTTCAAATTATAAATTGAGTTATTGATCATTAAAATCGTATTCGGCGCCATCTTCCACAATATTGTGGGATGTTGCCTCAAAACAAATCTTAGTGTTAAATGTGCAATTGTTAAAATCCCAATTGTCAAATATTTGCTTGTCTTAATTTTAATTATAGTTCTAGCTAGACTTTCGTTTAATAAATTAATCTTCAGAAGATCTTATCACGAGTTCGTGATAAGATCTCAGTACTAGTTAATACAGAGACCATTAGATGGCGCTTATCTCTTCTGTCAATCGATACAGGTCATTGTAATAATTGTTCTTGGAACCCACAGATGGCACGATCAATATTATGATGGATGAGACATTATAAGTTGGTTATTAATTAAATTAACTAATATTCTTAGCAGATAGACGCTCTTGCGGCGACATATATATGTATTAATATATACCGATTATTAAGCTTTGAGTGTCAGAACGGTTACTTGTTATTTAATATGTCTAAAGTATCTATAAAAAGGTGTTTAGGGAAAAGGGTTTTTATCAAGAAAAGCACAGAGAGACAAGACTTCATTTATTTCGGTTAGGCTTGTCAGATATTTATAGGTAACGTCAATTACCTATCAAGCTACGTCCATTCGCAAACCTAGGTCTTCGTGGAGAAGAATGGACAAGAAACTCCACGGTAACATCTTTTAAAATATTATATATTCTAGTATAATAGTATAATATCAAATAACTTACATAAACATTGTAATCCAAATAGGTTCCAGCTTTACACATTTTGTATCACACAATATACCAATCAGGGTATGTCTTAACCCTTCGAACACTAACAGCAAAAAGCCTTGAATTGGCGGCGACATCTACTTTTATACCCGTCAAATCATAATCATAATAATACTAATCAAAGATGGCCGCCATAATAAACCAATGGCAAATGGTCATATATTATACCTAAATAACTAATAACATAGATTATAATTAACAAATCCTATGTAAAGGAACTATTTTAAAACTTCATTACATAATTTAGCAATATAGTATGTATGTAATGAAATGACATTTCATTAATTCGAATTTGCCGCGCCTCGCGCCTTTATAAGTTGTCTGTGGAATTGAATGGCGGATGATGGTCAAAATATTCGGTGCGATTTATTGTTTTAAGAAAACGTGTGGAGAGACAAAATAAAAGGATATAATTGAGGAGGCGATATTAGTGAACTTTAAATGTCGTTTCTTTGTATTTTCAGGTTAGATTATTGAGTAATTATCATAGATAAACGATTACTGTTGTAATATTGTAAGAATGTGTTAAATAAAACAAATCTTTGTATTTTCAGAGAAACAATTTGTGGTTTATTTTGAAAATCCTCAATAATATTCTTATAAAACGACATTTAAAGTTCACTAATATCGCCTCCTCAATTATATCCTTTTATTTTGTCTCTCTACTATAACTAATAGGTATAGCGTATAGATATATTATTTAGAATTTTCCCTCTTAGGGGGGGGAGATGTAATGAAATGACATTTCATTAATTCGAATTTGCCGCGCCTCGCGCCTTTATAAGTTGTCTGTGGAATTGAATGGCGGATGATGGTCAAAATATTCGGTGCGATTTATTGTTTTAAGAAAACGTGTGGAGAGACAAAATAAAAGGATATAATTGAGGAGGCGATATTAGTGAACTTTAAATGTCGTGTCTTTGTATTTTCAGGTTAGATTATTGAGTAATTATCATAGATAAACGATTACTGTTGTAATATTGTAAGAATGTGTTAAATAAAACAAATCTTTGTATTTTCAGAGAAACAATTTGTGGTTTATTTTGAAAATCCTCAATAATATTCTTATATGTATTTATTTGTAATATTTATGTTTAATCGGATAAAATATGAACATCAACTGATAGTTCAGAGAATTGATTAAAACAACTAGATATTTTGAAATTGCAAGATAAGATCTAGGAAACATTAGAAATATCATTTAATTATGACCAATTGATTTATTAGCAATATAAAGTAAATAAACATTTAACTTGATTATTCAAATATCACAACTATCTTTCGTTTTGAAACTAAGCCTTTTTAGCCACAATGGAAACTATTTCTATAAAATATAATAGATAATTATATATCGTTATTAATTTTGTCGGATATTCTCATAAATATAAGGCTATTCTTAACACATGCAATAATATATTATTTTTCTTTTTGTATTCATTATTTTGTTAAAACATTACTTAAAGTAGAATTTATAACGACGTTTCCAATGTTTGAGACAAACATGGAACTCTCAGGCCTTTTTATTTTGACTGTTTAGAAAACAACTACCGACAATTTAAAAATATTGTTTTCAAACACCTTCATTTATAAAAAATGAGCGTTCTTAGTTGTCAATCTACGAGTATTTGCATTACTGAGGTTATCCATTAAAACTCTTGCGCGTGTGTGCGGTGTTATTTCCTTGGATCCAAGCATGCAACATTTATCAATGTTCAAAGAGGTGTAAATCGTTGATTTGGATGAGCAAAACGTATCTATAGCATGTGAAATTGTGAGTGTAAATATGGTGCTGCCCCACAAACGAAGGGACACTTTATATCGTGTCCTGCCTGTCCTATTATTTGCTCCTGTGAATTGCATCACAGGACGCTACTGAAAGAGCCAAATTCGTCGCCAAATTTTGGGCTGACTCAATTTGAATTGTCATCGATACGCTAAGAAGAAGTGAAATCGCAAGGCGCTTAGTCATATCGGGTAGTAACAGTTAGATATCACGTTGATATTATACCTACTTCACTTTAACTAACTCCTCTCCCCTTTCAATGTTTACTAGGAATAAATAATTAATGTAACTTAAGTGCAATACCTACCATAGTTGTTATAACATATTATCATAACTGAACTATAGTTTCTTTTTTTTCAATTTGTAATCGTATGATGATTATGATAAAATTAGCTTTATCTAGCCCTTAGACAGATTAAAGAAAAGCCTTTAAATAACGTAAATAAAAATAGATTATAATGTTTGCTAATGTCAGTGTATATCTTGTATTTATGTATTGTATTATTATAAGTAATATTAATTAGATATTTATAATTATATTTAATAAACATAGTGTATATATAGTACTAGCTTGTGCCCGCGGCTTCGCCCGCGTGGAGTTAGGGAATTTCCCACGGGATCTTACTTCTGGGATAATAAGTAATCTATGTATCTATCTATAATACATACATTGATTTACATGTACTTGCTTATAACTTGCAAATATTAGTTTAAAGTTCTATCAATTAAATTAGATACGTGAAATATTGATACCTTGGTTTGAGATTGGACATCGGATTTACTGGATTTTACCTAAAGAGTATGTACACAAATTTTCAACTCAATCGACCCCGAGAGTAAAAAGTTTCACAGAAAATTCAACACCCCATTTCACCCTCTAAGGGATAGGAATTTCGAAAAACTGATACTTACTCTTCACAAAGAATACACCCTCCAATTTTTATATCTCTGGGACCCGCGGTTTGGGCTGTGCGTTGGTATATCAGTCAGCCAGTCAGGACATGGAATTTTAAATTGGGGGATGATTTTGAAAAAACTATGATACACGTATCTCATCATTTTAACTGAAGTATATGTAGACACATTTTCAAGTCAATCGACTCCGAGAATAAAAAGTTTCACATAATATTCAAAACCCCATTTCACCCTATTAGGGGTGGAATTTCAAAAAACCCTTTCTTAGTGGATACCTACTCTTCACAAAGAGTACACTGTCCAAATTTCATGTCTCTAGGACTAGTGGTTTGGGCTGTGCGTTGATGTATCAGTCTGACAGCCAGGACATTGAATTTTAAATTGGGGGATGATTTTGGAAAAACTGTGATACACGTATCTCATCATTTTAACTGAAGTATATGTAGACACGTTTTCAAGTCAATCGACTCAGGGAATAAAAAGTTTCATAGAAAATTCAACACCCCATTTCACCCTCTTAGGGGTGGTATTTCGAAAAACCCTTTCTTAGTGAATACCTACTTTTTACAAAGAGTACACTGTCCAAATTTTATGTCTCTAGAACCAGTGGTTTGGGCTGTGCGTTGATATATAAGTCAGTCAGTCAGTCAGTCAGTCAGTCAGTCAGTCAGTCAGTCAGTCAGTCAGTCAGTCAGTCAGTCAGTCAGTCAGTCAGGACTTTGAATTTTATATGTATAGATATAAATGTAGTGGGTTCTCTATTGTGTCACCTAACTTTTTTATCCATAATTTAAAGTGCCATAACTTTTTTTGTTCTAATCATCATTTGTCCGAATGATAACTTACCCGAACTTAATATCACATAATGTCACATGCCATAAAATTGAAATGCCTAAATATAATATGTTCTAAATCCCTTTGTCATAAATATTACAATCAATTATATACAAAAGACATAAAACCGTTTTCAACAAAAGTTAAAAGTCCTAAATTCAAATTACAGAAGTAATGTTTATTTATAATAATAATATTCTTCGGGATACATATATTATACATGGACTCAATAAAACAGTTGATTGTAAACATGTGGTTTTTGTGAGCAAGCAAGCATGCAGCATGCAAGCAAGCATGCAGCATGCAAGCAAGCACGCAGCATTCAGCATGCAAGCAAGCACGCAGCATGCAAGCAAGCATGCAACATGCAGCAGGCAGCAGGCATGGTTTCTGTCACGGCTCCGGCGCTGTGGGGCTCCGGCGGTCCCACGCGAGTTTATCGTCGCAGATGGGTTTAACGCTCACCACCGCAGCTTCGGCTTGCTGTCCGGCTTTGCCGGCCAGCCTCAGCCGCGGCGGCGAGTGTTACAACCACCTGCTCCTCAACTCGCGGGCCTCCGCGCCTACGCGATTTTAAATTACACTCTAGGGGTAGAGCACACAAGACTGCGTGGAGTCGGATTTACAGCGATTTCGTTTCTGTCACTAAGGCTGTACGCAGACTTGAGTCACGACACTTTTAAGACAGACTTGCCTCACATAGACACGTCTGTCTTAAAACTACAATCGTTAGGCTGAGCGCAGACTTGAGTCAAGATAGTCTTAAGACAGTCTATTGATTCACAGAAAGTTTGAATCCGCGCAAACTTCAAACAAAACGTCTCATGGACAAAATTGTTTAATACCTACTAGAACTGCACTGCGACAAGTAGGGTTGCCAACTTTTATTAGAATAAATAGAGTATATCTGATTTCAAAGGAGGTAAATAATAATAATAATTCCATTTATTTCAGGTCCAAGACCCATATAAAAACCAAAAATAGACAAAAAATACAAACACAAACACATAAATTATAGCCAAAAACAGAATTACATTACATTAAATAGAAACATTATTGAATTAAATTAAAAAGTCAAAAATAAAATACATAACCGAATCAGAATAAATTAAAATGTCAAAATAAATTATCGTATAATTAAAACATTCCCAAATGTGAAATCAAAGATTCGAAATATGGAATGTCAAATTAGGTAGGACAAAGCTAATAGGCCTTAAAAACATGCCGGTCACAACAGTGCCGCATATAGGGACAATCAAGTCTCCCCGCAATCATTGCCAGGACAGCGTTGGAGCTGGCTCGCACCCTGCGCACCAAGGACGCGCACCGCTTGCGCATGGTGGCGTGGAAACAGTCGGTGCGCGCTTCCGCAAACATGCCCGAAGCACTGCAGAAACGAGGCAGCCCCAACACTGCCCTGAACACATTGTTATACTGGACGCGGAGGGCACCGTAGCTAGCTTGTGTGTAGCGAGCCCACAGACTGCACGTGTATAAAGAGGTGCAGTACGCCTTGAAAAGGGTGATTTTAACTGGAATAGAGCAACGCGCAAACCTGCGGGCAAGCATGTTAGCTCTTTTCGACAAAGCCCTCCGCTCCCGTTCGATGTCAGCATGATCCCCGAGATCAGACATGACCAAATGCCCAAGGTACTTAAAATGATCCACTCTATCAAGAGGTAAACTATTCAGAAAAAGCGGAGGAACTATTTCTGGGCACTTAGCACCACCTGCCGCAAAGACCATGCACTGACTTTTTGAGACATTATATTTTAGACCATGCTCACCCGCGTAATCCTCACAGATCTGTATCAACCTCCTCAGACCACAGACCGACGCGCTCAATAGGACCATGTCGTCAGCATAGCTTAAGTTGTTGACGCATACACCGTCAACATGACAACCAACATGCTCACTGCTGAGCGCGACGATGAGTGCATCTATGTAGAGGTTAAAAAGGGTGGGCGAGGTCAGGCCGCCCTGCCTCACACCACACTCCAACCGATACGGCTCCGACACTGCCTCCACCCACCTGACACTGTTGATCTGATGCGTATACCAAAACCTGAGGATAGCCACAAGCTCGCACGGTAGATTAATGCTCGCGAGCTTATCCCACAGGATATCATACGCAACCAGGTCGAAGGCCCTGGATAAGTCGAGGAAACACGCATATACGGGGGTCCTACGGTCCGTATAGTATCTAACGGTGTGCTTAAGACACAGTATGGCACTCTCTGTAGACAGTTGTGGTCTGAAACCAAATTGGTTATCGTGCAGGTTTACACACTTACTCAACTGTGTATTAAGCAAACCGTCAAACACTTTGGCCATGATGGTGGCCAGAGAGATAGGCCTATAGTTCGCTTTATCAGCAAGGTCACCGGTTTTATTTTTCACAACAGGCACCACCATAGACCTCATAAGATCCGAGGGCAGGTAGGAGTGGCTCACACACAGTGAGAAAAACATCGCGAGGACTCGATTAATATGTGGGCCAGCATGTTGCAGGTGTTCAATGCTGAGACCATCATGCCCAGGGGATTTGCCTCTCGTCATATTCTTGATAATTGAGGCCACGTCTTTGGCCAAGTATCGAACCCCAACAATCTCATTAGGCACCCCAGCACTGAACACTCCACTTGCCGACCCCAGAGGGGACTGTATAGAAAAATGCTCCCTAAAAAGATTCGCAATTCCCTTATGGTCACTAACCCCATCGACGCTCACAGGAAGACTCGGCCTACCGTTCGCTTTGCTAGTGTGTTTCCAAAACCCGCGGAAGTCACCACCGGAATGCTTCTCCGCAAGGGTGTCCATCATAATCTGTACTTCACGATCTTGGCATGCCTTCAATCGTGATTTAAACATCCTTCTGGTCTCACACATTTCTGCATACATGATGCCAGACCTAGGCCTACCACATGCAACCCACTCCGAAAACTTCAACCGAGCCCTTATGTGTGCCTCTCTGACAAGCTCGTTCCATCCCACTACACGCGGACCACTACCACCCGCCCTGATGTCCCCTCGACTCACCAAAGACGCGCCACGAAGGGCAGACACAATGTCACAGTACAAACCGTCCAGAGCACGCGCGTGACCATACTCATTACAATGTTTATCAGCACAACTCACACACTCGGCAGGAAAATCAATTAAATTCAGACGCTTATGACACTCATTGGTATATTTAACGACCTGTTTATCATTTCTAACACCCCACACAACGTTGTTATAAGTACTTGTAGTATTGGGTAACTTTGGTGTCAAAAAATTTAAGTTGCAATCAAGAACTAGGGGGAAATGGTCAGACCAATTAGTGTCATACGCAATAAAAACATTCACAACAGCACGCTTTGCCGCCTGAGTCACAATACAGTGATCTAGCCAGCTACAGGACCCGTGCGCCTCACTAATAAAGGTGTACGCTCCTGAATCCGTACCAAGAAAATCAACATCCACACACGACCAACACTGCTCAGAACAAAAATGACTAAGTTCGTTAAAAAACAATTCATGTAAATCAGCATTGAAATCGCCTAACACAAATACAGACTCAATACCATATTCGTCTACAATTGCACTAACTGTACTTAGACAGTCCGTAAACTCAGGCAAGTTCTCCACCGAATTCGTAGGCATGTAGATACTTATTACTACAATCGCTGGTCGAACACTTGTTATCCTAATAGCACATATACGAGCACTGACACACTGCAACACTGACACTTGCTGGAAAACACTGCTTCTCCACAACAGAGCGACACCGCCATACGGCCTCCCGCGTAGAATGCCAGCGGACGTGTCGACCGCAGACGTTCCCGTGCACCCGAAGCCACTGTTGATCGTGTTTAGATATGGTATATCATCCGGTAGCAACCATGTCTCTTGCAAGGCAATTAGATCACAGGTGTCACATAACTCCCTTATGCTATCAATGGAGCGTTTCACATTTTTACAGTTGAAACTGGCAAACCGACAAGCAAACTTTTCCATTATTTAGTTTCACTATGGCCGGCCGCAGACGACAATATGCTCGGATAGCGGCGTTTGAAATACATAAAACGTCTGAATATAACCCCTTTGGGCCATATGTTTTCGTCCAAGTAAATAGGTAATTTCGACTCGGAAACTAAGAATTTGAATGCCTTGTGTCCTTTTTCCTTCTCCATAGTGATTTTCTCTAAAGATACCGTTTCCTGAGTCTTACCGCGTATATATACGATTATGTCATTCTCAGTGGTTTCACTGTGTATATTCGTTATAAAGACAGGAACTTTCTTGTCAGCGGCTTTAAAATTACAATTCAAATCACTCGCTATGCCCGATTTACCCAGATAACGATAGTTGGTTTGTTTTTTACGATATGTCACCTTGCTCCAACCTTCATTATCAGGATTTACAATCAAGTTTGTTTCGTTCTCACACAAGTTATCCAAACGCGGCTGCTTCGTTAAACGATTACTATTCTTATCGTTTACTTTATCAGCGGGACACAGCTGACTCGCAGGTGCTGCTACTGGTGCGGGGCTCGAGCGCGATGACACCTCCTGAGCCGCCGTACGCGCCACCGATACATAACTCGTCACACCGGTTTCGTTTTCGCCAGTCATCGCCGTCGCGAACGACCGTTGCTCTGTACATGACTCACGCTCGGTTTGTTTCCCTTCTACCCGCTCAATTTCTCGATATTGTGAAGTATTTTCACTGGAAGCGTAATCCTTATTATTTTGTGCATCATGTAAATAGGATAACTCCACAGGTTCACTATCTAATAACCATACACCACGCTTGGTATTCACTTTAGACACGGATGTAGGGGGTAGTGAATCGTTCTTAAGGTGTAAAACCTCGTCCTTTAAATCATTGAAATGATTCAGCGTAGCATACGTCGACTTGATTTCCTCAATTGAGGCTTGCACTCGCATGAGATCTTTCAACAGCTTTGTGCAGTCTAGGTGGTCAAAAGTAATGGGTGGTAACTTTTCCAGCTGACGTGCCACAAACACTGGAAGTTCATCTGGATGTGTTTTGAACAGTTTCAAGATGTCTGCTAGGTCACGTTCCTCCTTGCCTTTGTTTTTGCGAATAACTTTACGCAAGTCACTTCGTATCGCGTCGAACAGAAGAGATTTCGACAGCTTGATCTCGGCACTGGTGAATGCCGATTTACAGATTTGCACCAACGTCACCTCGTCAATAACCGACACTTCTGAATGTACGATAACATTTCATCGATTACGATGTTACAAGAATTGCACTTGAGAACGTCCGTCATTTTAACTCGATATAGGTAATTAGCGCTGTCGAGAATACGCGCCCGTCACGTCCGAGTGCGCAACCGAGACTCGAAAATATAAATAAAGAGTACGGACTTCCAAAATAGAGTATCATTTATTTTATGTTTTTGAAAAGGTATTTGTTTGTACTTTTTGCAGCACATAACAGTTTTTCATGGTTTTAAAAGAATTAATAATAATAAATAAAATTTATTCAAAAATATAAGGTACAACAACACTTACAGTTTTTCTTAAATCTATGTCAAGTTCCGCCATGATGTGTGCCTGAACTAGGTAATCCTGTGTTTCAGGCGATTGGGGGTACATGTACAGGTACATTACATTTACATTAATTGATTAAATAATCATATTATTATTTGGTAATCGTTTAATGAATGTATCTCATGTCGAAAAGTTGGCATAGTTATTGATTCCTCTTTAGTATTTAATATTTTAATGGGGATAACGTTATTTACAGGCTTTACTATTAACGCTGCTAAAAATAATTCTTCTTGTAATTGTTTTGGTAATACAACACAATCATTATTTACCTTATTGTTTATTAGTGGTATGTAATGGATGGACTCACTTCGGGCAGGAATAGTCAAGTAACTATATGAAATAGTAGGCGACGCATAAAGTGGTATTATAAGATTTTAAACTATCATGGTCACTAACATTACTAAACCCTCAGGTACATAACCCTCAGGTCATCTCGTCAGAACGCCACTATATTCCTAGACTGGCTATTGAGATTACCAAATATAGGAACTTCAACCGGGAGGATGGGTTTCAACTGTCGAGAGCCTGGAATTCAGTGGTCCAGCTGTGTAAAAAGCGGAAAAGTGCCGAAAACAGTTCGCGAGCGGACACAGTGAGTTTCGTGTGTCGGGAGCAGAATCGAGTTGCGAGTGACAGTGGTAGCGGTACTGAGTGCAAAAAACGAACAAGAAAGAGGCTAGACCGATTTGTCTGCTCCTAAACACCCACCCGCTATAACTTCAGTTTATCCGTGATCATGGTGCTTGCAACAGCGCCGAAATATCAGGAACTCATAGAAAACAGTAAACATGGTAAATATCCCTTTAGTATTAATAGTAAAGTGGTATTATATTTTCACGTTCGTTATATAAGATACATATCATTTTCCAAGTTAATATGTGAATTAAATTTCGATAAAAAGTCTAATCCGAGAATTCCATCTGATTTACACGCTAAATCATAGAACAAATAAAATTTGTGATTAAAATTACCATTTTTAGTACGTAATGTAAGGTAAACATAGCCTTCTGATTAAGTTTTACCACCAATACCATTTAATACAATGTTGTTCTCATACAAAGGAATGCGTTCCGATAACACCTTCTAGCAGCGCGCGCGGTGGGAGCGTAGCAGCGGTGGGAGCGTAGCAGCGGTGACTCTCGGTCGTAGCTCGTAGCGCAGCTTTGTTTTACCAATTGTAGCAACTGTCTCGGTGGCGCGGTGAATAACCGGTCAGGTCACTTGTCACTTGTGTGATGGTTCGAGTCCGACGAATCACAGTAAATTTTTCAAATTCACTTTGAAGATTCAACAACACTGTTATTGGGCCCTCGGGTAAGATCACGCTAGGTGAGACAAAGAAATGAATTAAACAACAATTAACAAAAAAATAAAAAAAATAATTAACCAATCACAGACTACAATGCACGAGCAAACGGCACACGTCCTTTACGTTTAACGTCCAACGAAGGAATCGAGATTTAATTGAGTTCACATCTGATTGTCGTCAGTGTTTTTTGGATTACTTTGGGGCCGTTTTAATTTCAAATTCAAATTTACCAATAGGTGTGTGTTTTCTAACATTTGTTGTTGGTTTAGAGGAATCACATAACTCTAAAAGAGTAAGTTATCATTTGCATTGTTTTTTAGAGTTCAATGTTCCAATTTTAATTGAAAGTTTGCGTCAATATATTGAGATATTTGCAAATGGGGCAAGGTTTGATTTATAAGCTTGTAAATCCAGAAAATCTTGTATTGTTTATTGTTCTAAGGAAGATGATCATTGTTTGTATAATTGTAAGGAATCGGAGTTACATTTTAACATGAGGGTCCGGCTTTGGGCTAGGCGTACTCCGAGGTTCCGTTTTGATGATCCTTTTGTAATTCAGCATCGCTTTTGTTATCGGTTACTACATAAAGTATTCGTAGATATTAAGGAACCGGTTGTTAATGTGCGCTTGTGACCCATTTATGAATGCTATGGAAATTGAGTATGGAAGTGTGTATGTGGTGGAATGATTTTTGAGTAGTGTAAATATGAAGTATGTTTTTTATCCTGAGGTGGGTAAGTTTTTTATGCAAGGGTTTCGGGAAGGATATCAAAAGGTTATTTTGTTTAAAGAGTTTTCTTATAAATTTTGAGTGCCGAATATGTTAAAGAGATTATTGAAAGGTCGTAAGTATGCATACCCTGTTAAGTATGAAAGTGATATGGTAATATCATTTCATGGTCCTATTATATTTGTTTCTAATGAGTTAGATGATTTGATGGATGATGCACTTAAAAATCGTTTATTGTTTGTAAGTGGTTTGGAACCGTACTGGGAGGCGATACGGACGTGTGTACCAAAAGTGGAGGAATGTTCGCCGTCGTGGTCGCAAGAAAGCATATACATATCGTCAGAAGACGAAGCGGGCCTGACGAGTTTGTCGTAAATTAGTTCATGGTGGTCCACCTATTCGTAGTGTTATGACTCAACCTGGTCGTGTTATGAAGTATGTTTATGCTGGATCTTCTATTCAGCAGTCTACTTGGGAGTTTGGTTGTAAAAATTATGATGTGAAATATAATAAGATGGGGTGCGTTGTCAGAATTCCTCCTCGTGTGCTTGATGGATGCCGGTCCCTCTCGATACGTCTGGAGGGAACAGCAGCTGCTGGGCCGGTGCACCCTGGGCGTGGGCAGTATCCTTCCCCGAGGAATGGGAAGAGATTCTTATTCCTCGGAGAATGTTACTGTCCATGACTAATATTCTGACATGGGAGGGGTCCATTGTGGACCAAGGGAGCGTTGCTCCGCGTGACATTCTGATAAGTAGAGGGCACAGCGGAGGAGTAAGGGCGGGCTCGGTGTGCACTTACCCTGCCTCCGAGCAGACAGTGAAGGACGCAGTCTTTCATTGTCCCCGTCGATATCGTAATCCCACCGTCGAAGTGTCGTGGAACACGTCTCGCGGCTTCGATTGGGACCGAGGGTCTTGGCTTAACCACCCGGACCACGAGGTAGAAAACCTCTATAAAAAGTTACCCCGAATCTCAAGCGGCGGCGCACCGCGAGGAGATGTATGGCTGACGGGTTCCTATGGAAAATCAGTCGCTAGTGCGAATCACTGTCGGGCCTGGCAATGGCTTATCTGGGTACAGGGGGCACTGCCCAGATGGACTTTTTATTTCCCCCACACTCGTGGGAACAGTATGGATAAAACAAATACAACCCAAAACACGGCCGATAACGGCGAAGGAAGGAAGGAGAGGGATGCGGGGTCGGAGTCCGGCACCGCATCCAGCGTTGTGAGTGCGGGAAGCTCAGAGAGCTCCCGGCGTGGGAGGCCTGGGGCTGCTGCGGTGAACAAGGAGTTCCTCCGCAAGTGGTCCAAGCCGGTAGGCGACCGAGAGTCGTCGTCAGAGGGGGAGCTGCCTTCGGCTCGCAAGATCCCCACCAGCAAGCGTGGCGGGATCCGCGGCAAGGGGAGGGGCCTCTCTGCCACCAAGAGGTCGGCGCGGCTTGCCGAGGAGGGGTGCCACCCGGGGGTGGCCGCCGGTCACGGGGTGGCTCGTTCGGGCTACTCTGATGACGAGGCGGGCGCAGACGGCGGCTCCGATGCGGAGCGTAAGGCCGAGCTTGCGAAGGAGGTGGAGGCGGCGCTGAGGGCTGTTTCTTCCAAACAAAAGCCCTCCACCAGGCACAAGGCTATACCTGCCGCGATTGCCTCCATCATGGCAGCAGCGGAGGCCAGATATGCGGAGCCCCCGCCAGACGACGTGGCCAAACTGCGGGTGGAGGTCGCTCGACTGACGGCCGCCGGAGCTTCTCCAAGAGGAGAACAAGAAGCTCCGAGCAGACCTGGTCTGCGCGAGTTTGGCTCTCGCGAGGTGCCCCAACATGGGGGCCAGCAGCGACCAAGCCAGCCTGTGCCGGTGGAGAACCAGGTCCTGAACCTGGTTCGGCAAGAGCTGGCTGCCTTCCAGGCGCGGTTCTCCGTCCTGGAGGGCATTGTCCTCCGCCCCCCCCCCCTGGCGGAAAACAAGGCGCCCCCGGGCCCGAGGACGAGTACGTCGCTCGGCCCCCGCAAATCCGGCTCCGGCGAAACCGGCTCCGTTTAGGAAGGCGGCGGCCCTGAAGCAGGGCAAGGCGGCGGCCCAAAAGAATGGCAAGGCGGTGAAAGTGCCAGCGCCAGCCACGAGACGAACGCCACCGCCGCCCCCCCCGCCCCCAGAGCCTTCCGCGGCCAAAAAGGCCAGGAAGCGGGAGCGGAAGCGCCGGCAAAAGGAGCGGGGCGTCGCAGTTAGGCTCAGCGCCCCGAAGACCGCTGCTGTAGTGATCACACTACAGCCGGACGCGGAAAAGAGGGGCGTAACCTATCGCGACGTGCTTGCTAAGGCGAAGGCGACGATGGATCTCGGGGAGCTCGGGATCGCCGGGGGCCTCAGGTTTAGAGTCACCGCAACAGGAGCTCGAGTGCTGGAGATCCCCGGCGAAACCCGTGGCTCGTCCGCTGACGCTCTGGCTGAAAAGTTTAGAGCGTCCCTAAATGCGGACGAGGCCCGAGTGTCCAGTCCCATCAAATACGCAGACCTGCGCATCCTGGGTTTGGACGACTCGATGACCGAGGAGGAGGTGGTGGCCGCCGTCACCAGGACCGGTGGGTGCCCTGCCAAGCAGGTCAAGGCGCACCTTACGTCCGGACCTGTCGGGCATGCGAACCATAACGGTAAGCTGCCCTGTGACGGCGGCGAAAGCCATTGTGAAGGGCCGAAGGCTCTTGGTGGGCTGGATGTCGGCGCTGGTTGCCATGTGGGCCACCACGTGTCAGTCCGGTGCACCTCGGAGGTGGATCGCAGTGACCAGTGCTTCCACTGCGGCCAGCCCGGTCACATGGCTGCGGCTTGCTCCGCCGCGCCGCACTGCGCCGCATGTGCGCCAGCTGGCAAGCCGGCCGATCACTGGGCAGGGAGCAAGGCCTACGGTACACCCGCCAAGGCCAGGGGCAAGGAGAGGCCCTCCACCACCACCGACAAAACCCTCACCGCCGCCACCACCGCAGCCGCCGCCACTGTCGCTGCCGCTGCCGCCACTGCTGCAACTTCCGCAGCGGGGCCATGACTGGGTGGAGGACCTTAGCGGCTCAGTGACCATAATTGTGTCGGCCGCCGCCGGTACCCCGACCCTTGAGAGTGTCAGGAAGGGTCAGGGGTGCGTAGCAGCACGGTTCGAGGAGATCGTAGCAGTGGGAGTCTACTTCTCCCCGAGCCGAACTCTCGCCGAGTCATCGGAAGCCATTCCCTGAAGCAAGTCCCCAATCACAAGCACGGGGACTTCAATGCCAAGAACTTGGCTTGGGGTTCTCGTTACACGGACGTGCGGGGTAGGATGGTGGAGGACTGGGCTCTGGAGACAAGCTTGATAGTCCTAAATCGGGGTTCTGTCCCCACGTGCGTGCGGAAGCGGGGCGAGTCGGTGGTGGACATCTCGTTCGCTAGCCCTGCTCTGTCGCCGCGTGTCGTTGACTGGCGCGTGATGGAGGGGGTGGAGACCTATTCCGACCACCGGTACATCCGGTTCGATGTCTCAACCCAGACCTCAAGCGCGCCGGTCCTACAGGCCTCGAGTGGTCCACGATGGGCGCTGAAGCAGCTGGACCGGGAGCTCCTCCTGGAAGCCTCGATCGTGCAGGCCTGGGTGTCATCACCGATCAGGCCTGCCGACATCAATAACGAGGCGGGTTGGTTCCAGGAGGCCATGTCCGAGATTTGCGACGTGGCAATGCCCCGAGTTCGGCCAGGAAGCGCCCGGCGACAGGTGTACTGGTGGTCGCGAGAGCTGACGTCTCTGCGCGAGGCGTGCGTTGCTGCGCGGCACCTGTACGCCAGGCACAGCAGGCTCCGCATCCGCCCTCCGGATGTGGCAGCCATTCAGGCGGAGCTGTACGAGGGGTACAGAGCGGCGAAGACAACCCTCCAAGAGGCTGTCCGGTGGGCCAAGAATCTGGCCCGCGAGGAGATGCTGGTGTCTCTGAACAGAGATCCGTGGGGGCGCCTTTACAAGATGGTGCGGGACAAACTCCGCGCACCCGGGCCCCCCCCGCTGACGCAGAGTCTCCGACCTGAGCTCGTGGAGGACGTGATGAGCACTCTGTTCCCTTCGCGAGAGGAGCATCCTCCCCCGCCTATGGCTCCGCCGCCACGTACGGTAACGGAAGCGGACCACACCGATGACGATGACGACGTTCCGGAGGTGACTGGGGTAGACCTGAGAGTGGCGGTACGTAGGCTGAAGGCCAGAAATACCACCCCGGAACCCGATGGCTTGCCTGGCAAAGCCTGGGTCCTGGCCTCTGAGGCTCTCGGGCCCCGACTGGAAGGGCTCCTAAGCGCATGCTTGAAGAGAGGCCAGTTCCCGCTTCGTTGGAAGACAGAGAAGCTAGTCCTCATCCGGAAGCCAGGGCGCCCTGCGGACTCTCCGTCCGCATTCCGGCCCATTGTGTTGCTCGACGAGGTGAATGAGCTTTCTTTGAAAAAGTCATTGCCAACCGCCTCGCCGGGCACCTTGCGGGGATGGGGCCGGATCTTGCGGAACACCAGTTTGGTTTCTCGACGGTGGACGCCATCATGCGCGTGAGAGCCCTCACGACGGGGGACGCGGTGTCCCGGGGCGGGGTCGCCTTGGCGGTGTCTCTTGATGTCGCCAACGCCTTCAACTCCATGCCCTGGAGCTGCATTGGGCAGACACTCCGGTATCACGGGGTGCCGACCTACCTACGTCGTGTGGTCGGGGACTACCTGACGGATAGAGCCGTCATCTACCCCGGTCAGAACGGAGAATGTTACCAGCGAGAGATATCGTACGGTGTTCCACAGGCATCGGTTCTAGGGCCGGCCTTGTGGAACATCGGTTACGACTGGGTGCTGCGCGCCGACCTCCCTAGCGACATCAGCGTAGTTTGCTACGTTGACGACACGCTGGTACTGGCACAAGGAAGGTCGCACGAGGCGGCGGCCGAAAATATGACACGAGGGGTTGCGATAGTCGTGGAGAGGATTTGGCAATTGGGTCTCGAGGTGGCATTGTACAAGTCCGAGGTCATGTGTTTTCATGGGCCTCGGAATGCGCCACCGTCGGGATCCCTACTGACGGCAGGAGGGGTCTCCATCGGCGTCGGGAAAGTCGTGAAGTACCTAGGACTCGTCCTCGACAGTCGGTGGAACTTCGTGGACCATTTCCGCCGTTTGGCTCCCAAACTGGAATGGACAGGGGCTGCCTTCAAGCGGCTCTTGCCCAACCTGAGGGGTCCAAACGCCTCCTGCCGGAGGCTCTACGCGGGGTCGTTTGGTCCATGGCCCTTTATGGGGCCCGGTGTGAGGACACGGTGGAACACACCGTGGAGATCTGCCCCGCTTGGGCTGAGCACCGTCGTGTCCTCGTAGCGGTGATTGGCGGCGGCGAACTCTTGCGTCCGGCCCTGGTTCAAGCCATGGTCCGGAGCGAGAGGGAATGGGAAGCCGTCACCTCCCTCTGCGAAACAGTCATGCTAGTGAAAGAGGTGGCGGGACGTGAGAGGGAAAGAACCTCACGTCCCAGCTGCCGCGGGAGACGCCCTGGGCGTCGGGGGTCACGTTGTGGCTCCCGGCCACCGTTGCCGCGGGCCTGTGGACGGCGAGCTATGGGCTAGCTCGTTGTCCGGCCCTTTTATGACGACAGGCCGCTTCAACGGCACGTTCGTGTTCCACGCGCGCCTCAAAGAGATGTCAGCAACCACGTAGGGGTCCGCATGGGCCGATGCCTGCCAGGGCTGCGGGACTGTTCAAAAGAGATACCGTGGCCCTGGAACACAAAAGGCAAAGAAGGAACATGGATGGGTTTTAGTCAATACAAGTCTGACACTCCCTTCCGCTCCGCCCAGAGTGGGGGGGGTCATTTGATGATTTCCCATCTGAAAAAAAAAAAAAAAAAAATATTGTCGAAGCGTCGACGCTTATCAGTCTGTCTGATATCAGCGCCATCTATCTCTCACTGGAGGAACTATGTAGTTAGATTTGACAGCTAACGTTTGGGAACGTCAAGTAATAACTTGGGGATGGTTAGCGTGGAGTAATGGCGACACCGAGCAAATAATCGAGTCAAAATTATTAATGTCGATCCGGAAGTATAGTCAGCTATTCGACATTGACAGGTACTGACGTTGACAGGTAGGTTGGCTAACCTGTAACTGGGGTAGGGCCACGTGTGCGCTGACAGTTGAGTGAGGGGCACTTTAAATCGGCCCGGCAGTCTGGGTAGACCACAGAATAGAAAAAAACAGTAGAATTCGCATGTGGGCGGGGTGCGCGTACCCCGAGGTTTGCGCTGTTCCGCAAACTGTTATCCCCACGCCCACGCCACGCACATCAGTCTAGATAGAAGCGTCACAGTGACAATAACTTTTATAAAACCTATTTTAATGTTAAAAAAATACTAAAATGCCTTATTGTGCTGTTCTAGAATGTAAAAACGATAGCAGAACCAAAAATGTATCAAATGGTGGTATATCATACCATCGGGAAGTCTTAATTTACTTTATTTCCATTAAATTTGAAAAACATTATTTTATTATACAAGACAAGTACAAATAGACTTTATTGTTTATTATATAGGGTCTACTTTCTTTTAACTCAAACATATTATTCTCGAAGATTCCAACTACGCACATGTCACAGTCCGCTACTCAATTAGAGATTGACGTTATCGATAATGAGTTATCGATATTTTAAACTTCAATGTTCTATGATGTATGGGCGAAAAATTAACCTTGTGTGCGTTTTTTATGATGAACTCTTCTACCCTTTTTTTAATTTTCCTTATCCAGGATTGAAATAAGTTTAAAACATGGATATGGGGAATCTATTCGTAATATTCAAATTGAAAAAAGATTTATCTCACCCTATGTCATTCATAAAGTCTCGAACCTATAAAAAAATGGGCTTCGTATTATTTTATGGCTTCAGATTTCCTAAGGATCCAGATTTGTCAGAAACATCAAAGTTCGCTAACGAGTTGGTCGAGCTAAAACATACTTAAAACGAGTGTAGCTGCCGGCGAAATCGAAGGGTTCCCATGTCAATAGAAAGTAGGTACTAGGTACCCGTAGTAACAAATCGTGTAGTTTATTCTGTTACCTTTCTATCAAATAGTATAATTTTCGAAATCAATCAGTAGTTTAACATGACAATATTAACATAACAATAAATTCTTAATTATTCGTTATATAAATCATAAGCATTATTATAAATTTGTAACACTTGATTTCAAACATAAGTACTTAATTCATTTTTAAATTTAAAAATATTTATCGACTCTTGAATTTTGTTTGAAAATAAAACGCAATGTCGATAAAAGGGCAACGACAGTGGTACAACCCTAGAAAAGGACGAATAGCGGGATCCTGCCGTTTTGCCGAAAAGATTTTGACAAAATTTCAATACCCAAAAAAATTTTAGCAACCTTTTTTATACCATTGCAATATTTCGAATGATTTTAGTACGCATATTTTTATTTGGTCAAATTTTTACTTGGCAAAATATTACCAAATATAATGTCATTATGGCATTTGGTCTTTAATCAAATGATTTCTTACAGCAAACAATCTTCAGACAATAAACGTTTGGTGAAATGATTTGTTAAGACAAAAAATATTCCAGACACGACTTGCATTAATAGAAAAAAAGATATTGTTTTTAGTAGGTTACCCGGAACTCAACTATTTAGATTAGGTTAATTTCTTCTTGAAACAAAATGGGTAGGTTAGGTTAGGTTAAAACTGTGACCTCCTACGCACGAGCCGAGCGAGCGGAGCGAGCGGTGCCGCGGCAGCGGCCGGCGAGTGCCAGAAACGACTTGCATTAATAGAAAAAAGAGATTGTTTTAGTAGGCTACCCGGAACTGAACTGTTTAGATTAGGATAATTACTTATAAAAAAAATGGTTAGGTTAGGTTAAAACTGTGATCTCCTGTGCCAGGAACGACTACATAATATAGAAAAAAAAAATTATAGAAAAAAACGCTACTAACTAAAAAAAAAATAATAGTTAATTATTATTACCTGTTTAGAATTTGTCCCAAGTGGAAAAAGCACCCTTGTAATAAAACGTCTTCAAAGTTAGATTTTATGCTTGAAATGGCTGCCTTTTCGAAATCTAATATACAGACTTTAATTTGGCGTCATGACAATAATTATTATTATTTTTTGTCTGAATTGGAAAGGGTGAATTGAAAACTGACGATACTAAATATTTGGCTTATTTGATTTTGCGTAAAAACTGTTATTCCAACTGAAATATTTGACTAAATAAAAAATGTTAAAAGTACTAGTTGGTAAACAAGTTGTAGTTTAAACGTTCACTTCCCAAACATTAGGTTTGCGTTACAATTTTTTGTGAATAGATTTTTTGCTAAGTAATAATTTGACAAATGAAATTATGCGAAAAATTTTTTGGGAAGTGAAAATTTGTCAAATTCCTTTCGGTCAAACAAGGGAGACCCGCCTGATCATTTTCTACGTTATGGTATTATGATTGGACGTGACATTCTAGAACGTGGTTTGACTGTTCAGATGACTACTGACCGAATTAAGATCTTTAGGTATCCTTTTATTGCTTCTTGTGAGGTAGAGCGAACTCCTGAAATTGAGTGGAACTCTATCGATACTGACGTACCGGCGGATCATAGAGCAGAGTTAGTAAGTATCTTGCAGTCCTTCGAGAAGTCTTTCACTAGAGGTATACCTACCGCGCCAGCCGACACGGAACCGATGAAGATTCATCTGAAAGATCCGAGTAAAACTGTGAATCGTCGCCCTTACCGATTGAGTGTGGATGAGCGTAAGGTTGTACATGGTAAGATTGACGAACTGCTTCAGGCTGGTATTATACGGCCTAGTTCATCCCCCCATGCGAGTCCTATACTCTTGGTTGAGAAAAAGGACAAGTCTCTTCGATTATGCGTCGATTATCGTGAATTAAATGACAACACGATCTCTAATCGCTTCCCTTTGCCTCTTATATCGGATCAAATTGATAGGCTGCATGGAGGACACTACTTTTCCACCATCGATTTGGCATCAGGTTTTCACCAGATCCCCATTACAACAAAATCTATTGAGCGCACTGCCTTCGTTACCCCCGAAGGTCATTTCGAATATTTGACGATGCCATTTGGTTTGAAAAATGCACCCGCGGTTTTTCAGCGTGCGATGATAAATGCTCTTGGAGATCTTGTGAAGACCTATGTCGTTGCGTATATGGATGACGTCTTGATTGTTGCGAGTGACGTTGACAAAGTCTTGGAACGTCTCCATATTGTCCTCAAGGTGCTGTCTGAAAAGGGTTTTACCATAAACGTGAAAAAGTGTGCTTTTCTGAAACAGAAGGTAGAGTACTTAGGGTTTGAGGTTAACCGTGGAGAGATTCGTCCTAACCCGCGTAAGATCGAAGCATTGACGGTTCTACCACTGCCTGAGACTGTGACACAGGTACGGCAATTTATTGGTTTGGCATCCTACTTTCGCCAGTTCGTGGCACGGTTCTCACAGGTGATGGCGCCGTTATATGCTGTGACTTCTGGGATCGGTAAGTTGACCTGGAAGCCGGAACACGAGGAAGTTAGGCAGAAGATTGTAGCCGCTCTCACAAATGAGCCTGTGCTCATGATTCACGACCCCGATGCTGAAACTGAAGTCCACACGGATGCCAGTGCCATTGGCTACGGTGCGGTCTTACTGCAAAGAAAAGAAGGTAAGCTACATCCAGTCGCCTATTACAGTAAGCGAACGTCTGATGCTGAATCGAGGTACCACTCATATGAACTTGGGACCCTCGCGGTGGTCAATGCTGTAAAGCATTTCAGGCGTTATCTCCATGGTCGCAAGTTCAGAGTAGTCACCGATTGTAATTCTCTGCAGTCCACGCGCAAGTTGGACCTGACGCCGCGTGTTCACCGATGGTGGGCCTTTCTGCAAGGGTTCGATTTTGACATCGTCCATCGTGAAGGTAAGCACATGTGCCACGCTGACTTCTTCTCCAGGAACCCGTTACCGCAACCTGAAACTAAAAATAAGGTTAGTGGGAAGATGGTACAAAAGGAGGCAGCACAGAGCTCACAGAGCTTTCACAGAATTGGCTGATGATGGAACAGCAACGGGACCCTGAAATTTTAAAGCTCTTGACTGACATCGATAACAATGAGCTCCCTGCTGATGTTGCCAAAACTTACGAGCGACGATCTGGTATCCTGCACCGAAAAGTGCAATGAAATGGTAAGAATCGTTGGTTACCTATTGTTCCCCGTTCATTTCGCTGGTCCGTGGTTAATAACGTCCACGAGGGATTGCTGCATTTGGAATGGGAGAAAACGCTGGAAAAACTCTACGACCTCTACTGGTTCGAGAACATGTCGAAGTTTGTGAGGAAATTCGTAGAGAACTGGTCACACACAGGTAACGGCTCGAGCGTATTTGCCCCGCGCGCAGCGCGGTTGTCTGTACTTACCTACAACCCGACCCTTTTTTTACGAGGAGCGGCGGGTGTCGGGTGACCGACACGGCGTATAAACAAAAAGTTTATATGAACTGATAGTAAACTAATGACTGTTTACTCAAGTGTATGGACCAAGCTTCACAACGCAAGTTGTTTCGTAACTTTGAATGAATGCCATTGTTTTGAGAAGCCAAAACAAAATAAAACTTGTATTATTTCAAAATTTAAAGCGGTGACCCTATGTTTTTTTGAACTTTAATTATAGCCGTACTCAGTAGGCATCAAATGACATCAAAATAGTTACCACTCTTCAAACAAAGTTTTGAAATACGAATATTAATAACATCGCGTGGACTAAATTTCTAGTCAAAACAAATACCTACACTACGTAAGTAAATCATTACACACCTTCGATTTCTTAACTAAATGGTATGGAATTGGTACCAAATCGTTTGTAATTAATCACGCTTTATGGTTAATTCACAATAACTAAGTACAAACTAGCAATTTAATAGTTATATCACGTTTTTATTAATTTAAAGATTTTTCAGACAAACACTGTTTCAAGCTTTCACGGTTTACAACTAAACTTATACTGTCACTTACGGGATATCTTCCGTGATTGTTCATTATTTTGAGCTCCCGATATTAGATTGATTTTTAGATTGGGTAGATAGATTTGTCTGCTCTTAATAATTTATTTTTCCATCCACCCGCATTCTCCAGTCAACCCGCGATCATGGCGCTTGCAACTGCGCCGAAATATCGGGAGCTCAAAATAATGAACAATCACGGAAGATATCTCGTAAGTGACAGTATAAGTTTTTCAGACAACATTACACCCTATTCCAACATCAAATAAAACTTGTATTTTTTCAAAATCTAAAGCGATGACCCTATGTTTTTATTAACCTAAATTATAGGCTAACTCAATATGCATCAAATGACATCATAATAGTTACCACTCTTCACACAAAGTTTTGAAATACAAATAATAATAACATCGCGTGTACCAAATTTCTAGTGAAAAATTTTACCTACAACGCTCTGGCGCAACGTAAACAAATTATTTCACAACTTCGAAACCTTATCTGAATGGTATGTTATTGGTACCGAATTGTTCGTAATTAATCACGCTTTATGGTTAATTCACAATGACTTAAGTACAAACTAGCAATTTAATAGTTTTGTCACGTTTTTATAAATTTTTAAATTTTTCTGACTAAATTATAACCTAACTATTGATTTCATCATCAAATTTAATTTACGATCGATTCGGAATTTACATATATCATTCGAAAGGCCGTTAAAACAGGAACAAAAAGGTATATAATATTACTTACCAAACAAATAACAACTATCACTTCAAAACACAGCCACAGAAAAAATAAATAACAATTAATTCACTCAAAATTCTACTTTTTCCACAGCGTATAAAATTCTAAATAAGCGGATTGGAAACAATGCCATCCATCTTAAAAATGAGGTATTTCAATGACTTTCTATCAGTACAAGAACGAAGGATGTCGCTTCGTTAGAAAAATTCTAAAAAATAAAACAGAGTGCGCTGTCAACAAAAAAAAAAGTAATAATAATAGTGTGCCAAAATTGGGCGTTGGGCAGTTTACCGTTTTCGTTTCGGTCCCAATTTTGGCACTTGGTCAGTTTAGGGGGTAAGACCCAGGCGGAGATGCACCCAATTCCAAAGGTAGCTATACCATGGCACACACTGCACGTCGATGCTACCGGGAAGCTGAGTGGCAAAAACGACAAAAAGGAGTACGTTTTCGTTCTGATAGACGCCTTCACCAAGTTCGTTACGCTGCATCACACCCTGCACATTGATACAGCAAGCAGCATCAAAGCGCTGAAGGCTAGTGTCGCTATCTTCGGTGCTCCATCGCGCTTGATCGCCGACCAAGGACGCTGCTTTGCCAGCAAGGAGTTCAGGGAGTACTGTGCCTCAGTTAATATTAAGCTGCACTTGATCGCTACAGGTAGTTCACTGCACTGTAAGTAGAGTCACAAAAGCTAGTCCTCTTGAGCTGCTGATTGGTAAGGCTGCTAGACCCATTGATATTATGACGGCAAATGATGAAGAGCCTCAAGTTGACATCGTTGAGGTGAGGAAGATGGCTGTAGAGAACATGGAGAAAGCTACAGCCTATGACAAGAAATGTTTTGACTCTACAAAGGCTAAGGTACACAAGACCCAAGTATTTGGTTTACAGTTTATATGTGTGGGTGAAGTCATAGTTATGCACACAAACACAAAATAAAACGAGCGAGCTCGATATTTATTAGTGTGCGTGTGGCACATCAATTACCATATACCAATATACAGGAAAAGTTTTTTTCCTCTACCGATATTTTGACAGAAGAAACTTTTGAAAATTTAAAAAAATACGTATTTTTTAACTTCATATGTTTTAGTAATAAAAAATAAAGTTATCGTTTACGAAAGTTGTCCATTTTGAAACTGATGTTATGGTCACTCACGGCGCGGGCGCGCGTAGCGCGCAGGCAGTTGGTTGTACCTACGTAATCAGCTGTGCGATACGGTGCGGCGTAGGTTACTGACCTCTTATTTTATTAGGTTCGACTAGATTTTATCTCTTAATTTGTAATTCCAATTTTTCCTTCATACTTTCATGGGCTTAGGACCATCGTAATGCTAAAAATAAAGCTTAAATAAAAGGCACAACTTTCAAATTAGCTATTAAATTTAAATTGAAACAACGTTATTTATTATTCATACTTTAACCTGTCTGCATTACGGCGTATTTAAAAAATTGGAATCAACTATTTACAAAAATTACAATCAAAAATAACCTACACCTAAAAGAATAAATTGCTTACCCCTACATGAGTGTCACTATCACTACTAGTCACTGTATTTCAATAAATGTTCAAAATGTAGTCCTCCTCTTTCCAGGCATAACCGTGCACGTTTTAACAAATTATCGTTCAGTTTATTTAGAATGTTAGTGTCACTTTTCACTTCATTGAACGCGTTAATTATTTTTAATTTTAAATCGTCAAGGTTTTGGGCCTCTTCCACGTAAACGCGACGTTTGACTTCTCCCCACAAGAAAAAGTCACAAGGAGTGAGATCCGGGGACCTAGCCGGCCACGGAACGGGGCCACCACGACCGATCCAGTTGTCGCCGTATTTTTCATTTAGGTAATTTCGTACCTGTATTGCGTAGTGGGGCGGAGCGCCGTCGTGTTGATAATAAAAATTGGTTAGATACCGTACTGGCACTTCTTCTATTAAGTTTTCTATGGTCGTTTCCAACATTTCTAAATAACGTGGCCCGCTCAAGGCGCCGTCGATGAATATGGGCCCTATTATTTTATTTTTAATAATGCCAGCCCATACGTTGGCGCTAAAACGCACTTGGTGATGCGTCTCTCGAATCTTATGAGGGTTGTTATACGACCACCAGTGTTCATTGTGGACATTGTACAGTCCCACTCTTGTAAACAACGCTTCATCGGTCCACAAAACATTAGCTTGGAGGTTGCTGAGAAGCCACTCACACAAGGCTCGACGAGGAACTGGGTCTGGGTCATGCAGCTGCTGTACTGGCTGAAAATGGTACGGATGGAGTCCGGCTGTATTTAGCAATTTCCAGACTGCGCGCTGGCTCACACCAAATCGACGAGCCGCGTCGTATGTACTGGCTCTAGGATCTTCTTGAAAAAAGTCAAAAATTGTGTCTTCGACTTCGACCGCCAGTCGAGGTCTGCCAGAGCCTTGTGCGTGAGTTGGAGTCCTAAATTGTCCATGATCAAGCAGCCTTTGATTGGCGGCTAAAATTGTTCTAACGTTTGGAACCACGGGGTTACGTATTCCTTGAGCTCGCATACGAGGAATGCTCTCGTTCGCGTACATTATTCGAGCTGCACGTAAACTTTCACCACTCAAAATGTACACTCGAATCATTTCGTAATATTCGCGATTACTGAATTCCGACATTGCAATAGGGGTGCGCGGGCGTCACACGATTTCACACGAACAAGTTAGTTATTACGTAACGGGCGCGCGCTTGCGTGGAATGAGTCAGACTGGTCGGCGCCGGGCGACCGCCGGCCTCCCCGCCCTCCCGCGAGGGGTTGCACCCCGCTACATCCCCGTCGCGTGCGCCTGTGCGCGCCGCGCAGTTTCATTGCAAGATTACTACGAAAATATGTCCATGTTTTACTCATTTTACATCGGATAAAAATAAAAAAAAAAGTATTGAACAATTAATGGGAATGTGTTCTATTACCGATACTGAACCACCAAAAAAAATATAATTACTGGAAAAAAACTTTTCCTGTATAGTCATCATTCACTTATGATGCTGAAGGAGATATAATATTTTGCATGATGTTACTATAGTAATCCTGGCACAATGGCTATAGTCTTTGGTCACTGAACGAGAAGTCGTAAGTTCAAATCATGCATGCAATAGTATATTCTTTTTCTTTTTGTATTCATTATTTTGTTAAAACATTACTTAAAGTAGAATTTATAACGATTCCAACGTTTGAGACAAACATTGAACTCTCAGGCTATTTGATTTTGACTGTTTAGACAACAACTACCGACAATTTAAAAATATTTTGTTTTCAAACAACTTCATTTATAAAAAATTAGCATTCTTAGTTGTCAATCTACGAGTATTTGCATTACTGAGTTTATTGATTACTACTCTTGAGCATGTGTGTGGTTTTATTTCTGTGGATTCAACCATGCAACATTTATCAATGTTCAAAGAGGTGGAAATCGTTGTTTTGGATGAGCAAAACGTATCTATATTATGTGAAATTGTGAGTGTAAATGTGGTGCTGCCTAACAAACGATGGGACACTTTATATCGTGTCCTGCCTGTCCTGTTGTTTGCTCCTGTGAAATGCATCACAGGACGCTACTGAAAGAGCCAAACTCGTCGCCAAATTTTGGGCTGACTCAATTTTCTAATTGAGTCAGCCCAAAATTTGGCGACGAGTTTGTTTCACTTCTCATCGATACGCTAATCGATGACAATTCTTTGTCATCGATTAGCGTATCGATGAGAAGTGAAATTACAAGGCGCTTAATGATATCGGTGAGTAACAGTTAGATATTACGTTGATATTATACCCACTTCACTTTAACTAACTCCTCTATTCTCTTTATTCCTAGTAAACATTGAAAGGGATGTTTACTAGGAATAAATAATTAATGTAACTTAAGTGCAATACCTACCATAGTTATAATAATATATTATCATAACTGAATTATTATGGTTTCTTTTTTTAAATTTGTAATCGTATGATGATTATGATAAAATTAGCTTGGTCTAAAATTAGCTTGATCTAGCCTTTAGACAGATTAAAGAAAAGCCTTTGAATAACGTAAATAAAAATAGATTATAATGTTTGCTAATGTCAGTGTATATCTTATATTTATGTATTGTATTGTTATAAGTAATATTAATTAGGTATATATAAGTATATTGAATAAACATAGTGTATATATAGTATGAAAATATAGTGTTTATTTATTATAATATTAGCTATTATTATAAGTATTATAAATACTGTTTTTATCCACAGGGGAGAACCGTGCAGTTACGGGTCCGCCGATATGCGTATTTTGGAGACGTAGAACATCTTAGGCCAAAACCAAAGGCAAATTCATCGACTCGACACTACGACATCGTGGCAAGGCACAAGGCTGATCCCTTCTTGTCTACCCGCATCAAAGTGTGCTTACAAACTGTGAGATCTCATGAGCAGAAGGTTACAAGGAGTAATAGAAAACGAAGGATTGCTGACTCATTATTAGTCGAATTTATTTTAATTAGTAGACGAATATGAATCTTATTTTATGCAAATAATGTTCATATTTGTTAAGCAAATTAGAACAAATACAAAACTTATTAATAAGTAGGTAGGTATAAAACTTTTTTTTAAAACCACAACTCGTAAATTATTGAAAGTATGGTGAAGTGATGTTATTGTTATGCGATTAGAAGTTGTCATAATTTCTTACTATCTAACATGTTGATTCACTTCACCTCTAATTTTACTTTGATTCAATTTATATACCTACCTACTTTGACAAATTATTTACGTCAATCCTTACCAATAAAAAACTTTGTCTTTGTCAAAAAAACAGGTAAACAACAGTGTATTAAATCATTGTATAGGCCACACAAGTTTTTTTTTCTAATATACAGCCCCCACCAAATTGAACCTTAAAACAACCAATATAAGGAAGGAACATATTGGAAGAAACGAGACGGATAATTTGCTAATGACCCAAGCGATAAGCTAAGCAAACAGTACCAATGTTTATCGAATAAAAAAATCTAATTATTTCATTGGTATATTTAATTACTTTTTACTTTTTGCTTGAGTAATTTTATTGGCCACAAAATAAATTTATTAAAAAACAAAAAGTAGCAAAAATAATTCCTCAGTTGGGTTCGAACTCGCGTCGTCGAGGTTAGATCACTAGCTAACGCAAGCGCTTACACCAATCGGCTATGGTTACCATGTTAAATTAGTATAAAATGTTGGGCTTTATTGTAAACCCGTTTATATTATTTTTACCAGTGTACCCGACAAGCGTAAAGATAAAAAAAATAAACCCCGTGTAGGGTACAATATGTTTACTCACACAATAATAATGAGCGGCTGTATGCATATTACCGGCTCGTACAATGACAGTTACCGACGTGTGCAATGTAAACCAATTAAATTGGCTTGCTGTACAATCATTCTCTGTAGGTGACTTTGTTTTGCTGCAAAATTTGTAACTATTTTGCAGCTCATTTTTCAAAAGTGTATAGTACTGATCAAAGCGATGTACGTGTAAATTTAGATAGCTGCCTGAGTAATAATATTTTAAGTCAAATTACCATATCCCGAGAACAGATCATCAGAGAATTAAAGAAAATAGACGTTAACAAGGGCGCTGGCCCGGATAATATACATTCTTCGCTTTTAAATAAGTTATCAGATAGCCTCTCGTTGCCACTAAGTATACTATTCAATAGTTCGTTACTTCAGGGTGTTTTTCCAAGCACATGGAAGGAAACCAGAATTGTACCCATTTTCAAGAGCGGTGATCAGTCTGATGTGACCAACTATAGGCCCATTGCTATTCTCTCTGCACTGGCAAAAGTTTTTGAGGCACTTATATGTCCTGTATTGTCCAGACATATGTCACAACTAATACTGGATAACCAATATGGGTTTATGAAAGGTAAATCTACTGCTACAAATTTGGTGACTTATGCTGAATCTATTATTGAAGCAGTCGATGCGCGTATTCAGGTTGATGCAGTCTATACCGACTTCAGCAAGGCATTTGACACAGTCGACCACAGTTTGCTTGTTGAAAAGCTGAAAATGCATGGTGTGTCGGATCCCTTGCTGAGTTGGTTCAAGTCATATCTGACAAAGCGGACGCTTAGGGTTGTGATGAATGGCTGCAGCTCAGATTCATACATAGCCACTTCAGGAATTCCCCAGGGATCTCATGTAGGACCACCCTTATTCATCCTTTTCATCAACGACATACACAAGTGCTTTCAGAACTCGAGTATATATCTATTCGCTGACGACCTTAAAGCCATAAAACCAATTAGAAAGCCCGCTGATTCGGTACAGTTTCAGGGCGATTTAAATAGGCTGAGTTAGTGGTGTGAGGACAATAAAATGTCTTTAAATATCGGGAAGTGTAAGCACATCAAATTTACTAAAAAAAAAATGTCTCACCTACAGCATATAACTCAAATGGTCAACAGCTTGAAGAAGTGGATTCTATACGAGACCTGGGCGTTCAATTTGATAAAAAGCTCAGTTTTGTTGAGCATATTGACAAAGTGATATTGAAAGCCTCAAAGATACTGGGTTTCGTCATAAGAGAGTGCAAAACCTTTAAAAACTTTAAAACCAAAAAAATTATGTACAACTCGCTAGTCAGAAGTCACCTGGAATATTGTAGTGTTGTCTGGTCTCCTAAATATAATGTGCACATCAAGCGTATCGAACGATTGCAGAAAAGGTTCTTATGGCATCTTACTTATCATTGTGGTATGGGTAAAAGTCTGAATTCGTACCGGGAAAGATTAAAATATTTTAGGATTGTCTCGTTAGAGCAGCGAAGAGATATGTTGGATTTAATTTTTCTTAAAAAACTAGTAGCAGGCTCTTTGAACTGTTCTGAGTTGCTCAGTAGAGTATCCTTCCATGTGCCTCGAAACCTACTTAGAAGTTCAAATAAGAAACTGTTTTGCATGCCAAAACAGTTTCTTATTTTGAAGAGCCAAATAAAATAAATAAATAAATAAAATGAGGAGCGAAACCAGACGAAACTTGACCCGAAATACAGGGGACCGTTTAGGGTGATCGAGGTTCTTGATGGTGACCGTTATGTTTTGAAGTCCCTTTCTTCCGCCCGGACGTACAAGTACGCACATGACCGACTGCGAAAACTAACTGACGTTGACATGCACGTAAGTGACGATGACGAGACTAGCCATGACGAAAATGATAACGCTGACAAGACTAGTTGAATACTAAGTAGTCAACTTAATATTTAGAGTACCTAGCATAGTAAGAGTTTTCTTATAATCTGTAATGTTATAGGAAAAATAAAGTAACAAGTTGAACAAACCTACTTTAAAAAATATTTTGATGGTGTTGTGTTTGTAACCGGATGGAGATTACATGTGGAGGTGACCGGATAGAGGTTGCCTGTTGTGTTTGTAATCGGATGGAGGTTACATGTGGAGGTGACCGGATAGAGGTTGCCTGTTGTGTTTGTAACCGGATGGAGGTTACATGTGAAGGTGACCGGATAGAGTTTACGTGTTGAAGACCGGATGGAGGTCGATCGGTTTGATGCTTATGGCCGGATGGAGGTTATAAGTGTGATGATGAAGACCGGATGGAGGTCAGAGTATGAGCACTGCAATATTTTAATGAGTTTCCTGTTATTTGAATGAGTATGGGTGTTGTTCGACATGTCAGCTTTGAGAGAAAGAGTTTGTTTTGATTTTCATTAGAACCTGTAATGATTTTGATCAGAATACCTTTTATTCCCCACCCACTTGGGCCAGGAATGGCCGAACGACTGGTATGAGTACTGTCCGAGAATTTTCTTTCACTCCAGGTACTCCACACGAGGACGTATGATCATCAGGACGGCCGTGTCGAAGCGTCGACGCATATCAGTCTGTCTGATATCAGCGCCATCTATCTCTCACTGGAGGAACTATGTAGTTAGATTTGAAAGCTAACGTTTGGGAACGTCAAGTAATAACTTGGGGATGGTTAGCGTGGAGTATTGGCGACACCGAGCGAATAATCGAGTCAAATGTCGATACGGAAGTATAGTCAGCTATTCGACATTGACAGGTACTGACGTTGACAGGTAGGTTGGCTAACCTGTAACTGGGGTAGGGCCACGTGTGCGGTGACAGTTGAGTGAGGGGCACTTTGAATCGGCCCGGCAGTCTGGGTAGACGTTCGTTACTCCGCGCTAAACTTCCCGCGTTCCTAAGTCCATTCTTAATAGAGCCATATCTCAGGCATCTTTGATTATTTTGTATTGAGTGCGTGTTAGGAAGTAATTAAAAGTGTTAACGAAGGTTTTGTGAGTGTTATTTCCGATGTCGCGACCCACTGATAACGAACCTCCGTTATATATTATATGACATGCCATTTTTACTTTGTTTGCAATGGGTAACAAGAGCTTGGGTGTTTTGTACTCCTTCTTAGATTCTTATGTGGTGAAATAAAAGGTGATGTAAGAGGTAAAACTTTGTGTCTTTATTCTTCAACACATTACACTAGGTTACAGTAGTTAATGACGACTTATCGAAACCAGGTCTCTATGTGCACTGCCGCTTCCCTTGGATCTGCTTAGTACATTTTGTGAGTGACATGACATCTTTAGTTCCTACTTATTGAACATACTACATACACGTTACATGATTACACACTAGATTTTGCTTATCAGCAATGTTGGTGGCCGTCAGTCCGGCGTTACAAATAACAAGTATCGTTTTACATGACGACATGGGTGTTATTTTTTACATTTTAAGCTTTGTTGCTTTACACTCTTTGTCTTGATATACTGTGCTTATTTCTACTTATACACTACTCTAGTATACATCAGTTGCCCGATTAGTAACTCGTTGTTGCCCGGTGACGCCTTTGACTACCGGCGCCAGCCCGATTACCTCTGCTTCTTAACGGAGCCAACGGAGCCAGTTCCGCACATATTTTCTGCACTGGTGTCTGATTGACCACAGTAGCACGTTGCCAGAAATGATGGCAATTGCTGTCATAGTGCTGGAAATCTATACATATAAAATTCAAAGTCCTGACTGACTGACTGACTGACTGACTGACTGACTGACTTATATATCAACGCACAGCCCAAACCGCTGGTCCTAGAAACATGAAATTTGGACAGTGTACTCTTTGTGACAAGTAAGTATCCACTAAGAAAGGGTGTTTCAAAATTCTACCCCTAAGAGGGTGAAATGGGGTGTTTAATTTTCTGTGAAACTTTTTATTCCCTGAGTCAATTGACTTGAAAATTTGTGTATTTACTCTTCAGTAAAAATTATAAGATACGTGTATCACAGTTTTTCCAAAATCATCCCCAATTTTAAATTAAACGTCCTGAATGGCTGACTGATATATCAACCCCCAGCCCAAACCACTGATCCTAGAGACATGAAATTTGGACGGTGAATTGTTTGTAAAGAGTAGGTATCCACTAAGAAAGGATTTTTCAAAATTCCACCCCTAAGAGGGTGAAATGGGGTGTTGAATTTCCTGTGAAACTTTTTATTCTCGGAGGCGATTGACTTGAAAATTTGTGTACATACTCTTTAGTTAAATTTATGAGATACGTTTATCACAGTTTTTCCAAAATCATTCCCCAATTTAAAATTTAATGTCCTGTCTGGCTGACTGATATATCAATGCACAGCCCAAACCGCTGGTCCGAGAGAAATGAAATTTGGACGGTGTATTCTTTGTGAAGAGTAGGTATCCACTAAGAAAGGGTTTTTTGAAATTCTACCCCTAAGAGGGTAAAATGGGGTGTTGAATTTTCTGTGAAACTTAATATTTACTGGGTCGATTGACTCGAAAATTGATGTTCACACTCTTCAATTAAAATTATAAGACATATGTATCAGTTTTTCCAAAATCATCCCTCAATATAGTTAGATAGGGCTTCAAAGCTCTCGTAGAAGGGCGCATGCCGCGCAGCGTTGCGTGGGGCGTGCGGGGCGTGGGAGTATTTACCTATTACTAAGTAGGTAGGATTTTTCTGAGGTAGAAGTGTCTGTGAATATGGTTTATTCCACCGATTTTCGCGTTGGCTCGCGATACGGGACATTGATATTAAATATTATGTCAAAGTATTATGTCTATAAATAGATTCCTAATAAATCATTTGATTGGTGTCCCGGTGTGCCGGTGTCCAATCTCAAACCAAGATATTTCACATATGTAATTTAATTGATATTACTATGAACAAATATTTACAATAGTAAGTACACGTAAATCTATGTATGTACTATACATACATAGATTACTTATTATCCCAGAAGTAAGATTCCGTGCGCAATTCCCGAACTCCACGCGGGCGAAGCCGCGGGCAGAAGCTAGTTAGAAATAAACGTCTCCAATAAAACGGTTACCATGGACGTTGACTTGCCGAACCCACCATATGGCCACACAATGTGTGAAAAGTGCATTGTCAATATTATGAAATGCCTGGTGCCTATAGTGTGCAAGGTTTGCTTCTCTGCCGTCCACTAACTAAAAGGCAGCTAAGTGCAAAAACTATTTTTCGAAAAAACGGGAAAATAAGTGGGAATTGATCTCTTGAAAAGTATGCTACCTAGGAACAAGGTTGCAAGTTATATATGTAGGCATAGTCTTTGTGCATGTGGGCGCAAAACCATAATTTGATTGTAGTTTTAAGTTATTTTATAATTTAAGGGTAGTTATGTTTTTATTTTGACGTATGTTATTTATATTGAAATAATAGTTGTATTTTAGGGTAGTTAGTTTTTTATTTGACATGTGTTGTTTTACTGAACTAAATTTGTATTTCCGTCTATTTAATTTAAAAGTAATTGTGATTTCCGTTTGTTTCATATTAAGGATTTATGTTGTGATTTATGTAAAATGTGGTTACTTCCGTTTGCTTTATTAGTATAAATTTATTTTGATATGCCTAGAATTATTTGAAAGTCTAGTCTAAAGCTAGGATTATTCAGTAGTTATTTTGATCTCTCCCGCCTTGCAAATTAAATATTGTTATTTTTATTCTACCTGTTGCTACCAACCTCTGTTTGATTTTCGGTGTATAAAAGTCGTTGTACTGTGAAAGAAGGGAGATTCTTAATTCGCTTGTCATGGAATAAACGCCCTGAACTGGAGTAAGGTATTTTCATTTAACTTGTGCTGATATTATATCCTGCTGTTTTCTATTTGCTGAGTTATTGTTTAACTGTGTGAATATATTGGTGCAAACCAATATGTTGTGCGACTCTGACGACGACGGCCATAAGCCGCCGACAGCAGCGGTGGGATCCAACTCGCCCCTACTGAAGCCTGGATCCCGAGTCCAGCCAGACCCAAGTTTCTCCATGGAACAAGTGATGATGACGTCAATCACGAAGCAAGCTACAACATGCGCCGTGGCTGCAGTGCTGTCCGCTACACCGCCGACATCTCGGGATCGTGGCGATTTTTACCTACCGCCGTTCGTTCCCGATGTGCGCCCCTACGACGTGAGGGACTGGTGTGCCAATGTCGATCAAACTGTTGCGACTATTGGCATATCACCGCATGAAGGCAATACTGCAGCTGAAAGGAAGAGCAAAGTCATGGACAGATACGTGGAGCCTGCAATCCACCACCTAGGATGAAGTTGAGAAGGACCTGATCCAGACATTCGCGAAGAGTTCCGGTATGCTGACGACGTCAAGCGCTGGCGCAACTACACGTCAGAGCAGGCGGGCAGCTATGCGGATTAAGCAACCACAGGATGGGCTCTGTTCCGAGAGGATTCCTCCCGAAGCCAGATGCTGAGGTAATTAATTCTCTTATCACTGGTATCTACTCTTGATTTTGTGATGTGAATTGTTACGTAATATGCCTGACTCTTCACCCCAAATTCTGTTCTTAAAATTTTTCGTAAACGTGATCGACCGAACTCTGATAATACAGGCAAAAATCATAACAAAAAGCCTCTGCTTTCGGAAACATGTAAATATCGCTATAAGAAGGGTAATTCCGAGAAAACTTGTTTCCGTTAACAAAATGACGAAAAATGTAGGTCAACCGATTAAAACTACGTAAATTTTTGTAGTCATATAAATCGTTGCATGACAACAGTTAAAAATGAAAGGAATGCATACACTTTGCCTATTTGATTCTGGCGTAGATTGTTTTTTGAGTTGGAAAAAGTTCTTCTGGTTAGATTCCAGGTAAAAGAAAGACTGTCAATACGGTTTTCAATGGAATAGGCAGTGTCAATGTCACGTGTTCCGTGAGTATTTTGACTAGTTGAGATCTATTAATTTAGTCTGAAATTAAACTTTTTGTGGTCAAAATCCAGGCCTAGCGATCACGTTGATTGATGATCTTTTGAAATCTGTGTCGAGAAATATGATTATTTATGAGTGTTCTTTAGCAAAGTCGGAAATAAAATTAAATAGGTACCGACCATGATGACCTCTGAATTCCATTTTAAAATTTGAAGTCTCCAAAATGGAAATTTCAACAATAGAAGTGTTACAGACGGTCGCCAATGAAAAGTCGAAAGATCTTAAAAAACGATCTTAAACAACGGTATAATCGGAGATAGTTTATCCCCATTGAGCAGTACTATTTCTTTAGTTGGGGATGGAACCGACCTACTATGCGTCGCCTTCCGAGAATTGAATTCAAACATAGTTAGGGATAACTTTCCATTAGTATTATTCTTATTTTTTTTATTGCACACAAAATAAACCATGTGACCACTAAACATGGCCGCGTAACGCATGTGTTGTGAATTGGTCATTCATTGCCGATCAGAATGATAGATTAGGCAAAGCGTGTTACTTTACCTGTTTAGATATTATGACTGCAGGATTTTTAGGAAAACCAATTTTGTGCTCTGCATAAGTTATGATTACTAATGGTCTTCATTTTGATATTTTCATGGTCAATGTTCGAGCTATTGGTGTGAAGCCGAAAGCTGTGACGTCTGCGGGTTACCGGCTCGATTTAAACGAGGACTATGACGACGTGCTGACTACTCTGATAGCGGGACTGAAAAGCTGCTGGGACAGCTTCGAAGCCATGCCGTTGATGAAACTTGAGCAGCAGTACGAAATAGCTAATGTCGGTAAGGCCTTTAGAGGCTGTGTTTTAATATGTTGGTATCTGAAAAGTACGAGTTGAAAGATCCTGGAGAAAATACTGTAAATTTATTAACTTAAATTGTTTGATAAGTTATTGTCTTTGAAACTTGAGCTTCTGTTAAAGGCTTAATGTAATAATTAAATTAATGAGATGATAAAATTGAAGAAATATCTAAATGGTGGATATTTTTTTGAAGCTTGGCTTATAAAAATTTTGAAGCTTTCATCACTATATTAATATTCTAGTTACTTGGTCATTCTAGTTCTCACAAATGACACTGAGAATTGATTATGTAGAGTATTTAAATTGTTTTATTGTTTATGTAGTATGGAGCTTGACTCATGCTTGAGCTCATTTAATTTATTCTATTTTAATACTATTATATCATTATGTAAATTAAGGATGGACGAGCGATCATTTCGGGAAAAATTAAGGTTTGACAAAGGCAAAGCTCAAATCAAACCCTTTGAAAAAGAGTGATTTTGTCCTAAACTATAAGCATGAATGAAAAACTACTAAACTTGGTCCTAAATATGAAGGTCCCACTAAAGTTCTTGAGGATTTGTCTAATAATCGCTACGAAGTAAAGCATGTGAATTTGAAGGGTTGTGTCGAATAGATCGCTTTCATGATTTAAAAAACATAATTTAAGACCAGCACCTCTGGCTCAAAATGATCCATTTATGGATGAGAATGAAAATGAACCGACCGTGTGGGCGGATGATTTATCATCATAAAATGTTTGTATTAACTGCTCCACCTTCCTCCCTATTACGCTGGCTGGCCACCATGCGTATCCTTTTTCCCGGTCTTAGACGGTTGATCCAAGGCGGGTGATGAGCCATGAATAGTTGAATATGGCTAGATCCAAGGCGGGTGACACCATGTTAGGGGGGGCTAGATCCCAGGCGGGTGACGCCATGAAGTGTGGCTAGATCCCAGGTGGGTGACGCCATGAAGTGTGGCTAGATCCTAGGCGGGTGACGCCATGAAGTATGGCTAGATCCAAAGCGGGTGATGCCGTGTGAATAATTGTATGTCACTCGATTTTTAGTTTATGAAACTAACTTTATTGAAATTATCGAAATAATGTTGTATTAGCTACTCCACCTTTCCTACCTATTACGCTGACTGATCAATCACCATGCGTATCCTTTTTCCCGGTCTTAGACGGCTAGATCCAAGGCGGGTGATGCCATAATTGAATATGGCTAGATCCAAGGCGGGTGATGCCGTGTTAGGGGGCTAAACCCTGGGTGGGTGATGCCGTGTTATTTAGGCTAAACCCTAAGTGGTTGATGCCGTTTTTATGTAAAATATTTTTAGCGCAGAGAGCGCGCTGAATCAGAATGGCCGTGTGGGCGCAAGACCATAATTTGATTGTAGTTTAAAGTTATTTTATAATTTAAGGGTAGTTATGTTTTTATTTTGACGTATGTTATTTATATTGAAATAATAGTTGTATTTTAGGGTAGTTAATTTTTTATTTGACATGTGTTGTTTTACTGAACTAAATTTGTATTTCAGTCTATTTAATTTAAAAGTAATTGTGATTTCCGTTTGTTTCATAATAAGGATTTATGTTGTGATTTATGTAAAATGTGGTTACTTCCGTTTGCTTTATTAGTATAAATTTATTTTGATATGCCTAGAATTATTTGAAAGTCTAGTCTAAAGCTAGGATTATTCAGTAGTTATTTTGATCTCTCCCGCCTTGCAAATTAAATATTGTTATTTTTATTCTACCTGTTGCTACCAACCTCTGTTTGATTTTCGGTTTATAAAAGTCGTTGTACTGTGAAAGAAGGGAGATTCTTAATTCGCTTGTCATGGAATAAACGCCCTGAACTGGAGTAAGGTATTTTCATTTAACTTGTGCTGATATTATATCCTGCTGTTTTCTATTTGCTGAGTAATTGTTTAACTGTGTGAATATATTCGTGCAAACCAATATGTTGTATGACTCTGACGACGACGGCCATGAGCCGCCGACATGCACAATATGTGATATATTTCATTCATTTATATTTATTATATTTTATTTAAATTCATTTACTAACTTTTAACTAAGCATTTTTTTTCATTTTTACATAATATACTGCACTTTAAGGCCGCTAATCATACCTTAACTGCTTTATAGCAAAGCGATTTATTGTAGCCGCCACGTCTTATACTTACAGTAAAAGTTATAAAAATATAATTGGTCCAAAAGCAGTTAAAGGATTTTAACAGCCTTACAGCCTAGTCGCTAACACTTGAAAGACTAACTTTGCTTACTTAGAAAGCAGTTATCTTCTTCTATATATCTTCTATATACTTATAATAAATCTGTAGAGAGGTCAATTCTGTACATGAAATATATTTCCAAAATAACTCTCAGGGGGTGATTAGGGATCGATACTGATGCCAAAAATGCAATCAGTAAAATTTTTGTCTGTCTGTCTGTGTCTGTATAACCGTTATAGAAACAAAAACTACTCGACGGATTTTAACGAAACTTGGTACAATTATTTTTCATACTCCTGAGTTGGTTATAGTATACTTTTCATCACGCTACAATCAATAGGAGCAGAGCAGTGAAGGGAAATGTTGGGAAAACGGGAGAAGTTACTCCATTTTTTAAGCTTCCGTCGCGTGTGCAACCGTAATGGTTAAAGCTACACAGAAATCATGTATGACGGAAATGTTCTCCTTAAAATTATATAAAAAAATATCCCACGAGAGCATATGTCTGTCTTTTATGGTTGACTCACAATATCACGTGTAACTCCCGATAGCTTAGCAGTTCGAAGCTTTCTGATTATATTTGTCTACTCTTTCAGTCATCCCTAATTAAAAAAGTTAAAATTATTAACTATTTGTTGACGGTGGTCGGATTTGGTGGCCAAATAAAAATATGGTTGCACTGTAACTGATTTATTTTGGTCGGAGTTCTCACTATAACTTTCTCACTCGACGGTTACAAAACGACTGCCCTCAAAATAGCCGACGCATCGACTTTTAAACATATCTACAAAAACCTAAACATTATAATCAAATCACTCAATAAGCTCTTTAATATTAATTAGCTGCTAGTAACAATATTATTAATCAATAATCATTAAAATCTTAACTAATTATAATATAATATTCGGCGCACCGGAAGCTGACAAACGGAAGGTGCCACAAATTAAATATTCTGTTTATTTACACAAAATAATCTCACAAAATAATTACTTTTACAATTAAATGCAACTTATTAAAAACAAATTGGAATTACTGACGTTCATTAATTGTTATCGATATATAATCAACTAGTGCTGGTATGGGCAGTACCGGAAGTCTGTAACACTCGGCCATCCTGCGTTTGCCGTGGCCCACGGCGGTCAGTATCCCTTGTTACAGCGCCTGGTCTGTCGCTGCTATTCGGCGTCTGAAATAGTAAATATTATGGGCAGTATATTTATTCTTGTAGTTAACAGTTGTGGTAAAATTGCTATTCTGTAGTAGTTGCTATTCTTATGATCATAATATGGCTGAATGTAAGATTTTACAAATCTTTTATTTTATTTTGTTTTGTATCTTATTTTAATTCAAGCTTAAAGCTTTAATTAGGAACTCTTATCTCAGACAGCTTTTACAATTGATTTTATCACATAGCTTTTCTAATTGTTTGTATCTCACACAGATTTAATTACATCTATTTCACACAGCTTTAATTTACCCCTGTTGCACATAGCTTTGATTACTCTCATTGCACACAGCTTTGATAACACCCATTGCACACAGCGTTGATTACTCCCATTGCACACAGCTTTGATTACTCCCATTGCACACAGCTTTGATTACTCCCATTGCACACAGCTTTGATTACTCCCATTGCACACAGCTTTGATTACTCCCATTGCACACAGCTTTGATAACACCCATTGCACACAGCTTTGATTATCCCTATTGCACACAGCCTTGTTTATGTTCAAATTTGAAGCATCTGTAATTTGTAGACGACGACAGTGAACGTTAATGTTAAATGAAATCTCTACATGCATAAGTATATAAGTGTTTTATTGATTGTTTACCTATGGATAAATTAATAAACATTCTAATTTATGATTCTTTTATTCCAATGAAAAATATTGATTATTATGATTTTAATTAACTTTCTAACAAGTCTATCAAATCATCCCTATCAACTTCATGATCACTACCACTACTTTCATCAGAGATAGACGAATTATAAGGTCGGAGGACTTCACCGCGTACAATTGCAGTGAATTTTCTGTAACCTTTCATGCCTTTTATACTACTTATTGTGTAACGATCTAATGACTGATCAGCCTGACATATTTTATAAGGTCCCGTGTACAACCCATTAAGTTTCCTAGTAATTTTCGCGCTTTCTCTAGTAATTCCTCCTTTCCATAACACCAATTGTCCTACAGAGTACTTAACGCATTTCTTATGAGATCGATCGAATCTATCCTTCATGAGAGACATATTTTTATCAATACGCAATTTAGCCGCACATCGGCGTTCTTCTAGTGCCTTTCTTTGACCTTCAAAATCATTCGGTTCCCCGGTGGGATAAGCGGGTAGCCTTGAATTAGAATGACCAAATAAAAGTTTGAATGGAGGAAAACCAGTTGTTGCATGAGGAGTGTTATTAATACCCCAAACTATATCACTCAAGTGATCATCCCAGGTGCACTCGCTATCAGACATCGTATTTAACCCGTTAATCAAAGTTCGATTCACACGTTCTACTTGGCCATTCGACCTAGGGCTCGCGATAGCGTTTAAGACATGTTTAAATTGCATTTCATCAGCAAAGCTTTTGAAATAGCGGCTCGTAAATGCTTTTCCCCTATCCGTGATAATCCTGTTGGGATTTCCAAACTGAGAAATAATATCTTTCAAATGTTTAATAGTTTCAACAGAACTACAGCTTTTAACAGCTTTCGAAAATACAAATTTTGTAAAAGAGTCTATAACAACGAGTACATAAGAGTTTCCTTTTCGAGTCTTAACAAACGGACCTAAATGGTCAACATGTAGCGTGTGCATGGGAACAGCCGCTTTTTGAATTGGGTGCAGTTCTCCTTGTACTTTACCATGTTCCCCTTTACCGTAAGCACATTGAAGACATGATTTGATATACTTTCGGATAAACCTAGTCATGCCCTCAAACCAAAATTGTGCTTTAATGGTCTTTTCGCACTTATCAAAGCCAACATGTCCTATCTGATCATGGAATTTTTGCAGTAAACCCCATTTTGCTAATTTAGGTATAACAAAACGATTCCCGGTAAGTGTTTTTCTATAGAGAAGATCGTCTTTTATTAAATAATTATTAGTAATATTAGTATTGTCCGTATTATTACGCAATTGATTCAGAATTGACTGAACTTTTTCGTCTTGCAGCTGTAACGTTAATAGCCAGTCGGAATCCTCAATTAATAAAACAGGGCTCGATACTGGGTTTCTACTCAAAGCATCTACGTGTCGCATACGGTCCCCAGATCGATACTCAATTTGTACATCAAAATCTTGAATTGAAAGCCACCAGCGGGCTATGCGAGGAATTAGGTCTTTTTTAACTAATGTAGTCCGTAACGCAGCACAGTCTGTCACTATAGTTACGGGGATACCTACAAGATAAACACGAAATCGTTTGAGAGATTCTACAACTGCTAATGTCTCCAGTTCATAGCTATGATAAAACTGTTCTTCTTTACTTGTAACCCTACTAAAATACGAAATCGGTTTTAGAACACCATCAGTTTGGTATTGCAAGAGTATACCACCTAATCCTAGTTTACTGGCATCAGTATGGAGTTCTGTGCGTGCATTTCTATCGTAAATGCCTAAAACAGGTCTTTCAATAAGGCGTTCTTTTAGAGTCTGAAAAGCAGTTTCTTGGGCGGAACTCCAAGTCCATTCGACATCCTTTTTTGTTAACTGTGTGAGCGGTCTAGCAATCTCGGCAAATCCACGAATAAATTTTCTAAAATACGATGCCAAACCAATAAATTGACGGATTTCGTGCACATTACGAGGTTTTTTGTATTCCGCTACACAACGAATTTTAGTCTGTCCCGGTTGTATTGTACCTGCGGTAATCTCATGTCCCAAATAATTTACACTTTTCTTTAAGAAAGAACATTTACTTAGATTTAATTTTAAATTGGCTTCCGATAAAAGGTGTAAGACGTCATTCAATAACTTGAGTCCATCATCAACCGAAACAGTTGGAAGCATGACGTCATCAAGATATGTAGCCACGTCACTGCCCAACCTGCCTAGAACTATTTTGATGAGACGTGAGAAAACTGCTGGCGCGTTCGCCAGACCGAATGGCATTTTCAAAAACTCGTATTGTCCTGAAGGTGTTACAAACGCGGTTTTATGAACAGAGTCTTCGGATATTTTTACCTGATAGTAGCCTTGTGCGAGGTCTAGGGTGGTAAATAAAGCTTTTCCAGCCAAGCGCGTTACCTGGTCATCTATATGAGGCAATGGATATCGATCTTTGATTGTACGTGCGTTGAGGGCTCTGTAATCTATGCATAACCTATAATCACCGCCCTTTTTCTTTACAAGGACCACTGGGCTTGCATAGTCAGACATAGATTCCCTCACAACACCTGCATCCATTAGGTCCTGAACTTTTCCGTTAACAATCTCATTCTCCTTGTAAGAAAGTCGATAAGGTTTACAGTAAACAGGTTGTTCGGTTGTTGTCCGAATATGCATTTCCAGTAAGTCCGTACATCCCAAATCTTTCGTGTTTTCCGCAAACAAATATCTGTATTTATTTAATAATTGTACCAAACGACTGCAATCATTGATTTCCAAATCGCCTACATCTAAATCGGATAACTGTAATTCTTTATAAGTAGATAGGTCAATTGCCATTACATTTGTGGGTTTATTATTATTTTTGTCACTAACTAGTTCCGCGCGCGCTACGAGTCTATTTGCATGCCACTCAATAACATCATCTCCGATGTTTACTACTTTCAAAAAGGAATTCCTCGACCTTATAAGCCCTCCTATAATTACATAACACATACTTCCTAACTCAAAGTATACAGAATTCGCACAAAATGAATGGCTAGTATTAATATCGACATAAACTTGCACAAAAGCGCAACTTTGTTTAGGTATTACACTATTATGTTTTAAATAGACTGGAAATTTTTTATTGCAATCAGTCTCACCCAGTTGTATATCAAACAGATCATTATTGAAATCAACGTTGTACACGAAATTAACAGATTTTTCCGAAATAACTAACTTTATATTTTTCTGATTTATCATTGATTGACCGATTATTAAGTCTATATCGGCTAGATCATTATTAGTCAGCTCAACAAAACCACTTAACATTATATTATCTATTTTTACATTAAGATGTGATGTTCCCAAAGAGTTTGAATGTGCACCACCAAAACCTTTCATAGTAACTGAAGAAGGCATGATTTTTAGCTTTAAATTATTAGCTTGTGACATTGTGAGAATATTCAACTTACTGCCTGTATCTATGTATGCAATAAGATTGTGTCCATTAATTACCACTGCCTTCTTGTACAGGTCTATATAAATATTGTAAGTTGTAAATAGCACGTTACCAACCTTTTGTGGCTGCTGATGTGAAGAGCCGGCCGCAAACCAGCAGCTAGCTGCAGCGTGGCCAGAACGACGACACACCTCGCAGCGTGGCGCCCTGCAGTCCTTCGCCTCATGCCCTGTTCTTCTGCAGGCATAACATTTCTTCAGGTTAAGTTCGTTTTCTTTTGAACTCGAAGAAACATTGCCCCCTCTTCTCCAGGTAGCAGTCGGCCGCTTGGAACTTCTTGTTTCTTCTTGCTTGGAGTTGCTATCTTCTACTTGCTTGTAGTTTTCGAGGGATGATAAATATCCATAGTACAGTTGCTGTGGTGTCTCGCATTGATAAGCCTTTGCGTTGGCTCTTATCTCTACTGGTAAACCTTTGATTATGCACGAAATCGCAGACTCACCGTAAATATTGCATTTTTTGAGCAGTGACACCTTGTCGTGGAAATATTTAGTCATTGTTTCGGTGTTAGTTTTTTTTCTTGCGAGCATAGTTTCAAGTAGGTCAACAAAATCGGTTGAACGTGGAAAGGCGGTCTCTAAAGAGTCTTTCCATTCCTTCCACGTGAGATTGTAATTATCTAAGTCGTCATACCAATCTCGAGCGGATCCTCGGAGACGAATTTGCATAATGAACTGCCGATCCTTACTGTCCCAACCATATACATCGCCTAATTGGTCAATTTTGTGCAACCATCCTTTCACGTTGCTAGATTTTTCATCCGGCTGGAACTTTGGAATAACCTCCGCATCAGTTTGGGTAACACGGTGCCTTTTTCGTCGCAGGTATCTTCTGTCGGTACCCTCGTGATCAGATGAAGAAAAAAAATCGGAATTTTCCTCTTCATCAGACGTCTTTGCTTCACAGTGTCTCCTCTTCTTTGCACCAATACCATCAATATATGGGCCAGACATCATCCCACTTCTGAAGTGTTGACGGTGGTCGGATTTGGTGGCCAAATAAAAATATGGTTGCACTGTAACTGATTTATTTTGGTCGGAGTTCTCACTATAACTTTCTCACTCGACGGTTACAAAACGACTGCCCTCAAAATAGCCGACGCATCGACTTTTAAACATATCTACAAAAACCTAAACATTATAATCAAATCACTCAATAAGCTCTTTAAGGCGCTCTAAACAGCAAATCTTTATACATTTGCGGAGGTGAAGCAGGGGAAAGGCGCGCAGCGCGTAGCTCCGCCCCTACGGCCCAGCTGACGTTGTCGGCAGCGCGTGGCCTTCGCGGCGTCCGTACCGGGATTTTCAAAATAAATTTTGTTTTATTAAAAAACCCGCGATTACGGGATCGATAAATGTAGTGTTCTGTTGAATCAAATCATATTATTTACCCAAAAATTGTATTCATATTTTATTAAAATTTACCTACCTAAAGATTTAGAGCAGGACAAAAACAATTTATTTCTCTTACAAAAATCGGTCAGAAGGCGCGTTTTATGTGTGTTAGGTTTTATTTTGAAATAATATTTTAGGTACATTTTTAATAGGATCGTAGCAGGTGGAGTTATGTAGTTTCTGCCTACCCCCATGACGGCAAAAAGGCGTGAGTTTATGTATGTGTATTTTAGAAGCCGCTTCTTTACTTTTGTAAGCAGCAACTATTTGTAGGTATAACACCTATGCATCCGATTATCCGACCTCTAAATATGACTTACAGTGAGTAAAACATTATTCTCATAATACAGGATGATAAAAATCTTTAGGCTTGAATGAAAATAATAACTAGCTGTTGCCCGCAGCTACGCCCGCGTGAGTGTCCATACTGCCTTATTTGAATCGGGTTTTATGTATACTTCACAGACGTGATAAAACAGAAAAAAAAAGAGATTTTCTCAGCTCTATTTCAAGTAAAACACTACTAAATCTTTTTATTTTAATTTGTCGTGTTGTTTAGGTATCGATATCAATCACCTCTGTGGAGTTTCGCTAGCTAATTGAATATGACCCTGTTCATGCGTAAGTATAATTCAATTTAAGCTTATAAGGCTATAGGTAAACTAGAACATGACACGGATATATCTATACAACGTGTAACATAATAAACACAAGACCTCTCGTGTGGTGTCTCAGACCATGAAACTGAACAACTTTTGTTCTAAGACTTTTGGAAATTCATAATATAACTTATTTTTTAGTTTTACCATACATGTGGATCAGCTGATTGCGTCCGTTCCTATAGAAAGTATTTTTTTTTTTTGCGAATTTCAAGAACTCAACAAAGTTGTTCAGTAGGTAGGTAGGTAGGTAGTAGGTAGGTAGGTAGTAGGTAGGTAGGTAGTAGGTAGGTAGGTAGTAGGTAGGTAGGTAGGTAGTAGGTAGGTAGGTAGTAGGTAGGTAGGTAGTAGGTAGGTAGGTAGTAGGTAGGTAGGTAGTAGGTAGGTAGGTAGTAGGTAGGTAGGTAGTAGGTAGGTAGGTAGTAGGTAGGTAGGTAGTAGGTAGGTAGGTAGTAGGTAGGTAGGTAGTAGGTAGGTAGGTAGTAGGTAGGTAGGTAGTAGGTAGGTAGTAGGTAGGTAGGTAGTAGGTAGGTAGGTAGGTAGTAGGTAGGTAGGTAGTAGGCAGGTAGTAGGTAGGTAGTAGGTAGGTGGTAGGTAGGTGGCAGGTAGGTGGCAGGCAGGTGGTAGGCAGGTGGTAGGCAGGTGGTAGGCAGGTGGTAGGCAGGTGGTAGGCAGGTGGCAGGCAGGTGGTAGGCAGGTGGTAGGCAGGTAGTAGGTAGGTAGTAGGTAGGTGGTAGGTAGGTGGTAGGTAGGTGGCAGGTAGGTGGCAGGCAGGTGGTAGGCAGGTGGTAGGCAGGTGGTAGGCAGGTGGTAGGTAGGTGGTAGGTACGTGGTAGGTACGTGGTAGGTAGGTAGGTGGTAGGTAGGTGGGAGGTACGTGGTAGGTAGGTGGTAGGTAGGTGGTTGGTAGGTGGTAGTAGGTAGGTAATAACTTGCCCGGCATTTGGCATCAGAAGATGAAAAAGTTTACAGTATATCTGTATGTCATCTTAGTATTTAGAGGGTGTGATAAGGATGATAAAATAAAATAGCAATAAAATCAAGAAAACAATATGCATATAACGATTTTACTAAAACTTCACATAGGTAAAAGTTACAATAACTTTGCTGGTCAGTGGCGTGCAGTGGTTGTCCACGTAGGGTAGGCCTCCGCCAAAAAAAAAATGATATTTAAAATTTGAAAAAAAAAAACATTGAAATTGAGCCTGTAAAAATAAAAGTTATAAATACAAGAACTCACCACGTTATTTAAGGTTCAAATCACGATTTTCTGACGACGCAAACTAGTTTCATTACGTGATTTACCAAATGTATTTAACTTTAAGCATGCCTCTAGATGTTATTCTATTGATATGTCATGTTTTTTTGACGAGTAATGAAAATTATGCAAATCAATATATCCCTCACTCCACTTACTGGAAGTTTTAAACAAAATTCACGGAAAACAATACGATTTATTTGTGTGTATACAACACAACACCCACACAGCCAGCTAAATGTTGCATAATTTTGAGGATAGAAATGACGAGTACGAGGTGAATTATCATATTTTTGGATTAATTCTCGTAATTGGTATACCTTTAGTCACCACTTGAATCTTATCATTAACGATAATTGCGAAAACTTATTATTTTTAACTTCTAACAAACACACATTATCACCACACACTTCACAACAGAATACCATCTTTAAGTGTAAAACAAATAATATTTACATTAATGTACGTTTCAAAACCAATTACTTATAGGTTATAACTTAGTAGGATATAAAAACATTCAAGATCGCATATAAATTGCTTGTCACGTGAAACAAATAAACAATATGGCTACTCAAGAAAAAATTATTTCGTAATTTGTTAAAAAAAACACTACCAAATAAAATGCATCATTGTCATACCGTGATCCTTTATAAAGGCGCATTACAGAATTTTGCCGGATAATAATACTGACGGACGACAGTAACGGTGGTGTTGTCATTACTTATTTTCCAAACACTCCAAAAATCAAAGCGAAAAATAAAATTCATGTAGTTTTTAATTATTTTTATAGGGGTTTTTGCAATTCTTACAAATACAATTTATCATTTTTGTGAAAGGTATAAATTCGACAATACCACCATGTTTTTTTAATTGTATCTAGTAGTCATTAAGGAAACTATCATGTCTGTCTGTTTCTCGAATTCCCCGCAATTCGGGGAAATGTCCTCAAATTGGGAACACTGCTCTAATGTCGTCGTGTGATCATCTACAGTGAACGGAGTTTACGCCTATAATCTATACATGTGTGCCGTTCATGGCGTTTGTTAAGAAATGGTTGTAATACTGCATGTATATATGTATTAAAATCCACCGATTATCAAGCTTTGAGTGTCAGAATGGTTACTTGTTATTTACTATGTCTAAAGTATCTTTAAAAAAGTGTGTAGGGAAAAGGGTTTTTATTAAGAAAAGCACAGAAAGACAAGACTATTTATTTATTTATGTTAGGCTTGTCAGATATTTATAGGTAACGTCAATTACCTATCAAGCTACGTCCATTCGCAAACCTATGTCTTCGTGGAGAAGAATGGACAAGAAACTCCACGGTAACATCTTTTAAAATATTATACCAGGACAACGTTACGTTGTCTTTCAGTAATTTTCATAGTATAATATCAAATAACATACATACACATTGTAATCCAAATAGGTTCCAGCTTTATACATTTTGTACCTCCATTACTATGTCACTTTCAAACGTAATACTATACACATGGCACACACAATATATCACTCAGGGTATGTCTTAACTCTTAGAACACTTACAGCATGAAAGCCTCTGCATTGGCGGCAATATCTACTTTTATACCCGTCAAATCATAATCATAATGATACTCATCAAAGATGGCCGCCATAATAAACCAATGGCAAATGGTCATATATTATACCTAAATAACTAAAAACGTAGATTATAATTAACAAATCCTGTGTAAGTAAACTATTACATAATTTAGCAATCTAGTATGTATTTATTTGTAATATTTATGTTTAATCGGCTAAATATGAACATCAACTGATAGTTCAGAGAATTGATTGAAACAACTTGATATATTGAAATTGCAAGATAAGATCTAGGAAAGATTATAAAATAATATCTAATTATTACTAATTCATTTATTAGCAATATAAAGTAAATAAACATTTAACTTGATTATTCAAATATCACAACTATCTTTCGTTTTGAAACTAAGCCTTTTACGCCACAATGGAAACTATTTCTATAAAATATAATAGATAATTGATTTACAATATTCTTGAAATGCAACGTCGCCATATTATTTCACATTTGACAGCCAACGTTGCTACATTATATTGTTATTAATTTGGTCGGATATTCTCATAAATATAAGGCTATTCTAACACGGCCAGACTGACAAGTACTTCGTCCTCGAAGTACAAGATAATCATCCTGACACAAAAACAATAGTGTGACCAAAACTTAATTTTCGTTACATAATCATATTAATACAATCACATATTACAGTATGTGTCGAAACCCGCCGCAAGTGAATATAGTCAAGACAAAGCTCGTCGTACAATAATCCATTAATTATTACACAAAATATACATAATTATATTTCATAATATCTTCCGTCATTTTCATTTACATAATCAAAAACTTATCGCTCAGTCAATCTGACTATATCATTGCAAATAAGCTAGTTTATCATTGTTGTACAATGTCGTAAAAAAAAGGATTGTTATTATTTTAACAAGTCTAGTTCAATAGTAATAAGTCAAGCATGTCTTTTTTTTTGAAGGACTCAGTCATATGTCATTTGTATTATAGTCCCTGAACTTCACATGTTAGGGCTCTCACCTGCTGTACATGAGATCCAAACTAACACCTAGCGTCAGGACTGTCCAGCAGTAAGTCATGTCGTTTGTCAACGGTCATAAGTATGTAACCCTAAGTCAATAAACATAAGTCATGGTAATCATTAGTACTAATTTTGTTTACATAATATCAGTAATCGTTTCATAATCGTCATGCTATAATCAATAATCAGACCTTACTGGGCAGACTACACACCCCGCAGTCAGTGAAGCTCAATCACCCGCAGCCAGTGAATGTCATACCACAGCTAAGGTTTTAATCCATCCATAATAATACAATCATGTCTTAAATTAATAGTATAAACCTTATGTATAAACCTTCTACTACAGCGTTTAAGTTGATAATTAACCGTAGTTTCCCCTAGGATTTTTCATTTCTAACTTTTTAAATATCATTAAAGCAGAGCCTCTAAAGGCTTTACCGACATTAGCTATTTCGTACTGCTGCTCCATTTAATCCATGACATGGCTTCGAAACTATTCCAGCAGCTTTTCAGTTCCACTGTCAGAGTCAGCAGCACGTCGTTATCGTCCTTGTTAAATCGAGCTGGCGACCCGCAGACGTCACAGGTTTCAGCATCACACCATTAGCTCCAACGTTGATCATGAAAATATCAAAATGAAGACCATTAGAAATCGTTATGGTTATAATACTACATGTATATACAACGTGTAACGTAAAAAACGCAAAACCTCCCGTGTGGTCTCTCGCACCATGAAACTAAACATCTTTTGTTCTACGAGTTCCTGAAATTCGCAAAAAAAAAATTCTATAGGAACTGACGCAATCAGCTGATCCACATGTATGGGAAAACTAAAAAAAAGTTATGAATTTCCAAAAGTCTTAGAACAAAAGTTGTTCCGTTTCATGGTCTGAGACACCACACGAGAGGTCTTGCGTTTAATATTTTACACCTTGTATGTATTAATATCCACCGATTATCAAGCTTTGAGTGTCAGAATGGTTACTTGTTATTTACTATGTCTAAAGAATCTCTAAAAAGGTGTGTAGGGAAAAGGGTTTTTATCAAGAAAAGCACAGAAAGACAAGACTATTTATTTATTTATGTTAGGCTTGTCAGATATTTATAGGTAATGTCAATTACCTATCAAGCTACGTCCATTCACAAACCTAGGTCTTCGTGGAGAAGAATGGACAAGAAACTCCACGGTAACATCTTTTATAATATTATACCAGGACAACGTTGCGTTGTCATTCGGTAATTTTCATAGTATAATAGTTTAATATCAAATAACTTCCATAAACATTGTAATCCAAATAGGTTCCAGCTTTACACATTTTGTATCTCCATTACTATGTCACTTTCAAACGTAATACTATACACATGGCACACACAATATATCACTCTTAACTCTTAGAACACTTACTTATTAAATATTTTATTTTATCACTTAAATATTTTGTATTATTTTATTACATCGTTAAAATAAATGCATTTGGTTTTGTTGGTAGGGTAGGCTAGGCCTAATTACCTCTATGGACGGCACGCCCCTGTTGCCGGTCTCACGTATTAGTTACATTTAATCAAAACTTAGCTGTTTGCTACAACAGGGCATATTTTCTTCGTTAGCACCTATTGCAGTAGAAAGGATTGTTGACGATCCTTCAAAAGTTAGGCGTCTCTTAGTACGACACAGGTAATTTTCTTTATTATCATCACTTGAAGAAGAAAGAACTGTTGGTGATCCCTCAAAAGTCAGTCTTCTCTTACGACAAGTATTATTTTCTTGATGATCGGGCTTGGATGATTCTTTTTCTCTAAGTGGCATTCCTCGAGCATGACGAGAATCTACTATTTCAGGCAAGAGCCAGTCCATATAAAAAGACAATAATTTTGATTTCATCTTCGTCTCCCAGAATACATCATCTTTATCTATAATTTCTGTTTTGAGCTTATGGTTTTCACCACTCCACACAGCAAACAAGCATTTTTTTTTACATGACACATGAAGTTGCCCCTGAACTTGATAAAACCAATTACTGTTTTTGTTCAGTATGATCAGACCACTTTTTTTATTGTATCTCCATATCTGTATCTTGTTTTCCCTTATAGAATTTTCCAGACCGTTTTTGAAAGCCACTATAGGACATTTGATTTCCACTATTGTATCTTGGCCTATCAAACCGTCTGGCGTGGCGCCAATAAACGGGTATTCGTAGTCTACGAACAACCCACAGGAATTAATTGTCACATTCTCTTGAATAGCGAGTTGCTGCAAAGCAAGTTGTTCATTTTCCACGCCATGTGCAATTGCCGTTACATTGCTGAGATTGGATTTATATAAAATATTTTGCACTAATTTGGCTTTGCTACTATTTTCTCTTCTTTTCACCACCACTCCAAAATTAGACGCAGTTAACATATTCTTTCTTAGATCTAACCAGTCACTGCTATCCCTCTGGTTTATTGTTGATTGTTGTATGCTATCTTTGTCCGAAGTTAATTTTTTTAAATTTTCAAGGAATAGTTCTTTGGCCCTAACTAATTCATGTGGTACCATATCAGGAGTAGTACTTTGAGTACCATAATCATGTTGAACTACTATATTTTCTTTATTTAGTGTTCTATTCTTCCTATGAGGTTTTGCTTGGTTTGTTTTTCTTTTCTTCAGTCGTCCTTCTTCAAACTTTTTCAACATACTTCTGGGACTTTGCCCTAAAATTTTCTTGTGTAGTGTATGTCTTGGATGAGGGTTATTGAAAGACAAAACTGCAGCAGAACATCGTGCACGATAACCTCGTCGAAGTGAGAAATTTATCCTTTTGCCCCCCACAATCTTTGCCACTACACTATTAAAGCACTCTACTGCATTCGTATCTACATCCTCAAGCAGACTTCTTGATTTTGATGAAACTGATTGAATAATCATCTTTATTCTAAACCAGAACATAGTGTTCTCTATTTCGAGGTTGCTCTGTAAAGTTTTATCTTTCAAACAGTAATAGTCTTCACATTTTTCATGATTACCAAAAGCATGGTAAATGGAATTTTGTACTTCGTTCCTAAAACTTGTTATTGTTTCTGGTTTCTCCTTCTCCGATTTGTATTTTTGTATTGAGGCAATCACAACTTTACGAATAGTCATAATCTTGACTTCTGATAATAATTTTCTATATGCCAATGGATATTTAGTTTCTTTGGTGACAGCTCTCAATTTGTTGCACATATTGCGGAGCAAGTGGTTTCTGCATTCTATCTTTTGCACGGTATGGTTTGGGTAAGGATTACGCGCTAGGATTTTCGCGTATGTAGCAGAGTCTCCGTCTGCAATTAACCTACCATAAATAATGTTATACATCGCTATAGATGTCTCAAATCCTTGACAAATAATGTCAGCCTCCATACCACTGGAAGATCCTGTATAATTTTTATAACAATTGTGTTCTGGAGTCGAAATGTGTTTTTTCTCTGCTCGAGCACATACGAGACAGTATTTGTTTCTAATACCTATAAATAGGACCTCACCAAATCTGCGACCCACAATTGCTGCGGCACCTGACAATGCCTTATAGTTATTGCCGTAGGAACGCGACGACCAAACGCCATCGGCATATACGTCAACTATAGGAATACCATCCTTGCTCAATTTCCCTTCAGCTATAGCTTCATCACGCTCACGCAAGGCAGCTATTTCCATAGATTCAACTGCTGTTGTCTCCCATTTTTCATAAACGAAGTCTTGAATTTTTGAATAAGTAAATTCTGTAAAAATTGGTAAATCCATGCACGCTGTGATTTCTTGAAACTGCGAATAGCCGATACCCGCAGAAGTGATTCCAGTAACCGCAGCCAAATTAGCGTTGATATTGTGTTCGCTAGCTGGCTCTTCATTTGTGATTATAAAATCCTTTTTACACATAATACATCTAAATTTAAATTTGGAAATCATACCATTTCTGCTTTCTCCTATCAGTGACATATCTTGAAAATTGCAATTAAATAAAGAGCTGTGCCTGGAAATTTTTTGTAGTTGCTGAATGAAGTACATCATATTTACGATTCTTCGACCCTGTATTGGTATGTATGAATTTTCTTGAGAATCGCTCTCAACAAGGTATGGCTCCTCTTCGGTGGTTTCTCTAAAAAAAAACAGATAAATGGTTTATTTTAGTAATATTGAAAAGGTAAATGTTTGTTTGTTCGTATTTTAATCGCGCTGAAATGGCTAAACTGATGGTACGAAGCTAAACCATGTGATTATATGATACATACCCATAATTTCGTTCTTGTGTAGTTCCGATATCTGTTGAGGTTGGATTAACTGCAGTAAGAGGTGCGAGTAATGTTGCAGAGGTACTCTGAGAGCCCCTGGGTTCTCTGTAATTTAACAAAAAGAAAACTTTATAAGAAATTAATTTCTGTTTATTAGATATTTATTTTATTATCTTTTTATTTTATTAATTATAATCTTTCTATTACATTTAATACATGCTCAAATAAAATGAGCTAACGATACCTCACAGACGAAGTAGGCAAAAAAAAATAATTTGATGAGTGTTTTGCGGATCATCTACTGCAACAAAACAGGTAGTGTAGTCTTGAAATATCAGTTTAAAAAAAATTGTTTATTTTTCTTAACTTCACTGACGTGATGGGTTTCGATAGATATAAACAAGAAACAGATTTTCTTAACTCGTAATTCACAAGTGTTCGTTGACCCCAATAAAAATCACGTGAAATCATTTTTTTTTTAAGGTCATTGTCACCCATCACATCTGCTCAGTTTCGCTATCTAAATTGATTTCTCCTTGTATATTATTTTATTTAGGTACATTATAATAAACAGGGTGTAAGGGACAGCCCTCCTCAAACTGACGGGGTGCATTCAGCTCCTTATTTTGAATCATATTCCACCGGTTTTTTTATTTTTTATTTTTCAGTTACTATTCCTTTATTTCAATGTAAAATTACATTCCCTGTACGCAGCACTCCATTTATGTAAATAATACGGCTAAATTAAAAAATCCAACGATGGATGTTGAAGTAATCTAACGAACGACGCGTGAAATTAGCTGTTCATTTCCAGCCTAGCTACAGAGTTTATCGAACTCGTCGTCGCGCTTGCCGTTCGCTACGTGCGTTTTGACACGGTAACGATACATAGTGGATGTTGAAGTACTCTAACGAACGACGCGTGAAATCAGCTGTTCATTTCTTGCCTAGCTACAGAGTTCATCGAACTCGTCATAGCGCTTGCCGTTCGGTACGTGCGTTTTGCCACGGTAACGATAAATTGCGGATGTTGAAGTACTGTAACGAACGACGTGTGAAATCAGGTGTTCATTTCCTGCCTAGCAACAGAGTTCATCGAACTCGTCATAGCGCTTGCCGTTCGGTACGTGTGTTTTGCCACGGTAACGATACATTGCGGATGTTGAAGTACTGTAACGAACGACGTGTGAAATCAGGTGTTCATTTCCTGCCTAGCTACAGAGTTCATCGAACTCGTCATAGCGTTTGCCGTTCGCTACGTGCGTTTTGCCACGGTAACGAGACATTGCGGATGTTGAAGTACTCTAACGAACGACGTGTGAAATCAGGTGTTCATTTCCTGCCTAGCAACAGAGTTCATCGAACTCGTCGTCGCGCTTGCCGTTCGCTACGTGCGTTTTGCCACGGTAACGAGACATTGCGGATGTTGAAGTACTCTAACGAACGACGTGTGAAATCAGGTGTTCATTTCCTGCCTAGCAACAGAGTTCATCGAACTCGTCGTCGCGCTTGCCGTTCGCTACGTGCGTTTTGCCACGGTAACGATTCATAGCGGATGTTGAAGTACTCTAACGAACGACGCGTGAAATCAGCTGTTCTTTTCTTGCCTAGCTACAGAGTTCATCGAACTCGTCATAGCGCTTGCCGTTCGGTACGTGCGTTTTGCCACGGTAACGATACATTGCGGATGTTGAAGTACTGTAACGAACGACGTGTGAAATCAGGTTTTCATTTCCTGCCTAGCTACAGAGTTCATCGAACTCGTCATAGCGCTTGCCTTTCGCTACGTGCGTTTTGCCACGGTAACGATACATAGCGGATGTTGAAGTACTCTAACGAACGACGTGTGAAATCAGGTGTTCATTTCCTGCCTAGCTACAGAGTTCATCGAACTCGTCATAGCGCTTGCCGTTCGCTACATGCGTTTTGCCACGGTAACGATACATTGCGTATGAGGAAATAAAACAAATCATATTTATTAGATTCCCATAACATTCCTGAAATAATTTCTAGTACCGGCCATCTTAGTATGATACTCGTAATCATACTGAATTCAACCCATCAGTTTGTGGAGGGCTGCCCCTTACACCCTGAAATATATCATATCATATACAGAGTGGAAGGGACACCGACGCTAAAACGACTGAAAAAAAATCAGCTGTTCCACATATTTTGACCGCGTAGGTATTGAACTTTTGTAGGCAACAGCTGTTTTTTTTCTAAATAATCTACGAGAAATTTCTATGTGGCCCGGCTCAGTTTCACGTAGGTACTGAATACGTGGTAACCGTTTTCGCGTCGGTGTCCCTTGCACCCTGTATCCTACCGTCCTACGGGGAAAAGGTGCGAGTTTATGTATGTACCTACGTATCACACAAGACCTGACGAGATCGAATAATCTAAAAAAAGATACCAGTATCACAGCACTGTATCATAGTGCTCTGATACTGGTATCTTTTTTAGATATTATCTTAGCAAAACTGAAGGTAGGTAAAAAAATGAATTTGCTATGAATGATACAATTCTAGGTAAGTAAATAGGTAATATGATTCTATTCAATAGAACACTAAATTTGTCGATCCCGGAATCACTGGATTTTCCCGTCAAATCCTCAACTTTAGATCAATAAACATCCGATTATTCCATCTCTGATAAAATCCAGAATATTATTTAGGAATTTAGTACCTAACTACTGAAATATGACTGTTTTTGAATTGCTTTAGTTTTGATCTAGCTGTGCGATATTTTTATTACTCTGTACCTACTGTTGTTATCAATCGAAGCGCGTTCGAGCGATGTTACCTACTCTGTCGCCGCAAGCCAGCCCGCGCCGCCGCGCGCCGGCCCGTAGCCAGCCATGGCAGGAGCCGAACATTGCGATAACAATCATAATTATTTTGTTTACCTATGTCCCTACTTATCAATCCAGAGATAAGTATGTTTGAGATATTGAGAAAATATAACTACATAGCACTTGATGATAATTGGAATTTTTTACCGTAAAGGGTGATGAACTTATACGTACTTACCCACTTACACACGACGTTTCCAGTATGAGCTGATCTCGCATTGTATAGGCTTGTCGTACAATAAGAGGTCAGCTTATACTGGAACTTTATAGCTTGATAGTGTCGTTTTGCTTACTATCTAATTATAATTCAATTTTTTATACTTACTCAGAAACAGTATTTTTTTTGCGTTGATTTCTCCGTTTTCTTGTACAAATCCGTCGTAGAACTTTATTTCTTTTGTTTCCCATTGTTTTTATCACACACAGAATCACGAGTCAGTCCCAAATATAAATAGTAAACAAAACTTATAAACTAAAGTGTCTAATTATCACACGAAAACCTTATAAAAATAAAAACCAAAAATAAAGTGTCAATTTTCACAAAATAACTTATTTTACTAAACGAATTTACGTAATGCTGGAGCGCCGCATGCGTAACGTGACCTTTCTCTGAGAGAGTTAGCCGCAGACTGGGCGTAGTGGGCGTGTCGCCACCAAGCGCGCAACAGTACTGCATCGCGGTAAACAAATAGGGTTGAAAATGGCAATGCGTTTGATTTCAGTTGAATCTCGGGTCCGCCAGTTTGAAAGACTTTTCGCAGTAATTAATTATTAAAAAAAAAAATACGCCGTTTTGTTAAAATATTTTTACATATGTCTTTAGTTGATTAAATTTCCTTTCTGATAGTTCCAAAAAAATTTATAGTTATCGCTGAAAATATTGAGCAGTTCGAGACGATAATTTTTTTTCGTGTTCGTTCTTGTGATTTTTTTTTTCAAGATTCTGTATTATTTTCAGAAAATATTTTTGCATTAGTCTTTTACTTATACATTTGACTATTCACTGTATTTTTTTTGGGCTTGTAATATATAGCAATACGGCTAACTCTGCGACGAAAAAGAGTACGTTTTTACGGTTTCCTCTATGGGCAGCGCCTTAATATTAATTAGCTGCTAGTAACAATATTATTAATCAATAATCATTAAAATCTTAACTAATTATAATATAATATTCGGCGCACCGGAAGCTGACAAACGGAAGGTGCCACAAATTAAATATTCTGTTTATTTACACAAAATAATCTCACAAAATAATTACTTTTACAATTAAATGCAACTTATTAAAAACAAATTGGAATTACTGACGTTCATTAATTGTTATCGATATATAATCAACTAGTGCTGGTATGGGCAGTACCGGAAGTCTGTAACATATTCCATAAAAAAGAATCATATAAATCGGTATAGAAACACCAAAGTTATACATGAAATACGCTAATAATAAGCCATCGCGCGTGAATACTGAATCATGCTAAGGATTATTTTTGTATAAGGTCCGAGAATCGGTCGCCGCGCTCGACGCGTCTCGCGGCCGAAGGTATAAAAAGGCGAGGCGTCCGAGCGCGAGCTTCACTCTGGCTGGAGGCCTTACACTCAAGGCAACCACAGGATAGTCCGGTTGAGCAGTACCATCTTCTATGATGACTGCGAGAATGCCCGCCCTATCGAAAAAAAAAAAAAAAAAGCGCGAGCTTCATACAATTTTTGCCTGTTGATGCGAATAGACGTTCAGAGCGTTCGACTTTATTGACAGACAATACTTAATTGATATTAACAAACCGTGCTTATCAGCGCGACTTTTAGTCTTTGATAATTTATTTTAGATTCCTTTTGTTGTTATTTTATAAAATAGGTATTAGTTGTTTTGGTAGTGTTTAAATATTCGTTCAAATTACAATTATTAATAGTTTACATTTTATTTCTTTTTAGGTGAAGTAGAAGTAGGTACGCATAGATTTTTAGATACTGATAGGTAAGTTTTGGCTTATTTACGTTCACTTTTTTATACCTATTAGTTTTATTTTCATTTACGTTTTAGCCTTATTTTTATTTGCCTGCACCTAAAAAACGACACCTAAAAACGATTATCTTTATCTCGAAATTCGAGAGAAGCTAAGAGAATGAGAAATAGACATTCTCCAGAATCGGCAGAGGAAAGAGCACATCGGTTAAACTCTATGAGAGTTAGTGCCTCAACTTCTCGAGCCAATGAAAGCTCTCCCGAGAGAGAGATGCGATTAGCAGCTGACAGAGCGAGACGAGCTTCATCACGGGCGTCTCAAAGCTCTTCTCAACGAGAGCTAAGGCATACCATTGACCGAGAACAACATGTGTTATCCCGAGAAGCTGAAACTGCTTCACAACGAGAATTGCGACTCACAGCTGACCGCGAACGGCATACATTATCTCGCGAGTCCGAAACCTACACTGAGAGGGAACTACGTCTTACAGCTGATCGTGGGAATTCCACCCCTAAAGGGGTAAAATAGGGGATGGAAGTTTGTATGAAAGTCTGTCAGTTTTGAAGTTAGGATCTTCAAATTTTGTGTTTAGGCTGAAGATTTAAAATTAATTTATACGTGTCTCGGCGTTTTTGGTAATTCTACCCCCGAAGGGTTAAAAAGGGGGGTGAAGGTAAGTAATCGGATATTTACGACATCCACGCGGGCGAAGCCGCGGGCAAAAGCTAGTGGGATTTAAAATGCTTTTAAGCTCAGTATTGTAAAACATATTTTAATACTGGTTCTCCTATTGTTTAACTAGAAGGCAGTTAAAAACATCTCGCTCGCAATTAAACTGCCTTTTAAGTAAGCACTTCCGCGTAAAAAGTTGAGAAGTTAAACACTATTTTATGAAAATCAGAACTTTATTCATTAAAAAAGAATAGACAATCAGAACTTATCAAATAGCTAATTATTAATTGAACGATATAAAATAAAAAACCAAGTTTAATCAAACTTTTACAAATCTTATTCAATAATGAGATCATAATTACCTACATCTTTAATAATAATCATTATTCGTGAAACCATAGGACAAATTATATTATAATTACTAGCTTCTGCCCGCGGCTTCGCCCGCGTGTAGTTCGGGAATTGCCCACGGAATCTTACTTCTAGGATAATAAGTAATCTATGTATGTATAGTACATACATAGATTTACGTGTACTTGCTATTGTAAATATTTGTTCATAATAATATCAATTAAATTACATTCGTGAAATATCTTGGTATGAGATTGGACACCGGGACACCAATTAAATGATTATTAGGAATCTATTTATAGACATAATACTTTGACATAATATTTAATATCAATGTCCCGTATCGCGAGCCAACTCGAAAATCGGTGGAATAAACCATATTCACAGACACTTCTACCTCAGAAAAATCCTACCTACTTAGTAATAGGTAAATACTCCCACGCCCCGCACGCCCCACGCAACGCTGCGCGGCATGCGCCCTTCTACGTGAGCTTCGAAGCCCTATTTAACTATATTGAGGGATGATTTTAAAAAAACTGATACATATGTACAGTGCACCGGTCTCTTCTTAAGTGGTTGCCGATACGTCAGCGTAGGGAGCAAAGGGCGCTAACCACTTTGTTTTCTTTCCTTGTTTCTCCCTCTTCCCCTAGTTACCTTGTTCCACACTTTCAATACATCTGTGCCAATCATAATAGGAGTCTGCGCTCATCGCAAAACCGAATTCTTCAATGTCCCTCTCACCGCACCGACTTCATTCACCGATCATTCTTCGTTCAATCTATTTCTCTGTGGAATGCGCTTCCCCAGGAAATCAGGATGGCTACCAATCGTTTATCGTTTAAAATTAAAGTTCGTGAGTACATACAGAAAAAGCTGGCAGTTTCGTCACAACGTTAATGTTTTCTTCATTGTTTGTATTTTTATTTAAGTAAATCCGTGTAAATTTCTATTCACTTATATTTATATTGATATATATTTATAGTATTTTGATATATAGTTATAGTATTTTATATATCCTTGTAGTTAGTGTTAAATTATTTTTTTTTGCAAATTATGCACCTACCACTGTCTGTCTCTGCATCACCCAAAGGTTGACTGGTAGAAAATGCCTAAGGCATTAAGTCCGCCCGTGCACTTTGTGCTTGAAGTGTTAATAAATAAATAAATATGTCTTATAATTTTAATTGAAGAGTGTGAACATCAATTTTCGAGTCAATCGACCCAGTAAATATTAAGTTTCACAGAAAATTCAACACCCCATTTTACCCTCTTAGGGGTAGAATTTCAAAAAACCCTTTCTTAGTGGATACTTACTCTTCACAAAGAATACACCGTCCAAATTTCATTTCTCTCGGAGCAGCGGTTTGGGCTGTGCATTGATATATCAGTCAGCCAGACAGGACATTAAATTTTAAATTGGGGAATGATTTTGGAAAAACTGTGATACACGTATCTCATAAATTTAACTAAAGAGTATGTACACAAATTTTCAAGTCAATCGCCTCCGAGAATAAAAAGTTTCACAGGAAATTCAACACCCCATTTCACCCTCTTGGGGGTGGAATTTCGAAAAACCCTTCCTTAGTGCATACCTACTCTTCACAAACAATTCACCGTTCAAATTTTATGTCTCTGGGACCAGTGGTTTGGGCTGGGGGTTGATATATCAATCAACCAGACAGGACATTAAATATAAAATTTGGGGATGATTTTGGAAAAACTGTGATACACGTATCTCATAATTTTAACTAAAGAGTATGTTTACATATTTTCAAGTCAATCGACTCCGAGAATAAAAAGTTCCACATATAATTCAACAACCCATTTCACCCTCTTAGGGGTGGAATTTTGAAAAACCCTTTCTTAGTGGATACCTACTCTTCACAAACAATTCACCGTCCAAATTTCATGTCTCTAGGATCAGTGGTTTGGGCTGGGGGTTGATATATCAGTCAGCCAGTCAGGACGTTTAATTTAAAATTGGGGATGATTTTGGAAAAACTGTGATACACGTATCTCATAATTTTAACTAAAGAGTATGTTTACATATTTTCAAGTCAATCGACTCCGAGAATAAAAAGTTCCACATATAATTCAACACCCCATTTCACCCTCTTAGGGGTGGAATTTTGAAAAACCCTTTCTTAGTGGATACCTACTCTTCACAAACAATTCACCGTCCAAATTTCATGTCTCTAGGATCAGTGGTTTGGGCTGGGGGTTGATATATCAGTCAGCCAGTCAGGACGTTTAATTTAAAATTGGGGATGATTTTGGAAAAACTGTGATACATGTATCTTATAATTTTAACTGAAGAGTAAATACACAAATTTTCAAGTCAATCGACTCAGGGAATAAAAAGTTTCACAGAAAATTAAACACCCCATTTCACCCTCTTAGGGGTAGAATTTTGAAAAACCCTTTCTTAGTGGATACCTACTCTTCACAAACAATTCACCGTCCAAATTTCATGTCTCTAGGATCAGTGGTTTGGGCTGGGGGTTGATATATCAGTCAGCCAGTCAGGACGTTTAATTTAAAATTGGGGATGATTTTGGAAAAACTGTGATACACGTATCTCATAATTTTAACTAAAGAGTATGTTTACATATTTTCAAGTCAATCGACTCCGAGAATAAAAAGTTCCACATATAATTCAACACCCCATTTCACCCTCTTGGGGGTGGAATTTCGAAAAACCCTTCCTTAGTGCATACCTACTCTTCACAAACAATTCACCGTTCAAATTTTATGTCTCTGGGACCAGTGGTTTGGGCTGGGGGTTGATATATCAATCAACCAGACAGGACATTAAATATAAAATTTGGGGATGATTTTGGAAAAACTGTGATACACGTATCTCATAATTTTAACTAAAGAGTATGTTTACATATTTTCAAGTCAATCGACTCCGAGAATAAAAAGTTCCACATATAATTCAACAACCCATTTCACCCTCTTAGGGGTGGAATTTTGAAAAACCCTTTCTTAGTGGATACCTACTCTTCACAAACAATTCACCGTCCAAATTTCATGTCTCTAGGATCAGTGGTTTGGGCTGGGGGTTGATATATCAGTCAGCCAGTCAGGACGTTTAATTTAAAATTGGGGATGATTTTGGAAAAACTGTGATACACGTATCTCATAATTTTAACTAAAGAGTATGTTTACATATTTTCAAGTCAATCGACTCCGAGAATAAAAAGTTCCACATATAATTCAACAACCCATTTCACCCTCTTAGGGGTGGAATTTTGAAAAACCCTTTCTTAGTGGATACCTACTCTTCACAAACAATTCACCGTCCAAATTTCATGTCTCTAGGATCAGTGGTTTGGGCTGGGGGTTGATATATCAGTCAGCCAGTCAGGACGTTTAATTTAAAATTGGGGATGATTTTGGAAAAACTGTGATACATGTATCTTATAATTTTAACTGAAGAGTAAATACACAAATTTTCAAGTCAATCGACTCAGGGAATAAAAAGTTTCACAGAAAATTAAACACCCCATTTCACCCTCTTAGGGGTAGAATTTTGAAAAACCCTTTCTTAGTGGATACTTACTTGTCACAAAGAGTACACTGTCCAAATTTCATGTTTCTAGGACCAGCGGTTTGGGCTGTGCGTTGATATATAAGTCAGTCAGTCAGTTAGTCAGGACTTTGAATTTTATATGTATAGATGACAGAGAATGGATTAGGAGGAACGCTAATCCCAAATATCGACGCCATCCGCCATTCCGCCATATTGTCTTCGCGTGACATGATTCTTTTGTTGGTAGATAGGTAGTTGGGTAGTTTAAATCACACACAATACTTGACTCAAACTTCAAACGTTTATTTCTATTAAACCACTAGCTTATGCCCGCGGCTTCGCCCGCGTGGAGTCAGGGAATTGCCCACGGGATCTTACTTCTGGGATAATAAGTAATCTAGGTATCTATCTATAATACATACATAGATTTACATGTACTTGCTTATAACTTGCAATTATTAGTTTAAAGTTAAATCAATTAAATTAGATACGTGAAATATTGATACCTTGGTTTGAGATTGGACATCGGATTTACTGAATTTTATCTGAAGAGTATGTACACAAATTTTCAAGTCAATCGACCCCGAGAGTAAAAAGTTTCACAGAAAATTCAACACCCCATTTCACCCTTTATGGGGTAGGAATTGGGCGGGAGGAAACGCCCGGGTGTTTCCATAGCGAGGATCGTCCGGAGGACACGGTGGAGCACACCGTGGAGGTGTGCCCTGATTGGGCGGAGCACCGTCGTGTCCTCGTAGCGGCGATCTCTCGCGTCCGGCCCTGGTTCAAGCCATGGTCCGGAGCGAGAGGGAATGGGAAGCCGTCACCTCCTTCTGCGAAGCAGTCATGCTATTGAAGGAGGTGGCGGGACGTGAGAGGGAAAGAACCTCACGTCCCAGCCGCCGCGGAAGATGCCCTGGGCGTCGGGGGTCACGTGGTGGCTCCCGGCCACCGTAGGCGCGGGCCTGTGGACGGCGAGCTATGGGCTAGCTCGCCATCCGGCCGTCTTATGACGACAGGCCGTGTCGACGGCGCGTTCGTGTTCCACGCGCGCCTCAAAGAGATGTCAGCAACGATGTAGGGGTCTGCAAGGGCCGATGCCTGCCAGGGCTGCGGGACTATTCGAAAGAGTTACCGTGGCCCTGGAACACAAAGGGCAAAGAAGGAACATGGATGGGTTCTAGTCAGTAGAAAAAAAAAAAAAAATATGGGGTAGGAATTTCGAAAAACTGAAACTTACTCTTCACAAAGAATACACTCTCCAATTTTTATATCTTTGGGACCCGTGGTTTGGGCTGTGCGTTGGTATTTCAGTCAGCCAGTCAGGACATGAAATTTTAAATTGGGGGATGATTTTGGAAAAACTGTGATACACGTGTCTCATCATTTTAACTGAAGTATATGTAGACACATTTTCAAGTCAATCGACTCGGAGAATAAAAAGTTTCATAGAAAATTCAACACCCCATTTCACCCTCTTAGGGGTGGAATTTCGAAAAAACCCTTTCTTATTGGATATTTACTCTCCACAAAGAATACATTCTCCAATTTTCATGTCTCTAGGACCAGCGGTTTGGGCTGTGCGTTGGTATATCAGTCAGCCAGTCAGGACATGGAATTTTAAATTGGGGGATGATTTTGGAAAAACTGTGATACATGTATCTCATCATTTTAACTGAAGTATATGTAGACACATTTTCAAGTCAATCGACTCGGAGAATAAAAAGTTTCATAGAAAATTCAACAACCCATTTCACCCTCTTGGGGGTGGAATTTCGAAAAACCCTTTCTTAGTGGATACCTACTCTTTACAAAGAATACACCCTCCAAGTTTCATGTCTCTAGGACCAGTGGTTAGGGCTGTGCGTTGATATATAAGTCAGTCAGTCAGTCAGTCAGTCAGTCAGTCAGTCAGTCAGTCAGTCAGGACTTTGAATTTTATATGTATAGATTTTTTAAAAATACCCAAAACATGTAAGTATTGTTTTTGAAAGCTTTATGGCACAGTCATGGCACAGTCGTGACACACATTGGTTTCAAATTCTTATGCACTTATGAAATAAACGTATCACAATCAGAGATCAATAATTGCAAAGTTGAAATAATCAACACATAATGTCATAATCAATTAAATACTTATCTAGAACATATAAATATATATTAATATATAAATAAAGACTTTATCTAAAAAAATATAAATTTGGCCATTTTTATGCTTAAATACTAATTAAAAACTTTAACAAAATTAGCAAATCAGATTAGGTAAATAAGCAATTATACCTAGTAACACTCGTGTGTCAAAATTAAGAAATAAAGTAAACAAAAATATTTAATAAAATATAAAAGACTATTCAAAATATATAAGATTATTCTAAAGGCACTTTTTCAGTCTTTATGTTTCTAAAGTTACGTTCCTTTTGTTTTTCTTCTGGTTCAATTCAGATATATTATTTTCTTCAATGATCGGTAAATTTTGCCAAAATAACTTCTTATGTTTAGGTATAATTGGCGATAACTTTGTTAAAAGATTAAGCTTTCTCTCCTCATCTATTCCTTTTGGGTTGCGTACGAAATGTTAAAACAAAATGCGGGTTCTTCAAGTATTTATCGTTTAAAAATTTAAGAGACACATATTCCTCATCAAAAGCTTCCTTATAATGGAGATCAAAACTTCCTCGTTTAAAACACACTTGTGTCATATTTTTAAGATACGCTCTGGGACTTGAATTTTGTATTCGTCGATCTGATACGTTACCTACGTAGTTTACAAAATCATGAGGCTGCATGGATTTAACAAGAACTTTACCATTATTTGCTGAGGCCACTGCATTTTCAAAGTCTGTGAAATCATATAAGGTCTTTTTCCGCTTCATCGATAATTCGACTTGATGGTAAAAATTGATCACAGCTCATAAATGTGTGACCCGGTTCGAAATAAAATAGAGTGATAGTTTTTGTGGCTATTAAGTCACATAGAAAACGATAACCAGTTTTTATTCTGAGATGTACAATTATCAAGCCACAAATGGATTGATTGGATATCTCGAAATTTAACAACATCATATTGCAACATCAAGTGGCGACAAACTTATAATTTGTGTGGGTGAAAATGACTATGATACAAAAATCTTATCTGTGCAATTACGCCAACTCCTCGACGTATGCAGTAATAATTATATAATTGTTTTAAGCCCACTTAAGAATATGTACATAAATATAAATGATTTGAAGCAAACTATACGTAATATTTGCAGTGAATACAAATGTTGCAAATATATTGATTCTGAATACAAATTATACAATGCATGTAAATCTATAAACTATGCGATTGACTGTTACGATTACGAAAAAAAGTATTTAAATTTTAAAGAATTGAAGAAAATAATACTGCGTAATCAAACTAATTGTAAAAAACCTGATAGCAAACAAGTAATAGCATCGAAAGGTACAATCCCTTATTATTTTGCACGTCATCAAATGAAATGCCCCGCTACAAATTGTCCTGATATTGAAAACTCTACTCATACAAAAAAAGGTACTATTCCATACTATTTTAAAGTTATAGATCATAAACAGCTTTTTCGTGAACAACAACAGTGTAACAAGTGAACCTAAAACTTTTAAAATATTGCACCAAAATATCGCTAGTATTCTTTCAAAACAAGAAATTTTGGAACTAACATTGCTGGAGTTGCAAGACATAAATAAAGAACCAGACATATTATGTTTGTCTGAAACCTTTATGCGTGCCGGAAATGAAAAATATTTAAAATTAAATAACTACGCTGTAGCAGCTGCATTTAGTAGAGACACACAGAGAGGGGGGACCTGTATACTCGCTAAACAGGGTATTGTTTATAACGAGCTTTCCCACATTAAAAAGTACTCCACCCAAAAATCATTTGAAGTCTGTGGCGTTGAAATTTCATTGCACAAATTACTAATCGTGTGTCTTTATAGAACGCCTAAGTCTGATCCTAACGTATTTTTGGATAAACTTGATCAATTTATGTGCGAAACAATTAAAAAATATGGGTCAAGTACAAAAATAGTTTTTTTTTTTTTTTAAATCTATTTATTTAACACGGGGTTTTTATCCACATGGATACGCCAACCCCATCGTACCCTTTTAGTTCTTATTACACTAACATACATAACAATTTTAAGCGAGAGGGACTCATCAATTAGATAGCGTTGCTAGACTACTTAACCTTTTAGCTAACTGCGATTTAGGATTTGCCAAAATTGTTTGAATTAACCCAACATCTAGAAAATTCAGTTTAAACTCTTTAATTAATGACTCTCTCTCGTCTTTGTTCTTTACACAATCCATCAGCAAATGAAGTATATCTTCAGTTTTATTGCAGGCTAAACAGTTGGGAGATGGAACTTTTCCCATAAGATAGCCAAATTTTGCCGATGGATAGTGTCCAGAACGTAGTCTTAAAAGTAACTTAATATAGTTTCTATTAAATTTATCATCATCGAACCAGGGTATACGAGGAGGCTCACTTTGTATTACTTTGTACCATAACCCTTTTTCTTTAGAAATCTCATCAAAATGATTCTTCCATCTTGTGAAACATTTTTCCTTAAATCTGGTGATGTATTCCCAATGATCTGGTAGGTAGGGAATTTCATTGCCCGTGTCAACTGCAAGCTTAGACAAACTGTCAGCCTTCTCGTTGCCCCGTATTCCTATGTGTGCTGGAACCCATTGCAATATAACACTAATATTATTTCCATTCTGATGATGCATTAATTTAAGAATATCGTAGGCTATCGATGCTCCTCTTCTTCCAGAGGTGCATCGAGCCACATGCTGTAACGCGCTTTTACTATCAGTAAAAATCACAACTTTGTTTAATTTTTTATTTACTGCGTATAGTACCGCTTGATATATTGCAATGAGTTCCAGCGTCATGATGGAGACTTTGGTAGCGATTTTAAACATAAAGGAGATGGAAAACGGTGGGCCCAAATGTAATAAGTTGAGATATGATCTAAAAAATTAGTCATATTTTTTTATCTAAGAATATGAAAAATCACTTCAATTCTCAATCTGGAAGCGGAGAAATATGAGAAAGATAGTGTTCGTGAGATAATCGATTCAGTAATCGATTACACAGTTACGAAAATAAAACTTTTGCACTAAACAATTAACTCAAAGTAATTAAATGCACTACATATACTTATATGCAATATAGTGCATATAATTACAGTCATATTAAAAAATCAAATATCAATTAACTACTGAAAAACCAATATTAATGATTATCGATTTCATATCGATTCAAATCTCTCTTTAATTTTTAGTCTATGTCACTGACATGACAGCTGACTGACATTGACACTAGACAGTTGCCGACTGTTCTTGTTTGCTCACTCGTTTCGTGTTTTCCGATGCGTTTTGAGTGCTTTCCCGATTATTCGTCATTTTTCACGACCACCGCTTTGTATTTTACGGATTCTGACCCTGCCTACCTTGTACGACCCTTGCTTTCACCTTGCACACCGAAGATCGCTCACACGTTTGACTTGGAATTGTTATTTTGGATTTTACCGCCGGCTTGTGGATTGGATATTATTCAAACTATGGATCGCTGTGTGAATTGTGGGATATCCACTGGTCACTGCAATACACTGGGCCGACGACCCTTACACGATGAAACAATTCTGTCAGTGATTCGGCAATGGCTTGCACCTCAGTCTGTAAGTAAATATAACCTCATCAAACCAGCTACCATCCTGGCAGGTTTATAATACACATAATTAGAAGGCCTATGGAGATTGTTTACAGTTATGGCAAAGAATTATTTATTTATCAAACAATGTTATAATACCCTAATACACAATAGTTAATTAGGTATTGTTTATGTAGCTGAAGATTAATAAAAATGTTCCATTTTTAGGTAAGCAGTACTGACTGTGTTTGTCAAGCGTGCTGGGACTTGGCTCAAAGCCCACATGTCGATGACCAAAGAAGACCACTAGGCCACCGTAATGTTTGTCTCCGCTGCGGACGCTCTCTTGCAACGCGAACCCATCACCTACTTCATACCAACACAGCCCGTGAATCAAGAATTTATAATGTTATACAGGAGTGGATTATACCTCCTCCTAATACATTGTTTGGAAGCTTTGAGGGAGTTGACAGACCAATAGCTATTTTTGATGGAACATATTGTTATGTGGAAAAAAGTTCCAATTATCTGTATAAAAAAAAACATATAGCATGCACAAATACAGAAATCTGGTAAAACCATTTTTAATTGTATGTACGGATGGGCATATTCTTGATGTTTTGGGCCCATACCCAGCCACCACTTCCGATGCTGACATCATGAAAAAAGAATTTGAAAATGGAAGACCTTTACGTGAATATTTCCGTCAGGGTGATGCATTTATATTAGATAGGGGCTTTCGTGACTCATTACCTTTGTTGCACCAATGTGGATATAGGACATACGTGCCTGCTTCGTTGGAGGAGGGTGAAACACAGCTATCAACTAGCGAGGCAAATAAATCAAGAGCAGTCACCATATGCCGTTGGGTGGTTGAAATTGTCAACGGCAGATTTAAACGCGATTTTAAATTATTACGGCAAAATTATTTCAACGTAGCCAGTAAAAGTTTATGAAAGATTTTGAGGTGGCTGCTGCCCTTTTAAATAAGTTTCATCCTCCTATAGTTGATCGTGTAGATGCTGTGGAAATAATACAAGAAATAGATAGGTATATGAATGTAGAAAACGAATTAGCTGATTTTATTATTAGGAATAATTATAATAGGCGTCGAGCTAATTTTGAAGCTATCACCGTACTTGATAACCTTAACGATTTTCCACAGCTCTCCGATAGTGAACTAATATTGATTTCTTTAGGAACATACCAAATCAAGCAGGCACGTTCCTACTATGGTGAACATGTAAGAGGAAATGATGGTTTTAATATAGAAGTATGCAGGGAGGTCAGCAGTAGCCTTCTTCGAGAGCTGTCGGCTGCCAATACCTCCTGGTTACTTAGGGGTCGCATACAATCCCGACATATAAGTCGAAAAACTTATTTTATTTATATTTTAGTCGACGGGTCTCGTAGAGGAAGGGAGGCTATAGTAATGCATTACTGTAATTGTATTGTAGGGAAACGAACTGTTGGCTGTTGCGCTCATATAATGTGCATTATATGGTACCTTAGCTGGGCTAGGTACCAAGATCATATAGTACCACCTGCACAATTTCTAGACGACATTTTAATTATAATCGAAGACGAATAAAACACTATATTAAATGATTTTTTATTACATTTTAGACATCCTTTCCCTATCTCCTTACCTGTTACCTACCTATCGCTTGAAGTCGTTGACGTTCATTCATACCTATGTTTTTTCAAACATTTTCTAGTAAATATAATAACTATTAGTGCAAAAGGACACATTTTGCACTTCAGGAATCAGGTGTTAGTTAAAGATTGTAACATAACCTCACTTTTACATAATCTCTTATATCTCTGTTCTCAGATTGACAAAATCTGCAGAATTTTTAGTGAATGGTTGATAATATATAAGCTATTAATTGACACCACTTTCATCTTCTTACACCTAGGCCCAAGATTGTATGTAATCGTTTCAGTCTCCTTTATCACCTAAGCTTTGGCAATAAAAGGCGGCTCCCCCTCCGCTTGCGGTTTTTGAACCATCAATAAGGATTATGAATATGCGAGCTCAATTCTGAAATTATACGTTTACTAAAATTATCAGACCAGGATAGTGTTTTCAAAATATATTTATGAGCGAGATATTGTCGTCTTAAAAATAATGGCACTATGTGCAACTCACTTTCCATGACGTGAATTGGTGAGCTTTTGATGAAACCCCCTATCGCTCTAAGAGCTTGATTCTGTAGTCTATCCAATTTAACTATATTTGTCTTTGCACTAGCATCATATAAATAGCATCCATAATCAAGTCGGCTTCTTATTAATGAAATATATAATTTACGGATATGTTTAGTGTGAACTCCCCAAGCACTACCAGCTAATACTTTTAATAAATTTAAATACTTTGAACCTAGCCATATAATCATATATATAATATATATATATATTATAGCTAGCTTTGGCCTATGTCCAGCAGTGGACGTCTTTTGGCTGAAATGATGATGATGATGATGATGACTTTGAACATTTAGTAATTATCTCGTTTATATGTTTTCTCCAATATAAACTTCTATCAAACCCTTCCCCCCCCCTCCCCCCCTCACCCCCCCCCCTCTTTCCCCTTTCTTTCTTCTTTCGAAGTTGTAGACGATTATGTCTACCTGGGACAAACGGTCCAGTTAGGTAGGTCTAACTTCGAGAAAGAGGTCAATCGTCGAATCCGACTCGGCTGGGCAGCGTTCGGGAAGTTGCGTGGTATCTTCTCGTCCAACTTACCGCAGTGTCTCAAGACGAAAGTCTATGACCAGTGTGTGTTGCCAGTGATTACATACGGGACCGAAACGTGGTCGCTCACAATGGGCCTCATCAGAAGGCTGAAAGTCACCCAAAGGGCAATGGAGAGGGCTATGCTCGGAATTTCCTTGCGTGATCAAATCAGAAATGAGGAGATCCGCAAGAGAACCAGAGTTACCGACGTAGCCCGAAGAATAGCCAAACTTAAGTGGCAGTGGGCAGGGCACATTGCTCGCAGAACGGATGGCCGATGGGGCCGAAAAGTTCTGGAGTGGCGACCGCGAACCGGAAGACGCTGCGTTGGAAGGTCTCCCACTAGGTGGACCGATGACCTCGTAAAGGTTGCAGGGATCCGCTGGATGCGAGACGCACGGGACCGGTCAATGTGGCGACACTTGGGGGAGGCCTATGTCCAGCAGTGGACGTCTTTCGGCTGAAATGATGATGAAACTTCTATCTAACCATACTCCAAGATACCTAACACATTCTACCATAGATAAAGGCTGGTCATATACTTTTAGAGTCGGTAATATCCTCCTCCGCCCCCTACTAAAGATACAATAATTCGATTTTGTAGGTGATAAAGTTAATCCAATCTCACCCAGTAAGTTGACTAAGCCGTTGATATTAAAAGTTATATTATATTATTGTACTAGCTTATGCCCGCGGCTTCGCCCGCGTGGAGTAAGGGAATTGACCACGGGATCTTACTTCTGGAATAATAAGTAATCTATGTATCTATCTATAATACATACATAGATTTACATGTACTTGCTTATAACTTGCAATTATTATTGTAAAGTTATATCAATTAAATTAGAGACGTGAAATATTGATACCTTGGTTTGAGATTGGACATCGGATTTACTGGATTTTATCTGAAGAGTATGTAAACAAATTTTCAAGTCAATCGACCCCGAGAGTTAAAAGTTTCACAGAAAATTCAACACCCCATTTCACCCTCTAAGGGGTAGGAATTTCGAAAAACTGATACTAACTCTTTACAAAGAATACACCCTCCAATTTTCATATCTCTGGGACCCGCGGTTTGGGCTGTGCGTTAGTATATCAGTCAGCCAGTCAGGACATGGAATTTTAAATTGGGGGATGATTTTGTGATACACGTATCTCATCATTTTAACTGAAGTATATGTAGACACATTTTCAAGTCAATCGACCCCGAGAGAGTTTCACAGAAAATTCAACACCCCATTTCACCCTCTTAGGGGTGGAATTTCAAAAACCCTTTCTTAGTGGATACCTACTCTCCACAAAGAGTACATTCTCCAAATTTCATGTCTCTAGAACCAGCGGTTTGGGCTGTGCGTTGATATATCAGTCAGCCAGTCAAGACATTGAATTTTAAATTGGGGGATGATTTTGAAAAAACTGTGATACACGTATCTCATCATTTTAACTGAAGTATATGTAGACACATTTTCAAGTCAATCGACTCAGAGAATAAAAAGTTTCATAGAAAATTCAACACCCCATTTCACCCTCTTAGGGGTGAAATTTCGAAAAACCCTTTCTTAGTGGATACCTACTCTTCACAAAGAGTACACTGTCCAAATTTCATGTCTCTAGGATCAGTGGTTTGGGCTGTGCGTTGATAAATCAGTCAGCCAGTCAGGACATTGAATTTTAAATTGGGGGATGATTTTGGAAAAACTGTGATACACGTATCTCATCATTTTAACTGAAGTATATGTGACACAATTTCAAGTCAATCGACTCAGAGAATAAAAAGTTTCATAGAAAATTCAACACCCCATTTCACCCTCTTAGGGGTGAAATTTCGAAAAACCCTTTCTTAGTGGATACCTACTCTTCACAAAGAGTACACTGTCCAAATTTCATGTCTCTAGGACCAGTGGTTTGGGCTGTGCGTTGATGTATCAGTCAGCCAGTCAGGACATTGAATTTTAAATTGGGGGATGATTTTGGAAAAACTGTGATACATGTATCTCATCATTTTAACTGAAGTATATGTGACACAATTTCAAGTCAATCGACTCAGAGAATAAAAAGTTTCATAGAAAATTCAACACCCCATTTCACCCTCTTAGGGGTGAAATTTCGAAAAACCCTTTCTTAGTGGATACCTACTCTTCACAAAGAGTACACTGTCCAAATTTCATGTCTCTAGGACCAGTGGTTTGGGCTGTGCGTTGATATATAAGTCAGTCAGTCAGTCAGGACTTTGAATTTTATATGTATAGATTGACTTTGTATATGTGACATTGAACTTTTTAATTTACTATTGATAATAATTATTTTGCATGCAATTGATACATATCCTGTATAGCTAAACATGTGGACTTTTTTTCTTTTTTTTTTTTTATCGTGGTAAAATCATCAAATGAGTCCTCCCACCCAGGGCAGAGTGGGAGGAACTGTCAGACTTGTACTGACTAAAATCCACGGTGTCCTTTAATAGCCCTTTATGATCCAGGGTCACGGTAATTCTATAAGTCCCGCGACCCCGGCAGGCTTTGGCCCTCTAGAGGGGGGCCCCGTCATAATGCTGACACTCTTTGAGGCGCGCGTGGGACACAACGCGCCGTCGACCCGGGCATGGTCCATGGTCGGACAGCGAGTCGCCCATTACTCGCCGCCCGCAAGCCCGCGCCTACGGTGGCCGGAGATCGTCTGCCGACGTCCGGCGCCGTGGGCGTCTACCACTGCGGCTGGGGTGGAGGGAGGACGCTGTCCTCTCCCTCACGCGGCCCGCCTCCTCCTTCGCGAGCATGACTGCTTCGCAGAAGGAGGCGACCGCTTCCCACTCCGTCTCGCCCCGCAGCATGGCCTCGACCAATGCCGGGCGCGAGAGGTCTCCGCCTATCGCCGCCGTGAGGACACGGCGGTGCTCTGCCCAAGCGGGGCAGTCCTGCACCGTATGCTCCACCGTGTCCTCCGGGCGGTCCTCGCAGTGGTGACACCCAGGCGTTTCCTCCTTCCCCATCAGACACAGGTACCTCCCGAAGCTTCCGTGTCCGGTGAGGACCTGTGTCATGCGGTAGGTCAGGACGCCGTGACGCCTATCCAGCCACTCCTCAAAGAGGGGTCTTACCGCAGCGATTGCGGCGTGCCCGAACATGTGGACTTTAGATTAATATCTGACTGTAACATAAATAAATAAATAAATAAAATTCATTTAATTCAGATAACATGATCCATACAGTGAAATTAAAAAAAAAAATAAAATAAATTATCACAAATATAAAAATTCAAAAATAAAGTAACAACTTTATACCATGTTTAACGCAAATAAAGACTTATCTTTTCTAAGTAAAAAGCTGTAATAAGCACTCATGATATCATCCTGTTTACGGCCTGCTACACCATCATGTCATATGGCAGCTAAAGGTTTCACATTCTTTGTGATTTTTCCTACTGGTGCAAATGTCTGGTTATACTATACTGTAAGTCTAGGACAAAAAATTACGGATTTAAACGTATCTAGTCGTGGTAACATAATTACTTTTTCTAAGTTGCTACTACAATATATCTGTTGAGTATTCTGTTCCAAAGTTTTGTGTAAATCATATAATTCTCTAGCCTTTTTAAACTTATCATGGTGTTTTGACCATGTCGAACATGCGTTACAATCAGGTGCGAACATTATGGTTTGTATCAAGACTATGCAATCTGTAAGATTCGCATATTTCGCATTCCTCATTTCCTAGTCGAGCGAACGATATGTTTAGACTCTTTAGATGTGATCGGTATAACTCATAGCCAACTTTGTATTCTGGATATTTCGAACAAAAGTCAGAATACATAAACGTAATATTAATTTCACTGGGCAAATAACGACGATGAGGAGCGTGTTCGCGACGATAGTGCGGTGCAGCTGGATTGAAAGATTCAATATGTTCCGTAATAATATCTCTATTAAAAGCTGGAGTCTTTACGTGCATGCCCCGTTTATCAATATCTTTGTCAGGATTAAGAGAATTAACCAATATTTTATATTTTTTTTTGCAGTAACCTAAAGTAGTTAAGAAAAATACTTTGCATACTTTCAATAAAACTCCATCACTCTTTTGTAAAGTAAAAGCTCTTTTTGCATTTCTCTTAGGCTCTTGAACATTATTTTCTCTTAGGAACTGCTACCGTATAATTACTTCTTATAAATAATCTTCTTTCAGAATGTGTCATTATCCAATACTTGTTGTTAATATCCAAACATTCCTCGGGAGTAAATATAGTTGAACAACACTTTGTACACTTCATATCACAGCCTGTTTTTACATTGTACTTGCTTCTTCTTTCCTTTTCCTTCTTAACTAATCCGTCTTTCAAGCTGGTACCATATTTCTTTCTCTTTGTGGAAGATGGTGGTGCTAAATTTACTAAATCCGTAGAAATAGAGCAATCAATAATAGATAAAGATGTACGTTTTTTCTTAGGTAACCGATGTCCAATAATCTCTTCTGTTCTTGCAAATTCTTGAGTATGTCGTCGCGTTATCAATTTTTTGGGAAACGTTTTAATTATTGATGTTTTCCTTTTCAATATTGGGTTATTTTTAGGGTTTGAAACTGTATTTTGTCTTTGCATGTCATAACCATATTCAGTATCATCACTAAAAACTTCATCACATAGTTGGTAGTCCTTATCCTTAACGGAATCATCACTATCATAATCTAATATTTCTGGCATAATACAGTGAGGAGAAGATGGCATCGGAGAAGGAGAGTGTATCGATTCGTGGCAGTATAAAGAATTTGTTTCAAGCTGTTGAGTTAATGTTTCTATTGTAAGCTTCAGAGTTTCTTCTGGTTGGCTGTAATTATATGTTATTTGTGTTTCATTGAATTTTTGAAACACTTGTGATGTCATCGAGTAAGGTTCTTGGTAGAGAAGATTAACTAAATCGTTATTGTTCATGTGGGCGTACTTTGATTCTTTTTGGCTAATATTAGAGCAAGTGGAATTGCGTGTAGATGGCATGCTGTTAGTTTCAAGACGTTGTGCAGTTGGAAATTTCTGGTCCACCAACACACTATTCATCATAGTTTGGATCCTTGATGATACACAGGAACGTTTGAAATATAATGAAATATAATCGGTTAACTAATGAATCAATTATACGACACATCTCGCACTAGTAGGTATAAAACAATCAACAATCGAAACAGATACCTACAACAACAATTACGATGAACTTAGAAACAGTAGGTACTTTAAAAGCCTTTTGCAATACGTAGGTACATATTGAAAACTAGCAGCACGCGTTTTACCTGTGCAGGTAAAATTTGCAGAAAATGAATGGTAACAAAAACAGGTATTTATAAAGTTAGATAAATTAAAAACCATTCTTTCGTTTTTGCTTAAAAGAGTTACAAACAGTCAAACACACTTTCGCATTTATAATAATATTACAAATAACTATTTATTACAATAAATAAAATAATAATGTCAGCTTACCTTTGCCTATTTTGCGCCATTCTCGTAATTGTGGCGCCAAAAAGCAAGAGACGCGCTGCACCCGCGTCCGTCCGCTACGAGCACCCGCAGTGAAGGAATTATAATAGCTGAGCTGGTCAAACGCAAACGAAAATCACAAGCGTTTTACTGCTATTTAGTCTTGTATTGTCGTTTAGCTGCTCTCTAGCGATTGATATTTAGCTAATACTAATTTTAATACATAACTTAAAAGTGTAGTTTTTCTTCATAACTGCTTTATAGCTAAGGTACGATGTTCAGATGGTTATTTGTATGACACAATACATGAAGGTAGTTAAAGACGCTTAGCTGCTTTTTAGTGAAGCATGACTAGATAACGTACTTTAAGTTAAGTAAATTTAGAAAAAATTATAAATCAATTTGCCGTTAAAGTATGTTAACGTCTTTCTAGAGAAGTATTGTGGCTCAGCCGCTTTTTAATCAAGTAAGTAACGAAATTTATCTCTAAAAATATTAATCATAGAAAAATGATTCTTAGACCAAAAGATAGAGCATCGAAAGTTGTATAAGACTACATTAAAAAGTGAAAAACGACCAACTGTGGCTTAACGGCTTTTTAGTTAGTGGACGGCAGTTTTGCGATGCAGATGTCAAGTTCACTGAACCAAATGAGTACATTCAAAAGTGATTCAAGCTTTACCAAAAGTTTCCTGTGAACGTTCTGGTGGTTGGTGAACTAACTATAAATCTAATGAAGGCTCCTGATGCAACACTAAAGATAACTGAAATTGACACTTTCATTGATCTTAAATATTCGATTAAAAGCGATGCCGCTCGGCAATTGCTATCATAAATATTTCTATTACACTGACTCGTTGCTTATCTGCAACTATTACAAAAGTATATTGCAAAATTGCAATCTAAAGCAATATTAGTAACTGTCTAATTATTAATTACACACTTTTTTAAGAACTTTATGTGGGTTATACTTGCTTGTTGCTACACGTTTTATGTAAAGGCGTGTATCTGTACACGCCTTTACATAAAACGTGTAGCAGTAGGGCTTGCTTTTTCTTACATGATATAGCGGACACCTGATTTGCAGGGCCGACTTTATGATAGTATATTTAATCTACTTAAATTATATCTAAGGGTAGTATACATGTCGGATATTCTGCCATTATAAATATCATCCCATTGGAATCCACAATATCTTGCATGCACACGCCGTACAAAACATATATATATGTCGGATCCTGACGAGTATGTACTTAAAATTAAACACAAACGCCTTTGTTAGGCGTTGTGCTGACTCTAGAGGTATGGTGTCCGATACGGACCATGGTCCCATGGAACGACAGTAATCGTTCGGGCGTGGTCGCGACACATACTGGTCTAGAAACTGCTCCGTGTTTAAGTTCAGAGTATTTAGTTAGTACAGTAGTATTAGTAATTGACTCTGTAACTATGAACCGTGTACAAGTTAAAGGAGCTATTTCTCTAGTTTACCCGTATCCCATTCTGCGCCCACAACTGTTTGACAGTATGTATGTCACTTAATATGTCCTGGCCGGGGCCCTATATACCAGGACGCGACATCAGAAGTGAGATACGAGCGGGTTGAGAAATCTCCTGAAAGTGAAAACAGTGCGATTAGATAATGGCACGGACTGTTCGAAAAACAGAACTGCAACATAGTTGCTCTGATACCTATTCGCGCGTCAAACAACTGGCCGAACCGTTGTTCGGATTCGAGTTCCTTAGACAGACGTTCACGATGCACAGTTCTGTGATGATGAGGGTCTTATTACCATGGGGTGGCTATCCACCGTCGGTGCATGACGGCATGCTGCCTGTCTGACAAAGACGCGAAACGAGAGTGTTTGAGTGAGAACGAGTAAAGGTGTTATATCCGGTAAGTCGTTACCATTATAAACACCTGCCAAGGAATGTTTCTTCGATGACACATTATTTCATGGTGTCGTGCAATGTTATTTTGGATTATGAGGGTGCTCACGCTGTTTCACTTTAATGTTTTGATCATACTTTATTGTGATATGTGACGATGTGTCGATTGTCCCTGTTAGCCCGTTGCGTTATCATGGTCGCGAGCGCGACGGCTGAACGGTCTTGGGTTCGATTCCCAGGTTCGGCGGAGTGTACTGTTGGGTGCATCTCTGCCTGAACCATGCTTTTGCAGGCGTGATGTCAATAATGCAATTTAACTTTGTTGCTTTGATGATGATGTTTAACTACGATCTACCCGTTCGCCCGTTGGAATTGAGTCCGGAGTCGAATGTGAATTCATTGTTTTCATAGAATGATTACATTTTGTGTTTACGCGGTTTATGTTGGTGCAAATATCCCAACTGAATGACATTTTAAACCATGACTACCGAATTGGTAAATGTAAACAGAAATATACTTGAACTGAAATTGAGATTCTCCTTACCGTTAGAATTACTCCGGTTAATAAGGATAGTTATGGTAGCAAGACGCTGTTTTGATGGTTTTCGTGAAAAATGGTTGTACTAAGCACCATTGTATGCCCCTTCGGGCATTGCAACCGTTTTGTTTTGTTGTAATTTGTTTTATGTGCTTTTCCGATAAAAGCGACAAAAAGTCCTCAATGTAAACACGATGTCAGTGCGAGATTGCAAGATATCAAAGTTGACGTTGACGTTGACGGCACGGTTTGCGCAGTGGCTGAGTGATTGACTGCTGCGCTTTGTGTCGCGGGTTCGATTCCCGCACGGAACAAATATTTGTATGGCTTACAGGTAGTTGGTTGTAGGTAGTTGTTCTGGGTCTGGCTGTTTGTGTATGTGAATTTAAATGTTTGTAAACGCATCCACGATACAGGAGAAATCCTACTAGTGTGGGGCAACGTTTCGTTTAGAAAAAAAAAAAAAAAAAGTAGTTGTCAATGTTTTCCAAATTATTGAAATTAAAGTGTTTCGGATGTGGAAAAATCGGAGGGCAACAATTAACTTAGAAGTTATCATCTGCCTAGCCTTTTCCCAACTGTGTTAGGGTCGGCTTCCGGTCCAGCCGGGTGCAGCTGAATGCCGGTGTTTTGCACGGGCGACTGCCTGTCTGGCGTCCGCAGCCCGCTTGGTGCTGGGTGGTGCGGTGCCCCTTGGTGGGACTGGATATCGGACTTTCGGGCCACTGCCGGTGGCGGCGGTCGGCGTTCTACGAGTGGCAGCCGGGACTAGCGGCTTGAAGTCCCGAGCCGAGGCGCGGAGGAGACTCGGTAGATGATGGATGATCCCATCTATGGACCGACCTAGGCAGGCGCGGCATAGCCTTGAGGATCCACCCGTGTGACTGTTATTGTTTAGCTATGAGCTCCTCCTCAGATAACGCTCAATTAACTCAGAAGAAATGCTGGCTAATCACAAGGCAAGATTAGCAACGGTTATAGGAGAGCAATGAGCATCCTACTGTTTGAAGTTTGAAGTTATCAGTCATAGTACAGCGAACTGATGTACCTCTAGGATGGGTGACTACGGTGACGAGTTGAGCTCCGTCGAGCAAACCGTACATCAGGCTAATAAGATTTGGGTTTAGTCTTCATCTCCTACCTCATGGCAAGTCTCATCCAGCAACAGACTCAGGTGCCGAAAGTTTACTAGTGAAGGATAGTTTAGTTTATTGCTTTAGGCAGAAAGTGTTATTGATAACACTACAGAACAGATTTCATTGTGAGAATCTGATTTATGTGAACTGAATAATGTCATTATTGTGTTACAGTAACATGATTGGCCGTGAATATAACCAATATTCATTGTTTATCCAGATTGAGAATAGCTGAACCATTGAGAACTCGAAGCCTAATCTTAACAAAGTTCAACAATGCTTTATTGTTCAAATTCAAATATTTTTATTTGTAGAACATAGGTAAACAAAAGTACAGATGTCAATATTAATAAAATGAGCGCTATGTCTTGCCTTCAACGGCGTACAAATATTCTAATTATAATTTCTTATGAGTAATTGGTAAAAATAATAATAAAACAAACGGGATAAATGGGAACAATTCATTATTATACATTATTATTATTAGGTCATATAATTTTAGTCTATAGTTCGGTCATTTAGAAATTCATTAATTGAGTAATATGTTTTGTATAGGAGAAATTCTTTGAGCTTTAATTTAAAAACTTTCAATGATGAGATATTCTTGATAAAGTTGGGGAGTTTGTTATAGATTTTAACTCCAATACCAAATACACTCGATTTAAATTTTACTGTTCTACATTTAATGCCTTTAAGTTCAGTTTTATGTCTCGCACTTCTCAACGCTTCATACTTATCTATATCGCGTTTTATCATCATTGCCGCTTCAAATATGTATAATGAAGGTAGGGTTAAAATTTTCAACCTTTTGAAAACTGGTCTACAGGAATCCGTCTGTCTAAGTCCGCATATGCTTCTTATGCACTTTTTTTGTGCTTTTAGAGCACACTCTCTGTTCGTTGAATTTCCCCACAATAGGATACCATATTTTAGCATGGAGCCTACATATGCATGGTATACACTTAGTAAAGTACTCTCATTTGTAACTTTTCTTAACATGTAGAGAGCATATGAAAACTGATTTAGTTTTTTGCAAACATGGTCAATCTGGATTTTCCAGTTTAGTGCAGAGTCAATGTGTATGCCAAGAAATTTAGTGGTGTTTACTTCTTTTACAGTTTCACCTTTATACTGTATGTTTAGGTTCTTAGGTTTAGTATTTATATTAGCAAAGGAAATATAGCATGTTTTATCTAAGTTAATTTTAAGATTGTTGGCATTTAACCAATTTATGATGCATTCAAGGGAATTATTTACATTAATTTCATATTTATCTTGATCCTCGTCAGTGAAAATAGCTGTACTGTCATCTGCAAATAATATAATGTCTTGGATTATGGCTTTTGGGAGGTCATTAATATATATTATAAACAAAAGTGGACCAAGAATACTTCCTTGAGGCACCCCGTACTTGACCGTTTTAGGTTTAGACTGAAATGTTTGTTCACATTTTGTTTTACTTGATACTCTTGTTATTTGAGTTATTTGAACCCTATTTTCGAGGTATGATTTTATAAGATGTAAAGCATTCCCTCTAACTCCGTATTGTTCTAATTTACTTAAGAGTATATTATGGTCTACGTAATCAAATGCTTTTGACATGTCCATAAATATTGCAGTTATATGTTTTTTATTATCAAGTCCTGTCATTACCTTCTTTAGAAAATTAAAAAGTGCGTCGCCCGTTGATTTGCCTTTACGAAACCCAAATTGCTCATGTGTGAATATATTATTGGTTTCAAAATAATTGTATAAATTTTTATAAATTACTTTTTCAAAAATTTTTGCAATAATTGGTATTAAAGCTATTGGTCTATAAAATTTCATCTCTTTCCTATCTTCCTTTTTAAATAATGGGTTTATGACTGTTATTTTTAGTTTTGAAGGAAATATTCCGTGTTCTAGGCAAAGATTTATAATGGTGCTGAGTACTGGAGCTATAATATGGGAAACGCGTTTAATTATTTTAGTATTTATATTATCACTAGCTTCTGCCCGCGGCTTCGCCCGCGTGGAGTTCGGGAATTGCCCACGAAATCTTACTTCTGGGATAATAAGTAATCTATGTATGTATAGTACATACATAGATTTACGTGTACTTGCTATTGCAAATATTTGTTCATATTAATATCAATTAAATTACATATGTGAAATATCTTGGTTTGAGATTGGACACCGGGACACCAATCAAATGATTTATTAGGATCTATTTATGGACTTATGTCTATAAATAGATTCCTAATCTTAAATATTATGTTAAAGTGAACATCAATTTTCGAGTCAATCGACCCAGCAAATATTAAGTTTCACAGAAAATTCAACACCCCATTTTACCTTCTTAGGGGTAGAATTTCAAAAAACCCTTTCTTAGTGGATACCTACTCTTCACAAAGAATACACCGTCCAAATTTCATTTATCTCGGACCAGCGGTTTGGGCTGTGCATTGATATATCAGTCAGCCAGACAGGACATTGAATTTTAAATTGGGGGATGATTTTGGAAAAATTGTGATACACGTATCTCATAATTTTAACTGAAGAGTATGAATACAAATTTTCAAGTCAATCGCCTCCGAGAATAAAAAGTTTCACAGGAAATTCAACACCCTATTTCACCCTCTTGGGGGTGGAATTTCGAAAAACCCTTTCTTAGTGGATACTTACTCTTCACAAAGAATACACCGTCCAAATTTCAAGTCTCTCGGACCAGCGGTTTGGGCTGGGGGTTGATATATCAGTCAGCCAGTCAGGACGTTTAATTTTAAATTGGGGGATGATTTTGGAAAAACTGTGATACACGTATCTCATAATTTTAACTGAAGAGTAAATACACAAATTTTCAAGTCAATCGACTCAGGGAATAAAAAGTTTCACAGAAAATTAAACACCCCATTTCACCCTCTTAGGGGTGGAATTTCAAAAAACCCTTTCTTAGTGGATATCTACTCTTCACAAACAATTCATCGTCCAAATTTCATGTCTCTAGGATCAGTGGTTTGGGCTGGGGGTTGATATATCAGTCAGCCAGTCAGGACGTTTAATTTTAAATTGGGGGATGATTTTGGAAAAACTGTGATACACGTATCTCATAATTTTAACTGAAGAGTAAATACACAAATTTTCAAGTCAATCGACTCAGGGAATAAAAAGTTTCACAGAAAATTAAACACCCCATTTCACCCTCTTAGGGGTGGAATTTTGAAAAACCCTTTCTTAGTGGATACTTACTCGTCACAAAGAGTACACTGTCCAAATTTCATGTTTCTAGGACCAGCGGTTTGGGCTGTGCGTTGATATATAAGTCAGTCAGTCAGTCAGTCAGTCAGTCAGTCAGTCAGTCAGTCAGTCAGGACTTTGAATTTTATATGTATAGATACCCTGTACTATTAGTGTTATTTAGTCCTTTTATTATTTGGTCAACTTCGTATGGGTTTGTCGGTTTCATGAACATTGAGTTGCAATTATTATATGTCAGTGTTTTTGGATAGGTACCCTCGTTTTTAGTAATCGGTTTTATGTCATCTATAAAATAATCATTAAAAGATTCAGCTATTTCTTCCGGGTTCGTAATTATTTTATCCTTTACTCTTATTTCCTCGATATCCTCTTTGGGAGTTACAGTTTTATAGTTATTAACTATCTGCCATGTTGCTTTGGGTTTGTTGGTAGCTGAACTTATAAAATAGTTGTTTTGTGATTTCTGTGTTTTTTTAATTATAATTCTTAGCCTTTTTGTGTATTCCTTATAGTATTTTTTATCTTTCGGATTTGCTGTTAACCTATACTTCCAAAGTAGTTGACGTTTTCTTTTAGAGCATACTCTAATACCATTACTTAGCCATTTAGGTTTCTTAGAAATAGGTATCTTAACTCGTATAGTAGGGAAACATAAATCATAAAATAGCTTAAATATATCGTAAAATGCCTCATAAGCCTGTTCAGGGTCATTATTTGTGTAACATTCTGTAAAACTAAGGCTTTCAATGCAATCAATAAATTTCCTCACGTTATCTTCACTATAGTCACGTTTAAATTTGAACCAGTGTGTTATGTGATAACTTTTCTTTACAGGGAATGTTAAAATTTGTGCTGTATGATCAGATAGCGAGAGTTCTAGAACTTTTGATTTAGAGCCTCTGATATTATGGGCTATATTGTCGATACATGTCATGCTACTCAATCTAGTCGGTTGATTTATTGTTAATTTTAAATTATAACACATTAATAATTGCTCAAACTGTCGGGATACGTTGCTATTGTCCAACCTGTTAATGTTAAAGTCACCACAAATTATAACTCTTTTGCCTGTGAAACATATTTTATTTAATACGTCCGTTAGTCTAGTGAAAAATAAGTCAATATAGTCTTTTCCATTTTTTGGTGGTCTATAAATACATAATATTATGATTTTGTGTTCTATTAGTTCAATGCCACTACATTCAAATATATTACTAATACTTAGGGTTTTGGCTTCGGTGACCACTCTAAATTTATGGCTGGATTTTATAATTATGCAAGAACCTCCATTCCTATTGTTTCGTGAGAAAGAGTCTCCTAACGTAAAATTAGGCATTTTTAGTAGTTTAGCATCTTCTACAGTCATATTATGTTCGGTAATGCAGAGAAGATCGACAGGGTTGCCGTTGAAATTTTCGCCTAATGAGTACAAATGAGCAGTAAGCTCATCTATTTTGGTAAGTAGACCGTTAATATTTTGGTGAAGAATATTCATGTGTTTATAAGCGAAAAATATCATTACTTGCTGGAGTATTCTCATTATCTAAATTTAAATTATTTTGCTCTGTTTGCGTACTCTTGTCAAAAATAGTAGGATTTATATTAGGAGTGTTAAGTTTATGTTTGTTATTATATCTGTCAAAGTTTTGTTTATAACCAGTTCTCAAAATTTCTCTAAGCAGTAATTGTGATGTGTGCAGTGATAGAAAGCGATATTTTGGAATATACAATGAGAAATTCATATCCACATATGTTGCATGAGTGTACTGAGAACAGATAAATTTCAATCTATAATTCAACTTTCTTTCATTTAAATAAGTATTAAATAGTACTTCAGAAATTATAACATTTGTGTTTTTAGTAGTATTTAAAAATTTCGTAAGACAGAGTTGAATTTCTTCTGGGTTTTTATCATTTACGCCGCCCAAAACAATCACGTAGTCGTTTTTATTCAATAAATTTATTTCTGTTTGTTCTGTGCTTAAAACCTCATGTAAAAATGCTCCTGGCTTCCAAAAACATCGGACTAAAAATTCTTTGCCTATGAGTTTTTGGAGTGTTCTCTGAATAAATCGCCCCTGTTGATCCGCAATGATAATAATTTTCTTCATCATTAAGCCAGTATTGTCTGAATTTGATGTTAATGTTGGTGGTGTGATCGGTTTCAGCGCTTTAACCTGAACGTTGTTGTTGCACGTAGTTCCATTTATTTCAGTTTTGTGGTAACCGTTGCAATGCATACCAGTATTTATTAAAATCTTTGTCTCGCCGTTTTTTTGTGGAATTTTGGATATTAAGTTTGTTTGAAAGTCGATGTGGTGCGAGGACGAATTTGATTTTATTAAGTCTTTATCAGAAGTCGTACTACATTCAAACATATTAGTATTAGTAACCGTTTTTGTAGGAGCAATGTTACTTTCTTTGGTCTGGTTTTGTTTTTGTAGCAATGCAATTGGTTGCCTTTTTTGTGTCACAGGCGTTTGTTTATTTGGCCGTTTTCGTCCCGACGGTGGTGTCGAATTTTTCGTGTCAGTATTTACCTCTTTGTATGCATTTACTATTTTAATATATTTTTGTACGTCACTTTTAAGTCGAAAATTTTCTGTGTTTAGGTTTTCTATTTCATGATGAGCACTTTGTAACTCCTTAGATAACTGGTTAACTTTTTCCTGCAGATCAATTATGGTTTGACTCGTATTTATAGAAGTATTAGGCAGACTCATCATTGTCGTGTCAAAAAGAGCTGAATTGTCCGCAGTAATGTCACATAGTGAACTTGATCTACATAATTTAATATTGCGGTAGGTAATGTTTTCGTCCATTTTTATTTTCGTCAATGTGTAGTTGTTTACCAATTTACTAGAGGCTATATCGTGGCGCCCTCTGTTGATATGTAGAGGATTTATAAGAATTTCAAGTTGATCTTGTTGTAATTGTGTTTGTTTCGTTCTTAAGAACTTGTTATTTATGTTGTAAGTAGGGAATATTTATCAGCTTAACATTCACAAAAATAATCACTTACTGCGGGGTTTGAACTGGTTGAAGCGGTTTCATTAAAGTCTTTGTAATGTAGAGGCGACTGCTCTTAGTTTTCATTACATAGGATAAGCAACACGAGTGCCGAATTACAACATTCGGACTGTTTAACGCGATCACCGAATGTTAGAGAGCCATTGTTAGTGCTTTATGCTGATTTGCACTTGGCTTCGTCATTGTTTACGTCGAAGACGCCGCGTTGCTGTCAGCATCGATAGAGCAAAGTATAGACCCAAAACATTGTTCTCGACGTACTTACTAGTCTTCATTTCGGTATACCAAATAAAATGCTCTTGGGTTAGTTTACATTACACTAGTGAATCACTAATTAACTAATCGTGTCTTGAATCGACGAAGTGATGATACTCAAGTGACGTTGATGCAAGGCCGTGCCCTTGATGCTTTTGCTTGAGTCGTAGAAACTAAGTGAAACTGTAAGTCACTATAGAAAACAGCATACAAAATAAACTCCGTATGATTACAACAGGTTGTTAGAAGGTACCTGCTGAGCCGGCTTAGTTGGTTTTCAGTTGGTGCGTATCTTGTTTTGAAAAATAATGGAGGACGATCGGCGATCGACGATCGACGGATCAAACGAAATTAAAACCGAAGTTAGAAGATTTATTTTTCAGTTTTCTGGTTAGCGAGGTTCTAATGGTAACGCTATGGGCTAAAATGTCTTAAATTCAAAACGTGTGCGTTCACAATAGAGTTAGTAGAACGCTGGAAAGTCAAGTCCTTTAACGTAAACTGAATCAAATGTGTCGACTTCTGGTTTAAATCAATCTAGCAATGGTGTGGTCGCTGAGTCTTGGTCACTGGGATGACTAGACTGTGTATGGTCACAAAGATGACTATACGGTTGTAATCACTGGGATGATTGGGACCTGGTCACTAAGATGACTGTGGGCAGAAGTGGTCACTGGGATGACTACTGCTGTAGCCAAAGGGATGGTTACGGGTTTCAGAGCGTCCTTAAATCAGAGCGTCCTTAAACGCGGAGGAGGCCCGAGTCTCCAGACCCACCAAGCGCGCAGACGTGCGCATACTGGGTCTGGATGACTGGCCGCCGTTGCCAGGACTGGGGGGTGCCCTCCCGACCAGGTGAGGGCGGGCGCCCTGCGTCCTGACTTCGCGGGGCTGCAGACCATCACGGTCGGCTGCCCCGTGTCGGCGGCCAAAAAGATACAGGAGGGCCGAAGGCTCCTAGTTGGGTGGGTGTCTGCGCAGGTGAAAGTCCTGGAGCCCAGACCCCTGAGGTGCTTCCGCTGCCAAGTGGGCAACCACGCGGCATGCGATTGCACCTCGGAGGTGGACCGCAGCGATAGGTGCTTCCGCTGCGGTCAGCCCGGTCACAAGGCCGGCTCGTGCACTGCCCCGCCGCACTGCTTCGCATGTGCAGCGGCTGGAAAGCCGGCCGATCACCGGGCCGGGGGCAGGTCCTGCGCCCCACCCACCAAAAACAGGCGCAGAGGTAGGCCCTCTGCCACCACCGTCACCGCCACTCCCGCCGCCGCCGCCGCCACTGCCGCCGCCGCCGCCGCCGTGGCTGTACCCCCGCGAGGGGCCCTGGAGGAGGCTGCAATGGACTCCGATTAATGGCCCCAATGCGCTTCCTCCAGGCGAATATCAACCACTGCGCCGCTGCTCAGGATCTCTTGCTCCAGAGCGTGGTGCAGTGGTTGATCAACGTCGCCGTGGTCGCCGAGCCGTACTTTGTCGTGCCCAGAAATGACTGGGTGGCGGACCTGGACGGTTCGGTGACCCTCATCTCGTCGGCCGCCGCCGGTACCCCGCCCCTTGATCTCGTCAAGAGAGGGCGCGGGATCGTCGCGGCACGGTTCGGGGAGATTGCCGTGGTAGGCGTTTATTTCTCCCCGAGCCGAACTCTCGCCGAGTTCCAGGACTCCTTATCGGAGCTGGGAGACGTCGTCGTCGATTTCGGTTCCCTCCCCGTGCTCGTCCTCGGGGACTTCAACGCCAAGAATGTGGCTTGGGGTTCCCGGTACACGGACCATATGCGGGGCAGGATGCTCGAAAACTGGGCCCTGGCGCAGGGCCTGGTAATCGAGAACCGGGGTTCCGTCCCCACGTGCGTGCGGTGGAATGGCGAGTCGGTGGTGGACGTTACGTTCACCACCTCTGGCCTGTCGCCGCGCGTCACTGACTGGCGCGTTGTGGAGGAGGTGGAGACCTATTCCGATCACCGGTATATCCGGTTCGACGTCTCCGCCCAGACCCCAGACGCGCCGGTCCGACGGAACCCAAGTGGTCCGCGATGGGCGCTGAAGCAGTTGGACCGGGAGCTATTCCTGGAAGCCTCGATCGTGCAGGCCTGGGTGTCATCACCGGACAGGCCTGCCGACATCAACGACGAGGCGGAGTGGTTCCGGGAGGCCATGTCGGAGATCTGTGACGTGGCCATGCCCCGGGTCCGACAAGGACGCGCCCGGCGTCAGCTGTACTGGTGGTCGCGCGAGCTAGCAGCGCTGCGCGAGGCGTGCGTTGCCGCGCGACGCCGGTACTCCAGGTTCCGCAGGCGCCGCACCCGACCTCCGGATGCGGTGACTGTAGAGGCGGAGCTGTACGAGGGCTACAGGGCAGCGAAGACCGTCCTCCGTGACGAGATCTGGCGGGCCAAGGAACTGGCCCGCAAGGAGATGCTGGGGACGGGGACCCATGGGGCCGTCCCTACAAGTGGGTGCGAGAAAAGTTCCGGCCCTGGGCTCCCCCGTTGACGCAGAGTCTCCGGCCTCAGTTCGTGGAGGACGTGGTGAGCGCCCTGTTCCCATCGCGAGGGGAGCATACTCCCCCGCCCATGGCTCCGCCTTCGACGGTGCCTGGCAATGAAGCTGGCGCAAACGCGGACCACAGCGACGACGACGTCTACGACGCTCCAGAGGTGACCGAGGTAGACCTGAGAGTGGCGGTACAACGGCTCAAAGCCAAAAACACCGCCCCAGGACCCGACGGCCTGCCAGGGAAAGCCTGGGTTCTGGCCTCGGGGACTCTCGGGCCTCGACTGGGGGGGCTCTTTAGCACGTGCTTGGAGAGGGGCCGGTTCCCGCTTCGTTGGAAGACGGGGAAACTGGTCCTCATCCAGAAGCCCGGGCGCCCTGCGGACTCTCCGTCCGCATTCCGGCCCATCGTGCTGCTCGACGAGGTGGGCAAGCTCTTTGAAAGAGTCATTGCAGGCCGCCTCGTCGGGCACCTGAATCGGGTGGGTCCGGACCTTGCGGAGAGCCAGTTTGGCTTCCGCAGGGGGCGCTCGACGGTGGACGCCATCATGCGCGTGAGAGCCCTCACGACGGGGGCTGCGGTATCCCGGGGCAGGGTCGTCTTGGCGGTGTCTTTGGACATCACCAATGCCTTTAACACCCTGCCCTGGAGTTGCATCAGGGAGGCACTCCGGTATCACCGGGTGCCGACCTGCCTCCGTCGCACAGTCGAGGACTACCTGACGGACAGAGCCGTCATCTACCCCGGTCACCAGGGAGAATGGAACCGGCGAGAGATGTCGTGCGGTGTTCCACAGGGATCGGTCTTGGGGCCGCTCCTGTGGAACATCGGTTACGACTGGGTGCTGCGCGGCGACCTCCCTGACGGCGTCGGCGTAATATGTTACGCCGACGACACGCTCGTCCTGGCGGAGGGAGAGTCGCACCAGGCGGCGGCCGACCTGGCGACGCAAGCGGTTGCGACAGTCGTTGGAAGAATCCGGCAGTTGGGACTCGAAGTGGCGCTGCACAAAACAGAGGCCATGTGTTTTCATGGCCGTCTGAACGCGCCACGGTCTGAGTCCCACATAACGGTGGGAGGGGTTCGCATCGGCGTCGGGAGAACGATGAAGTACCTGGGACTCGTCCTCGACAGCCGGTGGAACTTCAAGGAGCATTTCCTGCGTTTGGCCCCAAAGCTGAACCGGGCAGCAGCCGCCCTCAGGCGACTCCTGCCCAATCTCAGCGGGCCAAACGCCTCCTGCCGGAGGCTGTACGCCGGTGTCGTGCGGTCCATGGCCCTCTACGGGGCCCACGTGTGGGCCCTGAGCATTCGGACGCGACCACTGAAGCTGGTCGCATGCCAGAGGGTCATGGCTATCCGGATGATCCGAGGATACCGTACGATCGCCGGCGAATCGGCCAACCTCCTTGCCGGATTGCTGCCCTGGGATCTGGAGGCGACTGCCCTCCAGCGCGTCTATGAGTGGCGCGTGGAGGCGCAGCGCCGGGGCGAATCCCTGCTACCTCGACAAGTCGAGGCGCGGCGGGAAGAGCTCCGGCGCGATCTCAGGGCAGTATGGAGGGAACGACTGTCGCAACCGAGGTCCGGGCACGCCGCAATCGCGGCGGTAAGACCCCTCTTTGAGGAGTGGCTGGATAGGCGTCACGGCGTCCTGACCTACCGCGTGACGCAGGTCCTCACCGGACACGGAAGTTTCGGGAGGTACCTGTGTCATATGGGGAAGGAGGAAACGCCTGGGTGTCACCACTGCGAGGACCGCCCGGAGGACACGGTGGAGCATACGGTGCAGGACTGCCCCGCTTGGGCAGAGCACCGCCGTGTCCTCACGGCGGCGATAGGCGGAGACCTCTCGCGCCCGGCATTGGTCGAGGCCATGCTGCGGGGCGAGACGGAGTGGGAAGCGGTCGCCTCCTTCTGCGAAGCAGTCATGCTCGCGAAGGAGGAGGCGGGCCGCGTGAGGGAGAGAACAGCGTCCTCCCTCCACCCCAGCCGCAGTGGTAGACGCCCACGGCGCCGGACGTCGGCAGACGATCTCCGGCCACCGTAGGCGCGGGCATGCGGGCGGCGAGTAATGGGCGACTCGCTGTCCGACCATGGACCATGCCCGGGTCGACGGCGCGTTGTGTTCCACGCGCGCCTCAAAGAGTGTCAGCATAATGACGGGGCCCCCCTCTAGCCCTTTTTGGGATAAAGGGAATATTTTTACCACCAAGTTTGTTGGAGTAAAAAGTTCAGTGAATGTTTCCGAACGGTCTATTTTTTCACATTGGGAACACTAATAGTTAAGTGTCAATAATTTGACATCAGACAATGACAGCCCGCTATTTGAATTTTTTTCTGTGAATTGCATTCGTAACTGAAAAGTGGAGTATTTTTGAATGGTGGAAGAAATCGAAGAAAATCTCCGTAATCTGCTATTGTCGGAAGGTATTATTTTCACTTATTCGTTTTATTTGGGTTTTGTGACCATAATGTGTTGGATATTTTTCAAATTCTATGCTTCGTTTTTTCCTTGTGTAACTTTTTCAAGGTGGGTTGCATGTTCCCCCTGCCCGTCGGCTACTTTGGTGTTGTCGTAACTGGTTTTTTGGTTTGATTTGTTTATTTCATATTTCACAATAAATAATCTATCTAAAGGGGTGCTAAGGTGTACAACCAAAAATACTAAAATGTTTGTGTAGGGGCTTTGGCATGGGTTATGGATTTTTGCATGGGTTATGGATTTTTGCATTTTTATTGCAGATGAGTCGAAAAATATTGAAAGATTTAGAGATTGAAGAAGCTTTAGATGAAATATTTGGCTTGCCAGAAAATCCAGAAGAATCAGACGATAACAACGAATCGGAGGGTGAAGAACAATATAGTACAGCTAGACTCGAAAGTATATTGCAAGGATTAGATGATGAAGTTACAATACCTAACAACCCAGAATCGGCTGCACTACAAGATAAACCACAAAATGAGAATTGTAGCCCATGTCCTAGTATCTCTGGGAATACCGAAACTAATCCCGACCCTCAACCTCCGGTATTACCCAGTTGTTCTGGTACAAGACCTTTATCTCCCGATAGTCCTGTGATTGACAACTTGAGCTCGAGCTCTGATTCCGAATCTGAATCTGATGCTGATGAGATGGTCTGGAAAAAAGAAAAGTGGACATCCCGGCCTGAACCGCAATTTTTTGATGAGCAGCCTATATCGGCAAAGCGACGATTCACGAATAAAACAAAACCAATTCGTTTTTTTGAAAGCTTTTTCAGTGACAAAGTTTACGAGCTCATTGTTCTGCAAACCAATTTGTATGCTGAGCAGCGAAATATTGAAACATGGACTCCACTGACTCAGCAAGAACTAAAAGCTTTTTTGGGCATATTAATAATAATGGGTTATCATGTTCTGCCGTCTATAGACCTATACTGGTCTTCTGACCCCGGTTTCAGACTGGATGAGGTGGCTAATGTGATGCCCATAAAAAGATTCAAAAAAATTTTACGCTGCCTACATTTGAATGATAATGAACATCAACCAGCAAAAAATATGCCCGGATATGACAAATTATATAAACTTCGTCCTTTGATTGATCTCATAAACGAAAGTTGCCAAAATAATTGCACGGATTCAGGTTCTCAGAGCATAGATGAGTCTATGATTTTATTCAAGGGGAGGTCATCATTGAAACAGTACATGCCGATGAAGCCGATCAAGCGTGGGTACAAAGTCTGGTGTCGGTGTGATAGCCAAAGTGGGTACCTATTTGAATTTCAAATGTATACCGGTAAGACCGATAATACTGTTGAAGAAGGGTTAGGCGCAAAAGTTGTCAAAAGCCTAACAGAGAAACTCATAGCAGCAAAAATGCAGAATGTTCACGTAACCTTTGACAACTTTTTTTGCGACTACAAGATTTTGGCGTACTTGTACGACAATGGTATACACGCGACCGGCACGGTACGAAGGCTAAGAGCAGACCTGCCTAAACTCATAAAAGGGCCTGGTGGAAAGAATCTGAAGTTACCCAAAGGAAGTTTCAAGTGGAGGGTGAAAGAGAACGTAGCATTCGTTGTTTGGCAAGACAACAAGGAAGTGTTATTAATGTCAAATGTCTTCCATCCTACGGTCGGGATAACCACGGTGGCAAGGACACAAAAAGATGGGTGCAAAGTAGATATTCGGTGCCCCCTTATCATCAAGGAATACACAAAGAGAATGGGTGGAGTAGATCGGTTTGATCGTCTAAAATCTACTTACACAGTTGGACGAAGGAGCAAGAGATGGTGGCTACGAATTTTTTACTTCTTGCTAGATGCCAGCATTACTAACGCTTTTGTTTTGAGCCAGAGTTGCAAAGTTAATCTTACGCACTTTGAATTTCGCGTTGCTCTAGCTAGAGGACTGATAAGTGGATTTACGAGTCGTAAAAGGCGTTCAGCCATGGCAAACTACATAATACGCAAAAAAGTTGCACAGGCTGATACTCGCCAAAAAGTTGTCGGTAATATTGCCGACGAGATACGTTATACCAATGTTGGTGATCATATGCCTTGCTCATTACCAAACTATAAACGTTGCCGTCTCTGCAGCACTAAAACCCACGACAAGAGGTCGAAGATAATGTGCGAGAAATGTGAAGTGCCTCTATGTATAGTGCCATGTTTTTATGCTTATCATAGGAAGTAATATTATTTCTTATAGTTTTTTTTGTACTTTTTAAATAAAACGTTTAATTATATATTTGTTTTTTCTTATATTATGTCCTATTAGTACATACCTTATCATATTTTACATGAACAACTAGTTCTAACAACCATCCCTTAGCAAACATACAGGTGTCGCCATAGGCAGAGGGGAAAAAATTCCCACCATAAAAATAATAATAATAATATTTTTTTCTTTACATATTTTGATTTTTGACATATAATGATAGGTAAACCCACTGACAGAATTACTTTAACTCTGCCAGTTCCCTATGCCCTATAAAGGGCTAGAGGGCCAAAGCCTGCCGGGGTCGCGGGACTCATAGAATTACCGTGACCCTGGAACATAAAGGGCTACTGAAGGACACCGTGGATTTTAGTCAGTACAAGTCTGACAGTCCCTCCCGCTCTGCCCTGGGTAGGAGGACTCATTTGATGATTTTACCACGTTAAAAAAAAAAAAAAAAAAAAAAAAAAGGGATGGTTACGGGGCCTGGTCACAAAGATGACTTTGGCAGAAGTGGTCACTGCGATGACTAGTGTTGTAGCCACAGGGATGGTTACGGGGCCTGTCACAAAGATGACTAAGGTCAGAAGTGGTCACTGAGATGACTACTGTTGTAGCCATAGGGATGGTTGTGGGGCCTGGTCACTAGAATGACTATGGTCAGTGATGGTCACAGGGATGATTATTGGAAGCCACAGGGATGGCTGTAAGACCAACGACATTGCTTGATTGAATTAGATTTTAGGGACATTGCTACTAAGATAGCTAAATTGTCCGTTTTGTTTTGAGTTTTATAGTTCTGGTTAAAGGGTACTAGCACTTTGTGTGACTGGCTTTTCGAAGTCCTAATTTTTGTAGCTAGACAGACTATGGAAACAAATACCGTGATTTTGTTGTTAACGTCTCATAATAATGAGATGATCTAGCTAGACTGAAACTTTTGTAACAAGTAAAGTTTTAGACTTTCTCTTGGTTAAGTCAGAATAACCGAACGGTGTCCTGCGATGGCAATTTCTGGTATAGCAGGTTTACACACGAGGACGTGTGTCATGCAGGATGGCCGTGTCAGATCCTGACGAGTATGTACTTAAAATTAAACACAAACGCCTTTGTTAGGCGTTGTGCTGACTCTAGAGGTATGGTGTCCGATACGGACCATGGTCCCATGGAACGACAGTAATCGTTCGGGCGTGGTTGCGACACATACTGGTCTAGAAACTGCTCCGTGTTTAAGTTCAGAGTATTTAGTTAGTACAGTAGTGTTAGTAATTGACTCTGTAACTATGAACCGTTTACGCGCCCACAACTGTTTGACACTATGTGTAAGGGCATGAGCCTTTACACTTAATGTTGAATGTTAATAAAATAAATGTTAATGTTCAAAAAGGTCTTTAATACGAAATTGCACTAAAATAATGTTATAAGAAACTAATAGAAAAATGTTACAAAAGTTACAAAATGTTGGATGTTGCGCGAGCTCGATATTAAACCGAAGACTGGCTTACTTACGTACGTGACGATATAACATTTTTATAAATTAACAAAATTTGCAGTATTTAAACTAGGCTAAGGTACAATGTGCGGTTGCTGACCGTACATCTTGGCGAGGCCAAAAGCACAGAATTAATAGCCAAAAATAATATCTAAGATAACTTATGAGTATTTTACTAATGTAAATAAAAATCATGAAATGAAAACAATGTGAATAAAAAATGATTATAAGTCAAATGTTAAAAGAATGAGGTGTCGCATAGGTAAGTTCTATGTTTTCAGTGGGTGCTGCAGCTCTTGGTGGCTTCCGTGGCGGTAATCTGCTGGACGCGACGGCGTCGCTGACGGTGACCTTGCCTCTGCGTTTGCAGTACACGTAGGCTCCTCCCGCGACGACTATTGATAAGATCAGAAGTCCCATCGTAGAGTATGAAACGATGTATTGGTGCACATCGTGTTGCGACATTTCAGCCTGTTTCGTTTGATCTTCCAATTCTTTCAACGAATTGTGAAGTTTTTCATAATCGTTTTTAACGAATTGCGTGTTCTTTTGTCCAGTTGATAAATCAAGTGGCTGGACAGATGTTAAATTGTTGATGTCGTTCAGATCTATCAGTGGTATTTCCGGGCTGACATACATTTTGTTTGTGTAGTAAACTTGTGTGTAATATGTTTCTTCGTTGTTTCTAATTATACATCCTTCTTTGGCTTCTAAAATTCCCGTTAAATGTATTGCCTTAGTAGTCATACGACCTTCACAGATGATTTGCAGTTGGCAACCCGTGCAGCAGACATAGAGCCAGGTGTTTGGTTTTTTTAATGGTGTCCATTTATTGTTGCAGGATTCGGATGTGTAGATACATTTCGATATTGTAATGTTTGTTATTGCGCCGATTTCGCATGGAATTTGATAATTTCTCATGTTACGTGTTGGTTTGTTTAGTGAACATACAAATGTACTTGGTTCCATTTTAAGTTCCAGGTCACTGTCTGTGAGCTGCATATATGTCTCTTTTCTTACATTGACTGCAACATAAATATTCTGAATTTGTTTTCATTGTAAGTGAATGTTGGTTACTTTTTATCATCGGAATAGGAACTGTTTTATACATAGTGAATGGAGTGTCGCCTGTTAATGGTAATGTAATTTCGATGATAAAATATTTATCATGTAATCTCTATTTTATCTCTAGTAGTTTGTATATGTCAGCCAATTGGTTTTGAATATTGTCAACGGGTATTGATAAATTGTTGTGGCAATTGTCCAGAGATAATGTTCAGCTCCTGAAAGAGCTGGTTCTGCGGTAAAAGTCTGGTGTCTACATGACCATGGTGAATGTTTATGGCTGTGTCCAAAAGCATGTGTTGGATGTGGCGCAGTTTGGACAGAATTGTTGAACTAGTCAAGGCCATGATGTTAAAGTAGTTCAAAGCTGCCCCTTGCTCAACATCCTTACCCAATTTCTGTAAATAGTTCTCTGTAGCGTTAAGATGTTGACCTAAGAGATTGAACTGAGTATTCATCGCCTCTTCATTTCTCTTTAGAATATTATTATGTGCCTCTTTGATTGATGTTTGACCTTTGATCAGGTTCAATAAATGGTCTCTGTTATTTTGTAATGTTTCTATGTCCTTTTTATATTGTATTGCGAACCTTTCATCTAGTACGCCGAATAGGCTATTTGCAAGGTAACCTATTCCGTTGACAAGACCTCGGGAACTGCGCCCCCTTGTCTGCCCATGATGTGTTTCCAACATGTAATTGTTATGGTCAAGTTCGTTAACTTCCTGTTCGAATTCAGTCATAATGGTTTTACACATCGTTTGGTATGCAAATTGCTCACACCTTTCTCCCAAGTAGAATAATAGAATAATTTATTTAAAAAGTAGATATTACAAAAGTACATTTAGGTGCTGTAGTGTAATTTCTTAAACAATTTTAATTAGCGCTTATAAATAAACTATGACTTAAATATATTAACAGGTGCAAGTAACGAAAATGTCGAATTCAAATGTTAGGTAGCGACCTGCCTGATCTAGGTTTATTTAAACCTGTGTTTCAGGCCATCACTTACATTGCATCATATAATTAGGACAGTAAAAGTTTTTAAATTAAAGTAAATCTATTAACAACTATAACAAAAATCCAATTAGTACAAAAACATTAAAACTAACTTAAGTAAATACGTGCAATTAGATACCAGGGGATAACATAATCAAACTAGGACTTCTAGAAGTTTTTCTGTGTCCGTGTAATCAAGTATTGTTAAATAATCTGATAATACAAAATTACATTTCCTATAACTTAGACTATAGAAGTTTAGTTTCTTGTCGAGTCTATTATACAGAAAAGGTCCTAAAAACATATAAAAACGACTAGCAAAAGCATGCCTAGTTTGAGGCATTGTGCAAACTAGGTCCTTCCTTCTCCTATCGGAAGGAACAGGGTCATAGGGAAGGATAGAGTGCTGCTGTAGTATAATGTGAAGAATAAATAATTGCCGTACTGTGAGCACATTACATGCTTTGTAGAGGAGCCGTGTAGGAAATCTAAACGGACGAAAGGTGGCAACCTTTAGAATTGCTCTTTGAGCACGTTCTAGAGGGAGAAGAATCGAATTTCCCGCGCCACCCATGACGTTATGCAATAGGTTAGAATAGACTGGCACAACGCCAAATAAACCTGTTTTATTAATTTATAGTCGGCTACATTACGTAAATACTTAAAAACATATATTAGTTTGCGCACTCTAGTACATAGTAACTCGATATGTTTACGGAAATTTAGATTGGAGTCAATTGTGACACCGAGATACTTCAAATGGTCAGCTTTTTCTAAAGTAGGGCAAGAACATGCAGTGTCAGCGTACGTGCTACAGGTATGCGCGTAAATGATTAGGTTAGTAAGCGGTGTGTTAGTATTTCTCATTGCAAATGAAATGTATTTTGTTTTGTCAGCATTCAGTGTTAGAAAATTGTTCTGGAGCCAATTGTATACACTGTTGAAACCATTCTGAGCATGTTCATAGGCCTCAGCTCTTGATTTAGCTGCAAACAACAGAGCAGTATCATCTGCATAGGACATTACAACACCATTGTTGAGTGGCAGGCTGCAAAGGTCATTGATATAGATTAAAAATAATGTAGGACCTAATATACTGCCTTGTGGAATTCCAAAACAAGTATTAGAAAGATCAGAACTTGTGTTTGGACCAATTTTTACACATTGCTGTCGATCGCTAAGATAATCAGATAATAGAAGAAGCTGCGCTCCTCTTATCCCAATTGTTTCAAGCTTCTGCAAAAGAGTAGTGCAAGAAATAGTGTCAAAAGCCTTGGCAAGATCTAAAAAGATACCAACTGTATGCATTCCACTATCCAGATTTGTAGAAATGTAATTAATCAATTTGTTTACTGCTTGGCTAGTTGATTTTTTAGGCCTAAATCCAAATTGATTATCTGAAAGAAGTTTGTTATCTTCCAGATATTTTATCAGTCTACTGTTTATGATTTTTTCTAAAAATTTTGATAGGCCTGTCAGTACTGAAATTGGTCTGTAGTTATTCACACTCATTTTATCTCCAGACTTGAAAATAGGAGTGACCACAGACTTTTTTAGTAATTTTGGAAATATCCCTTTTGATAAATATAGCTGAAAGATGTGGGTAAGCGGAGGGGCCAGTAGGTGTTTAAATCTTTTTAGTACGTTATTGGTTATATCATCCCACCCAGTTGCGCAGACATCCTTTAAGCCGTTTATTATTCTAACTACTTCGTTGACGTCCGTATCTAATAAAACAAAAGATTTTAACGTTGAAGATGTCTTAGTGGGGTTTGGAGTAGGAGGAAGGCTAATATTTATGAATTTTTCTGCCAAGTTTTTACCAACGTTAACGAAATAGTGGTTTACCTTATTTGTTGCTTCGGATGGGTTTATTTCTGTTGATAGTAAATCTAGCGGCGGTTCAGAATTTTTAGACCTCAATGTATTGGTTTTTATAAATTTCCACACAAGTTTACTATTTTTCCCCGCCTTCTCTAGTTCATTTTTATCAAACTGGTTTTTTAGTTTTTTCAAAAGATTATTACAGAAGTTACGATATCTTTTATAGGTTACAGAAAGTATTACGTCATTAGGTGCAAGTTTTGATTTTAGGTGAAGTTTGTCTCTGTGTCTTATACAACGAACGAGACCGGGTGTGATCCACGGTTTAATACAAGTATATTTCAATTCAATTCAATTCAAATTCAATTCAAATTCATTTATTGCAAATATGGGTAGTTATACAGGTGGGTTTTTGAAGAACAGGAAAGTTGTTAGTGTCACCATATTCTGCACTAGGCATGCAACATTTAGTTCGGAACGTGGTTAGTCCCTAAATTAAAAATTTAAATACATTCAAGTTCAAAATTACATGTCTATTAAATTGTCAATTAAAGTCAAAGTAAATAATGTCAAAGTAATAATGTCAAAGTTAATAAATTATGCTAAAATGTCAAGAATTAATGATTATGAAATACGCAATTAATGTCAAACTTAAGTAATAAACATTATTCAGAGTTTGTCACACAAATATTCATTAACACTATAATAAGATTTTACCAATAACATTTTTTTAACATTACGTTTAAATATGTCCATACTTTTTAAGTCTATAATACATTTTGGTAAATGGTTATAAAGTCGAGGTGCCATCCAAAAAATACTATTGCTAAACAAAGTAGTTCTACTGCTGTCAGGGAAATATATTTTTTTATTGTTACGTTGACTTCTATAATTTTTGAAATAATGCAAGTTGCGTTTGACAAAGACTACGACTTCCAATATATATAAACATGGTAGTGTTAATATCTTTAAGCTTTGAAAAAAGGGCTTACAACTATCTGTTGATTTTAAACTACATATTGCGCGGATACATCTCTTTTGCATTTTAAATACAGCTTCCTTTTCTGTAGAATAGCCCCAAAACATAATGCCATACCTCAACAAGGACCCTACGTAACCATGGTAAGATGCTAAGACCGCACTGGTACTGACCGTTTTTGCAAGCATATATAACGCATAGGACTGCTGACTTAATTTGAGACACAGGCTTTCCAAATGTGACTTCCAGTTTAGGTTATAGTCTATATTTAAGCCTAAGAATTTTGTTGTATTGATTTGCTCAATCTTCTGTCCTTGGAAATAAACATCGACGTTTGTTTGTTTGCCATTTCTATTCTTAAAAGTCATAATTTTAGTTTTGGTTAAGTTTATTTTTAATTTATTTGATGTCAGCCATTCTATAATAGTCAGTAATGTATTTTCTACTTCTTCTTTTAGTTTAGAAAGTTCTTTACTGGAGAATACAACAGTGGCATCATCAGCAAACAAAACAGTCGGATGGTTCGTAATGCGCGGCAAGTCATTCACATAAATTATAAATAAAAGAGGTCCTAAAACACTGCCTTGCGGTACCCCTGTTTTTACTTCTCTATATTTCGATGAGTAAGTTATTTCTCTTTTAGTCTTAGCACTAATCCTTGTGATCTGAGTCGATTGTCTCCTGTTATTTAAGTAGGACTTTATTAGATCATAAGCACTGCCTCTAACACCATAAGCAGACAATTTCGATAACAGTATATTGTGGTCTACATTATCAAAAGCTTTGGTAAGGTCCATATATAATGCACAAGCATGATTCTTATTATTTAAATTACGCATTACTTCATTTAAAAAATTATAGACTGCCATATCAATAGATTTATTTTTTCTAAACCCCTTTCCTAGGGATTATCTTAGTGAAAGTGTTTTTCCTTATTGCGTATTGTATAGAATTTATGAAATATTGTAAAGAGATATTTGCATCAACAGAATCATAAATTGGGTTAAAATTAATGCCGCGTATGTCACTTTCAAGATTTGCCATATTGACTTGAGTGTAGCTGCGCTCGCAGTTTTTTCTAGGTGAACTTATTTGCATTGTTAGTAAAACAGCTTGATGATCTGTAAGCGCAGAGTTAGTAACCAATGTTTTGGATGGATTTTTTGATTTAAGAATGATATGGTCTAAGCAAGAACCGCTTTGATGTGTGGGGTAATAGTGAGCCGGTAAAAGTCCATGAAATGCACAAATATTTAGATAATTGTGTGTATGGGTATCGGGTTTCTCGGAGGAAATGTTTATGTTGATATCTCCTACAAGTATTATATTTTTAAAAGTACTTATGGCTTTTAAGTTCGTATCGAGTGATTCTAAAAATCTGTCGATATTATAAGAGGGAGGCCTATAAATAGCCATGACTACTGTATCGGGAATAATTTTAATGAATAAGCAATTACTGTCTTGGGATAGTGGTTCTTCTTTGATAGTTCGTAAATTATTTTTAATAAATACTACAACTCCGTCGTTTTGGTTGGTGTTTCGGTCTGTTTTATATGAATAAAAACCGTTCAGAGATGGTAAGTTGACTGTCTGTTTTGACAACCAACATTCTGTTAGTACAATAATATCACAGCTTATGTCAAGACTTTGTAAAAACACTTCAAAACCGTCCATATTGCGGTTTATGCTTCGAATATTTTGTGTAAGCAAGGTAAGCGATTTGTCGCCCGAACGAAGAAGGTATTTACAGTCCTCAACATTACAGATTTTGGATTCAGACACAGTAAAACTATCTAGATCACTTATTAGCTGATCGCTCATGATAATTACAAACTAAGAAGAAATACAAATAAGGGAAAATCTACCTGTTTGTGTGCTTACTAAATATAATATACTGTGGCGCTCTTAGGCGCCCTCATAGTCTATTGAGTTGATGTAGTTAGTCTCTGCATGTTTACGTGCTGGGCAACTTACATCACCGGTTGGATGGTCACATTTCCTCTTGAACCTTTTGCACGTCGCACACTGGGGGGGAGAAGATTTGCTGCTGCATTCCTTCACGGAGTGTCCCGTCTCTGCACAGTGGTTGCAAGTAGGACTCGTTTCACGGCAAAACTTAGCTGCGTGCCCAAACTGCTGGCAATTGTAGCACCTGGTGACTATCGTAAAGTCTCTCACCGGGCATGAGGTCCAATTTATAAAAATTCTGCTTTGGTTTACCAACATTTTTCTTATGCCAGCGGGTACTTCCAGAATGTAGTTGCAGGTAGGAAGGCCTTTCTTACCCGATTTATGGCTCAGTTTAACGGTCTCAAGGAAGGATTGACGCGTTGTATTCGGCAATTTATCAGATAAGTTTTGCTCGTAAAAACAGTCAAATACCTCCTTCTCAGTAAGGGCTACGGGAACACCAATGACAGTAACCCTAGGGCGTCGTTTAGAAGGTTCTTCTATTGTAAGGCCCGAAGTGAATATCTTCTCCGAATTCTTCAATTTAACTATATCGTTTTTATTTTCTGTGCTAATTAGTACGCCCCCATTTTTCACTTTTTTCAGGCCACGTACCTGGAGCTTGAGTTGCTCGGGAGATATTAACTTCTGAACAAGTGACTTGGTGTCGTCACTAGTTTTAGTTTTATCGCTGGGATAGATGGCAATTGAACTCAAGTTTGCAGGACGGATGAAATTGTCGGAGCCTTTCTTCACCATGCTAGCATAGGAATTATCGTTGGACGTATTTAGCCTCGACTCTATAACCTCTTTGACCTGGTCCAGAGAGTTCACCATGTTCTTCTGAAGCTGTAGGTGCTGAACGGTACTGTGGGACTGGATCATTTTCTGTTTCAACGATTGGTAAAGGACAGCCATCTGAGAAGTTCCACTTTGGACCTTCCGGCAAAGATTTACGACACGTTGCTTCTGGTCCGAGTTCATTTTTCCTTCACCAACAACAGTGCAGACTTCGGTCAGAATGCCATCAATAGATAATAGCCATTTCTGGATCTCTGGCGTGCTGATAATTTCACTCGGCAAAACATTTTCCTCAGGTGCTGGTACAGGTGCTGGTGCAGGTGGAGGTGGATTTGGTGCTCTCGGGGGCAATTGTTCGGTAGGCGTTGGCGGAGGACTTCGTCGTAGTAATTGACTACGGGCCCCAAATGGGCTCGATCCTGGGTTCGATCCCGGGTTTGATCCTGGGTTAGACATACTAACCGCAAAACTTTATTTATTGTCAATTGAAAACAAATATATTCATTTCATTTTGCACCGTTGCTATGGCACTGGTAACAGGTGACACACTTTACTTTGTTATTAACTGACGCCGCAAATAATTATTGATATAATTGTCGTAATTGTTTATAGATATTCATTTAAGCAAGTACAGAAAAACACGTCCGCTTAGTCTCGCGTCTCGCAATGCCAAGTGGTTCACAACTGTATGTATGTTTTCCATGCCTTGCCAGTAAGATGTCATATTATAGTAGGTAACAATCTTCCAGTCATCATGTACGCTTTGCAAATTGCCAATTTTATCAAAGTACACTGCTCTATTTGGTTCAAACGGTGTGATATTTATGGCGTCACTGTTTTGCTTTGTGGGCTGAAATAATGTTAGTAATGTTAAGAGTGTAATTAGCAGGTTGGAACTTATATTCCTTGATTTAGATCGTTGTTTCCAGTAAGTGCTATTTATTGTAGATTTTTGTTGTTCAGTGCAGATTTGGCATTGGAAGTGGTGGTGTCAGGTATTTCTATGTGAGACTCAGGTATTGGGGTGCGTTGTCAGAATTCCTCCACGTGTGCCTGATGGCTGCCGGTCCCTCTCGATACGTCTGGAGGGAATAGCAGTTGCTGGGCCGGTGCCCCCTGGGCGTGGGCAGTGTCCTTCCCCGAGGAATGGGAAGACATTCTTATTCCTCGGGGAATGTTACTGTCCATGACTAATATTCTGACATGGGAGGGGTCCATCTTGGACCAAGGGGGCGTTGCTCCGCGTGACCCTCTGAAAGCAGAGGGCACAGCGGAGGAGCAAGGGCGGGCTCGGTGTGCACTTACCCTGCCTCCGAGCAGACAGTGAAGGACGCAGTCATTCACTGTCCCCGTCGATATCGTAATCCCACCGTCGAAGTGTCGTGGAACACGTCTCGCGGCTTCAATTGGGACCGAGGGTCTTGGCTTAACCGCCCGGACCACGAGGTAAAAAACCTCTATAAAAAGTTACCCCGAATCTCAAGCGGCGGCGCACCGCGAGGAGATGTATGGCTGACGGGTTCCTATGGAAAATCAGTCGCTAGTGCGAACCACTGCCGGGCCTGGCAATGGCTTATCTGGGTACAGGGGGCACTGCCCAGTTTTTATTTCCCCCATACTCGTGGGAACAGTATGGAAAATACCAAAAACACCCAAAAAAACGGCCGGAAGCGGCGAAGGAAGGGAGGAGAGGGATGCGGGGTCGGAGTCCGGCACCGCATCCAGCGATGTGAGCGCGGGAGGCTCAGAGAGCTCCCGGCGTGGGAGGCCCGGGGCTGCTGCGGGGAACGGTTCCTACGCAAGCGGTCCAGGCCGGTGGGCGACCGAGAGTCGTCGTCGGAGGGAGAGCTGGCCTCGGCTCGCAAGATCCCCACCAGCAAGCGTGGCGGGATCCGCGGTAAGGGGAGGGGCCTCTATGCCACCGAGAGGTCGGCGCGACTTGCCGAGGAGGGGCGCCACTCGGGGGTGGCCGCCGGTCACGGGGTGGCCCGTTCGGGCTCCTCTGGTGATGGGGCGGACGCAGACGGCGGCTCCGATGCAGAGCGTAAGGCCGGGCTTGCGAAGGAGGTGGAGGCGGCGCTGAGGGCTGTCTCCTACAAGCAAAAGCCCTCCACTAGGCAAAGGGCTATACCCGCAGCGGTCGCCTCCATCATGGTGGCAGCGGAGGCCAGATATGCGGGGCTCCCGCCAGACAACGTGGCCAAACTGCGGGTGGAGTTTGCTCGACTGACGGCCGCCACGGAGCTTCTCCAAGAGGAGAATAGGAAGCTCCGAGCAGACCTGGCCTCCACACAGGGGCCGTCCAGCCAGCCCTCCGGTAGGGTTACGTCGGCCACCGAAAAGCCGGCTCCGGTTGGGAAGGCGGCGGCCCTGAGGCTGGGCAAGGCGGCGGCCCTGAAGCAGGGCAAGGCGGTGGCTCAGAAGAAGGGCAAGGCGGCGAATGTGCCAGCGCCTGCCGCGAGACGGCCGCCACCTACGCCCCCCCCAGCCGCCAGACGGCCGCCACCTACGCCCCCCCAGCCGCGAGACGGCCGCCACCTACGCCCCCCCCAGCCGCGAGACGGCCGCCATCGCCGCCCCCCCCGCCCCCTGAGCCTTCCGCGGCCGAGACCGGGTGGCAGGAGGCCGGAGAGAGGGCAAGGGAGCAAAGTGCGGCCAAAAAGGCCAGGAAGCGGGACCGGAAGCGCCGGCAAAAGGAGCGGGCGTCGCGGCTAGGCTCAGCGCCCCGAAGACCGCAGCTGTAGTAATCACACTACAGCCGGACGCGGAAAAGAGGGGCGTGACTTACCGCGACGTGCTCGCCAAGGCGAAGGCGACGGTGGATCTCGGGGAGCTCGGGATCACCGGGGGCCTCAGGCTTAGAGTCACCGCAACAGGGGCTCGAGTGCTGGAGATCCCCGGTGAAACCCGTGGCTCGTCCGCTGACGCTCTGGCTGAAAAGCTTAGAGCGTCCCTAAATGCGGACGAGGCCCGAGTGTCCAGGCCCGTCAAATGAGCAGACTTGCGCATCCTGGGTCTGGACGACTCGGTGACCGAGGAGGTGGTGGCCGCCGTCACCAGGACCAGTGGGTGCCCTGCCGAGCAGGTCAAGGCAGGTTCCTTACGTCTGCACCTGTCGGGCACGCGAACCATAACGGTAAGCTGCCCTGTGACGGCGGCGAAAGCCATTGTGGAGGGCCGAAGGCTCTTGGTGGGCTGGGTGTCGGCGCAGGTGAAGCTGCTGGAACCCAGACCTTTGAGGTGCTTCCGCTGCCATGTGGGGCACCACGTGTCGGTCCGGTGCACCTCGGAGGTAGACCGCAGTGACCAGTGCTTCCGCTGCAGCCAGCCCGGTCACAAGGCCGCGGCTTGCTCCGCCGAACCGCACTGCGCCGCATGTGCGGCGGCTGGCAAGCCGGCCGATCACCGGGCAGGGAGCAAGGCCTGCGGTACACCTGCCAAGGCCAGGGGCAAGGGAAGGCCCTCCACAACCACCACCGCCAAAACCCCCACCGTCGCCACCACCACAGCCGCCGCCACTGTCGCCGCCGCTGCCGCCACTGCTGCAACTTCCGCAGCGGGGCCCTCGCAGGGGGCCCGGGAGGGGGCTGAAATGGAGTGCCAGTAACGGCCCCATTACGCCTTCTCCAGGTGAACATCAACCACTGCGCCTGCGCTCAGGATCTGTTGCTCTAGAGCATGGCGCAGTGGTCGATTAATATCGCCGTGGTCGCTGAGCCGTACTTTGTCCCGCCCAGGGATGACTGGATGGAGGACCTTAGCGGCTCAGTGACCATAATTGCGTCGGCCACCGCCGGCACCCGACCCTTGAGAGTGTCAGGAAGGGTCAGGGGTGCGTAGCAGCACGGTTCGGGGAGATCGTAGTTGTGGGAGTCTACTTCTCCCCGAGCCGAACTCTCGCCGAGTTCACGGAGTTGAGTGTCGTCATCGGAAGCCATTCCCTCCCCGTGCTTGTGCTCGGGGACTTCAATGCCAAGAATTTGGCTTGGGGTTCTCGTTACACGGACGCGCGGGGTAGGATAGTGGAGGACTGGGCTCTGGAGACAGACCTGGTCGTCCTAAATCGGGGTTCTGTCCCCACGTGCGTGCGGAAGCGGGGCGAGTCGGTGGTGAACATCTCGTTCGCTAGCCCCGCTCTGTCGCCGCGTGTCGTTGACTGGCGCGTCATGGACGGGGTGGAGACCTATTCCGACCACCGGTACATCCGGTTCGACGTTTCCACCCAGACCTCAAGCGCGCCGGTCCTACAGGCCCCGAGTGGTCCACGATGGGCGCTGAGGCAACTGGACCGGGAGCTCCTCCTGGAAGCCTCGATCGTGCAGGCCTGGGTGTCATCACCGGTCAGGCCTGCCGACATCAATAACGAGGCGGGTTGATTCCAGGAGGCCATGGAGGTGGGCAAGCTCTTTGAAAGAGTCATTGCCAACCGCCACGCCGGCACCTTGTGGGGATGGGGCCGGATCTTGCGGAACACCAGTTTGGTTTCCGCAAGGGGCGCTCAACGGTGGACGCCATCATGCGCGTGAGAGCCCTTACGACGGGGGACGCGGTGTCCCGGGGCGGGGTCGTCTTAGCGGTGTCTCTTGACATCGCCAACGCCTTCAACTTCATGCCCTGGAGCTGCATTAGGGAAGCACTCCGGTATCACCGGGTGCCGACCTACCTTCGTCGTGTGGTCGGGGACTACCTGACGGATAGGGCCGTCTACTACCCCGGTCGGAGCGGAGAATGGAACCGGCGAGAGATGTCGTGCGGTGTTCCACAGTGATCGGTTCTGGGACCGGCCTTGTGGAACATCGGTTACGACTGGATGCTGCGCGCCGACCTCCCTAGCGGCGTCAGCGTTAAGTCCCCTCTTTGAGGAGTGGCTAGAGAGGCGCCACGGCGCCCTTACCTACCGCCTGACGCAGGTCCTCACCGGACACGGAAGCTTCGGGAGGTACCTGTGTCTGATGGGGAAGGAGGAAACGCCTGGGTGTCACCACTGTGAGGACCGCCCGGAGGACACGGTGGAGCATACGGTGCAGGACTGCCCCGCTTGGGCAGGGCACCACCGTGTCCTCACGGCGGCGATAGGCGGAGACCTCTCGCGCCCGGCATTGGTCGAGGCCATGCTGCGGGGCGAGACGGAGTGGGAAGCGGTCGCCTCCTTCTGCGAAGCAGTCATGCTCGCGAAGGAGGAGGCGGGCCGCGTGAGGGAGAGGACAGCGTCCTCCCTCCACCCCAGCCGCAGTGGTAGACGCCCACGGCGACGGACGTCGGCAGACGATCTCCGGCCACCGTAGGCGCGGGCTTGCGGGCGGCGAGTAATGGGCGACTCGCTGTCCGACCATGGACCATGCCCGGGTCGACGGCGCGTTGTGTCCCACGCGCGCCTCAAAGAGTGTCAGCATTATGACGGGGCCCCCCTCTAGAGGGCCAAAGCCTGCCGGGGTCGCGGGACTTATAGAATTACCGTGACCCTGGATCATAAAGGGCTATTGAAGGACACCGTGGATTTTAGTCAGTACAAGTCTGACAGTTTCTCCCACTCTGCCCTGGGTGGGAGGACTCATTTGATTACCACGATAAAAAAAAAAAAAAACGTCTATGCTATGTTTTATTTGTGATAAGTTTAGCTGTAAGTCTTCGAAGTTTGAATAGACACTCCTGATATTTTGGGTTACTACTGTCAAATTATGGTTATCATGCTGTAAGTAGTTATGCAATTCTTCAATGTTGATAATAGCCGACTTCGAAATTTCGCTGTCATCTAATTCCATTACTATCCATTATCGTGTTGATAATACAAGTGGTGCAGCGTGCAATTTACGTTAGTGAAGAAGCATTGATAAACGAATTGTAAATATTCTAATTCGACACTTAATGTATTTGTGAAAGGCGGTTTAAGTATGATCGCGAGTGTGTGTGACCTGTGTAAAGGTGGGTGATTGGTTAGAGTTTGATAGATTGTTAGTGTGAGTGTTGTTGAGTGTAATGCGTAAGTTTTATGAGTATTGCATTTTATAACAATATGTTGGTATTGAACATGCTTGAATGTGTTGATTTTAGAAATTATCCTGATTCTTGACACATTTAACGAGATATAAAGATAAAAAAATAGTTTACTAATACATAAGAAAATAATGAATAGTGGCACAATAGTATAGACCTTTACATTACTTAGTCACAGTTCTTGCATTAAGTGATGTACTTGAGTTTCAGTTTTGATCATAATAGTCCGAGAGTTTTCATCACGTTTTACGAAGACACGCCCGAAAGTGGTCCAGCAGAATTTATTGTTTTGATTTGGCTAAGTCCCGCGCCAAGAAGTATAGACGGTTTCCCTTAGCAGTAAGATGTTCCGATATAAACACTGGGGTATCCTCATTGCTGGTGAAGCCCAGATGCTTAGCCTGCAGCTTTATTTTATTCTTTATATTATAGGTTTTAGCTTTCTGTAGAAAATCTGTTTTTATAATCGATGAACCAAGCTCAACAATAATGGGGGTGTTTTTAACCTCAACCTTCTTGCCCTGGATTCTATGAATATCCTTTACATCTTTCACGTCCAAATTTCCGCTAATGATCTTTGAGAGGGATAAAACCATGTTTATGAGGTCACCTCTAGTTTCTTGAAGTTTTCTAGGGACGTTCTTGAGTTCAATACAGGTTTTCTGCGAGCTTCTTTGTAGATCTTCCATTCTTTCTTCCAATATGGTTATATACTCTCGGTCTTTTTTTGCTTGTATCTCGAGAGATTCAATTCTCTTAAGAAACTCTTCGTGTTGACTGGACAGGCGAGTTACACTAGCTTCAATACTAATATTAGTTTGCTGGATTTCCTTTAAATTCGCGTTTATTACCAAAAGTTCGCTTTTTTGAGTGGCCAGAAATGTTGAAAATAATTCCCTCATCTCTTCCTTAAATTTACAAAATTCCGCAGGCAAGTCTTCATCTCTCATCCTTTTGCGAACAGAAATATAGGTGGCGTAATATTTCCAACTTCAGTCACATTGGGATCCGACAGCGATTTATTCATTTGTGAAGTGAACATTTTACTAGGGTGTAATAAGTTCGAATTAGTTAGAAGATGTTTTCACTGTGGCCAGGGGAGGAGCTTGATCGTCGAGTGATTGGGCAGTGGGCGTTGCTAATTAGTCTAATGAGGAGGCGCAGGCGCAGGTAGTCATCCAATAGCAATCTAAATAGATAATGGGGTCATTAGCTAGTTAGCCCAATTCTCAAATCCTTTAATGAGGGGGCGTGCCTACTACCGCAGTGGGTGCGCCGGCGCAGTAATGAGTGGTTAATTGGCCACTTACTTGTCCTTGAGGGTGGGGTATCTCCACTATGAGACAGCTCAGGTACCAGGAGCGCACGTTCGCTGGCGTTGTTGTCGCCGTCTCGCACTAGCCGTATTCGAGTTAGTAGAGAACTCCTCGGTGGTGATGAACTCCTATTTTTTTTAAACTTTAATTAAATTGCTCAAAATATTAAATATGTAATTAAATTTTTAAATATGGGTACTGAGGCACGACTACACCTTGCGGCGGTCCGGGGGAAGAGGAAATATTACGTAATCAAAATTAACAAATAAAGAAGCATGTATTTCAATCGACCGACTAAAACCCGCATTTTTACTAGAAGAATGTGAGGAAGAGAATAGTAAAAAAGAAACGTTCCGAGCAACAAAGAAACCGCAAAACAACGAATAACGGAGAAAAACGCTAAAGGGCCCATAAAGTGAACCGATCGTCACTCGCAGTGGTCGGGTGAGCAAAAGGGTACGTTTTTTTGATGAATAGACGACCACATATGGAACATTCGAGGTATCATATTTAAAGGAAACGCCCATTAGAATACGCGAACATAAATCCATACCTCACCTAAATATATGTCGCGTCGTGGTAATAGGGCCCCGGCCAGGACATATTAAGTGACATACATAGTGTACGGTCAGCAACCGCACATTGTACCTTAGCCTAGTTTAAATACTGCAAATTTTGTTAATTTATAAAAATGTTATATCGTTACGTACGTAAGTAAGCCAGTCTTCGGTTTAATATCGAGCTCGCGCAACATCCAACATTTTGTAACTTTTGTAACATTTTTCTATTAGTTTCTTATAACATTATTTTAGTGCAATTTCGTATTAAAGACCTTTTTGAACATTAACATTTATTTTATTAACATTCAACATTAAGTGTAAAGGCTCATGCCCTTACATTTTGGTCCTTCGAGCCGTTAAGAGTAGAATCAGTGCCGTGGTACGTTTTCACTCGCGGGAACATTTGAGCATTAAACTCGGATATTGAACAGTACATTCAACAGAACATTAAAAACAGTATGAACAGTGATACTGAGTGAGAATTAATAATATAAGCAGCGAATCCGGTGAGCACGTTCCATATTACCTACTTTTCTGAAATAATTTTGGATTTAGTGTGTTCGCTAAGCACCGGTTAGCAACAATGTCTTCTTACGATGCTTTACTTAAGGCGCTGTAAACAGCAAATCTTTCGGTATTTGAGGAGGTGAAGCAGGGGAAAGGCGCGCAGCGCGTAGCTCCGCCCGTACGGCCCAGCTGACGTTACCGGCAGCGCGTGGCCTTCGCGGCGCGGCGGCGTTCGTACTCTAGTCCCGGGATTTTAGAAATAAATGTTTTTATTAAAAAACCCGCGATTACGGTATCGATAAATTTTGTGTTCTGTTGAATCAAATCATATTATTTACCCAAAAATTGTATTCATATTTTATTAAAATTTACCTACCTAAAGATTTAGAGCAGGACAAAAATAAATTATTTCTCTTACAAAAATCGGTCAGAAGGCGCGTTTTATGTGTGTAAGGTTTGATTTTGAAATAATATTTTAGGTACATTTTTAATAGAATTGTAGCAGGTGGAGTTATGTAGTTTCTGCCTACCCCCACGATGGCAAAAAGGTGTGAGTTTATGTATGTGTATTTTAGAAGCCGCTTCTGTACTTTTGTAAGAAGCAACTATTTGTAGGTATAATACCTATGCATCCGATTATCCGACCTCTGAATATGACTTCAATGAGTAAAACATTATTCTCATAATAGGTACCTACAGGGTGATAAAAATCTTTTGGGCTTGAATTAAAATAATAACTAGCTGTTGCCCGCGGCTACGCCCGCGTGCGTGTCCATACTGCCTTATTTGAATCGGGTTTTATGTATACTTCACAGACGTGATAAAACAGAAAAAAAAGAGGTAGTAGGTAGGTAGGTAGTAGGTAGGTAGGTAGTAGGTAGGTAGGTAGTAGGTAGGTAGGTAGTAGGTAGGTAGGTAGTAGGTAGGTAGGTAGTAGGTAGGTAGGTAGTAGGTAGGTAGGTAGTAGGTAGGTAGGTAGTAGGTAGGTAGGTAGTAGGTAGGTAGGTAGTAGGTAGGTAGGTAGTAGGTAGGTAGGTAGTAGGTAGGTAGGTAGTAGGTAGGTAGGTAGTAGGTAGGTAGGTAGTAGGTAGGTAGGTAGTAGGTAGGTAGGTAGTAGGTAGGTAGGTAGTAGGTAGGTAGTAGGTAGGTAGGTAGTAGGTAGGTAGGTAGTAGGTAGGTAGGTAGTAGGTAGGTAGGTAGTAGGTAGGTAGGTAGTAGGTAGGTAGGTAGTAGGTAGGTAGGTAGTAGGTAGGTAGGTAGTAGGTAGGTAGTAGGTAGGTAGTAGGTAGGTAGTAGGTAGGTAGTAGGTAGGTAGTAGGTAGGTAGTAGGTAGGTAGTAGGTAGGTAGTAGGTAGGTAGTAGGTAGGTAGTAGGTAGGTAGTAGGTAGGTAGTAGGTAGGTAGTAGGTAGGTAGTAGGTAGGTAGTAGGTAGGTAGTAGGTAGGTAGTAGGTAGGTAGTAGGTAGGTAGTAGGTAGGTAGTAGGTAGGTAGTAGGTAGGTAGTAGGTAGGTAGTAGGTAGGTAGTAGGTAGGTAGTAGGTAGGTAGTAGGTAGGTAGTAGGTAGGTAGTAGGTAGGTAGTAGGTAGGTAGTAGGTAGGTAGTAGGTAGGTAGTAGGTAGGTAGTAGGTAGGTAGTAGGTAGGTAGTAGGTAGGTAGTAGGTAGGTAGTAGGTAGGTAGTAGGTAGGTAGTAGGTAGGTAGGTAGTAGGTAGGTAGGTAGTAGGTAGGTAGGTAGTAGGTAGGTAGGTAGTAGGTAGGTAGGTAGTAGGTAGGTAGGTAGTAGGTAGGTAGGTAGTAGGTAGGTAGGTAGTAGGTAGGTAGGTAGTAGGTAGGTAGGTAGTAGGTAGGTAGGTAGTAGGTAGGTAGGTAGTAGGTAGGTAGTAGGTAGGTAGTAGGTAGGTAGTAGGTAGGTAGTAGGTAGGTAGTAGGTAGGTAGTAGGTAGGTAGTAGGTAGGTAGTAGGTAGGTAGTAGGTAGGTAGTAGGTAGGTAGTAGGTAGGTAGTAGGTAGGTAGTAGGTAGGTAGTAGGTAGGTAGTAGGTAGGTAGTAGGTAGGTAGTAGGTAGGTAGTAGGTAGGTAGTAGGTAGGTAGTAGGTAGGTAGTAGGTAGGTAGTAGGTAGGTAGTAGGTAGGTAGTAGGTAGGTAGTAGGTAGGTAGTAGGTAGGTAGTAGGTAGGTAGTAGGTAGGTAGTAGGTAGGTAGTAGGTAGGTAGTAGGTAGGTAGTAGGTAGGTAGTAGGTAGGTAGTAGGTAGGTAGTAGGTAGGTAGTAGGTAGGTAGTAGGTAGGTAGTAGGTAGGTAGTAGGTAGGTAGTAGGTAGGTAGTAGGTAGGTAGTAGGTAGGTAGTAGGTAGGTAGTAGGTAGGTAGTAGGTAGGTAGTAGGTAGGTAGTAGGTAGGTAGTAGGTAGGTAGTAGGTAGGTAGTAGGTAGGTAGTAGGTAGGTAGTAGGTAGGTAGTAGGTAGGTAGTAGGTAGGTAGTAGGTAGGTAGTAGGTAGGTAGTAGGTAGGTAGTAGGTAGGTAGTAGGTAGGTAGTAGGTAGGTAGTAGGTAGGTAGTAGGTAGGTAGTAGGTAGGTAGTAGGTAGGTAGTAGGTAGGTAGTAGGTAGGTAGTAGGTAGGTAGTAGGTAGGTAGTAGGTAGGTAGTAGGTAGGTAGTAGGTAGGTAGTAGGTAGGTAGTAGGTAGGTAGTAGGTAGGTAGGTAGTAGGTAGGTAGGTAGTAGGTAGGTAGGTAGTAGGTAGGTAGGTAGTAGGTAGGTAGGTAGTAGGTAGGTAGGTAGTAGGTAGGTAGGTAGTAGGTAGGTAGGTAGTAGGTAGGTAGGTAGTAGGTAGGTAGGTAGTAGGTAGGTAGGTAGTAGGTAGGTAGGTAGTAGGTAGGTAGGTAGTAGGTAGGTAGGTAGTAGGTAGGTAGGTAGTAGGTAGGTAGGTAGTAGGTAGGTAGGTAGTAGGTAGGTAGGTAGTAGGTAGGTAGGTAGTAGGTAGGTAGGTAGTAGGTAGGTAGTAGGTAGGTAGTAGGTAGGTAGTAGGTAGGTAGTAGGTAGGTAGTAGGTAGGTAGTAGGTAGGTAGTAGGTAGGTAGTAGGTAGGTAGTAGGTAGGTAGTAGGTAGGTAGTAGGTAGGTAGTAGGTAGGTAGTAGGTAGGTAGTAGGTAGGTAGTAGGTAGGTAGTAGGTAGGTAGTAGGTAGGTAGTAGGTAGGTAGTAGGTAGGTAGTAGGTAGGTAGTAGGTAGGTAGTAGGTAGGTAGTAGGTAGGTAGTAGGTAGGTAGTAGGTAGGTAGTAGGTAGGTAGTAGGTAGGTAGTAGGTAGGTAGTAGGTAGGTAGTAGGTAGGTAGGTAGTAGGTAGGTAGGTAGTAGGTAGGTAGGTAGTAGGTAGGTAGGTAGTAGGTAGGTAGGTAGTAGGTAGGTAGGTAGTAGGTAGGTAGGTAGTAGGTAGGTAGGTAGTAGGTAGGTAGGTAGTAGGTAGGTAGGTAGTAGGTAGGTAGGTAGTAGGTAGGTAGGTAGTAGGTAGGTAGTAGGTAGGTAGTAGGTAGGTAGTAGGTAGGTAGTAGGTAGGTAGTAGGTAGGTAGTAGGTAGGTAGTAGGTAGGTAGTAGGTAGGTAGTAGGTAGGTAGTAGGTAGGTAGTAGGTAGGTAGTAGGTAGGTAGTAGGTAGGTAGTAGGTAGGTAGTAGGTAGGTAGTAGGTAGGTAGTAGGTAGGTAGTAGGTAGGTAGTAGGTAGGTAGGTAGTAGGTAGGTAGGTAGTAGGTAGGTAGGTAGTAGGTAGGTAGGTAGTAGGTAGGTAGGTAGTAGGTAGGTAGTAGGTAGGTAGTAGGTAGGTAGTAGGTAGGTAGTAGGTAGGTAGTAGGTAGGTAGTAGGTAGGTAGTAGGTAGGTAGTAGGTAGGTAGTAGGTAGGTAGTAGGTAGGTAGTAGGTAGGTAGTAGGTAGGTAGTAGGTAGGTAGTAGGTAGGTAGTAGGTAGGTAGTAGGTAGGTAGTAGGTAGGTAGTAGGTAGGTAGTAGGTAGGTAGTAGGTAGGTAGTAGGTAGGTAGTAGGTAGGTAGTAGGTAGGTAGTAGGTAGGTAGTAGGTAGGTAGTAGGTAGGTAGTAGGTAGGTAGTAGGTAGGTAGTAGGTAGGTAGTAGGTAGGTAGTAGGTAGGTAGTAGGTAGGTAGTAGGTAGGTAGTAGGTAGGTAGTAGGTAGGTAGTAGCTAGGAAGTAGATAGGTGTAAATCAATAAAACAATATGCATATTATTATAATGATTTTACTATAACTTCACAAAGGTAAACATTACAATTACTTTGCCGGTCTCACGTATTTGTTACATTTCATCAAAACTTAGCTGTTTGCTACAACAGGGCATAAATATTTTCTTTGTTAGCACCTATTGCAGTAGAAAGGATTGTTGACGATTCTTCAAAAGTTAGGCTTCTCTTAGTACGACACATATTTTCTTTATTATCATCCCTTGAAGAAGAAAGAACTGTTGGCGATCCCTCAAAAGTCAGTCTTCTCTTACGACAAGGATTATTTTCTTGATGATCGAGCTTGGGTAATTCTTTTTCTCTAAGTGGCATTGTCTAGTCACTTATATCTGTACATTAACCTAGGATGTTGTAATTTTTATTGTAGGCTCCTACTAATATGTTAAAACGATTTGCCAAATTTCAACTGTCGGAAATGAATAGTTTCGGAGATATTAATTGTAGAATTATTGATGGCATTGTATTGAAAACGACGACATTTCACATCACAGACTAATTTGATTCACATCACAGACTATTTTGGCATAGAGTATAACGTACATGTTGAATGTGCAGTGAGCAAAGTATACCTAATGCTATTACAAAAAAAAAAACACTATAGAATTGGTTCAAATGTGCGTGTAATTTAAAAGTAAATGTGGCCTTACAACGAAGTTGAATTCAGAACAGACTTTGTCAACCCCGACACGCCGTGGTCTTGGTATGTCCTACCCCAAGAGTGTTTTTTAGAGCCCGGAGGCGCGGAGGGAGGGCAGCCTGCCGTGGCAAAGGCGCAGGCAAGGTGATCGCCTGTGACTTTGTTACGCAAAGGCGAAGGGGCTGCTATTCCCGCAGCGCCGGAGATAAGGCAGAAGTACTGGTTCTTACTCCCCTACCATTTCCTCTCTGAAAAATAGGGACAGAAAAAGTAAGGTTACAATTTAACAAAAAAAAAATGGTAACCTACTCCTCTCCCCCTCCGCCCCCATCAGCAGGTGTCCCGTATGTATAGAATTACCGATTGTAAAGCTTGTATTAGTATAACTCAAAAATAAATATTTCCCTTTTAAAAAATCATTAAAAAAACTATGCATTTCCGACGAACTTCCCCCCCCCCGGGGGGTTCCTATGAAACTCCCCTCCCTTCCCTCCCCTCCCCCTCCCCCTACCTACATGTACTTATATAAGTGACCTTCCCTCCTATCAGTGACATATCTTTTAAATTGCAATTATTATTATTATTTTATTTACAAATTTTTTGTAGTTGTTGAATGAAGTACATCATAGTTACGATTCTTCGACCCTGTATTGGTATGTATGAATTTTCATGAGAATCGCTCTCAACTAGGTATGGCTCCTCTTCGGTGGTTTCTCTAAAAAAAATAGATAAATGGGTTATTTTAGTAATATTGAAAAGGTAAATGTTGGTTTGTTCGTATTTTAATCGCGCTGAAATGGCTAAACTGATGGTACGAAGCTAAACCATGTGATTATATGATACATACCCATAATTTCGTTCTTGTGTAGTTCCGATATCTGTTGAGGTTGGATTAACTGCAGTAAGAGGTGCGAGTAATGTTGCAGAGGTACTCTGAGAGTCCCTGGGTTCTCTGTAATTTAACAAAAAGAAAACTTTATACGAAATTAAATTCTGTTTATTAGATATTTATTTTATTATCTTTTTATTTTATTAATTATAATCTTTCTGTTACATTTAATACATGCTCAAATAAAATGAGCTAACGATACCTCACAGACGTGGTAGGCAAAAAAAAATGATTTGATGAGTGTTTTGCGGATCATCTACCGCAAAAAACAGGTAGTGTAGTCTTGAAATATCACTTTCAATTTTTTTTTTATTTTTCTTAACTTCACTGACGTGATGGGTAACAAGAAACACAGATTTTCTTAACTCGTAATTCACAAGTGTTCGTTGACCCCAAAAAAAAAACATTTTTTTTTAAATCATTATCAGTTTATCACCCATCACATCTGCGGAGTTTCGCTATCTAAATTGATTTCTCCTTGTATATTATTTTATTTACATTATATTATACAGGGTATAAGGGACAGCCCTCCTCAAACTGACGGGGTGCATTCAGCTCCTTATTTTGAATCATATTCCACCGGTTTTTTTTTTTTTCAGTTACTATTCTTCTATTTCAATGTAAAATTACATTCCCTGTACGCAGTACTCCATTATGTAAAAAATACGGCTAAAATAAAAAATCCAACAATGGATGTTGAAGTACTCTAACGAACGATGCGTGAAATCAGCTGTTCATTTCCTGCCTAGCTACAGAGTTCATCAAACTCGTCATCGCGCTTGCAGTTCACTACGTGCGTTTTGACACGGTAACGATTCATAGCGTATGAGGAAATAAAACAAATAAAATTTATTGGATTCCCATAACATTCCTGATATAATTTCATGTACCAGTCATCTTAGTATGATATACTGTATTCATCCCATTGGTTTGTGGAGGGCTGTCCCTTACACCCTGTATTATATCATATCATATACAGAGTGGAAGTGACACCGACGCTAAAACGGCTGAAAAAAAAATCAGCTGTTGCATATATTTTGACCGTGTAGGCATAGAACTTTTGTAGGAAACAGCTGTTTTTTTTCTAAACAATGTACGAAAAATTTCTATGTGGCCCGGCTCAGATTCATGTACTGAATACGTGGTAACCGTTTTCGCGTCGGTATCCCTTGCACCCTGTATGTGTATACCCCTACGGAAAAAAGGTGCGAGTTTATGTATGTACGTATCACACAAGACTTGACGAGATCGAATGACCTAAAAAAGGATACCAGTATCACAGCACTGGATAATAAATCGAATGCATATCTTAGGAAAACTTTAGGTATGTAAATAAATGAATTTGCTAAGAATGATTAAGGTAAGGTTGATTGAGGTAAGTAAATAGGTAATATGGTTCTATTCAATAGAACACTAAATTTGTCGATCCCGGAATCACTGGATTTTCCCGTACTTGCAAAAGTGTAAGTACATATAAGTCAACACCTCAACTTTAGATCAATAAGCATCCTATTATTCCATCTCTGATAAAATCCAGATTATTATTTAGAAATTTAGTACCTAACTACTGAAATATGACTGTTTTTGAATTGCTTTAGTTTTGATCTAGCTGTGCGATATTTTTATTACTCTGTACCTACTGTTGTTATCAATCGAAGCGCGTTCGAGCGAGCTTACCTATTCTGTCGCTGCAGGCACGCCCGCGCCGCCGCGCGCCGGCCCGTAGCCAGCCATGGCAGGAGGCGAACATTGTGATAACTATCATAATTATTTTGTTTACCTATGTCTCTACTTATCAATCCATAGATAAGTATGTTTCAGATATTGAGAAAATATGACCACATAGCACTTGATGATAATTGTAATTTTTTACCGTAAAGGGTGATGAATTTATACGTACTTACCTACCTACACACGTCGACACATTCCAGTATGAGCTGATCTCGCGTTGTACAGGCTTGTCGTACAATAAGAGGTCAGCTTATACTGGAACTATATAGCTTGATAGTGTCATTTTGCTTACTATCTAACTATAATTCAATTTTTTATACTTACTCAGAAACACTATTTTTTTGCGTTGATTTCTCCGTTTTCTTGTACAAATCCGTCGTAGCACTTTACTTCTTTTATTTCCCACTAGCTTATGCCCGCGGCTTCGCCCGCGTGGAGTTAGGGAATTGCCCACGGGATCTTACTTCTGGAATAATAAGTAATCTATGTATCTATCTATAATACATACATAGATTTACATGTACTTGCTTATAACTTGCAATCTATACATATAAAATTCAAAGTCCTGACTGACTGACTGACTGACTTATATATCAACGCACAGCCCAAACCGCTGGTCCTAGAAACATGAAATTTGGACAGTGTACTCTTTGTGACGAGTAAGTATACACTAAGAAAGGGTTTTTCGAAATTCCACCCCTAAGAGGGTGAAATGGGGTGTATAATTTTCTGTGAAACTTTTTATTCCCTGAGTCGATTGACTTGAAAATTTGTGTATTTACTCTTCAGTTAAAATTATGAGACACGTGTATCACAGTTTTTCCTAAATCATCCCCCAATTTAAAATTAAACGTCCTGACTGGCTGACTGATATATCAACCCCCAGCCCAAACCACTAATCCTAGAGACATGAAATTTGGACGGTGAATTGTTTGTGAAGAGTAAGTATCCACTAAGAAAGAATTTTTGGGAATTTCACCCCTAAAGGGGTAAAATAGGGGATGGAAGTTTGTATGAAAGTCTGTCAGTTTTGAAGTTAGGATCTTAAAATTTTGTGATAAGGCTGACGATTGAAAATTAATTTATACGTGTCTCGGCGTTTTTGATAATTCTACCCCCGAAGGGTTAAAAAGGGGGGTGAAGATACTATGTTTGTTCGGGTGAAATGCAACTAAAATTTTGTACAACCGATTGAGCTGAAATTTTGCACAAACCTTTGGTTCTGGTGACAATACATTTTTATGACAAACATTCCTTAATCCTGCAGCCAGGATCGTCTCCTCAAGAGAGAACTCTTCAGCGGTTAGTAGCATGGCCACGAAACTTTGTTTACGCGTTCAAGTTTGATAGATAAAGATGATTTTATCATTAATCTTTAATCTTCTTTCTTTCTTCTTCTTTTTTTCTTTATATAAAATGGTAAACTGACTGACTGACTGGGTGATATATCAACGCACAGCCCAAACCGATGGTCCTAGAGTCATGAAACTTGGAGGGTGTGTTCTTTGTGAAGAGTAAGTATCCACTAAGAAAGGATTTTTGGGAGTTCCACCCCTAAAAGGGTAAAATAGGGGATGGAAGTTTATATGAAAGTACGTCAGTTTTGAAGTTAGGATCTTCAAATTTTGTGTTTAGGCTGACGATTGAAAATTTGAATTCCCTATAGATCCTTTCTTAGTGGAAACCTTCTCTTCACAAAGAACACACCCTCCAAGTTTCATGTCTCTAGAACCAGCGGTTTGGGCTGTGCGTTGATATATCACCCAGTCAGTCAGTCAGTCAGTTTACCATTTTGTATATATAGATGTGTATCAGTTTTTCCAAAATCATCACCCAATATAGTTAAATAGGGCTTCAAAGCTCACGTAGAAGGGCGCATGCCGCGCAGCGTTGCACGGGGCGTGCGGGGCGTGAGAGTATTTACCTATTACTAAGTAGATAGGATTTTTCTGAGGTAGACGTGTCTGTGAATATAGTTTATTCCACCGATTTTCGCGTTGGCTCGCGATACGGGACATTGATATTAAATATTATGTCAAAGTATTATGTCTATAAATAGATTCCTAATAAATCATTTGTTTGGTGTCCCGGTGTCCAATCTCATACCAAGATATTTCACATATTATGTAATTTAATTGATATTACTATGAACAAATGTTTGCAATAGCAAGTACACGTAAATCTATGTATGTACTATACATACATAGATTACTTATTATCCCAGAAGTAAGATTCCGTGGGCAGTTCCCGAACTCCACGCGGGCGAAGCCGCGGGCAGAAGCTGTTATTATTATAAAGTTATATCAATTAAATTAGATACGTGAAATATTGATACCTTGGTTTGAGATTGGACATCGGATTTACTGGATTTTATCTGAAGAGTATGTAAACAAATTTTCAAGTCAATCGACCCCGAGAGTAAAAAGTTTCACAGAAAATTCAACACCCCATTTCACCCTCTAAGGGGTAGGAATTTCGAAAAACTGATACTAACTCTTCACAAAGAATACACCCTCCAATTTTCATATCTCTGGGACCCGCGGTTTGGGCTGTGCGTTGGTATATCAGTCAGCCAGTCAGGACATGGAATTTTAAATTGGGGGATGATTTTGTGATACACGTATCTCATCATTTTAACTGAAGTATATGTAGACACATTTTCAAGTCAAACGACCCCGAGAGAGTTTCACAGAAAATTCAACACCCCATTTCACCCTCTTAGGGGTGGAATTTCAAAAACCCTTTCTTAGTGGATACCCACTCTCCACAAAGAGTACATTCTCCAAATTTCATTTCTCTAGAACCAGCGGTTTGGGCTGTGCGTTGATATATCAGTCAGCCAGTCAGGACATTGAATTTTAAATTGGGGGATGATTTTGGAAAAACTGTGATACACGTATCTCATCATTTTAATAGAAGTATTTGTAGACACAATTTCAGGTCAATCGACTCAGAGAATAAAAAGTTTCACAGAAAATTCAACACCCCATTTCACCCTCTTAGGGGTGAAATTTCGAAAAACCCTTTCTTAGTGGATACCTACTCTTCACAAAGAGTACACTGTCCAAATTTCATGCCTCTAGAACCAGTGGTTTGGGCTGTGCGTTGATATATCAGTCAGCCAGTCAGGACATTGAATTTTAAATTAGGGGATGATTTTGGAAAAACTGTGATACACGTATCTTATCATTTTAACTGAAGTATATGTAGGCACAATTTCAAGTCAATCGACTCAGAGAATAAAAAGTTTCGTAGAAAATTCAACACCCCATTTCACCCTCTTAGGGGTGAAATTTCGAAAAACACTTTCTTGGTGGATACCTACTCTTCACAAAGAGTACACTGTCCAAATTTCATGTCTCTCGGACCAGTGGTTTGGGCTGTGCGTTGATGTATCAGTCAGCCAGTCAGGACATTGAATTTTAAATTGGGGGATGATTTTGGAAAAACTGTGATACACGTATCTCATCATTTTAATAGAAGTATTTGTAGACACAATTTCAGGTCAATCGACTCAGAGAATAAAAAGTTTCACAGAAAATTCAACACCCCATTTCACCCTCTTAGGGGTGAAATTTCGAAAAACCCTTTCTTAGTGGATACCTACTCTTCACAAAGAGTACACTGTCCAAATTTCATGCCTCTAGAACCAGTGGTTTGGGCTGTGCGTTGATATATCAGTCAGCCAGTCAGTCAGTCAGGACTTTGAATTTTATATGTATAGATAGATTGTTTTTATCACACATGTACGCACAGAATCACGAGTCAGTCCCAAATATAAATAGTAAACAAAATTTGTAAACTAAAGCGTCCAATTATCACACGAAAACCTTATAAAAATAAAAACCAAATACAAAGTGTCAACTTTCACAAAATAACTTATTTTACTAAACGAATTTACGTAATGCTGGAGCGCCGCATGCGTAACGTGACCTATCTCTGAGAGAGTTAGCCGCAGACTGGGCGTGTCGCTACCAAGTAGTACCAAGCGCGCAACAGTAGTGCATCGCGGTAAACAAATAGGGTTGAAAATGGCGATGCGTTTGATTTCAGTTGAATCTCGTGTCCGCCAATTTGAAAGACTTTTCGCAGTATTTAATTGTTTAAAAAAAAATACGCCGTTTTGTTAAAATATTTTTACATATGTCTTCAGTTGATTAAATTTCCTTTTTGATTGTTACAAAAAAATGTATAGTTATCGCTCAAAATATTGAGCAGTTCGAGACGAAAAATTTTTTTCGTGTTCTTTCTTGCGACTTTTTTTTTCAAGATTCTGTGTTATTTTTAGAAAATATTTTTGCATTTGTCTTTTACTTATACATTTGACTATACACTGTATTTTTTTTGGGCTTGTAATATGTTAGCAATATGGCTAACTCTGCGACGAAAAAGAGTACGTTTTTACGGTGTCCCCGTATGGGTAGCGCCTTAACTCTCAATCTACAAATCTAGAGGCTATCAAACGAATAAATGAAAACTTTAAGAAAGATAGTTCTACACGTAAAACCACTCTTGAGTATCATGATGACAGACTTGAAAAACTGGAGGGATATTGGAGTGAGTTTAAAAAGAACGACATCCAATTAGCCTTGTTTGAAGGCAAGAAGTCTGGGCCTTACTATGAGAATCGCATATACGAGCGTTTGGAACAAATATACGAGGAAACGAAGTGTATGATAAATAAGTCAAAACAAAGATTATTGGCGAAAGTTGAAGACGAAAAATTTACTTCGTTTAGTCAGTTGCAAAAAGGAGAAGAAAGGCCATGTGTTGAGGAGAACGTTCCAGAAAAACAGGAGACTGATGAGATCGCGGATGATGTAAAGAACACGTCAAATGAAGAGTTAGTCGTGGACCAACGGACTAAAGATATGATGAATGAGCAGCGGTCGAACATCAAGGCTTTCGAGAGAACAGTACGGAATATGGACATTGACAATTTAAAAGAAAAGTGGCAACTTGAAGATAAGTTGAGGACAGTGACGCAACGTTGGGAAAAAGTCGATAACACTTATTGGAAGCTCGATAACATGTTGGTCAACACGCAAGCATTTGAAAGTGATTACAATAGATTAGAAAGGCTGTATGAATTCAGCAAGGAACAAATTAACAAGAGGATTTGGGATAAAAACACCAGGAAAAATCCACGCCAAAAATAGAACTACCGATTTTCAGTGGCAGCTTTGCCCAGTGGATAACATTTAAGGACTTGTTCGTGGAAATCGTGCATCGTAACACTTTTATCTCTAATGCTCAAAAAATGCAACATTTGAAAGCGAAATTAAAGGGAGAACCTGAGCGATTAATACAGCACATGAACATTAGTCCCGATAACTATGAAGCCAGTTGGCAGATATCACAACAGAGGTACGATAATAAGAGACTATTATTTACCTACCAAGCAAACATTTTACTGAGTCTACCCAACATACAAACCCCAACGCATCTCTACTGAAAAGAATGCATGATACGACCATTGAGTGCCTTCAGGCTATTAAGAATCTGCAATACGATACTTCTAGTTGGGACCCCTTAGTGGTTCACATTTTAATGCAAAAGCTGGACGCAGACACACGCCAGAGTTTTAAAGAATCGATGGAAAATCCAAGGGAAATGCCGCCATTAAACGAGTTCCTGAAATTCATCGAAACCAAGTTCATGTCAATGGAATCGGGTACAAACCCGAACCGCCCACGAAACTTTAACAGTCAACAGCAAAACATTCAGCCGAAAACAGTTCATAATGCAACATACAGCAAGCCTAAGGGGCAGCAACAGACCGTTCAAGGTAGTTCATCAGGATCTAAGAACATGCCGAGAACATCCTATAACAAGCAAACGTTTCATTATTCCAATATAACTTGTCCTACATGTAATAATCAACACGGGCTCTATAATTGCAGAGAAATTTTAAGTATGTCACCTGAAGAAAGGTTAAAGACCGCTAACAACCTACATGTATGTCTAAATTGCCTGTTTAGTCATAACGGCGAAAAATGTACTTCGGAAAAAAAGTGCAAGCACTGCGATGAACCGCATAACAGCATTTTGCATGAAGCGATTGGAGTTGCAAAATTGAGAACCGGCAGGGCTAATGTAGGTCAACAATTGAACACACATTTAGCACATGACAACTCGAATGAGGTACTGCTAGCCACAGCCCAGGTCAAAACAATAGCCAATGATGGAACTACGATCATTTTACGTGCTTTATTAGACCAGGGCTCTCAGGTCAGCCTAATTACAGAGAATGCTGCACAAAAATTGCAGTTAAAACGAAACAAGATGAGCGCGGTGGTGTCTGGTGTAGGTGCTTCAGCCACCACCAAGTGTAAAGGAGTGCTCCGTCTTAAATGCCAAGCGATATACGATAACTTCAACGCACTTATTATGAAGAAAATAACAAACAAACTGCCAAGTAAAACAGTAGATAAAGGTAGTTTTGAACATATACAACATTTACAAGTTGCTGATCCAGAATTTAACATATCTCAGGATATAGACTTGCTATTGGGAGCCGATGTATATTCCGAAATATTGTTAGAAGGGTTAATAAAAACAAACACGTCATCCATCATAGCACAACAAACACATTTAGGCTGGGTAGTATGTGGTAATTACAAAACATTCAATTGCCATGTAATTGTTAACAACATTCAGGATCTTGCCCAATTCTGGGAACAGGAGTCTTTGCAAGAAAACAAAGAAGAAGTGGACCCTGACAACAGGTGCGAACAGCTGTACAAAGAGAAAACAACACGATTTCCTGATGGGCGATACCAAGTTCGTCTCCCCCTTTTTTTTTTTTTTTTTTTTTTTTTTTCCGGATGGGAAATCATCAAATGACCCCCCCCACTCTGGGCGGAGCGGAAGGGAGTGTCAGACTTGTACTGACTAAAACCCATCCATGTTCCTTCTTTGCCCTTTGTGTTCCAGGGCCACGGTATCTCTTTCGAACAGTCCCGCAGCCCTGGCAGGCATCGGTCCTTGCAGACCCCTACATCGTTGCTGACATCTCTTTGAGGCAAGTTCGTCTCCCCCTCAAGGACAAATTTACTGAACACTTAGGAACATCGAAGCCACAGGCTATCGCACAATTTCAGCAACTAGAGCGAAAGATGGCTAAAAAATATGCGTTTGCAAAAGATTATAAAGCTTTTATAGAAGAATACGAAGAAATGGGTCACATGGAGGTAGTCGAAAGCAACACAAGGAACAAAAAAAATGAATATTTTCTCCCGCACCATGGGGTGACCAGGTACTATCACAACGAAACTTAGAGTTGTGTTCAACGCGTCGGCAAAAACCAGTTCAAAACACAGTCTTAATGACTTCATGGAGGCGGACCAAATCTACAAAAAGATATCCTTAGCATCTTACTGAAATGGAGACAGTACAAATATGTCTTATCATCAGATATTGAGAAACTGTATCGATTTATAGCGGTACATCCAGAACATCAAAACTTACAGAAAATAGTGTGGAGGAATTGTCCACGGCAACTACTAAGAGAATATCAACTATGTACAGTCACCTATGGTACTAAGGCCGCTCCATTCTTAGCACTCCGAACACTTCAACAGCTAGTGATGGACGAAGGTGACAAGTACCCGGACGCTAAAAACATCTTACTCAATCAATTTTTTGTAGACGATGCGTTATTCGGAAAGGATAACATGGACGAGGCAAGAGATACAAGAGACCAACTTATACAGCTATTGAAAGAAGGAGGGTTCAATCTCAGAAAGTGGTCGAGTAACGAACATAAACTGCTAGAAGATCTGCCAGAAGATATGATTAGCCCAGTCAGTTTAAGCTTTACAGAGGCATCAGCTTCCAAAGCCTTAGGCTTGGCATGGGATCCGAAACAAGATGAATTTATATTTTCACCCACATTAAAAAACAAAACCAACATTGACATTAATAAAAATTCGACAAAACGGCAAATCTTAAGCGACATATCAAAAATTTTTAATCCTTTGGGGTGGCTATCCCCAATTACAATCAAGGCAAAAATTTTATTCCAACAGATCTGGAAGTATAAAATCGAATGGGATGATACTGTTCCGGATGGAATAGATAAGGAATGGAGAATACTAAAAACTGAGTTAACAAATATGCAACCTTTTAAAATTCACCGATGGCTTGGGTTAGAAGCAAACAAGGATTGGGAATTACACGCATTCTGTGACGCATTGGAAAAAGCGTTTTCGTGCGTGGTATTCAGTAAAGTTGCAGAGGGGAAACAGCAAAAAATTGCATTGGTTGCGGCAAAAACAAAAGTCGCTCCAATCCAAAAACAACAAACACTTCCCAGACTTGAGTTATGCGGTGCTCAGCTGTTAGCTCAACTGGTCAAGAAAATAAAACATTGCCTGGATAAACCTAATATTAAAGTAACAGCATGTACGGACTCAATGATCGTGCTTGACTGGCTAAAGGGCGATGTCTCGCGATGGAAAGCCTATGTAGGACACAGAGTTCAGGAGATAACATCTGTAGTGCCCGCCGAGTGTTGGAAGCACGTAAGATCGGAGCAAAACCCGGCCGACTGCGCGTCACGTGGACTACTACCTTCTCAGTTACACAACTTTCCTCTGTGGTTTAATGAACCCAAATGGCTTAACAATAGAGACATCCCTGAAACATATGAAACGGTTAAGATACCAGAAATAGAAGTTAAAAAGGTGCATGCAGTCACGTCACGAACTATCGAAAACAAAAACATTGTAACAGAACTCCTTATTAAGAGCAGCTGTATTATGACTATAATACGCATTATAGCTTGGGTGTCGCGTTTCATAACAAACACGTCACAAAACAGTCGTCACAGGGAAGACTCAGCTAAGAATCATACAAACATGAATAGCCCGCCCGCGTCAAAACAATGTAATTTAACACTCGCTAATATTCGACGCGCTACTAACATAATTATAAAACATTTACAAAATGAACATTACGGACAAGAAATTCAAGACTTAAAAACAAAAGGAAGGGTAAGCAACAATAGAGGACTGCAGAAACTTTGATGAAAATAACATATTACGCGTCGGAGGGAGATTACAGAATTCAAACTTACCAGATGAAACAATACACCCTGTTATCATCCCAAAACACAGCAAGCTGGCAAATCTTCTAGTTGCCCGTGCGCACGTTACAACACTACACGGTGGAGCGAGATTAACTATGGCTACATTGAGACAAAAATACTTGATAACAGGAGGAAATAACACTGTTAAAAAACACCTGCAAGACTGTGTAAAATGTTGTCGCTTCAAACCATCTAAACAATACCAACTAATGGCCGACCTACCCAGTGAGAGGATAACGCAATCACCACCATTCTATCACATTGGGGTGGACTTCACAGGGTTTGTTAGTGTTAAACTGAACAAGGGTCGAGGCGTCAGAACGAGTAAAGGTTATGTCGTTGTATTCGTATGCATGGCAACAAAGGCGGTGCATTTAGAACTTGCATCAGATTTATCGTCACAAACATTTATACTGGCTCTCAACCGCATGATTGGACGATGGGGCTGTCCGAAACATATTTACTCCGACAACGGAACAAACTTTGTTGGAGCCAAAAGGGAGTTAGCCAAACAACTGCATATCTCACAAACATTTAACAACGACACATTATCGAGAAGAAACACCGAGATGGGGATAGAGTGGCATTTCAACGCCCCAAGCTGGCCGACTGCGGGAGGACTTTGGGAGGCTGCAGTTAAGTCTATGAAATATCACCTAAAGCGTGTCCTAGGAGAGCAAAAGTTGACATACGAAGAGTTTTTAACACTGCTTACTCAAATCGAAGCCTGTTTGAACTCTAGACCACTTTGCCCTTTAACGAAAGACGTGGACGATATTGATTATCTCACTCCTGCACACTTTTTAATTGGCCGACCAGTAACATTCCTACCAACGGAAAACATCGAAAATCAAAACATCAACATTCGACATAGGTGGCAGTTACTAAACAAAATGAAACAAGGGTTTTGGACCAGATGGTCGTCAGAATATCTACAACAACTTCAAGTTGGTAGTAAATGGCTGAACAAAACAAATAATTTATCCATAGGGGAGGTTGTCTTAATCAAAGAAGACAACCTTCCTCCTGCGAAATGGGCACTTGGCAAAATACAGGAAGTTCACCCGGGGAAAGACAATCTAGTCAGAGTTGTGACGATGAAAACAAAAACAGGGCTACTAACGAGACCAATAACAAAATTAGCTAAACTCCCAATACCTGAGTCTTTTTTTTTTTTTTTTTTTTCGGATGGGAAAAAAAAATTCTTTGCCCTTTGTGTTCCAGGGCCACGGTATCTCTTTCGAACAGTCCCGCAGCCCTGGCAGGCATCGGCCCTTGCAGACCCCTACATCGTTGCTGACATCTCAAATCAAATCAAATCAAATCGTTTATTGCAATCCATGATGTACACATATAGGTGGTAAAATAAAAATAGAAACAATCATGGACCCTGTCGGGCACAGCAAATTTTTAAATAAGTAAGAGAGAGGAAGAGCGCTATATTAAATTGTCTTATGCTTGAGATATATTATATTGTATTTTATATTCCTATTCATTTACTTATTATATTAAAATTTTATTTATTCATTTATAATTTGTTTAATTATTTTATATTTAATATCGCTTATTTGTTTACTTAGATTATTATTTTATTACAATGCTATTTATTTATTTAAAATTTATTTAATCATCTTATATTATATTTAATATTGCTTATTTGTATGCTTACATAGATACTGCTCGTTTATTATTATGATCATATAATTATTTTATATATTATATTTATACTTATTATTATATTTTTTATATAGGTATATTATATAATTTATTTTTGTTATTTTAATTAATAAAAATCTGTTATTCATAATTATATATTATTATTGTACTTATCCGTTAAATATTCGTGTATTGTGTAATAGCTTTTTTTAATTAAGAATTGCTTTAATTTATTTAAGAATATATTGGTTTTATTTTGTTGTTTTAAGTCTTCCGGTAATTTATTATATATTTTAATTGACATTGAGTATGGACTAGATGAGTGTGATTTAAGGCGGGACGGGGGTAAATTTAGTCTGTTTTTATGACGCAACGAATAATTTGTTTGTATATCTCCCCGTGTGTTATATGAATCTGGATATTTGCGGACTAATTTACATAAATCTAAAATATAAATACTGACTAAGGTGAGAATCTTGTGTTTTTGGAAGTAAGGCTTGCAACTATCTGTTGGTTCTATATTTGTAATTATTCGTATGAGCTTTTTTTGGAGGGTAAATAGGGATGGAGCATCTGTGCTATTTCCCCATAAAATAATGCCGTAGGTAAACCAAGCGTGGGCATAAGCGTAGTATGTGACTAGTGCAGTTTGTATGTTTGTAGTCTTTTTAAGTTCGCGGAGGGCGTATGAAAACTTGGAAATTTTAGATTTTACTGTCTGTATATGTGTTTTCCAGTTTAAATGTGTGTCTATTGTTAAACCTAGGAGAGTGAAGTTCTTGACTGTTTCTATTTTTTGATGATTAAAAGTGAAATCTATTTTTATTTGTTTTTTCTGCCGGGGGTAAAACGCTATTAGTTTGGTTTTCGTAAAGTTTATTTCGAGATTATGGTCGTTCATCCAGTTTATGGTCTTTTCAAGAGTAGTGGTAAGTTTAACATTTAAATTTGCATCTGTTTGGCATGAAGTAAGGATCGAGATATCATCTGCAAAAAGTACACAGGGCTCATCTATAGATTTCGGGAGGTCGTTTATATATATGAGGAAAAGGAGGCATCCTATAACGCTTCCCTGGGGAATAGAAGCATGTATTGGTTTCACATCAGATCTTATGAGCTGTGCTTCCTTTGTTTTCTGGTTGTAATACTCAATTTCAACTAATTGCTCCCTATTTTTTAAATATGATTTGAACCAGTCGTGGGCTTTCCCGCGTATTCCTATTCCGTATAACTTATTTAGTAATATTTCAAATTGCACTTTGTCGTAGGCCTTTGTCATGTCTAGTAATATCCCTATTGCATATTGTTTTTTATTTATAATATTTAATGCTTTTTGTATGTATTTATATACTGCTAGCGTTGTCGACCTGTTTTTGCGAAATCCATTTTGGCAGTCATCGAAGATCTCATATTTTTCACAAAAAGCATATACACGATCGCACATTGCTCTTTCGAAGACTTTGGATGCTGTAGGCAGAAGGGAAATTGGTCTATAATTACTTGGGTCGGTTTTTGCATTCTTTTTATGGATAGGTTTTATTAGAGCTTTTTTTAGTTGATTAGGAAAAGTGCCCTCTTCAAAGGATTGATTAACTAGTTTGAAAAACGGTAAGGTTAGTTCGTCGGCGCACTGTCTGAACAGAGTAGGTGGGATTTCGTCTAGACCGTGACTATTCTTATTTTTCAGGTTCTTTAAGATCTGGTTTATTTCGTATCCGTCAACTGGGGTAAGAAACATGGTGTTTTCAGTGGGGTTAATCACTGATGTATTTTTCTGTACACTGCTAGATGTTTGTATGGTATTATCCCCAATGGATGCGAAAAAGTCATTAAAAACGTTTGCTACTTGTTTAGGTTCATTTATTAGATTTGTTATTTGTAATGTTATATTTTGTTTTTCTTTTTTGCTTTTTTTGTTTGTCCGTTCTTTTACAATGTTCCACATGGTTTTAACTTTATTTGAAGATTTACTCATTTTATTTATGTAATGTAATTTTTTTGCCGTTGTTACGGTATTTTTTAGGATTTTTTCATATTTTTTATAGTATTTAGTAAGTATTGGGTTATTGACTTTTGATGATAGAATTTTTAGTAGTCTTTTATTTATACAGGATTGTTTAATACCAACGGTCAGCCAGTAATTATTACGTTTTGTTGTTAGTTTTAGTCTAAGTTTAGGGATACATGAGTCTAAGATATCTATTAAAGTTTTATGGAACGACTGATAGTTCTCGTCAACATTTTTATTCGGCTGTATAATATCGGTCCATTTTATAGTTTTTAGTTTAGATTTGAATTTTTCAATGTTTTTTCCATCAAATATTCTTTTATTGGCATACCAAATTGATTGTTTACTTTGTTGTTCCAGTGTCGTATGTATTATTGTTCCGCAGTGGTCTGAAAAGCCTAATTCTTCTACAGTCGTGTACATTTTATTATCATTAAAGTTTGTGAATATTAAATCTAAGCATGTTGACGTGGTTTCTGAGATGCGCGTCGGTTCCTTAATATGTTGTACAAATTTAAACTCTAGCATGAGATCGATCAGTTGGTTTGTTTTAACACTATTTTCGAAGATATTTATGTTAAGATCTCCTCCTATTATGACGTTAGATTTTTGGTATTTATTATTTATATATTGCATAATTTGTTTAAGCTGACTAATAAAAATAACCTCCTCTCTTCTATTCCAATACATTGTTACTAATAATATGTTTTCTTTGGGTAACTCGATTGCACACACTTCTAAAATATATTCTATAGACATATTCGTTATATCAGTTATCTCTTTAAATTCGATATGGTCTTGCAGGAGGATGCAGACGCCGCCTCCCCCTCGCGTGCTGCGGCAGTATGACGCTGCTATTTTATATCCGCTAAATTGGATTAAGCTTAATTTTTCTTTAGACAACCAGGACTCTGATATACATATTGAATTATAAATTGGGTTATCTACGATGAAGGTTTCTAATATATACTGTTTGTTAAAGAGACTTTGGATATTTTGAAATAAAATTTTAAATTGTTGGTCTGTGTTTTCGAAAGGAGTAGTTATTATGGTCTTCATTACTGGCTGTTGAATCTCGTTGGCGGGTGTTGGGGGAAGTTTTTAAATTAATGTTTTTCTCGTTTGCTATGTAGTTTGGTTGATTTTTATGTGTTTCATCTTTTAAAATGGAAGCTTTTCCTTCCACATACAATTGATTATTTCTTATTACTGCATGCAAGCCTTCCTTTCTTGCCTTTATCATTTCCTCTCGCATTTGTTGTCTTTTTTTACGTGAATTCTCGTCCAAAAATTCAGATATAGATAATCCTGTTCCTTGAAAATAGTGACTGTTGTTTTTGATGTATTTTGCCATTCTTTTACTTATTAATTCTATTACTAGTGGTCGGGTATTAGTGTTTTTTTTGCCTAATCTGTACATATTCTCCACGTAACCCATCAGGTCCACTTGTAGAATATCGCGAAACATTTCAATGATTCGGTTATGCAGGTCGTTTTCAGGCTCTTTAGTATTCAGTAAGGCCGTAGATGACTATCTTCTTCAATACATTGGATACATTATACATTACATTTATACATTCAATACTTTCAATACATTGGATTACAGGGGATGTGGATAATGATTTTATTTCCGATATTTCTTGTTTTAGTTTTTCGTTCTCTTTCAGTAAGTTTTCTATTTTGGTGTTAATCTCCTCAATATCCTGTGTTATTAGTTCGTTTTGTTTTGATAAAAAGCTGGTTTTTTGTTCGAAGTCATCCACAAGTTTCGTAATAGCTTTGTTTATTTCCGTTTGTATGGTGCTACGCAGGTCGGTTATTATTGCTTCATTATTCTCTTTCAGACGCTTCATAATGATCTCGCTTAGGTTGTGTAGTGAAAGTTCAGCTTGTGTGTTGATGTTTGGGGTGGTTCCTTCCTCTGAGCACATCGTATCGCCCAATAAAGTCAGGTTCTCAAATGTGGTGGAATCATTGTTGGGATAGGTTTTCCTCCGAATTGTTACGTTGTTTTCTTCGCTGGGTGGAGTTATTCGTTGGCTTATTATGGATGTCTGTGGTCGTATAGGAGTATTGGTATTTCCTGTTTTGGGCATTTTGCATCGGCAATCTTGACATTTCCATATTTTTTTATGATCTGGAGTCATTATCTTATTAAAATGGTTTATGGAGACGTTCGCACACTCTAGATCATAGTCTTTGTTGCATAGTGTACAAACGAGATGCAGTTTATTTAGAAGATCTTGAGTACAGCCTGCGCAAGTGTGCGAATTTTGTGCCATTTCGTATAACAATCCTTTATGCTGATACTGGTGCTGGCCTCTAGTGGGCGATAGTGTTACTAAGCATCAGTGGTTCGATGGATTCGATAAATGAACTGGGTTCGATACTATGTACTGGTTCCGCCACAAGAAGATAGATGGCGCTGATGTAAGGAATCAAACCAAGATGACTGGCAGTTTTTAGTAATCGTTATAGATGATATTCTTATTATTGTTTTCCTTATTAATCACTTATTAATCACTCTCGTACCTTTTTAGTGCTTCAACCATCAAACTTTCCTGATTGTAAACAAAACAAAACGGGTTCTGCTAGTTGGACAGCTGGTATTTGTTTACAATTTGAATTATGTTCGTTGATCCGTGTGGCACTTGGTAATTATGATTTTCCTTTGATGTCTTCGTGTATTTCTTGCGTACTTTTATTGTAATCACTGATGCTTACAGTTTGTAAGAACTGAAGCTACTTTAACTTGTAATTTTATCACTTTAACTATTTTTAAATGAGATAAATACGTGGAGCCGATGTTAGCTTACGCACAGTAGCGCCCTCTCATCCATACCATCTCTTTGAGGCGTGCGTGGAACACGAACGTGCCGTCGACACAGCCTGTCGTCAAAAGACGGCCGGACGGCGAGCTAGCCCATAGCTCGCCGTCCACAGGCCCGCGCCTACGGTGGCCGGGAGCCACCACGTGACCCCCGACGCCCAGGGCGTCTCCCGCGGCGGCTGGGACGTGAGGTTCTTTCCCTCTCACGTCCCGCCACCTCCTTCACTAGCATGATGGCTTCGCAGAAGGAGGTGACGGCTTCCCATTCCCTCTCGCTCCGGACCATGGCTTGAACCAGGGCCGGACGCGAGAGATCGCCGCCGCCAATCACCGCTACGAGGACACAACGGGGCTCCGCCCAAGCGGGGCAGACCTCCACGGTATGTTCCACCGTGTCCTCCGGACGATCCTCACAATGGAAACACCCGGGCGTTTCCTCCCGCCCGATCCGGTGCAGGAACCTCCCGAAACAACCGTGTCCGGTGAGGACCTGCGTCAGGCGGTAGGTAAGGGCGCTGTGGCGCCTCTCTAGCCACTCCTCAAAGAGGGGACTTAACGCTGACGCCGCTAGGGAGGTCGGCGCGCAGCATCCAGTCGTAACCGATGTTCCACAAGGCCGGTCCCAGAACCGATCACTGTGGAACACCGCACGACATCTCTCGCCGGTTCCATTCTCCGCTCCGACCGGGGTAGTAGACGGCCCTATCCGTCAGGTAATCCCCGACCACACGACGAAGGTAGGTCGGCACCCGGTGATACCGGAGTGCTTCCCTAATGCAGCTCCAGGGCATGAAGTTGAAGGCGTTGGCGATGTCAAGAGACACCGCTAAGACGACCCCGCCCCGGGACACCGCGTCCCCCGTCGTAAGGGCTCTCACGCGCATGATGGCGTCCACCGTTGAGCGCCCCTTGCGGAAACCAAACTGGTGTTCCGCAAGATCCGGCCCCATCCCCACAAGGTGCCGGCGTGGCGGTTGGCAATGACTCTTTCAAAGAGCTTGCCCACCTCCATGGCCTCCTGGAATCAACCCGCCTCGTTATTGATGTCGGCAGGCCTGACCGGTGATGACACCCAGGCCTGCACGATCGAGGCTTCCAGGAGGAGCTCCCGGTCCAGTTGCCTCAGCGCCCATCGTGGACCACTCGGGGCCTGTAGGACCGGCGCGCTTGAGGTCTGGGTGGAAACGTCGAACCGGATGTACCGGTGGTCGGAATAGGTCTCCACCCCGTCCATGACGCGCCAGTCAACGACACGCGGCGACAGAGCGGGGCTAGCGAACGAGATGTTCACCACCGACTCGCCCCGCTTCCGCACGCACGTGGGGACAGAACCCCGATTTAGGACGACCAGGTCTGTCTCCAGAGCCCAGTCCTCCACTATCCTACCCCGCGCGTCCGTGTAACGAGAACCCCAAGCCAAATTCTTGGCATTGAAGTCCCCGAGCACAAGCACGGGGAGGGAATGGCTTCCGATGACGACACTCAACTCCGTGAACTCGGCGAGAGTTCGGCTCGGGGAGAAGTAGACTCCCACAACTACGATCTCCCCGAACCGTGCTGCTACGCACCCCTGACCCTTCCTGACACTCTCAAGGGTCGGGTGCCGGCGGTGGCCGACGCAATTATGGTCACTGAGCCGCTAAGGTCCTCCATCCAGTCATCCCTGGGCGGGACAAAGTACGGCTCAGCGACCACGGCGATATTAATCGACCACTGCGCCATGCTCTAGAGCAACAGATCCTGAGCGCAGGCGCAGTGGTTGATGTTCACCTGGAGAAGGCGTAATGGGGCCGTTACTGGCACTCCATTTCAGCCCCCTCCCGGGCCCCCTGCGAGGGCCCCGCTGCGGAAGTTGCAGCAGTGGCGGCAGCGGCGGCGACAGTGGCGGCGGCTGTGGTGGTGGCGACGGTGGGGGTTTTGGCGGTGGTGGTTGTGGAGGGCCTTCCCTTGCCCCTGGCCTTGGCAGGTGTACCGCAGGCCTTGCTCCCTGCCCGGTGATCGGCCGGCTTGCCAGCCGCCGCACATGCGGCGCAGTGCGGTTCGGCGGAGCAAGCCGCGGCCTTGTGACCGGGCTGGCTGCAGCGGAAGCACTGGTCACTGCGGTCTACCTCCGAGGTGCACCGGACCGACACGTGGTGCCCCACATGGCAGCGGAAGCACCTCAAAGGTCTGGGTTCCAGCAGCTTCACCTGCGCCGACACCCAGCCCACCAAGAGCCTTCGGCCCTCCACAATGGCTTTCGCCGCCGTCACAGGGCAGCTTACCGTTATGGTTCGCGTGCCCGACAGGTGCAGACGTAAGGAACCTGCCTTGACCTGCTCGGCAGGGCACCCACTGGTCCTGGTGACGGCGGCCACCACCTCCTCGGTCACCGAGTCGTCCAGACCCAGGATGCGCAAGTCTGCTCATTTGACGGGCCTGGACACTCGGGCCTCGTCCGCATTTAGGGACGCTCTAAGCTTTTCAGCCAGAGCGTCAGCGGACGAGCCACGGGTTTCACCGGGGATCTCCAGCACTCGAGCCCCTGTTGCGGTGACTCTAAGCCTGAGGCCCCCGGTGATCCCGAGCTCCCCGAGATCCACCGTCGCCTTCGCCTTGGCGAGCACGTCGCGGTAAGTCACGCCCCTCTTTTCCGCGTCCGGCTGTAGTGTGATTACTACAGCTGCGGTCTTCGGGGCGCTGAGCCTAGCCGCGACGCCCGCTCCTTTTGCCGGCGCTTCCGGTCCCGCTTCCTGGCCTTTTTGGCCGCACTTTGCTCCCTTGCCCTCTCTCCGGCCTCCTGCCACCCGGTCTCGGCCGCGGAAGGCTCAGGGGGCGGGGGGGGCGGCGATGGCGGCCGTCTCGCGGCTGGGGGGGGCGTAGGTGGCGGCCGTCTCGCGGCTGGGGGGGCGTAGGTGGCGGCCGTCTGGCGGCTGGGGGGGGCGTAGGTGGCGGCCGTCTCGCGGCAGGCGCTGGCACATTCGCCGCCTTGCCCTTCTTCTGAGCCACCGCCTTGCCCTGCTTCAGGGCCGCCGCCTTGCCCAGCCTCAGGGCCGCCGCCTTCCCAACCGGAGCCGGCTTTTCGGTGGCCGACGTAACCCTACCGGAGGGCTGGCTGGACGGCCCCTGTGTGGAGGCCAGGTCTGCTCGGAGCTTCCTATTCTCCTCTTGGAGAAGCTCCGTGGCGGCCGTCAGTCGAGCAAACTCCACCCGCAGTTTGGCCACGTTGTCTGGCGGGAGCCCCGCATATCTGGCCTCCGCTGCCACCATGATGGAGGCGACCGCTGCGGGTATAGCCCTTTGCCTAGTGGAGGGCTTTTGCTTGTAGGAGACAGCCCTCAGCGCCGCCTCCACCTCCTTCGCAAGCCCGGCCTTACGCTCTGCATCGGAGCCGCCGTCTGCGTCCGCCCCATCACCAGAGGAGCCCGAACGGGCCACCCCGTGACCGGCGGCCACCCCCGAGTGGCGCCCCTCCTCGGCAAGTCGCGCCGACCTCTCGGTGGCATAGAGGCCCCTCCCCTTACCGCGGATCCCGCCACGCTTGCTGGTGGGGATCTTGCGAGCCGAGGCCAGCTCTCCCTCCGACGACGACTCTCGGTCGCCCACCGGCCTGGACCGCTTGCGTAGGAACCGTTCCCCGCAGCAGCCCCGGGCCTCCCACGCCGGGAGCTCTCTGAGCCTCCCGCGCTCACATCGCTGGATGCGGTGCCGGACTCCGACCCCGCATCCCTCTCCTCCCTTCCTTCGCCGCTTCCGGCCGTTTTTTTGGGTGTTTTTGGTATTTTCCATACTGTTCCCACGAGTATGGGGGAAATAAAAACTGGGCAGTGCCCCCTGTACCCAGATAAGCCATTGCCAGGCCCGGCAGTGGTTCGCACTAGCGACTGATTTTCCATAGGAACCCGTCAGCCATACATCTCCTCGCGGTGCGCCGCCGCTTGAGATTCGGGGTAACTTTTTATAGAGGTTTTTTACCTCGTGGTCCGGGCGGTTAAGCCAAGACCCTCGGTCCCAATTGAAGCCGCGAGACGTGTTCCACGACACTTCGACGGTGGGATTACGATATCGACGGGGACAGTGAATGACTGCGTCCTTCACTGTCTGCTCGGAGGCAGGGTAAGTGCACACCGAGCCCGCCCTTGCTCCTCCGCTGTGCCCTCTGCTTTCAGAGGGTCACGCGGAGCAACGCCCCCTTGGTCCAAGATGGACCCCTCCCATGTCAGAATATTAGTCATGGACAGTAACATTCCCCGAGGAATAAGAATGTCTTCCCATTCCTCGGGGAAGGACACTGCCCACGCCCAGGGGGCACCGGCCCAGCAACTGCTATTCCCTCCAGACGTATCGAGAGGGACCGGCAGCCATCAGGCACACGTGGAGGAATTCTGACAACGCACCCCAATACCTGAGTCTCACATAGAAATACCTGACACCACCACTTCCAATGCCAAATCTGCACTGAACAACAAAAATCTACAATAAATAGCACTTACTGGAAACAACGATCTAAATCAAGGAATATAAGTTCCAACCTGCTAATTACACTCTTAACATTACTAACATTATTTCAGCCCACAAAGCAAAACAGTGACGCCATAAATATCACACCGTTTGAACCAAATAGAGCAGTGTACTTTGATAAAATTGGCAATTTGCAAAGCGTACATGATGACTGGAAGATTGTTACCTACTATAATATGACATCTTACTGGCAAGGCATGGAAAACATACATACAGTTGTGAACCACTTGGCATTGCGAGACGCGAGACTAAGCGGACGTGTTTTTCTGTACTTGCTTAAATGAATATCTATAAACAATTACGACAATTATATCAATAATTATTTGCGGCGTCAGTTAATAACAAAGTAAAGTGTGTCACCTGTTACCAGTGCCATAGCAACGGTGCAAAATGAAATGAATATATTTGTTTTCAATTGACAATAAATAAAGTTTTGCGGTTAGTATGTCTAACCCAGGATCAAACCCGGGATCGAACCCAGGATCGAGCCCATTTGGGGCCCGTAGTCAATTACTACGACGAAGTCCTCCGCCAACGCCTACCGAACAATTGCCCCCGAGAGCACCAAATCCACCTCCACCTGCACCAGCACCTGTACCAGCACCTGAGGAAAATGTTTTGCCGAGTGAAATTATCAGCACGCCAGAGATCCAGAAATGGCTATTATCTATTGATGGCATTCTGACCGAAGTCTGCACTGTTGTTGGTGAAGGAAAAATGAACTCGGACCAGAAGCAACGTGTCGTAAATCTTTGCCGGAAGGTCCAAAGTGGAACTTCTCAGATGGCTGTCCTTTACCAATCGTTGAAACAGAAAATGATCCAGTCCCACAGTACCGTTCAGCACCTACAGCTTCAGAAGAACATGGTGAACTCTCTGGACCAGGTCAAAGAGGTTATAGAGTCGAGGCTAAATACGTCCAACGATAATTCCTATGCTAGCATGGTGAAGAAAGGCTCCGACAATTTCATCCGTCCTGCAAACTTGAGTTCAATTGCCATCTATCCCAGCGATAAAACTAAAACTAGTGACGACACCAAGTCACTTGTTCAGAAGTTAATATCTCCCGAGCAACTCAAGCTCCAGGTACGTGGCCTGAAAAAAGTGAAAAATGGGGGCGTACTAATTAGCACAGAAAATAAAAACGATATAGTTAAATTGAAGAATTCGGAGAAGATATTCACTTCGGGCCTTACAATAGAAGAACCTTCTAAACGACGCCCTAGGGTTACTGTCATTGGTGTTCCCGTAGCCCTTACTGAGAAGGAGGTATTTGACTGTTTTTACGAGCAAAACTTATCTGATAAATTGCCGAATACAACGCGTCAATCCTTCCTTGAGACCGTTAAACTGAGCCATAAATCGGGTAAGAAAGGCCTTCCTACCTGCAACTACATTCTGGAAGTACCCGCTGGCATAAGAAAAATGTTGGTAAACCAAAGCAGAATTTTTATAAATTGGACCTCATGCCCGGTGAGAGACTTTACGATAGTCACCAGGTGCTACAATTGCCAGCAGTTTGGGCACGCAGCTAAGTTTTGCCGTGAAACGAGTCCTACTTGCAACCACTGTGCAGAGACGGGACACTCCGTGAAGGAATGCAGCAGCAAATCTTCTCCCCCCCAGTGTGCGACGTGCAAAAGGTTCAAGAGGAAATGTGACCATCCAACCGGTGATGTAAGTTGCCCAGCACGTAAACATGCAGAGACTAACTACATCAACTCAATAGACTATGAGGGCGCCTAAGAGCGCCACAGTATATTATATTTAGTAAGCACACAAACAGGTAGATTTTCCCTTATTTGTATTTCTTCTTAGTTTGTAATTATCATGAGCGATCAGCTAATAAGTGATCTAGATAGTTTTACTGTGTCTGAATCCAAAATCTGTAATGTTGAGGACTGTAAATACCTTCTTCGTTCGGGCGACAAATCGCTTACCTTGCTTACACAAAATATTCGAAGCATAAACCGCAATATGGACGGTTTTGAAGTGTTTTTACAAAGTCTTGACATAAGCTGTGATATTATTGTACTAACAGAATGTTGGTTGTCAAAACAGACAGTCAACTTACCATCTCTGAACGGTTTTTATTCATATAAAACAGACCGAAACACCAACCAAAACGACGGAGTTGTAGTATTTATTAAAAATAATTTACGAACTATCAAAGAAGAACCACTATCCCAAGACAGTAATTGCTTATTCATTAAAATTATTCCCGATACAGTAGTCATGGCTATTTATAGGCCTCCCTCTTATAATATCGACAGATTTTTAGAATCACTCGATACGAACTTAAAAGCCATAAGTACTTTTAAAAATATAATACTTGTAGGAGATATCAACATAAACATTTCCTCCGAGAAACCCGATACCCATACACACAATTATCTAAATATTTGTGCATTTCATGGACTTTTACCGGCTCACTATTACCCCACACATCAAAGCGGTTCTTGCTTAGACCATATCATTCTTAAATCAAAAAATCCATCCAAAACATTGGTTACTAACTCTGCGCTTACAGATCATCAAGCTGTTTTACTAACAATGCAAATAAGTTCACCTAGAAAAAACTGCGAGCGCAGCTACACTCAAGTCAATATGGCAAATCTTGAAAGTGACATACGCGGCATTAATTTTAACCCAATTTATGATTCTGTTGATGCAAATATCTCTTTACAATATTTCATAAATTCTATACAATACGCAATAAGGAAAAACACTTTCACTAAGATAATCCCTAGGAAAGGGGTTTAGAAAAAATAAATCTATTGATATGGCAGTCTATAATTTTTTAAATGAAGTAATGCGTAATTTAAATAATAAGAATCATGCTTGTGCATTATATATGGACCTTACCAAAGCTTTTGATAATGTAGACCACAATATACTGTTATCGAAATTGTCTGCTTATGGTGTTAGAGGCAGTGCTTATGATCTAATAAAGTCCTACTTAAATAACAGGAGACAATCGACTCAGATCACAAGGATTAGTGCTAAGACTAAAAGAGAAATAACTTACTCATCGAAATATAGAGAAGTAAAAACAGGGGTACCGCAAGGCAGTGTTTTAGGACCTCTTTTATTTATAATTTATGTGAATGACTTGCCGCGCATTACGAACCATCCGACTGTTTTGTTTGCTGATGATGCCACTGTTGTATTCTCCAGTAAAGAACTTTCTAAACTAAAAGAAGAAGTAGAAAATACATTACTGACTATTATAGAATGGCTGACATCAAATAAATTAAAAATAAACTTAACCAAAACTAAAATTATGACTTTTAAGAATAGAAATGGCAAACAAACAAACGTCGATGTTTATTTCCAAGGACAGAAGATTGAGCAAATCAATACAACAAAATTCTTAGGCTTAAATATAGACTATAACCTAAACTGGAAGTCACATTTGGAAAGCCTGTGTCTCAAATTAAGTCAGCAGTCCTATGCGTTATATATGCTTGCAAAAACGGTCAGTACCAGTGCGGTCTTAGCATCTTACCATGGTTACGTAGGGTCCTTGTTGAGGTATGGCATTATGTTTTGGGGCTATTCTACAGAAAAGGAAGCTGTATTTAAAATGCAAAAGAGATGTATCCGCGCAATATGTAGTTTAAAATCAACAGATAGTTGTAAGCCCTTTTTTCAAAGCTTAAAGATATTAACACTACCATGTTTATATATATTGGAAGTCGTAGTCTTTGTCAAACGCAACTTGCATTATTTCAAAAATTATAGAAGTCAACGTAACAATAAAAAAATATATTTCCCTGACAGCAGTAGAACTACTTTGTTTAGCAATAGTATTTTTTGGATGGCACCTCGACTTTATAACCATTTACCAAAATGTATTATAGACTTAAAAAGTATGGACATATTTAAACGTAATGTTAAAAAAATGTTATTGGTAAAATCTTATTATAGTGTTAATGAATATTTGTGTGACAAACTCTGAATAATGTTTATTACTTAAGTTTGACATTAATTGCGTATTTCATAATCATTAATTCTTGACATTTTAGCATAATTTATTAACTTTGACATTATTACTTTGACATTATTTACTTTGACTTTAATTGACAATTTAATAGACATGTAATTTTGAACTTGAATGTATTTAAATTTTTAATTTAGGGACTAACCACGTTCCGAACTAAATGTTGCATGCCTAGTGCAGAATATGGTGACACTAACAACTTTCCTGTTCTTCAAAAACCCACCTGTATAACTACCCATATTTGCAATAAATGAATTTGAATTGAATTTGAATTGAATTGAATTGAAATATACTTGTATTAAACCGTGGATCACACCCGGTCTCGTTCGTTGTATAAGACACAGAGACAAACTTCACCTAAAATCAAAACTTGCACCTAATGACGTAATACTTTCTGTAACCTATAAAAGATATCGTAACTTCTGTAATAATCTTTTGAAAAAACTAAAAAACCAGTTTGATAAAAATGAACTAGAGAAGGCGGGGAAAAATAGTAAACTTGTGTGGAAATTTATAAAAACCAATACATTGAGGTCTAAAAATTCTGAACCGCCGCTAGATTTACTATCAACAGAAATAAACCCATCCGAAGCAACAAATAAGGTAAACCACTATTTCGTTAACGTTGGTAAAAACTTGGCAGAAAAATTCATAAATATTAGCCTTCCTCCTACTCCAAACCCCACTAAGACATCTTCAACGTTAAAATCTTTTGTTTTATTAGATACGGACGTCAACGAAGTAGTTAGAATAATAAACGGCTTAAAGGATGTCTGCGCAACTGGGTGGGATGATATAACCAATAACGTACTAAAAAGATTTAAACACCTACTGGCCCCTCCGCTTACCCACATCTTTCAGCTATATTTATCAAAAGGGATATTTCCAAAATTACTAAAAAAGTCTGTGGTCACTCCTATTTTCAAGTCTGGAGATAAAATGAGTGTGAATAACTACAGACCAATTTCAGTACTGACAGGCCTATCAAAATTTTTAGAAAAAATCATAAACAGTAGACTGATAAAATATCTGGAAGATAACAAACTTCTTTCAGATAATCAATTTGGATTTAGGCCTAAAAAATCAACTAGCCAAGCAGTAAACAAATTGATTAATTACATTTCTACAAATCTGGATAGTGGAATGCATACAGTTGGTATCTTTTTAGATCTTGCCAAGGCTTTTGACACTATTTCTTGCACTACTCTTTTGCAGAAGCTTGAAACAATTGGGATAAGAGGAGCGCAGCTTCTTCTATTATCTGATTATCTTAGCGATCGACAGCAATGTGTAAAAATTGGTCCAAACACAAGTTCTGATCTTTCTAATACTTGTTTTGGAATTCCACAAGGCAGTATATTAGGTCCTACATTATTTTTAATCTATATCAATGACCTTTGCAGCCTGCCACTCAACAATGGTGTTGTAATGTCCTATGCAGATGATACTGCTCTGTTGTTTGCAGCTAAATCAAGAGCTGAGGCCTATGAACATGCTCAGAATGGTTTCAACAGTGTATACAATTGGCTCCAGAACAATTTTCTAACACTGAATGCTGACAAAACAAAATACATTTCATTTGCAATGAGAAATACTAACACACCGCTTACTAACCTAATCATTTACGCGCATACCTGTAGCACGTACGCTGACACTGCATGTTCTTGCCCTACTTTAGAAAAAGCTGACCATTTGAAGTATCTCGGTGTCACAATTGACTCCAATCTAAATTTCCGTAAACATATCGAGTTACTATGTACTAGAGTGCGCAAACTAATATATGTTTTTAAGTATTTACGTAATGTAGCCGACTATAAATTAATAAAACAGGTTTATTTGGCGTTGTGCCAGTCTATTCTAACCTATTGCATAACGTCATGGGTGGCGCGGGAAATTCGATTCTTCTCCCTCTAGAACGTGCTCAAAGAGCAATTCTAAAGGTTGCCACCTTTCGTCCGTTTAGATTTCCTACACGGCTCCTCTACAAAGCATGTAATGTGCTCACAGTACGGCAATTATTTATTCTTCACATTATACTACAGCAGCACTCTATCCTTCCCTATGACCCTGTTCCTTCCGATAGGAGAAGGAAGGACCTAGTTTGCACAATGCCTCAAACTAGGCATGCTTTTGCTAGTCGTTTTTATATGTTTTTAGGACCTTTTCTGTATAATAGACTCGACAAGAAACTAAACTTCTATAGTCTAAGTTATAGGAAATGTAATTTTGTATTATCAGATTATTTAACAATACTTGATTACACGGACACAGAAAAACTTCTAGAAGTCCTAGTTTGATTATGTTATCCCCTGGTATCTAATTGCACGTATTTACTTAAGTTAGTTTTAATGTTTTTGTACTAATTGGATTTTTGTTATAGTTGTTAATAGATTTACTTTAATTTAAAAACTTTTACTGTCCTAATTATATGATGCAATGTAAGTGATGGCCTGAAACACAGGTTTAAATAAACCTAGATCAGGCAGGTCGCTACCTAACATTTGAATTCGACATTTTCGTTACTTGCACCTGTTAATATATTTAAGTCATAGTTTATTTATAAGCGCTAATTAAAATTGTTTAAGAAATTACACTACAGCACCTAAATGTACTTTTGTAATATCTACTTTTTAAATAAATTATTCTATTATTCTACTTGGGAGAAAGGTGTGAGCAATTTGCATACCAAACGATGTGTAAAACCATTATGACTGAATTCGAACAGGAAGTTAACGAACTTGACCATAACAATTACATGTTGGAAACACATCATGGGCAGACAAGGGGGCGCAGTTCCCGAGGTCTTGTCAACGGAATAGGTTACCTTGCAAATAGCCTATTCGGCGTACTAGATGAAAGGTTCGCAATACAATATAAAAAGGACATAGAAACATTACAAAATAACAGAGACCATTTATTGAACCTGATCAAAGGTCAAACATCAATCAAAGAGGCACATAATAATATTCTAAAGAGAAATGAAGAGGCGATGAATACTCAGTTCAATCTCTTAGGTCAACATCTTAACGCTACAGAGAACTATTTACAGAAATTGGGTAAGGATGTTGAGCAAGGGGCAGCTTTGAACTACTTTAACATCATGGCCTTGACTAGTTCAACAATTCTGTCCAAACTGCGCCACATCCAACACATGCTTTTGGACACAGCCATAAACATTCACCATGGTCATGTAGACACCAGACTTTTACCGCAGAACCAGCTCTTTCAGGAGCTGAACATTATCTCTGGACAATTGCCACAACAATTTATCAATACCCGTTGACAATATTCAAAACCAATTGGCTGACATATACAAACTACTAGAGATAAAATAGAGATTACATGATAAATATTTTATCATCGAAATTACATTACCATTAACAGGCGACACTCCATTCACTATGTATAAAACAGTTCCTATTCCGATGATAAAAAGTAACCAACATTCACTTACAATGAAAACAAATTCAGAATATTTATGTTGCAGTCAATGTAAGAAAAGAGACATATATGCAGCTCACAGACAGTGACCTGGAACTTAAAATGGAACCAAGTACATTTGTATGTTCACTAAACAAACCAACACGTAACATGAGAAATTATCAAATTCCATGCGAAATCGGCGCAATAACAAACATTACAATATCGAAATGTATCTACACATCCGAATCCTGCAACAATAAATGGACACCATTAAAAAAACCAAACACCTGGCTCTATGTCTGCTGCACGGGTTGCCAACTGCAAATCATCTGTGAAGGTCGTATGACTACTAAGGCAATACATTTAACGGGAATTTTAGAAGCCAAAGAAGGATGTATAATTAGAAACAACGAAGAAACATATTACACACAAGTTTACTACACAAACAAAATGTATGTCAGCCCGGAAATACCACTGATAGATCTGAACGACATCAACAATTTAACATCTGTCCAGCCACTTGATTTATCAACTGGACAAAAGAACACGCAATTCGTTAAAAACGATTATGAAAAACTTCACAATTCGTTGAAAGAATTGGAAGATCAAACGAAACAGGCTGAAATGTCGCAACACGATGTGCACCAATACATCGTTTCATACTCTACGATGGGACTTCTGATCTTATCAATAGTCGTCGCGGGAGGAGCCTACGTGTACTGCAAACGCAGAGGCAAGGTCACCGTCAGCGACGCCGTCGCGTCCAGCAGATTACCGCCACGGAAGCCACCAAGAGCTGCAGCACCCACTGAAAACATAGAACTTACCTATGCGACACCTCATTCTTTTAACATTTGACTTATAATCATTTTTTATTCACATTGTTTTCATTTCATGATTTTTATTTACATTAGTAAAATACTCATAAGTTATCTTAGATATTATTTTTGGCTATTAATTCTGTGCTTTTGGCCTCGCCAAGATGTACGGTCAGCAACCGCACATTGTACCTTAGCCTAGTTTAAATACTGCAAATTTTGTTAATTTATAAAAATGTTATATCGTCACGTACGTAAGTAAGCCAGTCTTCGGTTTAATATCGAGCTCGCGCAACATCCAACATTTTGTAACTTTTGTAACATTTTTCTATTAGTTTCTTATAACATTATTTTAGTGCAATTTCGTATTAAAGACCTTTTTGAACATTAACATTTATTTTATTAACATTCAACATTAAGTGTAAAGGCTCATGCCCTTACACATAGTGTCAAACAGTTGTGGGCGCGTAAACGGTTCATAGTTACAGAGTCAATTACTAACACTACTGTACTAACTAAATACTCTGAACTTAAACACGGAGCAGTTTCTAGACCAGTATGTGTCGCAACCACGCCCGAACGATTACTGTCGTTCCATGGGACCATGGTCCGTATCGGACACCATACCTCTAGAGTCAGCACAACGCCTAACAAAGGCGTTTGTGTTTAATTTTAAGTACATACTCGTCAGGATCTGACACGGCCATCCTGCATGACACACGTCCTCGTGTGTAAACCTGCTATACCAGAAATTGCCATCGCAGGACACCGTTCGGTTATTCTGACTTAACCAAGAGAAAGTCTAAAACTTTACTTGTTACAAAAGTTTCAGTCTAGCTAGATCATCTCATTATTATGAGACGTTAACAACAAAATCACGGTATTTGTTTCCATAGTCTGTCTAGCTACAAAAATTAGGACTTCGAAAAGCCAGTCACACAAAGTGCTAGTACCCTTTAACCAGAACTATAAAACTCAAAACAAAACGGACAATTTAGCTATCTTAGTAGCAATGTCCCTAAAATCTAATTCAATCAAGCAATGTCGTTGGTCTTACAGCCATCCCTGTGGCTTCCAATAATCATCCCTGTGACCATCACTGACCATAGTCATTCTAGTGACCAGGCCCCACAACCATCCCTATGGCTACAACAGTAGTCATCTCAGTGACCACTTCTGACCTTAGTCATCTTTGTGACAGGCCCCGTAACCATCCCTGTGGCTACAACACTAGTCATCGCAGTGACCACTTCTGCCAAAGTCATCTTTGTGACCAGGCCCCGTAACCATCCCTTTTTTTTTTTTTTTTTTTTTTTTTTAACGTGGTAAAATCATCAAATGAGTCCTCCTACCCAGGGCAGAGCGGGAGGGACTGTCAGACTTGTACTGACTAAAATCCACGGTGTCCTTCAGTAGCCCTTTATGTTCCAGGGTCACGGTAATTCTATGAGTCCCGCGACCCCGGCAGGCTTTGGCCCTCTAGCCCTTTATAGGGCATAGGGAACTGGCAGAGTTAAAGTAATTCTGTCAGTGGGTTTACCTATCATTATATGTCAAAAATCGAAATATGTAAAGAAAAAAATATTATTATTATTATTTTTATGGTGGGAATTTTTTCCCCTCTGCCTATGGCGACACCTGTATGTTTGCTAAGGGATGGTTGTTAGAACTAGTTGTTCATGTAAAATATGATAAGGTATGTACTAATAGGACATAATATAAGAAAAAACAAATATATAATTAAACGTTTTATTTAAAAAGTACAAAAAAAACTATAAGAAATAATATTACTTCCTATGATAAGCATAAAAACATGGCACTATACATAGAGGCACTTCACATTTCTCGCACATTATCTTCGACCTCTTGTCGTGGGTTTTAGTGCTGCAGAGACGGCAACGTTTATAGTTTGGTAATGAGCAAGGCATATGATCACCAACATTGGTATAACGTATCTCGTCGGCAATATTACCGACAACTTTTTGGCGAGTATCAGCCTGTGCAACTTTTTTGCGTATTATGTAGTTTGCCATGGCTGAACGCCTTTTACGACTCGTAAATCCACTTATCAGTCCTCTAGCTAGAGCAACGCGAAATTCAAAGTGCGTAAGATTAACTTTGCAACTCTGGCTCAAAACAAAAGCGTTAGTAATGCTGGCATCTAGCAAGAAGTAAAAAATTCGTAGCCACCATCTCTTGCTCCTTCGTCCAACTGTGTAAGTAGATTTTAGACGATCAAACCGATCTACTCCACCCATTCTCTTTGTGTATTCCTTGATGATAAGGGGGCACCGAATATCTACTTTGCACCCATCTTTTTGTGTCCTTGCCACCGTGGTTATCCCGACCGTAGGATGGAAGACATTTGACATTAATAACACTTCCTTGTTGTCTTGCCAAACAACGAATGCTACGTTCTCTTTCACCCTCCACTTGAAACTTCCTTTGGGTAACTTCAGATTCTTTCCACCAGGCCCTTTTATGAGTTTAGGCAGGTCTGCTCTTAGCCTTCGTACCGTGCCGGTCGCGTGTATACCATTGTCGTACAAGTACGCCAAAATCTTGTAGTCGCAAAAAAAGTTGTCAAAGGTTACGTGAACATTCTGCATTTTTGCTGCTATGAGTTTCTCTGTTAGGCTTTTGACAACTTTTGCGCCTAACCCTTCTTCAACAGTATTATCGGTCTTACCGGTATACATTTGAAATTCAAATAGGTACCCACTTTGGCTATCACACCGACACCAGACTTTGTACCCACGCTTGATCGGCTTCATCGGCATGTACTGTTTCAATGATGACCTCCCCTTGAATAAAATCATAGACTCATCTATGCTCTGAGAACCTGAATCCGTGCAATTATTTTGGCAACTTTCGTTTATGAGATCAATCAAAGGACGAAGTTTATATAATTTGTCATATCCGGGCATATTTTTTGCTGGTTGATGTTCATTATCATTCAAATGTAGGCAGCGTAAAATTTTTTTGAATCTTTTTATGGGCATCACATTAGCCACCTCATCCAGTCTGAAACCGGGGTCAGAAGACCAGTATAGGTCTATAGACGGCAGAACATGATAACCCATTATTATTAATATGCCCAAAAAAGCTTTTAGTTCTTGCTGAGTCAGTGGAGTCCATGTTTCAATATTTCGCTGCTCAGCATACAAATTGGTTTGCAGAACAATGAGCTCGTAAACTTTGTCACTGAAAAAGCTTTCAAAAAAACGAATTGGTTTTGTTTTATTCGTGAATCGTCGCTTTGCCGATATAGGCTGCTCATCAAAAAATTGCGGTTCAGGCCGGGATGTCCACTTTTCTTTTTTCCAGACCATCTCATCAGCATCAGATTCAGATTCGGAATCAGAGCTCGAGCTCAAGTTGTCAATCACAGGACTATCGGGAGATAAAGGTCTTGTACCAGAACAACTGGGTAATACCGGAGGTTGAGGGTCGGGATTAGTTTCGGTATTCCCAGAGATACTAGGACATGGGCTACAATTCTCATTTTGTGGTTTATCTTGTAGTGCAGCCGATTATGGGTTGTTAGGTATTGTAACTTCATCATCTAATCCTTGCAATATACTTTCGAGTCTAGCTGTACTATATTGTTCTTCACCCTCCGATTCGTTGTTATCGTCTGATTCTTCTGGATTTTCTGGCAAGCCAAATATTTCATCTAAAGCTTCTTCAATCTCTAAATCTTTCAATATTTTTCGACTCATCTGCAATAAAAATGCAAAAATCCATAACCCATGCAAAAATCCATAACCCATGCCAAAGCCCCTACACAAACATTTTAGTATTTTTGGTTGTACACCTTAGCACCCCTTTAGATAGATTATTTATTGTGAAATATGAAATAAACAAATCAAACCAAAAAACCAGTTACGACAACACCAAAGTAGCCGACGGGCAGGGGGAACATGCAACCCACCTTGAAAAAGTTACACAAGGAAAAAACGAAGCATAGAATTTGAAAAATATCCAACACATTATGGTCACAAAACCCAAATAAAACGAATAAGTGAAAATAATACCTTCCGACAATAGCAGATTACGGAGATTTTCTTCGATTTCTTCCACCATTCAAAAATACTCCACTTTTCAGTTACGAATGCAATTCACAGAAAAAAATTCAAATAGCGGGCTGTCATTGTCTGATGTCAAATTATTGACACTTAACTATTAGTGTTCCCAATGTGAAAAAATAGACCGTTCGGAAACATTCACTGAACTTTTTACTCCAACAAACATGGTGGTAAAAATATTCCCTTTATCCCAAAAAGGGCTAGAGGGGGGCCCCGTCATTATGCTGACACTCTTTGAGGCGCGCGTGGAACACAACGCGCCGTCGACCCGGGCATGGTCCATGGTCGGACAGCGAGTCGCCCATTACTCGCCGCCCGCATGCCCGCGCCTACGGTGGCCGGAGATCGTCTGCCGACGTCCGGCGCCGTGGGCGTCTACCACTGCGGCTGGGGTGGAGGGAGGACGCTGTTCTCTCCCTCACGCGGCCCGCCTCCTCCTTCGCGAGCATGACTGCTTCGCAGAAGGAGGCGACCGCTTCCCACTCCGTCTCGCCCCGCAGCATGGCCTCGACCAATGCCAGGCGCGAGAGGTCTCCGCCTATCGCCGCCGTGAGGACACGGCAGTGCTCTGCCCAAGCGGGGCAGTCCTGCACCGTATGCTCCACCGTGTCCTCCGGGCGGTCCTCGCAGTGGTGACACCCAGGCGTTTCCTCCTTCCCCATATGACACAGGTACCTCCCGAAACTTCCGTGTCCGGTGAGGACCTGCGTCACGCGGTAGGTCAGGACGCCGTGACGCCTATCCAGCCACTCCTCAAAGAGGGGTCTTACCGCCGCGATTGCGGCGTGCCCGGACCTCGGTTGCGACAGTCGTTCCCTCCATACTGCCCTGAGATCGCGCCGGAGCTCTTCCCGCCGCGCCTCGACTTGTCGAGGTAGCAGGGATTCGCCCCGGCGCTGCGCCTCCACGCGCCACTCATAGACGCGCTGGAGGGCAGTCGCCTCCAGATCCCAGGGCAGCAATCCGGCAAGGAGGTTGGCCGATTCGCCGGCGATCGTACGGTATCCTCGGATCATCCGGATAGCCATGACCCTCTGGCATGCGACCAGCTTCAGTGGTCGCGTCCGAATGCTCAGGGCCCACACGTGGGCCCCGTAGAGGGCCATGGACCGCACGACACCGGCGTACAGCCTCCGGCAGGAGGCGTTTGGCCCGCTGAGATTGGGCAGGAGTCGCCTGAGGGCGGCTGCTGCCCGGTTCAGCTTTGGGGCCAAACGCAGGAAATGCTCCTTGAAGTTCCACCGGCTGTCGAGGACGAGTCCCAGGTACTTCATCGTTCTCCCGACGCCGATGCGAACCCCTCCCACCGTTATGTGGGACTCAGACCGTGGCGCGTTCAGACGGCCATGAAAACACATGGCCTCTGTTTTGTGCAGCGCCACTTCGAGTCCCAACTGCCGGATTCTTCCAACGACTGTCGCAACCGCTTGCGTCGCCAGGTCGGCCGCCGCCTGGTGCGACTCTCCCTCCGCCAGGACGAGCGTGTCGTCGGCGTAACATATTACGCCGACGCCGTCAGGGAGGTCGCCGCGCAGCACCCAGTCGTAACCGATGTTCCACAGGAGCGGCCCCAAGACCGATCCCTGTGGAACACCGCACGACATCTCTCGCCGGTTCCATTCTCCCTGGTGACCGGGGTAGATGACGGCTCTGTCCGTCAGGTAGTCCTCGACTGTGCGACGGAGGCAGGTCGGCACCCGGTGATACCGGAGTGCCTCCCTGATGCAACTCCAGGGCAGGGTGTTAAAGGCATTGGTGATGTCCAAAGACACCGCCAAGACGACCCTGCCCCGGGATACCGCAGCCCCCGTCGTGAGGGCTCTCACGCGCATGATGGCGTCCACCGTCGAGCGCCCCCTGCGGAAGCCAAACTGGCTCTCCGCAAGGTCCGGACCCACCCGATTCAGGTGCCCGACGAGGCGGCCTGCAATGACTCTTTCAAAGAGCTTGCCCACCTCGTCGAGCAGCACGATGGGCCGGAATGCGGACGGAGAGTCCGCAGGGCGCCCGGGCTTCTGGATGAGGACCAGTTTCCCCGTCTTCCAACGAAGCGGGAACCGGCCCCTCTCCAAGCACGTGCTAAAGAGCCCCCCCAGTCGAGGCCCGAGAGTCCCCGAGGCCAGAACCCAGGCTTTCCCTGGCAGGCCGTCGGGTCCTGGGGCGGTGTTTTTGGCTTTGAGCCGTTGTACCGCCACTCTCAGGTCTACCTCGGTCACCTCTGGAGCGTCGTAGACGTCGTCGTCGCTGTGGTCCGCGTTTGCGCCAGCTTCATTGCCAGGCACCGTCGAAGGCGGAGCCATGGGCGGGGGAGTATGCTCCCCTCGCGATGGGAACAGGGCGCTCACCACGTCCTCCACGAACTGAGGCCGGAGACTCTGCGTCAACGGGGGAGCCCAGGGCCGGAACTTTTCTCGCACCCACTTGTAGGGACGGCCCCATGGGTCCCCGTCCCCAGCATCTCCTTGCGGGCCAGTTCCTTGGCCCGCCAGATCTCGTCGCGGAGGACGGTCTTCGCTGCCCTGTAGCCCTCGTACAGCTCCGCCTCTACAGTCACCGCATCCGGAGGTCGGGTGCGGCGCCTGCGGAACCTGGAGTACCGGCGTCGCGCGGCAACGCACGCCTCGCGCAGCGCTGCTAGCTCGCGCGACCACCAGTACAGCTGACGCCGGGCGCGTCCTTGTCGGACCCGGGGCATGGCCACGTCACAGATCTCCGACATGGCCTCCCGGAACCACTCCGCCTCGTCGTTGATGTCGGCAGGCCTGTCCGGTGATGACACCCAGGCCTGCACGATCGAGGCTTCCAGGAATAGCTCCCGGTCCAGCTGCTTCAGCGCCCATCGCGGACCACTTGGGTTCCGTCGGACCGGCGCGTCTGGGGTCTGGGCGGAGACGTCGAACCGGATATACCGGTGATCGGAATAGGTCTCCACCTCCTCCACAACGCGCCAGTCAGTGACGCGTGGCGACAGGCCAGAGGTGGTGAACGTAACGTCCACCACCGACTCGCCATTCCACCGCACGCACGTGGGGACGGAACCCCGGTTCTCGATTACCAGGCCCTGCGCCAGGGCCCAGTTTTCGAGCATCCTGCCCCGCATATGGTCCGTGTACCGGGAACCCCAAGCCACATTCTTGGCGTTGAAGTCCCCGAGGACGAGCACGGGGAGGGAACCGAAATCGACGACGACGTCTCCCAGCTCCGATAAGGAGTCCTGGAACTCGGCGAGAGTTCGGCTCGGGGAGAAATAAACGCCTACCACGGCAATCTCCCCGAACCGTGCCGCGACGATCCCGCGCCCTCTCTTGACGAGATCAAGGGGCGGGGTACCGGCGGCGGCCGACGAGATGAGGGTCACCGAACCGTCCAGGTCCGCCACCCAGTCATTTCTGGGCACGACAAAGTACGGCTCGGCGACCACGGCGACGTTGATCAACCACTGCACCACGCTCTGGAGCAAGAGATCCTGAGCAGCGGCGCAGTGGTTGATATTCGCCTGGAGGAAGCGCATTGGGGCCATTAATCGGAGTCCATTGCAGCCTCCTCCAGGGCCCCTCGCGGGGGTACAGCCACGGCGGCGGCGGCGGCGGCAGTGGCGGCGGCGGCGGCGGGAGTGGCGGTGACGGTGGTGGCAGAGGGCCTACCTCTGCGCCTGTTTTTGGTGGGTGGGGCGCAGGACCTGCCCCCGGCCCGGTGATCGGCCGGCTTTCCAGCCGCTGCACATGCGAAGCAGTGCGGCGGGGCAGTGCACGAGCCGGCCTTGTGACCGGGCTGACCGCAGCGGAAGCACCTATCGCTGCGGTCCACCTCCGAGGTGCAATCGCATGCCGCGTGGTTGCCCACTTGGCAGCGGAAGCACCTCAGGGGTCTGGGCTCCAGGACTTTCACCTGCGCAGACACCCACCCAACTAGGAGCCTTCGGCCCTCCTGTATCTTTTTGGCCGCCGACACGGGGCAGCCGACCGTGATGGTCTGCAGCCCCGCGAAGTCAGGACGCAGGGCGCCCGCCCTCACCTGGTCGGGAGGGCACCCCCCAGTCCTGGCAACGGCGGCCAGTCATCCAGACCCAGTATGCGCACGTCTGCGCGCTTGGTGGGTCTGGAGACTCGGGCCTCCTCCGCGTTTAAGGACGCTCTGATTTAAGGACGCTCTGAAACCCGTAACCATCCCTTTGGCTACAGCAGTAGTCATCCCAGTGACCACTTCTGCCCACAGTCATCTTAGTGACCAGGTCCCAATCATCCCAGTGATTACAACCGTATAGTCATCTTTGTGACCATACACAGTCTAGTCATCCCAGTGACCAAGACTCAGCGACCACACCATTGCTAGATTGATTTAAACCAGAAGTCGACACATTTGATTCAGTTTACGTTAAAGGACTTGACTTTCCAGCGTTCTACTAACTCTATTGTGAACGCACACGTTTTGAATTTAAGACATTTTAGCCCATAGCGTTACCATTAGAACCTCGCTAACCAAAAAACTGAAAAATAAATCTTCTAACTTCGGTTTTAATTTCGTTTGATCCGTCGATCGTCGATCGCCGATCGTCCTCCATTATTTTTCAAAACAAGATACGCACCAACTGAAAACCAACTAAGCCGGCTCAGCAGGTACCTTCTAACAACCTGTTGTAATCATACGGAGTTTATTTTGTATGCTGTTTTCTATAGTGACTTACAGTTTCACTTAGTTTCTACGACTCAAGCAAAAGCATCAAGGGCACGGCCTTGCATCAACGTCACTTGAGTATCATCACTTCGTCGATTCAAGACACGATTAGTTAATTAGTGATTCACTAGTGTAATGTAAACTAACCCAAGAGCATTTTATTTGGTATACCGAAATGAAGACTAGTAAGTACGTCGAGAACAATGTTTTGGGTCTATACTTTGCTCTATCGATGCTGACAGCAACGCGGCGTCTTCGACGTAAACAATGACGAAGCCAAGTGCAAATCAGCATAAAGCACTAACAATGGCTCTCTAACATTCGGTGATCGCGTTAAACAGTCCGAATGTTGTAATTCGGCACTCGTGTTGCTTATCCTATGTAATGAAAACTAAGAGCAGTCGCCTCTACATTACAAAGACTTTAATGAAACCGCTTCAACCAGTTCAAACCCCGCAGTAAGTGATTATTTTTGTGAATGTTAAGCTGATAAATATTCCCTACTTACAACATAAATAACAAGTTCTTAAGAACGAAACAAACACAATTACAACAAGATCAACTTGAAATTCTTATAAATCCTCTACATATCAACAGAGGGCGCCACGATATAGCCTCTAGTAAATTGGTAAACAACTACACATTGACGAAAATAAAAATGGACGAAAACATTACCTACCGCAATACTAAATTATGTAGATCAAGTTCACTATGTGACATTACTGCGGACAATTCAGCTCTTTTTGACACGACAATGATGAGTCTGCCTAATACTTCTATAAATACGAGTCAAACCATAATTGATCTGCAGGAAAAAGTTAACCAGTTATCTAAGGAGTTACAAAGTGCTCATCATGAAATAGAAAACCTAAACACAGAAAATTTTCGACTTAAAAGTGACGTACAAAAATATATTAAAATAGTAAATGCATACAAAGAGGTAAATACTGACACGAAAAATTCGACACCACCGTCGGGACGAAAACGGCCAAATAAACAAACGCCTGTGACACAAAAAAGGCAACCAATTGCATTGCTACAAAAACAAAACCAGACCAAAGAAAGTAACATTGCTCCTACAAAAACGGTTACTAATACTAATATGTTTGAATGTAGTACGACTTCTGATAAAGACTTAATAAAATCAAATTCGTCCTCGCACCACATCGACTTTCAAACAAACTTAATATCCAAAATTCCACAAAAAAACGGCGAGACAAAGATTTTAATAAATACTGGTATGCATTGCAACGGTTACCACAAAACTGAAATAAATGGAACTACGTGCAACAACAACGTTCAGGTTAAAGCGCTGAAACCGATCACACCACCAACATTAACATCAAATTCAGACAATACTGGCTTAATGATGAAGAAAATTATTATCATTGCGGATCAACAGGGGCGATTTATTCAGAGAACACTCCAAAAACTCATAGGCAAAGAATTTTTAGTCCGATGTTTTTGGAAGCCAGGAGCATTTTTACATGAGGTTTTAAGCACAGAACAAACAGAAATAAATTTATTGAATAAAAACGACTACGTGATTGTTTTGGGCGGCGTAAATGATAAAAACCCAGAAGAAATTCAACTCTGTCTTACGAAATTTTTAAATACTACTAAAAACACAAATGTTATAATTTCTGAAGTACTATTTAATACTTATTTAAATGAAAGAAAGTTGAATTATAGATTGAAATTTATCTGTTCTCAGTACACTCATGCAACATATGTGGATATGAATTTCTCATTGTATATTCCAAAATATCGCTTTCTATCACTGCACACATCACAATTACTGCTTAGAGAAATTTTGAGAACTGGTTATAAACAAAACTTTGACAGATATAATAACAAACATAAACTTAACACTCCTAATATAAATCCTACTATTTTTGACAAGAGTACGCAAACAGAGCAAAATAATTTAAATTTAGATAATGAGAATACTCCAGCAAGTAATGATATTTTTCGCTTATAAACACATGAATATTCTTCACCAAAATATTAACGGTCTACTTACCAAAATAGATGAGCTTACTGCTCATTTGTACTCATTAGGCGAAGATTTCAACGGCAACCCTGTCGATCTTCTCTGCATTACCGAACATAATATGACTGTAGAAGATGCTAAACTACTAAAAATGCCTAATTTTACGTTAGGAGACTCTTTCTCACGAAACAATAGGAATGGAGGTTCTTGCATAATTATAAAATCCAGCCATAAATTTAGAGTGGTCACCGAAGCCAAAACCCTAAGTATTAGTAATATATTTGAATGTAGTGGCATTGAACTAATAGAACACAAAATCATAATATTATGTATTTATAGACCACCAAAAAATGGAAAAGACTATATTGACTTATTTTTCACTAGACTAACGGACGTATTAAATAAAATATGTTTCACAGGCAAAAGAGTTATAATTTGTGGTGACTTTAACATTAACAGGTTGGACAATAGCAACGTATCCCGACAGTTTGAGCAATTATTAATGTGTTATAATTTAAAATTAACAATAAATCAACCGACTAGATTGAGTAGCATGACATGTATCGACAATATAGCCCATAATATCAGAGGCTCTAAATCAAAAGTTCTAGAACTCTCGCTATCTGATCATACAGCACAAATTTTAACATTCCCTGTAAATAAAAGTTATCACATCACACACTGGTTCAAATTTAAACGTGACTATAGTGAAGATAACGTGAGGAAATTTATTGATTGCATTGAAAGCCTTAGTTTTACACAATGTTACACAAATAATGACCCTGAACAGGCTTATGAGGCATTTTACGATATATTTAAGCTATTTTATGATTTATGTTTCCCTACTATACGAGTTAAGATACCTATTTCTAAGAAACCTAAATGGCTAAGTAATGGTATTAGAGTATGCTCTAAAAGAAAACGTCAACTACTTTGGAAGTATAGGTTAACAGCAAATCCGAAAGATAAAAAATACTATAAGGAATACACAAAAAGGCTAAGAATTATAATTAAAAAAACACAGAAATCACAAAACAACTATTTTATAAGTTCAGCTACCAACAAACCCAAAGCAACATGGCAGATAGTTAATAACTATAAAACTGTAACTCCCAAAGAGGATATCGAGGAAATAAGAGTAAAGGATAAAATAATTACGAACCCGGAAGAAATAGCTGAATCTTTTAATGATTATTTTATAGATGACATAAAACCGATTACTAAAAACGAGGGTACCTATCCAAAAACACTGACATATAATAATTGCAACTCAATGTTCATGAAACCGACAAACCCATACGAAGTTGACCAAATAATAAAAGGACTAAATAACACTAATAGTACAGGGTATGATAATATAAATACTAAAATAATTAAACGCGTTTCCCATATTATAGCTCCAGTACTCAGCACCATTATAAATCTTTGCCTAGAACACGGAATATTTCCTTCAAAACTAAAAATAACAGTCATAAACCCATTATTTAAAAAGGAAGATAGGAAAGAGATGAAATTTTATAGACCAATAGCTTTAATACCAATTATTGCAAAAATTTTTGAAAAAGTAATTTATAAAAATTTATACAATTATTTTGAAACCAATAATATATTCACACATGAGCAATTTGGGTTTCGTAAAGGCAAATCAACGGGCGACGCACTTTTTAATTTTCTAAAGAAGGTAATGACAGGACTTGATAATAAAAAACATATAACTGCAATATTTATGGACATGTCAAAAGCATTTGATTACGTAGACCATAATATACTCTTAAGTAAATTAGAACAATACGGAGTTAGAGGGAATGCTTTACATCTTATAAAATCATACCTCGAAAATAGGGTTCAAATAACTCAAATAACAAGAGTATCAAGTAAAACAAAATGTGAACAAACATTTCAGTCTAAACCTAAAACGGTCAAGTACGGGGTGCCTCAAGGAAGTATTCTTGGTCCACTTTTGTTTATAATATATATTAATGACCTCCCAAAAGCCATAATCCAAGACATTATATTATTTGCAGATGACAGTACAGCTATTTTCACTGACGAGGATCAATATAAATATGAAATTAATGTAAATAATTCCCTTGAATGCATCATAAATTGGTTAAATGCCAACAATCTTAAAATTAACTTAGATAAAACATGCTATATTTCCTTTGCTAATATAAATACTAAACCTAAGAACCTAAACATACAGTATAAAGGTGAAACTGTAAAAGAAGTAAACACCACTAAATTTCTTGGCATACACATTGACTCTGCACTAAACTGGAAAATCCAGATTGACCATGTTTGCAAAAAACTAAATCAGTTTTCATATGCTCTCTACATGTTAAGAAAAGTTACAAATGAGAGTACTTTACTAAGTGTATACCATGCATATGTAGGCTCCATGCTAAAATATGGTATCCTATTGTGGGGAAATTCAACGAACAGAGAGTGTGCTCTAAAAGCACAAAAAAAGTGCATAAGAAGCATATGCGGACTTAGACAGACGGATTCCTGTAGACCAGTTTTCAAAAGGTTGAAAATTTTAACCCTACCTTCATTATACATATTTGAAGCGGCAATGATGATAAAACGCGATATAGATAAGTATGAAGCGTTGAGAAGTGCGAGACATAAAACTGAACTTAAAGGCATTAAATGTAGAACAGTAAAATTTAAATCGAGTGTATTTGGTATTGGAGTTAAAATCTATAACAAACTCCCCAACTTTATCAAGAATATCTCATCATTGAAAGTTTTTAAATTAAAGCTCAAAGAATTTCTCCTATACAAAACATATTACTCAATTAATGAATTTCTAAATGACCGAACTATAGACTAAAATTATATGACCTAATAATAATAATGTATAATAATGAATTGTTCCCATTTATCCCGTTTGTTTTATTATTATTTTTACCAATTACTCATAAGAAATTATAATTAGAATATTTGTACGCCGTTGAAGGCAAGACATAGCGCTCATTTTATTAATATTGACATCTGTACTTTTGTTTACCTATGTTCTACAAATAAAAATATTTGAATTTGAACAATAAAGCATTGTTGAACTTTGTTAAGATTAGGCTTCGAGTTCTCAATGGTTCAGCTATTCTCAATCTGGATAAACAATGAATATTGGTTATATTCACGGCCAATCATGTTACTGTAACACAATAATGACATTATTCAGTTCACATAAATCAGATTCTCACAATGAAATCTGTTCTGTAGTGTTATCAATAACACTTTCTGCCTAAAGCAATAAACTAAACTATCCTTCACTAGTAAACTTTCGGCACCTGAGTCTGTTGCTGGATGAGACTTGCCATGAGGTAGGAGATGAAGACTAAACCCAAATCTTATTAGCCTGATGTACGGTTTGCTCGACGGAGCTCAACTCGTCACCGTAGTCACCCATCCTAGAGGTACATCAGTTCGCTGTACTATGACTGATAACTTCAAACTTCAAACAGTAGGATGCTCATTGGTCTCCTATAACCGTTGCTAATCTTGCCTTGTGATTAGCCAGCATTTCTTCTGAGTTAATTGAGCGTTATCTGAGGAGGAGCTCATAGCTAAACAATAACAGTCACACGGGTGGATCCTCAAGGCTATGCCGCGCCTGCCTAGGTCGGTCCATAGATGGGATCATCCATCATCTACCGAGTCTCCTCCGCGCCTCGGCTCGGGACTTCAAGCCGCTAGTCCCGGCTGCCACTCGTAGAACGCCGACCGCCGCCACCGGCAGTGGCCCGAAAGTCCGATATCCAGTCCCACCAAGGGGCACCGCACCACCCAGCACCAAGCGGGCTGCGGACGCCAGACAGGCAGTCGCCCGTGCAAAACACCGGCATTCAGCTGCACCCGGCTGGACCGGAAGCCGACCCTAACACAGTTGGGAAAAGGCTAGGCAGATGATAACTTCTAAGTTAATTGTTGCCCTCCGATTTTTCCACATCCGAAACACTTTAATTTCAATAATTTGGAAAACATTGACAACTACTTTTTTTTTTTTTTTTTCTAAACGAAACGTTGCCCCACACTAGTAGGATTTCTCCTGTATCGTGGATGCGTTTACAAACATTTAAATTCACATACACAAACAGCCAGACCCAGAACAACTACCTACAACCAACTACCTGTAAGCCATACAAATATTTGTTCCGTGCGGGAATCGAACCCGCGACACAAAGCGCAGCAGTCAATCACTCAGCCACTGCGCAAACCGTGCCGTCAACGTCAACGTCAACTTTGATATCTTGCAATCTCGCACTGACATCGTGTTTACATTGAGGACTTTTTGTCGCTTTTATCGGAAAAGCACATAAAACAAATTACAACAAAACAAAACGGTTGCAATGCCCGAAGGGGCATACAATGGTGCTTAGTACAACCATTTTTCACGAAAACCATCAAAACAGCGTCTTGCTACCATAACTATCCTTATTAACCGGAGTAATTCTAACGGTAAGGAGAATCTCAATTTCAGTTCAAGTATATTTCTGTTTACATTTACCAATTCGGTAGTCATGGTTTAAAATGTCATTCAGTTGGGATATTTGCACCAACATAAACCGCGTAAACACAAAATGTAATCATTCTATGAAAACAATGAATTCACATTCGACTCCGGACTCAATTCCAACGGGCGAACGGGTAGATCGTAGTTAAACATCATCATCAAAGCAACAAAGTTAAATTGCATTATTGACATCACGCCTGCAAAAGCATGGTTCAGGCAGAGATGCACCCAACAGTACACTCCGCCGAACCTGGGAATCGAACCCAAGACCGTTCAGCCGTCGCGCTCGCGACCATGATAACGCAACGGGCTAACAGGGACAATCGACACATCGTCACATATCACAATAAAGTATGATCAAAACATTAAAGTGAAACAGCGTGAGCACCCTCATAATCCAAAATAACATTGCACGACACCATGAAATAATGTGTCATCGAAGAAACATTCCTTGGCAGGTGTTTATAATGGTAACGACTTACCGGATATAACACCTTTACTCGTTCTCACTCAAACACTCTCGTTTCGCGTCTTTGTCAGACAGGCAGCATGCCGTCATGCACCGACGGTGGATAGCCACCCCATGGTAATAAGACCCTCATCATCACAGAACTGTGCATCGTGAACGTCTGTCTAAGGAACTCGAATCCGAACAACGGTTCGGCCAGTTGTTTGACGCGCGAATAGGTATCAGAGCAACTATGTTGCAGTTCTGTTTTTCGAACAGTCCGTGCCATTATCTAATCGCACTGTTTTCACTTTCAGGAGATTTCTCAACCCGCTCGTATCTCACTTCTGATGTCGCGTCCTGGTATATAGGGCCCCGGCCAGGACATATTAAGTGACATACATACTGTCAAACAGTTGTGGGCGCAGAATGGGATACGGGTAAACTAGAGAAATAGCTCCTTTAACTTGTACACGGTTCATAGTTACAGAGTCAATTACTAATACTACTGTACTAACTAAATACTCTGAACTTAAACACGGAGCAGTTTCTAGACCAGTATGTGTCGCGACCACGCCCGAACGATTACTGTCGTTCCATGGGACCATGGTCCGTATCGGACACCATACCTCTAGAGTCAGCACAACGCCTAACAAAGGCGTTTGTGTTTAATTTTAAGTACATACTCGTCAGGATCCGACATATATATATGTTTTGTACGGCGTGTGCATGCAAGATATTGTGGATTCCAATGGGATGATATTTATAATGGCAGAATATCCGACATGTATACTACCCTTAGATATAATTTAAGTAGATTAAATATACTATCATAAAGTCGGCCCTGCAAATCAGGTGTCCGCTATATCATGTAAGAAAAAGCAAGCCCTACTGCTACACGTTTTATGTAAAGGCGTGTACAGATACACGCCTTTACATAAAACGTGTAGCAACAAGCAAGTATAACCCACATAAAGTTCTTAAAAAAGTGTGTAATTAATAATTAGACAGTTACTAATATTGCTTTAGATTGCAATTTTGCAATATACTTTTGTAATAGTTGCAGATAAGCAACGAGTCAGTGTAATAGAAATATTTATGATAGCAATTGCCGAGCGGCATCGCTTTTAATCGAATATTTAAGATCAATGAAAGTGTCAATTTCAGTTATCTTTAGTGTTGCATCAGGAGCCTTCATTAGATTTATAGTTAGTTCACCAACCACCAGAACGTTCACAGGAAACTTTTGGTAAAGCTTGAATCACTTTTGAATGTACTCATTTGGTTCAGTGAACTTGACATCTGCATCGCAAAACTGCCGTCCACTAACTAAAAAGCCGTTAAGCCACAGTTGGTCGTTTTTCACTTTTTAATGTAGTCTTATACAACTTTCGATGCTCTATCTTTTGGTCTAAGAATCATTTTTCTATGATTAATAGTTTTAGAGATAAATTTCGTTACTTACTTGATTAAAAAGCGGCTGAGCCACAATACTTCTCTAGAAAGACGTTAACATACTTTAACGGCAAATTGATTTATAATTTTTTCTAAATTTACTTAACTTAAAGTACGTTATCTAGTCATGCTTCACTAAAAAGCAGCTAAGCGTCTTTAACTACCTTCATGTATTGTGTCATACAAATAACCATCTGAACATCGTACCTTAGCTATAAAGCAGTTATGAAGAAAAACTACACTTTTAAGTTATGTATTAAAATTAGTATTAGCTAAATATCAATCGCTAGAGAGCAGCTAAACGACAATACAAGACTAAATAGCAGTAAAACGCTTGTGATTTTCGTTTGCGTTTGACCAGCTCAGCTATTATAATTCCTTCACTGCGGGTGCTCGTAGCGGACGGACGCGGGTGCAGCGCGTCTCTTGCTTTTTGGCGCCACAATTACGAGAATGGCGCAAAATAGGCAAAGGTAAGCTGACATTATTATTTCATTTATTGTAATAAATAGTTATTTGTAATATTATTATAAATGCGAAAGTGTGTTTGACTGTTTGTAACTCTTTTAAGCAAAAACGAAAGAATGGTTTTTAATTTATCTAACTTTATAAATACCTGTTTTTGTTACCATTCATTTTCTGCAAATTTTACCTGCACAGGTAAAACGCGTGCTGCTAGTTTTCAATATGTACCTACGTATTGCAAAAGGCTTTTAAAGTACCTACTGTTTCTAAGTTCATCGTAATTGTTGTTGTAGGTATCTGTTTCGATTGTTGATTGTTTTATACCTACTAGTGCGAGATGTGTCGTATAATTGATTCATTAGTTAACCGATTATATTTCATTATATTTCAAACGTTCCTGTGTATCATCAAGGATCCAAACTATGATGAATAGTGTGTTGGTGGACCAGAAATTTCCAACTGCACAACGTCTTGAAACTAACAGCATGCCATCTACACGCAATTCCACTTGCTCTAATATTAGCCAAAAAGAATCAAAGTACGCCCACATGAACAATAACGATTTAGTTAATCTTCTCTACCAAGAACCTTACTCGATGACATCACAAGTGTTTCAAAAATTCAATGAAACACAAATAACATATAATTACAGCCAACCAGAAGAAACTCTGAAGCTTACAATAGAAACATTAACTCAACAGCTTGAAACAAATTCTTTATACTGCCACGAATCGATACACTCTCCTTCTCCGATGCCATCTTCTCCTCACTGTATTATGCCAGAAATATTAGATTATGATAGTGATGATTCCGTTAAGGATAAGGACTACCAACTATGTGATGAAGTTTTTAGTGATGATACTGAATATGGTTATGACATGCAAAGACAAAATACAGTTTCAAACCCTAAAAATAACCCAATATTGAAAAGGAAAACATCAATAATTAAAACGTTTCCCAAAAAATTGATAACGCGACGACATACTCAAGAATTTGCAAGAACAGAAGAGATTATTGGACATCGGTTACCTAAGAAAAAACGTACATCTTTATCTATTATTGATTGCTCTATTTCTACGGATTTAGTAAATTTAGCACCACCATCTTCCACAAAGAGAAAGAAATATGGTACCAGCTTGAAAGACGGATTAGTTAAGAAGGAAAAGGAAAGAAGAAGCAAGTACAATGTAAAAACAGGCTGTGATATGAAGTGTACAAAGTGTTGTTCAACTATATTTACTCCCGAGGAATGTTTGGATATTAACAACAAGTATTGGATAATGACACATTCTGAAAGAAGATTATTTATAAGAAGTAATTATACGGTAGCAGTTCCTAAGAGAAAATAATGTTCAAGAGCCTAAGAGAAATGCAAAAAGAGCTTTTACTTTACAAAAGAGTGATGGAGTTTTATTGAAAGTATGCAAAGTATTTTTCTTAACTACTTTAGGTTACTGCAAAAAAAAATATAAAATATTGGTTAATTCTCTTAATCCTGACAAAGATATTGATAAACGGGGCATGCACGTAAAGACTCCAGCTTTTAATAGAGATATTATTACGGAACATATTGAATCTTTCAATCCAGCTGCACCGCACTATCGTCGCGAACACGCTCCTCATCGTCGTTATTTGCCCAGTGAAATTAATATTACGTTTATGTATTCTGACTTTTGTTCGAAATATCCAGAATACAAAGTTGGCTATGAGTTATACCGATCACATCTAAAGAGTCTAAACATATCGTTCGCTCGACTAGGAAATGAGGAATGCGAAATATGCGAATCTTACAGATTGCATAGTCTTGATACAAACCATAATGTTCGCACCTGATTGTAACGCATGTTCGACATGGTCAAAACACCATGATAAGTTTAAAAAGGCTAGAGAATTATATGATTTACACAAAACTTTGGAACAGAATACTCAACAGATATATTGTAGTAGCAACTTAGAAAAAGTAATTATGTTACCACGACTAGATACGTTTAAATCCGTAATTTTTTGTCCTAGACTTACAGTATAGTATAACCAGACATTTGCACCAGTAGGAAAAATCACAAAGAATGTGAAACCTTTAGCTGCCATATGACATGATGGTGTAGCAGGCCGTAAACAGGATGATATCATGAGTGCTTATTACAGCTTTTTACTTAGAAAAGATAAGTCTTTATTTGCGTTAAACATGGTATAAAGTTGTTACAGTCAGATATTAATCTAAAGTCCACATGTTCGGGCACGCCGCAATCGCTGCGGTAAGACCCCTCTTTGAGGAGTGGCTGGATAGGCGTCACGGCGTCCTGACCTACCGCATGACACAGGTCCTCACCGGACACGGAAGCTTCGGGAGGTACCTGTGTCTGATGGGGAAGGAGGAAACGCCTGGGTGTCACCACTGCGAGGACCGCCCGGAGGACACGGTGGAGCATACGGTGCAGGACTGCTCCGCTTGGGCAGAGCACCGCCGTGTCCTCACGGCGGCGATAGGCGGAGACCTCTCGCGCCCGGCATTGGTCGAGGCCATGCTGCGGGGCGAGACGGAGTGGGAAGCGGTCGCCTCCTTCTGCGAAGCAGTCATGCTCGCGAAGGAGGAGGCGGGCCGCGTGAGGGAGAGGACAGCGTCCTCCCTCCACCCCAGCCGCAGTGGTAGACGCCCACGGCGCCGGACGTCGGCAGACGATCTCCGGCCACCGTAGGCGCGGGCTTGCGGGCGGCGAGTAATGGGCGACTCGCTGTCCGACCATGGACCATGCCCGGGTCGACGGCGCGTTGTGTCCCACGCGCGCCTCAAAGAGTGTCAGCATTATGACGGGGCCCCCCTCTAGAGGGCCAAAGCCTGCCGGGGTCGCGGGACTTATAGAATTACCGTGACCCTGGATCATAAAGGGCTATTAAAGGACACCGTGGATTTTAGTCAGTACAAGTCTGACAGTTCCTCCCACTCTGCCCTGGGTGGGAGGACTCATTTGATGATTTTACCACGATAAAAAAAAAAAAAGAAAAAAAGTCCACATGTTTAGCTATACAGGATATGTATCAATTGCATGCAAAATAATTATTATCAATAGTAAATTAAAAAGTTCAATGTCACATATACAAAGTCAATCTATACATATAAAATTCAAAGTCCTGACTGACTGACTGACTTATATATCAACGCACAGCCCAAACCACTGGTCCTAGAGACATGAAATTTGGACAGTGTACTCTTTGTGAAGAGTAGGTATCCACTAAGAAAGGGTTTTTCGAAATTTCACCCCTAAGAGGGTGAAATGGGGTGTTGAATTTTCTATGAAACTTTTTATTCTCTGAGTCGATTGACTTGAAATTGTGTCACATATACTTCAGTTAAAATGATGAGATACATGTATCACAGTTTTTCCAAAATCATCCCCCAATTTAAAATTCAATGTCCTGACTGGCTGACTGATACATCAACGCACAGCCCAAACCACTGGTCCTAGAGACATGAAATTTGGACAGTGTACTCTTTGTGAAGAGTAGGTATCCACTAAGAAAGGGTTTTTCGAAATTTCACCCCTAAGAGGGTGAAATGGGGTGTTGAATTTTCTATGAAACTTTTTATTCTCTGAGTCGATTGACTTGAAATTGTGTCACATATACTTCAGTTAAAATGATGAGATACGTGTATCACAGTTTTTCCAAAATCATCCCCCAATTTAAAATTCAATGTCCTGACTGGCTGACTGATTTATCAACGCACAGCCCAAACCACTGATCCTAGAGACATGAAATTTGGACAGTGTACTCTTTGTGAAGAGTAGGTATCCACTAAGAAAGGGTTTTTCGAAATTTCACCCCTAAGAGGGTGAAATGGGGTGTTGAATTTTCTATGAAACTTTTTATTCTCTGAGTCGATTGACTTGAAAATGTGTCTACATATACTTCAGTTAAAATGATGAGATACGTGTATCACAGTTTTTTCAAAATCATCCCCCAATTTAAAATTCAATGTCTTGACTGGCTGACTGATATATCAACGCACAGCCCAAACCGCTGGTTCTAGAGACATGAAATTTGGAGAATGTACTCTTTGTGGAGAGTAGGTATCCACTAAGAAAGGGTTTTTGAAATTCCACCCCTAAGAGGGTGAAATGGGGTGTTGAATTTTCTGTGAAACTCTCTCGGGGTCGATTGACTTGAAAATGTGTCTACATATACTTCAGTTAAAATGATGAGATACGTGTATCACAAAATCATCCCCCAATTTAAAATTCCATGTCCTGACTGGCTGACTGATATACTAACGCACAGCCCAAACCGCGGGTCCCAGAGATATGAAAATTGGAGGGTGTATTCTTTGTAAAGAGTTAGTATCAGTTTTTCGAAATTCCTACCCCTTAGAGGGTGAAATGGGGTGTTGAATTTTCTGTGAAACTTTTAACTCTCGGGGTCGATTGACTTGAAAATTTGTTTACATACTCTTCAGATAAAATCCAGTAAATCCGATGTCCAATCTCAAACCAAGGTATCAATATTTCACGTCTCTAATTTAATTGATATAACTTTACAATAATAATTGCAAGTTATAAGCAAGTACATGTAAATCTATGTATGTATTATAGATAGATACATAGATTACTTATTATTCCAGAAGTAAGATCCCGTGGTCAATTCCCTTACTCCACGCGGGCGAAGCCGCGGGCATAAGCTAGTACAATAATATAATATAACTTTTAATATCAACGGCTTAGTCAACTTACTGGGTGAGATTGGATTAACTTTATCACCTACAAAATCGAATTATTGTATCTTTAGTAGGGGGCGGAGGAGGATATTACCGACTCTAAAAGTATATGACCAGCCTTTATCTATGGTAGAATGTGTTAGGTATCTTGGAGTATGGTTAGATAGAAGTTTCATCATCATTTCAGCCGAAAGACGTCCACTGCTGGACATAGGCCTCCCCCAAGTGTCGCCACATTGACCGGTCCCGTGCGTCTCGCATCCAGCGGATCCCTGCAACCTTTACGAGGTCATCGGTCCACCTAGTGGGAGGCCTTCCAACGCAGCGTCTTCCGGTTCGCGGTCGCCACTCCAGAACTTTTCGGCCCCATCGGCCATCCGTTCTGCGAGCAATGTGCCCTGCCCACTGCCACTTAAGTTTGGCTATTCTTCGGGCTACGTCGGTAACTCTGGTTCTCTTGCGGATCTCCTCATTTCTGATTTGATCACGCAAGGAAATTCCGAGCATAGCCCTCTCCATTGCCCTTTGGGTGACTTTCAGCCTTCTGATGAGGCCCATTGTGAGCGACCACGTTTCGGTCCCGTATGTAATCACTGGCAACACACACTGGTCATAGACTTTCGTCTTGAGACACTGCGGTAAGTTGGACGAGAAGATACCACGCAACTTCCCGAACGCTGCCCAGCCGAGTCGGATTCGACGATTGACCTCTTTCTCGAAGTTAGACCTACCTAACTGGACCGTTTGTCCCAGGTAGACATAATCGTCTACAACTTCGAAAGAAGAAAGAAAGGGGAAAAAGGGGGGGGGGAGGGGGGGAGGGGGGGGGGAAGGGTTTGATAGAAGTTTATATTGGAGAAAACATATAAACGAGATAATTACTAAATGTTCAAAGTCATCATCATCATCATCATCATTTCAGCCAAAAGACGTCCACTGCTGGACATAGGCCAAAGCTAGCTATAATATATATTTATATTATATATATGATTATATGGCTAGGTTCAAAGTATTTAAATTTATTAAAAGTATTAGCTGGTAGTGCTTGGGGAGTTCACACTAAACATATCCGTAAATTATATATTTCATTAATAAGAAGCCGACTTGATTATGGATGCTATTTATATGATGCTAGTGCAAAGACAAATATAGTTAAATTGGATAGACTACAGAATCAAGCTCTTAGAGCGATAGGGGGTTTCATCAAAAGCTCACCAATTCACGTCATGGAAAGTGAGTTGCACATAGTGCCATTATTTTTAAGACGACAATATCTCGCTCATAAATATATTTTGAAAACACTATCCTGGTCTGATAATTTTAGTAAACGTATAATTTCAGAATTGAGCTCGCATATTCATAATCCTTATTGATGGTTCAAAAACCGCAAGCGGAGGGGGAGCCGCCTTTTATTGCCAAAGCTTAGGTGATAAAGGAGACTGAAACGATTACATACAATCTTGGGCCTAGGTGTAAGAAGATGAAAGTGGTGTCAATTAATAGCTTATATATTATCAACCATTTACTAAAAATTCTGCAGATTTTGTCAATCTGAGAACAGAGATATAAGAGATTATGTAAAAGTGAGGTTATGTTACAATCTTTAACTAACACCTGATTCCTGAAGTGCAAAATGTGTCCTTTTGCACTAATAGTTATTATATTTACTAGAAAATGTTTGAAAAAACATAGGTATGAATGAACGTCAACGACTTCAAGCGATAGGTAGGTAACAGGTAAGGAGATAGGGAAAGGATGTCTAAAATGTAATAAAAAATCATTTAATATAGTGTTTTATTCGTCTTCGATTATAATTAAAATGTCGTCTAGAAATTGTGCAGGTGGTACTATATGATCTTGGTACCTAGCCCAGCTAAGGTACCATATAATGCACATTATATGAGCGCAACAGCCAACAGTTCGTTTCCCTACAATACAATTACAGTAATGCATTACTATAGCCTCCCTTCCTCTACGAGACCCGTCGACTAAAATATAAATAAAATAAGTTTTTCGACTTATATGTCGGGATTGTATGCGACCCCTAAGTAACCAGGAGGTATTGGCAGCCGACAGCTCTCGAAGAAGGCTACTGCTGACCTCCCTGCATACTTCTATATTAAAACCATCATTTCCTCTTACATGTTCACCATAGTAGGAACGTGCCTGCTTGATTTGGTATGTTCCTAAAGAAATCAATATTAGTTCACTATCGGAGAGCTGTGGAAAATCGTTAAGGTTATCAAGTACGGTGATAGCTTCAAAATTAGCTCGACGCCTATTATAATTATTCCTAATAATAAAATCAGCTAATTCGTTTTCTACATTCATATACCTATCTATTTCTTGTATTATTTCCACAGCATCTACACGATCAACTATAGGAGGATGAAACTTATTTAAAAGGGCAGCAGCCACCTCAAAATCTTTCATAAACTTTTACTGGCTACGTTGAAATAATTTTGCCGTAATAATTTAAAATCGCGTTTAAATCTGCCGTTGACAATTTCAACCACCCAACGGCATATGGTGACTGCTCTTGATTTATTTGCCTCGCTAGTTGATAGCTGTGTTTCACCCTCCTCCAACGAAGCAGGCACGTATGTCCTATATCCACATTGGTGCAACAAAGGTAATGAGTCACGAAAGCCCCTATCTAATATAAATGCATCACCCTGACGGAAATATTCACGTAAAGGTCTTCCATTTTCAAATTCTTTTTTCATGATGTCAGCATCGGAAGTGGTGGCTGGGTATGGGCCCAAAACATCAAGAATATGCCCATCCGTACATACAATTAAAAATGGTTTTACCAGATTTCTGTATTTGTGCATGCTATATGTTTTTTTTTATACAGATAATTGGAACTTTTTTCCACATAACAATATGTTCCATCAAAAATAGCTATTGGTCTGTCAACTCCCTCAAAGCTTCCAAACAATGTATTAGGAGGAGGTATAATCCACTCCTGTATAACATTATAAATTCTTGATTCACGGGCTGTGTTGGTATGAAGTAGGTGATGGGTTCGCGTTGCAAGAGAGCGTCCGCAGCGGAGACAAACATTACGGTGGCCTAGTGGTCTTCTTTGGTCATCGACATGTGGGCTTTGAGCCAAGTCCCAGCACGCTTGACAAACACAGTCAGTACTGCTTACCTAAAAATGGAACATTTTTATTAATCTTCAGCTACATAAACAATACCTAATTAACTATTGTGTATTAGGGTATTATAACATTGTTTGATAAATAAATAATTCTTTGCCATAACTGTAAACAATCTCCATAGGCCTTCTAATTATGTGTATTATAAACCTGCCAGGATGGTAGCTGGTTTGATGAGGTTATATTTACTTACAGACTGAGGTGCAAGCCATTGCCGAATCACTGACAGAATTGTTTCATCGTGTAAGGGTCGTCGGCCCAGTGTATTGCAGTGACCAGTGGATATCCCACAATTCACACAGCGATCCATAGTTTGAATAATATCCAATCCACAAGCCGGCGGTAAAATCCAAAATAACAATTCCAAGTCAAACGTGTGAGCGATCTTCGGTGTGCAAGGTGAAAGCAAGGGTCGTACAAGGTAGGCAGGGTCAGAATCCGTAAAATACAAAGCGGTGGTCGTGAAAAATGACGAATAATCGGGAAAGCACTCAAAACGCATCGGAAAACACGAAACGAGTGAGCAAACAAGAACAGTCGGCAACTGTCTAGTGTCAATGTCAGTCAGCTGTCATGTCAGTGACATAGACTAAAAATTAAAGAGAGATTTGAATCGATATGAAATCGATAATCATTAATATTGGTTTTTCAGTAGTTAATTGATATTTGATTTTTTAATATGACTGTAATTATATGCACTATATTGCATATAAGTATATGTAGTGCATTTAATTACTTTGAGTTAATTGTTTAGTGCAAAAGTTTTATTTTCGTAACTGTGTAATCGATTACTGAATCGATTATCTCACGAACACTATCTTTCTCATATTTCTCCGCTTCCAGATTGAGAATTGAAGTGATTTTTCATATTCTTAGATAAAAAAATATGACTAATTTTTTAGATCATATCTCAACTTATTACATTTGGGCCCACCGTTTTCCATCTCCTTTATGTTTAAAATCGCTACCAAAGTCTCCATCATGACGCTGGAACTCATTGCAATATATCAAGCGGTACTATACGCAGTAAATAAAAAATTAAACAAAGTTGTGATTTTTACTGATAGTAAAAGCGCGTTACAGCATGTGGCTCGATGCACCTCTGGAAGAAGAGGAGCATCGATAGCCTACGATATTCTTAAATTAATGCATCATCAGAATGGAAATAATATTAGTGTTATATTGCAATGGGTTCCAGCACACATAGGAATACGGGGCAACGAGAAGGCTGACAGTTTGTCTAAGCTTGCAGTTGACACGGGCAATGAAATTCCCTACCTACCAGATCATTGGGAATACATCACCAGATTTAAGGAAAAATGTTTCACAAGATGGAAGAATCATTTTGATGAGATTTCTAAAGAAAAAGGGTTATGGTACAAAGTAATACAAAGTGAGCCTCCTCGTATACCCTGGTTCGATGATGATAAATTTAATAGAAACTATATTAAGTTACTTTTAAGACTACGTTCTGGACACTATCCATCGGCAAAATTTGGCTATCTTATGGGAAAAGTTCCATCTCCCAACTGTTTAGCCTGCAATAAAACTGAAGATATACTTCATTTGCTGATGGATTGTGTAAAGAACAAAGACGAGAGAGAGTCATTAATTAAAGAGTTTAAACTGAATTTTCTAGATGTTGGGTTAATTCAAACAATTTTGGCAAATCCTAAATCGCAGTTAGCTAAAAGGTTAAGTAGTCTAGCAACGCTATCTAATTGATGAGTCCCTCTCGCTTAAAATTGTTATGTATGTTAGTGTAATAAGAACTAAAAGGGTACGATGGGGTTGGCGTATCCATGTGGATAAAAACCCCGTGTTAAATAAATAGATTAAAAAAAAAAAAAAACTATTTTTGTACTTGACCCATATTTTTTAATTGTTTCGCACATAAATTGATCAAGTTTATCCAAAAATACGTTAGGATCAGACTTAGGCGTTCTATAAAGACACACGATTAGTAATTTGTGCAATGAAATTTCAACGCCACAGGCTTCAAATGATTTTTGGGTGGAGTACTTTTTAATGTGGGAAAGCTCGTTATAAACAATACCCTGTTTAGCGAGTATACAGGTCCCCCCTCTCTGTGTGTCTCTACTAAATGCAGCTGCTACAGCGTAGTTATTTAATTTTAAATATTTTTCATTTCCGGCACGCATAAAGGTTTCAGACAAACATAATATGTCTGGTTCTTTATTTATGTCTTGCAACTCCAGCAATGTTAGTTCCAAAATTTCTTGTTTTGAAAGAATACTAGCGATATTTTGGTGCAATATTTTAAAAGTTTTAGGTTCACTTGTTACACTGTTGTTGTTCACGAAAAAGCTGTTTATGATCTATAACTTTAAAATAGTATGGAATAGTACCTTTTTTTGTATGAGTAGAGTTTTCAATATCAGGACAATTTGTAGCGGGGCATTTCATTTGATGACGTGCAAAATAATAAGGGATTGTACCTTTCGATGCTATTACTTGTTTGCTATCAGGTTTTTTACAATTAGTTTGATTACGCAGTATTATTTTCTTCAATTCTTTAAAATTTAAATACTTTTTTTCGTAATCGTAACAGTCAATCGCATAGTTTATAGATTTACATGCATTGTATAATTTGTATTCAGAATCAATATATTTGCAACATTTGTATTCACTGCAAATATTACGTATAGTTTGCTTCAAATCATTTATATTTATGTACATATTCTTAAGTGGGCTTAAAACAATTATATAATTATTACTGCATACGTCGAGGAGTTGGCGTAATTGCACAGATAAGATTTTTGTATCATAGTCATTTTCACCCACACAAATTATAAGTTTGTCGCCACTTGATGTTGCAATATGATGTTGTTAAATTTCGAGATATCCAATCAATCCATTTGTGGCTTGATAATTGTACATCTCAGAATAAAAACTGGTTATCGTTTTCTATGTGACTTAATAGCCACAAAAACTATCACTCTATTTTATTTCGAACCGGGTCACACATTTATGAGCTGTGATCAATTTTTACCATCAAGTCGAATTATCGATGAAGCGGAAAAAGACCTTATATGATTTCACAGACTTTGAAAATGCAGTGGCCTCAGCAAATAATGGTAAAGTTCTTGTTAAATCCATGCAGCCTCATGATTTTGTAAACTACGTAGGTAACGTATCAGATCGACGAATACAAAATTCAAGTCCCAGAGCGTATCTTAAAAATATGACACAAGTGTGTTTTAAACGAGGAAGTTTTGATCTCCATTATAAGGAAGCTTTTGATGAGGAATATGTGTCTCTTAAATTTTTAAACGATAAATACTTGAAGAACCCGCATTTTGTTTTAACATTTCGTACGCAACCCAAAAGGAATAGATGAGGAGAGAAAGCTTAATCTTTTAACAAAGTTATCGCCAATTATACCTAAACATAAGAAGTTATTTTGGCAAAATTTACCGATCATTGAAGAAAATAATATATCTGAATTGAACCAGAAGAAAAACAAAAGGAACGTAACTTTAGAAAAATAAAGACTGAAAAAGTGCCTTTAGAATAATCTTATATATTTTGAATAGTCTTTTATATTTTATTAAATATTTTTGTTTACTTTATTTCTTAATTTTGACACACGAGTGTTACTAGGTATAATTGCTTATTTACCTAATCTGATTTGCTAATTTTGTTAAAGTTTTTAATTAGTATTTAAGCATAAAAATGGCCAAATTTATATTTTTTTAGATAAAGTCTTTATTTATATATTAATATATATTTATATGTTCTAGATAAGTATTTAATTGATTATGACATTATGTGTTGATTATTTCAACTTTGCAATTATTGATCTCTGATTGTGATACGTTTATTTCATAAGTGCATAAGAATTTGAAACCAATGTGTGTCACGACTGTGCCATGACTGTGCCATAAAGCTTTCAAAAACAATACTTACATGTTTTGGGTATTTTTAAAAAATAATTATAATATAATTTGTCCTATGGTTTCACGAATAATGATTATTATTAAAGATGTAGGTAATTATGATCTCATTATTGAATAAGATTTGTAAAAGTTTGATTAAACTTGGTTTTTTATTTTATATCGTTCAATTAATAATTAGCTATTTGATAAGTTCTGATTGTCTATTCTTTTTTAATGAATAAAGTTCTGATTTTCATAAAATAGTGTTTAACTTCTCAACTTTTTACGCGGAAGTGCTTACTTAAAAGGCAGTTTAATTGCGAGCGAGATGTTTTTAACTGCCTTCTAGTTAAACAATAGGAGAACCAGTATTAAAATATGTTTTACAATACTGAGCTTAAAAGCATTTTAAATCCCACTAGCTTTTGCCCGCGGCTTCGCCCGCGTGGATGTCGTAAATATCCGATTACTTACCTTCACCCCCCTTTTTAACCCTTCGGGGGTAGAATTACCAAAAACGCCGAGACACGTATAAATTAATTTTAAATCTTCAGCCTAAACACAAAATTTGAAGATCCTAACTTCAAAACTGACAGACTTTCATACAAACTTCCATCCCCTATTTTACCCCTTTAGGGGTGGAATTCCCACGATCAGCTGTAAGACGTAGTTCCCTCTCAGTGTAGGTTTCGGACTCGCGAGATAATGTATGCCGTTCGCGGTCAGCTGTGAGTCGCAATTCTCGTTGTGAAGCAGTTTCAGCTTCTCGGGATAACACATGTTGTTCTCGGTCAATGGTATGCCTTAGCTCTCGTTGAGAAGAGCTTTGAGACGCCCGTGATGAAGCTCGTCTCGCTCTGTCAGCTGCTAATCGCATCTCTCTCTCGGGAGAGCTTTCATTGGCTCGAGAAGTTGAGGCACTAACTCTCATAGAGTTTAACCGATGTGCTCTTTCCTCTGCCGATTCTGGAGAATGTCTATTTCTCATTCTCTTAGCTTCTCTCGAATTTCGAGATAAAGATAATCGTTTTTAGGTGTCGTTTTTTAGGTGCAGGCAAATAAAAATAAGGCTAAAACGTAAATGAAAATAAAACTAATAGGTATAAAAAAGTGAACGTAAATAAGCCAAAACTTACCTATCAGTATCTAAAAATCTATGCGTACCTACTTCTACTTCACCTAAAAAGAAATAAAATGTAAACTATTAATAATTGTAATTTGAACGAATATTTAAACACTACCAAAACAACTAATACCTATTTTATAAAATAACAACAAAAGGAATCTAAAATAAATTATCAAAGACTAAAAGTCGCGCTGATAAGCACGGTTTGTTAATATCAATTAAGTATTGTCTGTCAATAAAGTCGAACGCTCTGAACGTCTATTCGCATCAACAGGCAAAAATTGTATGAAGCTCGCGCTTTTTTTTTTTTTTTTCGATAGGGCGGGCATTCTCGCAGTCATCATAGAAGATGGTACTGCTCAACCGGACTATCCTGTGGTTGCCTTGAGTGTAAGGCCTCCAGCCAGAGTGAAGCTCGCGCTTTTTTTTTTTTTTTTTTTTTTTCGAAATGGCATTCTCGCAGTCATCATAGAAGATGGTACTGCTCAACCGGGCTATCCTGTGGTTGCCTTGAGTGTAAGGCCTCCAGCCAGGGCAAAAAACTTAAAAGCTAAGCGACTACACGCTAAGGGCACCCCCTGTGGGGTACGAGCCTCGGCTTAGGGCGTCGCTGGGAGAGGACAGCAAGGGACAGGCTGGATCTGACTTGAATGATTTAGGGGCTCATTTAAAACTACAGGCTCAGCATCGCGGGCTGGCTCGAGCAAGGGTCGGGAGGGGCATGAAGTGGGGTGTCGCGACGGGCCTCGACGGCGAGGACGGAAGGACGGCTGTTTGCGTCTGGGTTTCTTCAACGTGCTGGTTTCCTTGCTGCTTTCCTGCAACAAAGTAATAGCGTCATCGGGAGTGGCAAGGGTATGTCTTGGACGGCGAATCTTGCTGATTCGGGAGGGTTCGTATCGGGCGGCCGATACGATCAGGGGGTTGCGGTGTTTTACCGCAGTATCAAAGAAGCGCTTGGAAAGGCGCTTCATGAATTGGAGAATGGTGGGCATTTTTAAGTCTAAATGTAGACGGTCGTTACGGACGTACCAAGGGGCACCCGTGACTTTACGTAAGAACCGGTTCTGTACAACTTGCATCATATGGATGTGACGAGGCTTGGTGTGTGCAAACACTACACAAGCGTATGTCATTATGGGACGGATCACCGCGGTGTAGAGGCGCAACTTGCACCTGAGCGATAACTTACTCTTTGCCGTTAGCAGGTAGTGGAGCCTAGCCATAGCAAAGGCAGCTCGGTTACGAGCTGCTTTGATATGTGGCCCGAACGACAGATGGTAGTCGAGTAAGACACCTAGGTATTTGGCTTGCGTCTCCCAAGGGATAGGCTTACCATACATAGTGATCGGACTGGGGAGGGTGGGTTTTAACCGCGGTTTCGAGAAAAGAACCGCCTGACTCTTATCGGGGTTAACCTCGATTCTCCATTTCCTGAACCAAGCGCCTAGGACGTTGGCTGAGGTTTGGAGGGTTTTGGCGATAGCGTTCTTTATGAAGCTCGCGCTCGGACGCCTCGCCTTTTTATACCTTCGGCCGCGAGACGCGTCGAGCGCGGCGACCGATTCTCGGACCTTATACAAAAATAATCCTTAGCATGATTCAGTATTCACGCGCGATGGCTTATTATTAGCGTATTTCATGTATAACTTTGGTGTTTCTATACCGATTTCTATGATTCTTTTTTATGGAATATGTTACAGACTTCCGGTACTGCCCATACCAGCACTAGTTGATTATATATCGATAACAATTAATGAACGTCAGTAATTCCAATTTGTTTTTAATAAGTTGCATTTAATTGTAAAAGTAATTATTTTGTGAGATTATTTTGTGTAAATAAACAGAATATTTAATTTGTGGCACCTTCCGTTTGTCAGCTTCCGGTGCGCCGAATATTATATTATAATTAGTTAAGATTTTAATGATTATTGATTAATAATATTGTTACTAGCAGCTAATTAATATTAAAGAGCTTATTGAGTGATTTGATTATAATGTTTAGGTTTTTGTAGATATGTTTAAAAGTCGATGCGTCGGCTATTTTGAGGGCAGTCGTTTTGTAACCGTCGAGTGAGAAAGTTATAGTGAGAACTCCGACCAAAATAAATCAGTTACAGTGCAACCATATTTTTATTTGGCCACCAAATCCGACCACCGTCAACACTTCAGAAGTGGGATGATGTCTGGCCCATATATTGATGGTATTGGTGCAAAGAAGAGGAGACACTGTGAAGCAAAGACGTCTGATGAAGAGGAAAATTCCGATTTTTTTTCTTCATCTGATCACGAGGGTACCGACAGAAGATACCTGCGACGAAAAAGGCACCGTGTTACCCAAACTGATGCGGAGGTTATTCCAAAGTTCCAGCCGGATGAAAAATCTAGCAACGTGAAAGGATGGTTGCACAAAATTGACCAATTAGGCGATGTATATGGTTGGGACAGTAAGGATCGGCAGTTCATTATGCAAATTCGTCTCCGAGGATCCGCTCGAGATTGGTATGACGACTTAGATAATTACAATCTCACGTGGAAGGAATGGAAAGACTCTTTAGAGACCGCCTTTCCACGTTCAACCGATTTTGTTGACCTACTTGAAACTATGCTCGCAAGAAAAAAAACTAACACCGAAACAATGACTAAATATTTCCACGACAAGGTGTCACTGCTCAAAAAATGCAATATTTACGGTGAGTCTGCGATTTCGTGCATAATCAAAGGTTTACCAGTAGAGATAAGAGCCAACGCAAAGGCTTATCAATGCGAGACACCACAGCAACTGTACTATGGATATTTATCATCCCTCGAAAACTACAAGCAAGTAGAAGATAGCAACTCCAAGCAAGAAGAAACAAGAAGTTCCAAGCGGCCGACTGCTACCTGGAGAAGAGGGGGCAATGTTTCTTCGAGTTCAAAAGAAAACGAACTTAACCTGAAGAAATGTTATGCCTGCAGAAGAACAGGGCATGAGGCGAAGGACTGCAGGGCGCCACGCTGCGAGGTGTGTCGTCGTTCTGGCCACGCTGCAGCTAGCTGCTGGTTTGCGGCCGGCTCTTCACATCAGCAGCCACAAAAGGTTGGTAACGTGCTATTTACAACTTACAATATTTATATAGACCTGTACAAGAAGGCAGTGGTAATTAATGGACACAATCTTATTGCATACATAGATACAGGCAGTAAGTTGAATATTCTCACAATGTCACAAGCTAATAATTTAAAGCTAAAAATCATGCCTTCTTCAGTTACTATGAAAGGTTTTGGTGGTGCACATTCAAACTCTTTGGGAACATCACATCTTAATGTAAAAATAGATAATATAATGTTAAGTGGTTTTGTTGAGCTGACTAATAATGATCTAGCCGATATAGACTTAATAATCGGTCAATCAATGATAAATCAGAAAAATATAAAGTTAGTTATTTCGGAAAAATCTGTTAATTTCGTGTACAACGTTGATTTCAATAATGATCTGTTTGATATACAACTGGGTGAGACTGATTGCAATAAAAAATTTCCAGTCTATTTAAAACATAATAGTGTAATACCTAAACAAAGTTGCGCTTTTGTGCAAGTTTATGTCGATATTAATACTAGCCATTCATTTTGTGCGAATTCTGTATACTTTGAGTTAGGAAGTATGTGTTATGTAATTATAGGAGGGCTTATAAGGTCGAGGAATTCCTTTTTGAAAGTAGTAAACATCGGAGATGATGTTATTGAGTGGCATGCAAATAGACTCGTAGCGCGCGCGGAACTAGTTAGTGACAAAAATAATAATAAACCCACAAATGTAATGGCAATTGACCTATCTACTTATAAAGAATTACAGTTATCCGATTTAGATGTAGGCGATTTGGAAATCAATGATTGCAGTCGTTTGGTACAATTATTAAATAAATACAGATATTTGTTTGCGGAAAACACGAAAGATTTGGGATGTACGGACTTACTGGAAATGCATATTCGGACAACAACCGAACAACCTGTTTACTGTAAACCTTATCGACTTTCTTACAAGGAGAATGAGATTGTTAACGGAAAAGTTCAGGACCTAATGGATGCAGGTGTTGTGAGGGAATCTATGTCTGACTATGCAAGCCCAGTGGTCCTTGTAAAGAAAAAGGGCGGTGATTATAGGTTATGCATAGATTACAGAGCCCTCAACGCACGTACAATCAAAGATCGATATCCATTGCCTCATATAGATGACCAGGTAACGCGCTTGGCTGGAAAAGCTTTATTTACCACCCTAGACCTCGCACAAGGCTACTATCAGGTAAAAATATCCGAAGACTCTGTTCATAAAACCGCGTTTGTAACACCTTCAGGACAATACGAGTTTTTGAAAATGCCATTCGGTCTGGCGAACGCGCCAGCAGTTTTCTCACGTCTCATCAAAATAGTTCTAGGCAGGTTGGGCAGTGACGTGGCTACATATCTTGATGACGTCATGCTTCCAACTGTTTCGGTTGATGATGGACTCAAGTTATTGAATGACGTCTTACACCTTTTATCGGAAGCCAATTTAAAATTAAATCTAAGTAAATGTTCTTTCTTAAAGAAAAGTGTAAATTATTTGGGACATGAGATTACCGCAGGTACAATACAACCGGGACAGACTAAAATTCGTTGTGTAGCGGAATACAAAAAACCTCGTAATGTGCACGAAATCCGTCAATTTATTGGTTTGGCATCGTATTTTAGAAAATTTATTCGTGGATTTGCCGAGATTGCTAGACCGCTCACACAGTTAACAAAAAAGGATGTCGAATGGACTTGGAGTTCCGCCCAAGAAACTGCTTTTCAGACTCTAAAAGAACGCCTTATTGAAAGACCTGTTTTAGGCATTTACGATAGAAATGCACGCACAGAACTCCATACTGATGCCAGTAAACTAGGATTAGGTGGTATACTCTTGCAATACCAAACTGATGGTGTTCTAAAACCGATTTCGTATTTTAGTAGGGTTACAAGTAAAGAAGAACAGTTTTATCATAGCTATGAACTGGAGACATTAGCAGTTGTAGAATCTCTCAAACGATTTCGTGTTTATCTTGTAGGTATCCCCGTAACTATAGTGACAGACTGTGCTGCGTTACGGACTACATTAGTTAAAAAAGACCTAATTCCTCGCATAGCCCGCTGGTGGCTTTCAATTCAAGATTTTGATGTACAAATTGAGTATCGATCTGGGGACCGTATGCGACACGTAGATGCTTTGAGTAGAAACCCAGTATCGAGCCCTGTTTTATTAATTGAGGATTCCGACTGGCTATTAACGTTACAGCTGCAAGACGAAAAAGTTCAGTCAATTCTGAATCAATTGCGTAATAATACGGACAATACTAATATTACTAATAATTATTTAATAAAAGACGATCTTCTCTATAGAAAAACACTTACCGGGAATCGTTTTGTTATACCTAAATTAGCAAAATGGGGTTTACTGCAAAAATTCCATGATCAGATAGGACATGTTGGCTTTGATAAGTGCGAAAAGACCATTAAAGCACAATTTTGGTTTGAGGGCATGACTAGGTTTATCCGAAAGTATATCAAATCATGTCTTCAATGTGCTTACGGTAAAGGGGAACATGGTAAAGTACAAGGAGAACTGCACCCAATTCAAAAAGCGGCTGTTCCCATGCACACGCTACATGTTGACCATTTAGGTCCGTTTGTTAAGACTCGAAAAGGAAACTCTTATGTACTCGTTGTTATAGACTCTTTTACAAAATTTGTATTTTCGAAAGCTGTTAAAAGCTGTAGTTCTGTTGAAACTATTAAACATTTGAAAGATATTATTTCTCAGTTTGGAAATCCCAACAGGATTATCACGGATAGGGGAAAAGCATTTACGAGCCGCTATTTCAAAAGCTTTGCTGATGAAATGCAATTTAAACATGTCTTAAACGCTATCGCGAGCCCTAGGTCGAATGGCCAAGTAGAACGTGTGAATCGAACTTTGATTAACGGGTTAAATACGATGTCTGATAGCGAGTGCACCTGGGATGATCACTTGAGTGATATAGTTTGGGGTATTAATAACACTCCTCATGCAACAACTGGTTTTCCTCCATTCAAACTTTTATTTGGTCATTCTAATTCAAGGCTACCCGCTTATCCCACCGGGGAACCGAATGATTTTGAAGGTCAAAGAAAGGCACTAGAAGAACGCCGATGTGCGGCTAAATTGCGTATTGATAAAAATATGTCTCTCATGAAGGATAGATTCGATCGATCTCATAAGAAATGCGTTAAGTACTCTGTAGGACAATTGGTGTTATGGAAAGGAGGAATTACTAGAGAAAGCGCGAAAATTACTAGGAAACTTAATGGGTTGTACACGGGACCTTATAAAATATGTCAGGCTGATCAGTCATTAGATCGTTACACAATAAGTAGTATAAAAGGCATGAAAGGTTACAGAAAATTCACTGCAATTGTACGCGGTGAAGTCCTCCGACCTTATAATTCGTCTATCTCTGATGAAAGTAGTGGTAGTGATCATGAAGTTGATAGGGATGATTTGATAGACTTGTTAGAAAGTTAATTAAAATCATAATAATCAATATTTTTCATTGGAATAAAAGAATCATAAATTAGAATGTTTATTAATTTATCCATAGGTAAACAATCAATAAAACACTTATATACTTATGCATGTAGAGATTTCATTTAACATTAACGTTCACTGTCGTCGTCTACAAATTACAGATGCTTCAAATTTGAACATAAACAAGGCTGTGTGCAATAGGGATAATCAAAGCTGTGTGCAATGGGTGTTATCAAAGCTGTGTGCAATGGGTGTTATCAAAGCTGTGTGCAATGGGTGTTATCAAAGCTGTGTGCAATGGGAGTAATCAAAGCTGTGTGCAATGGGAGTAATCAAAGCTGTGTGCAATGGGAGTAATCAAAGCTGTGTGCAATGGGAGTAATCAAAGCTGTGTGCAATGGGAGTAATCAACGCTGTGTGCAATGGGTGTTATCAAAGCTGTGTGCAATGAGAGTAATCAAAGCTATGTGCAACAGGGGTAAATTAAAGCTGTGTGAAATAGATGTAATTAAATCTGTGTGAGATACAAACAATTAGAAAAGCTATGTGATAAAATCAATTGTAAAAGCTGTCTGAGATAAGAGTTCCTAATTAAAGCTTTAAGCTTGAATTAAAATAAGATACAAAACAAAATAAAATAAAAGATTTGTAAAATCTTACATTCAGCCATATTATGATCATAAGAATAGCAACTACTACAGAATAGCAATTTTACCACAACTGTTAACTACAAGAATAAATATACTGCCCATAATATTTACTATTTCAGACGCCGAATAGCAGCGACAGACCAGGCGCTGTAACAAGGGATACTGACCGCCGTGGGCCACGGCAAACGCAGGATGGCCGAGTGTTACAGACTTCCGGTACTGCCCATACCAGCACTAGTTGATTATATATCGATAACAATTAATGAACGTCAGTAATTCCAATTTGTTTTTAATAAGTTGCATTTAATTGTAAAAGTAATTATTTTGTGAGATTATTTTGTGTAAATAAACAGAATATTTAATTTGTGGCACCTTCCGTTTGTCAGCTTCCGGTGCGCCGAATATTATATTATAATTAGTTAAGATTTTAATGATTATTGATTAATAATATTGTTACTAGCAGCTAATTAATATTAAAGAGCTTATTGAGTGATTTGATTATAATGTTTAGGTTTTTGTAGATATGTTTAAAAGTCGATGCGTCGGCTATTTTGAGGGCAGTCGTTTTGTAACCGTCGAGTGAGAAAGTTATAGTGAGAACTCCGACCAAAATAAATCAGTTACAGTGCAACCATATTTTTATTTGGCCACCAAATCCGACCACCGTCAACAAATAGTTAATAATTTTAACTTTTTTAATTAGGGATGACTGAGAGTGTTATAAACGTAAGAGTAGACAAATATAATCAGAAAGCTTCGAACTGCTAAGCTATCGGGAGTTACACGTGATATTGTGAGTCAACCATAAAAGACAGACATATGCTCTCGTGGGATATTTTTTTATATAATTTTAAGGAGAACATTTCCGTCATACATGATTTCTGTGTAGCTTTAACCATTACGGTTGCACACGCGACGGAAGCTTAAAAAATGGAGTAACTTCTCCCGTTTTCCCAACATTTCCCTTCACTGCTCTGCTCCTATTGATTGTAGCGTGATGAAAAGTATACTATAACCAACTCAGGAGTATGAAAAATAATTGTACCAAGTTTCGTTAAAATCCGTCGAGTAGTTTTTGTTTCTATAACGGTTATACAGACACAGACAGACAGACAAAAATTTTACTGATTGCATTTTTGGCATCAGTATCGATCCCTAATCACCCCCTGAGAGTTATTTTGGAAATATATTTCATGTACAGAATTGACCTCTCTACAGATTTATTATAAGTATATAGAAGATATATAGAAGAAGATAACTGCTTTCTAAGTAAGCAAAGTTAGTCTTTCAAGTGTTAGCGACTAGGCTGTAAGGCTGTTAAAATCCTTTAACTGCTTTTGGACCAATTATATTTTTATAACTTTTACTGTAAGTATAAGACGTGGCGGCTACAATAAATCGCTTTGCTATAAAGCAGTTAAGGTATGATTAGCGGCCTTAAAGTGCAGTATATTATGTAAAAATGAAAAAAAATGCTTAGTTAAAAGTTAGTAAATGAATTTAAATAAAATATAATAAATATAAATGAATGAAATATATCACACTAGCTTATGCCCGCGGCTTCGCCCGCGTGGAGTTAGGGAACTGCCCACGGGATCTTACTTCTGGAATAATAAGTAATCTATGTATCTATCTATAATACATACATAGATTTACATGTACTTGCTTATAACTTGCAATTATTATTATAAAGTTATATCAATTAAATTAGATACCTGAAATATTGATACCTTGATTTGAGATTGGACATCGAATTTACTGGATTTTATCTGAAGAGTATGTAAACAAATTTTCAAGTCAATCGACCCCGAGAGTAAAAAGTTTCACAGAAAATTCAACACCCCATTTCACCCTCTAAGGGGTAGGAATTTCGAAAAACTGATACTAACTCTTCACAAAGAATACACCCTCCAATTTTCATCTCTGGGACCCGCGGTTTGGGCTGTGCGTTGGTATATCAGTCAGCCAGTCAGGACATGGAATTTTAAATTGGGGGATGATTTTGTGATACACGTATCTCATCATTTTAACTGAAGTATATGAAGATACATTTTCAAGTCAACCGAGAGAGTTTCACAGAAAATTCAACACCCCATTTCACCCTCTTAGGGGTAGAATTTCAAAAACCCTTTCTTAGTGGATACCTACTCTCCACAAAGAGTACATTCTCCAAATTTCATGTCTCTAGAACCAGCGGTTTGGGCTGTGCGTTGATATATCAGTCAGCCAGTCAGGACATTGAATTTTAAATTGGGGGATGATTTTGGAAAAACTGTGATACACGTATCGCATCATTTTAATTGAAGTATATGTAGACACAATTTCAAGTCAATCGACTCCGAGAATAAAAAGTTTCACATAAAATTCAAAACCCCATTCCACTATATCAGGGGTGGAATTTCAAAAAACCGTTTCTTAGTGGATACCTACTCTTCACAAAGAGTACACTCTCCAAATTTCATGTCTCTAGAACCAGTGGTTTGAGCTGTGCGTTGATGTATCAGTCAGCCAGTCAGGACATTGAATTTTTAATTGGGGGATGATTTTGGAAAAACTGTGATACACGTATCTCATCATTTTAACTGAAGTATATGTAGACACAATTTCAAGTCAATCGACTCAGAGAATAAAAACTTACATAGAAAATTCAACACCCCATTTCACCCTCTTAGGGGTGGAATTTCGAAAAACCCTTTCTTAGTGGATACCTACTCTTCACAAAGAGTACACTGTCCAAATTTCATGTCTCTAGGACCAGTGGTTTGGGCTGTGCGTTGATGTATCAGTCAGCCAGTCAGGACATTGAATTTTAAATTGGGGGATGATTTTGGAAAAACTGTGATACACGTATCTGATCATTTTAACTGAAGTATATGTAGATACAATTTAAAGTCAATCGACTCAGAGAATAAAAAGTTACATAGAAAATTCAACACCCCATTTCACCCTCTTAGGGGTGGAATTTCGAAAAACCCTTTCTTAGTGGATACCTACTCTTCACAAAGAGTACACTGTCCAAATTTCATGTCTCTAGGACCAGTGGTTTGGGCTGTGCGTTGATATATAAGTCAGTCAGTCAGTCAGTCAGTCAGTCAGTCAGTCAGTCAGTCAGGACTTTGAATTTTATATGTATAGATATTGTGCATGTCGGCGGCTCATGGCCGTCGTCGTCAGAGTCATACAACATATTGGTTTGCACGAATATATTCACACAGTTAAACAATTACTCAGCAAATAGAAAACAGCAGGATATAATATCAGCACAAGTTAAATGAAAATACCTTACTCCAGTTCAGGGCGTTTATTCCATGACAAGCGAATTAAGAATCTCCCTTCTTTCACAGTACAACGACTTTTATAAACCGAAAATCAAACAGAGGTTGGTAGCAACAGGTAGAATAAAAATAACAATATTTAATTTGCAAGGCGGGAGAGATCAAAATAACTACTGAATAATCCTAGCTTTAGACTAGACTTTCAAATAATTCTAGGCATATCAAAATAAATTTATACTAATAAAGCAAACGGAAGTAACCACATTTTACATAAATCACAACATAAATCCTTATTATGAAACAAACGGAAATCACAATTACTTTTAAATTAAATAGACTGAAATACAAATTTAGTTCAGTAAAACAACACATGTCAAATAAAAAATTAACTACCCTAAAATACAACTATTATTTCAATATAAATAACATACGTCAAAATAAAAACATAACTACCCTTAAATTATAAAATAACTTTAAACTACAATCAAATTATGGTCTTGCGCCCACACGGCCATTCTGATTCAGCGCGCTCTCTGCGCTAAAAATATTTTACATAAAAACGGCATCAACCACTTAGGGTTTAGCCTAAATAACACGGCATCACCCACCCAGGGTTTAGCCCCCTAACACGGCATCACCCGCCTTGGATCTAGCCATATTCAATTATGGCATCACCCGCCTTGGATCTAGCCGTCTAAGACCGGGAAAAAGGATACGCATGGTGATTGATCAGTCAGCGTAATAGGTAGGAAAGGTGGAGTAGCTAATACAACATTATTTCGATAATTTCAATAAAGTTAGTTTCATAAACTAAAAATCGAGTGACATACAATTATTCACACGGCATCACCCGCTTTGGATCTAGCCATACTTCATGGCGTCACCCGCCTAGGATCTAGCCACACTTCATGGCGTCACCCACCTGGGATCTAGCCACACTTCATGGCGTCACTCGCCTGGGATCTAGCCCCCCCTAACATGGTGTCACCCGCCTTGGATCTAGCCATATTCAACTATTCATGGCTCATCACCCGCCTTGGATCAACCGTCTAAGACCGGGAAAAAGGATACGCATGGTGGCCAGCCAGCGTAATAGGGAGGAAGGTGGAGCAGTTAATACAAACATTTTATGATGATAAATCATCCGCCCACACGGTCGGTTCATTTTCATTCTCATCCATAAATGGATCATTTTGAGCCAGAGGTGCTGGTCTTAAATTATGTTTTTTAAATCATGAAAGCGATCTATTCGACACAACCCTTCAAATTCACATGCTTTACTTCGTAGCGATTATTAGACAAATCCTCAAGAACTTTAGTGGGACCTTCATATTTAGGACCAAGTTTAGTAGTTTTTCATTCATGCTTATAGTTTAGGACAAAATCACTCTTTTTCAAAGGGTTTGATTTGAGCTTTGCCTTTGTCAAACCTTAATTTTTCCCGAAATTATCGCTCGTCCATCCTTAATTTACATAATGATATAATAGTATTAAAATAGAATAAATTAAATGAGCTCAAGCATGAGTCAAGCTCCATACTACATAAACAATAAAACAATTTAAATACTCTACATAATCAATTCTCAGTGTCATTTGTGAGAACTAGAATGACCAAGTAACTAGAATATTAATATAGTGATGAAAGCTTCAAAATTTTTATAAGCCAAGCTTCAAAAAAATATCCACCATTTAGATATTTCTTCAATTTTATCATCTCATTAATTTAATTATTACATTAAGCCTTTAACAGAAGCTCAAGTTTCAAAGACAATAACTTATCAAACAATTTAAGTTAATAAATTTACAGTATTTTCTCCAGGATCTTTCAACTCGTACTTTTCAGATACCAACATATTAAAACACAGCCTCTAAAGGCCTTACCGACATTAGCTATTTCGTACTGCTGCTCAAGTTTCATCAACGGCATGGCTTCGAAGCTGTCCCAGCAGCTTTTCAGTCCCGCTATCAGAGTAGTCAGCACGTCGTCATAGTCCTCGTTTAAATCGAGCCGGTAACCCGCAGACGTCACAGCTTTCGGCTTCACACCAATAGCTCGAACATTGACCATGAAAATATCAAAATGAAGACCATTAGTAATCATAACTTATGCAGAGCACAAAATTGGTTTTCCTAAAAATCCTGCAGTCATAATATCTAAACAGGTAAAGTAACACGCTTTGCCTAATCTATCATTCTGATCGGCAATGAATGACCAATTCACAACACATGCGTTACGCGGCCATGTTTAGTGGTCACATGGTTTATTTTGTGTGCAATAAAAAAAATAAGAATAATACTAATGGAAAGTTATCCCTAACTATGTTTGAATTCAATTCTCGGAAGGCGACGCATAGTAGGTCGGTTCCATCCCCAACTAAAGAAATAGTACTGCTCAATGGGGATAAACTATCTCCGATTATACCGTTGTTTAAGATCGTTTTTTAAGATCTTTCGACTTTTCATTGGCGACCGTCTGTAACACTTCTATTGTTGAAATTTCCATTTTGGAGACTTCAAATTTTAAAATGGAATTCAGAGGTCATCATGGTCGGTACCTATTTAATTTTATTTCCGACTTTGCTAAAGAACACTCATAAATAATCATATTTCTCGACACAGATTTCAAAAGATCATCAATCAACGTGATCGCTAGGCCTGGATTTTGACCACAAAAAGTTTAATTTCAGACTAAATTAATAGATCTCAACTAGTCAAAATACTCACGGAACACGTGACATTGACACTGCCTATTCCATTGAAAACCGTATTGACAGTCTTTCTTTTACCTGGAATCTAACCAGAAGAACTTTTTCCAACTCAAAAAACAATCTACGCCAGAATCAAATAGGCAAAGTGTATGCATTCCTTTCATTTTTAACTGTTGTCATGCAACGATTTATATGACTACAAAAAGGACTTCAACCAAAATGGGCTAACCGGTGAACAGCTGTATTGGGAAAAAAGAAATTCATAAATAATTTAGTAATAATATTTAGTAAACATTGGTTTCTTTTGGGAGTGTCAAACTAAATGATATTAAAAACGAATAAAAAAGATTTTTAATTGATTATTGGTTGTGTATGGTGACAGTTCCTTTGCTGTGCAACATGCGGGATGCATTGAGTAAGGGTTGCCAAAATAAAAATTCAAAAAAAATAACATCGATATTCGATGTTTCAATTCGAGAGCTTCAAAACATTAAAATGTTTGATGGAAGACCGAGCTTTATCTAGCCGTTGTGGAATATTCATCATTAGCATCATCATCATCTTAACCTCACACAAATAAAAAAATATAGTTTATGTAGATCAACATTTTTTTTTTGAAGTGTTAAAAATCATCAGCTTGCCAACGCAACGTAGAACAAACGAAGAAAGTTTTTATCGAGAAAAAAATGTAATAAACGTAACAATTGTAATAATCGTCGTAATTGGTATTTCGTCTTCGTTCATTTGAGTTTTGTCCGTCATGGTAGCGAGTATTATTAACGCGTGCTTTTCTTGAAGATTCTATTTAGAATGCAACATGGGTCATAACCAAAATAATTACGCAAAGCAAAACAGCTCAGCATAATATACAAAATTAAAACGCAAAGCAAAACAGCTCAGCATAATATAATATACGATTTGAAATCGATTCCATAGGAATCGATTTGTGACGACTGATTCCTAGTGCAGAGAACTGGCAACCCCGATCCAGAATCGATTGGTGATCGATTGTCAATGTCATGTTATTCGCTGTGTGTTCGTGCTCTTGTTCGTTTGTGAATATTATTTCGACTTTGGATATTTTTGACAACTTACGCTTTTCAAAATGGATTCTGATGATTTTTTACCTAACGATCCCGGCTCACTCTTGGACTCAGAACCCGCTTTAAACGTTTACCCTGGCATTTCTTCGGATAATGAACCCGTTTTACATGACGACCCGCGCTTGAATATGGACTTCCCGATTTTGCCTAGTGAATCTATGCATTGTATAAATTGTGGTCTTGAAATCACTCACAGGAGAAGACACATTATTAATCTTGTGGAAGTGCAGCGAGTTATACTGCAATGGATCGCACCACAAGTGGTAAGTTCCAACTTCTGAGATGATTAAGTACATAATTGCAATTGAATAGTTGGGTTGGCTCGCACTAGTGAAAGGTTTTGGACGATCATTATTTTAAAGTCTATTGCACATAAAAAAAAAATCATTTTTACAAGGATGATTGCTATACGAATAGCCTAAATCGTAAGAGATGAGGTATGATGTTTTATTGTCTGTCTGCAACAGCAAGATTTTTTAAGACACCATGTCTTAAAAAATCTTGCTGTTGGCCATTATTTGAAATACTACTTAGAATTCAATTAATACTTTAATTAAAAAAACAATCTGTTGTATTTGCTCGTTTTTTTTTATTATTTGTCATAAATATTTTTTTTACAGATTGGACAGAACAGCTTTGTATGCCATCCTTGTTGGATTATAGCATTGAATGCATCTGCCAGCGTGGCAGGTTCATTATCTGATGCTTCAACGAGCTCAGATCCAGGTCATCACAGACAGTTATGTGTGAACTGCAGGTGTTCACTGTTAAGGATTCGATCTCATGGGATAAGCAATAACACGGAACGCGAGGGGCATATCAGAAGTGTGATTTTGCAATGGATTCAACCACGTGAGGGAATTGTTTTTTTTTTAATATGATGTAGGTTCCAAAATAACAGCTTTATGTGGTCTTACCATATAGTGCACTATTGTAATTGCAGAGATCTTTAAGGTTTTTTTTATTTTTTCCTTGTAAGTGATGTGTAAGCAGACTTAAAGATACCTATAAATGTCAGGGAATAAGGCATTTACTTATGATCAACAATAGCAATCCCTTACCTGACTGTATGCAAAACAGGGTTTAATGATTATAGGCAGTTGATGCTGATGATGATAAGGTTATTCATTCTTCATATTATAATAATGTTCTTTTTTGTTTTAGTTGACGGCATCTGATAGAATCTGCCATCCTTGTTGGCAAAGAGCTGACAGACACAGTACACGCGATGTTGGGAGGGATGCTATTGATGATGTACAGCAGGGTGATAACGCAGAAATACAACAGGGAGTTGAAGCACCAGTTGGTTCGATATTTTTACCTCACATGAGAAGAGCTCCAGATACACAAGCACATTGTTTCTTACCTGGTTGCACTGCCGAAGAAAGAGTAAGGATTCCTTTGTGGCTTAGAGTCTTTATTTTTAGTGAGTACAATTACTATGTACCACAGCAATGTAGGATTTGTGAATTTCATTTAAGAAATAATAATTTTGACATTTTGAGTAATGACTTGCATTCAATACAATATTTTAACGCTAATCACATAGAAGACTTTGCTTCATTCATAAAAGAAAGAGTAATATTAGACTTTTCGAATATTCAACAAATGTCTGATGACTCAGTGCATTATTGGACTGGTTTAACCAAGCACCAGTTTTTTGAATTAAAAACTAATGTGCAACAAATAGATAATATGCGAAATGGTACATTAGCTCTTGCTGCGTATCTTATGAAAATAAGAACTGGCGACAGCAACGAGCGGATATCAACGCTATTAAATACACCCCCTACCACTTTAGTAAGATTATTAAAAAAGGTCCGGCAAATACTTACTGATGATTTTGTTCCACAAAACTTAGGGATCAATCATATCACACGAGCTCAAATTGCTTCAAGAAATCTCATGATACCTAATGAGCTGTTCGGTGGAGCAAATAGGAACCCAATAATTATTCTGGATGGCACCTATTTATATGTACAAAAAAGTTCAAATTATTTATACCAGAAAGATACTTATTCTTTGCACAAGTATAGGAACCTCATGAAACCTTTTATGATGGTATGTTCTGATGGTTATATTATAGATGTACTTGGTCCCTATCCAGCAACAACATCGGATGCAGATATCATGATTAATGAATTTAATAATGAAAACAATACTTTACGAAGGTATTTTCAACCTGGGGATGTTTTTTTGCTGGATAGGGGTTTCAGGAATTGTGTCCCTTTACTACAACAGTGCAACTATACTGTTCACTTTCCTTTATCCCTACAACAAGGTGAAACTCAATTATCAACAGCGGCAGCTAATAAGTCAAGAACGGTCACAATGTGCAGGTGGATTGTCGAAGCAGTAAATGGGATTTTTAAAATGTCCTATAAAATATTTAGGAGTGAATTTTTCAATACTGCATCCACTCATGCTATGACGGATTTTAAAATAGCTGCCGCATTAATAAACATGTTCCACCAAAGGGTATCAGATAGACCAGATGCAGGACAAATTGTAAATCTGGTAAATGAAAAATTGCACACAAATAATATATTAGCTGATTATGTAATTGAAAATAATTTAAATCGAAGACGGACACAATTCTCCAACTTAAACGCTACTATTGAAATTGTTGAATTTCCTAGATTAACATTTGATGAACTTGTGTTATTAGCATGTGGAACACATCAGATTAAACAGGCCAAGTCTTATTATGGGGAGCACATAAGAAATGATGGTTCCTATACTATTGAAGTGTGCATCGATAGAGCCAGTGAGCTTTTACAAGGATTTCCTTCGGTCGAGAATTGCACATTATTGCGAGGGAAAATACAAAGCCGACATATAGGCCGTAAAATATATTTTGTATATATATTATATGAAGATAATAATCAAGGCATACAAGCTATTAAGCATTATTGCTGTAATTGCATAGTCGGCCGAAGAACTGTAGGTTGCTGCGCTCACATCATGTCTGTGATATGGTATTTAAGCTGGGCCAGGTATGAAAATATAACTCCACCGGCCCAGTTTTTAGACCACGTTTTATTAACTTACGAAAATGAATAATTTTACAAATAAATTGATTTATTTTAAAGTTCTGAAGTTTTTTTTTTTATTATTATATTAAACAATTTGATACAAAACTTCCTACATATATGTTTTCTATGTACTGTAAGCCACTCAATAAAATCAAAAATAGTGCAATATTTTTATGTTCATGTTCAAGCCCAAACGCCATACAAAGTGGTTGATGTCCTTTACGTAGTTTTAATCGGTTGACCTACATTTTTCGTCATTTTGTTAACGGAAACAAGTTTTCTCGGAATTACCCTTCTTATAGCGATATTTACATGTTTCCGAAAGCAGAGGCTTTTTGTTATGATTTTTGCCTGTATTATCAGAGTTCGGTCGATCACGTTTACGAAAAATTTTAAGAACAGAATTTGGGGTGAAGAGTCAGGCATATTACGTAACAATTCACATCACAAAATCAAGAGTAGATACCAGTGATAAGAGAATTAATTACCTCAGCATCTGGCTTCGGGAGGAATCCTCTCGGAACAGAGCCCATCCTGTGGTTGCTTAATCCGCATAGCTGCCCGCCTGCTCTGACGTGTAGTTGCGCCAGCGCTTGACGTCGTCAGCATACCGGAACTCTTCGCGAATGTCTGGATCAGGTCCTTCTCAACTTCATCCTAGGTGGTGGATTGCAGGGTCCACGTATCTGTCCATGACTTTGCTCTTCCTTTCAGCTGCAGTATTGCCTTCATGCGGTGATATGCCAATAGTCGCAATAGTTTGATCGACATTGGCACACCAGTCCCTCACGTCGTAGGGGCGCACATCGGGAACGAACGGCGGTAGGTAAAAATCGCCACGATCCCGAGATGTCGGCGGTGTAGCGGACAGCACTGCAGCCACGGCGCATGTTGTAGCTTGCTTCGTGATTGACGTCATCATCACTTGTTCCATGGAGAAACTTGGGTCTGGCTGGACTCGGGATCCAGGCTTCAGTAGGGGCGAGTTGGATCCCACCGCTGCTGTCGGCGGCTTATGGCCGTCGTCGTCAGAGTCGCACAACATATTGGTTTGCACCAATATATTCACACAGTTAAACAATAACTCAGCAAATAGAAAACAGCAGGATATATCAGCACAAGTTAAATGAAAATACCTTACTCCAGTTCAGGGCGTTTATTCCATGACAAGCGAATTAAGAATCTCCCTTCTTTCACAGTACAACGACTTTTATACACCGAAAATCAAACAGAGGTTGGTAGCAACAGGTAGAATAAAAATAACAATATTTAATTTGCAAGGCGGGAGAGATCAAAATAACTACTGAATAATCCTAGCTTTAGACTAGACTTTCAAATAATTCTAGGCATATCAAAATAAATTTATACTAATAAAGCAAACGGAAGTAACCACATTTTACATAAATCACAACATAAATCCTTAATATGAAACAAACGGAAATCACAATTACTTTTAAATTAAATAGACGGAAATACAAATTTAGTTCAGTAAAACAACACATGTCAAATAAAAAACTAACTACCCTAAAATACAACTATTATTTCAATATAAATAACATACGTCAAAATAAAAACATAACTACCCTTAAATTATAAAATAACTTAAAACTACAATCAAATTATGGTTTTGCGCCCACATGCACAAAGACTATGCCTACATATATAACTTGCAACCTTGTTCCTAGGTAGCATACTTTTCAAGAGATCAATTCCCACTTATTTTCCCGTTTTTTCGAAAAATAGTTTTTGCACTTAGCTGCCTTTTAGTTAGTGGACGGCAGAGAAGCAAACCTTGCACACTATAGGCACCAGGCATTTCATAATATTGACAATGCACTTTTCACACATTGTGTGGCCATATGGTGGGTTCGGCAAGTCAACGTCCATGGTAACCGTTTTATTGGAGACGTTTATTTCTAATTTCCAGCACTATGACAGCAATTGCCATCATTTCTGGCAACGTGCTACTGTGGTCAATCAGACACCAGTGCAGAAAATATGTGCGGAACTGGCTCCGTTGGCTCCGTTAAGAAGCAGAGGTAATCGGGCTGGCGCCGGTAGTCAAAGGCGTCACCGGGCAACAACGAGTTACTAATCGGGCAACTGATGTATACTAGAGTAGTGTATAAGTAGAAATAAGCACAGTATATCAAGACAAAGAGTGTAAAGCAACAAAGCTTAAAATGTAAAAAATAACACCCATGTCGTCATGTAAAACGATACTTGTTATTTGTAACGCCGGACTGACGGCCACCAACATTGCTGATAAGCAAAATCTAGTGTGTAATCATGTAACGTGTATGTAGTATGTTCAATAAGTAGGAACTAAAGATGTCATGTCACTCACAAAATGTACTAAGCAGATCCAAGGGAAGCGGCAGTGCACATAGAGACCTGGTTTCGATAAGTCGTCATTAACTACTGTAACCTAGTGTAATGTGTTGAAGAATAAAGACACAAAGTTTTACCTCTTACATCACCTTTTATTTCACCACATAAGAATCTAAGAAGGAGTACAAAACACCCAAGCTCTTGTTACCCATTGCAAACAAAGTAAAAATGGCATGTCATATAATGTATAACGGAGGTTCGTTATCAGTGGGTCGCGACATCGGAAATAACACTCACAAAACCTTCGTTAACACTTTTAATTACTTCCTAACACGCACTCAATACAAAATAATCAAAGATGCCTGAGATATGGCTCTATTAAGAATGGACTTAGGAACGCGGGAAGTTTAGCGCGGAGTAACGAACGTCTACCCAGACTGCCGGGCCGATTCAAAGTGCCCCTCACTCAACTGTCACCGCACACGTGGCCCTACCCCAGTTACAGGTTAGCCAACCTACCTGTCAACGTCAGTACCTGTCAATGTCGAATAGCTGACTATACTTCCGTATCGACATTTGACTCGATTATTCGCTCGGTGTCGCCAATACTCCACGCTAACCATCCCCAAGTTATTACTTGACGTTCCCAAACGTTAGCTTTCAAATCTAACTACATAGTTCCTCCAGTGAGAGATAGATGGCGCTGATATCAGACAGACTGATATGCGTCGACGCTTCGACACGGCCGTCCTGATGATCATACGTCCTCGTGTGGAGTACCTGGAGTGAAAGAAAATTCTCGGACAGTACTCATACCAGTCGTTCGGCCATTCCTGGCCCAAGTGGGTGGGGAATAAAAGGTATTCTGATCAAAATCATTACAGGTTCTAATGAAAATCAAAACAAACTCTTTCTCTCAAAGCTGACATGTCGAACAACACCCATACTCATTCAAATAACAGGAAACTCATTAAAATATTGCAGTGCTCATACTCTGACCTCCATCCGGTCTTCATCATCACACTTATAACCTCCATCCGGCCATAAGCATCAAACCGATCGACCTCCATCCGGTCTTCAACACGTAAACTCTATCCGGTCACCTTCACATGTAACCTCCATCCGGTTACAAACACAACAGGCAACCTCTATCCGGTCACCTCCACATGTAACCTCCATCCGATTACAAACACGACAGGCAAACTCTATCCGGTCACCTCCACATGTAATCTCCATCCGGTTACAAACACAACACCATCAAAATATTTTTTAAAGTAGGTTTGTTCAACTTGTTACTTTATTTTTCCTATAACATTACAGATTATAAGAAAACTCTTACTATGCTAGGTACTCTAAATATTAAGTTGACTACTTAGTATTCAACTAGTCTTGTCAGCGTTATCATTTTCGTCATGGCTAGTCTCGTCATCGTCACTTACGTGCATGTCAACGTCAGTTAGTTTTCGCAGTCGGTCATGTGCGTACTTGTACGTCCGGGCGGAAGAAAGGGACTTCAAAACATAACGGTCACCATCAAGAACCTCGATCACCCTAAACGGTCCCCTGTATTTCGGGTCAAGTTTCGTCTGGTTTCGCTCCTCATTTTATTTATTTATTTATTTTATTTGGCTCTTCAAAATAAGAAACTGTTTTGGCATGCAAAACAGTTTCTTATTTGAACTTCTAAGTAGGTTTCGAGGCACATGGAAGGATACTCTACTGAGCAACTCAGAACAGTTCAAAGAGCCTGCTACTAGTTTTTTAAGAAAAATTAAATCCAACATATCTCTTCGCTGCTCTAACGAGACAATCCTAAAATATTTTAATCTTTCCCGGTACGAATTCAGACTTTTACCCATACCACAATGATAAGTAAGATGCCATAAGAACCTTTTCTGCAATCGTTCGATACGCTTGATGTGCACATTATATTTAGGAGACCAGACAACACTACAATATTCCAGGTGACTTCTGACTAGCGAGTTGTACATAATTTTTTTGGTTTTAAAGTTTTTAAAGGTTTTGCACTCTCTTATGACGAAACCCAGTATCTTTGAGGCTTTCAATATCACTTTGTCAATATGCTCAACAAAACTGAGCTTTTTATCAAATTGAACGCCCAGGTCTCGTATAGAATCCACTTCTTCAAGCTGTTGACCATTTGAGTTATATGCTGTAGGTGAGACATTTTTTTTTTAGTAAATTTGATGTGCTTACACTTCCCGATATTTAAAGACATTTTATTGTCCTCACACCACTAACTCAGCCTATTTAAATCGCCCTGAAACTGTACCGAATCAGCGGGCTTTCTAATTGGTTTTATGGCTTTAAGGTCGTCAGCGAATAGATATATACTCGAGTTCTGAAAGCACTTGTGTATGTCGTTGATGAAAAGGATGAATAAGGGTGGTCCTACATGAGATCCCTGGGGAATTCCTGAAGTGGCTATGTATGAATCTGAGCTGCAGCCATTCATCACAACCCTAAGCGTCCGCTTTGTCAGATATGACTTGAACCAACTCAGCAAGGGATCCGACACACCATGCATTTTCAGCTTTTCAACAAGCAAACTGTGGTCGACTGTGTCAAATGCCTTGCTGAAGTCGGTATAGACTGCATCAACCTGAATACGCGCATCGACTGCTTCAATAATAGATTCAGCATAAGTCACCAAATTTGTAGCAGTAGATTTACCTTTCATAAACCCATATTGGTTATCCAGTATTAGTTGTGACATATGTCTGGACAATACAGGACATATAAGTGCCTCAAAAACTTTTGCCAGTGCAGAGAGAATAGCAATGGGCCTATAGCTGGTCACATCAGACTGATCACCGCTCTTGAAAATGGGTACAATTCTGGTTTCCTTCCATGTGCTTGGAAAAACACCCTGAAGTAACGAACTATTGAATAGTATACTTAGTGGCAACGAGAGGCTATCTGATAACTTATTTAAAAGCGAAGAATGTATATTATCCGGGCCAGCGCCCTTGTTAACGTCTATTTTCTTTAATTCTCTGATGATCTGTTCTCGGGATATGGTAATTTGACTTAAAATATTATTACTCAGGCAGCTATCTAAATTTACACGTACATCGCTTTGATCAGTACTATACACTTTTGAAAAATGAGCTGCAAAATAGTTACAAATTTTGCAGCAAAACAAAGTCACCTACAGAGAATGATTGTACAGCAAGCCAATTTAATTGGTTTACATTGCACACGTCGGTAACTGTCATTGTACGAGCCGGTAATATGCATACAGCCGCTCATTATTATTGTGTGAGTAAACATATTGTACCCTACACGGGGTTTATTTTTTTTATCTTTACGCTTGTCGGGTACACTGGTAAAAATAATATAAACGGGTTTACAATAAAGCCCAACATTTTATACTAATTTAACATGGTAACCATAGCCGATTGGTGTAAGCGCTTGCGTTAGCTAGTGATCTAACCTCGACGACGCGAGTTCGAACCCAACTGAGGAATTATTTTTGCTACTTTTTGTTTTTTAATAAATTTATTTTGTGGCCAATAAAATTACTCAAGCAAAAAGTAAAAAGTAATTAAATATACCAATGAAATAATTAGATTTTTTTATTCGATAAACATTGGTACTGTTTGCTTAGCTTATCGCTTGGGTCATTAGCAAATTATCCGTCTCGTTTCTTCCAATATGTTCCTTCCTTATATTGGTTGTTTTAAGGTTCAATTTGGTGGGGGCTGTATATTAGAAAAAAAAACTTGTGTGGCCGATACAATGATTTAATACACTGTTGTTTACCTGTTTTTTTGACAAAGACAAAGTTTTTTATTGGTAAGGATTGACGTAAATAATTTGTCAAAGTAGGTAGGTATATAAATTGAATCAAAGTAAAATTAGAGGTGAAGTGAATCAACATGTTAGATAGTAAGAAATTATGACAACTTCTAATCGCATAACAATAACATCACTTCACCATACTTTCAATAATTTACGAGTTGTGGTTTTAAAAAAAAGTTTTATACCTACCTACTTATTAATAAGTTTTGTATTTGTTCTAATTTGCTTAACAAATATGAACATTATTTGCATAAAATAAGATTCATATTCGTCTACTAATTAAAATAAATTCGACTAATAATGAGTCAGCAATCCTTCGTTTTCTATTACTCCTTGTAACCTTCTGCTCATGAGATCTCACAGTTTGTAAGCACACTTTGATGCGGGTAGACAAGAAGGGATCAGCCTTGTGCCTTGCCACGATGTCGTAGTGTCGAGTCGATGAATTTGCCTTTGGTTTTGGCCTAAGATGTTCTACGTCTCCAAAATACGCATATCGGCGGACCCGTAACTGCACGGTTCTCCCCTGTGGATAAAAACAGTATTTATAATACTTATAATAATAGCTAATATTATAATAAATAAACACTATATTTTCATACTATATATACACTATGTTTATTCAATATACTTATATATACCTAATTAATATTACTTATAACAATACAATACATAAATATAAGATATACACTGACATTAGCAAACATTATAATCTATTTTTATTTACGTTATTCAAAGGCTTTTCTTTAATCTGTCTAAAGGCTAGATCAAGCTAATTTTAGACCAAGCTAATTTTATCATAATCATCATACGATTACAAATTTAAAAAAAGAAACCATAATAATTCAGTTATGATAATATATTATTATAACTATGGTAGGTATTGCACTTAAGTTACATTAATTATTTATTCCTAGTAAACATCCCTTTCAATGTTTACTAGGAATAAAGAGAATAGAGGAGTTAGTTAAAGTGAAGTGGGTATAATATCAACGTAATATCTAACTGTTACTCACCGATATCATTAAGCGCCTTGTAATTTCACTTCTCATCGATACGCTAATCGATGACAAAGAATTGTCATCGATTAGCGTATCGATGAGAAGTGAAACAAACTCGTCGCCAAATTTTGGGCTGACTCAATTAGAAAATTGAGTCAGCCCAAAATTTGGCGACGAGTTTGGCTCTTTCAGTAGCGTCCTGTGATGCATTTCACAGGAGCAAACAACAGGACAGGCAGGACACGATATAAAGTGTCCCATCGTTTGTTAGGCAGCACCACATTTACACTCACAATTTCACATAATATAGATACGTTTTGCTCATCCAAAACAACGATTTCCACCTCTTTGAACATTGATAAATGTTGCATGGTTGAATCCACAGAAATAAAACCACACACATGCTCAAGAGTAGTAATCAATAAACTCAGTAATGCAAATACTCGTAGATTGACAACTAAGAATGCTAATTTTTTATAAATGAAGTTGTTTGAAAACAAAATATTTTTAAATTGTCGGTAGTTGTTGTCTAAACAGTCAAAATCAAATAGCCTGAGAGTTCAATGTTTGTCTCAAACGTTGGAATCGTTATAAATTCTACTTTAAGTAATGTTTTAACAAAATAATGAATACAAAAAGAAAAAGAATATACTATTGCATGCATGATTTGAACTTACGACTTCTCGTTCAGTGACCAAAGACTATAGCCATTGTGCCAGGATTACTATAGTAACATCATGCAAAATATTATATCTCCTTCAGCATCATAAGTGAATGATGACTATATATTGGTATATGGTAATTGATGTGCCACACGCACACTAATAAATATCGAGCTCGCTCGTTTTATTTTGTGTTTGTGTGCATAACTATGACTTCACCCACACATATAAACTGTAAACCAAATACTTGGGTCTTGTGTACCTTAGCCTTTGTAGAGTCAAAACATTTCTTGTCATAGGCTGTAGCTTTCTCCATGTTCTCTACAGCCATCTTCCTCACCTCAACGATGTCAACTTGAGGCTCTTCATCATTTGCCGTCATAATATCAATGGGTCTAGCAGCCTTACCAATCAGCAGCTCAAGAGGACTAGCTTTTGTGACTCTACTTACAGTGCAGTGAACTACCTGTAGCGATCAAGTGCAGCTTAATATTAACTGAGGCACAGTACTCCCTGAACTCCTTGCTGGCAAAGCAGCGTCCTTGGTCGGCGATCAAGCGCGATGGAGCACCGAAGATAGCGACACTAGCCTTCAGCGCTTTGATGCTGCTTGCTGTATCAATGTGCAGGGTGTGATGCAGCGTAACGAACTTGGTGAAGGCGTCTATCAGAACGAAAACGTACTCCTTTTTGTCGTTTTTGCCACTCAGCTTCCCGGTAGCATCGACGTGCAGTGTGTGCCATGGTATAGCTACCTTTGGAATTGGGTGCATCTCCGCCTGGGTCTTACCCCCTAAACTGACCAAGTGCCAAAATTGGGACCGAAACGAAAACGGTAAACTGCCCAACGCCCAATTTTGGCACACTATTATTATTACTTTTTTTTTTGTTGACAGCGCACTCTGTTTTATTTTTTAGAATTTTTCTAACGAAGCGACATCCTTCGTTCTTGTACTGATAGAAAGTCATTGAAATACCTCATTTTTAAGATGGATGGCATTGTTTCCAATCCGCTTATTTAGAATTTTATACGCTGTGGAAAAAGTAGAATTTTGAGTGAATTAATTGTTATTTATTTTTTCTGTGGCTGTGTTTTGAAGTGATAGTTGTTATTTGTTTGGTAAGTAATATTATATACCTTTTTGTTCCTGTTTTAACGGCCTTTCGAATGATATATGTAAATTCCGAATCGATCGTAAATTAAATTTGATGATGAAATCAATAGTTAGGTTATAATTTAGTCAGAAAAATTTAAAAATTTATAAAAACGTGACAAAACTATTAAATTGCTAGTTTGTACTTAAGTCATTGTGAATTAACCATAAAGCGTGATTAATTACGAACAATTCGGTACCAATAACATACCATTCAGATAAGGTTTCGAAGTTGTGAAATAATTTGTTTACGTTGCGCCAGAGCGTTGTAGGTAAAATTTTTCACTAGAAATTTGGTACACGCGATGTTATTATTATTTGTATTTCAAAACTTTGTGTGAAGGGTGGTAACTATTATGATGTCATTTGATGCATATTGAGTTAGCCTATAATTTAGGTTAATAAAAACATAGGGTCATCGCTTTAGATTTTGAAAAAATACAAGTTTTATTTGATGTTGGAATAGGGTGTAATGTTGTCTGAAAAACTTATACTGTCACTTACGAGATATCTTCCGTGATTGTTCATTATTTTGAGCTCCCGATATTTCGGCGCAGTTGCAAGCGCCATGATCGCGGGTTGACTGGAGAATGCGGGTGGATGGAAAAATAAATTGTTAAGAGCAGACAAATCTATCTACCCAATCTAAAAATCAATCTAATATCGGGAGCTCAAAATAATGAACAATCACGGAAGATATCCCGTAAGTGACAGTATAAGTTTAGTTGTAAACCGTGAAAGCTTGAAACAGTGTTTGTCTGAAAAATCTTTAAATTAATAAAAACGTGATATAACTATTAAATTGCTAGTTTGTACTTAGTTATTGTGAATTAACCATAAAGCGTGATTAATTACGAACGATTTGGTACCAATTCCATACCATTTAGTTAAGAAATCGAAGGTGTGTAATGATTTACTTACGTAGTGTAGGTATTTGTTTTGACTAGAAATTTAGTCCACGCGATGTTATTAATATTCGTATTTCAAAACTTTGTTTGAAGAGTGGTAACTATTTTGATGTCATTTGATGCCTACTGAGTACGGCTATAATTAAAGTTCAAAAAAACATAGGGTCACCGCTTTAAATTTTGAAATAATACAAGTTTTATTTTGTTTTGGCTTCTCAAAACAATGGCATTCATTCAAAGTTACGAAACAACTTGCGTTGTGAAGCTTGGTCCATACACTTGAGTAAACAGTCATTAGTTTACTATCAGTTCATATAAACTTTTTGTTTATACGCCGTGTCGGTCACCCGACACCCGCCGCTCCTCGTAAAAAAAGGGTCGGGTTGTAGGTAAGTACAGACAACCGCGCTGCGCGCGGGGCAAATACGCTCGAGCCGTTACCTGTGTGTGACCAGTTCTCTACGAATTTCCTCACAAACTTCGACATGTTCTCGAATCAGTAGAGGTCGTAGAGTTTTTCCAGCGTTTTCTCCCATTCCAAATGCAGCAATCCCTCGTGGACGTTATTAACCACGGACCAGCGAAATGAACGGGGAACAATAGGTAACCAACGATTCTTACCATTTCATTGCACTTTTCGGTGCAGGATACCAGATCGTCGCTCGTAAGTTTTGGCAACATCAGCAGGGAGCTCATTGTTATCGATGTCAGTCAAGAGCTTTAAAATTTCAGGGTCCCGTTGCTGTTCCATCATCAGCCAATTCTGTGAAAGCTCTGCGAGCTCTGTGCTGCCTCCTTTTGTACCATCTTCCCACTAACCTTATTTTTAGTTTCAGGTTGCGGTAACGGGTTCCTGGAGAAGAAGTCAGCGTGGCACATGTGCTTACCTTCACGATGGACGATGTCAAAATCGAACCCTTGCAGAAAGGCCCACCATCGGTGAACACGCGGCGTCAGGTCCAACTTGCGCGTGGACTGCAGAGAATTACAATCGGTGACTACTCTGAACTTGCGACCATGGAGATAACGCCTGAAATGCTTTACAGCATTGACCACCGCGAGGGTCCCAAGTTCATATGAGTGGTACCTCGATTCAGCATCAGACGTTCGCTTACTGTAATAGGCGACTGGATGTAGCTTACCTTCTTTTCTTTGCAGTAAGACCGCACCGTAGCCAATGGCACTGGCATCCGTGTGGACTTCAGTTTCAGCATCGGGGTCGTGAATCATGAGCACAGGCTCATTTGTGAGAGCGGCTACAATCTTCTGCCTAACTTCCTCGTGTTCCGGCTTCCAGGTCAACTTACCGATCCCAGAAGTCACAGCATATAACGGCGCCATCACCTGTGAGAACCGTGCCACGAACTGGCGAAAGTAGGATGCCAAACCAATAAATTGCCGTACCTGTGTCACAGTCTCAGGCAGTGGTAGAACCGTCAATGCTTCGATCTTACGCGGGTTAGGACGAATCTCTCCACGGTTAACCTCAAACCCTAAGTACTCTACCTTCTGTTTCAGAAAAGCACACTTTTTCACGTTTATGGTAAAACCCTTTTCAGACAGCACCTTGAGGACAATATGGAGACGTTCCAAGACTTTGTCAACGTCACTCGCAACAATCAAGACGTCATCCATATACGCAACGACATAGGTCTTCACAAGATCTCCAAGAGCATTTATCATCGCACGCTGAAAAACCGCGGGTGCATTTTTCAAACCAAATGGCATCGTCAAATATTCGAAATGACCTTCGGGGGTAACGAAGGCAGTGCGCTCAATAGATTTTGTTGTAATGGGGATCTGGTGAAAACCTGATGCCAAATCGATGGTGGAAAAGTAGTGTCCTCCATGCAGCCTATCAATTTGATCCGATATAAGAGGCAAAGGGAAGCGATTAGAGATCGTGTTGTCATTTAATTCACGATAATCGACGCATAATCGAAGAGACTTGTCCTTTTTCTCAACCAAGAGTATAGGACTCGCATGGGGGGATGAACTAGGCCGTATAATACCAGCCTGAAGCAGTTCGTCAATCTTACCATGTACAACCTTACGCTCATCCACACTCAATCGGTAAGGGCGACGATTCACAGTTTTACTCGGATCTTTCAGATGAATCTTCATCGGTTCCGTGTCGGCTGGCGCGGTAGGTATACCTCTAGTGAAAGACTTCTCGAAGGACTGCAAGATACTTACTAACTCTGCTCTATGATCCGCCGGTACGTCAGTATCGATAGAGTTCCACTCAATTTCAGGAGTTCGCTCTACCTCACAAGAAGCAATAAAAGGATACCTAAAGATCTTAATTCGGTCAGTAGTCATCTGAACAGTCAAACCACGTTCTAGAATGTCACGTCCAATCATAATACCATAACGTAGAAAATGATCAGGCGGGTCTCCCTTGTTTGACCGAAAGGAATTTGACAAATTTTCACTTCCCAAAAAATTTTTCGCATAATTTCATTTGTCAAATTATTACTTAGCAAAAAATCTATTCACAAAAAATTGTAACGCAAACCTAATGTTTGGGAAGTGAACGTTTAAACTACAACTTGTTTACCAACTAGTACTTTTAACATTTTTTATTTAGTCAAATATTTCAGTTGGAATAACAGTTTTTACGCAAAATCAAATAAGCCAAATATTTAGTATCGTCAGTTTTCAATTCACCCTTTCCAATTCAGACAAAAAATAATAATAATTATTGTCATGACGCCAAATTAAAGTCTGTATATTAGATTTCGAAAAGGCAGCCATTTCAAGCATAAAATCTAACTTTGAAGACGTTTTATTACAAGGGTGCTTTTTCCACTTGGGACAAATTCTAAACAGGTAATAATAATTAACTATTATTTTTTTTTTAGTTAGTAGCGTTTTTTTCTATAATTTTTTTTTCTATATTATGTAGTCGTTCCTGGCACAGGAGATCACAGTTTTAACCTAACCTAACCATTTTTTTTATAAGTAATTATCCTAATCTAAACAGTTCAGTTCCGGGTAGCCTACTAAAACAATCTCTTTTTTCTATTAATGCAAGTCGTTTCTGGCACTCGCCGGCCGCTGCCGCGGCACCGCTCGCTCCGCTCGCTCGGCTCGTGCGTAGGAGGTCACAGTTTTAACCTAACCTAACCTACCCATTTTGTTTCAAGAAGAAATTAACCTAATCTAAATAGTTGAGTTCCGGGTAACCTACTAAAAACAATATCTTTTTTTCTATTAATGCAAGTCGTGTCTGGAATATTTTTTGTCTTAACAAATCATTTCACCAAACGTTTATTGTCTGAAGATTGTTTGCTGTAAGAAATCATTTGATTAAAGACCAAATGCCATAATGACATTATATTTGGTAATATTTTGCCAAGTAAAAATTTGACCAAATAAAAATATGCGTACTAAAATCATTCGAAATATTGCAATGGTATAAAAAAGGTTGCTAAAATTTTTTTGGGTATTGAAATTTTGTCAAAATCTTTTCGGCAAAACGGCAGGATCCCGCTATTCGTCCTTTTCTAGGGTTGTACCACTGTCGTTGCCCTTTTATCGACATTGCGTTTTATTTTCAAACAAAATTCAAGAGTCGATAAATATTTTTAAATTTAAAAATGAATTAAGTACTTATGTTTGAAATCAAGTGTTACAAATTTATAATAATGCTTATGATTTATATAACGAATAATTAAGAATTTATTGTTATGTTAATATTGTCATGTTAAACTACTGATTGATTTCGAAAATTATACTATTTGATAGAAAGGTAACAGAATAAACTACACGATTTGTTACTACGGGTACCTAGTACCTACTTTCTATTGACATGGGAACCCTTCGATTTCGCCGGCAGCTACACTCGTTTTAAGTATGTTTTAGCTCGACCAACTCGTTAGCGAACTTTGATGTTTCTGACAAATCTGGATCCTTAGGAAATCTGAAGCCATAAAATAATACGAAGCCCATTTTTTTATAGGTTCGAGACTTTATGAATGACATAGGGTGAGATAAATCTTTTTTCAATTTGAATATTACGAATAGATTCCCCATATCCATGTTTTAAACTTATTTCAATCCTGGATAAGGAAAATTAAAAAAAGGGTAGAAGAGTTCATCATAAAAAACGCACACAAGGTTAATTTTTCGCCCATACATCATAGAACATTGAAGTTTAAAATATCGATAACTCATTATCGATAACGTCAATCTCTAATTGAGTAGCGGACTGTGACATGTGCGTAGTTGGAATCTTCGAGAATAATATGTTTGAGTTAAAAGAAAGTAGACCCTATATAATAAACAATAAAGTCTATTTGTACTTGTCTTGTATAATAAAATAATGTTTTTCAAATTTAATGGAAATAAAGTAAATTAAGACTTCCCGATGGTATGATATACCACCATTTGATACATTTTTGGTTCTGCTATCGTTTTTACATTCTAGAACAGCACAATAAGGCATTTTAGTATTTTTTTAACATTAAAATAGGTTTTATAAAAGTTATTGTCACTGTGACGCTTCTATCTAGACTGATGTGCGTGGCGTGGGCGTGGGGGTAACAGTTTGCGGAACAGCGCAAACCTCGGGGTACGCGCACCCCGCCCACATGCGAATTCTACTGTTTTTTTCTATTCTGTGGTCTACCCAGACTGCCGGGCCGATTTAAAGTGCCCCTCACTCAACTGTCAGCGCACACGTGGCCCTACCCCAGTTACAGGTTAGCCAACCTACCTGTCAACGTCAGTACCTGTCAATGTCGAATAGCTGACTATACTTCCGGATCGACATTAATAATTTTGACTCGATTATTTGCTCGGTGTCGCCATTACTCCACGCTAACCATCCCCAAGTTATTACTTGACGTTCCCAAACGTTAGCTGTCAAATCTAACTACATAGTTCCTCCAGTGAGAGATAGATGGCGCTGATATCAGACAGACTGATAAGCGTCGACGCTTCGACAATATTTTTTTTTTTTTTTTTTTCAGATGGGAAATCATCAAATGACCCCCCCCACTCTGGGCGGAGCGGAAGGGAGTGTCAGACTTGTATTGACTAAAACCCATCCATGTTCCTTCTTTGCCTTTTGTGTTCCAGGGCCACGGTATCTCTTTTGAACAGTCCCGCAGCCCTGGCAGGCATCGGCCCATGCGGACCCCTACGTGGTTGCTGACATCTCTTTGAGGCGCGCGTGGAACACGAACGTGCCGTTGAAGCGGCCTGTCGTCATAAAAGGGCCGGACAACGAGCTAGCCCATAGCTCGCCGTCCACAGGCCCGCGGCAACGGTGGCCGGGAGCCACAACGTGACCCCCGACGCCCAGGGCGTCTCCCGCGGCAGCTGGGACGTGAGGTTCTTTCCCTCTCACGTCCCGCCACCTCTTTCACTAGCATGACTGTTTCGCAGAGGGAGGTGACGGCTTCCCATTCCCTCTCGCTCCGGACCATGGCTTGAACCAGGGCCGGACGCAAGAGTTCGCCGCCGCCAATCACCGCTACGAGGACACGACGGTGCTCAGCCCAAGCGGGGCAGATCTCCACGGTGTGTTCCACCGTGTCCTCACACCGGGCCCCATAAAGGGCCATGGACCAAACGACCCCGCGTAGAGCCTCCGGCAGGAGGCGTTTGGACCCCTCAGGTTGGGCAAGAGCCGCTTGAAGGCAGCCCCTGTCCATTCCAGTTTGGGAGCCAAACGGCGGAAATGGTCCACGAAGTTCCACCGACTGTCGAGGACGAGTCCTAGGTACTTCAACGTCGACCCGACGCCGATGGAGACCCCTCCTGCCGTCAGTAGGGATCCCGACGGTGGCGCATTCCGAGGCCCATGAAAACACATGACCTCGGACTTGTACAATGCCACCTCGAGACCCAATTGCCAAATCCTCTCCACGACTATCGCAACCCCTCGTGTCATATTTTCGGCCGCCGCCTCGTGCGACCTTCCTTGTGCCAGTACCAGCGTGTCGTCAACGTAGCAAACTACGCTGATGTCGCTAGGGAGGTCGGCGCGCAGCACCCAGTCGTAACCGATGTTCCACAAGGCCGGCCCTAGAACCGATGCCTGTGGAACACCGTACGATATCTCTCGCTGGTAACATTCTCCGTTCTGACCGGGGTAGATGACGGCTCTATCCGTCAGGTAGTCCCCGACCACACGACGTAGGTAGGTCGGCACCCCGTGATACCGGAGTGTCTGCCCAATGCAGCTCCAGGGCATGGAGTTGAAGGCGTTGGCGACATCAAGAGACACCGCCAAGGCGACCCCGCCCCGGGACACCGCGTCCCCCGTCGTGAGGGCTCTCACGCGCATGATGGCGTCCACCGTCGAGAAACCAAACTGGTGTTCCGCAAGATCCGGCCCCATCCCCGCAAGGTGCCCGGCGAGGCGGTTGGCAATGACTTTTTCAAAGAAAGCTCATTCACCTCGTCGAGCAACACAATGGGCCGGAATGCGGACGGAGAGTCCGCAGGGCGCCCTGGCTTCCGGATGAGGACTAGCTTCTCTGTCTTCCAACGAAGCGGGAACTGGCCTCTCTTCAAGCATGCGCTTAGGAGCCCTTCCAGTCGGGGCCCGAGAGCCTCAGAGGCCAGGACCCAGGCTTTGCCAGGCAAGCCATCGGGTTCCGGGGTGGTATTTCTGGCCTTCAGCCTGCGTACCGCCACTCTCAGGTCTACCCCAGTCACCTCCGGAACGTCGTCATCGTCATCGGTGTGGTCCGCTTCCGTTACCGTACGTGGCGGCGGAGCCATAGGCGGGGGAGGATGCTCCCCTCGCGAAGGGAACAGAGTGCTCATCACGTCCTCCACGAGCTCAGGTCGGAGACTCTGCGTCAGCGGGGGGGGCCCGGGTGCGCGGAGTTTGTCCCGCACCATCTTGTAAAGGCGCCCCCACGGATCTCTGTTCAGAGACACCAGCATCTCCTCGCGGGCCAGATTCTTGGCCCACCGGACAGCCTCTTGGAGGGTTGTCTTCGCCGCTCTGTACCCCTCGTACAGCTCCGCCTGAATGGCTGCCACATCCGGAGGGCGGATGCGGAGCCTGCTGTGCCTGGCGTACAGGTGCCGCGCAGCAACGCACGCCTCGCGCAGAGACGTCAGCTCTCGCGACCACCAGTACACCTGTCGCCGGGCGCTTCCTGGCCGAACTCGGGGCATTGCCACGTCGCAAATCTCGGACATGGCCTCCTGGAACCAACCCGCCTCGTTATTGATGTCGGCAGGCCTGATCGGTGATGACACCCAGGCCTGCACGATCGAGGCTTCCAGGAGGAGCTCCCGGTCCAGCTGCTTCAGCGCCCATCGTGGACCACTCGAGGCCTGTAGGACCGGCGCGCTTGAGGTCTGGGTTGAGACATCGAACCGGATGTACCGGTGGTCGGAATAGGTCTCCACCCCCTCCATCACGCGCCAGTCAACGACACGCGGCGACAGAGCAGGGCTAGCGAACGAGATGTCCACCACCGACTCGCCCCGCTTCCGCACGCACGTGGGGACAGAACCCCGATTTAGGACTATCAAGCTTGTCTCCAGAGCCCAGTCCTCCACCATCCTACCCCGCACGTCCGTGTAACGAGAACCCCAAGCCAAGTTCTTGGCATTGAAGTCCCCGTGCTTGTGATTGGGGACTTGCTTCAGGGAATGGCTTCCGATGACTCGGCGAGAGTTCGGCTCGGGGAGAAGTAGACTCTCACTGCTACGATCTCCTCGAACCGTGCTGCTACGCATCCCTGACCCTTCCTGACACTCTCAAGGGTCGGGGTACCGGCGGCGGCCGACACAATTATGGTCACTGAGCCGCTAAGGTCCTCCACCCAGTCATGGCCCCGCTGCGGAAGTTGCAGCAGTGGCGGCAGCGGCAGCGACAGTGGCGGCGGCTGCGGTGGTGGCGGCGGTGAGGGTTTTGTCGGTGGTGGTGGAGGGCCTCTCCTTGCCCCTGGCCTTGGCGGGTGTACCGTAGGCCTTGCTCCCTGCCCAGTGATCGGCCGGCTTGCCAGCTGGCGCACATGCGGCGCAGTGCGGCGCGGCGGAGCAAGCCGCAGCCATGTGACCGGGCTGGCCGCAGTGGAAGCACTGGTCACTGCGATCCACCTCCGAGGTGCACCGGACTGACACGTGGTGGCCCACATGGCAACCAGAGCCGACATCCAGCCCACCAAGAGCCTTCGGCCCTTCACAATGGCTTTCGCCGCCGTCACAGGGCAGCTTACCGTTATGGTTCGCATGCCCGACAGGTCCGGACGTAAGGTGCGCCTTGACCTGCTTGGCAGGGCACCCACCGGTCCTGGTGACGGCGGCCACCACCTCCTCCTCGGTCATCGAGTCGTCCAAACCCAGGATGCGCAGGTCTGCGTATTTGATGGGACTGGACACTCGGGCCTCGTCCGCATTTAGGGACGCTCTAAACTTTTCAGCCAGAGCGTCAGCGGACGAGCCACGGGTTTCGCCGGGGATCTCCAGCACTCGAGCTCCTGTTGCGGTGACTCTAAACCTGAGGCCCCCGGCGATCCCGAGCTCCCCGAGATCCATCGTCGCCTTCGCCTTAGCAAGCACGTCGCGATAGGTTACGCCCCTCTTTTCCGCGTCCGGCTGTAGTGTGATCACTACAGCAGCGGTCTTCGGGGCGCTGAGCCTAACTGCGACGCCCCGCTCCTTTTGCCGGCGCTTCCGCTCCCGCTTCCTGGCCTTTTTGGCCGCGGAAGGCTCTGGGGGCGGGGGGGGGCGGCGGTGGCGTTCGTCTCGTGGCTGGCGCTGGCACTTTCACCGCCTTGCCATTCTTTTGGGCCGCCGCCTTGCCCTGCTTCAGGGCCGCCGCCTTCCTAAACGGAGCCGGTTTCGCCGGAGCCGGATTTGCGGGGGCCGAGCGACGTACTCGTCCTCGGGCCCGGGGGCGCCTTGTTTTCCGCCAGGGGGGGGGCGGAGGACAATGCCCTCCAGGACGGAGAACCGCGCCTGGAAGGCAGCCAGCTCTTGCCGAACCAGGTTCAGGACCTGGTTCTCCACCGGCACAGGCTGGCTTGGTCGCTGCTGGCCCCCATGTTGGGGCACCTCGCGAGAGCCAAACTCGCGCAGACCAGGTCTGCTCGGAGCTTCTTGTTCTCCTCTTGGAGAAGCTCCGGCGGCCGTCAGTCGAGCGACCTCCACCCGCAGTTTGGCCACGTCGTCTGGCGGGGGCTCCGCATATCTGGCCTCCGCTGCTGCCATGATGGAGGCAATCGCGGCAGGTATAGCCTTGTGCCTGGTGGAGGGCTTTTGTTTGGAAGAAACAGCCCTCAGCGCCGCCTCCACCTCCTTCGCAAGCTCGGCCTTACGCTCCGCATCGGAGCCGCCGTCTGCGCCCGCCTCGTCATCAGAGTAGCCCGAACGAGCCACCCCGTGACCGGCGGCCACCCCCGGGTGGCACCCCTCCTCGGCAAGCCGCGCCGACCTCTTGGTGGCAGAGAGGCCCCTCCCCTTGCCGCGGATCCCGCCACGCTTGCTGGTGGGGATCTTGCGAGCCGAAGGCAGCTCCCCCTCTGACGACGACTCTCGGTCGCCTACCGGCTTGGACCACTTGCGGAGGAACTCCTTGTTCACCGCAGCAGCCCCAGGCCTCCCACGCCGGGAGCTCTCTGAGCTTCCCGCACTCACAACGCTGGATGCGGTGCCGGACTCCGACCCCGCATCCCTCTCCTTCCTTCCTTCGCCGTTATCGGCCGTGTTTTGGGTTGTATTTGTTTTATCCATACTGTTCCCACGAGCGTGGGGGAAATAAAAAGTCCATCTGGGCAGTGCCCCCTGTACCCAGATAAGCCATTGCCAGGCCCGACAGTGATTCGCACTAGCGACTGATTTTCCATAGGAACCCGTCAGCCATACATCTCCTCGCGGTGCGCCGCCGCTTGAGATTCGGGGTAACTTTTTATAGAGGTTTTCTACCTCGTGGTCCGGGTGGTTAAGCCAAGACCCTCGGTCCCAATCGAAGCCGCGAGACGTGTTCCACGACACTTCGACGGTGGGATTACGATATCGACGGGGACAATGAAAGACTGCGTCCTTCACTGTCTGCTCGGAGGCAGGGTAAGTGCACACCGAGCCCGCCCTTACTCCTCCGCTGTGCCCTCTACTTATCAGAATGTCACGCGGAGCAACGCTCCCTTGGTCCACAATGGACCCCTCCCATGTCAGAATATTAGTCATGGACAGTAACATTCTCCGAGGAATAAGAATCTCTTCCCATTCCTCGGGGAAGGATACTGCCCACGCCCAGGGTGCACCGGCCCAGCAGCTGCTGATCCCTCCAGACGTATCGAGAGGGACCGGCATCCATCAAGCACACGAGGAGGAATTCTGACAACGCACCCCATCTTATTATATTTCACATCATAATTTTTACAACCAAACTCCCAAGTAGACTGCTGAATAGAAGATCCAGCATAAACATACTTCATAACACGACCAGGTTGAGTCATAACACTACGAATAGGTGGACCACCATGAACTAATTTACGACAAACTCGTCAGGCCCGCTTCGTCTTCTGACGATATGTATATGCTTTCTTGCGACCACGACGGCGAACATTCCTCCACTTTTGGTACACACGTCCGTATCGCCTCCCAGTACGGTTCCAAACCACTTACAAACAATAAACGATTTTTAAGTGCATCATCCATCAAATCATCTAACTCATTAGAAACAAATATAATAGGACCATGAAATGATATTACCATATCACTTTCATACTTAACAGGGTATGCATACTTACGACCTTTCAATACCTTTCAGTAATTAAGAAAAAAAATAACAGATTACTTAAGAATGTAGGTACAAATAAGGAACTGAAGGCTATTCAAGCAACGGAAAGAAAAAAACACTTGCATGTGTGGCGAATGCATCCTGAGACCACCATTGAAGCTATAGCAGATCATGTAAAAAGTGTATGTGGCCCAGATGTGCAAATAAAAGTTGATAAAATCAATCATAAAACTAAACGAGACTACTCGTCGTTTATAATAGAAGTACCTGAAAACTGGTTCCAGAAATTACATCAGCCAGAAATCTGGCCCATGAATGCTGAATTTAACGAGTGGATTTGGTTTCGAAACTCCACCAAAAACAGATCAAATTAATACCATTGATATATATTACCAAAATGTTAGAGGTCTTCGAACAAAGCTGAACGACTTCAGAAATAGCTTAGAATTAATGGATGCAGATTTATACGCAATCACGGAATCGGGTTGCAACCCTTCCATACAGGATCCGGAAATAATCCCACCAGGCTATCAAATACTTCGCTGCGACCGAGCGGACGGGCGGAAACAGGGAGGAGCGCTTTTAGTGGCCACACATCGGTTGCAGCTGCGACAAGTGTACGTGAGTGACGTCACTATAGACACCTGCGTTTTTGAATTAGTCAATGCAACGGTTTACTTAAATAAAAGATTTTTATTTTTGTGCTCAGTGATTTATATTCCGCCTGGTAGTTCTGAGATTGACTATATGGTTCTATTTGGTATAATAGAGAAATTGTGTACTAACTATAAAGAAATAATTGTGTTAGGCGATTTTAATCTTTATTCGTGTCCCATAAATGTGAGGAATTATTATGAATATTTTTTGTCCTATTGCGGATTCACTCAAAACAATAATGTACCTAACTGTTTAAATAGACAACTAGATTTGATATTAAGTTCGGGTCTTCGCGAGGTGTCAGTGGTGATAGCGGATGGGTCGCTCGTACCCGTGGACGCACATCACCCGCCGCTCGCGGCGAGCGTGCGCCTCGCGGGTGCGAGCGCCCCGCGCCCCGCGTCCGCCGGCGCCGTCAGCACATGCTCTGCTACTAGGCCGCGTTGGAATTTTTATAAAGCGGATTATGAATTGCTATATTCTATGTTAGCATCTACTGATTGGACCGATATGTTTGAGCAGAGCGATGTGGAAGATATTATGAGTTTATTTTATGATAAACTTAATAATATTTTAGATGCCAGTGTTCCTAGGAAAACATTTACTGTCAAACAGCGATATATTTACCCCAAATGGTACACGAGCGATATAATAAAAAACTTAAAAATTAAAGCAAGACTACATAAAATATATAAAACAACGAAATTAAATAGTGATTACGACCAATATTCGAAATACAGAGCTCATATAAAAAAATCAATAGAAATAGAACGTAAACATCATGAAAATAAGATCCAATATCAGTTCGCGAAAGACCCTAAGTCATTTTGGCAATACATAAGATCACAAAAAAGTACGAGTAGACAGGACATTATAAAGGACGGTCAGTATCTGTCAGACGAGGAGTGTGCTGAGCAGTTCGCGACTTATTTTGAGTCGGTATATAGTAGTACGCCACCACGACTAGACTCAGAAGCGGCGGCAGCGGAAGCGGGGAACACTGGTAGTTCATGCGTGCAAATTAATAATCTAAGTCTTAGGGACGTTAGAAGTGCACTCGACCGCCTCAAGCCTAAGCGATCTGCGGGCCCGGATGGTATACCAGCGTTTCTTTTCAAAGATTGTGGTAGGGTACTCGCGGAACCGTTACTTTATATATTTAACGCTTGTCTTAATTCTGCGAAGTTCCCAGCTCGGTGGAAGATTACCCGAGTAATTCCAGTGCCCAAAGGTAGGGCGGGAGCTGACATCAGTGGGTATAGGCCGGTGGCGGTGTTGTCGACGCCGGCAAAGGTGTTCGAGTCTGCCATTCAGCGCTGTATGCAACAGCAAGTGCGCGGACAGTTATCGGATGCGCAGCACGGATTCCGGCCGGGGCGCAGCACTATTACCAATCTCCTTGATTTCATGGGACGCGTGGTGCCGGCAGTAGATGTTGGGGTGCAGGTGGACACAGCTTATTTTGATTTCAGGAAAGCTTTTGACACCGTCGACAATGACATCATACTGCGGAAGCTAGCAGAGGTCGGATGTACCCAACATCTATTGCAGTTTTTCGCTAGTTACATGCAAGGCAGACAGCAGTATGTGGACTGCAACGGATGTGAATCCGACTTATATTACACTTGGTCTGGTGTAAGTCAGGGCACCAACTTGGGGCCTCTAGAATTCATCATAATGATAAACAATTTGCCGGAAGTCGTAAGACATGGCTCTTGTTTATTGTTTGCAGATGACCTCAAGTTGGTGCTGGAGATTAGGTCCGAGTCTGATTGCAGGCGCCTACAGGAAGACATCGATCGAATAGTACAATGGAGTCATGAAAACAAACTGTACTTCAACGTTTCCAAGTGCTCGTTGATGAGTTTCACCCGTGCTCGTGCACCACTGGTCTATAAATATGTGGTGGATGCGGCGCCAATGCAACGAGTCACGGAGGTGCGAGACTTGGGTGTTTTCATGACTCCAGATCTGTCATTCCGTGAGCATGTAACCAGGATCTGTAAGAAGGCGTACAGAAACTTAGGATTTGTTCTGAGACAGACACAAAGCTTCACAAACATCACAGCAGTTAGGGTCCTGTATGATGCACTGGTCAGGAGTCATCTGGAACATAGTGCGGTCATATGGGCTCCACACGAAGCCAAGTACACTGTAATGTTGGAGCGCGTTCAGAACAAGTTCACGCGCCATTTGTACAGGAAATTATATGGGGTATATCCGTTTTACCCGCTGATGTATCCTACTCTGTTTGTCCTGGGCATGGTTGGCTATAATCAACTGCAGGTCCGACGGGAGTTTGCACTGGTCGCCTACTTGGTGAAGGTGCTTCGTGGAGTGGAGAGTAATCCAGGAGTATTGCAGCGCTTGAGTCTGTGTGTACCGGATCGCTACGTGTGGAGGCGGCGCACCCCGCCACTGCTACTGGTACCTACAGCTAGAACTAACCTGCTTGCCAAGGCACCCCTTACCAGAGCTATCCGTAGCATCAACGACCTGCAAACTCAGATCGATGTATTTACATGTTGTTGGAGTGAATTTGCAAAGGTATTACTATTTATATTATGCTACAAGCAAAATAATACGTAATTTTTATTTTATTCTTTAATGTAAGTGAATTGTGTTTGTTTAGGTTTGTACTATGTTTATATATGTAATTATGTTATGCTGTTTGTATTATGTTATAATATGTTAATAATGTTGTTAGTTTTTAATTTTTGTATTGTTTATTTTTATTTTTATTGTAAGTATATTAGTTTAATTTCTTACCTGTCGCATTAGGGTAAACCCTGTAATGATAGGCTAAGCTGTTATAAATAAATAAATAAATAAAAATAAATAATCTCTTTAACATATTCGGCACTCAAAATTTATAAGAAAACTCTTCAAACAAAATAACCTTTTGATATCCTTCCCGAAACCCTTGCATAAAAAACTTACCCACCTCAGGATAAAAAACATACTTCATATTTACACTACTCAAAAATCATTCCACCACATACACACTTCCATACTCAATTTCCATAGCATTCATAAATGGGTCACAAGCGCACATTAACAACCGGTTCCTTAATATCTACGAATACTTTATGTAGTAACCGATAACAAAAGCGATGCTGAATTACAAAAGGATCATCAAAACGGAACCTCGGAGTACGCCTAGCCCAAAGCCGGACCCTCATGTTAAAATGTAACTCCGATTCCTTACAATTATACAAACAATGATCATCTTCCTTAGAACAATAAACAATACAAGATTTTCTGGATTTACAAGCTTATAAATCAAACCTTGCCCCATTTGCAAATATCTCAATATATTGACGCAAACTTTCAATTAAAATTGGAACATTGAACTCTAAAAAACAATGCAAATGATAACTTACTCTTTTAGAGTTATGTGATTCCTCTAAACCAACAACAAATGTTAGAAAACACACACCAATAAATAAATTTGAATTTGAAATTAAAACGGCCCCAAAGTAATCCAAAAAACACTGACGACAATCAGATGTGAACTCAATTAAATCTCGATTCCTTCGTTGTTCGACGTTAAACGTAAAGGACGTGTGCCGTTTGCTCGTGCATTGTAGTCTGTGATTGGTTAATTATTTTTTTTATTTTTTTGTTAATTGTTGTTTAATTCATTTCTTTGTCTCACCTAGCGTGATCTTACCCGAGGGCCCAATAACAGTGTTGTTGAATCTTCAAAGTGAATTTGAAAAATTTACTGTGATTCGTCGGACTCGAACCATCACACAAGTGACAAGTGACCTGACCGGTTATTCACCGCGCCACCGAGACAGTTGCTACAATTGGTAAAACAAAGCTGCGCTACGAGCTACGACCGAGAGTCACCGCTGCTACGCTCCCACCGCTGCTACGCTCCCACCGCGCGCGCTGCTAGAAGGTGTTATCGGAACGCATTCCTTTGTATGAGAACAACATTGTATTAAATGGTATTGGTGGTAAAACTTAATCAGAAGGCTATGTTTACCTTACATTACGTACTAAAAATGGTAATTTTAATCACAAATTTTATTTGTTCTATGATTTAGCGTGTAAATCAGATGGAATTCTCGGATTAGACTTTTTATCGAAATTTAATTCACATATTAACTTGGAAAATGATATGTATCTTATATAACGAACGTGAAAATATAATACCACTTTACTATTAATACTAAAGGGATATTTACCATGTTTACTATTTTCTATGAGTTCCTGATATTTCGGCGCTGTTGCAAGCACCATGATCACGGATAAACTGAAGTTATAGCGGGTGGGTGTTTAGGAGCAGACAAATCGGTCTAGCCTCTTTCTTGTTCGTTTTTTGCACTCAGTACCGCTACCACTGTCACTCGCAACTCGATTCTGCTCCCGACACACGAAACTCACTGTGTCCGCTCGCGAACTGTTTTCGGCACTTTTCCGCTTTTTACACAGCTGGACCACTGAATTCCAGGCTCTCGACAGTTGAAACCCATCCTCCCGGTTGAAGTTCCTATATTTGGTAATCTCAATAGCCAGTCTAGGAATATAGTGGCGTTCTGACGAGATGACCTGAGGGTTATGTACCTGAGGGTTTAGTAATGTTAGTGACCATGATAGTTTAAAATCTTATAATACCACTTTATGCGTCGCCTACTATTTCATATAGTTACTTGACTATTCCTGCCCGAAGTGAGTCCATCCATTACATACCACTAATAAACAATAAGGTAAATAATGATTGTGTTGTATTACCAAAACAATTACAAGAAGAATTATTTTTAGCAGCGTTAATAGTAAAGCCTGTAAATAACGTTATCCCCATTAAAATATTAAATACTAAAGAGGAATCAATAACTATGCCAACTTTTCGACATGAGATACATTCATTAAACGATTACCAAATAATAATATGATTATTTAATCAATTAATGTAAATGTAATGTACCTGTACATGTACCCCCAATCGCCTGAAACACAGGATTACCTAGTTCAGGCACACATCATGGCGGAACTTGACATAGATTTAAGAAAAACTGTAAGTGTTGTACCTTATATTTTTGAATAAATTTTATTTATTATTATTAATTCTTTTAAAACCATGAAAAACTGTTATGTGCTGCAAAAAGTACAAACAAATACCTTTTCAAAAACATAAAATAAATGATACTCTATTTTGGAAGTCCGTACTCTTTATTTACCTCCTTTGAAATCAGATATACTCTATTTATTCTAATAAAAGTTGGCAACCCTACTTGTCGCAGTGCAGTTCTAGTAGGTATTAAACAATTTTGTCTATGAGACGTTTTGTTTGAAGTTTGCGCGGATTCAAACTTTCTGTGAATCAATAGAATGTCTTAAGACTATCTTGACTCAAGTCTGCGCTCAGCCTAACGATTGTAGTTTTAAGACAGACGTGTCTATGTGAGGCAAGTCTGTCTTAAAAGTGTCGTGACTCAAGTCTGCGTACAGCCTTAGTGACAGAAACGAATCGCTGTAAATCCGACTCCACGCAGTCTTGTGTGCTCTACCCCTAGAGTGTAATTTAAAATCGCGTAGGCGCGGAGGGGCGAGGCGGCCCGCGAGTTGAGGAGCAGGTGGTTGTAACACTCGCCGCCGCGGCTGAGGCTGGCCGGCAAAGCCGGACAGCAAGCCGAAGCTGCGGTGGTGAGCGTTAAACCCATCTGCGACGATAAACTCGCGTGGGACCGCCGGAGCCCCACAGCGCCGGAGCCGTGACAGAAACCATGCCTGCTGCCTGCTGCATGTTGCATGCTTGCTTGCATGCTGCGTGCTTGCTTGCATGCTGAATGCTGCGTGCTTGCTTGCATGCTGCATGCTTGCATGCTGCATGCTTGCTTGCATGCTGCATGCTTGCTTGCATGCTGCATGCTTGCATGCTGCATGCTTGCTTGCATGCTGAATGCTTGCTTGCTCACAAAAACCACATGTTTACAATCAACTGCTTTATTGAGTCCATGTATAATATATGTATCCCGAAGAATATTATTATTATAAATAAACATTACTTCTGTAATTTGAATTTAGGACTTTTAACTTTTGTTGAAAACGGTTTTATGTCTTTTGTATATAATTGATTGTAATATTTATGACAAAGGGATTTAGAACATATTATATTTAGGCATTTCAATTTTATGGCATGTGACATTATGTGATATTAAATTCGGGTAAGTTATCATTCGGACAAATGATGATTAGAACAAAAAAAGTTATGGCACTTTAAATTATGGATAAAAAAGTTAGGTGACACAATAGAGAACCCACTACATTTATATCTATACATATAAAATTCAAAGTCCTGACTGACTGACTGACTGACTGACTGACTGACTGACTGACTGACTGACTTATATATCAACGCACAGCCCAAACCACTGGTTCTAGAGACATGAAATTTGGACAGTGTACTCTTTGTAAAAAGTAGGTATTCACTAAGAAAGGGTTTTTCGAAATACCACCCCTAAGAGGGTGAAATGGGGTGTTGAATTTTCTATGAAACTTTTTATTCCCTGAGTCGATTGACTTGAAAACGTGTCTACATATACTTCAGTTAAAATGATGAGATACGTGTATCACAGTTTTTCCAAAATCATCCCCCAATTTAAAATTCAATGTCCTGGCTGTCAGACTGATACATCAACGCACAGCCCAAACCACTAGTCCTAGAGACATGAAATTTGGACAGTGTACTCTTTGTGAAGAGTAGGTATCCACTAAGAAAGGGTTTTTTGAAATTCCACCCCTAATAAGGTGAAATGGGGTTTTGAATATTATGTGAAACTTTTTATTCTCGGAGTCGATTGACTTGAAAATGTGTCTACATATACTTCAGTTAAAGTGATGAGATACGTGTATCATAGTTTTTCCAAAATCATCCCCCAATTTAAAATTCCATGTCCTGACTGGCTGACTGATATACCAACGCACAGCCCAAACCGCGGGTCCCAGAGATATAAAAATTGGAGGGTGTATTCTTTGTGAAGAGTAAGTATCAGTTTTTCGAAATTCCTATCCCTTAGAGGGTGAAATGGGGTGTTGAATTTTCTGTGAAACTTTTTACTCTCGGGGTCGATTGAGTTGAAAATTTGTGTACATACTCTTTAGGTAAAATCCAGTAAATCCGATGTCCAATCTCAAACCAAGGTATCAATATTTCACGTATCTAATTTAATTGATAGAACTTTAAACTAATATTTGCAAGTTATAAGCAAGTACATGTAAATCAATGTATGTATTATAGATAGATACATAGATTACTTATTATCCCAGAAGTAAGATCCCGTGGGAAATTCCCTAACTCCACGCGGGCGAAGCCGCGGGCACAAGCTAGTACTATATATACACTATGTTTATTAAATATAATTATAAATATCTAATTAATATTACTTATAATAATACAATACATAAATACAAGATATACACTGACATTAGCAAACATTATAATCTATTTTTATTTACGTTATTTAAAGGCTTTTCTTTAATCTGTCTAAGGGCTAGATAAAGCTAATTTTATCATAATCATCATACGATTACAAATTGAAAAAAAAGAAACTATAGTTCAGTTATGATAATATGTTATAACAACTATGGTAGGTATTGCACTTAAGTTACATTAATTATTTATTCCTAGTAAACATTGAAAGGGGAGAGGAGTTAGTTAAAGTGAAGTAGGTATAATATCAACGTGATATCTAACTGTTACTACCCGATATGACTAAGCGCCTTGCGATTTCACTTCTTCTTAGCGTATCGATGACAATTCAAATTGAGTCAGCCCAAAATTTGGCGACGAATTTGGCTCTTTCAGTAGCGTCCTGTGATGCAATTCACAGGAGCAAATAATAGGACAGGCAGGACACGATATAAAGTGTCCCTTCGTTTGTGGGGCAGCACCATATTTACACTCACAATTTCACATGCTATAGATACGTTTTGCTCATCCAAATCAACGATTTACACCTCTTTGAACATTGATAAATGTTGCATGCTTGGATCCAAGGAAATAACACCGCACACACGCGCAAGAGTGTTAATGGATAACCTCAGTAATGCAAATACTCGTAGATTGACAACTAAGAACGCTCATTTTTTATAAATGAAGGTGTTTGAAAACAATATTTTTAAATTGTCGGTAGTTGTTTTCTAAACAGTCAAAATAAAAAGGCCTGAGAGTTCCATGTTTGTCTCAAACATTGGAAACGTCGTTATAAATTCTACTTTAAGTAATGTTTTAACAAAATAATGAATACAAAAAGAAAAATAATATATTATTGCATGTGTTAAGAATAGCCTTATATTTATGAGAATATCCGACCAAATTAATAACGATATATAATTATCTATTATATTTTATAGAAATAGTTTCCATTGTGGCTAAAAAGGCTTAGTTTCAAAACGAAAGATAGTTGTGATATTTGAATAATCAAGTTAAATGTTTATTTACTTTATATTGCTAATAAATCAATTGGTCATAATTAAATGATATTTCTAATGTTTCCTAGATCTTATCTTGCAATTTCAAAATATCTTGTTGTTTCAATCAATTCTCTGAACTATCAGTTGATGTTCATATTTTATCCGATTAAACATAAATATTACAAATAAATACATACTATATTGCTAAATTATGTAATGAAGTTTTAAAATAGTTCCTTTACATAGGATTTGTTAATTATAATCTATGTTATTAGTTATTTAGGTATAATATATGACCATTTGCCATTGGTTTATTATGGCGGCCATCTTTGATTAGTATTATTATGATTATGATTTGACGGGTATAAAAGTAGATGTCGCCGCCAATTCAAGGCTTTTTGCTGTTAGTGTTCGAAGGGTTAAGACATACCCTGATTGGTATATTGTGTGATACAAAATGTGTAAAGCTGGAACCTATTTGGATTACAATGTTTATGTAAGTTATTTGATATTATACTATTATACTAGAATATATAATATTTTAAAAGATGTTACCGTGGAGTTTCTTGTCCATTCTTCTCCACGAAGACCTAGGTTTGCGAATGGACGTAGCTTGATAGGTAATTGACGTTACCTATAAATATCTGACAAGCCTAACCGAAATAAATGAATAGTCTTGTCTCTCTGTGCTTTTCTTGATAAAAACCCTTTTCCCTAAACACCTTTTTAGAGATACTTTAGACATATTAAATAACAAGTAACCGTTCTGACACTCAAAGCTTAATAATCGGTATATATTAATACATATATACATATAGTATTTACACCCTGTTCTTAACACATGCATGATTTGAACTTACGGCTTCTCGTTCAGTGACCAAAGACGATAGCCATTGTGCCAGAATTGCTATAGTAACATTATGCAAAATATCATCATGGACCTAGTATAACAAACTGGACTGAGTACTCTGCCAGAAAAACGTGACGAGAGAGATATCTATAACGGAGCCCCTTGTCTCTTTCTAATAGGGTGACCAGACATTTTTATAATAAATAAGAAACTTCGTTTTGACAGAGATACTTTGTGTCCGGATAAGACGTCAACGGTTACATAAAATAGTGAAATAATAATTTATGAGAAAAAAAATAAGAATTTCGTTGGAAAAAAAAGAATTTCGTTTCCTTTCCATGCTCTTTTTCCGCTTGCTCTGCAGAATTGGTGTTTGGGTATTCAAATGGAGGGAATAAAATTGAAAGTGTGTGACTAACTTTTATTAAAATTAAACATGGTTAAACAGAATTGTTTTGTGAAGTTTCTGCCGTAAGCCAATCTCACTGCCTAAGTGTCTCAATGCATTACATTTCGCTTGATGGAATATTCTTAAATTTTAAATACGAATTAGCCAATGCTTTTACTAGTTTCGTGTCGTTCTTCATCCGTTATACATTGGATAGAATGTGGTGGACTAATTAGATGATTGAGTCTTGTATAAAATATTTGTTTTAATCGCATCAGACTTTTGAAAAAATATTCTCGCTACGGCAAACCTCCGAAGTAGGTACGTAAGTGCGCACGATATTTGAACAAATCGTAGTCATCAATCCGGAACTTTTAAATGGAAAAATTGTTCCATTTTTAATTTTTTTTCGTCCTGAAGAGTTACTTCCTGAAACATTATGAAGAGTTAATTTCGGCGTTGTTATCTCTGTGAAACGAAGCCCTCTTCTTCCTTCACGTCGTTCCTTGCAAGATACAAGGAGCGGCCGGAGCCTATAGTTGCAAGGCGCCCGCTAGTGCCGACTGAAAAGAGCTTCGTGCAGGAGAACATCTATTATGCAAACTCAACCTGCCTTATTCCCGCGTTCATCAGTTGTACTGATGTTAGAACCAATATCCTTACCACTGGATAAAATGATGGTACTGCATAACCATTTAACGCTTGTCGTGATTTTGTAGTATGAAAATCCTCTGGCATAAAATGAAGGCTGCATACAACAGAACTGTTAGTTATGGTTTGAAATTCGGGAATCGACATTGTTGCCTGATTTCCTCTTTCATTGGAAAGCTGTAACAAACAAAAATAATGCTATTTCAATAACGCGATACATAGGTTCTAATTATAATTATCATGCGCATAATATTAATAGTTTTAATGAAAAATACACGAAAGCATAAGTCTTTGGTCCGCAAAACGTCTAAGGCATGGTCACACTAATCATTGTTAGTAAACAAAATCTATAATATTCCTTACCTGTGAAATGATATGCCACAACCACCATGAATCACTTTTACGTGACATGATACAATACTTTTCACCATTTTCACAGTTAAAATAAAAAAGAACCGTAGATAGATCTTATAAACAAATATGGCGCTGCCGTCTGGATAACATATCGCTCCGTATTTTTTATTTCCTAAAATTTCAAAAGCAGTAATTACTCGATAAATTTAAACTTAAACGACTTGAATAAGCCTAATACAAAAGTGATAGTGTTATCTGGTACCAAAAAAGTTCACTAGAGGAATAAACAGTATTAATAAACAGTAGTCATACACGAACCCCGGAAGTGACAGTGTTTTTATTTTTATCAATTATAAACAGTGTAACAATCAGTGAACGCTGTAAAAAGTGAGAAAGGACCACAACCAGTGAAAATACGTGAATATAGTGGAAGTAAAAGTGAAAGGTTGCACAATAATTTGAAGTTTTCATCACAAACAAATCGTTAAGAAAAATGTTTTTAATACTGCACAGTCATTATGATAAATACTTAGGACAACGCCATCTGTATTGTAACACCAATATTAACTTGCATGCCTAGTGAAGTCGATAAATCAGTACACCTACACACAAAGCAATCAACTTATTTGGCACTACTATGTAAGCACGTAATAGCCGAGAGGCGAAACTGTGTGCCTCCGGCCACAGTTACCGTGGGATCCTGAGTTCGATCCGCAGTCAAAGAGTTACTTTTTGAATGCTTATCGACAACTTAAAATGAATTCTGACAAAAGAAATAACATCACAATTCGTCAGAAAACCAAAATATTAACAACTTCATGTGGCAGGCAATGTTTAACTAGCCCGTCGTCGTCGTCTGAGAAGTCAATAGCCGACAGTCTACCCGAACAAAATACTAACTACGAAGATGACTATACCAAAAAATTAAGAGAATAAGTTCAATCGCTGGCGGAGCAACTAAATAGCGCTCACGAACAAATTGACGAACTACTACTCGAGAATAGCTCGCTTACCAAAACAATACAAGAGCAACAAAAACAAATCGCGTATTTAAAAACGATTTGTACAAGCACTCCCCATAGTACTAATCCGGCCCGTAAGAAGACGTACAAAAAGAAATGTAGAAAAACTCTCGACTTTGAGAGAGAAGACAGTGACGCTGCACTCGAGGATTGTGAAACCAGTGAAGGTACATTAAAATTATTAAAAACACATCAACAACAACCCATGCGGAGTGAAACAAATGAGGGACGGTCATTTGAGAGACCTAGAATAATTATTTTAGGCGACGAACAAGTACGAGGACTTTCGAAGGTGATGATAAATAGTAAGATCGCCGGGTGGAATGATTGCTATACAGTCTCAGCTCTGGTTAAACCTGGTGCAACATGCTCCGAAATATTATCTAAAAGTTCAGACATATATATAATACGCTGACAAAGCAAGATATTGTTATACTTTCGGTAGGCACAAATGATTCTAATCCATCTCATATACTGAAGGAAGTATGTATAGCACTTAATAACTTCAAAATTTGCCAACAAATTTATTGACTAGGTGTACAAAGTAACCATTACTTAAATAAAAATATGTTGAACCAAAGCTTAAAACTGTTGACGCAAAACTTTTCTAACTGTAAATATATTAACTTATGTGAATTCTCTTATTATAAGCGATATTATTATGTGAAACAAGACAATCGCACTTATTTAAATGAACTTAGCTGTAAATTGAATATTGAAATTGACTATTTGAAATACACACAAGCATTTCTCATGAAAAAGCCAGTAAATTCCACTTTCCACACTCAGGAAATATGTACAAATTGTGAGACTCCAAAATACAATATTCTTTGTAATAAAATTATAACTACAAATGATCGGTTTTTTCGATCAACTTCATCGAAAAAACAAGATAACTAATAGTATTGCCAATTTAACTATTTTTCATCAAAATTTATGTGGAATTAGCAATAAAAAAGACGAACTAGAACTTTATGTAGAAAAAATGGTACCTAAATTGGACTTCATCTGTGTCACTGAACATTTTCTGAACAAAATAAATGCTCCTTTATTTTCACTGACTGACTACAACTTGATTTCATACAATAGCAGGCTAAACAAAAAAAGAGGTGGTAGTCTTATCTTAGGACAAAGAAGTAGACAAGTATTGGATTGTTCGCAAATAAATAAATAATATAAATCGGGATCATTCGAAATATGTTGCACTAAGGACATCGATACTGGGTTATATATTTGCTGTTGTTATCGGAGCCCCGATGAAAAAAATTTAAAAGTATTTATGGAAAAATTAGAATCTTTGTTAGAATACTTTTTAACAAAAAATTTATTATATGTGGTGATTTTAACATCGACCTCCTCTGTGAAAATAAAAAGCGTACAGAGTTTTTAAGTCTTTTACGATGTTATAATTTCAGAACTCTTATTCATACGTATACTTTCACCCGAAATCAGTCATCCTCATGTTTGGATAATTTTATCACTCACTTAGATAGCACACACATTCAGGAAGTTTCTATAGATCACAATGGCTTGGCAGATGGTCATTCAGGACTATTTTGTAAGTTGACGCTTCAGATGGCAATAGAAAAAAAGCCTAACAATAACCAAAATATTATTATTAAAAAACGGAAGTTCACAAAAAATAACCACGAGATATTTAATGAAAAAATATTGAGTATCAACTGGTCTTCAATGGGAATCAATACGTTTTTACACAAATTTCATGATGCCTTTCAAAGTAGCTACAAAAAGCAAAAAAAAACATTTTCTTTTAAAAGATAAAAGTAATGGTACAAAATGGATTACAAAGGGTATAAGGGTTTCAAGTAAAATGAAAAGATTTTTGTGTGTAAATAATGTGAATGGTCATAATACCATACACACTTATAAAACAAATTATATGAGGTTATTTAGGAAAGTCGTGAAAGTGGCTAAAAGTCTTGCTGTGAGTGTACAAAAACAGAAAGCTAAAAATAAAAGCAAGGAAATCTGGCAAGTAGTAAATAGACATAGAAATAAAAACAAACAAATTAATTTTAAGAAACTATTTGTGAAACTAAATGATAGAATTATTGATGACCCCAGGGAAGTTGCAAATTTATTCGCAGAACAATTTAATTGTTATAACCACTCTTTGGAGAACGCCGAAGAATATAGTTCACTTTTATATTTAACAGATTCTACTGATAGGGTAAATAGTGACATGTGTTTAACTTCCGTAACTCCCGAGGAAATAGTAAAGATTGTGGGGTCAATGCCTAAAAAAGCTTCATGCGGATATGATGATTTGCCTATAAGTGTTTTAAAACAACATATTAATGTTCTTGCGCTACCTTTTTCAGACTTTTTCAATAAGTGTTTCGATGATGGTATTTTTTCGGAACAGTTTAAGATAGCGAAAGTTATTCCCCTACACAAAAAAGGTTCCCAGACGGATTAAAAAAATTATCGTCCTATCTCGGTTTTACCAACACTTTCAAAAATCTTAGAAAAATTAATTAAAATTCGTTTAGTCACTCACTCAATAGTAATAAAGTTATAAATAAAAGACAATTTGGTTATCAAAAAGGTGTTGGAACTACAGAAGCTATTTGCACTTTAGTTAAGGACGTGGTTGAGAAATTAAATAAAAAATTTAAGGTAGCTGGAATTTTCTTAGATTTGAGTTCTGCATTCGATACCGTAAATCACACATTGTTGCTCGCCAAAATGGAACATTACGGTGTAAGAGGACAGGTTTTGGCGCTTTTTCGATCGTATTTAAGTAACAGAAACATGTATGTGCAGGTAAAAGACATGAATCAGAATAATGTTGAAGAAGTCTATCATTCAAAGTTACGAAGGGTTTTGACAGGTGCCCGCAAGGTTCTATATTGGGTCCAATCCTATTTTTAATATTTACAAATGATTTACTAAACCTAGCAACAAAACTAAATGCAGATTTTAAACTTATAGCATTTGCAGACGACACCAATGCTGTTGTTAGTGAAAGTACGGCAGAGGCTTTAAGCAGCACTATAAACACGGCTCTTGAGTCGTTTCAAAAATGGTTTACAGCTAATAAGTTAATAATTAATACTAAAAAAAACAAATATCGTATTGTTTAAGTCTACATCACGTTGTAGTGATAATCTAGACGTCAAGTTAAATGGAGAGGAAATATATATTGTTGACTCCGTGAAATTTTTAGGAGTTTATATTGATTCATTATTAAGCTGGAAAAATGAACTAAAAGCCATAGACGGGTCTATATCATCAGCATGCTATGCCCTAAGGAGCCTACGTGAAGAACTTAGCATAGAAATCTTAAAATCTGTTTACTATGCACTGGTAGAGTCAAGATTGAGATATAGTATTCAACAATGGGGAAGTAGCTACAAGTATAATTCTAGTAGAGCATTTGTGCTACAAAAGAGGGCAATCAGAACAATAGTTCGTATTCCCCAAATCGAGTCCTGTCGGGAATATTTCCAAAGTCTATCAATACTTACAGTACCTAGCCTTTATATTCTTACCGTATTGACTAACCTAGCAAAGCACATAACTGATTATGAAACGCAGGATGAAAGACATAAAAGGGAAAGCACGAGGAACCTATTTATGAAGCATAAAGTGAACACCAAGTTAAATGTTGAAACACATTGTGTACAATATCAAGCGGTCAAATTATTTAATTGCCTGCCTAGGGACATAAAACAACTTCTTTATAGAACCACCTTTTTCAAAAATAAACTAAAAGACTTCTTACTGGATAAATGTTTCTACTCCGTGGATGAATTCATGACTCAAACATTAGTGTAATGGTATTTTTTGGTATGACATGCATATAAATTTCGATTAATTTTTGAAGATGATCTTTGACAATTGATGAATTTAGATTTTTGGTTTCCTTATAATCTTTAGAGTTTTAATGATTTATTGTTATTGGACATTGTTGTTAATTTATTATTTTACAGTCGTGACATGTTTTCTTAATGGATTTTATGTGATCTGATCTAAATAATATAAAATTTGTTGACTTTTAATGAAATTTTGTTGCTTGTTTACTTAATGATCGTGAATAAATATGCATTTTAATTAATTTTATATAAACGTTTTTGACAAGGGGTGAATTTAAAATTTGAATTTAAGCAGAAATATTATTTTACTTTTTTAATTGAATTATTGTTGATTATTTATTATAGAATGATATTTTTATTTTATTTTATTGGATTGTTGATAAGGTTTTCGTATGAAATGTTTTAATATTGTAATGAGTTTTAGGTTGAAAATTTTAATTTTAAGATACTTATGTTATTTGTTCTTTTTCTCTTTGTGTATTGTTATTTTTTTTTTTTTTGTAAAACATTCAAACACAATTTAAAGTGTTCTATGAATAAATGAAATGAAATGAAATGAAATATAATTTTCTCAAAACAACTTAAGACGTCAAATTAACACCATTGATGACAGATTTCAGTGATACCATAACGAATATATAATAACTTCCAACCAATCATACTAATATTTAATTTGACTTAAAATAAATAAATTAGTATTATGTAAAATCAAAATCAAAATCAAAGCATTTATTTCAAATAGGCCAGTTACAGGCACTTTGAATTGTCGAAACAAAGACAAAAATAGCTACAGTCCCAGTCACAAGGCATAAAAACTGTGAAAGTACTGTAGTTGCCCATTCCCTAACGTAGATCTCTATGGAGAAGAACGGGCAAGAAACTCCATGGACACTCTTTTAAATCAGAATACTTTTACAAACTCTTGGTTACATTATTCATGTTGAGATGGTACATTATGTGAGAACGATGTAGCAAGATGTGTACGTTAAAAGTGTCCATAGTAAACAATTAAAAAAAAAAAAAAGAAAATCAATTCAAATAAGCCGTGGCAACCAAGAGATGACCAGTCACAACTGACAGCGCCCGTTCACGAACATGACGCATGTATCAGCACCATTCAACTCAACCATTTTGAAGGGAACTAAATGATCCGACACACGCGCCACCATCAGCGAGACATTTGAGTGAGCATGACACACTCCTAACCGCCAGGGCACATTCAAGTCAAGAAAAGACGTAGGTTTCCCGCGAATGACAGCTTTCTATTACATAGTACTCACACAATATGGGCTATGCGGCTATATAATACTAAAGAGATTGAATTTATACAAAGCAAAGATAGTTGTACAATCTTCAGCAGCTCCAACATACTATTTAATGCTTCTTCTTCTTAGCGTTTCGATGGCAAAAAGTTTAAATATGCTTAGCCCAAAACTCAGCCACGTGTACCCCGCTCACTGATGCAGTAAATAAATCATCAAGAGCGCAGGTGATTGGGATATGTAATGCTATTCATTTATGCGCCCCTGTCCTTGTGGAGCAGGACCGGCATTGAGCCAAGCATTTTTATCAACGATATAATCGTCTAACTTGTAATATGCTTGCCTACACAGTGTGCGTTTAATGCATGTTTTAAATTTCGTTTCATTCAGTTCAAGAATACTTTGTGGAATTTTGTTATAGCATCTCAAACAGTACCCCATGAAAGATGAGTCTACTTTAGCGAGTCTGAAGCCTGGCTGAACTAATTGGTCTCTATTTCTAGTACTGTAATTGTGTCTGTCACCTCTTTTATTAAAAAGATGTAGATTTTTTCTTACATACATTATGTTTTCATAGATGTATTGAGAATGTACCGTCATGATGTTAATTTCCTTAAACAGTTCCCTTAGAGAATCACGCCTACGAAGATTATATATGGCTCTGATGGCTCTTTTTTGCAGAATAAATATAGACTCAATGTCTGCAGCCCGTCCCCATAGTAAAATGCCATAAGACAGTATACTATGAAAGTAACTAAAATAGACCAGTCTAGCGGTATCTACATCAGTATATTGACGGATTTTTCTAATAGCATGTGCTGCTGAACTTAGCCGCCCCGCAAGAGATGTTAAACGAGAACCCCATTGTAGCCTTGAATCAAGCGTAATCCCCTGGAAAACTGTTTTATCTACAAATTCAAGCTTCTCTTTATTCAATACTATATCACAATCGCTACTTTTAACATTTGGTAAAGCAAATCTTATGCATTTCGTTTTTTTCCCATTTAACACTAAATTGTTTGCTGTGAACCAGTTATGGACCTGAAGTAGGGCATTATTCACGTCATCTAGATTTTGGGCCCGTCTATTTATCTTAAAAATAAGGGAAGTATCATCAGCGAATAACACCATATTATGAGGTTGGTTTTTCAATAAATAGGGTAGATCGTTTATAAACACTAAAAAGAGGAAAGGACCCAATATTGAGCCTTGCGGAACCCCCATTTTTACTTTTAAACCCTGTGAATTAACACCATTTATTTGAAAGAAAGAAAGAAGAAAGAAAATACATTTATTTGGCACATGCCACAAGCGCACACAATATAAAAACAAAAATAATACAAAAATAAAAAAAAAAAACAGAAAAAAGAAAAACTTAAAACTAAACAAAAATAAAAAAATGTAGGTAGCACTGTGTTTCTTTTTAATGTAATGTAATTCTGTTTTTGGCTATAATTTATGTGTTTGTATTTTTGTCTATTTTTGGTTTTTATATGGGTCTTGGACCTGAAATAAATGGAATTATTATTATTATTATTATTATAGCTGCGCCAAATAGGACCAGTTCAGCAAAATGCCGGGCAACTAGTGCCTGACGCTGGTTTTCAACTGGACCTGGATTAGAGAGGTCACGGATGTAAAACAGTTTTATGTGTTGTGTCAGTGGTGGTAGTGCAAAGGTACCTAAACATGAATAATAGATGTGTACAAAAAATTAAATAATCATACAGTAAATTATTACTAAATAAACTACGAAATAATAAATATCGTGAAAGTGCAAAACAAAACAAAAAAGTAGATGAACGATGATGAAGTAGATGTACGCATGATAATAGAACCTGTTTGACACGATGACTATTTACGCACAGTATTATATTTCATTTATCCATGCATTTCGCTCAATACGCTGCAAGCAGTCGAGCGCGACGGACTAATTAAATTAACGGAAAGATTTCCTAATAGTGGATCGGTATAACAGATTACTAAAATGATACCACTGTGACTCGTACATAGATGGAAGGATGGAGATGAAAGGTAAGTGGAAACTGTATTACGCTCAGGTTAATTTAGGTTATTTTAGGTTATTTTAGGCGGGAACGTACATCATATATAACGGAGATATTTAGATCAACCATATCCAGCTTACGTTGTGCTTCTATAAGATACAGCCGTAAACGACTTCTAAAAGTGTCTATCTTGTTAATTAGTCTTATCGGCGGTGGCAAGTTATTCCATACTTTGGAAGCCGCATAACGAAAGCTGCCTCTGAAAGCTGCTGTATTATGCGATTGAGTTGAGAGTTGCTGCGAACATTGTCTTCTCCCACATTCCCGTCTACTTTGTTATCCAACTCGTTTATTAAACAAGTAGTCAGGTTTTTGGTATTTGACCACACCAAATAGAAGGCACGCCAGGTGAAGTTTGCGTCTAGACTTCATTTTTAGAGAGAAATGCTTGTTTAAAAAAGGTGTGACATGACTTCTACGAGGAATGTTGTAACAAAATCGAGCGCACGCGTTTTGTACCCTTTGTATCAGCCGATCTGTACGAGCTAAGATGCGCGGGCCGTACACGGTGTCGGCGTAGTTCAACCTAGATAAAACTAATGTTTCCACAAGTTGTTCCCGTAGCGGTACGGATAAATAAGGCCTCATCTTGTACAAAACCCTCAGGCGATAAAAACAGTTTTTTACAGAGTCTGCTATGTGTTTCTCAAAACGAAGGTCTTTGTCCATGGTTAGACCTAGATTTCGCGCCTCATAAACTCGCTCAATTGGTTCGCCCATAAGTTCTAAGTGGAAAGTCTTAGGTAGTCGAGCCAGCTGCTGTCTGGTGCCAAATACCATAAACTTCGTTTTTGTAGGGTTTAGCGACAAGCAGTTCTCTTCGAACCAAACAGCGATTCGTTGGAGATCCTCGTTAAGAGCCTTGATGGCGCTGTCATACTCGTCTGGGGTGAAAGAAATATATAGTTGCACATCGTCGGCGTATATGTGATACTTGCATCTCTGTAGGCATCTTATTATGTCTGCGCAATACAAAATGAAGATAATGGGACCTAAAATAGAACCCTGCGGGACTCCTCTCTCTACGGGAATAAGTGCCGATCTAAGAGAAGTACCGTCACTTAAACGCAGGTCCACTAGTTGTTCCCTATTACCTAAGTAGCTGCGGAACCATTGAATAGCTTCAGGGTCGAAACCATAATATTATTAATTTTAACAACAATAAAGGGATATTAATAGCGTCAAATGCCCTGGAAAAATCAAGTAAAACAAGTAATGTGCACATTCCCTTATCTTGAGCACATAATGTGTTATCAGTAACATCCAATAAAGCAGTAGATGTACTGCGCTGTTTTCTGAACCCTGATTGCAAATCAGGTAAAACGTTATTTTGTTCCAGAAAAACGGTAAGTTGGTGGCTGACGATTTTCTCAAGTACTTTTGATAAGCATGGCAATATACTGATAGGGCGTAGATCTTTTAAGGCTACTGGATTAGGGTTTTTTGGCAAGGGCCTAATGTAAGCAATTTTCCATTGGTCAGGGAACGTTGAGGTCACTATGGAGCGGTTTATTATATCCGTAACAACATCCAAGGTGTGCGGCAGAGTCATGTTAATCATGTCTAAGTTAATGTTGTCATAGCCTTCGGCGTTACTTTTGAGACTAGCGATAGTGCGTGAGACATTGTTCTGGTCCACTGGAGCGATTGTAAAAACTGCTTCTCCGTAGCTATGATTGGCATAATAATTCATCAGCGATGTACTTGCCACGGGTTTACCGGGAACAATCAAGAAATTTTTATTAATTAAATCAGGATCTGCAAAATGCGCCGGAAGGTCTTGTCTAGGTTTAGAGGTAGATAGGGTGGATTTTAGATTTTTCCATAGCAATTTAGGGTTTTTAATTTTATTATTAATGTTATGGTTGAAATATGCAGTTTTTTCACTGTACAGAGAATTAATCACCAAGTGCTTTAAGTCTTTGTAGTAAGTTTTTTTAGAGTCAGATTTCGTTTTTCTATAAGTACTTAGCGCCTCGTCACGCAAACGCATCATAACTTTGATTGTATCTGTAATCCATGGATACGATTTGTCCCTAACAGTGCACGTCTTGATAGGTGCATGAGCATCAAACAGGAAAGTTAGTTGGGTGTTAAGGATGTGCACCATATCATTAACAGTGTCAAGCGACGAAATAATTCCGAGGTTTAATAATGAAAGATCTACATTAAATCTCTCTGAGCAGATATTTTTAAGAGGCCGATATTTTACTAGGTATGGTTTGAATTTTTCGCGCTTAATGTTAAACTCACTTATTACAATACAGTGGCCGTTGATTGAACCGAGCGATTCTACTACTGTATACCTTGGTCTCAGGTCAGTACATAGGAGATCGATGAGAGTTTCACTGGATGCGGTGTAGTGAGTAGCTGATGTGACCAACTGTGTAAGACTGAGGCAATCTAGAAATTCATTAAAACTTTTGGTTTTCATTCCGTTTGTGCCTAGCCAATTAACATTGAAATCGCCAACTAGTATGTAGTGGTCACAATTTCCCAGTGAACTAATAGAGTCCGTTATGGCATCCAAAAAAAGAACAAGGTCAAGCCATGCCGGACGGTAAGCTGTTCCAATGGCAATTTTTTTGCCGTTCAAAGAGAGTGTTAACCACATTTGTTCGACCGATTCGAACCTGGGATCGACCGCACCAGGGCAAGTACGCGCGCTCAGTCCCCGCCGCAGATAAAACCCGACGCCCCCACCACGGCCCGCGCGAACACTCGCTGGCCGTGGCGTGTGACGCAAACGGTAGCCCGGCACCACCGGAGCGCGCCCCTCCTCGCCCGGTCTGAGCCAAGTTTCGTTGATGGCCATAACATCAAAACAATGCCTGTCAAGTGCACCAATCAAGTCATCATGACCTGTACCCAATGAGCCAGCATTAAGGAAACCAACTTTAAGATACTTTTCTCCTTTAGTGGCCATTATAATAATTTAAAATTAATTCCGTCATCAAGCAAAACCATATTATCATCAATGCAAATTCAATTGTTACTTCATATAATGTTATTAGTGTAAGTCGAATTATAGGTATGTAGATCGTGTATAAAATTAACGTAAATAAAGGTTCTAAAATGTGGTATGTAAATAGTAGTTTAGGAAAAAGATCATATTGTGTAAATAGTATTAATAAGTTTATAAAATGGAATAGTATGTATGTGTAGTGTGTATGGGTAGGTGTAGATATATGTGTGAAGTGCTATAAAACTGGTTAACGTGTACTTTACTGCGGTGTGCCGCGAGACACACACTCGCCAATGCAAAATATAACTTATTATAGTACAAATAGAAACAATTTAATATTATAACGTTTGATAGACTGTCACTTACTGTAACTAAGTTTACTTTTAAAAACATAACCTTAACTAGACAAATACTTACAGAAACAAAAACAAACAAAAAAGCAACTCTAAAGTACGCCATCACCGTTACCAGACGTCGAGGCCGGTCCGAAAGTGCGACGTATGTCTGCCTCACAGCGGATGTGGCAAGTGGGATCACCGGGTTTGTACCGAGCGACGATACGGCCACGCTTTGACCACACGAACTGCCAACCGAGGCGACTGCCCGCCTCACGCGTGCTCCGAAACAACTCCCGGTTCAGCTTGGTAAGGCGCTCGTTGACGTAGAAACGTGTCGCAGGGCCCGGCAGATCGAGATCTGCTGTGGTCATGCCGCGACGCACTCGTGCACTCTCCAGGAGCTCGTCACGGAGATCGCGGCGCGCGAGGCGCACGACGAGGAAGCGGGGGCGGGTCTCCACAGGCGCCGTCGCCTGCGTAGCGTTAATGCGCCTGCCTCCGACACGCTCGGCGCTCACAATATCGCGCGCTTTGATTTTGACACCAAGCTTAGCCGCCACCAACAGGGCAGTGTGGGTAGGGTTTTCACCACTGATCTCTGGTATGTTAGAGATCTGGAGATCGTTGGCGAGCAACTCCTGGTCACGGTCATTAATATCACTCCTTAACTGGCTTATTAGCTCATCTACATCCGACGATCGCGTCCCTTGGGGCTGAGCCAGTTTGGACTCCATTACTGCAACCCTTTCCTCCAGGTTACTCATCCTGTCATTGGTCGATTTTACAGAGGACCTTAGCTCTGACAGATCGTCACGCAGCTGCTGGAACTCATTACGTACGATTTTCAAAAAATCCTCTTTAAAATTAGTTAGCTCTGCCCTAAGGATGTCTAGGTTGAGCTCCTGTGTGGCATCTAGGGCTGTGCTGTTTATGGGGCTGGTGTCCATCAGGTTGACCAGGCTTTCCTCGTGCGGAACTGGTGTTGGTGCCCGACCCCGTACCGGTGTTTGAGCCCGGTTATCCCTCACCTGGTTCTTTGTGCACTCAGGGCAGTGCCAGGGGGTCGTTACAGGACCTGCCTTCTGGATGTCTACGCACCCTCTGTGGTACCATTGCCTACATTTGCTGCAATTAGCAGCCTCTGCCGACGAAAGAAACTTCCCACAAGCACCGCACTTGGCCATGGTGTGTTGAACTTAGTTGAACGCAGCACAATTGATCGGTCCAAGTAGTACACCGATTAGGCAACAGATGGCGCTATTTGCAGAAACACGTTTATGGTGTATTTCCACGGTGTTTATAGTACATACAGCCACCACAGGTTGAGCACAGAATCGGAGTAAAGGTCCGCACACACTGATGTAAGGTCTCAAGCTGATTTTGCGTTTCCCATAAAATTACTGTTTATAAAATTTCGATTTCGGGTATTTATGTACTTGCTGTAGTTGACTAAAATGTTAATTAGAGTTTTTTTATATATACACAGCACACAAACACTGGACAATATTGTTACTTGTAAGTTGCACTGGCAAAAGTATTCACAAAGTATTTACACAACAACTTATGCGAAATTAAACTGAGTTTTTTTTATTAATTCGCGAGAAGAACACAAAGAGCTTATGGCTGATTGACATCCGTGACGTCCCGTTTGAACTTGTTGTTGTCTATCCTTCAAATAAGATTTCATCAAACTAAGTGCAAGTTTACCTAGTCCGTAATGCTCAAGTTTCAAAAGTAATGTGTCGTGATTTACGCAATCAAATGCTTTGGAGAGGTCACAAAATATCCCTATGGCGTCTTGGGACTCTTCCCACGCAGTAAAAATGTGCTTTAATAAGGTTACACCGGCGTCAGTTGTACAACGTCCCTTGGTGAAACCATACTGTTGATCGTGTAAGATTCTGTTGGTATTAAAATGATTGAGCATTTGATTCAGCATTACCTTTTCAAAAACCTTGCGAAAAACTGGCAACACGGATACAGGTCTATAATTATTAGTATCTTTACTACCTCCGGATTTGAACAGAGGTATGATTTTTTTTTTTTTTTTTATCTAAGTAATCACAATTGCAGAAAACATTATCTATACAAGTAGCAGAAGATGAGTGACTCTCGTAGGTTCTATAAAAATGTTGGTCAAGTCAAATGACTTAAAAAGATTTAATAACCGACTGCTATTAGAATTTTCTTCTAAAATATTGATATTGAAATCACCACAAATAATTATACATTTATTACTGGCTGCAAGTTTTGCCAGGACGTCTTCCATTATTGAATCAAATACGGAAAAGTTTTGATAGTTTGGGGGTCTGTACACACACACAATTACATGCTTATCCAGCTCAACACAGGACAGTTCGACGCACTGTTCAGCCGAGAGACCTACTATGTCATTGTGTTGCTTATATTTAACACAATTTTTCAATAATATTAGGGAACCTCCACGCATCATAGATTTACGGTTAAAGCAGCTACCCACCGTATAGTTCTCATAATTAATAAGCATTTGGTAATCCTTCAGCCAATGTTCAGTAAAACAAATAATGTCGAACATACTTTTTTCTAAAAACAATTCAATTTCTAATAATTTGGAAGAAATGCCTTGGATATTTTGGTGGAATAATTTTAAGGTGTTCTGCTGAGGCCCTTTTTACTAACTAAATGAGTGCAAGAAGGTACCTTGATGTTGGTAGGTTTAACAATATTGTTAATGGTACCTTCTGTTGTCTCACTTCCTAGTTTAAATTAATATTATTATCTGGAGTGAGTCCCGAGACTCCCGTGCCATCACCAGACAATAAAATCCTATTACTAACATATCCTAATTGAGGATTTTCCACGGTGACACATGGATCCTCCTCAGTACAATTTTTGTAAACATTTATAGCACTAATGCTATATTTATTTAAGGTCACCACCTGTTCCTTAGTAATATTACTAATAGACGCAGTGTTAATAATATAACTAAACTTCGACATACTACTTATGTCTGAGTGAATATTAAAAGCTAATAGCCGAGCTATTTTGTGTCTACATCTAACAGGTAGATACACTTTACAAAATTTATCTTAAAGCTAAAAACATATACACGTAATTTATTTTACTTGTTATGTGAGGTGACTGCGGGTGTAATATTTTCTACCATCTTTAACATTTTTATCTGTTGGCAATTGAGTGAAAGGGACAACGGGCTCCCTTATTGCTATCTCTCTCGCCTCGGTTATGATAGCTTAACAAAAGTAAACCTACGGTGTGACTGTTAAGGTTCATTTTTGTGTGTTACGAATTTGGCAGAACTCGGTCCTGTTTGTTATACTAGGTCCATGAATATCATATCTCCTTCAGTACCATAAGTGAATGATGACTATATATTGGAATATGGCAGTTGATGTGCCACACGCACAGTAATAAAAACCGAGCTCGCTCGTTTTATTTTGTGTTTGTGTGCATAACTATGACTTCACCCACACATATGAACTGTAAATCAATTACTTGGTTCAACTGTATATAACTCAATATCGCAAAAAATGTCGCTTAGACCAATTAGCCTTTCAACCGTCGCGGTGATCGGAGTAAATATTCTTCAAATCTCCTTATCCATGCTCGAAGGACCATGTGGATTGATCCAGGTATAATTAAGGGAATAATGAAAAAAATACGTTGCTTGATGTGAACGTGCAATTTTATTGTGATAATATCACAGATGTAGGTAGGCAGTCGACAAACATTGAAAATAAAACGATTAGCCGTAATCTACGTAGCCTCAACATTAAACGGTATGCGAATTTCAGTAGGCGCTTGCGGGAACAATATTTAAAGTAAATACAAAACTTGTGTTAATAAATAAGAATTTAAACTATGTTAGTAGCACTTCACTTGTTGACACTTCACTGTGCTGGCTGACCAGTGGAATTTGTCCGCGGAAAGGACGGAACACCACGTCCTGCGGCCAAAAGTCTTCCTTCATCACCATGGGCAGATAACAATTCGGTACACGCACCACGAACGCCTTGAAGTTGTTCGTCTTTTGGCGCACGTACTCCACGATGTCCTCCGTTTTAGTGGTGTAATGTAAGCGGGAAATGTACACCGGTGCATTTTGCTTGGCGGCACGCAGGCTCACTTCAGGGTCCGCAGGAGCCTTGCCGCAGCGGTTCTTGGTTGCTCGCGAACGGCACTTCCTTCTCTGCACCGTCACGAAACTCTCATTATCAGCCTTATTTGGCACCTTTTCAGGCACAGGCTTCTTACTAGGAGCGTCAGAGGGGCTTGCGGTGACGCTGGCACAATCCTTTCGTAGGGCTCGGGCCCCGCAGCACGTAGGAGCGGCCGCGGGGATGCGGGGCGCGCGGACGGAATGCTCTGCAAGCTCAACAATCGACGTATGCGCCGGCGTTGAAACTGTTGACGTGGAATTGACCGACGATATATCGGGGCCGGCTCCGCGACACGTGTCAACGCTAGGCGCATTTACTACTGATTTAGATACTGCCACACTGTTGCGCAATTCACAGAAGAACAGGGTTGCACTGATGGGGGTTTCTCGCGCGCTTCCTATAGCGCACCCTTACGGTGTGTCCATCCACAGCGACGTCCTGCAGAAGGTGTTTTCTGCACCTTTAAGAGTTCAACTATCTCCTCGTCACTGTAACTGGACAGCACTCCCTTGATGCACACTAGGAGGTTTTGGGGTTTCAGCTCCTGGCCCTTTAGCCCTGCCTTCGACTTGAACTGATCTCTGATTAGGTTCACGTCCGACTTACTGGCGCACCTCAGAACCACTTTCTGGTTCCGCGCCTTCCGGACTGTGTCGACCCGGGCTCCGCTAGCTTTAAGGTCCAGGGCAGTCCTGATCCTCTCGATCACGTAATCCCCAGTGTGTCGGGGGTCCGTTGACGAGACGATCAGGGTATGGTTGGGTTGGGTGGGTGGTTTCGGGGGCTTGGGTGTGCTGGCGACCTGGGCAAAGGTTTTGGGGCCTTGTTGTTTTAGGAGCGGTTTATCCGCTTTGCCCAATTCCGCTACCCTTTTGCTCGATGTTTTGGAGGGTCTTTTTTACCTCCCCCACTGCAAGTTCCGCCTCCAGATTCAGCGCCAAGGGCGCCTGGATCGCCGGTTCTTTGTTGCGCAGTTCGCGGAGGTCCGCTGAGACCATCTCCAGCCTTTCGGTCAGTGGCTTTAGGTGTGTAGTGATGTTGAGTGGTGGTTGTGGTGGTGGGGGGGAGACTGTAGGCCTGTTTGCGGTGGCCTGCAGTTTCACTTGTACTTTTGTCAATTCCTCCTCGAATTTTGCGGCAGTCAAAAGGCCCGTCTCTGACTCAGGGCAACTAAGGTCCGGCTGCATAGTCCTGGGCTGGGCGAGGTCTTCCTTGAGCCTTTCCAAAGCCTTTCGGAGCACGTCCAGCTGGTTTGCAATGCTGGTCACGTTTATTTATTTATTTATTTATGTACACACAAAATACTTAATAAGAGATTACATTAAAATAGAAGAGCACAAAGGTACTGCTTATTTCATGAGAAATTTCTTCCAGCAGACCTGCGAGAGGAAAGTAGAATTAGAGATGTAGACACAGTGTGTAGAAAAGACATAACAGGAAAATTGAAACTGGAAGTTAAAGAAAATTATACCTATATAAAATAAACATACATACAAATATACACATATAAAATAAATACTAGTCCTGTAAATATATACCTACAATATATATCCAGAATATTACAGTACAGAGGAGAGGTAATGCTCTTTGACTTGCTTTTTATAAACAGAAATAAAACTTTTAGAATCGAGAATGTTAGGCGGAAGTGAGTTCCACAAACGTACTGCGTGAACAGAGAAGGAGTTAGAATAGAATTCAGTTTTATGGGATGGGAAATTAAGATGATGCTTGAGGTGGGATCTACACAGAGCATCAGAAGGACGGGTAAACGAAAAACGATCTCGCAAGTAGCTGGGATATGCAGGGTTATACAGGATGTTGTAGAGGAGACATAATATTCGAGTGTTCCTGCGAAGACGGATAGGGAGCCACTCGAGTTCCTTGCGGAAGTGAGAAACATGGTCATATTTCCTCAGGCCCAACACAAAACAAATGCAAAGATTTTGCAGACGCTCCAGCTTATTCAACAGCTCCTCAGTGGCATCCAAATAGCAGGCATCAGCGTAATCAATGATCGGCTGAATCAGAGTTTGAGCTAGGTAAATTTTGGTTTTAAAGGGCAAGAAGCTCTGTAAGGATTTAAGCGAATGGAAAGAAAAGTGCACCTTACGACTAACCTCATTCACCTAAGCTCGCCAAGAAAGATTGCTGTCTAATTAACACCAAGGTCCTTAGCTGATTCAGCATAGGCAATGGTTGAACAGCCCAGGGATAATGGAGTCAAAGATAACAAGTCAAGTGCAGTGCGATAGTATCTGCTGCCTATGATCATGGCCTGCGACTTAGTAGGGTTAATCTGTAAGCCATACGACTTAGCCCATTGATAGATACTTTCCAGGTCATGATTCATGGCACCGATTGCTGATTCCGCATCAGCCAGCAAGAAATGTCGATACAGTTGCAAATCGTCCGCGTAGAGATGGAAGCTGGAAATGATAATTTTGGTAACAGTATTAACGAAGATAGAGAAAAGAAGAGGAGAGAGAACGCCACCCTGAGGAACACCAGCGGTAAGATCACACCAATCAGAGTAAATCTCTTCTTGGCGAACACACTGAGAGCGACCCCGAAGATACGAGTCAAACCAGGCTAACGTAGAGGCAGAGAAGTTAAAAGATTGAAGGATCCCAAGAAGGATGTCGAAATCAACTGAGTTGAACGCGCAGCTAAAATCAAGTAACACTAAGACAGTCAGAGATTTATTGTCCATAGCCCAGCGGATATCGTCAGTAACCTTCAGGAGTGCAGTAACAGTACTGTGCCCAGTACGGAAGCCAGATTGGAAAGGTGAAATAAGGGCATTAGCCGATAGATATTTTGAAATTTGACCATGAACAATGTGTTCGAGAACTTTGGAAAGGAAAGGAAGAATGGAAATGGGTCTAAAATGGGATAAGGAAGAAGGACTGCTAATTTTTGGAAGTGGTATTATGTGAGCCTGTTTCCAGGCTGACGGAAATATACCAGAGAATAAAGAAAAATTAACAATATGAGTAAGGATGGGGAGCAACTCTGAAATAATGGGTATTATCATTCTCGAACACAAATTATCATGGCCCGCAGCAGAGGAGGAAATAGAAAGAAGGGATTTTTTGACATCGTCTTCAGAGACAGGACTGAAATTAAAAAGTGTACACTGTGGTAACGGCACGTGAGAGAGCTCAAACAAACTTGAAGCTTTAACGCTTGGGTCCAGGGAAACAGGTGGACAAGAAAAGTGCCTGTTAAGTGCGCACAAGTCGACATCTTTACAGGCACTCGTGGGAGATTTGCCGATACCCACAGACTTTAAAAATTTCCAGACATCAGAGGAGTTACGATTAACGAGAGATTCGTGGAAAAAGCGTCTCTTGGCATCTCGACACAGACGATTGCAGCGGTTACGCAGAGCTTTAAAGTGAGAGAGATTAAGTTCCGTGGGTCTACGCCTATACCTACTCTTAGCCTTATCCTTACGAGCAATAGCATTTTTAATTTCAGTAGTCATCCACGGAGCAGGATTATGCTTAATTTTAATACGCCGACGAGGAGCATGTTTATCGTAGAGGTCTAATATAATGGCATTGAAATTGTTCACTTTTTCATCGATACATTTGCTTTCAATAACGTGAGTCCAATCGATATCACCCGCATCGCGTTTCAAAGCCTCCAGGTTTATGCTATTGAAACTACGAAGAAAACAGAAACGAGGCTTAAGTTTCGGAGGTCGGATACGATAAGAAAGGTAAACGAGGTCATGATACGAAAAGGTTGCAGTCAGCTGCCCAAAATCAGCAACACTGTTAGGTGAAGATACGATCATTAGGTCAAGAAGAGAAGGCGTGCAATTTGGGAAGTTATGGGTCGCAGAAAGAGGAAGAATTTCTGTGAACGTGAATCAGTTTTAATTAAACATGTGTTAAAATCACCCATTAAAATGACATGCTCGTATGATGGGCAAAGATTATTGAGTGAGGATTCTAAGGAGTCAAAATAGTTAACGTGAAGGTTTGGAGAGTAAAATACGGCAAGCAAAACATTGGTATGATTTAAGGTGATCTCCAGAAACAGTGATTCAGCCGACCCAGAGTACTGAGATGGAGACGAACTTACAGTTTTGTGCGGTATATCGGCGCGTATGTAAACGGCGACACCACCACCACCCTTGCCAATCCTGTCATTTCTGACCAGAACAAAACCAGGAAGTGCGTAGTGCGTAGAAAGGAGAGAGGGCTTAAGAAAGAACCTTTTTTGGGCGCTGGCAACACTGGCGACTGGTCGTCAAAAAAACGACCTCGTAGTTAATTTATTTTAAAATTATTGTTTTATTATGTTTAGTTTGTTTTAAATCTTTTATTTATATTAGAATCAAGCAATAAAGTGGCACACGCAGTGTTTGTGACCTGTTTGTACAGTGATAAATCATATCAATCGATATTTCGTTAGTCATCTACCGGCTGTCAACATTTGGACTGTGGATTTGAAATCTTCGAACCGGGAGAGTATTTTGTTTTAATTTTACTTATTATTGTTGTCTTATTTGCATACTTTACACCACTCAAACACTGCTCAGGGCTCTGAGCGACGTCCAGTACACACCGGCTACGTTTATGTCTCATTTTGCTTGACAAATTGTGGAAGCAAAATCGAAGACGGAATCACTTGCCCCAGACAAACATTCGCTACATACCCTACTTCACACTTAATATGAGTACTTATCTAATATGCTGTAAATATTATAAGTAAACTACTAAGTTCATAATTAATGTAAATAGATTTTGTCCCCACTTAAACTCATTCTTTTTAACCAATCCTAGTACAAAAAAAAATAAAAAATAAACCTAATCTAGCAATCAGCTGCCTTTAAAGTATTAACTGTTTTAGTCTGAGAATATATTAAATTAAATCAAATAGCTTTTCTTCATCTTTAGTTTATTTTTATTTTTTTCATATACCTTCATATTTTCATAATCTTTTCTAAAACTTTATCTAGAGCTTTTTTTTTCTTTTTAAAAAAAACATCATCTTTCTAACATCAAAACTCCTCCTACTTTCTCAAGTTTTAACTTAATATTCGCTTTACACATATTCAGCTGTTTCCTGTCACATTTCAGGTGTCACTTGAGGTATCAGTCAATATGATGACCCGCGGAGCTACTGTTCGTGGCATGAGTGACAAACTGAAAGCAGCGCTGAGGGAGCTGGACTCATCTAGAAATGAGTGCAGCAAGCTGCTGCGGGAACGAGAAGAAAGTGAAGTTGAAATTGAGTTAATAGTGAACAAAAACACTCAACTCAAGAGCCAGCTTGCAGAACTCCACGCCCAGCACATGGATATACTGGACCAGCATCACCATCTCCGTCAACTAGTGTCAGATTCTCAACAATGCCATGACACACACGATCAGGCACTGAAACGTATATCTGAACTAGAAGTGGAACTGTGCAAGGCACACAACACCATTACCTCTGTCAACTCTTTGAAAGCCAGCAAAGAGGTTTCTAACACCAATAACTTGTACAATGAGCTGATTGTCAATGTATCCGGACTGGAGTGTGAGCAGTCCACCATTACCATAGACCTAACTGGGGATGATACCATAACTAAATGTCCAATTCTAAGTAGCCATAATAAAGTTAAGAAATATATTAAAATCAACAAAAGTATAAAGAAGTATAAGAAACTTTTAAAAACTCAAAGTGTCTATAAAAATAATGTTAACCTCAGAAGAGAACTCAGAAACTTAAAAAACCAGTTCAACATATGTAATAGTAAGTTAAAAACTAGTACACAAATGTATGATGTTGACATACAGAACCTTCAAAGGGAATTACTGAGTAGGGAAAATACGCTTAAGGAAATCTTTTGTAAATATGAATGTAGTCAACAGATGTTAAGTGAGCGCATGCAGGAGGCCTGTGAGTTGGTGGACCTGGTGAAGTATAATGCAGAGAGGTATGAGTCACTGACCAATAATCTCACCTGCAGTTGTGCTACCACTCCGCCACCTCTCATGTCACAGCATGTTGCTCCAACTGCTGTACCCATCTCAGATCATATACTAGCAACTTCAAATTCCACCCAAAGTAATGTATTAGTGTACTCTGACAGATTAGGAACAGGTTTTGGATCCTTGTTAAATAACCGTTCTAAACGTACAGTAGTGAACCATTGTCACCATAGCCTGCATTTTAATGAGCTTATTCATAAAATTCAACACACACACTTGAATGAGCAGACTACTGTAGTACTTCTAGTTGGAAATGGCCTTAGTATATCAAAAAGGGACATAGTCAATGGTATCGACACCCTACTTAAGTTAAGATTAGGCAAATTAATATTATGTGCATTGCCATATTCTGGCAATTTAACTGATCAAGAAAATGATTATATTTCTAGCCTAAATAACTTGATGCATATTTTATCATGTCGTCATAGTGACCTATTATTGTTTTTTGATACTAACAATTTTGTTAGAGATATTGTTTTGATTCGGGAACATATATTCATTCCCTAAAAAAGTAGACACTTATTAGCTACATTGTTACCTTTTAATATACACGCAGTTAATGATAATTTAACTGAGACTAGGTTAAGTGATGAAACAGTATTATCTAGTATCTCCGATAGTACTGTAGTAGATTCTTTAAACTTTTAGAGCCGACAAAAGAGAAGATGAATAGTAATATTTTACTTTATCACCAGAATATAAATCGCTTCTCCGGCAAAATTTTAGACGTGGAAATGTTAGTAGATAAATACCACATGGATATTTTATGTTTTAGTGAAACTTGGTTAAAACCAGATAGGATGTTGTTTAATGTAAATAATTTTTCAGTTGCCAGCGCGTTCAACAGATCCACAGTGGGTGGTGGTACCCTGATACTTTGTAATAGCTGTCTCAGATATAAAGAAAGGAAGGATATCACTGCTTACTCTGTTGATCGCTTATGTGAGGTAGCATGTGCAGAGGTTGAAGGGCATACTTTCTTATGTGTCTATAGACCACCAGCATCAAACTTGTCATTGTTCTTATTCACAATGGAAGAAATATTAAGTAGACTTTTTAGAGATAATAAATTAGTTTTTGTATGTGGTGACTTAAATATTGATCTGTTAGTCAATTCACCCGAAAAATGTAAACACATCTCATTGTTTAAATCATTCAATTTAAAACATTTATTTAATGAAGCGACTAGAATAACAGCAACTTCAGCATCATGCATAGATAATGTATTTACTAATTGTAACGTAAAAGATTCGTTTTTAATTAGTGGCGTTAGGTCAGACCATACTGGTCAACTTGTATCTTTTGAGTTAGACAAAAACCTATACTTGGGTAAAACTATTCAATTAAGACCTCTTACTAAATATAAATTAAAATCTTTTAATAATAATGTTCTTAGCAGCCTTTCTAACGCTAATTTTGATTCAAAAGACCCCAATATAAACTACGGCACATTATTTTCTACAGTTTGTCAAGAATTCAATAAAACGTGTCCTTTAAAAACAGTCAATTCTAAATCGAAATTTAGTGAATGGGCCACTGCGGGAATAAGAAAAAGCAGAGATACTTTATATAATTTATATCACGAAAAATCTCTGACTTCAGATCAAGTTTTTCATACTTACATTAGAAACTATTCAAAAATATTCAAAAGTGTCTGCGCTCAAGCAAAATCACAAATAATAATTAACAAAATTGGTATTTCTAATAATAAAATAAAAACTGTGTGGCAGGTAAATAACAGAGAAACTGGAAAGGCACAACAACGAGATCAGAATCAATTGTCTTTGAAAATAGATAATCAGACCATTTCTGATAAGCTAAAAGTCGCTGAGACTCTAGAAACTTTCTTTACCAACATTCCGTTAGAGGTTACTAAATCTCTCCCTTCTTCTTCTAAATTAGCTGAAGCTCTTCTTAAAGAAAACTTTACTCAGTACATACCAAACTTCAAATTTAAACCAATATGTATTGCTACAATTAAAAAGGCATTCAAAAGTCTCAACATAAAAAATACTGAAGACTTATGGGGGATATCCGTCAAGGTTCTTGGAGACATTATTGACTCAATCGCTCCTGTCCTAACAGGCATATTCAATCAATGTTTGGACAGCGGCAAGTTTCCTGATCTAATGAAACATAGTAAAGTAGTACCAATTTTCAAATCGGGTTCAAAGAGTGATCCCTCAAATTATAGACCTATATCTGTGCTTCCAGCATTGAGTAAAATCGATGAAAAAATCATGCTGGACCAGATGTTGTCTCACTTCAACTCAAATGGGATTCTGCATAGACAACAGTTTGGTTTCACGAAGGGAAGGTCGAGAACGGACGCGGGAGTAAAACTCATCAGTCACATTTTGGAATCTTGGGAAAAGTCCCAGGATGCCATTGGCATTTTCTGTGATCTCTCAAAAGCGTTTGACTGCGTCGACCACAACACACTAATCTGTAAATTACACCACTACGGAATTCGTGGAAAAGCTGCTGACCTTCTTCTTTCCTATTTATCTAATAGGCAGCAAAAAGTAAATGTAAATGGGGCGACGTCCTCCGGGTCTCTAGTCAAAATGGGCGTGCCCCAAGGTTCAATTCTCGGTCCTTTCCTATTTCTTGTTTACATTAATGATCTCCCTTATATGATGGCCAAATTATCGGATATAATTCTATTTGCTGATGACACTTCGCTAATTTTTAAAATAGATAGAAAATATACGAATGTCTTACATGCCAACGAAAGTCTAACCGTTCTCTCGAAATGGTTCGCAGCTAACAATCTTTTACTTAATGCGAACAAAACAAAATGTCTGAAGTTCTCTTTACCGAATGTGCCGCAACGGGATCTGGATTTAAATCTTGACGGCAAAAAACTTGATATTATAGCGGAAACTGTATTCTTAGGGATTACTATCGATTCAAAATTGCAGTGGGGCGCGCACATTAGAACTCTTTCGGGTAGATTAAGCTCAGCTGCATATGCAGTAAGAAAAATAAGGCAGTTAACAGATGTAGCTACAGCTAGGCTAGTATACTATGCTTATTTCCACAGTATTATGTCCTATGGCATTCTGCTGTGGGGATCAGCAGCAGACGTTGACTCGATTTTCATTTTACAAAAGAGGGCAGTCCGCGTGATCTATAAAATGAGTCCTCGCGAGTCCCTCAGAGAAAAATTTAAAGAGATTGATATACTAACCCTGCCTTCACTTTATATTTTAGAATGTATTTTATATGTCCGCAAAAATCGAGGGCTTTTCAAAATTAGAAGCGACTTTCATAAGATAAATACACGCGGTAAACACGAAATTGTAATACCTAAATTTAGATTAACAAAAACTAGCAAATCTTTTCTTATAAACAGCATACGCTTTTATAACAAGTTGCCAAAGTCAGTTATAGAACTGACCGATGGAAAGTTCAAAAACCACATCAAACGTGTCCTTATTAAAAAAGCATACTACAAAATCAAGGACTACGTTGAAGATAAAGAAGTTTGGCCTTAGTTCCTTCTGCGCTTGCGGCCTCCCTGGTAGCTCATAAACGGCACAAATATGTGGATGTCTCTAACTATTCTCAATTTTTTTCTCTTCTTTCGAATCAGATTTTACAGTAATTTTCAAATCATTTATATCTTTTCCTCAAAATAGTTACAGCACTGATAACAGTATTTGTGTCACTTGTTTAATTTAGTATTTTACAATATTTTCTTACCTTTGTATAGATTCTTTTTATCGATTGTTTGTGAATGTGTGGACATTGTAGGCTTTGTAGATTCCCAGCTGCTTGTTAACTTTTTATTTTGTTCTACACTTTTTGTGTAGTAAGCAACGACTTATTGTCGGGCCTACGCTGTCCCCCCATACTTAAGTACAAATGCTGTATCCATAATACTGTAACAACAAATGATTTGAAAAGAGTAACCATGGAGTTTCTTGCCGGTTCTTCTCCATAGGAAACGACCAACCCGAACCGTGCACCTTTTTGTCGACGTTTTATAAGTGCCCATCGAGGCCTATGTGAAATAAAATATTTTGATTTTGATTTTGAAAAGGTCTCAGATATTAGGAGTGCATCTAGATGAACATTACTAAAGGATGCCAGAAGATCCGAATAGTGACCAGGAACACTCTGAGCATTAATATGGGCTATATGCAGATTTTTAGGATAGCTAGAAAACAGAGAGGAAATATTGTCACGCAAAGTACGAAGTGGAGGCTCACTGTCCGCACTAACGAAACTACAAGTCGAGGAAGAACAAGAGAAAAAACTGTCATTTAAGTCAACTGGAATATTCATAGATAATACAAATATTATATAAATATATATTATATAACAAAACAGAAAATAACAAAAATTACAATTTAATACTTAAACGGCTGGTTGTTATCAAATACAACCACCCTAACTCACTAGTTTGTTGGAAGAATTGTACAAATCAGTAGCAACAAAAATAGAAGAACGCATAGAAAACAGAGTAACAATATTTTAAATTAAAATAAAATAATCGCGTAACACAAAATAGCCGCAATGCACACTTTCTATGCATTACACGAAACGGGAGTGGAACGCAAACGTCAAGTTATTAATGTCATTTTGACAGTTACAATCAGATGAATGACATTAAAAGTTTGTAACATACCGACAACTTATTGAAAAATAAATACTACACAAAATTTACTGTGAAGGTGGTACAGAGAACACAAAATGTTTAAAGTACCGGCGACGGTTAAAAGTACAGAATAAATTAAAAGTAATCGTACAATGCAGCAAATTTACAAAGTAACTTGGTAAACAAACAATGTTACACAACGTTGACAACGTCACGAACGTTGTCAACGTTGTGTAACATTGTTACCAGGTAAATAGGAATGGGAATGCCATGGGAATGGACAAGAGCCGCACATTACACGCTTATATACCCGTTTTGTGACGTCATTATTCAAGGTCTTCACCACTAAAAGTGACGGGAGTGATATATCCACAAGTGAGCAGCGAAGACGAAACAAAAATGGAAGTGGCAGGAGGAAACGTAAGTTCAATTATTGGAACAGGTGTACAAAACAATCATCACACACATTCATTTCAATTTAAGAAAAAATTTACATTTGCAATAAAATCAACAAAAGCGCGGTACACAAAAGACACAAAAACATTAAATTACACAACATATATACATTCACTACCATGGCAGTTTGTATACTTTTATTTGACAGAAAAGGAATATTCAGACATGACACAAGTGTTTCATACAGCAAAGGTGAAGGGGGTATCGATAAAAATTACAAATTTAGGAAACAGAACTCCATTCATAACAGGTCAAAACGCGGTAAACTTTGCAAACTCAAATTCACAAACAACAATAGGAATCTGGGAAAATTTAGAATTATTAGCTCCAATAACATTGGGAAATAACATTACAGCAGAAACATTATACGGGAAAACAATAGAAAAATATGCGGCGGGGACAGATAAAGACCCAGAACACTCTACAGCGCAAGCAAAAATAATTGACAACTCTATAGTTTATAGACTAAACGCAACAAACGATACAAGTAAGCACTTCTTTTTGCCGCCGCTTATAATGGAATCAACAATTTTATATAATGCAACAAATTCGATAGGACCAATATTCGATAAATCATATTCACCAAAAGACGGAACATTTCACAATAAAAATTACGGATTCGAAGACGGATCAACAATATTAAGAAACACACCACATACTCAACGTATGGAAGTAGATTCGAGGGGAATATCACCAATAGGAAACAAAAAAGGGACTACAAAAGACTACAACACAGCCACAGTAGATAATTTAACATTACAGGGAATGTATTCAAATGCACCAAAAAATTTTATGGGAAGCATAGGTATAGGAATAATCCCCTTAATAAACCAAGACGGAACATTAGAAGATTCTCTATTAAATATTCTGGTAGAAACATCAATAAACTTGGAATGCATTTCACATGGCACAAACCTATTAATGAGTAAAATCGACAACAAAGCACAGCCAAATACAAATTACGCAGGACTGTCGGTAGATAAATACAAGTGGAGCAATAAATATACAGTGACGGGTGCACCCGCTATGGAAACGTAGGTATGCATAAAGATGTAGAAATAATTAATACAAAAATTGTTAAAATACTAATAATAATATTGTTCACAGTGTAAGTGCCTCTGATCAAGAAGAAGAAGAAAAAAAGAAAAAACAAGAAAAAAAGGAGGAAGAAGAACGAAAGAAAGAAGAAGAACGAAAGAAAGAAGAAGCTAAAAAGAAAAAGGAAGACGCGGAAAAACAACAAAAAGCACAAAAAAGAAAACAACAAGATGACGACACCGCCGCCAGCAAACGAAGTAGACCTGCAACCAATCCTGTTACGCCAGTCAGAACAAATACAGGAACAGCGATACCAACTAGAACTGTTACACCAGTACATCCGCCTAACACACCACCACGTACGACTGCTACAACACGAACTCCGCCTGATACGTCGGGACAGACACCGAAACTAAGTACATCCGTACCAGCTGCCCCCAAACCCGGCACCAAACCGCAATTAGAATGGTACAAATCAGGAGACGTAATACAAGCAGAAGATGGACTATTCTATACATATGTAAGAGCAGAAAAGGCTCCCAAACAAAGAAGAATAACTGGATCAATGACGGAAGAAACTAAATTAAAAATTGCAGAAGAAAACGAAAAAATACGAGAACAATTTCAATCAGACTTGAAAAAGCAAGGTATACTCATAAGATATGTAGGCAAAAACACACCACTAGGAATACCGGGCGAAGGAGTATACAATGTTGACAACTTTGAACATCAGCTAGCAGTAATTAAAGTGGGTACAACAAAGGAAACACCATTACAAAGAGAACTTAAAGAAAAAATAAAAAATCAACAATCAGTATACGCATACAAGGAATTGAACAAGGAAGGGGATACGGAAATATTGGGAGTAGCAACATTAGGATTAAAAACGGTTGCAAGAATAATAGTCGAATACAAAAACAAGTACTTCAAAGTTTATTTATATGAAGATGATAAACAATGGAAACCTTGGAATGAAAAAACAAACTTAGTAATAAACAAAAAAGATAAAATACAAGTTTTAACACAACCAGAAAAATATGAATACATATTCAAAACACCAACAATTAATGACGTATGGTCAAAATTATTAACAGTAGACTTAAATTCAAATGACAGAAACAATGTATTTCAAAGGTTAAGGGATAAGATGCAATCATGGGATGACAGAGGCCAAGAAGACACAAGAATGCATTTAGCACCCACGCCTACAGATTGGCATGGGGATGACCTTTAATCAACAAAAACATATAATTTCGCATTGCAAAATGAACAAAACCAACCTTCGCGGAAGCAGTCTTCTTCAAAGGACACACAATCATAGAAAATCCAAGTATTAGATTTAAACAAAAACTTATTAGCACAGCGTTGACAAAGATGATACAAGGTCAAACGAGGACAACTAAATTGAACACGTATCTTGACCCAGTACGAATCCTGCTTACGAAGATCTTCATAAAACAAGGAAATATTGGAGGCGGACATCTCATCATCGAAGAGGTCCACATCAGCGGCAGGCAGCGAAGGCGGCGACGACTCTAGCACAGACGAGTCGGGTGCTGATGAAGGTCCAGGCACTGCGTCAGATCGGTCTCATCGAGTATCTCAGCAACAGTCGTGAGATTCAACGGAACAATTTCCGGGAATACTGGAGCAGAAAATTGAGAAGGCATATTGATATGTATACCAAACCAAACCAAACAACCGAATGAATATAATTTTAAAAATAAAAGGTTATATACCAAGGCAAAAGTAAAAGGAAAAAAGGAAGGGCAGCCGGTGCAACAAACTGCATAAGTAAAAGGAAGCTGATGCAATTTCGAAAACAAAGTGCATCATGCAAAAAGGAAAGGGAGGTGGTGGGTGCAACGAGCGCGGTATATAAACTGAGTCACGCTCAAAATAGAATCAGTTATGGCAAAGCCGTTGTACGTGTACCATATTATAACTACAAGTGATATCAGTGACGCGCTCCAGGGTCTTCAGACGTATCCAGTAGTGCATCAAGAAAATGAAGCGTGTGAAATCTTCTGCTCGGGATTCCTCGAAAACCAAGAAAACCAACCCCCTGGAGGGAGAAGAAGTGAAGCCGGAAGTAACAATGGAAGCGGAGACGGAAGAGGAGACGGTGGATTGGGGCTCGATCCAGAAGAAACTTTTACAAAATTGTGTCCTGGGGCAAATGGGACTATCGAATCTCAAGACGAAAGCGGATGCAGAGTACGATGGCGAAACGGACGAGTCAGAAAATATTCCAACGGAGGAGGAAGTCGAGACCGATATGAGCATGACGATGGCTGCCTGGGAAAAATATGTCCAGTCGGTACGTATACAACAAGCCCTGAAAATCAACTTGCAAAACTTTATGAAGGACCTTATAAGCTCATCGCTCACCATCAAGGAACAAGACGATCCCATTGGCATGTCATATACTATTCTATCAATAAGCAGTGGGGATTTAACTCACGACTGGGACGAACTATTCGAAGCGGAGCCTACAAGAATAAATCAGTTGACTGCCTGTCTTGTCTTCGCGAGTATCTTTATTCCGGCAATGGTCGTCAAGTCGTACAGGACATTCTCCGTAAGGAACATCTTGAAACTTGTGAGTGCGCCGAACATCACTGTGGAATGGAGCGCCCGAGTAAGTGGAAAATTGCGGCATACGAAATTGATTGTGCCGAAAGGGGAGATTCAGTATATGGATCAGAAAGCGGGTCATTTAAAAAAGGATTCTATGGAATGGTGGATGCAATTATTCAAGCCGATGACTGTGAAGATGGAGGGTCCAGACATCAAGTTCCCAGCAAAAAAAGGAAAGTTCTGGTCGAACAACAAAACGATTCAAACTCAGTCTCCAGATGCGATAGCGAAAACAATAGTAGAAACACAGATGTTATTGTACTTTTATGCAAAAACGGTGCTTTCACGGAAGCAGAAGCTATGGGATTGTTTGCAAAGTGTAGTCAAGGGATCGACTTTATTTGCACCAAGCAATATGCAGACAAAATACGGACTTACATCCACATCGCCCGAGTTTTGGTATTTTCGGAATCGATAAAGCAACGATTTGAACGAGCAAAAGCAAAATTCGAAAAAGAAAACCCGCAAAGTATAGATGAAACAATACAAGAAGAAACAAAGTTAAAGTTTAAAGAAATATTGGATGTGAACAAAATCAAGTTGGACCAGTTCTTTAGTGATACGTATAACCATTTTATAAGACAAAGTAAGAAGAAGAATAACCTGTTTTTCCTGGGACCGCCTTCAACTGGTAAGACCATGATTATGAATAGCTTGGTTGAATGTCACTTTAATTATTGTCGTTTGACTGGTTTGATATCGAATAGCAGTTTCAACTTTAGTGGATTACTGCATACAAATGCGTGTTTAATGGACGAATGTAAACTCACGGATAACCAGTTTGAGCAGTGGAAGCTGTTAGCCTCGGGATTGCCGATGTCAACGGACGTGAAGTATAAGGACAGATGTGATGTGAAAGATGTTGTTTTATATACTTGTAGTAATTATCCTATTGAAATGTATTGTAATGTACCAATGGCACAAGAAGCAGTAAAATCAAAAACAATAACTTATGAATTGAGAACAAGGTGCCCTTGGTACATTAAGATAAGCCCGCATATATGGGAACAATGTTGGAATGAATATAATCTTGTAGTTTAAGTTAATAAAAAATAAAAATAAATAAAAAAAAGATAAAAATAAAAAGAAAAAAAAAGTTAGGTTAAATAGAGTTAAGTTAGATATAGTTAGGTTAAATGTAGTTAGGTTAAATATGTATTAGTTAGATATAATTATATTAGGTTAGGTTAGGTTAGGTTAGGTTGTCGGGTTTTCCACCCCGACAAAAAAAAAAAAAAAAAAAAAGGTTCCCCACCGAGGGTGTCTCCACGTTGTCGTCGTGGTGGGGCTTGCGTGTCTCAATGATCTTGGAGTTTCCCATTCCAAGTGAGAGACCAGACTAAGAGAGACACACCGGAGTCGCTTCAGACTCTTGCGAGGGGTGCCCTGTCCGTCGTTCCGGACAGTGCGCGATTCACGCTCCGAGTCATCGGAGTGTGAATATGGGGATATACATCGTACATCGTGCGATGACCCACGGAGCGGGCTATCGGACGATGTGTGATTCGCGATTCACTCCTCGAGTTCCTCGGGGAGTGGATCAGGGCTGGGATATTTCGTCGTGTACCGTGCGATGGCTCACGGAGCGGGCTATCGGACGGTACGTGATTAGTGATTCACTCTTCGAGGTTCTCGGGGAGTGAATCAGGGTGGGATTATTTCGTCATGTACCGTGCGATGGCTCACGGAGCGGGCTATCGGACGGTACGTGATTGGTGATTCACTCCTCGAAGTTCTCGGGGAGTGAATCAGGGCGGGGCTTTTCATCGTGTACCGTGCGATGGCTCACGGAGCGGGCTATCGGACGGTACGTGATTAGTGATTCACTCCTCGAAGTTCTCGGGGAGTGAATCAGGGTGGGGTTATGTCGTCGTGTGCCGTGCGATGGCTCACGGAGCGGGCTATCGGACGGTACGTGATTGGTGATTCACTCCTCGAGGTCGTCGGGGAGTGAATCGGGGTCGGGGATCTTCCCTTGCATGCCACGCGACGGGACATCGTTGCGGGGCATGTTCTGGGATGTGACATTCGTCGCCCTCTGGTACGCGTCTGCCCATCAGACGTGACCGTGAGGGTGATGGAATGGTCAAAAAAAAAAAAAAAAAAAAATAAAAAAAAGATGAGCAGTAAGGAGAGAGGGACCACACCCTTCAAAGGAAAAAATTATCATGAAAAAGACGTTTTGCAAGATATTACCCCAGGGCGGTACCAGCTGCACAGCAGCTGGAGAATCCGCCACGATCCCTTTGGGGTCGTCAAGCCCTTCGTATTCTGGGGGGGGCAGCGAACGTTTATCACTTGCCAATAGCAACGAGAGCCGAGGAGGCTCCTCGAGATCGAGGTCTTTTGAAGACCTCATCTCTTTTAATTTTAAGAATCCCGATCGAGGACGGGTCGAGCGCCACGCGGCAGACGCAGTGTCAGAGTCTGGCGCTGCGTCACTGAGGGTCGGAGCGGAGGCTCCAGCGGAGCCTCGCGTGGTGCTAGAGAGGGTCAGTGTGTTGTCGGAGGCAGACGACACACCGCGAGCAGTTGCGGCTTCACCCTCCAAGTTTTGGGGGAAGCGGCCGCGTGTGTGCGTGTCGGACGCGGGTTCGGCGGGTTTGTCCTCTAGCGAGGAGAACCTGCCAGCCCCCAAGGTGCCGACAACCAAGAGGGGCAGAGGACGCCGGCTGCCTTCTTTCATGGCAGCGTCACGCGACGCCCGGGGCCGCTTCCTAAAGCCCACCGATACGCCGGTGGCCAGCGGAGTGAGCGACTCCGACGGTGCCATGCAGGTGGAGCAAGGTGGTGCCGAGGCCTCCATCGCTTTGCTGAGCACTAAGGCGGAGCTCAATGCCGCGAAGAGAGAGGGCCGCAAGGCCATCGCGGCCGACGAGGTCGCTGAGTTGGCTCGACGGGCAAGGGAGAGGCGGACGCAGACCGCCGCAGCTCCTGAGGGCTTGACGGCAGAGGCCCTTAGCCGCCAAGTTTTGGACGGCGTGGACGTCGTCCTGAAGGTAGCCACGAAATCTGGCAACCTGAAGGGGACGTTCACACGGGCCCTGAAAGAGGCGGCGGACGGGATCAAGGAGGCGGTAGACGTCCTCCTTGACCGCACGGTCTCGGAGGAGACGGTGAAGCTCCGAGAGGAAAATCGCCGTCTCCAAACGAGGATGGAGGAGCTCCAGCGGGAGGTCAGTGCCCTGAGGGCAGACTTCAGCCGGCAGCAGGGTGCGACGACTGCGGACGGTCGTGCTCTGCCACAGAACGGGTCTTTGGGGGAAGACCAGTTCAACCGGCTGTTGAGCATTATGACCGCCCGCCTGGACAGCCTAGAGCCCAGGCTCAACCCCCCTATGAGGCTTCGTCCACCGCTGGCGGCAGATAGGCGGAGGAAGGAGGCGGAGCCAGCTCCAGCGACGGCTGGGCCAACGTGGGCACAGGTGGCTAAAGCACCACCTGGGCCAAAAAAGCCCACGCAGGTGCCCAAAAAACCCACAATCGGGGGCAAAAAGGCCGTGAAGGGGACGAGAAGTGCCACAGAGGGGAGCAGCTCGTCCCCCCCCAAAGAAAAAGAGGGCGGCTGGAAGACGGCCGAAAGCCGAAAAAAGAGGCGGAAGAGGAGCCGCAAGGCCAAGAGCGCGCCGGGCTCCAAGGGGCAGGCCCCGAAACTCCGCGTCCCTCGCTCCCAGGCTGTAGTGGTCACGCTGCAGCCCGAAGCCAAGGAGAGGGGCGTGACGTACCAGAAGGTACTGGCGGAGGCTAGGGGCAAGCTGGTCTTTGCCGATTTTGGCACCCCGGACGGTTTCCGTTTTAGAACGGCAGCCACGGGGGCCAAGATGTTCGAGTTGGCGGGGACCAGCAGTGCCGAGAGGGCGGACTCTCTAGCTGCAAAGCTTAGGGACGTCCTCAACCCCGAGGAGGCCCGGGTGTCCAGACCCATCAAGACGGCTGAGGTGCGCGTCGATGGGCTGGACGACTCTGTTTCCCCGGAAGAGGTGGTGGTGGCCATAGCCCGGAGCGGCGGATGCCCGCCAGAAAATCAATCACTCTGCCAGAGCTCAGGATCTTTTACTCCAGAGCATGGCAGAGTGGTCGATCCACGTGGCTGTGGTCGCCGAACCGTACTTCATCCCCGCCCGTGACAACTGGCTGGGGTGCGCTGACGGTTTGGTGGCCATTATTGGCGGGACTCTGATCGACCCGTCTCGGGGCCGCGGCTGGGTTGCTGCGGTCTCGGGCGGCATCGTCATCGTGGGGGCGTATTTCTCCCCCAACAAGAGTCTCGCCGACTTTGAGAGTTTCCTTGTCGAGTTGGGCGCCGTCGTAGGCCGCTATCACCCTCGTCCCGTTCTGGTGCTCGGGGATCTCAACGCCAAGTCATCGGCGCGGGGATCTCCGGTCACTGACCCTCGGGGCGAGGTGCTGGAAGAGTGGGCGGTGACGACTGGTCTGGTCGTCCTGAATCGGGGTTCGGAATACACGTGCGTGCGGCAGCGGGGCGGGTCGATAGTGGACGTCTCGTTCGCTAGCCCCTCTGTCGCTAGCCGAGTCCGCGACTGGCGTGTCGCCGTGGAGGTGGAGACGCTGTCGGACCATCGGTATATCCGGTTCGACGTCTCCGTCCAGACCGCGAGCGGCCGCCATCTAACAACCCCGATTAATGACGGCCCGCGTTGGGCGCTTAAGCGCATCGACAGGGAACTACTCGAGGAAGCTGCCTTAGTCCAGTCCTGAATTTGGGAGTCGACGACGGACGGCCCCGTCGACGTCGAAGCGGTGGCGCTGTGGTTTCACGGGGCGATGACGCAGGTCTGCGACGCGTCCATGCCCCGTGTCCGCCAACAGTCCGCAAGGCGCCAGGTGTACTGGTGGACGGACGAGATCGCGCGGCTGCGCGTTGAGTGCGTTGCGGCTCGCCGCCAGTACACACGATACCGGAGACGACGTCGACGGGATTCCGTCGAGGAAGACGCGCGGTATGAGGCGTACCGCGCGTCCAAGGAGACTCTGCGGCTGGCCATCGGCGACTCTAAGTCGCGTGCCAGGGAGGAGCTGCTGGGGTCCCTAGATCGGGATCCGTGGGGGCGCCCTTACCGTTGGGTACGGGGCAAGTTGCGTCCCTGGGCGCCTCCACTGGCGCAAACTATGGAGCCCCAGTTGCTAGAGGCGGTGGTGACGGCCCTCTTCCCTGAGCGAGCGGAACACGTTCCCCCGGCGATGGCTTCGCCCTCAGCCGCAGACTCTCCAGAAGAGGAGGGCACCGATGTCCCCGAGGTGACGCAAGCAGAGACGAGAGCGGCCGTGTCGCGACTCCGGGCTAAGAACACAGCGCCCGGACCCGACGGAGTTCCTGGTCGAGCTCTCGTCCTGGCTCTGAAGGAGCTAGAGCCCCAGCTGAGGGGGCTCTTCACGGCATGTCTCGAGCAGGGTCAGTTTCCCAGTGTGTGGAAGGAGGGGAGGCTGGTCCTGCTCAGGAAGGAGGGGCGCCCCGCGGACTCGCCGTCCGCGTATCGGCCCATAGTGCTGCTCGACGAGGCGGGCAAACTTTTTGAGCGCATTATCGCAGATCGCCTCGTCGGCCACTTGTGCAGGGAGGGGCCGAACCTGGACGACAACCAATTTGGTTTTCGTCGGGGGCGCTCCACCATAGACGCCATCATGCGCGTGAGGGCCCTGGCGGAGGAGACGGTGTCGCGGGGTGGGGTGGTGCTGGCGGTGTCTTTGGACATCTCCAACGCATTCAACACCCTACCCTGGAGTTGTATCCGGGAGGCACTGAAATACCATCGCGTGCCTCCCTACCTCCGCCGTACGGTAGGGGCTTACCTGGAGGGTAGATGCGTCACCTATCGGGGACCTGACGGTGCCGGTCGGCACCTCATGTCGTGCGGTGTTCCGCAGGGTTCGGTCTTGGGACCGCTCCTGTGGAACATCGGCTACGACTGGGTGCTGAGAGGCGAGCTCCCGTCGGGCGCCGACTTGACGTGTTATGCGGACGACACGCTTGTCGCTGCCCGGGGGAGCTCGCACAGGGAAGCAGCGTTGATAGCCACGGCTGCGGTGTCACAGGTGGTGAACCGCATCCGGCGCCTGGGCCTGGAGGTGGCCCTAAACAAGTCGGAGGCCATGGTGTTTCATGGCCCCCGACGTGCGCCGGCGCCGGGATCACACATCGTGGTCAGCGGGGCCCGGATAGCTGTCGAGTCCACCATGAAGTATCTGGGATTGGTGCTCGACAGCCGGTGGGAATTCGGGCCCCACTTCCGGCGGCTGGCGCCCAAGCTGATGGGCGCAGCGGGCGCGCTGTCAACGTTGCTTCCCAACTTGGGGGGCCCGAGCGCCGCCTGTAGGCGGTTGTACGTGGGAATCGTGCGGTCCATGGCCCTGTATGGGGCCCCTGTGTGGGCGATGGACTTGACGGCCAGCACTCTCGCCATTCTGCGCAAACCGCAGAGGGCGATGGCCGTCAGAGTCGCCCGCGGGTACCGCACGATTTCCTACGAGGCGGCTTGCGTCCTGGCCGGATCCCCGCCCTGGGAGCTAGAGGCGAAAGTACTCGCGTCATTACATCGATGGCGCGAGGAAGAGCGGGCACGGGGCTTGAGGCCGGTGCAGCGGCAGATCGCGCTGCGCCGAGACGAGCTCCGTCAGGTCTTGGTGGCGGAATGGCGGCAAAGGCTTCTGCGCCCTGCCGCCGGCCTCGCTACCGTCGAGGCGATCCGGCCAGTACTCGACGACTGGCTCGGGAGAAGGCACGGCTCCCTGTCGTTTAGGGTGGCGCAGGTGCTGTCGGGGCACGGCTGCTTCGGCAAGTACCTGTGCCGCATAGACAGGGAGCCGGACGCTCGGTGCCACCACTGCGTCGATTGCGGGGAGGACACGGCGCAACACACGCTCGCCGAGTGCGTGGCTTGGGAGGAGCAGCGCCGTGTCCTCGCAAATGAAGTAGGAGGCGATCTGTCGCTGCCGGCCGTAGTGCGGCGGATGGTCGGTAGCGCAGAGTCGTGGGACGCGGTGGTGTCCTTCTGCGAGGACGTGATGTCGCAGAAGGAGGCTGCGGAACGGGAGAGGGAGATCTCGACTCCCTTCCCCGGCCGCAGAAGGCGCACCGGGCGCAGGAGAAGGGCGGACAACGCCCTTTTCCGGCCCCCATGAATGGGTCCAGGGGCGAGGGACTTGGGGAAGTCCCCGCCCCCTATTCGATGGACCCGAGGCGGAGGCGCGCGCGGGTGTCGGCGCGCGCCTCTGAGGCGATGCACGGGGTAGTCGAACGCCTCACTACCCCGTGCAGGAGACGAGGCCCGGACAGACCGGGCCAGCACTAGTGTGGGGCTGCGGAAGAATCTGGATTCCCGCGGCCCCGCGCGCACGTGCGAGGAGACACCGGGGTGGTTTTTAGTCAGTTTGAGTCTGACAGACCCCTCCGCCCGCCCCAGGGCGGAGGACATCCGTGAGGATTTTCCACCCCGACAAAAAAAAAAAAAAAAAAAAAAAAAAAAAGGTTACCTAGACGACAGCCAGTTTGGCTTCCGGCGTGGGCGCTCTACCATCGACGCCATCATGAGGGTGAGAGTCCTGGCGGAGGAAGCGGTGTCCCAGGGTGGGGTGGTGCTGGCGGTGTCCTTGGACATCTCCAACGCGTTCAACACCCTGCCCTGGGGTTGCATTAGGGAGGCCCTGCGATACCATCGGGTGCCTTCCTACCTCCGCAACATTGTGGGGGCTTATCTGTCTGGACGGTGTGTCACCTACATGGGACGCGACGGCACGGGCCGTCGCGAGATGTCGTGCGGTGTTCCGCAGGGCTCGGTTCTGGGCCCACCCCTGTGGAACATCGGATACGACTGGGTTTTGCGGTGCGAGCTCCCGCCGGGAGTGGACCTGACGTGTTATGCGGACGACACGCTGGTCACGGCTCGGGGGAGCTCGTACAGGGAGGCAGCGTTGCTGGCTACGGCTGCGGTCTCACAGGTAGTGAGCCGCATACGACGCCTCGGCCTGGAAGTGGCCCTCAGCAAGTCGGAGGCCATTGCTTTTCATGGCCCCCGACGGGCGCCGCCGCTGGGATCACACATTGTGGTCGGTGGGGTCCGGATCGCTGTCGAGTCAACCATGAAGTACTTAGGATTGGTGCTCGACAGCCATTGGGACTTCGGCCCCCACTTTCAGCGGTTGGTGCCCAAGTTGATGGGCGCGGCGGGCGCGCTGTCAACGCTGCTTCCCAATCTGGGGGGCCCGAGCACCGCCTGTAGGCGGTTGTACGTGGGGATCGTGCGATCGACGGCCCTTTACGGGGCCCCGATTTGGGCGAAAGACCTGACGGCCCGCACTATCGCGGTTCTGCGCAGACCGCAGAGAGCGATGGCCGTCAGGGTCATACGGGGATATCGCACGATCTCCTACGAGGCGGCTTGTGTACTGGCCGGATCCCCGCCGTGGGACCTGGAGGCGAAGACCCTCGCGACACTGCACCAGTGGCGCGAGGAGGCCGATCATCGGGGCGAGAGGCTGGTGCAACGACAGATAACGCTGTACCGGTCTCAGCTCCGACAGGTCATGGTGGCGGAATGGCGGGGGAGGCTAGAGCTCCCTACCGCCGGCCTCGACACAGTCGAGGCGATCCGGCCAGTACTCGACGACTGGCTCGGGAGGAAGCACGGCTCCCTGACGTTTCGGGCGACGCAGGTGCTCTCGGGGCACGGCTGCTTCGGGAAGTACCTGTGTCGCATAAGCAGGGAGCCGGACGCCCGGTGCCATCACTGCGTCCACTGTCTGGAGGACACGGCGCGGCATACGCTGGCCGAGTGCGCCGCGTGGGATGAGCCGCGCCGTGCGCTCGTTACGGACGTAGGAGGAGACCTGTCGCTGCCGACCGTCGTTCGCTCGATGGTCGGCAGCGCAGAGTCCTGGGACGCGGTGATGTCCTTCTGCGAAACCGTCATGTCGCAGAAGGAGGCTGCGGAAAGGGAGAGGGAGATGACGAGCTCCCGCCCATCCCGCAGCAGACGCACCGGGCGTCGGCAGAGGGCGGACAACGCCCTCTTCCGGCCCCCCTAAACAGGTCCAGGGGCGACGGATTCGGGGACATCCGTCGCCCCCGATCACACTGGACCCGAGACGGCGGCGCGTAGTGTTCCACGCGCGCCTCTCTGAGACGTAACGGGGGGAGTTTCACACCTCACTCCCCCCCGGGACGAGGCCCGCAGGTCAAGTGGGCCGGCACTAGTCCGGGACAGCGGAAGTCGCATCAGATCCCGTTGCCCCCCGACGCAAGTGTGCGAGGGAACACCGGGGTGGTTTTTAGTCAGTTTGAGTCTGACAGACCCCTCCGCCCGCCCCAGGACGGAGGACATCCGTGAGGATTTTCCACCCCGACAAAAAAAAAAAAAAAGGGTAGGGTAATTTCGCATTGCAAAATGAACAAAACCAACCTTCGCGGAAGCAGTCTTCTTCAAAGGACACACAATCATAGAAAATCCAAGTATTAGATTTAAACAAAAACTTATTAGCACAGCGTTGACAAAGATGATACAAGGTCAAACGAGGACAACTAAATTGAACACGTATCTTGACCCAGTACGAATCCTGCTTACGAAGATCTTCATAAAACAAGGAAATATTGGAGGCGGACATCTCATCATCGAAGAGGTCCACATCAGCGGCAGGCAGCGAAGGCGGCGACGACTCTAGCACAGACGAGTCGGGTGCTGATGAAGGTCCAGGCACTGCGTCATGATCGGTCTCATCGAGTATCTCAGCAACAGTCGTGAGATTCAACGGAACAATTTCCGGGAATACTGGAGCAGAAAATTGAGAAGGCATATTGATATGTATACCAAACCAAACCAAACAACCGAATGAATATAATTTTAAAAGTAAGAGGTTATATACCAAGGCAAAAGTAAAAGGAAAAAAGGAAGGGCAGCCGGTGCAACAAACTGCATAAGTAAAAGGAAGCCGATGCAATTTCGAAAACAAAGTGCATCATGCAAAAGGGAAAGGGAGGTGGTGGGTGCAACGAGCGCGGTATATAAACTGAGTCACGCTCAAAATAGTGAGGTGTATGTAATGTGTATGTATTTAGTAAGTAAGATCTATGCTATAAAATATATTGTATTAGTATAAGATGGGCAGTAATAAATGGTAACCGATCGGCTTCAGTCGTTTCAATAACACTAGTTCCCTACATGGCGACCCTGCCATTTGGGGCGCGTGGCGCGATGATACTATAGTGTTACGGCTCCAAACGAGATTAGTAAAAGAAAAATACGATGCAGTAAATATATCTTCGTCATATAAAATCAGAGTAAATCTGTGGACACTACATATTCATTATGTGTCATTCAAACGTGGCGAAGGAGACAGTTTTCTTAAACCAGAATGCTGCAGGTTCAAACAGTGGCCATGTCAAAGAAATGAAGATGCACATGTCGAATATCAGCATTGTGCTGCTGATAATTTGTACACTTTTGGGTCTCGGCGCTATTTATTTTGTGTACAAGCAGTACAAGAAGTGTCATCATTCGTGGATCACGGACCAGATTGTACAAAACAACTTCCGGCGATCATTCAACCGTACCAGAGGCAACCGTGGAGATGATCGAGAGGTTCATGTTCCGATGAAATAGGAGGCAACAGAACAAGAAAAGCTACCGGTGATTTTGTGAGTGGTTTGTGCGATTTAAATATTATCAAGTGCATAAATGTGCGATAGTGGAAAATAGTAACAAACAACGAAAAAGTGATGTACATTCAGGAAAGTAACCTTCACAGAATTATGGATTGTACAGTTTAATGACTATAAAGTTTATTTTAAGTACTAAATAGGGAAAAGTGAATAAGTTTCACCTTCTCAGTTTTGTTTACTATGTATCAAGTGGTGTATGTGTATCAAGTTACGCCTGTATCCCCTACGACCGTAACTCACAATGAGAATGTGGTATGTATTTTAAATATTAAGTAAAGGGAATGGAAGATGAGTTATTTAAATATTTAGATGAGCTTACATTAATAAGAAAATATCTAGTTAAGAAAGGAAAATCGCGATTCAAGGGAAATGTTATAAAAAATAAATTATCGGAGACAGAAACAATATTTGATAAAAGTACAAAATTAATTGAAATATTGAGTACTAAGGACGGAATAAAATCGGAAGCATTAGCACGGTTAACTTTAATAAGAGATGAAATAAAAACATGTTACTTAAAAATTCAAGATTTATGTACAGAAGATAGCAGTAGTGAAAGTGATTTTTGTGACACGAGCTCAAATACTATAATCATGGAATTCGATTTAAAAACTGCGTGTAATTTGATTCCTGTAATGAACAATAAGGAAAATAACATCAAAAGTATCATTGACTCGGTAGAAATGTATGCAGATATGTTGTCAGAAGCAGGGAAGCAATTACTTATAACATTTGTTTTGAAGAGTAGACTGTCAGAAAATGCTAAGCTACGAATGTCCAATAGTTACACATCTACAAAGGATCTTGATAAAGACTTACGTTCCACCCTGTTACCTAAAAAGTCATTTACTGCCATCCAATCGCGGCTACAAAATACAACACAAGGTTGGCGCACTATCGACCAATACGCTACCGAAATAGAAAAACTATTCACCAATCTGACAATATCGCAAGCAGATGGTAATTCCCAGAATTATGTAGTTTTAAAGCCATTAAACGAAAAACTAGCGATTAAACGATTCGCAGATGGGTTAACTGATTCCCGGCTCAGTACAATTATTGCAGCTCGTAACTATGACACTTTGAAGGATGCAATCCAGGCGGCGAAGGACGAGGAGTTGACTACGGCATCAACTTCGGGAGCAGAAAATGTCATGCATTTTTCACGTCGTGGTAGAGGTGAGTCGCATGCTTATAATAATTCTCGCCGAGGGCATTCCTATAGTCGTCGAGCACGGGGACAGCGAGGGTATTATCACCAAAACACAAATAATTTCAGAAGAAATTTTGATCAATCACGTGGAAGATCATTTTATCGCTCTCGTGGTGAACATCGAGGTCCATTCAACACAAATCGAGGACGAGGCAACCAAGTGCCTCACGAAAATCGATCGAGGTACGAATCTCATGGTAATGTCGTCGCGTGTTTTATACAGAACAATCGCAAAATAACAACAGCAACAATAACAACGAATCCGTAAAATCAAAATCAGAGGAAATGCAGTTTTTTCGATCATAAACATAATATTTTGATGTTGGCAGGCAAAGCGAAATTTTTAACCTTATACTTTTGGTTAGTAGATACAGGAGCGTCCATATCCATAATAAAGAGAGTCGCGTTACCACATAACATTACTATAATTAGAGATGATACTATTATAAATGGTATTGGTGGTCAAACACACGCAAACGGATTTATTAATCTTAGTCTGACTCATCATGCTGAGCAACAATGTGTCGACTTTCAAGTCAAGCTCCATGTTTTCGATAACATACCATTAAAGGCAGATGGAATTTTAGGTTTAGATTTTCTATGTCATTACACATCCAATATCAACTTGGAGACTAATATCATCACCATGACTAAATATGGAACGGAATATTCTTTAGTGCTACGTGACACTATAGATTATTCGAACGAAGTGTTACACATTCCAGCCAGAAGTGAATCGATACATTATTTACTTTTAAATAACAACTCTGATGACGATTGTGTTATCTATAGCAAGCAATTGATGGATAATGTTTTTCTTGCGGGGTGTATAGGAAAAATTAAAAATAACAGATTACCAGTAAAGATTTTAAACACTAATGAGCATGACGTGACATTACCAATGTTTCAGCCCGAGATTTATTCGATGCAAGATTATGATTTATGCGATTTTAAATTGCAAAGAAACAGTTTAAAGAGGGCAAAAGTTTTATTAGATATTTTAAAATTAAATAATCTTAACTCAGAGGAACGAAAATCAATACAAGAGATATGTGCTAAGTATTCGGACATATTCTTTTTACCAGGCGACAAATTAACAACTACAAACGTTTATGAACAAACAATAACTTTAAAGCCAAATACAAGTCCTGTTTATGTTAAGCAGTATCGACTGCCCCATTCCTTAAAAAATGAAGTCAATAATCAAATACAAAGCATGATTGACAACGACATAATAGAGGAAGCAAGGAGTGAGTGGTCAAGCCCAATTTTGTTGGTCCCAAAGAAAAGTGGAAATGACAAAAAATGGCGGTTAGTAGTTGATTACCGTAGACTTAATGATTGCATTGTAGATGACAAATTCCCATTACCAAATATTACCGAAATTTTGGATTCTCTCTCTGGATCAGTCTATTTCACACATTTAGACCTAAATCAGGGTTATTACCAAGTAGCTTTAGACAAAAATAGTAGAGAGTATACTGCGTTTACTACCAACACTGGACAGTACCAGATGAAAAGGTTACCGATGGGACTCAAGACAAGTCCAAGTGCTTTCAGCAGAGTAATGTCAGTAGCCATGTCTGGATTAACATTTGACAGATGTTTTATATATTTAGACGATTTAGTAGTCTTTGGAAGAAATTTAGATATCCATAACAAGAACTTAGTAGACGTTTTAGAAAGACTGAGAAAAATTAATTTGAAATTGAATCCAGAAAAATGTAACTTTTTGCAAAAAGAAATTCTTTATTTAGGCCATCTAGTAACCCAAAATGGAGTTTTACCAGATCCAGCAAAAATAGAGACATTACAAAAATACCCCACACCAACTAATACAGATGAAGTAAAAAGATTTGTTGCATTTTGTAACTATTACAGAAAATTTATTCAACATTTTTCAGAAATAACCTACCCATTAAATAAATTAACCAGAAAATATGAACCATTTAAGTGGGATATTGAGTGTCAAAATGCATTCGACACTTTAAAACATGCTTTAACAACTCCACCAGTCTTAGAATTTCCTGATTTTACAAAAGGAAATGAATTCGTCATACAAACAGACGCATCAGGTATAGCGGTTGGAGCAGTTTTATGCAATAAAAATATGAAACCAATAGCTTATGCTAGCAGACCCCTCAATAAAGCTGAACTAAACTATCCAACTATTCAGAAAGAGTTACTAGCCATTGTGTGGGCTGTGAAGTATTTCAGGCCTTACGTTTACGGAAAAACATTCACAATTATGACCGACCACAGACCATTAATATATTTATTCTCAATGAAAGACCCATCAAGCAGGCTAACTAAATTTAGATTAGCGCTGGAAGAATACGATTATAAAATATTGTATGTAAAAGGGAAAGATAATAGTGTCGCAGACGCGTTGTCTAGAATAATAATAACATCAGATAATCTAAAACAAATGAATGAGGAAATTATGTTAGTGATGACTAGAGCGCAAAAAATGCGTTTAGAATTAGACAAACAAGTACATGACACACCTGTTCTTAGTAGACCCGACGACTCGTGGCCTGATCAACCACAAGTAGTTGAGGTACTAAGAGTACCAAGTGATTCCGTTGAAATGACTTTTATAGGAAATGATGAATTAAATAAATTAAAAAGACTAAACAACGTAGATGTGGAGAACGAATGTTTTATTTACAGTCGTCGTAGAAAAACATTATTTATTAATCTTAACTTTAGGGCACAATTTACGCGAGACGAGTTTGTGACTAAGTTAGGAGAATTTTGTAATAATATAAATATTAAAGAACTATGCATAGTAAAGAACAAAGAATATGAAAGTTTTATCAAAGATTTATTAAAAGAAATTAAAGATAATAAGGAATGGACCGGTCCACGGATATACGTATTCAGAGGAGTTAAAAGAATAGATGATGAGGAAGAAAAACACTATATTTTACATGATTTTCATCTACTACCCACCGCAGGTCATGCAGGTATACGTAGGATGACGAACAACATAAAGAGAAAATTTTACTGGCCAGGCATAGACAAAGATATAAAAGAATTTGTAAGTAAATGCATAAAGTGTCAGAAAATGAAGCAGTGTAGGTATGTCAAGGCGCCCATGGAGATAACTACAACAGCTTCACATTCTTTTGAAAAGATCTTTCTCGACATAGTAGGTCCTTTAGAAAGGGATATAGACGGTAATTGTTACATTTTGACCCTCCAGTGTGAGCTTACAAAGTTTGTAGAGGCATATCCTCTGAAAAACAAGGAAACGATAAGTGTGGCGAAAGCATTAGTTGATAATTTTATATTAAGATTTGGAGTACCAAATGCCATTGCGACTGACCGTGGCACAGAATTCGTATCTTCAGTAATGGATCAGGTATGCAAACTTCTAGGAATAAACAAATTGACATCTACTGCATATCACCATCAAACTATTGGTGCACTTGAAAATTCACATAAAAATCTCGGTGCTTTTTTGCGAATACAGTGTGATGGAAAAAAAGAAACATGGAGTCAGTGGCTACCATTTTGGTGTTATAGTTACAATAATACTGTTCATACAGAAACCAAGTACACACCTTTCGAACTTGTATTCGGTAGAGCTAGTGTAATACCATGTAGAGTCAGTCAGTTCATAGAACCATTATACAATCCAGAAAGTTATCCTTTAGATCTAAAGCATAAATTACAAGTTGCACACCAAGATGCTCGCAATAATTTACTAAAAAGTAAACAAAACCGTAAGTTATCATACGATAAAAAGGTGAATAATGTAACGTATAATAATGGAGAATTAATACTTGTTAAAAATGAAACAGCCACTAAATTAGATACTCAGTGGGATGGACCATTTGTTATTTTAGAAGATTTAGGTGTTAATGTTAAACTTTTAAAGAGTAATAAACCTTATGTTGTTCATAAAATTGGACTAAACCATTTAGAACGTAACCATATATTTTGTAATCATGTAACATTAGGCATATAAAAAAAAAAAAACACTTGTAATATTATTTTTTTTTTTTTCTCTCTCGCCCCCGAGGTGAGGTGTATGTAATGTGTATGTATTTAGTAAGTAAGATCTATGCTATAAAATATATTGTATTAGTATAAGATGGGCAGTAATAAATGGTAACCGATCGGCTTCAGTCGTTTCAATAACACTAGTTCCCTACAATAGAATCAGTTATGGCAAAGCCGTTGTACGTGTACCATATTATAACTACAAGTGATATCAATGACGCGCTCCAGGGTCTTCAGACGTATCCAGTAGTGCATCAAGAAAATGAAGCGTGTGAAATCTTCTGCTCGGGATTCCTCGAAAACCAAGAAAACCAACCCCCTGGAGGGAGAAGAAGTGAAGCCGGAAGTAACAATGGAAACGGAGACGGAAGAGGAGACGATGGATTGGGGCTCGATCCAGAAGAAACTTTTACAAAATTGTGTCCTGGGGCAAATGGGACTATCGAATCTCAAGACGAAAGCGGATGCAGAGTACGATGGCGAAACGGACGAGTCAGAAAATATTCCAACGGAGGAGGAAGTCGAGACCGATATGAGCATGACGATGGCTGCCTGGGAAAAATATGTCCAGTCGGTACGTATACAACAAGCCCTGAAAATCAACTTGCAAAACTTTATGAAGGACCTTATAAGCTCATCGCTCACCATCAAGGAACAAGACGATCCCATTGGCATGTCATATACTATTCTATCAATAAGCAGTGGGGATTTAACTCACGACTGGGACGAACTATTCGAAGCGGAGCCTACAAGAATAAATCGGTTGACTGCCTGTCTTGTCTTCGCGAGTAGGTATCTTTATTCCGGCAATGGTCGTCAAGTCGTACAGGACATTCTCCGTAAGGAACATCTTGAAACTTGTGAGTGCGCCGAACATCACTGTGGAATGGAGCGCCCGAGTAAGTGGAAAATTGCGGCATACGACATTGATTGTGCCGAAAGGGGAGATTCAGTATATGGATCAGAAAGCGGGTCATTTAAAAAAGGGTTCTATGGAATGGTGGATGCAATTATTCAAGCCGATGACTGTGAAGATGGAGGGTCCGGACATCAAGTTCCAAGCAAAACAAGGAAAGTTCTGGTCGAACAACAAAACGATTCAAACTCAGTCTCCAGATGCGATAGCGAAAACAATAGTAGAAACGCAGATGTTATTGTACTTTTATGCAAAAACGGTGCTTTCACGGAAGCAGAAGCTATGGGATTGTTTGCAAAGTGTAGTCAAGGGATCGACTTTATTTGCACCAAGCAATATGCAGACAAAATACGGACTTACATCCACATCGCCCGAGTTTTGGTATTTTCGGAATCGATAAAGCAACGATTTGAACGAGCAAAAGCAAAATTCGAAAAAGAAAACCCGCAAAATATAGATGAAACAATACAAGAAGAAACAAAGTTAAAGTTTAAAGAAATATTGGATGTGAACAAAATCAAGTTGGACCAGTTCTTTAGTGATACGTATAACCATTTTATAAGACAAAGTAAGAGGAGTTTGTATACTTTTATTTGACAGAAAAGGAATATTCAGACATGACACAAGTGTTTTATACAGCAAAGGTGAAGGGGGTATCGATAAAAATTACAAATTTAGGAAACAGAACCCCATTCATAACTTCGGCTCTTGTCCATTCCAATGGAAAATAAATGTCTGAATATTCCTTTTCTGTCAAATAAAAGTATACAAACTCCTCTTACTTTGTCTTATAAAATGGTTATACGTATCACTAAAGAACTGGTCCAACTTGATTTTGTTCACATCCAATATTTCTTTAAACTTTAACTTTGTTTCTTCTTGTATTGTTTCATCTATACTTTGCGGGTTTTCTTTTTCGAATTTTGCTTTTGCTCGTTCAAATCGTTGCTTTATCGATTCCGAAAATACCAAAACTCGGGCGATGTGGATGTAAGTCCGTATTTTGTCTGCATATTGCTTGGTGCAAATAAAGTCGATCCCTTGACTACACTTTGCAAACAATCCCATAGCTTCTGCTTCCGTGAAAGCACCGTTTTTGCATAAAAGTACAATAACATCTGCGTTTCTACTATTGTTTTCGCTATCGCATCTGGAGACTGAGTTTGAATCGTTTTGTTGTTCGACCAGAACTTTCCTTGTTTTGCTTGGAACTTGATGTCCGGACCCTCCATCTTCACAGTCATCGGCTTGAATAATTGCATCCACCATTCCATAGAACCCTTTTTTAAATGACCCGCTTTCTGATCCATATACTGAATCTCCCCTTTCGGCACAATCAATGTCGTATGCCGCAATTTTCCACTTACTCGGGCGCTCCATTCCACAGTGATGTTCGGCGCACTCACAAGTTTCAAGATGTTCCTTACGGAGAATGTCCTGTACGACTTGACGACCATTGCCGGAATAAAGATACCTACTCGCGAAGACAAGACAGGCAGTCAACCGATTTATTCTTGTAGGCTCCGCTTCGAATAGTTCGTCCCAGTCGTGAGTTAAATCCCCACTGCTTATTGATAGAATAGTATATGACATGCCAATGGGATCGTCTTGTTCCTTGATGGTGAGCGATGAGCTTATAAGGTCCTTCATAAAGTTTTGCAAGTTGATTTTCAGGGCTTGTTGTATACGTACCGACTGGACATATTTTTCCCAGGCAGCCATCGTCATGCTCATATCGGTCTCGACTTCCTCCTCCGTTGGAATATTTTCTGACTCGTCCGTTTCGCCATCGTACTCTGCATCCGCTTTCGTCTTGAGATTCGATAGTCCCATTTGCCCCAGGACACAATTTTGTAAAAGTTTCTTCTGGATCGAGCCCCAATCCATCGTCTCCTCTTCCGTCTCCGTTTCCATTGTTACTTCCGGCTTCACTTCTTCTCCCTCCAGGGGGTTGGTTTTCTTGGTTTTCGAGGAATCCCGAGCAGAAGATTTCACACGCTTCATTTTCTTGATGCACTACTGGATACGTCTGAAGACCCTGGAGCGCGTCATTGATATCACTTGTAGTTATAATATGGTACACGTACAACGGCTTTGCCATAACTGATTCTATTTTGAGCGTGACTCAGTTTATATACCGCGCTCGTTGCACCCACCACTTCCCTTTCCCTTTTGCATGATGCACTTTGTTTTCGAAATTGCATCAGCTTCCTTTTACTTATGCAGTTTGTTGCACCGGCTGCCCTTCCTTTTTTCCTTTTACTTTTGCCTTGGTATATAACCTTTTATTTTTAAAATTATATTCATTCGGTTGTTTGGTTTGGTTTGGTATACATATCAATATGCCTTCTCAATTTTCTGCTCCAGTATTCCCGGAAATTGTTCCGTTGAATCTCACGACTGTTGCTGAGATACTCGATGAGACCGATCTGACGCAGTGCCTGGACCTTCATCAGCACCCGACTCGTCTGTGCTAGAGTCGTCGCCGCCTTCGCTGCCTGCCGCTGATGTGGACCTCTTCGATGATGAGATGTCCGCCTCCAATATTTCCTTGTTTTATGAAGATCTTCGTAAGAAGGATTCGTACTGGGTCAAGATACGTGTTCAATTTAGTTGTCCTCGTTTGACCTTGTATCATCTTTGTCAACGCTGTGCTAATAAGTTTTTGTTTAAATCTAATACTTGGATTTTCTATGATTGTGTGTCCTTTGAAGAAGACTGCTTCCGCGAAGGTTGGTTTTGTTCATTTTGCAATGCGAAATTACCCTACCCTTTTTTTTTTTTTTTTTTTTTTTTATTAAGCGGTGAAAAATGCCTAACGCATACCGCACCGTCCGGGGAGACGGTGCGGTTATGTGGGGCTTGCACCCACTAAAAAACACCGCCGTGAGCCTACTCTCGCCTTGATGGATGAGCCGCGAGGACCGCTACGCATGACGTTCGCGGCTCATCCAGCTCAACCCACCTCCGGGGACCAAACTCGTTTGGCGATGTCCGGGCTCACCTGAGACATCGCCACCACTCGTGAGGGCCGTTCAATGCGACGACGATAGACTCCCCGATCTATCGCCCGCTGGCACCTCCTACGGCGGCATCAGGTCGCCATGGCGCCTCCTCCGCCGCCCTGTCCTCCTGCGACGAATCGCGTCTGCGAGGGAGTCTTCCTCTCTGACGCGCTCCGCCGCCTCCTTCTGCGAGATGACATCCTCACAGAAGGACGCCACCGCCTCCCATGCCTCCCCGCTGTCGACCATGGCCTTGGCCACGGCCGGTAAGGAGAGGTCTGCCCCGATTGCTGCTGCGAGAGCACGACGCTGCACCGCCCAGGCAGGACAATGCTCGAGGGTGTGAAGCGCCGTGTCCTCGCTGCAGCCGCACTGGTGACACACGGGAGTCGCCTCTCGTCTGGCCACTTTTTGCAGGTATTTGCCAAAGCAGCCATGCCCTGACAATACCTGCACCAGACGGAAGGACAACGTCCCGTGTCGCCTCCGTGTCCACTCTTCCTGGATCGGCCGGATCGCCTCCACGGTCCAGTGACCTGCACTGGGCGTCTCCAGCCTCACCCTCCAAATCCGCAGGGTTTGAGATTGGGCCTCCCTGCGCCACCTCGTGACCAGCTCAGGCGGTGGGCGGCGAGTACCACTCTCCGCCCGCAGGTCTGCACCACGTCGGTAGACCTCGGCGAGCACCTGCGCCTCTAGATCCCACGGGGGTGTGCCTGCGAGGGCGCACGCCGCTTCCACCGATACGGTGCGGTATCAGCGTATGACCCTGACTGCCATGACTCTCTGTGGCCTCCGCAGTAGAGCCTTGTTCTGGGCAGACAGGGACTCCGCCCACACCGGGGCCCCATAGAGCGCCATCGAGCGAACTACCCCCGTGTACAGCCGCCGGCAAACCACGTTTGGTCCGCCCAGGTTCGGCAACAGCCGGCTGAGGGCGGACGCCGTGCCGATCAGCTTCGGCGCAAGCTGAGCAAAGTGCTCGCCGAAGTTCCACCTCCGGTCCAAAACCAGGCCCAAGTATTTCATGCTTGCCCGTACTGCTATTGGTGCACCACCAATAGTGAGGTGTGCGCCGGCCGGTGGCCGTCGTCGGGGCGCATGAAATACCAGGGCCTCCGTCTTTTCGAGGGCCACCTTCAGGCCCATCGCCTCGATTCGCCCCACGACGAGGGACGCGCCCTCGACGGCAGACCGTGCCGCTTCCTCGTAGCTCCCTCCCCGGGCCGTGACGAGTGTACGGTTTACGTACATTCCGTCAGGCTGCAAACGCTGCAACCTACTTTTCTCTTTGGTATTTAAAACAATGTTTAATATGATTTTGAGTTAGTTGACGAATTACATACTTACGCGAACACCGCGGATTAGCATCCAACCCACTTTTACTTTGTTGTGATCGGTACTCTAATAAACCTTTAGTGTTACCAAATCTGTGTGTGTTTACATCAACTCGCCTAACTCCAAGTACTGACTTACCACTTCTCACTTAAAGCTACAAGTGTAAGGTACCAACTACTACGGGACCTTACATTTAATGGTCCTTCGAGTATTTCACAGTTTGGGGTAATTGTATCTCTTGGAACGACAGCGAATCGGCTTGGCTGGCCTTCCACAAGCGGAGCTCACCAGTCAAGTTGAGAAAGCGCGCATATTCGTAAAAAGAGTACAAGAGCTCTGAGCAATCAACGAAGAGGGGATACTTTGGAACTTCTTCGTGAATCAAGCGGAAAAACAAGACTCAACTGCGGCAACAAGCCAACTACTACTACGACTACTGCTACTACAGCTTCCGGACTACAACGTGAACTGCGGGTAATACGAGGCCTACAAACTAGAAGACACCGAACTACGTGTTCTTCAATACCTACTTTACTACTACATCTTACTACTACTACTACTTTCGATTACCGAAACGACTACATCAAGATGAGCGAAATCACTGCACAAAACGAAGTCTTCGAGTCAATCAAACGTCTCTGTACTAACTACCAAAAGGACAGCGCGTCTCGGAAAGGAAAGGAGTACCTGACTCAAAGGTTAGTGTCATTGGAAAACCTCTGGCAAGACTTTGGCAATAGACACAATGTATTACTTGAACGAGAGGACAAAGAAATCCAATATTTTACTGGAAACATTTATGAAAAGACGAAACATATGTATGAATCCACCAGGATTGATATACTGCAGCGGTTGTTGGTCTGGGAAGGAAAACAGGCTGAAGTTGTCATTCCTCATCCTACGGGAGTAGATACCAAGACCAAGGAACTGCTTGATCGACAAGAATGTCACATTAAAGCACTAGAACGGGCGATGTCCAAAATAGAAATTGACTCCATAACTGAAAAATGGGAGTTAGAGGATCACCTGAGCGTCCTGAAAACCAAGTGGGACACTGTAGAGAAATGTCACTGGGAGCTAGAAGCTATTTTGAAAGGGTCAAACGAAATATACAACGACTTGTTCGCCAACAAAGAATGTCAGTACGATGTCATGAAAAGATCTCTCAACTCGAAACTATGGACAAGCGTAAACCACCAAAACTATGCACCGAGGATTCAACTACCGGAATTCACTGGAAACTACAGTCAGTGGATTACGTTCAAGGATATGTTTCTGGAGACAATCCACAACAATGCAAATTCTTCGAAAGCGCAGAAAATGCAACACTTAAAATCTAAGCTTAAAGGAGAGCCGGAACGATTAGTTCAACATTTGGTCGGCGCTGAAAACTATGAAACTTGTTGGGATATTCTTATTCAGCGATACGACAACAAGAGACTCCAATTTACGAACTTGATGAATACTTTGATGGAGTTACCATCCATCCAGCAGGTCAATGCTGCTGTCTTGAAGAGAATGCATGACGTAATCAACGAATGCATGAATGGCCTACATAACATCGGTCTAAATACATCAAGCTGGGATCCAATAATCGTGTACTTGATGGCACAGAAGTTGGACTCAACATCATATACTGAATACACTAGAGAATTAGAGCATCCAAAGCAAGTCCCGGAGCTGAGTGAATTTTTGGGGTTCTTGGAGACCAAATTCATGGCGTTGGAAGCAGCAAAGGGTTACCAAAAAGATGCATCTAACCAACATAAACAAATATTCAGCAACAAAACGAAATTTAACTCCAATAAACCATCATATGAACCACATAGAAAAGAAACATCAAGAATATACCATGCGTCATACGGTAAATGCCTTCTGTGCAGCGGTTTTCACGTGATCATGCAGTGTCCAAAGTTCATTGAAATGGACACACGGCAACGGAATGACACAGTAAGGAAATTACAAATATGCAAAAACTGTTTGTATAAGCATGGAGACACAGAATGCACGTCGAACAAAACTTGCAAAGAGTGCAATAAACCACATCATACGATGTTACACTATTCAGCGCAAAAACTGTCGCCAAGTTCCAATATGAACAATATGGGTCAACGTTCTCAACAACGGGAACATCAACCTTCAACATCAACAAACCAACATAGTTCGAACCATTTATCAAACAACTACATTATGGAAATATTACTTACTACAGTAGAACTTCAAGTAAAGACATCAACAGGAGACTTTATAACGTTACGAGCTTTACTGGACCAAGGATCTCAAGTAAACCTCATCACGGAGAACGCGGCTCAACGACTGAAACTACCTAGAAAAAGGATGAACGCTACAATTTCCGGCGTGGGTACGATTTCGGGAGATTGTAAAGGACGACTAGAATTAGAGTGTAAATCAAGATGCACTGACTTTGCATTTTCAGTCAGCACTCTAATAATGAAAAGGATCACGAACAACTTACCTAACAAAACATTTAAAAAAGAAAACTGGCCTCAGCTACAAGGTCTGAAACTAGCGGATCCTGACTTCAACTTATCAAGGAGCGTGGATTTGCTGCTGGGAGCGGATATCTATTCGCAAGTTATATTAGAGGGGGTCCTAAAGGGAGATGCCCAAACGCCGACAGCTCAGCAAACCCGTTTAGGATGGATTTTATGCGGCAAGCTAGAAACTTTTAACTGCCATGTCGCTCTTGTCGACCTGAACGACTTAAAGAGATTCTGGGAGACAGAAGACATCATTCAGAATACTGAGGACACATCTAAAGACGACTGGTGCGAAAACTACTACAAAATGACTACTGAAAGAGATCGCGACGGAAAATACATTGTAAAGATGCCACTGATTCCTCGTTATGAAGAAAAATTGGGAAACTCAAAGTCGATCGCAATCTCTCAATTCTTACAACTGGAAAGAAAATTCGACAGAAACCCTAAACTTGCATCAATGTACAAAGATTTCATCCGCGAGTACATTGATTTAGGTCACATGAAGCTTTCAAACACGACACCCGCCAAAGATGCAATCTTCTTACCGCATCATGGAGTACTGAGAGAACAATCAACAACAACAAAACTACGAGCTGTTTTTAATGCTTCCCAGAAGACCATGGGTGGATGTAGCCTAAATGACGTAATGGAAAAAGGTCCTAATCTGCAAAAGGACATCCAAGCATTGATATTACAATGGCGTGGCTATAGATACGTCTACACAGCGGACATTGAAAAAATGTACCGTTCCATATGGTGTCATCCGGATCAACAACATCTACAGAAGATCCTATGGAGAAAGCAACCAAAAGACAATTTACAAGAATATCAACTGCAAACATTAACATATGGGACAAAAAGTGCTCCATGGCTAGCAATGCGAACACTCAAACAGCTTGCTATCGATGACGGCCACAAATACCCAAAGGCCGCTGAAATATTGCTAAATCAGTTCTACGTCGATGACCTAATCAGCGGCCACAACTCTACAAAACAAGCAAAGGAAATTCAAACATCGATCATAACACTACTGAAGGGAGGCGGAATGAATCTGCGAAAATGGTCAAGCAACGATCCTGAGCTTCTACGACACTTAGACGAAGATCAAATATCGAAAAGTACATTTGATTTTAGAGGCGACGAATCAATGAAAACGTTGGGGTTGAGTTGGAATCCAAAAGATGACGTTTTCATATTCAACTGGTCCATAGACGACTACAACAACGAACCACTAACTAAAAGAAACCTGCTATCACAAATATCCAAACTATACGACCCCTTGGGTTGGCTGGCGCCTATAACTGTGTCAGCTAAACTACTATTCCAAAGGGTGTGGCTAACTAAAATAAACTGGGATGCTGAACTACCTACTGAGTTACAAGACGAATGGCGGCATCTAAACAAAGAACTACATCTAATTAAAAACATTAAAATAAACAGATGGATTGGCAGTACGCAGAAAAATATCCAACTACATGGATTTTGTGACGCAAGCGAAAAGGCATACGCTTGCGTCATATACAGCCGAGTAATCGACGAAAAGGGCGACCCAAGGATCACATTACTAGTATCAAAAACTAGGGTAGTGCCGATTACTCAAAAAACTTCATTGCCCAGACTTGAGCTATGCGGAGCACTACTACTCTCCCAACTCATGGAAAAAGTGAAGAAATCACTAACGGAGCATGAGATATCAGCTTATGGTTGGTGTGACTCCAAGGTGGTCCTAGCTTGGATTCAGGGAGACCTCTCAAGATGGGAAAGATACGTAGCTAACAGAGTGGGGAAAATAAAAGACGTAATTCCACCTCAACAATGGTGTTATGTACGATCGGAACTTAATCCAGCTGACTGCGCTTCGAGAGGCTTGCTACCGAGCAAAGTAGTCAAGTTCAACTTATGGTGGAACGGACCTATGTTTCTGAAAAACTTTGCAGAAACAGAAACACCTCATAATGTGAATTGCCACTTTACTACAAGCGAAGCAAACAGGGTCGAACCCAATGACGTCAGTTCGAAAAACTACAACACTGAAAATATTGTTTACAAGTTGTTGAAGAACCACAGTTCGCTGACTTCAGTAATAAGAATTACTGCTCGAATTGTGCGATATATTGCATCACTAAAGCAAAAATTACGACCAAGCGCTACTTACCTAACAACAACTGACCTACAATACGCAGCAGAATATATAATAAAATATGTTCAACAAAGCGAGTTTGCGCAAGAACACAAACAGTTGAAACAAAATAAAACTGTGTCACCAAAAAGCAACATTTACAAACTCAAACCTTATCTGGAAAGCAAGGGAATCATTCGCGTAGGCGGAAGACTACAGCACTCTGATCTTCCTGCAAATATGAAGAATCCCGCAGTGGTACCCTACTCCAGCCGCTTCACTGAACTACTGATCGACCAAGCACATTCGATGACGCTTCATGGAGGAGCCCGTCTGACCCTTACTTACATACGGCAACGATACTGGATAGTCTCTGGAAATCGGGCGGTAAAGGGAAGAATACGACGCTGTGTGAAATGTCATCGTTACAATTCTACGGACAATGCTCAACTAATGGCCGATCTGCCAAAACAAAGAGTAACACCAAGCCGTCCATTCACTCACACTGGTGTTGACTTTACTGGTCACGTAGACGTGAAACTTAACAAAGGAAGAGGAGTGAAGACCTCAAAAGCATACATCGCGGTCTTCGTCTGTATGGCTACGAAAGCTGTACATATCGAATTAGTCTCAGAACTAAGCACGGAAGCGTTTATTGCGGCCCTTCAGAGAATGTGCGCGAGGTGCGGAACGCCTGCTCACATGTACTCAGACAACGGCACGAACTTCGTTGGAGCATCCAAAGTACTGAGAGAGGATTTCAGTAACTTCAAGAAGCTACTCTCTCCTGAGTTCTTTGACGAGATTGGGAAACTAGAAATTCATTGGCACTTCAACGCCCCTGCTTGGCCTAGTGCGGGGGGGATATTCGAAGCAGCCGTCAAATCATTAAAACACCACTTGAAGCGGGTTCTTGGGGATCAAAAACTGACCTGGGAAGAATTCACTACGTTACTAGCGAAAATAGAAGCCTGCCTAAACTCGAGGCCTCTATGTCAGCTAACAGAAGATCCGGAGGAATTTTACAGCACTCTCACTCCTGGCCACTTTCTTACTGGCAGTGCTACGTTGTCTCTACCTCAACCGGAGCCTGACAACAGAAAGATGGATCTGAGAAAACGTTGGCAACTAACGGAGCACATGCTGGATCAATTCTGGAAAGCTTGGTCCAATGACTACCTGAACACCTTACAGTCTAGAAGCAAGTGGAACAGAACTGTACAAAACCTCAAACTAAACGACGTGGTCCTAATCAAGGAAACAAACTTACCTCCTGGCAAATGGGCCATGGGACGAGTGATGGAAACTCATCCCGGTAAGGATGGTCTAGTACGAGTGGCCACCCTTAAAACAAAAACTGGAGTGATAAAACGACCCACTGTTAAACTAACTCCATTACCACAGCAAGAAACACTGCTACCTACCGAAGAAACAACAAATAACAAAAGAGAAGAAGATACAATAACTGAAAACCAAAGAAGAAAAAGGAGCACGCGAACCAACAAGTACAGTTTCCTGACTTTCGCTCTTATAACTTTAATAGGAATGTTAGGAACTGCACAATCGTCACCAGTAACAAACAACTATAAGGTGACCTCTATACCCAACAATCAACCTATTTATTTCGATGAAGCCGGAAAACTGCAACTTATACATGATGAATGGACTCTACTGATCTATTACAACCTAACGTCCTACTGGCAAGCTGCGAATAACATGAACGACTACATAAACCAAATTGATAAACTCTGTCAAAGAATCGCGCACGAGTTTACACCATGCGAAGCAGTTGTCAGACACCTACGTCATGAAATGCATCACCTTGAGAATTATAACACTATGTTACTTTCTCAGCATTCGCGACAAAAACGAGGCTACTTTGATGGAATCGGAAAATTAGCCAGAACACTTTTCGGGGTTTTGGATGAAGACTTTGCGCAAAAGTACGAGAAGGATATCCAAAACTTGCAAATCAACGATAATTACTTGTTACAGTTGATGAAGAATCAAACTTTGATCATAGAGGCTGAAAACAATGTAATTAAAAACAATACGGAATTTATGGACAAACAATTTCACGCAATACAAACCTACATAAATCAGACTTGCAACATAATCACAAGAATTGAGAACAGAGCACAAATTTTATACACAGCAAATGACGTGAACTCTGCCGCTTTATCATCAACTTTAATTTTGAGCGACTTGCATAGAATTCAAGAAATGCTAATGAATGCTCTCGCCAACATTTATCGAGGTCATTTGGATACACACTTGTTTCCTGCATCTCAAATAATAGAACAGCTGAACATCATCTCTGGAAAACTTCCACAGGGACTAGCCTTACCGATAAAGGACATACAAAAAGATTTCCGTGACATCTACGAACTAATCCATGTCAAGGCTCTGATTACAAACAACTTTCTACTTTTCGAATTGCATATTCCACTTTTGAGCGATGAGGACTACAAAATATACCGGGTAATACCTATACCATTCCAGAAACAAGGACAATTGAGAATCGTGCAGCCTTTCTCCAATTATATCGCCATAAACTTCGTGAAAAATTCGTACATCACTATGGAAGAGCAAGACATGCGCCAATGCACGCCATACGGAGAAGACGAGTACACATGCATTTCACGTCAGCCGGTATTTAGCTTACAAGACAAGGACGCACCTTGCGAGGCCAAGGTATTCAGTCAACAAACTTCATTATCCTGTGTCATCAATGATGTAACTTGCAAAGAAACTTGGATCCAATTACATAAACCTAACTGGTGGTTGTTTACATTATGCGACAGACAGCTGATGCGCGTCATATGTAGCGATCAAGTTACGCCAGCAGTCATCAACGGTACTGGGGTGATTGCCTTGAAACCAAAATGCATACTACAAAAGAAAGATGCGACAATATTCACCTATAACCACTTAGGAAGCAAATTTCACATGGAGGCGGATATTGAAGTACCTACACTTAACACGACTATCAACAATTTATTTGATCTAAGTTGGAAAAACGCACAGCTGAATATGACAGAACTGGATACATCTGCAATAAATATCAGAAACATAGATAAGCAAATAATTCAGCAGAAAGAGCAGGAAAGACTACCACAAGGGATAGATATATCGAGTCACGACATATATCTCTACTCTGTGACTTCTCTGCTGTTGGGAGGAGCTGCTTCGTTTGCTGTCTACATTTGGATTAGGAGACTATGGCATAAGAAAACTAAAAGGCCACCTACAAGACAACCTACAGGAATCGACAACAAAGTCGAAATCGAGATGCAAGAAATACGCCATTCGACACCGCCGGAGCCACTATACAGCGACGCGAGGCCGAAACAACTGTTTCACTTTGAGGAGCAGTAAAGCTTATTGTTTCTATGTGTACATGTTTAATTTTACTTACTTACTAATGTTTACTTTACTGTCTTTACTTTTTATTGTGACGTTCTGGGATGTCTTACTTTTATATTTTTACTTACTTAACCTACTTTTATACGGTCTATACTTTTTTATTATTGCGTTTTGGAATTTTTACTTTAAAACGTTTTATGTACTGGATGCTCATCCCGCCTTTTCCCTCGGGAGCATGTACGGTTTACGTACATTCCGTCAGGCTGCAAACGCTGCAACCTACTTTTCTCTTTGGTATTTAAAACAATGTTTAATATGATTTTGAGTTAGTTGACGAATTACATACTTACGCGAACACCGCGGATTAGCATCCAACCCACTTTTACTTTGTTGTGATCGGTACTCTAATAAACCTTTAGTGTTACCAAATCTGTGTGTGTTTACATCAACTCGCCTAACTCCAAGTACTGACTTACCACTTCTCACTTAAAGCTACAAGTGTAAGGTACCAACTACTACGGGACCTTACAACGAGAGTGTCGTCAGCGTAGCAAATGACGCCCTGCCCGGGGGAGAGCAAACACCGCAAGGACCAGTCGTAGCCTATGTTCCACAGGAGTGGACCCAAAACCGACCCCTGCGGAACACCGCACACGATAGCCCTGCGCACAACTTGACCGTCGCGTCCCTCGTAGGACACAAACCGCCCCTGCAGATAGTCCGCTACCAGCAGCCTCAGGTAGGCGGGCACCCGATGGTAGCGGAGCGCCTCCTCGATGCAGCTGAATGGCAGAGTGTTGAACGCGTTGGCGATGTCTAAAGACACCGCCAACAACACCCCGCCCTGGGTAACTGCATCTTTCGCTTCGGCCTTGAGGCGCAAGATGGCGTCTATTGTCGAACGCCCTGCCCGGAAACCGAACTGGGCGTCCGACAAATTCGGGCCTACTGCATCTAAGTGCCGGACGATGCGGGTAGCGAGAATCTTCTCTAGCATCTTCCCCACCTCGTCCAGCAAGACAATCGGCCTATACGCCGATGGAGAATCCGGGGGCCGCCCTGCCTTCTGGAGCAGCACCAGTCGACCCTCCTTCCAGGCCTTAGGGAACCGTCCCGATGTTAGACAGGCGTCAAACAGCTCCCTAAGCCTATCTTCCAGGGCCGCCTCAAGAGAGAGGGCCAGCACCCTTGCAGGCACCCCATCCGGTCCGGGGGCAGTCCTCTTGGACCGCGCCCTCAGAATTGCTGCCCCCATCTCCGCGTCAGATATTGGGGGAGTCTCCACCTCCGCATCTTGGTCGGCGCCCGCTTCGGCCATTGGTGGAGAAGGGTGATCCGCCCGCTCCGGGAAGAGTGCCTCCACGACCCCGACGAGGAACTGAGGCTGGAGGGTTTCCGTCAGTGGGGGGCCTCGGGCACGGAGTTTCTTCCGCGCCGCACGGTACGGACGCCCCCAGGGATCACGGTTTAGATCTTCCAGTGCCTCAGCTCTCGATTGTTCCTTCCCTCGACAGATCGCCAACTGCAGAGCCTTCCGAGCGTTGCGGTATGACTCATGCAATTGGGTCTGTAGGATCTCCAGCTCTTCATCACGGCGGCGCAACCTGCGAACCTGTGAGTAGGTCCTCCGGGCAATTATACAGGCCGCGCGGAGGTCTGCTATCTCCTGGGACCACCAGTAGACCGCCCGCTTTGGAGGTTGTCTTCGGGAGTGAGGCATGGCTGCATCGCACACAGCCGTCATGGCTTCGCGAAAGCGGTCAGCCTCAGCGTCGACTCCCTCTGCTGCAGGCGGCGAGGACAGCCAAGCCTGGACAATGGCTGCTTCCTCTAGGAGGTCCCCGTCAAGCCGCTTCAACGCCCATCGTGGGAACTGCCGAGCGTCAGGTCGTGGATACACCGTTGGGCCCGAAGAGGCGGAGACATCCATACAGATGTACAGGTGATCCGATAGAGTCTCCACACTCTCTAGGACCCGCCAACCCTGAACCCGTGCGGCGACAGCAGGGGTAGCAAACGAGAGATCAACTATTGACCCCCCGTGCTGCCGGACGCACGTGTTAACGGAGCCCCTGTTTAAAAGACAGAGGCCCGCAGCCGCTGCCCATTCCTCGACCGCCTCCCCCCTGACGTCCGTCCCGGGGGACCCCCACGCGGTGGACTTTGCGTTAAAGTCCCCCACGCGGTGGACTTTGCGTTAAAGTCCCCCACGACGATCGCGTGGGACGGCATCATTCGTCGAACCGAGGTCCCCAGGCGGTCCAGGAAGTCCTCGAACTCCGCTAGGCTCCTGTTTGGGGAGAAATAAACTCCGAAGAGAGTTATGTCCCCCCAGGTGGCCGCAACAAATCCTCGACTCCTCTCTCTGATGGAAAGTGGCACCGAGGAGCTGATAATAGCAACAGAGTCGCCAATGTCACCAGCCCAGTCAGGGCGAGCCGGGACGAAGTACGGCTCCGCCACTACGGCCACACCTATCGATCGTTCCGCCATGGTTTGGAGAACCAAGTCCTGCGCACCGGCGCAGTGGTTCAAATTCGCCTGGAGAAGAGAACGAAAACGGACCGGGTCCATAATTAGTCCGTAATCATTATCGCCCCCTGCGATGGCTCCTCCAATCGGACTGCGCCGGAAGCAGTCGGGAGCAGAGCTGTCCGACATTCCCTGCTAGAACGGACCGGCGGCCTGCAATCCTTTCTGCCGGCGACGTGGCCGGTCGGTCGTCCCGCCGCCGCGCACAGTAAGCAGTGCGGGTCGGCAGCGCACGCGGACGCCGGATGCCCTGGCTTACCGCAGCGGAAACAGTGTCCACTCAGGTCGACGCCAGAGTCGCACCTCCGGCCCACGTGTCCCAATCCCCAGCACCTGTAGCACCTCATGGGCCGAGCGTCCAGAACCACGACCCTGGCTGAGCTCCAACCCACCAAGAGCCGGCCGGCGTCGGCCAGCTGTTTTGCCACTGCAACGGGGCAACGGATCCAGATAGAGCTGGCGCCTCCTGGGCCAGATCGAATTGGACCTACTCGGACCGCGTCCGAGGAGCAGCCAGTCTTACGCGCAATCGAGTCCTGCACGTCCTGCCCGGTCACGGAGTCGTCAAGCCCTGAGATGCGCAGTTCAGCGCACTTCGTCGAGACACTCAAGCCCCACCACGACGACAACGTGGAGACACCCTCGGTGGGGTGGAGACACCCTCGGTGGGGGATTGAACCTAACCTAACCTTTAAAAACGGTGTTCCCTCGCACACTTGCGTCGGGGGGCAACGGGATCTGATGCGACTTCCGCTGCCCCGGACTAGTGCCGGCCCGCTTGACCTGCGGGCCTCGTCCCGGGGGGGAGTGAGGTGTGAAACTCCCTCCGTTACGTCTCAGAGAGGCGCGCGTGGAACACTACGCGCCGCCGTCTCGGGTCCAGTGTGATCGGGGGCGACGGATGTCCCCGAATCCGTCGCCCCTGGACCTGTTTAGGGGGGCCGGAAGAGGGCGTTGTCCGCCCTCTGCCGACGCCCGGTGCGTCTGCTGCGGGATGGGCGGGAGCTCGTCATCTCCCTCTCCCTTTCCGCAGCCTCCTTCTGCGACATGACGGTTTCGCAGAAGGACATCACCGCGTCCCAGGACTCTGCGCTGCCGACCATCGAGCGAACGACGGTCGGCAGCGACAGGTCTCCTCCTACGTCCGTAACGAGCGCACGGCGCGGCTCATCCCACGCGGCGCACTCGGCCAGCGTATGCCGCGCCGTGTCCTCCAGACAGTGGACGCAGTGATGGCACCGGGCGTCCGGCTCCCTGCTTATGCGACACAGGTACTTCCCGAAGCAGCCGTGCCCCGAGAGCACCTGCGTCGCCCGAAACGTCAGGGAGGCCAGATCGAATTGGACCTACTCGGACCGCGTCCGAGGAGCAGCCAGTCTTACGCGCAATCGAGTCCTGCACGTCCTGCCCGGTCACGGAGTCGTCAAGCCCTGAGATGCGCAGTTCAGCGCACTTCGTCGGCCTGGAGACCTTGACCTCCTCTGCGAAGACCGCTCGCAGTTTTTCTGCAACGCAGTCTGCCCCTACAGTGCCTTCGGCTCCTGGGAACTCCAGCATGCGGGCCCCGGTTAAGGCTTGTCGGAACCTAACTTCTGTTATGCCGAGCTCTTCCAAGTTTACGGCCTGTCTGGCCTTGCTGAGGACGGCCGCGTACGTGACGCCCCTGTCCACTGCTTCAGGCTGCAGGGTGAGTACTACCGCAGCAGACCTGGGCGCACGAAGCCCTCTCTTGGCGTTCTTGCTCTTCTTGAGCCCGGAAGACTGGTCTCCCTGAGCGGTGGAGGCCACCACAGTTTTTTGGGGCAAGGAAGACGAAGGTCCTCCGTTCTTCTTCTTCTTCTTCTTCTTCTTCCCATTCTTTCTCTTCCTTGCGGTCTGCCAGCCGTCACTAGCGGACGCCGATGGGTCTGCATTGGGGGCTCGTATAGTGGCCGTTGGAACGGACCCATTCGGAGATGCACCACTCTGCGTCTCAGGCACCGCAGACGGCACCTGAGGAGCCACGGAAGGCTGTTTCGGCCTGTTGCCAGTGCCACCAGCGCTGCGAGCAGGAGCCGCCACGCTCCTGCGGTCCACTGCCAGAGGCGGACGAATGGTCCTCGCCGGCAGAAGGCGGTCCTCGATGCCGGCAAACCGGGCATCCATCATTTTTCCGATCTGGGAAACGATGGCATGCGCCTGCATCTCGCTCATAGATGGTACTTGCGGGAGCGACTTATCCGGAGCAGAAGAACACCTTGGATCTACGGGCCCCGACAGCGGTGGACCTTCCGGCCGTACCCGGAGACCCACGACTTCCTCCCGCAGAGCCACCATCTCTTGACGGAGGGCTTCGACCTCCATCCGCAGTCGGCCGTTCAGCAGGTGGAGCCTTCGGGTCTCCTCACTGGAGCTCCTGCTGGCGAGCCCCTCTATGGCCAGTCTGACCCTCTCTGCTGCCTCTCTAATTGCCCGCTGACTCGTGCCCTTTAAGTTTTTGGACTTTCGAGTGGTGTCCAAAACCACCTCGATGTCCAGTAGGGCTCTTTGTTCAAGTTCCTCTGCTGTGATGGAGGAACTCTGCCCGTTTAGCGGGACCTCAGCGCTAACAGGCGCAGCCGCACTCTCCTCTACAGTCGCGTTGACGGCCATTTGGCATGTCGGCGACACCCTCATTGCCCCGTCGGAGTCGCTCATTCTGGTCACCGGCGTATCGGGGACCTTCAAAAAGCGGCCCCGGGTGTCGTGTGACGCCACCGGAGTACTTGTACCGGAACTCTTCCCGCGTCCTCTGCCCCTACTGGCTGTCGGCACCTTGGGGGCCGGCAGGTTCTCCTCGCTAGAGGAGAAACCCACCGCATCGGCATCCGACTCACAGACACGCGGCCGCTTCCCCCAAAACTTGGAAGGAGCGGCCGCAACTGCCTGCGGTGTGTCGTCAACCACCGACAACACACTCACTCTCTCTAGAACTACGCGTGGTTCCACAGGGATCACAGCTCCCGGCCTAAGTGACGCAGCGCCAGAGTCCGACACTGCGTCCACCATGCAGAGATCACCCGTTCCGCGGTCGGGTTTCTTACGACTAAAAGAGATGAGGTCTTCAAAAGACCTCGATCTCGGGGAGCCTCCTCGGCTCTTGTTGCCATCGGCAAGCGGGAAACGTATGCTGCCCCCCCCAGAATACGAAGGGCTTGACGACCCCAAAGGGGTCGTGGCGGATTCTCCAGCTGCTGTGCAGCTGGTACCGCCCTGGGGTATAATCTTACAATACGTTTTTTTCATTGTTTTTTGTTCCTTTGAAGGGTTTGGTCCCTGTCTCCCTATCTCGTCATTTCCCCCCCCCCCTTTTGTGACTATTCCATCACCCTCACAGTCATGTCTGATGGGCAGACACGTACCAGAGGGCGTGGATCTGTCATGAAGAGTACATGCCCCGCAACACTGTCGCGTGGCATGTGAAAACCATCCCCAACCCTGATTCACTCCCCGAAAACCTCGAGGAATGAATCACTAATCACGTACCGTCCGATAGCCCGCTCCGTGAGCCATCGCACGGCACACGACGAAATGTTCCCGAACCCTGATCCACTCCCCGAAAACCTCGAGGAGTGAATCACCAATCACGTACCGTCCGATGACCCGCTCCGTGAGCCATCGCACGGCACACGATGAAATAACCCAGCCCGATTCACTCCCCGAGAACTTCGAGGAGTGAATCTCTAATCACGTACCGTCCGATAGCCCGCTCCATGAGCCATCGCACGGCACACGACGAAATGTTCCGAACCCTGATCCACTCCCCGAAAACCTCGAGGAGTGAATCACCAATCACGTACCGTCCGATGACCCGCTCCGTGAGCCATCGCACGGCACACGATGAAATAACCCCGCCCGATTCACTCCCCGAGAACTTCGAGGAGTGAATCTCTAATCACGTACCGTCCGATAGCCCGCTCCGTGAGCCATCGCACGGTACACGACGAAATGTTCCGAACCCTGATCCTCTCCCCGAAAACCTCGAGGAGTGAATCACCAATCACGTACCGTCCGATGACCCGCTCCGTGAGCCATCGCACGGCACACGATGAAATAACCCCGCCCGATTCACTCCCCGAGAACTTCGAGGAGTGAATCTCTAATCACGTATCGTCCGATAGCCCGCTCCGTGAGCCATCGCACGGTACACGACGAAATATCCCATCCCTGATCCACTTCCCGAGGACCTCGAGGAGTGAATCGCGAATCACACAGCATGCAATAGACCCGCTCCGTGAGTCATCGCACGCCGTGAGACCCCTCCCCATATTCACACTCCGATGACTCAGAGCGTGAATCGTGCACAGGGCACCCCTCGCAGAAGTCTGAGGCGACCCCGGCGTGTGTGTGTCTCTCTTAGTCTGGTCTCTCACTTGGAATGGGAACCTTCAAGATCATTGAGACACTCAAGCCCCACCACGACGACAACGTGGAGACACCCTCGGTGGGGGATTGAACCTTTTTTTTTTTTTTTTTTTTTTTTGTCGGGGTGGAAAATCCTCACGGATGTCCTCCGCCCTGGGGCGGGCGGAGGGGTCTGTCAGACTCAAACTGACTAAAAACCACCCCGGTGTTCCCTCACACACTTGCGTCGGGGGGCAACGGGATCTGATGCGACTTCCGCTGCCCCGGACTGGTGCCGGCCCGCTTGACCTGCGGGCCTCGTCCCGGGGGGGAGTGAGGTGTCAAACTCCCCCCGTTACGTCTCAGAGAGGCGCGCGTGGAACACTACGCGCCGCCGTCTCGGGTCCAGTGTGATCGGGGGCGACGGATGTCCCCGAATCCGTCGCCCCTGGACCTGTTTAGGGGGGCCGGAAGAGGGCGTTGTCCGCCCTCTGCCGACGCCCGGTGCGTCTGCTGCGGGATGGGCGGGAGCTCGTCATCTCCCTCTCCCTTTCCGCAGCCTCCTTCTGCGACATGACGGTTTCGCAGAAGGACATCACCGCGTCCCAGGACTCTGCGCTGCCGACCATCGAGCGAACGACGGTCGGCAGCGACAGGTCTCCTCCTACGTCCGTAACGAGCGCACGGCGCGGCTCATCCCACGCGGCGCACTCGGCCAGCGTATGCCGCGCCGTGTCCTCCAGACAGTGGACGCAGTGATGGCACCGGGCGTCCGGCTCCCTGCTTATGCGACACAGGTACTTCCCGAAGCAGCCGTGCCCCGAGAGCACCTGCGTCGCCCGAAACGTCAGGGAGCCGTGCTTCCTCCCGAGCCAGTCGTCGAGTACTGGCCGGATCGCCTCGACTGTGTCGAGGCCGGCGGTAGGGAGCTCTAGCCTCCCCCGCCATTCCGCCACCATGACCTGTCGGAGCTGAGACCGGTACAGCGTTATCTGTCGTTGCACCAGCCTCTCGCCCCGATGATCGGCCTCCTCGCGCCACTGGTGCAGTGTCGCGAGGGTCTTCGCCTCCAGGTCCCACGGCGGGGATCCGGCCAGTACACAAGCCGCCTCGTAGGAGATCGTGCGATATCCCCGTATGACCCTGACGGCCATCGCTCTCTGCGGTCTGCGCAGAACCGCGATAGTGCGGGCCGTCAGGTCTTTCGCCCAAATCGGGGCCCCGTAAAGGGCCATCGATCGCACGATCCCCACGTACAACCGCCTACAGGCGGTGCTCGGGCCCCCCAGATTGGGAAGCAGCGTTGACAGCGCGCCCGCCGCGCCCATCAACTTGGGCACCAACCGCTGAAAGTGGGGGCCGAAGTCCCAATGGCTGTCGAGCACCAATCCTAAGTACTTCATGGTTGACTCGACAGCGATCCGGACCCCACCGACCACAATGTGTGATCCCAGCGGCGGCGCCCGTCGGGGGCCATGAAAAGCAATGGCCTCCGACTTGTTGAGGGCCACTTCCAGGCCGAGGCGTCGTATGCGGCTCACCACCTGTGAGACCGCAGCCGTAGCCAGCAACGCTGCCTCCCTGTACGAGCTCCCCCGAGCCGTGACCAGCGTGCCGTCCGAACCTTTTTTTTTTTTTTTTTTTTTTTTTTGTCGGGGTGGAAAATCCTCACGGATGTCCTCCGCCCTGGGGCGGGCGGAGGGGTCTGTCAGACTCAAACTGACTAAAAACCACCCCGGTGTTCCCTCGCACACTTGCGTCGGGGGGCAACGGGATCTGATGCGACTTCCGCTGCCCCGGACTAGTGCCGGCCCGCTTGACCTGCGGGCCTCGTCCTGGGGGGGAGTGAGCGCCGCCGTCTCGGGTCCAGTGTGATCGGGGGCGACGGATGTCCCCGAATCCGTCGCCCCTGGACCTGTTTAGGGGGGCCGGAAGAGGGCGTTGTCCGCCCTCTGCCGACGCCCGGTGCGTCTGCTGCGGGATGGGCGGGAGCTCGTCATCTCCCTCTCCCTTTCCGCAGCCTCCTTCTGCGACATGACGGTTTCGCAGAAGGACATCACCGCGTCCCAGGACTCTGCGCTGCCGACCATCGAGCGAACGACGGTCGGCAGCGACAGGTCTCCTCCGACCTCCGTAACGAGCGCACGGCGCGGCTCATCCCACGCGGCGCACTCGGCCAGCGTATGCCGCGCCGTGTCCTCCAGACAGTGGACGCAGTGATGGCACCGGGCGTCCGGCTCCCTGCTTATGCGACACAGGTACTTCCCGAAGCAGCCGTGCCCCGAGAGCACCTGCGTCGCCCGAAACGTCAGGGAGCCGTGCTTCCTCCCGAGCCAGTCGTCGAGTACTGGCCGGATCGCCTCGACTGTGTCGAGGCCGGCGGTAGGGAGCTCTAGCCTCCCCCGCCATTCCGCCACCATGACCTGTCGGAGCTGAGACCGGTACAGCGTTATCTGTCGTTGCACCAGCCTCTCGCCCCGATGATCGGCCTCCTCGCGCCACTGGTGCAGTGTCGCGAGGGTCTTCGCCTCCAGGTCCCACGGCGGGGATCCGGCCAGTACACAAGCCGCCTCGTAGGAGATCGTGCGATATCCCCGTATGACCCTGACGGCCATCGCCCTCTGCGGTCTGCGCAGAACCGCGATAGTGCGGGCCGTCAGGTCTTTCGCCCAAATCGGGGCTCCGTAAAGGGCCATCGATCGCACGATCCCCACGTACAACCGCCTACAGGCGGTGCTCGGGCCCCCCAGATTGGGAAGCAGCGTTGACAGCGCGCCCGCCGCGCCCATCAACTTGGGCACCAACCGCTGAAAGTGGGGGCCGAAGTCCCAACGGCTGTCGAGCACCAATCCTAAGTACTTCATGGTTGACTCGACAGCGATCCGGACCCCACCGACCACAATGTGTGATCCCAGCGGCGGCGCCCGTCGGGGGCCATGAAAAGCAATGGCCTCCGACTTGTTGAGGGCCACTTCTAGGCCGAGGCGTCGTATGCGGCTCACCACCTGTGAGACCGCAGCCGTAGCCAGCAACGCTGCCTCCCTGTACGAGCTCCCCCGAGCCGTGACCAGCGTGTCGTCCGCATAACACGTCAGGTCCACTCCCGGCGGGAGCTCGCACCGCAAAACCCAGTCGTATCCGATGTTCCACAGGGGTGGGCCCAGAACCGAGCCCTGCGGAACACCGCACGACATCTCGCGACGGCCCGTGCCGTCGCGTCCCATGTAGGTGACACACCGTCCAGACAGATAAGCCCCCACAATGTTGCGGAGGTAGGAAGGCACCCGATGGTATCGCAGGGCCTCCCTAATGCAACCCCAGGGCAGGGTGTTGAACGCGTTGGAGATGTCCAAGGACACCGCCAGCACCACCCCACCCTGGGACACCGCTTCCTCCGCCAGGACTCTCACCCTCATGATGGCGTCGATGGTAGAGCGCCCACGCCGGAAGCCAAACTGGCTGTCGTCTAGGTTCGGCCCCTCTGTACACAAGTGGCTGACGAGGCGATCTGCGATGACACGCTCGAGCATCTTGCCCGCCTCGTCCAGCAACACTATGGGCCGATAAGCCGACGACGAATCCGCCGGGCGCCCCGCCTTCCTGAGCAGGACCAGTCGACCAGTCTTCCACCTGCTAGGGAACTGACCCCGCTCAAGGCACGCCGAGAAGAGTCCCCTCAGTGGGGGCTCCAACTCCTTCAGGGCGAGGACTAGAGCGCGACCAGGCACTCCGTCGGGCCCCGGAGCAGTGTTTTTTGCCCGGAGCCGCATCACGGCCGCGCTCATCTCCGCCTGTGTCAGTCACCTCTGGGACGGTTTCGCTCTCCTCTTCTTCTTCCGACTCTGCAGCTGTGGGCAGAGCCATCGGCGGTGGCTCGTACTCGGCTGTCTCAGGGAAGAGAGCCGAGACCACTCGCTCCAGAAACTGCGGCTCGAGACCTTCCGTTAGCGGGGGGGCCCCAAGGCCGAAGCTTCCCTCGGACCGTGCGGTAAGGGCGCCCCCACGGATCCCCGTCTAGGGTCGCCAACAGCTCCTCTCTGGAGCGCGTCTTCGACTCGCCGATGGCCAGCCACAGAGCCTCCTTTGCCGCGCGGTACACCTCATACAGCGCGGCTTCTTCGTCGGGATCCCGCAGACGTCTCCTCCGACACCGCGTGTACGGGCGTCTGGCGTCTGCACACGCGACGCGCAGCCGCTCGACCTCGACGCACCACCAGTACACGCGGCGCCTTGCGGACAGAGAGGAGACGCGTGGCATGGACGCGTCGCAGATTTGCGTCATCGCGTCGCTAAACCACTGCGCCTCCCGTTCGACGTCGACGGGACCGACGGTAGCCGACTCCCGGATCCAGGCTTGGACGATAGTGGCTTCCTCGAGAGCCTCCCTGTCGAGGCGTTTCAGCGCCCAACGCGGGCCGTCTCTTCGGGGGGCCGATTGGCTACGACCTCCAGCGGTCTGTGACCGGGGATCCCCACGCCGCAGACTTGGCGTTCAGATCACCGAGAAGCAAAATGGGCCGAGGATGAGACCGGCCGACGACGGCTCCCAACTCGACAAGGAAACTCTCGAATTCGGCGAGACTCCTGTTGGGCGAAAAGTATGCCCCGATCGTGACGATCCCGTTCACAAGGGCGGCAACCCAACCGTGACCCCGGGATACGTCGACAAGAGTCGCGCCGATGATGGCCACCAGGCCGTCCAGATCCCCTGCCCAGTTATCCCGGGCGGGGACAAAATACGGCTCAGCGACCACCGCCACATTTATCGACCACTCCGCCATGCTCAGGACCAAGAGATCCTGAGCTCTGGTGCAGTGGTTGACGTTCGCCTGGAGGAAATGCAGCGCCATCACTGGCACTCCATTTCGTCGGCGCCTCGTCCTACCACAGGCCGGGAGTCGGCCGAAGAGGTGCTAGGGGGTGCGGCCCCCGTAGCTTTGGTCCAACGCTTGCTGCGCTTTCTGGGCGCGCTGCAAGCGTTGCCGCCAGTTCTGTGCCCCGCGGACTTTCCTGCAGCCGCACAGAGGCTGCAGTTTGGCTCAGCGGAGCACTGGGACGCCTTGTGGCCGGGCTGACCGCAGCGATAACACAGATCGCTGCGGTCGGCTTCGCTAGTGCACAGTGCCCGGACGTGCCCTTTCTCCAGGCACCGGTAACACTGCATGGCCCTGGGTGCCAGCAGTTTCACTCTTGCTGAAACCCAGCCCACCAAAAGACGTCCCGCGTCGGCAACTCTCTTCGCCGCAGCCACTGGACACCGCACCCAGATGGTGCCCAGCCCACCAGCGTTGACGCGGATTTCGCCCGCCCGTACATTTTCTGGCGGGCATCCGCCGCTCCGGGCTATGGCCACCACCACCTCTTCCGGGGAAACAGAGTCGTCCAGCCCATCGACGCGCACCTCAGCCGTCTTGATGGGTCTGGACACCCAGGCCTCCTCGGGGTTGAGGACGTCCCTAAGCTTGCAGCTAGAGAGTCCGCCCTCTCGGCACTGCTGGTCCCCGCCAACTCGAACATCTTGGCCCCCGTGGCTGCCGTTCTAAAACGGAAACCGTCCGGGGTGCCAAAATCGGCAAAGACCAGCTTGCCCCTAGCCTCCGCCAGTACCTTCTGGTACGTCACGCCCCTCTCCTTGGCTTCGGGCTGCAGCGTGACCACTACAGCCTGGGAGCGAGGGACGCGGAGTTTCGGGGCCTGCCCCTTGGAGCCCGGCGCGCTCTTGGCCTTGCGGCTCCTCTTCCGCCTCTTTTTTCGGCTTTCGGCCGTCTTCCAGCCGCCCTCTTTTTCTTTGGGGGGGGACGAGCTGCTCCCCTCTGTGGCACTTCTCGTCCCCTTCACGGCCTTTTTGCCCCCGATTGTGGGTTTTTTGGGCACCTGCGTGGGCTTTTTTGGCCCAGGTGGTGCTTTAGCCACCTGTGCCCACGTTGGCCCAGCCGTCGCTGGAGCTGGCTCCGCCTCCTTCCTCCGCCTATCTGCCGCCAGCGGCGGACGAAGCCTCATAGGGGGGTTGAGCCTGGGCTCTAGGCTGTCCAGGCGGGCGGTCATAATGCTCAACAGCCGGTTGAACTGGTCTTCCCCCAAAGACCCGTTCTGTGGCAGAGCACGACCGTCCGCAGTCGTCGCACCCTGCTGCCGGCTGAAGTCTGCCCTCAGGGCACTGACCTCCCGCTGGAGCTCCTCCATCCTCGTTTGGAGACGGCGATTTTCCTCTCGGAGCTTCACCGTCTCCTCCGAGACCGTGCGGTCAAGGAGGACGTCTACCGCCTCCTTGATCCCGTCCGCCGCCTCTTTCAGGGCCCGTGTGAACGTCCCCTTCAGGTTGCCAGATTTCGTGGCTACCTTCAGGACGACGTCCACGCCGTCCAAAACTTGGCGGCTAAGGGCCTCTGCCGTCAAGCCCTCAGGAGCTGCGGCGGTCTGCGTCCGCCTCTCCCTTGCCCGTCGAGCCAACTCAGCGACCTCGTCGGCCGCGATGGCCTTGCGGCCCTCTCTCTTCGCGGCATTGAGCTCCGCCTTAGTGCTCAGCAAAGCGATGGAGGCCTCGGCACCACCTTGCTCCACCTGCATGGCACCGTCGGAGTCGCTCACTCCGCTGGCCACCGGCGTATCGGTGGGCTTTAGGAAGCGGCCCCGGGCGTCGCGTGACGCTGCCATGAAAGAAGGCAGCCGGCGTCCTCTGCCCCTCTTGGTTGTCGGCACCTTGGGGGCTGGCAGGTTCTCCTCGCTAGAGGACAAACCCGCCGAACCCGCGTCCGACACGCACACACGCGGCCGCTTCCCCCAAAACTTGGAGGGTGAAGCCGCAACTGCTCGCGGTGTGTCGTCTGCCTCCGACAACACACTGACCCTCTCTAGCACCACGCGAGGCTCCGCTGGAGCCTCCGCTCCGACCCTCAGTGACGCAGCGCCAGACTCTGACACTGCGTCTGCCGCGTGGCGCTCGACCCGTCCTCGATCGGGATTCTTAAAATTAAAAGAGATGAGGTCTTCAAAAGACCTCGATCTCGAGGAGCCTCCTCGGCTCTCGTTGCTATTGGCAAGTGATAAACGTTCGCTGCCCCCCCCAGAATACGAAGGGCTTGACGACCCCAAAGGGATCGTGGCGGATTCTCCAGCTGCTGTGCAGCTGGTACCGCCCTGGGGTAATATCTTGCAAAACGTCTTTTTCATGATAATTTTTTCCTTTGAAGGGTGTGGTCCCTCTCTCCTTACTGCTCATCTTTTTTTTATTTTTTTTTTTTTTTTTTTTTGACCATTCCATCACCCTCACGGTCACGTCTGATGGGCAGACGCGTACCAGAGGGCGACGAATGTCACATCCCAGAACATGCCCCGCAACGATGTCCCGTCGCGTGGCATGCAAGGGAAGATCCCCGACCCCGATTCACTCCCCGACGACCTCGAGGAGTGAATCACCAATCACGTACCGTCCGATAGCCCGCTCCGTGAGCCATCGCACGGCACACGACGACATAACCCCACCCTGATTCACTCCCCGAGAACTTCGAGGAGTGAATCACTAATCACGTACCGTCCGATAGCCCGCTCCGTGAGCCATCGCACGGTACACGATGAAAAGCCCCGCCCTGATTCACTCCCCGAGAACTTCGAGGAGTGAATCACCAATCACGTACCGTCCGATAGCCCGCTCCGTGAGCCATCGCACGGTACATGACGAAATAATCCCACCCTGATTCACTCCCCGAGAACCTCGAAGAGAGAATCACTAATCACGTGCCGTCCGATAGCCCGCTCCGTGAGCCATCGCACGGCACACGATGAAAATTAGCCCCGCCCTGATTCACTCCCCGAGAACCTCGAAGAGTGAATCACTAATCACGTACCGTCCGATAGCCCGCTCCGTGAGCCATCGCACGGTACACGACGAAATATCCCAGCCCTGATCCACTCCCCGAGGAACTCGAGGAGTGAATCGCGAATCACACATCGTCCGATAGCCCGCTCCGTGGGTCATCGCACGATGTACGATGTATATCCCCATATTCACACTCCGATGACTCGGAGCGTGAATCGCGCACTGTCCGGAACGACGGACAGGGCACCCCTCGCAAGAGTCTGAAGCGACTCCGGTGTGTCTCTCTTAGTCTGGTCTCTCACTTGGAATGGGAAACTCCAAGATCATTGAGACACGCAAGCCCCACCACGACGACAACGTGGAGACACCCTCGGTGGGGAACCTAACCTAACCTAACCTAACCTAATATAATTATATCTAACTAATACATATTTAACCTAACTACATTTAACCTAACTATATCTAACTTAACTCTATTTAACCTAACTTTTTTTTTCTTTTTATTTTTATCTTTTTTTTATTTATTTTTATTTTTTATTAACTTAAACTACAAGATTATATTCATTCCAACATTGTTCCCATATATGCGGGCTTATCTTAATGTACCAAGGGCACCTTGTTCTCAATTCATAAGTTATTGTTTTTGATTTTACTGCTTCTTGTGCCATTGGTACATTACAATACATTTCAATAGGATAATTACTACAAGTATATAAAACAACATCTTTCACATCACATCTGTCCTTATACTTCACGTCCGTTGACATCGGCAATCCCGAGGCTAACAGCTTCCACTGCTCAAACTGGTTATCCGTGAGTTTACATTCGTCCATTAAACACGCATTTGTATGCAGTAATCCACTAAAGTTGAAACTGCTATTCGATATCAAACCAGTCAAACGACAATAATTAAAGTGACATTCAACCAAGCTATTCATAATCATGGTCTTACCAGTTGAAGGCGGTCCCAGGAAAAACAGGTTATTCTTCTTCTTACTTTGTCTTATAAAATGGTTATACGTATCACTAAAGAACTGGTCCAACTTGATTTTGTTCACATCCAATATTTCTTTAAACTTTAACTTTGTTTCTTCTTGTATTGTTTCATCTATACTTTGCGGGTTTTCTTTTTCGAATTTTGCTTTTGCTCGTTCAAATCGTTGCTTTATCGATTCCGAAAATACCAAAACTCGGGCGATGTGGATGTAAGTCCGTATTTTGTCTGCATATTGCTTGGTGCAAATAAAGTCGATCCCTTGACTACACTTTGCAAACAATCCCATAGCTTCTGCTTCCGTGAAAGCACCGTTTTTGCATAAAAGTACAATAACATCTGTGTTTCTACTATTGTTTTCGCTATCGCATCTGGAGACTGAGTTTGAATCGTTTTGTTGTTCGACCAGAACTTTCCTTTTTTTGCTGGGAACTTGATGTCTGGACCCTCCATCTTCACAGTCATCGGCTTGAATAATTGCATCCACCATTCCATAGAATCCTTTTTTAAATGACCCGCTTTCTGATCCATATACTGAATCTCCCCTTTCGGCACAATCAATTTCGTATGCCGCAATTTTCCACTTACTCGGGCGCTCCATTCCACAGTGATGTTCGGCGCACTCACAAGTTTCAAGATGTTCCTTACGGAGAATGTCCTGTACGACTTGACGACCATTGCCGGAATAAAGATACTCGCGAAGACAAGACAGGCAGTCAACTGATTTATTCTTGTAGGCTCCGCTTCGAATAGTTCGTCCCAGTCGTGAGTTAAATCCCCACTGCTTATTGATAGAATAGTATATGACATGCCAATGGGATCGTCTTGTTCCTTGATGGTGAGCGATGAGCTTATAAGGTCCTTCATAAAGTTTTGCAAGTTGATTTTCAGGGCTTGTTGTATACGTACCGACTGGACATATTTTTCCCAGGCAGCCATCGTCATGCTCATATCGGTCTCGACTTCCTCCTCCGTTGGAATATTTTCTGACTCGTCCGTTTCGCCATCGTACTCTGCATCCGCTTTCGTCTTGAGATTCGATAGTCCCATTTGCCCCAGGACACAATTTTGTAAAAGTTTCTTCTGGATCGAGCCCCAATCCACCGTCTCCTCTTCCGTCTCCGCTTCCATTGTTACTTCCGGCTTCACTTCTTCTCCCTCCAGGGGGTTGGTTTTCTTGGTTTTCGAGGAATCCCGAGCAGAAGATTTCACACGCTTCATTTTCTTGATGCACTACTGGATACGTCTGAAGACCCTGGAGCGCGTCACTGATATCACTTGTAGTTATAATATGGTACACGTACAACGGCTTTGCCATAACTGATTCTATTTTGAGCGTGACTCAGTTTATATACCGCGCTCGTTGCACCCACCACCTCCCTTTCCTTTTTGCATGATGCACTTTGTTTTCGAAATTGCATCAGCTTCCTTTTACTTATGCAGTTTGTTGCACCGGCTGCCCTTCCTTTTTTCCTTTTACTTTTGCCTTGGTATATAACCTTTTATTTTTAAAATTATATTCATTCGGTTGTTTGGTTTGGTTTGGTATACATATCAATATGCCTTCTCAATTTTCTGCTCCAGTATTCCCGGAAATTGTTCCGTTGAATCTCACGACTGTTGCTGAGATACTCGATGAGACCGATCTGACGCAGTGCCTGGACCTTCATCAGCACCCGACTCGTCTGTGCTAGAGTCGTCGCCGCCTTCGCTGCCTGCCGCTGATGTGGACCTCTTCGATGATGAGATGTCCGCCTCCAATATTTCCTTGTTTTATGAAGATCTTCGTAAGCAGGATTCGTACTGGGTCAAGATACGTGTTCAATTTAGTTGTCCTCGTTTGACCTTGTATCATCTTTGTCAACGCTGTGCTAATAAGTTTTTGTTTAAATCTAATACTTGGATTTTCTATGATTGTGTGTCCTTTGAAGAAGACTGCTTCCGCGAAGGTTGGTTTTGTTCATTTTGCAATGCGAAATTATATGTTTTTGTTGATTAAAGGTCATCCCCATGCCAATCTGTAGGCGTGGGTGCTAAATGCATTCTTGTGTCTTCTTGGCCTCTGTCATCCCATGATTGCATCTTATCCCTTAACCTTTGAAATACATTGTTTCTGTCATTTGAATTTAAGTCTACTGTTAATAATTTTGACCATACGTCATTAATTGTTGGTGTTTTGAATATGTATTCATATTTTTCTGGTTGTGTTAAAACTTGTATTTTATCTTTTTTGTTTATTACTAAGTTTGTTTTTTCATTCCAAGGTTTCCATTGTTTATCATCTTCATATAAATAAACTTTGAAGTACTTGTTTTTGTATTCGACTATTATTCTTGCAACCGTTTTTAATCCTAATGTTGCTACTCCCAATATTTCCGTATCCCCTTCCTTGTTCAATTCCTTGTATGCGTATACTGATTGTTGATTTTTTATTTTTTCTTTAAGTTCTCTTTGTAATGGTGTTTCCTTTGTTGTACCCACTTTAATTACTGCTAGCTGATGTTCAAAGTTGTCAACATTGTATACTCCTTCGCCCGGTATTCCTAGTGGTGTGTTTTTGCCTACATATCTTATGAGTATACCTTGCTTTTTCAAGTCTGATTGAAATTGTTCTCGTATTTTTTCGTTTTCTTCTGCAATTTTTAATTTAGTTTCTTCCGTCATTGATCCAGTTATTCTTCTTTGTTTGGGAGCCTTTTCTGCTCTTACATATGTATAGAATAGTCCATCTTCTGCTTGTATTACGTCTCCTGATTTGTACCATTCTAATTGCGGTTTGGTGCCGGGTTTGGGGGCAGCTGGTACGGATGTACTTAGTTTCGGTGTCTGTCCCGACGTATCAGGCGGAGTTCGTGTTGTAGCAGTCGTACGTGGTGGTGTGTTAGGCGGATGTACTGGTGTAACAGTTCTAGTTGGTATCGCTGTTCCTGTATTTGTTCTGACTGGCGTAACAGGATTGGTTGCAGGTCTACTTCGTTTGCTGGCGGCGGTGTCGTCATCTTGTTGTTTTCTTTTTTGTGCTTTTTGTTGTTTTTCCGCGTCTTCCTTTTTCTTTTTAGCTTCTTCTTTCTTTCGTTCTTCTTCTTTCTTTCGTTCTTCTTCCTCCTTTTTTTCTTGTTTTTTCTTTTTTTCTTCTTCTTCTTGATCAGAGGCACTTACACTGTGAACAATATTATTATTAGTATTTTAACAATTTTTGTATTAATTATTTCTACATCTTTATGCATACCTACGTTTCCATAGCGGGTGCACCCGTCACTGTATATTTATTGCTCCACTTGTATTTATCTACCGACAGTCCTGCGTAATTTGTATTTGGCTGTGCTTTGTTGTCGATTTTACTCATTAATAGGTTTGTGCCATGTGAAATGCATTCCAAGTTTATTGATGTTTCTACCAGAATATTTAATAGAGAATCTTCTAATGTTCCGTCTTGGTTTATTAAGGGGATTATTCCTATACCTATGCTTCCCATAAAATTTTTTGGTGCATTTGAATACATTCCCTGTAATGTTAAATTATCTACTGTGGCTGTGTTGTAGTCTTTTGTAGTCCCTTTTTTGTTTCCTATTGGTGATATTCCCCTCGAATCTACTTCCATACGTTGAGTATGTGGTGTGTTTCTTAATATTGTTGATCCGTCTTCGAATCCGTCATTTTTATTGTGAAATGTTCCGTCTTTTGGTGAATATGATTTATCGAATATTGGTCCTATCGAATTTGTTGCATTATATAAAATTGTTGATTCCATTATAAGCGGCGGCAAAAAGAAGTGCTTACTTGTATCGTTTGTTGCGTTTAGTCTATAAACTATAGAGTTGTCAATTATTTTTGCTTGCGCTGTAGAGTGTTCTGGGTCTTTATCTGTCCCCGCCGCATATTTTTCTATTGTTTTCCCGTATAATGTTTCTGCTGTAATGTTATTTCCCAATGTTATTGGAGCTAATAATTCTAAATTTTCCCAGATTCCTATTGTTGTTTGTGAATTTGAGTTTGCAAAGTTTACCGCGTTTTGACCTGTTATGAATGGAGTTCTGTTTCCTAAATTTGTAATTTTTATCGATACCCCCTTCACCTTTGCTGTATGAAACACTTGTGTCATGTCTGAATATTCCTTTTCTGTCAAATAAAAGTATACAAACTGCCATGGTAGTGAATGTATATATGTTGTGTAATTTAATGTTTTTGTGTCTTTTGTGTACCGCGCTTTTGTTGATTTTATTGCAAATGTAAATTTTTTCTTAAATTGAAATGAATGTGTGTGATGATTGTTTTGTACACCTGTTCCAATAATTGAACTTACGTTTCCTCCTGCCACTTCCATTTTTGTTTCGTCTTCGCTGCTCACTTGTGGATATATCACTCCCGTCACTTTTAGTGGTGAAGACCTTGAATAATGACGTCACAAAACGGGTATATAAGCGTGTAATGTGCGGCTCTTGTCCATTCCCATGGCATTCCCATTCCTATTTACCTGGTAACAATGTTACACAACGTTGACAACGTTCGTGACGTTGTCAACGTTGTGTAACATTGTTTGTTTACCAAGTTACTTTGTAAATTTGCTGCATTGTACGATTACTTTTAATTTATTCTGTACTTTTAACCGTCGCCGGTACTTTAAACATTTTGTGTTCTCTGTACCACCTTCACAGTAAATTTTGTGTAGTATTTATTTTTCAATAAGTTGTCGGTATGTTACAAACTTTTAATGTCATTCATCTGATTGTAACTGTCAAAATGACATTAATAACTTGACGTTTGCGTTCCACTCCCGTTTCGTGTAATGCATAGAAAGTGTGCATTGCGGCTATTTTGTGTTACGCGATTATTTTATTTTAATTTAAAATATTGTTACTCTGTTTTCTATGCGTTCTTCTATTTTTGTTGCTACTGATTTGTACAATTCTTCCAACAAACTAGTGAGTTAGGGTGGTTGTATTTGATAACAACCAGCCGTTTAAGTATTAAATTGTAATTTTTGTTATTTTCTGTTTTGTTATATAATATATATTTATATAATATTTGTATTATCTATGAATATTCCAGTTGACTTAAATGACAGTTTTTTCTCTTGTTCTTCCTCGACTTGTAGTTTCGTTAGTGCGGACAGTGAGCCTCCACTTCGTACTTTGCGTGACAATATTTCCTCTCTGTTTTCTAGCTATCCTAAAAATCTGCATATAGCCCATATTAATGCTCAGAGTGTTCCTGGTCACTATTCGGATCTTCTGGCATCCTTTAGTAATGTTCATCTAGATGCACTCCTAATATCTGAGACCTTTTCAAAATCAAAATCAAAATATTTTATTTCACATAGGCCTCGATGGGCACTTATAAAACGTCGACAAAAAGGTGCACGGTTCGGGTTGGTCGTTTCCTATGGAGAAGAACCGGCAAGAAACTCCATGGTTACTCTTTTCAAATCATTTGTTGTTACAGTATTATGGATACAGCATTTGTACTTAAGTATGGGGGGACAGCGTAGGCCCGACAATAAGTCGTTGCTTACTACACAAAAAGTGTAGAACAAAATAAAAAGTTAACAAGCAGCTGGGAATCTACAAAGCCTACAATGTCCACACATTCACAAACAATCGATAAAAAGAATCTATACAAAGGTAAGAAAATATTGTAAAATACTAAATTAAACAAGTGACACAAATACTGTTATCAGTGCTGTAACTATTTTGAGGAAAAGATATAAATGATTTGAAAATTACTGTAAAATCTGATTCGAAAGAAGAGAAAAAAATTGAGAATATTTAGAGACATCCACATATTTGTGCCGTTTATGAGCTACCAGGGAGGCCGCAAGCGCAGAAGGAACTAAGGCCAAACTTCTTTATCTTCAACGTAGTCCTTGATTTTGTAGTATGCTTTTTTAATAAGGACACGTTTGATGTGGTTTTTGAACTTTCCATCGGTCAGTTCTATAACTGACTTTGGCAACTTGTTATAAAAGCGTATGCTGTTTATAAGAAAAGATTTGCTAGTTTTTGTTAATCTAAATTTAGGTATTACAATTTCGTGTTTACCGCGTGTATTTATCTTATGAAAGTCGCTTCTAATTTTGAAAAGCCCTCGATTTTTGCGGACATATAAAATACATTCTAAAATATAAAGTGAAGGCAGGGTTAGTATATCAATCTCTTTAAATTTTTCTCTGAGGGACTCGCGAGGACTCATTTTATAGATCGCGCGGACTGCCCTCTTTTGTAAAATGAAAATCGAGTCAACGTCTGCTGCTGATCCCCACAGCAGAATGCCATAGGACATAATACTGTGGAAATAAGCATAGTATACTAGCCTAGCTGTAGCTACATCTGTTAACTGCCTTATTTTTCTTACTGCATATGCAGCTGAGCTTAATCTACCCGAAAGAGTTCTAATGTGCGCGCCCCACTGCAATTTTGAATCGATAGTAATCCCTAAGAATACAGTTTCCGCTATAATATCAAGTTTTTTGCCGTCAAGATTTAAATCCAGATCCCGTTGCGGCACATTCGGTAAAGAGAACTTCAGACATTTTGTTTTGTTCGCATTAAGTAAAAGATTGTTAGCTGCGAACCATTTCGAGAGAACGGTTAGACTTTCGTTGGCATGTAAGACATTCGTATCTTTTCTATCTATTTTAAAAATTAGCGAAGTGTCATCAGCAAATAGAATTATATCCGATAATTTGGCCATCATATAAGGGAGATCATTAATGTAAACAAGAAATAGGAAAGGACCGAGAATTGAACCTTGGGGCACGCCCATTTTGACTAGAGACCCGGAGGACGTCGCCCCATTTACATTTACTTTTTGCTGCCTATTAGATAAATAGGAAAGAAGAAGGTCAGCAGCTTTTCCACGAATTCCGTAGTGGTGTAATTTACAGATTAGTGTGTTGTGGTCGACGCAGTCAAACGCTTTTGAGAGATCACAGAAAATGCCAATGGCATCCTGGGACTTTTCCCAAGATTCCAAAATGTGACTGATGAGTTTTACTCCCGCGTCCGTTCTCGACCTTCCCTTCGTGAAACCAAACTGTTGTCTATGCAGAATCCCATTTGAGTTGAAGTGAGACAACATCTGGTCCAGCATGATTTTTTCATCGATTTTACTCAATGCTGGAAGCACAGATATAGGTCTATAATTTGAGGGATCACTCTTTGAACCCGATTTGAAAATTGGTACTACTTTACTATGTTTCATTAGATCAGGAAACTTGCCGCTGTCCAAACATTGATTGAATATGCCTGTTAGGACAGGAGCGATTGAGTCAATAATGTCTCCAAGAACCTTGACGGATATCCCCCATAAGTCTTCAGTATTTTTTATGTTGAGACTTTTGAATGCCTTTTTAATTGTAGCAATACATATTGGTTTAAATTTGAAGTTTGGTATGTACTGAGTAAAGTTTTCTTTAAGAAGAGCTTCAGCTAATTTAGAAGAAGAAGGGAGAGATTTAGTAACCTCTAACGGAATGTTGGTAAAGAAAGTTTCTAGAGTCTCAGCGACTTTTAGCTTATCAGAAATGGTCTGATTATCTATTTTCAAAGACAATTGATTCTGATCTCGTTGTTGTGCCTTTCCAGTTTCTCTGTTATTTACCTGCCACACAGTTTTTATTTTATTATTAGAAATACCAATTTTGTTAATTATTATTTGTGATTTTGCTTGAGCGCAGACACTTTTGAATATTTTTGAATAGTTTCTAACGTAAGTATGAAAAACTTGATCTGAAGTCAGAGATTTTTCGTGATATAAATTATATAAAGTATCTCTGCTTTTTCTTATTCCCGCAGTGGCCCATTCACTAAATTTCGATTTAGAATTGACTGTTTTTAAAGGACACGTTTTATTGAATTCTTGACAAACTGTAGAAAATAATGTGCCGTAGTTTATATTGGGGTCTTTTGAATCAAAATTAGCGTTAGAAAGGCTGCTAAGAACATTATTATTAAAAGATTTTAATTTATATTTAGTAAGAGGTCTTAATTGAATAGTTTTACCCAAGTATAGGTTTTTGTCTAACTCAAAAGATACAAGTTGACCAGTATGGTCTGACCTAACGCCACTAATTAAAAACGAATCTTTTACGTTACAATTAGTAAATACATTATCTATGCATGATGCTGAAGTTGCTGTTATTCTAGTCGCTTCATTAAATAAATGTTTTAAATTGAATGATTTAAACAATGAGATGTGTTTACATTTTTCGGGTGAATTGACTAACAGATCAATATTTAAGTCACCACATTCAAAAACTAATTTATTATCTCTAAAAAGTCTACTTAATATTTCTTCCATTGTGATTAAGAACAATGACAAGTTTGATGCTGGTGGTCTATAGACACATAAGAAAGTATGCCCTTCAACCTCTGCACATGCTACCTCACATAAGCGATCAACAGAGTAAGCAGTGATATCCTTCCTTTCTTTATATCTGAGACAGCTATTACAAAGTATCAGGGTACCACCACCCACTGTGGATCTGTTGAACGCGCTGGCAACTGAAAAATTATTTACATTAAACAACATCCTATCTGGTTTTAACCAAGTTTCACTAAAACATAAAATATCCATGTGGTATTTATCTACTAACATTTCCACGTCTAAAATTTTGCCGGAGAAGCGATTTATATTCTGGTGATAAAGTAAAATATTACTATTCATCTTCTCTTTTGTCGGCTCTAAAAGTTTAAAGAATCTACTACAGTACTATCGGAGATACTAGATAATACTGTTTCATCACTTAACCTAGTCTCAGTTAAATTATCATTAACTGCGTGTATATTAAAAGGTAACAATGTAGCTAATAAGTGTCTACTTTTTTAGGGAATGAATATATGTTCCCGAATCAAAACAATATCTCTAACAAAATTGTTAGTATCAAAAAACAATAATAGGTCACTATGACGACATGATAAAATATGCATCAAGTTATTTAGGCTAGAAATATAATAATTTTCTTGATCAGTTAAATTGCCAGAATATGGCAATGCACATAATATTAATTTGCCTAATCTTAACTTAAGTAGGGTGTCGATACCATTAGCTATGTCCCTTTTTGATATACTAAGGCCATTTCCAACTAGAAGTACTACAGTAGTCTGCTCATTCAAGTGTGTGTGTTGAATTTTATGAATAAGCTCATTAAAATGCAGGCTATGGTGACAATGGTTCACTACTGTACGTTTAGAACGGTTATTTAACAAGGATCCAAAACCTGTTCCTAATCTGTCAGAGTACACTAATACATTACTTTGGGTGGAATTTGAAGTTGCTAGTATATGATCTGAGATGGGTACAGCAGTTGGAGCAACATGCTGTGACATGAGAGGTGGCGGAGTGGTAGCACAACTGCAGGTGAGATTATTGGTCAGTGACTCATACCTCTCTGCATTATACTTCACCAGGTCCACCAACTCACAGGCCTCCTGCATGCGCTCACTTAACATCTGTTGACTACATTCATATTTACAAAAGATTTCCTTAAGCGTATTTTCCCTACTCAGTAATTCCCTTTGAAGGTTCTGTATGTCAACATCATACATTTGTGTACTAGTTTTTAACTTACTATTACATATGTTGAACTGGTTTTTTAAGTTTCTGAGTTCTCTTCTGAGGTTAACATTATATTTATAGACACTTTGAGTTTTTAAAAGTTTCTTATACTTCTTTATACTTTTGTTGATTTTAATATATTTCTTAACTTTATTATGGCTACTTAGAATTGGACATTTAGTTATGGTATCATCCCCAGTTAGGTCTATGGTAATGGTGGACTGCTCACACTCCAGTCCGGATACATTGACAATCAGCTCATTGTACAAGTTATTGGTGTTAGAAACCTCTTTGCTGGCTTTCAAAGAGTTGACAGAGGTAATGGTGTTGTGTGCCTTGCACAGTTCCACTTCTAGTTCAGATATACGTTTCAGTGCCTGATCGTGTGTGTCATGGCATTGTTGAGAATCTGACACTAGTTGACGGAGATGGTGATGCTGGTCCAGTATATCCATGTGCTGGGCGTGGAGTTCTGCAAGCTGGCTCTTGAGTTGAGTGTTTTTGTTCACTATTAACTCAATTTCAACTTCACTTTCTTCTCGTTCCCGCAGCAGCTTGCTGCACTCATTTCTAGATGAGTCCAGCTCCCTCAGCGCTGCTTTCAGTTTGTCACTCATGCCACGAACAGTAGCTCCGCGGGTCATCATATTGACTGATACCTCAAGTGACACCTGAAATGTGACAGGAAACAGCTGAATATGTGTAAAGCGAATATTAAGTTAAAACTTGAGAAAGTAGGAGGAGTTTTGATGTTAGAAAGATGATGTTTTTTTTAAAAAGAAAAAAAAAGCTCTAGATAAAGTTTTAGAAAAGATTATGAAAATATGAAGGTATATGAAAAAAATAAAAATAAACTAAAGATGAAGAAAAGCTATTTGATTTAATTTAATATATTCTCAGACTAAAACAGTTAATACTTTAAAGGCAGCTGATTGCTAGATTAGGTTTATTTTTTATTTTTTTTTGTACTAGGATTGGTTAAAAAGAATGAGTTTAAGTGGGGACAAAATCTATTTACATTAATTATGAACTTAGTAGTTTACTTATAATATTTACAGCATATTAGATAAGTACTCATATTAAGTGTGAAGTAGGGTATGTAGCGAATGTTTGTCTGGGGCAAGTGATTCCGTCTTCGATTTTGCTTCCACAATTTGTCAAGCAAAATGAGACATAAACGTAGCCGGTGTGTACTGGACGTCGCTCAGAGCCCTGAGCAGTGTTTGAGTGGTGTAAAGTATGCAAATAAGACAACAATAATAAGTAAAATTAAAACAAAATACTCTCCCGGTTCGAAGATTTCAAATCCACAGTCCAAATGTTGACAGCCGGTAGATGACTAACGAAATATCGATTGATATGATTTATCACTGTACAAACAGGTCACAAACACTGCGTGTGCCACTTTATTGCTTGATTCTAATATAAATAAAAGATTTAAAACAAACTAAACATAATAAAACAATAATTTTAAAATAAATTAACTACGAGGTCGTTTTTTTGACGACCAGTCGCCAGTGTTGCCAGCGCCCAAAAAAGGTTCTTTCTTAAGCCCTCTCTCCTTTCTACGCACTACGCACTTCCTGGTTTTGTTCTGGTCAGAAATGACAGGATTGGCAAGGGTGGTGGTGGTGTCGCCGTTTACATACGCGCCGATATACCGCACAAAACTGTAAGTTCGTCTCCATCTCAGTACTCTGGGTCGGCTGAATCACTGTTTCTGGAGATCACCTTAAATCATACCAATGTTTTGCTTGCCGTATTTTACTCTCCAAACCTTCACGTTAACTATTTTGACTCCTTAGAATCCTCACTCAATAATCTTTGCCCATCATACGAGCATGTCATTTTAATGGGTGATTTTAACACATGTTTAATTAAAACTGATTCACGTTCACAGAAATTCTTCCTCTTTCTGCGACCCATAACTTCCCAAATTGCACGCCTTCTCTTCTTGACCTAATGATCGTATCTTCACCTAACAGTGTTGCTGATTTTGGGCAGCTGACTGCAACCTTTTCGTATCATGACCTCGTTTACCTTTCTTATCGTATCCGACCTCCGAAACTTAAGCCTCGTTTCTGTTTTCTTCGTAGTTTCAATAGCATAAACCTGGAGGCTTTGAAACGCGATGCGGGTGATATCGATTGGACTCACGTTATTGAAAGCAAATGTATCGATGAAAAAGTGAACAATTTCAATGCCATTATATTAGACCTCTACGATAAACATGCTCCTCGTCGGCGTATTAAAATTAAGCATAATCCTGCTCCGTGGATGACTACTGAAATTAAAAATGCTATTGCTCGTAAGGATAAGGCTAAGAGTAGGTATAGGCGTAGACCCACGGAACTTAATCTCTCTCACTTTAAAGCTCTGCGTAACCGCTGCAATCGTCTGTGTCGAGATGCCAAGAGACGCTTTTTCCACGAATCTCTCGTTAATCGTAACTCCTCTGATGTCTGGAAATTTTTAAAGTCTGTGGGTATCGGCAAATCTCCCACGAGTGCCTGTAAAGATGTCGACTTGTGCGCACTTAACAGGCACTTTTCTTGTCCACCTGTTTCCCTGGACCCAAGCGTTAAAGCTTCAAGTTTGTTTGAGCTCTCTCACGTGCCGTTACCACAGTGTACACTTTTTAATTTCAGTCCTGTCTCTGAAGACGATGTCAAAAAATCCCTTCTTTCTATTTCCTCCTCTGCTGCGGGCCATGATAATTTGTGTTCGAGAATGATAATACCCATTATTTCAGAGTTGCTCCCCATCCTTACTCATATTGTTAATTTTTCTTTATTCTCTGGTATATTTCCGTCAGCCTGGAAACAGGCTCACATAATACCACTTCCAAAAATTAGCAGTCCTTCTTCCTTATCCCATTTTAGACCCATTTCCATTCTTCCTTTCCTTTCCAAAGTTCTCGAACACATTGTTCATGGTCAAATTTCAAAATATCTATCGGCTAATGCCCTTATTTCACCTTTCCAATCTGGCTTCCGTACTGGGCACAGTACTGTTACTGCACTCCTGAAGGTTACTGACGATATCCGCTGGGCTATGGACAATAAATCTCTGACTGTCTTAGTGTTACTTGATTTTAGCTGCGCGTTCAACTCAGTTGATTTCGACATCCTTCTTGGGATCCTTCAATCTTTTAACTTCTCTGCCTCTACGTTAGCCTGGTTTGACTCGTATCTTCGGGGTCGCTCTCAGTGTGTTCGCCAAGAAGAGATTTACTCTGATTGGTGTGATCTTACCGCTGGTGTTCCTCAGGGTGGCGTTCTCTCTCCTCTTCTTTTCTCTATCTTCGTTAATACTGTTACCAAAATTATCATTTCCAGCTTCCATCTCTACGCGGACGATTTGCAACTGTATCGACATTTCTTGCTGGCTGATGCGGAATCAGCAATCGGTGCCATGAATCATGACCTGGAAAGTATCTATCAATGGGCTAAGTCGTATGGCTTACAGATTAACCCTACTAAGTCGCAGGCCATGATCATAGGCAGCAGATACTATCGCACTGCACTTGACTTGTTATCTTTGACTCCATTATCCCTGGGCTGTTCAACCATTGCCTATGCTGAATCAGCTAAGGACCTTGGTGTCTTATTAGACAGCAATCTTTCTTGGCGAGCTTAGGTGAATGAGGTTAGTCGTAAGGTGCACTTTTCTTTCCATTCGCTTAAATCCTTACAGAGCTTCTTGCCCTTTAAAACCAAAATTTACCTAGCTCAAACTCTGATTCAGCCGATCATTGATTACGCTGATGCCTGCTATTTGGATGCCACTGAGGAGCTGTTGAATAAGCTGGAGCGTCTGCAAAATCTTTGCATTTGTTTTGTGTTGGGCCTGAGGAAATATGACCATGTTTCTCACTTCCGCAAGGAACTCGAGTGGCTCCCTATCCGTCTTCGCAGGAACACTCGAATATTATGTCTCCTCTACAACATCCTGTATAACCCTGCATATCCCAGCTACTTGCGAGATCGTTTTTCGTTTACCCGTCCTTCTGATGCTCTGTGTAGATCCCACCTCAGGCATCATCTTAATTTCCCATCCCATAAAACTGAATTCTATTCTAACTCCTTCTCTGTTCACGCAGTACGTTTGTGGAACTCACTTCCGCCTAACATTCTCGATTCTAAAAGTTTTATTTCTGTTTATAAAAAGCAAGTCAAAGAGCATTACCTCTCCTCTGTACTGTAATATTCTGGATATATATTGTAGGTATATATTTACAGGACTAGTATTTATTTTATATGTGTATATTTGTATGTATGTTTATTTTATATAGGTATAATTTTCTTTAACTTCCAGTTTCAATTTTCCTGTTATGTCTTTTCTACACACTGTGTCTACATCTCTAATTCTACTTTCCTCTCGCAGGTCTGCTGGAAGAAATTTCTCATGAAATAAGCAGTACCTTTGTGCTCTTCTATTTTAATGTAATCTCTTATTAAGTATTTTGTGTGTACATAAATAAATAAATAAATAAACGTGACCAGCATTGCAAACCAGCTGGACGTGCTCCGAAAGGCTTTGGAAAGGCTCAAGGAAGACCTCGCCCAGCCCAGGACTATGCAGCCGGACCTTAGTTGCCCTGAGTCAGAGACGGGCCTTTTGACTGCCGCAAAATTCGAGGAGGAATTGACAAAAGTACAAGTGAAACTGCAGGCCACCGCAAACAGGCCTACAGTCTCCCCCCCACCACCACAACCACCACTCAACATCACTACACACCTAAAGCCACTGACCGAAAGGCTGGAGATGGTCTCAGCGGACCTCCGCGAACTGCGCAACAAAGAACCGGCGATCCAGGCGCCCTTGGCGCTGAATCTGGAGGCGGAACTTGCAGTGGGGGAGGTAAAAAAGACCCTCCAAAACATCGAGCAAAAGGGTAGCGGAATTGGGCAAAGCGGATAAACCGCTCCTAAAACAACAAGGCCCCAAAACCTTTGCCCAGGTCGGCAGCACACCCAAGCCCCCGAAACCACCCACCCAACCCAACCATACCCTGATCGTCTCGTCAACGGACCCCCGACACACTGGGGATTACGTGATCGAGAGGATCAGGACTGCCCTGGACCTTAAAGCTAGCGGAGCCCGGGTCGACACAGTCCGGAAGGCGCGGAACCAGAAAGTGGTTCTGAGGTGCGCCAGTAAGTCGGACGTGAACCTAATCAGAGATCAGTTCAAGTCGAAGGCAGGGCTAAAGGGCCAGGAGCTGAAACCCCAAAACCTCCTAGTGTGCATCAAGGGAGTGCTGTCCAGTTACAGTGACGAGGAGATAGTTGAACTCTTAAAGGTGCAGAAAACACCTTCTGCAGGACGTCGCTGTGGATGGACACACCGTAAGGGTGCGCTATAGGAAGCGCGCGAGAAACCCCCATCAGTGCAACCCTGTTCTTCTGTGAATTGCGCAACAGTGTGGCAGTATCTAAATCAGTAGTAAATGCGCCTAGCGTTGACACGTGTCGCGGAGCCGGCCCCGATATATCGTCGGTCAATTCCACGTCAACAGTTTCAACGCCGGCGCATACGTCGATTGTTGAGCTTGCAGAGCATTCCGTCCGCGCGCCCCGCATCCCCGCGGCCGCTCCTACGTGCTGCGGGGCCCGAGCCCTACGAAAGGATTGTGCCAGCGTCACCGCAAGCCCCTCTGACGCTCCTAGTAAGAAGCCTGTGCCTGAAAAGGTGCCAAATAAGGCTGATAATGAGAGTTTCGTGACGGTGCAGAGAAGGAAGTGCCGTTCGCGAGCAACCAAGAACCGCTGCGGCAAGGCTCCTGCGGACCCTGAAGTGAGCCTGCGTGCCGCCAAGCAAAATGCACCGGTGTACATTTCCCGCTTACATTACACCACTAAAACGGAGGACATCGTGGAGTACGTGCGCCAAAAGACGAACAACTTCAAGGCGTTCGTGGTGCGTGTACCGAATTGTTATCTGCCCATGGTGATGAAGGAAGACTTTTGGCCGCAGGACGTGGTGTTCCGTCCTTTCCGCGGACAAATTCCACTGGTCAGCCAGCACAGTGAAGTGTCAACAAGTGAAGTGCTACTAACATAGTTAAAAATTCTTATTTATTAACACAAGTTTTGTATTTACTTTAAATATTGTTCCCGCAAGCGCCTACTGAAATTCGCATACCGTTTAATGTTGAGGCTACGTAGATTACGGCTAATCGTTTTATTTTCAATGTTTGTCGACTGCCTACCTACATCTGTGATATTATCACAATAAAATTGCACGTTCACATCAAGCAACGTATTTTTTTCATTATTCCCTTAATTATACCTGGATCAATCCACATGGTCCTTCGAGCATGGATAAGGAGATTTGAAGAATATTTACTCCGATCACCGCGACGGTTGAAAGGCTAATTGGTCTAAGCGACATTTTTTGCGATATTGAGTTATATACAGTTGAACCAAGTAATTGATTTACAGTTCATATGTGTGGGTGAAGTCATAGTTATGCACACAAACACAAAATAAAACGAGCGAGCTCGGTTTTTATTACTGTGCGTGTGGCACATCAACTGCCATATTCCAATATATAGTCATCATTCACTTATGGTACTGAAGGAGATATGATATTCATGGACCTAGTATAACAAACAGGACCGAGTTCTGCCAAATTCGTAACACACAAAAATGAACCTTAACAGTCACACCGTAGGTTTACTTTTGTTAAGCTATCATAACCGAGGCGAGAGAGATAGCAATAAGGGAGCCCGTTGTCCCTTTCACTCAATTGCCAACAGATAAAAATGTTAAAGATGGTAGAAAATATTACACCCGCAGTCACCTCACATAACAAGTAAAATAAATTACGTGTATATGTTTTTAGCTTTAAGATAAATTTTGTAAAGTGTATCTACCTGTTAGATGTAGACACAAAATAGCTCGGCTATTAGCTTTTAATATTCACTCAGACATTAGTAGTATGTCGAAGTTTAGTTATATTATTAACACTGCGTCTATTAGTAATATTACTAAGGAACAGGTGGTGACCTTAAATAAATATAGCATTAGTGCTATAAATGTTTACAAAAATTGTACTGAGGAGGATCCATGTGTCACCGTGGAAAATCCTCAATTAGGATATGTTAGTAATAGGATTTTATTGTCTGGTGATGGCACGGGAGTCTCGGGACTCACTCCAGATAATAATATTAATTTAAACTAGGAAGTGAGACAACAGAAGGTACCATTAACAATATTGTTAAACCTACCAACATCAAGGTACCTTCTTGCACTCATTTAGTTAGTAAAAAGGGCCTCAGCAGAACACCTTAAAATTATTCCACCAAAATATCCAAGGCATTTCTTCCAAATTATTAGAAATTGAATTGTTTTTAGAAAAAAGTATGTTCGACATTATTTGTTTTACTGAACATTGGCTGAAGGATTACCAAATGCTTATTAATTATGAGAACTATACGGTGGGTAGCTGCTTTAACCGTAAATCTATGATGCGTGGAGGTTCCCTAATATTATTGAAAAATTGTGTTAAATATAAGCAACACAATGACATAGTAGGTCTCTCGGCTGAACAGTGCGTCGAACTGTCCTGTGTTGAGCTGGATAAGCATGTAATTGTGTGTGTGTACAGACCCCCAAACTATCAAAACTTTTCCGTATTTGATTCAATAATGGAAGACGTCCTGGCAAAACTTGCAGCCAGTAATAAATGTATAATTATTTGTGGTGATTTCAATATCAATATTTTAGAAGAAAATTCTAATAGCAGTCGGTTATTAAATCTTTTTAAGTCATTTGACTTGACCAACATTTTTATAGAACCTACGAGAGTCACTCATCTTCTGCTACTTGTATAGATAATGTTTTCTGCAATTGTGATTACTTAGATAAAAAAAAAAAAAAAAAACATACCTCTGTTCAAATCCGGAGGTAGTAAAGATACTAATAATTATAGACCTGTATCCGTGTTGCCAGTTTTTCGCAAGGTTTTTGAAAAGGTAATGCTGAATCAAATGCTCAATCATTTTAATACCAACAGAATCTTACACGATCAACAGTATGGTTTCACCAAGGGACGTTGTACAACTGACGCCGGTGTAACCTTATTAAAGCACATTTTTACTGCGTGGGAAGAGTCCCAAGACGCCATAGGGATATTTTGTGACCTCTCCAAAGCATTTGATTGCGTAAATCACGACACATTACTTTTGAAACTTGAGCATTACGGACTAGGTAAACTTGCACTTAGTTTGATGAAATCTTATTTGAAGGATAGACAACAACAAGTTCAAACGGGACGTCACGGATGTCAATCAGCCATAAGCTCTTTGTGTTCTTCTCGCGAATTAATAAAAAAAACTCAGTTTAATTTCGCATAAGTTGTTGTGTAAATACTTTGTGAATACTTTTGCCAGTGCAACTTACAAGTAACAATATTGTCCAGTGTTTGTGTGCTGTGTATATATAAAAAAACTCTAATTAACATTTTAGTCAACTACAGCAAGTACATAAATACCCGAAATCGAAATTTTATAAACAGTAATTTTATGGGAAACGCAAAATCAGCTTGAGACCTTACATCAGTGTGTGCGGACCTTTACTCCGATTCTGTGCTCAACCTGTGGTGGCTGTATGTACTATAAACACCGTGGAAATACACCATAAACGTGTTTCTGCAAATAGCGCCATCTGTTGCCTAATCGGTGTACTACTTGGACCGATCAATTGTGCTGCGTTCAACTAAGTTCAACACACCATGGCCAAGTGCGGTGCTTGTGGGAAGTTTCTTTCGTCGGCAGAGGCTGCTAATTGCAGCAAATGTAGGCAATGGTACCACAGAGGGTGCGTAGACATCCAGAAGGCAGGTCCTGTAACGACCCCCTGGCACTGCCCTGAGTGCACAAAGAACCAGGTGAGGGATAACCGGGCTCAAACACCGGTACGGGGTCGGGCACCAACACCAGTTCCGCACGAGGAAAGCCTGGTCAACCTGATGGACACCAGCCCCATAAACAGCACAGCCCTAGATGCCACACAGGAGCTCAACCTAGACATCCTTAGGGCAGAGCTAACTAATTTTAAAGAGGATTTTTTGAAAATCGTACGTAATGAGTTCCAGCAGCTGCGTGACGATCTGTCAGAGCTAAGGTCCTCTGTAAAATCGACCAATGACAGGATGAGTAACCTGGAGGAAAGGGTTGCAGTAATGGAGTCCAAACTGGCTCAGCCCCAAGGGACGCGATCGTCGGATGTAGATGAGCTAATAAGCCAGTTAAGGAGTGATATTAATGACCGTGACCAGGAGTTGCTCGCCAACGATCTCCAGATCTCTAACATACCAGAGATCAGTGGTGAAAACCCTACCCACACTGCCCTGTTGGTGGCGGCTAAGCTTGGTGTCAAAATCAAAGCGCGCGATATTGTGAGCGCCGAGCGTGTCGGAGGCAGGCGCATTAACGCTACGCAGGCGACGGCGCCTGTGGAGACCCGCCCCCGCTTCCTCGTCGTGCGCCTCGCGCGCCGCGATCTCCGTGACGAGCTCCTGGAGAGTGCACGAGTGCGTCGCGGCATGACCACAGCAGATCTCGATCTGCCCGGGCCCTGCGACACGTTTCTACGTCAACGAGCGCCTTACCAAGCTGAACCGGGAGTTGTTTCGGAGCACGCGTGAGGCGGGCAGTCGCCTCGGTTGGCAGTTCGTGTGGTCAAAGCGTGGCCGTATCGTCGCTCGGTACAAACCCGGTGATCCCACTTGCCACATCCGCTGTGAGGCAGACATACGTCGCACTTTCGGACCGGCCTCGACGTCTGGTAACGGTGATGGCGTACTTTAGAGTTGCTTTTTTGTTTGTTTTTGTTTCTGTAAGTATTTGTCTAGTTAAGGTTATGTTTTTAAAAGTAAACTTAGTTACAGTAAGTGACAGTCTATCAAACGTTATAATATTAAATTGTTTCTATTTGTACTATAATAAGTTATATTTTGCATTGGCGAGTGTGTGTCTCGCGGCACACCGCAGTAAAGTACACGTTAACCAGTTTTATAGCACTTCACACATATATCTACACCTACCCATACACACTACACATACATACTATTCCATTTTATAAACTTATTAATACTATTTACACAATATGATCTTTTTCCTAAACTACTATTTACATACCACATTTTAGAACCTTTATTTACGTTAATTTTATACACGATCTACATACCTATAATTCGACTTACACTAATAACATTATATGAAGTAACAATTGAATTTGCATTGATGATAATATGGTTTTGCTTGATGACGGAATTAATTTTAAATTATTATAATGGCCACTAAAGGAGAAAAGTATCTTAAAGTTGGTTTCCTTAATGCTGGCTCATTGGGTACAGGTCATGATGACTTGATTGGTGCACTTGACAGGCATTGTTTTGATGTTATGGCCATCAACGAAACTTGGCTCAGACCGGGCGAGGAGGGGCGCGCTCCGGTGGTGCCGGGCTACCGTTTGCGTCACACGCCACGGCCAGCGAGTGTTCGCGCGGGCCGTGGTGGGGGCGTCGGGTTTTATCTGCGGCGGGGACTGAGCGCGCGTACTTGCCCTGGTGCGGTCGATCCCAGGTTCGAATCGGTCGAACAAATGTGGTTAACACTCTCTTTGAACGGCAAAAAAATTGCCATTGGAACAGCTTACCGTCCGCCATGGCTTGACCTTGTTCTTTTTTTGGATGCCATAACGGACTCTATTAGTTCACTGGGAAATTGTGACCACTACATACTAGTTGGCGATTTCAATGTTAATTGGCTAGGCACAAACGGAATGAAAACCAAAAGTTTTAATGAATTTCTAGATTGCCTCAGTCTTACACAGTTGGTCACATCAGCTACTCACTACACCGCATCCAGTGAAACTCTCATCGATCTCCTATGTACTGACCTGAGACCAAGGTATACAGTAGTAGAATCGCTCGGTTCAATCAACGGCCACTGTATTGTAATAAGTGAGTTTAACATTAAGCGCGAAAAATTCAAACCATACCTAGTAAAATATCGGCCTCTTAAAAATATCTGCTCAGAGAGATTTAATGTAGATCTTTCATTATTAAACCTCGGAATTATTTCGTCGCTTGACACTGTTAATGATATGGTGCACATCCTTAACACCCAACTAACTTTCCTGTTTGATGCTCATGCACCTATCAAGACGTGCACTGTTAGGGACAAATCGTATCCATGGATTACAGATACAATCAAAGTTATGATGCGTTTGCGTGACGAGGCGCTAAGTACTTATAGAAAAACGAAATCTGACTCTAAAAAAACTTACTACAAAGACTTAAAGCACTTGGTGATTAATTCTCTGTACAGTGAAAAAACTGCATATTTCAACCATAACATTAATAATAAAATTAAAAACCCTAAATTGCTATGGAAAAATCTAAAATCCACCCTATCTACCTCTAAACCTAGACAAGACCTTCCGGCGCATTTTGCAGATCCTGATTTAATTAATAAAAATTTCTTGATTGTTCCCGGTAAACCCGTGGCAAGTACATCGCTGATGAATTATTATGCCAATCATAGCTACGGAGAAGCAGTTTTTACAATCGCTCCAGTGGACCAGAACAATGTCTCACGCACTATCGCTAGTCTCAAAAGTAACGCCGAAGGCTATGACAACATTAACTTAGACATGATTAACATGACTCTGCCGCACACCTTGGATGTTGTTACGGATATAATAAACCGCTCCATAGTGACCTCAACGTTCCCTGACCAATGGAAAATTGCTTACATTAGGCCCTTGCCAAAAAACCCTAATCCAGTAGCCTTAAAAGATCTACGCCCTATCAGTATATTGCCATGCTTATCAAAAGTACTTGAGAAAATCGTCAGCCACCAACTTACCGTTTTTCTGGAACAAAATAACGTTTTACCTGATTTGCAATCAGGGTTCAGAAAACAGCGCAGTACATCTACTGCTTTATTGGATGTTACTGATAACACATTATGTGCTCAAGATAAGGGAATGTGCACATTACTTGTTTTACTTGATTTTTCCAGGGCATTTGACGCTATTAATATCCCTTTATTGTTGTTAAAATTAATAATATTATGGTTTCGACCCTGAAGCTATTCAATGGTTCCGCAGCTACTTAGGTAATAGGGAACAACTAGTGGACCTGCGTTTAAGTGACGGTACTTCTCTTAGATCGGCACTTATTCCCGTAGAGAGAGGAGTCCCGCAGGGTTCTATTTTAGGTCCCATTATCTTCATTTTGTATTGCGCAGACATAATAAGATGCCTACAGAGATGCAAGTATCACATATACGCCGACGATGTGCAACTATATATTTCTTTCACCCCAGACGAGTATGACAGCGCCATCAAGGCTCTTAACGAGGATCTCCAACGAATCGCTGTTTGGTTCGAAGAGAACTGCTTGTCGCTAAACCCTACAAAAACGAAGTTTATGGTATTTGGCACCAGACAGCAGCTGGCTCGACTACCTAAGACTTTCCACTTAGAACTTATGGGCGAACCAATTGAGCGAGTTTATGAGGCGCGAAATCTAGGTCTAACCATGGACAAAGACCTTCGTTTTGAGAAACACATAGCAGACTCTGTAAAAAACTGTTTTTATCGCCTGAGGGTTTTGTACAAGATGAGGCCTTATTTATCCGTACCGCTACGGGAACAACTTGTGGAAACATTAGTTTTATCTAGGTTGAACTACGCCGACACCGTGTACGGCCCGCGCATCTTAGCTCGTACAGATCGGCTGATACAAAGGGTACAAAACGCGTGCGCTCGATTTTGTTACAACATTCCTCGTAGAAGTCATGTCACACCTTTTTTAAACAAGCATTTCTCTCTAAAAATGAAGTCTAGACGCAAACTTCACCTGGCGTGCCTTCTATTTGGTGTGGTCAAATACCAAAAACCTGACTACTTGTTTAATAAACGAGTTGGATAACAAAGTAGACGGGAATGTGGGAGAAGACAATGTTCGCAGCAACTCTCAACTCAATCGCATAATACAGCAGCTTTCAGAGGCAGCTTTCGTTATGCGGCTTCCAAAGTATGGAATAACTTGCCACCGCCGATAAGACTAATTAACAAGATAGACACTTTTAGAAGTCGTTTACGGCTGTATCTTATGGAAGCACAACGTAAGCTGGATATGGTTGATCTAAATATCTCCGTTATATATGATGTACGTTCCCGCCTAAAATAACCTAAAATAACCTAAATTAACCTGAGCGTAATACAGTTTCCACTTACCTTTCATCTCCATCCTTCCATCTATGTACGAGTCACAGTGGTATCATTTTAGTAATCTGTTATACCGATCCACTATTAGGAAATCTTTCCGTTAATTTAATTAGTCCGTCGCGCTCGACTGCTTGCAGCGTATTGAGCGAAATGCATGGATAAATGAAATATAATACTGTGCGTAAATAGTCATCGTGTCAAACAGGTTCTATTATCATGCGTACATCTACTTCATCATCGTTCATCTACTTTTTTGTTTTGTTTTGCACTTTCACGATATTTATTATTTCGTAGTTTATTTAGTAATAATTTACTGTATGATTATTTAATTTTTTGTACACATCTATTATTCATGTTTAGGTACCTTTGCACTACCACCACTGACACAACACATAAAACTGTTTTACATCCGTGACCTCTCTAATCCAGGTCCAGTTGAAAACCAGCGTCAGGCACTAGTTGCCCGACATTTTGCTGAACTGGTCCTATTTGGCGCAGCTATAATAATAATAATAATAATAATTCCATTTATTTCAGGTCCAAGACCCATATAAAAACCAAAAATAGACAAAAATACAAACACATAAATTATAGCCAAAAACAGAATTACATTACATTAAAAAGAAACACAGTGCTACCTACATTTTTTTATTTTTGTTTAGTTTTAAGTTTTTCTTTTTTCTGTTTTTTTTTTTTATTTTTGTATTATTTTTGTTTTTATATTGTGTGCGCTTGTGGCATGTGCCAAATAAATGTATTTTCTTTCTTCTTTCTTTCTTTCAAATAAATGGTGTTAATTCACAGGGTTTAAAAGTAAAAATGGGGGTTCCGCAAGGCTCAATATTGGGTCCTTTCCTCTTTTTAGTGTTTATAAACGATCTACCCTATTTATTGAAAAACCAACCTCATAATATGGTGTTATTCGCTGATGATACTTCCCTTATTTTTAAGATAAATAGACGGGCCCAAAATCTAGATGACGTGAATAATGCCCTACTTCAGGTCCATAACTGGTTCACAGCAAACAATTTAGTGTTAAATGGGAAAAAAACGAAATGCATAAGATTTGCTTTACCAAATGTTAAAAGTAGCGATTGTGATATAGTATTGAATAAAGAGAAGCTTGAATTTGTAGATAAAACAGTTTTCCAGGGGATTACGCTTGATTCAAGGCTACAATGGGGTTCTCGTTTAACATCTCTTGCGGGGCGGCTAAGTTCAGCAGCACATGCTATTAGAAAAATCCGACAATATACTGATGTAGATACCGCTAGACTGGTCTATTTTAGTTACTTTCATAGTATACTGTCTTATGGCATTTTACTATGGGGACGGGCTGCAGACATTGAGTCTATATTTATTCTGCAAAAAAGAGCCATCAGAGCCATATATAATCTTCGTAGGCGTGATTCTCTAAGGGAACTGTTTAAGGAAATTAACATCATGACGGTACATTCTCAATACATCTATGAAAACATAATGTATGTAAGAAAAAATCTACATCTTTTTAATAAAAGAGGTGACAGACACAATTACAGTACTAGAAATAGAGACCAATTAGTTCAGCCAGGCTTCAGACTCGCTAAAGTAGACTCATCTTTCATGGGGTACTGTTTGAGATGCTATAACAAAATTCCACAAAGTATTCTTGAACTGAATGAAACGAAATTTAAAACATGCATTAAACGCACACGATTATACGATTATATCGTTGATAAAAATGCTTGGCTCAATGCCGGTCCTGCTCCACAAGGACAGGGGCGCATAAATGAATAGCATTACATATCCCAATCACCTGAGCTCTTGATGATTTATTTACTGCATCAGTGAGCGGGGTACACGTGGCTGAGTTTTGGGCTAAGCATATTTAAACTTTTTGCCATCGAAACGCTAAGAAGAAGAAGCATTAAATAGTATGTTGGAGCTGCTGAAGATTGTACAACTATCTTTGCTTTGTATAAATTCAATCTCTTTAGTATTATATAGCCGCATAGCCCATATTGTGTGAGTACTATGTAATAGAAAGCTGTCATTCGCGGGAAACCTACGTCTTTTCTTGACTTGAATGTGCCCTGGCGGTTAGGAGTGTGTCATGCTCACTCAAATGTCTCGCTGATGGTGGCGCGTGTGTCGGATCATTTAGTTCCCTTCAAAATGGTTGAGTTGAATGGTGCTGATACATGCGTCATGTTCGTGAACGGGCGCTGTCAGTTGTGACTGGTCATCTCTTGGTTGCCACGGCTTATTTGAATTGATTTTCTTTTTTTTTTTTTTAATTGTTTACTATGGACACTTTTAACGTACACATCTTGCTACATCGTTCTCACATAATGTACCATCTCAACATGAATAATGTAACCAAGAGTTTGTAAAAGTATTCTGATTTAAAAGAGTGTCCATGGAGTTTCTTGCCCGTTCTTCTCCATAGAGATCTACGTTAGGGAATGGGCAACTACAGTACTTTCACAGTTTTTATGCCTTGTGACTGGGACTGTAGCTATTTTTGTCTTTGTTTCGACAATTCAAAGTGCCTGTAACTGGCCTATTTGAAATAAATGCTTTGATTTTGATTTTGATTTTACATAATACTAATTTATTTATTTTAAGTCAAATTAAATATTAGTATGATTGGTTGGAAGTTATTATATATTCGTTATGGTATCACTGAAATCTGTCATCAATGGTGTTAATTTGACGTCTTAAGTTGTTTTGAGAAAATTATATTTCATTTCATTTCATTTCATTTATTCATAGAACACTTTAAATTGTGTTTGAATGTTTTACAAAAAAAAAAAAATAACAATACACAAAGAGAAAAAGAACAAATAACATAAGTATCTTAAAATTAAAATTTTCAACCTAAAACTCATTACAATATTAAAACATTTCATACGAAAACCTTATCAACAATCCAATAAAATAAAATAAAAATATCATTCTATAATAAATAATCAACAATAATTCAATTAAAAAAGTAAAATAATATTTCTGCTTAAATTCAAATTTTAAATTCACCCCTTGTCAAAAACGTTTATATAAAATTAATTAAAATGCATATTTATTCACGATCATTAAGTAAACAAGCAACAAAATTTCATTAAAAGTCAACAAATTTTATATTATTTAGATCAGATCACATAAAATCCATTAAGAAAACATGTCACGACTGTAAAATAATAAATTAACAACAATGTCCAATAACAATAAATCATTAAAACTCTAAAGATTATAAGGAAACCAAAAATCTAAATTCATCAATTGTCAAAGATCATCTTCAAAAATTAATCGAAATTTATATGCATGTCATACCAAAAAATACCATTACACTAATGTTTGAGTCATGAATTCATCCACGGAGTAGAAACATTTATCCAGTAAGAAGTCTTTTAGTTTATTTTTGAAAAAGGTGGTTCTATAAAGAAGTTGTTTTATGTCCCTAGGCAGGCAATTAAATAATTTGACCGCTTGATATTGTACACAATGTGTTTCAACATTTAACTTGGTGTTCACTTTATGCTTCATAAATAGGTTCCTCGTGCTTTCCCTTTTATGTCTTTCATCCTGCGTTTCATAATCAGTTATGTGCTTTGCTAGGTTAGTCAATACGGTAAGAATATAAAGGCTAGGTACTGTAAGTATTGATAGACTTTGGAAATATTCCCGACAGGACTCGATTTGGGGAATACGAACTATTGTTCTGATTGCCCTCTTTTGTAGCACAAATGCTCTACTAGAATTATACTTGTAGCAACTTCCCCATTGTTGAATACTATATCTCAATCTTGACTCTACCAGTGCATAGTAAACAGATTTTAAGATTTCTATGCTAAGTTCTTCACGTAGGCTCCTTAGGGCATAGCATGCTGATGATATAGACCCGTCTATGGCTTTTAGTTCATTTTTCCAGCTTAATAATGAATCAATATAAACTCCTAAAAATTTCACGGAGTCAACAATATATATTTCCTCTCCATTTAACTTGACGTCTAGATTATCACTACAACGTGATGTAGACTTAAACAATACGATATTTGTTTTTTTTAGTATTAATTATTAACTTATTAGCTGTAAACCATTTTTGAAACGACTCAAGAGCCGTGTTTATAGTGCTGCTTAAAGCCTCTGCCGTACTTTCACTAACAACAGCATTGGTGTCGTCTGCAAATGCTATAAGTTTAAAATCTGCATTTAGTTTTGTTGCTAGGTTTAGTAAATCATTTGTAAATATTAAAAATAGGATTGGACCCAATATAGAACCTTGCGGGCACCTGTCAAAACCCTTCGTAACTTTGAATGATAGACTTCTTCAACATTATTCTGATTCATGTCTTTTACCTCCACATACATGTTTCTGTTACTTAAATACGATCGAAAAAGCGCCAAAACCTGTCCTCTTACACCGTAATGTTCCATTTTGGCGAGCAACAATGTGTGATTTACGGTATCGAATGCAGAACTCAAATCTAAGAAAATTCCAGCTACCTTAAATTTTTTATTTAATTTCTCAACCACGTCCTTAACTAAAGTGCAAATAGCTTCTGTAGTTCCAACACCTTTTTGATAACCAAATTGTCTTTTATTTATAACTTTATTACTATTGAGTGAGTGACTAAACGAATTTTAATTAATTTTTCTAAGATTTTTGAAAGTGTTGGTAAAACCGAGATAGGACGATAATTTTTTTAATCCGTCTGGGAACCTTTTTTGTGTAGGGGAATAACTTTCGCTATCTTAAACTGTTCCGAAAAAATACCATCATCGAAACACTTATTGAAAAAGTCTGAAAAAGGTAGCGCAAGAACATTAATATGTTGTTTTAAAACACTTATAGGCAAATCATCATATCCGCATGAAGCTTTTTTAGGCATTGACCCCACAATCTTTACTATTTCCTCGGGAGTTACGGAAGTTAAACACATGTCACTATTTACCCTATCAGTAGAATCTGTTAAATATAAAAGTGAACTATATTCTTCGGCGTTCTCCAAAGAGTGGTTATAACAATTAAATTGTTCTGCGAATAAATTTGCAACTTCCCTGGGGTCATCAATAATTCTATCATTTAGTTTCACAAATAGTTTCTTAAAATTAATTTGTTTGTTTTTATTTCTATGTCTATTTACTACTTGCCAGATTTCCTTGCTTTTATTTTTAGCTTTCTGTTTTTGTACACTCACAGCAAGACTTTTAGCCACTTTCACGACTTTCCTAAATAACCTCATATAATTTGTTTTATAAGTGTGTATGGTATTATGACCATTCACATTATTTACACACAAAAATCTTTTCATTTTACTTGAAACCCTTATACCCTTTGTAATCCATTTTGTACCATTACTTTTATCTTTTAAAAGAAAATGTTTTTTTTTGCTTTTTGTAGCTACTTTGAAAGGCATCATGAAATTTGTGTAAAAACGTATTGATTCCCATTGAAGACCAGTTGATACTCAATATTTTTTCATTAAATATCTCGTGGTTATTTTTTGTGAACTTCCGTTTTTTAATAATAATATTTTGGTTATTGTTAGGCTTTTTTTCTATTGCCATCTGAAGCGTCAACTTACAAAATAGTCCTGCATGACCATCTGCCAAGCCATTGTGATCTATAGAAACTTCCTGAATGTGTGTGCTATCTAAGTGAGTGATAAAATTATCCAAACATGAGGATGACTGATTTCGGGTGAAAGTATACGTATGAATAAGAGTTCTGAAATTATAACATCGTAAAAGACTTAAAAACTCTGTACGCTTTTTATTTTCACAGAGGAGGTCGATGTTAAAATCACCACATATAATAAATTTTTTGTTAAAAAGTATTCTAACAAAGATTCTAATTTTTCCATAAATACTTTTAAATTTTTTTCATCGGGGCTCCGATAACAACAGCAAATATATAACCCAGTATCGATGTCCTTAGTGCAACATATTTCGAATGATCCCGATTTATATTATTTATTTATTTGCGAACAATCCAATACTTGTCTACTTCTTTGTCCTAAGATAAGACTACCACCTCTTTTTTTGTTTAGCCTGCTATTGTATGAAATCAAGTTGTAGTCAGTCAGTGAAAATAAAGGAGCATTTATTTTGTTCAGAAAATGTTCAGTGACACAGATGAAGTCCAATTTAGGTACCATTTTTTCTACATAAAGTTCTAGTTCGTCTTTTTTATTGCTAATTCCACATAAATTTTGATGAAAAATAGTTAAATTGGCAATACTATTAGTTATCTTGTTTTTTCGATGAAGTTGATCGAAAAAACCGATCATTTGTAGTTATAATTTTATTACAAAGAATATTGTATTTTGGAGTCTCACAATTTGTACATATTTCCTGAGTGTGGAAAGTGGAATTTACTGGCTTTTTCATGAGAAATGCTTGTGTGTATTTCAAATAGTCAATTTCAATATTCAATTTACAGCTAAGTTCATTTAAATAAGTGCGATTGTCTTGTTTCACATAATAATATCGCTTATAATAAGAGAATTCACATAAGTTAATATATTTACAGTTAGAAAAGTTTTGCGTCAACAGTTTTAAGCTTTGGTTCAACATATTTTTATTTAAGTAATGGTTACTTTGTACACCTAGTCAATAAATTTGTTGGCAAATTTTGAAGTTATTAAGTGCTATACATACTTCCTTCAGTATATGAGATGGATTAGAATCATTTGTGCCTACCGAAAGTATAACAATATCTTGCTTTGTCAGCGTATTATATATATGTCTGAACTTTTAGATAATATTTCGGAGCATGTTGCACCAGGTTTAACCAGAGCTGAGACTGTATAGCAATCATTCCACCCGGCGATCTTACTATTTATCATCACCTTCGAAAGTCCTCGTACTTGTTCGTCGCCTAAAATAATTATTCTAGGTCTCTCAAATGACCGTCCCTCATTTGTTTCACTCCGCATGGGTTGTTGTTGATGTGTTTTTAATAATTTTAATGTACCTTCACTGGTTTCACAATCCTCGAGTGCAGCGTCACTGTCTTCTCTCTCGAAGTCGAGAGTTTTTCTACATTTCTTTTTGTACGTCTTCTTACGGGCCGGATTAGTACTATGGGGAGTGCTTGTACAAATCGTTTTTAAATACGCGATTTGTTTTTGTTGCTCTTGTATTGTTTTGGTAAGCGAGCTATTCTCGAGTAGTAGTTCGTCAATTTGTTCGTGAGCGCTATTTAGTTGCTCCGCCAGCGATTGAACTTATTCTCTTAATTTTTTGGTATAGTCATCTTCGTAGTTAGTATTTTGTTCGGGTAGACTGTCGGCTATTGACTTCTCAGACGACGACGACGGGCTAGTTAAACATTGCCTGCCACATGAAGTTGTTAATATTTTGGTTTTCTGACGAATTGTGATGTTATTTCTTTTGTCAGAATTCATTTTAAGTTGTCGATAAGCATTCAAAAAGTAACTCTTTGACTGCGGATCGAACTCAGGATCCCACGGTAACTGTGGCCGGAGGCACACAGTTTCGCCTCTCGGCTATTACGTGCTTACATAGTAGTGCCAAATAAGTTGATTGCTTTGTGTGTAGGTGTACTGATTTATCGACTTCACTAGGCATGCAAGTTAATATTGGTGTTACAATACAGATGGCGTTGTCCTAAGTATTTATCATAATGACTGTGCAGTATTAAAAACATTTTTCTTAACGATTTGTTTGTGATGAAAACTTCAAATTATTGTGCAACCTTTCACTTTTACTTCCACTATATTCACGTATTTTCACTGGTTGTGGTCCTTTCTCACTTTTTACAGCGTTCACTGATTGTTACACTGTTTATAATTGATAAAAATAAAAACACTGTCACTTCCGGGGTTCGTGTATGACTACTGTTTATTAATACTGTTTATTCCTCTAGTGAACTTTTTTGGTACCAGATAACACTATCACTTTTGTATTAGGCTTATTCAAGTCGTTTAAGTTTAAATTTATCGAGTAATTACTGCTTTTGAAATTTTAGGAAATAAAAAATACGGAGCGATATGTTATCCAGACGGCAGCGCCATATTTGTTTATAAGATCTATCTACGGTTCTTTTTTATTTTAACTGTGAAAATGGTGAAAAGTATTGTATCATGTCACGTAAAAGTGATTCATGGTGGTTGTGGCATATCATTTCACAGGTAAGGAATATTATAGATTTTGTTTACTAACAATGATTAGTGTGACCATGCCTTAGACGTTTTGCGGACCAAAGACTTATGCTTTCGTGTATTTTTCATTAAAACTATTAATATTATGCGCATGATAATTATAATTAGAACCTATGTATCGCGTTATTGAAATAGCATTATTTTTGTTTGTTACAGCTTTCCAATGAAAGAGGAAATCAGGCAACAATGTCGATTCCCGAATTTCAAACCATAACTAACAGTTCTGTTGTATGCAGCCTTCATTTTATGCCAGAGGATTTTCATACTACAAAATCACGACAAGCGTTAAATGGTTATGCAGTACCATCATTTTATCCAGTGGTAAGGATATTGATTCTAACATCAGTACAACTGATGAACGCGGGAATAAGGCAGGTTGAGTTTGCATAATAGATGTTCTCCTGCACGAAGCTCTTTTCAGTCGGCACTAGCGGGCGCCTTGCAACTATAGGCTCCGGCCGCTCCTTGTATCTTGCAAGGAACGACGTGAAGGAAGAAGAGGGCTTCGTTTCACAGAGATAACAACGCCGAAATTAACTCTTCATAATGTTTCAGGAAGTAACTCTTCAGGACGAAAAAAAATTAAAAATGGAACAATTTTTCCATTTAAAAGTTCCGGATTGATGACTACGATTTGTTCAAATATCGTGCGCACTTACGTACCTACTTCGGAGGTTTGCCGTAGCGAGAATATTTTTTCAAAAGTCTGATGCGATTAAAACAAATATTTTATACAAGACTCAATCATCTAATTAGTCCACCACATTCTATCCAATGTATAACGGATGAAGAACGACACGAAACTAGTAAAAGCATTGGCTAATTCGTATTTAAAATTTAAGAATATTCCATCAAGCGAAATGTAATGCATTGAGACACTTAGGCAGTAAGATTGGCTTACGGCAGAAACTTCACAAAACAATTCTGTTTAACCATGTTTAATTTTAATAAAAGTTAGTCACACACTTTCAATTTTATTCCCTCCATTTGAATACCCAAACACCAATTCTGCAGAGCAAGCGGAAAAAGAGCATGGAAAGGAAACGAAATTCTTTTTTTTCCAACGAAATTCTTATTTTTTTTCTCATAAATTATTATTTCACTATTTTATGTAACCGTTGACGTCTTATCCGGACACAAAGTATCTCTGTCAAAACGAAGTTTCTTATTTATTATAAAAATGTCTGGTCACCCTATTAGAAAGAGACAAGGGGCTCCGTTATAGATATCTCTCTCGTCACGTTTTTCTGGCAGAGTACTCAGTCCAGTTTGTTATACTAGGTCCATGATGATATTTTGCATAATGTTACTATAGCAATTCTGGCACAATGGCTATCGTCTTTGGTCACTGAACGAGAAGCCGTAAGTTCAAATCATGCATGTGTTAAGAACAGGGTGTAAATACTATATGTATATATGTATTAATATATACCGATTATTAAGCTTTGAGTGTCAGAACGGTTACTTGTTATTTAATATGTCTAAAGTATCTCTAAAAAGGTGTTTAGGGAAAAGGGTTTTTATCAAGAAAAGCACAGAGAGACAAGACTATTCATTTATTTCGGTTAGGCTTGTCAGATATTTATAGGTAACGTCAATTACCTATCAAGCTACGTCCATTCGCAAACCTAGGTCTTCGTGGAGAAGAATGGACAAGAAACTCCACGGTAACATCTTTTAAAATATTATATATTCTAGTATAATAGTATAATATCAAATAACTTACATAAACATTGTAATCCAAATAGGTTCCAGCTTTACACATTTTGTATCACACAATATACCAATCAGGGTATGTCTTAACCCTTCGAACACTAACAGCAAAAAGCCTTGAATTGGCGGCGACATCTACTTTTATACCCGTCAAATCATAATCATAATAATACTAATCAAAGATGGCCGCCATAATAAACCAATGGCAAATGGTCATATATTATACCTAAATAACTAATAACATAGATTATAATTAACAAATCCTATGTAAAGGAACTATTTTAAAACTTCATTACATAATTTAGCAATATAGTATGTATTTATTTGTAATATTTATGTTTAATCGGATAAAATATGAACATCAACTGATAGTTCAGAGAATTGATTGAAACAACAAGATATTTTGAAATTGCAAGATAAGATCTAGGAAACATTAGAAATATCATTTAATTATGACCAATTGATTTATTAGCAATATAAAGTAAATAAACATTTAACTTGATTATTCAAATATCACAACTATCTTTCGTTTTGAAACTAAGCCTTTTTAGCCACAATGGAAACTATTTCTATAAAATATAATAGATAATTATATATCGTTATTAATTTGGTCGGATATTCTCATAAATATAAGGCTATTCTTAACACATGCAATAATATATTATTTTTCTTTTTGTATTCATTATTTTGTTAAAACATTACTTAAAGTAGAATTTATAACGACGTTTCCAATGTTTGAGACAAACATGGAACTCTCAGGCCTTTTTATTTTGACTGTTTAGAAAACAACTACCGACAATTTAAAAATATTGTTTTCAAACACCTTCATTTATAAAAAATGAGCGTTCTTAGTTGTCAATCTACGAGTATTTGCATTACTGAGGTTATCCATTAACACTCTTGCGCGTGTGTGCGGTGTTATTTCCTTGGATCCAAGCATGCAACATTTATCAATGTTCAAAGAGGTGTAAATCGTTGATTTGGATGAGCAAAACGTATCTATAGCATGTGAAATTGTGAGTGTAAATATGGTGCTGCCCCACAAACGAAGGGACACTTTATATCGTGTCCTGCCTGTCCTATTATTTGCTCCTGTGAATTGCATCACAGGACGCTACTGAAAGAGCCAAATTCGTCGCCAAATTTTGGGCTGACTCAATTTGAATTGTCATCGATACGCTAAGAAGAAGTGAAATCGCAAGGCGCTTAGTCATATCGGGTAGTAACAGTTAGATATCACGTTGATATTATACCTACTTCACTTTAACTAACTCCTCTCCCCTTTCAATGTTTACTAGGAATAAATAATTAATGTAACTTAAGTGCAATACCTACCATAGTTGTTATAACATATTATCATAACTGAACTATAGTTTCTTTTTTTTCAATTTGTAATCGTATGATGATTATGATAAAATTAGCTTTATCTAGCCCTTAGACAGATTAAAGAAAAGCCTTTAAATAACGTAAATAAAAATAGATTATAATGTTTGCTAATGTCAGTGTATATCTTGTATTTATGTATTGTATTATTATAAGTAATATTAATTAGATATTTATAATTATATTTAATAAACATAGTGTATATATAGTACTAGCTTGTGCCCGCGGCTTCGCCCGCGTGGAGTTAGGGAATTTCCCACGGGATCTTACTTCTGGGATAATAAGTAATCTATGTATCTATCTATAATACATACATTGATTTACATGTACTTGCTTATAACTTGCAAATATTAGTTTAAAGTTCTATCAATTAAATTAGATACGTGAAATATTGATACCTTGGTTTGAGATTGGACATCGGATTTACTGGATTTTACCTAAAGAGTATGTACACAAATTTTCAACTCAATCGACCCCGAGAGTAAAAAGTTTCACAGAAAATTCAACACCCCATTTCACCCTCTAAGGGATAGGAATTTCGAAAAACTGATACTTACTCTTCACAAAGAATACACCCTCCAATTTTTATATCTCTGGGACCCGCGGTTTGGGCTGTGCGTTGGTATATCAGTCAGCCAGTCAGGACATGGAATTTTAAATTGGGGGATGATTTTGGAAAAACTATGATACACGTATCTCATCACTTTAACTGAAGTATATGTAGACACATTTTCAAGTCAATCGACTCCGAGAATAAAAAGTTTCACATAATATTCAAAACCCCATTTCACCTTATTAGGGGTGGAATTTCAAAAAACCCTTTCTTAGTGGATACCTACTCTTCACAAAGAGTACACTGTCCAAATTTCATGTCTCTAGGACTAGTGGTTTGGGCTGTGCGTTGATGTATCAGTCTGACAGCCAGGACATTGAATTTTAAATTGGGGGATGATTTTGGAAAAACTGTGATACACGTATCTCATCATTTTAACTGAAGTATATGTAGACACGTTTTCAAGTCAATCGACTCAGGGAATAAAAAGTTTCATAGAAAATTCAACACCCCATTTCACCCTCTTAGGGGTGGTATTTCGAAAAACCCTTTCTTAGTGAATACCTACTTTTTACAAAGAGTACACTGTCCAAATTTCATGTCTCTAGAACCAGTGGTTTGGGCTGTGCGTTGATATATAAGTCAGTCAGTCAGTCAGTCAGTCAGTCAGTCAGTCAGTCAGGACTTTGAATTTTATATGTATAGATATAAATGTAGTGGGTTCTCTATTGTGTCACCTAACTTTTTTATCCATAATTTAAAGTGCCATAACTTTTTTTGTTCTAATCATCATTTGTCCGAATGATAACTTACCCGAATTTAATATCACATAATGTCACATGCCATAAAATTGAAATGCCTAAATATAATATGTTCTAAATCCCTTTGTCATAAATATTACAATCAATTATATACAAAAGACATAAAACCGTTTTCAACAAAAGTTAAAAGTCCTAAATTCAAATTACAGAAGTAATGTTTATTTATAATAATAATATTCTTCGGGATACATATATTATACATGGACTCAATAAAGCAGTTGATTGTAAACATGTGGTTTTTGTGAGCAAGCAAGCATGCAGCATGCAAGCAAGCATGCAGCATGCAAGCATGCAGCATGCAAGCAAGCATGCAGCATGCAAGCATGCAGCATGCAAGCAAGCACGCAGCATTCAGCATGCAAGCAAGCACGCAGCATGCAAGCAAGCATGCAACATGCAGCAGGCAGCAGGCATGGTTTCTGTCACGGCTCCGGCGCTGTGGGGCTCCGGCGGTCCCACGCGAGTTTATCGTCGCAGATGGGTTTAACGCTCACCACCGCAGCTTCGGCTTGCTGTCCGGCTTTGCCGGCCAGCCTCAGCCGCGGCGGCGAGTGTTACAACCACCTGCTCCTCAACTCGCGGGCCGCCTCGCCCCTCCGCGCCTACGCGATTTTAAATTACACTCTAGGGGTAGAGCACACAAGACTGCGTGGAGTCGGATTTACAGCGATTCGTTTCTGTCACTAAGGCTGTACGCAGACTTGAGTCACGACACTTTTAAGACAGACTTGCCTCACATAGACACGTCTGTCTTAAAACTACAATCGTTAGGCTGAGCGCAGACTTGAGTCAAGATAGTCTTAAGACAGTCTTTTGATTCACAGAAAGTTTGAATCCGCGCAAACTTCAAACAAAACGTCTCATAGACAAAATTGTTTAATACCTACTAGAACTGCACTGCGACAAGTAGGGTTGCCAACTTTTATTAGAATAAATAGAGTATATCTGATTTCAAAGGAGGTAAATAAAGAGTACGGACTTCCAAAATAGAGTATCATTTATTTTATGTTTTTGAAAAGGTATTTGTTTGTACTTTTTGCAGCACATAACAGTTTTTCATGGTTTTAAAAGAATTAATAATAATAAATAAAATTTATTCAAAAATATAAGGTACAACACTTACAGTTTTTCTTAAATCTATGTCAAGTTCCGCCATGATGTGTGCCTGAACTAGGTAATCCTGTGTTTCAGGCGATTGGGGGTACATGTACAGGTACATTACATTTACATTAATTGATTAAATAATCATATTATTATTTGGTAATCGTTTAATGAATGTATCTCATGTCGAAAAGTTGGCATAGTTATTGATTCCTCTTTAGTATTTAATATTTTAATGGGGATAACGTTATTTACAGGCTTTACTATTAACGCTGCTAAAAATAATTCTTCTTGTAATTGTTTTGGTAATACAACACAATCATTATTTACCTTATTGTTTATTAGTGGTATGTAATGGATGGACTCACTTCGGGCAGGAATAGTCAAGTAACTATATGAAATAGTAGGCGACGCATAAAGTGGTATTATAAGATTTTAAACTATCATGGTCACTAACATTACTAAACCCTCAGGTACATAACCCTCAGGTCATCTCGTCAGAACGCCACTATATTCCTAGACTGGCTATTGAGATTACCAAATATAGGAACTTCAACCGGGAGGATGGGTTTCAACTGTCGAGAGCCTGGAATTCAGTGGTCCAGCTGTGTAAAAAGCGGAAAAGTGCCGAAAACAGTTCGCGAGCGGACACAGTGAGTTTCGTGTGTCGGGAGCAGAATCGAGTTGCGAGTGACAGTGGTAGCGGTACTGAGTGCAAAAAACGAACAAGAAAGAGGCTAGACCGATTTGTCTGCTCCTAAACACCCACCCGCTATAACTTCAGTTTATCCGTGATCATGGTGCTTGCAACAGCGCCGAAATATCAGGAACTCATAGAAAATAGTAAACATGGTAAATATCCCTTTAGTATTAATAGTAAAGTGGTATTATATTTTCACGTTCGTTATATAAGATACATATCATTTTCCAAGTTAATATGTGAATTAAATTTCGATAAAAAGTCTAATCCGAGAATTCCATCTGATTTACACGCTAAATCATAGAACAAATAAAATTTGTGATTAAAATTACCATTTTTAGTACGTAATGTAAGGTAAACATAGCCTTTTGATTAAGTTTTACCACCAATACCATTTAATACAATGTTGTTCTCATACAAAGGAATGCGTTCCGATAACACCTTCTAGCAGCGCGCGCGGTGGGAGCGTAGCAGCGGTGGGAGCGTAGCAGCGGTGACTCTCGGTCGTAGCTCGTAGCGCAGCTTTGTTTTACCAATTGTAGCAACTGTCTCGGTGGCGCGGTGAATAACCGGTCAGGTCACTTGTCACTTGTGTGATGGTTCGAGTCCGACGAATCACAGTAAATTTTTCAAATTCACTTTGAAGATTCAACAACACTGTTATTGGGCCCTCGGGTAAGATCACGCTAGGTGAGACAAAGAAATGAATTAAACAACAATTAACAAAAAAATAAAAAAAATAATTAACCAATCACAGACTACAATGCACGAGCAAACGGCACACGTCCTTTACGTTTAACGTCCAACGAAGGAATCGAGATTTAATTGAGTTCACATCTGATTGTCGTCAGTGTTTTTTGGATTACTTTGGGGCCGTTTTAATTTCAAATTCAATTTCAAATTCAAATTTATTTATTGGTGTGTGTTTTCTAACATTTGTTGTTGGTTTAGAGGAATCACATAACTCTAAAAGAGTAAGTTATCATTTGCATTGTTTTTTAGAGTTCAATGTTCCAATTTTAATTGAAAGTTTGCGTCAATATATTGAGATATTTGCAAATGGGGCAAGGTTTGATTTATAAGCTTGTAAATCCAGAAAATCTTGTATTGTTTATTGTTCTAAGGAAGATGATCATTGTTTGTATAATTGTAAGGAATCGGAGTTACATTATAACATGAGGGTCCGGCTTTGGGCTAGGCGTACTCCGAGGTTCCGTTTTGATGATCCTTTTGTAATTCAGCATCGCTTTTGTTATCGGTTACTACATAAAGTATTCGTAGATATTAAGGAACCGGTTGTTAATGTGCGCTTGTGACCCATTTATGAATGCTATGGAAATTGAGTATGGAAGTGTGTATGTGGTGGAATGATTTTTGAGTAGTGTAAATATGAAGTATGTTTTTTATCCTGAGGTGGGTAAGTTTTTTATGCAAGGGTTTCGGGAAGGATATCAAAAGGTTATTTTGTTTGAAGAGTTTTCTTATAAATTTTGAGTGCCGAATATGTTAAAGAGATTATTTATTTTTATTTATTTATTTATTTATAACAGCTTAGCCTATCATTACAGGGTTTACCCTAATGCGACAGGTAAGAAATTAAACTAATATACTTACAATAAAAATAAAAATAAACAATACAAAAATTAAAAACTAACAACATTATTAACATATTATAACATAATACAAACAGCATAACATAATTACATATATAAACATAGTACAAACCTAAACAAACACAATTCACTTACATTAAAGAATAAAATAAAAATTACGTATTATTTTGCTTGTAGCATAATATAAATAGTAATACCTTTGCAAATTCACTCCAACAACATGTAAATACATCGATCTGAGTTTGCAGGTCGTTGATGCTACGGATAGCTCTGGTAAGGGGTGCCTTGGCAAGCAGGTTAGTTCTAGCTGTAGGTACCAGTAGCAGTGGCGGGGTGCGCCGCCTCCACACGTAGCGATCCGGTACACACAGACTCAAGCGCTGCAATACTCCTGGATTACTCTCCACTCCACGAAGCACCTTCACCAAGTAGGCGACCAGTGCAAACTCCCGTCGGACCTGCAGTTGATTATAGCCAACCATGCCCAGGACAAACAGAGTAGGATACATCAGCGGGTAAAACGGATATACCCCATATAATTTCCTGTACAAATGGCGCGTGAACTTGTTCTGAACGCGCTCCAACATTACAGTGTACTTGGCTTCGTGTGGAGCCCATATGACCGCACTATGTTCCAGATGACTCCTGACCAGTGCATCATACAGGACCCTAACTGCTGTGATGTTTGTGAAGCTTTGTGTCTGTCTCAGAACAAATCCTAAGTTTCTGTACGCCTTCTTACAGATCCTGGTTACATGCTCACGGAATGACAGATCTGGAGTCATGAAAACACCCAAGTCTCGCACCTCCGTGACTCGTTGCATTGGCGCCGCATCCACCACATATTTATAGACCAGTGGTGCACGAGCACGGGTGAAACTCATCAACGAGCACTTGGAAACGTTGAAGTACAGTTTGTTTTCATGACTCCATTGTACTATTCGATCGATGTCTTCCTGTAGGCGCCTGCAATCAGACTCGGACCTAATCTCCAGCACCAACTTGAGGTCATCTGCAAACAATAAACAAGAGCCATGTCTTACGACTTCCGGCAAATTGTTTATCATTATGATGAATTCTAGAGGCCCCAAGTTGGTGCCCTGACTTACACCAGACCAAGTGTAATATAAGTCGGATTCACATCCGTTGCAGTCCACATACTGCTGTCTGCCTTGCATGTAACTAGCGAAAAACTGCAATAGATGTTGGGTACATCCGACCTCTGCTAGCTTCCGCAGTATGATGTCATTGTCGACGGTGTCAAAAGCTTTCCTGAAATCAAAATAAGCTGTGTCCACCTGCACCCCAACATCTACTGCCGGCACCACGCGTCCCATGAAATCAAGGAGATTGGTAATAGTGCTGCGCCCCGGCCGGAATCCGTGCTGCGCATCCGATAACTGTCCGCGCACTTGCTGTTGCATACAGCGCTGAATGGCAGACTCGAACACCTTTGCCGGCGTCGACAACACCGCCACCGGCCTATACCCACTGATGTCAGCTCCCGCCCTACCTTTGGGCACTGGAATTACTCGGGTAATCTTCCACCGAGCTGGGAACTTCGCAGAATTAAGACAAGCGTTAAATATATAAAGTAACGGTTCCGCGAGTACCCTACCACAATCTTTGAAAAGAAACGCTGGTATACCATCCGGGCCCGCAGATCGCTTAGGCTTGAGGCGGTCGAGTGCACTTCTAACGTCCCTAAGACTTAGATTATTAATTTGCACGCATGAACTACCAGTGTTCCCCGCTTCCGCTGCCGCCGCTTCTGAGTCTAGTCGTGGTGGCGTACTACTATATACCGACTCAAAATAAGTCGCGAACTGCTCAGCACACTCCTCGTCTGACAGATACTGACCGTCCTTTATAATGTCCTGTCTACTCGTACTTTTTTGTGATCTTATGTATTGCCAAAATGACTTAGGGTCTTTCGCGAACTGATATTGGATCTTATTTTCATGATGTTTACGTTCTATTTCTATTGATTTTTTTATATGAGCTCTGTATTTCGAATATTGGTCGTAATCACTATTTAATTTCGTTGTTTTATATATTTTATGTAGTCTTGCTTTAATTTTTAAGTTTTTTATTATATCGCTCGTGTACCATTTGGGGTAAATATATCGCTGTTTGACAGTAAATGTTTTCCTAGGAACACTGGCATCTAAAATATTATTAAGTTTATCATAAAATAAACTCATAATATCTTCCACATCGCTCTGCTCAAACATATCGGTCCAATCAGTAGATGCTAACATAGAATATAGCAATTCATAATCCGCTTTATAAAAATTCCAACGCGGCCTAGTAGCAGAGCATGTGCTGACGGCGCCGGCGGACGCGGGGCGCGGGGCGCTCGCACCCGCGAGGCGCACGCTCGCCGCGAGCGGCGGGTGATGTGCGTCCACGGGTACGAGCGACCCATCCGCTATCACCACTGACACCTCGCGAAGACCCGAACTTAATATCAAATCTAGTTGTCTATTTAAACAGTTAGGTACATTATTGTTTTGAGTGAATCCGCAATAGGACAAAAAATATTCATAATAATTCCTCACATTTATGGGACACGAATAAAGATTAAAATCGCCTAACACAATTATTTCTTTATAGTTAGTACACAATTTCTCTATTATACCAAATAGAACCATATAGTCAATCTCAGAACTACCAGGTGGAATATAAATCACTGAGCACAAAAATAAAAATCTTTTATTTAAGTAAACCGTTGCATTGACTAATTCAAAAACGCAGGTGTCTATAGTGACGTCACTCACGTACACTTGTCGCAGCTGCAACCGATGTGTGGCCACTAAAAGCGCTCCTCCCTGTTTCCGCCCGTCCGCTCGGTCGCAGCGAAGTATTTGATAGCCTGGTGGGATTATTTCCGGATCCTGTATGGAAGGGTTGCAACCCGATTCCGTGATTGCGTATAAATCTGCATCCATTAATTCTAAGCTATTTCTGAAGTCGTTCAGCTTTGTTCGAAGACCTCTAACATTTTGGTAATATATATCAATGGTATTAATTTGATCTGTTTTTGGTGGAGTTTCGAAACCAAATCCACTCGTTAAATTCAGCATTCATGGGCCAGATTTCTGGCTGATGTAATTTCTGGAACCAGTTTTCAGGTACTTCTATTATAAACGACGAGTAGTCTCGTTTAGTTTTATGATTGATTTTATCAACTTTTATTTGCACATCTGGGCCACATACACTTTTTACATGATCTGCTATAGCTTCAATGGTGGTCTCAGGATGCATTCGCCACACATGCAAGTGTTTTTTTCTTTCCGTTGCTTGAATAGCCTTCAGTTCCTTATTTGTACCTACATTCTTAAGTAATCTGTTATTTTTTTTCTTAATTACTGAAAGGTATTGAAAGGTCGTAAGTATGCATACCCTGTTAAGTATGAAAGTGATATGGTAATATCATTTCATGGTCCTATTATATTTGTTTCTAATGAGTTAGATGATTTGATGGATGATGCACTTAAAAATCGTTTATTGTTTGTAAGTGGTTTGGAACCGTACTGGGAGGCGATACGGACGTGTGTACCAAAAGTGGAGGAATGTTCGCCGTCGTGGTCGCAAGAAAGCATATACATATCGTCAGAAGACGAAGCGGGCCTGACGAGTTTGTCGTAAATTAGTTCATGGTGGTCCACCTATTCGTAGTGTTATGACTCAACCTGGTCGTGTTATGAAGTATGTTTATGCTGGATCTTCTATTCAGCAGTCTACTTGGGAGTTTGGTTGTAAAAATTATGATGTGAAATATAATAAGATGGGGTGCGTTGTCAGAATTCCTCCTCGTGTGCTTGATGGATGCCGGTCCCTCTCGATACGTCTGGAGGGATCAGCAGCTGCTGGGCCGGTGCACCCTGGGCGTGGGCAGTATCCTTCCCCGAGGAATGGGAAGAGATTCTTATTCCTCGGAGAATGTTACTGTCCATGACTAATATTCTGACATGGGAGGGGTCCATTGTGGACCAAGGGAGCGTTGCTCCGCGTGACATTCTGATAAGTAGAGGGCACAGCGGAGGAGTAAGGGCGGGCTCGGTGTGCACTTACCCTGCCTCCGAGCAGACAGTGAAGGACGCAGTCTTTCATTGTCCCCGTCGATATCGTAATCCCACCGTCGAAGTGTCGTGGAACACGTCTCGCGGCTTCGATTGGGACCGAGGGTCTTGGCTTAACCACCCGGACCACGAGGTAGAAAACCTCTATAAAAAGTTACCCCGAATCTCAAGCGGCGGCGCACCGCGAGGAGATGTATGGCTGACGGGTTCCTATGGAAAATCAGTCGCTAGTGCGAATCACTGTCGGGCCTGGCAATGGCTTATCTGGGTACAGGGGGCACTGCCCAGATGGACTTTTTATTTCCCCCACACTCGTGGGAACAGTATGGATAAAACAAATACAACCCAAAACACGGCCGATAACGGCGAAGGAAGGAAGGAGAGGGATGCGGGGTCGGAGTCCGGCACCGCATCCAGCGTTGTGAGTGCGGGAAGCTCAGAGAGCTCCCGGCGTGGGAGGCCTGGGGCTGCTGCGGTGAACAAGGAGTTCCTCCGCAAGTGGTCCAAGCCGGTAGGCGACCGAGAGTCGTCGTCAGAGGGGGAGCTGCCTTCGGCTCGCAAGATCCCCACCAGCAAGCGTGGCGGGATCCGCGGCAAGGGGAGGGGCCTCTCTGCCACCAAGAGGTCGGCGCGGCTTGCCGAGGAGGGGTGCCACCCGGGGGTGGCCGCCGGTCACGGGGTGGCTCGTTCGGGCTACTCTGATGACGAGGCGGGCGCAGACGGCGGCTCCGATGCGGAGCGTAAGGCCGAGCTTGCGAAGGACGTGGAGGCGGCGCTGAGGGCTGTTTCTTCCAAACAAAAGCCCTCCACCAGGCACAAGGCTATACCTGCCGCGATTGCCTCCATCATGGCAGCAGCGGAGGCCAGATATGCGGAGCCCCCGCCAGACGACGTGGCCAAACTGCGGGTGGAGGTCGCTCGACTGACGGCCGCCGGAGCTTCTCCAAGAGGAGAACAAGAAGCTCCGAGCAGACCTGGTCTGCGCGAGTTTGGCTCTCGCGAGGTGCCCCAACATGGGGGCCAGCAGCGACCAAGCCAGCCTGTGCCGGTGGAGAACCAGGTCCTGAACCTGGTTCGGCAAGAGCTGGCTGCCTTCCAGGCGTGGTTCTCCGTCCTGGAGGGCATTGTCCTCCGCCCCCCCCCTGGCGGAAAACAAGGCGCCCCCGGGCCCGAGGACGAGTACGTCGCTCGGCCCCCGCAAATCCGGCTCCGGCGAAACCGGCTCCGTTTAGGAAGGCGGCGGCCCTGAAGCAGGGCAAGGCGGCGGCCCAAAAGAATGGCAAGGCGGTGAAAGTGCCAGCGCCAGCCACGAGACGAACGCCACCGCCGCCCCCCCCCGCCCCCAGAGCCTTCCGCGGCCAAAAAGGCCAGGAAGCGGGAGCGGAAGCGCCGGCAAAAGGAGCGGGGCGTCGCAGTTAGGCTCAGCGCCCCGAAGACCGCTGCTGTAGTGATCACACTACAGCCGGACGCGGAAAAGAGGGGCGTAACCTATCGCGACGTGCTTGCTAAGGCGAAGGCGACGATGGATCTCGGGGAGCTCGGGATCGCCGGGGGCCTCAGGTTTAGAGTCACCGCAACAGGAGCTCGAGTGCTGGAGATCCCCGGCGAAACCCGTGGCTCGTCCGCTGACGCTCTGGCTGAAAAGTTTAGAGCGTCCCTAAATGCGGACGAGGCCCGAGTGTCCAGTCCCATCAAATACGCAGACCTGCGCATCCTGGGTTTGGACGACTCGATGACCGAGGAGGAGGTGGTGGCCGCCGTCACCAGGACCGGTGGGTGCCCTGCCAAGCAGGTCAAGGCGCACCTTACGTCCGGACCTGTCGGGCATGCGAACCATAACGGTAAGCTGCCCTGTGACGGCGGCGAAAGCCATTGTGAAGGGCCGAAGGCTCTTGGTGGGCTGGATGTCGGCGCTGGTTGCCATGTGGGCCACCACGTGTCAGTCCGGTGCACCTCGGAGGTGGATCGCAGTGACCAGTGCTTCCACTGCGGCCAGCCCGGTCACATGGCTGCGGCTTGCTCCGCCGCGCCGCACTGCGCCGCATGTGCGCCAGCTGGCAAGCCGGCCGATCACTGGGCAGGGAGCAAGGCCTACGGTACACCCGCCAAGGCCAGGGGCAAGGAGAGGCCCTCCACCACCACCGACAAAACCCTCACCGCCGCCACCACCGCAGCCGCCGCCACTGTCGCTGCCGCTGCCGCCACTGCTGCAACTTCCGCAGCGGGGCCATGACTGGGTGGAGGACCTTAGCGGCTCAGTGACCATAATTGTGTCGGCCGCCGCCGGTACCCCGACCCTTGAGAGTGTCAGGAAGGGTCAGGGATGCGTAGCAGCACGGTTCGAGGAGATCGTAGCAGTGGGAGTCTACTTCTCCCCGAGCCGAACTCTCGCCGAGTCATCGGAAGCCATTCCCTGAAGCAAGTCCCCAATCACAAGCACGGGGACTTCAATGCCAAGAACTTGGCTTGGGGTTCTCGTTACACGGACGTGCGGGGTAGGATGGTGGAGGACTGGGCTCTGGAGACAAGCTTGATAGTCCTAAATCGGGGTTCTGTCCCCACGTGCGTGCGGAAGCGGGGCGAGTCGGTGGTGGACATCTCGTTCGCTAGCCCTGCTCTGTCGCCGCGTGTCGTTGACTGGCGCGTGATGGAGGGGGTGGAGACCTATTCCGACCACCGGTACATCCGGTTCGATGTCTCAACCCAGACCTCAAGCGCGCCGGTCCTACAGGCCTCGAGTGGTCCACGATGGGCGCTGAAGCAGCTGGACCGGGAGCTCCTCCTGGAAGCCTCGATCGTGCAGGCCTGGGTGTCATCACCGATCAGGCCTGCCGACATCAATAACGAGGCGGGTTGGTTCCAGGAGGCCATGTCCGAGATTTGCGACGTGGCAATGCCCCGCCTTTACAAGATGGTGCGGGACAAACTCCGCGCACCCGGGACCCCCCCGCTGACGCAGAGTCTCCGACCTGAGCTCGTGGAGGACGTGATGAGCACTCTGTTCCCTTCGCGAGGGGAGCATCCTCCCCCGCCTATGGCTCCGCCGCCACGTACGGTAACGGAAGCGGACCACACCGATGACGATGACGACGTTCCGGAGGTGACTGGGGTAGACCTGAGAGTGGCGGTACGCAGGCTGAAGGCCAGAAATACCACCCCGGAACCCGATGGCTTGCCTGGCAAAGCCTGGGTCCTGGCCTCTGAGGCTCTCGGGCCCCGACTGGAAGGGCTCCTAAGCGCATGCTTGAAGAGAGGCCAGTTCCCGCTTCGTTGGAAGACAGAGAAGCTAGTCCTCATCCGGAAGCCAGGGCGCCCTGCGGACTCTCCGTCCGCATTCCGGCCCATTGTGTTGCTCGACGAGGTGAATGAGCTTTCTTTGAAAAAGTCATTGCCAACCGCCTCGCCGGGCACCTTGCGGGGATGGGGCCGGATCTTGCGGAACACCAGTTTGGTTTCTCGACGGTGGACGCCATCATGCGCGTGAGAGCCCTCACGACGGGGGACGCGGTGTCCCGGGGCGGGGTCGCCTTGGCGGTGTCTCTTGATGTCGCCAACGCCTTCAACTCCATGCCCTGGAGCTGCATTGGGCAGACACTCCGGTATCACGGGGTGCCGACCTACCTACGTCGTGTGGTCGGGGACTACCTGACGAATAGAGCCGTCATCTACCCCGGTCAGAACGGAGAATGTTACCAGCGAGAGATATCGTACGGTGTTCCACAGGCATCGGTTCTAGGGCCGGCCTTGTGGAACATCGGTTACGACTGGGTGCTGCGCGCCGACCTCCCTAGCGACATCAGCGTAGTTTGCTACGTTGACGACACGCTGGTACTGGCACAAGGAAGGTCGCACGAGGCGGCGGCCGAAAATATGACACGAGGGGTTGCGATAGTCGTGGAGAGGATTTGGCAATTGGGTCTCGAGGTGGCATTGTACAAGTCCGAGGTCATGTGTTTTCATGGGCCTCGGAATGCGCCACCGTCGGGATCCCTACTGACGGCAGGAGGGGTCTCCATCGGCGTCGGGTCGACGTTGAAGTACCTAGGACTCGTCCTCGACAGTCGGTGGAACTTCGTGGAGCATTTCCGCCGTTTGGCTCCCAAACTGGAATGGACAGGGGCTGCCTTCAAGCGGCTCTTGCCCAACCTGAGGGGTCCAAACGCCTCCTGCCGGAGGCTCTACGCGGGGTCGTTTGGTCCATGGCCCTTTATGGGGCCCGGTGTGAGGACACGGTGGAACACACCGTGGAGATCTGCCCCGCTTGGGCTGAGCACCGTCGTGTCCTCGTAGCGGTGATTGGCGGCGGCGAACTCTTGCGTCCGGCCCTGGTTCAAGCCATGGTCCGGAGCGAGAGGGAATGGGAAGCCGTCACCTCCCTCTGCGAAACAGTCATGCTAGTGAAAGAGGTGGCGGAACGTGAGAGGGAAAGAACCTCACGTCCCAGCTGCCGCGGGAGACGCCCTGGGCGTCGGGGGTCACGTTGTGGCTCCCGGCCACCGTTGGCGCGGGCCTGTGGACGGCGAGCTATGGGCTAGCTCGTTGTCCGGCCGTTTTATGACGACAGGCCGCTTCAACGGCACGTTCGTGTTCCACGCGCGCCTCAAAGAGATGTCAGCAACCACGTAGGGGTCCGCATGGGCCGATGCCTGCCAGGGCTGCGGGACTGTTCAAAAGAGATACCGTGGCCCTGGAACACAAAAGGCAAAGAAGGAACATGGATGGGTTTTAGTCAATACAAGTCTGACACTCCCTTCCGCTCCGCCCAGAGTGGGGGGGGTCATTTGATGATTTCCCATCTGAAAAAAAAAAAAAAAAAATATTGTCGAAGCGTCGACGCTTATCAGTCTGTCTGATATCAGCGCCATCTATCTCTCACTGGAGGAACTATGTAGTTAGATTTGACAGCTAACGTTTGGGAACGTCAAGTAATAACTTGGGGATGGTTAGCGTGGAGTAATGGCGACACCGAGCAAATAATCGAGTCAAAATTATTAATGTCGATCCGGAAGTATAGTCAGCTATTCGACATTGACAGGTACTGACGTTGACAGGTAGGTTGGCTAACCTGTAACTGGGGTAGGGCCACGTGTGCGCTGACAGTTGAGTGAGGGGCACTTTAAATCGGCCCGGCAGTCTGGGTAGACCACAGAATAGAAAAAAACAGTAGAATTCGCATGTGGGCGGGGTGCGCGTACCCCGAGGTTTGCGCTGTTCCGCAAACTGTTACCCCCACGCCCACGCCACGCACATCAGTCTAGATAGAAGCGTCACAGTGACAATAACTTTTATAAAACCTATTTTAATGTTAAAAAAATACTAAAATGCCTTATTGTGCTGTTCTAGAATGTAAAAACGATAGCAGAACCAAAAATGTATCAAATGGTGGTATATCATACCATCGGGAAGTCTTAATTTACTTTATTTCCATTAAATTTGAAAAACATTATTTTATTATACAAGACAAGTACAAATAGACTTTATTGTTTATTATATAGGGTCTACTTTCTTTTAACTCAAACATATTATTCTCGAAGATTCCAACTACGCACATGTCACAGTCCGCTACTCAATTAGAGATTGACGTTATCGATAATGAGTTATCGATATTTTAAACTTCAATGTTCTATGATGTATGGGCGAAAAATTAACCTTGTGTGCGTTTTTTATGATGAACTCTTCTACCCTTTTTTTAGTTTTCCTTATCCAGGATTGAAATAAGTTTAAAACATGGATATGGGGAATCTATTCGTAATATTCAAATTGAAAAAAGATTTATCTCACCCTATGTCATTCATAAAGTCTCGAACCTATAAAAAAATGGGCTTCGTATTATTTTATGGCTTCAGATTTCCTAAGGATCCAGATAGAAAAGAATATAATAAGTGGCCTATGTGTTAGTCAGAAACATCAAAGTTCGCTAACGAGTTGGTCGAGCTAAAACATACTTAAAACGAGTGTAGCTGCCGGCGAAATCGAAGGGTTCCCATGTCAATAGAAAGTAGGTACTAGGTACCCGTAGTAACAAATCGTGTAGTTTATTCTGTTACCTTTCTATCAAATAGTATAATTTTCGAAATCAATCAGTAGTTTAACATGACAATATTAACATAACAATAAATTCTTAATTATTCGTTATATAAATCATAAGCATTATTATAAATTTGTAACACTTGATTTCAAACATAAGTACTTAATTCATTTTTAAATTTAAAAATATTTATCGACTCTTGAATTTTGTTTGAAAATAAAACGCAATGTCGATAAAAGGGCAACGACAGTGGTACAACCCTAGAAAAGGACGAATAGCGGGATCCTGCCGTTTTGCCGAAAAGATTTTGACAAAATTTCAATACCCAAAAAAATTTTAGCAACCTTTTTTATACCATTGCAATATTTCGAATGATTTTAGTACGCATATTTTTATTTGGTCAAATTTTTACTTGGCAAAATATTACCAAATATAATGTCATTATGGCATTTGGTCTTTAATCAAATGATTTCTTACAGCAAACAATCTTCAGACAATAAACGTTTGGTGAAATGATTTGTTAAGACAAAAAATATTCAAGACACGACTTGCATTAATAGAAAAAAAGATATTGTTTTTAGTAGGTTACCCGGAACTCAACTATTTAGATTAGGTTAATTTCTTCTTGAAACAAAATGGGTAGGTTAGGTTAGGTTAAAACTGTGACCTCCTACGCACGAGCCGAGTGAGCGGAGCGAGCGGTGCCGCGGCAGCGGCCGGCGAGTGCCAGAAACGACTTGCATTAATAGAAAAAAGAGATTGTTTTAGTAGGCTACCCGGAACTGAACTGTTTAGATTAGGATAATTACTTATAAAAAAAATGGTTAGGTTAGGTTAAAACTGTGATCTCCTGTGCCAGGAACGACTACATAATATAGAAAAAAAAATTATAGAAAAAAACGCTACTAACTAAAAAAAAAATAATAGTTAATTATTATTACCTGTTTAGAATTTGTCCCAAGTGGAAAAAGCACCCTTGTAATAAAACGTCTTCAAAGTTAGATTTTATGCTTGAAATGGCTGCCTTTTCGAAATCTAATATACAGACTTTAATTTGGCGTCATGACAATAATTATTATTATTTTTTGTCTGAATTGGAAAGGGTGAATTGAAAACTGACGATACTAAATATTTGGCTTATTTGATTTTGCGTAAAAACTGTTATTCCAACTGAAATATTTGACTAAATAAAAAATGTTAAAAGTACTAGTTGGTAAACAAGTTGTAGTTTAAACGTTCACTTCCCAAACATTAGGTTTGCGTTACAATTTTTTGTGAATAGATTTTTTGCTAAGTAATAATTTGACAAATGAAATTATGCGAAAAATTTTTTGGGAAGTGAAAATTTGTCAAATTCCTTTCGGTCAAACAAGGGAGACCCGCCTGATCATTTTCTACGTTATGGTATTATGATTGGACGTGACATTCTAGAACGTGGTATGACTGTTCAGATGACTACTGACCGAATTGAGATCTTTATGTATCCTTTTATTGCTTCTTGTGAGGTAGAGCGAACTCCTGAAATTGAGTGGAACTCTATCGATACTGACGTACCGGCGGATCGTAGAGCAGAGTTAGTAAGTATCTTGCAGTCCTTCGAGAAGTCTTTCACTAGAGGTATACCTACCGCGCCAGCCGACACGGAACCGATGAAGATTCATCTGAAAGATCCGAGTAAAACTGTGAATCGTCGCCCTTACCGATTGAGTGTGGATGAGCGTAAGGTTGTACGTGGTAAGATTGACGAACTGCTTCAGGCTGGTATTATATGGCCTAGTTCATCCCCCCATGCGAGTCCTATACTCTTGGTTGAGAAAAAGGACAAGTCTCTTCGATTATGCGTCGATTATCGTGAATTAAATGACAACACGATCTCTAATCGCTTCCCTTTGCCTCTTATATCGGATCAAATTGATAGGCTGCATGGAGGACACTACTTTTCCACCATCGATTTGGCATCAGGTTTTCACCAGATCCCCATTACAACAAAATCTATTGAGCGCACTGCCTTCGTTACCCCCGAAGGTCATTTCGAATATTTGACGATGCCATTTGGTTTGAAAAATGCACCCGCGGTTTTTCAGCGTGCGATGATAAATGCTCTTGGAGATCTTGTGAAGACCTATGTCGTTGCGTATATGGATGACGTCTTGATTGTTGCGAGTGACGTTGACAAAGTCTTGGAACGTCTCCATATTGTCCTCAAGGTGCTGTCTGAAAAGGGTTTTACCATAAACGTGAAAAAGTGTGCTTTTCTGAAACAGAAGGTAGAGTACTTAGGGTTTGAGGTTAACCGTGGAGAGATTCGTCCTAACCCGCGTAAGATCGAAGCATTGACGGTTCTACCACTGCCTGAGACTGTGACATAGGTACGGCAATTTATTGGTTTGGCATCCTACTTTCGCCAGTTCGTGGCACGGTTCTCACAGGTGATGGCGCCGTTATATGCTGTGACTTCTGGGATCGGTAAGTTGACCTGGAAGCCGGAACACGAGGAAGTTAGGCAGAAGATTGTAGCCGCTCTCACAAATGAGCCTGTGCTCATGATTCACGACCCCGATGCTGAAACTGAAGTCCACACGGATGCCAGTGCCATTGGCTACGGTGCGGTCTTACTGCAAAGAAAAGAAGGTAAGCTACATCCAGTCGCCTATTACAGTAAGCGAACGTCTGATGCTGAATCGAGGTACCACTCATATGAACTTGGGACCCTCGCGGTGGTCAATGCTGTAAAGCATTTCAGGCGTTATCTCCATGGTCGCAAGTTCAGAGTAGTCACCGATTGTAATTCTCTGCAGTCCACGCGCAAGTTGGACCTGACGCCGCGTGTTCACCGATGGTGGGCCTTTCTGCAAGGGTTCGATTTTGACATCGTCCATCGTGAAGGTAAGCACATGTGCCACGCTGACTTCTTCTCCAGGAACCCGTTACCGCAACCTGAAACTAAAAATAAGGTTAGTGGGAAGATGGTACAAAAGGAGGCAGCACAGAGCTCGCAGAGCTTTCACAGAATTGGCTGATGATGGAACAGCAACGGGACCCTGAAATTTTAAAGCTCTTGACTGACATCGATAACAATGAGCTCCCTGCTGATGTTGCCAAAACTTACGAGCGACGATCTGGTATCCTGCACCGAAAAGTGCAATGAAATGGTAAGAATCGTTGGTTACCTATTGTTCCCCGTTCATTTCGCTGGTCCGTGGTTAATAACGTCCACGAGGGATTGCTGCATTTGGAATGGGAGAAAACGCTGGAAAAACTCTACGACCTCTACTGATTCGAGAACATGTCGAAGTTTGTGAGGAAATTCGTAGAGAACTGGTCACACACAGGTAACGGCTCGAGCGTATTTGCCCCGCGCGCAGCGCGGTTGTCTGTACTTACCTACAACCCGACCCTTTTTTTACGAGGAGCGGCGGGTGTCGGGTGACCGACACGGCGTATAAACAAAAAGTTTATATGAACTGATAGTAAACTAATGACTGTTTACTCAAGTGTATGGACCAAGCTTCACAACGCAAGTTGTTTCGTAACTTTGAATGAATGCCATTGTTTTGAGAAGCCAAAACAAAATAAAACTTGTATTATTTCAAAATTTAAAGCGGTGACCCTATGTTTTTTTGAACTTTAATTATAGCCGTACTCAGTAGGCATCAAATGACATCAAAATAGTTACCACTCTTCAAACAAAGTTTTGAAATACGAATATTAATAACATCGCGTGGACTAAATTTCTAGTCAAAACAAATACCTACACTACGTAAGTAAATCATTACACACCTTCGATTTCTTAACTAAATGGTATGGAATTGGTACCAAATCGTTCGTAATTAATCACGCTTTATGGTTAATTCACAATAACTAAGTACAAACTAGCAATTTAATAGTTATATCACGTTTTTATTAATTTAAAGATTTTTCAGACAAACACTGTTTCAAGCTTTCACGGTTTACAACTAAACTTATACTGTCACTTACGGGATATCTTCCGTGATTGTTCATTATTTTGAGCTCCCGATATTAGATTGATTTTTAGATTGGGTAGATAGATTTGTCTGCTCTTAACAATTTATTTTTCCATCCACCCGCATTCTCCAGTCAACCCGCGATCATGGCGCTTGCAACTGCGCCGAAATATCGGGAGCTCAAAATAATGAACAATCACGGAAGATATCTCGTAAGTGACAGTATAAGTTTTTCAGACAACATTACACCCTATTCCAACATCAAATAAAACTTGTATTTTTTCAAAATCTAAAGCGATGACCCTATGTTTTTATTAACCTAAATTATAGGCTAACTCAATATGCATCAAATGACATCATAATAGTTACCACTCTTCACACAAAGTTTTGAAATACAAATAATAATAACATCGCGTGTACCAAATTTCTAGTGAAAAATTTTACCTACAACGCTCTGGCGCAACGTAAACAAATTATTTCACAACTTCGAAACCTTATCTGAATGGTATGTTATTGGTACCGAATTGTTCGTAATTAATCACGCTTTATGGTTAATTCACAATGACTTAAGTACAAACTAGCAATTTAATAGTTTTGTCACGTTTTTATAAATTTTTAAATTTTTCTGACTAAATTATAACCTAACTATTGATTTCATCATCAAATTTAATTTACGATCGATTCGGAATTTACATATATCATTCGAAAGGCCGTTAAAACAGGAACAAAAAGGTATATAATATTACTTACCAAACAAATAACAACTATCACTTCAAAACACAGCCACAGAAAAAATAAATAACAATTAATTCACTCAAAATTCTACTTTTTCCACAGCGTATAAAATTCTAAATAAGCGGATTGGAAACAATGCCATCCATCTTAAAAATGAGGTATTTCAATGACTTTCTATCAGTACAAGAACGAAGGATGTCGCTTCGTTAGAAAAATTCTAAAAAATAAAACAGAGTGCGCTGTCAACAAAAAAAAAAGTAATAATAATAGTGTGCCAAAATTGGGCGTTGGGCAGTTTACCGTTTTCGTTTCGGTCCCAATTTTGGCACTTGGTCAGTTTAGGGGGTAAGACCCAGGCGGAGATGCACCCAATTCCAAAGGTAGCTATACCATGGCACACACTGCACGTCGATGCTACCGGGAAGCTGAGTGGCAAAAACGACAAAAAGGAGTACGTTTTCGTTCTGATAGACGCCTTCACCAAGTTCGTTACGCTGCATCACACCCTGCACATTGATACAGCAAGCAGCATCAAAGCGCTGAAGGCTAGTGTCGCTATCTTCGGTGCTCCATCGCGCTTGATCGCCGACCAAGGACGCTGCTTTGCCAGCAAGGAGTTCAGGGAGTACTGTGCCTCAGTTAATATTAAGCTGCACTTGATCGCTACAGGTAGTTCACTGCACTGTAAGTAGAGTCACAAAAGCTAGTCCTCTTGAGCTGCTGATTGGTAAGGCTGCTAGACCCATTGATATTATGACGGCAAATGATGAAGAGCCTCAAGTTGACATCGTTGAGGTGAGGAAGATGGCTGTAGAGAACATGGAGAAAGCTACAGCCTATGACAAGAAATGTTTTGACTCTACAAAGGCTAAGGTACACAAGACCCAAGTATTTGGTTTACAGTTTATATGTGTGGGTGAAGTCATAGTTATGCACACAAACACAAAATAAAACGAGCGAGCTCGATATTTATTAGTGTGCGTGTGGCACATCAATTACCATATACCAATATATAGTCATCATTCACTTATGATGCTGAAGGAGATATAATATTTTGCATGATGTTACTATAGTAATCCTGGCACAATGGCTATAGTCTTTGGTCACTGAACGAGAAGTCGTAAGTTCAAATCATGCATGCAATAGTATATTCTTTTTCTTTTTGTATTCATTATTTTGTTAAAACATTACTTAAAGTAGAATTTATAACGATTCCAACGTTTGAGACAAACATTGAACTCTCAGGCTATTTGATTTTGACTGTTTAGACAACAACTACCGACAATTTAAAAATATTTTGTTTTCAAACAACTTCATTTATAAAAAATTAGCATTCTTAGTTGTCAATCTACGAGTATTTGCATTACTGAGTTTATTGATTACTACTCTTGAGCATGTGTGTGGTTTTATTTCTGTGGATTCAACCATGCAACATTTATCAATGTTCAAAGAGGTGGAAATCGTTGTTTTGGATGAGCAAAACGTATCTATATTATGTGAAATTGTGAGTGTAAATGTGGTGCTGCCTAACAAACGATGGGACACTTTATATCGTGTCCTGCCTGTCCTGTTGTTTGCTCCTGTGAAATGCATCACAGGACGCTACTGAAAGAGCCAAACTCGTCGCCAAATTTTGGGCTGACTCAATTTTCTAATTGAGTCAGCCCAAAATTTGGCGACGAGTTTGTTTCACTTCTCATCGATACGCTAATCGATGACAATTCTTTGTCATCGATTAGCGTATCGATGAGAAGTGAAATTACAAGGCGCTTAATGATATCGGTGAGTAACAGTTAGATATTACGTTGATATTATACCCACTTCACTTTAACTAACTCCTCTATTCTCTTTATTCCTAGTAAACATTGAAAGGGATGTTTACTAGGAATAAATAATTAATGTAACTTAAGTGCAATACCTACCATAGTTATAATAATATATTATCATAACTGAATTATTATGGTTTCTTTTTTTAAATTTGTAATCGTATGATGATTATGATAAAATTAGCTTGGTCTAAAATTAGCTTGATCTAGCCTTTAGACAGATTAAAGAAAAGCCTTTGAATAACGTAAATAAAAATAGATTATAATGTTTGCTAATGTCAGTGTATATCTTATATTTATGTATTGTATTGTTATAAGTAATATTAATTAGGTATATATAAGTATATTGAATAAACATAGTGTATATATAGTATGAAAATATAGTGTTTATTTATTATAATATTAGCTATTATTATAAGTATTATAAATACTGTTTTTATCCACAGGGGAGAACCGTGCAGTTACGGGTCCGCCGATATGCGTATTTTGGAGACGTAGAACATCTTAGGCCAAAACCAAAGGCAAATTCATCGACTCGACACTACGACATCGTGGCAAGGCACAAGGCTGATCCCTTCTTGTCTACCCGCATCAAAGTGTGCTTACAAACTGTGAGATCTCATGAGCAGAAGGTTACAAGGAGTAATAGAAAACGAAGGATTGCTGACTCATTATTAGTCGAATTTATTTTAATTAGTAGACGAATATGAATCTTATTTTATGCAAATAATGTTCATATTTGTTAAGCAAATTAGAACAAATACAAAACTTATTAATAAGTAGGTAGGTATAAAACTTTTTTTTAAAACCACAACTCGTAAATTATTGAAAGTATGGTGAAGTGATGTTATTGTTATGCGATTAGAAGTTGTCATAATTTCTTACTATCTAACATGTTGATTCACTTCACCTCTAATTTTACTTTGATTCAATTTATATACCTACCTACTTTGACAAATTATTTACGTCAATCCTTACCAATAAAAAACTTTGTCTTTGTCAAAAAAACAGGTAAACAACAGTGTATTAAATCATTGTATAGGCCACACAAGTTTTTTTTTCTAATATACAGCCCCCACCAAATTGAACCTTAAAACAACCAATATAAGGAAGGAACATATTGGAAGAAACGAGACGGATAATTTGCTAATGACCCAAGCGATAAGCTAAGCAAACAGTACCAATGTTTATCGAATAAAAAAATCTAATTATTTCATTGGTATATTTAATTACTTTTTACTTTTTGCTTGAGTAATTTTATTGGCCACAAAATAAATTTATTAAAAAACAAAAAGTAGCAAAAATAATTCCTCAGTTGGGTTCGAACTCGCGTCGTCGAGGTTAGATCACTAGCTAACGCAAGCGCTTACACCAATCGGCTATGGTTACCATGTTAAATTAGTATAAAATGTTGGGCTTTATTGTAAACCCGTTTATATTATTTTTACCAGTGTACCCGACAAGCGTAAAGATAAAAAAAATAAACCCCGTGTAGGGTACAATATGTTTACTCACACAATAATAATGAGCGGCTGTATGCATATTACCGGCTCGTACAATGACAGTTACCGACGTGTGCAATGTAAACCAATTAAATTGGCTTGCTGTACAATCATTCTCTGTAGGTGACTTTGTTTTGCTGCAAAATTTGTAACTATTTTGCAGCTCATTTTTCAAAAGTGTATAGTACTGATCAAAGCGATGTACGTGTAAATTTAGATAGCTGCCTGAGTAATAATATTTTAAGTCAAATTACCATATCCCGAGAACAGATCATCAGAGAATTAAAGAAAATAGACGTTAACAAGGGCGCTGGCCCGGATAATATACATTCTTCGCTTTTAAATAAGTTATCAGATAGCCTCTCGTTGCCACTAAGTATACTATTCAATAGTTCGTTACTTCAGGGTGTTTTTCCAAGCACATGGAAGGAAACCAGAATTGTACCCATTTTCAAGAGCGGTGATCAGTCTGATGTGACCAGCTATAGGCCCATTGCTATTCTCTCTGCACTGGCAAAAGTTTTTGAGGCACTTATATGTCCTGTATTGTCCAGACATATGTCACAACTAATACTGGATAACCAATATGGGTTTATGAAAGGTAAATCTACTGCTACAAATTTGGTGACTTATGCTGAATCTATTATTGAAGCAGTCGATGCGCGTATTCAGGTTGATGCAGTCTATACCGACTTCAGCAAGGCATTTGACACAGTCGACCACAGTTTGCTTGTTGAAAAGCTGAAAATGCATGGTGTGTCGGATCCCTTGCTGAGTTGGTTCAAGTCATATCTGACAAAGCGGACGCTTAGGGTTGTGATGAATGGCTGCAGCTCAGATTCATACATAGCCACTTCAGGAATTCCCCAGGGATCTCATGTAGGACCACCCTTATTCATCCTTTTCATCAACGACATACACAAGTGCTTTCAGAACTCGAGTATATATCTATTCGCTGACGACCTTAAAGCCATAAAACCAATTAGAAAGCCCGCTGATTCGGTACAGTTTCAGGGCGATTTAAATAGGCTGAGTTAGTGGTGTGAGGACAATAAAATGTCTTTAAATATCGGGAAGTGTAAGCACATCAAATTTACTAAAAAAAAATGTCTCACCTACAGCATATAACTCAAATGGTCAACAGCTTGAAGAAGTGGATTCTATACGAGACCTGGGCGTTCAATTTGATAAAAAGCTCAGTTTTGTTGAGCATATTGACAAAGTGATATTGAAAGCCTCAAAGATACTGGGTTTCGTCATAAGAGAGTGCAAAACCTTTAAAAACTTTAAAACCAAAAAAATTATGTACAACTCGCTAGTCAGAAGTCACCTGGAATATTGTAGTGTTGTCTGGTCTCCTAAATATAATGTGCACATCAAGCGTATCGAACGATTGCAGAAAAGGTTCTTATGGCATCTTACTTATCATTGTGGTATGGGTAAAAGTCTGAATTCGTACCGGGAAAGATTAAAATATTTTAGGATTGTCTCGTTAGAGCAGCGAAGAGATATGTTGGATTTAATTTTTCTTAAAAAACTAGTAGCAGGCTCTTTGAACTGTTCTGAGTTGCTCAGTAGAGTATCCTTCCATGTGCCTCGAAACCTACTTAGAAGTTCAAATAAGAAACTGTTTTGCATGCCAAAACAGTTTCTTATTTTGAAGAGCCAAATAAAATAAATAAATAAATAAAATGAGGAGCGAAACCAGACGAAACTTGACCCGAAATACAGGGGACCGTTTAGGGTGATCGAGGTTCTTGATGGTGACCGTTATGTTTTGAAGTCCCTTTCTTCCGCCCGGACGTACAAGTACGCACATGACCGACTGCGAAAACTAACTGACGTTGACATGCACGTAAGTGACGATGACGAGACTAGCCATGACGAAAATGATAACGCTGACAAGACTAGTTGAATACTAAGTAGTCAACTTAATATTTAGAGTACCTAGCATAGTAAGAGTTTTCTTATAATCTGTAATGTTATAGGAAAAATAAAGTAACAAGTTGAACAAACCTACTTTAAAAAATATTTTGATGGTGTTGTGTTTGTAACCGGATGGAGATTACATGTGGAGGTGACCGGATAGAGGTTGCCTGTTGTGTTTGTAATCGGATGGAGGTTACATGTGGAGGTGACCGGATAGAGGTTGCCTGTTGTGTTTGTAACCGGATGGAGGTTACATGTGAAGGTGACCGGATAGAGTTTACGTGTTGAAGACCGGATGGAGGTCGATCGGTTTGATGCTTATGGCCGGATGGAGGTTATAAGTGTGATGATGAAGACCGGATGGAGGTCAGAGTATGAGCACTGCAATATTTTAATGAGTTTCCTGTTATTTGAATGAGTATGGGTGTTGTTCGACATGTCAGCTTTGAGAGAAAGAGTTTGTTTTGATTTTCATTAGAACCTGTAATGATTTTGATCAGAATACCTTTTATTCCCCACCCACTTGGGCCAGGAATGGCCGAACGACTGGTATGAGTACTGTCCGAGAATTTTCTTTCACTCCAGGTACTCCAGACGAGGACGTATGATCATCAGGACGGCCGTGTCGAAGCGTCGACGCATATCAGTCTGTCTGATATCAGCGCCATCTATCTCTCACTGGAGGAACTATGTAGTTAGATTTGAAAGCTAACGTTTGGGAACGTCAAGTAATAACTTGGGGATGGTTAGCGTGGAGTATTGGCGACACCGAGCGAATAATCGAGTCAAATGTCGATACGGAAGTATAGTCAGCTATTCGACATTGACAGGTACTGACGTTGACAGGTAGGTTGGCTAACCTGTAACTGGGGTAGGGCCACGTGTGCGGTGACAGTTGAGTGAGGGGCACTTTGAATCGGCCCGGCAGTCTGGGTAGACGTTCGTTACTCCGCGCTAAACTTCCCGCGTTCCTAAGTCCATTCTTAATAGAGCCATATCTCAGGCATCTTTGATTATTTTGTATTGAGTGCGTGTTAGGAAGTAATTAAAAGTGTTAACGAAGGTTTTGTGAGTGTTATTTCCGATGTCGCGACCCACTGATAACGAACCTCCGTTATATATTATATGACATGCCATTTTTACTTTGTTTGCAATGGGTAACAAGAGCTTGGGTGTTTTGTACTCCTTCTTAGATTCTTATGTGGTGAAATAAAAGGTGATGTAAGAGGTAAAACTTTGTGTCTTTATTCTTCAACACATTACACTAGGTTACAGTAGTTAATGACGACTTATCGAAACCAGGTCTCTATGTGCACTGCCGCTCCCCGAGCGGCGTGGCCACGCGTACAGCATAACAAAACTGCTGCGTCAACGGGATTGCAACATTGTGTCACTACAGTATTCCCCCCTATATTTATAATTTGTTAAAATTATACAAAAATGTGTGGGTATACTTCCCTTGGATCTGCTTAGTACATTTTGTGAGTGACATGACATCTTTAGTTCCTACTTATTGAACATACTACATACACGTTACATGATTACACACTAGATTTTGCTTATCAGCAATGTTGGTGGCCGTCAGTCCGGCGTTACAAATAACAAGTATCGTTTTACATGACGACATGGGTGTTATTTTTTACATTTTAAGCTTTGTTGCTTTACACTCTTTGTCTTGATATACTGTGCTTATTTCTACTTATACACTACTCTAGTATACATCAGTTGCCCGATTAGTAACTCGTTGTTGCCCGGTGACGCCTTTGACTACCGGCGCCAGCCCGATTACCTCTGCTTCTTAACGGAGCCAGTTCCGCACATATTTTCTGCACTGGTGTCTGATTGACCACAGTAGCACGTTGCCAGAAATGATGGCAATTGCTGTCATAGTGCTGGAAATTAGAAATAAACGTCTCCAATAAAACGGTTACCATGGACGTTGACTTGCCGAACCCACCATATGGCCACACAATGTGTGAAAAGTGCATTGTCAATATTATGAAATGCCTGGTGCCTATAGTGTGCAAGGTTTGCTTCTCTGCCGTCCACTAACTAAAAGGCAGCTAAGTGCAAAAACTATTTTTCGAAAAAACGGGAAAATAAGTGGGAATTGATCTCTTGAAAAGTATGCTACCTAGGAACAAGGTTGCAAGTTATATATGTAGGCATAGTCTTTGTGCATGTGGGCGCAAAACCATAATTTGATTGTAGTTTTAAGTTATTTTATAATTTAAGGGTAGTTATGTTTTTATTTTGACGTATGTTATTTATATTGAAATAATAGTTGTATTTTAGGGTAGTTAGTTTTTTATTTGACATGTGTTGTTTTACTGAACTAAATTTGTATTTCCGTCTATTTAATTTAAAAGTAATTGTGATTTCCGTTTGTTTCATATTAAGGATTTATGTTGTGATTTATGTAAAATGTGGTTACTTCCGTTTGCTTTATTAGTATAAATTTATTTTGATATGCCTAGAATTATTTGAAAGTCTAGTCTAAAGCTAGGATTATTCAGTAGTTATTTTGATCTCTCCCGCCTTGCAAATTAAATATTGTTATTTTTATTCTACCTGTTGCTACCAACCTCTGTTTGATTTTCGGTGTATAAAAGTCGTTGTACTGTGAAAGAAGGGAGATTCTTAATTCGCTTGTCATGGAATAAACGCCCTGAACTGGAGTAAGGTATTTTCATTTAACTTGTGCTGATATATCCTGCTGTTTTCTATTTGCTGAGTTATTGTTTAACTGTGTGAATATATTGGTGCAAACCAATATGTTGTGCGACTCTGACGACGACGGCCATAAGCCGCCGACAGCAGCGGTGGGATCCAACTCGCCCCTACTGAAGCCTGGATCCCGAGTCCAGCCAGACCCAAGTTTCTCCATGGAACAAGTGATGATGACGTCAATCACGAAGCAAGCTACAACATGCGCCGTGGCTGCAGTGCTGTCCGCTACACCGCCGACATCTCGGGATCGTGGCGATTTTTACCTACCGCCGTTCGTTCCCGATGTGCGCCCCTACGACGTGAGGGACTGGTGTGCCAATGTCGATCAAACTATTGCGACTATTGGCATATCACCGCATGAAGGCAATACTGCAGCTGAAAGGAAGAGCAAAGTCATGGACAGATACGTGGACCCTGCAATCCACCACCTAGGATGAAGTTGAGAAGGACCTGATCCAGACATTCGCGAAGAGTTCCGGTATGCTGACGACGTCAAGCGCTGGCGCAACTACACGTCAGAGCAGGCGGGCAGCTATGCGGATTAAGCAACCACAGGATGGGCTCTGTTCCGAGAGGATTCCTCCCGAAGCCAGATGCTGAGGTAATTAATTCTCTTATCACTGGTATCTACTCTTGATTTTGTGATGTGAATTGTTACGTAATATGCCTGACTCTTCACCCCAAATTCTGTTCTTAAAATTTTTCGTAAACGTGATCGACCGAACTCTGATAATACAGGCAAAAATCATAACAAAAAGCCTCTGCTTTCGGAAACATGTAAATATCGCTATAAGAAGGGTAATTCCGAGAAAACTTGTTTCCGTTAACAAAATGACGAAAAATGTAGGTCAACCGATTAAAACTACGTAAATTTTTGTAGTCATATAAATCGTTGCATGACAACAGTTAAAAATGAAAGGAATGCATACACTTTGCCTATTTGATTCTGGCGTAGATTGTTTTTTGAGTTGGAAAAAGTTCTTCTGGTTAGATTCCAGGTAAAAGAAAGACTGTCAATACGGTTTTCAATGGAATAGGCAGTGTCAATGTCACGTGTTCCGTGAGTATTTTGACTAGTTGAGATCTATTAATTTAGTCTGAAATTAAACTTTTTGTGGTCAAAATCCAGGCCTAGCGATCACGTTGATTGATGATCTTTTGAAATCTGTGTCGAGAAATATGATTATTTATGAGTGTTCTTTAGCAAAGTCGGAAATAAAATTAAATAGGTACCGACCATGATGACCTCTGAATTCCATTTTAAAATTTGAAGTCTCCAAAATGGAAATTTCAACAATAGAAGTGTTACAGACGGTCGCCAATGAAAAGTCGAAAGATCTTAAAAAACGATCTTAAACAACGGTATAATCGGAGATAGTTTATCCCCATTGAGCAGTACTATTTCTTTAGTTGGGGATGGAACCGACCTACTATGCGTCGCCTTCCGAGAATTGAATTCAAACATAGTTAGGGATAACTTTCCATTAGTATTATTCTTATTTTTTTTATTGCACACAAAATAAACCATGTGACCACTAAACATGGCCGCGTAACGCATGTGTTGTGAATTGGTCATTCATTGCCGATCAGAATGATAGATTAGGCAAAGCGTGTTACTTTACCTGTTTAGATATTATGACTGCAGGATTTTTAGGAAAACCAATTTTGTGCTCTGCATAAGTTATGATTACTAATGGTCTTCATTTTGATATTTTCATGGTCAATGTTCGAGCTATTGGTGTGAAGCCGAAAGCTGTGACGTCTGCGGGTTACCGGCTCGATTTAAACGAGGACTATGACGACGTGCTGACTACTCTGATAGCGGGACTGAAAAGCTGCTGGGACAGCTTCGAAGCCATGCCGTTGATGAAACTTGAGCAGCAGTACGAAATAGCTAATGTCGGTAAGGCCTTTAGAGGCTGTGTTTTAATATGTTGGTATCTGAAAAGTACGAGTTGAAAGATCCTGGAGAAAATACTGTAAATTTATTAACTTAAATTGTTTGATAAGTTATTGTCTTTGAAACTTGAGCTTCTGTTAAAGGCTTAATGTAATAATTAAATTAATGAGATGATAAAATTGAAGAAATATCTAAATGGTGGATATTTTTTTGAAGCTTGGCTTATAAAAATTTTGAAGCTTTCATCACTATATTAATATTCTAGTTACTTGGTCATTCTAGTTCTCACAAATGACACTGAGAATTGATTATGTAGAGTATTTAAATTGTTTTATTGTTTATGTAGTATGGAGCTTGACTCATGCTTGAGCTCATTTAATTTATTCTATTTTAATACTATTATATCATTATGTAAATTAAGGATGGACGAGCGATCATTTCGGGAAAAATTAAGGTTTGACAAAGGCAAAGCTCAAATCAAACCCTTTGAAAAAGAGTGATTTTGTCCTAAACTATAAGCATGAATGAAAAACTACTAAACTTGGTCCTAAATATGAAGGTCCCACTAAAGTTCTTGAGGATTTGTCTAATAATCGCTACGAAGTAAAGCATGTGAATTTGAAGGGTTGTGTCGAATAGATCGCTTTCATGATTTAAAAAACATAATTTAAGACCAGCACCTCTGGCTCAAAATGATCCATTTATGGATGAGAATGAAAATGAACCGACCGTGTGGGCGGATGATTTATCATCATAAAATGTTTGTATTAACTGCTCCACCTTCCTCCCTATTACGCTGGCTGGCCACCATGCGTATCCTTTTTCCCGGTCTTAGACGGTTGATCCAAGGCGGGTGATGAGCCATGAATAGTTGAATATGGCTAGATCCAAGGCGGGTGACACCATGTTAGGGGGGGCTAGATCCCAGGCGGGTGACGCCATGAAGTGTGGCTAGATCCCAGGTGGGTGACGCCATGAAGTGTGGCTAGATCCTAGGCGGGTGACGCCATGAAGTATGGCTAGATCCAAAGCGGGTGATGCCGTGTGAATAATTGTATGTCACTCGATTTTTAGTTTATGAAACTAACTTTATTGAAATTATCGAAATAATGTTGTATTAGCTACTCCACCTTTCCTACCTATTACGCTGACTGATCAATCACCATGCGTATCCTTTTTCCCGGTCTTAGACGGCTAGATCCAAGGCGGGTGATGCCATAATTGAATATGGCTAGATCCAAGGCGGGTGATGCCGTGTTAGGGGGCTAAACCCTGGGTGGGTGATGCCGTGTTATTTAGGCTAAACCCTAAGTGGTTGATGCCGTTTTTATGTAAAATATTTTTAGCGCAGAGAGCGCGCTGAATCAGAATGGCCGTGTGGGCGCAAGACCATAATTTGATTGTAGTTTAAAGTTATTTTATAATTTAAGGGTAGTTATGTTTTTATTTTGACGTATGTTATTTATATTGAAATAATAGTTGTATTTTAGGGTAGTTAATTTTTTATTTGACATGTGTTGTTTTACTGAACTAAATTTGTATTTCAGTCTATTTAATTTAAAAGTAATTGTGATTTCCGTTTGTTTCATAATAAGGATTTATGTTGTGATTTATGTAAAATGTGGTTACTTCCGTTTGCTTTATTAGTATAAATTTATTTTGATATGCCTAGAATTATTTGAAAGTCTAGTCTAAAGCTAGGATTATTCAGTAGTTATTTTGATCTCTCCCGCCTTGCAAATTAAATATTGTTATTTTTATTCTACCTGTTGCTACCAACCTCTGTTTGATTTTCGGTTTATAAAAGTCGTTGTACTGTGAAAGAAGGGAGATTCTTAATTCGCTTGTCATGGAATAAACGCCCTGAACTGGAGTAAGGTATTTTCATTTAACTTGTGCTGATATTATATCCTGCTGTTTTCTATTTGCTGAGTAATTGTTTAACTGTGTGAATATATTCGTGCAAACCAATATGTTGTATGACTCTGACGACGACGGCCATGAGCCGCCGACATGCACAATATGTGATATATTTCATTCATTTATATTTATTATATTTTATTTAAATTCATTTACTAACTTTTAACTAAGCATTTTTTTTCATTTTTACATAATATACTGCACTTTAAGGCCGCTAATCATACCTTAACTGCTTTATAGCAAAGCGATTTATTGTAGCCGCCACGTCTTATACTTACAGTAAAAGTTATAAAAATATAATTGGTCCAAAAGCAGTTAAAGGATTTTAACAGCCTTACAGCCTAGTCGCTAACACTTGAAAGACTAACTTTGCTTACTTAGAAAGCAGTTATCTTCTTCTATATATCTTCTATATACTTATAATAAATCTGTAGAGAGGTCAATTCTGTACATGAAATATATTTCCAAAATAACTCTCAGGGGGTGATTAGGGATCGATACTGATGCCAAAAATGCAATCAGTAAAATTTTTGTCTGTCTGTCTGTGTCTGTATAACCGTTATAGAAACAAAAACTACTCGACGGATTTTAACGAAACTTGGTACAATTATTTTTCATACTCCTGAGTTGGTTATAGTATACTTTTCATCACGCTACAATCAATAGGAGCAGAGCAGTGAAGGGAAATGTTGGGAAAACGGGAGAAGTTACTCCATTTTTTAAGCTTCCGTCGCGTGTGCAACCGTAATGGTTAAAGCTACACAGAAATCATGTATGACGGAAATGTTCTCCTTAAAATTATATAAAAAAATATCCCACGAGAGCATATGTCTGTCTTTTATGGTTGACTCACAATATCACGTGTAACTCCCGATAGCTTAGCAGTTCGAAGCTTTCTGATTATATTTGTCTACTCTTACGTTTATAACACTCTCAGTCATCCCTAATTAAAAAAGTTAAAATTATTAACTATTTGTTGACGGTGGTCGGATTTGGTGGCCAAATAAAAATATGGTTGCACTGTAACTGATTTATTTTGGTCGGAGTTCTCACTATAACTTTCTCACTCGACGGTTACAAAACGACTGCCCTCAAAATAGCCGACGCATCGACTTTTAAACATATCTACAAAAACCTAAACATTATAATCAAATCACTCAATAAGCTCTTTAATATTAATTAGCTGCTAGTAACAATATTATTAATCAATAATCATTAAAATCTTAACTAATTATAATATAATATTCGGCGCACCGGAAGCTGACAAACGGAAGGTGCCACAAATTAAATATTCTGTTTATTTACACAAAATAATCTCACAAAATAATTACTTTTACAATTAAATGCAACTTATTAAAAACAAATTGGAATTACTGACGTTCATTAATTGTTATCGATATATAATCAACTAGTGCTGGTATGGGCAGTACCGGAAGTCTGTAACACTCGGCCATCCTGCGTTTGCCGTGGCCCACGGCGGTCAGTATCCCTTGTTACAGCGCCTGTATGCTTAGTGCGAGTTTTTTTTACGTATCGAGCGCGTTAACGTTTACGCAAATTAGTATGGCGCTGGGTATCCGCCACCTAGCGGCACGAATTGTCGCTTACCCAGCGCCATACTAATTTGCGTAAACGTTAACGCGCTCGATACGTAAAAAAACTCGCACTAAGCATACTGGTCTGTCGCTGCTATTCGGCGTCTGAAATAGTAAATATTATGGGCAGTATATTTATTCTTGTAGTTAACAGTTGTGGTAAAATTGCTATTCTGTAGTAGTTGCTATTCTTATGATCATAATATGGCTGAATGTAAGATTTTACAAATCTTTTATTTTATTTTGTTTTGTATCTTATTTTAATTCAAGCTTAAAGCTTTAATTAGGAACTCTTATCTCAGACAGCTTTTACAATTGATTTTATCACATAGCTTTTCTAATTGTTTGTATCTCACACAGATTTAATTACATCTATTTCACACAGCTTTAATTTACCCCTGTTGCACATAGCTTTGATTACTCTCATTGCACACAGCTTTGATAACACCCATTGCACACAGCGTTGATTACTCCCATTGCACACAGCTTTGATTACTCCCATTGCACACAGCTTTGATTACTCCCATTGCACACAGCTTTGATTACTCCCATTGCACACAGCTTTGATTACTCCCATTGCACACAGCTTTGATAACACCCATTGCACACAGCTTTGATAACACCCATTGCACACAGCTTTGATTATCCCTATTGCACACAGCCTTGTTTATGTTCAAATTTGAAGCATCTGTAATTTGTAGACGACGACAGTGAACGTTAATGTTAAATGAAATCTCTACATGCATAAGTATATAAGTGTTTTATTGATTGTTTACCTATGGATAAATTAATAAACATTCTAATTTATGATTCTTTTATTCCAATGAAAAATATTGATTATTATGATTTTAATTAACTTTCTAACAAGTCTATCAAATCATCCCTATCAACTTCATGATCGCTACCACTACTTTCATCAGAGATAGACGAATTATAAGGTCGGAGGACTTCACCGCGTACAATTGCAGTGAATTTTCTGTAACCTTTCATGCCTTTTATACTACTTATTGTGTAACGATCTAATGACTGATCAGCCTGACATATTTTATAAGGTCCCGTGTACAACCCATTAAGTTTCCTAGTAATTTTCGCGCTTTCTCTAGTAATTCCTCCTTTCCATAACACCAATTGTCCTACAGAGTACTTAACGCATTTCTTATGAGATCGATCGAATCTATCCTTCATGAGAGACATATTTTTATCAATACGCAATTTAGCCGCACATCGGCGTTCTTCTAGTGCCTTTCTTTGACCTTCAAAATCATTCGGTTCCCCGGTGGGATAAGCGGGTAGCCTTGAATTAGAATGACCAAATAAAAGTTTGAATGGAGGAAAACCAGTTGTTGCATGAGGAGTGTTATTAATACCCCAAACTATATCACTCAAGTGATCATCCCAGGTGCACTCGCTATCAGACATCGTATTTAACCCGTTAATCAAAGTTCGATTCACACGTTCTACTTGGCCATTCGACCTAGGGCTCGCGATAGCGTTTAAGACATGTTTAAATTGCATTTCATCAGCAAAGCTTTTGAAATAGCGGCTCGTAAATGCTTTTCCCCTATCCGTGATAATCCTGTTGGGATTTCCAAACTGAGAAATAATATCTTTCAAATGTTTAATAGTTTCAACAGAACTACAGCTTTTAACAGCTTTCGAAAATACAAATTTTGTAAAAGAGTCTATAACAACGAGTACATAAGAGTTTCCTTTTCGAGTCTTAACAAACGGACCTAAATGGTCAACATGTAGCGTGTGCATGGGAACAGCCGCTTTTTGAATTGGGTGCAGTTCTCCTTGTACTTTACCATGTTCCCCTTTACCGTAAGCACATTGAAGACATGATTTGATATACTTTCGGATAAACCTAGTCATGCCCTCAAACCAAAATTGTGCTTTAATGGTCTTTTCGCACTTATCAAAGCCAACATGTCCTATCTGATCATGGAATTTTTGCAGTAAACCCCATTTTGCTAATTTAGGTATAACAAAACGATTCCCGGTAAGTGTTTTTCTATAGAGAAGATCGTCTTTTATTAAATAATTATTAGTAATATTAGTATTGTCCGTATTATTACGCAATTGATTCAGAATTGACTGAACTTTTTCGTCTTGCAGCTGTAACGTTAATAGCCAGTCGGAATCCTCAATTAATAAAACAGGGCTCGATACTGGGTTTCTACTCAAAGCATCTACGTGTCGCATACGGTCCCCAGATCGATACTCAATTTGTACATCAAAATCTTGAATTGAAAGCCACCAGCGGGCTATGCGAGGAATTAGGTCTTTTTTAACTAATGTAGTCCGTAACGCAGCACAGTCTGTCACTATAGTTACGGGGATACCTACAAGATAAACACGAAATCGTTTGAGAGATTCTACAACTGCTAATGTCTCCAGTTCATAGCTATGATAAAACTGTTCTTCTTTACTTGTAACCCTACTAAAATACGAAATCGGTTTTAGAACACCATCAGTTTGGTATTGCAAGAGTATACCACCTAATCCTAGTTTACTGGCATCAGTATGGAGTTCTGTGCGTGCATTTCTATCGTAAATGCCTAAAACAGGTCTTTCAATAAGGCGTTCTTTTAGAGTCTGAAAAGCAGTTTCTTGGGCGGAACTCCAAGTCCATTCGACATCCTTTTTTGTTAACTGTGTGAGCGGTCTAGCAATCTCGGCAAATCCACGAATAAATTTTCTAAAATACGATGCCAAACCAATAAATTGACGGATTTCGTGCACATTACGAGGTTTTTTGTATTCCGCTACACAACGAATTTTAGTCTGTCCCGGTTGTATTGTACCTGCGGTAATCTCATGTCCCAAATAATTTACACTTTTCTTTAAGAAAGAACATTTACTTAGATTTAATTTTAAATTGGCTTCCGATAAAAGGTGTAAGACGTCATTCAATAACTTGAGTCCATCATCAACCGAAACAGTTGGAAGCATGACGTCATCAAGATATGTAGCCACGTCACTGCCCAACCTGCCTAGAACTATTTTGATGAGACGTGAGAAAACTGCTGGCGCGTTCGCCAGACCGAATGGCATTTTCAAAAACTCGTATTGTCCTGAAGGTGTTACAAACGCGGTTTTATGAACAGAGTCTTCGGATATTTTTACCTGATAGTAGCCTTGTGCGAGGTCTAGGGTGGTAAATAAAGCTTTTCCAGCCAAGCGCGTTACCTGGTCATCTATATGAGGCAATGGATATCGATCTTTGATTGTACGTGCGTTGAGGGCTCTGTAATCTATGCATAACCTATAATCACCGCCCTTTTTCTTTACAAGGACCACTGGGCTTGCATAGTCAGACATAGATTCCCTCACAACACCTGCATCCATTAGGTCCTGAACTTTTCCGTTAACAATCTCATTCTCCTTGTAAGAAAGTCGATAAGGTTTACAGTAAACAGGTTGTTCGGTTGTTGTCCGAATATGCATTTCCAGTAAGTCCGTACATCCCAAATCTTTCGTGTTTTCCGCAAACAAATATCTGTATTTATTTAATAATTGTACCAAACGACTGCAATCATTGATTTCCAAATCGCCTACATCTAAATCGGATAACTGTAATTCTTTATAAGTAGATAGGTCAATTGCCATTACATTTGTGGGTTTATTATTATTTTTGTCACTAACTAGTTCCGCGCGCGCTACGAGTCTATTTGCATGCCACTCAATAACATCATCTCCGATGTTTACTACTTTCAAAAAGGAATTCCTCGACCTTATAAGCCCTCCTATAATTACATAACACATACTTCCTAACTCAAAGTATACAGAATTCGCACAAAATGAATGGCTAGTATTAATATCGACATAAACTTGCACAAAAGCGCAACTTTGTTTAGGTATTACACTATTATGTTTTAAATAGACTGGAAATTTTTTATTGCAATCAGTCTCACCCAGTTGTATATCAAACAGATCATTATTGAAATCAACGTTGTACACGAAATTAACAGATTTTTCCGAAATAACTAACTTTATATTTTTCTGATTTATCATTGATTGACCGATTATTAAGTCTATATCGGCTAGATCATTATTAGTCAGCTCAACAAAACCACTTAACATTATATTATCTATTTTTACATTAAGATGTGATGTTCCCAAAGAGTTTGAATGTGCACCACCAAAACCTTTCATAGTAACTGAAGAAGGCATGATTTTTAGCTTTAAATTATTAGCTTGTGACATTGTGAGAATATTCAACTTACTGCCTGTATCTATGTATGCAATAAGATTGTGTCCATTAATTACCACTGCCTTCTTGTACAGGTCTATATAAATATTGTAAGTTGTAAATAGCACGTTACCAACCTTTTGTGGCTGCTGATGTGAAGAGCCGGCCGCAAACCAGCAGCTAGCTGCAGCGTGGCCAGAACGACGACACACCTCGCAGCGTGGCGCCCTGCAGTCCTTCGCCTCATGCCCTGTTCTTCTGCAGGCATAACATTTCTTCAGGTTAAGTTCGTTTTCTTTTGAACTCGAAGAAACATTGCCCCCTCTTCTCCAGGTAGCAGTCGGCCGCTTGGAACTTCTTGTTTCTTCTTGCTTGGAGTTGCTATCTTCTACTTGCTTGTAGTTTTCGAGGGATGATAAATATCCATAGTACAGTTGCTGTGGTGTCTCGCATTGATAAGCCTTTGCGTTGGCTCTTATCTCTACTGGTAAACCTTTGATTATGCACGAAATCGCAGACTCACCGTAAATATTGCATTTTTTGAGCAGTGACACCTTGTCGTGGAAATATTTAGTCATTGTTTCGGTGTTAGTTTTTTTTCTTGCGAGCATAGTTTCAAGTAGGTCAACAAAATCGGTTGAACGTGGAAAGGCGGTCTCTAAAGAGTCTTTCCATTCCTTCCACGTGAGATTGTAATTATCTAAGTCGTCATACCAATCTCGAGCGGATCCTCGGAGACGAATTTGCATAATGAACTGCCGATCCTTACTGTCCCAACCATATACATCGCCTAATTGGTCAATTTTGTGCAACCATCCTTTCACGTTGCTAGATTTTTCATCCGGCTGGAACTTTGGAATAACCTCCGCATCAGTTTGGGTAACACGGTGCCTTTTTCGTCGCAGGTATCTTCTGTCGGTACCCTCGTGATCAGATGAAGAAAAAAAATCGGAATTTTCCTCTTCATCAGACGTCTTTGCTTCACAGTGTCTCCTCTTCTTTGCACCAATACCATCAATATATGGGCCAGACATCATCCCACTTCTGAAGTGTTGACGGTGGTCGGATTTGGTGGCCAAATAAAAATATGGTTGCACTGTAACTGATTTATTTTGGTCGGAGTTCTCACTATAACTTTCTCACTCGACGGTTACAAAACGACTGCCCTCAAAATAGCCGACGCATCGACTTTTAAACATATCTACAAAAACCTAAACATTATAATCAAATCACTCAATAAGCTCTTTAATATTAATTAGCTGCTAGTAACAATATTATTAATCAATAATCATTAAAATCTTAACTAATTATAATATAATATTCGGCGCACCGGAAGCTGACAAACGGAAGGTGCCACAAATTAAATATTCTGTTTATTTACACAAAATAATCTCACAAAATAATTACTTTTACAATTAAATGCAACTTATTAAAAACAAATTGGAATTACTGACGTTCATTAATTGTTATCGATATATAATCAACTAGTGCTGGTATGGGCAGTACCGGAAGTCTGTAACATATTCCATAAAAAAGAATCATATAAATCGGTATAGAAACACCAAAGTTATACATGAAATACGCTAATAATAAGCCATCGCGCGTGAATACTGAATCATGCTAAGGATTATTTTTGTATAAGGTCCGAGAATCGGTCGCCGCGCTCGACGCGTCTCGCGGCCGAAGGTATAAAAAGGCGAGGCGTCCGAGCGCGAGCTTCACTCTGGCTGGAGGCCTTACACTCAAGGCAACCACAGGATAGTCCGGTTGAGCAGTACCATCTTCTATGATGACTGCGAGAATGCCCGCCCTATCGAAAAAAAAAAAAAAAAAGCGCGAGCTTCATACAATTTTTGCCTGTTGATGCGAATAGACGTTCAGAGCGTTCGACTTTATTGACAGACAATACTTAATTGATATTAACAAACCGTGCTTATCAGCGCGACTTTTAGTCTTTGATAATTTATTTTAGATTCCTTTTGTTGTTATTTTATAAAATAGGTATTAGTTGTTTTGGTAGTGTTTAAATATTCGTTCAAATTACAATTATTAATAGTTTACATTTTATTTCTTTTTAGGTGAAGTAGAAGTAGGTACGCATAGATTTTTAGATACTGATAGGTAAGTTTTGGCTTATTTACGTTCACTTTTTTATACCTATTAGTTTTATTTTCATTTACGTTTTAGCCTTATTTTTATTTGCCTGCACCTAAAAAACGACACCTAAAAACGATTATCTTTATCTCGAAATTCGAGAGAAGCTAAGAGAATGAGAAATAGACATTCTCCAGAATCGGCAGAGGAAAGAGCACATCGGTTAAACTCTATGAGAGTTAGTGCCTCAACTTCTCGAGCCAATGAAAGCTCTCCCGAGAGAGAGATGCGATTAGCAGCTGACAGAGCGAGACGAGCTTCATCACGGGCGTCTCAAAGCTCTTCTCAACGAGAGCTAAGGCATACCATTGACCGAGAACAACATGTGTTATCCCGAGAAGCTGAAACTGCTTCACAACGAGAATTGCGACTCACAGCTGACCGCGAACGGCATACATTATCTCGCGAGTCCGAAACCTACACTGAGAGGGAACTACGTCTTACAGCTGATCGTGGGAATTCCACCCCTAAAGGGGTAAAATAGGGGATGGAAGTTTGTATGAAAGTCTGTCAGTTTTGAAGTTAGGATCTTCAAATTTTGTGTTTAGGCTGAAGATTTAAAATTAATTTATACGTGTCTCGGCGTTTTTGGTAATTCTACCCCCGAAGGGTTAAAAAGGGGGGTGAAGGTAAGTAATCGGATATTTACGACATCCACGCGGGCGAAGCCGCGGGCAAAAGCTAGTGGGATTTAAAATGCTTTTAAGCTCAGTATTGTAAAACATATTTTAATACTGGTTCTCCTATTGTTTAACTAGAAGGCAGTTAAAAACATCTCGCTCGCAATTAAACTGCCTTTTAAGTAAGCACTTCCGCGTAAAAAGTTGAGAAGTTAAACACTATTTTATGAAAATCAGAACTTTATTCATTAAAAAAGAATAGACAATCAGAACTTATCAAATAGCTAATTATTAATTGAACGATATAAAATAAAAAACCAAGTTTAATCAAACTTTTACAAATCTTATTCAATAATGAGATCATAATTACCTACATCTTTAATAATAATCATTATTCGTGAAACCATAGGACAAATTATATTATAATTATTTTTTAAAAATACCCAAAACATGTAAGTATTGTTTTTGAAAGCTTTATGGCACAGTCATGGCACAGTCGTGACACACATTGGTTTCAAATTCTTATGCACTTATGAAATAAACGTATCACAATCAGAGATCAATAATTGCAAAGTTGAAATAATCAACACATAATGTCATAATCAATTAAATACTTATCTAGAACATATAAATATATATTAATATATAAATAAAGACTTTATCTAAAAAAATATAAATTTGGCCATTTTTATGCTTAAATACTAATTAAAAACTTTAACAAAATTAGCAAATCAGATTAGGTAAATAAGCAATTATACCTAGTAACACTCGTGTGTCAAAATTAAGAAATAAAGTAAACAAAAATATTTAATAAAATATAAAAGACTATTCAAAATATATAAGATTATTCTAAAGGCACTTTTTCAGTCTTTATGTTTCTAAAGTTACGTTCCTTTTGTTTTTCTTCTGGTTCAATTCAGATATATTATTTTCTTCAATGATCGGTAAATTTTGCCAAAATAACTTCTTATGTTTAGGTATAATTGGCGATAACTTTGTTAAAAGATTAAGCTTTCTCTCCTCATCTATTCCTTTTGGGTTGCGTACGAAATGTTAAAACAAAATGCGGGTTCTTCAAGTATTTATCGTTTAAAAATTTAAGAGACACATATTCCTCATCAAAAGCTTCCTTATAATGGAGATCAAAACTTCCTCGTTTAAAACACACTTGTGTCATATTTTTAAGATACGCTCTGGGACTTGAATTTTGTATTCGTCGATCTGATACGTTACCTACGTAGTTTACAAAATCATGAGGCTGCATGGATTTAACAAGAACTTTACCATTATTTGCTGAGGCCACTGCATTTTCAAAGTCTGTGAAATCATATAAGGTCTTTTTCCGCTTCATCGATAATTCGACTTGATGGTAAAAATTGATCACAGGTCATAAATGTGTGACCCGGTTCGAAATAAAATAGAGTGATAGTTTTTGTGGCTATTAAGTCACATAGAAAACGATAACCAGTTTTTATTCTGAGATGTACAATTATCAAGCCACAAATGGATTGATTGGATATCTCGAAATTTAACAACATCATATTGCAACATCAAGTGGCGACAAACTTATAATTTGTGTGGGTGAAAATGACTATGATACAAAAATCTTATCTGTGCAATTACGCCAACTCCTCGACGTATGCAGTAATAATTATATAATTGTTTTAAGCCCACTTAAGAATATGTACATAAATATAAATGATTTGAAGCAAACTATACGTAATATTTGCAGTGAATACAAATGTTGCAAATATATTGATTCTGAATACAAATTATACAATGCATGTAAATCTATAAACTATGCGATTGACTGTTACGATTACGAAAAAAAGTATTTAAATTTTAAAGAATTGAAGAAAATAATACTGCGTAATCAAACTAATTGTAAAAAACCTGATAGCAAACAAGTAATAGCATCGAAAGGTACAATCCCTTATTATTTTGCACGTCATCAAATGAAATGCCCCGCTACAAATTGTCCTGATATTGAAAATTCTACTCATACAAAAAAAGGTACTATTCCATACTATTTTAAAGTTATAGATCATAAACAGCTTTTTCGTGAACAACAACAGTGTAACAAGTGAACCTAAAACTTTTAAAATATTGCACCAAAATATCGCTAGTATTCTTTCAAAACAAGAAATTTTGGAACTAACATTGCTGGAGTTGCAAGACATAAATAAAGAACCAGACATATTATGTTTGTCTGAAACCTTTATGCGTGCCGGAAATGAAAAATATTTAAAATTAAATAACTACGCTGTAGCAGCTGCATTTAGTAGAGACACACAGAGAGGGGGGACCTGTATACTCGCTAAACAGGGTATTGTTTATAACGAGCTTTCCCACATTAAAAAGTACTCCACCCAAAAATCATTTGAAGCCTGTGGCGTTGAAATTTCATTGCACAAATTACTAATCGTGTGTCTTTATAGAACGCCTAAGTCTGATCCTAACGTATTTTTGGATAAACTTGATCAATTTATGTGCGAAACAATTAAAAAATATGGGTCAAGTACAAAAATAGTTTTTTTTTTTTTTTTAATCTATTTATTTAACACGGGGTTTTTATCCACATGGATACGCCAACCCCATCGTACCCTTTTAGTTCTTATTACACTAACATACATAACAATTTTAAGCGAGAGGGACTCATCAATTAGATAGCGTTGCTAGACTACTTAACCTTTTAGCTAACTGCGATTTAGGATTTGCCAAAATTGTTTGAATTAACCCAACATCTAGAAAATTCAGTTTAAACTCTTTAATTAATTACTCTCTCTCGTCTTTGTTCTTTACACAATCCATCAGCAAATGAAGTATATCTTCAGTTTTATTGCAGGCTAAACAGTTGGGAGATGGAACTTTTCCCATAAGATAGCCAAATTTTGCCGATGGATAGTGTCCAGAACGTAGTCTTAAAAGTAACTTAATATAGTTTCTATTAAATTTATCATCATCGAACCAGGGTATACGAGGAGGCTCACTTTGTATTACTTTGTACCATAACCCTTTTTCTTTAGAAATCTCATCAAAATGATTCTTCCATCTTGTGAAACATTTTTCCTTAAATCTGGTGATGTATTCCCAATGATCTGGTAGGTAGGGAATTTCATTGCCCGTGTCAACTGCAAGCTTAGACAAACTGTCAGCCTTCTCGTTGCCCCGTATTCCTATGTGTGCTGGAACCCATTGCAATATAACACTAATATTATTTCCATTCTGATGATGCATTAATTTAAGAATATCGTAGGCTATCGATGCTCCTCTTCTTCCAGAGGTGCATCGAGCCACATGCTGTAACGCGCTTTTACTATCAGTAAAAATCACAACTTTGTTTAATTTTTTATTTACTGCGTATAGTACCGCTTGATATATTGCAATGAGTTCCAGCGTCATGATGGAGACTTTGGTAGCGATTTTAAACATAAAGGAGATGGAAAACGGTGGGCCCAAATGTAATAAGTTGAGATATGATCTAAAAAATTAGTCATATTTTTTTATCTAAGAATATGAAAAATCACTTCAATTCTCAATCTGGAAGCGGAGAAATATGAGAAAGATAGTGTTCGTGAGATAATCGATTCAGTAATCGATTACACAGTTACGAAAATAAAACTTTTGCACTAAACAATTAACTCAAAGTAATTAAATGCACTACATATACTTATATGCAATATAGTGCATATAATTACAGTCATATTAAAAAATCAAATATCAATTAACTACTGAAAAACCAATATTAATGATTATCGATTTCATATCGATTCAAATCTCTCTTTAATTTTTAGTCTATGTCACTGACATGACAGCTGACTGACATTGACACTAGACAGTTGCCGACTGTTCTTGTTTGCTCACTCGTTTCGTGTTTTCCGATGCGTTTTGAGTGCTTTCCCGATTATTCGTCATTTTTCACGACCACCGCTTTGTATTTTACGGATTCTGACCCTGCCTACCTTGTACGACCCTTGCTTTCACCTTGCACACCGAAGATCGCTCACACGTTTGACTTGGAATTGTTATTTTGGATTTTACCGCCGGCTTGTGGATTGGATATTATTCAAACTATGGATCGCTGTGTGAATTGTGGGATATCCACTGGTCACTGCAATACACTGGGCCGACGACCCTTACACGATGAAACAATTCTGTCAGTGATTCGGCAATGGCTTGCACCTCAGTCTGTAAGTAAATATAACCTCATCAAACCAGCTACCATCCTGGCAGGTTTATAATACACATAATTAGAAGGCCTATGGAGATTGTTTACAGTTATGGCAAAGAATTATTTATTTATCAAACAATGTTATAATACCCTAATACACAATAGTTAATTAGGTATTGTTTATGTAGCTGAAGATTAATAAAAATGTTCCATTTTTAGGTAAGCAGTACTGACTGTGTTTGTCAAGCGTGCTGGGACTTGGCTCAAAGCCCACATGTCGATGACCAAAGAAGACCACTAGGCCACCGTAATGTTTGTCTCCGCTGCGGACGCTCTCTTGCAACGCGAACCCATCACCTACTTCATACCAACACAGCCCGTGAATCAAGAATTTATAATGTTATACAGGAGTGGATTATACCTCCTTCTAATACATTGTTTGGAAGCTTTGAGGGAGTTGACAGACCAATAGCTATTTTTGATGGAACATATTGTTATGTGGAAAAAAGTTCCAATTATCTGTATAAAAAAAAAACATATAGCATGCACAAATACAGAAATCTGGTAAAACCATTTTTAATTGTATGTACGGATGGGCATATTCTTGATGTTTTGGGCCCATACCCAGCCACCACTTCCGATGCTGACATCATGAAAAAAGAATTTGAAAATGGAAGACCTTTACGTGAATATTTCCGTCAGGGTGATGCATTTATATTAGATAGGGGCTTTCGTGACTCATTACCTTTGTTGCACCAATGTGGATATAGGACATACGTGCCTGCTTCGTTGGAGGAGGGTGAAACACAGCTATCAACTAGCGAGGCAAATAAATCAAGAGCAGTCACCATATGCCGTTGGGTGGTTGAAATTGTCAACGGCAGATTTAAACGCGATTTTAAATTATTACGGCAAAATTATTTCAACGTAGCCAGTAAAAGTTTATGAAAGATTTTGAGGTGGCTGCTGCCCTTTTAAATAAGTTTCATCCTCCTATAGTTGATCGTGTAGATGCTGTGGAAATAATACAAGAAATAGATAGGTATATGAATGTAGAAAACGAATTAGCTGATTTTATTATTAGGAATAATTATAATAGGCGTCGAGCTAATTTTGAAGCTATCACCGTACTTGATAACCTTAACGATTTTCCACAGCTCTCCGATAGTGAACTAATATTGATTTCTTTAGGAACATACCAAATCAAGCAGGCACGTTCCTACTATGGTGAACATGTAAGAGGAAATGATGGTTTTAATATAGAAGTATGCAGGGAGGTCAGCAGTAGCCTTCTTCGAGAGCTGTCGGCTGCCAATACCTCCTGGTTACTTAGGGGTCGCATACAATCCCGACATATAAGTCGAAAAACTTATTTTATTTATATTTTAGTCGACGGGTCTCGTAGAGGAACGGAGGCTATAGTAATGCATTACTGTAATTGTATTGTAGGGAAACGAACTGTTGGCTGTTGCGCTCATATAATGTGCATTATATGGTACCTTAGCTGGGCTAGGTACCAAGATCATATAGTACCACCTGCACAATTTCTAGACGACATTTTAATTATAATCGAAGACGAATAAAACACTATATTAAATGATTTTTTATTACATTTTAGACATCCTTTCCCTATCTCCTTACCTGTTACCTACCCATCGCTTGAAGTCGTTGACGTTCATTCATACCTATGTTTTTTCAAACATTTTCTAGTAAATATAATAACTATTAGTGCAAAAGGACACATTTTGCACTTCAGGAATCAGGTGTTAGTTAAAGATTGTAACATAACCTCACTTTTACCTAATCTCTTATATCTCTGTTCTCAGATTGACAAAATCTGCAGAATTTTTAGTGAATGGTTGATAATATATAAGCTATTAATTGACACCACTTTCATCTTCTTACACCTAGGCCCAAGATTGTATGTAATCGTTTCAGTCTCCTTTATCACCTAAGCTTTGGCAATAAAAGGCGGCTCCCCCTCCGCTTGCGGTTTTTGAACCATCAATAAGGATTATGAATATGCGAGCTCAATTCTGAAATTATACGTTTACTAAAATTATCAGACCAGGATAGTGTTTTCAAAATATATTTATGAGCGAGATATTGTCGTCTTAAAAATAATGGCACTATGTGCAACTCACTTTCCATGACGTGAATTGGTGAGCTTTTGATGAAACCCCCTATCGCTCTAAGAGCTTGATTCTGTAGTCTATCCAATTTAACTATATTTGTCTTTGCACTAGCATCATATAAATAGCACCCATAATCAAGTCGGCTTCTTATTAATGAAATATATAATTTACGGATATGTTTAGTGTGAACTCCCCAAGCACTACCAGCTAATACTTTTAATAAATTTAAATACTTTGAACATTTAGTAATTATCTCGTTTATATGTTTTCTCCAATATAAACTTCTATCTAACCATACTCCAAGATACCTAACACATTCTACCATAGATAAAGGCTGGTCATATACTTTTAGAGTCGGTAATATCCTCCTCCGCCCCCTACTAAAGATACAATAATTCGATTTTGTAGGTGATAAAGTTAATCCAATCTCACCCAGTAAGTTGACTAAGCCGTTGATATTAAAAGTTATATTATATTATTGTACTAGCTTATGCCCGCGGCTTCGCCCGCGTGGAGTAAGGGAATTGACCACGGGATCTTACTTCTGGAATAATAAGTAATCTATGTATCTATCTATAATACATACATAGATTTACATGTACTTGCTTATAACTTGCAATTATTATTGTAAAGTTATATCAATTAAATTAGAGACGTGAAATATTGATACCTTGGTTTGAGATTGGACATCGGATTTACTGGATTTTATCTGAAGAGTATGTAAACAAATTTTCAAGTCAATCGACCCCGAGAGTAAAAAGTTTCACAGAAAATTCAACACCCCATTTCACCCTCTAAGGGGTAGAATTTCAAGAAACCCTTTCTTAGTGGATACCTACTCTTCACAAAGAATACACCGTCCAAATTTCATTTCTCTCGGACCAGCGGTTTGGGCTGTGCATTGATATATCAGTCAGCCAGACAGGACATTAAATTTTAAATTGGGGAATGATTTTGGAAAAACTGTGATAAACGTATCTCATAAATTTAACTAAAGAGTATGTACACAAATTTTCAAGTCAATCGCCTCCGAGAATAAAAAGTTTCACAGGAAATTCAACACCCCATTTCACCCTCTTAGGGGTGGAATTTTGAAAAATCCTTTCTTAGTGGATACCTACTCTTTACAAACAATTCACCGTCCAAATTTCATGTCTCTAGGATCAGTGGTTTGGGCTGGGGGTTGATATATCAGTCAGCCATTCAGGACGTTTAATTTAAAATTGGGGATGATTTTGGAAAAACTGTGATACACGTATCTTATAATTTTTAATGAAGAGTAAATACACAAATTTTCAAGTCAATTGACTCAGGGAATAAAAAGTTTCACAGAAAATTAAACACCCCATTTCACCCTCTTAGGGGTAGAATTTTGAAACACCCTTTCTTAGTGGATACTTACTTGTCACAAAGAGTACACTGTCCAAATTTCATGTTTCTAGGACCAGCGGTTTGGGCTGTGCGTTGATATATAAGTCAGTCAGTCAGTCAGTCAGTCAGTCAGGACTTTGAATTTTATATGTATAGATGACAGAGAATGGAGTAGGAGGAACGTTAATCCCAAATATCGACGCCATCCGCCATTCCGCCATATTGTCTTCGCGTGACATAATTCTTTTGTTGGTAGATAGGTAGTTGGGTAGTTTAAATCACACACAATACTTGACTCAAACTTCAAACGTTTATTTCTATTAAACCATTTACAAGTTGAGCCACCCGTTCGCAAACATGATTGTTCATAAGGAGAAGAACGGGCTAAGAAACTCCTTACACACTCTTTTAATTCGTGTTACAGTTCTCATTTACACAACGTAATATTGTTCACTTCAAAAACCACTTTCAATTACATACTTCAATTGTTTTTTAATCGCGAGCTAACTAACTCGACTTCTCGTTGTACCTACGCGTGTTCTGTGTGGGCGGAAGTGCCACACACCCAGTACAGTAATTTATTAAATAGTAAGTTCATTAAAACTTACAAACAATACTAGAATACTTCACAATTAATTACTCTAATAATTAAACAATGCCAATGTTCTTAAATGCAAAGGCGTTATTGAGTTAAAACTAATTAGTGGCTTTATTACTTTTTTACAACAATGGGATCTTGCTTAAAACCATTTCCAGCAGATCAAAGGATTTAATACAAACAGGTCTTTCACTAATACATAGCTCTGTAAAATAATCTTGTTACTTTTCAGTTTGTAATTAGTTACAGAAACTGATTTAGTTGTAGTTTCAAATTATAAATTGAGTTATTGATCATTAAAATCGTATTCGGCGCCATCTTCCACAATATTGTGGAATGTTGCCTCAAAACAATTCTTAGTGTTAAATGAGCATTGTTAAAATCCCAATTGTCAAATATTTGCTTATCTTAATTTTAACTATAGTTCTAGCTGGACTTTCGTTTAATAAATTAATCTTCAGAAGATCTTATCACGAACTATCTCAGTACTAGTTAATACAGAGACCATTATATGGCGCTTATCTCTTCTGTCAATCGATACAGGTCATTGTAATAATTGTTCTTGGAACCCACAGATGGCACGATCAATATTATGATGGATGAGACATTATAAGTTGGTTATTAATTAAATTAACTAATATTCTTAGCAGATAGACGCTCTTGCGGCGACATATATATAAATTTAAACAAATAAATTAAAATCGATCATTCAATTTCTGCATGTGAGTCCTCCTGCCTGGGTACAACATTATTATCGTGAAATATTGGTAAGTGTTAATTTAATCAAAATAAATATTTTAAATATTTCTTTGACAGTTCTTATTATAACTAACAATAATAAATAAATAAAAGCATAATAGGTAATCATAATTTAGTATAGGTCTGATGGTACACCACTGTCAGTATTTATTTCTACATAACACTATGTTTCAACCATAATTGTTGTTTTTTTTTTTCTAGGTGTTTTAAAAAGTCTGGACAAAGAATTAACTATGTCACTCTCACCAGTCTACAGTCCTGTTTTAGATAACATTGACCAGCAATGTATTGTAAGTATCTAAGTGACTATCGATGTTAACAATTGAATTCATATTTGGTGCTGTTTAATGTTATTAAATTGTATAAAATCATTCATAATTATCATTATTTATTTCAGAATTTGATAGATAGCTCAGATCCAGTTCTGAATCCATTTTACTATGCTCAAGACCAAGAGAGCTGGTACGCCGAAGTGGAGGCAAAAGCACGTGAAGAGAGTAGACAGCAAGAAATAGAAAAGAAAAAATTGAAGAAGAAGAAAAAGAAATTATCAAAATCTTTTAAAAACGCATCCTTTATCACGTTTAAAGAGCTCGGGCATGTTCAACGAATAATAAAAATAATTGTACTGATGTGAATGGTCGTCGTATGGAAGAAATAGACAGTGACCCTGATAGTGCAAGCGTGAATATACAATATTTAGTGCGAAGAGATTCTGATGAAATCAAAAGTGAAACTGAATATTTAGTTACTAAAATAGTTAAAAAGTTAAGTTCAACTTCATGTAATTGATATTAGTTTAATTTTTAAGTTTCCTTTTTGTTTTACTTTTGGTGTACTGTGGTGTAGTGTAATTTAATAATAAATACTAATTTGAGTTTTAATTAATTATCACTTCAGATTGAATAAATGAATGAATGGTGAATACTGTGGGTTTTAGGATCTAATCTGAAAATATATGAATAGTGAATTTTTAAGATTTGAATGAATGAAATGATGAAATCTGGAAACCCCAATTTTAACCTACTTCTGTGACAACGGCTTTTCGGTACCTCGGCTTGTCTCTTATTAACGGCCTTAGCGAAAACAGGATTACCTATTTCTAAAGCTGGTTCTAATTCCCCTCCTCGTTTCGTTAAAAATTTTTCTTTGTGACCTTTTACTTTTTCCGAAATATGCTTATAGAGTGCCTGAGTTCTCTTCTTATGATCTCTAATCAATTGTTGTTTGTAAGATTTATCAAATTCAGAGTTAAATGTAGAGTTTAATTCGGTATAACCAAACGCAGCTTCAAACGGTGTTAAATCTGTGGTGCTATGAATAGTGCTATTATAGGCCATAACGGCATAAGTCATTACAGAGGCTGCGTCCGTAAACTTCTTTTCACATTTTGCCAATCTGTAAATTTCTATAATGAAGAATGTTACTAGGTATGCCAAATCACTTGAAATCACTTGAAGTTTGTCTCAGTAAAGCCTGTATGTATACAAATATGGTTTTCCGTATGGTGTCGGACGTAGTTCCGTATGGTGTCGGACGTAAAAGAATAGCACCATCCCATATCTTCCCGTGGGTGTCGTAAGAGGCGACTAAGGCACTTACCAGAGAATGGGCAGCAGCGTTCTCTGCGGTTTCTAACAACCGTACTGCGATCGCCAACCCACTTGCCAAGCGTGGCGATTATGGCAAAACCCCCCCAATGATGAGCGCAACAAAGAAATGGCCCCTAGTACCCGGCAGCCCGTCTACCCTCGACTATGGTAGCGGTCGAGGTTACGGCGTGGCAAGGGGTGCGAAGAATCTCCGGACGGGATCAGGCTGCCTATACCGACGACTTGACCTGGCAACATACAACACGCGTACACTCCAGACCGACGAGAAGATAACGGAACTCGAAGAGGAATTGAGCAGGCTGCGATGGAGTATTGTGGGATTATCTGAAGTCCGAAGAGAGGGGGAGGATACGATAATCCTGAAATCCGGCAACCTGCTCTATTTCCGAGAGGGTGACCGGCAGTCCCAGGGTGGTGTTGGGTTTATCGTCCACAAGTCCCTCGTGAATAACGTGGTGAAGATCGAGAGTGTGTCGACCAGGGTGGCGTACCTTATACTCAGAATATCCTCAAGATATTCGCTGAAGGTCATACAGGTGTACGCCCCGACCTCGGCACACCCCGACGACGAAGTGGAGACCATGTATGAGGATATTTCTAAAGCCCTGCATGGTCTCAAAACTCACTTCACCGTTGTCATGGGGGATTTCAACGCGAAACTGGGCAAACGAGACGGGGATGAGCTGCAGGTGGGGCAATTTGGGGTTGGACGTCGGAACCACCAGGGTCACCAACTGGCTAGCTTTATGGAGAAGGAGGGCCTCTATATTATGATGAACTCCTTCTTCAGAAAGCGTGAGCACAGGAAGTGGACCTGGCAGAGTCCCGATGGTGCAACTAAAAATGAGATTAACTTCATCATGTCAACCAAGAAGCAAATGTTCAATGATGTCTCTGTGATCAATTCGGTGAAAACCGGGAGCGATCACCGCATGGTAAGAGGCACATTGAACATCAATATAAAGCTTGAAAGGTCTCGACTGATGAAGTCTACGCTCCGTCCAGCACAAATCCAGATCCAAAACCCCGAGAGCTTTCAGCTTGAACTCCAGAATCGTTTCGAGTGCCTAGGAAGCTCAGTGGACGAATGCAACGATGGGTTCGTGGAAACTGTCCATACGACTGGGTCTAAGTTCTTCAAGACACGTCGTGCACAGAATAACAAAAAGCTCTCTGATCATACTCTCGAGCTCATGAAGGAGCGGCGCGAGATGATCCTGCAGTCTTCAGACGAGGCGTGGAAATACCGGCAGCTCAATAGACGGATCTCTAAATCCTTGAAACGCGACCTCCGCCGCTTTAATACCGAGCGTATTAAAGACGCTATTGAGCGGAACAAAGGCTCGCAAGATATTTTCAAGAGATCTGGCTATTGGGCAGAGCCAGCTCACGAAACTGAAGACCGACGATGGCAGGATCGTATCCGCCAAACCGGAGCTGCTGAGGGAGATCGAGAGTTTTTATGGGCAGTTGTACACTTCAACTAGCAAACCCGTTGCAAATCTAGCTAACGACCCAAGAGCTAGACTGACCCGACACTATACCGAAGACATTCCGGATGTCAGCCTGTACGAGATTAGGATGGCTCTGAAACAGCTTAAAAACAACAAGGCACCGGGTGATGACGGAATTACGGCCGAACTCCTGAAGGCAGGTGGAAAACCGGTACTTAAGACCCTTCAGAAGCTGTTTGATTCCGTCATACTCGAGGGGAAAACGCCGCAGGCATGGTGCAGGGGTGTGGTGGTACTCTTCTTCAAAAAGGGCGACAATGCCCGGCAGAAGAACTATAGGCCCATCTCACTTCTAAGCCATGTCTACAAGCTGTTTTCAAGAGTCATCACGAATCGTCTCGCGCGCAGGTTTGACGATTTTCAGCCTCCCGAACAAGCCGGATTCCGAAAAGGCTTTAGCACCGTAGACCACATACATACGCTGCGCCAGGTTATACAGAAGACCGAAGAGTATAACCTGCCTCTCTGCTTGGCGTTTGTGGACTACGAGAAAGCCTTCGATTCGATCGAGACTTGGGCTGTACTGCAGTCTCTCCAACGGTGCCAAATCGACTATCGGTACATCGAGGTGCTGAAGAGTTTGTACAAAAACGCCACCATGTCAGTCCGACTTCAGGACCAGACCTCGGAACCTATCCTTCTGCAGCGAGGTGTGAGACAGGGAGACGTCATATCTCCGAAACTGTTCACCGCTGCACTGGAGGATGTCTTCAAGGTTCTGGCCTGGAGAGGGCTAGGCATCAACGTCAATGGCGAGTACATCTCTCACCTTCGGTTTGTCGACGATATAGTGGTCATGGCTGAGACCATGGATGACCTCAGTACAATGCTCGATGACCTCAGTAGAGCTTCCGAAAGAGTAGGTCTTAAAATGAACATGGACAAAACCAAAGTCATGTTGAATGCCCATGTAACACCCACTCCTATCAAGATCGGAGACTCTACACTCGAAGTTGTAGACGATTATGTCTACCTGGGACAAACGGTCCAGTTAGGTAGGTCCAACTTCGAGAAAGAGGTCAATCGTCGAATCCGACTCGGCTGGGCAGCGTTCGGGAAGTTGCGTGGTATCTTCTCGTCCAACTTACCGCAGTGTCTCAAGACGAAAGTCTATGACCAGTGTGTGTTGCCAGTGATTACATACGGGACCGAAACGTGGTCGCTCACAATGGGCCTCATCAGAAGGCTTAAAGTCACCCAAAGGGCAATGGAGAGGGCTATGCTCGGTGTTTCCTTGCGTGATCAAATCAGAAATGAGGAGATCCGCAAGAGAACCAAGGTTACCGACGTTGCCCGAAGAATAGCCAAACTTAAGTGGCAGTGGGCAGGGCACATTGCTCGCAGAACGGATGGCCGATGGGGCCGAAAAGTTCTGGAGTGGTGACCGCGAACCGGAAGACGCTGCGTTGGAAGGCCTTCCACTAGGTGGACCGATGACCTTGTAAAGGTTGCAGGGATCCGCTGGATGCGAGACGCACGGGACCGGTCAATGTGGCGACACTTGGGGGAGGCCTATGTCCAGCAGTGGACGTCTTTCGGCTGAAATGATGATGATACAAATACACTATTTTTTGTTGTAGTTAAAAATACCTAGTAGTTTTGATTTTATAGGCATTCAAAGTTTCGAAAAATATCACAACACGCCGCGCGATTGGTAGTTGTATTTTTTGACATTTAGGCACAACACATGACTTCCTAGTATTTGGATTGGACATTTTTAAAAGTATTTAGGTATAATTTCGAAGGCACGGGTGCGCGACCGCGAGCGGACTGAGTGAGCCAGACTGAGCGTGTTGTGCGATGACGTCACACCGTCACCGGCAGCCCGCGTCGTGCGGTTACAACTTGTTTTACTTCTAAATCGGAAACTAATTGACGTATCGAAGTAATTCTTTCACTAGTATTTTTTATTTTTGACAGAGAATATGGAGTGCTAATAATCAAAATTAGTTAACATTCTTCATTGTGGAATGAAAACGTTCTATGAGGCCCATAGAGTTTGGATTGTTTGGGGTCCTTATGTGTAATTTTATTTTATGTAAATCTGTTAGTTCTCTTAGTACTTCACTGTTGAATTCAGTTCCAGGATCAGAACTTATTTTCTGTGGTATGCCGTAAAACGAAAAATATTTCATCAACGCTCTAACCACTTCAGGTGACGAACGAGATGGAATTTCTATGGCTTGACCTAACTTACTAAAGGCATCAATTAAAGTTAAATAGTATTTCGATTCGATGCTAAACAGGTCTATAAATATCTCTTGAAAAGGTGCATGTTGAGTTTGTGTAAGTTGCAATAAGGGTTTAATGGGTTTCCTATCATATTTGGAAGTTTTACAACGCTTACACGAGTTAATAATGGCGGAAACGGTATCAATTATTAAATTTAGCCAATAATAATTACGACTAATCCGTTTAATGGTTTCGCTGATTCCACGATGAAATGTCTTGCCTTCGTGTAATTTAATTACTATAGCTCTTTGTTCCTGTTCGTCTTCGACGTAAACAACACGCTCGGTACATTCATAAAAAAAACTTAACCATATCTTTCTTAAACAGAGAAATTATGATATTACTGAAGTCTTTTCTAAGTTCTCGATTTTCGAAATAAATGAAATGCTTAATTTTTGGTTTTATGTAGTCTTTCAAAAATCCTGTGATGAGATTATAGTTATGAAGAGGCAGAAATACTTCTAACACCTTTTGTTTGTCTCTAGATAAATCTTTTACTTGAATCTCATTACGAAACCAGCTAAAGAAAAGTATTTGATTGGGCTTGGTATATATTGCTTCGTTCAAGATCGGTATTCCATTGGATTCGAAATCTTTGGCCGAATGAACTGTATGTATGGAAGAAGACTCAGACGGTATGGGATAATGAGGCGATTCGTCAAGAACTGCCTCAGTTTCTGGTATACTTATTGACTAGCTGTAGCGGTTCTTTCAGAGTCAGATATGTAAATTGTTGTAGAACCGTCCGTACTTTGTCTGATCATGTCTTTCTGTTCGTCTATATTAACAATCATTGAACTGTTGTCTAAATCGTCGCCTTTTAGGGCATTTAGGCGGATGCGAAATAGCGCATCTGCAGTTTCATTTCATCATGCAGTTTTATGTTCCAGGGTCACGGTAATTCTATGAGTCCCGCGTCCCCGGCAGGCTTTGGCCCTCTAGAGAACAGTATGGCTTTCGCCCGAAATCAAGTACTCTCTAAGCAGCAACGGATCTAATTACCAAAATTAAAACCTGTATAGATCAAAGGAGCTATGCCTTAGGAATATTCATCGATTTAAATAAGCGTTCGATACCGTGAGTCATCAAAAACTGATACAGAAGCTAGATAACATAGGTGTTACAGGTACAGAACATAAAATGTTCAAGTCGTATTTGGAGAACAGGCGTCAAGTTGTTAAAATAGGAACTACTCACACTAGCTCGGTCCAAACTATTTCATATGGCTGTCCTCAAGGTTCAATAATCAGTCCGTTACTTTTTCTAATTTACATAAACAATATTAATAAAATAGGATTAACAGGACACCTAACACTATATGCAGACGACACATGTCTCTTTTACTTTGACAAATCAATTCATCTATACATATAAAATTCAAAGTCCTGACTGACTGACTGACTGACTGACTGACTGACTTATATATCAACGCACAGCCCAAACCACTGGTCCTAGAGACATGAAATTTGGACAGTGTACTCTTTGTAAAGAGTAGGTATCCACTAAGAAAGGGTTTATCGAAATTCCACCCCTAAGAGGGTGAAATGGGGTGTTGAATTTTCTATGTAACTTTTTATTCTCTGAGTCGATTGACTTGAAATTGTGTCTGCATATACTTCAGTTAAAATGATGAGATACGTGTATCACAGTTTTTTAAAAATCATCCCCCAATTTAAAATTCAATGTCCTGACTGGCTGACTGATACATCAACGCACAGCCCAAACCACTGGTCCTAGAGACATGAAATTTGGACAGTGTACTCTTTGTGAAAAGTAGGTATCCATTAAGAAAGGGTTTTTCGAAATTCTACCCCTAAGAGGGTGAAATGGGGTGTTGAATTTTCCATGTAACTTTTTATTCTCTGAGTCAATTGACTTGAAATTGTGTCTACATATATTTCAGTTAAAATGATGAGATACGTGTATCACAGTTTTTCCAAAATCATCCCCCAATTTAAAATTCAATGTCCTGACTAGCTGACTGATACATCAACGCACAGCCCAAACTACTGGTCCTAGAGACATGGAATTTGGACAGTGTACTCTTTGTGAAGAGTAGGTATCCATTAAGAAAGGGTTTTTCGAAATTTCACCCCTAAGAGGGTGAAATGGGGTGTTGAATTTTTTATGAAACTTTTTCTTCTCTGAGTCGATTGACTTGAAATTGTGTCTACATATACTTCAATTAAAATGATGCGATACGTGTATCACAGTTTTTCCAAAATCATCCCCCAATTTAAAATTCAATGTCCTGACTGGCTGACTGATATATCAACGCACAGCCCAAACCGCTGGTTCTAGAGACATGAAATTTGGAGAATGTACTCTTTGTGGAGAGTAGGTATCCACTAAGAAAGGGTTTTTGAAATTCCACCCCTAAGAGGGTGAAATGGAGTGTTGAATTTTCTGTGAAACTCTCTCGGTTGACTTGAAAATGTGTCTACATATACTTCAGTTAAAATGATGAGATACGTGTATCACAAAATCATCCCCCAATTTAAAATTCCATGTCCTGACTGGCTGACTGATATACCAACGCACAGCCCAAACCGCGGGTCCCAGAGATGAAAATTGGAGGGTGTATTCTTTGTGAAGATTTAGTATCAGTTTTTCGAAATTCCTACCCCTTAGAGGGTGAAATGGGGTGTTGAATTTTCTGTGAAACTTTTTACTCTCGGGGTCGATTGACTTGAAAATTTGTTTACATACTCTTCAGATAAAATCCAGTAAATCCGATGTCCAATCTCAAACCAAGGTATCAATATTTCAGATATCTAATTTAATTGATATAACTTTATAATAAAAATAGCAAGTTATAAGCAAGTACATGTAAATCTATGTATGTATTATAGATAGATACATAGGTTACTTATTATTCCAGAAGTAAGATCCCGTGGGCAATTCCCTAACTCCACGCGGGCGAAGCCGCGGGCATAAGCTAGTAACATTATAAAGGACGCTCAACATGACCTTTATTTATTAAACGAGTGGTTAAAGTACAACCTTCTTACAATTAATACGTCGAAAACCTCATTCATGATTTTTACCACTAAAAACAAACATATACCGGACTTCTCGCCTCTTAAAATAAATAATAAAACGATCAACCAACGACAAAAATCTTGGATCAAGGGTAGATGAGAAACTAAATTGGAAATTACACATAGACCATCTCAGGAGTAAATTAACATAATTGTTGGGAGCATTACGGAAAGTAGCAAACTGTATTCCAAATACAGTGCGCACTTTGATTTATAACTCGTTAGTCAAATCACATTAAGAATATTTGATTGAGATATGGGTTCCGCAGCAATAACTAATTTAAATTCACTTCAAAGAATTCAAAATAAAATAATTAAAACTTTATTTCATTATCATTATCTTACTCCAACAAAGACAATATACGAAAAAACGAAACTATTAAATATTAGACAGCTATATATTTACTACACCTGCATTCTTATTAAAAACTAAAGAAAAAAAACAATGTCACATAACCTGAGAAATAGATATAAAAACAAACTTGAAGTCATCAGCGTACACACTAATTACGGTAGAAAGACCATATTATATGAAGGAGTCCATCTGTTCAATGGATTACCTGTAGGGTTTTAAAGATTTTAGTAACTCATTTTTATGTTTGAGAAATGGCAACACTGCCAAACCGTTAATATTGTAGCGGGAGGGGTAGTTTATAAAAGATGGTGCTTGGCCGAGAGGGCTCAATTTTGGTGCAAGCAACTGTGGCGACTGTATCTCTGAAAGAGTGAAGAAAATAATAAAGTATCAAGTCTACAATTAGTGAGTTTTATTATACTTCAGAAGTGGGATTCGAAAGGTGAGTTATTTGAATTTCTTTATGCTCAAATTAACATGTGGGTAGCCTTGGGCTCGCTGTCCTATTTGGTCGGGGTACTCCCCGATAATAAGACAATGAAGACTAGGTTTCTAACATGTTCTATAGCCTTGTGGTGTGATTTTATTTGGTCGGGGTATTCCCTGATAGTACGATTGCAAAATAGTTGTGTGATTTTTCTTTTAAATTAACGTGTGAAAAACCTGAAGTTGTCCGTCACATTTATTTGGAATGTTCTCCGATAATGTGACAAAGCGTATTGGGTTTCTAACATCTATTATGGCCTTATTGTGTGATTTTATTTGGTCAGGGTACCCCCTGATAATACGATTGCAAAATGAGGCTATGATTAGTGTACATTTTTTTTAATATTTCAGCTGGAAATGTTTGTTACCGCTCGGTCAGGGTACTCCTTGATAGTGGTAGCATACATTTAAGGCAACATTAGGTCGCAGTTTTATTCGATCGGGGCACTCCCCGATAATACGGCTGTGAGATGAGGTAGTGATTTATTGTGAACCTTTCAAAATAGGTTAGAATTGAACAAGGTTTGTTAGGTGTTTGGTTGGTGCATTTACCGGCACTGATAACATGCTTCTACCGTAACTTTTAGTTGCAGTTTCATTTGGTAGGTCACACCCTAATAATATAATTGTTTATTGTGGGTTACTTCAAATATTTTATTGAGAACCGTTACAAAAGGCATAATTTGCTAATATTTGATCGGGGTACTCCCTGACAATTATGATATATAGCTCGAAAGCCTAATTGTGTGTTAATGCTTGATAAGGACACTCTGATAGTGTTGATAGATAGCTGGGTACTGTTGTGGCTTTGTTCTACGTTTTCAATTCGTTTTATCGAACATTTATGTCCTTTAATGTGGTCAATTCCAGATTCACAATGGAGAAAGATAACAGCAACGCCCGATCGTTGGATGTTGCTCCACGTGGTCGCCAAGCGAGCCGACGGCGCCTGCTAACTCCAGTAAGGTGCTCGTCGTATCATCGGCGTGATACTTCCAGTGCTCGCTGTGGTGGCACTCGAAGTCGCAGCAAGTCACGAAGACAAAGTTTTCATGAGAAAGAGCTAGAGGTTGAGCAAGAACGAGACCGGCTACGTGTACTCGAACAAGAACTACTTAGAGAACGTGAGAAGATAGCAGCGGCGCATGGGAAAGGAGTAAGAGCCGCCATCACTCCAAGAACCGGCAACACAGCCGCAGCCCAAGTCTGCCGCGTCAACATGAACATCAAGCTACAAAAGCCAAGCGGAGACGAGGTTCACGTGAGCAGAGCAACGATAGTCTACGTGGCGACGACGCATCACAGGATAAAAGGTCACGTACCCCTTCCTTTACTGTTAAAGATGTTATGGACTTGGCGCATTCTATGAAACATGGTTTTGCATCTCAGCCGTCTACAAGTGCAACGATTTCGAAGAATATTGACCATAAAAATATTCTCCCTAGTTTTGACCCTTCAGCGAAAAACCAGCGTATTGATATTTGGCTGCGTAAGGTGAATGAATGCGCTACTGTATACGGCTGAGATGACATTACAACAACACATTTTGCAATGCAAAAACTTCAGGGTTTGGCCAAAGTTTGGTATGAGGGTCTGAACACAATTTTACATACTTGGAAAGAATGGCAAGAAAAATTAATGAGTGCTTTTCCATGCGAGCAAAACTATGGCCAAATCCTAGAAGATATGCTTAAGAGAAAAAGTAAGTTTGGCGAACCAGTTGAAGTGTATTATGAAAAACTTGCGTTGTTAACTCAGTGTGACATTTCGGGTAAACGCGCAGTAGATTGTATAATCCACGGTATTTCTGATAGGACTATGAAATCGAGTGCGTTGGCGCTTTGTTGTTCTCAACCTGATCAGCTTCTCCAATTCTTAATGAGCAACAAAGAAAGCCAAAATTCAGATCGTAGTTTTGGTAAAAATAATTCTAACCAGTCCAGTTCTAAAACAAATCCGAATAAATCCAATCAGTCTCAGAGTTCCGTGTTCTGTTTTAATTGTAAGGAGCGAGGTCACCCTTACTTACGTTGTCCGAAGCCATTAATTAAGTGCAACAAATGCAACAAGATCGGTCATAAGGACGATAATTGCGCGCAATATACTAAATCCAACAATAAGGAAGATAAAACTGGAGCACTACCTAAAACAATGTATATTTCAAGCTCCAGTCCCAACTCGAAATTCGTAAAGCTGGTCAGAGTGAATGGTAGGACTATAGAAGCATTTATTGATTTCGGTAGCGAAGTGACGTTGGTTAGGGAGACAATAATTTCTAGCCTTAATCTGGTACATGATCAGGTCCCGTCAATTATGAAAGGATTCGGGAATGAGTTGGTCCGATCGTTAGGTAATATATTGCTCGATATAGAGATAGATGGAGTTGAGGCGAGGGTAGCTTCTAGAGTTGTCAAAGATAATCTGTAGGATAAACCTATATTAATAGGCTCAGTCGTACACAGAGCAACCGCATATCCTTGTGTTTAAAAATTCTCACACGTTGCAATTTCATTCATTGCACACTGAAATCCCAATGGATTATCCCGATGCTAATAACATTCAACTTGCTGAAGTTATGATCGTAGCGGATGTCGAGCTTCATGGACCTGCATCCTTAAGGGCGCGCGTAGATTCCGAATTTAGTGGTTGTTTAATGCTGAGCAACAAAATCGTGGGTAGTCCAAACCAAGAGGTTGTTGTTTATGGAGGTGTTTACCAAGTAGTGTGGGAATTTAGACATTCTTGTCTATCCTTTCTCCATTCCTTGTAGGCTACGGAAAGATTTTGTTGCTAGTAGGGGAGAAAAGGTTGATTTTGTACAGAGGATAGTAATACAGTCTCCAGGAATTGCAGAGTCAGCCGGTATTAAAGGTAATGACTATGACATTCAGGAGAAGGACGTACGCATGGGTGATTCCGTATCAAAAGACAATAGACAAAGGCTTATGGACATACTTAAGCAATATAAACATTGTTTTGCCTCCAGTTTGGAAAATTTGGGTTGTACAGATGTTACGCAGATGACAATTGAGTTGAATAGTCAACGTCCTATTGTCTATCGCCCTTACAGGTTGTCACATCATGAACGAGAGAAAGTGCAGTCTATGTTAGGTGAAATTTTGGAAGCAGGAATCGTTAGAGAATCGGTATCTGAGTACGCCAGTCCTATTATTTTAGTTCGTAAAAAAGATGGAAGTTTTCGAATGTGTGTTGATTTGACATCTGGGTATTACCAGGTGCCAATTTCGGAACCATGCAAACACCTAACTGCGTTTGTAACTCCAGATGGATTGTACGAATTCAACCGGATGCCATTTGGCTTAGCCAACGCACCGACAATTTTTCAGAGGATGATTAATAAGGTCTTAGGGTCGGCTAGATTCACTCATGCTACAGCATACATGGATGACGTGCTTGTTTTTGGTAAAAATGCTGCTGAATGTCTTGACAGGCTCGAACAAATTCTCAAGCTGTTAGAAAATGCAAATCTTACGCTAAATTTGTCGAAATGCAATTTTTTGCACGATAATATTGATTATCTTGGCTATGAGATTAGCTCATCAGGAATTCGGCCAGGTGTAAAGAAAATTCAGTCGGTTATGAATTTTCCACGGCCAGTTAACATCCATGGTGTAAGGCAATTCCTTGGGCTTGCTAGTTATTTTCGAAAATTTATCAAAAATTTTGCTCAATTAGCGTCACCAATTATGCAGTTATTAAAGGACTCTACATGGGTTTGGGGCCAAGAACAAGACAATGCATTCCAAACTCTTAAATCACAGTTAATAGACCGGCCAGTTTTAGCTATTTATGACCGCGACGCGGAGACTGAATTGCATACTGACGCCAGCAAGGATGGCGTTGGAGGCATACTCTTACAGCGGTGTAAGGATAGTGGATTTCTTCAGCCAATCGCCTATTGTAGTAGAAGAACGTCACCTGAGGAAAAACATTACCACTCTTACGAATTAGAAACGCTGGCCGTTATTCGTTCATTAGAGAAATTTCGTGTCTATTAGGTAAGGAATTCAAAATAGTCACCGATTGTAGTGCTCTTCGTTCCACTTTCATGAAACGCGATCTCATACCTCGCGATCTCATAGCGCGCTGGTGGCTTTTGCTACAAGAATTTAATTGTTCAATTGAATATAGATCGGGCACTAAAATGGCCCATGTAGATGCGTTATCTCGCAATCCTATTCCAAATAATTCTGTGACTGATTCCTCTAGTCTGTGTCCTCAAGTAATGGTTATAAGTAGCGAAGACTGGTTACATACCCTTCAGCTGGGGGACTCCGAGTTGGAACGTGTTAAACAAATTTTAGAAAAGGATTTAGACCCCAAGAATCTCCAATATATCAAAGATAATTATGTGGTTCGAGATAATAAGTTATATAGGTATGTTAACCACGATAAGGATAATGTTCGCTGGGTAGTCCCGAAGGGGGCGAGGTGGCAAATATGTAGGATGAATCACGACGATATTGGTCATCTAGGATTAGAAAAAACTTTAGAACGGATTAAAAGTAAATATTGGTTTCCAAAAATGTCACGGTTTATCAAAAAGTATGTTTCCGCCTGTATCGATTGTGCTTACGCCAAAAAGTCCACGTGTACGAACGAAGGCTTATTACATCCAATCGAAAAAGTAGAGTCACCGTTTCACACCCTGCATGTTGACCACCTGGCAGTGACGAAGCCTCCATATAAGCCGATTCCCACCGGCTTCCCTTCAGAAGTTTGGAACACAACCACTCTTTCACCGTTATTGAAAAATTACACAATCAGTACTTTTAAAAGTAGAGAAACATCACAAAACGCCTACATTATTGGACATAAATCAATAAAATTTTCTCTCCAACAACATATTGCTATAAAATAAGCCGCAGGAGCGATCGGCTTGTTGGCAGTTCAAACTTCTATGCAAAATAAACGTTATGACGTCACTTGAAGGTCAATTCCAGAACGGGAGATAAGTACCTAAGGTAAGCCGGCACAAACAGAGTCACTTGATAGAGAAAGTAATAGTAAATACGTGCGCGTGAGCGAGATGGAGAAATATCGTTGTCGGTCGTTGAATTCCGTATCAAATCGGGAATCGTTTATTGCTTGATGACAATTATTTGTGTTGACATGACAGACCATATTTTGACATACTGCATGATACATGTTTTGAATTTATATTTGAATCTATTAGCTATTTTCACCTATTAGAATTTATTTCTTGGTATAAAATAGTGTTGTGATTTGTGTTGTTGTTTTGTGTAGTGAAAGCAGTTACTTAGACGTACGTTGTTATTAGGTATTAGCGGTAAGTAGATAGTTTAATAAGTTGAAATTAATAATTTAGATTAAGTAGATTTGCAAAGTAGGAGATCAGTAGGATGGCGGCATTAATAGCTTTAGATTGTTGCTTGACAGATTATTTACTATGTGAGGAAACATGTTTTTCAAGGTTAAGTTTTGAAAATAAAAAAACACGTAATACAGTTAGCTCGTGCTCGCCCAGATATGACAATAAATTATAAAAGACGTGATGGTTTTTTCAAACATTAAATGTTTCCCTTTACGATAAATATCAATGGTTAACTGGCAGTTGTAAATTAAATAAAATGTTTTGTTGGCCATGCTTACTTTTCTCAGATGCTAGTTGTTTATGGAATAAAGGGGGTTACACCGATATTAATAATATAACGAATTCATCTCGGAAACATTCTCAGACCGAAATGCATATACGTAGCTGTTTAGCTTTACATGAGTTTGGTACTAGTAGGATTGAAACATTTTTCGATAATTCGCATGACGCCCATAACAGGAAAGTCAATCGTAATAGAAATTTAATGAAACGATTTATTGACACCGTTATTTTGTTAGGTAAACAAGAACTAGCTTTTCGCGGCCGTGATGAAGGCTCTAATTCCGATAACCGTGGTAACTATATCGAAACTTTGCTATATCTGAGCAAGTACGATACAGTTATGGATTCTCATTTAGAATTATGTTCTTCAGTTCAGAACCCCGTGTTTTCTGGTCTCTCTAGTGACATTCAAAATGATTTAATACATAGTATTGCATCCGTTTTACGAGACCACATTAGACTTGAGATAAATAAAGCTCAATTTCTGTCTGTAATGATTGACGAAACTCCCGATGTCAGTCATAGGGAGCAATTAACTGTAATTTTTAGGTATTTAACTGAAACTGGAATCGAAGAACGATTCCTAGGTTTTTACGATGTTAGCGGAAGTCGAACTGCTGAAGTTCTATCTAATCAGTTGTTAGAAATACTTGACCAGTATCATTGAGCATTTTTTTTTTGCTCCGGCTTACCTCTCTCAATATTCCACCCCTCGCCACTGCCACCTGGGCCCCTTTATCAGATCTAAACGAGGATACTCTTACCTTCTAGTAGTGGTAGACTCGTTTACTAGGTTTGTGTTTATTAAGTCGGTCCGAAACACTAATACACAAAATGTAATTTGTGCCCTGGATGACATATTCTATACATTTAGAATGCCTGACCGTTTGATCAGTGATCGTGGCAGTTGCTTCACGTCTAACTTATTTAAAAGATACTGTTATGATAAAGGCATAAAACACATCTTGAATGCTGTCGCGAGTCCCAAATCAAACGGCCAGGTAGAACGATATAACCGGACAATCTTAAATTCATTGAAAGCGCTAAACCTGAGACATGATGAGAGGGATTGGGACAACCAGTTAGGGAAAATACAATGGGGGCTGAATAACACTGTCCAAAAGACGACCGATAGGAGACCGTCTGAAGTCATGTTCGGAACGTCCATGAACAGTGAAATCAATCCTAATTTAAATGAGATAACAGACCTTACTAGAGAAAATATAGATGTGACCACTATTCGAAATCAAGTTAAAGAGAGAATAGACACGGAACAAGCAAAGCAGAAGCTACGTTACGATCAGAACAGACGCCCTGCTAAGATATACAATACGGGCGATTTAGTAAAAATAACTAAAGTTACTTTTAATAATGATGGGAAGAGTAAGAAACTTCTTCCATCATATATGGGACCATACAGAGTCACTAAAGTTTTAGGTCAAGGTAGATATAAGATAGCGTCTATTCCCGGTTTTAGTAATAGTACAAATAAACGCACTACCACTGTAGCGGCTGATCGAATGCTACCGTGGGTGCATGTAGCTGCGTTACAACTAAATGAATCTGATTCTAGCGAATCTAGTAATGATAACGAACTTAGTGATGCATAGTGATCATAAGTGTTCGATTCTACAGGACAATTATTACAGAATGTTTAATATTGTTGTTTCAGACCGAACGTGAGAATTGATTGGTTCACGTCATCGGTTATTACACAACTGGACAAGAATTGATTGGTTTGCCCAGGGTTTCAGAGTCTCTGATCAGGTGTGAGAAGTGATTGGTTCACAACCTAAGAATATTGAGCAACAAAGAATTGAGTATTGAATACGCAAGTTCATTAGCGAGAATTGATTGGTTCGCAGTAGCATAAGAAAAATTCAAACGTTCTGAATGATCGATAATAGTTTATAAATCCGAGAATAAAACTAGTCATTTAGATATAGATGTTTTTGGCCAGAATTGATTGGCTTGGCAAAATTGTTGAAATTCATTTTTTTTTATTGTGGAAAATTACTGATAGTACATATTATGGTTCTATAACTAAAATACCTTTGTTAGTACTATGGACTTCATAAATGTATTATTTTCGTTGAATCTAATTTAATCATGTTTGTAGAGTAATGATAACTGTTGTAACAAAGTGATTACCAGCTTAGTTGTTAAGTTTTCGTTTGTTTTTATCTTTTTTTTGTTTGTTTTTGAATTGATAAGCTTTAAATTGTTATAAGGATGTAGTCTAATTGCTGCTAAAGAATTTATTTATAAATATTTTTTTGTCATCATTAGTCCTCTCAGCCAAGAGTGTAGGGTATTTAGTTACCACATGAGGCGTGTATGAGGGCATACACGTCGTCAGGACGGTCGAGTGTAGGGTTTTAAAGATTTTAGTAACTCATTTTTATGTTTGAGAAATGGCAACACTGCCAAACCGTTAATATTGTAGCGGGAGGGGTAGTTTATAAAAGATGGTGCTTGGCCGAGAGGGCTCAATTTTGGTGCAAGCAACTGTGGCGACTGTATCTGAAAGAGTGAAGAAAATAATAAAGTATCAAGTCTACAATTAGTGAGTTTTATTATAATTTATGTCAAGTTGATTTAATATACTTCTAATGTGATTAATTATACATAATTATATTATGATTGTTTATTATCTACTGTACAAACCATCTTGGAATACTTATTATTTTTTTCACTATGCGTTTTGGTTTATATTTTTTTTAGGCCCATTCAAAACATATTTTCGTTCTGATAAGTTAGTGATAATATAATAAATAAATAAATAAAGTAAATGTAGATAGCTAATATGACAAGCTTAACGAAAGACGAGCAGGGATGTCGAAGTGGAAAGTTTCTCAGTAATGATGTTTCGCAATAGATTATCGAAGCCAAGTTGCTCCGGGTAACGTGCATCGAAGTGTAGTGGCTTCGCAGAGACGGTCTTTCGCCGTAACATGCATCGCAATTTTGTAGCATCGTACTAGCATTCATCGATATTTTGTGCGTCGACATTCCGTATTCTACTCGTGAGTATAGTTGTTAGCCGTAAATTCAAGTGCACTTATAACGTGTGCCGCGTTACCGGACAATGACGATTTTAAATAATGAAACTTTGAACAGGATCCAAGTCATCGCGATCATGAATCATACTAACGTAAGAATTTTTAAATTCTAGCCAGCAATCGTACGAACCGTCAAAGGAAGGTATTTTAATATTGGGTAATTTTATGCCTATCGGCTTACATGTTGAAACACTAGACTTGTCAGCTACCTCCTTTTGTAACAAAAGTTTCGCAGAAGCTACAACACGATAAAATTGATCTTCAAAACGATCTCTCTCTTCCAGCTGTATTGCAAGATCGAGATCTTCTGCTACTTTTTCTTCAATTTTAGTCTGTATTTCATTATACATGTCTATCAAATTCGAAGTATTCTCAACGCGTAAATTTAATTCTAATGACTATTGATCACTCAAGGGTAACCTGAACTATCTACCTTTAAAACTCCTCTTTTCTTAATCAAATCTGTCAATTTTGCCTCACTCATTTTGGGAATTAAGGAAATCAGGAGTACTTACACAATTGCCAATTGCCGATGCGCGCGAACCAACGTGGGTGCCGTCGTGTAGGTAGGTACCGCCACTTGAGCACTGGAAATGGAAAACAGCGCGAAATCAACACAAATCGAGGGATGAGATGGGGAACGGACGGGAAGTTCAGACCTGCCACTCCTGTCGATGCCTTAACAAAGCAGCTCTTCGCTCGATACGTGAATCTTCTCTTCGTATTTTCATGCGACGAATCTTCGAAGATCTCAAGCTTGAACTCCTTATGCGGCTCGAAGGACCATTTTATGTGCAGGAACGTGAGGCAGGTGCTTTTCAATAATCGTTTTATTGAATTTTGGTTAAAATATTTTAATTCGTCCTTTTACAAGCAGGGTGTATCAGGTAATAATTTTTAAAACAGATTGAACCTTTTTTAAAATCATCAAATGAGTCCTCCCACCCAGGGCAGAGTGGGAGGAACTGTCACGACTTGTACTGACTAAAATCCACGGTGTCCTTCAATAGCCCTTTATGATCCAGGGTCACGGTAATTTTATAAGTCCCGCGACCCCGGCAGGCTTTCGCCCTCTAGAGGGGGGCCCCGTCATAATGCTGACACTCTTTGAGGCGCGCGTGGAACACAACGCGCCGTCGACCCGGGCATGGTCCATGGTCGGACAGCGAGTCGCCCATTACTCGCCGCCCGCAAGCCCGCGCCTACGGTGGCCGGAGATCGTCTGCCGACGTCCGGCGCCGTGGGCGTCTACCACTGCGGCTGGGGTGGAGGGAGGACGCTGTCCTCTCCCTCACGCGGCCCGCCTCCTCCTTCGCGAGCATGACTGCTTCGCAGAAGGAGGCGACCGCTTCCCACTCCGTCTCGCCCCGCAGCATGGCCTCGACCAATGCCGGGCGCGAGAGGTCTCCGCCTATCGCCGCCGTGAGGACACGGCGGTGCCCTGCCCAAGCGGGGCAGTCCTGCACCGTATGCTCCACCGTGTCCTCCGGGCGGTCCTCGCAGTGGTGACACCCAGGCGTTTCCTCCTTCCCCATCAGACACAGGTACCTCCCGAAGCTTCCGTGTCCGGTGAGGACCTGCGTCATGCGGTAGGTCAGGACGCCGTGACGCCTATCCAGCCACTCCTCAAAGAGGGGTCTTACCGCCGCGATTGCGGCGTGCCCGAAACAGATTGAACCTTTACAATGAATTGAATGAGAACAAACGCGTGCTGTGAATGGTCACCGACGTTGGCGAGCCCTCATTCGTAGATAAAAATATGATGTCCCGGTGCGTCGATAGATGGCGTTAGTAGTCGCGTCAACAGGCAGGCAACTCGAAAAACTCGGCTACCACGTGACCAAGCCGACCATTTAATGGTATGGGCAATAATAGACACGCAAGTATCTAAAGGGTGTAAATAGACCCTTAACATAGCCGAAAGGCACTTGTTATCCCCGTCTTTGCGATATTTTTTTTGTTCAAGACCATGCCTGAGAATCTTCTAGTTAATTTTTTTTTTAAATACATGTTTTTAATGTAATATTTTTACTTTACACACTTCCACGACCCCCCCTACTATTCAATCCATCCATCAGCACAATGTTTTGAGTGCTCTCCATCGAGTCCTACCGTAAAACGTGATTTTTCACCCCCAAAAAAAAAAGTCGAATCCCATCAATAATTTTTGAGTAAAGTTACATAGTTTGATGTAGAGAATGCTTGGTTGACGGCTATGTGAAGGCTCTGATTACACCCTGTATATCGAGGAAAGACAGATGATCGCTAGTTACTTAATCGCTCTTTTCCAATCGACTGATGGCGACATCACAAAACTTCATTACGCTGGGTGAGCTGTTCGGCCGGAGCTGTTAAGAGGAAGATGAGGAGCTGTCATCAAAGGTTAAGACTATAATTGAAAATAGTCTTCCCACGGGCTGAAGAGACTGGTGAAGGTCATCAACTGGACCAAGGAAAAACTTCTCGGGAGGAAAATAGATTACAGGGTGCTGAACAAAATACGTTTTGCTATTCTTTCATTGGAACTAGCCCAAGCCTTTTTTCCCGAAGCCAAAAGTGTCGGTGAAAAATCCTACAAAAACATGAAACTGAAGTTTTTAGACTGGGATATCGACAGGGCCCTAATTACAAACCCGAAACATATAGCGGCTAAACTGCGCGGATCCTCGGCGCAGGCCGAACTATTCAGGAGGACAGAGGATAAGAGCGTCTGTGTGCTCCAGGGAACAAACCGACGTTTGATGGGACGTCGGATGGGTTGGACGTTGGTAAAATCAAAATAGAGACAGGATCTATTCTGGATCTGATTACGACAATCGAATCAGTCATTCTCGAGCTAAAGATTCCAGAAGTAATGACCCAGTCAGACACTTAAAACGAAAGCGGCACAGGCTGCCATCGTATTCTTCTGAGGAAAACTTGGATCAGTCGGCAAAAGATCGTTTTTATGCTACATATCCGGAGAGAAACACTCCCAAACGTAGACACTACTCATCCTCAACTCCCTGCTCCCTGCAAAAGGGAATGCCACCGAGTCTAGGCTAGATCGTATGAAGGGTATGATTCAAGATTTATATGAAATGATGAGCAGAAACAAGGAAATTGACAGCAGTCTCGGCACTCCGAGCTGGAGGGCTCCGAGTTCTATACTGGATTTACCTGATCTATAATTAGAAGATATAGAGACTAATAATAATTGGGACATTTTCTCACCCTCTACAAAACGGAGTCCGTGCGAGCCGCGGTACGAGACGGACGCGTACAGCGAGCGCTTGCGCCACAGCGACAATCGGGCGCGCGTCGCAGTATCATCATTATTTTTCAACTACCCGACTTAGTGAATAGTGATTTTATTATTGTTTAATAGTGAAATAAAATTATTGGACTAATAAAATGTGAACGGTCGATAAAAGGTGTTACGAACTCAACGAGTACAAGTGCACCGAATAAACAATGTAAGCAGGCTGAAGTAACAGCAGGCGTCGGCGCACGCGCACCGGCGATTACCACCTCAAACCGGTTTGAACTACTTCGCTGCAAGGCAAATGAGCTCGCATATGCGCGCTCGCTGTCAACAGCATCATCGTTGCGTTCAAACTCAGCAAACTCGCGCAGTTTGTCACGCAAGCGTACACTACCCGAGGGTGGGGATATCAACGCCCCGAAAGCAAAGAGACCAGCCGCGCGAAAGAGAAGAGTCCCCTATTGACGCGCAAGGAAGACACGAAGATACAACAGTAAACAAGAGTGGATACGTTCCCCCGATACTTATCAACGATTCGCGGTACAAATTCAGCAACGCGAAGGTCAATAAAAAAACGATGTCAGACAAACTTATCAGTGACCTATCGCGCATCCTTGCAACGCTTAAAGCAAGAGTCAGCCGTAACGAGAAAAGTAAGAATATTCTCATCACGGTTACGGACCTTGATAAACGCAGTCTGTGTATCGAAGAAATAAAGAAATTTAAACCAGACCTGGCTTTCATAGCTCCCAAACCTCGTTCAGAGCAAGTACGAACTACCAAAGTGATAATCAGGAATATTACACACGACTACACCCACGGCGAACAACTAGACGAAATGGAGAGGTGCATCGGCATTCGTCCGCTCAGTATCAAACGCATCACGTCAGATGTGCAACTATGTATTTTTGACAGCTCTTTCTCATATGTGGAGCTGGCAGAAAAAGTTAAGACTGAGGCCTTTTTCTGCGCCCACAGAATTAAACCTGAGCGCTACACTACGAGTAGTGACAGGATACTGCAGTGCAAGAACTGTCTTCTTTTTAACCACGCAACAAGTGCCTGCCACGCTTAAAAGCGCAACCCGACGGTCGACATCGTGAACAGTCACGATGAAACGATCAAAGTTTGCGCGAACTGTAGAGACGTGAAACCCGAACAACATACGGCGACACGGCGCAAATGCCCGCGCTTTCAGCGGGAGATGAACAAGCAAAAAACAAAACGTGAAGAGGCAATTCTTCGTGAGGAAGAGAAACATTATAACAAGCAACAACAGCAGGCTCCCAAACAGGAGACACCACGCGAACATCAATCCCGCCCACGCCAGAGACAAATTAGAGGTGAACGTAGCTATGCTAACGTCACCGCCAACACCCAAAAACAAGAGACAACAAGACCGAGTCAAAAACTCTCAAAACAAGAATTCCTCGAGATATTCGAGCGTTGCTTCAGAGAACTGCGCGATGCCATCCTTAACCGCAACTGGGACTAAGAAACAAGTGCGAATAATGCACATCAACGGCAAGGCCTCCGTGGCAAATTCATCGAAGTCAAGCATACCGCGAATAAGTACAACGTTGACATTCTCATACTCAACGAGATAAAAATTAACCTGAACAAACAAAGGTACAACATACCCGGCTACGACAAAATCTACGAAAGAAAAGAGCAACATCTAGGCTCCGTAATGTACATCAAACGAGGCCTAAGATGGGCTTAAACCCGTCTAATAGACAGTATCGACGACGCGGACAGACGCATCGAGGGATGCAGTATCAATCTTTACACCAAACACATAAACAATGACAAGATCACAATCAAGGGCATCTACATACCGATACCGCGACAGGGAGACCGTCGACGAGTTCGAGACGCTGTTACTAGGTGAAAGCGCCATCATCATAGATGACTCGAACCTACGCACGAGACAACTAAATCACACCAGAGATGTGGGCCTGGGCATCGTACTCCGCGATGCAATTCAACGCGGCTCCGTCAGACTCGTTAACACAGGTCAACCATCTCGGCCTACGAGTCCAGGAAACAGTATACTCGACACAGCAATCGTGAAACACGATCACTCACTATTGGATTTTAAGTGCCAGCAGAGGGAGTGTATCTCCTCAGACCACCTCCCGTGGACATTGGATGTAATAATCGATAGCGATTACGAACAACCGATGAGTCGCGATCTCATGCAGATAAAAGGTACTCGAGAAGGCAGACAAGCTTTTGAAGAGCTGCTTGCTAACAACATGGAACTATAGATCGCCTCAAACGACGACTGTGAAATGTATATCGCGGAAATAGAAATGGCCGTCGTCAAAACACTCGACGAATTGGCCCCGCTGAGAATCGTTGACTCCAAATACAGACATCCAACACACATAAGAGATAGAATAGCCGAGCGTAACGCCAAGAAGCAGCGTGCCTGGCGACTTAGACACACTGGTCTCAGGACAGTGGCAAGAAGGCAATACAATGCCTGTAAGCATCAATTGTCTAAAGAAATTATCCAACATAAAGAAGCCGAGTGGACCAAGCTACTCGAAAACACTAAAGATAATAGGAAACGTATGTGGGCCGTGCAAAGAGCAATGAAAAAGCCTCTTATGAAACTGCCACACTACAGCGATTGCACCAATGAATTAGAAATCATCGATAGAATGGTCGATACAGCCATAGTCAAGGAAGCTACTATCGATGCAAGTGATGAATGTACAGACATTACTACACCATTCGCACCACTCGATCGAACTACAAAACACGAGCTCAAATTAGCTCTTAGACGCTTCAAGAACAGCAAAGCCCCCGGACCTGACGGCATCAAAACTGACATACTCAAACTAGGCGGCGACACCATGATTGCAATATTCAAACGTATTACGGACTACGTACTCGAGACGGGTTACTTCCCTAAAAGATGGAAAACCAGTACCTGTATTTTTCTGCACAAGGCGGGTAAGGATCGCAGTGATCCCAAATCGTATAGACCCATCAGCCTACTCAACATCATGGGCAAATGGGCTGAGAGAATAAGACTCAACCGCATCGAGACCGAGTTAAGCGAAATAATACCCAGCCACCAGCATGGGTTCACAAGAAACAGAGGCACCGCCACCCAAACCCTTCGTACAGGCAAATACATCGCCGACGCGCTGGATTAGGGCCATAGCGTCGCCATGATATCGACTGACCTCAGCAAAGCCTTCGATTCAATCAACCATAAAGGGCTCTATCGAAAACTGATTGATGCTGGGGCACGCAACAACATCGTAAAGATGATCGAGAACTATCTGAGCAACAGGACAACAAGAGGAAGCTTCAGAACCACTTTGGGAATGGAGCAGCGTGTGCCACACGGGCTGCCCCAGGGATCGATACTCGGTCTGGCGATCTTCAACCTCTATGTGGCTGACCTACCAAACGAAAGAATAGCAGGCCAGATGCTGTCACCGTACGTCGACAACCTATGTATACTCAACGCAGCTGAAAGACCGGACCACGCTACGCGCCGAGCAGAGTGGGCCGCCATCGACATAATTGACGATGAATAAGCATGCCAAAGAAAATATTGAAAAGGACAAGAGAGTCAGAGGAGCGCTGTATCCAATCATCGGCTACCGCTCCAAGCTAAGCGTGGACGTCAAGCTACTTGTCATTCAAGCATGCTTACTGCCAGTGATAGACTACGGAGTAATACAACTGCTACCGAGATACAGTAAAACAAACCTGCTCAAGCTTGAGAGGCAGTATAAAATGGCATTGAAGAGCGCCGCACATTTACCCAGACGCACTGACACCGATCTACTATGGGAAATCTTGCAACAAGACCCGTGGCACATTCGTGCGCATGATCTTCACGGAGACATGATAGAGCGTCTGAAATCTCTGTCGATCGAGGGGCTACAAGAACAAGGCCCAGCGTACACACGCTATGGACAACACAATCTCTTTCTTTTCGCAACTAGAGTAGGTGAAAATGAATACATTAATAAAAAAGATAGGGACAAGCCGCTCCTCAAACGACTGGCCCTCTTCCGACAGCGTAGGCTCTGACTGTAGAGTTACTCAATAAATTAATAAGCGGCTCGCCGCTGGGGCTAATGCCCACTGCTTTATCGTTATCCTCACGTTAAATTATATAAGCACTAGTAATGGAGGAAACGACCAGGATAGGTTTCAAAAGCTCCTTTACGGACTTTACGGACAAAATGAAACACGCAATTATAAAGTGAAATTTTTAAGCGGTATGTAATATTAAAACTAGAGAAATAAATAAATTCTGATTCTGATTCTGAATTAGAAGATATATAGACTAATAATAATAATTGGGACATTTTCTCACCCTCTACAAAAGAGAGCGAACCGGCCATACCCAGGGCAAACCCAACTCTGGAAGAACAAGGGCTGAAATGCCAAAGGCTTGGAGAACAGAACAGAAAATAACCAGACTTCAAACAGCGACCCCAAAACCACAGCCCTCGATGGACCAGAAACGTCACAATTTTAAGGAAAGGAATGGAGGGGAGAGACGGCGTTACCTTTGACAACCAATACTTTCGGGCTGGACAACTAGTCAACCACATATCAGCGTGGAAAAACTTAGGTGGACTAAAATCCATCATAACAGGTTACGTAATTCTGTTCTCAAAGAAACCACCAATCACAACCTTAACACCATTATTACTGAAAAAATTCCAAACACCAACTTCGTCGCTGATGGACCAAGAGATTGTAAAATGGTTCTACAAAAAACCATGACAAAATTAGACTGCAAGACTGGCTTCCTCTCAAAAATGTTCCTAACTCCAAAGTCAGACGAGCAATAGAGACCAGTTTTCAACTTAAAAAGACTAAACGAATTTGTCAAGTTACAAATGTTTCGACTAGTAAATCATCGAAAACTACAATACAGGAAGTATAAAATAATAAATAAAGATAAAAATAACATTTATTAAAAAATAGGTAATCCTGTGTTTCAGGCGATTGGAGGTAATATTAATTGATTAAATAATCACATATCATATTAATCTTTATTGGTACTTTTGTAAAAAAGGTATATAAAATTATATTATCTTAACCTAACTAATTAAAAAATAACAATAATACGAACAATATTTACTTTAGCACAAGTAACAACTTCTCTGTATCTTCATAGTACATAGTTTGAAGAGCTTCCTTAATGGTTTTCTTGCAGTGACTGTGATGTAAAGAGTAGATGTTTCCTTTTTCATTTAGCCTGTTATACAGGGTGTTAACAGACCCTTTACACAGCCGTCAACCAAGCATTCTGTACATCAATTTAAGTAACTTTACGCAAAAATTATTGCTGGGAATCGACTTTTTTTTTTGGGTAAAAATCACGTTTTACGGTAGGACTCGATGGAAAGCACTCAAAGCATTGTGCTGATGGATGGATTGAATAGTAGGTCGTGGAGGTGTGTAAAGTAAAAATCTTACATTAAAAACATGTATTTAAAAAAAATCTTGTGAAAAAGTTGGAACTTTGACCCCCAATATCTCCGTAACTAGAAGGTTCCCAGATATGGTCTAGAACAAAAAAATGATCACAAAGGCGGGGAGAACAAGTGCTTTTCAGCTATGTTAAGTGTATATTTACACCCTTTATAGTAGCGGTCCGAGGTACGTATAAAACTTCGCTGTGAAAGCATGGTTTGTCCTTTTTTTGAGGGTAAACTATATCTTTCCGTCTTTTTTTAGTAAATTCAGTGCTGTATGGAAGTGCTGCGTGTTGTTACACTGCTCATAATAAATAACTGTCGAACTGTTAGTACTTCACAAGATTTACACAGGAGGTTAGTGGGGAAAAGGAAATGGCGGCATGTAGCCACCTTGAGAATTGCTCTTTGAGCTCTTTCAATGGGCAGTAACAGAGTTTTACTATTCCCACCTCATGAAGCAATACAGTAAGTCAGAATTGCTTAAAGAGCAAAATATACTTGTCCAAGTATTTTTGAATCTGTAATAAATCGTAGCTTTTTGAATACGAATATCAGCTTACGAATTCTATTATTTAGAGCTTCCATATGCTGTTTGAAGGAAAGGGTTTAATCTATTATAATACCCAGGTATTTTATTTTATCAGTCTTTTCAATATTGGGACACTTACACTGGCTATCTGCAGGGACTGGGCAACAATGAGCATGCAACGCTGAGGGGATATAATAATACGATATAAATGCTTGCGCATCGAAAACTTAATATAATTTGTCTTCTCTGCATTTAGAGTTAGCGACTTATTTTGAAGCCATTTATTTACAACTAGCTTTTGCCCGCAGCTTCGCCCGCGTGAATGTCGAAAAATATCCGACGGGAACGTACTACCGGGATTAAAAAGTAACCTATAGGTTAATCCAGGTTATAAACGATTTGTGTGCCAAATATTATTTAAATCCGTTCAGCCGTGTTTGTGCAAACCGGAACATAAATCCAAACAAACTGATCAAAATTCTAAAAACTATATTTTCGGCATTAGACTCGAATATTCAATGTAAGGTTTGATTTCGGAGTTTAAATTCTTTTTTTCTAGATAATTTTGAATTATTATCACAATAACAATATGAAGCTCGCGCTCGGACGCCTCGCCTTTTTATTCCTTCGGCCGCGAGACGCGTCGAGCGCGGCGACCGATTCTCGGACCTTATACAAAAAAATAATCCATATAGCACGATTTCACGCGCGATGGCTTATTATTAGCGTATTTCATGTATAACTTTGGTGTTTCTATACCGATTTCTATGATTATTTTTTTTTGGAATAGTTAATAATGTTAACTTTTTAATTAGGGATGACTGAGAGTGTTATAAACGTAAGAGTACACAAATATAATCAGAAAGCTTCGAACTGCTAAGCTATCGGGAGTTACACGTGATATTGTGAGTCAACCATAAAAGATGCAACCGCATCGAGTCTGTAGTGCTGTCGTGGGATATTTTTTACATAATTTTAGCAGAACATTTCCGTCATACATGATTTCTGTGTAGCTTTAACCATTAAGGTTGCACACGCGACGGAAGCTTAAAAAATGGAGTAACTTCTCCCGTTTTCCCAACATTTCCCTTCACTGCTCTGCTCCTATTGATTGTAGCGTGATGAAAAGTATAAAATCAAAATCAATCAAAATCAAAGCATTTATTTCAAATAGGCCAGTTACAGGCACTTTTGAATTGTCGAAACAAAGACAATTATAGCTACAGTCCCAGTCACAAGGCATAAAAACTGTGAAAGTACTGTAGTTGCCCATTCCCTAACGTAGATCTCTATGGAGAAGAACGGGCAAGAAACTCCATGGACACTCTTTTAAATCAGTATACTTTTACAAACTCTTGGTTACATCATTCATGTTGAGATGGTACATTATGTGAGAACGATGTAGCAAGATGTGTACGTTAAAAGTGTCCATAGTAAACAATTCAAAAAAAAAAAAAAAAAAAAATTCAAATAAGCCGTGGCAACCAAGAGATGACCAGTCACAACTGACAGCGCCCGTTCACGAACATGACGCATGTATCAGCACCATTCAACTCAACCATTTTGAAGGGAACTAAATGATCCGACACACGCGCCACCATCAGCGAGACATTTGAGTGAGCATGACACACTCCTAACCGCCAGGGCACATTCAAGTCAAGAAAAGACGTAGGTTTCCCGCGAATGACAGCTTTCTATTACATAGTACTCACACAATATGGGCTATGCGGCTATATAATACTAAAGAGATTGAATTTATACAAAGCAAAGATAGTTGTACAATCTTCAGCAGCTTTAACATACTGTTTAATGCTTCTTCTTCTTAGCGTTTCGATGGCAAAAAGTTTAAGCATGCTTAGCTAAAACTCAGCCACGTGTACCCCGCTCACTGATGCAGTAAATAAATCATCAAGAGCGCAGGTGATTGGGATATGTAATGCTATTCATTTATGCGTCCCTGTCCTTGTGGAGCAGGACCGGCATTGAGCCAAGCATTTTTATCAACGATATAATCGTCCAACTTGTAATATGCTTGCCTACACAGTGTGCGTTTAATGCATGTTTTAAATTTCGTTTCATTCAGTTCAAGAATACTTTGTGGAATTTTGTTATAGCATCTCAAACAGTACCCCATGAAAGATGAGTCTACTTTAGCGAGTCTGAAGCCTGGCTGAACTAATTGGTCTCTATTTCTAGTACTGTAATTGTGTCTGTCACCTCTTTTATTAAAAAGATGTAGATTTTTTCTTACATACATTATGTTTTCATAGATGTATTGAGAATGTACCGTCATGATGTTAATTTCCTTAAACAGTTCCCTTAGAGAATCACGCCTACGAAGATTATATATGGCTCTGATGGCTCTTTTTTGCAGAATAAATATAGACTCAATGTATGCAGCCCGTCCCCATAGTAGAATGCCATAAGACAGTATACTATGAAAGTAACTAAAATAGACCAGTCTAGCGGTATCTACATCAGTATATTGACGGATTTTTCTAATAGCATATGCTGCTGAACTTAGCCGCCCCGCAAGAGATGTTAAATGAGAACCCCATTGTAGCCTTGAATCAAGCGTAATCCCCAGGAAAACTGTTTTATCTACAAATTCAAGCTTCTCTTTATTCAATACTATATCACAATCGCTACTTTTAACATTTGGTAAAGCAAATCTTATGCATTTCGTTTTTTTCCCATTTAACACTAAATTGTTTGCTGTGAACCAGTTATGGACCTGAAGTAGGGCATTATTCATGTCATCTAGATTTTGGGCCCGTCTATTTATCTTAAAAATAAGGGAAGTGTCATCAGCGAATAACACCATATTATGAGGTTGGTTTTTCAATAAATAGGGTAGATCGTTTATATACACTAAGAAGAGGAAAGGACCCAATATTGAGCCTTGCGGAACCCCCATTTTTACTTTTAAACCCTGTGAATTAACACCATTTATTTGAACTTGTTGTTGTCTATCCTTCAAATAAGATTTCATCAAACTAAGTGCAAGTTTACCTAGTCCGTAATGCTCAAGTTTCAAAAGTAATGTGTCGTGATTTACGCAATCAAATGCTTTGGAGAGGTCACAAAATATTCCTATGGCGTCTTGGGACTCTTCCCACGCAGTAAAAATGTGCTTTAATAAGGTTACACCGGCGTCAGTTGTACAACGTCCCTTGGTGAAACCATACTGTTGATCGTGTAAGATTCTGTTGGTGTTAAAATGATTGAGCATTTGATTCAGCATTACCTTTTCAAAAACCTTGCTAAAAACTGGCAACACGGATACAGGTCTATAATTATTAGTATCTTTACTATCTCCGGATTTGAACAGAGGTATGACTTTACTGTATTTCATTAGATCAGGGAAAACTCCTTGGTGTACACACAAATTAAAAATTAAAGCTAAGTATGGTGCAATAGTCTCAACTATGGATGTACAAACTCTGATAGACATTCCCCAAAGATCTTCGGTCAGTTTGACTTTTATTTTCCGGAAAGCTTTAATAACTATCATAGGGTTTATGTGTTTAAATTTAAATTCAGCCAGGCAGCCAGACACATTCGCCTTTAATAACCCCATTGAGACTTCAGGAGAGGAATTAAGAGCCTCCGTAGTTTTTAACGGTATATCGGTAAAGAAATTTACAAATTCATGAGCTACTTCCTGATTAGAGCTTTTAGGGCCATACGCTGTATCTAATGTGTAGCTAGTGTTACGTATTTTCTTCCTGTTAGTCTCGTTATTTATGACTTTCCAAACTGTCTTAATTTTATTTTCTGCAGTTTTGATCTTGTTGCTAATGTGCAGGGCTTTCGCAGCCTTGCATGTATTTTTAAAAATATTTGAATACTTAGCAACATACTTGTTAAAAGTGTCAGTGTTTATATAAGGCTTAAGGCCATAAAGCTCAAATAGTCTTTCCCTACTTTTTCTGATACCTCTAGTTGCCCAATCACTAAATATAAATTTAGGGCAAATACATTTTGTCTTCTTTTCAAAAGTTTTGTTGAACTCAGTGTGAACTATTGAAAAGAAATTATCATACAATTGATTTATATCAATATCGTCCATATGATGGCTCATAACGCTTAACTTATTCTGAAGGGAAATATTATACCTATTTAATTTATTAGTAGTTATTGGTCTAAACTGAATCTGAACTTTTTGCAGTGGAATGATACACCTAAAAGTTACAGTTTGTCCACTATGGTCAGACGGCAAACAATTTACTATGGCTTTATCTAAGTAATCACAATTGCAGAAAACATTATCTATACAAGTAGCAGAAGATGGAGTGACTCTCGTAGGTTCTAGAAAAATGTTGGTCAAGTCAAATGACTTAAAAAGATTTAATAACCGACTGCTATTAGAATTTTCTTCTAAAATATTGATATTGAAATCACCACAAATAATTATAGATTTATTACTGGCTGCAAGTTTTGCCAGGACATCTTCCATTATTGAATCAAATACGGAAAAGTTTTGATAGTTTGGGGGTCTGTACACACACACAATTACATGCTTATCCAGCTCAACACAGGACAGTTCGACGCACTGTTCAGCCGAGAGACCTACTATGTCATTGCGTTGCTTATATTTAACACAATTTTTCAATAATATTAGGGAACCTCCACGCATCATAGATTTACGGTTAAAGCAGCTACCCACCGTATAGTTCTCATAATTAATAAGCATTTGGTAATCCTTTAGCCAATGTTCAGTAAAACAAATAATGTCGAACATACTTTTTTCTAAAAACAATTCAATTTCTAATAATTTGGAAGAAATGCCTTGGATATTTTGGTGGAATAATTTTAAGGTGTTCTGCTGAGGCCCTTTTTTACAAACTAAATGAGTGCAAGAAGGTACCTTGATCTTGGTAGGTTTAACAATATTGTTAATGGTACCTTCTGTTGTCTCACTTCCTAGTTTAAATTAATATTAATATCTGGAGTGAGTCCCGTGACTCCCGTGCTATCACCAGACAATAAAATCCTATTACTAAAATACCCTAATTGAGAATTTTCCACGGTGACATATGGATCCTCCTCAGTACAATTTTTGTAAACATTTATAGCACTAATGCTATATTTATTTAAGGTCACCACCTGTTCCTTAGTAATATTACTAATAGACGCAGTGTTAATAATATAACTAAACTTCGACATACTACTTATGTCTGAGTGAATATTAAAAGCTAATAGCCGAGCTATTTTGTGTCTACATCTAACAGGTAGATCCACTTTACCCCGAGTCGATTGAAGTTTATCAACAAACGTGTTGATATCAAAATATATAAGTTTGTCACTATAGTGACCTACTAGAAAATGCACATGTTTATTTAACATGTGTATATAATTGTTTTTTCTATAACATAAATTTTCAAAGTATGGAAAAGCACACAATATGATTTTACTACAATTTAACTTTAACAACTCTGATACACAGTCAGTGATGTCTTCCTTTTTAATCTTAGAACTATTACTAACACAAATAGTAATGGTGGTATTAGGATCACAAACAGTTTTTGTTACTGATGCCATAATTTGTTTGTAGGTTGACCCTGGCATACAATTGTTTTGGGTACAATAACTCAGGTTATTACTAATTAATTATACTATAACCAACTCAGGAGTATGAAAAATAATTGTACCAAGTTTCGTTAAAATCCGTCGAGTTGTTTTTGTTTCTATAACGGTTATACAGACAGACAGACAGACAGACATACAGACAGACAAAAATTTTACTGATTGCATTTTTGGCATCAGTATCGATCCCTAATCACCCCCTGATAGTTATTTTGGAAATATATTTCATGTACAGAATTGACCTCTCTACAGATTTATTATAAGTATAAGTATATATAGATATAGATATAGAAGATATATAGATAGAAGAAGATATTAAATCCGTGTTGCGCAAAATTGTAGACTGCATTTTCTGAGTCAGCCAAAAAAGTTTAGAGGTTGGTTATAAATTAAAGCCAAGGTATACGAAATGGAAAAAGACTCTTTATTTTCGAAATCGTCGCTTTATATACAATCGGGTATCACAACGCAGAGGTGGAACGGGAGAGCCAAACGACCAATAGGCGTGGACCTGGTGGTCCGGCGCGCGCGGGTGACGTAGCAGACGTGCACGCTGCTCGATACATAAAACTGACGCGGCGCGGTATCCATCGGTTAGTGTACGATGGTCATCGACGCAGGGATGTTGCTCCTCGTTCCAATCGCCGCCAGCGTAGGCGCCGGCCGGTGGAGGTGTCGCGGTGCGCGCGCCGCGCGCCCTGTCGGCCGCTCGGCGCTCAGTGTGCCGCGCGCTGTGGCGGCGGTCGGACGTGTGATGCGCTTGTATGACTGTATATGCCATGTGTTATGTAGGCCACTACATTATTCCCCCCTCAGCGAAGCGTACAGGAGGTTTTGAAGTCCTGCCAGATCTAGTGATATAGCTGTTGGTGACAGGTGTTTCATCTGCTTGTTCTTCGTGGAACTGAAATGCTGGCTTTAAACGATCCATGGATACGTTGGTTCTCCTATTTTCCAATTGTACGGTGAAGTACTTAGCTTGGCGATCTATAACACGATATGGTCCGTTATAGGTAGGTGTCAGCGGTTTGCGCACGGTGTCATTACGAACGTAAACATGTGTTGATTTATATAGATCGCCGTGAATGAAAACAGCTGTTCTTTTGTTTGCTTCGCGCTGCACCTGTGCCTTTTTCAAAGCTTCGCTTAGATGACTCATAAAGTGCGATGGCGTGTTGCTTGTTGTGATTGCTTCACCGTAGAATTCACCCGGCAGACGTAATGTTTTTCCGAATAATAGTTCAGCCGCACTGGCGCCGATGTCCGTCTTGTATGCGGCGCGAAGACCAAGTAGTACAGTGGGTAACTCGTACGTCCAGTTCGTTGTATTCAATCTTGCGGTGAGTGATGCTTTTAGTGTGCGGTGCCAGCGTTCAACCAAACCGTTCGATTGTGGGTGGTATGCTGTAGTCCGTACGTGCTAGATTCCCATGCGATGCATCAACTTATTGAATAATTCGGATTCGAACTGTCTGCCGCGGTCTGTTGTTTTGGTGGCGGGACAACCGAATCTTGCAATCCATGTTTCATACAAAGTATTTGCTACTTTCTCTGCCGTCATGTCCTCGATTGGCTGAGCTTCTGGCCACTTCGTTGCTCTGTCGATCATGGTAAGTATGTAACGACAGTTGTTCGACGTTGGTAAGGGGCCGACTAAGTCAATGTGTAGGTGACTTAAACGGTCAACTGGCGTGAAGCTGGATACTGGTGCCTTGGTGTGGCGATTAACCTTCGCTCGCTGGCATTGGTCGCAAGCTCTTGCCCAGTTCGTGACGTCCTTCTTCATGGACATCCAGAAATAACGTGTAGTTATTAATCTTCTCTTCGCTCTTACGCCGGGGTGATTAAGGTCGTTTATCGCTTGATAAGCTTGCTTTCGGTATTGAGGTGGTAAAAATGGGCGAGGACTGTTTGTTGACATCTCGCATGTAACTTGCATAGCTGTACCGGGCAGTGTTATTCGTTTGAATGTGTATCGGTCGCTTTTCATGAGTTGCTTGAGCTCTTCGTCTTGTTTTTGGGACTTTGCTAACTCGTCGTAATTTATTGGTGTTGGACATGAGATTGTGTCCACTCGAGACATGGCGTCGGCGACACAGTTGTCCTTTCCCGAGACGTGCTTGATGTCCGTGACGAACTGGCTGATATATTCTAAATATCTTGTGCGTCTCGGGGTTTCATCCTTTTAGTTCGCTCGCAGTGCGGTGGTGAGAGGTTTGTGGTCCGTCAATATGGTGACGTCACGGCCTTCATGTATATAGACGTAAGCTCTCTGTCGTAGGTACTGTATTTTCTTTGGGCGTCGCTGAACTTTTTAGAGTAAAAACCTAGCGGTCTCCAGCGACCCTGTATCTTTTGTTGAAGTACCGCCCCGGCGCAAGTATCGGATGCGTCGGTCATAAGCACGAAGGGTAGTGTTGACGATGGGTACGACAACAATACGGCGTTGGTGATGTCGTCCTTGCATTTCTCGAATGCCTGGATTGCTGTCTCACTCCACGTAATCTTCGTCTTGTCGTTTTTCTTCGAGTCTTTGAGGTAAAAGTTGAGCTCCTTTTGATACTCGGCGGCGGCGTGTGGAATATTCTCACGATAAAAGTTTATCATTCCCAGAAATCGACGTAGGGTCGTTGCGCCGGTAGCGCGACCACCTTCAGTAGGCGACCATTTGACGGACTAAGTTTCTTTAAATCAAGATAATAGTATTTGTAGAGGTAACATAAATAAAAAATAAATCTAACGTGCTTTATAAGTAATTATGAAATAAGAATTTACACAGTTTGAAACAAATGGGTTAACCCAGCTCCGAAAATAATTTTCTCAGTGCGCGTCTTGATTCAGTGGTGAGCGAACGTACGGTGAGTTAGAGAAAAAATAACACGGCGCGCGGCGCTCAAATGTAAGTATTATTACATAATTCATGTTTTACACACAAGTTAGATGTTAAATTGTACAATCGATAAGTTTTGCTTATTATTTAGTTGTATTTTGCTATTTTTAAACCTATTATTAAGATAAAATCAAGTGGTCGGTAACCGAAATGCTTATTTATCAAAAACGTTAGTTAGCGACCGCATGGTCGCAAACCGACGAGAACTGCATTATTTTATTTTGATTAATATGATCCTAATGCTTCATACAGGACTGTTACAATTTTGAATGTAGCATTGTAAACGTTTTTCTATGTAGTTCTTTAGTAAGCGACCACCAGTTTCTTTGAAAGAACTTAGTTTAATTTACGTACAAAATTGGGTGCTAAACAGGTGGTCGCAAACCAAAATAATCGAAATAAAGACATTAGACACTATAATTTAGTATGAGAGAAATAACGGTCGCTAACAGAAATAAGTATGAAAGTTCATAGAGTATGCCACCACGTCCGTTTAAAAATTATTTTAACAAGCAACCATGTGGTTGTACATAATCTGTCGAAACCTAAATATTATTATTTTTCAGTTTAAAACAAAATTAGTCATAAAAACAACAATAAACTATTTTAAATATTACTTTTTTTTTAGATGGAGCTCCCAAATAATATAGAGTCAACAAAAAAAAAGAAAAAGACTGTCCAGTACACTGAAGAAGCCCTGAAAAAAGCTCTCGATGATATCCGAATAGAAGGGAAGGGAATAAGAGAAACATGTAGACTGTATCAGATCCCAAGGACCACGACACAAGATTGGCTTAATTCTGAATAAGAAACGTGGAATATCATCATCATCTTCCTGCCCTTATCCCATGTTATTTGGGGTCGGCGCAACACGTTTTTTTCTTCCAATCTCCTCTGTCAACCGTCACGATATCATTTACTCCTTTAACTTTCATATCATTCCTCACTCAATCCATCCATCGTTTCTTTGGTCTTCCTCTCCCTCTCCATCCATCAACGTTTATATTCATCACTCTTTTAGTCACATGCGATTCGTCCCTCCTCATCACATGTCCATACCAAGACAGTCGATTACCTTTCAATTTTTCTGTAAGTGGCGCAACTTTTAAACTTCCTCTAATATACTCGTTCCTTATCTTATCCATTCTTGTCACACCACACATCCACCTCAACATTCTCATCTCCGCTACATGCAATCTCCTTTCATCCATCTTCTGCACAGTGCAGCATTCCAATCCATACACTACGACAGGTCTAATCACGGATTTGTATATTGTCTCCTTTAACTTGAGGGGCATCCGTGGGTCACAAGTTGTTCCAGTGACCCGTCGCCATTTCATCCATCCTGAGTTGATCCGGTGCGTTACGTCTCGGTCTACTTCGCCATCCCCTTGGACAAGCGACCCGAGGTACCGAAAATCGGAACAGATCGGTATGGGCGTTCCGGCAAGTGTTATGGGCACAGGACTGGAGAGACCGCCGAAATCACAGAATTAGTATTCTGTTTTGGTCCTACTGACTTTCAGGACAACATTCTCCAGTCTTTGCCACCACACCTCCAATCTGCTCTGGACCTCTAGGCCACTCTCGGCAACCAACAGAATGTCATCGGCAAACAGCATACACCAGGGAGCCTCTTCCTGGATGTCCGACGTAAGTGCGTCCATTATCACCAGGAAGAGGTAAGGGCTTAGAGCCGACCCTTGGTGCAAGCCGACAGCCATATTGAAGCTGTCGGTAGTGCCCGCTGTAGACCGGACTTGGGTACTACACCGACTGTACATCGCTCGGATCAACTGCACATACTTCCCAGGCATAGCTTTCCCTTTAAGGGCCCACCACAAAACCTCACGAGGTACCCGGTCGTATGCCTTTTCGAGGTCGATGAACACCATGTCCAAGTTTTTGTGCGCACTTCTGTATTTCTCGCACAGCTGGCGGGTGGCAAAAATGGCATGCATCGTTCTCCGACCAGGCATAAAACCGAATTGGTTTCGTGAAATTTCACTCTTCTCTCAGTCGTCTTTCAATAACTTTCTCCCAAACTTTCATCATATGCGCCATTAGGTTTATTCCTCTATAGTTATTGCACTCCAGCACATCACCTTTATTTGTAAAGATGGGCACCAGCGAAGTGTTGCACCACTCGTCAGGTATGGCTTCTTCTAGCAACAACTTATTGAAACGCGGAATACGATTCCTAAAATAATTTAAAAAACCAGATGACTTGAAAATATTGATATTGATTATTTTTAAATGTTATACTACATATTAAGGATATTGTTTGACTAATGATTGTTAATTCTATTACAGCTATGACTAAGTTCCTACGAAATGTAAGATTGTTATTTTTTAATTATAAGAAAACATTACACCAAAGGAATACCATATTTGTTTTTTTAAGAGGCAAAAATTAAAATATTTTTAAAGCGATTATAATTGTTTTAATAGCATATTTTTCATATTAAAAAGGGCGGTCGCAAACCGGCTCATGGTGGTCGTAAACTGATGAAAGTGGTCGCTAACCGACGTTTTCGCTATATTTTCACTTTTTCAGCATTTTATAAATATTTTTGTACTAATGTATTTTATTTTATGTTTTGCATCCAAACTAGATTATATTTGGGACCAATTCACATTAACATATACTATTTTGCGTGTAGACAACATTTTTTTTCCTCATCTAATGTGGGCAACTCAACTAACTGGTCGCTAACCGGCGCAATGACCCTAATTGTTGAATTGTTTCTGGCCGCGGGTATGTTTTTATCGCTTCTACCTTCTCACTCGTTTGTTTAATTCCATCGGTAGTTACAGTGTAGCCCAAGTAGTTGAGTTTTTGTTGCCCAAATGTACACTTAGCTACATTCAGTTGTAACCCATGGTCGTTCAGCCTTCTGAATACTTCTTCGAGTTCTCTTCTGTGCTGTTCCTCTGTTTCAGATGCTACTAGAATATCGTCGACGAACGGAAAAACAGGTAGTCCCCGTAGAACGTTGTCGATGTGTCGCTGGAATGTTTGCCCAGCGTTGCGTAAACCGAAACACATCCTCGGGAATTCGAATAAACGGCGGTTTTCTGTATGTCCTCTTCGCGAGTCCTCACTTGGTAATAGGCCTTTTTCATATCGACTATGGAGTAGTATTCTTCCCCAGCAAGTTGTAGGTGAAATCGTGCAGTCGTGGGATGGGGTAACGGTCTGGAACGATCACTGTATTTAGACGACGATAATCACCGCAGACTCTGTACTTGCCATCCTTCTTGAGGACAAGATGTATCGGGCTGGCCCAAGGACTCTTCGACGGCCGACAAATACCTTGCTCAATCATCGCCTCGAATTCTGCCTTGGCTGCCTTGTACTTGTGCGGTGGCAGCGGTCGTGACTTGGCATGTAATGTGTAAATGAGAACTGTAACACGAATTAAAAGAGTGTGTAAGGAGTTTCTTAGCCCGTTCTTCTCCTTATGAACAATGATGTTTGCGAACGGGTGGCTCAACTTGTAAATCTATACATATAAAATTCAAAGTCCTGACTGACTGACTGACTGACTGACTTATATATCAACGCACAGCCCAAACCACTGGTCCTAGAGACAAGAAATTTGGACAGTGTACTCTTTGTGAAGAGTAGGTATCCACTAAGAAAGGGTTTTTCGAAATTCTACCCCTAAGAGGGTGAAATGGGGTATTGAATTTTCTATGAAACTTTTTATTCTCGGAGTCGATTGACTTGAAAATGTGTCTACATATACTTCAGTTAAAATGATGAGATACGTGTATCCCAGTTTTTCCAAAATCATCCCCCAATTTAAAATTCAATGTCCTGACTGGCTGACTGATACATCAACGCACAGCTCAAACCGCTGGCCCTAGAGACATGAAATGTGGAGAATGTACTCTTTGTGGAGAGTAGGTATCCAATAAGAAAGGGTTTTTTTGAAATTCCACCCCTAATAGGGTGAAATGGGGTTTTGAATTTTATGTGAAACTTTTTATTCTCGGAGTCGATTGACTTGAAAATGTGTCTACATATACTTCAGTTAAAATGATGAGATACGTGTATCACAGTTTTTCCAAAATCATCCCCCAATTTAAAATTCCATGTCCTGACTGGCTGACTGATATACCAACGCACAGCCCAAACCGCGGGTCCCAGAGACATGAGAATTGGAGGGTGTATTATTTGTGATGAGTAAGTATCAGTATTTCGAAATTCCTACCACTTAGAGGGTGAAATGGGATGTTGAATTTTCTGTGAAACTTTTTATTCTCGGGGTAGATTGACTTGAAAATTTGTGTACATACTCTTCAGATAAAATCCAGTAAATCTGATGTCCAATCTCAAACCAAGGTATCAATATTTCACGTATCTAATTTAATTGATATAACTTTAAACTAATAATTGCAAGTTATAAGCAAGTACATGTAAATCAATGTATGTATTATAGATAGATACATAGATTACTTATTATCCCAGAAGTAAGATCCCGTGGGCAATTCCCTAACTCCACGCGAGCGAAGCCGCGGGCATAAGCTAGTTATTGAAATATAACCAGTAATTATGTGATAGAAACTGAACTCATGAATCAGATAACTTTTTAATTACTTGCATTAACAAATTAATTAACTAAGTAGTATCAACAAATTTTAAATCTTGTATTTGACTTTTCATTCGCAGTGACTACAAACATTCAAGAATATTAATTTTTATTTGAACTTAGTCACATTTGACATTCACACTGTACGTTTATGTCTCACAATCAGATATTGTTTGCATTAAGTGCAACGTTTAAAGCTTTTCAATGAATTATGCAAACTTGAAAACCTTTGCATTGGCCCATGTTGCAAGACTAATACAAAAACACTTTGTTATGAAACTGATTTGTAAAACAAGACAAATAATGAAATATCAAACAAGTTTTAGTTCAACTAGTTGTGAAAATGAAATCTTAGTGCGATAAATGAACAGAAAGCAAAGCTTTCAATATGTTAAAACATGAATGTTTTGTCGGTGTAATTACACAACCAATAGTTTTTAAAGTATTTCTGATCAGTTTAACTTTCCCATCTTAGTTTAATTAACTTAATCTAAGTAAATAATTATTTCAAAACAATTGATTACCTACTTTATAACTTATCAATCCAACAAATTTAAACACTAGTAGGACTGCTTTGTTGGTCCAGTGGTCATGAGCCTTATTATTAAAGCATGAGGGCCTGGATTCGATTCCCAGGTCTGGCAAAGTGTCATTGGGTTTTTCCACTAGGAATTGCTCAGTAGCAGCCCAGACAATCATATTAATGGCAAATAGCAATATCGCTAAACAAGAGGCTCAGGAATGACTGGCAAAGTGTGGATGTATTATTTACACCTCTGCCTAATCCTTCAGGGATTGTAGGTGTGATGTTATGTAGGAAATCTTTTCTTGCACTTTATTTACCTGCACTGACTACCTCCTTGGTCTAGTGGTCGCAAGCATGCCTGCTGTAGGTTCGATTCCCAGGTCGGCAAAGTGTTATTGGGTTTTCGATTAGAAATTGCTCAGTAGCAGCCACAGAGTCTGGATTTATGCCCAGTTGTTGGCAATAGGCTCGCCCCTTATTACATAGGACTTAATTAACTGGTGAAATGTGGGAGTACACCTCTACCTAACCTTTCGGAGATTACAGGCGTGATGTTATTTACCTGCATGACTTCTAACATTTCAGGTTCCAGGCAATTGTCTTATAATAGAGAAAATGATAATCCACTATCAAAGAAATTGAAACAAACTTGAATTCCTTCGCGCGCCGTCGCCCCGTGCGGACGTTTTTGTGGTGAATCCTTGCTCCTCGGTAGTAGGTTAAAATTGGGGTTTCCAGATCAGATAAGATCTGAAAACCCGCAATTTTCACTCATTCATCATTTCATTCATTCAAATCTTAAAAATTCACTATTCATATATTTTCAGATTAGATCCTAAAACCCACAGTATTCACCATTCATTCATTTATTCAATCTGAGGTGATAATTAAATAGAACTCAAATTAGTATTTATTATTAAATTACACTACACCACAGTACACCAAAAGTAAAACAAAAAGGAAACTTAAAAATTAAAACACAAAAATAATATTTAGGATGATTATATTTCTAATATCAATTACATGAAGTTAGAACTTAACTTTTTAACTATTTTAGTAACTAAATATTCAGTGTCACTCTTGATTTCATCAGAATCACTTCGCACTAAATATTGTATATTCACGCTTGCACTATCAGGGTCACTGTCTATTTCTTCCATACGACGACCATTCACATCATGTACAATTATTTTTATTATTCGTTGAACATGCCCGGGCTCTTTACACGTGATAAAAGATGCGTTTTTAAAAGATTTTGATAATTTATTTTTCTTCTTCAATTTTTTCTTTTCTATTTCTTGCTGTCTACTCTCTTCACGTGCTTTTGCCGCCACTTCGGCGTACCAGCTCTCTTGGTCTTGAGCATAGTAAAATGGATTCAGAACTGGATCTGAGCTATCTATCAAATTCTGAAATAAATAATGATAATATGAATGATTTTATACAATTTAATAACATTAAACAGCACCAAATATGAATTCAATTGTTAACATCAATAGTCACTTAGATACTTACAATACATTGCTGGTCAATGTTATCTAAAACAGGACTGTAGACTGGTGAGAGTGACATAGTTAATTCTTTGTCCAGACTTTTTAAAACACCTAGAAAAAAAAAAACAACAATTAAGGTTGAAACATAGTGTTATGTAGAAATAAATACTGACAGTGGTGTACCATCAGACCTGTACTAAATAATGATTACCTATTAATGCTTTTATTTTTATTGTTAGTTATAATAAGAACTGTCGAAGAAATATTTAAAATATTTATTTTTATTAAATTAACACTTACCTTTCACGATAATAATGTTGTACCCAGTCAGGAGGACTCACATGCAGAAATTGAATGATCGATTTTAATTTATTTGTTTCAATTTATATATAATTTAATTTAAACCCATAGAGTTCAAAGTCGTACATTTTTGTTATATGTTGATATCCTGATCAAAAATGGTATGGTGAAATAGAAACCTCAAGACATCACGGCGCCAAACATCTTATTGTTTACTAAAAATATATATTTATATATATGGATAAAATAAACACTACTGTACGGTTGTTCACTGTAATTTTTTCATACAGTTTTATTGAGAATATTCGGTAAGCAAAACCATCGCATGTAAGTAGTATGCCTAATTTGCAATGTAAGTTCTAATTTCATTTAAGGAGATGGATCAAAACAAAATAGCAATATCGACATACTATTGTTACTCCTAGTTTTGCCTGCCATTATTATCTTATTCTTCAAACTTATAATTTTTAATCACCAAAGGAAAGGTAATTTTCACCGGTAATGTCACCGTCGCGGCGTCGTTTTGCATGACACAGTCAGATAATTCTCTTACTGTGTTATATTAGTATAGACATATCATAACATCACGCCTGTTATCCCCCGAAGGATTAGTAGTACACCCACATTTCGAAAACAAACGAACAAATGAGGCAGTCTGTTAGTATAGAATACATTAATAATAATGTAATGTTGTAATAAAATTATATCAACGAAGTCGCGGTATTTAACTAGTATGTAAGACTTGGAATGTAGCTACTATATACCTATTCAAATATTAATGTATACTTTAGATATCATAATTTAAGGTTGAGATTTGTAGATCTGGTTATGATTGCAAAGCATTTGTCCCGTGAAGAAGTCCTGAGTCAGGATTTTAGGGTCACCCGTGCATTACATATATGGAAACACCTCACGTGAATCCCGGCTATTTAAACATTGGAGAGTGAATTAGGTGTATCACTTCAGCTACCAGGAGCTCCAGATTAACATCAAGTACTTACCAAGAATTAACCTGCAATAAGGAAACATGTAAGTAGTTCTTTAATTAAAAATTTACTTTAACTTATTTTTTACTATCGCAGTAGTAGCAATGTGTTGTAAGTAGTTGCAGCAACAGCTAAGCGCCAAGGGGTTCGACCCCCCCCCCCCAATCGAGCAATAAGTTATTATTCCTACCAGCAATAAATCTGCTCTTCAATTTATGTTGTACAGTTAAACGAGAACGATATAGTATTGTGGTGTACTAGAGTATTCTAAAAAGATGTATTTCAATATTAGGTGTAGATAGATATGATAAAATGATAATAAATTAGTGTAGTGTACCTATCTGATAATTATATCAAACTGGGATGTGCGCTTGAATAATTGCTTGTTTATATTAATATTTATTTGTTTCTGTCCATTTCAGGTCGCACGAAAACGCCGAGACCCTTTTTCCCTCCGATGTCGACGAGGAACCTGAGGTTCCGAAAAAGAAGCACGACGGACGGAAAAGGAAGCACACATCAACTCGCATGACGGAGCCGGCACGAGAACCGTGGTCGTCACCATCGAGAGCAAGTCCGTCCACTACCGCGACGCCTGCCGTGCAGTCATCGGCGCGTTCGCTGGCGCCGCCCCGTCCATCAACTTCAAAGAAGCCACATATCAAACCCATCCCCCCGAAGAAGTGCACGGTCTACGATCTGTTTGGAACCGATAGCGAGGACGACGAGAAAGAGCTCCCTGCAGTTACTGGTAAAACACCGTTAAATTCATATATAACACGACGCCTTGCAAACGGCCATTCGCGCCAAATCTATGAAAACAAGCCGGGAACGCACTATATTGATTTGAAAATATACCGGTGCGATGAAATAGAGAAAGTTCCGCCAATGAATAGGTGGCGCCAAGCAATTGTTACACTTAAAAATGAGACCTTTGACAATACAGATGCTTGGCAACTTTTGTCTAATTTAATTGTGGCTACACGTGAAGAGTATGTTAAGTGTCCACCAACATTTGTAAGTAACTATTATTGACCTAGGACTTAATTTTAAAAAATGTCCATCCATACTCACACATCATACTTTTTTTTGTATTACTCTCTTCTAATTTTTATATCACTTAATAGTAAAATAATGTAACTAATAATAGGCAGATCGCAATTTCATTATTATAGACATACACTATTGCTATACTTACATGTTTATAAATCTATTTCTTAACTATTTAAGATTGCTATTAGATGGTACTTACTTAGGCATATAAATATATCATGTAATCGTACTATAGAAATTAAGTAATAGTAATTCATATTATATTGAATTTGATTGAATGTTCATTGTTTTCTTTTTTACAGTTACACCTAGACCCGGAATCAGAACAAATAACAATGATATAATAATAAAATGTCAGAAATGTCACATTGAAATACCTAAAATTGAATATCAGTATCATTTGAGAACGAATTTGCACAAATCTAATTGCATACTAAAAACTGAAATTGAAAATATTGATATAATAGCCACGGCTTTTAAAAAGAGAATAATAAGTTACAAACTGAATCCATCATTGGAATACTTAACACCTGAGGAATTCCTAATGGATAATCAACATAAGGTCATAAGACTAATTAACGATTGTTTGATAAAACATAATTGTGTTAAATTAAACTTTGAGCTTTTTGCTTATTTCATTCTTCCGAAATCTGATGAGCAACATCTTAAATCATTTAACACAAAATATGAAATTGTATATAATAATACAGATATAAATGAATTATATTTGAAAACAATAAATACTTTTGATAGAAAGCTCTCAGAGTTCCAACATCGTGAATCTGGTTGGTCTTGTTTCTTTATAAGTCATCTAGAAATTAACATTAACAAATACTCTCCGTTAAAAGGTGGCACCTATATAGATTTGCCGCAAGTAATAAAAAAAACTAGAAGTTGTTTAAATATTAAAAACAGCGATAACTACTGCTTTTTATGGAGTATCGTCGCAGCATTATATCCGACCCAAATGAATGTTTGCAGAACAAGTTCGTATCCACATTTTTCAAAAGTTTTAAATATAGATGGTCTATCATTTCCCCCATCAAGTAAAGATATTAAAATATTTGAAAATTTAAATCCCCGCATAAGTATTAATATATATGGATTAGATAATAAAAACATGGTTACTGGTCCTTTATATGTGACAAGTTTAAGAAAAAACCAGCATATCAATTTATTGTACTTTGAACAGAAAGGCAACGGGCATTATTGCTTGATAAAAAATCTATTGAGATTGATCAGACGTCAAATAAGTAAACATAAAGGTAAAATGTACCTATGTGAGACATGCTTACAAGTTTTCACGAGTGAAACCAAATATAGTGCCCATAATAAGTGTCCTAAAATTTTGACAATTTTACCTGAAAAAAATAGTATTCTTCAATTTAAGAACTTCGAAAGAAAACAAAAAATTAATTTCGTTATATACGCCGACTTTGAAAGTCTTTTACTAAACTGCGACATAAATGTAACTGAAAATACTCGTACATATAAGGTTCACGAACCTTCATGTTTTGGTTACTTTATTTGTTGTTCACACAATACGGATCTGAATAAGTATGTTACTTATAGAGGAGCCGATTGCGTAGAAGTATTTATTAAATATTTAATAAAAGATTTGGAGTACATTCACAGTATCTTATTAAATAAAATACCTATGACACCTTTAACTAAGGAGCAAGAAAACGATTACAAAAATGCCACTACATGTCATATCTGTAATTATTTGCTCTTTGACGATAAAGTAATGGATCATGACCACATTACATCACAATATCGAGGCGCAGCACACTCTCACTGTAATTTAATGTTAAGAGTTTGCCCTTTCGTGCCTGTTATATTTCATAACCTATCCGGCTATGACTCTCACCTATTTATAAAAGAACTATCGAAGTATGAAGGCGCTTTTAAAATTATACCAAAAACCAAAGAAAGGTATATGTCATTCACAAAAATCCTCCATACTAAGAATGCATTAAAATCAAGGCCTATTCAAGTTAAGTTCATAGATTCTTATCAATTTCTTAATTCAAGTTTAAGCACATTAGTAAATAATTTGAATGAAACCGACTTTGTTAATTTATCAAAAGGATTTCCAGATATTAGTTATAATCAGTTAAAGTTGTTACGACAAAAAGGAATTTATCAATATGATTATATGAATGCATACTCAAAATATAACGAGACTAAACTTCCATCGAAAGTTTTTTTCTATAACAGTTTGAATTGTCAACATATTAGCGATGATGAATACGCACACGCACAATCTATTTGGCAGTCTTTTAATATGAAATCACTTGGTGAATATACAGATTTATATTTAAAGACCGATGTATTACTTCTTACTGACGTTTTCGAGAAATTTAGACATACTTGTCTGAATCATTATCAACTTGATCCAACGTATTACATTACTGCACCTAGTTTAAGCTGGGATGCAATGCTACTGTACACAGGCGTTAAATTGGAATTAATTCATAGTTTAGAAATGTATGAATTTTTGGAAAAGGGAATACGTGGAGGCTTGGCACAATGTTCTCTTCGCCGTGCTCAAGCTAATAATAAATATTTACCAAATTATGATGCTTCTCAAAAATCAACTTATTTAGTTTATCTTGACTGTAAAAATTTATATGGTTACGCAATGACAAAGAAAATGCCTATTTCAGATTTCCGTTTTTTGACAATTGATGAGATTAACACAATAAATGTCTTATCAATATCAGATGATTCTGAATATGGGTATATTTTAGAAGTTGATTTAATATATCCTGAGAGTTTACATAATACGCATAGTGATTTACCTTTTGCGCCCGAGAGATTCTCTCCTCCTGGAGGCAAAACACCAAAATTAGTCGCTAATTTATACGACAAATTCAACTATGTAATACATTACGTTCATTTAAAGGCATGTTTATTGAATGGATTAATTTTGAAAAAAATTCACCGTGTTTTAACTTTTAGACAAGAAAATTATTTACAAAAATATATTGACTTGAATACTACATTGCGTCAAGCTTTTTTTTTTTTTTTTTTCGGATGGGAAATCATCAAATGACCCCCCCCACTCTGGGCGGAGCGGAAGGGAGTGTCAGACTTGTACTGACTAAAACCCATCCATGTTCCTTCTTTGCCCTTTGTGTTCCAGGGCCACGGTATCTCTTTCGAACAGTCCCGCAGCCCTGGCAGGCATCGGTCCTTGCAGACCCCTACATCGTTGCTGACATCTCTTTGAGGCGCGCGTGGAACACGAACGCGCCATCGACACGGCCTGTCGTCAGAAGACGGCCGGACGGCGAGCTAGCCCATAGCTCGCCGTCCACAGGCCCGCGCCTACGGTGGCCGGGAGCCACCACGTGACCCCCGACGCCCAGGGCGTCTCCCGCGGCGGCTGGGACGTGAGGTTCTTTCCCTCTCACGTCCCGCCACCTCCTTCACTAGCATGACTGCTTCGCAGAAGGAGGCGACGGCTTCCCATTCCCTCTCGCTCCGGACCATGGCTTGAACCAGGGCCGGACGCGAGAGATCGCCGCCGCCGATCGCCGCAACGAGGACACGACGGTGCTCCGCCCAAGCGGGGCAGACCTCCACGGTATGTTCCACCGTGTCCTCCGGACGATCCTCACAATGGAAACACCCGGGCGTTTCCTCCCGCCCGATCCGGTGCAGGAACCTCCCGAAACAACCGTGTCCGGTGAGGACCTGCGTCAGGCGGTAGGTGAGGGCGCCGTGGCGCCTCTCTAGCCACTCCTCAAAGAGGGGACTTATCGCCACTATGGTGGCGTGCCCTGCACGGGGTTGCGACAGTCGCTCTCTCCATGTCGCCATGAGATCACGCCGGAGGTCTGTCCGCTGAGCGGCAATTTGCCGCGGCAGCGGAGTTTCCAACCGACTTAGTGCCTCCGCGCGCCATTCGTGCAGGCGCGCGAGGACTATCGCCTCCAGATCCCATGGCGGCAATCCGGCAAGGAGGCTAGCCGCCTCACCGGAGATCGTGCGGTACCCGCGGATTAGCCTTATGGCTATCACCTTTTGGGGCGCGTTCAGGTAGTGGGCGCCTCGCCGCCTCAAAGAACGCGCCCACACCGGGGCCCCATAAAGGGCCATGGACCGCACGACCCCCGCGTAGAGCCTCCGGCAGGAGGCGTTCGGACCCCTCAGGTTGGGCAAGAGCCGCTTAAAGGCAGCCCCTGTCCGTTCCAGTTTGGGAGCCAAACGTCGGAAATGCTCCACGAAGTTCCACCGGCTGTCGAGGACGAGTCCTAGGTACTTCAACGTCGACCCGACGCCGATGGAGACCCCTCCTGCCGTCAGTAGGGATCCCGACGGTGGCGCATTCCGAGGCCCATGAAAACACATGGCCTCGGACTTGTGCAATGCCACCTCGAGACCCAATTGCCGGATCCTCTCCACGACTATCGCAACCCCGCGTGTCATGTTTTCGGCCGCCGCCTCGTGCGACCTCCCTTGTGCCAGTACCAGCGTGTCGTCAGCGTAGCAAACTACGCTGACGCCGCTAGGGAGGTCGGCGCGCAGCACCCAGTCGTAACCGATGTTCCACAAGGCCGGTCCCAGAACCGATCCCTGTGGAACACCGCACGACATCTCTCGCCGGTTCCATTCTCCGCTCCGACCGGGGTAGATGACGGCCCTATCCGTCAGGTAGTCCCCGACCACACGACGAAGGTAGGTCGGCACCCGGTGATACCGGAGTGCCTCCCTAATGCAGCTCCAGGGCATGGAGTTGAAGGCGTTGGCGATGTCAAGAGACACCGCCAAGACGACCCCGCCCCGGGACACCGCGTCCCCCGTCGTGAGGGCTCTCACGCGCATGATGGCATCCACCGTTGAGCGCCCCTTGCGGAAACCAAACTGGTGTTCCGCAAGATCCGGCCCCATCCCCACAAGGTGCCCGGCGAGGCGGTTGGCAATGACTCTTTCAAAGAGCTTGCCCACCTCGTCGAGCAATACGATGGGCCGGTATGCGGACGGAGAGTCCGCAGGGCGCCCTGGCTTTCGGATGAGGACCAGCTTCCCCGTCTTCCAACGAAGCGGGAACTGGCCTCTCTCCAAGCATGCGCTTAGGAGCCCTTCCAGTCGGGGCCCGAGAGCCTCAGAGGCCAGGACCCAGGCTTTGCCAGGCAAGCCATCGGGTCCCGGGGCGGTATTTCTGGCTTTCAGCCTGCGTACCGCCACTCTCAGGTCTACCCCAGTCACCTCCGGAATGTCGTCATCGTCATCGGTGTGGTCCGCTCCCGGCACCGCACGCGGCGGCGGAGCCATAGGCGGGGGAGGATGCTCCCCTCGCGAAGGGAACAGAGCGCTCACCACGTCCTCCACGAGCTCAGGCCGGAGACTCTGCGTCAGCGGGGGGGCCCGGGTGCGGAGTTTGTCCCGCACCATCTTGTAAGGGCGCCCCCACGGATCTCTATTCAGAGACTCCAGCATCTCCTCGCGGGCCAGATTCTTGGCCCGCCGAACAGCCTCTTGGAGGGCGGTCTTCGCCGCTCTGTATCCCTCGTACAGCTCCACCTCAATGGCTGCCGCATCCGCAGGGCGGATGCGTAGCCTGCGATGCCTGGCGTACAGGTGCCGCGCGGCAACGCACGCCTCGCGCAGAGACGTCAGCTCTCGCGACCACCAATACACCTGACGCCGGGCGCTTCCTGGCCGAACACGGGGCATTGCCACGTCGCAAATCCCGGACATGGCCTCCTGGAACCAACCCGCCTCGTTATTGATGTCGGCAGGCCTGACCGGTGATGACACCCAGGCCTGCACGATCGAGGCTTCCAGGAGGAGCTCCCGGTCCAGCTGCATCAGCGCCCATCGCGGACCACTCGGGGTCTGTAGGACCGGCGCGCTTGAGGTCTGGGTGGAGACGTCGAACCGGATGTACCGGTGGTCGGAATAGGTCTCCACCCCCTCCATGACGCGCCAGTCAACGACACGCGGCGACAGAGCGGGGCTAGCGAACGAGATGTCCACCACCGACTCGCCCCGCATCCGCACGCACGTGGGGACAGAACCCCGATTTAGGACGACCAGGCCTGTCTCCAGAGCCCAGTCCTCCACCATCCTACCCCGCGCGTCCGTGTAACGAGAACCCCAAGCCAAGTTCTTGGCATTGAAGTCCCCGAGCACAAGCACGGGGAGGGAATGGCTTCCGATGACGACACTCAACTCCGTGAGGGAGTTGTGGAACTCGGCGAGAGTTCGGCTCGGGGAGAAGTAGACTCCCACTACTACGATCTCCCCGAACCGTGCTGCTACGCACCCCTGACCCTTCCTGACACTCTCAAGGGTCGGGGTATTGCGTCAAGCTTCAAATACCGTATTTGAGAAAGACTTTTTCAAACTCCTTAATAATGCTATATTTGGGAAAACTATTGAAAATAGGCGCAAACAGGTTAATTTTAAATTAGTTACCATGTGGAATGATTACAATAATAAAACTAACAAGCACTACGGTGCAGAAAAATTAATTGCAAAACCAAATCTGAAAAGTATTGCGATCTTTTCGGAAAATTTTGTTGCTATTCAATTAACTCCTGAAAAAATTATTTTAGATCGTCCTATCTATATTGGGTTTACAGTTCTAGAATTCGCAAAGGAACATTTATATAAATTTCACTATAACTTTATTAAAAATAAATATAAAACTCGCGCAAGACTGTGTTATACAGACACGGACAGCCTCCTTTATTTTATAAATACAGAGGATTTTTATGAAGACATAAAAAATGATATCTCAAAATTTGATACGAGTAATTTCCAGACTGATAATTGTTACACCATGCCAAGAGTAAATACTAAAATTCCAGGACTATTTAAAGATGAACTCGGGGGTGACATCATAAGCGAATTTGTGGGACTGAGAGCTAAACTATATTGTATAATCACTTCAAAAACTCGCATCACAAAAGCAAAAGGAATAACTAAAGCTGTTACCAATCGATTAAAATTATCTCACTGCAGTAAAGCTTTAACAAATAATGTCAATTTCAAATGTAAAATGAATATAATTAAATCACTCAAGCATGTACTATACTCTCAAGAAATTCATAAAGTAGTATTAAATAGAAATGATGATAAGAGACAAATACTCACGAACCTAATTGAAACTTTACCTTGGGGTCACTGTGAAACTTTATTTTGAGAACTAATTTATGAATGTTTATATTAATACATTGTAATGTTATTATAATCTTTGTTCATAATTAGGATAAGTATAGCAATTAATTATTAATAATTTAGTGTTGATTTTCGTATTTACCTAAATTTATAATATCTGAATAAAACATTTATAACTGATGCATAATATTTTATTCTTGTTATGGCCTTACAGTGTTCTTCATTTTAATAATATATAAGATCACGAATGTAAATACCATGCAAACTTATTATTATTTACATCAGATATAAACATGAAATGGATAAGCACTATTAGTAGGTATACCGAATAATACGTTCGCTTTACATTTCACATGACAACTTTAAACCAATCACAATTATTTGTTTTTTTATTAAACTTAGGCTTTATATATCTATGTATGGGTAAAATTTAATTAATAGTCAAAATGAAGTTGATCAAACAACACACATCACTTAATGTTAATCATATCAATCTTGGTGACTCTGATAACCACATAAGGCATAGCATACTGTTACCAAATACGATTCGTTGTATTATATGTGGTCCCTCAAATTGTGGAAAAACAAACGTAGTGCTTAGTTTATTGTTACATGAGAATGGTCTAAAATTCCAAAATCTTTATCTGTACTCGAAAACTAACTTTCAACCAAAATACAAGTTCTTACGAGAAGTTATAAAGAGAGTGCATCAGGTTAAGTTTCATGAATTTAATGATAATAAAGAAGTGATACCTCCTGATGAAGCACTAACCAATTCTGTATTTATTTTCGATGATGTGGCATGTGAAAATCAAATAAACATTCGCAATTACTTCTCTATGGGTAGACATAAACATATTGATTGCTTTTATTTATGTCAAACATACTCTAAAATTCCTAAACAGTTGCTGCGTGATAACGTAAACTTTCTTATAATATTTAAACAAGACGATGTAAACTTGAAACATATTTATGAAGAGCACGTTAGTTCTGATATGTCCTGGAATCAATTCAAGAATATTTGTAGTACAGTTTGGAGAGAGCCATATAACTTTGTTAGTATTTGCAAAGACTCCTCAGTAAACAATGGAAGGTACAGACAGAATTTAGATAGCTTTTTTAAATTATGAGCGTGAATGTGTAATTATATAAATCAATAGCAGATAAATCTAACTTAGTATTATATCTTCTTTGGCTGAGTACACTTGTACATACAACATGGAAAAGAATATTAAAATAGAATTAATGAAGTCTGTAGATTGCATAAAGAATAAAATAAAACAAATGAAGAACCAGGAACACTCTATGAACTTGTCGCTTGATAAAATGTTAAAAACCGTCACAGATCCCCTTAAAGCACTAGTCGATTCGAATATATCAATGGAAAAAATTAAGCATTTACAAAATACTATACCTCCAAATTCTGACGACATTGAATTGGATGATATTAATACTAGTTCATCTACAAAGTTTGAAGACTGCTACGATCCAAAACTGAAGTCTGCCCAAGTGCCTAAAAAGTCTCCTACAAAAGAAATACTGGATGATTTAGAAATGTCGCTAGAGGGTCGCGATATCCATGATATTTATGACGGTGTAAATATACCGTTTGGAATAAGAAGTGTTAACAAAACATTGCTAATGGGTAATTCAGAAGTCTCATTTTCTAAAATCGATGGTTTGAATGACGACAGTGTCATTTTAATTAAAGTCGGTGACAAATCCTATAATTTAACCTCGGGCTTGAAAGAACTTTTACTTCGAAGAAAACCTGATTTAAAATTAATATCGAGCAAAGATAGACTTGTTTATAAGGACATGCTGCATTATACAAATGTTCATAAGAGAGATTTTAATCCTGATGGGCAAATAAGAGGCGATAAGGGAATAAAATATCGTGAAGTAGTCAAACCATTATTTTCCGAATTGTTAAATGAAAATTTTCACACTGGAGGAAGCTTACCGACCCTAAAGAAATACAAAAATAACACTGATGTGGTATATTGGGATGACCCTAACGAACTGGTTGAGAGATTGAAACTATTAGTTGCTTCCAGAGATGCTGGTAACACAAACCATGATAATGAAATTTTATCGATAGTTGAAGAATTGAAAGAAGCTGGCATAATTAAAGAATAAATCGATGGTCCCTATTAACAATGTCGGATGTACATTTTTACCAAATTTTTTTTTTTACATAAATAGAATCACAATAAAAAGATCTATCGTACGTAATTTTTTTTTTTTGAAAATCATGATATTTAGTCAGTTTATTGGTTTAATATTGTCGGTTGTAATAACTTTGTCCGCGCAACAGTGTTGGTAGTGACACAACCGGCGTTGTCTGCGGCGCGGAGGGAGCGCGGTTGCGTCGGATCTGCCACTACGCACTTTGTCACTGGGAGGAGAACGCGCGGAGGCGAAATCGCAGTAATAAATAATTTATTGTTTTTGCGTGTAAACAATTGAAGTCATCATGTCGAAACGATCTAAACGGATTTTAGATCTAGTAAATTCTAATAAACAAGATCCTATTTGTCACCTTATGAAAGAGACAACAAGTGATTGTCAAGATTATCCCATACCTACAGAACCTGGTAAGCACCCTTTATGTTACTAGGTAAATAAAGTGAAATATTAGATTAAAACAGTCATTTCAATAATTCATAGAATACAACTTTTTCATGAAACCATTCGTATTTTGTATAATATAGATATATTCCCTTTAATTAAGTAGGTTCCGGTAGATACGTCTATTTTCAATGGTATTCAAGTAGACAATTTTGTTGGATGTACCACTTCCGACATTATTACCTGTACTTAAAGTAGATCATTTTGTTGGATGTGTCACTTTCGACATTGTTACATGTAACCTAAAAGCAGACGTTTTGTCGGATGTGTCACTTTTGACATTATTACATGTAACCTAAAGTTAGTCAGTGGGTTGGATATGTCACTTTCTACATTTATAACTGCATTATGTTTAGAATTTTTTGTCGGATGTATGACTTGCATAATCTTAAATTGACTAAAACAAAACTCTTGGATGTTTGGTAGGTTGATTAAGTAGGACCTAACCTACCCTCTATAAATGAATAGTTCGATACTTATCTGACTTATCAGTAGGTACCTACTACTTACCTATCGTGGTCACCGAACACTTTTATTCTAGGAATTATCCATCTTTGCAGATGAGTCTTCACCAATACGTGTGCATTCCGATGAAGAATTGATGCAATGTCTACAAAATAGGATGGAATATAATACTGTATTCAGTGACAGGAACGAGCCTGTAAATACTTTTATAACTGAAGGGAGGAATTCCTGAAGAGGCCATTCCTGAGAGCAGAGTCCCTGAAAAGACTGTGGTTTCCGTGACAGAAGAAACGCGGGCAATCTCTAAAGGCGCATCAACGTCCATTGGGGTGCAAGAAATTAGATTTTGGTCGGACAATTGCGCTGGCCAAAATCGGAACCGCATTGTCTTTGCTTTATATTTGCTTGCTGCTAAGGAGTTTGGAGTAACTATAACGCAAAGATTTTCGTTTTGACGCGCAGTTGCGGACATCAGCCCGTTATACAATACAACGCATAAATTTATGGAGAAAAGACACACCCAAAATGAAGGGGACAGTGTTCACGCGTTTGAAAAAAGAGAGAGAGTGAGCGGAGAATTATTTACGTTCCTGATAAATGGTTCTGCTTGGTGCGTTGAGCGAAAATAGAAGGTGTGCCGTACAATGTAAGAGAAAAAACCTCACGAGACTTCTACAATTTCAAAGATTTGTTGGCGAACAGAAACTAGGTGAAAGATGTAAGAAATGAAAAAAATAAGTGGATACAAATAGAGATGTTAAAGTTAAGGGCAACGTTTTTGATCGATTAATACATTAATTAATACAATTACGATAACGATGATGAGCCGAAGACTTAAGCGGTTCTCAGATCCACCAAAAGAAACACCCAACGCCAGAATAATTTTAAAATATCCCAAGCTTATGATGACCCCGTTCTTATCCCATATGGAATAAATAAAGATCTTAATGATATTTGTGTAGATCTGGTGTCATGCCGGAAAAATATCATGGTTTTTATAGAGACTTGCCTCACGTTTCCAGTAATACAGTAGAACAAGAAAGTGACTCTGAATGAACGGTTGAGGTTTTGTTTTCTTTCTGAAAAGTATTTTTTTGATGCTATTGTAATTTTGAAGTTCCTGATTTACGATACAATTATGTTTAAGTATGATAAGGCAAAGCTTTAAAGTGCAAAACTAAGACTGTACATTGGTTGTAATATTTACTTTATAATTAGCTACAAAAAAGTTCCTAAAAACAATTTTGATTATTTTTAGCACTTTAAATTTTTAAACCTTAAAATTTTATTTGTGATACTTACCTGTCATCCTAAAGTGTTTTGACTGCTATATTTTATTGTGTGTAGATTGTTCATAGTTTTTTGCAAATATTTCTAGTTTAAGATTGACGCTCTTAAGGCTTGTTTTGTTACGTACTTAAATACCTACTTTTAAAATATTAGGAGAAAGTAATAAAATTATCGTTTAGACTTCTCAAGCAACGCTAAATTATGATTAATTGTGTTTATTTATTATTATTAGGTACTCTTGTGTTTAATTATAATATTATGTGATGTCAAAGTATGCATTCCTTATTTTTCGTTTATGGTAAAGTGCTTAAATGATCAGTAAATGCTTGGAAAATTTGGTTAAATAATGTTTATTTTTTATAATTTAAGCTAGCAAACCAGACACATACGACAAACGTATTTCTAGATCTCCATTTAAAAATGTTGAATCTACCACTACCTACTTAAATTACTGTTAAATATCCGAACAAAACTGTCGTTTGTGTCATAACCGACAATTCACCTTGGAAATAGTCCATGTTAAACTGTCGGTAGTACCTTATTTCCTTAACCATCAATCAATTCTATATTTTTTCTATGTCAGTACTTAGTTAACAACACATAAAACAATCAGTGCAAATTTGAACATCTACAGTCTTATAATATTTTTTTTATCATCAAAACAAACTTTAAACTGCCCTACTGAACAGTAAAGTTGTCTTTTTGCAGAACTGACATTGTTAATAGGGACCATCGAAATAATAACCACTATAAAATTTTCATTCAGTATTATAAACGTATTCAAAAACAAATGTACTGAATTGTGAACATGAGCAAAACCGACGTAGTAAACGAAATTCATAAAAATGCGAGGGTGAACTTCCCGCGAAGATGTGTTATTATGAGAGATATAGATGACCTGTGGCAAGCAGACTTAATCGATATGCAATCAATTTCAAAGCAAAATAAAAATTACAGATTTATTCTTGCTATTATTGACACATTCTCGAAATATGCTTGGACTTTTCCTCTAAAAAGTAAAACCAAAGAGGATGTATGTTACTCTTTTAAGAAATTATTGGATAAAGGGCGTGTTCCTAAAAATCTACAAACGGATAATGGAGCAGAATTTTACAATAATCAATTTCAAAAGCTTATGGAAACTTATCACATTAATCATTATTCAACCTTCTCAACAAAAAAGGCTTCAATAGTTGAGCGATTTATCAGGACATTGAAATCGAACGTCTATAAGGAATTTAGTTTAAGAGGCAGTTACAATTGGATAGATGCCACGCTTAATAATGTTATTTACAAATACAATCACACTTATCATCGGACAATTGATGAAGTTCCCGTTAATGTGGATAACATTAATAAAAAACATATATTAGAAAGGTATTCAAGGTTGGCAAAAAATCAAAATATTCGAAGCAAATATAAAATTGGTGATTATGTGCGTATCAGTAAGTACAAAGGAACATTTGAAAAAGGTTACACTCCCAACTGGTCAACAGAAATATTTAAAATACGAATGATACAAAATACAACTCCTATCACCTACTTAATAGAAGATACAATCAGAGGTCAGCCGATTTTAGGTGCATTTTATGCGCAAGAGCTTCAAAAAACAAAACATCCCAATGTGTATCTAGTGGAGAAAGTTCTTAGAAGAAAAGGTAACAGAGTTTTAGTAAAATGGTTAGGTTTATCATCAGCTGAAAATAGTTGGATTGATAAATCAGATATATTATCATAAATATTAAAACGTTAATGAACGACACTTCAAATAATAAGTATTTAATAAAGTGTTCAATCCAGTTTCATCAGTCTTATAATGTGTATTGGAGAGAGTAGTCTTCTCAATTGGGTAATAAATCACTTACCTTTTGAATTACACTTACCAGGATACAATTATTGTGGTCCCGGGACAAAATTAATTAAAAGGATTACACAAGGAGATAAGGGAATTAATAAATTAGACGAATATTGCAAAGATCACGACATTGCCTATCATAAATCATCAAACTTAAAGGATCGACACGAAGCTGATTTAATTTTGTTGAATATGGCTAAAGAACGACAACTTGCTTCGGATGCGAGTGTAGGTGAAAAAATTGCAGCACGCTTAGTAAGCCGGGCTATGTCGACAAAAATTAAAACTGGCTCTGGTCTGAAAAGTAGTAGTACAAAGTGCTGCCGAAAAGTTACATCTGGAAAAGGGTTAAAAAACAAATTAAAAAATGTCATTTCTAAAACCAAGAGACACATGAAAAAATTAAAGCCAAAAAGTAAAAAAATGGCTATAGAATTGGCTATCGCCGCTGCCAGAGAATTAGCTGATGATTCATCTATTAAACTTCCTCGTGTTATTCCTATACCAAAAACTGGTGGAGTATTGCCGTTGATTCCTATTTTTGCGGGATTATCAGCGGTAGGGGCTTTAGCAGGCGGTGCAGCTGGTATTGCTAAAACCATTAACGAATTCAAGATAGCTAAAAAATTGTTGAATGAATCGAAGAGACATAATGAAAAAATGGAAGCGCTTTGCATTGGGAAAGGATTACACCTTAAACCGCATAAAGATGGGCTTGGAATTTTTGTATCGAAAGAAAAAAACTAAAATATCGGCTACCCAAACGAGCCTTATCTAACTTTGACATTTTGAAGTATGGAAATAGTATTCCTTATTTTAGAGGTGTCTTTATGAGAGATGAGCTCCCTGAATGTCCTTTTATAAAAGAATGCGGAGTTATTAATTTAGATAGTTCTAAAAACCCTGGTTCTCATTGGGTAGCCTATGCAAAATATAATGATTATATTGAGTATTTCGACAGTTACGGGAATCTTAAACCTCCCAAGGAATTGATAAAATACGTAGGGCCTAAAGTCCGATATAATTATGAAAATATACAACGTGATCACCCTTTTAATTGTGGACATCTATGTTTGGATTTCTTAAAGAGTTTTTGGTGTAGTCGAGGAATAAAATGAACAGGTTCTTTTTTAAGACTTCAGTATGAAGACATGTCTACTACAGTCACCATCTCTGGAAATAAATCTGAATTGGTTTCGTATTTTCAACCACCTCTACATTTATCTGATCAATACGAGTGCGGTTTACTATACTTTTCAGTATTAAATTCTAGACCAAATGTGACCATCAATAATAGCAATCTATCTATAATCAGAATCGAATGTGATCTTGTTCACGGTTCTTACTGCAACGGGTTACCAACTCATTTTATTCACGAATTTGTATCTGATACTGCTCCAGGTCACCGGTACATAGAAATACCGCAAAACGTTATTTACTTTCCAGTGAACAAAAATCTAATTTCATCGATTTCTGTTAAGATTGTTGATCAACTTGGTAACTGTATTAACTTTGGTGAAGAACAAATTCAATTGCGCCTTCATTTAAGAAGAACAAAATGATAGTCTATACATATAAAATTCAAAGTCCTGACTGACTGACTGACTTATATATCAACACACAGCCCAACCCACTGGTCCTAGAGACATGAAATTTGGAGAGTGTATTCTTTGTAAAGAGTAGGTATCCACTAAGAAAGGATTTTTCGAAATTCCACCCCTAAGAGGGTGAAATGGGGTGTTGAATTTTCTTTGAAACTTTTTATTCTCTGAGTCGATTGACTTAAAAATGTGTCTACATATACTTCAGTTAAAATGATGAGATACGTGTATCACAGTTTTTCCAAAATCATCCCCCAATTTAAAATTCAATGTCCTGACTGGCTGACTGATACATCAACGCACAGCCCAAACCACTGGTCCTAGAGACATGAAATTTGGACAGTGTACTCTTTGTGAAGAGTAAATATCCACTAAGAAAGGGTTTTTTGAAATGCCACCCCTGATAGGGTGGAATGGGGTTTTGAATTTTATGTGAAACTTTTTATTCTCGGAGTCGATTGACTTGAAAATGTGTCTACATATACTTCAGTTAAAATGATGAGATACGTGTATCACAGTTTTTCCAAATCATCCCCCAATTTAAAATTCTATGTCCTGACTGGCTGACTGATATACCAACGCACAGCCCAAACCGCTGGTCCTAGAGACATGAAATTTGGAGAATGTTTTTTTGTGGAGAGTAAATATCCACTAAGAAAGGGTTTTTTTGAAATTCCACCCCTAATAGGGTGAAATGGGGTGTTGAATTTTCTATGAAACTTTTTATTCTCTGAGTCGATTGACTTAAAAATGTGTCTACATATACTTCAGTTAAAATGATGAGATACGTGTATCACAGTTTTTCCAAAATCATCCCCCAATTTAAAATTCAATGTCCTGACTGGCTGACTGATACATCAACGCACAGCCCAAACCACTGGTCCTAGAGACATGAAATTTGGACAGTGTACTCTTTGTGAAGAGTAAGTATCCACTAAGAAAGGGTTTTTTGAAATGCCACCCCTGATAGGGTGGAATGGGGTTTTGAATTTTATGTGAAACTTTTTACTCTCGGAGTCGATTGACTTGAAAATGTGTCTACATATACTTCAGTTAAAATGATGAGACACGTGTACCACAGTTTTTCCAAAATCATCCCCCAATTTAAAATTCCATGTCCTAACTGGCTGACTGAAATACCAACGTACAGCCCAAACCGCGGGTCCCAAAGATATAAAAATTGGAGGGTGTATTCTTTGTGAAGAGTAAGTTTCAGTTTTTCGAAATTCCTACCCCTTAGAGGGTGAAATGGGGTGTTGAATTTATGTGAAACTTTTTACTCTCGGGGTCGATTGACTTGAAAATTTGTGTACATACTCTTCAGATAAAATCCAGTAAATCCGATGTCAAATCTCAAACCAAGGTATCAATATTTCATGTATCTAATTTAATTGATAGAACTTTAAACTAATAATTGCAAGTTATAAGCAAGTACATGTAAATCTATGTATGTATTATAGATAGATACATAGATTACTTATTATCCCAGAAGTAAGATCCCGTGGGCAATTCCCTAACTCCACGCGGGCGAAGCCGCGGGCATAAGCTAGTATATTATAAAACCACTCCACTGAAAATCAAACGTCTTATTCCATCTACGACCATTAAGGTGCATAGACGTAATAAAAAAGTGAAGAAATTGAGTAAAGCAAATAAAGATTTTCTTAAAGCTCTAGGTTTTAAAGTATGAACATGTTACAAATTACTGAATCACCCCACTTCGATAGTTCGATTGAAAGCTATGAAGTCCACTCATACAATCCCTACACTAACAGCTTTAGAGAAAACGATGAAATCAGAATTCCCATACACCAACAAGACATATACGTGCTACCGTCAGCCAGTTCAATTTACGTCGAGGGCGAGGCAAAGTTCTTCGACAAAGATGGAAAACCGATTAAGAAAAATATTACTTTCAGTAACAACCCTGTTATGTTTTTGTTTCAAGATATCAGATACGAAATAAACGGTATTGAAATAGATCGCATTAAAAATTCTGGAATAACGTCGACAATAAAGTCATACGTTTCAATGAATGATGGAGAAAATAAAGTTGCTGCCTTGTGGGGTTGGAACACAGATGGATTTAAAAATTATGGTCATTTTAGTGCCATTGTACCTCTTGATAAAATTTTAGGATTTGCGGAGGATTACAATAAAATTGTGATAAATTGTAAACATGAACTTATTCTGAATAGAAGTAACTCTAACTTAAACAGTATCATAGCAACTGATGATATTGCGCATTTTCAAATAGACATACAAAGATTGCAATGGCGTGTACCACATATAAAAGTGTCAGACCGCGAACGACTGACACTACTAAAACACTTGGAAAGAGATAAACCTATTCAGATAGCGTTTCGAAATTGGGATTTATATGAGTATCCTTTGCTCCCTAAAACTACAAAACATTCTTGGTCAGTTAAGACTGCATCGCAATTAGAAAAACCTCGATATGTCATTTTTTGCTTGCAAACCAACAGAAAAAATAATAAAACCAAAGACAGTTCTCTGTTTGATCACTGTGGTTACCAACGTAACACTATTTTTGAATTCACAGTATTATCCTTACGAGCCTCTAAGCTTAAATTTTTCCGAGAACAAATACAATATATTATATGAAATGTATGTGAAATTTCGTCAGTCTTATTACAACTGTCCTGCAGACCCCCTGCTTGATTTGGTCGGTTTCAAGGAGAAGGCTCCTCTCTTTATCATAGACTGTTCAAGACAAAACGATAGTTTGAAAACAGGTCCCGTAGATGTGCGGTTGGAGATTGAATGTTCGGCGGCAATACCAGATAACACAACCGGATAATGTTTAATTATCAACGATCGACTTGTCGAATATAAACCTTTGAGTAACATAGTGCGCAGGTTATCATGACCGCCATTGTAGATGTTCAAGGTTTTAAAACAGAAACAAATGAATTTATCATTAAAGAAATTGCTGTATTATGGGATAAAAAAATTCACGTGTTTTTAATTAAGCCACCATTTCCATTTTACGATTTGAAGAAATCAGAAAAACGCCAAGTCCGTTGGATTGAACGTAACAGAAAAATATACTGGAGAGATGGATTTGTGCCTTACTCAAATCATCAGAATTTTATTGTAGATATCTTAAGAGGTAAAAGTGTTTACACCAAAGGTTTAGAAAAAGTGTTGTGGTTAAAAAATATTTCGAATAATGATATATATAATTTAGAAGATGACGGTTGTCCTAATTTATTAAGCTTGTACAATAAATATGAACATTCTCATGATGTGTATAGTTGTATTTTTCATGATTCAATATGTGCTTTAAAAAATGTAATATGTTTAAATAAATGGTGTATAGATAATAAATTTTTAAAATAAAAATACTCTTGTTTAATTTTTCACAATTGGGTAATAGGTATCAGTTTCCCATCCCTACCAATCCCGTCCAGTGTTAATCGTTATAAGTTACTGGTAACAGCTGTGCGATGTCAGTATACATTTATAATTATCCGTATCAAGAACTAGGAAATGAATCAACAGAACATGTCTCAAAATAAATACAATCCTCGATATGATATGTATAATGCATTTAAAATGCGTGAATTTTCATTTAGTTACTATTGGCCAACGGGTGATTCAAGGAGAAGATTGGTAATGGAAATGGCTGACGCTGGATTTTTTTATTGTGGAAATGGTGTAAATGATAAAGCAGCATGCTTCTCATGTGGAGGTGTTATAGAAGATTGGGAGATTTACGATGATCCTTGGATGCAACATACTTTACAATTTCCTCAATGTTGTTACTTGAACGCTGTGAAAGGAACGGACTATGTCGACAAATCAAAACGTCTATTTTTAAAAGAAACAAAAATATAAAATTATTCTAAAGTGCAGGAGGATAGATTGATCGGCCATAAATATATTAGCTAAAATGCAAGATTCTGTGAAATATACTTCTGAAGGCATTTGTAAAATTATTATTCAGAACGCTAATGGTGAGGCTATATTTATCCGTGATAAGCAGCCCCGCTCATAAAAAATCGAACCCCAGATTCACCAAAACCTCAGGTCAGAGATACATCGCAAGAAGATTTATTATATTAAAACATGTCTTTAAAAATGGTAATAGAGAGATAAATAAATAATAAATACTTATTTGAGTTTTAATAAATGATCACTTTAGATTGAATGAATGAATGGTGAAAACTGTGGGTTTTAAGAACTAATCTGAATAAATAAATAGTGAATAATATGAAATTGAATGAATGAAATGATGAATGAGTGAAAATTGCGGGTTTTCAGATCTTATCTGATCTGGAAACCCCAATTTTAACCTACTCTCGGTGACTCGGTTTTTTGGTGTACTAATTAGTGATTGGTTGAACCCGTAACTTTTTAATTCCTTGTGACTACTCTTAAAGGGTTCTTATGGAATAACTCCTCTCCCAGTGGGCGTCAACAGAGTGAGATGAACAGATAACAGTGCATTTCGTCTAAAAGTGAAGGATTCGCTGCCATACCATCGGGTTCGAACTTGCGGCGCAACAAACAGCAGTCGCGCGCTCCGCCACCGAGCTAGCTACGTTACTCACCGAGCGACGAATTTGCAAACCGGTTCAAGCGCAAGCGGCCGCGCTCAACGTCACCCACAGATCCCGTCAGTGCTACGCCGGCCTCTACGAGCTGCTACGAGGCGCGCACTTGCTACGACCCACACAATACTACATCACTGTACGCACTATCGGCTTCTCTTGTACCCTACGACCACCAAGCGCTCCGCTTCGATAAACTGGCTAATTAACTGCTTTGGCCCCTGCAATATCTCGCGCATCACAAAGCGCGTACCGCTTTCGCTCGTTATAAATACGCCAAACCGCTGTACCACGATGCCCAGAGTTCAACGTTCTCCTCCTTCTGCATGTAAAGCAAATCCACCGACGGAAACCCTTTCTGACTCGGATATTCCATCTACTCAAAAGCAAATGTTCTCAACGCCTTGCAATATAACCACCAGGCAGCACAAACGTGCCCGTGTTGATGGTTCCCCTGAGCATTTCCTGGAAGATTTTAGAAAAGAAATAATGGACATGCTTCATTCATGGAAAGCCGAACACGACTCCTTTTTATCAAAGCTGGCTCAAGACATAACCGACCTAAAATCACAGTGCAAAAATATTCAAAAATCGAACCTGGAAATCGAGCGATCTATGGACTTCATCAACAAATCGTATGAAGCTATAAAAAACCGTGTCGAATTGCTTGAAGCCGAAAACAAAGAAAATAAAAACTACCTACTCACCCTGGATAAAAAGCTAAAAGAACTACAATACGCCACCCGCAGCGCAAACATCGAGATACGAAATGTCCCGCAGGAAGATAACGAAACTCTGCAAGACCTTACCACCTTTGTGACAAAGATTGGAAACATTCTTGAAACACCGCTGCAGTCTGGCGATCTTCGGGATATCTACCGAGCCCTCGCAAAACCCGGCACCACCAGAAATATTGTCGTGGAATTCTCCAGCGTACAAAGAAAATATGACTTTCTATCCTCAGTAAGAAACTATAACAAGGCGCGTGATATCGGTGAGAAACTTAACACCCACCTCATTGGCCTGCCTGGAAATAAACAACCATTCTATGTAGACGAACACCTCCCATCATCAGGAAAGAAGCTCTTCTTCCAGGCCCGCGAGTTCGCCAAACAGAACGGATTTAAATTCTGCTGGGTCAACAATTCTAAAATCTACTCACGTAAGGAGAAGGGTATGAAACAATTCACCATCAACTCCGAACAAAACCTATTCGACCTAAAAGAAAATCAATGACTAGACCATGTAACCTTTTTATTCTTTAAACTAACGTTGCCACACCATTCCTTACACCCTAAGACACATATACACGCAACGAAACATGCACTACCCACACACTCCCTTTCAGAACTTTACACCAAACACAAAAACATCACAATACTCACAAATCCCACTCACACCACCAAAATAAATAAAACCAAGGCCCATTGTACAAAACTCCCAACTCTAAAACTCTTCAACATAATCCGTATCCACCTACCAGCTTCGCCGCGTAACAAATTCACCCATGTTGGTTGTCTAAAACATATAAATGGCTGATACAATTGATATAATATCCGAAATAGACTCCTTCAGTATAGCCAAATCATCTCTTATTCCCCCCGATCAGTGTACTATTCTAACTTAAGAACCCAAATAAATACATAAAAATCATTCATCAAAACATATTAAGGAGCATCAAGAAAAACCTTAACCTTTTTATATCTACACTTGCACTTACGAACCTTGAATTCGATATCCTCATACTAACAGAATGCTGGTTAAAGGTCGCTGGTCTGCTACCAAAAATAGATGGATACATTACCTTCTTCACTTCAAACCACACATCACAAAATGACGGAGTAGTGATTTACGCCAAAAGCCCATTGAATGTTAAGGTTTCAGAACCACAATTTCTTGATGCCAATTGTTTGATATGTCATGTTGGCAATGAGTTATGCCTTATATCCCTCTACCGCTCCCCATCCTACAAAAATATCGACAACTTCCTGGATAGCTTATTTAATTTAGTACATCCCTTACCGCTAAACATTAACGTAGCTCTAATTGGAGATATGAACATCGGTATAAAAGCTGAAAATGAAGATCGACTATCTGATCAATACCTTACTCTCACAGCGTCTCTCGGTTTAGTACCGACCCACAATATACCTACCAGACATAATAACTGCCTCGACCATATTCTCTTAAGAACGAAGCGAACGGCTGTAACAATGGTAATCGACTCCCCTGTGACGGACCATCTTCCTGTAATACCATGCCTTGACATGGGGAAACCCAAACACGACCCTCCAAGGTCTAGTTACAAAACCGACTATCCATCTATACAAGACACCCTCCAAAACACGGATTTTACACCAGTACTAGATTGTTCGGACACAAATATTGCTACAGACATGCTCATATCGACTGTTTCATCTGTAATCAAACAACACACAAGGCTAATCTATGTCCCAAAAAGGCAAAGAACAATTAAGCCCTGGATTACACCGGGACTATTACGATGCATAAGGAACCGGGACAAAATGCACAAAAAGCTAAAAAAATCCCCTGAGGACACAATCCTCAAAATCACCTACCAACGTTACAGAAATTTTTGTAATCTATTACTGCGTAAACTGAAACGGGAATACGAAAAAAATAAACTTAGAAAGGCTAAAGGCAACCCAAAAGCAACATGGAACGTTATCAAATCAATCACTCATACCCGACACGACAGACAACCCGCGCGCCAACTCTTGAAACTCGAAGATGATCCCACTGCATCCGCCAACGAAGTCAATAGTTATTTCGTCAATATAGGCAAAAACCTGGCTTCGCAAATCACACCTAACCATAACATTCCTCTGTCCGAAAACCCCAACGCGCAATCTAATTCTCTAGTCATCTTAGAACCCAACCACGAAAAAGTAGAACGTATTATTATGTCCCTTAAAGGGGATTGTGCAGTCGGATGGGATGGCATCTCCTCAAAAATCATAAAAATGTGTAAAAACACATTGATACCGCCAATCACGCACATATGCAACCTCGCGATAAATACTGGCACCTTCCCACATGCATTTAAGAAGGCCCTCGTTCACCCTATCCATAAGGACGGGAATAGAGACGTCGTGTCAAATTACAGGCCAATATCTGTACTCACAACACTTTCAAAAATTCTGGAGCGCATTCTAAACAACAATTTAGTATTTTTTTTTCGCAAATATAATATAATAGCGACAAATCAATACGGTTTCCGACCGGGCGTTTCCACGGAGGACGCCGTAGCAAACTTTACTGATCTAGTCACAAAAAAATGGACTCCAGGATGAAAAGTTTTGCCATCTTTCTGGACCTATCTAAGGCCTTCGATACCGTCTCTATTCCCATCCTTATACGCAAAATGGAAGCCGCCGGCATACGGGGAAATGCACTAAACATTTTTCAAGACTTCCTTACAGATCGTAGACAGTGCGTTAAAATTGATTCGGTCATCAGCAGCGAGGAAATTATAAGTTATGGCGTCCCCCAGGGTAGCATTATTTCGTCATCACTCTTCCTGTTATACGTTAACGAGCTATGCAACCTAAAACTTCAACACTGTGACACGTTTATATATGCAGACGATACTGTACTACTCGCCCATGGTGCCAACTGGGAAGCGGCCAAACTCAATGCCGAAGCCTCACTTAGAACAGTTATGGCCTGGCTTTCTGTTAATTTGCTGACCCTCAATATATCTAAGACAAAAGCAATGGCCTTTAGAATCACCGCTAAATCTGCACCACTGACTGCGGCATCTTCTTTGACTGCACATGTATGTCAGGATTCATCCTTCCCTTGTACATGTCTTCCTCTTACGTTGGTATCCAATACTAAATACCTGAGTGTACACATAGATCAGAGACTGGACTGGCACACGCATTTAGGAATATTAAAAACCCGACTAAGGCGACTCATTTACATTTTCAAAAACCTGCGCGATATAGCCGATATGGACACGATGAGACTAGTATACCTTGCCCTGTGCCAGTCTATTCTCTCCTATTGTATTCCCATTTGGGGTGGCACTGATAAAACCGCGGTGTTGGGCCTCGAAAGAGCGCAAAGGGCTTTATTAAAAGTCATGACCCACAAACCTCGTCGATACCCAACACTAACACTATATAAGGACTGCAATTGTCTATCTGTATTGTCTATTGTCTGTTCTGTAGGGTTCATCCTACGAATAATACTCAGAAAACATGCCTCTCTTCCACACACTAAAAATAGTACAGCGCGTAGCGGGAAACCCATTTGCAGGTATACTCATACTAAAACAAGCTTCGCGACACGGCAATACTCTTTTTTAGCATCTAAATTATTAACAGCTTAAACAAATTAATAAACATACACACGTTGAACCAATTTAACCTAAAAAGAAAAGTCACTAATTACTTGTTAAAACTGACATACGACGAAACCGAAAAATTACTAACGCGCATTACATAACACGTTACCTTCGACTACAGTTCCACACACACACCCACACACACAGACACACACTCACACGAATTTACTCACCCACACAAACACGCACATACATACACGTGCACTCACGCACACTTATGGCAACACATTTAATTATTATCACTTTTGCTTTTTTTTTTTTTTTTTTCTGTTTATACATTTCTCGATAAAATACATTGCGGTACCTGGTAGATAGCCCTTTTACATGTATTTACCATAATATCTTTGCTGCGTTTTTTTATTTTTGTGTACATAACTCCCTACCATTGTAACGGCTTACAAGACCCCAAGAAGGAACCACTGGCTCCGAAGATACAGGCTATTGCCTAGTTTCAGAGTCAGGGATACTCATACTTAATTTGCCAAATATAAGCCCTAGCTCCAGTACCCAATGAAATTGTAACCCAATGCCAATTCTCATATTTTAAGTCACTACGATGTACACCTTAAAATAAGACCAACTGTAACAAGGGTTGTGTTTGTGAATAAAAGATTATTATTATTAACTACAAGGAACTTGAGTCGTCTAAAACTATGCACCCAGTCACTCCCAAGATAGTGATGACATCAAGTGTGGAAGTCTAGACCACCGTCAATAAGAACACCTTTGAGAATAAGCTGGCTTACCAATGCATATCACAATTGGTTTAAGCCAACCAATACAATTAATTTTAATGTAAAGTGGCAACATTCCACCTGTTGACCACCACCTCAGCAAATGACAGTGGAGCAAGGTCACTTAAATATGTGATTCGACCAACAGTTTCAAAAACAACCAACTTCACGGACTGTAGCCTGGTGAACAAATGACCGTGTCGCCAGCTATAAAATGAGAAACAGCATGGAAACAGCCAACCAAGGATAACTGTTTCAATGTCTACACACCATAAGCTAACATTAAAGGTGAGGAGTTTTCAAACTACTTGCTACACTTCACTGATACCTGCAGTGTTACATCAATAGGCTTAATATCATAGCCAAATCAACCTACCCACGTGATGCTCATGTGTGATGAGTATTGTGTTGTGTATCCATTTTTGTTTTTGTAATCCTGCTAATTGTAAGCAACTACTAACAATAATAATAACAAAGTATTAGTACTCCTAACAGTAACTAATAAAGTAAAAAATAATAAAACTCACAACCAGCAGCTATTGGTATCCATGGAGGAAACAATTAGCTCAATGAGTAATACACACAACGAATGACAAACAATCCTATCAGTAGCCATGGAGGCAATTGATAATGAACACAACACATGACAAATGATCCTATCAGCAGCCGTGGAGGCAACTGATAATGACCACAACAAATGACAAACAATCCTATCAGTAGCCATAGAGGCAATTGATAATGAACACAACACATGACAAACGATCCTATCAGCACCCGTGGAGGTAACTGATAATGAACATAACACATGACAAACTATTCTATCAGCAGCCGTGGAGGCAACTGATAATGAACATAACACATGATAAACTATCCTATCAGCAGCCGTGGAGGCAACTGATAATGAAAATAACAAACTATTAGCGGCCGTGGAGGCATCTAATAAACAATACTCTCATGTTTTCCTGCTGGGTCCACGGCGGACAAACCGCCCAGAGCCTGGTTCCTTATATCCTGTCAAATCAAAGACTTCGTGCCTGTCACGGAGCAATGGTCCTAAACTCCTTATCCTTTTTATCCTGTCAAATCCAAGACTTTGTGTCTATCACAGAGCATTACCTTCCCGTGAGAATGCACAAATAAAAACATGCTACTTATACTACACTTACCAAATACAAATTACAGATTATGTAAAGCAATCAATAATTTTATTTAAGATGAATCTAGTAGAACGAGGTTCTAAAAACCCAACTCATACTAAGATTAACAATTGAATTAACGTTAACGTTGTTGGATAATTTTGGCAACAATATTCTATTCAGCTAGTAGCTGATCATACAATAGCAATAAACTCAATACAATTAATGTTGTTGGATAATTTTGGCAACAATATTCTATTCAGCTAGTAGCTGATCATACAATAGCAATAAACTCAATACAATTAATGTTGTTGGATAATTTTGGCAACAATATTCTATTCAGCTAGTAGCTGATCATACAATAGCAATAAACTCAATACAATTAATGTTGTTGGATAATTTTTGCAACAATATTCCATTCAGCTAGTAGCTGATCATACAATATCAACAAACTCGAAACAATTAATGTTGTTGGATAATTTGGCAACAATATTCTATTCAGCTAGTAGCTAATCAAACAATGTCAACAAACTCGAAACAATTAATGTTGTTAGATAATTTGGCAACAATATTCTATTCAGCTAGTAGCTGATCATACAATATCAACAAACTCGAAACAATTAATGTTGTTGGATAGTTTGGCAACAATATTCTATTCAGCTAGTAGCTAATCAAACAATATCAATAAACTCAATTAAATAAATGTTATTGAATAATCCAGGCAACATTATTTTATTCAGCTAACAGCTGATCATCAATAAATTTAAATAAAAATCGTAAGCAGCTTTAAGTCTGAAACTGTGCATATGTGTCTAAGTGATTCATAAATGCATTTAATTTTAAATATGAAGAAAACTGAATAGATGTCAGATCTATTACAAGCTTTCTATGTTGACTGAAACTTTCTGTTGCCAAATCCTACAACTCAATGAACATTGTAGGCTAATAAAAGCAACAATAATCTGCCGACAAAATTTATCTCCACTATTTCAGATAGCACCACGAAACTCCATAAAGTGACGGCGACGGCAGGTGCAGAGCGTGCACCGCCGATCAGAATGGCCGTGTCGCCGCAAGAGTGTCTATCTGCTAAGAATATTAGTTAATTTAATTAATAGCCAAGTTATAATGTCTCATCCATCATAATATTGATCCTGCCATCTGTGGGTTGCAAGTACAATTATTACAATGATCTGTATCGATTGACAAAAGAGATAAGCGCCATCTGATGGTCTCTGTATTAACTAGTACTGAGATAGTTCGTGACTAGATCTTCTGAAGATTAATTTATTAAACGAAAGTCTTTATTTAGCTAGACCTATAGTTAAAATTAAGATAAGCAAATATTTGACCATTGCGATTTTAACAATGCTCATTTAACACTAAGATTTGTTTTGAGGCAACATTCCACAATATTGTGGAAGATGGCGCCGAATACGATTTTAATGATCAATAACTCAATTTATAATTTGAAACTACAACTAAATCAGTTTCTGTAACTAATTATAAACTGAAAAGTTACAAGGGTGAATATCAAATCAGCAAATTTTACGTGTCCACGTTGAGAATCGAGGTGTAAAATGATAGGATGTTTCTGATTTTTTTTTGTAGTGAACTACGTAAGTTGGTTCAATTAGGGCCACATTTATTTTTTTATAAGTGTTTATAAATCATCAGGGAAAAAAAAATCGCCTTCAATTTCAAGTTCGGTGGCTTGTCCCAGTTCCATTTTTTGATGTAATTGCGTTCACCAAAGTAACAATTTGTGGTACAATATAAAATAAACAATTTTGTTAGTATATGCATTAGTCAAATTATCTAAAAACAATTAAACCATTTTATAAAATCTTATTTAAAAGCACAGGACACTCGATCAAAGTTTGTCCAAGCAAAAATCAAAATTTTTCTGGCACTTTTTCAACTTACTATAACATGAAGTTTCGTGCGTGTGCGATCAATCGGCTTATTTATTTCGCATCTGTCAGTCATGCCATTAGTGCGATTACTGTCAGGTGTGTGATTAGTGCTGTGATTACCCTCCAAAAACATAAGTACTCGCCTTGGGCGGAACGGGGGACAAGAATTGTTCAATTTTTGGTGGATCGATTTACTGTTGATTTTAAAGTGTTATAATAGTAAGCTACATGCTATAGCTAATGATTTGGGTGACCCATAAATCAATGACATTAATTTAATTTTAACTTAAAACCCTTATTTTTTAAGATTTTTTTTATGCCTGGTTCCAATTTTGGTGGTTTTGGTGGCGTTTTCACGCCACCAAAATTGAAAATGGCCCACCAGATTTTAATTATGTACTGTATATGTATTGTTTTTACCTATATAGCTAGTTTTTACGTTGCAAGACAGTTTGACTAGCAAATAAATACATGTTATGTACTTGGCAGTTAGTAAGACCTATTATTATAAGGGTTGCATACTAATGATCAAGTTTCTTATTCATATGTATTTATTTTGTTGCTTTTTAGTATGCCAAAACAGACCAGCGAGGAGAGGCTGCTTAAAAGCACTTCACCGTTGTGATTGGGGACTTCAACGCGAAACAATGCAATTTGGGGTTGGACGTTGGAACCACCGGGGTCACCAACTGGCTAGTTTTATGGAGAAGGACGGCCTCTATAGGATGAACTCCTTCTTCAGAAAGCGTGAGCACAGGAAGTGGACCTGCCAGAGCCCCGATGGTGCAACTTAAAATGAGATTGACTTCATCATGTCAACCAAGAAGCGTATTATGTTCAATGTTGTCTCTACGATCAATAAAATTCGTTGAAAATCGGAAGCGATCACCGCATAGTAAGAGGCACATTGAACATCAATATCAAGCTTGAAAAGTCTCGACTGATGAAGTCTACGCATGTCCAGCACAGATCCAAATTCAAAACCCCGAGAGCTGCTGCAATCTGAAAAGCGTGAACTCTAGACTCGTTTCGAGTGCCTTAGAAGCTCATTGGACGAATACAACGATAGGTTCGTGGAAACTGTCCATACGGGTCTAAGTTCTTCAAGACACGTCGTGCACATAAGAACAAAAAACTCTCTGACCATACTCTCAAGCTCATGCAGAAGCGGCGTGAGATGATCCTGCAGTCTTCAGACGAGGCGTGGAAATACCGGCAGCTCAATAGACGGATCTTTGAATCCAGCATATTTAAGATGCAATTGAGCGGCTCCAAGGCATTTGTAAGAGATCTGGCTATTGGGCAGAGCCAGCTCACGAAACTGAAGACCGACCATGGCAGGATCGTTTCCGCCAAACCGGAGCTACTGAGGCAGATCGAGAGATTCTATGGGCAGTTGTACACTTCAACCAGTAAACCCGTTGTAAATCTAGCAAATGACCCAAGAGCTAGACTGACCCGACACTATACCGAAGACAACCCGGGCGAGATCTGGATGCACGAGATTAGGATGGCTCTGGAACAGCTTAAAAACAACAAAGTACCGGGTGATGACGGAATTACGACCGAAATCCTAAAGGCGGATGGAAAACCGGTACTTAAGGCCCTTCAGAAGCTGTTTGATTCCGTCATACCCGAGGGGAAACCCCTGCACCATGCCTGTGGGAGGCATAGTGCAAGGGTGTGGTGGTACTCTTCTTAAAGAAAAGGCGAAAATGCCCGGCTAAAGAATTATAGGCCCATCTCACTTCTAAGCTATGTCTACAAGTTGTTTTTAAGAATCATCCAACCAGCCAGATTCCATAATGGCTTTAGCACCGTACACAACATACATACGCTGCGGCAGGTTATACAGAAGACCGAAGAGCTGCCTCTCCGTTTAGTGTTTGTGGACTACGAGAAAGCCTTCGATTCAATCGAGACTTGGGCTGTACTGCAGTCTCCCCAACAAAAACGCTACCATGTCAGTCCGACTTTGGGACCAGACCTCGTAATCTATCCTATTTTTAACAAAAGAGAGTTTTATTAACCGATAAAAGTTATTGACACTTCCCGAGAATTTGTGAGATTAATCACATTGAGCTTTATTAGTGAGATTGAGGTTTCTGACAGAGAAATCCAATTTTGGTGCCACTGATTTTCAATTTTGGTGGGCACTTTCGATTTTGGTGGGTGATTTTCAATTTTGGTGGCCACACTAGACTTTGAACTAAAATATCTCAAAAAGTTATGGAGATATTCTGAGACCTCTTGAAGATCTTTCAAGCTTGGACTTTCTATTCTTATACCAGATCGTTATTTTTCACAAAAACTAAAGAAAAAATTGACCCACCAAAATTGTCAAAAAATGAACTTTTTTGATATTCACCCACAAGATTATTTTACAGAGCAATGTATTAGTGAAAGACCTGTTTGTATTAAATCCTTAGATCTGCCGGAAATGGTTTTAAGCACGATCTCATTGTTTATTAGTTTGAACTCAATAACGCCTTTGCATTTATGAATATTGGCATTGATTAGAGTAATTAATTGTGAAGTATTCTAGTATTGTTTGTAAGTTTGAATGAACTTACTATGTAATAAATTACTGTACTGGGTGTGTGACACTTCCGCCCAGACACAGAACGCGCGTAGGTACAACGAAAAGTCGAGTTAGTTAGCTCGCGATTAGAAAACAATTGAAGTATGTAATTGAAAGTGGTTTTTGAAGTGAACAATATTACGTTGTGTAAATGAGAACTGTAACACGAATTAAAAGAGTGTGTAAGGAGTTTCTTAGCCCGTTCTTCTCCTTATGAACAATGATGTTTGCGAACGGGTGGCTCAACTTGTAAACGGTTTAATAGAAATAAACGTTTGAAGTTTGAGTCAAGTATTGTGTGTGATTTAAACTACCCAACTACCTATCTACCAACAAAAGAATCATGTCACGCGAAGACAATATGGCGGAATTGCGGATGGCGTCGATATTTGGGATTAGCGTTCCTCCTAATCCATTCTCTGTCATAACATATATGATGCTCTGTGCCCGGCTCTCTGTTTTGGACAACTGATTACGCCTATCGATCGGATATTGTCGACATGGATCGCTGTGTAAATATTGTATCATTGAGACTGGTCGCAGACGTTGCAGTAACTCTGGGAGTACTGGCAACACTGGTTGAGTGACATGTCTTAATTTTGTTCCGTATTTTAAAATTAGTTTTAATTAATTTTTTAAGTGTAAAAAACTTGTAGTATTGTAGTTAAATGTCAAATAAGTGTATTAATACCCAGGATTAATGTTTTCAAGCAAAACTGTATAACATAGTGTTTGGTTGCCTACCTCTACCGGTAACCTATTACGAACAGCTGATGTTCCTGCGGATCTGTCTGGGGAGTATAATTGTTTCCTTTTAATGTATAAGTGTGGACAGAAACCGGTGGAGGCAGATCATCCGCTCCAGATGCAACTCTGATGCTGACCACGATCCTCAGACATGAGGGACCGACCCCAGAGAGAGAGAGAATGTATAAGTAGCGCACATTAGTCAATTAAAAGCTCTCACGGAGCACTAAGTTCATTGTTCTGATTAATCTGGCACTCTTTTGTGGTTTGAAGTTAGGTTCATTGTCAGGTGTCAATTGTTGAATAAGTAATTGTGTAGTTTGTAATAAGTTAAAAACTAACTATTTTTCTATGTATTTATTAAACAACTAAATACATAACAATAAAGAAAGTTGGTTATTCTTTATAAATTTTGGCATTTTTTAGTCAGTTAAATCCATGGACCTAGTATAACAAACAGGACCGAGTTCTAGGCACATACACACCACTGATTTAGATACTGCCACACTGTTGCGCAATTCACTAACGAGCGAGTTGTTCTTGGTTATCACTGTGTAATTTATACCAATAATTTTATTTTGAAGAAGAACAGTGTTTGGATTTGGAAAAAACCTTTAATGAATTAGCGTTTTTGTCGTAGATATGTTTTAGATTTGAACTTTCCTTTATGTTGTGTTTGTAACATAATATGAAAAAAAATAACACAAAAAGAAAGACGCGCTTCGTGCGGGAATCGAACCAGCGACATGCAGCGTTGCAGCCGAATGTCCAGCCAATGCGCCAACATTGTCGTCAAAACTCGATCCTACATCGCGCAATCAAAGTTTGCATGCTTCACTGTATATATAAATAAAAACTTTGGTATAAATAGAACCCGCGGACCAAGAAGTTGGTCATTCAAAATTTAACAGTGAATGCCATTGGAGTCACCGTTAAAATAATGACATTTGTATCATATACTTTGTATATCTTCAGCATTGTTGACAATTGGTGACTGTTGTATACTTGACTTTCTCTAGTTTGTTGTGTCCGAGGTGGGTTCGTATTTTTTTTTAATGCGTAATATGTGGTAATTAATGGGAGGTAGCGCTGCTGTGCACGTGTTTACTTCGGCTCCGTAGTATTTTTCAAGTTAAAAATATATAAAGTGAATAATTACACAATTTAAATGTTAAACTCAGTGCAACAAACTTAAACAACAGTGAACATTATAAAATTCCAAAGAACAGTGCAATAAATAGACAAAACAAGAACTGTATGTGTTGTGCCAGTACAAATAAGATTATATCAACATCTCAGAAGGTCAACCCGTGAAATATTAGTGCAAAGAAGGAAGAGACTAGTAAAAAGTGAACAAAGAAACTATTATAACCTGAGAATAAAACTGCAAATCAGCACACAAATATTTATTGATGTTCATGCCATCTAGTGACAGCTGACCGAACTAGACGTGCAACAAGCTGCGTATGCGCATCAGCATGTCAGAGCGCCAGGAAACGTCTGCAATTACATTGTAGATTGTGGTACCGCTATTCACCGCTAGAGGACACCACAAGTACCAAAACAGAGAAAATGTTATGAAAGTTCTGAAAGAAATTCAAAGCAATCAAAAACAGGCAATGAAAAACGTGCAAGAAAATATTATCACAGCTATAAACGACAATATCAATAAAAAAATTACAATTATGGAAAATAGAACAAACAATCTAGAAATAAAAATAAATCAACAGCAAAAAACATGGATACGAAGAATTACAAAAATATTATTGCGTTGCATAAAAACAACATGAAGATTTACATCGAGAAATTTGAAATGGAGCTTGTGAGAAGACTTGGCAAAAAAGGGAATAAGGCAAGACCCTTATTAGTAACATTTACAACGATGGGACGGAAAATTGAAATTCTAAAGAACAAAGGAACACTAAGGGCTCACTCAATAACATTAAAGAAGACTTTCCACAAGAAGTTCTGTTGAAGCGTAAGGAACTACAAGTAGAAGTAGAAAAAGAACGTAAACTCGGGAAAAATGTTGTAATACGCTACGACGAAAAAGTAACATTACCAGGTAGTCCCTTAAATAAAAATTACGTAGAAGACACACGGAAACAAAAACGGAATCTGTCAGAATTGCCTGACCACCAATCCACTGAAATCAGCGAAAACAATGTCAGACAGATACCGAAGAAAAATAAGTCAAACAATATTACCTCCTATACAGGGTGTAAACAGACCCTTCACATAGCCGTCAACCAAGCATTAAAACCCAAAAAAGCGAAAAAGGACCCGACCTACCGTCAGTCGCAACTCACAATCGAAAAGTACGTCGCGATAAAGCGCGTAAGCGCCCCGTATTGCACGGCGCTTACGACGTTCTTCTCACGAACTCACTGTGACAAGCCGTCGCTTCGTCGACAACAACTCCCGCGAGCTTTTTTAGTGTGCGCTTTTGCTTCAAGAACCGGACCATAACTGGGAGGGCCTTTATTGGTGTGCAGAAGTGCAAACTACAATTAAATACCAATACCCAACTGCGTGGATGACCAAAGTATTTTGAGGGCGTACAAAAGGTACAGAATAAAATTATAAACACAGCATGGGTTCGACAACACGGTCTTGGGGCTGCTGTGCCGATAATAAAAATTATTGCGAAGATTTCCAAGAATTCATTAATAGCATAAACTGCATAAATCATTCCATTTCGCGTGCTTATCTATCCCGGGAATTCCAGCTGATTCCGAAGCATATCGTAAGTGGAAATATTCGCGTTGTGTTACGAACACCTCAAAAAATGAGGGCACACCAAATCGGAACGTGTCAACAACAAGAGGAAATAAAAGACCAGCCTTAAACTCTCCCCCTCAGGCGACTCCGGTAACCACTGAGGAAGTACGCACCATTGTCCAAGAAGTTGTGAAGGCGGAATACGCTTCCATGCTTCAGCAAATCAATAACACCACACTAAACGTCGTTAACAAGGAACTCGAACCTATAAAGCATGATATTAGAGAGCTGACAACTTCATTAAATTATCATACTGAGGAGTTTGAAAAGTTTCAATTCGAACATAAGGCTTTAAAAAATGCCATGAAAACAGAGGAAAATAATAATCATGAAAGCTCAATGGCGGACGAACCACAAACTCGTTCCAACAATCTCGAACTGCAATGTTTACCCGAAAATAAACAGGAGAATCTTTATACTGTCGTTAAGCAGTTGGGATCAGTTGTCGGATGTGTGCTGAGCGACAACGACATTCTTCACTGTACCCGCGTAGCCAAAACTCCAAGCTACTAACACCCGCCCACGCACTGTCGTTGTCCAGCTGGCTTCTCCGACAACCTCCTGGCCTCGACTATCAATAATTACAATAAAGAAAAGAAAACTAATACCGAGAAACTCAATAGTGCCGACCTTGGGATGGCTGGTGACAAAAAACCGGTATATGTACTCGAACATTTATCTCCCTCTAATAAAGCTCTCCATGCTGCCACTAGACTGCGGACAAAGGATAAGGGGTACAAATTTGTTTGGGTAAGAAATGGCAGAATTTTTGTCAGGAAGACCGCTGAAGCCGATCATATTTTGATAAAAAGAACTTGGACTCTTTAAATAAGTTGTCTTGTTGTTGTTTGCTGTCGTCGTTGTTGTCTTGTTGTTTGTTTCTTTAAAACGCTTAATTTATTAGTTTCTTCTCTTCTATACTAAAAATACACGCTACTGTGATTTACTTTTTTCAAAATTCGACAGTCTGAAAATATTATATCAGAATTGTAGAGGTTTGCGAACAAAAACGCATAATTATGGTTTATCGCAATGTTTGTTGTAATAACTACGATTTCATCATTCTCTCGGAGACTTGGCTTAATAGCTCCGTCCGGAGCAGTGAGCTATTCGACGACAGATACGTGATTTACAGAAGGGATAGAAAAAGTTCTGGCCTTCATAGTGGTAAAGAGGGTGGGGCGTATTAATAATATATATATAAATATAAATAATAGCTGTAAATAAAAAAATCAGTTCTAAACGGGCTATTCATTTCGAAAGTAGTTGTGAGGACCTTTGGGACACCCATGATCTTTATGTAACTAAGTCTTTTCTTCGAATGGCTCTCTGTGCAGTATACCTACCACCACCTGTACGCATATCCTACTTTTTTTTTTTTTTAACGTGGTAAAATCATCAAATGAGTCCTCCCACCCAGGGCAGAGCGGGAGGGACTGTCAGACTTGTACTGACTAAAATCCACGGTGTCCTTCAGTAGCCCTTTATGTTCCAGGGTCACGGTAATTCTATGAGTCCCGCGACCCCGGCAGGCTTTGGCCCTCTAGAGGGGGGCCCTGTCATTATGCTGACACTCTTTGAGGCGCGCGTGGAACACAACGCGCCGTCGACCCGGGCATGGTCCATGGTCGGACAGCGAGTCGCCCATTACTCGCCGCCCGCATGCCCGCGCCTACGGTGGCCGGAAATCGTCTGCCGACGACCGGCGCCGTGGGCGTCTACCACTGCGGCTGGTGTGGAGGGAGGACGCTGTCCTCTCCCTCACGCGGCCCGCGTCCTCCTTCGCGAGCATGACTGCTTCGCAGAAGGAGGCGACTGCTTCCCACTCCGTCTCGCCCCGCAGCATGGCCTCGACCAATGCCGGGCGCGAGAGGTCTCCGCCTATCGCCGCCGTGAGGACACGGCGGTGCTCTGCCCAAGCGGGGCAGTCCTGCACCGTATGCTCCACCGTGTCCTCCGGGCGGTCCTCGCAGTGGTGACACCCAGACGTTTCCTCCTTCCCCATCTGACACAGGTACCTCCCGAAACTTCCGTGTCCGGTGAGGACCTGCGTCACGCAGGTAGGTCAGGACGCCGTGACGCCTATCCAGCCAACGCATATCCTACTTGGAAAACTTTTTGGACAAATGTAATACGGCTTTCGAACAACTCAACGATTCATGCGCATGTCTCATAGGTGATTTCAATTTGGGTAGTATCGACTGGAGAAAAGTCAGCAGTTCAAATAGCAGCCTCACGAGAGGCCAACGATCTCCTCCAGAAAGGGAAGGACGCCCTGGAAGCGGCGGGCAATATGAAAAGGGAGTGCAAGGCCACAGCTCATGAGTGCCTTCAGGGCCTCTACGAGACAGCCCTGTCACTCGCTGACTCGAGAGCGCGTCACAAACTAAATCTCGAGAAGGAGCGGTATCGACACGCCCAAGAGCTTGTGCGGGTCGAGAGAGCTCATACTCGCGAATTAATGACGCTGAAGGCCGAGCACTTCCTCATGAGAACGGACGTCTCTGAGACGAAGAAAGAGGCAAAAGGGATCCGGGAATGGCTGGGTCACGAAACGCTTGAAGCCTTCAACGGCATCAAGGAGGTGAAAAAGGAGATCACAACCGCGAGCCTCCAGAACCAGAAGGAGCACGATAGGACAAGGCAGAAAAGTGCAAGCGCCTCGGGGGATCCAAAGTGGGATTCGATGGGGGCCGGCCTCTCACGCCTTGACACGAACGTTGTCAACGTTGTGTAACATTGTTTGTTTACCAAGTTACTTTGTAAATTTGCTGCATTGTACGATTACTTTTAATTTATTCTGTACTTTTAACCGTCGCCGGTACTTTAAACATTTTGTGTTCTCTGTACCACCTTCACAGTAAATTTTGTGTAGTATTTATTTTTCAATAAGTTGTCGGTATGTTACAAACTTTTAATGTCATTCATCTGATTGTAACTGTCAAAATGACATTAATATACAGGCATAGAAAGTGTGCATTGCGGCTATTTTGTGTTACGCGATTATTTTATTTTAATTTAAAATATTGTTACTCTGTTTTCTATGCGTTCTTCTATTTTTGTTGCTACTGATTTGTACAATTCTTCCAACAAACTAGTGAGTTAGGGTGGTTGTATTTGATAACAACCAGCCGTTTAAGTATTAAATTGTAATTTTTGTTATTTTCTGTTTTGTTATATAATATATATTTATATAATATTTGTATTATCTATGAATATTCCAGTTGACTTAAATGACAGTTTTTTCTCTTGTTCTTCCTCGACTTGTAGTTTCGTTAGTGCGGACAGTGAGCCTCCACTTCGTACTTTGCGTGACAATATTTCCTCTCTGTTTTCTAGCTATCCTAAAAATCTGCATATAGCCCATATTAATGCTCAGAGTGTTCCTGGTCATAGTTATTGTTATATGGTTTCCATTGTTTATCATCTTCATATAAATAAACTTTGAAGTACTTGTTTTTGTATTCGACTATTATTCTTGCAACCGTTTTTAATCCTAATGTTGCTACTCCCAATATTTCCGTATCCCCTTCCTTGTTCAATTCCTTGTATGCGTATACTGATTGTTGATTTTTTATTTTTTCTTTAAGTTCTCTTTGTAATGGTGTTTCCTTTGTTGTACCCACTTTAATTACTGCTAGCTGATGTTCAAAGTTGTCAACATTGTATACTCCTTCGCCCGGTATTCCTAGTGGTGTGTTTTTGCCTACATATCTTATGAGTATACCTTGCTTTTTCAAGTCTGATTGAAATTGTTCTCGTATTTTTTCGTTTTCTTCTGCAATTTTTAATTTAGTTTCTTCCGTCATTGATCCAGTTATTCTTCTTTGTTTGGGAGCCTTTTCTGCTCTTACATATGTATAGAATAGTCCATCTTCTGCTTGTATTACGTCTCCTGATTTGTACCATTCTAATTGCGGTTTGGTGCCGGGTTTGGGGGCAGCTGGTACGGATGTACTTGGTTTCGGTGTCTGTCCCGACGTATCAGGCGGAGTTCGTGTTGTAGCAGTCGTACGTGGTGGTGTGTTAGGCGGATGTACTGGTGTAACAGTTCTAGTTGGTATCGCTGTTCCTGTATTTGTTCTGACTGGCGTAACAGGATTGGTTGCAGGTCTACTTCGTTTGCTGGCGGCGGTGTCGTCATCTTGTTGTTTTCTTTTTTGTGCTTTTTGTTGTTTTTCCGCGTCTTCCTTTTTCTTTTTAGCTTCTTCTTTCTTTCGTTCTTCTTCTTTCTTTCGTTCTTCTTCCTCCTTTTTTTCTTGTTTTTTCTTTTTTTCTTCTTCTTCTTGATCAGAGGCACTTACACTGTGAACAATATTATTATTAGTATTTTAACAATTTTTGTATTAATTATTTCTACATCTTTATGCATACCTACGTTTCCATAGCGGGTGCACCCGTCACTGTATATTTATTGCTCCACTTGTATTTATCTACCGACAGTCCTGCGTAATTTGTATTTGGCTGTGCTTTGTTGTCGATTTTACTCATTAATAGGTTTGTGCCATGTGAAATGCATTCCAAGTTTATTGATGTTTCTACCAGAATATTTAATAGAGAATCTTCTAATGTTCCGTCTTGGTTTATTAAGGGGATTATTCCTATACCTATGCTTCCCATAAAATTTTTTGGTGCATTTGAATACATTCCCTGTAATGTTAAATTATCTACTGTGACTGTGTTGTAGTCTTTTGTACTCCCTTTTTTGTTTCCTATTGGTGATATTCCCCTCGAATCTACTTCCATACGTTGAGTATGTGGTGTGTTTCTTAATATTGTTGATCCGTCTTCGAATCCGTCATTGTTATTGTGAAATGTTCCGTCTTTTGGTGAATATGATTTATCGAATATTGGTCCTATCGAATTTGTTGCATTTTATAAAATTGTTGATTCCATTATAAGCGGCGGCAAAAAGAAGTGCTTACTTGTATCGTTTGTTGCGTTTAGTCTATAAACTATAGAGTTGTCAATTATTTTTGCTTGCGCTGTAGAGTGTTCTGGGTCTTTATCTGTCCCCGCCGCATATTTTTCTATTGTTTTCCCGTATAATGTTTCTGCTGTAATGTTATTTCCCAATGTTATTGGAGCTAATAATTCTAAATTTTCCCAGATTCCTATTGTTGTTTGTGAATTTGAGTTTGCAAAGTTTACCGCGTTTTGACCTGTTATGAATGGAGTTCTGTTTCCTAAATTTGTAATTTTTATCGATACCCCCTTCACCTTTGCTGTATGAAACACTTGTGTCATGTCTGAATATTCCTTTTCTGTCAAATAAAAGTATACAAACTGCCATGGTAGTGAATGTATATATGTTGTGTAATTTAATGTTTTTGTGTCTTTTGTGTACCGCGCTTTTGTTGATTTTATTGCAAATGTAAATTTTTTCTTAAATTGAAATGAATGTGTGTGATGATTGTTTTGTACACCTGTTCCAATAATTGAACTTACGTTTCCTCCTGCCACTTCCATTTTTGTTTCGTCTTCGCTGCTCACTTGTGGATATATCACTCCCGTCACTTGCTCTATCAAATATTTTGTTCCTATCCCACCCTGTGCTAAGTATCCCGCAAACGCTTCGTATGTATTTCGTGGCGCTATTAATGACACTTCATGCAAAAACTCTTTGTCCGCTTCTTGTACTTGTTTTTCAAACTCTTTATAATTTTTCGTCACTTTATAATAATTTGTAATTTTATTATATTGTTCGTCGTGTTTTTTCGCGGCACTATCTAATGCATTTACTGGCACTCCCCTATTTAATGAATTACCTGGCCCCAAATATTTATAACCCGGGAGCGTCAAACCCGCACTGTCACTCGGCGCATTGGCCATGGGAATGGACAAGAGCCGCACATTACACGCTTATATACCCGTTTTGTGACGTCATTATTCAAGGTCTTCACCACTAAAAGTGACGGGAGTGATATATCCACAAGTGAGCAGCGAAGACGAAACAAAAATGGAAGTGGCAGGAGGAAACGTAAGTTCAATTATTGGAACAGGTGTACAAAACAATCATCACACACATTCATTTCAATTTAAGAAAAAATTTACATTTGCAATAAAATCAACAAAAGCGCGGTACACAAAAGACACAAAAACATTAAATTACACAACATATATACATTCACTACCATGGCAGTTTGTATACTTTTATTTGACAGAAAAGGAATATTCAGACATGACACAAGTGTTTCATACAGCAAAGGTGAAGGGGGTATCGATAAAAATTACAAATTTAGGAAACAGAACTCCATTCATAACAGGTCAAAACGCGGTAAACTTTGCAAACTCAAATTCACAAACAACAATAGGAATCTGGGAAAATTTAGAATTATTAGCTCCAATAACATTGGGAAATAACATTACAGCAGAAACATTATACGGGAAAACAATAGAAAAATATGCGGCGGGGACAGATAAAGACCCAGAACACTCTACAGCGCAAGCAAAAATAATTGACAACTCTATAGTTTATAGACTAAACGCAACAAACGATACAAGTAAGCACTTCTTTTTGCCGCCGCTTATAATGGAATCAACAATTTTATAAAATGCAACAAATTCGATAGGACCAATATTCGATAAATCATATTCACCAAAAGACGGAACATTTCACAATAACAATGACGGATTCGAAGACGGATCAACAATATTAAGAAACACACCACATACTCAACGTATGGAAGTAGATTCGAGGGGAATATCACCAATAGGAAACAAAAAAGGGAGTACAAAAGACTACAACACAGTCACAGTAGATAATTTAACATTACAGGGAATGTATTCAAATGCACCAAAAAATTTTATGGGAAGCATAGGTATAGGAATAATCCCCTTAATAAACCAAGACGGAACATTAGAAGATTCTCTATTAAATATTCTGGTAGAAACATCAATAAACTTGGAATGCATTTCACATGGCACAAACCTATTAATGAGTAAAATCGACAACAAAGCACAGCCAAATACAAATTACGCAGGACTGTCGGTAGATAAATACAAGTGGAGCAATAAATATACAGTGACGGGTGCACCCGCTATGGAAACGTAGGTATGCATAAAGATGTAGAAATAATTAATACAAAAATTGTTAAAATACTAATAATAATATTGTTCACAGTGTAAGTGCCTCTGATCAAGAAGAAGAAGAAAAAAAGAAAAAACAAGAAAAAAAGGAGGAAGAAGAACGAAAGAAAGAAGAAGAACGAAAGAAAGAAGAAGCTAAAAAGAAAAAGGAAGACGCGGAAAAACAACAAAAAGCACAAAAAAGAAAACAACAAGATGACGACACCGCCGCCAGCAAACGAAGTAGACCTGCAACCAATCCTGTTACGCCAGTCAGAACAAATACAGGAACAGCGATACCAACTAGAACTGTTACACCAGTACATCCGCCTAACACACCACCACGTACGACTGCTACAACACGAACTCCGCCTGATACGTCGGGACAGACACCGAAACCAAGTACATCCGTACCAGCTGCCCCCAAACCCGGCACCAAACCGCAATTAGAATGGTACAAATCAGGAGACGTAATACAAGCAGAAGATGGACTATTCTATACATATGTAAGAGCAGAAAAGGCTCCCAAACAAAGAAGAATAACTGGATCAATGACGGAAGAAACTAAATTAAAAATTGCAGAAGAAAACGAAAAAATACGAGAACAATTTCAATCAGACTTGAAAAAGCAAGGTATACTCATAAGATATGTAGGCAAAAACACACCACTAGGAATACCGGGCGAAGGAGTATACAATGTTGACAACTTTGAACATCAGCTAGCAGTAATTAAAGTGGGTACAACAAAGGAAACACCATTACAAAGAGAACTTAAAGAAAAAATAAAAAATCAACAATCAGTATACGCATACAAGGAATTGAACAAGGAAGGGGATACGGAAATATTGGGAGTAGCAACATTAGGATTAAAAACGGTTGCAAGAATAATAGTCGAATACAAAAACAAGTACTTCAAAGTTTATTTATATGAAGATGATAAACAATGGAAACCATATAACAATAACTATGACCAGGAACACTCTGAGCATTAATATGGGCTATATGCAGATTTTTAGGATAGCTAGAAAACAGAGAGGAAATATTGTCACGCAAAGTACGAAGTGGAGGCTCACTGTCCGCACTAACGAAACTACAAGTCGAGGAAGAACAAGAGAAAAAACTGTCATTTAAGTCAACTGGAATATTCATAGATAATACAAATATTATATAAATATATATTATATAACAAAACAGAAAATAACAAAAATTACAATTTAATACTTAAACGGCTGGTTGTTATCAAATACAACCACCCTAACTCACTAGTTTGTTGGAAGAATTGTACAAATCAGTAGCAACAAAAATAGAAGAACGCATAGAAAACAGAGTAACAATATTTTAAATTAAAATAAAATAATCGCGTAACACAAAATAGCCGCAATGCACACTTTCTATGCCTGTATATTAATGTCATTTTGACAGTTACAATCAGATGAATGACATTAAAAGTTTGTAACATACCGACAACTTATTGAAAAATAAATACTACACAAAATTTACTGTGAAGGTGGTACAGAGAACACAAAATGTTTAAAGTACCGGCGACGGTTAAAAGTACAGAATAAATTAAAAGTAATCGTACAATGCAGCAAATTTACAAAGTAACTTGGTAAACAAACAATGTTACACAACGTTGACAACGTTCGTGTCAAGGCGTGAGAGGCCGGCCCCCATCGAATCCCACTTTGGATCCCCCGAGGCGCTTGCACTTTTCTGCCTTGTCCTATCGTGCTCCTTCTGGTTCTGGAGGCTCGCGGTTGTGATCTCCTTTTTCACCTCCTTGATGCCGTTGAAGGCTTCAAGCGTTTCGTGACCCAGCCATTCCCGGATCCCTTTTGCCTCTTTCTTCGTCTCAGAGACGTCCGTTCTCATGAGGAAGTGCTCGGCCTTCAGCGTCATTAATTCGCGAGTATGAGCTCTCTCGACCCGCACAAGCTCTTGGGCGTGTCGATACCGCTCCTTCTCGAGATTTAGTTTGTGACGCGCTCTCGAGTCAGCGAGTGACAGGGCTGTCTCGTAGAGGCCCTGAAGGCACTCATGAGCTGTGGCCTTGCACTCCCTTTTCATATTGCCCGCCGCTTCCAGGGCGTCCTTCCCTTTCTGGAGGAGATCGTTGGCCTCTCGTGAGGCTGCTATTTGAACTGCTGACTTTTCTCCAGTCGATACTACCCAAATTGAAATCACCTATGAGACATGCGCATGAATCGTTGAGTTGTTCGAAAGCCGTATTACATTTGTCCAAAAAGTTTTCCAAGTAGGATATGCGTTGGCTGGATAGGCGTCACGGCGTCCTGACCTACCTGCGTGACGCAGGTCCTCACCGGACACGGAAGTTTCGGGAGGTACCTGTGTCAGATGGGGAAGGAGGAAACGTCTGGGTGTCACCACTGCGAGGACCGCCCGGAGGACACGGTGGAGCATACGGTGCAGGACTGCCCCGCTTGGGCAGAGCACCGCCGTGTCCTCACGGCGGCGATAGGCGGAGACCTCTCGCGCCCGGCATTGGTCGAGGCCATGCTGCGGGGCGAGACGGAGTGGGAAGCAGTCGCCTCCTTCTGCGAAGCAGTCATGCTCGCGAAGGAGGACGCGGGCCGCGTGAGGGAGAGGACAGCGTCCTCCCTCCACACCAGCCGCAGTGGTAGACGCCCACGGCGCCGGTCGTCGGCAGACGATTTCCGGCCACCGTAGGCGCGGGCATGCGGGCGGCGAGTAATGGGCGACTCGCTGTCCGACCATGGACCATGCCCGGGTCGACGGCGCGTTGTGTTCCACGCGCGCCTCAAAGAGTGTCAGCATAATGACAGGGCCCCCCTCTAGAGGGCCAAAGCCTGCCGGGGTCGCGGGACTCATAGAATTACCGTGACCCTGGAACATAAAGGGCTACTGAAGGACACCGTGGATTTTAGTCAGTACAAGTCTGACAGTCCCTCCCGCTCTGCCCTGGGTGGGAGGACTCATTTGATGATTTTACCACGTTAAAAAAAAAAAAAAGTAGGATATGCGTACAGGTGGTGGTAGGTATACTGCACAGAGAGCCATTCGAAGAAAAGACTTAGTTACATAAAGATCATGGGTGTCCCAAAGGTCCTCACAACTACTTTCGAAATGAATAGCCCGTTTAGAACTGATTTTTTTATTTACAGCTATTATTTATATTTATATGTTATTAGCAAACATAAGCGAAGATGTTTAAAAAGAAGACAACGAGGTTCATAAAATAATGAATACAACAGTTTATTCTAACTTGGAACAAAATATCAATCACTGAAACTAACCTAAACCGCCACAAATCATAACGAATTCAATTAACACGTAATTGTTCACAAAATAGTGATTTAGTTCACAAAATAGGAAAATATAAATCTTCCCGCCCTTTGAGCGATATTCCCAACCAGCGTCTCCCGCGACCAGAGACAATTTCTAAGTTGTCACTCCTTGCCATAGAACTAACATGTGCCACATAAAACCTCATTTCTTCCTAATACTAAGTAAAACCTGTTCTTCCTAACACGGCCTCTTCTGACGCCAAGTCGCCCTCGACTTGAAAGTTATAGGTTGCATCTGCAAAGCGATGATCTTGGTAGCGCACTGCTCGTATTCCAGCATCGGGATCAGGTATGGGTAGCCCTAACGCCACGGGCACAGGCTCGTTACTTTCAGAACGGTCCAGGTCATGCTTTTTCGTCATCTGAAAGTGTTTACGATGGTTATTCGTGTAAGCAACACATGCTGACCACGTACCAATGGAAAGTTCAGAATGGCAAAAATATAAGATGGTCAGCGTCCCAACCGTCCTATATTACTGCCGAAAACTTTACTACAGCGACTAACGCTATCCGGGTGACAAACACCAACGTTGGGCGACACACGCCTTGGGACGCACCCGCACGTTCGGCGCCTTCCTTATACATAACCTCACAATAGGAACCTATCCCCTAAAGGTCTATCCCAACGTAACGTCGTCTTCGTCGCAGTCCTCGTGATGCTCGTCGCGCACCGGGGCCAAGTCTGCAGATGAGGCCTCACGACTGCTCCCGAACACCTCACCATTAGGTGGTTGGGACGCTGATGATGACCCTGTACCGGGATCATACAATTCGTCATCTGAAATGTGACCACAACTTTAAAAACTTCTCCACCTCCTTCACACATGATCCTTGATCACGTACCAAGGCGAGGCAGGAGGCATCACTTAATCATGTAGGCAAGCATACCGCAGTCTACTTGCTAAAGGAACGTCCCGCAGTCCGTCCTCTACATGAGTTTGGTACCCCGCAGTTTACCAAACAAACCTTAGACATCCCGCAGTCTGTCTAACATAAAGCATCACTTAATCACGTAGGCAAGCATCCCGCAGTCTACTTGCTAAAGGAACGTCCCGCAGTCCGTCCTCTACATGAGTTTGGTACCCCGCAGTTTACCAAACAAAGGTTAGGCATCCCGCAGTCTGTCTAACATAAATCATCACTTAATCATGTAGGCAAGCATCCCGCAGTCTACCTGCTAAAGGAACGTCCCGCAGTCCGTCCTCTACGTGAGTTTGGTACCCCGCAGTTTACCAAACAAACCTTAGACATCCCGCAGTCTGTCTAACATAAAATCATCACTTAATCATGTAGGCAAGCATCCCGCAGTCTACTTGCTAAAGGAACGTCCCGCAGTCCGTCCTCTACGTGAGTTTGGTACCCCGCAGTTTACCAAACAAAGGTTAGGCAACCCGCAGTCTGTCTAACATAAATCATCACTTAATCATGTAGGCAAGCATCCCGCAGTCTACCTGCTAAAGGAACGTCCCGCAGTCCGTCCTCTACATGAGTTTAGTACCCCGCAGTTTACTAAATAAAGGTTAGACATCCCGCAGTCTGTCTAACATAAAGCATCACTTAATCATTTAGACAAGCATCCCGCAGTCTACTTGCTAAAGGAACGTCCGTCACGCGCCTGTGCGTGAGCTGCACCTCGCGCACTGCGGCTTAGTGCGCGGCGGCGGCGCAGCAGCAGCGCGCCAGCAGCCAGCCAGCTACAGCGGCGACGCCAGCCCGTACGCCACGCGCATGTGCGTAAGCCGCACCTCGCGCACCGCGGCTCAGTGCGCGGCAGGAGCGCGCCAGCAGCCCTGCCAGCTGCAGCGGCGACGCCAGCCCGTACGCCACGCGCATGTGCGTAAGCCGCACCTCGCGCACCGCGGCTCAGTGCGCGGAAGGAGCGCGCCAGCAGCCCTGCCAGCTGCAGCGGCAGGCGCACGGCCTCGCTCGCGTCCAGCGTTTCGCTCACATGAAAGATGTTGCTCACGATGTCCTCCACCGCATAGCCCAGCTTGCACAGTTTCGCGATCACCTTGTAGGCCTCGAGGATGTACTGGCGCATGCAGGCCTCCAGCATGCCGCGTACCAGCATGGGGTGCGGCTCGTCGCACACCTTGAACACGTGCGCGAAACACTGCGCCGCGCGCCGTGGCCTTTTCGCGGGCTCGGCTCGGCCTAACCTGATCAAAGCTTAATGTCGCCTAAATATTTGACTTCGGCAGTCAAGCCTGATTTTGCGAGTCTGTTGGACTTTTCGGAGCAAGGCGATACACTCCGATACAGCCCTCCATGGTATTACTTAAAAGAAGGACAGTGTCGATCAATTTGCGAAGGGATTTATTAATAATTCGTTGGCCAACGATCGGGATTTCACAACTTATCGGTTGGTCATTGGTGACCCATTCATTTAGCCAAATTTCGTGCCACCCTTGAGACAGAGAAGCTACTCGCGAAAAGCACGCGGAGTGGCTCCAACCGATTGCTACTACCGCACGGCGTTGTTGAAAGACACTCGAGTTGTTTGTACGAACTCGTTGCGGAACATCGCTCAAGTTAACGGGGCTAAACGAACGCGAAGTGACCTCACGAACAGGGTTCTCAGGGTTAGATCTTCATCACTAGCGGCCTCGCGAGCCACCTCTAGGTCAATCTCGTGAACGACGGTGGTCACACCTTCTCGGCATATTTATCACAAAGTTTGATATTTAATCACACACACGTGAAATAACAACAATGACAAGAATAAAAACGAAATAGTCAAAACCACCATTTTGACTATAGGTTGAAGGGTAATTGTTATTTTGTTCCTTGAATGTTTTATACTTTAGTGGGCAATCTAAGTTCTTTATCCCACTTATGATATTAGCAAACATAAGCGAAGATGTTTAAAAAGAAGACAACGAGGTTCACAAAATAATGAATACAACAGTTTATTCTAACTTGGAACAAAATATCAATCACTGAAACTAACCTAAACCGCCACAAATCATAACGAATTCAATTAACACGTAATTGTTCACAAAATAGTGATTTAGTTCACAAAATAGGAAAATATAAATCTTCCCGCCCTTTGAGCGATATTCCCAACCAGCGTCTCCCGCGACCAGAGACAATTTCTAAGTTGTCACTCCTTGCCATAGAACTAACATGTGCCACATAAAACCTCATTTCTTCCTAATACTAAGTAAAACCTGTTCTTCCTAACAATATATATTATTAATACGCCCCACCCTCTTTACCACTATGAAGGCCAGAACTTTTTCTATCCCTTCTGTAAATCACGTATCTGTCGTCGAATAGCTCACTGCTCCGGACGGAGCTATTAAGCCAAGTCTCCGAGAGAATGATGAAATCGTAGTTATTACAACAAACATTGCGATAAACCATAATTATGCGTTTTTGTTCGCAAACCTCTACAATTCTGATATAATATTTTCAGACTGTCGAATTTTGAAAAAAGTAAATCACAGTAGCGTGTATTTTTAGTATAGAAGAGAAGAAACTAATAAATTAAGCGTTTTAAAGAAACAAACAACAAGACAACAACGACGACAGCAAACAACAACAAGACAACTTATTTAAAGAGTCCAAGTTCTTTTTATCAAAATATGATCGGCTTCAGCGGTCTTCCTGACAAAAATTCTGCCATTTCTTACCCAAACAAATTTGTACCCCTCATCCTTTGTCCGCAGTCTAGTGGCAGCATGGAGAGCTTTATTAGAGGGAGATAAATGTTCGAGTACATATACCGGTTTTTTGTCACCAGCCATCCCAAGGTCGGCACTATTGAGTTTCTCGGTATTAGTTTTCTTTTCTTTATTGTAATTATTGATAGTCGAGGCCAGGAGGTTGTCGGAGAAGCCAGCTGGACAACGACAGTGCGTGGGCGGGTGTTAGTAGCTTGGAGTTTTGGCTACGCGGGTACAGTGAAGAATGTCGTTGTCGCTCAGCACACATCCGACAACTGATCCCAACTGCTTAACGACAGTATAAAGATTCTCCTGTTTATTTTCGGGTAAACATTGCAGTTCGAGATTGTTGGAACGAGTTTGTGGTTCGTCCGCCATTGAGCTTTCATGATTATTATTTTCCTCTGTTTTCATGGCATTTTTTAAAGCCTTATGTTCGAATTGAAACTTTTCAAACTCCTCAGTATGATAATTTAATGAAGTTGTCAGCTCTCTAATATCATGCTTTATAGGTTCGAGTTCCTTGTTAACGACGTTTAGTGTGGTGTTATTGATTTGCTGAAGCATGGAAGCGTATTCCGCCTTCACAACTTCTTGGACAATGGTGCGTACTTCCTCAGTGGTTACCGGAGTCGCCTGAGGGGGAGAGTTTAAGGCTGGTCTTTTATTTCCTCTTGTTGTTGACACGTTCCGATTTGGTGTGCCCTCATTTTTTGAGGTGTTCGTAACACAACGCGAACATTTCCACTTACGATATGCTTCGGAATCAGCTGGAATTCCCGGGATAGATAAGCACGCGAAATGGAATGATTTATGCAGTTTATGCTATTAATGAATTCTTGGAAATCTTCGCAATAATTTTTATTATCGGCACAGCAGCCCCAAGACCGTGTTGTCGAACCCATGCTGTGTTTATAATTTTATTCTGTACCTTTTGTACGCCCTCAAAATACTTTGGTCATCCACGCAGTTGGGTATTGGTATTTAATTGTAGTTTGCACTTCTGCACACCAATAAAGGCCCTCCCAGTTATGGTCCGGTTCTTGAAGCAAAAGCGCACACTAAAAAAGCTCGCGGGAGTTGTTGTCGACGAAGCGACGGCTTGTCACAGTGAGTTCGTGAGAAGAACGTCGTAAGCGCCGTGCAATACGGGGCGCTTACGCGCTTTATCGCGACGTACTTTTCGATTGTGAGTTGCGACTGACGGTAGGTCGGGTCCTTTTTCGCTTTTTTGGGTTTTAATGCTTGGTTGACGGCTATGTGAAGGGTCTGTTTACACCCTGTATAGGAGGTAATATTGTTTGACTTATTTTTCTTCGGTATCTGTCTGACATTGTTTTCGCTGATTTCAGTGGATTGGTGGTCAGGCAATTCTGACAGATTCCGTTTTTGTTTCCGTGTGTCTTCTACGTAATTTTTATTTAAGGGACTACCTGGTAATGTTACTTTTTCGTCGTAGCGTATTACAACATTTTTCCCGAGTTTACGTTCTTTTTCTACTTCTACTTGTAGTTCCTTACGCTTCAACAGAACTTCTTGTGGAAAGTCTTCTTTAATGTTATTGAGTGAGCCCTTAGTGTTCCTTTGTTCTTTAGAATTTCAATTTTCCGTCCCATCGTTGTAAATGTTACTAATAAGGGTCTTGCCTTATTCCCTTTTTTGCCAAGTCTTCTCACAAGCTCCATTTCAAATTTCTCGATGTAAATCTTCATGTTGTTTTTATGCAACGCAATAATATTTTTGTAATTCTTCGTATCCATGTTTTTTGCTGTTGATTTATTTTTATTTCTAGATTGTTTGTTCTATTTTCCATAATTGTAATTTTTTTATTGATATTGTCGTTTATAGCTGTGATAATATTTTCTTGCACGTTTTTCATTGCCTGTTTTTGATTGCTTTGAATTTCTTTCAGAACTTTCATAACATTTTCTCTGTTTTGGTACTTGTGGTGTCCTCTAGCGGTGAATAGCGGTACCACAATCTACAATGTAATTGCAGACGTTTCCTGGCGCTCTGACATGCTGATGCGCATACGCAGCTTGTTGCACGTCTAGTTCGGTCAGCTGTCACTAGATGGCATGAACATCAATAAATATTTGTGTGCTGATTTGCAGTTTTATTCTCAGGTTATAATAGTTTCTTTGTTCACTTTTTACTAGTCTCTTCCTTCTTTGCACTAATATTTCACGGGTTGACCTTCTGAGATGTTGATATAATCTTATTTGTACTGGCACAACACATACAGTTCTTGTTTTGTCTATTTATTGCACTGTTCTTTGGAATTTTATAATGTTCACTGTTGTTTAAGTTTGTTGCACTGAGTTTAACATTTAAATTGTGTAATTATTCACTTTATATATTTTTAACTTGAAAAATACTACGGAGCCGAAGTAAACACGTGCACAGCAGCGCTACCTCCCATTAATTACCACATATTACGCATTAAAAAAAAATACGAACCCACCTCGGACACAACAAACTAGAGAAAGTCAAGTATACAACAGTCACCAATTGTCAACAATGCTGAAGATATACAAAGTATATGATACAAATGTCATTATTTTAACGGTGACTCCAATGGCATTCACTGTTAAATTTTGAATGACCAACTTCTTGGTCCGCGGGTTCTATTTATACCAAAGTTTTTATTTATATATACAGTGAAGCATGCAAACTTTGATTGCGCGATGTAGGATCGAGTTTTGACGACAATGTTGGCGCATTGGCTGGACATTCGGCTGCAACGCTGCATGTCGCTGGTTCGATTCCCGCACGAAGCGCGTCTTTCTTTTTGTGTTATTTTTTTTCATATTATGTTACAAACACAACATAAAGGAAAGTTCAAATCTAAAACATATCTACGACAAAAACGCTAATTCATTAAAGGTTTTTTCCAAATCCAAACACTGTTCTTCTTCAAAATAAAATTATTGGTATAAATTACACAGTGATAACCAAGAACAACTCGCTCGTTAGTGAATTGCGCAACAGTGTGGCAGTATCTAAATCAGTGGTGTGTATGTGCCTAGAACTCGGTCCTGTTTGTTATACTAGGTCCATGGATTTAACTGACTAAAAAATGCCAAAATTTATAAAGAATAACCAACTTTCTTTATTGTTATGTATTTAGTTGTTTAATAAATACATAGAAAAATAGTTAGTTTTTAACTTATTACAAACTACACAATTACTTATTCAACAATTGACACCTGACAATGAACCTAACTTCAAACCACAAAAGAGTGCCAGATTAATCAGAACAATGAACTTAGTGCTCCGTGAGAGCTTTTAATTGACTAATGTGCGCTACTTATACATTCTCTCTCTCTCTGGGGTCGGTCCCTCATGTCTGAGGATCGTGGTCAGCATCAGAGTTGCATCTGGAGCGGATGATCTGCCTCCACCGGTTTCTGTCCACACTTATACATTAAAAGGAAACAATTATACTCCCCAGACAGATCCGCAGGAACATCAGCTGTTCGTAATAGGTTACCGGTAGAGGTAGGCAACCAAACACTATGTTATACAGTTTTGCTTGAAAACATGAATCCTGGGTATTAATACACTTATTTGACATTTAACTACAATACTACAAGTTTTTTACACTTAAAAAATTAATTAAAACTAATTTTAAAATACGGAACAAAATTTAGACATGTCACTCAACCAGTGTTGCCAGTACTCCCAGAGTTACTGCAACGTCTGCGACCAGTCTCAATGATACAATATTTACACAGCGATCCATGTCGACAATATCCGATCGATAGGCGTAATCAGTTGTCCAAAACAGAGAGCCGGGCACAGAGCATCATATATGTTATGACAGAGAATGGATTAGGAGGAACGCTAATCCCAAATATCGACGCCATCCGCAATTCCGCCATATTGTCTTCGCGTGACATGATTCTTTTGTTGGTAGATAGGTAGTTGGGTAGTTTAACTCCTTTATATTGTTAAACTCTATTTGCGTCATCTCTTTAACTTGATATTTTTTTCCATGTACCTTCGCGTTCATAATGATTGTGTACATCTGATCAGGCGCGTATACAACTCTGTGTTTTAATTCACGTTCAATGTTGGAATGCATAGAATCTCCCTCACTCTGGCCATGTCCGGTTTCAAAGAATCTATGTGTAATATTCAACTGAAGCTTCTGTGCAGCAAAAAATATAGAGCGAATATAAATCTGTTTTTGTTCTGCCCGCAACAACCGGCGGAGTAAAACGATATGTTCTGGATGCCTCTTTGTTTTTCATTAAGCAGAAATTGCCATAAACAACTACCAATTTCATTGGCCCCCCTTTTAGCAATCTGACCATGCCAAACATAACAATAACCTTGACTCTGAGTAGCATCATACACAGTGAAATTATAAATGGGATACTTTCTTTTGTAGTGAAACGATCCAACTTCAGATTGTGGGATGCTCAAAACCTTTTCCAAATCGAAGATTGCCACGGTTGTTTCTGAAGGATCAACTGATTCTTTTTCTTCTTTTTTAATTTGCCGTACTCTTTCTTTCTTTTTTGTATGTGTATCATATTTTTCTTGCAATGTTTCTTGAGTTTTTGAATCAGCCTGTCGATAACGAGTACACTGAGAGCACTGATCTTTTTTCGGTTTAAAAAATGAAAAATTAAACTTGGTGTTAAATATTGTCTCGTATTGACGTTTAGTTGCCAAAGGACAGTCAATTCTTTGCTGTCCAAACCAAGCTGTGTAGAGGCGATACATCTTGGATATATTAAGTAGTTCTGAGAGGTATTTTCTTGAAGAATCTTTTCTAACGTAATGAGACTCAACAGTAGGGAACAATTGAATGTGCTTTATGATGCTTTCTTCTGTCAAAATGGGCATTTTACGTGGCCTATTTTCATGTCGGCCTCGTTTGTCCATAAAGTTTTCTTCAGGTTTGGATTTTTCTAGTGCTGTATATACAGTTTGATGTGAAATGCTTAGAGTATTAATGAAAAATGTTTTGCACACTTGAATTTTGTTTAAATCTATTGTAAAGAAGTATTTGATCGATTGAGTTCGGGTGCGTTTTCGCTCTACTGTGATTCGCTTAACATCTTCGACTAATGTATGATTTACGATATATTGCCATTGTCTCTCGTGATCTCCAATTTTATAATATTGCTGCATTATGTACTCTCTTTGCTCATGAGTTACCTTTTCACCACATTTCTTTGTGCACTTACAGCTAGCTTTTAAAATTTTTTTGTCATACATTTTCTTCGATCTACAGCCTTTATAGGCTTCACCGGAATTTTTTAATTTTTTATTCTTAACATCTTGATTTTCATTTAAATTTCGTTTACGTTTTCTTGTAATTTTTCCCTGTGGTGTCGATTCTTGAACCGTACTAAATGAATGCAATAAGGCTTGGTCTTCTCCATCATGGTCACCATTATGATCAGGGCTCTGATGGTCCGCTCCGTTACTGTTTTGTTCTGTTTGTGTCAGATTTTGTGGACTAGGTATTTTATTTTCATTGTTAATAATCGTTTTGTCCAACAATGTACAATCAGAAATATTTGCGGGTTGTAATGTTTCATCCAAATCAAAAAGAGACGGTACTGATGATTCTCCTTCTTTTTCACCCCCGTGATTATCAATAATAGTACTACTATATAAGGTTGACGGCTGATTATCGTTTAAAAATAATTTATTGAGGCATCTTTTTGATGACAGCTTTGTTTTGTATCTAGACGGTCCATTATTTTCATGTGTTGAAGTTGGTGTCAAATCCAAAATACAGTTTGTGTGTGCTTTAGGATTGTCTTGCAACTTATTAGCTTCAAATATGACTGAAGGGGATGCTATGAAGTCTATTGTGTTCAAAACTAAAGATATGTTGGAAATAGTTGATGGTGTTTTTACTATTTTCTGGCTGGCTGTTTCTATGTAATCTGAGTTTCCTCCAATACTTGATGAACTTCCGCTTTTCTGTAAAATTTTCATTCTTTCTGGGCTCGGCAAATACTCAGATGCATCCGGTGAGAAATCTTCATTTATTTCATTTTCGTTTTCCTCGGAGTAAAATGATTTTCTCGTCTTTCGTAAAATATATTCATGAGTTTTAGCAATAACTGCTTCAGATGTCGTAGTAACCACGTCGTTATTTCCTCCCTGATGTTGTTCTAAAAATAATAATAGAATAGATAAGTAATAAATGAATAACAGTATCCAGATGATACTAAATAATTGCACTCATATTTGCGAAACTAAAATTAATTTAATGACACCCTAATCATTTAAGTATCAAAATCGGTTCAGGCTTCATTAAAACGGGATGAATCTACAGGATAATCATAAGCAAAATTAAAATAAAATCAGCCAAGTCCAAGTAAGACGTGCACATGAAGGGAGAATTTACAGTACCACCGTACTATAAATTCTCGAATTAATTATTATTATTGTAGTACATATTGCGCTTACGTATTTAGTCAGTAAAAAAAAGTTGAACGTGTCGCGGGACACGCGTTAGGCACGAAGTCAAAACCAAAGACTACCGAAAAGTAATCTTTCATCGATAGTGCTTGCAAAAATAGGTGCAAGGGATTTTCGACCTTATTGACTTTAGTTAAAAATCGCAATTTTAAATATAAACAAGGTAACAAAGCAGATATATAACTAAAACAAGCAATAAAAATAGTGTCAATAAGGTTGAAAATCGCTTGCACCTATTTTTACACCTAAAAAACGTTTATATAATGAAATCCAACTATCTTTTCGTTCCAAAAATCTCACAGGGGCCGTATTTTGAGGTAATTATACCATCATGATTTCGTTGCGAAAAAGGGATGTTGCTATCGGTCATGTATAGCTGCGTCACTCTCTCGCACCGACATCATGGTGGCATTATATCATCATAATACGGCACCAGGTACCTATAGGGTATGAAAATAGGAGGAGAACATAATTACTAAAACTTAATAAATATTTTAAGATAAATTGTGACTAGGTTCTACCAGTTCTACTTACCATTATTAAAATGATTTGGCTCTTCTTCAATCCATTCTACGTTATTCATAATGGCGTTTAAACGCGCGTTCCTAGTTTGTTTGCTCATTACCGTAAATAACTATTATTATTAACCTATTACACTTCACTTAGAAAAATAAAAACAAAGAACTTAACACTACAATGTTTACGCAATGACGCATAGAAGCACACTGATCAATCGATATTTTATATCTGCCATTGCAATTGCATTTGCGTGAAATCTTATTGGGCGTAGAGGATGACAAAATGTCTTACTGTTCAAAACCATAACAGTCATTTTACTAACACATCTTATACGAAGCGACTGGATGGTTTTGAACGAGAATAAAATGATAACTGCGTTTATCATTATCTAGTCGAATATTTTTTCACGGGAACATAATTGTATGACTATTTGTCATAATAACAAGTGGGAATACATTTTGATAACATTATATTAACACTTTATTCTCGTAAATAGTATTCAAATATTTAAAACAGGTCTTAAAAGACCTGTTTTAAATATTTGAATACTATTGTAGTATTTTATAACTTCGTCAATAACTGCATAAATATTACGAAAAAAATTGAGCAGATGTATTAACACCCACAGATCCCAAAAATCACATAACACTAAGACTAAGATAATGGCAGTTATCATTTTATTCTCTGGGGACGGCGATATGGTAATTGATGAACCACACGCACACTAATAAAAATCGAGCTCGCTCGTTTTATTTTGTGTTTGTGTGCATAACTATGACTTCACCCACACATATAAACTGTAAACCAAATACTTGGGTCTCGTGTACAACTATAACAATGCAAAAAACTGTTAAACTAATTACAGTGTTTTGCCTTGTATATACGTAGGTAACGGATTATGCCATAACACTGTATCCAATGATAGAGTGTTTTAAAATGACCAATAAAAAAAAATTAATGTAGGTAGGTACTTTAAAGGCATCTATTTGTCATATTTTGTAAATAAAATCAAAAACAGTTTCATAAAATAAACTTTAATGGGATCTTTAATAACGAAACGTAACAATATCCTAATAATTGTATGAAGTTATTCATTTATAATCAAAAACATTTGACGAAACATTAGGTACAATATCTTCTATTATTTTTATAAAATTAAACATAATAGTCAGAAATTTATCTTGCGAAACATAGCATGATCTGCTATTTTTATGAACTTGTACTTATTAATCAGAAACGTTTGACGAAAACTAACAATATTTTTTATAAAATTAACATAATAGTAAGAAAAATTTAGCGAACAAAACAAATTCTAATATTTTTTAATAAACAAACCATCTTTGGTCTTTTAGGAGATCCATCAATTACCTAATGAAAAAAAATCAAATCGCTCCCCCCACCGAATAATATGGTAATCGACAATTCAACATTTTACAGGAAAAATAAAAAACTGTTATATGCATATAATATCTCAGCACGGATGGGTCCTATGATAGCCATTTATACATCAAAACAAATCAATTTTTTTACAGTCTGTTTTATTTTGTTTCTTTTTTGTAATAGTTTAACAACATAAAGTTTTTGACGAAAATAATGTTACTGAAATTGTAGGGCAAAACTATAATATGCAACACAGTACAATATTATGTATATATGATATCGTAGTTAGTATTAATGCATTATGGTATTATTCGTTGAAATACGGTGCCGAAAAACCTACCGGCAATATGACATTACGATATTATTCGGGTGAAATCCAAGCGACAGTGTATACTGTAATGTAACATGACAATAATATTCGTCGATCTGTAGTGTCAAAAGATTAACAATAACATAATTTTGCAAATACCATGTTTTATTAAATAGTCAGTAAGTACCTATTATTTTATTTGGCAGAAACATAACAATATTAGAGGAAGTTGATTTTAATACTGGATAATTTATATTTTTTTATTTTATTGAGTTTGGGTGGGTCATAGCGTGTACGTTACCCCAGCAGGAAAGTGTCTCCTAGAGTGATATGAGTGGAACGTATAATTAGTGTATAATCTACTGTGAATGTGCACCACATAAAAAAATGGTGCGCTTTGTCGTTTTGGAAAGAAACGGAAAAAACGATTCCTGCTAGGGTAACGTTCTTCCAGCAAGAAAATTCTAAACGAATGATCAGAGAGAGAAATATTGTGCATGGCCAGAGAGCTTATGTTTGTGTAAAAAAGTGCACCGAAAATGGAGGTTGTGCGTCTTCAGGTTTTCGAGATATTGCATTTCCTGCTAGGGTAACGTTTTGCAGAATCGTGTACCTCTAAAACCATTGCATGTGCGCGTGTAGAATAAACTTACACGAGTAGCTCTTAATTTGTGTAAATTTGTGACAGAATAAGTTTTAAGAAAATATTTATAATTTTCAAATAATTGCGGTTTTTTGAAAACTCGAAAAAAAAATCGCAGCGCCTGAATGAGAAAACGTAGAAGCTCGCTGAAAACTGTATTCGGACCTTCTTGACGCTTATAATAACCATAAAAAGTTTCAAAAGTGTAGATGCATGTGTTATTGAATAATATGCCTAAAAGTCAAAACGACGGTGTCATAAGTTTGACGGCAAATACAAGAAACCGGCTCAACCCAAGACGTGTAGGTGCAAAACCAAAAATTAGTTTATTTAGTTAAAAATATATAGTGAAAATATTCAGCTTGGAATGTTTCGCATTAAGTAAATATAAACAAAACACAAAACATGTAAACAACGGCTGGTTATCCGACCAAATTTGAAAGACTACAAAAAAGCGACGGATTCATACATATCTATGACCTTCTTTACTTACTCACGAGTCGGTTGAAACGTGTTTTGCCTGAGTACACTGAAGTAGAAAAGTAAAGTTGTTATTGGATTATATTCTTCTAACTGTTTCTGTGACTATTATTATATGTTTAAATAAAACGTAAAACAAATTGTACAATTGCAAGTATTTGCCGTTGAACTTAGATATAATAAATACTAAAGGTATCAACCACCTTCAAGAAGCTTGCGAATCATGTTTGAGAAGAGAATTTACTCCAGAGTGTTATATTTGTCACAGTGGAAATGTGTCATTCATATACGATGTTAAAGACATTATCATTTTTGAACTTCGTGACGTGTCGCCTTGTTGGATGATCTGCTTTTTAACATTGAAATAAATAATAAGGAGTACTCAATTCTGTAATAGAATATAAACCCGCTTGAAAACCCGAAAGCATTGGACATTACAGGGCTCACTGCTACAGAAAAAATTGTAATTTATTTGAATGTTATGATGACCTATATGGTAAAATCCTACCTATATGGAAATATAATATAATGCCACATGTAATAGTCTACATGGTAGAATAGACAAAATTGTATAGGGTTAAGCAAAGAAATTTTGGTACAACTTTGAGAGTTGTATTTAGTGTATACATTGTCAACCGCACAAAGATATGTGTTGCAACAACGTGTTTCCATTATCGTATTACGTATGTGGGATATTATAACCTACGATTTTAATATTAAAGCTAGTTAAGTCTTGTCACATAATTTTGATTTGGTGGCGGCTACACAAGGTACAAATAATTTGATAGCACTATTTGTGTTCTAATATTTATAGGTAGGTAATTTTATCTGTGATTTGTTGCTATAATTACTTTAAGAATCAAAATTAAGGGAATAAAAATAATAATTTCCACATCAACAAGCTTTTTCATTTGATATGGTCTCAAGGTGCATTTAATATAATTTTTTATTATCCCCAAAATTAGGTCATATAATTGCCAACAACCGTTTGAACGCGACTGTACGGACAACAGCTTAGGTTTAATACGTCCGATTAAGAAGTTCATAGATATGTATGAATCCGTCGCTTTTTAGTAGTCTTTCGAATTTGGTCGGATAACCAGCCGTTGTTTACATATTTTGTGTTATGTTTATATTTACTTAATGCGAAACATTCCAAGCCGAATATTTTCACTATATATTTTTGACTAAATAAACTAATTTTTGGTTTACACCTACACATCTTGGGTTGAACCGGTTTCTTGTATTTTGCCGTCAAACTTATGACACCGTCGTTTTGACTTTTAGGCATATTATTCAATAACGCATGCATCTACACTTTTGAAACTTTTTATGGTTATTATAAGCGTCAAGAAGGTCCGAATACAGTTTTCAGCGAGCTTCTACGTTTTCTCATTTAGGCGCTGCGATTTTTTTTCGAGTTTTCAAAAAACCGCAATTATTTGAAAATTATAAATATTTTCTTAAAACTTATTCTGTCACAAATTTACGCAAATTAAGAGCTACTCGTGTAAGTTTATTCTACACGCGCACATGCAATGGTTTTAGAGGTACACGATTCTGCAAAACGTTACCCTAGCAGGAAATGCAATATCTCGAAAACCTGAAGACGCACAACCTCCATTTTCGATGCACTTTTTTACACAAATATAAGCTCTCTGGCCATGCACAATTTTTCTCTCTCTGATCATTCGTTTAGAATTTTCCTGCTGGAAGAACGTTACCCTAGCAGGAATCGTTTTTTCCGTTTTTGTCCAAAACGACAAAGCGCACCAATTTTTTATGTGGTGCACATTCACAGCAGATTATACACTAATTATACGTTCCACTCATAACACTCTAGGAGACACTTTCCTGCTAGGGTAACGTACACGGTCATAGCAAAAAATATAAAAATTATGATGAGAAAATCAATGAGAAGCCATTTACAACCCTCCACAAATTAAGTACCTGCACAGGCAGGAAAGCAGGCGCAACCACTATTAACATTCATCAGAAACAATGCAGCTTTTGGACAAGTCAGTACTAATTGTAATAGCAGTAGTCGTGGGATGACAAGTAAAACTCATTAGTTGAATTTGTAGTTAATTAGAGATAATGGGGTTTTAAACTTATTTTGTTATTAAAAATCAGTTTTTGATTATAGATCTTTGAATTTGTGGTGACTATTAGATTAACGGATATCTTACAAAACCTTAAATAAATTTTGCTGAAAAATGTTGTATTTTATTTGTTATGTATAAAAATGTACTTAGGTAGTTTTACCTGCCTTTGAGTATACTCATTTAAAGGTATTTAATGAAATAATAAATGCTATTGTATTTTATAAAGACATTTATTATTTTAATTTTCATCACTTTCATCACTATCATCAAATGAGGGTTCTGGTACGCAATCTGAGCCACCACTTAATGAAGGCAAACTTTTGTACCATGGAATCAGTTCTTCTGGAATTTGACCAGCATTGCACAGTTTTACAAGGTCTCCTTTTTTTGCTGCAGACAAGGGGAGCAAATTTTGATAAGCTGGATTCAGCACCACAGTCTGTGTACGTCGGCGTCCCCTTCCTCCACTGACATTGATCTCATTATAATCACTTGTATGATCATACCTATAAAATAAAGTGCCAGGAAACTCTTTCTCAACTTTAATGCATTTAATTTTTAGCCAAGATACCTTATTACCCTCTTTATCTTTATTTCGATTTTTAATTGTAGATGCAGCCAATTCCTGTAGGTTTAAAAATCTTTGTAAGTTAAAACATGTACCTTATATTTATCATTGCTCTTTTTTTTACCTCTTTTATTCCTAGCAGATTTAAAAATCTCAACCCAATCGTTCATGCAGAAGGTAATTTTGTGTTTCTTGGCTGCTTCTATAGCTGAGTGCATAGAGTCACACTCCATGTATGTATGACCAGACTCCAAAAACTTGAGTTCTATCTTCATCAAATGTTCAATATTTTGAACAGCATAAAGCAACATGGCTGCTTCTTGCTGATTTCTATTCTGCTCCCCACAGGTATCACAAAATAATGAGATTTCAGATACTGCAGAGGGCAAGTTTTTTAGAAAATTGTACAGTATTGATCCTATCTCACTACTTCCACGTTTTCCATGAAGTTCATTCCATGTATAGCAGTGAGCTTCTTTCCCATCTCCAACGTGAATTGTTAAATTATAAACACTGATTTTTCGTGAGTAATAGAATAAGGAAACATTCGAGCAGGGTATTTGCAGCACACTCTGTAAGTCAAATGTGCAAGTCACAAATGAAGGATCCTCTTGACATCTTAATTTGTCTTGGGCCTTAGCTTCATTACATTGACCTTTTCTTATTAAATGTAAACAATATTCCACTTCAAGGTTTTTTTCTCATCAGAAGATGCATTTTCATATTTAGAGCTTATGGCACAAAGGTCTTTTTTTGGCTTGAAGAAAGAAAAATTATAATTATTACAAAACATCCTCCTGTATGTTTTTTCACTGACAGGATTAGCAATATTGTTGTTAGTACAGAAATCATTTTTATATAAATCAAACATCTTAGAAATAGACAATGTAGAATCCAGATATATTTTATTTGTAGACTTTCTTGAATAATGGGATTCCATGACAGGGAAGCTCTCAATGTGTCTTTTTACCACAGCCATACTATCTTCGCTAGTTTTATTGCCAGGAGGTTTGCATCCTCTCCTATCTGTACGATCATAGACACCAAAAGCATTACAACCTTTAATGGCTGTATTGATTCGAAATGCACACAAGTTTTTCAAAAAAATTTGCACAAACTCTATGTTTACCTTTAGAATATTCTAAATAGTAAGATTTAGATACAGAACGTGCTTTATCACTCTCAGCAGCTACTTTACGGCGCTTTGGCTCATCCATCTTTACACATTTCAGAATGAAATCAAATTAACGATACGATAAACTTTAAAATTTGAATACTTACAAGTTCATAATTATGTTCTTGGCATTTTAGAGCTTCAAAATTTAATGATAAATCCACCATTAATCTACCTCTTGAATTATTCATTCTTCTCATATCTCTCACACAATAACATAAAAGTTTTATGGTAAAACACAATAATATCTATATACCCTCCGAAAACCGCGAAATGAAAAAAATTTACAGATAATAACTTAAATATGACATTGACGTTGAGCGTTGGTTGACGCACTTAGTGACGTAAAGTAGTTGCCGGCCGCACTATGTTGCCAGCACAAAGTCATTAAGTACAAAATGAAGTTTACCTGCCGGTATTTTTTTACAAAGCAGTAGATGATGATAATTACAATTTTTAAATGTCTAGAATAGGAAAGTATGTTCTTAGTGTTTTTTTCTTGCAAACGGTTATGCAAAAATAATGAACTTCGTGAATAAAAGTAATTTTTCCCCAAAACTGTACTTAGTGAGTTTTTCTTGTCACCCCACGTAGTATCCTCTATCGATTTGTTTGCAAACAAATCAATTGAGGATACTACTGTATAATATACAACATGTAACATAATTAACGCACATCCTGAAAACAGTTTGTTCAGAATCGTTTACTGAATCGATTTCTATAATTTTTAATATAGGCAATTTTTTTTCTAAAAATAAAATAATTAAAACTACGTAAATTACAGTCACACTACCCCTGTACAGTAAAAACAAAAAAAAACAAACTAAAATAGTCCGTAACTCAAGGCAATAAGACTTGTCAAAGTGCAGTTTTATTTGTATCAATACAAATCCCGTCATTCTATACAAAATAAAGAAAAATTAACCTTATTTCAAGCAAGTTAAAGTCTTTACAAATACTTTTAAGTAAACTTAGCGATTTAACTGCACGCACACACTAACAGGCATTGGACAAAGGACACAATAGATATACCAACGAAATACAAAATCTGTCATGTTTTTAGTTTTTTTTTTTTTTTTTTTTTTTTTTCATGTTTGTTTTCGTTCCCTTTCTCCTGCAAACTAAAAACCTGGGATAGAGCGAGATAGCCACCACGCGCCGGCGCTAGCGCGGCTACGATGAAATGTAAACAATATTACTTACTAGCTGTTGCCCGCGACTTCGTTCGCGTGGAAACTTTGATGTGCCTCGTTAGTCTAGTGCTCGCAAGCGCGACTACTAAGCGTGGGGACCGATTCCCGGGTCGGGCAGTGTTAATTTTTTTTTTATTTCAATTACATAAAGTTATCACACACATGATTTGGAGATCACCTTTACCTACTACATGGGACTTCAATCTAACTGGCGAAATGTATGTGTACGATTAGGTACACGTCTGGCCAACTCTTCAGGGCTTTAAGGCGTGACGTTATGTTATGTGTGAGAACTGACTGCCAGATCAAAAGGTGATAATGTACTGATGACTACAAAAGGCGTCCTTTTGGGTTTGTAATTCTGGGCGGCAGAGGTCCGAAACAAAATTAAATGGCGTTGAGGCGACGATATGGCTTTAAAATCGGTGTATTTTGGCGCTATACAACTTTTTTTCAAAGTGAACCTTGTTTAGCGCTTTTTATTCTTATACCGTTCTGTCCAACGTGTAACATAATAAACGCAAGACCTCTCGTGTGGTGTCTCAGACCATGAAACTGAACAACTTTTGTTCTATGACTTTTGGAAATTCATTACTTTTTTTTAGTTTTACCATACAAGACATGTGGATCAGCTGATTGCGTCCGTTATTATACATAGAAAGTTTTTTTTTTTTGCGAATTTCAAGAACTCGTAGAACAAAAGATGTTTAGTTTCATGGTGCGAGAGACCACACGGGAGGTCTTGCGTTTATTATGTTACACGTTGTATACAACATTTATACGACTTTTTGCGAGAGCCCTTAGACCTCCTTAATTCGGCCCTGTCGCAAAATCCGTTCTTAGCGAACGTCTACTAACTATAAACTACCTCACTGAAAAATATCAAGTTTGGAGCACAAAAAGTTAAGGACTTTCATCCAAACTTGCGAGAGCCCTTAGGCCTCCTTAACTTGGCCCTGTCGCAAAATCCGTTCTAAGCGAACGTCTACTAACTATAAAGTACTTCTCTGCCAAATTTCATGTTTATAGCACAAAAAATTAAGGACTTTCATACAAACTTTCGAGAGTCCTTAGATCTCCTTAATTCGGCCCGGTTGCTAAATCCGTTCTTAGCAAACGTCTACTAACTATTTACTACCTCCCTGCCAAATTTCAAGTTTGTAGCACAAAAAATGAAGGACTTTCATACAAACTTGCAAGAGCCCTTAGACCTTCTTAATCCGGCCCTGTCACAAAATTCGTTCTTAGCGGACGTCCACAAACTATAAACTACCTCTCTGCCAATTTTCATCTTTTACGTCAAGCTGTTTTCGATATTTCGTAATGAGTGAGTGAGTGACCTTTCGCTTTCATATATTTAGATAGATTTCTCATATTTAAACCTCTCTTTCAGTGCTAAATTTTTAGTGCAAAGAGTTAAGACAAAAGGAAAAATAAAACAAAATTAATTTTCAGTCATTCCGACAACACTGCGACTACTGAAACCTATTTTCATAAATTATATTTATCATAGAAGAATAGAAATCGCGCATGTGGTTACCAACTAAATTTTAAATATTAATATCTTTTGCGTCTGTTTGTCAATTTTGATGAAATAAACGCTAAATAATACCCAGAACAATGCTTCTTATTTCGTAACTAGTTTCTGCCCGCGGCTTCGCCCGCGTGGAGTTCGGGAATTGCCCACGGAATCTTACTTCTGGGATAATAAGTAATCTATGTATGTATAGTACATACATAGATTTACGTGTACTTGCTATTGTAAATATTTGTTCATGGTAATATCAATTAAATTACATATGTGAAATATCTTGGTTTGAGATTGGACACCGGGACACCAATCAAATGATTTATTAGGAATCTATTTATAGACATAATACTTTGACATAATATTTAATATCAATGTCCCGTATCGCGAGCCAACGCAAAAATCTGTGGAATAAACCATATTCACAGACACGTCTACCTCAGAAAAATCCTATCTACTTAGTAATAGGTAAATACTCCCGCGCCCCGCACGCCCCACGCAACGCTGCGCGGCATGCGCCCTTCTACGTGAGCTTCGAAGCCCTATTTAACTATATTGGGGGATGATGTTGGAAAAACTGATACATAATTATGTCTTATGAAGAGTGTGAACATCAATTTTCGAGTCATCCGAGTATATATTAAGTTTAACAGAAAATTCAACACCCCATTTTACCCTCTTAGGGGTAGAATTTCAAAAAACCCTTTCTTAGTGGATACCTACTCTTCACAAAGAATACACCGTCCAAATTTCATGTCTTTAGGATCAATGGTTTGGGCTGGGGGTTGATATATCAGTCAGCCAGTCAGGACGTTTAATTTAAAATTGGGGATGATTTTGGAAAAACTGTGATACACGTATCTCATAATTTTAACTCAAGAGTAAAGTGTACTAGGCCCTATTTTATTCCTATTGTATATAAATTCTATAACTACTATATCTAATCATAAATTTATATTATTCGCTGATGACATCTCTATTATTGTGACATCTGATAAAAAAATTAATACAATTAAAGACCACGAGACAGAAATTAATAATGTGATTGAAAGATTGATAAAATGGCTAAAGGAAAATAACTTATCCATAAATTTAAAAAAGTCCGTTTACATTCAATTTAATAAATCAAATAATGCAAAACACAACTTTAAAATTAATATACATAGAATTCACGAAGTAACGCAAACTAAATTTTTAGGAGTAACCTTAGATCAAGACATCAACTGGAAAGCACATGTTGATACAGTATCCAAACGAATTAATAAGTTTGTATATGCACTGAAACAGATTAGAAACATAACAAACATTAAAACATCTATAACAACATATCATGCATATGTTGAATCAGTGCTACGATATGGCTTAATTATGTGGGGAAACAGCACTGATTAAAATAGAGCATTTGTTGCACAAAAGAGATGCATAAGAGCAATAAGTGGCCTTAAGCCCGACGAATCTTGCAGGCCGATATTTAAGAAACTTGATTTGTTACCGCTACCGTCCCTTTATATTTTTGAAATTTGTTTGTTTGTGTGGAAGCATAGGGACCTGTTTGCGAAAGCAAGCGATGTGAATTCTCGCAGCAGGCGTGACCCCTACAGTCTCGTGTTAGATGTTCTCCCAAGGCTTGCGAAATATAATAAAAGCTGTATATTTATGTGTGTCCAGGTATACAATAAAATACCAAAGGAATTAAAAACATTAAATACAAGAATGTTCAAGAACAAATTATACAAATGGCTCTCTGCCAATAGTTTCTACAGTGTCAAGGAGTTCCTGGAACATAAAATCGCATGATGACACTGTTTCGTTATGCATGTACCTATTTGCACGCTTATACCTATTAAGCAAAACATGTTTGTTCACATTATTAACATTACCATCTTTTATACCATGTTTTTAGCAAATAAACGATTTATTATTATTATTATTATTATTAAATACACAAATTTTCAAGTCAATCGACTCAGAGAATAAAAAGTTTCACAGAAAATTAAACACCCCATTTTACCCTCTTAGGGGTAGAATTTCAAAAAAACCCTTTCTTAGTGGATACTTACTTATCACAAAGATTACACTGTCCAAATTTCATGTTTCTAGGACCAGCGGTTTGGACTGTGCGTTGATATATAAGTCAGTCAGTCAGTCAGTCAGGACTTTGAATTTTATATGTATAGAAGATAGATATTTCGATTTTGAATATAATGAGGGGTTTTTACGTGATGCGCGCACAAACGAACAGACAAACCGACAAACCGAAAAACCGACAAACAGACAAAAATTTAAAAAAATATTTTTTTACATTCTATTACTTATTTCTCGCACCTTCCAGTGATTTTTTTGTAAAAATCTGTAATGTTCAGACACGGAAAGTCTACGATTTTATTATATGTATAGATTAGTCACGCGCGGACATTAATAGTGAAAAGTTGAGTGTTTGCAAGTAATTTTGCGCGTGCGATGTCTTTTCATTAAACAAATGTTCAGTACACCGAAATGGTGAGAACTTTGGCACGGTGTGGTGATAATGTGGCTCTAGCTTGCTTGCTTTGCTAACTAGCTTTACGAGAAACTCTACCTACACTGCTAAAAGACATACCTCTTCATAATTTACAAGAGGTATTCTACCAACACGATGGTGCCCCTGCTCATTTCACTAGGACTGTTCGACAGCACCTTGATGAGTTTGGAGAGCGCTGGATGGGTCGCGGCGGCCCTGTCCAGTGGCCTCCCAGATCAGCTGATTTGACGCCTCTTGACTTTTTTTTGTGGGGACGTATTAAATCGTTAGTTTATTTTAGTGAGCCAACAAGTGCCGAGGACCTGAGAAAAAGGATAGTGAACGCTTTTGAAATAGTGAAAAATTACACTGAAGTGCTTTCTAAATTAAAACATCAATTACGAAAACGGGCATTAAAGTGTATTGAACAAGGTGGTGGACATTTTGAAAATACAACGTCGTATTAGTGTTTAGTGCCAAACAGTAAGTTTAAGTACCTATTTAATTTTTTAAATTATTGTAAATATCTCGATTCACATCTTTTAAACACGCCGTCTTTGAATAATGTTGTCGTATCGCCTCTTATTTTTAGCAGTTCATTATTATTAACATTAGCATAAAATTTTTGTACCGAATATTGGCATTGTATCATAATCAATAAATAAAATCATTCAGAGTCGACAGTCAGAAGCCTGAAAAGTGTGATGGAAAGATGCAATCAAATGTTTACTAGACATAAATAAACAAATCGATGCTCCTAATGTTCATATTTCTTTAACGTAAACAATCGTGTATTGTCGGCTTTTTTCGGCACTGATACCTACGAATTGTGTCGAGCGGCGTTAACTCGTCTCGACCGCGAGCGAATACCTAGTTACCTACTAGGCTAGCAAGACCCTCATACTACGTGTGCGACTGTGCGTTCGTGGATTTGTACTGTGACCACAATATTTTTCTGGAATTAGTATAACTAAATCAATAAATAATCAATGCTCATACATGTTCCCACCCTCTAGAGGGCCAAAGCCTGCCGGGGTCGCGGTACTTATAGAATTACCGTGACCCTGGATCATAAAGGGCTATTGAAGGACACCGTGGATTTTAGTCAGTACAAGTCTGACAGTTGCTCCCACTCTGCCCTGGGTGGGAGGACTCATTTGATGATTTTACCACGATAAAAAAAAAAAATGCTCATACATGTTTAACTAAAAATTCAGTGTATGTATTATGATTATAACATAATTCACTAATTGGGATGTTTGAGGGTGTGCGTTAATTACGTTACATGTTGTATACATCATTTCGAATTTGTGAAAAGTTATGGAGACTACTCGCTGACCTACGTGAACTGATAAACGACCTGAACGCAAACAAGGCTCACATGCGCAACTTACAGCGTGCTGTAAGGAAGCGCATAAGCGAGCATCGTTGCACTCGATGGGACAAGGAGCTCAGTGAACTCGAGCCCACCCACCTAGCTTTCTGACAATTGCAAAGAAAGATGCGAGCAACCGATGAGGCTTCGATGCCTCCTCTCACCCACCCCGACAAGAGCGTCGCATTCGACGACTCTGAAAAGGCAGAATGCCTAGTCGACAGCCTGAAGTTTCAGTGCTCCTCCAGCTCTCAACCAGTAGACAAACGTCACCTCGAGATGGTGAATGGTGAAGTCGAAGGTAAAGCCGCGCTCCCTGCCGTCGAAGACCCCGATGATCCTCTGCATCCAGTCACATCCGACGAAGTGCATAACATCATAAAAAAGCTTCAGCCGTGGAAAGCATCCGGCTCTGATGGAATTACCAATAAGTTGCTCAAACTCCTCCCCGCCCAGCTAATAGTGTTAATGGCAGCCATCTTCAGAGGCGCCTTAAGCAACAACTTCTTCCCCCAGCAGGTATGGAAAGAGGCCACTGTTATTGGTATCTCTAAACCCGGTAAAAAACTCTAAAGTCTAAAACTTCGATTCGATCGAGACTTGGGCTGTACTGCAGTCTCTCCAACGGTGCCAAATCGACTATCGGTACATCGAGGTGCTGAAGAGTTTGTACAAAAACGCCACCATGTCAGTCCGACTTCAGGACCAGACCTCGGAACCTATCCTTCTGCAGCGAGGTGTGAGACAGGGAGACGTCATATCTCCGAAACTGTTCACCGCTGCACTGGAGGATGTCTTCAAGGTTCTGGACTGGAGAGGGCTAGGCATCAACGTCAATGGCGAGTATATCTCTCACCTTCGGTTTGCCGACGATATAGTGGTCATGGCTGAGACCATGGAGGACCTCAGTACAATGCTCGATGACCTCAGTAGAGCTTCCGAAAGAGTGGGTCTTAAAATGAACATGGACAAAACCAAAGTCATGTTGAATGCCCATGTAACACCCACTCCTATCAAGATCGGAGACTCTACACTCGAAGTTGTAGACGATTATGTCTACCTGGGACAAACGGTCCAGTTAGGTAGGTCTAACTTCGAGAAAGAGGTCAATCGTCAAATCCGACTCGGCTGGGCAGCGTTCGGGAAGCTGCGTGGTATCTTCTCGTCCAACTTACCGCAGTGTCTCAAGACGAAAGTCTATGACCAGTGTGTGTTGCCAGTGATTACATACGGGACCGAAACGTGGTCGCTCACAATGGGCCTCATCAGAAGGCTGAAAGTCACCCAAAGGGCAATGGAGAGGGCTATGCTCGGAGTTTCCTTGCGTGATCAAATCAGAAATGAGGAGATCCGCAAGAGAACCAAGGTTACCGACGTAGCCCGAAGAATAGCCAAACTTAAGTGGCAGTGGGCAGGGCACATTGCTCGCAGAACGGATGGCCGATGGGGCCGAAAAGTTCTGGAGTGGCGACCGCGAACCGGAAGACGCTGCGTTGGAAGGCCTCCCACTAGGTGGACCGATGACCTTGTAAAGGTTGCAGGGATCCGCTGGATGCGAGACGCACGGGACCGGTCAATGTGGCGACACTTGGGGGAGGCCTATGTCCAGCAGTGGACGTCTTTCGGCTGAAATGATGAAACCCGGTGAACCCAAGGAAGAGCCTTCGAGCTACCGGTCTATCAGTCTTCTGAATACGCTCGGCAAAATCTACGAGAGACTAATTTATAAGCGACTCAAAGACTATGCTGAGGCTAAGAGTCTCGTTCCCAATGAGCAATTCGGCTTCAAGGCCGAACACTCGTGCATCCAACAGGTCCACCGCAACGTCGAGCATTTGAGCGCTGGCTTTAAGCGTGAAGTGATGACGGGCGTGTTGTTCTTCGACAAAACGAAATCCCTCGACAAAGTCTGACACAACGGCTTATTACACAAGCTGTACCAACTGGGAGTGCCAGACCGTCTCGTGCTCATCTTACGAGACTTTCTGTCGGATCGCACCTTCCGCTATAACATCGGGGAAGCTCCATCCTCCCCTCACCCCATTTGAGCCGGAGTCCCTCAGGTCTCCGTCGTCTCCCCGCTTATATTCACGCTGTTGGCTAGCGATATTCCCAAGAGCAAAAAGGCTCAGTTAACCCTGTTCGCAGACGACACGGCCACCTACTACACTGGTCGTTGTAAGAACGCTGTCGCCAAAACCCCCCAAACCTCAGCCGACGTCGTAGGTGCTTGGTTCCGGAAGTGGAGAATCGAGGTTAACCCCAATAAGAATCAGGCGGTTCTTAATACTAAACCGCGTATCAATTCCACCCCCCCCAGCCCGATCACTATGTACGGTAAGCCTATCCCTTGGGAGAAGCAAACCAGATACCTAGGAATCATACTGAACCACCATCTGTCCTTCGAGACGCATTTCATTGCAGCTCGTGACCGAGACGCCTGTAAACGGCAAAGAGTAAGTGGAGTTGCGCCTCTATACCGCGGTGATCCGTGCCATCATGACATGCGTTTGTGTCATGTTCGCACACACCAAGCCCAGATAATATATCTATAGGATGCAGGTACTCTAGAACCGGTTCTTACGCAAAGTCACGGGAGCCCCTTACTACATCCGCAATGACCGTCTGCACATAGATCTTAGAATGCCCACTATCCTTTTTTTTTTTTTCGGATGGGAAATCATCAAATGACCCCCCCCCCCCACTCTGGGCGGAGTGGAATGGAGTGTCAGACTTGTACTGACTAAAACCCATCCATGTTCCTTCTTTGCCCTTTGTGTTCCAGGGCCACGGTATCTCTTTCGAACAGTCCCGCAGCCCTGGCAGGCATCGGCCCTTGCAGACCCCTACATCGTTGCTGACATCTCTTTGAGGCGCGCGTGTAACACGAACGCGCCGTCAACACGGCTTGTCGTCATAAAACGGCCGGACGGCGAGCTAGCCCATTGCTCGCCGTCCACAGGCCCGTGCCTACGGTAGCCGGGAGCCACCACGTGACCCCCGAGGGCCAGGGCGTCTCCCGCGGCGACTGGGACGTGAGGTTCTTTCCCTCTCACGTCCCGCCACCTCCTTCACTAGCATGACTGCTTCGCAGAAGGAGGTGACGGCTTCCCATTCCCTCTCGCTCCGGACCATGGCTTGAACCAGGGCCGGACGCGAGAGATCGCCGCCGCCAATCGCTGCTACGAGGACACGACGGTGCTCCGCCCAAGCGGATGCCCTAAGTCTAAGCGCTTCTTCGATACTGCCATAAGGCAACGTAATCCTCTAATCGCATAGGCCGCCCTCACGCATTAGTAAGATTCGCCGACTAAGGCATACCCTCGTCACCCCCGATGACGCTATCACTCTCCTCCAGGAGAGCAGTAGGGAAACTAGCGCGCTCAAGAAGCACAGACGCAAACAGCCGTCATTCCGTCCCCGCCATCGAGGCCTGTCGCGACATCCTGATCCATGCCCTGACCCTTGCTCAAGCCAACCCGCGTGACTGAGCCTGTAGTCCAAAATCAGCCCCTAAATAATGATACCATAAAGTTCCAGCCTGTCCCGTTTGCTGTCCTCCACCAGTGACGCCCTAAACCGAGGCTCGTACCTCAAGGGGTACCCTTAGCGTGTAGTCGCTTAGTTTGTACTTTTTTTGCCCTGCCTGGAGACCTTATACTCAAGGCACCCACAGGATAGTCCGGTTAAGCAGACGACAACCTCCTAGGTAGAACTGCAAGACGCCATTTACAAAAAAAAAAAAACTCATCAATCACTAAGGATAATAATACTGTATTCATTCATTACGTACCGACACCATCACAATATCTTGTTGTACAACCGCTTGCTTTAAAAATATTAACTATAGGTGTGCCCGCGGCTTCGCTCACGCGTATTCTTTTGGCATTATTAGGGAACATTACATGGGAACGTGAAGTCGTAGTATATCCTCTATAAAATAATCTATTTTTTAATATTATAAATGTGAAAGTAAGTCTGTTTGTTTGTTACGTTTTCATGACTAAACGGCTGATTGGATCGTAATGAAAGGCAAGGAGATAGATTATATCCTGAGGAATGATATAGGATATCGTTTTTTTTTCACACATACACATCATCACCAAAATTTCCACGCGAACGAAGTCGTGGGCAACAGCTAGTCTATATATATATATATATATATATGTATACATATATATACTTCGAGGACGAAGTACTTGTCAGTCTGGCCGTGTTAAGAATAGCCTTATATTTATGAGAATATCCGACCAAATTAATAACTATATATAATTATCTATTATATTTTATAGACATAGTTTCCATTGTGGCTAAAAGGCTTAGTTTCAAAACGAAAGATAGTTGTGATATTTGAATAATCAAGTTAAATGTTTATTTACTTTATATATTGCTAATAAATCAATTGGTCATAATTAAATGATATTTCTAATGTTTCCTAGATCTTATCTTGCAATTTCAAAATATCTAGTTGTTTTAATCAATTCTCTGAACTATCAGTTGATGTTCATATTTTATCCGATTTAACATAAATATTACAAATAAAAACATACTATATTGCTAAATTATGTAATGAAGTTTTAAAATAGTTCCTTACATAGGATTTGTTAATTATAATCTATGTTATTAGTTATTTAGGTATAATATATGACCATTTGCCATTGGTTTATTATGGCGGCCATCTTTGATTAGTATTATTATGATTATGATTTGACGGGTATAAAAGTAGATGTCGCCGCCAATACAGGGCTTTTTGCTGTTAGTGTTCGAAGGGTTAAGACATACCCTGATTGGTACATTGTGTGATACAAAATGTGTAAAGCTGGAACCCATTTGGATTACAATGTTTATGTAAGTTATTTGATACTATTATACTAGAAATATATAATATTTTAAAAGATGTTACCGTGGAGTTTCTTGTCCATTCTTCTCCACGAAGACCTAGGTTTGCGAATGGACGTAGTTTGATAGGTAATTGACGTTACCTATAAATATCTGACAAGCCTAACATAAATAAATAAATAGTCTTGTCTTTCTGTGCTTTTCTTGATAAAAACCCTTTTCCCTAAACACCTTTTTAGAGATACTTTAGACATATAAAATAACAAGTAACCATTCTGACACTCAAAGCTTAATAATCGGTATATATTTATACATACAGAGTGGTGATGACAATACGACAATAAATTAAACTTCGCATACCTCAAGACGTTCCCAATATACACACAAAAAATTATTTGAATATATCAAGTAGTTTAGTCACAGGAAATTAATTTTCATCTTCAATATTTGCTACATGATGTATCTGATTTCAAGGAAGCACTAACAGGTTAACGACCCCCGCATCGGTAAAACATCAAATCATTAAAGACACGTTGCCAACTCGCTATTTAAAAACTTTCGCCAAATTCGTTTTTAAATTTGATTTACTGCAAATTATACCTTAAACTAGGCCAATAAGAGTCATAAAGGGTATACTCAGAGTTAGATAAGAAAATAACGCATGCGGAAGTTGAACTATGCACTGTTTTAGTAAGTGCGAAAGAGATAAATGTAATTTGGTTTGTTTGTACTTCACTTTCTTGTCGAAACTTGAAACTACAAATGTAGGTCACGGTCAGTGTGTCATTGCAATCCTGTGACGAACAACGCGTCATCGCTTCGTAAGCGCATGAGTACCGCAGGACGTACTTTCTTTGCCCGCCTCGCCGCGCCTCCTTTGAAGTACCCGGCGCCCGCGTTCGCGTGTTTGTGATTTGTTAGTTATCATAAGTGCGAATTGGGCGCTTTATTTTAGTGACAGGACACGTAACATTTTAATAGGTATCGAGTTAAGTAGTTAAGTGAATTGTGCAAGATTAGACTCTTAGTTTTTATTGTGTTTTCGTGTTTTTTTGTTTTGTTTGTAGGTAATAATCATGCCTCGTTACACCTATACAGCTTCGGAATACACCGACATGGTTTTAATTTACGTGGAGTGTCACAGAAATGCCGCTTTGGCTATACGGACATATCGAGAGAGACAATTTAGTGACGTAGGGACTTATCTAAGTGATTGAACAGTGATCCAGATGGTGATTAATAATTTCATTAAAAAATAACCAGCGGATGAGAGGTGCCTGATTGTTTGGTGAATAGTCTGTGATTTAGTGTAATTGTTTTTACTGAACATTAGCCAAAAGATCAAGTCGCTACAGGACCGCGTTGTTGCCGCTCTTACCACAGGTTAGTGAACCAATATTCACAAATGGTGTTCTCAGTTTTATGCCATTTAGTTTGTTTGAAAAAATTTTTTTTTCTATTTCGATTTTGGGATTTTTTTGATAGTTTAGAATTGTTCCTATGAACTAGTATTATGCGTGTTTTCATTTATTGTCGTATTATCGTCTCCACTCTGTATACATATATATACATATTATAGTCTTACATCCATGTTCTTGTTTCTTGTTTTCTTGTTCTATTATTTTATATTTATGTATATATGTATATATATATATTTATCTATCTATATATATTACTTATAATAAATCTGTAGAGAGGTCAATTGTGTACATGAAATATATTTCCAAAATAACTATCAGGGGGTGATTAGGGATCGATACTGATGCCAAAAATGCAATCAGTAAAAATTTTGTCTGTCTGTCTGTCTGTCTGTCTGTCTGTCTGTCTGTCTGTCTGTCTGTCTGTCTGTCTGTCTGTCTGTCTGTCTGTCTGTCTGTCTGTCTGTCTGTCTGTCTGTCTGTCTGTCTGTCTGTCTGTCTGTCTGTCTGTCTGTCTGTCTGTCTGTCTGTCTGTCTGTCTGTCTGTCTGTCTGTCTGTCTGTCTGTCTGTCTGTCTGTCTGTCTGTCTGTCTGTCTGTCTGTCTGTCTGTCTGTCTGTCTGTCTGTCTGTCTGTCTGTCTGTCTGTCTGTCTGTCTGTCTGTCTGTCTGTCTGTCTGTCTGTCTGTCTGTCTGTCTGTCTGTCTGTCTGTCTGTCTGTCTGTCTGTCTGTCTGTCTGTCTGTCTGTCTGTCTGTCTGTCTGTCTGTCTGTCTGTCTGTCTGTCTGTCTGTCTGTCTGTCTGTCTGTCTGTCTGTCTGTCTGTCTGTCTGTCTGTCTGTCTGTCTGTCTGTCTGTCTGTCTGTCTGTCTGTCTGTCTGTCTGTCTGTCTGTCTGTCTGTCTGTCTGTCTGTCTGTCTGTCTGTCTGTCTGTCTGTCTGTCTGTCTGTCTGTCTGTCTGTCTGTCTGTCTGTCTGTCTGTCTGTCTGTCTGTCTGTCTGTCTGTCTGTCTGTCTGTCTGTCTGTCTGTCTGTCTGTCTGTCTGTCTGTCTGTCTGTCTGTCTGTCTGTCTGTCTGTCTGTCTGTCTGTCTGTCTGTCTGTCTGTCTGTCTGTCTGTCTGTCTGTCTGTCTGTCTGTCTGTCTGTCTGTCTGTCTGTCTGTCTGTCTGTCTGTCTGTCTGTCTGTCTGTCTGTCTGTCTGTCTGTCTGTCTGTCTGTCTGTCTGTCTGTCTGTCTGTCTGTCTGTCTGTCTGTCTGTCTGTCTGTCTGTCTGTCTGTCTGTCTGTCTGTCTGTCTGTCTGTCTGTCTGTCTGTCTGTCTGTCTGTCTGTCTGTCTGTCTGTCTGTCTGTCTGTCTGTCTGTCTGTCTGTCTGTCTGTCTGTCTGTCTGTCTGTCTGTCTGTCTGTCTGTCTGTCTGTCTGTCTGTCTGTCTGTCTGTCTGTCTGTCTGTCTGTCTGTCTGTCTGTCTGTCTGTCTGTCTGTCTGTCTGTCTGTCTGTCTGTCTGTCTGTCTGTCTGTCTGTCTGTCTGTCTGTCTGTCTGTCTGTCTGTCTGTCTGTCTGTCTGTCTGTCTGTCTGTCTGTCTGTCTGTCTGTCTGTCTGTCTGTCTGTCTGTCTGTCTGTCTGTCTGTCTGTCTGTCTGTCTGTCTGTCTGTCTGTCTGTCTGTCTGTCTGTCTGTCTGTCTGTCTGTCTGTCTGTCTGTCTGTCTGTCTGTCTGTCTGTCTGTCTGTCTGTCTGTCTGTCTGTCTGTCTGTCTGTCTGTCTGTCTGTCTGTCTGTCTGTCTGTCTGTCTGTCTGTCTGTCTGTCTGTCTGTCTGTCTGTCTGTCTGTCTGTCTGTCTGTCTGTCTGTCTGTCTGTCTGTCTGTCTGTCTGTCTGTCTGTCTGTCTGTCTGTCTGTCTGTCTGTCTGTCTGTCTGTCTGTCTGTCTGTCTGTCTGTCTGTCTGTCTGTCTGTCTGTCTGTCTGTCTGTCTGTCTGTCTGTCTGTCTGTCTGTCTGTCTGTCTGTCTGTCTGTCTGTCTGTCTGTCTGTCTGTCTGTCTGTCTGTCTGTCTGTCTGTCTGTCTGTCTGTCTGTCTGTCTGTCTGTCTGTCTGTCTGTCTGTCTGTCTGTCTGTCTGTCTGTCTGTCTGTCTGTCTGTCTGTCTGTCTGTCTGTCTGTCTGTCTGTCTGTCTGTCTGTCTGTCTGTCTGTCTGTCTGTCTGTCTGTCTGTCTGTCTGTCTGTCTGTCTGTCTGTCTGTCTGTCTGTCTGTCTGTCTGTCTGTCTGTCTGTCTGTCTGTCTGTCTGTCTGTCTGTCTGTCTGTCTGTCTGTCTGTCTGTCTGTCTGTCTGTCTGTCTGTCTGTCTGTCTGTCTGTCTGTCTGTCTGTCTGTCTGTCTGTCTGTCTGTCTGTCTGTCTGTCTGTCTGTCTGTCTGTCTGTCTGTCTGTCTGTCTGTCTGTCTGTCTGTCTGTCTGTCTGTCTGTCTGTCTGTCTGTCTGTCTGTCTGTCTGTCTGTCTGTCTGTCTGTCTGTCTGTCTGTCTGTCTGTCTGTCTGTCTGTCTGTCTGTCTGTCTGTCTGTCTGTCTGTCTGTCTGTCTGTCTGTCTGTCTGTCTGTCTGTCTGTCTGTCTGTCTGTCTGTCTGTCTGTCTGTCTGTCTGTCTGTCTGTCTGTCTGTCTGTCTGTCTGTCTGTATAACCGTTATAGAAACAAAAACTACTCGACGGATTTTAACGAAACTTGGTACAATTATTTTTCATACTCCTGAGTTGGTTATAGTATACTTTTGAGAAATGTTGGGAAAACGGGAGAAGTTACTCCATGTTTTAAGCTTCCGGCGCGTGTGCAACCTTAATGGTTAAAGCTACACAGAAATCATGTATGACGAAAATGTTCTTAAAATTATATAAAAAATATCCCACGACAGCATATGTCTATCTTTTATGGTTGACTCACAATATCACGTGTAACTCCCGATAGCTTAGCAGTTCGAAGCTTTCTGATTATATTTGTCTACTCTTACGTTTATAACACTCTCAGTCATCCCTAATTTAAAAAGTTAAATTATTAACTATTCCATAAAAAATAATCATAGAAATCGGTATAGAAACACCAAAGTTATACATGAAATACGCTAATAATAAGCCATCGCGCGTGAAAACTGAATCATGCTTTATGGATTATTTTTGTATATAAGGTCCGAGAATCGGTCGCCGCGCTCGGCGCGTCTCGCGGCCGAAGGTATAAAAAGGCGAGGCGTCCGGCGAGCTTCATACAATTTTTGCCTGTTGATGCGAATAGACGTTCAGAGCGTTCGACCTTATTGACAGACAATACTTAATTGATATTAACAAACCGTGCTTATCAGCGCGACTTTTAGTCTTTGATAATTTATTTTTAGATTCCTTTTGTTGTCTATATAAAATAGTAAACTGATCGACTGACTGGGTGATATATCAACACACAGCCCAAACCGCTGGTCCTAGAGACATGAAACTTGGAGGGTGTGTTCTTTGTGAAGAGAAGGTTTCCACTAAGAAAGGACTTTTGGGAATTCTACCCCTAAAGAGGTAAAATAGGGGATGGAAGTTTGTATGGAAGTCTTGTCAGTTTTGAAGTTAGTTTCTTCAAATTTTGTGTTTAGGCTGACGATTGAAAATTAATTTATACGTGTCTCGGTGTTTTTGATAATTCTACCCCCGAAGGGTTAAAAAGGGAGGTGGAGGTACTATGTTTGTTCGGGTGGAATGCAACTCAATTTTGTACAACCGATTGAGCTGAAATTTTGCACACACCTTTGGTTCTGGTGACATTTTTATGACAGACATTCCTTAATCCAGCATCCAGGATCGTCTCCTCAAGAGAGAACTCTTTAACGGTTAGTAGCACGGTTACGAAACTTTGTTTACGCGTTCAAGTTTGATAGATAAAGATGATTTTTAACCGACTTCCAAAAGGAGGAGTATTTTTTTTTTTTGTGTTTGTGCAGCGATTTCTTCGCCAATTGTGAACCGATTTTGATGATTCTTTTTTTGTTTGGACAAATATAATTTCGCGGTGGTCCTGTTTAAATTTGGTGAAGATTTGATGCTGATCTTCGGAGATATCAATGGAACTCTTCAATAATAGACAGCAAATCTGTCGTGATTGCTGCAATCGCTTGGATTTTTATTGTTTACACAACACCATAACATAACATCACGCCTGTATGCTTTGAGGGGGTACGCAGATGTGTACCAGTGCACCCACATTTTGATAATTAGGTATGCTAAGTTCCATTTTATTGGGGACTAGCTGTGCCCGCGGCTTCGCTCACGTGAGCGCGTATTCTTTTGGCATTATTAGGGAACATTACATGGGAACGTGAAGTCGGTAGTATATTCATAACATCCTCTACAAAATAATCCATTTTAATATTATAAATGCGAAAGTAACTCTGTTTGTTTGTTACGTTTTCATGACTAAACAGCTGATTGGATCGTAATGAAAGACAAGGAGATAGATTATATTCTGAGGAATGATATAGGTTATCGTATTTTTCTCACACATATTCATCAAAATTTCCACGCGAACGAAGTCGCGGGCAAAAGCTAGTGTTAAATAAACATGTGCATTTTTTAGTAGGTCACTGTAGTGACAAACTTATATATCTTGATATCAACACTTTTGTTGATAAACTTCAATCGAATTTGCTGTCTATTATTGAAGAGTTCCGTTCCATATCACCGAAGTCTATGATCAGATCATGACAATACTTCTATGGGACCAACTTGGGAGTATAATCTTTCAAAAAAAAAAAGAATTTTCCAAATCGGTTTAGGCGTCTTCGAGTAATCGGTGAACATACATAAAAAAAAGGTTGCGACGAATAATTGAGAACCTCTCCTCCTTTTTTGAAGTTGGTTAAAAATCATCGAAATCTGTTCACAATTGTCGAAGATATCGATAGTATAAAATTTGGAGAGTCCACATGGAAAGTATATTGTTTCAAACAATGCCCATAAAATTTGAGGGTTGCCCTTAATTTTCCTGGGATTTTATCATCTGATTCTGACTTATAATAATAAAATCATTTATTCAGGTAATTAGGACCCATTGCCATTAATCACAATACAACCACACTTCACAAAAACAAAAACATTACAATTTAGTCAACAAATAAAATAAAATAAATTACAATACAATTAGAAATATAAATACAAATAGAATTGATAATTAAATTAAAACTCAACTGCAAAACATAAAAAGATAAATAAAATAACAATTACAATTTTCTAGCCGGCACTGGAACAGCAACATGCCTGCCACAACAATGCCGGATATAAGGGCAGTCCAGCCGGTTTGCGATCATTGCCAGGACAACCAGCCATCATCAGCTCAGCAACATGAAATGATGATCACCAGGCACAAATATCTGAATTGCGTGACTGAGTATATGAAAAACATTGTATGGGCCTATAAAATTTGAGGGTTGCCCTCGATTTGCCTGGGATTCCATCATCTGATCCTGATTTGGTGACAATGCGACTACCTGAGGAGTATAGGCTTTCGAATAAAAATTGATGACATTAAAGAAGAAAAAGAATTATGACAATCGGTCTACAATTGGCGGAGAAATCAGTGAACATAGGTACATATAAAAAAAAAATATACAGTCGAACATAGAAACTCCTTTTTTTTAAGTCGGTTAAAAATTGTCAAAGGAGTTTTGGTGAAACATTAGTCAACCGTTAATCCCCAATAAAATGGAACTTAACATACCTAACTGTTGAAATGTGGGTGTACTGTAGACTGTACACATCTCAGAGCATTCAGGCGTGATGTTATGTTATGATTGTAGGACTAGCCAGAGCAAAAGGGAAATAAAAAGCTTTTATTTGAACAGATAAGCATGATTTATTTACTGGGTACAGACCATCAAAAATAAGCACAACATAAATTATTACCACATTACATTTATAATTATGTTATTAGAATTCACTCTTCTAACATGGGTATTACATAGCTTCTTACACTTTCGTAGTTCAATCACCACTGCCTTGCTAAAATGGCGCTGCCTTGTAACTTTTAATATCCCTCCTCTTTACCCGACTAAAATAGTCAATTGACATTGCAATATCCGTTAGTGCCATTTTAGCATTTTAAACAAATCAAATAACTAACTTATTTTACCTTATACATTTATGTAATTCGACAAAATACTGTAAATATCTTAAAACTACTTATTAATATAGTATTACGTCGTCGTCGTCGTCGTCGTCGTCGTCGTCGTCGTCGTCGTCGTCATTGGGAGTTCTCGCAGTCTCAGTAAGTTGGATGGTACAACCTTGCCACCAGTTCTTTATGACGGTACAGTCGTTCCTTTTAGCGCTGATGTAAAGGATCTAGGCTTGCATATTGATAGATCTATGAAATGGCACACTCAAGTCGCTCGTGTCAGCCAGAAGGTTACTGGTACGTTGCGGGCTCTATACCGTTTGAAAAACTTTTTACCCTCTAATACAAAAACAATGCTTGTACAGTCCTTAATTTTTCCTATTATCGATTATGGTGATGTGTGCTACTTTGACCTGAATGCGGATCTCCTCGACAAACTTGACCGTCTTCTAAATTACTGCATTCGATTCGTGTTCAATCTACGTAAATATGATCATGTCTCAGAGCACCGGTCTCTTCTTAAGTGGTTGCCGATACGTCAGCGTAGGGAGCAAAGGGCGCTAACCACTTTCGTTTTCTTTCCTTGTTTCTCCCTCTTCCCCTAGTTACCTTGCTCCACACTTTCAATACATCTGTGCCAATCATAATAGGAGTCTGCGCTCATCGCAAAACCGAATTCTTCAAAGTCCCTCTCACCGCACCGACTTCATTCACCGATCATTCTTCGTTCAATCTATTTCTCTGTGGAATGCGCTTCCCCAGGAAATCAGGATGGCTACCAATCGTTTATCGTTTAAAATTAAAGTTCGCGAGTACATACAGAAAAAGCTGGCAGTTTCGTCACAACGTTAATGTTTTCTTCATTGTTTGTATTTTTATTTCAGTAAATCCGTGTAAATTTCTATTCACTTATATTTATATTGATATATATTTATAGTATTTTGATATATAGTTATAGTATTTCATATATCCTTGTAGTTTATCTTAGTGTTAAATTATTTTTTTTGCAAATTTATGCACCTACCACTGTCTGTCTCTGCATCACCCAAAGGTTGACTGGTAGAAAATGCCTATGGCATTAAGTCCGCCCGTGCACTTTGTGCTTGAAGTGTTAATAAATAAATAAATATTACGTATTTAAATAGCTAACATTCGGCCATCCAAAACCTCGTACGTCCTCGTACGGTAGACAAATACCATTAAATAATGAGATAGTAACGCTATAATATTCGTTATATCAGTTTAAGTTCTCAATCATTTTACCTTAGCTTTAATTAAACATTTAATTTTACACAGTCCTTTTGAGGTAAACACATTACAAAATTAGTATTGTAACTTATTTATGCGTTGCATTAATGTTGAAAATTTCACGTTATACATTCTTATTTATTTTTATTTATTAATATATAAAATATCCTCACTAATGTATATAATGCATTTTAAACAAATAATTTCCTGAACACTATTAGTAACAGGCCCCAATATATCCTGTATACCCTTGGCAACAGGCCCCAATACGTCCTGAAAACCAGTAGCAACAGGTCCTTATATGTCCTGAATACCCCTGGCAAAAGGCCCCAATACGTCCTGAATACCAGTAGCAACAGGCCCCAATATGTCCTGAATACCTCTGGCAACAGGCCCCAATACGTCCTGAATACCAGTGGCAACAGGCCCCAATATGTCCTGAATACCCCTGGCAACAGGTCCCAATACGTCCTGAATACCAGTGGCAACAGGCCCCCACAAAATAATTCATTACAAAGCCATAATCAACAACAGATAAATCGCCTGTAAAACCAAATCAGTTTAATAAACAAATCTTTTCAATAAATCACAATCGTAAATCTCTGTAATTCTGTAGGGGCCCTGATATTTGGGTACAAGTTTTCTACTCTGTCCTGTAGCGGGTATTTGCCTTTCAACACTAACTAAATCGCCTTCGGTATACTCATGAGGCTTTTTTTTTTTTTTCGGATGGGAAATCATCAAATGACCCCCCCCCACTCTGGGTCAGACTTGTACTGACTAAAAGGTGTGAAGGTGTGATGTGAAGGTGTCAGACTTGTACTGACTAAAACCCATCCATGTTCCTTCTTTCCCTTTGTGTTCCAGGGCCACGGTATCTATTTCGAACAGTCCCGCAGCCCTGGCAGGCATCGGCCCTTACAGACCCCTACATCGTTGCTGACATCTCTTTGAGGCGCGCGTGGAACACGAACGCGCCGTCGACACGGCCTGTCGTCATAAGACAGCCGGACGGCGAGCTAGCCCATAGCTCACCGTCCACAGGCCCGCGCCTACGGTGGCCGGGAGCCACCACGTGACCCCCGATGCCCAGGGCGTCTACCGCGGCGGCTGGGACGTGAGGTTCTTTCCCTCTCACGTCCCACCACCTTCTTCGCTAGCATGACTGCTTCGCAGAAGGAGGTGACGGTTTCCCATTCCCTCTCGCTCCGGACCATGACTTGAACCAGGGTCGGACGCGAGAGATCGCCGCCGCCAATCGCCGCTACGAGGACACGACGGTGCCCCGCCCAAGCGGGGCAGACCTCCACGGTGTGCTCCACCGTGTCCTCCGGACGATCCTCGCCATGGAAACACCAGGGCGTTTCCTCCCGCCCGATTCGGTGCAGGAAACAACCGTGTCCGGTGAGGACCTGCGTCAGGCGGTAGGTGAGGGCGCCGTGGCGCCTCTCTAGGCACTCCTCAAAGAAGGGACTTATCGCCACTATGGGGGCGTGCCCTATACTCATGAGGCTTACAGCGTCTTTTATCATAATGTTCTTTGGCCTTTTGTTGACACAGTCTCATATGTGAATTTATACACGAATACTTTTACATCGTTCTGGAGCCGAAACACAGTAACTCCAGTCGAGTAATAGTTACTATTGGCATTGTTATTGTTTTTTTAAGACATCAAATAAAGAAGTTAGAAATTTATCAATTTTATTCTGTCATTCGAGTTAAATCTTAGTAGCGCTTTCACTATTTCATTCATAAACGCAAGGATAGTACGCGATGCGCTCGTCGATGACGTAGAGCGACACAGCTGTGTAGTGCGCTCGCGGTGGGTCAATGGACGTCGGACGAATAACCAGCTGAAAAAGTACCTGCAAGTAGGTATTTCATTTCAGGTACGATTAAGGTTGGTTTAACTTCATTTACCTCCATCATCTCTCGTCTCCTCGTAAACGAGAGAAATTAATTGACAATTAATTCACCAGTCTCGCATCACGAAATCACTAATACTCGTACTTATTCAACTACACAACGACGAGTACGCTTGGGAGTTGTTTTTAAGGCATTGAATCGAGTGTTGATCAATCGAGCTAATAGGTACTTAATAAACATACCCAATTACCTACCTACCATATGATAAATAAAAAATATTAATACAGCTTAAAACAATTTTCTTGCGGCGATGCTTGTGGCGGCTTCTACAAAGGCAGGCAATTCGAACAGAAAAAAAACCTTATTTTTATAACGTTAACCGTGCAATTCGGTTGTGCATCCTTGTAAAGTCCAGTCGAACACGAGACGAGGTTTCTCAGAATAATTTTTAGTAAACTGCGTATTTACCTTGTTTTTTAAATGTTCCGTATGGTGTCGGACGTAAAAGAATAGCACCATCCCATATCTTCCCGTGGGTGTCTTAAGAGGCGACTGAGGGACTTACCAGAGAATGGGCAGCAGCGTTCTCTGCGGTTTCTAACAACCGTACTGCGATCGCCAACCCGCCTGCCAAGCGTGGTGATTATGGCAAAACCCCCCCAATGATGAGCGCAACAAAGAAATGGCCCCTAGTACCCGGCCGCCCGTCTACCCTCGACTATGGTAGCGGTCGAGGTTACGGCGTGGCAAGGGGTGCGAAGAATCTCCGGACGGGATCAGGCTGCCTATACCGACGACTTGACCTGGCAACATACAACACGCGTACACTCCGGACCGACGAGAAGATAACGAAACTCGAAGAGGAATTGAGCAGGCTGCGATGGAGTATTGTGGGATTATCTGAAGTCCGAAGAGAGGGGGAGGATACGATAATCCTGAAATCCGGCAACCTGCTCTATTTCCGAGAGGGTGACCAGCAGTCCCAGGGTGGTGTTGGGTTTATCGTCCACAAGTCCCTCGTGAATAACGTGGTGAAGATCGAGAGTGTGTCGACCAGGGTGGCGTACCTTATACTCAGAATATCCTCAAGATATTCGCTGAAGGTCATACAGGTCTACGCCCTGACCTCGGCACACCCCGACGACGTGGAAGGAAGTGGAAGTGGAGACCATGTATGAGGATATTTTTAAAGCCCTGCATGGTTTCAAAACTCACTTCACCGTTGTCATGGGGGACTTCAACGCGAAACTGGGCAAACGAGACGGGGATGAGCTGCAGGTGGGGCAATTTGGGGTTGGACGTCGGAACCACCGGGGTCACCAACTGGCTAGTTTTATGGAGAAGGAGGGCCTCTATATGATGAACTCCTTCTTCAGAAAGCGTGAGCACAGGAAGTGGACCTGGCAGAGTCCCGATGGTGCAACTAAAAATGAGATTGACTTCATCATGTCAACCAAGAAGCAAATGTTCAATGATGTCTCTGTGATCAATTCGGTGAAAACCGGGAGCGATCACCGCATGGTAAGAGGCACATTGAACATCAATATAAAGCTTGAAAGGTCTCGACTGATGAAGTCTACGCTCCGTCCAGCACAAATCCAGATCCAAAACCCCGAGAGCTTTCAGCTTGAACTCCAGAATCGTTTCGAGTGCCTAGGAAGCTCAGTGGACGAATGCAACGATGGGTTCGTGGAAACTGTCCATACGACTGGGTCTAAGTTCTCCAAGACACGTCGTGCACAGAAGAACAAAAGACTCTCTGATCATACTCTCGAGCTCATGAAGGAGCGGCGCGAGATGATCCTGCAGTCTTCAGACGAGGCGTAGAAATACCGGCAGCTCAATAGACGGATCTCTAAATCCTTGAAACGCGACCTCCGCCGCTTTAATACCGAGCGTATTAAAGACGCTATTGAGCGGAATAAAGGCTCCAAGGTATTGTCAAGAGATCTGGCTATTGGGCAGAGCCAGCTCACGAAACTGAAGACCGACGATGGCAGGATCGTATCCGCCAAACCGGAGCTACTGAGGGAGATCGAGAGTTTTTATGGGCAGTTGTCACTTCAACCAGTAAACCCGTTGCAAATCTAGCTAACGACCCAAGAGCTAGACTGACCCGACACTATACCGAAGACATTCCGGATGTCAGCCTGTACGAGATTAGGATGGCTCTGAAACAGCTTAGAAACAACAAGGCACCGGGTGATGACGGAATTACGGCTGAACTCCTGAAGGCAGGTGGAAAACCGGTACTTAAGACCCTTCAGAAGCTGTATGATTCCGTCATACTCGAGGGGAAAACGCCGCAGGCATGGTGCAGGGGTGTGGTGGTACTCTTCTTCAAAAAGGGCGACAATGCCCGGCTGAAGAACTATAGGCCCATCTCACTTCTAAGCCATGTCTACAAGCTGTTTTCAAGAGTCATCACGAATCGTCTCGCGCGCAGGTTTGACGATTTTCAGCCTCCCGAACAAGCCGGATTCCGAAAAGGCTTTAGCACCGTAGACCACATACATACGCTGCGCCAGGTTATACAGAAGACCGAAGAGTATAACCTGCCTCTCTGCTTGGCGTTTGTGAACTACGAGAAAGCCTTCAATTCGATCGAGACTTGGGCTGTACTGCAGTCTCTCCAACGGTGCCAAATCGACTATCGGTACATCGAGGTGCTTAAGAGTTTGTACAAAAACGCCTCCATGTTAGTCCGACTTCAGGACCAGACCTCGGAACCTATCCTTCTGCAGCGAGGTGTGAGACAGGGAGACGTCGTATCTCCGAAACTGTTCACCGCTGCACTGGAGGACGTCTTCAAGGTTCTGGACTGCAGAGGGCTAGGCATCAACGTCAATGGCGAGTATATCTCTCACCATCGGTTTGCCGATGATATAGTGGTCATGGCTGAGACCATGGAGGACCTCAGTACAATGCTCGATGACCTCAGTAGAGCTTCCGAAAGAGTGGGTCTTAAAATGAACATGGAAAAAACCAAAGTCATGTTGAATGCCCATGTAACACCCACTCCTATCAAGATCGGAGACTCTACACTCGAAGTTGTAGACGATTATGTCTACCTGGGATAAACGGTCCAGTTAGGTAGGTCTAACTTCGAGAAAGAGGTCAATCGTCGAATCCGACTCGGCTGGGCAGCGTTCGGGAAGTTGCGTGGTATCTTCTCGTCCATCTTACCGCAGTGTCTCAAGACGAAAGTCTATGACCAGTGTGTGTTGCCAGTGATTACATACGGGACCGAAACGTGGTCGCTCACAATGGGCCTCATCAGAAGGCTGAAAGTCACCCAAAGGGCAATGGAGAGGGCTATGCTCGGAGTTTCCTTGCGTGATCAAATCAGAAATGAGGAGATCCACAAGAGAACCAAGGTTACCGACGTAGCCCGAAGAATAGCCAAACTTAAGTGGCAGTGGGCAGGGCACATTGCTCGCAGAACGGATGGCCGATGGGGCCGAAAAGTTCTGGAGTGGCGACCGCGAACCAGAAGACGCTGCGTTGGAAGGCCTCCTACTAGGTAGACCGATGACCTTGTAAAGGTTGCAGGGATCCGCTGGATGCGAGACGCACGGGACCGGTCAATGTGGCGACACTTGGGGGAGGCCTATGTCCAGCAGTGGACGTCTTTCGGCTTACCTATTTATCTATCGCGTTTGTATTTTTATTTATGTTGATGTACCTATCATAAAGAACGCGGCGCCGAACTATTTGCTTGATTTAAATTTCGTTTACATACATAACAGTTCAATAACTCAAAATTTTCCGTCATACTTTCTACGGGCTTAGGACCGTCGCGTCAGTAAAACATTTTATGTATCTAAATACTTACTTACTTGTACACTTTTAATCTCAAGAAAAATAAATGCAGGTGCAGGCGTATTTAAAAATTTGAGCTATTTACAAACATAATCAACGTATAACTAACTAAGGATATTAGATTTTTCACAATTTATACTTCCTTGTATCGAAGCAACTGCTCAAAATGGAGTCCATTTCGCTCGATACACAAACGGGCACGTTTAATGATATTGTCTTTTAATTTAGCTAATGTGTCTCTGTCACTTTTCACAATATTAAACGCACTTCTTAACTCATCTCGAGTAGTATGCTCCTCGAAATAAACTAATCTTTTTATCACAGACCACAAATAAAAATCCAGTGGGGTTAAGTCAGGGTTCCTTGCGGGCCAAGCCACAGGGCCACCACGACCTATCCACTGCTCACAAACTCACGGTTTAGATACGCACGCACTAAATTCGCATAATGAGCAGGGCATCCATCATGCTGATAGTACCTACATACCGCGTAAATATGCCAGAGGCACATCCTCTAGCAACTCCGGTATCAGGTGTGAACAAGGATTCATCCGTCCACAGTATGTTGGCAGTGGCAGTTTCTATCAACCACTGACATAGGGTGATTCCCCTTCTCTTTGGACCGCGAAAGCGAACAGACGTGTGACCGCATTATCTTAGTACAATAAATAATAAAATATTTTATTAAATTCTTGACCGTTATTTGAAGCTTACTAGTTTGAGATAGGCCCTCTCCGTTTTCCGCTTATATTTACCTCTCTTTCTATATCCGCTACATCTATCTCGCTCGCACATCCCTACCACCCCCACCAGGTGCCTCGACTCATCGGAGATCGGAGGCGTTCGTCATTGGCGTCTTGTTTTCCGCCGCGAACAGTCAACTTTCGAAAAGTGTGATAATTTTTGAAATTTCCGTTAAAATATTCTATTTCAAAAGTGGAATAAAAATTGTGTACTTACACGTAAGTTTTTACAAATAACGGTTTATAAATTTAAAAGTGTGGTAATTTATCAGTAACAAAGAACTGATAAGATCGTGTACACGTAAGTTTTATCCAAATAAATTTTTACCTTTGTTTAACGGTTTTACCGTTTGATTTAAAATTTGAGCATTCTAAAGAATGCAGGTTGTCCTCTCTTGTTAGTTTTGTTTGAAATTTTTAAAAAAGAGTTAACGTAGGTATTCGTAAATTTATTTTGCAAAAACTTAAGGTCATAAAATATTTTCCCTAAAACTTCTTATCACGTTTTTCTTTAGGATGAATCCTAACAAAACAACTTCCGAAAAACAAGTGGGTGAGGAAGACGGTGCAGGCCCAGCATCCACACCGCCGCAGGCCGCGGCCTCGAATACTCGGCGACGGCGGGCACGAGCTCTTAGCTCGTCCAGTAGTAGCAGCTCGAGTACCAGCAGCAGCTCCTCCACGAGTTCTTCAGACTCCAGGACAAAGAAGATGAAGCGCTCACGCCGGCATCGCAACAAAAAAGGCAAGCGCACTCGCCGAAATGATGAGCATTTGGATAAATTGTCCCGACAGGTTAGTGATTTGCGAAAACAAATTACTTGTTATGAAAATTCCGCTGACAACTTTGATGCACTTAACGGTCATTGCTCTAACGTTAATTGTGCCCCTATTGATCAGTGCCCTGCTTTAGATGGTGATATTATTGATGACAGTGTCAGTGGTATTTTATATAATGATGAGAGCCGGGATAATGAAGCGAGTGAGTCACAACTTAGCTTTGATTTTGGCATAGAAACAAAACTCAAAGAACCAGCAGTGCCCAAGGCACCAGAAAATATCCTGAAAACCCTTCAGGATATTCAACACTTTGAGAAAAGCGAGTGGTGTGAGGTGCGATACGCAGAGGTTCAGAAATCTTACAACCATACACCTGGCTTCGTGGATCTAGAGGTCAACGAAAAGGTCAAAGCCTATGACTCATTACGACACCTCTCGTATGCAGACAAGGCTTATGCTGCCCTAACCTTTTGCGTATTAAAACAAAGGGATGCACTCCAGAGCAGTCTGCGAGAGTTGCTGATTTGGGCCCGTGATCAGAACGAGTTGAATGTTGAAGGTATGCACGAAAAATTATTAGAATTGTTTGCTAAAGGTGAGTATTCAAAAGTTTCGTCTGATTTATTGCAAATGGTCTGCGGCCACCGCGCCGAAGTGATTCAAATGCGACGGGATGGCATTACCAACATGGTGCGTGACCCTCTCGTCAAATCAGCCTTGAGAAAAGTGCCGCCTTCTAGTAGACATCTGTTTAGTCAAGAGGCTTTCACCACTGTTTTGGAGAAAGCAGGAGGGGTCAAAAAAGCCTTTTTGCCCCGGAAGTCTAACAGCGGACCTGTTTCGCAAACAGGATCTTACAAGACATCGCGCCACCCCCCGCAGGGGTCGGCCATTTATCCTGGTCCCTTGCAGGGTCCTAATCATGGATGTTGCGCTAAAGTGCCCCATCACTCACGTCAGCAAAACTATCAACCCTCGCAGGGTTGCTGTCACAATAACCGACCCTCGCAGGGTTACGGTCAGAACGTGTCACTGACTCTGGCAGAGCCACCATCAGGGATTTTCATTTCGAAAACACAAAAAAATTGTCGCTAATTAGTCGAAATTTGTCGCCAAATATCAGAATTTGTCGGTCACTGGTTCAAAAGATATAAGGGTTTATAGGTGGCCGATCTGGAGAGAGTCTCCCCAGCAGGGCCACATTTATATCTCAAAAACTAGGGCACCTAGCAAATATCTCTTTTCTCCCATAATTTGTCGCCAATTAGTCGGAATCAGTCGCCAAATATCAGAGTTTGTCGGTCACTGGTTCAAAAGATACAAGAGTTTATAGGTGGCCGATCTGGAGAGAGTCTCCCCAGCAGGGCCACATTTATATCTCAAAAACTAGGACACCTAGCGAAGATGTGTTTTCTCCCATATTTTGTCGCCAATTAGTCGCAATTTGTCGCAAAGTTACAGATTTAGTCGGTGTGTAATTAAAAAGATATTAAAGAATTCAATTTCCCCATACAGTGGTACAAGCGAGTACAAAATACTTTATGTAGTTTCTAGACAGTATCTATGACGTCTTATGGAGGAATGTTTGTTTCGAATTAAATAAATGTAAACTTATTCTATAATTTCAACCCACCATAGGAAAGCTGTATTCATTACCTATAAACAAATCTACAATACATATAATTATGTAATTATTTATCTAACACAATGTGCACTTACCACTTAGTCGCTGGCAGATAGATCGCTGCGCTCCGTTTCATTTACGGTAAGTAAGAAAGAGATAGATGCGCGTGTACAGATGAGCTGCTTCGAACGAGTTGCCCGTCACGTAAGTTGAAGTCAGCCAGTTTAATTAAAGTGGAACTTATTATGAATAGTTACGAACTCGAGTGTTGTTATCTCTAGGTATTCCGAAAATACAAAAACGGAGAAACGAGCGAGATATAACGAGGGTGTCACCTGCTGTACGTCACGGGTGCGGCGCGTCGGCGTTCGCGCCCGCCGCTCAAAGTAGCTACTTAAAAAAAAATAGGTAAACAAACAAACTTGCTCTAAAGGATTTTTTCTTTAGTCATCCACCGGAAGTACAGCGAGAAGGTTTGTTTGTGTGAAAAATTAAAAGAACAATTACGAATACGGGTGTTTAAGTGCATTGAACAAGTTAGTGGACAATTTGAGAGTGTTTTGAAAAGAGGACACCGTATGAGTGCAGATTAATATGTAAGTTACCTTGATTTTTCACGTCACTAGCGTGTTTGTGTGTGCGTCCTTAGATACCAATACCGAGGCGCTACCTGCTAAAGTAAGCCGTCGATGTCCATATATTATTTAGCTACAATTAGGATAGCTAATTTAAATAAAAACAATACTTAGGTGTTTCAGTGCATAAATTATGATTGTAACTTAATTTTCTAATTGGGGTGTATCAGGCAGGGTGTGCATTATTCCAGTTACATGTTGTTTATCCTCGCGAGGATATTTTCATTCAGGCCGAACCATTTAGTATATTATAACTAAAATTCAATAGATTTGTACCTATGTAGTAAAATAAACATAGGTACATAACATAACATCACGCCTGTAATTCCACACAAACTGTATCACAAACTGTATCTGTTAATAATATTGAATAAGTACCTACTTATAAATGTTACAAATACCTATTTGTAACATTTTCTGAAAGTACAATAATTTTAAGGTAATAAATCATTTTATATTTCGACAACAGAAGTTTTATTATTCTAACCTCAATTAAGATAAAATAAAAACTCAACCCGTCCATACCCACAACACAACACTCGCAATCACCTCAAAATACACACCAACACAACACACATCAAACGAACTTTATGGAAATTCATTTTTATATAATAAAATTTGATTACAATTGACAATACTTTTTCAACGTTTAAGTATTTTAAACATTTTACTAAAGGTACGACATTTATTTATTATTCTAAAGTTAATTAGAGCTTAACATTGTAAAGTGGTAAAACAGTTGCATGCGACTGTACATCTTTCACCAAATAGACCAAGAGCAAGGTTTAATGTTTTCAAAGAAGTTTAAGCCACTCTAACCTAGTAATTTAAAACATAAAAACATGAATTAAATTGAGAATTTATCTCTCTCGGACATTTCTAAAGACTTTAGACCGATAAAACTAGAAGTATATTACACATATTAATAGAAATATTTTTTTCTTGGTATTTTTCGTGAACTCTTCGACCTAGCTCTTGGACTATACCTTACTAATTGAACTCATTATATCTCCTAAACTAAGATCCGATTAAATCTGTGACTTGGCGACAAATTGCGACTAATTGGCGACAAAATATGGGAGAAAACACTTCTTCGCTAGGTGTCCTAGTTTTTGAGATATAAATGTGGCCCTGCTGGGGAGACTCTCTCCAGATCGGCCACCTATAAACCCTTGTATCTTTTGAACCAGTGACCGACAAACTCTGATATTTGGCGACTGATTCCGACTAATTGGCGACAAATTATGGGAGAAAAGAGATATTTGCTAGGTGCCCTAGTTTTTGAGATATAAATGTGGCCCTGCTGGGGAGACTCTCTCCAGATCGGCCACCTATAAACCCTTATATCTTTTGAACCAGTGACCGACAAATTCTGATATTTGGCGACAAATTTCGACTAATTAGCGACAATTTTTTTGTGTTTTCAAAATGAAAATCCCTGATGGTGGCTCTGCCAGAGTCAGTGACACGGTCAGAACAACTCGGACCGTCGCACGGTTCACAATTCAAGAGGAACTTTTCGTTCCCGAGGTGGTCGTCAGGGCAACAGACCCTCGGACCAAGGTAAAGGAAACCGAAAACGCCCAGGAAATGTCTTGGAAAACAATTCCAACAAAAAACGCAAATATTGACTCGAAGACTTTCAAAGCGGGCCGGTTAGCAGAATTCCTTTTGCGCTGGAGAAAAATGGGAGCTCCAAGATTTTTGTTGAAAATAATAAAGGGGTATCGTATACCTTTTCGACAAAAGCCCCCTCTAGTCATCCCCAACTTGGCGATGGCAAATATGTTTCACACTGAGAAATCCGCATCAATGTCTGCAATAGTCACGCAAATGAAGGAGCAGGGAGTCTTGGAGGATGCCCCGCGGTCTCCAAGCTTTCTTTCAAAAATGTTCCTTGTGCCCAAAAACGATGGCTCGAACCGGCCCATATTTATTCTAAGAGCACTAAACGAATATGTCATAACCGAACCGTTCAAGCTAGTAAATGTATTCAGAGTGCCAGAATTCCTGCAACTAAACGATTGGCTCTGCAAAGTGGACCTCTCGCAGGCTTACTTCAACCTGCCAATAGCTCAAGGTCACAGGCGGTTTTTGCGTCTGGTATATGACGGAGAATTACTCCAAATGACTTGTCTTCCCTTTGGCCTCAGCACAGCACCGAGAGTCTTTGCCTCTTTGACCAATTGGGTGGCTCGCACACTAAGGGAACAAGGCCTGCGGATAATCGTTTATCTGGACGATTTTCTGCTTGTACACCAGGACCGAAGCATTCTGCAGACTCATGTCCAAATTTTATTAGACCGGTTGCAACATCTGGGTTGGCAAGTCAATCACGAAAAGTCTCTAGTGATTCCTCAAAAGACCATATTTTTTTTGGGGATTCATTGGGACCCGTGGACAAACAAAAAGTCTTTACCAGACGAGAAAATTGTCCGACTGGTGGACAAAATAACGTCAATGGCCCAGAAAGGCAAAACCTGCCTGAAAAAACTACAGAGTCTGGTTGGTCTTATGAACTTTGCGAGTTTTGTTATACCCCAGGGCAGGCTACATTTTAGAAATCTTCTTTTATTTCTAAACTCTCTTCTCGATGCGCCCCCGATAAAGGAATTTTGTCTCCCGAAAAAGGCCCACGAGGAGCTGGTATGGTGGCAGCAAAATTGTCACCTGTGCTCGCCGATCCACCTTGCACCACCAACTCATTTTCTCACCACGGATGCGTCCAATATAGCCTGGGGTGCTCAGCTAGACGGCAAGTCGGTGACTGGAACTTGGGACGATCACGAAAAGAGCCTACATTGCAATGCCAAAGAAATGATAGCAGTCTTGAAGGTTCTCCAGATTCATGGCGATCTCATGCATCAATCCACAGTACTAGTATAGTGCGACAATTGCACGGCAGTGGCTTACCTGAGAAACGAGGGCGGAACCAGGTCTCTCCCTTTGCTGGACACAACAAGCCAAATTTTCGATCTCCTGTACAGACATCAGATACATCTGGCGCCTTTTTACATGCCCGGCAAATACAACAGCCACGCAGACCATCTGTCGCGTCACAACATTCCGCCAGAGTGGCATCTGCTACCAGCGTGTACAGAGAAGGTTTTCAAGAAGTTCGGAACTCCCATGATCGACCTCTTCGCATCAGAAAGAGCGCATGTAGTTCACAACTATGTGTCGTTGGATCTGAACGACCATCAAGCTCTGTATCACAATGCGTTCTCCCGAGTGTGGGACTACCCACTAGCATGGGTTTTTCCTCCACCTTATCTAATTCCCAAGGTGCTCTCCCACCTCAACTGTGCGATCGGAGTTTACCTGGTAGTAGTTCCCAGATGGGATCGCGTATTCTGGCGCGCAGATCTGAAAACTCGAGCGATAGCAGCCCCTTTCACTCTCCACAATCTGAACCACAATCTGATCGATCTAAGGACGGGCCACCCACCACCTCGTGTTCAAGAAATGACACTGGAAGTATGGAGAGTTGGGGGTGGTCAGGGAGTTTAATGGGATGGGATGAAGCTCGGCCAGAGTTGTTACGATCTGCATGGCGGCCATCTACCCGTAAGGTGTATAGAGTAGCTTGGAATAGGTGGCTCCATTGGTCCCAGAAGCATAACATTGATCCATGTAGGCCTACCGGCTCAATAGTAGCTAGGTTTCTTGCAGACTTACACTTAGTGTACAATTTCCCATGTGGGTAGACTTGACATACATACGTATTTTCGTTGCTTCCTTATTTAATATTTATTTTAAAATAGTTAATTGTTATTTTCTTCTATATTAATGTGTTAAGTAATTGATAAACCCACCCTTACTTTGAACTATCCCATCACTTTATCTCTACACCAACTACAACACAAAATTTACAATCAGCATGGACAACCAACTTGTGCACAGTATGGAGCAAATGGAGAAGCTGTTTAGCACTCGCATGAGTGATTACGAATATAAGCTGCAGAGAGCTACAGCTGGAACTATCCCTGCGCACTCAGATCTTGCTGCACTTTCACTGGATTTCTCGGAGTTCAAGTCCTTTGTCTGTCAAACATTTCGTCACTTCAAGACTCAGATAGAACTCCTTTCTACGAGTCTGGACAGGCATGAGACCGCGATGCGAAGAAAGATCTTGCTGTTCCACGGTATTCCTGAGAAACCTAATGAAAAATTAAGCGACTTGATTCTCCATATCATCTCCAAGCAGCTGAAGATAGATGATTTCAGAATGGATTATCTGGAAGTTTGCCACAGGCTGGGAGCCTCCCAGGGTAAAACTAGACCGGTACTGGTGCGTTTCAGTGGCATGGAGTATCGTCGGTTAGTTTGGGACGGTAAAACTACACTCAAGGGCAGCGGTATCACTATTTCTGAGTTCCTGACCAAAACACGACACCAGGGATTTATGGCTGCCCGCAAGCATTTCAGTATCAATAACTGCTGGTCTGCGGAGGGAAAGATTATTGTCTTGACGCCTGACAAGTCACGCCGGACAATTTCAACTATGGGTGAGCTTGAAACTTTAATCGCGCTTTATCCCGCTCTCGCCCGTGCTGCCACTCCCAGTAACCTCGTGCCTGCTGCTTCTACCTCGCCAGCAGCAGCAACTACATCGCCTGCAACCGCAACCCCCAAAGGAAAGCTTGTCAGGAAGGCTCGTCGCTAAGTTAGCAACCACGTTTTTCTTTGATCGCTACGCCCCGGGTATTGTTGGTACATGTTTGAATTTTTGTTGATCTACCCCTAGCTTTTACAATTCGGTTTATTACTACTTTTTCCTCACTTTATTTTTGGTAGCCGGTAGATGTTTATGTTTTCGTTGTAACTTGTATTGACGTGACGTCTGTCAAAGTTTCACTGTCATTTTTATTTTTGCATGGAACTAAATAAGTCCCTACTTTTTTTTTTTATTAGTGTTTGCTTGCATTTTTAGTTTTTGCATGGAACTAAATAAGTCCGTAATATAACGTTCCGTTACTATACAATTTTACTTTTATTTTTATTGTTTTTGCTGTTGTAGTGTCTGATCTTCTAGTTGGTATTTTATTTTTCTCTTAATGTTTCTGTTACCTTGATTTCTTGATTTCCTTCACATTTTTACGCACCAACCATAACATGGTTATAACTATTGTTATATCTCTACCAGCTGCAGCGACTAGGTGATTTTATTAGTTATGTGTATTTGACTATTGTTGTTTTAAGCGAAACAAAAATAGTTAAGTTAAATTTAGTAATTTAGTTTAATAATTTTAATACCATCCATACTTATATATATTTTTATTAGTATTTTTATATTGTTTATGTAAACTATGATCAATGTCGACCTTGATGATGATTTTTTCTCCTGTTCTTCCTCTTCCAGCAGTTTCCTCAGTGTGGCAAGTGGTTCTTCCTCCCCTTTGACTCTTAGTGATCAGATTTCCTCTTTGCTTACCCACCTTCCTAACAATCTCAACATAGCCCACATTAATGCCCAGAGTGTTCCTGGCCATTACTCTGATCTTCTGGCTTCCTTTAACAGTGCACATATAGATGCATTGCTGATCTCCGAGTCCTTTCTTAAACCCTCTCTTTTATCAGTACACTATGCCCTTCCAGGTTTTGTTCTTATCCGTAATGATAGAACTGGAAAGGGTGGCGGTGGTGTAGCCATTTACTTGCGTGCTGATATCCCTTATAAGCTTGTTAGCGCATCACCTTCCCCGTACTCGGGGTCAGCGGAGCATCTATTTCTGGAAATTACTCTTCACCGTGTTAAAATGCTTCTGGGGGTTATGTATAGCCCTAACCTCAGCATTGACTACTTTGAATCTCTTGATTCGCTTTTAAATGATTTCTTTCCAACTTATGACCACGTAGTCTTGATGGGTGATTTTAACACCTGCCTTCTTAAAAATGACACTCGCACTAACAAACTTCAATCTATCCTTTCGTCTTTTAATCTCAGTATTTTGCCTCTTTCTGCTACGCATCTCTTCCCTAATTGCACCCCTTCTCTCCTTGACCTGATAATTGTATCTAATTCTAATAATGTTTCTATCCACGGACAGCTTACTGCTTGTTTCTCTTACCATGATCTCGTCCTCTTGTCATATAAGTTACGCCCTCCTAAGCGCAAGCCGCAATATATTCTCCTCCGGAACTACAAGGGCATAGACCTAGAAGCATTATTGCGTGATGCCGGTGGCATCGACTGGACGGGCATCATGGAGAGTTCTTGTATCAACGAAATGGTTCGTATTTTAAACAGCGAAATTCTTAACTTATATGATTGTCACGCCCCTATCCGTCGAGTGAAGGTTAGATATGTTCCGGCTCCCTGGCTTACTCCTGCCATTAAAGATGCGATGGCTAGTAGAGACAGAGCCAAGAGAAGGTTAAAACGCTGTCCTTCCGAGCGTAATCTAACTGCGTACAAAATGTTGCGTAATCGCTGCAGTCGTATGTGTAGAGATGCTAAGAAACGCTACTTCCACAAATCGCTCGAAAACCGCAACTCTTCTGAAGTCTGGAGGTTTTTAAAATCTGTCGGCATTGGCAAGTCTCAAGTTGTTTCTGGTGGCGACACTGACGTGTGTGCTCTTAATAAACATTTCTCACTCCCTCCTGTTACGTTGGATCCACACGTCAAGTCTGCTACTTTAAATAAACTTTCCTGTTTGCCTTTGCCGCAATGTTCTTCCTTTGAATTAAGTCCTGTGAGTGAGATTGAGGTCAACAAATCTATTTCTGCTATCTCCTCCTCTGCTGTTAATAATGACAACCTTTGCTTAAGAATGATTTCTCCTATCCTTCCCACATTACTTCCCGTTTTGACTCACATCTTTAATTACTCTGTTTTCTGGTACTTTTCCTGAGGTCTGGAAACAAGCCCATATCATCCCTTTACCCAAAATCTCCAATCCAGCCACACCTACTGATTTTAGACCCATTTCCATCCTCCCATATCTTTCTAAAGTTCTTGAGCACATTGTCCATCAGCAACTCACGGCCTTTCTTTCTAGGAATGATCTTCTTAGTACTTTTCAATCTGGTTTTCGTTCTGGCCATAGCACTGTAACGGCTCTTTTAAAGGTTACTGACGATATTCGCTGGGCTATGGACCACAAGTCTCTTACCTTACTTGTACTTCTAGACTTTAGCAGCGCCTTTAACTCGGTTGATTTCGACATCCTTGTGGGGATCCTTAAATCTCTCAATTTCTCCTCTTCCTCTATTGGTTGGTTTGACTCCTACCTTAAAGGCCGCTCGCAGCGTGTCCGTCTTGATGAGTCTTTCTCTGACTGGTGCTCTCTTAGCGCAGGTGTGCCTCAGGGTGGCGTTCTCTCTCCTCTTATTTTCTCTATTTTCATTAACTCTGTCACCAGAGTCATCTCTTCCTTCTTCCATCTCTATGCCGACGACTTGCAGCTCTACCATCATTTCTTAAGGGAGGATGCGGAAGCCGCCGTGTCTGTCATGAACAAGGATCTGGATTTGATTAGTGAGTGGTCGCGGTCCTTTGGACTGCAAATCAATCCTAAGAAATCTCAGGCCTTGATCATCGGCGGCAGGTATATGCGGAATAGGCTCGATGTTGCGTCGCTGTCTCCACTCAGGCTGAATGGAGTTCAGATTGATTACGCAATCAAGGCTAAAAACCTGGGGGTGACTATGGATTCCTATTTATCTTGGACTGCCCATGTTGCTGAAGTTAGTCGCAAAGTGCACTATACGTTCCACTCGTTGAAATGCCTCCAGAGCTTCCTGCCATTGAACACCAAAATCTCCCTTGCGCAAACTCTCATTCAGCCTATCATAGACTACGCCGATGCCTGTTATTTGGATGCCACCGAGGAGCTTTTAAATAAACTTGAGCGCTTGCAAAATATTTGTATTCGTTTTGTATTTAACCTTAAAAAGTATGATCACGTTTCTAACTTTCGCAAAATACTCAAGTGGCTCCCAATTCGACTTCGCAGAAACTCTCGGATATTGTGTCTGCTATTTAACATCCTTCATAACCCTAAAACGCCATCCTATCTGCGGGAACGCTTTTCCTACTCCCGTCCTTCTGATGCACCTTGCAGGTCGCATCTTAGGAACCTCCTTAAATCCCCTCCACACTCTACCGACTTCTACTCCTATTCCTTCACTGTACACGCCGTGCGGCTGTGGAATTCACTTCCGCCTGACATTAGGGACTGCCAAACTGTTGCAGTTTTCAAAAGAAGAGTAAAAGAACATTATCTATCCATTTCGTCATAGTTACTTATTTTATTGTATCTACAGTATTGCTATGTTTTGTGTTTGTATTTATAAGTATGTATGTATATTCTTATATTATTATGTTTTTATAGTTCTGTTTTGTCGTTTTATGTATTCTATTTTCTCTTCTTCTTTTACACACTGTCTACATCTCTTTTTTTTTTTAGTATCTCCTTTCGCAGGTATGCTGGAAGAGATTTCTTTAGAAATAAGCATCACCTTTGTACTATTTTCTGTTTTTTTTCTTATTTTCTGTATTTTAGTGTGTACATAAACTGTAAAATAAATAAAATAAAAATAAATAAATTTGTCATACAACACAGTTTTACTACATAAGTCGGTAGTTGCCACCTTATCTAATGTTGAGAATGCTGGACTATTAAGCTCACATACATTGGTTAAAAACGTATTGAAATCTATTTCCATAAAAAAGCCTGTAGCTCATAAGCCTCCTATTTGGAATATAGATGTTTTGTCATCCTTCTTGGAGCAAAGAAACGTTAACGAGAATAATAGTTTTGCAACATGTAGTCATACAGCAACACTTTTGCTCTTGTGTTCTGGAAGAAGAGTGCATGACTTGACACTATTAGCCATAGATCCAGACCACCTTACTGACTCTAATGATTCTATTGTTTTATGGCCTATCTTTGGTTCGAAAACAGATAGTGCTACGTATAGGCAGTCTGGGTGGACATTACTTTCCAATAATAATAAGAATCTTGACCCGGTTTACTGGATACGGCAGACGATTTCGGTTTTAGATTCTAGACGCAAATTTGTTTGTAAACATAAGAGGTCAGAACAAGGCCGCGTCACGCACGGTAATTGCTGGATGGGTCAAGGCTGTCCTGTCAGAAGCTGGTATTTTTTCTTCGGCCGGCAGTTTACGTTCTGCAGTAGCCTCAAAAAATTGGGACAATAACTATCCCTTAGACGAGATTTTAGCCAGAGGTAATTGGCGTTCTAGCAACACTTTTTCGCGATTTTATAAACGTGAAGTTATGCCAGCTTCTGTTAGCAATAGCATTACAAGGTTGTTCAATCCAATTAATTGATGAGTACCCATAGTAGCACTCTTAGAAATCTACTAATTATCTATTTGTGCTATAAAATTATTTGATTAGTCCATTCTGACAATGTTGTTTCTTTGATGATAATTTTCTGCTTTATTTATCATATTAAAATGTGCATTAATAATGGTACCGTATATTTACATTCCTCTGTATTCTGTCACAATATTATATGAGTATTTGCTTGATTATAATAAACTTACTCTTTTGTAATTTTTAAAGATATATCTTATTGGCATTTACCTTTTTTTTTTTTTTTTTTTTTCGGATGGGAAATCATCAAATGACCCCCCCCACTCTGGGCGGAGCGGAAGGGAGTGTCAGACTTGTACTGACTAAAACCCATCCATGTTCCTTCTTTGCCCTTTGTGTTCCAGGGCCACGGTATCTCTTTCGAACAGTCCCGCAGCATTGGCATTTACCTTTACAACCCGTAGTACGTAGGTACTTACTTATGCTTTTCTTATAGATACTCCCATGTGATCATAAGGGGAAATATATAACATGTTTCTATTCGCACATCCCATACTTACACAATTACATACCTGCCTGCATAAATAAGTAACTAGTCTAGTTCAAATTCTTTTCTAAATTATCCATACCTAATCAGTAATTAGGTAAATCTTTATCTAGCTACATGCCTATTATTATAGCATGGTATTTAACTATTTAGGTAGTTTCCCCTATGGTATGTTACAGGGATTTTGATCGATTTACACAGATACTTAATAAATTCTTCACATTGGCGTCCACCCCACCAGGCGATAACAAACACGTCTCAAACTAGTAAGCTTCAAATAACGGTCAAGAATTTAATAGAAGCGTTTTACCTTACACTAAAACGCTAATTAAATACTTACCTTATTTGAAGCTTACATTTAATTTCTGCCTGGTGTTTTCGACACAATGACGAACGCCTCCGATCTCCGATGAGTCGAGGCACCTGGTGGGGGTGGTAGGGATGTGCGAGCGAGATAGATGTAGCGGATATAGAAAGAGAGGTAAATATAAGCGGAAAACGGAGAGGGCCTATCTCAAACTAGTAAGCTTCAAATAAGGTAAGTATTTAATTAGCGTTTTATTGTAAGGTAAAACGCTTCTATTATGTTCATTCAAAAATTCAATTTAAAATAGTGGCAAAAAGCAAAAAACTACCAGGGGAGCAAAAAGCGGCAGGAACTTACAACGGGTCGCGTGAGTACTGTGTTTACCGACTCATTGTTTTCCAGCGCATACTGGCACACACACACTGATTCCGACCGACGAGCGCTCGTTCATCGCATCACGCACACGACTTTGTGACCGCGCGACACACACATACGGACTCTGCTAATATCGCTGATCTCGTCGCACACGCCGCTATCTCGCACGCCGCCGCCGCCGCCGCCGCTTCTGCCTCGTACGCACACTAACTCCCGCACAGTTATAACTGCCTGGTACTATGATTCGCTCGCCTAATTAATCCGGCTCTGACTCTGCATTGAACGTTCATAGTTTAGAAAAAACACCCCCAGCGTTTGTGAGCCAACGGATTAAACGCCGATTAGAAGAAATTACTAGAGCAGATTTTGATGAATTTAAAGATGAAATTCGCAAAATGCTTGCTTCCTTCAAAACCAATTACGATAATATAGAACATGCCTTATCAAATATCGAAAAGAACATTACATTTAGTTCTCAGCAACAAGACGAGGTGCAAGTTAATATAAAGTCATTAGAAGAGGAGTGTAAAATTAACAATTCCAACATTATCTCGTAAAAAGAGAGAAAAGGTATCAATCAATCAATCAATCAATCAATGTTTATTGTGGATCATAGGTATGTATAGTACAGTTCTTAAATATTTGTAAATTTTAATCAGCTATGTCCCGCCCGTAGGGCATACAATAATTACATTTAGACAGACTACGAATTCAATGAACATTATTACAACACAATTATTAAACAATAATGGAAATGTCAGATTCAAATTATTATTATATAAAGGTTCAAAAAAATTTAAAAATAAAGTCAAAACGGATTAGAATAGGTAGGATGTCAAATTATACACATAAAATTCAAAAAATAAAATTAATCACAACAAGCTAAAATGAGAAATTGCAAAATCATAATATAAAATAAAATTAGATTATAGTTTATAATATTAAAGGTCATCGAACACATCACCACTGGGTGGGACTATATTTTAGTAAAGATTTGTCGGACAGAAATTCTTTTACAGAGTAATAGCTTTTGTTTACTAGCAGATCATGGAGAGTCCTTTTGAAATCCTTATTTTTCGTATTTATTCTGATAGGCCCCGGTATATTATTGTATTGTATAACGGACTGGTGTCCGCAACTCCACGTCAAAGCGCGTATTTTGCGTGCGGGTGGGAAATTTTATTCGATCCACCCTAACTCCCCAAGAAAGGCCAGCAGCGCCTTGATGTTGCTGACAATCTCGCGGAGAGTACCTGGGGTACCGAAGTACTTTGCCCTGTATGTTGCAACCACTGGGCAATGTAGAAGCACGTGGGCTGCTGTTTCGTCTTCCTCCATGCAGGCTCGGCACAGGGGGCTGTCTGTGACTCCTATGACAAAGAGGTGTTTGTTAAAAGAGCCGTGTCCAGTGATAGCGGCTGTTAGTGTGCGCAGCTGTAATTTGGTCAGCCGAAGCGCTCGGTGAGGCGGCCATCGATAGTAGGAAGTGCTTCCTTGGCCTGCCTACACTCACCGTGGTCCAGCCACAGCTTGTGGTGTTGTTCACTGGTTCGTTTTCTTACCAGTGTGCGTAGATACCCGAAGGGGAGTGGCACAATGGGTTCGGGACCCACTGCTGCCATGCTCGATCCCCTTCTAGCGAGTTCGTCCGCTGCATCATTGCCTCGGGAATCGCTGTGTCCTTTGATCCATTGGATCGTTATATTATTGAGATTACCAACCTGGTTCAGGCGTTAATGACACTCTTGTATTAACCCTGAGTTGACTATGTGGTTGTTTAATGCTAGCAGTACAGCCATGCTGTCTGAGAGTATGCGAATGGAGTGGTCCACAACCCCCCTGGCTAAGATGGCGGATGCCGCCAGGGTAATGCCCATGCATTCTGCCTGAAATACCGTGTTGTGGGCCCCCAGTGGTGTGGCTAAATGGATGTTGAGATCCTCCGAGAAGACTCCAGCACCAGTGCCAGTACCTGTTTTAGATCCATCCGTGAAGATCCGAAGTTCTGCAGGGCTCAATCCCTCGCAGCGGTGGTCCTCATGAAGTTGGATTTTGTATTTTTTATCGAATACAAACTGTTTGGGTATCGTTTGTTGCTTTTGCCAGGGGGAACTCATTATAGAATCCCTCCAGTATCGCAGTGTGCTGTGTCTCCTTCTTACCCCAGAGATAAAGTGTTTTAAGGCGAACTGCCGTCATCGTCGCTTCCTGCTGTATAAACAGATGGAGCGGTGGGAGCCCCAGCATGGCTTCGAGAGCTGCGGTCGGAGTAGTCCTCATGCACCCTGTGGTCGCCATGCAGGCAAGCCTTTGCATGCGTTGCAGTTTGATGGAGGCTGTGGCTAGTCTGGTGCGGGGCCACCAGACTACTGCCCCGTAGGTGATCATGGGTCGGATTACCGCGCAGTATAACCAAAGTATAATTTTAGGGGATAGGCCCCACTTCTTACCTATCATTCTTCTGCATTGCCAAAAGGTGATGCAGGCCCTGTTTATTTTGTTGTCTAGATGACTACTCCAGTTTAGCTTACTGTCCAGGATGACTCCCAGATATTTGACCTCGTCAGCTAGCTGGAGTTCTGTATCGAAAAGTTTAGGTAGGCGATAGGGGCCTAGTGTTCGTTTTTGGGTAAACATGACTAGTTCCGTTTTCGAGGGGTTTACCGAGAGGTCGAATTCTCTGCACCACCGTTCAACGATGCGTAGCGCCTGTTGAGTGAGATTGCAGATTGTGCCCGTCACTTTCCCCGATATGAGGATGGCGAGGTCGTCGGCGTACCCTATTGTATAGAATTGGTTCGCGTTGAGTTTAGTGATAAGGTCATTTATCACCAGATTCCAGAGGAGGGGGGATAATACACCTCCTTGGGGGCAGCCTCTGGCTATCATGGCCATCTGCTGTTCCTCTGCAAGACGAACCACTCGTTTACTTAACATGTTAGTAATCCAGTCAGTCAGTACCTGTTCCACTCCGTGTCGAGAGAGGGCGGTGCTAATGCTGGAGAAGTTTGTTTTATCGAAGGCTCCTTCGATGTCTATGAAAGTGCCCAGGCAGGTGCCCTTCTGATGTATCGCTTCTTCTATCCGGCCGACCACTAGATGGAGAGCGGATTCAGTGGACTTACCCGAGCTGTATGCATGCTGGTTAGCATGGAGTGGTATTGTTTTTAAAACGCCGTCCCTCAGCTCTCTCTCGCAAATTCTCTCCATGGTTTTAAGGAGGAAGGAGGTCAGGCTGATCGGTCGGTGAGATTTGGCGTTGGTATAGTCACTCTTACCTGGTTTAGGAATGAATATAACTTTCACTTCCCTCCATCCCTTTGGAACGTATCTAAAGGCCAGGCACGCTCTCATTATGGGTACCAGTTTACTAGCGACAGAGGCCCCTCCCCACTGCAGTAAAGCGGGAAAGACTCCGTCGGGAGCGGCCGCCTTGAAGGGATGGAAGCACCTGATCGCCCACTGGAGTTTCTGCAGTGTTATCACTTTGTGTGCGTAGCGCCAGTCGTTTTCTGAAGGTGTTTGAGTTACCTCTGTCCAGTCAATAGTCTGTGCGAAAGCGCAACCTGGGAAGTGAGTTTCGATAAGGACGCGCATCGCCTCTTCTGGTGAGGTGGTAAGTGTGTTGTCCGGTTTACGGAGAACATCGGGTCCATTTGATTTCTGCTGTGCCAGAATTTTCCTTACCCTGTTTGCTTGTTGGCAGGATTCGATGTTGCCACAGTATTTTCGCCATCCGGTGGAGCTCCTGAATCTGATACATTTTTTATAGTTGGATTTGGCCGCGTAATACACGTCCCAATCCTTGTCAGCACAGGTGTTCATGGCTCTGTTTAGGGCTGCCCTTACCTTCCTGCGCTTACGTTCCAGATCCGCTCCCCACCAAGGTTGCTTCCCTGGTGTTGTGGGCGGAGTGGATTCCGGGCAGGATGATCGGTAGCTGTCTAGCATTGATTTCGTGAGATGACTTACACGCTCGTCAATCTGTGCCGTGTCCTCGTAGGTCATCCAGTAGTTTGTTGGCGCAAGCTTGGTTTCGAGGATGCGTGTATAGGCAGCGCGGTCAGTGTTACGCGGGTTGCGCCGTGGCAGTATTGGAGTCACACAGACCTGTATGTCGAAGCGGATCCACCTGTGGTCCGAGCAGGAGGCCTCCTTAGAGACCTGCCAGCCGGTGACGATGGTCGCTGCGCCCTCCGTTGCCGGAGTGAGGTCGATGATAGTTTGGCTACGTCTGTTTACGAAGGTTGGTTCGGAACCTGTATTGAGTAGGGTTAAGTTTGTTGTGAACAAGTAATCTACTAGAGCCTTACCTCTTGCGTTTTGCGTGTCCATGCCCACAGAGGATGATGAGCGTTTGCGTCGGCGCCTATGACAACCTCCACCCCTGTGCTCTCGCAGTAGGTCACGAGGCGGGCGAGGTCATGCGGGGGCGGCTCCTCTGCCTCGGGCATGTAAGCGGAGACGAAGACCACAGCGGCCTCTGTGTCCTCACGCCGTATCAGTAGCCTAGCTGCAGAGATATCCCTGCAACAGAAATCTGTTAGTGGCTGTGTTTTTATGTTACGTGTGGTATAAATGCACGATCTTGGTTTATCGTGATCTGTACTGACTAGGAGCTTACCCCCAAGATTGGAGAGACCTTGTATTCTGCCACCCCTAATCCACGGCTCTTGGATCAAGGCAATGGCTGTGTGTTGAACCTCCAGCCACTTCCGCAGCTGAGCCGTCGCGGTTTGGCTGTGGTGGAGGTTGGCCTGCAGGACTTTACATGTCGACGAAGGGGACGCCATCGCACGACGTTCCGTCCTCGTCTCCTTCAAGTCGCAGCCCGGCAAGTAGGTCGCCCGCGTCGAAGCCGCCCTCCTCAAGGTCAGAAGCCGACGACAGGGTAATGTCATCGGGCTCCCCACCCGAGAGGTCGGCGCCCACGCTGGCGACGGCAGGGGCTGCCGGTGCTGCTACTGCAGGCACAACCGCGGGTGCCACCGCGGTGTTTGCTGTGGGGGGAGTTGCCTCCTCCTCCTGTGTCACGGCGCTGGTTACAGCGGCCGGATATCCCTGAGGGACGTCGACAAATCTGCCGTTCGGACCCTGGAACTTAACGTACACCGTCCCTACACCAAATGAGAGACGGCGTCCGGCTTCCATCAGGGTCGGAATTTGGTCCTCAGGGACCCCGACCACCACATACCATGCGTCGGCCCGTTTGTTGGCGCCCAGCAATACCCATCCCCTGACGTCTATCCAGGGGTTCTGGTACCACAGAGCGCGCCCAATGTTGGACGGCTCCGCGAAGATTCCCTGCTCGTCGGGGATCAGCACACCACACCTAATCCGACGCTGGATCTCCGCCTGCCTCCTGATCACTAGCGAGGTGCTAATGTTGGGAGCCAGCTCGGAGACCAGAGTCCCCAGCCAAGCTAAGGTGTGGTCGCTGCCGCACCACAGTTTGAGGGCCCCGCCACTGAACACCGGCTTCGCTCTGAAGGTCGGTGCAGGTGAGCCCTGTATGGGTGAAGAGGCCTCGGCGACTATCCTCCTTTGGATTGCCGCGAGAACCTGGTTTGACGCCTCCCTGCTGATTAGCCCCGTGCGGCCGCAGGTGACTGCGACGTCGAGGTCGGAGCTTGCAGCTTGGGCGTAGCTTCGGTTAGCGTCCCGTTTGGATTTATCAAGACACGGCCGCTTACGCTCTCCACGAGGTGATGAAGTCTCGTTGAGAGCCCGCTTGGCCGCGGCCTGATCCTTCCGAACGGGTCGCTGTGTGTTGTTTGAGGCTCGTCCCTTCCCGCCGCCGCTGGCTGTTGGTTGACCGGCCTCTGCCTGCAACCGCTTGCCTGCGGAGAAGTTGACATTACCGCTGGTCGGTATTACCCGACCCTCGGCATTAGCCTGTTTGGTTTGTGGAGACTTACTATTCCACAGTTTCTGAAGCCGCTGCTTCTTGGACGGCCTGTTCTTCCTCTTCGTCTTCGGAGTTGAAGAGGCCGGAGCAGCTTGCGCTGACGAGTCAGCGCGGTGGCTTTGTGTTGCCGGAGTCTGTTCCTCCTTCCTGCCCTTGTGCCAGCTCCTCTGCACCTGCCAGGTGTGCGCGAACGCATCACCTGTGGTGCTTATCACCACCGGTTGACCAGTGACGGCCAGCTGGGGGGGAGCTTGTGCAGCAATAGGCGGAGGAGGATGTATGAGGGGAGCCCGGCCACCGGAGTGAATCGTCGTGGGGGGCTCTGCGCCTGAAGAAGAAGAAGGAGCGGTGCTGGTCCCGAGCAGCGCCGGTGTCCTCCGTTTGTTACGGGACTTGGTTTTGGTCTTGGCAGCGGTTTTCGCCACTACCGGACCGGTACCCGCACTGGAGCTCGCTGTGTTGGCAGCAGAGCATCCGGGGGCTAGGGAGGTGCTTGCAGCACCTCCCTTGGGAGTATCCTTGGCTTTCGCCTCCACTCCGGTGTGTATTTGTGCAGTGTGCCTGTGAGTGTGTGTGGGGCGTGTATGTGTGTGTGTGGGTTTGTGTGTGTGTGAGGTTTTTGTGTGAGTGTTTGTTGTGGGTGTGTGTGTGGTGTCAGATGGGCTAGTTTTGTCCATGTTTGTGTTTGTGTGACTTCATCTCTCCGGCTTCCCACCCTCCATGGAGCCCGCACCTGGGAACGTCTTGCTACAAACTAGCTCGAACGTTAGGAGTACCATCGAGATATAGGGGCGTGAGGCTGGCTTACAGTGCGACATCGGGTGCTTGATCGGGTTGGCATAGGGGACTGAACGCCCGTCCCTTCTGAACTGATCAACCCTCACTTACACCGTCAGCATGACCTTCACCCACCGCTTCGGCTATCCAAGGACGACCTCCGCGGACCTCCCGCCCCTCGCCGTGGCCCTCTAACGGGACACTGTGGCCATTTCCCTACCCCTGGCTATTGGGTAGGGCCACCGTTTCGCTTGAAATTCAGACCAAAGAGGGCGTGTTGCCTCACGGACGCATTACCACCAGCGCCGCTCGGCTCAACCCTCCAGGACTCCTTCATCCCCGCTTACGGCGCTCAACTGCGCAGGTCCTAGCGCAGGTGATCAGATTACCTACTCGTCGTCAGCTGGGTTTAGTGACGGCCGAGCCCACAACCACTCGGTCACAGAGGGTCATGGTTAGGTTGAAAAGCGCCTGGTGGTTTCTGTTGCGTCTATTTCTTACGGAATTAGACCAATAACAGGGCGGCAACCACGTGAAGGTAAACTACCAGACTTGCCTTGAGGATCTACACGACTGTAGCGCTCACCCTCAAGACCACGCCACCTTACCACTTCTGAGGGAAGCGGTAAGGTAGGCCTGCATCTATACTAACAAGCAAAGCAAAGCATGTCGTTGTGCAACCGCAAAAGCACAAATACAAGCCCTCCCCCGGTATATTATTAAAGATGCGAGAAGCTGAACAAAAGATGCTCTCATGCATTAGATGAGTTTTACTGGCTGGCGTGCGTAGTATATCCTTACGCCGTATACGCGTGTAGTAGCTGAACATGTGGATATTGTTTTTAACAAATACTGCAGCCTCAAGTATATAGATGCATGGTAGTGTTAATAATTTATGGTTTTTAAAAAATGGCTTACAGGAGTCTGTTGCGCATAGGTTGAATATAGCCCTGATACAGTGCTTTTGAGCAATGAAAGCGCGCTCTCTTTCTGTACTGTTGCCCCAAAATATTACACCGTATCGGAGAATAGAGCCAACGTAGCCGTGGTAAGCTGCTAGCAAAGTACTCAGGTTTGCTATTTTCCCTAATCTATATAATGCATATGAAAAATTCCCCAGCTTTTTGCAAACGTGCTCAATATGAAATTTCCAGTTAAGTTTGTGGTCAATATGTAAACCTAGAAATTTCGTTACCTCCGTTTCCTCAATGTCGCTATCTAGGTAATTAATTTTTAAAGCACCTGTACGTCGGGTTCGTATTTTAAAATCCATTATTTTAGTTTTGTCAATATTAATCATTAAATTATTTATTCTAAGCCAGTCTATAATCAATAATATTGTTTGGTTAATGTCAGATTCTAAATTAGTTGGATTATCATTAGCAAATAAAACGGTGCTATCATCAGCAAACAGTGTAATGTCGTGAGTTGTTACCGAAGGCATGTCATTTATATAGATGAGAAAGAACAGGGGGCCGACAATAGTCCCCTGAGGAACACCGAATTCAACTATTCTAGACTCGGATACATATAGTTCTTCTGTTTTAGTACTAAGATTTACCCTCCTTACTTCTGTGAATTGTTGTCTGTTGCTAAGGTATGATTCTATGAGGTTGTACACATTTCCTCTTACACCATATGCATACAACTTTCTTAAGAGGATTTTGTGATCGACACGATCGAAAGCTTTCGACATATCCATGTATAATGCGACAGCTAGCAACCCTTTATCCACGTTATTCATTACCTTCTGTAAGAAGTTATATACTGCTACATTTATGGATTTGTTTTTCCTGAAACCATATTGATTGGGCGCTAAGATGTTTTTTGCCTCAAAAAAATTATAAAGACAGTTTTAATATCACCTTTTCAAAGATTTTCCCAAAAATAGGTATTAATGCAATGGGTCTGTAATTGCTCATGTTAGCCTTGTCTCCTTTTTTAAACACTGGCTTTATAACCGATATTTTTAGCTTTTGGGGGAAAGTGTCTTCTTCTATACATAAATTGATAATGAAGCTAAATGGTTCTGATATAATGTGGGCTACATCTTTAACAATATTTGTCGTAATGTTATCATAACCGGCACTGTTTTTATTTTTTTAGAGCAATTATTATTTTATAAATGTCATCAGGGATAGTCGGTGTCATAAAGATTGAATTTGAATTATATGTCAATTTATTGGATGATTCCTTGGGATTACTAGTATTATTTTTGTTGATGTCAAGAAAGAAGTTATTAAACGAATTAGCAATGTCTTGAGGATTATTTATGGTTATGTCATTTATAATTAATTGAGCCACACCTTCATTTGGAAACTTCCCTTTGATATCATTTATTACTTTCCAAGTAGCCATGTTTTTATTTAGAGCAGATTTAATAAAATAGTCGTTTTGAGATTTTTTAGTAAGCCTAATTATAGTTTTATATTTCTTTGCGTATGCTTTGAAAGCAGTTTTAGTGGTTTGATTTGGATTGTGTCTATATTGCCACAGTAGTTGACATTTACGTTTGCTACATATTTTTATTCCACGTGAAATCCATTTCGGTCTAGATCTGTTATGTATCTTGACTTTCTTAATAGGAAAACAAAGATCAAATAACATAATGAAATTACCATGGAATATGTTATAGGCAGAATTCGCATCCAAGCAGCTATAGACGTCACTATTGGTTAGCTGATTCAAATATTTTACAAATATTGCTCTGTTGGACTGAGAATAATCCCGTTTTAATATAAACCAGTATTTAATGTTACAGGTCTTTTTTACTGGTACCTTTACTATTTGTGCATTATGGTCTGATAGCGCTAATTCCTTCATAGTGCCTTTATAAGCTCTTATGTTATGGGCTATGTTGTCTATGCACGTTTTACTAGCAAATCTCGTTATTTGATTAAATTTTAGTTTTAAATTAAATCTGTTTAAGATTTCTGTAAATTCGATGGAAAGATTTGTATGCTTCAAAGTATCTATGTTGAAATCTCCGCACATAATAATCTTTCTACCGTGTTGCAAACGTTATTTAATATTTTATTAAGACTTGTGAAAAAGCTGTCTATGGTGCCTGCGGAATTGTTAGGTGACCTGTAAATGCATAAAATAACCATTTGATGTTCTAACAGCTCAATTGCAGAACATTCTATTATGTTACATATGGAAAGTTTTGTGATGTCATTAAGAATTCTGAACTTCAAATTATTTTTAATTAATATACAGGAGCCCCCGTGTCTGCTATGTCTCATATAGTAAGACGCAAGTTTATAATTTGGTATTGTTAGATACACTTCGTCACCGTCAGTCATGTTGTGTTCAGTGATACAAAGTATGTCAACAGGATTGTTCTGGGTAGCCAAATCGTTAATACAGACAGAGAGCATATCAGATTTATTAAGCAATCCGTTAATGTTCTGATGAATAATAGAGACAAATTTATAAACGAAATAAATTATTCGAGTTTGGGTTTACAATTTTGTTACATTTTGATTCACCGTGCTCATTGATTGGTTCATTTATACAGTCTGTATTAATTGACTTTAATACACTTTGGTCCAGATTTAAATTAACTTGCACGTATTTACTTTCAAAAACTTTTTATTATTTTTGAATTGGCACATCAGTTCGTACTGCGATGCTTTGAAATGGTAATGGATACACAAAATTTCTTTTAATAACGACCTTGCAAGATTTAGTACGTGATTGCGTCTACTTAGTGAGAACCTAGCATAATTCATGTCCATGAACAATACATTTTTATATTTGTTACAGATAAATCGTAATAAATAGTTGATTTTTGATTCCTTAAGATACCTGTTACTGGGTACTTCACTTATAATGACATTTGTATTTGCAGTTGACGATAGCCAGCGATGTAAATTTATATCCATATCAAGATTTTTGGTATGGTATCCTGGTTTTATGTAGGATACCACGTCGTAATCAGATCCAAGTAGGTTTTGTAAAATGTTGCGGAGTCCCCGACCTTGCCCATCACCTAGGATGATTACTTTGTGTTTGTCATTCTGAGTCACAACTGGTGCCGTACTCATAGCACAGTGTGGTTTTGTACAAACTTTTTTGTCTAAATTGCAAACTTGGCTTTCCGACTGAGCAGCTTTAATGCAATCTATATTATCGTGCTGGGGTGGACGAGGGATGGGGCTATTATATGTATATGTGCTTCTAGCGAGTCGTAGAGGAGAGTGGCGGGGACTATTTACTCTCATACTTAGTATTCGTTTCGAGATGGGAGACGAGTTGATTTTACGCTGAGGGGTAGTGTAGGTAATTTTTTTCAGGAGTTCTATTTGTCGTTGTTGATCCTGTGTGACCTGCATTAGCTTAGTATTTTCGCAGTTAAGATTTTCAATTTCATTATTAGCAATATTTAATTTTTCTTTAATTTCATTTATTTCTCGTCTCAGATCTTCCGAATATGACGGGTCGTGCGTATCACTCTGGATGCTCATCATAGTAGAATCGAACATGGTAGAATTCAGTAAGTCTTTGCTAGTTGAAGATGATAAATCCATTTGTGACTGTGATCTTATCAGTTTATTACGTACAGTTATATTGTCCATCTTGCCCGGTAATTTTGCTTTATGAAGTTATTGTTTTCTATTTGGTTCACGCAACGTATGCAAAATGTGTTACAATTGCGTAGTGTATGCTCAATATATTGAAACAAGGGCTATTAGTTTAATTACTCGACGCTAGATGGCGTGATGTCGGTCGATAGAATAGTTCCAAATTTGGTGCGAGATCCGAGACGTTGTCACTGTGTTTGGCAGCTCGATGCTAGATGGCGTAGTGTCGGTCGATAAAACAGTTCCAAATTTGGTGCGTGTCCAGAGACGTTGTCACTGCGGTTCTCTACTCGACGCTAGATGGCTTAATGTATCAGTCGATGAAACAGCTCAAAATCTTAGTGCGGCTACTGGCCGCCTGTGGCGCTATCGATGCGCGCTTTTTAAATGTGTAAAAAATAACCGTCCTTAGATTTATCTTATCACACAAATGCACTTTATTATGATGTTCGATCAATAACACAACAATCACTGGTTAATTTGAGAATTAATTGTCGTACCTTGCTTCACAACAGTCGTAGTTTTACTCTTGTTTGTTTATGTCCACATTCACTTGTGGGTTTAACATTACTATCCCAGACTGAATATAATTTAAAGATAACACTCGTATTATATATTTAGGAGTTAATCATCACTTTGAAACTTAAAAAGAGGTGGTAAACTTATAATTTCTAATTTAAATCAAATAATTATAACTTTTGACACAAGCTTAGTGTTTACGCGACGGCAGCGCCAGGTAGAAGATCTTCAAAGTTGTTCTAAATTGACAACTATAGAACTGAGGAATATTCAAATCAAATCAAATCAAATCAAATCAAAGCATTTATTTCAAATAGGCCAGTTACAGGCACTTTTGAATTGTCGAAACAAAGACAACAATAGCTACAGTCCCAGTCACAAGGCATAAAAACTGTGAAAGTACTGTAGTTACCCATTCCCTAACGTAGATCTCTATGGAGAAGAACGGGCAAGAAACTCCATGGACACTTTCATCAATATACACAATCAAACATTTCCTTGTACACAATATTCACAAATTACCCTTACATACCTATAAACAACTCCATTACTATATCAACTCACCTGCCATCTCCTGCTCGGTCTGGACCCAATGATGATGTGTTTATAAATGAAATGACCTCATTTCCGGCCTATAACATTCGATAACTTTTTTAATATAAATGATAGTATTGATACATTTTCTGTATCACTAAGTCAAAGCTGTAGGCCGGATGACTGTAATTCTTCCTTAAAAAATCCTAATGACCACTTTAAAATCCTAACTCAGAATATAAGATCCAACAATTGCAATTTCCATAGTTTTATTACCCTCTTACACAGAATTAACATAGATTGTGAAGCGATTGTATGGTCGGGTGTCAGATTGAATGAAACATCATAAGATTTGATACAAGACTGCCCTTTATTAAGTTAATACACGAGTTATATATTGGTTACACACATCGATATAATAGGTGCATACATACTACATCACACCTCCCAAGGCAATTAAAAAAAAAAAGTATTCCTTTGCATGAATATTTTTTTTTTTCTTGTCGCTTTTGTAAAATATGTGGTTACAAATTACTGGTAGTTATCAATAATTATGCCTTTGAAGTAACTCGCAGCAATTATGTTTTTTTTTTTTTTTTTTTACAATTATGGTACTTATACCTAAGATTACAATTGATGTTCCGTTAGTGTTTACAGTAATACATGTACTTTTTAGCTGGCACAATCTATCCAGTGCAATATGAGTGCATATCATTTTACAGCCGCGATCGCAACGTAGGTCAGTAATACCTAAGTATTATTGCTATAACCTAGGTATTATTGCTATACGTAATTATGAGTAATACAACTTCGTTCTGTTTTTATGAATAACATCACTTTTACCATTGATGTTTACCTCTGCATTTGGTGACAAATCTCTAATAACAGTGTAGGGACCAGTATAAAGGTTTGAGAGCTTATTACCAGTTTCATTTTTAATCAATATTTTATCATTTGGTTTGTATTTTATTGGTCTTACATATTGATCATATCTGTTTTTCCTTTCTAATTTTGAATTAATTAAGTTTTTCCGTGCTTCTGTCTGTGAAATCTGCAATCTATATTTAAGCTCAAGGGGATAACTGTCATAATTGTAGAGTGGTTCTACTGTTCTTAAAAGGTTACTCGGTAAGTTACATTTCTTTCCATAAACAAGTTCGAAAGGAGTAAATTTTGTCGATGAATGTACTGTGGTGTTGTATGCAAAGGCCCAAAATGGTAACCATGAACTCCATGAGTCTGGCCTTTGATTGATGTGTATTCTTAAAAAGGCCCCTAAGCTTTTGTGGGAATTCTCCAGAGCGCCAATGCTCTGATGATGATACGCTGTTGAGTTCAGTTTAGAAATATTAAGAATTGTACATACCGCTTTGAATGTTTCTGACATAAACTCCGTACCTCTGTCAGTAGCAATTTCCCGAGGCACCCCGTGCACGAGAATGAAGTTGTTGACGAACACACGAGCGACTTCAGCTGCTGTTCTACTCACTAGTGGAAAGGCACATACATACTTTGATAGTTCGCACTGAAGTGTTAAAATATACGTGTAGTTATTGTAATCTCTATCTAGTGGACCTACTATGTCTAAAAATAGTTTTTCAAATGAAGATTGTGCCGTTGTGGTTATAACCATGGGTTCTTTTACCATAACCGTGTACTTTTGTTTTTGACAAATAGAGCATTTTTAACAAAGTTATTTATATCCTTTTCGAGACCCGGCCAGAAATAATATTTTTTAATGTTGTTAAACATTCTTTTTGTGCCTGCGTGGCCACTTGTTGGTAATAAGTGAAAGTCATTTAAAATGACTCTCCTATCTTCTAAATTATCTACTTTTTCTATATCATTTAAAATACATAACCGTGGTCCTTCCCATTTAGTATATCTTTTAACCTCATTAGTTATTTTTTCTAAAAATACGTTATTGGTTTTATTTTTCACAAAATATATTTCATGTATATCATTGACTTTACAGAAATCGCACATCGCTCTCACAAATGCGGCTGGCGTCAGTTGTGATCGAGCAGATGGATTTATATACAACATCATGTTTCCATGATCATATGAAAATATTTCATTTTCCTTATATATTCTATTTGTTTTTTGTAGCCTGTTTAGGCTTGTTTTATCAATAAATTGCAGCTCCACTGCATTACTAGGCTTATTAATTGTTCCTACAATCCTTGCTTGATCTTCTTGATCCGGGACACAGTTCTCTGCGGTATCTTCAGGAATATGAGAAGTTTGTTCTAATTGTTTGATTTGTGCTCGTGTCAGTACACATAAACATTCGTGCATGTTCTTTAAATCTTTCGATGATATTGGAATTCGAGATAAGGCATCGGCGGCTGCATTTTGTTGACCTTTGACATATTCAATGAAATAGTTATATTCTTCTAAACATAATCTAAATTTGAGTAGTCTACTTGATGGGTCCTTTATACTAAATAAATATACCAGTGGTTTGTGGTCGGTGACTATTTTGAATGGCCGACCATACAAATATGGTCTAAAATGTTTTACGGCCCATACTATTGCCAGGAGTTCTTTTTCAATAGTCGGGTAATTCCGTTCAGCTTTGTTTAAACTCCTACTGGCGTAAGCAACTGGCCGACCGTTGCCATTGGATAATACCGCTCCTATCGCGTAACCTGACGCGTCAGTTTGTACAATAAACTGATTTTTGTCTGATAAATCCGGATATTGGAGAACTGGTGGTGCAGACATACATTCTTTAAGTGTCTGAAATGCCTTTTGTGCGTCACTGTTCCAAATAAATTCTACATTTTTTCTACACAAAATATTTAAACTGTTTGCGATTTCTGCAAATTTTGGTATAAATTTGCGATAATAATTCGCTAAGGCTACAAAACGCTTTACTTCATGTGTGTTTTGAGGAACTGGATAGTTTTGTATAGCACTAATCTTTTCTGGATCGGGTAGCACACCGTTGTCTGTTACGACGTGGCCTAAATAGAGCATTTCCTTTTTAAGAAAGTCGCATTTTATCGGATTTAATTTTAAATTGACACTGCGTAATCTTTCTAGAACTTCGATTAAATTTTTGTTATGGTTCAATAAGTCCCGTCCCATTATAATCAAATCGTCCTGATAACATAAACATTTTTCGTAATTAAGGCCCGCCATTGCCATAGTCATCATTCGGGCAAATGAGTTTGGGCTTGTCTTAAGACCCATTGGCATTCTAGTCATTTGAAATTGGCCTGCATGAAAAGCTGTAAGTTTCCTACTGTCGGGTTCGAGTTCCACATTATAAAACCCTTGACTTAAGTCTAAGTGCGTGAAATAAATGCAACCCGAGAGTGAGTCTAATATTTCATGAATATTTGGTAGAGGGAATTTATCATTTTGTATACAATTATTTAGCTTTCGGTAATCAATGACTAGACGCCATTTCTTCTCTCCGTTTGATTTCTTTGGTACTAATAGAACGGGACTAGACCATTCGCTATTACAGGGTTCTATTATACTTTGTTCGAGCATGTGGTCAATTTGATTCTGTATTTCCCCTTTTTGTGAATGTGGGAGCCTGTAAGGTTTGCTGTACATTGGTCTAGTACCGGGTTGTATTGTTATTGAATGTTTATATATAGTTGTCGTAGTCAGCTGGTCTCCTTCGAGATAAAAGGTATCATTATACTTTGCACATATGTTTCTAATGCTAATTTGTTCCTCTTTATTTAAATGACCTAATTTTAATAAGGGTAGCAGTTTTTTGACTCGTTCTGCATGTTTACTAGGCTTGTCAAATGTACAAATATTGTATTCTCTTGCTCTATGTATATTAGGTTGTATGTTATGTAAATAAAAATCTGTTTCTGTTGTGTTCAAGATTCTTATTGGTAGCTTTCCATCCACGGGGCTTGCTATTGTACTTGCTAAAAATATTCCGTTGCCTATCTCCGCCGCGCAGACTACACAATCCTCCGTTAAATCGGTCGTAATGTAATATATACTTTCGGACCTAGCGGGTATCGTTAGCGTCTCATTATGTTTGGTAATCGGCAAACTAATTTCTTTATTATTATTATACATAACTAAAGAGTAATTTCTAAAGTTAATAATCGAATGATATTTGCTCTAAAAGTCTTGGCCTAAAATGCCAGTTGCCTTACAGGGTAAAGATTCAAATACGTAGAATTTATGGTTTAGAATTTGATCACCTGCTCTTAATTCAAGATAAACAAAACCGATCGCTTCTATTTCACCCCCAATACCATTTACAACAAGTTTTCCTTTTTGGATGGGTACATTCAACTCCGCAATGTGTTTATATTTTATGGCCGATATGGAAGCACCGGTGTCGATTAGCCACGTATATATAAGATTATTATGTTTAGTGTTCAATGAAATATGATATATGCTACTGCATGACATCATAACACTTTTATTCACGAAAAAACTCTTCTAAATTGTCGTTATCATTTTCTGGTTGACTTTCTCGCGGGTTTGCATCTGTCAAAATATGCGTATTTTGTTGCTGTTCCTGGTTATTATTTGCTTGGTTAAAAAAAATCCTACCTTTAGTTCCTCGGTTTGATGCACCACGGCCGCGAGATCTCCATCCACCGCGACCTGTTTGCCATATTCGTTCATCCCTCCGTTCCGCCGGGGGGTTTGCTTGTCCTCGTCCTCGTGACACCCCCTGGCCTCTGGAATTCCTATATTGGTAGTTAATGTTATTACGACGCATAAATAAAATATCACCTGACGTGGATGGTGTTGAAACTTCCTCATCGATGGCTGCTTGTATGGCATCACTTAAAGATGTAAATTGTCGTGCTGCTATTATAGTGCTTAGCCGACGATTTCTCAATCCGTCGGCAAAACTTTTAATGGCTAATTTTTCGTTTATAGGCTTCAATATACCGAAGTTAGACTCATTGCCTTCAGATTGGGAAATTGTCAAGTCAACAAACAAATCAGTTATCTTCTTACCGTAGTCATCTATAGTAAGATCGTTTTGTTTCAAATTGTACAATTTGTGTTGTAGAGCCGTTGCCGATTTTTTAGGTAACAGGCATGTTTTCATAGCCTTCACTAACTCATTTACACTGTCATACTTTGTATTAAGTTTGAGTTTAGCAGACTGCGAAAGTCGACTTTTTAAAACAAAATTTACCAATTTAATTTGACCGTCTGCGTCAAGTTCCGTTTCATAGTATTCTATCTAGGGAATGCAATCCGGATTATCCGTAATCCGAAAAATCCGGATATCCGCACATTTTTACTAGACTTCCAAATCCGGATTTGATAATCGAATCCGGATTTTCTGAATAATAAAAAAATGTAATTCGGGGGCTGCTTTATTCAGCCGAAAGCCTGAAACTGATATTCCCAGTTTAGTGCGAATGGAGATGGCGTTATTCGAGGATAGTGGTTCACGAGGACGATACATGGAGGCCGCTTACAAGCACTCACCCATAAAAGCGTCGAATCAGAGCTTGCTTTTTCCGCAGCAGGAATTAAGTGTAACCGAATTCGCAGCAGGTTAAACGACTGCACTTTAGATGCTTCGTTATTTTTGAGGTCACATTTTATGTATCAAAAGAAAACATAGTTTTTTTTTGGTGCTAAATTTATGTTGGTTAAATTGTTTTGTTATGTTTAATAATTTGTTTTAATTTGTACCTATTAATTATTTTATAAATGTTACTCACCACGCGAGTCACAGACTGATTTTTTTAATAATAATAAGTATTATGTTGATTAAGTGAAGTTAAACTGTTTTGTTACTTTTGTTATGTTTAATAATTTGACAAGGAGTCTATTTGTCCTTTTATTTTTGTTCTTCAGAGTTTATTTTAATTTGTAGTTGTCGTATATGTCAGGATTTATTTCGTAAGGCTCGTACATCATGTGGGCAGACGATGGGTTTGCTATGAAAACACACTGGGTGCGATACACTGTTTCTAGCAAAACTAACGAATTACTTGAGATTACAACTTAACACGGGGCACAATGAATCGGGTACAGTTCCAAGACGTCTCAACTCCACCGCGATCAGACATTGACTGTCGCCCTCGCCTCGAGCTGAACATCAGGGCTCTGTAGAAGCACGGTGTGGTGTGGGTAGACTGGTAAGTAGGTCGCGTCATGTCACCAGTGCCCACTGACGCCTTTTTCGATTCATTTTATGTCCGGATTCAACATACTTATAAATTATTCAACTAACGTTACTCAGCACGCGAGTCACAGACTGATTATTTTAATAATAAGAATATTATGGCTATAACACCAAAATTATGGTATTTAATTTGAATAACTTCAAATAACAAAAATTAAAAAAAGTCATATTTTTAATTTTCCTGTTATTATTTTAACCCATTAACACAAATATGAGAAAAATCATATTAATAAACAAATATGGGTAGATTTATGTATGTTCATGAAAAATCCGTAAAATCCGGATAATCCGGATTGGACCAAAAATCCGTTCTTAAAAATCCGGATTTTAAAACAGAACGGATTTGCATTCCCTAATTCTATCCCATCAATGAGCTGTTTCGTATTTGTGCCGTCGTCATTTAGAACTGGTAATAAGCTCAAGGCGATTTTTAAATCAAATTTCGCCATATTTTGTTCTATTATTGATCCTTCAGTCGATGAATTATTACAGAAATCTAAAATATTGTCATACAGGTTTACAAAATCTTTGTTTAATTTCTTAATTTTACATAATTCCTCGTCTTTTAATCCAGTTTTAAGCAAACTTAAATGGTCTAATCTATCATTGAAAGTACTCAGCAATTTATCGGCCTCTTTTAGCTTTTTCAAAACAATTTCACCCCTTCGTCTACTTGGCCCTATTTTTATTAAATATATTCTTATCTTACCAAGGTCATTGTATATCTGTAATAACTCGTCATACATTACTGTTCATAATTTTATAGTTCATATACCTAAATCGCGATTATGATTCCACTGCTTAGGCACGTGCACTGTCCATATTTGAATTGCCGCACTTTCACACATTTATTAGAACACAGAACTCACAAGAACACTAGCCGAATTTTATAATTTGTTATACGCCTCTGTGTTGTCAGGGACTCTTGTTGGAAGCATGGACTCGACATTCCTCGCTTGCAGACAAGTTACAAGCACCACTGCGATTCCTTCTGGATCGATCCAAAGAACGCCTTAAGATATGTTTCGTTATCTGCTCTCGCGCCCAAGACTCATGACATCTCTTGTAAATTTTATACACGAAGTATAGCATACCGAGGAATAAAATAGTGCAAATGACTGTTAACACGATACTTATGGCCGACAAATGAAGTTTGAATTCCTCCACAGTCGCTGTGTTTTTAGCGGCGCTATTTTGATTGAGAAACACCTCTTCATTAGTTACTTTTGAGTTACACATTTTTGAAAGTCACTTTTCATGTATCTCTCACTTAAACAGTTGCCGCGCAGAGCAAAGTCTTTACTAATCGCGCACATGATTCATGCCCTGTTTAGTGGCAGGGTCGCCATGTATGGTCGGGTGTCAGATTGAATGAAACATCATAAGATTTGATACAAGACTGCCCTTTATTAAGTTAATACACGAGTTATATATTGGTTACACACATCGATATAATAGGTGCATACATACTACATAACGGAATGTTGGCTTAAAAACAACGTAACGATATCTAACATAGATAGCTACTTATGTATCATACTACAAAGCCTAAAAACCAGAATGATGGCATAGTTGTCTACCTCAAGGACCATCTTGAACACAGTCTCTGAGATAGATTTCATGGAGGGTACTTGTATGGTATTAAAAATAGGTAACGATATAGCAATCATCTGTATATACCGATCACTCTCCTTTAATAATACGGCAAACTTCTTAATTTCCCTTGACTTAGTTCTAAATATTTAGTGATTTCAATATTGATATCGTTCATACCCAAAATGATACTCATGTCTCAGAGTACCTCAACCTAATAGCCAGTCATGGGTTACTGCCTGCCCATACGATTCCTACGCGTGGCCCTAATTGCTTAGACCACATGATGCTTAAGTCAAACTACGAAGCGTTAACCCTAGTACTTGATTCATCTGTGACGGACCATAAAAGTGTACTACTGTGCCTTGGAAACAAAGGAAAATCTTCTAAAGGTTCCAATCGCCCCATTCTCAATAAAATCAAGTATAAAACCCTTGACCTAGAGATGAACGATATCAATTTTGATCAGATCTAGATACAAGATACAAGATATTTATTTTGTAAAACATGAGTGCAGAATGACACAGGTCTTAAAAATAATGAGAGGTAGCTACATGTTTTGCCAATCATGGCGTACAAAATTAGTCGCACAACTATTACAAAAATTATAAAAATCGTTAAAAACAAATTAAAAACAATGACATATAAAGGACAAAAACTGCATCACAAACGCAGATCTAGCTGCGGCCCAATTAATTAATACCCTAAAGTGTGCTATAGATAAAATTCAACCACCGTTAAAATACCGAATCGTAAACTTATACTAAAACTGTGGGTGACACCTGGTTTACTTCGTTGCATGAGAAATCGTGATAATGTGCATAAAGAACCCATTCTAAATCCGAACAACGATATCTTAAAGTTAACCTATATAAGATACCGAAATTTTTGTCACAAAATACTAAAAAAAGTTAAGAGAGACCATGATCGAAAGGAGCTAGCAGACGCTGGCACGGATAATAAGCGAATCTGGCAGGTAATAAAACGCATAACTAACTGTGTTAAATCTAAAACTTCATCTACTGATTTACTACACACTTCTACATCCCCTGAATACTCTGTCAATCAAGTAAACGACTACTTTGCGAACATGTGCAAAAACCTCGCAAACAACATAAAATCTCCAAACCCCTAATCAAAATTCCAGGTACATGTCCCCGACAACTCCTCCTGTGGCTCGTTTGTTATTTTACCAACCGATTGCAGCGAAGTTAAATCAATCTTATTATCTTTAAGATCTGACTGTGCTGTGGGATGGGATAACATTCTTACAGCTCTCCTCAAGCGATATAAAAACCTCCTCATCCCCGTCATGTTTTTAACTTCTCCCTCGAAACAAGTACTTTCCCCTCCTGATTTAAAAAGTCAATTATCCATCCTGTAGTATCCTCTTCTATCAGAATCAGAATCAGAATCAGAATTATTTATTTGTGAAACATAGGTGAAGAACATATATACATTAATCATACATGTCAGGGTCTTAAATAGATAAGTGTTGCACTATGCTTTGTCATTGTTGACATACAAATATTAAAGTCAGGTTCGTCAAAGTTAACAAAATTTTACGTTAACAAAATACATTAAAATAATCAATTTAATAATGTCCACTACAAGAAAGAAAAACAAAAAAAAAAAACAAAAACACACAAGAAGATCATAACAAAAGAATATGCGAGAAAGTATTCGTTCGTTACATTAATAATATGAATTAATAACTTACCTAATAGGTTGATAACACTGTTTACTAACTATATCACAGGCTCACCACACCACCAAGCCCCCAGTCCAGGGTACGCTTCACGTTCCAACTTCCCGCCACTCGTGGTGACTGACAGTTGTCATTAGTGACAGCTACCTGACTACTTGTGGCTGTGAGACAGTGTTTCTATATCTATTAAATAGATACACTACATCCCTTCCTTGTTATATTTGTTTTAATGAAAATGCTTTACCTTCTCGGGCTTCACACAGTTACCCCATTTGAACATCTCCTCCGATGGCCTCCACTAAGTGTTGAGTAGGATTGAAGTTGCTTTATAGTTTATTAGACCTTCGCATATCTTTTCTATAAACTTTATCGTCTACTCTAATCTCTGGGTCTGTATAATCTCGTCTTCCTATTTCCTTATTCCTTTATTTGTTTTTTTTTTATTCTTGTTACTGACTTCATTATTGTCTCCTTTCTCAATGACATCTCTTCAAAAAGTTCTGATGGTGTCTGCCCCATTACCGAACGTGGGGTTGAATTTATACAAAATGACATATTCAGAGAGAATTTCTCTAACATCTTTGTGTTTCAATCGATTAACTTATTTAACGCTCTATTATATCTCTATTTTGTCGCTCAACGTTTCCTTCATCTGGCCAACAGATAACCATATTAATATAACAATACCGTCGAATCTTACATTCTTTACAAAAAGTCTAAAATTCCTAGCTAACAAACTGTCATCCCGAAGTCAGCGATGACCTGGTAAGGACATTTAAATGAAAACTCCCAATATTTTGTGACCGGTAACCAAATCAAATTCCTTCCCAAAAATAAAGATGTTTAAATGATCGATAGCCCAGTCAAGAGCAAAGGCTTCTTCTTTCTCTATCTGGTTATATCTTCGTACATAATCTGATGTCTCCATCTATACCAATACTGTAAAACTGAAGAGCTTGTTTGTATGAACGAGCTAATCTCTGGCTGGAACCACCAATAATTTTAATATATTTTTTTTTTTTTACATTTTATTTATTAATTTTGAATGTTTTATTATATTTTTTACGCCGTTGACGACAAGACATAGCATACATTTATTTATTTTTGACACCTGTACTTTTTGTTTAGGTACCATGTTCTACAACAAAATATTTGAATTAAAAGATAGCCCAATTCTTGAAGACAGCCGTAGGCCATTTAACATCACGCCACGATCCTAAGGAGCCGAAAGAGAAATGGCAGGTGAAACCACAGGGTATAGCTAGTTTGCTCAAATCCTGCACTCACTGTACTCAGTTTGAACTGGTACTGCTTCAACCCCAACTGGGTTGGCATCAGCAATGACTTGCATACTGTCCGTAAGATCCCAGAGTTAGTTAGTTTATCTTAGTCTTCTTTTAGGTTTCTACATAAGACTGACACTGGTACCCAATTTCAGCACACCTAGTTGTAACACTGTGTCCTTATTCTTACCCAATAAGTTTCTCAAACTATTTTTTTTTTACATTCTACGATGCTAGGTTCCTTTTTACCATTTATCTTTATAGAAAATTCAAAACATCCTTGGACCAAGGAGTTTTACTGCCGTAGGCTACAAAAGTTCTTTAACCTCTTTGCAACAAATTTCGTTGTTAATTTTCAGATAGTTCCAAACTTCGTTAGATATCTAATTTAATTTTCAATCGCAATCAATTAGCATCTTGAATTTCACTCCTCTACATTATATTCTACCTCCGTATCATCGTTAATTTTGTAAATATATTGTACTCCCTCTTTTTCTAAAGGATATAACTGCGTTTTCTTGACGTGGTCGGTTACTATATCTAGTTCCTACAGTTTTTGTTTTGATCGAGTTTCCGTTAGTTTTGAATTTCTTTTGATTTACAATATCCTTGGTATTGGTTTCCCTATCTTACTATAGTTGCGACACTTTTTCCTTTAGCCGGACAAATCTTGAGATTTCCACATTTAATCCAATTGTTTAATTGTTTTTCGCTATCTGTATTCTTCTCTAGTCTTCAAAATCACAATATTTTATTTCACATAGGCCTAAACAGGCACTTATAAAACGTCGAGAAAAGGTGCACGGTTCGGGTTAGTCGTTTCCTATGAAGAATAACTGGCAAGAAACTCCATGGTCACTCTTTTAAAATGATTTAGTTTTATTTTTACATTATTATCATATTATAGCATTCCATTCTTCCTCTTATGCATCTTGTAGTTTTTATTTGCAACTGCATTAACTTCATTTGTGTTGCCTTTTCTCCTTGTTTATATTCTTGTAGTTAATACTACATACTGCTGCCAATATATTGGCTTCAATCACCATTCACCAACGTGTCCAAAGTAACTTCATACTCAAAAATATTTTTCTTTAACTCAAATGACAATGATTCTTCTACAATCTGATCTACATGATCATCTACTTTTTCTATAATCTAATCTACATTTTGAAGTTTGATCACGAAGTTTAACTAAAAATGTATCGACTCTATCTCCTTCATTTTGCTTAATGAATCGGGAAATCCTCTATCGTGTGTCTTGTTTTGCTTGGTAGAAAATAACGGTCAAGTCGGTCGACAGCACTTCGAAAACGTCGACTCCCTCAGACTTTTAGCAATCTCTTGAAGACCTGTACCTCCTAAAAACAGCAACAGAACTCTTCTTCTTTTTCTTTTTTTTTTTAATATAAATTCAGTAGCCTCGAAAGAAATTATAAAATATTTCTACTACTTTTCCACCGTAACCCTAACAAAGTACGGTCTCCCTCAATAATACTGACAGCTTCATGTCGTCCAAGGAAAATACATTAAATTTGATGGATGTCAATGCTTCGTCCGATTGAATGGATGCCCAATTCCTCCAATTTAATAGATGACCAATGCTTCCAATTTAATGAATGCCAAAAAAAAAAGTGGCAACACTGCCCGAGTAACATGTCAATTTTTTGTTCCGTATTTTAAAATTAAATTAAATTAGTAATTAAGTTGTATTATGTTGTAATTATATGTGATATCGTATTTCAAGTGTGTAAATACTCAGGAAAATTGTTTTCCTGATAATTAATGAAGGATTCGGTTATTCGACGTTACCGGTAACCTAAAAACAACAGCTGACGGTTTAACTACGGATTTATACGGGGAGTATTTGTTTACTTTTTATTTTATAATAGCACACAATCGTTCCTTCAACTCTTTAACACGTTCACGCCAATTCTAGAATAGATTTTTTATTTATTTTTTGCTGATTTAGTACCCTGTTTTCGTTCTAAATCGCTTTGTTGTCAAAAATGTATGTTCATATAAAGTAATTTTGTTTAACGATCTAAACGTTGTTTATTATAAAATATTTATTACGTATCACGTTGCTGTTCGTTATTCTATTACTACATGTCTTAAAATTATCTTTGAAAAAATCTTAGTTTTTCATTCTAGGCAACCTACCCACTTATGAAAAAGTAAAATAAAATCATATTAAAGTCGTAAAATTGAGTATAAGGCTAGATAATATCAATATTTTCAAACTAATATAACAACCTCCCTCATTTCTTTGAGTAAAGCTAAAGTTTTTCCCTGTTTTTCCCCCTTTCATCTCTACATTTTCTTCATTGGTCTACCCTATTAGTTCTTACCGTTTCCATATTTCGAATTTTCAGTAACCAATCCGGAAACCATGCCTGTGATGACCCGTAAGGCTACTGCTCAGGATATGGAGCTTAAATTGAGAACGGCCCTCCAAGAACTTAAGGACTCAAAACTCCAATGTCAACAACTGTTACAGGAGATAGAAGACAGTGAGGAGGAGGTCAATAACGTTAATAACAAAAACTCCAGCTTAAAACGGGAGCTAGTAGATCTTCATCAGGAATACTTGAATGTTGTCAATGAACGGGATCAACTACGGGTGGTGACGGATGGGTTCAGCAACTGTAGTAACTTGTATGAGGAGGCTTTGTGTAAAATAAGGGACCTAGAGGATGAATTAATCCATGCCAATGTTAAACTTTTTAATTTGAAAAAAGAAAAGGATCACACTCAGGCTATAGAGACTAATCATTTGTACAATGAATTAGTAAATACCAATTGTAACCCTCATTCTATTATAACAATAGACCTTACAGAGGACTCCTTAATAAACCATAAATCTATACATATAAAATTCAAAGTCCTGACTGACTGACTGACTGACTGACTTATATATCAACGCACAGCCCAAACCGCTGGTCCTAGAGACATGAAATTTGGACAGTGTACTCTTTGTGACGAGTAAGTATCCACTAAGAAAGGGTTTTTCAAAATTCCACCCCTAAGAGGGTGAAATGGGGTGTTTAATTTTCTGTGAAACTTTTTATTCCCTGAGTCGATTGACTTGAAAATTTGTGCATTTACTCTTTAGTTAAAATTATGAGATACGTGTATCACAGTTTTTCCAAAATCATCCCCAAATTTAAGATTTAATGTCCTGTCTGGCTGACTGATATATCAACGCACAGCCCAAACCGCTGGTCCGAGAGACATGAAATTTGGACGGTGTATTCTTTGTGAAGAGTAAATATCCACTAAGAAAGGGTTTTTTGAAATTCCACCCCTAAGAGGGTGAAATGGGGTGTTGAATTTTATGTGGAACTTTTTATTCTCGGAGTCGATTGACTTGAAAATATGTATACATACTCTTTAGTTAAAATTATGAGATACGTGTATCACAGTTTTTCCAAAATCATCCCCAAATTTAAGATTTAATGTCCTGTCTGGCTGACTGATATATCAACGCACAGCCCAAACCGCTGGTCCGAGAGACATGAAATTTGGACGGTGTATTCTTTTGTGAAGAGTAAATATCCACTAAGAAAGGGTTTTTTGAAATTCTACCCCTAAGAGGGTAAAATGGGGTGTTGAATTTTCTGTGAAACTTAATATTCGCTGGGTCGATTGATTCGAAAATTGATGTTCACACTCTTCAATTAAAATTATAAGACATGTGTATCAGTTTTTCCAAAATCATCCCAAATCCAATCCAATCATCATAAATAGGGCTTCGAAGCTCACGTAGAAGGGCGCATGCCGCGCAGCGTTGCGTGGGGCGTGCGGGGCGCGGGAGTATTTACCTATTACTAAGTAGGTAGGATTTTTCTGAGGTAGACGTGTCTGTGAATATGGTTTATTCCACCGATTTTCGCGTTGGCTCGCGATACGGGACATTGATATTAAATATTATGTCAAAGTATTATGTCTATAAATAGATTCCTAATAAATCATTTGATTGGTGTCCCGGTGTGTAATTGATATTACTATGAACAAATATTTGCAATAGCAAGTACACGTAAATCTATGTATGTACTGTACATACATAGATTACTTATTATCCCAGAAGTAAGATTCCGTGGGCAATTCCCGAACTCCACGCGGGCGAAGCCGCGGGCAGAAGCTAGTATACCCATAAAATCAGTCAAAATAAAATTAAGAAATATGCAAGACTGAATAAATTCATTAAAAAATGTAAAATATACCAGAAACAACAAAAACACTATTCCAAAAATATTCAATTAAGGAAAGAACGTGTTTCTCTTATTAATAGATTAAATAACTATCAGATAAAATTGGAAGATAGTATAAATATTTATGAAATAGACACTCAGCGCTTGCAATCTGAAATACAGGCTCTGAATATGTCACTAAAGTCTTTATATAATAAATATGAAAGGTCTAAAAAGCAAATTAAGGAGCATATTCTTGCCACAAACGAGTTGATAGACACTTGTACTTGTCGGAGTGAACCCAGTTTTGATGCTCACCAGCCTGAGGCAACGGAGGACCCGTCCCAAGCTGTGGGTGCTCAGGATGGTATCATCATCAACCAAGATATAATACCTGACATTACACTTCATGTTTCACAAGTAGTACAGCCTGAGATTGGTGATTTTGTCTCACCTAATAGTAATGATTGTAATCAGTCAGTTATGTTCTCTGACAGTATAGGTAGAGGGCTAGGAAAATTAATTAGTAATAACCTGAGTTATTGTACCCAAAACAATTGTATGCCAGGGTCAACCTACAAACAAATTATGGCATCAGTAACAAAAACTGTTTGTGATCCTAATACCACCATTACTATTTGTGTTGGTAATAGTTCTAAGATTAAAAAGGAAGACATCACTGACTGTGTATCAGAGTTGTTAAAGTTAAATTGTAGTAAAATCATATTGTGTGCTTTTCCATACTTTGAAAATTTATGTTATAGAAAAAACAATTATATACACATGTTAAATAAACATGTGCATTTTCTAGTAGGTCACTATAGTGACAAACTTATATATTTTGATATCAACACTTTTGTTGATAAACTACAATCGACTCGGGGTAAAGTGTATCTACCTGTTAGATGTAGACACAAAATAGCTCGGCTATTAGCTTTTAATATTCACTCAGACATAAGTAGTATGTCGAAGTTTAGTTATATTATTAACACTGCGTCTATTAGTAATATTACTAAGGAACAGGTGGTGACCTTAAATAAATATAGCATTAGTGCTATAAATGTTTACAAAAATTGTACTGAGGAGGATCCATATGTCACCGTGGAAAATTCTCAATTAGGGTATTTTAGTAATAGGATTTTATTGTCTGGTGAAGGCACGGGAGTCACGGGACTCACTCCAGATATTAATATTAATTTAAACTAGGAAGTGAGACAACAGAAGGTACCATTAACAATATTGTTAAACCTACCAACATCAAGGTACCTTCTTGCACTCATTTAGTTTGTAAAAAAGGGCCTCAGCAGAACACCTTAAAATTATTCCACCAAAATATCCAAGGCATTTCTTCCAAATTATTAGAAATTGAATTGTTTTTAGAAAAAAGTATGTTCGACATTATTTGTTTTACTGAACATTGGCTAAAGGATTACCAAATGCTTATTAATTATGAGAACTATACGGTGGGTAGCTGCTTTAACCGTAAATCTATGATGCGTGGAGGTTCCCTAATATTATTGAAAAATTGTGTTAAATATAAGCAACGCAATGACATAGTAGGTCTCTCGGCTGAACAGTGCGTCGAACTGTCCTGTGTTGAGCTGGATAAGCATGTAATTGTGTGTGTGTACAGACCCCCAAACTATCAAAACTTTTCCGTATTTGATTCAATAATGGAAGATGTCCTGGCAAAACTTGCAGCCAGTAATAAATCTATAATTATTTGTGGGGATTTCAATATCAATATTTTAGAAGAAAATTCTAATAGCAGTCGGTTATTAAATCTTTTTAAGTCATTTGACTTGACCAACATTTTTATAGAACCTACGAGAGTCACTCCATCTTCTGCTACTTGTATAGATAATGTTTTCTGCAATTGTGATTACTTAGATAAAGCCATAGTAAATTGTTTGCCGTCTGACCATAGCGGACAAACTGTAACTTTTAGGTGTAGCATTCCACTGCAAAAAGTTCAGATTCAGTTTAGACCAATAACTAATAATAAATTAAATAGGTATAATGTTTCCCTTCAGAATAAGTTAAGCGTTATGAGCCATAATATGGACGATATTAATATAAATCAATTGTATGATAATTTCTTTTCAATAGTTCACACTGAGTTCAACAAAACTTTTGAAAAGAAGACAAAATGTATTTGCCCTAAATTTATATTTAGTGATTGGGCAACTAGAGGTATCAGAAAAAGTAGGGAAAGACTATTTGAGCTTTATGGCCTTAAGCCCTATATAAACACTGACACTTTTAAAAAGTATGTTGCTAAGTATTCAAATATTTTTAAAAATACATGCAAGGCTGCCAAAGCCCTGCACATTAGCAACAAGATCAAAACTGCAGAAAACAAAATTAAGACAGTTTGGAAAGTCATAAATAACGAGACTAACAGGAAGAAAATACGTAACACTAGCTACACATTAGATACAGCGTATGGTTCTAAAAGCTCTAATCAGGAAGTAGCTCATGAATTTGTAAATTTCTTTACCGATATACCGTTAAACATTACGGAGGCTCTTAATTCCTCTCCTGAAGTCTCAATGGGTTTATTAAAGGCGAATGTGTCTGGCTGCCTGGCTGAATTTAAATTTAAACACATAAACCCTATGATAGTTATTAAAGCTTTCCGGCAAATAAAAGTCAAACTGACCGAAGATCTTTGGGGAATGTCTATCAGAGTTTGTACATCCATAGTTGAGACTATTGCACCATACTTAGCTTTAATTTTTAATTTGTGTGTAGACCAAGGAGTTTTCCCTGATCTAATGAAATACAGTAAAGTCATACCTCTGTTCAAATCCGGAGATAGTAAAGATACTAATAATTATAGACCTGTATCCGTGTTGCCAGTTTTTAGCAAGGTTTTTGAAAAGGTAATGCTGAATCAAATGCTCAATCATTTTAACACCAACAGAATCTTACACGATCAACAGTATGGTTTCACCAAGGGACGTTGTACAACTGACGCCGGTGTAACCTTATTAAAGCACATTTTTACTGCGTGGGAAGAGTCCCAAGACGCCATAGGAATATTTTGTGACCTCTCCAAAGCATTTGATTGCGTAAATCACGACACATTACTTTTGAAACTTGAGCATTACGGACTAGGTAAACTTGCACTTAGTTTGATGAAATCTTATTTGAAGGATAGACAACAACAAGTTCAAATAAATGGTGTTAATTCACAGGGTTTAAAAGTAAAAATGGGGGTTCCGCAAGGTTCAATATTGGGTCCTTTCCTCTTTTTAGTGTATATAAATGATCTACCCTATTTATTGAAAAACCAACCTCATAATATGGTGTTATTCGCTGATGACACTTCCCTTATTTTTAAGATAAATAGACGGGCCCAAAATCTAGATGACGTGAATAATGCCCTACTTCAGGTCCATAACTGGTTCACAGCAAACAATTTAGTGTTAAATGGAAAAAAAACGAAATGCATAAGATTTGCTTTACCAAATGTTAAAAGTAGCGATTGTGATATAGTATTGAATAAAGAGAAGCTTGAATTTGTAGATAAAACAGTTTTCCTGGGGATTACGCTTGATTCAAGGCTACAATGGGGTTCTCATTTAACATCTCTTGCGGGGCGGCTAAGTTCAGCAGCATATGCTATTAGAAAAATCCGTCAATATACTGATGTAGATACCGCTAGACTGGTCTATTTTAGTTACTTTCATAGTATACTGTCTTATGGCATTTTACTATGGGGACGGGCTGCAGACATTGAGTCTATATTTATTCTGCAAAAAAGAGCCATCAGAGCCATATATAATCTTCGTAGGCGTGATTCTCTAAGGGAACTGTTTAAGGAAATTAACATCATGACGGTACATTCTCAATACATCTATGAAAACATAATGTATGTAAGAAAAAATCTACATCTTTTTAATAAAAGAGGTGACAGACACAATTACAGTACTAGAAATAGAGACCAATTAGTTCAGCCAGGCTTCAGACTCGCTAAAGTAGACTCATCTTTCATGGGGTACTGTTTGAGATGCTATAACAAAATTCCACAAAGTATTCTTGAACTGAATGAAACGAAATTTAAAACATGCATTAAACGCACACTGTGTAGGCAAGCATATTACAAGTTGGACGATTATATCGTTGATAAAAATGCTTGGCTCAATGCCGGTCCTGCACCACAAGGACAGGGACGCATAAATGAATAGCATTACATATCCCAATCACCTGCGCTCCTGATGATTTATTTACTGCATCAGTGAGCGGGGTACACGTGGCTGAGTTTTGGGCTAAGCATATTTAAACTTTTTTCCATCGAAACGCTAAGAAGAAGAAGCATTAAATAGTATGTTGGAGCTGCTGAAGATTGTACAACTATCTTTGCTTTGTATAATTTCAATCTCTTTAGTATTATATAGCCGCATAGCCCATATTGTGTGAGTACTATGTAATAGAAAGCTGTCATTCGCGGGAAACCTACGTCTTTTCTTGACTTAAATGTGCCCTGGCGGTTAGGAGTGTGTCATGCTCACTCAAATGTCTCGCTGATGGTGGCGCGTGTGTCGGATCATTTAGTTCCCTTCAAAATGGTTGAGTTGAATGGTGCTGATACATGCGTCATGTTCGTGAACGGGCGCTGTCAGTTGTGACTGGTCATCTCTTGGTTGCCACGGCTTATTTGAATTGTTTTTTTTTCTTTTTTTGAATTGTTTACTATGGACACTTTTAACGTACACATCTTGCTACATCGTTCTCACATAATGTACCATCTCAACATGAATGATGTAACCAAGAGTTTGTAAAAGTATACTGATTTAAAAGAGTGTCCATGGAGTTTCTTGCCCGTTCTTCTCCATAGAGATCTACGTTAGGGAATGGGCAACTACAGTACTTTCACAGTTTTTATGCCTTGTGACTGGGACTGTAGCTATTGTTGTCTTTGTTTCGACAATTCAAAAGTGCCTGTAACTGGCCTATTTGAAATAAATGCTTTGATTTTGATTTTGATTTTGATTTTGCCCATTGCTTCCAATTTAATGGATGCCCAATGCTTCCAATTTAATGGATGCCCATGCTTCCAATTTAATGGATGCCCATTGCTTCCAATTTAATGGATGCCCAATGCTTCCAATTTAATGGATGCCCATTGCTTCCAATTTAATGGATGCCCATTGCTTCCAATTTAATGGATGCCCATGCTTCCAATTTAATGGATGCCCAATGCTTCCAATTTAATGGATGCCCATTGCTTCCAATTTAATGGATGCCCAATGCTTCCAATTTAATGGATGCCCATTACCCACGCGAAAACAGTGCGTGGTAAATGTCACATGTCTTCGAAGTATTGGTTCTAGGACATGCCGGTTTCCTCACGATGTTTTCCTTCACCGTTCAGAGCTTTGGTGATGAGTGTCAACACAAATGCCTGCCTGGTTTCGAACCCACGACCTAAGTCGGGCTAGGCCATCACCAATGAGATACATACATATATGTTATTGCTACATATTATATTTTAAGTTTCCCTATATTTTGTTAAATTAAAGTAATTTCTTTGATTTTTATAATTTATTTATTTATTTATTTATGTACACACAAAATAGTTAATAAGAGATTACATTAAAATAGAAGAGCACAAAGGTACTGCTAATATAATACATAATTATACATTGGTTCCACATTAAAGTTACATAGTGAGAAAGTTGTCTACTTGTAACTTAGTGACCTGTATAACCATATTTTTTTTATTAATTTACAGGCCTCTTCACTTAGTCCAACTTATTCCCATTCAAAATTGCAATTTTCCCGAACAGTACTTATGTATCTTTCTTATTATTTAAACACTTGTTTTCTCCTTTTTTCTCTTTATGAGAAGAGACTTGCCCCTCAGTGAAAAGTAATAGGCTGGTATTATTATTTTAATGTTCACTTTACATTGCACACATTTATCGCACACTATTATTATGCTTGCATAGTATCTACTTCACATAACACAACATAACATCAAGCCCGCACTCCCCCAGAGGTGCACACAATAGCACATCCACACTAAGCCCGCCGTGTCCAAAACCCATGCAACACAGGGCAAGTCTACTTCCGTCAACTATGCACAAATCTAGACTCTTTGGCCGCTACTGAGAAATTGCCAATGAATAAAACCCAACAAGGCTCTTCTCAACCTGGAAATCGAAACCAGGACCCCACACCAAGCAGCCACGCTCTTGACCAACGAGTCATAGTCTCATCATTCTCATGACCCTTTCCCAATTCATTTGGGTTTGCCACAGCATGTCTTATTCCTCCATACTACTCTATTACTTATCTTACTCATCATTTCATTAGACACATGAGTCATAGTAGCTACCTACTTTCTTTTTTTTTTTCTTGTTTCACTTAACCATCACCAAAATACCTTCATACTAAAATTAAATTTAGACTGTACTCATATTGACTACACAAAATAAATTCAATCAAATCCCTCAGTAATCTCGTAAATCCCTGTAATTTCTTAATTGGATGGAAACTGTTTGAGGTGAATTTTCACTTTCACATAATCATTCCAAAAAAAATAAGTAGGTTACCAATCATTCATACAGCTGTTCAAGTTATTACATGTCTTGTTAAAGCGAAGCACTTGATGGTTGTTATAAGGATACTTACTAGTTAGTTCAACACATTCCAAAACAATTGTAGTTTAACACTTTTGCCATCTATCTGCTAATAACAGAGAAGTGAAACTCAAAACCATTTAATATAGAAATATTTTAGGTCCTGTATCCAATAATTAAATGTCTTTGAATACAAATTATTAATCATCAACTTGCCCTTATTCTAGTGACTAAGGACCTGTTATCTAGTTTGATGTGCAGGTAAGTATGCCTGATTAATTTAGTTCAATAAGTACTTAATGAATGTGGACTTACTCATGTAACATGTTGACATATTTATGTAGGATCTTCATAATATTGAATATGTAGTTAGTTTTACTAAGATGATCTAAACGCAATGCATCATAGAATTTATCCATTACTGTGGGATCCATCTCTTCCAACAGTTCCAATGCAACCCATAGTTTACAATGCAACAATTATCTACAATTCATGATAAAACAATAACAGAATTGTTCCTTCAGCTTGAAATACTAGATGCCAGTAGGTATATAATAATTTACATGAATTATGTTTCAAGCATAGTCCAATATCTGTACTTACTAAAGTTTCAAACACTGTTTCAAGCTTTCACGGTTTACAACTATACTGTCACTTACGGGATATCTTCCGTGATTGTTCATTATTATTTATTTGTTATATAGTGCGCGTAGCAAAAGACAAAGAAAGAGGGTAGATAGATTTGTCTGCTCTTAACAATTTATTTTTCCATCCACCCGCATTCTCCAGTCAACCCGCGATCATGGCGCTTGCAACAGCGCCGAAATATTGGGAGCTCAAAATAATGAACAATCACGGAAGATATCCCGTAAGTGACAGTTTACTAAAGTTTGTTTTTTATTTTATTGTCGACTACTCCTTGCAAACTTCCACTAAGTATCATTATTTGAATTTCAGACCTTTATCCTCGTCGCCACTTGTAGTATCCTCTTGTAACTTACCTAATAGGTTGATAACACTGTTTACTAACTATATCACAGGCTCACCACACCACCAAGCCCCCAGCCCAGGGCACGCTTCACGTTCCAACTTCCCGCCACTCGTGGTGACTGACAGTTGTCATTAGTGACAGCTACCTGACTACTTGTGGCTGTGAGACAGTGTTTCTATATCTATTAAATAGATACACTACACATCCCATATACAAGAGTGGGGGTAAAGACTGTGTCGCCAGTTTTCGTCCAATTGCCGTATTGCCTATACTATCCAAGATCCTGGAGCGAATAATTAATAAACGACTGATAAAATTTCTGGAAGACAAGAACTTATTGTCAACCGCTCAGTATGGCTTTAGACGAAATAGATCCACCTCTAATGCAGTCCTGGATCTTACTAACCATATAGTCAAAAACCTAGACGAAAAGAAAAAGGTCCTCACTATCTTCCTAGATCTGGCTAAGGCGTTTGACACAGTCTCTACTCCCCTCCTGCTTCATAAGCTGGAAAAAATTGGCGTGAGAGGTGAATCTATTCTAAGGGACTACCTACATAACCGAACCCAATGTGTAAAAATTAATAATTATGTGAGTGATGAGCTGCCAATTACATGGAGTTCCGCAGGGGAGTGTGATCGGGCCGACTCTTCCTCGTATACCTAAACGACCTTTGCCAGATTAAGTTAAATGACACCAAGATAACGGCGTTCGCAGACGACACTGCACTTTCATTTGGTGGTGACACATGGCCTGAAGTCTTTAACAAAGCTCAATATGGTTTTAATATAATTAAGGAATATTTGGCTAAAAACTCACTAACACTCAATACTGACAAAACCAACTATATGACTTTCTCACTCCGTCAAACCACCCAACCTCCACCCTCCCTGTACCTTGTCGCGCATTCGTGCTTTCCCGATGACAAGATCTGTAACTGTCCCAAATTAGCTCAAGTGACCAATACCAAATATCTTGGCGTAACTCTAGACAATGGTCTTTCTTTCTCACTCCACATTGAGTTATTACAGAATAGAGTTAAGAAACTTATTTATATTTTTAAAACCCTACGTCACGTAGCTGATGCACGGTTGTTAAAACAGGTCTATTTTGTACTTTGCCAATCGTTACTGAGTTATTGCATATCGACCTGAGGAGGTGCGCCAAAAAGAAGGTTGTTAAAATTAGAAAGAGCTCAGAGAGCTATCTTAAAAGTGAGCAACTTTAAAAATTATGTTTCCTACTGCCGAACTTTATAAAAGTTGTCTAGTGTTGACTGTGAGGCAACTTTTCATAGCAAAAACTGTCCTAATTCAGCATTCTGCGACAGTTGCAATTCAGCATTCTTCAAAAGGTGTAAAGACATAGTTTGTGTAACTAGGAAAAGTAACCTTACCCATTCCAGTAGGTTCAATTATTTTCTTGCACCTACATTGTACAACAAATTGAATAAAATACTACCGATTTACCAACTATCTAGCCGCGATTGTATAAATCTAATAACTAAATGGCTTCGAGGGCTGACCTACCAAGAGACGGAAAACCTCTTAAGTACAATGTTGTAGTATAATTACATACACAAATACACACACCCACATACACATATCTAAACGCAATTACACCCACTCTTACACATCTCTATTAAAACTCGCTCACACGCGCATGCATACAAAGAAAATTTTCCTTTAGTTTTCAATTTCTACTTTATTTTATTTTTGTTTTCTCACATTGTTAATAAAATCTAGATTCCATAAAAAAACTTTGAATCTCGTGTGAAATTGTGTAAATTTTTTATAGGGAAATGGGACTGGTATCTTAAACACAGGTTACTCTGTAATCTAGCGAAGATGCCAGTTGCGATCCGTACTGTGACTATAAAACCACGATCACTGTTAATTATTGTAACTATCTAATCTTAAGGTTTTATACTGTGAGAACAAATAAAGCTTATTATTATTATTTTTTTGGGAAACATAAGATTTTAAACTATCATGGTCACTAACATTACTATTAATACTAACGGGATATTTACCATGTTTACTGTTTGTTATGAGTTCCTGATATTTCGGCGCTGTTGCAAGCACCGCAAGCTGTGTAAAAAGCGGAAAAGTGCCGAAAAAAGTTCGCGAGTGGACACAGTGAGTTTCGTGTGTCGGGAGCAGAATCGAGTTGCGAGTGACTGTGGTAGCGGTACTGAGTGCAAAAAAACGAACAAGAAAGAGGGTAGACCGATTTGTCTGCTCATAAACACCCACCCGCAATAACTTCAGTTTATCCGTGATCATGGTGCTTGCAACGCCGCCGAAATATCGGGAACTCATAACAAACAGTAACAATGGTAAATATCCCGTTAGTATTAATAGTAATTTGGGAAACATGTTCTGTTTCTTAGCTTTTTGGCTAGTTTAAGCTACGTCAACGGGCCTTAACCAAGTCAACGTAGCGTATGTGTGACGTGTGTGTCATGTGTGTGTGTTGTGTGATATTTCATTTTCGTCAATTTGCATGAACTTCCTTAATATTCTGCTGGTGTTTAAAATCGCGGCTTTTTGAAGTGAAATTGAGTCTTTGAGGTCTAATAATTTGAGGCTATGGTGGAGGTGGTTGGGTACAACACCCGTGGTGGAGACTACTATGGATACTACGTACACTTTTTCCTGTCTCCATATTCTGGTCACCTCTTCTTTCAATACTGCATATTATTTACTAATTTTATCACCTATTGTTTTTTGTAAATTATGTGTGTTGGGGACTGCTATATCTATGAGGTATGTGACTTTATTTACTTTATCTTGAAGGATTATATCTGGTCTATTGTAGTGAATGGTTCTGCGGTTAATACGCCGCGATCGTAAAAGAGTTTGTGAGTGGTGTTTTCTACAACTGGTTGTGGTACATACTTGTAATAAGGAGTGTTTGAGTCTTGAATGAGCTCATGTTTGAGTGCTAAGTTTTGATGGATGATATTTGCTACCTGATTGTGCCTATGAGTATAATCTGTTTGTGTGAGTGTTGTGCAAGCTCCTGTGATGTGTTGTATGGTCTCTGGTTGGCTGTGACATTTGCGGCATTTATCGTTAGTCATTGTGGGGTCTTTTATGATGAATTTCCTGTAATTTTTAGTATTTATGATTTGATCTTGTATCGCAATAATAAAACCCACGGTTTCCGGGAACAAAGAACCAATTTTAAGCCATTTATTTGATGCTAGTGTGTCTATATGAGGTTGTTCAAGATCATGGGGATGTCGTCCGTGCAACACTTATTTTCTTCCAATCTTCTAACTTTTGTTTGTGTGGGTCTTCGTTATTGGTGTTTTGTGTATCTGTCTGTTCATTTAGGTTAAGTGGGGTGTAGCTGTTGTCGTTCATTACTATAGCTTTATGAATGTTACTTGTGTGAGATTTACTGTTAAAGAATGTTTTTAACCCAGTAATTTGTTTTTGCCACAGATGATGAATATCGATTAGGCCTCTCCCTCCGTTTTGCCGTTTTATAGTTAGCCTTTCTATTGCAGATTTAGGGTGTAAGTTATTGTGTTTAGTAAGTGTGGTGCGCGTTGTTCTCTCGATTTGCTGGATGTGTGCAGTTTTTGACCATTTGATCACTCCAAACGAGTATGTTAGTATTGGGATCGCGTATGTGTTCAATGCCTTTATTAAATGTTTTCCAGAGAGTTGAATTTTACATACTGCGACCACTCTTCTCTTGTATTCTGTGTTCAATGTCTGTTTAATTGTTGTGTGATCTAATCCTTGTAGTTGCCTGTATCCTAAATATTTATACAAATCGGTGGGTTCCATAGCTGTTATTTTGTCAGTAGTGTTAATTGCATAGTCGCCAGGTTTAATTTTGCCTCTTATAATATGTACTGTTTTACATTTATCTAGTCCAAACTGCATGTTTATGTCTTTGCTAAATTCTGTTGTGATATCTATTAGTTTTTTCATGTCTTTTTCTGTTTTTGAGTATAATTTAATGTCGTCCATATAAATAAGATGAGAGATAGTGGTTTCTTCTGTTGTATGTTTAAGACAATATCCAGCCTGACAACGCTGTAGTAGGTGAGATAGAGGATTCAGAGCGAGGCAGAACCATAAAGGGCTCAGGGAGTCTCCCTGATAAATACCTTTTTTTATAGCAGTCTGGCGAGTTGTGACAGCGTTATCGCGATAATTTAATTGAAGCGTAGTTTTCCAACGGGACATAATATTTCGTAAGAATTCAATGATTTGTGGGTTAATTTTGCATACTTGTAATATTTGGATGAGCCAGGAGTGTGGAATACTATCAAAAGCTTTTTATAATCTATATAAGTGCAGTTTAAATTTCTATTTTTTGTGGCAGCATGGTATGATCGAATCTATGACTAGTTGCTCCTTACATCCCATGTGTCCTCGCCGGCATCCCTTTTGTTCCTCTGCTATTATGTTGTGATGTTCTACGTGTTTATTGATTTTTGTAGTGATTGCTGACGTTAAGATCTTGTATATTGTGGGTAGGCATGTAATTGGTCTGTATTGGGAAGGCTGTGGTGAGTAATGAGTTTTTGGCAACCTGTAAGTTATTCCTGTAGCTATAAATTCCGGAATGTTTTGTTTTCCTAAAATGATTTCCGTTAGATTTTTAGCTAAAATTTTGTGCAATGATTCTAATTTTTATACCAATAATTATGTATTTTATCAAAACCAGGGGATTTCCAATTGTGTAGTCGCGCTGTAACACTAGTTATGTCAGACTCAGATAACTCGATGAATTCCATTTCTTCAAGTGAGCTCCATTTAGTTTCTTCATCTTGAATCCATTCAAATGTTTCCTTATGATGTATTTGTTCTTCCCATATGCCAGCCCAAAAGGTTTCTAATTGTTCCGTTGTTGGTAGTTCTATATTGTTTTCGGCTGTCGATGTATCGGTGTCAGTTTGCGGTTTCTGTAATTTTCTGTAAAAGTTCTTTTCATTTGTAGCAAACAAAGCGTTATCATTTTTACGTTCTTGCGCTTTCTTATATCTTCTCAACCTGTGAACTGTTAGGGCTAATTTCTATTTTAATGTATCTAAAAATTCTTCCGGCCTTCTATTGTGATTCTCGTGCCTAGTATGAACAGCCATGTTTTTGAAAATTACTTCTACTCTTTTGACTACTTTGTGTGATCTATTGTTGTTTATATATTGGGTTAAAAAAAAAGTGGCAACACTGCCCGAGTAACATGTCAAGTTTTTGTTCCGTATTTTAAAATTAAATTAAATTAGTAATTAAGTTGTATTATGTTGTAATTATATGTGATATCGTATTTCAAGTGTGTAAATACTCAGGAAAATTGTTTTCCTGATAATTAATGAAGGATTCGGTTATTCGACGTTACCGGTAACCTAAAAACCAACAGCTGACGGTTTAACTACGGATTTACGGGGAGTATTTGTTTACTTTTTATTTTACAATAGCACACAATCGTCCCTTCAACTCTATAACACGTTCACGCCAAGTCTAGAATAGATTTTTATTTATTTTTTGCTGATTTAGTACCTTGATGTAGTTTTCGTTCTAAATCGATTTGTTGTCAAAAATGTATGTTCGTAAATAGTAATTTTGTTTAACGATCTAAACGTTGTTTATTATAAAATATTTATTACGAATCACGTTCTTGTTCGTTATTCTATTACTACATGTCTTAAAATAATCTTTTAAAAAAATCTTAGTTTTTTATTCTAGGCAACCTACCCACTTATGAAAAAGTAAAATAAAATCATATTAAAGCAGTAAAATTGAGTATAAAGCTAGATAATATCAATATTTTCAAACTAATATAGCAACCTCCCTCATTTCTTTGAGTAAAGCTAAAGTTTTTCCCTGTTTTTCCCCCTTTCATCTCTAAATTTTCTTCATTGGTCTACCCTATTAGTTCTTACCGTTTCCATATTTCGAATTTTCAGTAACCAATCCGGAAACCATGCCTGTGATGACCCGTAAGGCTACTGCTCAGGATATGGAGCTTAAATTGAGAACGGCCCTCCAAGAACTTAAGGACTCAAAACTCCAATGTCAACAACTGTTACAGGAGATAGAAGACAGTGAGGAGGAGGTCAATAACGTTAATAACAAAAACTCCAGCTTAAAACGGGAGCTAGTAGATCTTCATCAGGAATACTTGAATGTTGTCAATGAACGGGATCAACTACGGGTGGTCACGGATGGGTTCAGCAACTGTAGCAACTTGTATGAGGAGGCTTTGTGTAAAATAAGGGACCTAGAGGATGAATTAATCCATACCAATGTTAAACTTTTTAATTTGAAAAAAGAAAATGATCACACTCAGGCTATAGAAACTAATCATTTGTACAATGAATTAGTAAATACCAATTGTAACCCTCATTCTATTATAACAATAGACCTTACAGAGGACTCCTTACTAAACCATAAATATATCCATAAAATTAGTAAAAATAAATTTAAGAAATATACAAGATTGAATAAATTCATTAAAAAATGTAAAATATACAAGAAACAACAAAAACACTATTCCAAAAATATTCAATTAAGGAAAGAACGTGTTTCTCTTATTAATAGATAAAATAACTATCAGATAAAATTGGAAGATAGTATAAATATTTATGAAATAGACACTCAGCGCTTGCAATCTGAAATACAGGCTCTGAATATGTCACTAAAGTCTTTATATAATAAATATGAAAGATCTAAAAAGCAAATTAAGGAGCATATTCTTGCCACAAACGAGCTGATAGACACTTGTACTTGTCGGAGTGAACCCAGTCTTGATGCTCTCCAGCCTGAGGCAACGGAGGACCCGTCCCAAGCTGTGAGTGCTCAGGATGGTATCATCATCAACCAAGATATAATACCTGACATTACACTTCATGTTTCACAAGTAGTACAGCCTGAGATTAGTGATTTTGTCTCACCTAATAGTAATGATAGTAATCAGTCAGTTATGTTCTCTGACAGTATAGGTAGAGGGCTAGGAAAATTAATTAGTAATAACCTGAGTTATTGTACCCAAAACAATTGTATGCCAGGGTCAACCTACAAACAAATTATGGCATCAGTAACAAAAACTGTTTGTGATCCTAATACCACCATTACTATTTGTGTTGGTAATAGTTCTAAGATAAAAAAGGCAGACATCACTGACTGTGTGATAAAATCATATTGTGTGCTTTTCCATACTTTGAAAATTTATGTAATAGAAAAAACAATTTTATACACATGTTAAATAAACATGTGCATTTTTTAGTAGGTCACTATAGTGACAAACTTATATATCTTGATATCAACACTTTTGTTGATAAACTTCAATCGACTCGGGGTAAAGTGTATCTACCTGTTAGATGTAGACACAAAATAGCTCGGCTATTAGCTTTTAATATTCACTCAGACGTAAGTAGTATGTCGAAGTTTAGTTATATTATTAACACTGCGTCTATTAGTAATATTACTAAGGAACAGCTGGTGACCTTAAATAAATATTCACACACTCCTGTGTGGGTAGACACAGAGTTAACACACATATTTTGGTTACTCCAAGTTTTAATTGATTTAATATATTTTAAATTGAATTTTTAATGTTATAATTATATTTCGTTGTTATTAACCACCCAACTCTCACTATATATTATTTCCAAGTATTTCTGACATCACATTCTTGTTTCTACTTACTTTTCTACTATCCAATCATATGGACACTAAAATGGCAACAAGTTTGGAAGACCTAGAGCAGCTGTTCAACTCGCGAATGGCCGAGTATGAGAACAAGCTCAGAAATACATCCTCAGGATCTGAGCCAGCACCTAATATCACAGCACTATCACGTGAGTTCGCTGAATTTAAAACTTTTATATGGAAGACACTCTCAAAATTTAAATCACAAATAGAAATGCTTTCTCTCGGCTATGACAGACATGAAACAATGATGAGAAGAAAGGTTTTATTGTTTCATGGGGTTTCCGAGCTAACAAATGAAAAGTTACATGATGTGGTTCACAAAGTTTTGACCGACCAAATGAACTTGTCCGAGATCAAAAAGGAAAGCATTCATGTCTGTCACCGATTGGAATCTTCACATGGCAAAGCTAGACCTATCCTGGTGAGACTTTACACCACTGAGCACCGTCACTTAATTTGGGAAAGCAAGAAGTCTCTGAAAGGTACTGGCATCACAATCTCAGAATTCTTAACCCACACAAGACACTGCACGTTCATGGACGCACGCAAGCATTTTGGGGTGCCGAACTGCTGGTCGGTGGAGGGCAGGATTGTGATCGTCACGTCAGATGGTAAGCGTCACAAGATTGAAACTCCGGGTGAACTTCGAGCACTGGTTTCGCGCTTCCCCAAGGCCACAGGCGAGTCTGGTGATGCTGCGCTGTCAGAGGTGCATACTTCTGCTATGCGTGCGAGCCCCACCGAAGTTACCGCTACACACCGTCAAGAGGCCAAAGAAAGGCGCGCCGGCGTAACTAATGTTGGTGCCATAGGTTGTTCAACGTAGTGAAACATTGTTTACCAAGTTACTTTGTAAATTTGCTGCATTGTACGATAACTTTTAATTTGTTCTGTACTTTTAACCGTCGCCGGTACTTTAAACATTTTGTGTTCTCTGTTTCACCTTCACAGTAAATTTTGTGTAGTATTTTTTTTTCAATAAGTTGTCGGTATGTTTACAAACTTTTAATGTCACTCATCTGATTATAACTGTCAATATGACATTAATAACTTGACGTTTGCGTTCCACTCCGGTTTCGTGTAATGCATAAAAAGTGTGCATTGCGGCTATTTTGTGTTACGCGTATATTTTATTTTAATTTTCAAAATATTGTTACGTTGTTTTCCATGCGTTCTTTTATTTTTTATTGATACTGATTTGTACAATTCTTTCAACAAACTAGTGAGTTAGGGTGGTTGTATTTGATAACAACCAGCCGTTTAAGTATTAAATTGTAGTTTTTTGTTTTTTTTTTTTCTGTTTTGTTATATAATATATATTTATATAATATTTGTATTTATCTATGAATATTCCAGTTGACTTAAATGACAGCTTTTTCTCTTGTTCTTCCTCAACTTGTAGTTTCGTTAGTGCGGACAGTGAGCCTCCGCTTCGTACTTTGCGTGACAATATTTTCTCTGTGTTTTCTAACTATCCTAAGAATCTGCATATAGCCCATAATAATGCTCAGAGTGTTCCTGGCCACTATTCGGATCTTTTGGCCTCCTTTAGTGGTGTTCATCTAGATGCACTCCTAATATCTGAGACCTTTCTTAAGCCCTCTCTCCTTTCTACGCACTACGCACTTCCTGGTTTTGTTCTGGTCAGAAATGACAGGATTGGCAAGGGTGGTGGTGTTGTCGCCGTTTACATACGCGCTGATTTAACGCACAAAATTGTAAGTTCGTCTCCATCTCAGTACTCTGGGTCGGCTGAATCACTGTTTCTGGAGATCACCTTAAATCACACCAATATTTTGCTTGCCGTATTTTACTCTCCAAACCTTCACGTTAACTATTTTGACTCCTTGGAATCCTCACTTAATAATCTTTGCCCATCATACGAGCATGTCATTTTAATGGGGGATTTTAACACATGTTTAATTAAAAATTATTCACGTTCACAGAAACTCCGTTCGCTTTTATCCTCTTTTAATCTTGAAATTCTTCCTTTTTCTGCGACCCATAACTTCCCAAATTGCACGCCTTCTCTTCTTGACCTAATGATCGTTTCTTCACCTAACAATGTTGCTGATTTTGGGCAGCTGACTGCAACCTTTTCGTATCACGACCTTGTTTACCTTTCTTATCGTATCCGACCTCCGAAACTTAAGCCTCGTTTCTGTTTTCTTCGTAGTTTCAATAGCATAAACCTGGAGGCTTTGAAACGCGATGCGTGTGATATCGATTGGACTCACGTTATCGAAAGTAAATGTATCGATGAAAAAGTGAACAATTTCAATGCCATTATTTTAGACCTCTATAATAAACATGCTCCACGTCGGCGTATTAAAATTAAGCATAATCCTGCTTCGTGGATGACTAGTGAAATTAAAAATGCTATTGCTCGTAAGGATAAGGCTAAGAGTAGGTATAGGCGTAGACCCACGGAACTTAATCTCAACCACTTTAAAGCTCTGCGTAACCGCTGCAATCGTCTGTGTCGAGATGCCAAGAGACGCTTTTTCCACGAATCTCTCGTTAATCGTAACTCCTCTGATGTCTGGAAATTTTTAAAGTCTGTGGGTATCGGCAAATCTCCCACGAGTGCCTGTAAAGATGTCGACTTGTGCGCTCTTAACAGGCACTTTTCTTGTCCACCTGTTTCTCTGGACCCAAGCGTTAAAGCTTCAACTTTGTTTGAGCTCTCTCACGTGCCGTTACCACATTGTACACTTTTTAATTTCAGTCCTATCTCTGAAGACGATGTCAAAAAATCCCTTCTCTCTATTTCCTCCTCTGCTGCGGGCCATGATAATTTGTGTTCGAGAATGATAATACCCATTATTTCAGAGCTGCTCCCCATCCTTACTCATATTGTTAATTTTTCTTTATTCTCTGGTATATTTCCGTCAGCCTGGAAACAGGCTCACATAATACCACTTCCAAAAATTAGCAGTCCTTCTTCCTTATCCCATTTTAGACCCATTTCCATTCTTCCTTTCCTTTCCAAAGTTCTCGAACACATTGTTCATGGTCAAAATTCCAAATATCTATCGGCTAATGCCCTTATTTACCCTTTCCAATCTGGCTTCCGTACTGGGCACAGTACTGTTACTGCACTCTTGAAGGTTACTGACGATATCTGCTGGGCTATGGACAATAAATCTCTGACTGTTCTAGTGTTACTTGACTTTAGTTGCGCGTTCAACTCAGTGGATTTCGACATCCTTCTTGGGATCCTTCAATCTTGTAACTTCTCTGCCTCTACGTTAGCCTGGTTTAACTCGTATCTTCGGGGTCGCTCTCAGTGTGTTCGCCAAGAAGAGATTTACTCTGATTGGTGTGATCTTACTGCTGGTGTTCCTCAGGGCGGCGTTCTCTCTCCTCTTCTTTTCTCTATCTTCGTTAATACTGTTACCAAATTATCATTTCCAGCTTCCATCTCTACGCGGACGATTTGCAGCTGTATCGATATTTCTTGCTGGCTTATGCGGAATCAGCAATCGGTGCCATGAATCATGACCTGGAAAGTATCTCTCAATGGGCTAAGTCGTACGGCTTACAGATTAACCCTACTAAGTCGCAGGCCATGATCATAGGCAGCAGATACTATCGCACTGCACTTGACTTGTTATCTTTGACTCCATTATCTCTGGGCTGCTTAACCATTGCCTATGCTGAAACAGCTAAGGACCTTGGTGTCTTATTAGACAGCAATCTTTCTTGGCGAGCTCAGGTGAATGAGGTTAGTCGTAAGGTGCACTTTTCTTTCCACTCGCTTAAATCCTTACAGAGCTTTTTGCCTTTTAAAACCAAAATTTACCTAGCTCAAACTCTGATTCAGCCGATCATTGATTACGCTGATGCCTGCTATTTGGATGCCACTGAGAAGCTGCTGAATAAGCTGGAGCGTCTGCAAAATCTTTGCATTCGTTTTGTGTTTGGCCTGAAGAAATATGACCATGTTTCTCACTTCCGCAAGGAACTCAAGTGGCTTCCTATCCGTCTTCGCAGGAACACTCGAATACTATGTCTCCTCTACAACATTCTATATAACCCTGCATATCCCAGCTACTTGCGAGATCGTTTTTCGTTTACCCGTCCTTCTGATGCTCTGTGTAGATCCCACCTCAGACATCATCTTAATTTCCCATCCCATAAAACTGAATTCTATTCTAACTCCTTCTCTGTACACGCAGTACGTTTGTGGAACTCACTTCCGCCTAACATTCGCGATTGTAAAACTTTATTTTTGTTCAAAAAGCAAGTCAAAGAGCATTACCTCTCTATACTGTAATATTCTGGATATATATTATAGGTATATATTTACAGGATTGTATTTATTTTATATGTGTATATTTGTATGTATGTTTATTTTATATAGGTATAACTTTGTTTTAAGATCCAATTTAAATTTTCGTGTTTTGTCTTTTCTACACACTGTGTCTACATTTCTAATCCTACTTTCCTCTCGCAGGTCTGCTGGAAAAGATTTCTAATGAAATAAGCAGTACTTTTGTGCTCTTCTATCATATAATGTAATGTCTTATTAAGTATTTTGTGTGTACATAAATAAATAAATAAATAAATATAGCATTAGTGCTATAAATGTTTACAAAAATTGTACTGAGGAGGATCCATGTGTCACCGTGGAAAATCCTCAATTAGGGTATGTTAGTAATAGGATTTTATTGTCTGGTGATGGCACGGGAGTCTCGGGACTCACTCCAGATATTAATATTTATTTAAACTAGGAAGTGAGACAACAGAAGGTACTATTAACAATATTGTTAAACCTACCAACATCAAGGTACCTTCTTGCACTCATTTAGTTTGTAAAAAAGGGCCTCAGCAGAACACCTTAAAATTATTCCACCAAAATATCCAAGGCATTTCTTCCAAATTATTAGAAATTGAATTGTTTTTAGAAAAAAGTATGTTCGACATTATTTGTTTTACTGAACATTGGCTAAAGGATTACCAAATGCTTATTAATTATGAGAACTATACGGTGGGTAGCTGCTTTAACCGTAAATCTATGATGCGTGGAGGTTCCCTAATATTATTGAAAAATTGTGTTAAATATAAGCAACGCAATGACATAGTAGGTCTCTCGGCTGAACAGTGCGTCGAACTGTCCTGTGTTGAGCTGGATAAGCATGTAATTGTGTGTGTGTACAGACCCCCAAACTATCAAAACTTTTCCGTATTTGATTCAATAATGGAAGACGTCCTGGCAAAACTTGCAGCCAGTAATAAATGTATAATTATTTGTGGTGATTTCAATATCAATATTTTAGAAGAAAATTCTAATAGCAGTCGGTTATTAAATCTTTTTAAGTCATTTGACTTGACCAACATTTTTATAGAACCTACGAGAGTCACTCCATCTTCTGCTACTTGTATAGATGTTGTCTGCAATTGTGATTACTTAGATAAAGCCATAGTAAATTGTTTGCCGTCTGACCACAGCGGACAAACTGTAACTTTTAGGTGTAACATTCCATTGCAAAAAGTTCAGATTCAGTTTAGAACAATAACTGCTAATAAATTAAATAGGTATAATATTTCCCTTCAGAATAAGTTAAGCGTTATGAGCCATCATATGGACGATATTAATATAAATCAATTGTATGATAATTTCTTTTCAATAGTTCACACTGAGTTTAACAAAACTTTTGAAAAGAAGACAAAATGTATTTGCCCTAAATTTATATTTAGTGATTGGGCAACTAGAGGTATTAGAAAAAGTAGGGAAAGACTATTTGAGCTTTATGGCCTTAAGCCCTATATAAACACTGACACTTTTAACAAGTATGTTGCTAAGTATTCAAATATTTTTAAAAATACATGCAAGGCTGCGAAAGCCCTGCACATTAGCAACAAGATCAAAACTGCAGAAAACAAAATTAAGACAGTTTGGAAAGTCATAAATAACGAGACTAACAGGAAGAAAATACGTAACACTAGAGTTAACTCATCGTAACACGCGTTTACGCTGAGCCTGCAGCCACCGTCAGCATGCGTCATATTGCAACTATGCATTTACCGGAAATTCAATAGATTTATTTTTCTTTGCATTGTATTCAGTCTTGCATCAGCCATCAGCTTAATATCCTGTATTTTTATTAATTAAATAATATTGTAATAAATAAATATTTTTTTAACGAAAATCCCGACCGCCGAAACATAACTGGCGCAGTCGGTAGGATCGCGACGTTCTAAGATCGAATCAAACTCTTCATCTTAAGAGCGACGGTTCTCAAATCGTTTTTTCGCGATCTACAAAGAACCTATCGCGCGGTCGGACACCTCTACGGTCATCGGGATAGATCTCCGGAGAATTGGAGGAAGCTGCGCTGGCCGGGACTCGACTCGACAGGAGATGCAGTGGCTGCTTTGGTGAGTGCTCTTATTTACCAAGTGTCCTTGCTCTATTTCCTGCCTTATTTTAATTCGTGTATTTTATGTTAATCTATGTGTGTCTGTCTATAAGCTAAAATCGCAGTAGGCAACCACAAAATTATAATAAGTAGCGTTAAGTATCCCACGAGTAAATTCCAAGTGTTTAATTTGACACCTCTATTGTTTTACGTCAAGCGCCACTAGGCAGGCAAGCTACAGAAAAACAATGTCACTCAGGGATTATGATGCCAACTATAAACCTAACAAACTAATCGCAGATTTAATGCCAAGATATGATGGTAATCCTAAATTACTCAATTATTATATTAGGGAAGTAGAAAACTTATTACAGTTAACTTCTGAGGCAGATCGCTCGCACCCAGCATTCATCTGCTTAATTAAAAGTAGGCTCAGTGGTCCAGCCATAGACGCAATAGCGTACGAAGGCTACTTAAACTCGTGGCCATCAATTAAGAATGCGTTAATTAGGCGCCTCGGCGAACCACGAAACGAAATACAAGTAATGCAAGAGCTAACGCGAGTGCGTAAGTCTAAGACAGAAGACGCTGAAAGCTTCGGCAAACGCCTCCGTGAGCTGTTGGATACTCTGTATTCTGTAGGGGAGCATGGTAATAAATCGTATTACGAAAAGATGGTTATTGAACAGTATATAAACCAGTTAGACTTCCACGTCTCGTTAGGCGTTCGAATCGCCAAACCGGACACATTCGAAGCAGCCATCATAGCGGCTAGACAGGAAGAAGCTAGGCTTTCATATAATAGAGCCAATTACATTAATAATAATCCCTCAACGTCACAAGCAAAGCCAAAGGTGTTATCTAAGCAACCAAGCAATAATAATCCCATCCGTAATACAGTAAACCCACTTGTACCCGGCTTTATGATTCCCCCACAAAACTTTGTACCTCAACAAAATAATATGACCCCCGAACAGCGGCAACAATGGGTACAATCCGTATTGCCCTGGAAGGCCAGACCAGCATCAGGTAATTCAAGACCAAATGGTTCTAATAACTTTAGGAATCAACCTAACATTCCAAAACCACCGGTTCTAACGCCAGTATCATCGGACGTCACAATGCGTACGGCAGGTAAGCCAGAAAAACCACAGTTCGCTCAGCAGTTGTACTACATTCCAATTCAGATGGTCACACAAGATCAACCAGGACCCAGTGACATGGAGCTCTATAACGATGTCACAGACGGTAACGGCATTTCGGTCGAGCCGAATGCAACCATGAACGAACAACAGATAGTTGGTGACCAGGATTTTCCCTCGGACACCAACCGAGACAGCCAGACCTAGTTTCAATAAATTTCCAGACCAAGAAATATTTACCGTACATAATACTACCAGAGTTTGACGGTAAGTTTCTATTAGATACAGGGGCCAGTCATTCAACTATAGCAACTGATGTAGTTGCAGGCACCATATTCGAGTACTGCGTAGAAACAGTTTGTGTGTGTAATTATTATTTATTTCTTGTATGAGTCGGTGATGCTCGAATTAAAATGATTTTTTTTTTTTTTTTAAGAACCCTTTCAAATTAATACGGCACACAGTTCATCAGTTCACGACAAGGTAGTTTACCTTCCCTTACCTCCCGCGTTTAATAGCGATATAACACACAAATTTTTAATATTCGACTTCGACCCTAAATATAAAGGTCTTATCGGAATTGACCTTCTGCAAAAACTAAAGAGTAACATTGATTTAAATAATAATGATTTACGTACATCTACAGCGGAAATACCAATACACTTTAGTTCTCCACCCCAAAAGATAAGTATCGAACCTAGATGCGAAAAGATAGTCAAAGTAAAAACCAACTACTTAGATGGACAATACCTTCACGACGCTTTAATCTGGTCAGATGGGTTATTGTCACCAGCAGCTATAATTAACGTTACAAACGGTTCTTTTAAAACATCGGTAATTAATCATAGTGATCAAAAGAAGTATATCCCATTTAACCCGTCGATTGAATTAGAGAAATTTTCCAAGGTCAACAAAAACGATAATCACGATATTAATACCATACAGGTTCAAACTAACATTGACCATTTGGTCAATGTTAGTTTGAACGAAATATTAAACGAAAACCTTTAGAAAATCCGAACAGACCATATGAACGAAGAAGAAAGACGCGAAATAATCCGGTTATGTTATCAGTATAGGAACTTGTTCTATGCAGAAGATATACCACTCACCTTTACACACGCTGTTAAACACGAGCTCAGATTAAGCGATAATACACCAGTTTTCGTACGTAGTTACAGACAAGCCCCTCAACAACGCGAAGAAATTCGTAAACAAGTAGATAAGCTCCTCCAACAAGGTATAGTGCGAGAGAGCATATCCCCTTGGTCATGTCCCGTGCATATCGTACCCAAAAAGCCCGATTCCTCAGGCAACGTCAAATGGAGACTTGTTATTGATTACAGACGACTCAACGATCGTATCATTGAAGATAAATACCCCTTACCAAACATACATGACATACTAGATAGATTAGGACGAGCGCAATACTTCACAACCCTAGACCTTGCTAGCGGTTTTCACCAAGTGGAAATGCACCCTAATGATATTGAAAAAACCGCATTTACCACTGAACGAGGGCACTATGAGTTCCTTAGAATGCCCTTTGGTCTCAAAAATGCACCAAGTACGTTTCAAAGACTAATGGATCATATATTAAGAGGCATAGATAATGTTTACACTTACTTAGACGAACGTAATAATAATATCTACGTCATTGCAGCAACACATAGAAAGATTAAAGCAAGTATTCGATCGATTCAAAACACATAATCTAAAGATTCAGTTGGATAAATCACAGTTCCTACAAAAACAGGTTAACTTCTTAGGACATGAACTAACAGATGAAGGTTTAAAACCAAACAAAGACAAGATAAAAGCCGTACTTAACTTCTCCCTACCTAAGTCTCAGAAGGAAATAAAAGCCTTCCTAGGACTAGTCGGATATTACAGAAAATTCATAAAAGACTTCGCTAGACTTACGAAGCCAATGACCCTTTGCCTTAAGAAAAATAGTAAAGTCATACACTCCCCGGATTTCTTAGAAGCTTTCAATAAGTGCAAACAAATTTTAACTAACGCCCCAATACTACAGTACCCGAATTTTGATGAGCCTTTCATCCTCACCACCGATGCTTCAGATGTAGCATTAGGTGCGGTGTTATCCCAAGGAATAGTAGGATCTGACAAACCAGTAGCATTTGCATCCCGGACACTATCAGATACCGAATCTCGTTACTCTACAATAGAAAAGGAGCTACTCGCCATAGTATGGGCAATTAAATACTTCAGACCCTATCTTTATGGTAGAAAGTTTATCATCTACACAGACCACAGGCCTCTCACCTGGCTAATCCCAAGTAGCAAAATGTGGCCCTGTAATTATCCTAGGAGCACGTATTTTTTAATCCTATAGAAATCCTGTAAACGTTTATAGAGCCGCATTTGGGCGCAGTTTATAGGACTATTACGCCCTATAGTCGCTTTGTTATAATCCGGTAAAGTGCTATTTGATTTTATAATTACCTTATTAAGTGCTTTAACAAAATATAGTTGTCCTATAAAAATCCGGAAAATGCATCTAAAAAGAGCGATTGGTCCTCTTATGATCTGGCGCGTGCCGCTACTGGAGTAGTTGATCCTACAGTGATCAGCGTAATACCATTAGTAGATTCATTCGTCGATCATTTGTTCTTGCTGTGCCGGTGCGTGAGATTGAATACGTTTTATTTTCAAAAGGTAAGTAAAGTCACATTATAATAATGTCAGTCATTATAATAAAGTAACTTTTGCCATGTTACTGTTTTGTAAAGAGTGCCTACTCAACTTGCGAAAATCATTTTATTGATGAAGTGTTAGATGATAATAAACTTATTCTTCATGCGCCTTCAAAATTTATCATTTGCATTATTTTTTAATTCATTAATAAATTAATAAATACCTATCCGACATAGGGTCGAAACACGTGCCATTACATTGCATTTATCAGAACCTTTATATGACTTTTTAATCAACGTTAAGACGCTTACATGACATACCTACGCCACCATACTTAAGTTTTAGGGTTCTGTGGGTAATGTGAGTTAAACCATACGGTAATGTGTAAATCTTGTAAGTTGTTGCAAATATTTATACTTACATCAAACATCGCCACAGGTCACCGATACTAACCTAATTATGAATTATCTTAAAATTTCGCTATGTTATGATGTATAAGTAATGTTGTTACGTAATAATTTTGCACCCCTAGACTAGTGTCCAAACAAAATCAATTTTATTGCCTTTTTTTCCTAAATACGTAATTATAAAGTTCTTAAACATTTTCAGCAAGCTGCATTTTAGTCTGGACTGGAAATGGTTGTATTAATGGATGTCGATATTTTTTTTAACTAAAAAGGATTTCCATAAGCTGAAGTATGCCAAATGGCCGTGGAAAATTACACACTTTTTGAAAGTAAAAAAATGTTATGGTTGTGACTATAGTATTTCAAATGACACAACCAATAGGCCGCTACACTTCACTGTGGCTCAAGGGAAGATGATAAAATTGTTATACCATGATTTTTTTTGGTGTCAAAATTGCAAGCATTTTGCGATTTATGATCATTTCCCTACCGATGAGTGTGAAATTTGCTGTTAGTAAGTTTTATTAGGAATTTTCATTATTTCTTAATTTACTTGTTTAGAGCTGTTGAGTATTTTTCTACGAAATACCTAATTAACTGTTCCATTGTTCAGAGTAGATATTCAATACTAAAATATATTTTATAGCACACCTGATTTTTCACTATTTCGTCATCACCGTTGCTCATATTGATACAGCTATCTAAACCATATTCAGGGAAATAAAAAAGTTGTCAATGTTTTGTAGGCGCACATACGCTTAGCGGCGTCAAGATCACGCGCACTGCCTTGGTCGTCGGTCGTCGCCGCCGCGCCCGGAGACCGCGCACCGCACCGACGCCCGCACGCCTCACCCCCCTTCCGTGTTCGACGCTCCGCGGACTCGCGCTAAACGCTCGCTCAACAGTGCCACACTTGATTTCACGTCGAATGCACGCGCAATTTTTCTCGCAAATAATAGCTCTTAAATTTTCTGTGTTCTTTCTGTGCTTGCCTCTCTGCTGTACATCTACAGTGGACCTTGACGCCGCTAAGCAAACGTATGTGCACCTACAGTTTAGTCTCAATTGTGTATCGTGTATTTGACAAGTTTTAACGATGGAATTATTTCAATGTAGGTAGTGTGAGATGGAGTTTATGTGGACTTTTTTTGGCTTTGCTGATTGTGGTGTAGCGATATCTATATATGATGGCGTTTTAATGTACCCACGCACGGACACCATTCTTAGAGCATCTGCGTACCTACACTTTAGAATGTGCAAGTTTACTTCATTTCATGATGAAATCTAAACTACGAGTATTTTTACCTATATGTCAGTTCAGTGAAGGTACGGTAAGGAGGTATCCTTAATTGCGTATCTTGTTTTTCAGATTCGCTGTAAACTTTCAAATAATGCCATACAAAATAGTTCAAACAATAGAGCGAGGGAAAGCTGTCCTGGTTGCTGTACCACAGCAATGGGAACAAGATGGGGTTTTATATTGGCCCAGAAAAAACTCTGAGAAATTTCAAAAAAATGAAAACTCTGTACCTGAAGAAAATTGGTCGGCAAAAAATTGTATTTTAAAAAGAAATAAATTAATAAGTCTCGAAAAGGCCGAGACCTTGATTGACATAATGTGTGAAAACTCGGACACTGAAACTGAGCTCGAAATAGGTAAACGTACAAGGCAATATCAAAACACAAGCAAATTAAAGAATACAGAAATCAATTTTAATGATGTAGCCGAAGAATGTTCAAAGGTTGGTTGAAAACTATACTGACTACTAAACGTTTGTCCATTTCATGTTGCTTTTCTATGTTACGTATAAAGTATCACTGTAAGTACCTGCTACTTTGCTTCGATTTTAAGATAATCATATAGCCATTTCCTTTTCTTTTAGAACTACACTATTACTCAAGAAGCTATGCCAGAAGTTATAACTATTCCAGCTGTTTCTGAAGAACCACAAAGTCCCATTGTTTTGCAACAAATGGAAGATCCACGTTTGACGAATTATGTATTACCAAAGATTGATGAAATATCAGAAGACCTAAAAACAGTTACGGCTAGTTTAAATACAATCAGTGAAAATCAACAAGTACTATTTGGAATTCAAAACAACATACTTTCTAAGCTTTCAGAAATGCAAACGCAATTTGAAGAAATTGCAATACAACTTTTTAAACCAAAAGAAAAAACCCAATCATCAGACATAAAGCCCATTACCAGTCTTAAAGAATTTCAAGAATTTGAAAATTTGCTTTCAGTTAACGATCCGGAAGTCATTTCTGAATTGAAGAATAAACTTTCAGTTGTATGCAGTAAGGGCAAAGGAAAGGGTTATAACAATGCCTACATTTTAATAGATGTTTTATTTGAAAGAAACTTTTTAAGGGATTGTTCATGGGCTGGAGGTTCGAAATCAGATAAAATAAAAATATACTTCAAAAGCTTCAGGAATACAATAAAATTCTTCTTCGATGCACTTCACGAATCTGATGGAGATTTTACTTTAGTTGATTGCCACAAGTTCCTCAAAATCATTCTGAGAAACTCACTTCAGCGATCTAATAATAAGCAATTAAGGCTATCTTCAAAGAAGAATAGACCAAAGAAAACTAAAAACACACCACACTCCCAACCGTTTGAGACAGCCCATTCAGATGAGTCGCCGCAATCAGAAACGATGCCGATGGTGATTACAGAAATTACCAATACGGAAACGAATTAAAATAAATATCAAAGATTGCCGAGAGTTGACTGATTAATGACGGTACAAATTATAAGACTGCATTATACTGAATTCTAGTACATACCTAGACTGATTTACAAAGTACATGTTATATTATTAGGTAATTATTGTGAAGTTAAATTTTTGGTATAACTTCAAAAGAGAATGACTTATCACATCGTACTCAGCAATTTTATCAAGAAACCTATATATATATATATATATATATATATGTTACAGTCAAAACTCATACCCGGTCAAAACCACTTTTGACTGCAAAAATCAGTGAATAATGGTTTTGCAAGAAGTGTCCGATATTTAATTAAATTTTGGTAATCATTCAGTCAGAGAAAAAAAAGGGAATCTGGGAATCCTGGGAAGGGAATCTGTTATTTATTATACGAGTATATTATCACAAGTTCTAACCTAACCGAACCCAAATCACTCAGTATATTAACTGATTTTTGCAGTCAAAAGTAGTTTTGACTGTGACATATTAGTATTACAGCTGTTCTTAAAATATTATGAAGATGCTAAATTATTATTCGTTGAGTCATTCCTTAAATTTATGCCGAGACTTATTTTGTAATTGTTTTAAGTACCGTATTACTAAGAGATTAGATTGAATTGTTAAAAATAATAACTACGATTAATGGAAATGTATGTTAATTTTCTAGAAAGCATGTTCCTATTCATTGTTTTGTCATTTACGAGTTTAAATATGTTGATTATTATAATTAACTAGCTTATGCCCGCGGCTTCGCCCGCGTGGAGTAAGGGAATTGACCACGGGATCTTACTTCTGGAATAATAAGTAATCTATGTATCTACTAGCTTATGCCCGCGGCTTCGCCCGCGTGGAGTAAGGGAATTGACCACGGGATCTTACTTCTGGAATAATAAGTAATCTATGTATCTATCTATAATACATACATAGATTTACATGTACTTGCTTATAACTTGCAATTATTATTGTAAAGTTATATCAATTAAATTAGAGACGTGAAATATTGATACCTTGGTTTGAGATTGGACATCGGATTTACTGGATTTTATCTGAAGAGTATGTAAACAAATTTTCAAGTCAATCGACCCCGAGAGTAAAAAGTTTCACAGAAAATTCAACACCCCATTTCACCCTCTAAGGGGTAGGAATTTCGAAAAACTGATACTAACTCTTCACAAAGAATACACCCTCCAATTTTCATATCTCTGGGACCCGCGGTTTGGGCTGTGCGTTAGTATATCAGTCAGCCAGTCAGGACATGGAATTTTAAATTGGGGGATGATTTTGTGATACACGTATCTCATCATTTTAACTGAAGTATATGTAGACACATTTTCAAGTCAATCGACCCCGAGAGAGTTTCACAGAAAATTCAACACCCCATTTCACCCTCTTAGGGGTGGAATTTCAAAAACCCTTTCTTAGTGGATACCTACTCTCCACAAAGAGTACATTCTCCAAATTTCATGTCTCTAGAACCAACGGTTTGGGCTGTGCGTTGATATATCAGTCAGCCAGTCAAGACATTGAATTTTAAATTGGGGGATGATTTATATGTAGACACATTTTCAAGTCAATCGACTCGGAGAATAAAAAGTTTCATAGAAAATTCAACACCCCATTTCACCCTCTTAGGGGTGAAATTTCGAAAAACCCTTTCTTAGTGGATACCTACTCTTCACAAAGAGTACACTGTCTAAATTTCATGTCTCTAGGATCAGTGGTTTGGGCTGTGCGTTGATAAATCAGTCAGCCAGTCAGGACATTGAATTTTAAATCGGGGGATGATTTTGGAAAAACTGTGATACACGTATCTCATCATTTTAACTGAAGTATATGTGACACAATTTCAAGTCAATCGACTCAGAGAATAAAAAGTTTCATAGAAAATTCAACACCCCATTTCACCCTCTTAGGGGTGAAATTTCGAAAAACCCTTTCTTAGTGGATACCTACTCTTCACAAAGAGTACACTGTCCAAATTTCATGTCTCTAGGACCAGTGGTTTGGGCTGTGCGTTGATGTATCAGTCAGCCAGTCAGGACATTGAATTTTAAATTGGGGGATGATTTTGGAAAAACTGTGATACATGTATCTCATCATTTTAACTGAAGTATATGTAGACACAATTTCAAGTCAATCGACTCAGAGAATAAAAAGTTACATAGAAAATTCAACACCCCATTTCACCCTCTTAGGGGTGGAATTTCGAAAAACCCTTTCTTAATGGATACCTACTCTTCACAAAAAGTACACTGTCCAAATTTCATGTCTCTAGGACCAGTGGTTTGGGCTGTGCGTTGATATATAAGTCAGTCAGTCAGTCAGTCAGTCAGGACTTTGAATTTTATATGTATAGATGAAAAATTGTTTAAATACATTAATAATATTTTGGAAGAATGATGAAAAATAAAAAGAAGTAAATTTTCGATTGTTGTTTATTTTCTTTGCTGCTTTTTAAGATATTACATATTATATTCCGCATCACAGAGTATGTAGTAAAGGTATGAAAAATAATTCAGAGTTAAACTCAATACACACTAGCTTACATTTTACATTTTTCACTCCGTACACAGCTTCAATTTTGTTAATATTATTGCAATCACATTTGTAAATATCTAAGAACGAGGATTTCAAGGGTTTATCAAATACATTCTGGATTTGTGTAATACGATGTCCATTTAATAGAATCTCATTGGTTTCGTCATTATCTTCAAAACATATTGAATTCAGTTCAACAACGTGATCTTGGTCACTTAAAAACCACTTGTTTTCTTTTTGTGTTGATAAAATGTACGATTCCAAGTGAAGAACATGTTTTAACCCACCCTTTCGCTGATGTTTTTTTATAAATGGATATTTTATTAGTTGATCTTCATGAAAATGTTCAATCTCTGCTAATAATTGTTCGTTTAGCCTTCTGCCAACTTGTTGAAGTGGTTTATTCCCGTGTCTGATCATCCTTTTTATAGTGTATAGTTTATTTTCGAAGGGATAAGCGTTAAAGCTGTGCAGTTTTCCGAATTTCCTTACTTCTTCTACCACGTGTTTCAAATTATGAATGTTGCTAGTAATGTAATCCTTGCCATAATATATTTTAAAATTTTGTGTAAAATAAGCTAACATTTGATCAGCGATTTGTAAAAAAATGAAATGCTTTTCATTCGAGCAAATTCTGATTGCACAGTAAAGGTTGAGAAAATGAAAGTAAGCGTCGCAGTTCAATACGTATTTCAGTATTATGATGCTGTGGTAATAAAGAAAAGTTCGGTATTCGGACCCTTTCCAATGTGCCAACACGTCTATTGTTCTTACTGATCTATGTATTTCTGTGGGCATTCTACACTTAGATAAAAAACTGTTGATCTTTTCAATATCTCTGGCACTCCATTTGGTAAGGTATTTACCGAAATTGCCATCTCTCCAACCCAAAAGTAATCTCTTCATCAAACCAAGATCTATTAGATGAAGTGAGTCAGCTACAGGAAAATCTTCTATCATATCGATTTTCAATTGTAATAGCGGTGAATCTTGTTTATGATGTTCTTCATATTTTTTGGCTCTAAAGTCTTCGTCATTTCTTTTTGGACAGTCATATGTAGGAAAAGTTACGGTATGAGATACATGTGAGTATTCACCCACGACTGTACATTTCAAACAGCCATGCTTGCTGTTAAAATTGGCAACACCTAGACAGAAATATTTTTTGTTAGAAACTTACAAGTACATACAATCAATTTTTGAAATTTAGTCATCTAATTGTCAGTTAGTAACAATCAATTTCCCCATGGGAGTGACTCCCAAATTGAATAAAACATCTAATGATATAAAAAAAATATAATGCGCCCTACCCGTTTTTTAAGTAAAAAGCCTATAATCTAGATATTACCTTTGATGAATGCTCTTGCCGGAGAGTCACAAATAAAAGCTCTGATTTGTATTGTGACTATACAATCATTTCCAGTTTTAGATTTGACTACCAGCCCATTTTCAAGTTGTTTTAGTTCGGTTACCATGGGATCAAGGTAAGCACTTAAATTTGATGGTTTACTGGTCCCCGCATAAATACCTTAAACATACAGCATACAGTTAATAAATTTAGAAAAGTAAGTTGTATGTTTTTATGTATACAAGTCTACTTACCAATTATCAGAGGTGATAACTTTGGTATTTCGAAAATACTACATAGTATTGGCCAGAATTGTTGTCTCGAACTGTTGTATATCGGTAGACCGTCGATATTTATATTAAGCGAAATAACATTTGGAATTTGATCTACAATTGCTAAAACCTTTCTTAACTGTTCTATTAAACAGTTATGCCAATAATGTCCTGTGCCCACAGAAGTAACTTCTATTGTTTTATTGTTAGTTTTAAGGATAGTGCGGGCATCCCTAGGTAAAGCATATTTTATCCTTTTATTTAAAATCGCAGAAAGTTCATTTAAAGCTGAATGTGATATATTATTCCTAATAGCCCACAGTTTTATATCCATCTGTAATTCATAATTTTTATCAAACTCAGTATGATCACCATCATTAAATTCACTATTAATGCTTCCGCTATCATTTTTTTTTTTTTTTTTTTTTTATCGTGGTAAAATCATCAAATGAGTCCTCCCACCCAGGGCAGAGTGGGAGGAACTGTCAGACTTGTACTGACTAAAATCCACGGTGTCCTTCAATAGCCCTTTATGATCCAGGGTCACGGTAATTCTATAAGTCCCGCGACCCCGGCAGGCTTTCGCCCTCTAGAGGGGGGCCCCGTCATAATGCTGACACTCTTTGAGGCGCGCGTGGAACACAACGCGCCGTCGACCCGGGCATGGTCCATGGTCGGACAGCGAGTCGCCCATTACTCGCCGCCCGCAAGCCCGCGCCTACGGTGGCCGGAGATCGTCTGCCGACGTCCGGCGCCGTGGGCGTCTACCACTGCGGCTGGGGTGGAGGGAGGACGCTGTCCTCTCCCTCACGCGGCCCGCCTCCTCCTTCGCGAGCATGACTGCTTCGCAGAAGGAGGCGACCGCTTCCCACTCCGTCTCGCCCCGCAGCATGGCCTCGACCAATGCCGGGCGCGAGAGGTCTCCGCCTATCGCCGCCGTGAGGACACGGCGGTGCCCTGCCCAAGCGGGGCAGTCCTGCACCGTATGCTCCACCGTGTCCTCCGGGCGGTCCTCGCAGTGGTGACACCCAGGCGTTTCCTCCTTCCCCATCAGACACAGGTACCTCCCGAAGCTTCCGTGTCCGGTGAGGACCTGCGTCATGCGGTAGGTCAGGACGCCGTGACGCCTATCCAGCCACTCCTCAAAGAGGGGTCTTACCGCCGCGATTGCGGCGTGCCCGTTCCGCTATCATTTTCCGTATCTTTTTGAACATTACAACTCTCTGTAAAATTATCCTCCCAGTTGTCTAAGTCTATTTCCATTTTACCGTGTACGGAACCATCACAAACTTCACACCAACTTCACCAGGCTCTTTTTTATTTAAGAACTTTTCTTTTGATCCGCTTGACCCGAACTCCGATACCGACTTCATTTCAAAGTATGTACTTTTTCGAAACTCTTCTTCGATAACCGCCACTACGCTTAAATCGTCTCCATTTATTTAAATCCATATTTATATTGTTCCAGCTTTCTCTAACAAATCACAAGATGGCCGATTACTCTAATAATAGCAAATGTAGAACACATTTAAGTAGAATCTTACTTATAAAAATCAGAGGCTATGCTAGCTTGGTGCTAAAAATCCGTTAAGGGTCACGACTAAGATAAATTTGCTCTATAATATCTTTACCTCTAGCAGCTATATCTGTGGCATTTATAGGAAGTGCATGTCTTATAGAAGAATGAAACAAGACGTTAACAAGATAAAACGATCTTACTAAATGCGATTATCGGATCAAAAGTCACACTTTGCTAATTACTTTTATAACTTGCAATTATAAGACTGAACCTGACGGACCGCTCTAGTAAGAGTCGTGTAAAATAATCCTATTAACATTTATAAAACTAAATGATAGGGTCGAAAGTACTTGTAGTGCAAATCATCTTAGAAGATGCTTTGGCAGGATCAGTGGCATGAGTTAATGCGTCTACTAGATTTCTATAAGACGTGTAATCTTATAAGTCAATTGCTATAGGAGAATTTTGCTACTTGGGATGTTATTAAAAGATCCTAACTCTAAATTGACTAGATGGCGTTTAAAACTCTCGGAATACGATTACAAGGTCGTATACAAGCAGGGTCGTCAAAATACTAACGCAGACGCTCTATCACGTGTTAAAATCTTCCATGGCAGTGTCGACTCTCATAATTAATAGAATATTCGAAAATGCGCGTAGGGAAGCTGAAAATCAAATAGACACAGTAGCACCCAACGAAAATATACAATCACAAAACCCAAGCATTCCCGAATCTCATATAGGTGCAGATAGTATGAGTATAGTGTCAGCCGAATCTGAATTAGTGTCTACAAGACATACACAGCCTGACAATGAAGCTAGAGGCATACCCATCATTACAGACGCTATTGATAGGCAGTTGAAACAGTTCCACGTTAGGTCTACGCCCGGATCTACGTATAGAGTGGATAACAGATCCACTAACTCCAAAGTAATTATAAAAGATGTCTTTATCCCAGTAAATAATACAGAGCCTGAGATAATTAGATTCCTTAAAGAACACACTATCGCTGACCGTGTATTCCATTGTTACTTTTATAATGAAGAATTGTATCATGCCTTTTCTAGAGTGTACACAACAATATTTAACGACAGAGGTCCTAAGCTACTCAAATGCACAACACGCGTAACTCTAGTAGAAAACAAACCTGAACAGCAAGAGTTGATTAAGAAATATCACGAAGGCAAGACTGTTCACCGTGGTATTCAGGAGACGTACAAGCAGTTGCATAGAAATTATCATTGGCCAAACATGCTCCTTACCATTCAAAGCTTCGTTAATCAATGTGACACATGTTTAAAATCTAAATACGAACGCAACCCTCTTAAACCACCTTTAGCTATAACCGATACACCTCGAAAACCGATGGAACACATATTTATGGACCTATATTCAACTGGAGGCGCAACGTTCCTTACAGTCATTGATAACTTCTCTAAATACGCCCAGGCAGTCCAACTAACAGCCTGCAGTAGTGTTCACATAGCTGAAGCATTACTAAACGTTTTCTCAGTGTTAGGTTTACCGAATAAAATAACCACAGATTCAGATACTAAGTTCGACAACGATGTTATTAAAGAAATATGCGCACTGCATAACATCCACATTCATTTTACAACGCCCTATAACCCTAATTCTAACTCCCCTATTGAACGCTTGCACTCTACCCTAGCCGAAATGATTAGGATACAAAGAATGACTAACAAAGATGACCCTATACAGCTAATCATGAAGTACTCTATAATAGCATACAACAACGCTATCCATTCGGCAACAGATTATACACCTCATGAGTTGTTATTCGGCCACACAGCATCTAGAAACCCATTGGAGTTATACTATCCAAAAGAATTTTACCAGGATTATGTTATTAAGCATCGTGCCAATGCAGAGGCAGTTCAAGAGTGCATCGCTGCACATATGTCCAAAAACAAGGAGCAGGTGATTGCTAAACGTAATCAAGAAGCAGAAGAAATTAAATTCAAGGTAGGTGAAACTGTCTATAAACAGGTAGCTAAGTCAGCACGCAGTGACAAAACGAAGCCAGTTTTCAAAGGACCATACAAGATTATACACCTTCACCCAAATAACGTGGCCGAAATAATAGGTAACCATCCAAATTCTAAGTCCATTAGGGTTCACTTCAAGCTACTACGGAGGCCTCATCTTGTTACAGGACCTTCATCGCAGGAGCCGTCGTGCTCAACGCAACAGCAACCGTTACCATTACCCATGTAGATAATGACAATGGGATCCTCCTCTTAAAACAAGGCCAACTCCTCAAACAAGACAACTACTTTAGCCTTGCTTGCGTTTACAACATTACCAATTTGCACTTTACTTCTATCCAATTGATGTCCCTATATGCAAGCACGAAAAACGCTGAAAATACAGCATTTGGAGACTTACATAAAACGTATAGGAATCAAATAGAATATAACCTCAATATTATAGGTAAGAAGATCAAGTTTTTAACGCCGCAAGTTAGAAAGCGACGCGGTCTTATAGATGGATTAGGTACTGTCGTTAAGTCGATCACTGGTAACCTCGACCATCAAGATGCAGCTAAGTTTGAAGAAGAAATCTTAAACATTAAAAACAGAGTTAAAAACATTCAGGATTCACAAAGGAAATCCTTAGTATTAGCACATAATACAATAGATGAGTTCAGTAAACAGTTAACAAAATTGAACAATAATCAGAAACATTTGGCTAGTTTGTTACAAAATATTACTAATAATTCCAACGACTTATCTAACCATTTACATTTCTTAGATATTTACGTACAGATAGATTTTAGTTTACAGATAATTTTAGATAGGTTAATGTTATTAGAAGATGCTATGACTTTTGCTCAGATGGGCACCATGCATCCTAGTATTATAAGCCCTCAGAATCTAATAGAAGATCTAAGAAACTTAGAAAATATGTTTTCATTTAAACCAGTAGCTAGTATTAGTATTAGTAACATATTCGTCGACCGTAGGTTCAATTGGGGTAAGGGACAAAATACGATTTTTCAGGAGAGGCCGACAAAGTTTTTTTTCGGACTAAATCGATCATAACTTTGGCTGTAATTAACCTTTTTCGGATCTGATTTTACACATAATCTTATATTTTAGTGCTCTGTCTACCTGTATAACATTTATTTAAATAAATTAGCTATTTAGGAAAATAGACGTCCCTTACACCAAAGTATTTTGGTAGTAATGTCCCTTACTGACCAAGTATCTTGTAGTCCCGTCCCTTACATTAAATTGACCTGCGTTGGATCGAATCTATTAAAGAAAAATAGTGTAAAAGACTTGTTGAAAAAATTGTATGAAAGAAAATACAGTGTAAAGAGATTGTTGACAGAAAATGAAGTACACACTTTTGACGTACGGATATCTTAAATTTGGAAATCGTTATAAAAAATCATTTAAGAGACATGAAAATGTGTAAGAACCGTGTGTGTGTTTTATTGTGTGGCGCTTACATGCAATGTTTGTACATTGTAATAGCCAATTTCTATTAGTTGGAATAAAACAATTTTTATATCATTTAATATAGGTATTTATTATAATCAAATAAACAAATTATAAAAAAATATATAAAAAATACCTATACTTACTTTGAATTCTTATTCAAATAAAGGAGTAGCTGCAAATAATCATAATAGAGCCTATTAGGCATTGTTAATCAGATTATTTAAAAAAAAAAAAATATTATGAGTCTGATTTGTCCCACTGCAGGGCAAAGGCGGGAGGCCTTTCCTTTTCCCTCTTTCTATTTATCTCTGTCTTTGACTATTTGGGCCCAATCCTTTTGACAAGAGTCCAGCTCGTCACGCCATCTCCTTCTGGGCCTACCGCGTCGCCGGATTCTGTTGTTCGAAACCCAATCAGTTGCCACTTTGGCCAAATTTTTTAAATGTGGCCTGCCCAGTTCCATTTTAATTTGGTGGCTGTGTTGCAAACGTCTGCGATTTGAGTCTTGGATCCAATACTGTTCCGTACACGGTCAGAAATTTTAGCTCCTAGTATACTTCGTTCCATGGCTCGCTGGCAGACCCCGAGTGCGGAGTTCTGACGCTTCGTTAATGACCACGTTTGCGCTCCACAGGTGAGGGTTGGAAGGATGCACGTGTCCATGAGTTTCCTTTTGAGGAAAAGTGAAAGTGATCCTTTCATGAAGTGTTTCATCGACCAATAGCTCTTCCAGGCGTTTTCGGTGCGTCGAGCGACTTCTTTATCTTGCCTCGCCTGGAAGGAGACTATTTGGCCGAGGTATACATACTCATGGACATGCTCAATCTCCACACCCCCTGTCTACTTTGCGTTTTGTGCTATTTGTCATTAACTTCGTTTTCGTCATGTTCATTTTGAGTCCGACCTCGAGGCTGGCGTGGCTCAGTTTTTCGAGCATGACGCCCAACTCAGCTGCTGAAGACGGGAGAAGACAGCAGATTGGCTTAATGAATTGAAGCCATTGGATTCAGTTTTTCCAAACAAATATAATCTGAAAATGATACAGCAACAAATTAGAAAATTGCTAGTATTAGTGACTGTTATATCAATAGGTATCATTAGCTGAAAATGTTTACTTTTTATTCAATTTTACTTACTCTCGTTCTCTGACTGATAATGAAGTTTCGTCATATCTAGAGTTGTCAATGTCACTGTCCTCAATTGTGTCATTTATGCTCTCCGAAAATTCAGAGCTTACTATTGACTCGGACCTACAAAGCACACAAGTAACAGTTAAAATAATTTTGGTAACTACCCTATCTCTCACCATTCAGACTTAGTTCGTATTCAGGAACGAAAATTTAACTATATACAATCATTTTGGAAAAAGAACAGGGTTTCGAGCGCACACGGAAGGGGGCGCGAGCGCTTTCACACATTAAGTTTTAGTTAGAATTTTGATACTTGATTTTCAAAAAAAAACGTCCAATCAAGGTTTTTCTAGAACCTATAAACGCAAGGTTTAATTTATTTTTGTATCGTTTAAAAAGCGAACAGGTAGAAACTGCGAAACTTACTTTTTATTCTTCGGAGAAGAGGTCGATTTTTCCTTAGCTGGTGGTCTTTCTCCTCATCCTCATCTTTTGATGTGAAATATTACTATATGAACTGTAAACATGTGTTATCTATGTAAACATTTAGCGGTGCCTTTGAGTACCTAGTAATTATTGTCCATTATTAGAGACAAACCTAATTAAGGTTACATTGAATAGTTTTATATCTGATTATTTTATTACTATCATACAAGAATCGATATCTATTAAAATAAGCGAACAAAATTAGCATTAGGCATAGGCACACCCACAGACAGCTTAAAATATGTATTGTAACAATGATTTTATTATAACAAAATTTATTTACTTACTGTCATATCTTATTTACTAATTGTAGTAAAATCTATCTGCGACTAAGCAATTGGTTTAAATGCTTTGTTTTTCCATTTTTACCACATTCTTTTTGTCAAAAACCGTGCAAAATCCCGACCAAACGAAAGGTGAACTCGCACTGATAGCAATTTTTTTGATACCCGCGCGCTGCTTTCGCATTGGTATCATCCTCTCTTTCGTACACAGAAAGACGTTGTAAGATAGAAAAGGATGGTAATAGTGATGTTCTTGTGTTATGAAGTTAGAAATGTGTGTAAATAAAGGTAACAGGGTTAAATATTCATTACTTCTCACGAGCAAATTGATGTAACGGACACCGAACCTAAATATAATTCGATTCAAATAGGTGTAACGTTGACATTGCTTAAAGTATGACAATTCAAATTGGGGTAAGGGACAACTATGTCAAAACTCGTGCAATCCATTTAAAGTATGGGTGATATTTATTTTTGAGATAACAAAGGCATTAGTGTAAGGTCAGTTTTATTATGGTTTCTTCAAACATAAACCACGTAATGGTAATTCGTTGATTGGGAATACCCTTACCTTATTCGAAGTAGATTGGCGGCGGTAATTACACCAATTCAAGTTGCTATATTGCATAGTTTTTCAGATACATGGTTATTAAGGGGCTGTTTCGAAATTTTGACCCAAAAAATCAGTAGGGTAAGGGACATTTTTCTCAAGCTAGAATTTTTTCATATACACCATTCGAAAGAGCGAAAAATTCTGAACAAAACTGTATACTCAACTCATTTTGGGTGTTTTGTCCCTTACCCCAATTGAACCTACGGTCGACGTATACAGGATAGAGAAATCGATTAAAGTTAAAGCTTATAGCACAGATCACTCGGTTAATTTTATTCTGGAAATTCCCTCAATCACCCCACAAACATATTTTATGACCTTATCCACCTATATTCAATCCCAAATAAAAATAACCTTACTATCATCCCTAAATCCAAATACCTAGCACTTGGTAACGATGAGTACGCTTACCTGGAAGAAGACTGTCAGCCACTGACTGACAACACCCAGCTCTGCAAGCTCCTCGACACCAGAAGAATCGAAGACACAGATGACTGCATACTATCACTCATTCAGCATCGCCCAGCAAACTGCACTGCAGCCACCGTCAGCATGCGTCATATTGCAACTATGCATTTACCGGAAATTCAATAGAATTATTTTTCTTTGCATTGTATTCAGTCTTGCATCAGCCATCAGCTTAATATCCTGTATTTTTATTAATTAAATAATATTGTAATAAATAAATATTTTTTTAACGAAAATCCCGACCGCCGAAACATAACTCTAGCTACACATTAGATACAGTGTGTGGTCCTAAAAGCTCTAATCAGGAAGTAGCTCATGAATTTGTAAATTTCTTTACCGATATACCGTTAAAAACTACGGAGGCTCTTAATTCCTCTCCTGAAGTCTCAATGGGTTTATTAAAGGCGAATGTGTCTGGCTGCCTGGCTGAATTTAAATTTAAACACATAAACCCTATGATAGTTATTAAAGCTTTCCGGCAAATAAAAGTCAAACTGACCGAAGATCTTTGGGGAATGTCTATCGGAGTTTGTACATCCATAGTTGAGACTATTTCACCATACTTAGCCTTAATTTTTAATTTGTGTGTAGACCAAGGAGTTTTCCCTGATCTAATGAAATACAGTAAAGTCATACCTCTGTTCAAATCCGGAGATAGTAAAGATACTAATAATTATAGACCTGTATCCGTGTTGCCAGTTTTTAGCAAGGTTTTTGAAAAGGTAATGCTGAATCAAATGCTCAATCATTTTAATACCAACAGAATCTTACACGATCAACAGTATGGTTTCACCAAGGGACGTTGTACAACTGACGCCGGTGTAACCTTATTAAAGCACATTTTTACTGCGTGGGAAGAGTCCCAAGACGCCATAGGAATATTTTGTGACCTCTCCAAAGCATTTGATTGCGTAAATCACGACACATTACTTTTGAAACTTGAGCATTACGGACTAGGTAAACTTGCACTTAGTTTGATGAAATCTTATTTGAAGGATAGACAACAACAAGTTCAAATAAATGGTGTTAATTCACAGGGTTTAAAAGTAAAAATGGGGGTTCTGCAAGGCTCAATATTGGGTCCTTTTCTCTTTTTAGTGTTTATAAACGATCTACCCTATTTATTGAAAAACCAACCTCATAATATGGTGTTATTCGCTGATGACACTTCCCTTATTTTTAAGATAAATAGACGGGCCCAAAATCTAGATGACGTGAATAATGCCCTTCTTCAGGTCCATAACTGGTTCACAGCAAACAATTTAGTGTTAAATGGGAAAAAAACGAAATGCATAAGATTTGCTTTACCAAATGTTAAAAGTAGCGATTGTGATATAGTATTGAATAAAAAAGCTTGAATTTGTAGATAAAACAGTTTTCCTGGGGATTAAGCTTGATTCAAGGCTACAATGGGGTTCTCATTTAACATCTCTTGCGGGGCAGCTAAGTTCGGCAGCATATGCTATAAGAAAAATCCGTCAATATACTGATGTAAATACCGCTAGACTGATCTATTTTAGTTACTTTCATAGTATAATGTTTTATGGCATTTTGCTATGGGGACGGGCTACAAACATTGAGTCTGTCTTTATTCTGCAAAAAAGAGCCATCAGAGCCATATATAATCTTCGTAGGTGCGATTCTCTGAGGGAACTGTTTAAGGAAATTTACATCATGACGGTACATTCTCAATACATCTACAAAAACATAATTACGTAAGAAAAAATCTACATCTTTTTTCAATAAAAGAGGTGACAGACACAATTACAGTACTAGAAATAGAGACCAATTAGTTCAGCCAGGCTTCAGACCCGCTAAAATAGACTCATTTTTCATGGGGTACTGTTTGAGATGCTTTAATAAAATTCCACAAAGTATTCTTGAACGAAATTTAAAACAAGCATTAAACGCACACTATGTAAGCAAGCATATTACAAGTTGGACGATTATATCGTTGATAAAAATGCTTGGCTCAATGCCGGTCCTGCTCCACAAGGACAGGGGCGCATAAATGGATAGCATTAAATAGTATGTTGAAGCTGCTGAAGATTGTACAACTATCTTTGTGTATCTAATATGCTGTAAATTTTATAAGTAAACTACTAAGTTCATAATTAATGTAAATAGATTTTGTTCCCACTTAAACTCATTTTCTAACCAATCCTAGTAAAAAAAAAAAAACCTAATCTAGCTATCAATTTTTTTTTAAAAACATCATCTTTCTAACATCAAAACCCCTCCTACTTTCTCAAGTTTTAACTTAATATTCGCTTTACACATATTCAGCTGTTTCCTGTCACTTTTCAGGTGTTACTTGAGGTACCAGTCAATATGATGACCCGCGGAGCTACTGTTCGTGACATGAGTGACAAACTGAAAGCAGCGCTGAGGGAGCTGGACTCATCTAGAAATGAATGCAGCAAGCTGCTGCGGGAACGAGAAGAAAGTGAAGTTGAAATTGAGTTAATAGTAAACAAAAACACTCGACTCAAGAGCCAGCTTGCAGAACTCCACACCCAGCACATGGATATACTGGACCAGCATCACCATCTCCGTCAACTAGTGTCAGATTCTCAACAATGCCATGACACACATGATCAGGCACTGAAACGTATATCTGAACTAGAAGTGGAACTGTGCAAGGCACACAACACCATTACCTCTGTCAACTCTTTGAAAGCCAGCAAAGAGGTTTCTAACACCAATAACTTGTACAATGAGCTGATTGTCAATGTATCCGGACTGGAGTGTGAGCAGCCCACCATGGGGTGCGTTGTCAGAGGGGTGCGTTGTCAGAATTCCTCCACGTGCGCCTGATGGCTGCCGGTCCCTCTCGATACATCTGGAGGGAATAGCAGTTGCTGGGCCGGTGCACCCTGGGCGTGGGCAGTATCCTTCCCCGAGGAATGGGAAGAGATTCTTATTCCTCGGGGAATGTTACTGTCCATGGCTAATATTCTGACATGGGAGGGGTCCATCTTGGACCCAGGGGGCGTTGCTCCGCGTGACCCTCTGAAAAGCAGAGGGCACAGCGGAGGAGCAAGGGCGGGCTCGGTGTGCACTTACCCTGCCTCCGAGCAGACAGTGAAGGACGCAGTCATTCACTGTCCCCGTCGATATCGTAATCCCACCGTCGAAGTGTCGTGGAACACGTCTCGCGGCTTCGATTGGGACCGAGGGTCTTGGCTTAACCGCCCGGACCACGAGGTAGAAAACCTCTATAAAAAGTTACCCCGAATCTCAAGCGGCGGCGCACCGCGAGGAGATGTATGGCTGACGGGTTCCTATGGAAAATCAGTCGCTAGTGCGAACCACTGCCGGGCCTGGCAATGGCTTATCTGGGTACAGGGGGCACTGCCCAGATGGACTTTTTATTTCCCCCATACTCGTGGGAACAGTATGGATAACACACAAACCCAAAAAACGGCCGATAACGGCGAAGGAAGGGAGGAGAGGGATGCGGGGTCCGAGTCCGGCACCGTATCCAGCGATGTGAGCGCGGGAGGCTCAGAGAGCTCCCGGCGTTGGAGGCCCGGGGCTGCTGCGGGGAACGGGGAGTTCCTACGCAAGCGGTCCAGGCCGGTGGGCGACCGAGAGTCGTCGTCGGAGGGGGAGCTGGCCTCGGCTCGCAAGATCCCCACCAGCAAGCGTGGCGGGATCCGCGGTAAGGGGAGGGGCCTCTCTGCCACTGAGAGGTCGGCGCGACGTGCCGAGGAGGGGCGCCACCCGGGGGTGGCCGCCGGTCACGGGGTGGCCCGTTCAGGCTCCTCTGGTGACGGGGCGGGCGCAGACGGCGGCTCCGATGCGGAGCGTAAGGCCGGGCTTGCGAAGGAGGTGGAGGCGGCGCTGAGGGCTGTCTCCTACAAGCAAAAGCCCTCCACTAGGTAAAGGGCTATACCCGCAGCGGTCGCCTCGATCATGGTGGCAGCGGAGGCTAGATATGCGGGGCCCCCGCCAGACGACGTAGCCAAACTGCGGGCGGAGGTCGCTCGACTGACGGCCGCCACGGAGCTTCTCCAAGAGGAGAATAGGAAGCTCCGAGCAGACCTGGCCGGTCTGCGCGAGTCCGGCTCTCGCGAGGCGCCCCAAAATGAGGGCCAGCACCGACCAAGCCAGCCCGTGCCGGTGGAGAACCAGGTCCTGAACCTGGTTCGGCAGGAGCTGGCTGCCTTCCAGGCGCGGTTCTCCGTCCTGGAGGGCATTTTCCTGCGCCCCTCCCTGGCGGCAAACAAGGCGCCCCCGGGCCCGAGGGCGGCCACGTACGCGGCTGCTGCGGCCTCCGCACAGGGGCCGTCCAGCCAGCCCTCCAGTAGGGTTACGTCGGCCACCGAAAAGCCGGCTCCGGTTGGGAAGCCGGCAGCCCTGAGGCTGAGCAAGGCGGCGGCCCTGAAGCAGGGCAAGGCGGCAGCCCAGAAGAAGGGCAAAGCGGCGAATGTGCCAGTGCCGGCCGCGAGACGACCGCCACCGCCGCCCTCCCCAGCCGCGAGACGGCCGCCATCGCCGCCCCCCCCGCCCCCTGAGCCTTCCGTGGCCGAGACCGGGTGGCAGGTGGCCGGAGAGAGGGCGAGGGAGCAAAGGGTGGCCAAAAAGGCCAGGAAGCGGGACCGGAAGCGCCGGCAAAAGGAGCGGGGCGTCGCGGCTAGGCTCAGCGCCCCGAAGACCGCAGCTGTAGTAATCACACTACAGCCGGACGCGGAAAAGAGGGGCGTGACTTACCGCGACGTGCTCGCCAAGGCGAAGGCGACGGTGGATCTCGGGGAGCTCGGGATCACCGGGGGCCTCAGGCTTAGAGTCACCGCAACAGGGGCTCGAGTGCTGGAGATCCCCGGTGAAACCCGTGGCTCGTCCGCTGACGCTCTGGCTGAAAAGCTTAGAGCGTCCCTAAAAACGGACGAGGCCCGAGTGTCCAGGCCCGTCAAATGTGCAGACCTGCTCATCCTGGGTCTGGACGACTCGGTGACCGAGGAGGAGGTGGTGGCCGCCGTCACCAGGACCGGTGGGTGCCCTGCCGAGCAGGTCAAGGCAGGCACCTTACGTCCGGACCTGTCGGGCACGCGAACCGTAACGGTAAGCTGCCCTGTGACGGCGGCGAAAGCCATTGTGGAGGGCCGAAGGCTCTTGGTGGGCTGGGTGTCGGCGCAGGTGAAGCTGCTGGAACCCAGACCTCTGAGGTGCTTCCGCTGCCATGTGGGGGGCACCACGTGTCGGTCCGGTGCACCTCGGAGGTGTACCGCAGTGACCAGTGCTTCCGCTGTAGCCAGCCCGGTCACAAGGCCGCGGCTTGCTCCGCCGAACCGCACTGCGCCGCATATGCGGCGGCAGGCAAGCCGGTCGATCACCGGGCAGGGAGCAAGGCCTGCGGTACACCTGCCAAGGCCAGGGGCAAGGGAAGGCCCTCCACCACCACCACCGCCAAAACCCCCACCGTCGCCACCACCGCAGCCGCCGCCACTGTCGCCGCCGCTGCTGCCACTGCTGCAACTTCCGCAGCGGGGCCCTCGCAGGGGGCCCGGGAGGGGGCTGAAATGGAGTGCCAGTAACGGCCCCATTACGCTTTCTCCAGGCGAACATCAACCACTGCGCCTGCGCTCAGGATCTGTTGCTCCAGAGCATGGCGCAGTGGTCGATTAACATCGCCGTGGTCGTTGAGCCGTACTTTGTCCCGCCCAGGGATGACTGGGTGGAGGACCTTAGCGGCTCAGTGACCATAATTGCGTCGGCCGCCGCCGGTACCCCGACCCTTGAGAGTGTCTGGAAGGGTCAGGGGTGCGTAGCAGCACGGTTCGAGGAGATCGTACTAGTGGGAGTCTACTTCTCCCCGAGCCGAACTCTCGCCGAGTTCCACAACTCCCTCACGGAGTTGAGTGTCGTCATCGGAAACCATTCCCTCCCCGTGCTTGTGCTCGGGGACTTCAATGCCAAGAACTTGGCTTGGGGTTCTCGTTACACGGACGCGCGGGGTAGGATGGTGGAGGACTGGGCTCTGGAGACAGGCCTGGTCGTCCTAAATCGGGGTTCTGTCCCCACGTGCGTGCGGATGCGGGGCGAGTCGGTGGTGGACATCTCGTTCACTAGCCCCGCTCTGTCGCCGCGTGTCGTTGACTGGCGCGTCATGGAGGGGGTGGAGACCTATTCCGACCACCGGTACATCCGGTTCGACGTCTCCACCCAGACCTCAAGCGCGCCGGTCCTACAGACCCTGAGTGGTCCGCGATGGGCGCTGAGGCAGCTGGACCGGGAGCTCCTTCTGGAAGCCTCGATCGTGCAGGCCTGGGTGTCATCACCGGTCAGGCCTGCCGACATCAATAACGAGGCGGGTTGGTTCCAGGAGGCCATGTCCGGGATTTGCGACGTGGCAATGCCCCGTGTTCGGCCAGGAAGCGCCCGGCATCAGGTGTATTGGTGGTCGCGAGAGCTGACGTCTCTGCGCGAGGCGTGCGTTGCCGCGCGGCACCTGTACGCCAGGCATCGCAGGCTACGCATCCGCCCTCCGGATGCGGCAGCCATTGAGGCGGAGCTGTACGAGGGATACAGAGCGGCGAAGACCGCCCTCCAAGAGGCTGTTCGGCGGATCAAGAATCTGGCCCGCGAGGAGATGCTGGAGTCTCTGAATGGAGATCCGTGGGGGCGCCCTTACAAGATGGTGCGGGACAAACTCCGCACCCGGGCCCCCCCGCTGACGCAGAGTCTCCGGCCTTAGCTCGTGGAGGACGTGGTGAGCGCTCTGTTCCCTTCGCGAGGGGAGCATCCTCCCCCGCCTATGGCTCCGCCGCCGCGTGCGGTGCCGGGAGCGGACCACACCGATGACGATGACGACATTCCGGAGGTGACTGGGGTAGACCTGAGAGTGGCGGTACGCAGGCTGAAAGCCAGAAATACCGCCCCGGGACCCGATGGCTTGCCTGGCAAAGCCTGGGTCCTGGCCTCTGAGGCTCTCGGGCCCCGACTGGAAGGGCTCCTAAGCGCATGCTTGGAGAGAGGCCAGTTCCCGCTTCGTTGGAAGACGGGGAAGCTGGTCCTCATCCGAAAGCCAGGGCGCCCTGCGGACTCTCCGTCCGCATACCGGCCCATCGTATTGCTCGACGAGGTGGGCAAGCTCTTTGAAAGAGTCATTGCCAACCGCCTCGCCGGGCACCTTGTGGGGATGGGGCCGGATCTTGCGGAACACCAGTTTGGTTTCCGCAAGGGGCGCTCAACGGTGGACGCCATCATGCGCGTGAGAGCCCTCACGACGGGGGACGCAGTGTCCCGGGGCGGGGTCGTCTTGGCGGTGTCTCTTGACATCGCCAACGCCTTCAACTCCATGCCCTGGAGCTGCATTAGGGAGGCACTCCGGTATCACCGGGTGCCGACCTACCTTCGTCGTGTGGTCGGGGACTACCTGACGGATAGGGCCGTCATCTACCCCGGTCGGAGCGGAGAATGGAACCGGCGAGAGATGTCGTGCGGTGTTCCACAGGGATCGGTTCTGGGACCGGCCTTGTGGAACATCGGTTACGACTGGGTGCTGCGCGCCGACCTCCCTAGCGGCGTCAGCGTAGTTTGCTACGCTGACGACACGCTGGTACTGGCACAAGGGAGGTCACACGAGGCGGCGGCCGAAAACATGACACGCGGGGTTGCGATAGTCGTGGAGAGGATCCGGCAATTGGGTTCGAGGTGGCATTGCACAAGTCCGAGGCCATGTGTTTTCATGGGCCTCGGAATGCGTCACCGTCGGGATCCCTACTGACGGCAGGAGGGGTCTCCATCGGCGTCGGGTCGACGTTGAAGTACCTAGGACTCGTCCTCGACAGCCGGTGCAACTTCGTGGAGCATTTCCGACGTTTGGCTCCCAAACTGGAACGGACAGGGGCTGCCTTTAAGCGGCTCTTGCCCAACCTGAGGGGTCCAAACGCCTCCTGCCGGAGGCTCTACGCGGGGGTCGTGCGGTCCATGGCCCTTTATGGGGCCCCGGTGTGGGCGCGTTCTTTGAGGCGGCGAGCCGCCCACTACCTGAACGCGCCCCAAAAGGTGATAGCCATAAGGCTAATCCGCGGGTACCGCACGATCTCCGGTGAGGCGGCTAGCCTCCTTGCCGGATTGCCGCCATGGGATCTGGAGGCGATAGTCCTCGCGCGCCTGCACGAATGGCGCGCGGAGGCACTAAGTCGGTTGGAAACTCCGCTGCCGCGGCAAATTGCCGCTCAGCGGACAGACCTCCGGCGTGATCTCATGGCGACATGGAGAGAGCGACTGTCGCAACCCCGTGCAGGGCACGCCACCATAGTGGCGATAAGTCCCCTCTTTGAGGAGAGGCGCCACGGCGCCCTCACCTACCGCCTGACGCAGGTCCTCACCGGACACGGTTGTTTCGGGAGGTTCCTGCACCGGATCGGGCGGGAGGAAACGCCCGGGTGTTTCCATTGTGAGGATCGTCCGGAGGACACGGTGGAACATACCGTGGAGGTCTGCCCCGCTTGGGCGGAGCACCGTCGTGTCCTCGTTGCGGCGATCGGCGGCGGCGATCTCTCGCGTCCGGCCCTGGTTCAAGCCATGGTCCGGAGCGAGAGGGAATGGGAAGCCGTCACCTCCTTCTGCGAAGCAGTCATGCTAGTGAAGGAGGTGGCGGGACGTGAGAGGGACAGAACCTCACGTCCCAGCCGCCGCGGGAGACGCCCTGGGCGTCGGGGGTCACGTGGTGGCTCCCGGCCACCGTAGGCGCGGGCCTGTGAACGGCGAGCTATGGGCTAGCTCGCCGTCCGGCCGTCTTATGACGACAGGCCGTGTCGATGGCGCGTTCGTGTTCCACGCGCGCCTGCCAGGGCTGCGCGACTGTTCGAAAGAGATACCGTAGCCCTGGAACACAAAGGGCAAAGAAGGAACATGAATGGGTTTTAGTCAGTACAAGTCTGACACTCCCTTCCGCTCCGCCCAGAGTGGGGGGGTCATTTGATGATTTCCCATCCGAAAAAAAAAAAGTTAGAAACTACCACACAAATGTATGATGTTGACATACAGAACCTTCACAGGGAATTACTGAGTAGGGATAATACGCTTAAGGAAATCTTTTGTAAATTTGAATGTAGTCAACAGATGTTAAGTTAGCTCATGCAGGAGGCCTTTGAGTTGGTGGACCTGGTGAAGTATAATGCAGAGAGGTATGAGTCACTGACCAACAATCTCACCTGTAGTTGTGCTGCCACTCGGCCACCTCATGTCACAGCATGTTGCTCCAACTGCTTTACCCATCTCAGATCATATACTAGCAACTTCAAATTCCACCCAAAGTATTAGTTTTAGTGTACTCTGATAGATTAGTAACAGGTTTTGGATCCTTGTTAAATAACCGTTCTAAACATACAGTAGTGAACCATTGTCACCATAGCCTGCATTTTAATGAGCTTATTCATAAAATTCAACACACACACTTGAATGAGCAGACTACTGTAGTACTTCTAGTTGGAAATGGCCTTAGTATATCAAAAAGGGACGTAGTTAATGATATCGACACCCTACTTAAGTTAAGATTAGGCAAATTAATATTATGTATATTATGACAGAGAATGGAGTAAGAGGAACGCTAATCCCAAATATCGACGCCATCCGCCATTCCGCCATATTGTCTTCGAGTGACATGATTCTTTTGTTGGTAGATAGGTAGTTGGGTAGTTTAAATCACACACAATACTTGACTCAAACTTCAAACGTTTATTTCTATTAAACCATTTACAAGTTGAGCCACCCGTTCGCAAACATGATTGTCCATAAGGAGAAGAACGGGCTAAGAAACTCCTAACACACTATTTTAATTCGTGTTACAGTTCTCATTTACACAAAGTAATATTGTTCACTTCAAAAACCACTTTCAATTACATACTTCAATTGTTTTCTAATCGCGAGCTAACTAACTCGACTTCTCGTTGTACCTCCGCGTGTTCTGTCTGTCTGGGTGGAAGTGCCACACCGCCAGTACAGTAATTTATTACATAGTAAGTTCATTAAAACTTACAAACAATACTAGTGAACAATCGTTCACTCTCCTGCACTGCTTCTGCTGCATCCGCGATCGTAACAAGGGTGATGATATCAATAGGAAAACAACGTCACTGGTGTTACAACTGTGTATTGGTACTTGTTAAAAATTACAATCATCGCGAGCCTAGTTAAATCGCGGAGAATCTCGACACCGCGATTCAGAAAACGCCGCTCACCTAACAACGCCATGTATTGGCTTAAAACTAAACAATATTTCCAACATTCCGCCCACCAAGGAGCTATTTTACATAGTCCTTATACTAATCACATTTACACGGGCACCGCCCACCATGAAAATATTATCAACTAAATTAAAAAAAACATATATATGATTCCAAAACACAAAAAAGAACATACAATAAACTATCTGTATCTTATAAATAACTATTGTGTGATGGGTAAAATGCATAATTTTGAAGTAGGCCTTTTTATTAAGGACCTTTGAGTGCGCAAAGTAACAACTCTCGTAATTTTGTCTAGTCCTGGGTGCTTCTCTACAACTCTCACCAACAGCCATTTACCAGGAGGCAAGTCATGTTCCTTTAGTACTACTACATCCCCAATATTTGGTTCCGGATTTTGACATGTCCACTTGTAACGATGCAGAAATTTTGTTAAATATTCCTGTGACCAACGACGCCAAAACTCCTGCATCATTACTATTAATACTAACGGGATATTTACCATGTTTACTGTTTGTTATGAGTGACCATGATAGTTTAAAATCTTATATTTCCTGCATCATTCTTTGCGTCAATTGCCAACGACGTAAATTGGATACATTAGACGTTTCAAAATTGTGATCAGGTACGGCAATCAAGGGTTGTCCAATCAGGAAATGACCTGGCGTCAAGACATCAAAAGCATCAGAATCTGTATTTAAGGTGGACAAGGGCCTAGAATTTAGACAACTCTCAATTTGCACCAAGACTGTAGATAGTTCCTCATAAGTTAGTGTCGAGTCCCCTATGACTCGTTTTAGGTGGAATTTTACTGACTTAACGCCAGCCTCCCACAATCCCCCGAAGTTAGGTGCATGGGGGGGGAATAAAGTGCCACCTAGTCCCGTTTGTGGCCAATGTTTCTGATATTTCTCTTAAGTAGATTGACCTTTCTGATGCAAATAACTTGTGGAGTTCCTTTGAAGCACCGACAAAATTTGTACCATTATCGCTCCAAATATCCGTACATAGTCCTCTACGAGCGACGAATCGTTTGAACGCAGCTAGAAATCCGTGAGTGGTTAAGTCACTGACTACTTCAATGTGTACAGCTCGTGTTGCCATACAAATAAATAGACAAATATATCCTTTATGAGCGTGATGACCACGCCCCTTTGTCGTCCTAATTTGTATCGGACCTGCGTAATCGACGCCACTACATTTAAATGGTCTTGAAGAACTAGCTCTAGCCTCTGGAAGCTGGCCCATCAATTGCTGTGAAGTTTTCGCGGCTCCTTTTACACATGGAATGCACTTTCGCACATAGCCTTTAATTAAAGATTTACTGCCAATTATATAATATTCTGTGCTTAAGTAAGTCAACATTAATTGGATTCCACCGTGAAGTGTTTTAGCATGCGCATCTGCTATCAGTAAGTCGGCTAACTTGGACCCTTTCGGTATCAGTATAGGGTGCTTTGTATGCAAAGAAAGATGTGATTTTTCCAACCTTCCTCCTACCCTTAAAATGTTCTCTTCGTCTAAGTAAGGACTCAAAGTTTTGAGAGGTCCCTTTAATTTGATCAACTGACCTTGTTTCCTTATAACCGCAATCTCCTCTTTGAAGCTTTCTGCTTGACAATTTCTAACAGCACATTTGCGAGCTTCATCCAATTCATCTTGCAACAGATACCTGCTAAACTGTTTCCTATTTCCAGTTAATTTTAAAAAACGTCTACAGTAGGCTACAACCCGTATTAACTTCGTAAATGACGAGTATCTATCCCATAGGGAATCCTCAGTCACGGTAAAGTTAACTTTCGCAATTTCTAAATCTGTCTCTAATTGTTTTGGCTTACTGTAATGTATTTCAGCTTCAGACAAAAATGCCGGGCCGTTGAACCAAGAAGAACAATTACACAACTCCGAGGGGTAGATACCTCGTGATCCAAGGTCAGCAGGATTTTGGTCTGAAGAAACACGAGACCATTGAGTTGAATCCAACGTTGTCAATATCTCTGAGACCCGGTTAGCAACGAACGTCTTCCAGCAATTTGGATGACTGTTGAGCCATGCTAGAACCACGGTGGAATCCGTCCATGCACGTACATTACATATATCTATGCCCATGACTCTTGCTACTTCAACTAGGAGTTTAGTAACCATTACGGCTCGGCACAATTCAAGCCTGGGAATAGAAACCTGCTTGATGGGCGCTACCTTCGTCTTGGCCGTTACTAAGGTAACGCGTATGTTACCATCAGCGTCAATCACACGAATATAAACTGCTGCCGCATAAGCTGCCTTAGAGGCATCGGAGAATCCATGAAGTTCAACAAGAGTGTCATCCGATTTTGTCCCGAGCCATCGAAGTATCTTGACTTGTGAGAGTTGTGATAGCCCATCCAGGTAAGTATTCCATTCATTTAACATCTTAGTGGTTACTTCCTCGTCCCAGTCTAATCCTGCTATCCATAGCTTTTGTATTAGTATTTTTGCTATAATAACACTAGGTGCCACCCAGCCAAGTACAATCATACAATTTAGCAATGTGTGAAATTATTTTTCTTTTAGTTACAGGTCCAGGTTCCGGAGAAAGAGTCACCGAGTATTGGAAATCATCTGAACGACGATTCCAGGTAAGGCCTTTAACTATCTCATCCTCTTTTAGCTGCAAACCTTCTCCTATTTCTCCCAGTCCTTCATTCATTTCCTTTATTTTATTCAGTAAATTTTCATTATTACACATCCACTTTTGAAGTTCAAACCCTGCTTTACTTAATAACGAATTCATTTCTTTGTAAATAATTAGCCCTTCGTTAGTATTACTACAACCGGTTAGCAGATCATCCATGTAAAAATCATTTATTATTCTTTCAGCAGCCACCGGATAATCTCCGCCGTTATCATGCGCAACTTATTGGAGAGTTCTCACCGCCAGGTAAGGAGCTGATGCAGTGCCGAAAGTGACTCTCAACATGCGATAGTGTTCTACTACATCGTCCGGCTCTTCCTTCCACAGTATTCTCTGGTAATCGTTGTCAACAGTCGCTACCTTTACCTGCCGGTACATCTTAACGATGTCCGCTGCTAGACATATCGGATGTTTTCTCCAACGCATCAATAAGTGCCGAAGTTCCGGTTGTAAGCGGGGTCCAATCATCAGTTTGTCGTTTAATGAATAACCTTTTTTACCCTTACAGGACGCGTCGAACACCACACGTACCTTGGTTGTATCTTTATCATCCCTTACAACTGCGTGGTGCGGTAAGAATATTGAATTTCCTTTTTTCTTTTCCTTTTCAGGTACCTTTTCCATATGGCCTAATTGTAAGTATTCCTTGATCACTTGTTTATACCTTTCTTTCAAATCCGTATTTTTTTTCAATTTGGTATGTAATGCATTTAATCTTTTTTCAGCTATCTCTTCAAACCCGCCTACCTGGTAAGTCGAAGTCTGTTCCCGGAACGGAAGTCTAACCACATACCTTCCAACTTCATCTCGGGTGGTAGTTGCCGAAAATAAATCTTCACATTGTTTTTCCTCTACCGACAACAACCTTTTTTGGTTGGCGGGTTCGGCTTCTAACTCCCAGAATTTCTTTAGTTCCTCATTTGCATCTATGTGAGCATGCATCACCACAACATTCGAAGAAACCCCAGCAGATGTATCAACTATTCCGGATATTATCCATCCAAATTTGGAACATTGAGCTACTACTGATTCATCCACATTCCTTTTCAAACCTTCTTCAATAATCTGGGTATAAACATCTGCTCCTAATAAAACATTTATTTTATTCGGAGTGTGATATTGTGGGTCTGCCAGATTTTCCTCCTGAAGTTCTACCCATTCTACCGTCCTTACCTTCGTAACTGGGAGAAGCGTTGTTATAGATTTTAAGACGTAGGCCTGGACTTGAATATTAAAATGCGAATCTATTCGAGACCTTAGATTTAATGTGACCACCGAATTTGATGTTATTTCCTTGTCCCCTCCAACTCCCTTAATTATATGAGTTGAAGGAATTTTCTTCAATCCCAAGAACTGCACTGTAGCTTCAGTAACCAAAGAAACTTGCGAACCTGGGTCTATTAATGCTCTAACCACCTTCCTGCCTGCCTTCGACTCAGCCCTTATTAGAGCCGTGGCTAATAAAACTGTATTACGCAATTTTCCTGTCGAAAACATGTAACAGACTGGTTACCTTCCCTATCTTCTGTGGAAATAGGGCTATCCATGTTATCCTTCGTTGGGGTGTTTTCATTGTTTGCCAAAGTTTACACGTTTGCCTGTGTATTTATATCAGAACCCGTGGAAGAAAACCCGTTCGGGGGGTGCAGTAAAGAATGATGACGACGTTTACAGATTCGACATTTGACGTTACTGTTACATACTTTAGCAGAGTGGTTGTTACCCAAGCAATTGAAGCAAATACCTTTCTCTAGTACAAAACTACGACGAGCGTCACAATCTAATTTTTGTACAAACTGTTTGCATTAACTAAGCCTATGTGGCTCCGAACAAAAGGGACACTGAATGTCCGCAACATGTAAACTATTTATCTTGTTGGTATTACTATTTTGCTGACTTTGACTTCTAGATCCAGCATTAGATTTATTATCCAAAAACTCCAAAGCTCTAAACCGACTAGTTAAAACTCGGTAAATTGAATGAGTGTGGGAAGTTCCTCCGACGAGTTATGTTTAGTTATATTAAATTCCCACTATTTTCGGGATTCGGGATCTAACTTCAAAGTTACTATATGAATAACTATAATGTCCCATGACTCAACATTAATGCCAAGATTGGAAAGCGCCTTTAAACAATCGTTGGTATTATCAAGTAATTCTTTTAGCCCAACTGCTGATTCATTACTGAGATTTTTCTGACTAAGTAACCTCTTTATTATAAAATGTGACAAATACCTTTTATTGTTATAACGCGCATTCAATAGTTCCCAACATCGGTCATAGTTCGCATCGGAAATGGGTATTTGTCGCAGAAGTTGTTCTGCTTCCCCAGACAAATATCCTTTTAAATACTGCATTCGCTGCACATTATCTAAACTTTTATTATTATGTAAAAGTGACAAGAACAAATCCCTAAAGGTTACCCAGTCGGTATACTTTCCTGAAAACACCGGAATAATTATTTTTGGTAATTTTACCTGACACTGCTTTGAACTTCCAAGTTGAGAATTTTCTTTTAGATCCCGCTCTTTAATATCAAATGACTCTAAGACAGTTTCAAGTTCAGTTTTGTATTGAATATATACTTCATCTGCTAAATCACAAACATCATTCTTCACATATCGACTCTGTTTCAACTTATCTGGCTCATATTCCTCATATAATTTACTATGGCCATTTTCTAACTGATCCCACAATTTCTCCAAATTTTCTAATCTTACTTTACAATAAGGACGTGTTATACGACCTTAGGCGATTTTTTTAAAGTTGACATAAGCTTTCTCTATTCTACTGTAAACATCTTCTTGTTTATTAATTAATGACTCCATTTTCTATATTATACAAGTCTGTTTTTTTTAATGAAAACTAAAAACTTTTGTAACGGAATAAATTAAAATCCAAATTATTGTTCCTAAGGTACAAAGCTAACTCGGTGGGCATAAAAGCAAACAAATTACAAGTCCAAAATATTTTTTAAAATAGGTACATACTACATGTAACATTAAAAGTGCAAGGAAATTTTATAAGTGTTGAGAATGAAGATGAAATTTTTACAAGTCTTTAAGAAACGGTAATAATTTGGGAAATTTTGGGCATAGGTTCCCCGTCTCAACCAAATTCTCTTAAAATTAGGCTAAGTCTAAAACACAGTTGAATTATTCTAAGTTCATATTATTATAATTTTCTTTAAGTTAAATTCTTCAAGCAAATAAAGTTCAAATTTGTGTAGTCAAGAATTCTTCCAAAGATTTATGTTTTCCAATTCCACTGATATATCAGTGGTTGGTATTGTATAAAATAAAGGTTCACTCACGGTTATAATCACTCACTAATTATCTTCGTAATGACGTTGCGTTCTACACGTCAACACCTCCTCCAGTCACCCTTGCTGCTGATCCCTGACGATACCCGGCACCGTCTGCAATAGCGCGCTGCACCACGCGCTGCTACTGCTGCTTGCTGCTTCTTGCAGTGCCTTAGCCAGTTTGCGCAAGCGATCCACTTGCCCAGCCAAGAATGTATCAAAAAAAACTCCGGACAAAGTCCGACTCGAAGGACCAAATGAACAATCGTTCACTCTCCTGCACTGCTTCTGCTGCATCCGCGATCGTAACAAGGGTGATGATATCAATAGGAAAACAACGTCACTGGTGTTACAACTGTGTATTGTATTATCACGAGTTCGTGATAAGATCTCAGTACTAGTTAATACAGAGACCATTAGATGGCGCTTATCTCTTCTGTCAATCGATACAGGTCATTGTAATAATTGTTCTTGGAACCCACAGATGGCACGATCAATATTATGATGGATGAGACATTATAAGTTGGTTATTAATTAAATTAACTAATATTCTTAGCAGATAGACGCTCTTGCGGCGACACGGCCATTCTGATCGGTGGTGCGCGCTCTGCACCTGCCGCCGCCGTCACTTTATGGAGTTTCGTGGTTGTTATCTGAAATAGTGGAGATAAATTTTGTCGGCAGATTATTGTTACTTTTATTATCCTACAATGTTCATTGAGTTGTAGGATTTGGTAACAGAAAGTTTCAGTCAACATAGAAAGCTTGTAATAGATCTGACATCTATTCAGTTTTCTTCATATTTAAAATTAAATGCATTTATGAATCACCTAGACACATGCACAGTTTCAGACTTAAAGCCGCTTGCAATTTTATTTAAATTTATTGATGATCAGCTGTTAGCTGAATAAAATAATGTTGCCTGGATTATTCAATAACATTTATTTAATTGAGTTTATTGATATTGTTTGATCAGCTACTAGCTGAATAGAATATTGTTGCCAAATTATCCAACAACATTAAGTGTATTGAGTTTACTGCTATTGTTTGATCAGCTACTAGCTGAATAGAATATTGTTGCCAAATTATCCAACAACATTAATTGTATTGAGTTTATTGCTACTGTATGATTAGCTACTAGCTGAATAGAATATTGTTGCCAAAATTATCCAACAAAATTAATTGTATTGAGTTTATTGCTTTTGTATGATCAGCTACTAGCTGCATAGAATATTGTTGCCAAATTATCCAACAACATTAATTGTATTGAGTTTATTGCTATTGTATGATCAGCTACTAGCTGAATAGAATATTGTTGCCAAAATTATCCAACAACGTTAACGTTAATTAAATTGTTAATCTTAGTATGAGTTAGGTTTTTAGAACCTCGTTTTACTAGATTCATCTTAAATAAAATTATTGATTGCTTTACATAATCTGTAATTTGTATTTGGTAAGTGTAGTGAAAGTAGCATGTTTTTATTTGTTCATTCTCACGGGAAAGTAATGCTCTGTGATAGACACAAAGTCTTGGATTTGACAGGATAAAAGGATAGGATCAGGAACACCGCTCTGTGATAGACACAAAGTCTTTGATTTGACAGGATTAAAGGATAAGGAGTTTAGGACCATTGCTCCGTGACAGGCACGAAGTCTTTGATTTGACAGGATATAAGGAACCAGGCTCTGGGCGGTTTGTCCGCCGTGGACCCAGCAGGATAACATGAGAGTATTGTTTATTAGATGCCTCCACGGCCGCTAATAGTTAGTTATTTTCATTATCAGTTGCCTCCACGGCTGCTGATAGGACAGTTTATCATGTGTTATGTTCATTATCAGTTGCCTCCACGGCTGCTGATAAAATAGTTTGTCATGTGTTATGTTCATTATCAGTTACCTCCACGGGTGCTGATAGGATCGTTTGTCATGTGTTGTGTTCATTATCAATTGCCTCCATGGCTACTGATAGGATTGTTTGTCATTTGTTGTGTTCATTATCGGTTGCCTCCACGGCGGCTGATAGGATCGTTTGTCATTTGTTGTGTGTATTACTCATTGAGCTAATTGTTTCATCCATGGATACCAATAGCTGGTTGTGAGTTTTATTATTTTTTTACTTTATTAGTTACTGTTAGGAGTACTAATACTTTGTTATTATTATTGTTAGTAGTTGCTTACAATTGGCAGGATTACAAAAACAAAAATGGATACACAACACAATACTCATCACGCATGAGCATCACGTGGGTAGGTTGATTTGGCTATTGTATTAAGCCTATTGATGTAACACTGTAGGTATCAGTGAAATGTAGCAAGTAGTTTGAAAACTCCTCACCTTTTATGTTAGCTTATGGTGTGTAGACATTGAAACATTTATCCTTGGTTGGCTGTTTCCATGCTGTTCCTCATTTTATAGCTGGCGACACGGTCATTTGTTCACCAGGCTACAGTCTGTGAAGCTGGTTGTTTTTGAAACTGTTGGTTGAATCACATATTTAAGTGACCTTGCTCCACTGTCATTTGCTGAGGTGGTGGTCAACAGGTGGAATGTTGCCACTTTACATTAAAATTAATTGTATTGGTTGGCTAAAACCAATTGTGATATGCATTGGTAAGCCAGCTTATTCTCAAAGGTGTTCTTATTGACGGTGGTCTAGTACTTCCACACTTGATGTCATCACTATCTTGAGAGTGACTGGGTGCATAGTTTTAGAAGAATCAAGTTCCTTATAGTTGCTTTCAGTTTTGTTTCAATTTCTTTGATAGTAGGTTATCATTTCCTCTATTATAAGACAATTGCCTGGAACCTGAAATGTGAGAAGTCATGCAGGTAATTTTGAGTTCGTGGAACTATTAATTCGATTTAATAATAAAATGGCTAGTAAATCGCTTGAACTAGTGATACGCGAACTGCAAAAGACAGTACAAGTGTTAGTGAGTAAAATCAGTGCATTGGAGTGCCAAGTTTGTAACCAAAACGAAGTTATAGTGAACCAAACCAAAATCTTAGCCGATCTCGGGATCCAAAAAACTGACAGTGCGAAGACTCAATCTACCCGAAAATCTGTCGAAAACGTGTCTAGTGTCAGTGCTCCTCAACAGCGATTAAAGCGCTTGGCCCACGTAAACACAGCAGCCGCAATAACATCTGTCTCAAAAAAACGTAGCGCTGTATCCGCTGCAGCACACTGAGCATACCGCCGTCGACTAATTTGTCGAAAACACCCGAGGTTAGCCGATCAATCCCGATCCAAATCACAGCTGTTTCGGACGCTGCGGCCACTAAAACCGCGATTGTTGACGGAAAACAAGATGACTCCATTATAACGATGACTGATAGTAAAAAATCGAAAAAGATGCAAGAAGACACTAGTACTGGAAATAAGACATATGAAGATGACATTAATGATAATAGTGTAAATGACTGGCAAACAGTAAATGTGAAGAGACAACGTAAAAGACGTAAAATTATAATAGGAGCGGGGAAAGAGGATGATGAATTACAGACCGTTGAGAAAATGAAATATTTTCAAGCGTGGTCCTTCAAACCCGACACTACGGTCGAAAATATAAGCAAATTTCTTAATAAAATTGCAAAATCTGAATTTTATTATGTTGAGAAACGGGACAATTAAACAAATAGGCATGCATCTTTCGTGATTGGTGTCCCAGAATCGCTGTATGATAGTATATGCACTCCGACTGTGTGAGCACCAGGAGTCCGGTTCGCCGAGTGGTTTCTCACGCGGCCCCGCGTGTAGTGGGGCGCACACGCACTGCAGTCGAGACAGCGGCAATACATCAATGAGGCATCACGACGTAACGACGAGTAAACACGTCGAGCGTTCACTTGTTGTATGCCACCAGAATGTGCAATCGCTGAATAACAAGACGAGGCAACTTGAAGTACTGCTCAGGAGTGAACTCGGATGTGATGTGCTGGCCCTGACAGAGCATTGGCTAAAGGAACAAGAACTAAAAGTTGTGAACATTAGTAGCTATGTGCTAGGGTCATGGTTTTGTCGACATAGCATAGCTCACGAAGGTTCATGTATTAATGTCAGGAGTGATGTTAGATTCGAGGATTGTCCTAAACTTACCGAACTATCACTACAGCAGGTGTGTGAGATCTCAGGGATTAAACTAATAGACTTCAATGTAATTATAATTTGTATATATAGATCAAACTTGACGAATGTTAATGAATTTTAAATTATTTCGAAACACTTCTTGACGAACTTAACAACTATGACGAACAAACCATCATTTCAGGTGATATAAATATTGACCTTATGTGTTCAATGAATTCTAGCCAAAATAGACTGAAAGACACGCTATCGGCCCATGCCTATTCTATTGAAATTAACTTTCCAACTAGGGTACAGGGGAATTCTTCTACTTGTCTAGACCACTTGTATACTAATATGTCACCAGGGTCGATTGCGACCTCCTCTTTGAATACACTCATTAGCGATCACTTTGCAATTCGCGGTGAAATCTTATGTACTGTCGAGTCACAAGTACCTGTAACACATATGGCGCGGAACTATAGCAAAATGAATAGGGACAACTTCGCTGCATCGCTGGCCAGCGTTGACTGGGAAGAGGTGGCGGCGCGCTGGCAGGGTGCAGACGACTTAGCTCGCTCGATCGTAATAACAATACAGAACAAGGTAGATGGTTGTTTTCCTATGAGACGCGTAACACAAAAAAAGACTGAGAATTCGTGGATCGATGAAGATATATTAAACACTAAGTGTTTGCTGTTTGATGTTATAGGTATCATACATAAATACCCATACTTTCCATATTTAAACGAGGTTGTATGTCGACTTCAGGAAAAGTACTCCAAGATGCTTAGAAATAAGAGATCTAAGTATTATACACGAATACTTTTACATCGTTCTGGAGCCGAAACACAGTAACTCCAGTCGAGTAATAATTACTATTGGCATTGTTATTGTTTTTTTAAGACATCAGATAAAGAAGTTAGAAATTTATCACTTTTATTCTGTCATTCGAGTTAAATCTTAGTAGCGCTTTCACTATTTCATTCATAAACGCAAGATAGTACGCGATGCGCTCGTCGATGACGTAGAGCGACACAGCTGTGTAGTGCGCTCGCGGTGGGTCAATGGACGTCGGACGAATAACCAGATGAAAAAGTACCTGCAAGTAGGTATTTCATCTCAGGTACGATTAAGGTTGGTGTAAGTTCATTTACCTCCATCATCTCTCGTCTCCTCGTAAACAAGAGAAATTAATTGACAATTAATTCACCAGTCTCGCATCACGAAATCTCTAATACTCGTACTTATTCAACTACACAACGACGAGTACGCTTAGGAGTTGTTTTTAAGGCATTGAATCGAGTGTTGATCAATCGAGCTAATAGGTACTTAACAAACATACCCAATTACCTACCTACCATGAAATAAATAATATTAATACAGCTTAAAACAATTTTCTTACGGCACAATGCTTGTGGCGGCTTTTACAAAGGCAGGCAATTCGAACAGAAAAAGACCTTATTTTTATGACGTTAACCGTGCAATTCGGTTGTGCATCCTTGTAAAGTCCAGTCGAACACGAGACTAGGTTTCTCAGAATAATTTTTAGTAAACTGCGATTTACCTAGTTTGATAAAATTTCTAAATTTCACCGTTTACAGTTAAGAAATAAAGTCTAAATTCGCTTTTCGTGTTATTATTTGTATACCTATTTATCTATCGCGTTTGTATTTATATTTATGTTGATGTACCTATCTTAAAGAACGCGGCGCCGAACTATTGCTTGATTTAAATTTCGTTTATCTACATAACAGTTCAATAACCGGAAGACGTTGCGTTGGAAGGCCTCCCACTAGGTGGACCGATGACCTGGTGAAGGTTGCAGGGATCCGCTGGATGCGAGTCGCACGGGACCGGTCAATGTGGCGACACTTGGGGGAGGCCTATGTCCAGCAGTGGACGTCTTTTGGCTGAAATGATGAGGATGATGATGAGTTCAATAACTCAAATTTTTCCGTCATACTTTCTACGTGCTTAGGACCGTCGCGTCAGTTATAAATTTTACGTATCTAAATACCTACCTACTTACTTACTTGTACACTTTTAATGTCAAGAAAAATAAAGGCAGGCGCAGGCGTATTTAAAAATTTGAGCTATTTACACATACATACACAACATAATCAACGTAGGTATAACTAACTAAAGATATTAGATTTTTCACAATTTATACCTACTTCCTTGTATCGAAGCAACTGCTCAAAATGGAGTCCATTTCGCTCGATACACAAACGGGCACGTTTAATGAGATTGTCTTGCTAATGTGTCTGTCAATCGCACCGAGTAGTATGCTCCTCGAAATAAACTAATATTTTTATCACAGACCACAAATACAAATCCAGTAGGGTTAAGTCAGGGCTCCTTGCGGGCCAAGCCACAGGGCCACCACGACCTATCCACTGCTCACCAAACTCACGGTTTAGATACGCACGCACTAAATTCGCATAATGAGCAGGGCATCCATCATGGCGATAGTACCTACATACCGCGTAAATATGCCAGAGGCACATCCTCTAGCAACTCCGGTATCAGGTGTGAACAGGATTCAGGATTCATCCGTCCACAGTATGTTGGCAGTGGCAGTTTCTATCAACCACTGACATAGGGCGATTCTCCTTGGCCCGTCACCTTCGTAAATAGCAGGCGCTGGAGGTGAAGGGAACTTGAGGGTCGGTGATTCCACGTGCGCGCAGTGAGTTCAGGTTTTCCGGCTGAGCATACAAGCGTCTAGCCTCTTCCAAGTTATGGTGCGCCATCCCATAAAAATCCACCATTGCCCAATACTCCACATTGGAGTAGACATACTGCCGACTCATTAGACACGTGATTAGGTTCTGCGTGAGTGACCTAATACAGCGAAACGCGCGACAATACTAGGAAGAAAGGGCGGGCGGTCGCGTCGGCTAGACTGTGTATTTGTGTAAGCGTGGGGTGGGGGCGTGGCTTACGGATCATTCTGTCTGATCGATGAATGGATTTTTCAATGGGTACCGTTTGCATGTGTTGCCGATCATCGATACGTTACGTACGCACACATATGCATTTACCGCAAGGAAGCGTTACTTCGAGTTCTCATCATTTAAAAAAAAAACAATAAATTTAAGTTTTCGTGATTTTTTTATTGTTACTTTTTGAAAAAAATAGTCCCAATCGTTTCGAGTTCGATGATCGAGTTTGTGGCTTTCGGTTCCAGAACGACCTAAAAGTAACCGTGTATATACCATATAAAAACGGCAAATAACCCTAACAAAAGTATGTGGCACGTAGTAAATGTGGAATCTGGTAGGAAAACGCAATCAAGATCGGACTACACTGAGAGTATGAAGCAAGCAGATGGTAAGTCTTTTTCCACAAAAAAAGATTTGGCAAATATGGTCAACGCTAAATTCATCCATGCGGCTATATCATGTGGCGCTCCTCAAGCAGACCCGACTACAGCCCTGGCTACGCTTGTGGAAGCGCGACCCCTAGCCAGTCAGTGTGTTTGGCTATGTGGGCTAAGTAGTAAATTGGGACTGCTCAGTAAAACACTGGTTTTGTGAATGATCCAGGATTTATTTTGACCACCTATTTTATACATTATTTCTTAAAATCTACTTAACTCCTATTGGTTTAGCGCGAACGTGAGCAACAGAAAATTATGGATAGCCAATCAGCGTCGATCGCACTTGATACAAAACTAACGGCGGTCCGGGAGCAGCTTTAGTGATTTGAAGACGTTCGGCGTGTGCGCACGTCCGATTCTTCCAGCTCCGCCAAGGAGGGCGCTGTAAATACGGCCGCACCGCCTAGCGGTGCTCAGTGTCGGTCCGCGCGCGGCCCTGTACGGTCACGCGCGCTTGATGTTGAATGCATGACTCCCACAGCTACATCCCTTCTCAGCAATTGAGGTATACTGCATTATTACTAAACGGATCGCGCGCAAACCAACAAAAGACTTATTTGATACATCAGTGGAGCTACTGAATATAGCGGCTGCATCGATTGCGAATGTTATATCGGTGTTATTCAATAGGTGTTTGCGTACCGGATGCTACCCATGTGTTTTTAAAAAAATCAAGGTGTCTCCGCTGTATAAGGGCAAAGGCAAAAAGAGTGATGTAAACAATTATCGGCCAGTATCTATCATTCCGGCAGTCGCCAAGGTCTTTGAAAACGGATTATGTGACCGATTACTTGGATTTCTTGAGAAGACCAACTGCCTCACCGACCGACAATACGCCTACAGGAAGGAGCGTGCGACAACTGCCCTTGCCCGTGTGGTCATCCGCCATGTAATGAAAGCTCGTGAGGAAAAACAGCAAGTAGCAGTGCTCTTCTGCGACCTCTCAAAAGCCTTCGACGTCGCGGACCATGGAGTACTGGCCCTGAAGATGGGGCACCTTGGGATAGAGGGAAATGCGTTAGAGTTGCTACTCGACTTTTTTAAGGGCAGATCGCAGGTAGTGATGGGCGATGGTGGAAAGGTTAGGTCAGACCCCCTTAACATAACTAAGGGTGTACCACAAGGCTCCTCTCTCTCTAACATGTTCAGTCTATTGCTCAATGACCTACCTGTAGCAATAAGTGAGGCTGATGTCTTTATGCACGCGGACGATGTGGCTGCGGTCGTGTGCGCGCAGTCGATGGAAAGACTACAAGAGAGACTCAACTTAGTGGTGGGGAAAATTAACAACTGGTTTAAAATAAATGGCTTGATCCTTAACACAACCAAGACCCATAACATGCACGTCAATCTTCCCGGTCGATTGTATACACCACTGTCACTTCGGGTAGGAGGCAGTGAGGTCGAACAAGTACAAATCACCACTTTCCTCGGTTTCGAGCTGGACGGTTCTCTCACTTGGGGGCCGCATATTGATAAAATGTGCGGCAAACTCGGACGAGCATGCTTCGCTCTGGAACGATTAGCGCAAACGCTCCCATCTAAAATGATGATAGGGTGTTATTTCGCGTTAGTACACTCGGTCCTCCAGTATGGCGTGGAGTTCTGGGGCCGAGCTGCCGATTGGGAGCGAGCCTTCAGGATGCAGAAGCGCTCCGTGAGAGCTATTACGCGATCACAATGGAATGCCACCGCGAGACCACTTTTTAAACGGCTAAAGATATTGACTGTTCCCGCTATGGTGATATTGCAGGCGGCGGTTTACGTTTGGCACCATCTAGACGAATACAATAAACGCGGAGATAGACATGATTACTGTACTCGTGGTAGAAACAAATTAGCTGGCTACCCACACACACTATCCAAGTCTGGAAAGTTGATTCATGTTATGGGTTCATCGGTATACGGCTACCGGATTGTATTTTGAGCGCGACGTCTGACACTGTGTTTAAAACTAAACTAAAAGGCTGGCTAACCGAACAGGCATTATATGCAAAATAATGGTTTTAGGTAAATTTATGTGATTATTATACATGGTTCTATTATTCTGTTTGTTGTGTGTTATTAATTATTATTTTTATTTATGAAATGTGTGTTCGATGCTCTTTTTAATGTATAATGATTTGTTTTGTTTTTTTTTTAATGTATTATGATTTGTATTTTACGTTTTTCAAAATATGACCTGTAATTTTGATAATTATTAATAAATAAACTAAACTAAACTAAACAATAATTGGTCTCCGCCCTGCTGACACGCTACAAGTCATTAACACAATCTTTGATGAGAGAGCATTCGGCACCAGAATCGTAATAAAATGGGCATACCCATTTTACTACCACCAGTATTCATCAGCATACTGCTGAGATTGCTGTCATAGCAAACGTCAACGCGTCACTCACTGCTCGCCGCTGCTACAAGCGCTGCCCCGGAATTGCTTGGTCCGCCTGCCGCGCCTCCATCATTGCTTCGTGGACATCTGTAGTTAAATGTCCGGCGTTGCCGCATCGGAAACAAATGATGTCCGAACGCTGCTTAGGTCCTGCAGAACTTGACGCCGAAGTGGTGGCATTGGGTGCCTGGCCTTTCACTTCACTTCTTGATCGGCAGTCACATATTCGGTGACCTGCTTTACCGCAGTTCAAGCAGCAGTTCGCATTTCAGCGTTGTCGACTGCAACTTGGATCGCTTGAAATCTGGATCAGCGTCAGTTGAGTTACCCTTCACACTGCAGCTTGTTTCTGTTGTCGACTTCGGTAGTAAATGCCAACCTCTGTATACGCCTATCAAATTGTGTCATATGAGCAAGCACCGTAGATATGGCTATCTGCTCAGCGCTCATGTTTTGCCAGCGTAATGTGAGCGTAAACAACAATCGGGCGGCGTACGCAGCATAACACAGTATTCACCTTCCTTAGGCTTGCTACTCATCATTTTAACAAGAGTAGCGGCTGGTGTGTCTACGCAATCGTAACGGGATAAAAACAGACTTTTGAAGTCACACCATGTCATACCCGCAAACGATACTTGCGCAAGCGAACGTGAAGTACTTCCTTTCAGAGCCTTGCTTAAGGTGATGATCAGAGCACTTCCTTGAAGCGGTACTTCCGATAAGCACAGATCCGCTGTAGTACACCAAGCACGTGCGTCTACATCCGGCTTATCCAGGTCAAATTCAGGCGAATAAATATGCTTGGTACATGCGGGCCCTTGATGGCGTCTATCAGGGACATCATATTCTGGATTTGAGCAGCCAGCAGCGTACGAAGTAAATTCTCGTCGTACCGTGACGTCATAGCTCCATTCTGCGTATTTCCTTCAGCTCGAGTGAATCCCAGTTCTGATGTCGCATCATGGGTGGCCGAGATGCGAAACATCGGGTCTTCTTCACAATCCGACATAGTTTTACGTAAATGTGGGCACTGTCGTGGGCACTCGAACGAAAAATATTTTACATCAAAATAACTTTAAACTAACGATTTCACAACAAGAAACAAACACGTGCGTCGTACCGAGCGTCTGTCAAGCCTGCCGGAGATCGACTGTCGCCACACTCGATCCCTTCTCCAGTCCTCGCTGCATCCCCTCTACCGACGATCGTGTCCAAGCGGTAGGGCGCGCTTGCGTTTCCAGTAACGATATTATTAGTTCACAAAACTAATTGTTAGATGGCGCTGCTTCTTGCATCTTGGCGCCAACAATCCACGACACATATATCATACTTGATAGTAAGTAACGGATAATGGTCAGCCAGGCTGTTTCGTAATAAAAGCCAATTAGGAGCACCGGGGTAGATATTTACAATTGTGTGATATGGTACCTAAAATACAACATAAAATAAAATAGGCAAGTATAAGGTTCAACTTTATCAATGAAAAGTCCCTTTTGAATTGAAAGGACCGTTTATCGTTATCATTTATTAAATTAGTATTTAATTCGGCAAGCTAGGCCATTCAATCTAAAAATTGTGTGCTGGTAATGGTTACAACGAAATCATTACAGTTTGCTATTATATTGTAGTACAGTCGCCGCATGTTATTAAGACTGACCTTGAGGTGGCGTAGCGTAAGAATAAGTACAAGCATTGCTAAATTGGTCTGTTAAAATATCGGCATTTGATTTTGCTCCTGCTACAGATTTATATCTCACTTGCTCAGTCCGTTCTGGCTTATTGCCTACCCGTCTGGGGAGGTGCCACTAAAATTAAATTTTTAGACCTCGAGAGGGCTCAGAGGTCGCTACTGAGAGTTATGTTTTTTAAACCCTTCAGGTTTTCAACAGAAAACCTTTACCGGATTTCAGATCTTCTGACCGTCAGAAAGCTTTACGTACTTAATATAATTCTAACTAAGCATAAAACTGTATCGTTCAACCCACAGAAGACAAAAGGCAGAAGGAAAAACACGGTTGCTCACACTGTGTCAGTAAAATTTCGGGGGTAAGGTGTGAAAAAGACGTGTTTAAAAATCCGGAATTTTATTTTAAATTTAATAAATTGATAATTCATTAAGTTTATATCAGTAATAAGTTAATAAAAGTTTTATAACTACTACTCACGTTTGTGCACATTTATGTGACTTAGACAAGCTATATTCACCACCTGCCAGCTGTTCAATATAATACTACACCACAGCACAAGTTTTCTGGCACTTCACAACATCATGTCACAATTTGCTGAAGTCCTGGCTGCACAAAAAGCCCTGGAGGAAAACTTTTTAAGGAAGATGGGTGAGCTTGAGGCTCAAATACAGTGCGCCGGGCCAGCCAAGGATACAGTGGCAAGGATAGCGGAGGAGTTCCGCGGTTTTCGGGAGCTTGTTTTCTCCATGCTTGGGCTACTGCAAAGCCAAATCAGTGAGTGTGCCAAGCAAATTGATGGCTTAGAGACCAGGCACCGGCGGAAAGCTTTGGTTTTCCAAGGACTTGCTGAAGCGGAGAACGAAGACTAATACAAGGCCGTTATCTTGGATGTTTTAAACACCAAGCTAGCACTGAAAAACATCTCGGCACCTTCAATCAAAGCTTGTCACAGGCTGGGGGCCCTCAGCAAGGATCATCACAGGCCTATCCTTGTAAGGTTTGCCAGTATAGACTTGAAATCATCAGTGTGGAAGGCAAAGACAGGCTTGAAGGGCTCCAAAATGTCGGTGAAAGAATTCCTGACTAGGACCAGGCAATCTGTCTTCGGCAAAGCACGGGAGCACTTCAGCATGCGGTCGTGTTGGACCCAAGACGGGGCTATCTTCATAAACGCTCCTGACGGAATTCGGCACAAGATAACTTCCTTTGATGAGCTGAAGCCCTTGGTAGCCCAGTACCCCAAGGCACCGGACGCGGCTCCTTCTACCAGTGGAAGAGGTGGCGACGCTGCTGGGAATCTGAAAAGCACTACACGAAAATTATAGGTTAGAGTGTTTGATGTTTTGTTGCTTTTTCTTGATTGTAGTTTTAGATTCCAAATCTTTACTTACCAGTTTGTAGTTGTCCAGTCTTATAGTTATCTTCCTTATGTTTTAAATACTCCAACTGTTTACTTCTATTTCTTTATTATTAAGAGGTGCATTGGTATTTAGATACCCTCAACTGTGTTTATTTATTTTTCATAGAAAAGTTTAAGCGAGTAATTGATATTGTTATGTGAATGTCAGCTTCGGCCTGTCAAATTGACGTTTAGAAGTATTTGAGTGACAGTGACGTTGGACCGTCACTGTCACTTAAATATTATAAATGTCTCAAAATTTTGTTTCTGGTAAACTCACAGATTATGTCATCAGTTACGTTTCGTTCCATGCACCATCACATAATTTGCAGTTGGGTGTGTCTCCTTCCTTTATTTAACTATTATTCTGTTTTTGTTCTTTTATGTCTGGGGACTACAGCTTTCACTTTTCCTTTGTATTTTGCTGTGTATATGTGCTATATTCTACGCTTGTTTTATTGCTTCTAGTGTTGGTGTTAGCTGGCGGGTGGTGCAGAGTTGTGCACCTGTTGGTGATACCTTAGTTTGTTTTTTAGTAATAGCTTAATTGTTTTTTTTTTTTGTATATATATATATACAAGGTGTTGCTTTGCATCCTCGTCAAATTCAAGGAGGTCACTATACTAATGATTCTCGACCCGAATCAATAATAAAATGAGTAGGTATTTTTTTTCTTATTATCGGAAATAGTAAGTGTAACACCACCCGTATTAAAACGCGACCTGTCTAATACTAGCCCTAAACCGCCAATTCTCACACACAAACAAACGCAAACGTTCATTCAATAATTTCGTATTCCCTAAACTCCGCCCAACCGCACCCCGGCCCCGTGGTCAGTGCAATAAAAACCGGCGAGCCGTGTGCATGTGCATGCAAATTACGCTCCCCGTGCACTCGTATGTAGTGCAAGATGACGGACAATTACTCCAATGTTGAGTTGGTGGAAATGGTCCGCTTGTATGCCATCAGCGGAGACAGCCTACGTCGAGCCATCCAGCTGTTCGCGGAACTGTTTCACCCCCATCACAGAGCCTTATGCTGGCTGCTACGCAGAGACTGCGAGATCATCGGCAGTTTGATGTTCCAAGGCATGCTCAAGCTCGCGGCAGCGAAGCCCTGCCTGTCGCCTTCGGCAAGTACGCGAGTACTTGAATGAAAGGTTTGGCAACCAGTGGATCGGCCGCGGTGGACCTGTGGCCTGGCCACCGCGTTCTCCGGACCTGACGCCCCTGGACTTTTTATTTGTGCGGAGACGTTAAAAGGTTAGTGTACACGGAGGAAGTCACAAGTGTAACAGAATTACGTGCAAGAGTGATCAGTGCTTTCGACACTTTAAAAACGAATGTGTTAGTGTTGCGTAAACTGAAAGATAATCAGCGACGTCGTGCTAGACTGTGCCTAGAGTGTGGTGGTGGAAACTTTGAACAATACCTCCAGGTAACCTAAGTAGGTAATTTATTTATTTGTACATAGACAATCATTTGTAAATACGTTAGCTAAATCAATTTTATTAGTGTAAATAAGTTGATTTCAAATTTTAACTACGCCAATAATACCTATCAAACAAAATTACCGCCACATGCCTACATAACTAGCACATTTTAGATTTAGTAGATCGGTCTAAGGTGTTTTTGCCGGTCCTAAGCCCGTTAAGTAGGAAGGAAAATTTAAAATCAACCAATTTCATTTTCCAAATTCAATCCACAACTAAAAACAAAATCATAACGGTACGAAAACCTTGGGCTGTGTTTACCTACAATGCGTACTCAGCGCATTTAGGTAAATACGAGCGCGCGCGCTTATCTATGCAGCAAGTAGCAACATAGCCAACAAACAGCTGTGCGCCTCAGGTTATACTTACCTAAATCTTACCGGTAGGTAGTAGGATTGTTACATGTTTTTATTATTAAAATCTAAGATTACCAATTTTAGGATTGTTCATTCAGCAGAATTGCAATAAAACGCCATAACAAAACTAACATTTTGTTAATCAGCTGATAACCACCGTAGGTACTTACAGTAGGTCAGTGAACTTTTCTTTGGGGCACTAGTACTACTTTTATTAGTAAGATTTCCGCATTCTTATGATACTTAAAAATGAATTAATTATTAAGCGAAATTTATGACAATAACGAAAGCGATTTTCGAGTTCGAACTAGGATAAATCATTGCCATTCGGTCACTGTAGGTATAAAGCGCGCACGTGCTATCCGCATGTTTGTGTGTCGTAGTTGTAAGTGGGCGGTGCCTCGCGCCATGAAAGGCGACGGGTGATTCTCCTCTTTTGCGAAGAGCTTCATTCTGAATTAGTGTCAAATTTAAACAACAAAAAAAAACAGCGTTTATTATTATTGACCAGGTTCCGTAATTTATATTGATTATTTACGTCTTTTAAGACAACCTCCTGAATTTTGACGAGGATGCAAAGCAACACCTTGTATATATAAGATTATTATTGAGGATTTTCAAAATAAACCACAAATTGTTTCTCTGAAAATACAAAGTTTGTTTTATTTAACACATTCTTACAATATTACAACAGTAATCGTTTATCTATGATAATTACTCAATAATCTTACCTGAAAATACAAAGAAACGACATTTAAAGTTCACTAATATCGCCTCCTCAATTATATCCTTTTATTTTGTCTCTCCACACGTTTTCTTAAAACAATAAATCACACCGAATATTTTGACCATCGTCCGCCATTCAATTCCACAGACAACTTATAAAGGCGCGAGGCGCGGCAAATTCGAATTAATGAAATGTCATTTCATTACATCTCCCCCCCCTAAGAGGGAAAATTCTAAATAATATATCTATACGCTATACCTATTAGTTATCTTCATATTCGTTTTCTTCTACTTCATCTTCTTCAGCATCTATTATGACCGGTTGCAATTTTGTTATGTGGAATAAAGTTGATTCTGTTTTTCTGGTTCCGGTGTCGATCCTATAAATGGAGTTCGATATTTTCTCTACTATCTTGAAAGGGCCTATTCTTAATTCGTCTAACTTTTTTCTATTCAGTCTATTTCCATTTTCTACATATACACTGTCTCCTATATTAAACTCTTGCATTTTTCTATTTCTATCAAATATTCTCTTGTTGTACTTGTGGGATTTTATTGTATTCTCTAATGCCAATCTTTTATCAGCAATCCACTTGTCTTCCCTTTCTATTGATTTTAATTCATTTGGTAGTAAGCTGACATTTGTACCATCCAGTAAATATTTTGGTGCAAATCCTGTAACGGAGTGTTCTGTTTCATTATATTTCTGTATGCATTCTCTTGCCACTGTCGTCCATGCTCTCTTATTATTTTTCTCATTTATTTTGCATCTTATTTTATTAACTATTGTTTGATTTAATCTTTCATTCAAGCCGTTCGAGAATAGTGTATTCACAGCTGTAAAAATTAATTTAATATTATTCTCTTTCAGATGTTGTTTAAATTCTCTTGAATTGATACCTGGATATTGATCTGTCAGAATTATTCCAATGTCATCTGTTTCTAGTACATTCTTTGTTAGATTTATAAAGTCACTTGAATTCTGTGTTTTTGAAGTCGCAATATATGCATATCTAGTGTAGTGGTCTACTAAAAGGTGTAGGTATTTTTTTGTTGACCTAGATCCTCCAAAGCCACCAATAGTATCCATTGACATTATCTCAAATGGTTTTGTCGCTGGTCCCAATTGTGACATCAATCCAAATTTTCCTTGGCTTCTTGCTTTATTTTTTATACATATTTCACATGTTTTACAAATCTTTATGATATTCTTTGTTAGGTTTTTAGCTGTATATATTGGACTAATTTTTTTCTGCAATTGTCTGATCCCAATATGGCATAAATCTTCATGCACCTTTTTTATAAGTTTTTTTCCAAATTCTTCTGAGAGGATAATCTTTTCATGTTTCTTTTTTTTTTATAATAGATTCTATTTTTGTATATTAGATCTTGTTTCTTTTCTTTTATTGTATCATTTTTTTCTTGATCTTCAATTATATCTTTTATTTGTATCAAATTGACTATTTTCAATAGTTCCTCTGTTTCTATGTGTTCATTGAAATTTATTGCATATGGTTTTATATTTTTATCTTCATTTCTGTTATCTTTAGACATCCTGTTTATTTTATTTATTGTTTTCTTTTGTTCTATCTGCAAGTCCTCATTTTGGGTTAATTTGAATTTCTTTATCATATCTAATCCGATTATAAAATCATCAAAATTTTCATTTTCTACTATATATACATCCACCTCTTCTTCTATATCAAAGATTTTTATTTTTATTGTTGTCAAGCCATCTGTCTTTTTCACACCATTAACCGTTTTCATATATGCTATATTCACATTGTCTTTTTTTTCTTTTACTTTTATCAGTCTTGAATTTATTAAAGAGATCTGTGACCCTGAGTCATAAATGCCACTCACTTCTAATTTATTTTCTATTAATAGCTTGATTTTGATTAATGGTGTACTTACTCGTTTTTTTTTATCCGTGTTCATCTCTACTTCAATAATGGAGTTATTATTTACGTTTTTGGCCTTAAACACCTTTTCAGATTCATTTTTATTTTTCTTGAACCAACATGACTCCTCCGGATGGTATCTAATTCCTTTGTCCAACGATTCACAGGTCGTACATGGCTTCTTCTCATTATTTTTTTTATATAAGATAATGTACCATTTTTTATTATAGTTGAGTTTTTCTTGTGCATCATACCTTCATATTTTCTTATCTCGTTGAACAACTCAGTAGTATTCTTGAGTTCGTCTCTGTTTAGCTTATTCAAGATAAATCCAGGTAAACCTGTTGCGATGAGATCTATCATTGTTTTGGGATCTATCGATTTGTTTGTATCTAGTATAAGCCGTTCTTTTTTTATAGCATAATCGATTAACAATCCGTCTTTATATTTGAATAAGAAAGCAGTTGTGACTATGTCCCATCCTCGGTTTTTAAAAGTTTCTAGGAATTTGTCTTTCCATTCATTCCATTCAGAATTTACTGTTAGTTTTATCATCATTAAACTATACCAATCCAAGCAAGATTTTTCTAAAAATAACCTCAGTATGTCTATTTTTGTTTCATCTTTTGTTATATTAAAGCGCTCACACTCTTTTTCAAAATTCTCTATCCATTGCATTGCATTAGGATTCTTGGTTGTGAATTTTTCAATAATAAATTTCTCTGAAATATGTTTTAGGTTATGTTGATTTTCTTTCTTTGTTGTAGATTCTATTAATTTCTCCAGGATATTTTTCAAACTGTCGTCTTTGTCTCCTGGTTGTTCCGTGTTTATTTCTTCTAAATATTGATCTAAAAATTGCATATTCCCTTCCTCATCTGTATATGTTTTCTTTAGATCTTTATCCAGTTTTATCCATATTTTTCTACTTTGGTGCCTTTTCTTTAAGCTATTTTTTATTTTTGAGAAAGTGTCCAATTCAACAATATATGTATGATGACTCACCGGCTTCAATTCATCAGGTAAAACATAACATTTTCCTTCTTCTGTAGATATTGAGGTTATGGCTAATACATTAGATTTGCCATCCTTTGCGGCTATTATCGTAAACTCAAATAGCAGCCGATTCATCTTCTTGTAGTTAACGAAAATGTCGTTTTATAAGAATATTATTGAGGATTTTCAAAATAAACCACAAATTGTTTCTCTGAAAATACAAAGTTTGTTTTATTTAACACATTCTTACAATATTACAACAGTAATCGTTTATCTATGATAATTACTCAATAATCTTACCTGAAAATACAAAGAAACGACATTTAAAGTTCACTAATATCGCCTCCTCAATTATATCCTTTTATTTTGTCTCTCCACACGTTTTCTTAAAACAATAAATCACACCGAATATTTTGACCATCGTCCGCCATTCAATTCCACAGACAACTTATAAAGGCGCGAGGCGCGGCAAATTCGAATTAATGAAATGTCATTTCATTACATATATATATATATATTTGTTACGTATTTATTTATGTCAGACAATGAAATTTTCTTATCTGCGGATGAATCTGCTGCTTCTTCAAGCGATGGAAGCTTTTGCTCTTACAGTGATACTCTTGGTGAGTGTTTGCAACAAAAGTTTAATGATAAGTCTGATCGGTTGTTGAACGTGTGTCATATTAATGCTCAAAGTGTTCCGAGCCACTAAAGTGAGCTGTACGACGCCTTTAACAGCAGCAATGTACACGGGACCCAAGTATTTGGTTTACAGTTTATATGTGTGAGTGAAGTCATAGTTATGCACACAAACACAAAATTAAATTAACTTGACTTGCTGTACGAGCCGGTAATATTCATACAGCCGCTCATTATTATTGTGTGAGTAAACATATTGTACCCTACACGGGGTTTATTTTTTTTATCTTTACGCTTGTCGGGTAATCTAGTAAAAATAATATAAACGAGTTTACAATAAAGCCCAACATTTTATACAAACTTAACATGGTAACCATAGCCGATTGGTGTAAGCGCTTGCATTAGCTAGTGATCTAACCTCGACGACGCGAGTTCGAACCCAACTGAGGAATTATTTTTGCTACTTTTTACTTTTTGTTTTTTAATAAATTTATTTTGTGGCCAATAAAATTACTCAAACAAAAATTAAAAAGATATAACCAATGAAATAATTTGATTTTTTTATTAGATACACATTGGTATTGTTTGCTTAGCTTATCGCTTGGGTCATTAGCAAATTATCCGTCTCGTTTATTCCAATATGTTCCTTATATTGGTTGTTTTAAGGTTCAATTTGGTGGGGGCTGTATGTTAGAAAAAAAAACTTGTGTGGCCGATACAATGATTTAATACACTGTTGTTTACCTGTTTTTTTGACAAAGAAAGTTTTTTATTGGCAAGGATTGACGTAAATAATTTGTCAAAGTAGGTAGGTATATAAATTGAATCAAAGTAAAATTAGAGGTGAAGTGAATCAACATGTTAGATAGTAAGAAATTATGACAACTTCTAATCGCATAACAATAACATCACTTCACCATACTTTCAATAATTTACGAGTTGTGGTTTTAAAAAAAAACGTTTTATACCTACCTACTTATTACTAAGTTTTGTATTTGTTCTAATTTGCTTAACAAATATGAACATTATTTGCATAAAAATAAGATTCACATTCGTCTACTAATTAAAATAAATTCGACTAATAATGAGTCGGCAATCCTTCGTTTTCTATTACTCCTTGTAACCTTCTGCTCATGAGATCTCACAGTTTGTAAGCACACTTTTATGCGGGTGGACAAGAAGGGATCAGCCTTGTGCCTTGCCACGATGTCGTAGTGTCGAGTCGATGAATTTGCCTTTGGTTTTGGCCTAAGATGTTCTACGTCTCCAAAATACGCATATCGGCGGACCCATAACTGCACGGTTCTCCCCTGTGGATAAAAACAGTATTTATAATACTTATAATAACAGCTAATATTATAATAAATAAACACTATATTTTTATACTATATATACACTATGTTTATTCAATATACTTATATATACCTAATTAATATTACTTATAATAATACAATACATAAATATAAGATAAACACTGACATTAGCAAACATTATAATCTATTTTTATTTACGTTATTCAAAGGCTTTTCTTTAATCTGTCTAAAGGCTAGATCAAGCTAATTTTAGACCAAGCTAATTTTATCATAATCATCATACGATTACAAATTAAAAAAAAGAAACTATAATAATTCAGTTATGATAATATATTATTATAACTATGGTAGGTATTGCACTTAAGTTACATTAATTATTTATTCCTAGTAAACATCCCTTTCAATGTTTACTAGGAATAAAGAGAATAGAGGAGTTAGTTAAAGTGAAGTAGGTATAATATCAACGTAATATCTAACTGTTACTCACCGATATCATTAAGCGCCTTGTAACTTCACTTCATCTCATCGATACGCTAATCGATAACAATTCAAATTGAGTCAGCCCAAAATTTGGCGACGAGTTTGGCTCTTTCAGTAGCGTCCTGTGATGCATTTCACAGGAGCAAACAACAGAACAGGCAGGACACGATATAAAGTGTCCCATCGTTTGTTAGGCAGCACCACATTTACACTCACAATTTCACATAATATAGATACGTTTTGCTCATCCAAAACAACGATTTCCACCTCTTTGAACATTGATAAATGTTGCATGGTTGGATCCACAGAAATAAAACCACACACATGCTCAAGAGTAGTAATCAATAAACTCAGTAATGCAAATACTCGTAGATTGACAAGTAAGAATGCTCATTTTTTATAAATGAAGGTGTTTGAAAACAATATTTTTAAATTGTCGGTAGTTGTTGTCTAAACAGTCAAAATCAAATAGCCTGAGAGTTCAATGTTTGTCTCAAACGTTGGAATTGTTATAAATTCTACTTTAAGTAATGTTTTAACAAAATAATGAATACAAAAAGAAAAATAATATACTATTGCATGCATGATTTGAACTTACGACTTCTCGTTCAGTGACCAAAGACGATAGCCATTGTGCCACGATTGCTATATTAACATCATGCAAAATATTATATCTCCTTCAGCATCATAAGTGAATGATGACTATATATTGGTATAGGGTAATTGATGTGCCACACGCACACTAATAAAAACTGAGCTCGCTCGTTTTATTTTGTGTTTGTGTGCATAACTATGACTTCACCCACACATATAAACTGTAAACCAAATACTTGGGCCCACTGTACACGCCATCTTGATCTCTGAATCTTGGCTCAAACCACATCTCCTGTCCACTACTTACCCTCTTACTGGTTTCATTTATTTATTTATTTACACTTCAAGCACAAAGTGCACGGGCGGACATTCATTCATTTCATTCTTATACGTAATGATAGGATTGGCAAGGGAGGGGGTGGTGTGGCCATATATCTCCGCAGCGGCTTTCCTTATAAAATACTTGCCACTTCCTCTTCACAATATTCTGCTTCTGCTGAGTTTATTTTCCATGAAGTCTGTGTCAAGGGAGCCAAAACTGTTATTGGTGTTGTTTACTGTCCTCTCACTGTTGATTACTTCACTGAATTGGAATCAGTACTTGAATCTTTGGGTTCGGAGTATGCACATCACATCATAATGGGTGACTTCAACACAAATCTCCTTTCCCGCAATGCCCCTCGATCCTGTAAACTCCTTCAGCTTATCGAGTCGGTTAGTCTGCACGTGTTGCCGCTCCAGCCTACCCATCATAACGCTGTTGGTGATGACACCTGGCTCGATCTGATCCTTACCTGAAATCCTTCTCTTGTATCCTCCCATGGTCAACATGACGCTCCTGGCTTTTCTCATCATGACATGATTTTCCTCTCCTATATCCTGAAACCTCCCAAACCTAAACCTAAGGTTCTGTACAGGCGTTGTTTTGCGCGAATGAATGTTGAGGAAATTAAGAAGGATGCGTCTGTGACTGATTGGGAGCCTATGTTGGAAGCCTCTTTGGTTGACGATAAGGTTGCGATATTCAATGATGTTGTGGTCAACCTCTACAATATTCATGCTCCCATCAAAAGAGTTAAACTTAAACGTTCTCCTGCTCCATGGATGACAGGAGGGATTCGGATGGCAATGTGACGTAGGGACCGGGCATTCCGTAAATTTAAGAGGGATCGTACTGACGAGAACTGGTCATTATACAAGGTGGCAAGGAATAGATGCAACCAGATGATACGCATCGGTAAACGCCGCCACATTCTAGACAATACAGAGTGGAGACGATAATACGACAATAAATGAAAACACGCATAATAATAATAATTCATTTACTAATCAAGTAACAAGGACTCATTAATATACAAAAATTAAATACAGCACAAATTAAATACAGAACACACTGAATACATTAAACATTACATTACAATAGGAACAACACAAAACAATAACCACACAAAACATTTTCATACTGACAGCCGACGACTGTAGGTGACGTGCAAGTCACTGCAACGTCTGATGTACGGACAGTCGAGCCTGTCAGCTATCATCACCAGCACGCTGTTGGAGCTGCCGCGAACTCTGCGTACCAGGGACGCGCATCGCTTACGCATCGTTGCATAGAAGCAGTCGACGCTAGCGACGGTGAACATGCCCGAGGCACTACAATGTCGCGGCAGCCCCATCAGCGCTCTGAATGCGTTGTTATATTGGATGCGGAGGGCTTCGTATGCTTTTTGAGTGTGATTTACCCACAGGCTGCACGCGTACAGAGAGGTACAATAAGCCCTGAAAAGGGTCTGCTTGACCGACCCTGAACAACGCGCAAACCTGCGAGCTATCATGTTACCTCTTACAGCCAAGGCCCTCCGCTCCCTCTCGATATCAGCATCATCTCTGAGACCGGATGTTACTATATGCCCCAAGTATTTGAAATGGTCCACTCTGACCAAGGGAACCCCGTATAGTTTGATGGGAGGAACTGCTATAGGACATTTAGAGCCGGCCTCAAAAACCATGAACTGACTTTTCGCCACATTATATTTAAGACCATGTTCTTGTGCATATGCCTCACAAATCTGTAATAATGTTCTCATGCCACAAACCGATGCGCTCAGCAGCACCATGTCGTCCGCGTAGCTAAGATTATTTAGGCAAACTCCATCAATATGACAGCCGACATGATGACTGCTGAGAGCAACAATCAGAGCGTTCACATATAGGTTAAAAAGTGCGGGGGAGCTCAACCCCCCCTGCCTCACCCCGCACTCCAACCCATAAGGTTCTGACAGCGACCCGGCCCACTTAACACTATTTATCTGGCCTCCATACCAACATTTAAATAAGTTTATAAGTTCTTTGGGAAAGTTAATCTCCCTCAACTTCTTCCAAAGAATGTCATAGGAGACCAGATCAAAAGCCCTGGACAAATCGAGGAAGCACGCGTACACAGGAGTATGCCTGTCCGTATAGTACCTGACGGCATGCTTGAGACACAATATAGCACTTTCTGTGGAGAGTCCTGGCCGAAAACCAAACTGGTTATCGTGCGGATGTAGGTATTGATTTAACTGTGTGTCAAGCAAACCGTCAAGCACCTTCGCAATGACAGTCGCTAATGAGATGGGCCTATAATTATTTTTATCCGACAGGTCCCCTGTTTTATTTTTAACAACTGGCACTACTACTGTTCTAACAAGGTCAGAGGGCAAAAAGGCATGACTGATGCAGAGGTTAAAAAGCATTGCCAACACTCTTGGTAGGTGATGTCCAGCCTGCTGAAGATGCTCAATACTGAGACCGTCATGGCCAGGGGACTTGCCTCTGGACATTGACTTAACAGCACATGCTATACTTTTTGAGCTAATTTTTATACCCACTTGACCATGACATGTCTCAACACTAAGCACTCCCAGTGAAGGCGACCCCAGGGGCGATTTCACATGAAATTGTTCTCTAAAGAGATCAGCAATGCCTTTAGGGTCACTCACACCATTGACACCCACTGGGAGGCCAGGCCGAAGTGTCATTTTATTAGTGCCTTTCCAGAAATTTCGGAAGTCTTTTTTAGAATGATGTGAAGCAAGGATATCCATTTTAATCTGGTTCTGATGGTCTTGACACCACTTAAGCCTTGACTTAAACGTCCTTCTACTCTGGCACATCTCGTTATAAGCAGGGCCGGCAGACGGCCCCCCGCATCGTTGCCAATCATGAAACTTCAACCGGGCCACCCCGTACGCCTCACTTACATGCCTGTTCCATCCAACAACGCATCGCTTTCCCCACCTGCGTCGCACACTCCCTCGACTCACAGTCGCAGACTCACTGAGGGCGGACACAATATCCCCGTACAACTTATCAATAACCGATCTGTGATTTGGGTCGTTACAATGTGTATCTGCACAGTGAATAAATTCAGTAGAAAAATCTATTAATACTAGAATATAAATACTAATATTAATACTATATATTTAATATTAATACTAGTTCATAGGAATAATTCTAAACTATCAAAAAAATCCCAAAATCGAAATAGAAAAAAAAAAAATTCAAACAAACTAAATGGCATAAAACTGAATACGAAATAGAACACCATTTGTGAATATTGGTTCACTAACCTGTGGTAAGAGCGGCAACAACGCGGTCCTGTAGCGACTTGATCTTTTGGCTAATGTTCAGTAAAAACAAATATACTAAATCACAGACTATTCACCAAACAATCAGGCACCTCTCATCCGCTGGTTATTTTTTTAATGAAATTATTAATCACTATCTGGATCACTGTTCAATCACTTAGCTAAGTACCTACGTCGCTAAATTTTCTCTCTCTTTATGTCCGTATAGCCAAAGCGGCATTTCTGTGACACTCCCCGTAAATTAAAACCATGTCGGTGTATTCTGAAGCTGTGTAGGTGTAACGAGGCATGATTATTACCTACGAACAAAACAAAAAAACACGAAAACACAATAAAAACTAAGAGTCTAATCTCGCACAATTCACTTAACTACTTAACTCGATACCTATTAAAATGGTACGTATCCTGTCATTAAAATAAAGCGCCCAATTCGCACTTATGATAACTAACAAATCACAAACACGCGAACGCGGGCGCCGGGTACTTCAAAGGAGGCGCGGCGAGGCGGACAAAGAAAGTACGTCCTGCGGTACTCGTGCGCTTACGAAGCGATGACGCGTGGACCGTCACAGGATTGCAGCGACACACTGACCTAAAGGAGAATGCCCATAGCTGGGCCTACGCGTTACAGTCAAATATTGTATTGCAAAATTATCGTCATTTTATCATAAAACGAAAACACAAAAAAGAAAAAAAATATACAGTTATAAAACTGTGAAAAATGCATTTTATTGTATAATTTACAACTCTCACTAGCTAAGTATGGATACGTGGCTAAAAAGACATTGTGTCAGGTTTGAAAATATATGTCATGTATTTTGTCATTTGTCAAACATGAACTCAAACGTCAATTCATTCGCTTTGTTGTTGTGCTTGCGCCGGTGAATGTGTTCTGCTACGAAATTCGTATTTTCTGTGATCTTACCAACGACTTTGGCTTGTTTCTGGAATCTGACGAATCTTGCTCTCACGGACAAACTCGGCTCAAACACGGACTCTTTATCTTCTACTCTGACTGACTACGGCTTGTTTCCAAGGACTTCGATACTAACAATGGATAACTGCATTAATTGCGGTATTAATACATCTCGTTGCAATATAACGGGTAGACGTCCTTTGAATGAAGAATCCATCTTATGTTGTGCACACATTATATCTATAGTATGGTATTTGAGTTGGGCTAGGTATCAAGACCACATATCACGTCCTGCACACTGTCTTGATAATATATTAGTTGTTTATGAAGATGAATAAATGATAAAATAAATGAAATATAGAAAAACTGTGTTTCTTTTTATTTTCAGTCCCGGTAGGCACCTAACTAAGTGTCGATATATACATTAACTGTACGGTTTAGACTTTTAAACTCTTAGCCAGACCATTGCAAACACAATATAATAAAACTAATTAATAAAAATGTTTGCAGACAATTAATCTTTGACATTGTTGCACAGTGTTATATGTATTTTTGAAAACATGATCTAGGTAGATACATACTACAAAAATATCAGGTTTCGGTTATAATCACACGTAAAACGATTACCAGTAACTGTAATTGTAAAACAAACCAGTTAAATAAGAATGATTTCTGATTTAATTGTATAGTTGCTTGTCACTTAATCCATTTTCTAACCTCACTTTAGCCATAAATTCAAATTAAAAAATCTCAGAATACAAACTGTCAATTTCATTGAAATTAAGTGACATAATACTAGGTGTGTTATCTTAAAAAATAACACCAATTTCATGACTGTAACATGTAGGCCCCGAGATATAGGGAAGATGGGCTATCTCCTTTGTAGTTTCAAGTTTCGACAAGAAAGTGAAGTACAAACAAACCAAATTACATTTATCTCTTTCGCACTTACTAAATTTTCTATTAATACAGTGCATAGTTCAACTTCCGCATGCGTTATTTTCTTATCTAACTCTGAGGATACCCTTTATGACTCTTATAGGCCTGGTTTAAGGTATAATTTGCAGTAAATCAAATTTAAAAACGAATTTGGCGAAAGTTTTTAAATAGCGAGTTGGCAACGTGTCTTTAATGATTTGATGTTTTACCGATGCGGGGGTCGTTAACCTGTTAGTGCTTCCTTAAAATCAGATACATCATGTAGCAAATGTTGAAGATTACAGAAAATTAATTTCCTGTGACTAAACTACTTGATATATTCAAATGATTTTTTGTATGTATATTGGGAACGTCTTGAGGTATGCGAAGTTTAATTTATTGTCGTATTGTCATCACCACTCTGTATAACTTCTTCCTCTTCTGCCGATATTTAGAAATTTCTTGGAACTCTGGGTATCGGCAAACCGCGACATTTAGACCTTCCAAACTCTATTGACCTGGACGCACTTAACCAACATTTTTCTTGTGCTTCCTCCATGGATCCCTTTACCAAGCAACAAACTTTGTCCCTAATTTCTGGTCTAACGCGTCCTAATATTAACCACTTTTGCTTCGTCCCAGCTGAGCCGGGAGAGATCAAAAAGATCATTCTGTCCATCAAGTCGAAAGCAGTGGGTTGTGATAATATCACCCATGGTATGATCACAACTCTTCTGGATGAGCTCCTACCTGCGATTACCCACAATGTGAATTTTTCCCTTTTCACCGGAGCATTTCCTTCCCTGTGGCGCAAAGCCTATGTTTGTCCGCTACCCAAGGTCCCTAATCCCTGTCTTCCTGCCCATTTCCGTCCCATTTCGATCCTTCCCTTTCTATCCAAAGTGCTTGAGGCCTGTGTGCACAAACAATTCTCCAATTTTGTCCATCGGAACTCGCTTATCAGCTCACTTCAATCTGGTTTCAGGCCCGGGCACAGCACTGTTTCCGCCCTTCTTAAAGTGACTGGCGATATTAGGGCAGGACTGGAAGACACCAAGGTAACGGTGCTGGTGCTGGTCGATTTCTCAAATGCCTTCAATACCGTTAGTCACGACATCCTTTTAGCAATTTTATTCCATGTTATGGTCTCTCCCGGAGCACTGGAATGGTTCTCCTCTTACCTTCAGGAACGCCAGCAGTCAGTCAATGTTGGGAATTCCTCATCATGTTGGTGTGATTTGGAGACTGGTGTTCCTCAAGGCGGTATTCTTTCTCCTCTTCTGTTTTCTATTTTTATTAATCTCCTTACTTCTGAGTTTCAGTGTGCGTATCATCTGTATGCCGATGATTTGCAGTTGTACTGTCAGGGGAGGGTTGACGAAATTCGAGATCTGATCGACAATTTAAATCGTGATCTTATAGCAATAAAAACCTGGTCCGATAAATTTGGTGTGGCAGTAAATCCTAATAAGTGTCAGGCGATCATCATTGGCAGTTCTCGCAGTCTATTCAGGTTGAATGGTACAACCTTGCCACCAGTTCTTTTCGACGGTACGGTCGTTCCTTTTAGCACTGAGGTAAAGGATCTTGGCTTGCATATCGATAGCACTATGAAATGGCATACTCAAGTTGCTCGCGTCAGTCAGAAGGTTACTGGTTCGTTGCGGGCTCTGTACCGTTTGAGAAACTTTTTACCCTCAAATACGAAAGCAATGCTTGTACAGTCCTTAATTTTCCCTATCATCGATTATGGTGACGTGTGCTACTTTGACTTGAATGCGGATCTCCTCGACAAACTTGACCGTCTTCTAAATAATTGCATTCGATTCTTTTTCAATTTGCGTAAATATGATCATGTCTCCGAGCACCGGACTCTTCTTAAGTGGTTGCCCATACGTCAGCGTAGGGAGCAAAGGGCGCTTACCACCTTGTTTTCTTTTCTTGTTTCTCCCACTTCCCCTAGTTACCTTGCTCCCCACTTTCAGTATATTTGCGCCAACCATAATAGGAGCCTGCGATCATCGCAAAACCGTATGCTTCAATGTCCTTCTCACCGCACTGACTTCATTCACCGATCATTCTTTGTCCAATCTATATCTCTGTGGAATGCGCTTCCCCAGGAAATCAGGATGTTAACCAATCGCTTATCTTTTAAGTTTAAAGTTCGCGAGTACATTCAGAAGAAGCTGGCAGTTTCGTCACGACGGTAATGTTTTCCCCATTGTTTGTGTTTTATTTTAGTATATTCGTGTAAATGTCTATTTTCATTTATCAAAATTTTGATATATATTTATAGTATTTGATATATATTTATAGTATTTTATATATATTTATAGCATTTGATATATATTTATAGTATTTGATTTATATTTATAGTATTTTATTTATACTTATAGCTAATCTTAGTATTAATTAAAACTATTTTCAGATACACCTACCACTGTTTGTCTCTGCATCACCCAAAGGTTGACTGGTAGAAAATGCCTATGGCATTAAGTCCGCTATTGTACTTTTGTGCTTGAAGTGTTAATAAATAAATAAAAAAATATATACGTAAAAAATATATATATACACAAAAAAAAACAATTAAGCTATTACTAAAAAACAAACTAAGTATCACCAACAGATGCACAACTCTGCACCACCCGCCAGCTAACACCAACACTAGAAGCAATAAAACAAGCTTAGAATATAGCACATATACACAGCAAAATACAAAGGAAAAGTGAAAGCTGTAGTCCCCAGACATAAAAGAACAAAAACAGAATAATAGTTAAATAATAGATCATTGAAGGAGACCAACAAGAGGTAGAACTATGCTTGGCACACCTTAACAGCATACATGGTAAAATTAAATTTACCTATGAGATGGAAAATTAGAGGACAATTCCATTCTTGGACGTGAAAATAGGGGTCCGTACTGACGGTTCTCTAAGCCACTCAGTCTATAGGAAATTGACCCGCGCATATGATCTATGCGACGAGGAACATTTACGTGCTGAGCTAACACATGTGCAGAGGGTCCTACAGAGAAACGGATCGTCATCGTCGTTTGTTGTGTGGTGTTCATATAAGCTCCGTGTACAAAAATAATTTTAAAATAGTTAAACTAATATTTTATCAAGTATTTGTGAAGAATATGACTCAGTGTTGCGTAAATCCCACTACACAAAGTTTGTGATCAAAAATTTAAATGTCTAAAACCAGAAATTACTAAAAATAACAAGTGACATCAAACAGCTAAATTAGTGAAACTTTCTATAATATTATCACACCAAAACATATTAAATACCCTAAAAAAGAAAACAGCAAAAAAGGTCGAAGAAATATCATGTACAAGTGAGTGTATTTTTGAATATTATTCCAAAACAATCCGTTGAGTAAAACATAACACGGTTTCTCTTTGTGTGATTCAAAACTGACCTTTGGACCTCAATGACCAACGAATTTTTCAACCGTACTACAGCTACAAGTAATAACTTATTTCGAGGAAGTTTACTAATGGTCAGTTGGCCGAACGGTCGATACACTCGACTTGAGCGCCAGTGACTGCGCGTTCTAATCTCAGTGGCACATTTTGAGAATCTTCGCCAATATTTGTTACAACAAAAAATGAACTTCTTCGAGAATATTACTCTGCGACGAACCCGTACGAAATCACTAACAAACAACGACGATGTCAGTACTAACGACATTAGTTGTAACAACACGACACTAGATAGCACCACCAACAGCATGCCAAACATATCGGATGACGAGGAGATTGATAAAGTATGAGAATTACAACGGGAAATCGGAGAACTAAAGTCACAACTTTTGGCAGCCCATGACGAGGTAAACAATTTGTCAATAGAAAATAGCGAGTTAAAACAGACCATTGATACTATAAATAACAAATATCAACTAGTGAAGAACGCAACAAGAAGGCTAACCAGCGAAACTGGAACTCTGAAAAAGAATGTGAGATTGTCTACTCCCTACAAAGAACAACATTCTACAATTCAATTGGACCTAACGCAAAATACTGTACAAGGAGGCCACAAACAAGGATCTATGTCTTATAATAGAGTAAAAACTACATTGACGTTAGATACAGAAACTACTGGAAATCATCAGAAAAATGATAACAACTCTTCTCAAATCCATGCCAAGAAGAATAAATTGTGTTTAGTAAGCAGTAATAAGACTAACAACGTATTATCCATAGCACAGAATGCCTTTCCGAACCATCAGATATGCCACTATATTACAACAAACTGTGGAATAAGTACGCTTGTTAGTAATCTAGACTCAAAACTAACTAATTATACTATGCAAGACTATTGTGTAATTCTTATAGGTAGTGAAGATTTTAATAGAACTAACAACTATTCAGACCTAATTTCTAACATTAGGTAAAGCCTTTTAATGTTATCTCACACAAATATAATTTTATGTCTGCCTACGTATAAGTGTAATGACTACTCTAGTATGTTTAACTGGAGAATTGAAATGTTCAATAGCCTATTATATCATGACATGCAAATTTATGACTATGCTGTAATATTTGACTCTAATTAAGACTTATTATATGATTATACCATGTTTTCTAGTAACAGCGGTAGGTTAAACAATTGTGGAATGAGAAACATTTTTGACAATTTAAAATATAATATCATGGACTATGGCCATTCAAATAATATAATTCCCGAAACTGAAACGGATCCTAAAATTCAGAATTCCTCAAGGAAATCAGATTTTTTTCGTAAATAAAAGTATAAACATCCTTCACCAAAACATAAATGGACTTGCTAGGAAAATGGATTTATTATCTATATCTCTGTCGTCACTAGAAAACGCAAAAAATCCAGTAGATGTCGTATGTCTCACAGAGCATAATATGCTGAATACTGATACCGATTTAATCAATATTCCTAATTTTGTTCAAGGGTCCTTCTTCTCAAGGAATAATCGCCGAGGGGGCTCATGTATCTTACTACGCAATAATCATGCGTTTAAACCAATTACAACACTAAAACAATATTGTGTCGAAGGCGTCCTGGAGTGCTCGGGTATCGAACTTCTAAATCATAATATCTTAATTTTTTGTATATACCGACCACCAAGGTCAAAAACAGGTGACATAAACACATTTTTTGACACTTTAAACCAACTACTTGAGAAGTACTGCTACAGTAAAAAGAAAATAATAGTTTGTGGCGACTTTAACATAAATGTATTAAATAAGAACAAAATGACTACAATGTTTATGGAAACACTAGCTTGTCATAACCTACAGTTAGGATTATTTAAACCAACAAGGACTATTAGTGGAGCATGCATTGATAATTTCGTATATAACATCCGTGGATGTAAATGTAAAACAATGGAGTTTGCTTTATCTGATCACACGGCACAATTACTAACTTGTCCCGTGAAACTTAGCTGCTCCCTAAAACATTGGTATGTAAAAAGACGAGATTACAGTATAGATAATATTAAAAAAATTAATGATTGTATAAATTCGACTTCGTTTAATGACGTATTTGAAAATAATGACCCACAGGAAGCTTTTGACATTTTTTATTATTTATTTACTTTATTTTATAATTTATGTTTTCCATATATTCGAATTCGAAGATATTCTCAAATACGACCCCGGTGGATGACTAAAGGAATAAAAAATGCTGCAAGCGTAAACAACAATTATTATGGAAGTATCGTAAGAATCGAAATATCATAAACAAAACCAATTTAAAAAATTTTGCTAGTAGATTACAACGTGTTATAAAACCAGGGACGGTTACCGTTACCAAACAAATACCGGTAAAATTACTAAAACATTAACGTTATGCTATGTTAAATATTAACGTTAAAGATAACGTTAACTCATAGGATTTACCGGTATTTAAATAACGTTACTAGTAGCGTTACCTCGCTAAAAACTAACAATATCTGGTGCGACGTTGCCAAACCGAACACGCGCCGCGCGCGTTTTTGTTCGGTTCTGCTAGTCGGGGCGGCAACAGCTAGAATTTTACAACGATCGGACAGATACCTACGAAAACGCGACGAATTGCGCGCGTTCGCGCGAGTTTCATTTTATTTCATAGTCAGACAGACGTCCGTCAAACAAACATCGCGTACGCCAAATTATTATCTCTGTATTATATTTGTTTTGTTGTTCTTATTATTAGTTGTTTGTTTAAAAATTATTATTATGGGCCGAAAGAAGTGCAACAGGGTTTATCAGTATTACAAAATTTTTAAAGAAAACAATAAATCTACTTGCACATTGTGCAATAAAACATTAAACGTAAGTACCTACTCACCTCCTACTAAACTAGGTCTTTAATTACGATATTTATATCGACCATAAAAGTCCCATTGATTGTTTTTGGGTAGATAGTTCTGTTCAACTTTATGGAGATTCGGAAATACGCTGCGAGTGACAAGACGATGCGTCCGCTGTGCCCATGCCCCGTTGATACCTAAAAGTGTGTTCTGCGCAGCTTTACGTTAGATGTTGATAAGCCACCTTAAAGTTTGGACAGAACTAAACCTAACTAATTACAGTCGACCACGTGATCCTGGATACTCTTTCACTACGAAAATTGCTATTACTGCCGACGTAATAAAGACAAATTGTGGAGGTCAAATTATTTCCAGCTACGTGTTGTCGACTGTAAATACTGTAATAATGATAACAATAATAAAATTAATTAAGGCTCATACTACATAATAATATTATGTTATATGTATACGCAACATATTATAGAGATTACGAGTAACTCCGGTTTTACAATACCTACCGAAACCGAATGTTATTTTGTTACTAGGTAGTTGTCTTGTTTATTACTTTTTAATTATCTACTAGCTCTACCCACCTGGCCTACCTACCTACCGTACCTATCCTACCTACCCTACTCTACCCACCCTACCTATCTACCTTACCTACATACACACACATTACCTACCCTATCTACCTACCTGTACCTACCTACTACACTCCCTATCTACGCTTTTTTCGTGAAATTTTCCGATGTTTCTATTCGGGGCGGGGACAATTCCAACAAATATATAAAGGGTGTAAATAGACCCTTAACATATCCGAAAAGCACTTGTTCTCCCCGTCTTTGCGATCATTTTTTTGTTCTAGACCATACCTGGGAACCTTCTAGTTACGGAGATATTGGGAGTCAAATTCCAACTTTTTCACAAGTTTTTTTTAAATACATGTTTTTAATGTTAGATTTTTACTTTACACACTTCCACGACCACCGTACTATTCAATCCATCCATCAGCACAATGCTTTGAGTGCTTTCTATCGAGTCTTACCGTAAAACGTGATTTTTCACCCAAAAAAAAAAAGTCGATTCCCAGCAATAATTTTTGCGTAAAGTTACTTAGTTTGATGTACAGATTGCTTGGTTGACGGCTATGTGAAGGGTCTGATTACACTGTGGTTTACACCCTGTATAGATCATAAAATCGGTCCTGCTGTTCTTGAGTTATAAACAATGTAACTAACCTGACTTTGTTTAAAATATACACAAGGTGGAAGAGACACCGACGCTAAAAGGGTTACCACGTATTCAGTACATCATTCTAAACACCCCTCAGGTCGAAATGTTTCGTCGGTTATTAAAAATACAGCTGTTTCCTACCAAACTGCAATACCTACACGGTCAAAATTTATGGAACAGCTGATTTAAAATTACCGATGAAAAATTTCTATGGGGGGGGGTTCAGAATTATGTACTGAATACGTCTTCTCTATGGTTTTAGCTGGGTTTTAGTTTTTAACTTTATTTTTTTAGTTTCGGTTTATTTTTTACCTTGTAAATGTTTAGAAATAAGTAATCAGCTTAACCTATTTTGACGGGACTTTCACAGGCTGTTGTTATAAGAAGTAACTTAGGCTTACTTACGTTTATTTTAGAAAAAGGATTAGGGTTGCATGCAAAAAAAAAAAACCCACGAAATTGTTAACAAAAACTGATTCAAATAGTTACGTAATATTTATATAATAATTTGCCGCGACCTTCGTCCGCGTGAAATTATTACTTCAAGATTTTTTTTTTTTTTGCAGGGATCCCTAATTATTTTTCTAGAAAAAAAGTAGCCTTAGTTACTCCTTATAACATCAGCTATGTGACGTAAAAGTCCCATCAAAATGCGTGTACCCACCGCACTCTTTATCTAACCTTATTTTCATTTATAGTTACCTACACATTTACATATTTGTATTTACAGACTCTACATGGAGCAAATCTTTTAAAGCACCTGAAACATATTCACAAAAATGAATATAATAAGATTTTAGAACTTAATAGTGAAAGTTCATTGAGCAGGAATGAATCGCTTTCGAATAACTCTCAAATTATACATCAACAATGCTTGAATTTGGTAACTATTCACGGTCGCCCAATGGCAATGCTAGATGACCTAGCATTTCAAACTATTTTATCAACTGTACCTGATTTAAATGTAACAATTAATTCAAAAAATATCAGAGAAAATATAAATGACTCAGCGGCATCCTGTCGTTTGGACATCGCAAACAAATTGCGAAGTAAAATGATATGTATAAAAGTGGACATTGCATCACTTTCTACGAGAAGCTTTATGGGAGTGAATGCTCAATACGCCAAAGATGGTCTTATTGTTATTAGAAACCTGGCTATGGTTGAATTACTTCAACGCCATACGGCTGAACATCTGAAAGAACAAATAAAATTTATTTTACAACGTTTTCGTATCGGTCTAGAAAATGTATACTGTTTTACCACTGACAACGGCGCCAACATGTTGAAGATGACTCGATTAATGTCTGAAGAAGACTCCAGTGCAACAAATACGGCAACTCGAGACCAAGCAGAACCAAGTACTTCAAAATCAACAGAACATGACAACAGTCCAACTCTAATGACGCAAGAAGAATCAGGTGTACCGGAAACTGCTGAGTATCTTGGTGAACATGTTGACGTTGATAACAATTCTATTGCTTCTTATTCTGATTTATGTTTTGATGCAGACGTCGAATTTGATTGTGATTATACTGAAAATGAGTATACCGAAACTGTTGCTTCAGCATTATCTCTTGAATTGAATGTAGATGATCAGGGTGACGGCCACCGAAATACAGGGATCGTAAGGTGTGCAGCTCACACACTTCAGTTGGCTATTCTCGGTGCTTTGGAAGAGGCAAGGATAAAAGAAACGTTATCCAGTGCCCGTAATGTGGTAAAGCGTCTGTTAACACAGACGTATTTAAATAAAATTAGAAATAGCAAACAAAAACTGCCAATTTTAGATTGTGTCACAAGATGGAATTCCACTGCTGACATGATTGAACGCCTTATACATTTAAAACCAATTTGTGATCAGGATTTGCAGACTTACTTACCGGAATCAGTTTGGGATACTCTCAAAGATTTTTTAAACTCTCTCTCCCCTGCCAAAAATCTAATAATTTTTTTACAGGCCGAGCAAATCACACTTTGTGATTTTTACTTGCAATGGTTGTTATGCAAAATAAATTTAAATAATATTAAGTCTAATCTGAGCCACCTTGTTGCTAAACATATGACAGAAAGGGAGGAATCATTATTTCAAAATGACTGTTTTGTTAATGCTGTCTTTCTAGATCCCAGAGTTAATTCCACGCTTACCGAAATTCAGCAAAGTACTGCAAAAAATAACTTAATTCGACTTCATAACCATTTAAAAAAACTAACTTCAAAATATAATTACGATACTGAGAAAGAAACTGAAAGCACTAGTGAATTGTCTGTAGCACCCAGGTCAAGCAAACAATCACAATTAGAATTAGAAGATTTTTTAAATAACAAATATTTAGAAAAGCATGATGATTTATCGGTTCTTCTGGTCAGAGATAATAATAGCTTTTCTTCTAAAACAAATATTATAAACGAAATAGATATATTCCAAAAAGAACCGTTACTGCATGCCACTAATAAAGTTTTTGATTACTGGGAAACCAAAAAAGACAAGTTTCCTTATTTATACGAACTAAGTCAAGTCGTATTGGCAGCCCCGGCCTCACAAGTCAGTGTAGAGAGGCTATTTTCATCTTTAAAATTTGTAGTCTCAAGATATAGGTATAATTTAAAACCAGATTTGATTGAAAACATTTTATTAATTAGAAACAATGCGTTATATAATAAAAAAAAATAGTGAAGGATCTCTTAACATATTGCACCTTGAAAACAAAAGTGGCATTAAACCGAAAATGGCAATTATTAGTAATTATACTCCAGTCATATTAGGGTTTCACCTCGGAATGAGAGATAATAAGCTGTAAACTTCTATAAACCTTCATTTTGTTGTTCTAAAAGTTGTCTCAAAAGTCTCATAAAATCTCGTGTCTGCGTCGTAAGTTATTCAAGGTCAAACGTCCCAAAATTAGTTTTTCGCGATTATCTCGGTTTCTATAGCTCCTATGATGTTATCATGTAATATCAAAATTGTAGAGCATAAAATTTACAATATTTTTATTTTGAAAAATTTTTCATACGCCCAATCGTTTTTGAGATAGAGGGCAGAGAGCCCACTACGCTCAGCCGTAGTCACTGTAATGCAAGGTCAACCGTGAATCTCAGTGAATAATACCTTGAATAAAGTTATTAAATTATTGAAACATCAATAACAATAAATAATTTGTATTATTTATTAGATAATACATTATATTTAATAACATTTTGCATATTTCTAATACTTACGTACTTTGTGTAATTAAAAACTCATAAAGAACTTATTAAGAAATACATAGCTACTGAATTAAGATAAAATTAAAATGTATTTACTCATCATCATCATTTGCCTAGCCTTTTCCCAACTATGGTAGGGTCGGCTTCCAGTCTAACCGGATGCGGCTGAATACCCGTGTTTTATAAGGAGCGACTGCCTATCTGACCTCCACAACCCAGTTAGTACTAGGTTATACGATACCCCTTGGTAAGACTGGTTGTCAGACTTTTTGAACCACATTTTCACTTTTGTATTTACTCGTTTCGTTAAAATCTACTTTAAATAAATTAATATAAAATTAGGGTATACAGTAAGTATTTCACCTAATGAGTTTTTAATTACATAAAGTAAGTACCTACCTAAGTATTATTAAATTAAAATATTAGAAATTTGTAAAATGTTATAAAATATAATGTATTAACTAATAAATAATACAAATGATTTATTGTTATTGATATTTCAATGATTTAATAACTTTATACAAGGTAATATTCTCTGAGATTCACGGTTGACCTTGTATTAGAGTGACTATGGCTGTGTTACGCCCTCTATCTCAAAAACAGCTGGGCGTATGAAAAATTTTTCAATGAAAAATTTGTTGCAAATTTTATGCTTTACAATTTTGAATATACGTGTTAACATCATAGGAGCTATAGAAACCTACATAATCGCGAAAAATAGATTTTTTTGACGTTTGACCTTGAATAACTTACGACGCAGGCACGAGATTTTATGAGACTTTTGAGACAACTTTTAGAACACCAAAATGAAGGTTTTATACAAGTTTACAGCTTATTATCTCTCATTCCGAGGTTGACCCATTTTTTTGGCTTAATTGACTGGACTGTCAATTTTTGTTTTCAAGGTGCGATACTTCTCCCTACTTAATGTTGTTCTTATACATGGTGCCAGGGACATCGATGCACAACCTGTTACCATGGATCCAGTACTTTAACATGATTGTCGTGAATTGTTTTTTTTTATAAGCGGCGAAAAAAAACTGCTGTTTCCTTTAAAAGTGCAATACCTACGCGGTCATAATGTGTGGAGCAGCTAATGTTTTTTTTATTTACCAACAAAATTTTCCACGTAGGGTCCAGAATAATGTAGTAAATCTATGGTAAAAAGTCCACCAACTTATATTATTATTCAATTTATCGTAAATGTTGACTAAAGTAACTTAATTATTTAATCATTACCTTTGAGTAGACGACTGTCTTCTAGTCTAGTTATAAACTGTGATTGCTCCAAATATGGTTCCAATTTTTTTTTATTATTTACTTTTATTTTAATTTAAGGTTCAATTATAGTTATTTAGTTATTACTTCTAACAAAGTAACTTAATTATTTAATCATTAACTTTTGAGTAGACGACTGTCTTCTAGTCTAGTTATAAACTGTGATTGCTCCAAATATGATTCCAATTTTTTTTTTAAATTATTTACTATTATTTTAATTTAAGGTTCAATTATAGTTATTTAGTTATTACTTTTAACAATAAGTTAAAATAAAAATACAGCAATTTTGTCAAAAGTACAATGGCTAGATTCGATACATGCTTGGACCACACTTTTTTGCGACACTCTAGTTTTCCAAGATTTTTAAGTTGAGGTGGTGCTATGCTGTAGACAAAATTTGAAATAAAACTTATTGTTTATTTCAGGTTTCAAAGTATTAGTAAAGGTTATATTGATTTTGTCATAGTATATTTTCTTACATTAATTACTAATATATAATAATAATAAGTAAGATTGGCAATGGCACAAGGAAAATTTCTCGAATGCGAGCGGCATATTGTTTCTAGGCAACTAAATGTCGGTTACCTTAAGGAATTTATTGCCTAGCAACAAACTGCCGCTCTCATTCGGAACTCATTTATAAATGATACTTAACTGTGATTAACAATAATAATTAATTAGATTCCTAGTAAAACTTTTGTCGAATGAATAATCTGTAAAATAATACCAAAAATAATCAAGATGATCGCAACTCTAATAATCTAACAATTTCAAACATGATTTGTCGCCTCTTAATCTGGGGTATATTCGAAAGTTCTCGGGCAACAAACATACCAAAGTATTCGTTGGCAACTTTTAAATTTTCAGAATCCTCTGTAAGTAATGTTTGAGTGCAGGCTTCATTAGATGAAACATGTGGACTTGTTATGTTACTATTGCCAAGGTCTGTTTGAGTACTTGTATCTTTGGCTGTGATCGTCTTATTTTCCGTATCTGGTAAATTGACGCATGTAGATAAATCTAACATCATTGTTTCCTGGCTGTCATTTTCTTGCTGTGATTCTAATTGTGTAGGTGAATCCCATCGCTGACTGTAATCGTTATTCTCGATTTGGCTTTCTAAAATAAAAATAAATATGATTAATGTAATTAAGTGATTTATTTAAATAAATACCGTAAAACCTTACAAGAATGCCCAACAAACTGTTTTTGCCCAGCAAAGTACTTTTCATAAATATTTAAAAAGCGGCAACATTTTGACTTGCGCTTATTATTTAATTTTAGGACGAACTTTGAAGAAGTCTCTGGCAACACGGATTTTAAAACCGTAGATATTGGTGTTCTATTTTGCGGGTCAAAGTCTTGACAAAAACTTTCATTAAAACTCGATTTTTAATTACAACACTTATTAAAGTTTTAAACCACTGTTAATTTGTAATAAATACAAGAAAGATCGAATATACAAAGCGAAATTTCTCTCAATATCGAAAATATGATGGTGGGTTATAAGTCAAATTACGTTTTTCACAAGTAGTTGTTACGTCTTTGTCCATCAAAATGTTACAGTTAGGGTTGACACCTCAATGTCAAATTACATCTGAGATAAGCAGGTACTTTGATTTACATTCGTTTCGAAACTACTGTAATGTTGATAAAATAATAGTCTACAAAGTATTACAATAAAATTAATCAATACATGTGATTAAAATGTAAATTTCGATGTTAAAAGTACATTGAATATATAGCGAAATAATTAGGGTGGTAAAAATGAGCAACAGAGTTACAAGAAAGTCTTAGGATCGAGACAACACAGAAATGTCGTAGTATATCCGTAATGTATTCATGGTGGAAGGGACACCGACGCGAAAACGGTTACCATGTATTCGGTACATCATTCTGAGCCCCCCTCCATTGACATTTTTCATCGGTTATTAAAAAAAAACAGCTTTCGCGTCGGGGTCCCTTCCACCCTGTTTACACTACGGATATATTGTGACATTTCTGTTATATCTTAATATAACATTGTTTTTTTTTAATACTGCTAATTTCATGATATTTCAAATATTTTTGGATAAATCTTTAAGCACGAACTACGTGGTCATAACGTACCTGTGTACACCGTACAGATGTACAATAAAAAAAGATGCTGGTGGAATACATAACCTCCTCCTTTTTTAGAAGTCAGTTAAAAGTGACAACCCTGGTTCTTCCTTTTATTTGAATGAAAAATTACAAAAATAACGAGTCTTTGCCCACTCAAATAATGTGACAGGTAACATGATTTTTTAAATGTTTAATATAAAGGTCCTATGATAGATTGATTATTTTCCAGTATGAACCTTAAATCTTAAGTTATTAAGGTAGAAAATACGAAAGTTATGAAAGTTTCTGCAAAATGAGCAAACTTATAAAAAGTGCTTTACCTTTAGCCCGCTTTCTCAATTGACGGTTTCACCTCATAAACAGACATTTTCTTGATATTATATTGTAAAGAACAATACTATCTTGTAGCACAATCACACATTAAAAGTACCTAATATATATTTTTTAAATATTTAAAGTATAAAAATCGCAAGAAATCAGGGCAAAGTTGTACGGTTTTACGGTAAACAAAATGTATTGCCCACACCTAACGTAAATACAATAAATGGTAACTATCAAGGCATTCAACCACGATGTAGTAATAACGTAGGTATACTACCAACGTTTTTGTAATGGCGCGGCGACGCGGCGGGCGTTTGAAATATTAGGCGCGCAAGGCGAACACGGGGGAGTAGATACCTACTTATTCTAAAACAGATGCCTAACTAAATGACTTACCACTGTCTTCAAAAACTGATGATTCCGATTGGGTTTGGGCTTGTGATTCAAGAATCATAACACTCGGTCTTCGGTTTGTTAAAACAATATCAAAAAGATATTTAGTTAATTCCATGTACAGTCGGTCGACCTGGATACGTCTTTGGAGTTTTGTTACAAGACGTTCTTACTACTACGCACAGTGTATAATTTCGCCTCAAAAGCGGACATCCTCGTTTTATATGCTATTTAGAAAGGTATTAATCGAACAAATCTCCTAGTAAAACTCCGGTGTCGTTATCTATCATAGTTGTCGAGAAATTTTGAAAATCGAGAAAAGTCCATATAAACCATAGAAACATTTTATTTCCGTATTTAATCATTTTTTCCATTGGATGTTTTTTGGTTATGATTCAAACATATTTTAGGCACCTATTTATATTAAAAAAACGTTAAAAAATCTCGTCTGGTTTGGGCGAAAATATTTTTTTTCTGTTATTTAGTTTATATTTTTTTTCTGACATGTCCTGCAATATTATCATTTTTTTTAAATGCCAAATTATTAGTTGATGTAACTATTACTTTGACAAAAAAAAACTAGACGCTTTAAACATAGGACTTCGGAGATATTAAATTTTAAAATTTTAAGTTAGGGTTGTCACTCAAGTCTATGGTTTCCTTCAGTGATGTTCGTTATATTTTTTTAAGGTTTTGTGGATGATAGTCAAAGAAAAGATCTCTTAAAACTCCTAAAATATTATGTCTATATCTATATCTTATTTTTATCGCGAAATATAAAAACTTATCATTAGGTTATTTACCTATTTCTTGGATATAAGGGGGTAGATAATGGATAGAATTGATTCGGTAAGTCCAAAAGTTCTTTCTCTGTTGGAAGTGACAATGGACAATGTGCGTTATTACCAGTGATCGGATAATCGGATGCATATTCACCTAAAGTTAATTTTTGGTTAGGAAATTATGGAAGCGGCTTCTTAAAACATATTTTTTTAAATATAAATCCCGGGATTCCAGAAAATTCGGGAATTCGAAACTAGTTTGTAACATGGTGAGAAAACGTCGTCTTTAGCATGTGGTATTTATTTAAAAAAAAACAGGCGGATTACATAACTATTAATGTGTTTTTACTTGAAGTTAATTTTAAAATGAACAATAGGAACTTCCTTCGGGTACCTGCGCACAAGCAGGAATGTAATTTGATTTTATTACCTGATTTGATTCTATAATAAAAACAGTAAATTTGTTGATTCCGAAATCGCGGGATTGTTTCGATACTAAAGTGCATTCCATAATATTAGCTAACACCTTAAACTAAGTAAATATTCCTACACCCGATTTGATTCTATAGTAAAAAGAACTAAATTAGTCGATTCCGAATTCCCGGTATTTTTTGATACAAAAGTGCATTCCATAATAGCCAACACCTACACTTTAGGTAAATATGCATCCGATTATCCGATCACTGGTTATTACTCACCGGATTCTAATTTCGTATTTGAAGAAGTGGAGCTGACTTCAGACGAAATCCTCATTATTTCAGATAATAAAGATAACCCGTAAACTCTCATTTCAACTTTTTTTGTTTATGTCTATACCAAATAAGTCCAGTTTATTTCTCCGTTTTCTTTCAAAAACTCAAAATTTATCTTGAGGAGGTTCAATATTTAAAAAAATGTTTCTAATAGATATTGTATGATTTTTCATACATTTTTCCATGAGTTTACTTAATTATACCTAAATAACATAATTGCTTGAAAACCCTATTTCCATAGAAATTGATGAAAAACTTAGAAACGTTATAGCTCTGAAGTCCTGTACGTAAAATGTTCTATTTTTTTACTATAAGAAGCTACATAACTAGAGTGTATTTCGTTGGTAAAAAAAAATGCTAATGTCATATAGAAAATTTTATATAATTTATTTTATAATATTTACAAAATAATTTTTAACTCGCATTCCAGGGAAAGTAAAGACTTGTAATTTATACACGACATTATATATACAATTTTCAATTCGTGGTTAATTTTAAATAAGGTGAGCGTTTGTTATTTTGGGAAATATCTACAAAAAAGATTTTGACAAAGTTCATTGACCTTTCAAAAAAACTATTGTAACTTTAAAATTAAGGAATATATTTAAACTGGTGTTTCATATTATACTGTATAACAGTTATATCCATCGGAATCCGCTATAAAAAGAGGATGTCCGCTTTTGAGGCGAAATTACACACTGTGCTACGTAAATATTATAGGCGCTGTCAAGGTTAAATTGTATCCAGAGACGTATGGTCGACTTTACATCATACATAGGTACGTATTATGTTTAGCGGCCAATCATTAACACTATAAACGGGATATTTACCATGTTTACTGTTTGTTTTATCCGTGATCATGGTGCTTGCAACAGCGCCAAAATATCGGGAACTCAAAACAAACAGTAAACATGGTTAATATCCCGTTTCTAGTGTTAATGAAAACGTTAGTGACCATGACAGTTTAAAAACTTATACCAGCCAATGTGTATACAGAAAATAATGTACTTACACATCGTAATGCTCTCTAAATCTCTTTTTTCATTCAGTAAACGTCACAGATGCAGCACAGAAACAATACCTACACGCGGAAGCTAGTCGTAACGTAACTTGTAATAACTTCGTAAGATGCTAGACTCCCCACCGACATCGTTGGAAAGAGATAGCTGTATAAATTACCGGTACAAGTATCGTTACTTTTACCGATACTTATATTAGTTATTAGATAACGTTAACAGACTTACGGGTATCGTTATTAATATCGTTACTTTTTTATCGTTACGATAACGGTAATTGGTAACGTTAATAAAAAAGTAACGGTAATTCGGTCCCTGTATAAAACAGACAAAAAAGTCTCAAAATAATTACTTTATCCATACAGCTCAAAACAAATGTAGGGCTACTTGGACGGGCACGCCGCAATCGCTGCGGTAAGACCCCTCTTTGAGGAGTGGCTGGATAGGCGTCACGGCGTCCTGACCTACCGCATGACACAGGTCCTCACCGGACACGGAAGCTTCGGGAGGTACCTGTGTCTGATGGGGAAGGAGGAAACGCCTGGGTGTCACCACTGCGAGGACCGCCCGGAGGACACGGTGGAGCATACGGTGCAGGACTGCCCCGCTTGGGCAGAGCACCGCCGTGTCCTCACGGCGGCGATAGGCGGAGACCTCTCGCGCCCGGCATTGGTCGAGGCCATGCTGCGGGGCGAGACGGAGTGGGAAGCGGTCGCCTCCTTCTGCGAAGCAGTCATGCTCGCGAAGGAGGAGGCGGGCCGCGTGAGGGAGAGGACAGCGTCCTCCCTCCACCCCAGCCGCAGTGGTAGACGCCCACGGCGCCGGACGTCGGCAGACGATCTCCGGCCACCGTAGGCGCGGGCTTGCGGGCGGCGAGTAATGGGCGACTCGCTGTCCGACCATGGACCATGCCCGGGTCGACGGCGCGTTGTGTCCCACGCGCGCCTCAAAGAGTGTCAGCATTATGACGGGGCCCCCCTCTAGAGGGCCAAAGCCTGCCGGGGTCGCGGGACTTATAGAATTACCGTGACCCTGGATCATAAAGGGCTATTGAAGGACACCGTGGATTTTAGTCAGTACAAGTCTGACAGTTCCTCCCACTCTGCCCTGGGTGGTAGGACTCATTTGATGATTTTACCACGATAAAAAAAAAAAAAAAAAAAAGGGCTACTTGGAACGTTATTAGTAAAACAATGTGTAATACGCCAAAAAACGAAATCAATCAAATTAATATAGACGGTAAACATTGTACTGATGATCCTCAGACCATTGCGGATTCCTTAAATATTTTTTTTATAGACCAACTAAAAGGTAACTCAACTGGTACGAACAAAACAGAGACCTTTCCTAATCACTCGGAAACATTATTCATGTATCAAACTACACCTCAAGAAATACACAAAATAATTTTAAACTTAAAAAATACCAACAGTACTGGATATGACAGTATATCGACTAAAATTCTAAAACAAGTGCCAATTAAAATATCCTGCATTTTAAGTCATGTCATTAATCTGTCGATTCTACATGGATACTTTCCTGATAAACTTAAATTAACAATCATTAAACCTCTATTCAAAAAAGATGATCCCTACAATATGAATTGTTATAGGCCCATAGCACTAGTACCGGTGATCTCTAAGGTCTATTAAAGAGTTATTTATGACAGAATAAATGACTACTTTGAAAATTTCAATTTATTTGCTAAAGAGCAGATAGGTTTTAGGAAAAATAAAACCATTAAAATGGCCGTCTACGATTTTCTGAATACAGTTATGACTAGCTTAGACAATAAAATTCCGGCGTGCGCATTGTATATGGATCTTAGTAAAGCCTTTGATTACGTAGATCACAAAATTCTGTTAAATAAATTATACAGGTATGGCATTCGAGGCACTTCATTGGAGCTGATAGCTTCTTATCTTACCAACAGAAAGCAGTCCACATTAGTTACTCGAGTATGTACCAAAACAAGTACAGAAATCAACTACACTTCAGAATACAGAGAAATCAAACAAGGCGTACCACAAGGAAGTGTTTTGGTCCCTCTGCTATTCATCATTTATATAAATGACCTTCCCAAAGTAACTAATCATCCCACTATACTTTTTGCTGATGATAGTACTGTCGTTTTCACAAGTGAGGATAAAAAATCTCTTGAACAACATATAAACAGAACTCTAGGTGATATTATAAAATGGCTTACTGATAACAATTTAAAAATGAACTTTGACAAAACTAAAATTATGATATTTCGCAATCGTAAAGCCCAATTTACTGACATTAATATAAATTATACAAGAAACAAAATAAATGAAATAGCAACTACTAAATTTTTAGGCATGTCAATTGATTATAATTTGAATTGGAAGACACATGTTGATACTTTAGTTCAAAAACTAAATAAGCAATCATACGCCCTACATATGCTGGCAAAAACGGTAGAAACTTCTGCTGTACTTGCAGCATACCATGGCTACGTGGGGTCCTTGATAAAGTATGGTATTATATTCTGGGGTAATTCCACCAATAAGGACATTGCATTCAAGGCGCTAAAGCGCTGTATTAGGGGAATGTTTAATATCAACCAGACTGATAGCTGCAGACCATATTTTGTCAAATATAATATATTAACATTGGTCTACATTTATGAGATTGCTAGCTTCGCAAGAACTTACAAACATCTTTTTGACAAATATAGAAGTAAGCGGCATGGTGATAAAATTTGTTGCAAATCTAGCAAGACGGCCTTATATACCAAAAGCATTTTCAGTATGGCACCGCGTATATACAATCATTTACCAAAGTCTATACTAGACAGTCCATCCACTGATGAATTTAAAAGGAAATTAAAAAGATTTTTGCTATTCAAATGTTATTATAGTATTCAGGATTATTTAAGAGAGGATGTAAGGACATATTGTACTCAGAAATAATGCGTTGTTGATGTGACATGTAATTATTGCACTGATTAATTATTTATCTACTATTATTATTTTTTTGACATTTATTTACAAATATATCTTGACATTCACAATATTTTAATACATGATTATTTTTAATTTTAATTACTTAATTATTCTAGTGACATTGTTATTTGCTAATGTTTGATTATTATTTGCCACGGTGAAATTACCAAAATTATATTATATAAATTATTGTTGCAATTAATTGTATTATTAATAATAATGTTGTGATAGCTTTGACCAAGCTTTAAATTTGCATGCCTTAAGGCGTAATATGGTTGAACTATTTTTAAATTTTAACAACTTTATGTAATTACCCATATTAGCAAATAAATAAATTTTTAATTTGGATATACAGTGAAACCCGCGCAACCTAAACCAAAACCTGGTTGTAAGCACCGGAAGTGCGAAGTTGAGAGGCAGCCAGCATTTTTGCCGTACGTGAGGGGAGTGACAGATAAGGTTGCCAACATTCTTCGGAAATACGCCGTAAAGACTATCTTCACTCCTTTCAAAAAGGTGTCTCAAATGCTGCGTTCGCCGAAGGACCAATTTCCGCTGGAAAAGCCCGGTGTTTATAAAGTAGACTGCAGTTGCGGAAAGTCTTATATCGGTCAAACGAAACGTACGGTAGCTTGTCGAATATCGGAACATATCAGGGCGGTGAAGAACAACGACACCCAAAAATCGGCCATAGCTCAACATCTCCTGGAATCAGGATCGAACCACTGGATTGAGTTACATAACCCTCAGGTCATCTCGTCAGAACGCCACTATATTCCTAGACTGGTTAGAGAAGCTATTGAGATTACCAAATATAGGAACTTCAACCAAGAGGATGGGTTTCAACTGTCGAGAGCCTGGAATCCAGTGGTCCAGCTGTGTAAAAAGCGGAAAAGTGCCGAAAAAAGTTCGCAGCGGACACAGTGAGTTTCGTGTGTCGGGAGCAGAATCTAGTTGCGAGTGACAGTGGTAGCGGTACTGAGTGCAAAAAACGAACAAGAAAGGGGGTAGACCGATTTGTCTGCTCATAAACACCCACCCGCAATAACTTCAGTTTATCCGTGATCATGGTGCTTGCAACATAAATGAATTTGAATTGAATTGAATTTGAAAAAACAGCGCCGAAATATCGGGAACTCATAGAAAACAGTAAACATGGTAAATATCCCGTTATTAGTATAAATAGTAACAGTAATAATAAAGTTAGTATAATTGTTTACTTACCAGTTACCACTTGTATAAAACTTTCACAACTTTAACTTAACGCACAACAATTACGAACAATATCTGTGAATGTTTTAAACAAACTTGCATTTCGAATGCAATTCTAAAACCACTTAGAGTTAAATTTTGAAATTGGAGTACTTTGACGTCGTCTTTTTTTTTGTAGTGTAGGCAACGATCCTACCGCATGCAGCAAAAGTCATGGTTAACTTTATAATTTATATAATTTTCTTACGCACAAATGAATTTAATATGTTACAATTAATGAATTAAACCACTACTTGTATCATATTTATTTATTAAACTTTTTTTAAAGGATAAAGCATTTTAAAGCCCTATTACAGATAATGGAAAGCAGAAAGGACTCAGTCCACAATAAGTCAGTTTTGAGTTATGGGCGTTTGAAGTTTCAGCTGTAATTTCTCCAACAACAAGTTAGTTTTTTTTTTGCCCTTTATTTTTAAGAAGATAGTTTATATTTTATTTGTCCCTCAAAATAGTGATATATTTTGCTATAGATTTCGAGATATTAAGTGAAATGTGGGTTGAGTCCTTACAATTAAACTTAAGTTTGTAAAGACAGGTACTTTTTATTACTTTCTCAGAATGGACTCAAAACTACCCATCGATTAGAAAATAAGTTATTACAAAAAAAACAAGTATTATTATAAAAAAGTGATATATTTATTGACCTTAATCACAAAATAATCAAAATCACGTAAAAAATAGAAAAAACAGCGCAATAATGAGCGCTCATATTAATTTCCGTCATCCTCCAAGTCAAAATCAAGAGTTGGCCCGTATCCATCCACATCCTCGTTGATAGAGCTGCTTCCCTTAAGGCTATTATAAAATGCGTGACAGTCTTTGGGTATTAGAGTGAACATAGATCTGAGATCTTCGAGCTTTGGTTGAGGAATGGCTTTTCCCTGGGGCCAAAGAACTTCAAAATCTTTTTCTGAAAATTGCATTGTAACCCCTCTGTTTTTTTCGACAAATCCAGCTTTTGAATATTTTATTTATTTATTAAAACTTTATACACAAGAACTGCACAATGGCGGACTTAATGCCGTAGGCATTTTCTACCAGTCTACCTTAGGGTGATGCAGAGATAATATACAGTAGGTGCAATAACAGAAAGAAAGACTAGAGCATATTTATAACTAAATTATATAAGAATAAATACTTATATACATACATATAATAAACTATATAAAGTTAAGAGAGATAAACAAGAAAAACTACAACAACTTCAGTTCCGAGACGAATCTGCCAACTTCTTGCGTATATGTTCCCGAGCTTTCACTTTGAAAGTGAACTGACTGGTCACCGTCCTGATACTCTGAGGGAGCGCATTCCAAAGGAAAACCGCCAGGAAAAAGATAGTAGATTTTATAAAACCAGAGCGATGAGAAGGACATCGTAAAAGACAGTTGTTAGCGGAGCGAAGATTCTTACTGTGCGCAGAGCATAAATATTGACAATTAGACGTCAGATAAGAAGGAGAAGTGGGTTTGTGAAGAAGAGAACAGGACTGCAGTATCGTGAACTGTTGGATGTTGCTAAGCAATCAGTGACAGGTACTTTTGAGTGTTGCGGTGTAGAACTGACATCTTCTAATGTTATTATTATATGTATATAAGATTATTATTGAGGATTTTCAAAATAAACCACAAATTGTTTCTCTGAAAATACAAAGTTTTGTTTTATTTTACACATTCTTACAATATTACAACAGTAATCGTTTATCTATGATAATTACTCAATAATCTTACCTGAAAATACAAAGAAACGACATTTAAAGTTCACTAATATCGTCTCCTCAATTATATCTTATTATTTTATCTCTCCACACGTTTTCTTGAAACAATAAATCACGGCGAACATTTTGACCATCGTCCGCCATTCAATTCCACAGACAACTTATAAAGGCGCGAGGCGTGGCAAATTCGAATTAATGAAATGTCATTTCATTACATCTCCCCCCCCTAAGAGGGAAAATTCTAAATAATATATCTATACGCTATACCTATTAGTTATCTTCATATTCGTTTTCTTCTACTTCATCTTCTTCAGCATCTATTATGACCGGTTGCAATTTTGTTATGTGGAATAAAGTTGATTCTGTTTTTCTGGTTCCGGTGTCGATCCTATAAATGGAGTTCGATATTTTCTCTACTATCTTGAAAGGGCCTATTCTTAATTCGTCTAACTTTTTTCTATTCAGTCTATTTCCATTTTCTACATATACACTGTCTCCTATATTAAACTCTTGCATTTTTCTATTTCTATCAAATATTCTCTTGTTGTACTTGTGGGATTTTATTGTATTCTCTAATGCCAATCTTTTATCAGCAATCCACTTGTCTTCCCTTTCTATTGATTTTAATTCATTTGGTAGTAGGCTGACATTTGTACCATCCAGTAAATATTTTGGTGCAAATCCTGTAACGGAGTGTTCTGTTTCATTATATTTCTGTATGCATTCTCTTGCCACTGTCGTCCATGCTCTCTTATTATTTTTCTCATTATTTTTTTTCATATAAGAAAATGTACCGTTTTTTATTATAGTTGAGTTTTTCTTGTGCATCATACCTTCATATTTTCTTATCTCGTTGAACAAATCAGTAGTATTCTTGAGTTCGTCTCTGTTTAGCTTATTCAAGATAAATCCTGGTAAACCTGTTGCGATGAGATCTATCATTGTTTTGGGATCTATCGATTTGTTTGTATCTAGTATAAGCCGTTCTTTTTTTATAGCATAATCGATTAACAATCCGTCTTTATATTTGAATGAGAAAGCAGTTGTGACTATGTCCCATCCTCGGTTTTTAAAAGTTTCTAGGAATTTGTCTTTCCATTCATTCCATTCAGAATTTACTGTTAGTTTTATCATCATTGAACTATACCAATCCAAGCAAGATTTTTCTAAAAATAACCTCAGTATGTCTATTTTTGTTTCATCTTTTGTTATATTAAAGCGCTCACACTCTTTTTCAAAATTCTCTATCCATTGCATTGCATTAGGATTCTTGGTTGTGAATTTTTCAATAATAAATTTCTCTGAAATATGTTTTAGGTTATGTTGATTTTCTTTCTTTGTTATAGATTCTATTAATTTCTCCAGGATATTTTTCAAACTGTCGTCTTTGTCTCCTGGTTGTTCCGTGTTTATTTCTTCTAAATATTGATCTAAAAATTGCATATTCCCTTCCTCATCTATATATGTTTTCTTTAGATTTTTATCCAGTTTTATCCATATTTTTCTACTTTGGTGCCTTTTCTTTAAGCTATTTTTTATTTTTGAGAAAGTGTCCAATTCAACAATATATGTATGATGACTCACCGGCATCAATTCATCAGGTAAAACATAACATTTTCCTTCTTCTGTAGATATTGAGGTTATGGCTAATACATTAGATTTGCCATCCTTTGCGGCTATTGTCGTAAACTCAAATAGCAGCCGATTCATCTTCTTTTAGTTAACGAAAATGTCGTTTTATAAGATTATTATTGAGGATTTTCAAAATAAACCACAAATTGTTTCTCTGAAAATACAAAGTTTTGTTTTATTTTACACATTCTTACAATATTACAACAGTAATCGTTTATCTATGATAATTACTCAATAATCTTACCTGAAAATACAAAGAAACGACATTTAAAGTTCACTAATATCGTCTCCTCAATTATATCTTATTATTTTATCTCTCCACACGTTTTCTTGAAACAATAAATTACGGCGAACATTTTGACCATCGTCCGCCATTCAATTCCACAGACAACTTATAAAGGCGCGAGGCGCGGCAAATTCGAATTAATGAAATGTCATTTCATTACATGTATACAGCGTGGCGCTACAATGGTGACATTAATTTAACACACATATACGTTTTCACATTTTCATTTCATGAAAAAAAAAAAAATCCATGAAACGTTATTATTTGCGGATTTATTTAAAGTTTTATAAAATAGCATTTTGGAGCAACCTGTACTTAAAGAACTGTCGCGCAGCGGTCATTTGCCGAGGTCACGGATCATAACATCGCATCAATGAAATTAAAATGAATAAGCAATACTTTAAAGGAAAGAGATATCCCTTTGTCGGCGAGCGGGCGGCGCGGCGCAGGCGACGTCCCCACCCCGTCGGTCGCAGCGAAATCGAATTATTTTTTTGCATTTCTAGTGCTAGCCTAACTCGTATCCTTGACACACTTCTTCACAGTAGTGTGCATAATTACGTCGAGTAATTTTGTGAATGTTTCCGCGAAAAAGACGCTCACCTATTGTTTTATTTATTTATTTTTGTGTTATGATAGTAATTAGAATAAGGTACTGCGATAAAGACGCTTTGTTTTGTTTTAGTTTTCTAATCTAGTAGGTACGTTGACATCTCTTGCGATACGGACGCTTTTATTTGTGTTATTAGTGCTTGTGTAAACTTGTGATCGTGATGGCAAATACACATCCGAACTACACAGCAGCTGAATATGCGGACATGATCCTAATTTACGGAGAATGTCGTCAAAATGCCGCTCTTGCGATAAGGACATATCGCGAGAGATATGGCGGTTCAAGACAATGTCCTACTAATCCTCGCACTATTGTAGGAGCTCTTCAGCGCATCCGCGAAAACCGGCCAGTGGATCCTAGGTCTCAACGCCCTGATCGACCACCTACACGACAAAACCCAATGCAGTTAACTGAAAACGTGCTACAATATTTCCAAAACCAACCCAAAACTAGCCTCCGCCAGAGTGCTAGGCATTTTCAAGTTCATCACAAGACAGTCCATAGGATATTAAAGCGCGAAAAGTGGCACCCATTCAAGTTTAGAAAAGTACATACTCTGCTATCGCGTGATAAAATTGATCGAGTGAATTATTGTCAGTGGTTACTGAGTAAAATTGAAGAGGACAGTGACCTTCTTTCTCAAATTTGTTGAACTGATGAAAGCACGTTCACCAGAAACGGCATGTGGAACCAGCACAACCTACACCATTGGGCACCCAAAAACCAAAATCCACGCGTGTGGCGGGAGTCAGCCCATCAGTACAGATTTTCTTTAAATGTTTGGGCAGCTATTCACGGTAACAATATCATCGGACCCGTATTCATTGATGGGGCTTTGAACGGAGAAAGGTTTGTTAATCTACTAAATGAAACGGTGTCAGAATACACAAACAACCTAAACGTCCATCAATACCAACGAATGTGGTACCAATTAGATGGCGCGCCAGCACACTCTGTAATAACAGCCAGGCAGTGGCTAAATGACACGTTTGGTGCACAATGGATTGGTAGATTTGGACCTCGTAGGTGGCCAGCAAGATCGCCAGACCTCACGCCACTCGATTTTTTTTTTTCTGGGGATGCATCAAAGACGATGTGTACGCGGAGAACGTGGATTCGGTGGAACAATTACGCCATCGAATAATAAATGCGTTTGAGAAATTGAGGGAAATGGCTCTGAGTGACAATTTATTTTCAAATGTGCGGGAAAACCTGAAACGCCGTTTAACTCTTTGCATCCGCCAACGCGGTGGTCTCATTGAAAATAAGAAAATTTAAAATAAAGACAAATAAAAGCAGTGATTAGTGATGATAGTTATAACCAATAGTAACAAGAGAGGGTGACATGATAAGTGTTTAGACTAAGCACCTCCGCTGTAGGTATCACTTGCGCCGCTCGCCGCCGCCGCCGCCGCTCGGTTTCTTTGATTAAACGCCGTCAAAGAATCGGGCCGCTCACGAGTAGGTACAAAACGCGTTGCGCGTGAAGCGACGCGTTGCCGCTCTGAGTTAACGTAAGCCAGCTAGGTAAGTAATTTCATGAATGATTTTTTGCAAGGGTGATCCCAATTTTAGTTACTTTTTTATCATTTAGTTTGTTTGAAAAATTTTTTTTTTCAATTTACGAGTTATTTTAACCTATCAAAATTAATATGATTAATGGGCACTAGCCCTACACGTGTGTTAAATTAATGTCACCATTGTAGCGCCACGCTGTATATAGAATACCCAAATATAATTACAACATATTTTATGAGAGACTAGACTATATTCTACGAAAATATTGTTCATTCAGTAATAAAATATTATCTTGGCTGGAGACTTCAATATAGATGTGTTGAAAAGAAATAAAATAACATTAGAATTCGAAAACTTTCTTTTGCAATACCATCTACAGTTGGAACTATGTGAACCAACTAGACTAAGTAGTAACTCCTGCATAGATAATTTTGCTCACACCAACCGCAAAAACTGTAAAGCTGAAATAATTGACTTAGTTCTTTCGGATCATACGTCACAATTATTGAGGTTTCCTGTTAGAAAAACTTGTATATTAAAATACTGGAAAACAAATAAACATGATATCACACCAGACAACTTAGAAAAATTTAAAAACCATCTTAAATGCTTATCTTTCCCACAAGTATATAAAGCCAAAGACGCAAATGAATCGTATGATCTTTTTATGGATGACTTTTCTTTGCTATACAATTTATGCTTTCCGAATAAAATTGTTACGGTGTATACCAATAAAAAAAATAAGTGGATATCTCGTGGAATAAAAATTTGCAGTCAAAAGCAACGGCAGTTACTTTGGACATAAAGATTCAATCCTAACACGAAAAATAGAGTTGCGTTTAAAAAATACTCTTCAATTTATAGAAAAATAATAGCATTAACTCAAAAAGCTCAAAATAACCACTTCATTAATACCTCAAAACATAAATCAAAAGCTGCTTGGCAAGTCATTAATAAATCTAAATTTAATCTACCTCAAGAACCAATACTGTCAATTAACAAAGATAATTTGACTCTTACACATCCTTTGAAGATTGCAAATGAATTTAATAATTATTTTATAGAGGCCATTGAAAATAATATTAAAACTAAGGGCACTTTTAATAATAGTTATAACATTGAAAATTCGAATTCTCAATCACTATTTATGCTACCTGTTTCAGATTCTGATATAATCAAAATAATTAGCAGCCTGAAAAACACAAACACGGTAGGATTTGATGGCATATCAACTAAAGTAATTAAATACGTTAAGGAAATTATAGCGCCTGTACTAGCTCATATAATTAATCTTTGTATTTCAGATGGTGTATTCCCAAGCAGCCTAAAAAATGTCATTATTAAACCGCTATACACGATTACTTTTACATCGTTCTGGAGCCGAAACACAGTAACTCCACTCGAGTAATAGTTACTATTGGCAATGTTATTTTTTTTTTAAGACATCTATTAAAGAAGTTAGAAAATTATCACTTTTTTTCTGTCATTCGAGTTAAATCTTAGTAGGGACTTCCACTATTTCATTCATAAACGCAATATCGTACGCGATCCGCTGGATAATGACGTAGCGCGGCACAGCTGTGAGTGAGGTCAATGGACGTCGGAAGAATTTGATATCCGACTGCAAATAAGTAGGTTTCAGGTACGATTTAGGTTGGTGTAAGTTCATTTACCTCCATCATCTCTCGTTCGTATCAGAAGCACGTGTTTACCACTATCACATCTCTTCGTTAACGAGAGAAATTAATTGGCATTTAATTCACCACTCTCGCATCACGAAATCACTAGTTGGTACTCGTACCTATTCAACTAGACACCGACACGACGACAGTACGCTTGGGAGTTAGGCCTTGAATCGAGAGTCGACCTGTCGACCAATGAACCTACCTACCATAATATTGTGATTCATAAAATAATACTGCTTTTAACATTTCTTTTGCGGCAATGCTAGAGCGGCTGCTACAAAGGCAGGCAGTTCGCACAGAAAAACGAATCGTTCGTCTGTCGAATAGAGTTCATTATTAGTTGCAGGTATCAGGAGGTATTGGAAGTATTAGGTTGGAATTAAGACCTTATTTTCATAACGTTAACCGTGTAATTCGGTTGTGCATCTTTGTAACAGTCAGGTCGGACACGAGGCAATCGGTTTCTCAGAATATTTTTTAGTAAACTTAGTAAACATTACTTTTAGGTACCTAGTTTGGTAAAATTTCTAATTTTCACCGTTTACAGTTAAGAAATAAAGTCTGAATTCGCTTTTCATATTTTTATTTGCGAACCAACTATCTATCGCGTATGTATTTTATTTTATTTGTTTATGTACCTATCTAACGCGGCGGATCTTATGTTTTCGAGACGGCGAAGGCTGTAGGCACACTAGCGGATGAACTAATTTGATAGACACTTACATACCTACCTACACGACGCGGCGACGTCAGTAACAACCACGTTGTTGCTACTGCAGATACCTAGGTAGTAGGTACCTACCCGTGACAATAATAAATTGTTTGATTCTGCATTCATGACCATTGTTCGATCTAAATTGCATTTATGTTTACGTACATAACAGTTAAATAACTCTAATTTTTCCTTCATACTTTCTACGGGCTTAGGACCGTCGTCGCGTCAGTAATACATTTTACGTCTAATTATGTACCTACTTACTTTGTAAGTATTCTTTTATTCTCAAGAAAAAGTATTGCAGGCGCAGGCGTATTTAAAAAATTGGAGCTATACAAACATAATCAACATAAAACTAACTAAGGCTAAGAACATAAATTAGATAATTACACTTCCCTGTATCGAAGCAACTGCTCAAAATGGAGTCCACTTCGCTCGATACATAGACGGGCACGTTACATTAAATTGTCTTTTAATTTTCCTAATGTGTCTCTGTCACTTTTCACAATATTAAATGCGTCCACTATCGCACTTCGTAACTCATCTCGAGTAGTACGCTCCTCGAAATAAACTAGTCTTTTAATTTCGGACCACAAATAAAAATCCAAGGGTGTTAAGTCAGGGCTCCTTGCGGGCCAAGCCACAGGGCCACCACGACCTATCCACTGCTCACCAAACTCACTGTTTAGGTACGCACGCACTGAAGTAGCAAAATGGGCAGGGCATCCATCATGCTGGTAGAACATACCGCGTAAATATGCCAGAGGCACATCCTCTAGCAACAGCGGTATCACAGTTTGCAGCATCTCTAAATAAGACCCACCAGTCAGGTGACCTTCAATAAAAATAGGCCCTATTATTTGGTCGTTAATAATGCCTGCCCAAACATTCACGCTGAATCTAACCACAGGTTATGGTGCGCCATCCCATAAAAATCCACCATTGCCCAATACTCCACGTTGGAGAACACGTATTGCCGACTCATTATTAGCTCGAGATTAGGTTGCGCGGGAATGACCTAATACAGCGAAACGCGTGACAATACTAGGAAGGAAGGGCGGGCGGGCGCCCGGTCGGCTAGAGTCTAGAGCGTGGGGTGGGGGCGTGGCTTACGGATCATACTGTCTGATCGATGAATGGATTTTTCAATGGGTACCGTTCGTATGTGTTGCCGATCGTGTTTACGTTTTACACACACATATGCATTTACCGCAAAGAAGCATTACTTCGAGTTCTCATTATTTCACAAAAAAAACATTAAATTTTATTTTTCGCGATTTTTTTTATTCTTACTTTTTAAAAAAAATAGTCCCAATCGTTTCGAGTTCGATGATCGAGTTCATGGCTTTCGGTTCCAGAACGACCTAAAAGTAACCGTGTATAAAAAATGATAAAAGTGATGTTCAAAATTATAGACCTATTGCTAAGATATCGATATTTTCAAAAATAATCGAGAAGGTAATTTATAATTCAATTTATTCTTATTTAGAAATTTTCAAACTTCTTTGCAGTCAACAAAAAGGTTTCAGGAAAAATACTAATATTAATATGGCTTTATTTGACCTGCTATCGGGTGCAATGACATCTGTAGATAAGGGTAATCCTGTGTGCGCTATACTAACAGATATGACCAAAGCATTTGATTTCGTGGACCATCAAATTCTGCTGCAAAAATTACATGGGTATGGCATAAGAGGAAACATCTTGAAACTCTTAGAAACATATTTGAGTGACAGAACTCAATGTACAGAAATTACTAGAATCTGTCCTATTACTAAATTGGAGATAAAATATCTGTCTAAACCAAGATATATAAAATATGGTGTACCTCAAGGTAGCATACTGGGGCCACCACTATTCTTAATGTATATTAATGATCTCCCTAAAACTATAGATCATAAAATGGTACTATTCGCAGATGACAGCACGGCCATTGTGGAATGTACTAATCGTAATAATTATCAAAATGACATAAATAATTCTCTGAGTGACATTATAAATTGGCTTGACAAAAATAACCTTATAATTAATTTAAATAAAACAAAAGTTATTCACTTTCACCAGCGCCGTAAGCATCCCCAAGTTAACATTGCCTACAATAACTCTGTGATAGAAGAAGTTACACATGCAAAATTCTTAGGTATCACTATTGATAGTGAACTAACTTGGAAACATCACACAGAGGAAATCTGTAAGCGCCTTAGTAAAGCTGCATATTTATTATTCCAATTGTCAAGGAAAGTAAACACTGACACTCTTTTAACAGCCTATCATGGATTGGTCGCTTCTACTTTAAGATATGGTGTTATTTTTTGGGGACAGTCAACTAATAAAGAACTTATATTCAGGATGCAAAAAAGATGTATACGAGCAATGTTTGGTCTGAGAACAACGGATAGTTGCGTAAATTACTTTAGACAATCAAAAATTCTAACTTTACCATCTTTGTACATTTTAGAAACTGCACTTTTCGTAAAAGCAAATCCGCAATTCTTTCAAAAATTTTCAGACGTGAAAAGAACCCCAATTCGTTCTCAATATCAGAATTTGTTGTGTCCAATCAAGTGCAAAACTGCCCTACTGAAAAAGAGCTTCTTTGGTGGGGCACCCATTGTCTATAATAAAATACCTGATGTTATTAAATGTTTACCATTAACCAAATTTAAAAAGTCCGTTCAGGGGTTTTTACTAGAAAAGTGCTATTACAGCGTAGATGACTTTTTAAATGATAATCTTCTGCAATAGAATTTGGAATGTGTACCTGTGCTATTATTTTTTCTAATATGTATTTATTCAAATTGAATTTAAATTGTTGACATTTTAATTTAATCCTATGTTTTTTTTTTGTCCTTTGTAAGTCATTGTTTTTAATTTGTTTTTAACGATTTTTATAATTTTTGTAATAGTTGTCTTAGTGCGACTAATTTTGTACGCCATGATTGGCAAAACATGTAGCTACCTCTGATTATTTTTAAGACCTGTATCATTCTGCACTCATGTTTTACAAAATAAATATCTTGTATCTTGTATCTTGTAGAAAACATGGTTGTCAAAGCCCTCAATTCTCTGCGCTGCCGAATGGGTAGCCATCTTAAAAGCGATCGATGTGCAGATACATGATCATACTTGCGGATATTGAAGACGAATCGAATGCAGTTATTAAGAAGTCGGTCAAGTTTATTGAGGGGATCTGCATTCAGGTCATAGTAGCACACATCACCATAGTCAATTATGGGGAAGATTAGGGACTGTACAAGCATAGCCTTAATGTGTGATGGGAGAACATTTTTCAACCGGTAAAACGACCGCAACGTTCCGGTGACCTTCCTGCTTACAATCGCGACCTGCTTACGCCAGTCAAGGCAAGTGTCAACATGCAAACCGAGATCCTTGACGTCAGAGCTAAACGGAATCACTGTGCCATCAAAGGTCACCGGTGGCATCGCTACCCCATTCAGCCTTCTCAAACTATGGGGGCTCCCTACAATAATAGCCTGGCACTTGATTGGGTTAACTGCCACACCGAAACGATCAAACCAGTTTTTGACTACACGTAAATCCCGGTTTAGCTCCTCGATCGCACCGGATAAGCTGTTGACACCTGCCTGACAGTAGAGCTGTAAGTCATCAGCGTAAAGATGATACGCACACTGAAGTTCGGTAGTTATGAGATCTATAAAAATTGAGAACAACAGTGGAGATAAATACCGCCTTGAGGGACGCCAGTTTCAAGATTACGCCAGCTGGAGTTAGAGTCACCAGCAAGAACTGACTGCTGACGCCCCCGAAGATAGGAAGAAAACCATTTCAAAACCTCGGGAGAGATCATGAGATAGGAGAGGATGGATAAAAGGACTTCGTGACTGACGGTATTGAAAGCATTTGAAAAATCGATCAACACTAAAACCGTAACTTTAGTGTCTTCCATTCCTCGCCTTATATCGTCAGTCACTTTAAGGAGAGCAGAAACGGTACTGTGCCCGGGCCTGAACCCAGATTGTAATGGACTGATGAGGGAGTTTTTATGAATAAAGTGGGAGAATTGCTTATGTACACAGGCTTCTACCACTTTGGATAAAAAGGGAAGGATAGAAATTGGACGAAAGTGACTGGGAAGTGTGGGATTAGGAATTTTTGGTAGTGGTCGAACATGGGCTTTCCGCCACAGGGAGGGGAAAACACCGGAGTAAAGGGAGAAGTTAACTATATGGGAAATTGCAGGAAGGAGAAAGAAAGAAAGAAATAATAAAGTTTATTTGACGTCAGTTCATCAAGCACACATAATAAAAAAAAATTAAAAAATGAGAAAATAGGTACATGTGCTGTGTGCCTCACGGCTGCGCCAAAAAGGTCCATTTCAGCATTCATGCCAGACAGGTGATGCTGTCTGACGCTGGTCTTCCAATGAACCTTTGGGGGATAAGTGACGGAACAACAGTTTCAAAAATAATATACCTATATAAATATATAATACAAATAAATAGATAGCGAGTACGTAATGAAATGTGTATTTACGAGTTTTGATAATAAAGAAAATAATAAAAATGTGAGTAATAAGTATTTTAGTGTGTTAGAGAGTGACACTGGTAACAATAACAAATACAGACATAAAATAAGATTAAGCTAGGTGAGGGAAGAAAGTGATGAGAGTGGTGAGTCAGTGTAGTCAATTTTTTGTTGCACAAGAAAACAAGATAAAAAAAAAAAACAGAAAAATAGAATAATAAAAGAAGAGGCTAAGACCTTGTGGTGAACAGGCAAATTCCAAGCCACAGACATACTCGTATATATAAACGCACGATGCACTCGCACATAAGCGCTGCAAACCTGAATATAGTATGTTCAGAATAAGTAACTGAAACGATTCCAATAATTTTATACCATGTTATATTTTGTCCCAAAAATATTTAAAAAGGTTACCAGTTGGACATCGGGCGAAACCAACTACCTACCCGCAATCATACGCGCACAAAACAGGTTACTGAACGTCATAGCGGCACTAGGCGCGGGCGCACAGCCAGGCGGGGGTAACCCAACCCCTTCAGTCACCCGGATGTAACAAGTTGACGCGCACGTGTCACGCTTCCGCTCAGCCACATAACGCGATCGCGAGTGCACGGCCACCGTGGGCCTTACAGTTGTTTCGTTTGATCGTGTACCAATCATGTCGTTCTCGTACACAACGTCCAGTACACAGAAATGGTACGCACACTAGCTGACCGTGGTGACAACGCATGCCTGGCAGTGCGGCGGTATGAGGAGCAAAATTGGGCATCCGAGTGACGTGTGGAACACAATGCTTTGCTTTCCGCCACACAAAGATAATGCGATGTGTTTGTGATCAACACTTTTCATCCACTTGTGAAGTTTAAGTGGTTGGCATTGACTACATTTTGTCACCTACGACTGCATGTGGGACTAAAGTAATAGTAATAATATCTACCTACACTTGACCATTATGACAGTGCAAAGCCTGCAAATGTGATGGAAAATGTTTTCATCAGTTAATCACTATACAATCGCCGTACGGCCAGGTTAGGTGCGTACCCCTACCTGCCAAAGTATTTATCAATGAGCGCACAAAGTATGCGCGGGCGGCGGGGCGGCGCGGGGGACCGCGCGGTGAGCATGTTATAGTGCGGACAACCAGGTAACATAACAAGCTTATAACTTTGTGATTTTTCATGATACAGTTTTGAAATTTTGTACATAGATTCTATACACAAAAATACTAGACACGTGTTTCGGCTTTCGCATATACTAAAACTAACGTTGTATAATTATAATAATGAAACATTAATTGCGACCATATCCAACCTCTGCTGCGCTGCTAGCAAATACTGCCGCAGACGTGTTCTGAACGTGTGTATGGTGCCCAGTACCCGTAATGGTGGGGGAATATTATTCCACACTTTAGATGCAGCGTATCGGAAACTACCTCTGAAAGCTGCTGTCCTATGAGACTGTGTCGATAATTGCTGCGCACAGAGCCTAGGTGCGCACTCCCGTCTACTAGCCATCCAACTTAACTTGTCGTACAGATATTTCGGCTTCGTAGTCTTAATAACACCAAAAAGAAGACACGCTAGGTGTAACTTTCGCCTCGACTTCATTTTGAGCATACAGTGTTTGTTCAGATAAGGGGTGACATGACTTCTAGGGGGAACCGAGTAACAGAATCGAGCACAGGCATTTTGGATTCTTTGAATAAGGCTATCCGTACGAGCCAGCAAACGTGGGCCGTAAACCGTATCAGCGTAGTTTAGTTTAGATAGTACAAGGGTTTCGACTAACTGTTCGCGAAGCCTTTCGGACAGGTAAGGTCTCATATTTTTGTAAAGCAGTTTCAGGCGGTAAAAACAAATTTTTACGGAGTTAGCGACGTGTTTCTCAAATCTAAGGCTGCTGTCCATAAACAACCCTAGGTTCCGCGCCTCATTAACTCGCTCAATAGGCTCACCCATTAGAGTCAGATTAAGGCTTACAGGGAGCTTTTTTACTTAATGCCTCGTACCAAACAACATACTTGGTTTTCAACGGGTTTAAGGCTAAACAGTTCTCATCCGACCAGGTGGCGATTCTTTCCAGGTCGTCATTTAGATCTTTAATAGCCGAGTCAATATCGTCAGGCTTAAAGGATAAATACAATTGCACATCGTCAGCATAAATATGGTATTTGCATTTCTGCAGACACTTTATTATGTCTGCACAATATAAAATAAAAATAATCGGACCTAAGATTGATCCCTGAGGAACTCCTCTTTCTATAGAAGCAAGGGCCGAAGTCAGGGCAGTACCGTCCGCCAAACGTAATTCCACGAGTTGTTTTCTGTTACCGAGGTAGCTATGGAATCACTGGATTGCATTGTTGTCAAAACCGTAGTATTTTAACTTAGACAATAACAGTGAGAGATTTATGCAATCAAATGCACGGGAAAAATCAAGTAGCACCATAAGTGTACACATGCCCTTATCTTGGGCAGACAAAATGTTATCGGTAACGTCCAGCAACGCCGTAGAAGTACCGCGCTGTTTCCTGAATCCAGATTGTAGGTCAGGCAACACGTCGTTCTCTTCTAAAAACTTGGTTAATTGACGGCACACTACCCTCTCCATTACCTTTGAAAGACAGGGCAGAATACTGATAGGCCGCAAGTCTTTAACCTCTATAGGGTTTGGGTTCTTGGGTAGAGGTCTAACTGTAGCAATTTTCCATTGGTAGGGAAACTTAGCTGTCCATATGGAGCAATTAATCATGTCAGTGATAGTCGCTAAGGTGTTCGGCAAAGTAAGGGTAAGCATACTTAAGGTTACGTTGTCGTAACCTTCAGCATTTGACTTTAGGTCAGAGATTATGCGGGAGACATCAATTTGGTCTACCGGAGCAAGTGTGAAAGTTGCTTCACTATATTTGTTGGTCTCGTAAAATGATATAAGCGAAGTGCTAGCTACTGGGTTTCCAGGGACAGTCAAAAAAGTGTTATTTATAAGGTCTGGGTTTCTGAAATGTGAGGGAAGGTCTTTTCTTTGGTTAGAGGGTGCAAACGTGGATTTAATGTTCTTCCATAGTAATTTTGGATCTTTCATTTTATTATTTATATTGTGTCTGAAGTATGCAATTTTTTCATAATACAAGGAACTTTCAACTAAGGATTTTAACTGTTTGTAGTATTTTTTTTTTGTTCTGATTTAGTATACTTATACTTGCCTAGTGCATTGTCTTGTAACTCCATCATAAATTTAATAGTGTCCGTAATCCAAGGATATGATAATTCCTTAATAGTGCAGGTTTTTAGTGGTGCGTGGACATCAAACAACGATATTATGCAGTGATTAAAAGTATCAACCTTGTCATTAATATCGGTTAGTTCAGAAACACGCTCAATGTTTGTTTGTATCCTTTCCATTAAATCTAAAGCCGTTGGCTGTGACAACATCAGTCGGCACTTGATCGTGACAGTTGTTGATCAGCGGAGGTGGGTGACGTACCTTTGTCGAGTGACAGTATCGAAATATTTCTTAAGTCCCTAAAAAAAACAAGTACTTTATTTACAAAAACTATACTGTGAAAAGTCATTAGCAAGTGCAACTAACAAGTGACGCTATTATCCTTCGGTTCAGTGCTGTGTACAAACTATAAAACATCGAAAACTCCATACCATTCTGGTAATCTTCTACCCGATACATAAGAATAATAACAGACGTTCTGCTCAGTGACTGAAAATACTCTGTGACCGGGCACGCCGCAATCGCTGCGGTAAGACCCCTCTTTGAGGAGTGGCTGGATAGGCGTCACGGCGTCCTGACCTACCGCATGACACAGGTCCTCACCGGACACGGAAGCTTCGGGAGATACCTGTGTCTGATGGGGAAGGAGGAAACGCCTGGGTGTCACCACTGCGAGGACCGCCCGGAGGACACAGTGGAGCATACGGTGCAGGACTGCCCCGCTTGGGCAGAGCACCGCCGTGTCCTCACGGCGGCGATAGGCGGAGACCTCTCGCGCCCGGCATTGGTCGAGGCCATGCTGCGGGGCGAGACGGAGTGGGAAGCGGTCGCCTCCTTCTGCGAAGCAGTCATGCTCGCGAAGGAGGAGGCGGGCCGCGTGAGGGAGAGGACAGCGTCCTCCCTCCACCCCAGCCGCAGTGGTAGACGCCCACGGCGCCGGACGTCGGCAGACGATCTCCGGCCACCGTAGGCGCGGGCTTGCGGGCGGCGAGTAATGGGCGACTCGCTGTCCGACCATGGACCATGCCCGGGTCGACGGCGCGTTGTGTCCCACGCGCGTCTCAAAGAGTGTCAGCATTATGACGGGGCCCCCCTCTAGAGGGCCAAAGCCTGCCGGGGTCGCGAGACTTATAGAATTACCGTGACCCTGGATCATAAAGGGCTATTGAAGGACACCGTGGATTTTAGTCAGTACAAGTCTGACAGTTCCTCCCACTCTGCCCTGGGTGGGAGGACTCATTTGATGATTTTACCACGATAAAAAAAAAAAAATACTCTGTGACATAGCTTCAGTGTTTGCGCATCTTGGCATAGTTGCTGCGTTACGGCTTGTGGTGTCACAAGTTACCATAACACCATAGCAATTGCCGAAAACCACATATTGAAAACAGCGCCATCTATCGATTCCAAAGCGAACTGCTTGAAGATCGATCGAACAAGCAAGATCGAGTACTTCGCGATGGTCAAGTGCGGTGCCTGAGGTAAATTTCTTGCGTCGGCAGACGCCGCTAAATGCGACAAATGCATGTGTTGTTATCACCGTCAGTGTGCTGGATTGAACCAAATAGGTCCCATAGCATCTCCGTGGCACTGCCCGGAGTGCAAAAAAAACCTTGTACTGGACAACCGGTCCGAAACGCCAGTACGAGGGCATGCTAAAGGACCACTGGACGAGAGCATGGTTAATCTCGTGGATAAGAATATTAACACCACTGCTTCGGCTGCGACGCATGAACTCTCCAAAGACATCACGTCTGAACTGAGGAAGTTTAAGGAAGAATTTATTAACAATTCCCTAAAGTCCACAAGTGACCGTATGAGCAGTTTGGAGGAAAGAGTGGCCAATATGGAGAACCAAAAATCTGGGCACACCCCGGTATCGGCGGATGTGCATCATTTAATTGCCCAGTTGCGGAGCGACATAAATGTTCGCGATCAGGAGCTACTAGCCACCGACATACAGATATCAAACTTGCCTGAGACGAGTGGTGAAAACCCTGTACATACGGCTATGTTGGTGGCGTCAAAGATGGGCTTAAACCTTGAAACGCGCGATATTGTGAGCGCCGAGCGATTAGGAGGAAGACGTATAAATGCAACGCAGTCAGCGCCGGTGGAGTCCCGCCCGCGCTTTCTCGTCGTGCGCCTAGCGCGCCGTGATCTACGCAACGAGATGTTGGAAGCCGCACGAGTACGTCGTGGCATGACTTCTGCTGATCTCGGTATGCCTGGTCCGCCAGCGCGGTTTTACGTCAACGAGCGTCTAACAAAACAGAATCGGGAGTTATTTCGGAAGGCGCGAGAGGCTGGGGGACGGCTCGGGTGGCAATTTGTGTGGTGCAAACGAGGCCGTATTCTTGCCCGTTGCAAACCCGGAGACGCCACTTTCCAGATCAGCTGCGACGCTGATATACAGCGCGTATTTGAACCCACACTACTGTCGGTTACCGACGGCCACATGTTGTCCTAAATGTTTTTTTTTTAATTGTTCTCATACACTTTTTATTTCTGTTTTTTTTTCGATAAATTTATGCTGCGTGTTTTTAGATTTTAACGTACCTATGGCATGTATATAAAATGTCGCAAAACTGTCGTGGTACAATAATTATTGTCTAGTGTCTTTGTTAATCGTCGCAGCTGTTTGTCACACGGCGGCGCAACTCAGTGGGCTCATTAGCCGGTTTCAACATACACGTATTACATTACTTGTTATTTACATCAACATACAAACATCACAAGCGAAAATTTCAAACCTATTCAGTCTCCTATATGTATAAATTTTCGCTTGTGATGTTTGTATGTTGATGTAAATAACAAGTAATGTAATACGTGTATGTTGAAACCGGCTAATGAGCCCACTGAGTTGCGCCGCCGTGTGACAAACAGCTGCGACGATTAACAAAGACACTAGACAATAATTATTGTACCACGACAGTTTTGCGACATTTTATATACATGCCATAGGTACGTTAAAATCTAAAAACACGCAGCATAAATTTATCGAAAAAAAAACAGAAATAAAAAGTGTATGAGAACAATTAAAAAAAAAACATTTAGGACAACATGTGGCCGTCGGTAACCGACAGTAGTGTGGGTTCAAATACGCGCTGTATATCAGCGTCGCAGCTGATCTGGAAAGTGGCGTCTCCGGGTTTGCAACGGGCAAGAATACGGCCTCGTTTGCACCACACAAATTGCCACCCGAGCCGTCCCCCAGCCTCTCGCGCCTTCCGAAATAACTCCCGATTCTGTTTTGTTAGACGCTCGTTGACGTAAAACCGCGCTGGCGGACCAGGCATACCGAGATCAGCAGAAGTCATGCCACGACGTACTCGTGCGGCTTCCAACATCTCGTTGCGTAGATCACGGCGCGCTAGGCGCACGACGAGAAAGCGCGGGCGGGACTCCACCGGCGCTGACTGCGTTGCATTTATACGTCTTCCTCCTAATCGCTCGGCGCTCACAATATCGCGCGTTTCAAGGTTTAAGCCCATCTTTGACGCCACCAACATAGCCGTATGTACAGGGTTTTCACCACTCGTCTCAGGCAAGTTTGATATCTGTATGTCGGTGGCTAGTAGCTCCTGATCGCGAACATTTATGTCGCTCCGCAACTGGGCAATTAAATGATGCACATCCGCCGATACCGGGGTGTGCCCAGATTTTTGGTTCTCCATATTGGCCACTCTTTCCTCCAAACTGCTCATACGGTCACTTGTGGACTTTAGGGAATTGTTAATAAATTCTTCCTTAAACTTCCTCAGTTCAGACGTGATGTCTTTGGAGAGTTCATGCGTCGCAGCCGAAGCAGTGGTGTTAATATTCTTATCCACGAGATTAACCATGCTCTCGTCCAGTGGTCCTTTAGCATGCCCTCGTACTGGCGTTTCGGACCGGTTGTCCAGTACAAGGTTTTTTTTGCACTCCGGGCAGTGCCACGGAGATGCTATGGGACCTATTTGGTTCAATCCAGCACACTGACGGTGATAACAACACATGCATTTGTCGCATTTAGCGGCGTCTGCCGACGCAAGAAATTTACCTCAGGCACCGCACTTGACCATCGCGAAGTACTCGATCTTGCTTGTTCGATCGATCTTCAAGCAGTTCGCTTTGGAATCGATAGATGGCGCTGTTTTCAATATGTGGTTTTCGGCAATTGCTATGGTGTTATGGTAACTTGTGACACCACAAGCCGTAACGCAGCAACTATGCCAAGATGCGCAAACACTGAAGCTATGTCACAGAGTATTTTTTTTTTTTTATCGTGGTAAAATCATCAAATGAGTCCTCCCACCCAGGGCAGAGTGGGAGGAACTGTCAGACTTGTACTGACTAAAATCCACGGTGTCCTTCAATAGCCCTTTATGATCCAGGGTCACGGTAATTCTATAAGTCTCGCGACCCCGGCAGGCTTTGGCCCTCTAGAGGGGGGCCCCGTCATAATGCTGACACTCTTTGAGACGCGCGTGGGACACAACGCGCCGTCGACCCGGGCATGGTCCATGGTCGGACAGCGAGTCGCCCATTACTCGCCGCCCGCAAGCCCGCGCCTACGGTGGCCGGAGATCGTCTGCCGACGTCCGGCGCCGTGGGCGTCTACCACTGCGGCTGGGGTGGAGGGAGGACGCTGTCCTCTCCCTCACGCGGCCCGCCTCCTCCTTCGCGAGCATGACTGCTTCGCAGAAGGAGGCGACCGCTTCCCACTCCGTCTCGCCCCGCAGCATGGCCTCGACCAATGCCGGGCGCGAGAGGTCTCCGCCTATCGCCGCCGTGAGGACACGGCGGTGCTCTGCCCAAGCGGGGCAGTCCTGCACCGTATGCTCCACTGTGTCCTCCGGGCGGTCCTCGCAGTGGTGACACCCAGGCGTTTCCTCCTTCCCCATCAGACACAGGTATCTCCCGAAGCTTCCGTGTCCGGTGAGGACCTGTGTCATGCGGTAGGTCAGGACGCCGTGACGCCTATCCAGCCACTCCTCAAAGAGGGGTCTTACCGCAGCGATTGCGGCGTGCCCGGTCACAGAGTATTTTCAGTCACTGAGCAGAACGTCTGTTATTATTCTTATGTATCGGGTAGAAGATTACCAGAATGGTATGGAGTTTTCGATGTTTTATAGTTTGTACACAGCACTGAACCGAAGGATAATAGCGTCACTTGTTAGTTGCACTTGCTAATGACTTTTCACAGTATAGTTTTTGTAAATAAAGTACTTGTTTTTTTTAGGGACTTAAGAAATATTTCGATACTGTCACTCGACAAAGGTACGTCACCCACCTCCGCTGATCAACAACTGTCACGATCAAGTGCCGACTGATGTTGTCACAGCCAACGGCTTTAGATTTAATGGAAAGGATAATCTTTTTGATCTCTCCCGGATCGACTGGGGTGAAGGCAAAGGGAGTAATATTGGGTCGCGTCAGACCAGCAAGGTAGTCAAGGGTTTGACATTTGGTTAGACTATCGAGGGTGGGAGCAGTGGAGAAATGACGATTTAGATCGTCTAAACCAAATGTTTTAGGAAGGTCTGAATGCCGCGATCTGCCGATACCTAGAGTTCCAAGGAATTTCCAGATATCAGCAGGAGAAGCTGAAGTGATATTATCTAGAATGTGGCGGCGTTTAGCGTTGCGTATCATCTGATTACAACGATTGCGAGCAGTTTTGAAGAGGGTCCAATTATCATCCGACCGATCCTTCTTAAACCTCCGAAACGCGCTGTCCCTTCGTCGCATCGCCATCCGTACTCCCCCATTCATCCATGGCGCAGGTGGGCGCTTCAGCTTGACTCTCCTGATAGGTGCGTGGGTGTCGTACAGCGTAACTAAAACATTATTAAAAAAAGTAACTTTATCATCCACTGTAGTGGCTTCTTCCAGGGGTGTCCAGTCAATAATGGAAGCGTCATGTGACAGCTTTTCACTATTCATCCACGCAAAGGCACGCCTGTACTGGAAGGTAGGTTTGGGTTTAGGAGGTTTAAGGACATAGGACAGAAAAATAAGGTCGTGATGGGAAAAACCAGGAGCGTCAAGCTGACCATGTGAGGAGACTAGGGAAGGATTGGAGGTGAGGATCAAGTCGAGCCAAGTATCATCACCGGAAGTGTTGTGATGAGTTGGTTGGAGAGGCAACACATGCATTTTAGCTGACTCGACCAGATGGAGAAGTTTACGGGATCGATGGGAGTTGTGGGCAAGGAGATTGGTGTTGAAATCCCCCATGACGATGTGATGTGCGTATTCCGAACCTAAAGATTCTAGGACCGATTCGAATTCGGTGAAGTAATCAAGTGAGGGGGGACAATACACAACACCAAGAACGGTTTTTGCTCCTTTGACACAAACCTCTAGAAAAAGAAACTCAGCCGAATCATTGCAGAAAGAAGTAGAGAGAATTTTAAAAGGAAAGTCTGTACGGAGATATATAGCAACACCACTCCCTCTCTTACCAACTCGGTCATTCCGTAACAAGCCGAATCCTGGGAGAGCGTAAGTGGTGGATAGAAGTTCAGGTTTTAGCCAGGTTTCAGAAATCAGAACGGCGTGGAAGTCGTGGTTCGAGAAAGTTTCATACAGCTCATTGTAGTGGCTTGGAATGCTTTGAGCATTTATATGACAAACATTAAACAGCCGGCCAGTATTTTGGTTGAATCTATGATGTAAAAATTCACCAAGGGTTTCCGTAACAGAACAAAAGCTATCATCACTAGAAGAGGCAGTAGATTCGTTGGAAGAGAAAAAAGAATCGATATCAGAAAATGTTGTCATGGATACAAGTAGATTATAAATACAATAAAAACAGATATAAATACTAAATAAAAATTAATATAAATATACTAAAAGGACAACTACACGAAATACTGGTAGGACGTTTGCATCTCTGCACCACCCGCCAGCTAACATCATCATTACAAACAGTGAATACAATAAGAAATAAAATAAAGAAAAGTAGTAAAGATAAAGGTATTCGGAACGCACTCTTCAATCATTCAACAGCATCTATTTACATAACAACAGACATTACATTTTCGTGAACGTATCCGAACTCAGGAAACGTCACTTATGACGTTTACTCTGACTGACAACACGACCTATCATAACAAGTTGTCAATAAAACATGCAAAGCAAAAGAGAAACAAAAAAAATAAAGTGAAAATGTAAGGTCTATTGAGGGTAAAAATTGCAAGTATGCGCTACTTGTAAATTGTCAACTCAGAGACGTACGAGGAGAAAGAGAACAATGCCAAAATATGAAAGAAAAGTAAATAGAGGTTATCATAAACAAACAATAGAAGAAAGCAAACTATAAGGTAAGAAAAGCCTAATTACTAAATTGGTGCCTGATGCGTGAATGCTGTGTTATATCATAATAATAATTTAGAATTGATACCGTAACTAACGCGTCTTGTTTTTCAGGCTATCTCCAGACGTTTGAACCCCGGGATACTTCACCAGCAGCGGGCTCAGTTCTTCATGTGATGTCACCTTATGTTTGCTTCCATCGGGGGCTTTAATAACGATGACACCGTCCTGAGTCCAGCACGACCGCTTAGTGAAGTGGTGCCGCGCCTTCCCAAAGACGGATTGTCGGGTCCTAGTCAAAAACTCCTTGACGGAGATGGATGACCCCTTCAGCCCTGTCTTCGCTCTCCAGACCGCCAACCTGTCGTCATAACTCGAGAACTTGACCAGGATGGGCCTATGGCGATTCTTTTTGGCTACGCCAAGTCTATGGCACACCTTTATGGAGGATGCAGTGATAGTTTTGAGGGACAGCTTCTTGCTAATCACCTCCAGGATTACTGTGCTGCTGACTTCTCCTTCAACCTCTGCTATGCCCTGGAAAATGAGTGCCTTCCGTCGATGCCTGGTCTCCAACCCGTCGACCTGTCTGGCACACTCGCTGATCTGTTTCCTGAGTAGACTCAGCATGCTGAAGATCAGCTCCCTGAAGGTGCGAAACTCCTCGGCTACCCTCGCGACGGTGTCCTTGGCAGGTCCTACACACTGTATCTGCGCTTCCAACTCACTCATCTTCCGGATAAAGCTGTCCTCTAAGGTTTTTTGTGCGGATATTATCTCGTCCAATTGAGATATAGTTATTGAAGTTAGTGTCCACTTGTGTCCGGTTACAGTGAGAATAGTGTTGTGATATGATGAGCTAGCAGGTGGTGTATAATTATCACTTGAGTCACATGAACGTGCTGCAAACGTTAGTACCTGTTGTGTATAGGCGATACACTGATAATATATAAAAAACTAGTGAAAGTTCTGCAAATAACTAATTTAAATATAAACTACACCTACTCGCGAATTTGAATATCTCCACTCACTTAGGGACCAGACATTCCTTTTTGCCTAATGACACTGATTTGAGTAAGATTGAATGTGAGCTTAAGCATCACGAGCGAATTTACACCGCAGAAGAATACATGAATATCATGAAAATTTGTAAAAAGAAAAACCTCCTTCGAGTTACTAGGATAAAAACACAAGATTTTTAAGTACAAAAAAAAATAGTTAACCGCAAAATATCATCGACCGTAGGTTCAATTGGGGTAAAGGACAAAACACCCAAAATGAGTTGAGTATACAGTTTTGTTCAGAATTTTTCGCTCTTTCGAATGGTGTATATGAAAAAATTCTAGCTCAAGAAAAATGTCCCTTACCCTACTGATTTTTTGGGTCAAAATTTCGAAACAGCCCCTTAATAACCATGTATCTGAAAAACTATGCAATATAGCAACTTGAAATGGTGTAATTACCGCCGCCAATCTACTTCGAATAAGGTAAGGGTCTTCCCAATCAACGAATTACCATTACATGGTTTATGTTTGAAGAAACCATAATAAAACTGACCTTACACTAATGCCTTTGTTATCTCAAAAAATAAATATCACCCATACTTTAAATGGATCGCACGAGTTTTGACATAGTTGTCCCATACCCCAATTTGCATTGTCATACTTTAAGCAATGTCAACGTTACACCTATTTGAATCGAATTATATTTAGGTTCGGTGTCCGTTACATCAATTTGCTCGTGAGAAGTAATGAATATTTAACCCTGTTACCTTTATTTACACACATTCCTAGCTTCATAACACAAGAACATCACCATTACCATCCTTTTCTATCTTACAAAGTCTTTCTGTGTGCGAAAGAGAGGATGATACCAATGCGAAAGCAGCGCGCGGGAATCAAAAACATTGCTATCAGTGCGAGTTCACCTGTCGTTTGGTCGGGATTTTGCACGGTTTTTGACAAAAAGAATGTGGTAAAAATGGAAAACAAACCATTTAAACCAGATGCTTAGTCGCAGATAGAAATTACTACAATTAGTAGGTAAATAAGATAACACCGTAAGTAAATAATTTTTTGTTCTAATAAAATCATTGTTACATACACGTTTTAAGCTGTCTGTGGGTTTGCCTATGCCTAATGCTAATATTGTTCGTTTATTTTAATAGATATCAATTCTTGTATGATAGTAATATAAGAATCAGATATAAAACTATTCAATGTTACCTAATTATTCTCTAATAATGGACAATAATTACTAGGTACTCAAAGGCGCCGCTGAATGTTTACATTGATAACACTGTTTACAGCTCATATTGTAATATTTCACATCAAATTAAATCAAATCAATTTAATTGTGAAACATAGGTTTTATGATAGATGGATCTTAAGAACTAAATAGTGCGCTATGTCTTGTCAATTTTGACATACAAATATTTTTAGAGCAAACATGCGTAGTCAATTATCAATTATAAAAGAAAAAAAAAATATATATTTACATAATGAATTAAATAGTTGGTTTACACTTAATTTCAATATTAATTAATATTATCATTTAAAAAATCTTCAATTTATAATAACATTTGTCAATTAGCAATAATGTGAGAGCTTTTTTAAACTTTACTAGAGGCATATTTTTAATATTGTCTGGTATTTTATTATAGACTAGCTTATGCCCGCGGCTTCGCCCGCGTGGAGTTAGGGAATTGCCCACGGGATCTTACTTCTGGAATAATAAGTAATCTATGTACCTATCTATAATACATACATAGATTTACATGTACTTGCTTATAACTTGCAATTATTATTATAAAGTTATATCAATTAAATTAGATTGGTTTGAGATTGGACATCGGATTTACTGGATTTTATCTGAAGAGTATGGAAACAACAACAGCCAGTCATGACATTGAATTTTAAATTGGGGGATGATTTTGGAAAAACTGTGATACACGTATCTCATAATTTTAATTGAAGTATATGTAGACACAATTTCAAGTCAATCGACCCCGAGAGTAAAAAGTTTCACAGAAAATTCAACACCCCATTTCACCCTCTAAGGGGTAGGAATTTCGAAAAACTGATACTAACTCTTCACAAAGAATGCACCCTCCAATTTTCATCTCTGGGACCCGCGGTTTGGGCTGTGCGTTGGTATATCAGTCAGCCAGTCAGGACATGGAATTTTAAATTGGGGGATGATTTTGTGATACACGTATCTCATCATTTTAACTGAAGTATATGTAGACACATTTTCAAGTCAACCGAGAGAGTTTCACAGAAAATTCAACACCCCATTTCAGCCTCTTAGGGGTGGAATTTCAAAAACCCTTTCTTAGTGGATACCTACTCTCCACAAAGAGTACATTCTCCAAATTTCATGTCTCTAGAACCAGCGGTTTGGGCTGTGCATTGATATGTCAGTCAGCCAGTCAGGACATTGAATTTTAAATTGGGGGATGATTTTGGAAAAACTGTGATACACGTATCTCATCATTTTAACTGAAATATATGTAGACACAATTTCAAGTCAATTGACTCAGAGAATAAAAAGTTACATGGAAAATTCAACACCCCATTTCACCCTCTTAGGGGTGGAATTTCGAAAAACCCTTTCCTAATAGATATCTACTCTTCACAAAGAGTACACTGTCCAAATTTCATGTCTCTAAAACCAGTGGTTTGGGCTGTGCGTTGATGTATCAGTCAGCCAGTCATGACATTGAATTTTAAATTGGGGGATGATTTTGGAAAAACTGTGATACACGTATCTCATCATTTTAACTGAAGTATATGTATACACAATTTCAAGTCAATCGACTCAGAGAATAAAAAGTTACATAGAAAATTCAACACCCCATTTCACCCTCTTAGGGGTGGAATTTCGAAAAACCCTTTCTTAGTGGATACCTACTCTTCACAAAGAGTACACTGTCCAAATTTCATGTCTCTAGAACCAGTGGTTTGGGCTGTGCGTTGATATATAAGTCAGTCAGTCAGTCAGTCAGTCAGTCAGTCAGTCAGTCAGTCAGTCAGGACTTTGAATTTTATATGTATAGATCTTTGGCGAAATGCCAAAAATTTATTATAGATCTTTGGCGAAATGCCAAAAAAACTCTTTTGCATTAAAGATGTCTTGCATTTTATATTACATAACTGTGACAAATATTGAGCACGTATTGGCTTTCTTTTATTATCAGACATTTTTTCGAATAAGTGGGGGTTGCTTTTTACAAATATTGCAGATTCTAAAATATACAATGCTGGTAGTGTTAGTATTTTCAGTGATTTGAAGGATGGTACACAGCTATCAGTAGTCTTTAATCCACACATAGATCTTATACAGCGTTTTTGCATCTTAAATATAAGTTCCCTGTCAGTTGACTGTCCCCAAAATATAATTCCGTACCGAAGCACTGAAGCGACTAGTCCATGATAAGCTGTCGGTAACGTGCTGATATTTACCTTTTTAGACAATTGATAGAGTGCGTACGCAGATTTACTCAGTCTGTTACATAGGTGTTCTATATGTGGTTTCCATGTCAATTTATCGTCTACCATTATACCCAAGAACTTAACAGTATTAACTAATTCTATTATTTTATTTTTATGAATCAAATTAATAGTGGGATTTGCCCGACGTTGATGGAATTGCATGGTTTTTATTTTATCTAAATTTATTACTAAATTGTTACAGTTAAGCCAATGTATTATTTTTGTCAGTGAGTCATTAATCTCGTTTTCATAATTATTGGGATTAGTGCATTCTATTATAGCTGTGCTGTCATCGGCAAAGAGAACCATCTTTGGGAGGTCGTTGATATCTATTAAGAAAAGTAACGGTCCAAGCACGCTGCCCTGAGGTACGCCATACCTTAGGAGTCTTGGTTTCGATATGTAAGTGGTTTCAATTTTAGTTTTAGGACATAATCTACTAATTTCAGTACATTGGTATCTATTGCTTAAGTATGATTTTAGGAGGTCGAGGACATTACCTCTTATACCATAAGCATGCAATTTATGTATAAGTAGTGTATGATCTACATAGTCAAAAGCTTTACTCATGTCAGTGAAGATAGCACAAACAGGATTTTTATTATCAACACATGACATGACAGTGGAAAGTAAATCATATAGAGCCATATTTATTCCACATTTCTTTCGAAAGCCTTTTTGTTCCACACAAAATAAATTATATTTCTCAAAATAAGTGTAAAGCGAATTATAAATAACTTTTTAAAAAATTTTAGAAATTATAGGAATCTTAGCAATTGGTCTATAGTTTTTTGGATCAGTTTTGTCATTTTGTTTAAATACTGGCTTAATTATAACTTTTTTTAGGCTATTTGGAAAAATACCGTCAGAAATACAAATATTGATAATATGTGCCAATGGAGGCGATATGATTTGTTTTACATACTTGATTACTTTGGTAGACACACCATCATAACCAACAGTATTCATCATATCATCATATTTCAAAAGATGAGAATGAGTAGAAAGACCACCAGCTAAGGTGAAATCGACACCTTCTCCGAATAAAGAATAAAAAGTTAGTTTCTCAGTTTCTACCTGTTCGCTTTTTACACGATACCAAAATAAATTAATTAAACCTTGCGTTTATAGGTTCTAGAGAAAACTTGATTGGACGTTTTTTTTGTTGAGAATGAGGTATCAAAATTATAACGAAAACTTTGAAAGCGCTCGCGCCCTACGTGCGCGCTCGAAACCCTGTTCTTTTTCCAAAATGATTGTATATGAGTTATAATTGTTCCTGAATACGAACTAAGTCTGAATGGTGAGGGATATAGGGTCGTTAAAAAAAATGATTTTAACTCTTACTTGTGTACTTTGTGGGTCCGAGTCAACAGTAAGCTCTGAATTTTCAGAGAGTATAAATGACACAATTAAGGACATTGACATTGACAACTGTAGAAAAGATGAAACTAAGTTATCAGTCAGAGAACGAGAGTAAATAATGAAAATTATTATATTGATATAACAGTCACTAATACTAGCAATTTTCTGATTATATTTGTTTGGAAAAACTTCGATTAACTAATCTTCGATTCGTCGACGACATTGTCCTTTTCCCGTCTTCAGCGGCAGAGTTGGGCGTCATGCTCGAACAACTGAACCGCGCCAGCCTCGAGGTCGGACTCAAAATGAACATTACGAAAACGAAGTTAATGACAAATAGCACAAAACGCAAAGTACAGGGGGTGTGGAGATAGAGCATGTCCACGAGTATGTATACCTCGGCAAATAGTCTCCTTCCAGGCGAGGCAAGATAAAGAAGTCGCTCGACGCACCGAAAACGCCTGGAAGAGCTATTGGTCGATGAAAAACTTCATGAAAGGATCACTTTCACTTTCCCTCAAAAGGAAACTCATGAACACGTGCATCCTTCCTACCCTCACCTATGGAGCGCAAACTTGGTCATTAACGAAGCGTCAGAACTCGGCACTCAGGGTCTGCCAGTGAGCCATGGGACGGAGTATACTAGGAGTCAAAATTTCTGACCGTTTACGGAACAGTATACTTCGATCCAAGACCCAAATCATAGATGTTTTGAACACAGCCGCCAAATTAAAATGGAACTGGGCAGGCCACATTTGCCGCATGTCGCATAAAAATTGGGCCAAAGTGGCAACAGATCGGGTTCAGAACAACAGAATCCGGTGACGCGGTAGGCCCAGAAGGAGATGGAATGACAAGCTGGACTCTTGTCAAAAAGATTGGGCCCAAATAGCCGAACACAGAGATAAATAGAAAGAGGGAAGGGAGGCCTTTGCCCTGCAGTGGGACAAACCAGGCTCATGACAATGCCTAATAGGCTCATGTCAATAGGATTATGATTATTTGCAGCTACTCATTTATTTTAATAAGAATTCAAAGTAAGTATAAAGAAAGAATAAAGTTAGGAGGGGGGGGGGGGGGGTTGGTAGGTATTTTTATATATTTTTTTATAATTTGATTATAGTAAATATATTAAATGCAATTTTCACAAGAAGATTTTGAAGTTCTTTGGCCCCAGGGAAAAGCCATTCCTCAACCAAAGCTCGAAGATCTCCGATCTATGTTCACGCGCTGTTTTTTCTATTTTTTACGTGATTTTGATTATTTTATGATTAAGGTCAATAAATATATCACTTTTTTTATAATAATACTTGTTTTTTTTGTAATAACTTATTTTCTAATCGATGGGTAGTTTTGAGTCCATTCTGAGAAAGTAATAAAAAGTACATGTCTTTACAAACTTAAGTTTAATTGTAAGGACTCAACCCACATTTCACTTAATATCTCGAAATCTATAGCAAAATATATCACTATTTTGAGGGACAAATAAAATATAAACTATCTTCTTAAAAATAAAGGCCAAAAAAAAAAAAAACTAACTTGTTGTTGGAGAAATTACAGCTGAAACTTCAAACGCCCATAACTCAAAACCGACTTATTGTGGACTGAGTCCTTTCTGCTTAACTACATACGTCCTTATGGGAACGAAACATCTCGAGGATATAATACAGCTTCAACGTAAAATGAATCCTTTGTAAGTCCGAATCGATCCAGTGACTCGAATACAGACAGAAGCTATACTCCCGCCATCGAAGATACTAGAGCAGCTGCATCCTCCAATGAAGTCCGAGGTCCGAGTCGAGCCGGTGAAACAGATACAGACGGGGGCGATACTCAAGATAGAAGTAACTTTGATGTGATGAGTCACATCTCAGATTACTTGAATGATTTGAATTGATCTTGAATAAACTATAATGAAACTCACGTGAATGTTTTCTTTCAGTTCCTCTGTTATTGCTTCACATACTTCTGGTATTATCGTCCCAATACTATGTCTTGATATTTTAAAAAGATACTGTCAACTAACGAAGGAATCACCTGTAGCGTAAAGTTCGTGTATTTTGCTTTGATATTTTAGCACCAATTGAATTCAATAAACTTTCAAAATCACATGAAGATAGTGCAGTAAAGTTCTTATATTGAACACTTCATTCCTGCGATTTTAAGTCTAACATTAATTGCAGACCTCCAAGAGTTTGTCTTCTATTATAAACTAGCTTCTGCCAGCGGCTTCGCCTGCGTGGATGTCGAAAAATATCCCACCCAAACAAACATAGTTACTTACCTTCATCCGCTGAGATACGTATAAATTAATTTTCAATTGTCAGCCTAAACACAAAATTTGAATATCCTAACTTCAAAACTGACGGACTTTCATATAAACTTCCATCCCCTATTTTACCCCTTTATGGGTGGAATTCCCAAAAATCCTTTCTTAGTGGATACTTACTCTTCACAAAGAACACACCCTCCAAGTTTCATGTCTCTCAGACCAGCGGTTTGGGCTGTGTGTTGATATCACCCAGTCAGTCAGTCAGTTTACCATTTTATTTATATATAGATGGTAATGTAATACAAAAATCAGCATCACTTAAAGTGAATCCGAAGATATCTTTATAGTCTTTTATTGAGATAAGATTAACAATAAGTTTAACCGATGTGCTCTTTCCTCTGCCGATTCTTGAGAACGCCTATTTCTCATTCTCTTAGCTTCTCTCGAATTTCGAGATAAAGATAATCGTTTTTTAGGTAGCATTGATGCAGGCAAATAAAAATAAAGCTAAAACGTAAATGAAAATAAAAGTAATAGGTATAAAAAAGTGAACGTAAATTAGCCAAAACTTACCTATCAGTATCTAAAAATCTATGCGTACCTACTACTATTTCACCTAAAAAGAAATAAAATGTAAACTATTAATAATTGTAATTTGAACGAATATTTAAACACTACCAAAATAACTAATACCTATTTTATAAATTAACAACAAAAGGAATCTAAAAATAAATTATCAAAGACTAAAAGTCGCGCTGATAGGCACGGTTTGTTATATTAGTGTATTTCATGTATAACTTTGGTGTTTCTATACCGATTTCTATGATTATTTTTTATGGAATAGTTAATAATGTTAACTTTTTAAATTAGGGATGACTGAGAGTGTTATAAACGTAAGAGTAGACAAATATAATCAGAAAGCTTCGAACTGCTAAGCTATCGGGAGTAACACGTGATATTGTGAGTCAACCATTGTTGGGGCGTAACTCCCAACAGTGAAAATGTTATGTTGATGTTGAGTATCGGGATGTTATGTTGATTGAGTAGACAACCGATTGATATAAAGGTTTAATTGCTACTAAAAATAACATGTTATCAAGTAATAATGTTGACTTAAACAATCTGCAACGTTGCATGGAAAGTGGGGCAAGTTGGTGGAATGTACAGCGTTGCTCGTACATATTGCCCACTCACAAAGATAAACTTAAATGTACATCGGAAATTGTTACAATATAAAGTTGAAATGTAAAAGTAAATACAAACAAAGTCCTAAGTTATTATGGTAAATCACAACGCGCAATAGGCGACGTTGCTTTATTGAGTGTGCGTGCACTCGTTATGTGCGCTGCGCTATTGTCGTCTGCAACGTCAAATACGGCGTTGTCCACGATGCTCGCTGTCGACCTTCTTCGGGGCATCGGGTTGGGAACAGATGGAGCTTCTGGTTTCCGTTGACTTGCCCAATGCTTGCGTAGGCGGTTGTTAGCGTATATTACGCCCACGAATGTTGCTGCGGCCGCTAATAGGTAGATGACAACGTATTGGTGGACATCGTGGTATGTTGCATGATCTGACAGGATATCTTCTGATGTCGCGGCTTTCAGTTGCTCTACTTGTTTGCCAAGCTCTTGCAGTAATGTTCTCTGCTCTGATACCGTCTCATTCTCTTGAAGATGTTTTAAAACCGGTACAGGTAAGTTTATGATGTTGTTGATTGAAGGAATTTCTGCAGGATCTGCGTCGACCTCGGCTTGGATTTTGTTCGTTTGTTGCCTTTGCGGATAAACAGCAAAAGTTTCACTGCTAATTATGCAATCGTCATGGAGTGTTATGATACCGGCCTTGTATAGAAGCTGTGTTGAAACTTGATGCCCACAAATAATACGCATTTTGCATTGTTGGCAGCAAAAATATAAGTAATTATTTGCATTGTTTAATTCCAACCACTTGTCTCGGCAGGTTTCATGTTTGGTTTCGCAGTGTTGAGATTTCTTGTTCAACTTGCAGAGGCTCTCGTCAGACTTCATGCGGTAAATGGGTTTTTGTAGTGAACACAATCGAGTTGTCGCGTCATTTTGCACGCACTGATATATTTCGGATTCCGTCATAAGTATGTACGAATCCTTTTGAATGTTTATTGCTAACATTTCAGCAATAGGTATTAGGGTGACCATATCCACGTCATTGGTTTTAGGTATTGGTATTGTTCGGTAGATCTCGAAGTTATCTCTTCTAATTAAGGGTACCTTTATCTCGATTATAAGGTATTGTTCAGTCATTTTCGCCTTTACTTGTAGAAGATGATACAGGCGAGACAAATCAGTTTGAATGTTGGTGATGGGTAGGACTAAATCCTTGGACAATTGACCCGAGATTATGTTCAATTCATCCCGAAGCTGTTCCGGTGCTATGAGATGTAAATTCATCTTGCCGTTGTAGATGTTTGTTACTGTATCTATAAGGGTCTCCTGGACGTTTCTGAGATGCTCAATCAGGCTATTTGCCGTAATAGCGGACATCACAAATTCGATGGACAGTTCTTGAGAATCCAGTTGCTTCTGGAGGTTATTCGTAAACTTCTCAAGGTTTAGCAGATGTTGGTTAAACAGTTTGTACTGTTTTTCTACTGCATCTTCCGACCTCTTCAGTAAATTATATTTTGCTTCGATCACGGATGTCTGATTTCTTAACAACAGTGCCAGGTGTTTCTCGTTCGTCTTGACCAGGTCAATGTCTGCTTGGTATTGTTTTGCGAATTCGTCATCTAATACTCCGAACAGGGAGCGCGCGATGGAACCGACACCGTTGATAAACCCACGTTTGCTTCTCGAATTCACTCGGCCTTGCGGATTCAGCAACATATGGTTGTAGTGTCCTATTTCGTCGATCGAGTGTTGTAGTTGTTTTAAAATTACGTTGCATTGTGTTTTCTGTTTTATTTTCTCGCAGATATTTTCTAGATGATTGGTGAATTTACTGGATACTGCTATACCGTGCCAGTAGGGCTTGACGTCATAGTACACGATAATCTTCCACTCGCCGCGTATTAGTTGCATATTGGAAACTTTATCAAAGTATAGACCTTGTTGAAGCTCGGCAATGTTTGTTGTGTTAGTGGCCGCGACAGGATTTAGCAAATACAGCAGTGCCATGACCAGTCCAATGAAGTTTATTTTTCTGTTTGTTGTTTTGCCTCGTCGTGAAGTTTGCGACTCGCTGTTTGTCTGTAGGTATGACTCATTATCGTTTGGTTTCGAAGTAGTTTGTTGTTCGGCAGTTTCGTCACCTTTGATAGGTAAGACGGATAGCTTTGTGACAGGTCTTTTCATATCCCCATTTCTTGTTTTTAGGCGACCCGAACATATCCATCATTCCTAGGGTGAAGTTCTGTTATTCTCCCCATGTGCCATTTTCCGGCTGGTATATGGTCATCATGAATAACCACTAGATCGCCTATCTTCAGATTTTTCTGTGGTTCCTGCCACTTTGATCTGGCTAATAGCTGGCACAAGTATTCGTTCCGCCATCTCTTCCAGATTTCTACGAAGATCTTCCTTGTTAGTTCCCATCTTGTTCTTGCATCTTCCGTTGTTTCGACGACTGTCAGGCCCGGCCTACCCGATAAAAAGCGTGCTGGCGTCAGACAGTCTAGATCGTCTGTGTTTTCACTTAGAGGACACAGAGGTCTGGAATTCAAACAGGCCTCCAGTTTTGTTAGGATCGTGGTAAACTCCTCATATGTAAGTTTTTGTTCTCCCACTACTCTCTTTAAGTGGTGTTTTAGGCTTCTAACTGCTCGTTCCCACAATCCTCCCGCTGATGGCCAAGCGGGGGCATTAAAATGCCACTCAATCCTCATCTCCGCGATTTCCCTTTGTAGTTGGTCGCTTTTGTATGTATGTTCGATTTCCTCGTATTGCTCCACGAGTTGGCGGTTTGCGCCGACAAAATTTGTTCCGTTGTCACTGTATAGGTGACGAGGGGCGCCTCTTCTTGCTGCCATCCTGTTTAGGGCTGCCAAAAATGCTGAACTGGTGAGATCTGATACCAGTTCAATATGCACAGCTTTGGTTACCATGCATATGAAGACTGCTATGTAGCCCTTCGTTGTTTTTGCTCCTCTGCCTTTGTTCATTTTGACGTTCACAAATCCAGTGTAATCCACCCCTGTATGGTAAAAGGGCGGCGCTTGATTTGCTCTTGCGCTCGGTAGGTTGCCCATAAGCTGGTGTTCTGCTTTTGGGTTGTTTTTGCGGCACGTGACACATTTTCTGATTTGCATCTTCGTTGTTCGGTTTCCGCCGACGATCCAATATTTCTCACGTAAGTGTGATAGGGTCAGTCTCGGGCCGCCGTGAAACGTCATTCGATGAGCTTGGTCGATGAGAAGATGTGTTAATCGACTGTCGTGTGAAATGATCATCGGATGTTTCATGTTTTCGGTTAGTAAGGCGTTTTTTAGTCTTCCTCCAACTCGTAGGATGTCTTGATGGTCAATGAACGGAGTGAGCGCCTTTATTTTACTGTTAGACTGCACCGTGTTATGTTTTTGTAAGTTGCAAAAATCTGTGTCAAATGATTTTTGCTGTGTTTGTTTTACGAGCACCTTCGTTGCGTTATCCAATTCGTGCAACGTCAGGTATCTCGGCAGTTGTCGCCGTTTCGGGTTCAATGGTCTGAGTATCCATGCGACAATGCGAATAATATGTTCAATGGAGCTGTGATTTTGCAATAATGTTTCCACAATGCTCGGATTTTCTATGTTGTGTTGGGATACATTGGCTTGTTTACAGACTGTTTTTTCTTCTTGGTCTGTGCTATAATTATAATTATTTTTCTATGTTCTTTGATTTAAGCGATGGTAGCCATGTGGGCCCTTGCCACCACAGTTGGTTTTCTTTCAGCTGACTAGCGTATTGGCCTCTGCTTGCGGCGTCTGCGGGATTTTCCTTTGTTTTGACGTAGTTCCACGACAATCGTGGTATGACGTCAGTAATACTTCGTACTCTGTTTTCCACGTATGCTTTCCAGCGAGATGGGTCTCCTTGTAACCAACCCAGGACCACCATGGAATCTTTCCAGCCGTAGACGTGTACTTCATATTGATTCAATGACTGTTTGACTTTGCGCATTAGTTGTGACAGAAGGTGCGCTCCGTTCAATTCCAGTCTAGGCAATGTTGTTGTTTTTCGGTGTGGTACAATCTTTGACTTCGCGGCTACAAGTATTGTTGATGAGTGGACCCGTGCGTAGATGACACATGCATAGGCATCCAGAGAGGCGTCACTGAATCCATGTAGTTCCATTGTCTGTTTTACGCCACACTGTAGCCATCTAGGTATTTCGCAAGAGTTTATCGCCCTCACGTCCGCTTGTATCTTGCACCATTCCGCATGTATGTTGTCGGACACTTCGTCGTTCCATTGTAAGTTTCCATCCCACAGTTTTTGAAATAATAATTTCAATTTTGTTGACACGGGAGCCAGCCAGCCGAGTGGGTCAAATAGTTTAGGTATTTCGGCTAGTAGGCTGCGTTTGGTCTGTTTCTTGTTCACGTTCGAAATTGTGCATTGAAAGGTGAATTTATCCTCTTTTGAGTTCCAGCACAAGCCTAACGTTTTTAGTGTATTCTCCGTTCTAAAGTTGAAGACAGTCTTATCATTGTGTTGTTCGGAGATATCTTCCAAAAGTTCTTGATTGTTTGCTGACCATTTTCGAAGGTTAAACCCTCCATTTTTTAATAATTGTTTCAGATCAGAAATCATTTTTTTTCCTTTTTCTATTGTATGTGTCCCATGAACGAGGTCATCCATGTAGAATGATTCTTCCAACACCCTTGACGCCACCGGGAACTGTTCACGTTCATCTGTCGCCAATCTCCTGAGTGTCATCATAGCTAGGAACGGCGCTGCCTTGGTACCGTATGTTACGGTTGTTAGTTGATATGAGCGGATAGGTTGTTCCAACGACTCCCGCCATACTATTTGTTGCATTTGTTGGTCTGCAGGGGCAACCCAAATAGCACGAAACATCTTCTCAATGTCCGCTGTAAACGCATATTTGTATTGCCTCCATTTCATCAATAATGTTTGTAGGTCCTGTTGAAGATTAGGGCCTTTGTACATGAGGTCGTTCAAACTGCATCCTGTTGATGTTTTTGCTGACGCATTGAACACCACTCTGTACTTTGTTGTTGTTGATTCAGCGCGTTGCACGCCGTGGTGAGGTAAGTAACACTCGAGTGTTTTGTTACTAACTGTTGATTGCTTCATATGACCTAGATCAATATATTCAGCCATGAAGTCTTTATAGGCCTTTGCCAAATGTATTTGTTTTTTCAACTTTCTTTCTAAAGTTTTGAATTGGGTGATAGCCATTGGCTTGGACGACCCCAGTCTGCTCTCAAGTTCATTCTTCATTGGCAGTCGGACTTCATATTTCCCACTCTCCAAGCGTTGAGTAGTATTGGTGTAGTATTCAATGCATGTTTCATTTTCTACTGATAGGTTGGATTGATCCGTGATGTCTTCGGTTTCCCAGAACTGTTTGATATCTTCCAGATTGTTGATGACCACATTACAGTGAAAAGTTTTGACATTGCCGCATAAAAGCCAGCCTAGGTAGGTTTGTTGTGCGATAGGTTGAGTGACGTCATCGCCTTTTATTATTCCTCCTAGCATGATTTGCGAATAAATGTCTGCTCCAAGTAGTAAATCCACCTGACGGCTGTTATGGAAGTCTGGATCTGCTAGATGGATGTTCTGTATGTGGGACCAAGATGGTTTTGCGAAGGTCTTATTTGGCAGGTTCTTAATCAAGTTGTTCATAATGAAGGCAGACGTTTGGAACTTGAAGTCGTTGTAGACAGAACTGCAAGTAATTGTTGTCATTCCTTTGCAGTGGTTTTCTTTCTGTCCAACTCCAAAGATGACTCCTATGCATCTTTCGCGCTTGACACCGAGAAGTTGAGCAGCATGTTCCGTGATCAAAGATATCTGTGACCCTTGATCGATGAGGGCTCGCAATTTGATTTGGGTCCCATCAGCTGTTTCTATGTTTACTACAGCGGTTGCTAGTAGTATCTCCGAAGCATCATCATTCTTTGATACATGGGAAGAATTAGATTGTTGTTCTGGTTTGTTCTTAATACATGCATCGTGTATCAATGTATTATGTTGACCCGCGCACTTGCGAGATCGGTGAGCTGATGTACATGTTTTTCCGTTATGGCTGAACAGGCAATTTACGCAAAGGTTCATTTTATTTACTGTGCTAAGTTTTAAGTGATTAGGCATTTCTAAAAACTTTGCACAATTGTACATTCCATGTTCGTCATCGCAAAGAGGGCAGCGAAATGTTGACGCATGGAACGATTTCGTAATTTTCTTGTTGCTAGTTGCTTGATTACTGTTGTATTGTTTTTTAGAGTACGAAGAATTTTGATGTTGACTCGATGACGTATTTGGTTTTTGATTGTTTTCTTGTTTGCGGCGCGATGCTTCCAACGATGTAAACTTCGCTTCTAGGAAATCTAGCAGATCTTTCAGTATTGGCAGCTTTCGGCAATTCTTCAGCGAGTCGTTGTACTCTGAATGTGTGTCTGCGTCTAATTTCTGTGATAATACATGTACAAGAATCGGATCCCAAGTGTCGACATTCACTCCTAAATTCTTTATCGCATGTAAGCATTCTATGCTGACGTCATGGATCTTCTTTATTTGGGCCACTGACTGTTGTTGCATGTTTGGCAGATTGAAAATCATGTTGATGTGCGATGTAAAGATAAGTTTTTCATTATTATATCGGTGATTGAGGATATCCCAACACACGAGGTAGTTATCTGAACTTATCCGTAGGTGTTGAATCAAGCGTTCTGCTTCTCCTTGCACCTTACTCTTCAGAAACTGCATCTTCTGAGCAGATGAAAGGGAATTGTTGTTGTGTATTGCTTCTGTGAAAAGGTCTTTAAACGGGGTCCACTGGTTGTAGTTACCGTAGAATACTGGTATCTCTAATTTTGGTGTTGATTTCTCACGATGAGCACCGGACCACATTTTGGTATTCAAAGCCTTTTTCAGTTCATGGAACTGGTTTTCATACCTGGTGTAGCGTTCTTCGTACACTATCATCTTCTCTCCGTTGGTTTCGCACTCTATCTCCCAGTGAAGGTTGTCAATTGCAGACCAGCGCGTTTGGAGTGTTTGCAGAGCGTCCTGAAATTCCCATTTTTCAGATAGAAACTCCACGTGTATGTTCGCGACTGCTCTCATGAAGGCTTTGAAGTTTGCTGTCTGTTTGCGCATCATGTCGTCCAGCTTGCTATTGGATCCCGTATCCTTTTTCGCAGTTTTTTGTTTTTCTTGCCGAGTAGGAGGAGGTGATGGTTCTCTGTTTTGTTTACCTTGGTTGGTATCCCTGTCTTGTTCTGCCACCTCACTCTTGAAGGCTTCTTGTTCCTGTCTTACCTGATCTGAGGTACCTTCCCCTGTTTGTTGGTTGGCACCTCCCAATATTTTTGTTTGTAGCGACTGCTCCCTTGAAGAACGAGCGAGAGTCGTGAGTTGTTGGTGTTGTTGAAGAATAAGCTCCTTTACTTCATTGTAGCACTGCAGCGTTTGATTATAGGAGTCATTCGTAAAGTAGAGATGATTTGCATCTTGTTCCGTAGACAGGCGGTCATGATTGAATTGATAATCAGACCATAAGTTTTCCAACATTGCCTTACGGCGTTTGAAATAGTCGGGGTTTTTCGTGTCCCAACCATCTTTCTTGATATTTATTCCGATCTTCTTTATGCTGTCGTAGAGTTCGTTCTGATTCTGGAATAAATCAGCTGACGACATGTTGTTTTTTGTTTTTGTTGGCTTCAAGATGAACTCTTCTGTTCCGAGCGTCGGCTGTTGCTCCACACTCGTGGTTCTTGGTATTGTGCAACCTTTCTCTTCTACGATATGCGCTTTCTCAATTGGTTACTGGGGCGACTCGCTTGTGAGAGACCAGACCAACCGATTCGCGACCATAAAAGATATAAGCCACACAACACTAAATTGCTCGAAGGACCAAATGTTGGGGCGTGCCTCCCAACAGTGAAAATGTTATGTTGATGTTGAGTATCGGGATGTTATGTTGATTGAGTAGACAACCGATTGATATAAAGGTTTAATTGCTACTAAAAATAACATGTTATCAAGTAATAATGTTGACTTAAACAATCTGCAACGTTGCATGGAAAGTGGGGCAAGTTGGTGGAATGTACAGCGTTGCTCGTACAACCATAAAAGATAGACATATGCTGTCGTGGGATATTTTTTATATAATTTTAAGGAAAACATTTCCGTTATACATGATTTCTGTGTAGCTTTAACCATTAAGGTTGCACACGCGACGGAAGCTTAAAAAATGGAGTAACTTCTCCCGTTTTCCCAACATTTCCCTTCACTGCTCTGCTCCTATTGATTGTAGCGTGATGAAAAGTATACTATAACCAACACAGGAATATGAAAAATAATTGTACCAAGTTTCGTTAAAATCCGTCGAGTAGTTTTTGTTTCTATAACGGTTATACAGACAGACAGACATACAAAAAATTTACTGATTGCATTTTTGGCATCAGTATCGATCCCTAATCACCCCCCGATAGTTATTTTGGAAATATATTTCATGTACAGAATTGACCTCTCTACAGATTTATTATAAGTATAAGTATAGATAGAAGATAGATATAGATGTTCATTTGCCACCATCTTCCATTTCTATTTTTATTTGTTCTTTTAATATAATTCATCAAGATAAAAGCAGCACACGCAACTTGTAGGTCCGATATTTCAAGGAAGAATGAACGCAAAGTATAACGAAATGTTACGGGTAAATGTACACTCGCTGTAAGCATTACGCCGAGTATTCGCAGGAACGTTACATTACATGGAAATGCTTTGGAAACTGAGCTTTTATCTGTATTGTACCATTCGTAAGAACGTTACATTACACAGAAATGCTGGAGAAAATGCTCTAGTCTATACTCACGTTTAAATGCCTAATCTTCCGAACCTACACAGCTGTTTGGCGGGCGCGCGGCCGGGCCGCTCGAGTGCATTCGCCGGCCGCTAACATGAATGTGTGCGTAAAGATCGTGTAGGACACTCAAACGTTTTATATTTAGAAAGGATAAGTATTTTATAAAAAAATAATATTTTTGCTTAAACTAAAGGAGAGGGGAAATCCTGGGCCCAGCAGTTAACTAGATGAAATGTATATTAAAAAAACCTTCATATTTTTCTAAAGGAAATCACAAAATACAGAACTATGTTTCTATCTAGAAAGCGAGAAAAGTTAAATTAAATTACTTGACCGTCACTGGAAGCTTTATATTGAGAGAGCATATCCGTTTCCGTCGATTTCTTATCTGTTTTAGTACTTTATTTGACCTACTCAGTGGCGCCACCTGGTGTTTGCTTGCCATTTTAGTTTCGTAAAATGTACGAGTTATTTTTTTGTTCATTGGCGTTTCGTTCTCCGTCGAATCAACTTGTGCACATCGGTTCACGACCGATGCTAAAACTTACACTATATTTTCTAAACTCGAAAACTCGAATATTATATTTCATAGAAAATAACGTAGTCATACTTTTAACGATTTTTTCCGTTCGGATTACTATCTTGTAAATTATCAGTAAGTAAAACCACTCGTAATTCGTGTCAAAGGTAGATCTACGTTCTGGCACACGAAGGGATGTCAATTTAAAAATATAGTGTTGTTTTAAAAGCGAGTTAATTTGAAGAAAAACTGTAAGTACCCTGCTTTTTAAAAGTAAGTGATCATAACTTGAAACGGTTTTTCCGTTAGGATCAACACTAACATTTGTATTATTACCTACCTGATATTTTTAATACATATGTGTGTTTGCTTAGAACATTATTGTGAGTCAAGACTACTTCTTACTTTAGATAATTATACTGTTCATCTAACGTAACTTTATTTGCAATAATGGATGACGTAAATGTTTCGGCTGCCGAGCCACAAGTTGTGGCCGGCCCGAGTGGAAGGACTCTGAAAAGGAAAGTTAGCTACTCTAGCAGCAGCACGATAAGCAGCAGCTCTTCAAGCTCGTCTTCTCCAAAACATGGCAAGCGGTCGCGCCGCGCACGCCGCAAAAACAATAAGCGCGTCCAACAGTCTAACCCGACATTGGACAAGCTTATAAAAGAGGTCAATGAGCTACGCCAACAAGTTTTTGCAAATAATATACATAATGCTTGCCATGATGGGGTATTAGTTTGTTCTGGGGTGAGTGGGGAACTATATGACCAACATAATATTGAAGAACAGTACCCTGATGTTGAAGTTCAGAACTCAAATTCAGACCACTTTTGATACCGAGACAAAGCTTAAGGAACCATCAGTTCCAAAAACTCCTGAAAGTTTTTTAAAAAATGCTGCTAGACGTCCAGCGCTTATGTAGCACAAATTGGTCTGAGGTAAGGTATTTTGATACTCAAAAGCTCTACAATCACAGCCCAGCAGGCTTAGCCAAGTTGACAATCTACAATCGTTAACGCTAATAGAAAGCTAATCAAATGTATGGGAATGACATCATCTCAACGTTAAGTCACGTGGTCAAAACAAAAGAATAGAAAATTCGTAGACAAGTATACAATTTATCTGAGCGTTCAAAATGATAGAATGAAATATAATCGTTTCTACAATGTTTATCGCTAGATCCCATATAAATCATAGCCAAGTTACAGTTTTGACAAGCGCTAACGAAACGATGTTGAAGTTTTTGAACGACCACTGAGCGATCGCCGAGACCCAAGAGTTAACGATAACAATAGGCGTCTATATGATTCAGCTGTGTCGTGTATCACGTCATTGTTTATGTTTCAAACTTTCAAGTGCCCGAGTATGATAGAATTTCGAATAACACAGGAAGATATTTACGAAATAACTAATAATTATCGTACCTTTCTATGAATTCCAATAAAGCTGCGAACTTGCTCGAGATCTAGATTCGATCCTATAAAAGTTGTCACTTCACTTGTATCTTTCAATTAAATGCAGGATCATATCATATCATTTCGAGTCACAGTAATGTTTAAAATTACATTCCGCACTGCAATATTATAATAAACCAATAATAAGAAGAACTTGTTCCTTATTTCGCTTACTTTTTATCACATAAAAGAATTATTCCTTTCTTAACAATTCAAAACAAAAGTTCAGCCCGCGCATAAAGTAAACAACTGTGAATTTGTCGTTAGTTTGACGTAGGTACGAACGCTCACCATAGACTAAAGTAGAGGTTTTTTCTATAAACATTGGAGAACGAGCGATCGACTGAGTCGTGTGAAGTTGGCTACCAACTTAGCGTTTTCTCAAATCGTTTACGCCGAGGCGTCAACGATTGTAGAAAGACATTCGATAAGAGACGTTTGTAACTTGGCTAGGCCTGCAGGTTTCATAGAATTGGACACATACGAAGAGATAAAAATGTATGATACCTTACGTCACTTGGCACATGCTGATAAATTTTATGCAGCAATTACTTTTAACATCTTAAAACAAAAAGAATCATTGCAAGAAGCAATTCGTAATCTCCTTTTGTGGGCCAAAAGTACAGAAGTTAATTTTGATAATTTAAGCGGGAAGGTTGAAGAATTATTTCAAAAAGGTGATTTGCGTAAAATCTCTTCAGACCTGTTACAATTAGTGTGTGGCCATCGAGTTGAAAGCATAGAAATGCGTCGAGAGACAATTACGAGTCAAATTCGAGATCTACTAGTTAAAGCAGCTTTGAACAGAATTCCCCCATCATCTACTTATTTGTTTAATCCCGAATCTTTCACGAAAGCATTAGAAAAGGCTGGTGGTGTACGTAAAGCTTTTTGGCCCCTCAAAACTGATTCACAAATTAGATCTAATCAATCTAACCGCCGCCCCTCGCGGGGGCAAGGCGTGCATAAACAAATAGCTCCACCGCGTGAAGCTCAATATTTTTGTAATGAACAAGGCATACCGATGCACACACATGCCTATGAAAACTCGTCCTCGCGGGGTGGATATTTTCGCACCAATTACAGAAACAAAAGTCAGGGTCATCCATCCTTTCAATCAGATCAATATACTAATAGTAGAGGTTCATTTCACAACCGAGGCTCGCGGCCCGATCGTGGAAGTAACCGAAGTCGAGGACGTCCAAACCCTCCAAAAAGCTCTCGAGCGAACCAAAAACGATACAAGCAATGACTCGAATCGTTTTCGAGCAGGTCAGTTAGCGCACTACCACTCGAAATGGAAGGAAATGGGAGCACCAGAAATTGTTTTAAAATTAATTCAAGGGTATCGCATACCGGGCACGCCGCAATCGCGGCGGTAAGACCCCTCTTTGAGGAGTGGCTGGATAGGCGTCACGGCGTCCTGACCTACCGCGTGACGCAGGTCCTCACCGGACACGGAAGTTTCGGGAGGTACCTGTGTCATATGGGGAAGGAGGAAACGCCTGGGTGTCACCACTGCGAGGACCGCCCGGAGGACACGGTGGAGCATACGGTGCAGGACTGCCCCGCTTGGGCAGAGCACCGCCGTGTCCTCACGGCGGCGATAGGCGGAGACCTCTCGCGCCCGGCATTGGTCGATGCCATGCTGCGGGGCGAGACGGAGTGGGAAGCGGTCGCCTCCTTCTGCGAAGCAGTCATGCTCGCGAAGGAGGAGGCGGGCCGCGTGAGGGAGAGGACAGCGTCCTCCCTCCACCCCAGCCGCAGTGGTAAACGCCCACGGCGCCTGACGTCGGCAGACGATCTCTGGCCACCGTAGGCGCGGGCATGCGGGCGGCGAGGAATGGGCGACTCGCTGTCCGACCATGGACCATGCCCGGGTCGACGCGGGCGCGTTGTGTTCCACACGCGTGTTAGAAAATGGATGTAATACTACATGTATATATGTATTAATATATACCGATTATTAAGTTTTCAGTGTCAGAATGGTTACTTGTTATTTAATATGTCTAAAATATCTCTAAAAAGGTGTTTAGGGAAAAGGGTTTTTATCAAGAAAAGCATAGAGAGACAAGACTATTCATTTATTTCGGTTAGGCTTGTCAGATATTTATAGGTAACGTCAATTACCTATCGGTTATTCCCGTTCGCCACCGCCAGTATTGCCCCCTCCGGTGGCGACTGGGAATTATTCTAAAAAAATATCCCAGTCGCCACCTCCGGGGGCAAGCGGGATTGTTGGTAGTAAAAATCCCAGTGGCCACCCCTAAATATAGTTAACATAAAAACTAGGTATGCTACCTATTATCTTTATTTTTTTTTTGGAATGACAAAGAATGTTAATTTTATTAAATTTCTGATTAAAAAATAGAAGTACGTAGGGTTAATCAAACGAGAGAGTTACAATATTTATAAATTGGTAGAAAATTAAACAAACATTATTTTTTACTATTTTTATTTTCAAAATCAACTATTTTAAACACAAATCCAAAATCACAGATAATTAGGTACTTTCAATAGAATATAAAATATTTCTTAAAATATACTTGAAAAAACAATTCTCCGCCTTCTTAAATCTACATTTTCATTTCCAAAATCAACAAGTTTTATACAAATTCTAAACAATCACATCAACAAGTCAACAATCATTTCTATAGGAAAAAAAAATATTATTAGAAAATATACAAAACAAATAAAGTATTACTCTGCCCTAATAAAAAAATATTTTTAACAAAATTAAAAGTATGCACTAAGCATAATGAGTATTTTCAAATAATCACAGACATAACGAGACTCTACCCTACCCTAATCAGTATTAGAAAAAATCACAGATGCGTCCTCTCAATTAAATTCGTCATTAATGTACTCGTATCACAGAGTATTTACAGTAATTGGGTTTTATATGTAAAAAAAAAACTTAGAACTAGATATTTTGCTACTTTAAAAAAAAATACTTAGGTAATTTGTTATGACTGGCACAAATCAACATCATTATTTAGGTACCCATAATTGACTACGTTATTCATTGATCGTCATCAAGTAATGAATAATTTGTTTAATTTACCATACCTCTTATGCTTTTTTTTTACCTTTTTTTATTTATTTTCATTGCCAAGAAGCCTTAATGCCTTACAGTTTCTAAAAAATGACCTACTGATATATTGCCATGTAACAGCTCTAACTGAATTTCCAAAATAAATTGATCAGTAAGGACATTATTTTTCTTTCTTTTTTTAAAAGGTGTCATTTTGGTTTTATTAATGTTATCACAAACATTGAAATATGCGGAATCTTTAACCAATACATTTAATAAATGAATAATATTAGGGTTCTTTTTTCCAATTTCTTGGTTTAATTTGTGATTCCAAGCTTCCAAGAAGTTAGTGGTCCTATGCTGCTCTCCGTAAGCACACCAAATTGGAATAAATTCTTCCTTCAGCCATTGTTCTTCAAAGTATTTTCTGAATTTTTTTAAATCCTCCTCTTGTGTACTGTAGCGAGTAATATACTTCCAGCCGTTTGAAATTTCGTGTGCAGGCAATAACGGTAGAACTGCACTTAGTGCAACCTCTCTTATTTTCTTCACATCTTTTGATTTTGTAATTTGAAGTTTACGGGCCTTCTCCCAAACCGCTTTATTATAGTGATAATAGCATCCTTTTGTGTTAACTTGCGGAAATAAATTCTTTATAGCAGTCATTGCCGCTTTTTCGAAGTTAGTTTTGTATTTAACCGGATTCCAGCCGGGGATTTGAGCTTTTATCATGGAAAACAGAATGAAGTACGATTTCACGTTTCTTTCACTCATAACAGCGTAAACAATAGGCATTAAATTCGTACTATTTGATGTACTTCCCATATCTGCATGTATAACATATAGCTGCGAAAAAGGTTTCGGACAACTTTTAAAAGTTCCGTCACTGTAAAAATCAGTCGCTTTGCAAATTGAAAGTTTAGCTTTTTCTGTGCAGAAAATTAGAATTCGGCTGTCACCATCAGCATAATCAGCTAGTAAAAAATTTGTGAATTGGTTCGGGACTTCAACGTTTCTTACTAGCTGCGGCTGTAGACACTGTACTCCAGCTTGTACATTCCTAAATCTGTACAAGGATGATTTCACGCTATTGAATGTTGGTATCTTGCACACCAAATCTAATCCGCTGTTTTCTAATGTTGCAATCATATTATTATAAGACTGAGGAACTGCCGGGTAATTCCCTTTGATAATTTCTTGTTTGCAGGAATAAAGCCGCTCATCAATTTCATTTTTTAGGAAATCTGGAGTACATAAATGCGGCGTTTCATTTACGATATTATTATTCTGCGAAGAAAAAAAGATTTTATTAAACATTTAATTTGATTATTAAATAAGAGTATAGGAATCAGGGTACGAAATTATAATCGATCCAGTAGTTTCGGATCCTATTCGTTACAAAAAATCTCTTTATAATACAAAGCAAAAGATATTGCTTACGATTAATAGGCATACAAGTAGAAAAACTTACACGAATCTTTATAACTCCTTTGCATTTCTTTTTTCGTTGGCTGCATTCCCACACACTTAGTCCACTTGGGTATTTTTTTTTCACATAATATTGGTGGCCACCGTGAAGCAAAACAACACCATGTTTTCTTTTAATATAAATTAATGACACTTCACCCGAGGTAGTACACGATGTACTTGACCCTGACATGGTTAGGAATGCACTAATAATGATAAGATTAGAAATGCCACAACGCATTGCCAGCCGATACTTGTTTTACATTTTAGATCTAAATGCATTGTACTTAAAGTTTAGTTTTGCAAGAATCACTCATAAAACCATCCCCATCAAGCCCAATAAAAAGCTGTTTTGTGTTTTTAAAGATTTATGACCTTCTGTCTATTGTGTCTGTTTTGGCTTTTCGGCATGTTTGTTATAGGTAAAACAAAGCACACGGCCTATTTTATGGTTTATTCCGAGACGTGAAATGTAAACAAAGGACATCGGCATCTTCAATTGAGCTACTAGAGTTTAAGTAGCAAAACAAAAGGATTAGTAATCCTTTCTCACGATAGTTTTGGCTTTTCGGCGCTCGTGTCATCGGCGGGTCGCCGCTGCGCAAGGCGCTCGCGCCGCTTCCTATTTTATGGTTTTAAAGACGTGAAATATTAACAAAGGACATCGGCATGAAGATAAAGCACAATAGATTATTAGTACATATTTTGTTACGTTATCCCAAAAAATAAAATGACGACCAGCCTGAGTAATTAGTATGCCAATTGATTTCATACAAAATTATATTTTACGGCTATTTCAGGAAAAATATTATAGTGAACCGTACCTATTGCCTAAATTTCAATGCATATATATCTAGATACATAAAGGTACCTAACTAAACAATTCATTTACTTTAAACATTCTGTGACGTCGGTAATTATTTTAAAATCATTCCAAAAAAATATAAAGATATAGCATTTATTTTAACTATTATTAGGGGTGGCCACTGGGATTTTTACTGACCAACATTCCCGTTTGCCACCCGGAGGTGGCGACTGGGATATTTTTTTAGAATAATTCCCAGTCGCCACCGGAGGGGGCAATACTGGCGGTGGCGAACGGGAATAACCGTTACCTATTGTTCAAGTTCTAACACTTTATTTACGTACATTGATTTCAACGTAGTTCACATGTTTTGGCATAGATGGCGTATATTTAATTAGTACTTAAGTTGATGGATAGATGGCGTTGTGCAATTACGTCACAATTTTATAACTCGCTGTTAAGATTCTCCGGGTGTTCATGACCCTCTGCGGTATGTTCGAATTTTGTAAGTTCAAGTTAGTTGATTAAAGGAATACATCAAATAGTACAGTGTATTATTTAGTGTAAATTCAGTGCCGTGTGACCAGATCAAACATTGGTCCTACGAGTCGGAGAGTGACTGTTGTCACAAGGTTAGGGTCGTCGGAGAAGGGCGCCGACACAGTAGTGGATCGCTGCTGATGGTGCCAAGGTGCTGGTGAGTATTGCACCAAGGTGGAAACACCCAGTTCGAGAGGAGCGGCAGCCGGCAGCGGAGCAGGTCGAGGGCGGCGGGAGCATCAGCAGGCAACAGCGGCAGGAGCTACAGCAGCAGGGGTCAGCGGCAGAGAAGAGTTCGAGAACTGCGGCGCATTCAGCAGTGCCAGTGCGCGCGTTCATCAGTGCCAGTGCGCGCGCTCAGCAGTGCCAGTGCGCGCGCTCAGTAGTGCCAGTGCGGCGCGTTCATCAGTGCCAGTGCGCGCGTTCATCAGTGCCAGTGCGTGCGCCCAGTAGTGCCAGTGCGGCGCGTTCATCAGTGCCAGTGCGCGCGTTCATCAGTGCCAGTGCGCGCGCTCAGCAGTGCCAGTGCGCGCGCTCAGCAGTGCCAGTGCGCGCGTTCATCAGTGCCAGTGCGCGCGCTCAGTAGTGCCAGTGCGCGCGCTCAGCAGTGCCAGTGCGGCGCGTTCATCAGCGCCAGTGCGGTGCGCACAGCAACGCCAGTGCACGCGCTCAGGAGCTGTGCAGCAACTACAAATCAAGCAAAGTGCGGCGGTGGTGTCGACAGTACGAGAGCAAGGCGAGCGTGGAATCGATACGTCACGTCGCTAAAGCAGAACAGAGTATGTGAGTGCAGTGAAAAATTGTGAGTAGCTTTTAATTAATTTAAGATTTGTAATAGAACTTCAAAGACAACACTTACCTATACTGTTTCGTTATCATGGAGTCATTATTAAAGTTGCAACTTGATGTTAAAAACACAATAGAGAAAGGGAAATCTAACTTCAAAAAATCCCCCAAGGAGAGAATAACTCGGGGATATATTGAAACCCGATTAGAATCGTTAGAAGTACAATGGACAAAGTTTTGTGATACTCATAGGAAAATAATTGAAAAATCCTCAGCGGATGACCTGAAAGATGCATATTTACGTCCGATATATATGATAAAACCGAAGAGATCTATATTGCATACAAATCGGAATTAAAGGATACTCAATTGCGATTATTAGAGTCTGTAACAAAAGAACCGCGAGAACAAACAATAGCTACCAATGATAGTAAAATTTATAATGTTAGATTACCCAAAATCAATATTCCGTCGTTTTCTGGAAAGTACGAAGAGTGGACTAGTTTCCGTGACTTGTTTAGATCGCTCGTTCATTTCAATAAGACCTTAGATGATGTACAGAGATTGCACTATCTTAAGGGATGTTTAACGGGTGAAGCGGAACAGCTGCTCAGACAAATACCCATAACTGCGGCTAACTATTCCATATGCTGGGAACAGTTAGAACATAGATATAATAATAGACGACACTTAACGAATTGTATATTGCAACGATTGTTTGAGCAGAAAAGAGTGAGCACAGAGTCAGCTTTAACGTTAAAACACCTCTTAGATACAACCACTGATTGTATGAGTGTGTTAGAAAATGGATGTAAAACTATATGATGTATATATATTAATATATACCGATTATTAAGTTTTCAGTGTCAGAATGGTTACTTGTAATTTAATATGTCTTAAGTATCTCTAAAAAGGTGTTTAGGGAAAAGGGTTTTTATCAAGAAAAGCACAGAGAGACAAGACTATTCATTTATTTCGGTTAGGCTTGTCAGATATTTATAGGTAACGTCAATTACCTATCAAGCTACGTCCATTCGCAAACCTAGGTCTTCGTGGAGAAGAATGGACAAGAAACTCCACGGTAACATCTTTTAAAATATTATATATTTCTAGTATAATAGTATAATATCAAATAACTTACATGAACATTGTAATCCAAATAGGTTCCAGCTTTACACATTTTGTATCACACAATATACCAATCAGGGTATGTCTTAACCCTTCGAACACTAACAGCAAAAAGCCTTGAATTGGCGGCGACATCTACTTTTATACCCGTCAAATCATAATCATAATAATACTAATCAAAGATGGCCGCCATAATAAACCAATGGCAAATGGTCATATATTATACCTAAATAACTAATAACATAGATTATAATTAACAAATCCTATGTAAGGGAACTATTTTAAAACTTCATTACATAATTTAGCAATATAGTATGTATTTATTTGTAATATTGATGTTTAATCGGATAAAATATGAACATCAACTGATAGTTCAGAGAATTGATTAAAACAACTAGATATTTTGAAATTACAAGATAAGATCTAGGAAACATTAGAAATATCATTTAATTATTACCAATTGATTTATTAGCAATATAAAGTAAATAAACGTTTAACTTGATTATTCAAATATCACAACTATCTTTCGTTTTGAAACCAAGCCTTTTTAGCCACAATGGAAACTATTTCTATAAAATATAATAGATTTTTATATATAGTTATTAATTTGGTCGGATATTCTCATAAATATAAGGCTATTCTTAACACGGCCAGACTGACAAGTACTTCGTCCTCGAAGTACAAGATAAATCATCCTGACACAAAAACAATAGTGTGACAAAAACTTAATTTTCGTTACATAATCATTAATTACATCATCAAAAACCTATCGCTCGGTCAATCTGACTATATCATTGCAAATAATCGTTTCATAATCGTCATGTTATAATCAATAATCAGACCCTACTGGGCAGACTAAACACCCCGCAATCAGTGAACCTCAATCACCTGCAGCCAGTGAATGTCATACCACAGCTAAGGTTTTAATCAATCCATAATAATACAATCATGTTTTAAATTAATATTATAATAAACCTACTACAGCGTTTAAGTTGATAATTAACCGTAGTTTCCCCTACGATTCTTCATTTCTAACTTTCTTTTTCCAACTTTTTGAATAACATTAAAGCAGAGCCTCTAAAGGCCTTACCGACATTAGCTATTTCGTACTGCTGCTCCATTTAATCCATGAAATGGCTTCGAAACTATTCCAGCAGCTTTTCAGTTCCGCTGTCAGTCAGCAGCACGTAGTTATCGTCCTTGTTGAATCGAGCTGGCGACCCGCAGACATCACAGGTTTCAGCATCACACCATTAGCTCCAACGTTGATCATGAAAATATCAAAATGAAGACCATTAGAAATCATTAGTAAGCCAGAGCACAATCCCACTTCTGATGTTAGAAAATGGATGTAAAACTATATGATGTATATATATTAATATATACCGATTATTAAGTTTTCAGTGTCAGAATGGTTACTTGTAATTTAATATGTCTTAAGTATCTCTAAAAAGGTGTTTAGGGAAAAGGGTTTTTATCAAGAAAAGCACAGAGAGACAAGACTATTCATTTATTTCGGTTAGGCTTGTCAGATATTTATAGGTAACGTCAATTACCTATCAAGCTACGTCCATTCGCAAACCTAGGTCTTCGTGGAGAAGAATGGACAAGAAACTCCACGGTAACATCTTTTAAAATATTATATATTTCTAGTATAATAGTATAATATCAAATAACTTACATGAACATTGTAATCCAAATAGGTTCCAGCTTTACACATTTTGTATCACACAATATACCAATCAGGGTATGTCTTAACCCTTCGAACACTAACAGCAAAAAGCCTTGAATTGGCGGCGACATCTACTTTTATACCCGTCAAATCATAATCATAATAATACTAATCAAAGATGGCCGCCATAATAAACCAATGGCAAATGGTCATATATTATACCTAAATAACTAATAACATAGATTATAATTAACAAATCCTATGTAAGGGAACTATTTTAAAACTTCATTACATAATTTAGCAATATAGTATGTATTTATTTGTAATATTGATGTTTAATCGGATAAAATATGAACATCAACTGATAGTTCAGAGAATTGATTAAAACAACTAGATATTTTGAAATTACAAGATAAGATCTAGGAAACATTAGAAATATCATTTAATTATTACCAATTGATTTATTAGCAATATAAAGTAAATAAACGTTTAACTTGATTATTCAAATTTCACAACTATCTTTCGTTTTGAAACCAAGCCTTTTTAGCCACAATGGAAACTATTTCTATAAAATATAATAGATTTTTATATATAGTTATTAATTTGGTCGGATATTCTCATAAATATAAGGCTATTCTTAACAAGTGCGTTAGGTAATATTGGCATTGATGTTTCCACCTGGGACATAATTGTAATTCACATTGTCTCAGCTAAGCTAGACCAAGAAACCCGCAAGCAGTGGGAGTTGAAGGTAGCCTCCGAAGAGACAAATGACCTACCAACTTTAGGCCAGTTCAAGACGTTTCTTGAAAGTAGGTTTAGGGCCCTTGAGTTTGTCGAACCGCAGAAGGCAACGGGACAGTGGCGTAGTCGTTCACGGATAGAAAGATCAGATCAGAAGGTCATGCTTGTCACGGATAGTAAGAATCCCACCCCCTCAGGACAGGAAAAAATAGGTTGTGAAAATTGTGGTAAAGGTCATAAACTATGTTTTTGTGAGTCTTTTATAAAAATGGATGTCTCTCAAAGGAGACAGTTTGTGCAAGGTAAAAAGATTTGCTTTAATTGTCTAGGAGGGAATCATTTAGTTTATCAATGCAAAAAGTCAACGAATTGTAGAATTTGTAATAAGAAACATCATACGCTGTTGCACATGGATACTCATAGCTCTAATAAGCCAAGTTCTGAGTCAGCTGACAGTGGTACCTCAGTTGATCCAACACCAATAGTATCCTGTGTTTCTACTAAGGAAACAATTAGCACTAGACAAGTATTATTGGCTACAGCATTGGTTCAGGCACAAACAGCTTCGCGGAATTATCAGGTAGTTCGAGCATTGTTAGATCAGGGGTCCCAGGCTTCGTTTGTCACTGAAGCTACGGTACAGTTTTTACGGTTAAAAAGAGTTCCGGTTAGGGGTATCGTGTCAGGGCTCGGTAGTAACAAGACTACAATAGCCAATCACATGGTCACATTAGTTTTGCGATCGGTGACAGATCCTCAGTTCAAGTTCGAGGTAAGGGCATATGTGTTAAAAACCATAACTACGTATCTTCCTGAGAAACAAGTGCCGCCTCTTATGTGGTCTGAGTTAAGGCAGATATCGTTAGCAGATCCTCAGTACAGTGAGCCTAATAAGATCGACATCTTGTTAGGCGCAGATATTTATAGCAAAATAATTAAACAAGGTCTAAAGAGAGCGCCCACCGGGTCGGTAGTTGCACAGTGTACAAGATTAGGTTGGATTCTATCTGGTACAACACAAGCGGATAACGAATCACCTTTATTACCCAAAATTACTTCTTTACACGCCCACGTAGAACAAAACGATCTCTTAAAACAGTTCTGGGAGATTGAAGATCAACTGCCCCACACTAAAAGGTTATTTACAGAACAAGAGCAGAGATGTGAAGAGCTGTTTATATCTACAACGATAAGGTCTACTGACGGTCGTTACATAGTGCGGCTGCCATTCCAAGAGTCAAAACCGTCTTGTGTGGGTGGTAACATAAGAGAAATAGCAATGCGACGATTCACAGCATTGGAAAGGAAGTTTGCAAGAGATCAAGATCTAAAAAGGGAATATACAAGGGTCATGGAGGAATATCTACAATTAAATCACATGAGGAGAGTACAGAAACCAGACTGTAAATTAAATGAAGCTTACCACATCATGCCGTAATTAGAGAAGACAAGTCCACCACCAAGGTCCGCGTAGTGTTCGATGCTTCCTGTAAAAACAGCAAAGGTGTATCACTTAATGATACGCTAATGGTGGGCCCCACCTTACAGTCTGATTTGAGACACATTATACTTCGTTGGAGACTTCATCGTATAGCACTCACAGGGGATATAGTTAAAATGTACCGACAGGTGAGAGTTGCTGAAGAAGATGTGGCATATCAACGCATAGTGTGGCGTCAGAGTCTAGAGGAAGAAGTACAGGATTACGAGTTACTTACCGTGACCTTTGGTACTGCCTCCGCTCCGTACCTGGCAGTAAAGGTTTTGCATCAGGTCGCGTTAGACCACCACAAAGAGTTTCCAAAGGCATCTGAAAGAGTTCCCACTAGTTATTATATGGATGATCTAATGACAGGATGTTCTACGGTAGAAGAGGGAAAGCAATTGTACCTAGAAATGAAGGAGTTAGTAAGTAACGCAGGATTTCAGCTACAGAAATGGAATAGCAACAACAAAGAATTACTTAAGGAAATAGAGTCATGTGAGAGTAGGGAAGAGAAAGAGCTAATGGTAGATCATACTAAAATATTGGGACTTACCTGGTGTCGGAGTACAGATGAGTTCAAGTATACAGTGCAGCTTCCATCAAGATCTGAAAGGGTAACTAAACGCAATATTATTTCTGATATTGCGCGTCTGTTTGACCCCTTAGGCTGGATAGCGCCCAGTATAATACTGGCTAAAATACTTATCCAGAAACTGTGGTTATCGGGAATAGGTTGGGACGATGAGGTACCTGAAACAATAAAACATGAGTGGGATACTTACCGTAACGATTTAATACAGCTTCATAAAGTGCGAGTTCCTAGATGGTTAGGAGTATTAAACAAGGACCAAGTAGAATTGCACGGGTTTAGCGACGCGTCAAAGGCAGCTTATGCTGCGGTTGTCTATACTCGTTATGTAGATAGTTCAGGCAAAATTTATATTACACTTTTAGTAGCCAAGACAAAGGTCGCACCAATAAAAACAGTAAGCATTCCGCGACTGGAACTTTGTGCAGCACTGCTTTTGACCCGTTTATTATCGGATGTGGCTAAAGCAATGAATATTGAAAGGGATAAGGTCCATGCCTGGACAGATTCGACGGTAGTCCTCGCATGGTTGAATAGTCACCCCAGTCGATGGAAGACCTTTGTAGGAAATCGAGTGTCAGAAATCTTAACAACACTTGAAGCAGATCAATGGTCGCACGTGTCATCAAAGGACAATCCGGCAGTTCATGCATCAAGAGGTGTATTCCCTACATTGCTATCCGAAAGGGAGCAATGGTTTAAGGGGCCAAATTTTTTATACAATGCAAATATTACATATAATAGACCAGTTAATTTAGATATACACTTAGAAGAAAATATTAAGTGTCATTTAGTTCTAAGCGAAGAAGATTCTCCATGGGTCAAGTTTAGTTCGCTAAGGAAATTATTAAGAGTGATAGCGTTATGTAGGATTTTCGTTCATATCAAATGTAAGATTAGAAATGATAGGTCTAAGTATTTAAGTAAGTCAGAGTTAGATGCGGCGTTAAAATGTTGTATAAGACGGTGTCAAAGAATAGAGTTCAAAAACGAATATGATCTGTTAAAACAAGGGAAACCATTAATAAATAAATCAAGTAAACTTAAATCACTGTGTCCGTTTCTAGACAAGGATGATATAATCCGTGTTGGTGGCAGATTACAACAAACCTTTCTGTCCGATCAACAGAAGCATCCTATAATACTTCCACATAATGCGCATCTTACTAAATTGTTAGTTGCTGATTCACATGAGCGTACATTGCATGGTGGTCCTCAGATGATGATCAACTTTATTAGATCAGCGTATTGGGTTATTAGATTGAAGAGTGCAGTAAAGGGTCACGTACGTAGGTGTGTAACGTGTGTAAAGACCAAGGCTGAAACCTACAATCAGCTGATGGGATCACTTCCCTCGGCACGTTGTACTCCAACTAGAGCATTTCTACATAGCGGGCTGGATTATGCAGGTCCCGTTCAAATTCGTACGGCCAAGGGTCGAGGTCACCATTCACATAAGGGTTATATTTGTGTGTTCGTGTGTATGGCTACTAGGGCCATACACTTGGAAGTAGTAAGCGATATGAGTACATCAGGTTTCATAGCAGCATTCCGTCGATTCGTAGCTAGACGTGGCCATTGCGCACAATTATATATATTTTCTGTTTTGTTATATAATATATATTTATATAATATTTGTATTATCTATGAATATTCCAGTTGACTTAAATGACAGTTTTTTCTCTTGTTCTTCCTCGACTTGTAGTTTCGTTAGTGCGGACAGTGAGCCTCCACTTCGTACTTTGCGTGACAATATTTCCTCTCTGTTTTCTAACTATCCTAAGAATCTGCATATAGCCCATATTAATGCTCAGAGTGTTCCTGGTCACTATTCGGATCTTCTGTCATCCTTTAGTAATGTTCATCTAGATGCACTCCTAATATCTGAGACCTTTCTTAAGCCCTCTCTCCTTTCTACGCACTACGCACTTCCTGGTTTTGTTCTGGTCAGAAATGACAGGATTGGCAAGGGTGGTGGTGGTGTTGCCGTTTACATACGCGCCGATATACCGCACAAAATTGTAAGTTCGTCTCCATCTCAGTACTCTGGGTCGGCTGAATCACTGTTTCTGGAGATCACCTTAAATCATACCAATGTTTTGCTTGCCGTATTTTACTCTCCAAACCTTCACGTTAACTATTTTGACTCCTTAGAATCCTCACTTAATAATCTTTGCCCATCATACGAGCATGTCATTTTAATGGGTGATTTTAACACATGTTTAATTAAAAATGATTCACGTTCACAGAAACTCCGTTCGCTTTTATCCTCTTTTAATCTAGAAATTCTTCCTCTTTCTGCGACCCATAACTTCCCAAATTGCACGCCTTCTCTTCTTGACCTAATGATCGTATCTTCACCTAACAGTGTTGCTGATTTTGGGCAGCTGACTGCAACCTTTTCGTATCATGACCTCGTTTACCTTTCTTATCGTATCCGACCTCCGAAACTTAAGCCTCGTTTCTGTTTTCTTCGTAGTTTCAATAGCATAAACCTGGAGGCTTTGAAACGCGATGCGGGTGATATCGATTGGACTCACGTTATTGAAAGCAAATGTATCGATGAAAAAGTGAACAATTTCAATGCCATTATATTAGACCTCTACGATAAACATGCTCCTCGTCGGCGTATTAAAATTAAGCATAATCCTGCTCCGTGGATGACTACTGAAATTAAAAATGCTATTGCTCGTAAGGATAAGGCTAAGAGTAGGTATAGGCGTAGACCCACGGAACTTAATCTTTCTCACTTTAAAACTCTGCGTAACCGCTGCAATCGTCTGTGTCGAGATGCCAAGAGACGCTTTTTCCACGAATCTCTCGTTAATCGTAACTCCTCTGATGTCTGGAAATTTTTAAAGTCTGTGGGTATCGGCAAATCTCCCACGAGTGCCTGTAAAGATGTTGACTTGTGCGCACTTAACAGGCACTTTTCTTGCTTAAGCTTCAACTTTGTTTGAGCTCTCTCACGTGCCGTTACCACAGTGTACACTTTTTAATTTCAGTCCTGTCTCTGAAGACGTTGTCAAAAAATCCCTTCTTTCTATTTCCTCCTCTGCTGCGGGCCATGATAATTTGTGTTCGAGAATGATAATACCCATTATTTCAGAGTTGCTCCCCATCCTTACTCATATTGTTAATTTTTCTTTATTCTCTGGTATATTTCCGTCAGCCTGGAAACAGGCTCACATAATACCACTTCCAAAAACTAGCAGTCCTTCTTCCTTATCCCATTTTAGACCCATTTCCATTCTTCCTTTCCTTTCCAAAGTTCTCGAACACATTGTTCATGGTCAAATTTCCAAATATCTATCGGCTAATGCCCTTATTTCACCTTTCCAATCTGGCTTCCGTACTGGGCACAGTACTGTTACTGCACTCCTGAAGGTTACTGACGATATCCGCTGGGCTATGGACAATAAATCTCTGACTGTCTTAGTGTTACTTGATTTTAGCTGCGCGTTCAACTCAGTGGATTTCGACATCCTTCTTGGGATCCTTCAATCTTTTAACTTCTCTGCCTCTACGTTAGCCTGGTTTGACTCGTATCTTCGGGGTCGCTCTCAGTGTGTTCGCCAAGAAGAGATTTACTCTGATTGGTGTGATCTTACCGCTGGTGTTCCTCAGGGTGGCGTTCTCTCTCCTCTTCTTTTCTCTATCTTCGTTAATACTGTTACCAAAATTATCATTTCCAGCTTCCATCTCTACGCGGACGATTTGCAACTGTATCGACATTTCTTGTTGGCTGATGCGGAATCAGCAATCGGTGCCATGAATCATGACCTGGAAAGTATCTATCAATGGGCTAAGTCGTATGGCTTAAAGATTAACCCTACTAAGTCGCAGGCCATGATCATAGGCAGCAGATACTATCGCACTGCACTTGACTTGTTATCTTTGACTCCATTATCTCTGGGCTGTTCAACCATTGCCTATGCTGAATCAGCTAAGGACCTTGGTGTCTTATTAGACAGCAATCTTTCTTGGCGAGCTCAGGTGAATAAGGTTAGTCGTAAGGTGCACTTTTCTTTCCATTCGCTTAAATCCTTACAGAGCTTCTTGCCCTTTAAAACCAAAATTTACCTAGCTCAAACTCTGATTCAGCCGATCATTGATTACGCTGATGCCTGCTATTTGGATGCCACTGAGGAGCTGTTGAATAAGCTGGAGCGTCTGCAAAATCTTTGCATTCGTTTTGTGTTTGGCCTGAGGAAATATGACCATGTTTCTCACTTCCGCAAGGAACTCAAGTGGCTCCCTATCCGTCTTCGCAAGAACACTCGAATATTATGTCTCCTCTACAACATCCTGTATAACCCTGCATATCCCAGCTACTTGCGAGATCGTTTTTCGTTTACCCGTCCTTCTGATGCTCTGTGTAGATCCCACCTCAGACATCATCTTAATTTCCCATCCCATAAAACTGAATTCTATTCCAACTCCTTCTCTGTTCACGCAGTACGTTTGTGGAACTCACTTCCGCCTAACATTCTCGATTCTAAAAGTTTATTTATGTTTAAAAAGCAAGTCAAAGAGCATTACCTCTCCTCTATACTGTAATATTCTGGATATATATCATCATCATCATCATCATTTCAGCCGAAAGACGTCCACTGCTGGACATAGGCCTCCCCCAAGTGTCGCCACATTGACCGGTCCCGTGCGTCTCGCATCCAGCGGATCCCTGCAACCTTTACGAGGTCATCGGTCCATCTAGTGGGAGGCCTTCCAACGCAGCGTCTTCCGGTTCGCGGTCGCCACTCCAGAATTTTTCGACCCCATCGGCCATCCGTTCTGCGAGCAATGTGCCCTGCCCACTGCCACTTAAGTTTGGCTATTCTTCGGGCTACGTCGGTAACTCTGGTTCTCTTGCGGATCTCCTCATTTCTGATTTGATCACGCAAGGAAACTCCGAGCATAGCCCTCTCCATTGCCCTTTGGGTGACTTTCAGCCTTCTGATGAGGCCCATTGTGAGCGACCACGTTTCGGTCCCGTATGTAATCACTGGCAACACACACTGGTCATAGACTTTCGTCTTGAGACACTGCGGTAAGTTGGACGAGAAGATACCACGCAACTTCCCGAACGCTGCCCAGCCGAGTCGGATTCGACGATTGACCTCTTTCTCGAAGTTAGACCTACCTAACTGGACCGTTTGTCCCAGGTAGACATAATCGTCTACAACTTCGAGTGTAGAGTCTCCGATCTTGATAGGAGTGGGTGTTACATGGGCATTCAACATGACTTTGGTTTTGTCCATGTTCATTTTAAGACCCACTCTTTCGGAAGCTCTACTGAGGTCATCGAGCATTGTACTGAGGTCCTCCATGGTCTCAGCCATGACCACTATATCGTCGGCAAACCGAAGGTGAGAGATGTACTCGCCATTGACGTTGATGCCTAGCCCTCTCCAGTCCAGAACCTTGAAGACATCCTCCAGTGCAGCGGTGAACAGTTTCGGAGATATGACGTCTCCCTGTCTTACACCTCGCTGCAGAAGGATAGGTTCCGAGGTCTGGTCCTGAAGTCGGACTGACATGGTGGCGTTTTTGTACAAACTCTTCAGCACCTCGATGTACCGATAGTCGATTTGGCACCGTTGGAGAGACTGCAGTACAGCCCAAGTCTCGATCGAATCGAAGGCTTTCTCGTAGTCCACAAACGCCAAGCAGAGAGGCAGGTTATACTCTTCGGTCTTCTGTATAACCTGGCGCAGCGTATGTATGTGGTCTACGGTGCTAAAGCCTTTTCGGAATCCGGCTTGTTCGGGAGGCTGAAAATCGTCAAACCTGCGCGCGAGACGATTCGTGATGACTCTTGAAAACAGCTTGTAGACATGGCTTAGAAGTGAGATGGGCCTATAGTTCTTCAGCCGGGCATTGTCGCCCTTTTTGAAGAAGAGTACCACCACACCCCTGCACCATGCCTGCGGCGTTTTCCCCTCGAGTATGACGGAATCAAACAGCTTCTGAAGGGTCTTAAGTACCGGTTTTCCACCTGCCTTCAGGAGTTCAGCCGTAATTCCGTCCTCACCCGGTGCCTTGTTGTTTTTAAGCTGTTTCAGAGCCATCCTAATCTCGTACAGGCTGACATCCGGAATGTCTTCGGTATAGTGTCGGGTCAGTCTAGCTCTTGGGTCGTTAGCTAGATTTGCAACGGGTTTACTGGTTGAAGTGTACAACTGCCCATAAAAACTCTCGATCTCCCTCAGCAGCTCCGGTTTGGCGGATACGATCCTGCCATCGTCGGTCTTCAGTTTCGTGAGCTGGCTCTGCCCAATAGCCAGATCTCTTGAAAAAACCTTGGAGCCTTTATTCCGCTCAATAGCGTCTTTAATACGCTCGGTATTAAAGCGGCGGAGGTCGCGTTTCAAGGATTTAGAGATCCGTCTATTGAGCTGCCGGTACTTCCACGCCTCGTCTGAAGACTGCAGGATCATCTCGCGCCGCTCCTTCATGAGCTCGAGAGTATGATCAGAGAGTCTTTTGTTCTTCTGAGCACGACGTGTCTTGAAGAACTTAGACCCAGTCGTATGGACAGTTTCCACGAACCCATCGTTGCATTCGTCCACTGAGCTTCCTAGGCACTCGAAACGATTCTGGAGTTCAAGCTGAAAGCTCTCGGGGTTTTGGATCTGGATTTGTGCTGGACGGAGCGTAGACTTCATCAGTCGAGACCTTTCAAGCTTTATATTGATGTTCAATGTGCCTCTTACCATGCGGTGATCGCTCCCGGTTTTCACCGAATTGATCACAGAGACATCATTGAACATTTGCTTCTTGGTTGACATGATGAAGTCAATCTCATTTTTAGTTGCACCATCGGGACTCTGCCAGGTCCACTTCCTGTGCTCACGCTTTCGGAAGAAGGAGTTCATCATATAGAGGCCCTCCTTCTCCATAAAACTAGCCAGTTGGTGACCCCGGTGGTTCCGACGTCCAACCCCAAATTGCCCCACCTGCAGCTCATCCCCGTCTCGTTTGCCCAGTTTCGCGTTGAAGTCCCCCATGACAACGGTGAAGTGAGTTTTGAAACCATGCAGGGCTTTAGAAATATCCTCATACATGGTCTCCACTTCGTCGTCGGGGTGTGCCGAGGTCGGGGCGTAGACCTGTATGACCTTCAGCGAATATCTTGAGGATATTCTGAGTATAAGGTACGCCACCCTGGTCGACACACTCTCGATCTTCACCACGTTATTCACGAGGGACTTGTGGACGATAAACCCAACACCACCCTGGGACTGCCGGTCACCCTCTCGGAAATAGAGCAGGTTGCCGGATTTCAGGATTATCGTATCCTCCCCCTCTCTTCGGACTTCAGATAGTCCCACAATACTCCATCGCAGCCTGCTCAATTCCTCTTCGAGTTCCGTTATCTTCTCGTCGTTCCGGAGTGTACGCGTGTTGTATGTTGCCAGGTCAAGTCGTCGGTATAGGCAGCCTGATCCCGTCCGGAGATTCTTCGCACCCCTTGCCACGCCGTAACCTCGACCGCTACCATAGTCGAGGGTAGACGGGCTGCCGGGTACTAGGGGCCATTTCTTGGTTGCGCTCATCATTGGGGGGGTTTTGCCATAATCGCCACGCTTGGCAGGCGGGTTGGCGATCGCAGTACGGTTGTTAGATGCCGCAGAGAACGCTGCTGCCCATTCTCTGGTAAGTCCCTTAGTCGCCTCTTACGACACCCACGGGAAGATATGGGATATATATTGTAGGTATATATTTACAGGACTAGTATTTATTATATGTGTATATTTGTATGTATGTTTATTTTATATAGGTATAATTTTGTTTTAAGTTCCTGTTTCAATTTTCCTGTTTTGACTTTTCTACACACTGTGTCTACATCTCTAATTCTACTTTCCTCTCGCAGGTCTGCTGGAAGAAATTTCTAATGAAATAAGCAGTACCTTTGTGCTCTTCTATTTTAATGTAATCTCTTATTAAGTATTTTGTGTGTACATAAATAAATAAATAAATAAAAATAAAAAAAATTATGGAGCGACAATGGAACAAATTTTGTCGGAGCTGCAAGAGAGCTCAGAGAGATACTTGCTGTCCAGCAAGATAGTGCAGCGTATGTAGAGGCACATGGAACTACGTGGAATTTCATACCTCCCCGAGCCCCTAATTTCGGTGGAATATGGGAGGCAGCAGTGAAATCCACGAAGTTTCATTTGAAACGCGTAATCGGAAACACTACTCTGACATACGAGGAGATGAGTACTCTATTAAGCCAAATAGAAGCTTGTCTAAATTCAAGACCGATGACCGTCATTAGTGGAGAAGATATTAGTGAACCTATGTCATTGACCCCTGGTCATTTCTTAGTTGGGGAAGCATTAATTAATGTTCCTAGTCCAGATTATACAAATTCCAATGTTAGTTCGTTGTCTCGGTGGCAGCACATACAAAAAATGTTACAAACCTTTTGGCAGCGTTGGTCCACGGAGTATTTGAGTGGATTAGTTCATAGATACAAATGGTCTCTTCAAACTCCAGAGCCTAAAATCGAGGATATAGTATTAATTAAAGAGTCAGACTTACCTCCTGCTTGTTGGTTGCTTGGTAGAATAGTAGAAAAACATCCTGGTTTTGATGGTATAACTAGGGTGGTAACATTACGCACTAGTAAAGGTCTCTTGAAGCGTCCGACTTCAAAATTATGTATTCTACCGGTAAATGAATAAAACTTTATATGTCTTTATTTGGTTATTGTCATCGCAAGTGCTTGTTAAGTGTTAATTGAGTTTATATTTGTTCTTAGATTAAGTATTAGAAGGATAGTACATTGTTGTAACATTGTTAAATTTTAAGTTCACTTGTAACATTTGTTAAAAAAAAAAAAAAAAAAAAATTTTGCAATTAGATTTAAGTTATTACTGTTTGTATATTGGTATTGAAATTTCTAACGGGCTACCACTTACCAAAGACACTATTTAAATCCAATAAGTTAGTCAAAGATCAACTAGTTAACAGTAGTATTCGGGTTTACAGTTCAATTGATAAGGACATTCTGCAATAATGTCCTTGGTGGGCGGTATGTTCAAGTTCTAACACTTTATTAACGTACATTGATTTCAACGTAGTTCACATGTTTTGGCATAGATGGCGTATATTTAATTAGTACTTAAGTTGATGGATAGATGGCGTTGTGCAATTACGTCACAATTTTATAACTCGCTGTTAAGATTCTCCGGGTGTTCATGACCCTCTGCGGTATGTTCGAATTTTGTAAGTTCAAGTTAGTTGAATAAAGGAATACATCAAATAGTACAGTGTATTATTTAGTGTAAATTCAGTGCCGTGTGACCAGATCAAACACCTATCAAGCTACGTCCATTCGCAAACCTAGGTCTTCGTGGAGAAGAATGGACAAGAAACTCCACGGTAACATCTTTTAAAATATTATATATTCTAGTATAATAGTATAATATCAAATAACTTACAATCATTGTAATCCAAATAGGTTCCAGCTTTACACATTTTGTATCACACAATATACCAATCAGGGTATGTCTTAACCCTTCGAACACTAACAGCAAAAAGCCCTGTATTGGCGGCGACATCTACTTTTATACCCGTCAAATCATAATCATAATAATACTAATCAAAGATGGCCGCCATAATAAACCAATGGCAAATGGTCATACATTATACCTAAATAACTAATAACATAGATTATAATTAACAAATCCTATGTAAGGAACTATTTTAAAACTTCATTACATAATTTAGCAAAATAGTATGTATTTATTTGTAATATTTATGTTAAATCGGATAAATATGAACATCAACTGATAGTTCAGAGAATTGATTAAAACAACTAGATATTTTGAAATTGCAAGATAAGATCTAGGAAACATTAGAAATATCATTTAATTATGACCAATTGATTTATTAGCAATATAAAGTAAATAAACATTTAACTTGATTATTCAAATATCACAACTATCTTTCGTTTTGAAACTAAGCCTTTTAGCCACAATGGAAACTATGTCTATAAAATATAATAGATAATTATATATAGTTATTAATTTGGTCGGATATTCTCATAAATATAAGGCTATTCTTAACACGCGCCTCAAAGAGTGTCAGCGTAATGACGGGGCCCCCTCTAGAGGGCCAAAGCCTGCCGGGGTCGCGGGACTTATAGAATTACCGTGACCCTGGAACATAAAGGGCTATTGAAGGTCACCGTGGATTTTAGTCAGTACAAGTCTGACAGTCCCTCCCGCTCTGCCCTGGGTGGGAGGACTCATTTGATGATTTTACCACGAAAGGGTATCGCATACCATTTATCCACAAACCTCCTCTGGCATACCCAAATGTAACCAACGGTCCCTTTCAAACACCTGTCTCAAAAGAAATGCCTGTAATAATGAACAAAATGAAAGCTCAGGGCATCCGTCATCTACCCCGGTCACCGGGGAGAATGGAACCGGCGAGAGATGTCGTGCGGTGTTCCACAGGGATCGGTCTTGGGGCCGCTCCTGTGGAACATCGGTTACGACTGGGTGCTGCGCGGCGACCTCCCTGACGGCGCCGGCGTAATATGTTACGCCGACGACACGCTCGTCCTGGCGGAGGGAGAGTCGCACGAGGCGGCGGCCGACCTGGCGACGCAAGCGGTTGCGACAGTCGTTGGAAGGATCCGGCAGTTGGGACTCGAAGTGGCGCTGCACAAAACAGAGGCCATGTGTTTTCATGGCCGTCTGAACGCGCCACGGTCTGAGTCCCACATAACGGTGGGAGGGGTTCGCATCGGCGTTGGGAGGACGATGAAGTACCTGGGACTCGTCCTCGACAGCCGGTGGAACTTCAAGGAGCATTTCCTGCGTTTGGCCCCAAAGCTGAACCGGGCAGCAGCCACCCTCAGGCGACTCCTGCCCAATCTCAGCGGGCCAAACGCCTCCTGCCGGAGGCTGTACGCCGGTGTCGTGCGGTCCATGGCCCTCTACGGGGCCCCCGTGTGGGCCCTGAGCATTCGGACGCGACCACTGAAGCTGGTCGCATGCCAGAGGGTCATGGCTATCCAGATGATCCGAGGATACCGCACAATCGCCGGCGAATCGGCCAACCTCCTTGCCGGATTGCTGCCCTGGGATCTGGAGGCAACTGCCCTCCAGCGCGTCTATGAGTGGCGCGTGGAGGCGCAGCGCCGGGGCGAATCCCTGCTGCCTCGACAAGTCGAGGCGCAGCGGGAAGAGCTCCGGCGCGATCTCAGGGCAGTATGGAGGGAACGACTGTCGCAACCGAGGTCCGGGCACGCCGCAATCGCGGCGGTAAGACCCCTCTTTGAGGAGTGGCTGGATAGGCGTCACGGCGTCCTGACCTACCGCATGACGCAGGTCCTCACCGGACACGGAAGCTTCGGAAGGTACCTGTGTCTGATGGGGAAGGAGGAAACGCCTGGGTGTCACCACTGCGAGGACCGCCCGGAGGACACGGTGGAGCATACGGTGCAGGACTGCCCCGCTTGGGCAGAGCACCGCCGTGTCCTCACGGCGGCGATAGGCGGAGACCTCTCGCGCCCGGCATTGGTCGAGGCCATGCTGCGGGGCGAGACGGAGTGGGAAGCGGTCGCCTCCTTCCGCGAAGCAGTCATGCTCGCGAAGGAGGAGGCGGGCCGCGTGAGGGAGAGGACAGCGTCCTCCCTCCACCCCAGCCGCAGTGGTAGACGCCCACGGCGCCGGACGTCGGCAGACGATCTCCGGCCACCGTAGGCGCGGGCTTGCGGGCGGCGAGTAATAGGCGACTCGCTGTCCGACCATGGACCATGCCCGGGTCGACGGCGCGTTGTGTTCCACGCGCGCCTCAAAGAGTGTCAGCATTATGACGGGGCCCCCCTCTAGAGGGCGAAAGCCTGCCGGGGTCGCGGGACTTATAGAATTACCGTGACCCTGGATCATAAAGGGCTATTGAAGGACACCGTGGATTTCAGTCAGTACAAGTCTGACAGTTCTTCCCACTCTGCCCTGGGTGGGAGGACTCATTTGATGATTTTACCACGATAAAAAAAAAAAAAAAATAAAAAAAAAAAAAGCTCAGGGCATTCTAAAAGTGTTTACTGTTTGTTATGAGTTCCCGATATTTCGGCGCTGTTGCAAGCACCATGATCACGGGTAAACAGTTAGTTAGTTTTAATAGAAATGTTAGTGACCATGATAGTTTAAAATCTTATATTCTAAAAGTTTTTCAACCCTCACCGAGTTACATTTCCCCTCTATTTTTGATACCAAAACCCGACGGATGAAGTGTAAGAATAATATGTATGCTCCTTTAGTTTAGTAAGTAAGTACGCTACTTTATAACCGTATGTATGCTGAGTTTGCACTATACCTTATATGCATTATTTAACATTATTACCAGCGCATTCAATAAATAGTACGTAACTGATGTGGTCGTTTCCTTGAATAACACCTATTAGGAACCCCAACATTACATGGCGACCCTGCCACGGGACTCTGCCAAGGGGATTGTTAGTTATAGTATAGTTAACATAACTACTTAAATAGTATATAATGTGTCGGTCAACTGTGGAAAAAGAAGAGGTTTTCCTCAGCCAAAACGCGGCTGGAGGCAACAATGACGCCACTTTGCAAGAAATCGGAGGCCACGTGGAGCGGCTTACATTGTTCTGGCCATTATTGGACTCGTAGCAGTTTATGTGGGCCTGCGGATGTACAGAAGCTGCCACCGCACATGGATCCAGCAGGAAATTGGCATGAGTACCATGCAGAGAATTAGATCATCCATCAGAGGGCGCACAGAAGGTAACGAGAACCAGTAATTAGAAGTGAATTAATAGTGAAAGTGAAAATAAGTGTTGTGGATTGTTAATATATTCGTAAAAATATAATAAATATCAGTGAGTGAGCTACTCGTAGTTACGCGGTATCATATTTCATTACGCTATAATTCTAAAAGTGCTAAAACCGTGCACGGACATTCAGCAATAAGACACCGTACGGAAACAAAATGCAACGTCGGACTTTTTTCTTCGCATTTATGTAGAATGTGTTACATTTGTTTAATTCTATTATTAGATTAAGAATATTATGGTTGATATTTTGGAACAAAAGTATGTCTTTTTAGTAGAAATACGCAAATATTTAGTAAAAAAGGGACAAACTAGATATAAGGGTAATGTTATTTCAACTAAGTTAAATCAAGCAAAAAGCGCATACGAAAACTGTTGCAAAATATATCTACTTGTTGAAAAAAGTAAAGATATTGATTTGAAATCGGCATTAGATCTTTATTAAAAAATAAAACAAAAGTACGAGGAAATAGAGAAATTGTGTATTTTTCCCGTTACAGTAGATTTAGATTTAGGCAAAATGGATTTTGACATTATATAGGTGGCGTGTAGTTTGATTCCAGTAATGGACGGTGTAGAGGCCACTACTAAGCGCTTAATAGACTCAGTGGAGATGTATGCTGACATGCTGGACAGCCCAGGTAAAGTATTATTAATTACTTCCGTTTTGAAAAGTCGGTTAAATGAAAATGCAATTAATTACGAATTGCAAGCTCATACAAAACTATCCAAGAATTAATTGATGATATGGCTATACAGACGAAGCTTCAGAATATTCAACAAGGCTCGAGATCCATTGAGGATTATGGTACGGAGATAGAAAAGTTATTTACAGAGCTGACAATTACCCAGGCAGATGGAAAAAAGGAAGTATTTTCGATTTTAAAACCAATCAATGAAAGTTTTGCCATAAAACGTTTTTCAGATGGCCTGTGTAGCGCGAAAATGAGCACCATCATCTTGGCACGAGGCTTCAGCAGCTTGAAAGATGCCATACAAGCAGCGAAAGACGAGGAGTGCACGTCTTTCCAACCACCAGGTAACATTTGGTATGCATCTAAAAATGGACGCCACTCGGCACACAACATTAGACGTTCTCAAGGTCAAAGAGGTATTTACCGTAGTTAATATGGTAACAATTACCATCGCGGGCATCAATATAATAACCACTACAATAAAGGACCCAGTCCTAGTAGTTCTAGAGGCAATCCTAGAGCAAATTATCGGCCTTCATACAATAATCAGCGAGGAAATAGAGGTTCTAGATATGTTAGGAACCGTAGACGAGGACAAAACACATTTCCAGTAGAGAAAGTAGCTGATACTCGTCAATGCGAAAAAGATGACAATGCAGGTACATCGAATCAGTTTTTTCGATCCTAAGCATTTCATTTTATTTATTTATTTACTTATTTATTTAACTTACAACTATCATTACATTTATATTATCATTACAAGGTGATGCGAAATATGTAACTTATTATATTAAAAACATTAAATACTATTGGCTTGTTGATACGGGTGCAACATTGTCAATTATTAAAAATGAAGTATTGCCAAAAGATATCATTGTTAATAAAGATAATACTATAATAAATGGAATAGGTGGTCAGCGACGCTCTCAAGGTTCTGTAAATTAAATGTTAAAATACGACAATGCCACGTTTCAGCATAATTTTCTTGTTTTTAATTCGTTACCACTAAAAGCTAACGGAATAATGGGCTTAGACTTTTTAGAAAAATTTAGTGCGAATATCGATTTTGGTTCAAATACTTTAACACTTTTTAACGGTAATAAACAACATTATCTACATTTTGTTGATGAACATGATAGGATGAAAAATTTTATTATTATTCCGGCACGCTCGGAATCAATTCATTTTATTATTGTGAATGAGAATGTAAATGGAGAAGTAATAGTATGTAGTAAAGAGTTAGCGAAGGATGTCTTTATAGCAAACGCAATAACTACAGTTAGTAATAATAGAATTCCAGTTAAAATACTTAATGTTAGTGACAAAGGTTCCGCAGGCGCCGCACCCGACCTCCGGATGCGGTGACTGTAGAGGCGGAGCTGTACGAGGGCTACAGGGCAGCGAAGACCGTCCTCCGCGACGAGATCTGGTGGGCCAAGGAACTGGCCCGCGACGAGATCTGGCGGGCCAAGGAACTGGCCCGCAAGGAGATGCTGGGGACTCTGGACGGGGACCCATGGGGCCGTCCCTACAAGTGGGTGCGAGAAAAGTTCCGGCCCTGGGCTCCCCCGTTGACGCAGAGTCTCCGGTCTCAGTTCGTGGAGGACGTGGTGAGCGCCCTGTTCCCATCGCGAGGGGAGCACACTCCCCCGCCCATGGCTCCGCCTTCGACGGTGCCTGGCGATGAAGCTGGCGCAAACGCGGACCACAGCGACGACGACGTCTACGACGCTCCAGAGGTGACCGAGGTAGACCTGAGAGTGGCGGTACAACGGCTCAAAGCCAAAAACACCGCCCCAGGACCCGACGGCCTACCAGGGAAAGCCTGGGTTCTGGCCTCGGGGACTCTCGGGCCTCGACTGGGGGGGCTCTTTAGCACGTGCTTGGAGAGGGGCCGGTTCCCGCTTCGTTGGAAGACGGGGAAACTGGTCCTCATCCAGAAGCCCGTGCGCCCTGCGGACTCTCCGTCCGCATTCCGGCCCATCGTGCTGCTCGACGAGGTGGGCAAGCTCTTTGAAAGAGTCATTGCAGGCCGCCTCGTCGGGCACCTGAATCGGGTGGGTCCGGACCTTGCGGAGAGCCAGTTTGGCTTCCGCAGGGGGCGCTCGACGGTGGACGCCATCATGCGCGTGAGAGCCCTCACGACGGGGGCTGCGGTATCCCGGGGCAGGGTCGTCTTGGCGGTGTCTTTGGACATCACCAATGCCTTTAACACCCTGCCCTGGAGTTGCATCAGGGAGGCACTCCGGTATCACCGGGTGCCGTCCTGCCTCCGTCGCACAGTCGAGGACTACCTGACGGTCAGAGCCGTCATCTACCCCGGTCACCAGGGAGAATGGAACCGGCGAGAGATGTCGTGCGGTGTTCCACAGGGATCGGTCTTGGGGCCGCTCCTGTGGAACATCGGTTACGACTGGGTGCTGCGCGGCGACCTCCCTGACGGCGTCGGCGTAATATGTTACGCCGACGACACGCTCGTCCTGGCGGAGGGAGAGTCGCACCAGGCGGCGGCCGACCTGGCGACGCAAGCGGTTGCGACAGTCGTTGGAAGGATCCGGCAGTTGGGACTCGAAGTGGCGCTGCACAAAACAGAGGCCATGTGTTTTTATGGCCGTCTGAACGCGCCACGGTCTGAGCCCCACATAACGGTGGGAGGGGTTCGCATCGGCGTCGGGAGAACGATGAAGTACCTGGGACTCGTCCTCGACAGCCGGTGGAACTTCAAGGAGCATTTCCTGCGTTTGGCCCCAAAGCTGAACCGGGCAGCAGCCGCCCTCAGGCGACTCCTGCCCAATCTCAGCGGGCCAAACGCCTCCTGCCGGAGGCTGTACGCCGGTGTCGTGCGGTCCATGGCCCTCTACGGGGCCCCCGTGTGGGCCCTGAGCATTCGGACGCGACCACTGAAGCTGGTCTCATGCCAGAGGGTCATGGCTATCCGGATGATCCGAGGATACCGTACGATCGCCGGCGAATCGGCCAACCTCCTTGCCGGATTGCTGCCCTGGGATCTGGAGGCGACTGCCCTCCAGCGCGTCTATGAGTGGCGCGTGGAGGCGCAGCGCCGGGGCGAATCCCTGCTACCTCGACAAGTCGAGGCGCGGCGGGAAGAGCTCCGGCGCGATCTCAGGGCAGTATGGAGGAAACGACTGTCGCAACCGAGGTCCGGGCACGCCGCAATCGCGGCGGTAAGACCCCTCTTTGAGGAGTGGCTGGATAGGCGTCACGGCGTCCTGACCTACCGCGTGACGCAGGTCCTCACCGGACACGGAAGTTTCGGGAGGTACCTGTGTCATATGGGGAAGGAGGAAACGCCTGGGTGTCACCACTGCGAGGACCGCCCGGAGGACACGGTGGAGCATACGGTGCAGGACTGCCCCGCTTGGGCAGAGCACCGCCGTGTCCTCACGGCGGCGATAGGCGGAGACCTCTCGCGCCCGGCATTGGTCGAGGCCATGCTGCGGGTCGAGACGGAGTGGGAAGCGGTCGCCTCCTTCTGCGAAGCAGTCATGCTCGCGAAGGAGGAGGTGGGCCGCGTGAGGGAGAGGACAGCGTCCTCCCTCCACACCAGCCGCAGTGGTAGACGCCCACGGCGCCGGACGTCGGCAGACGATTTCCGGCCACCGTAGGCGCGGGCATGCGGGCGGCGAGTAATGGGCGACTCGCTGTCCGACCATGGACCATGCCCGGGTCGACGGCGCGTTGTGTTCCACGCGCGCCTCAAAGAGTGTCAGCATAATGACGGGGCCCCCCTCTAGAGGGCCAAAGCCTGCCGGGGTCGCGGGACTCATAGAATTACCGTGACCCTGGAACATAAAGGGCTACTGAAGGACACCGTGGATTTTAGTCAGTACAAGTCTGACAGTCCCTCCCGCTCTGCCCTGGGTGGGAGGACTCATTTGATGATTTTACCACGTTAAAAAAAAAAAAAAATGTTAGTGACAAGGAAGTAAGCTTGCCATCTTTCACACCATATTTGAAAAGTTTGGACGATTATAATATCTGTCAATTTAAAAAGACCAATATTGACGTTACCAGGGTTAAAACTTTGCTATCAGAATTAAATTTAAATTATTTAGACGGAGAAGAGAAACAATCAATTGAAGCAATTTGTGCAAAATATTCTGACGTTTTTCATTTAGAGGGAGAGAAGTTAACCGCAACCAATATTTATGAGCAATCTATAGTTTTAAAACAAAACTCTACTCCAGTTTACGTCAAGCCGTATAGGTTACCACAGGCACTAAAACCAGAAATAACTAAGCAAGTCGATAATATGTTAGAAAATGATATAATCGAAGAGTCAAATAGTGAATGGTCCAGTCCAATTTTATTAGTACCTAAGAAAAGTAACAAAGGTAATGAGACAAAATGGCGTTTAGTTGTAGATTACAGAAAATTGAACGAGGTTATTTGTGACGACAAATTTCCTCTACCAAATATTAATGAAATTTTAGATACGCTTACTGGAGCCATTTATTTTACTCATCTTGACCTTCACCAAGGTTACTATCAGGTAACTTTAGAGCCTAGTAGTCATAAATTAACAGCTTTCACTACAAATACTGGTCAATATTGCATGAAACGTTTACCAATGGGTTTAAAGATCAGTCCTAATGCGTTTAGTCGTATGATGTCTGTAGCGATGTCTGGTTTAACTTACGATAAATGTCTAGTCTATCAGGATGATCTCATTGTATTTGGAAGAAATTTATCTGCCCATAACAAAAATTTAATAACTGTCATGGAGAGATTGAGAAAAGTAAATTTAAAACTAAATCCTCAGAAATGTGAATTTTTAAAGAAAGAAAGGTTACAAAAAAAGGTGTTTTACCAGATCCAGAAAAAACAAAAGTATTACAAAATTATCCTACTCCCAAAAATGCAGATGAAGTAAAACGGTTTGTAGCATTCTGCAACTATTATCGTAACTTTATAAGAAATTTTTCGGATATAGCAATACCTTTTTTTTTTTTTTTTAACGTGGTAAAATCATCAAATGAGTCCTCCCACCCAGGGCAGAGCGGGAGGGACTGTCAGACTTGTACTGACTAAAATCCACGGTGTCCTTCAGTAGCCCTTTATGTTCCAGGGTCACGGTAATTCTATGAGTCCCGCGACCCCGGCAGGCTTTGGCCCTCTAGAGGGGGGGCCCCGTCATTATGCTGACACTCTTTGAGGCGCGCGTGGAACACAACGCGCCGTCGACCCGGGCATGGTCCATGGTCGGACAGCGAGTCGCCCATTACTCGCCGCCCGCATGCCCGCGCCTACGGTGGCCGGAGATCGTCTGCCAACGTCCGGCGCCGTGGGCGTCTACCACTGCGGCTGGTTTGGAGGGAGGACGCTGTTCTCTCCCTCACGCGGCCCGCCTCCTCCTTCGCGAGCATGACTGCTTCGCAGAAGAAGGCGACCGCTTCCCACTCCGTCTCGCCCCGCAGCATGGCCTCGACCAATGCCGGGCGCGAGAGGTCTTCGCCTATCGCCACCGTGAGGACACGGCGGTGCTCTGCCCAAGCGGGGCAGTCCTGCACCGTATGCTCCACCGTGTCCTCCGGGCGGTCCTCGCAGTGGTGACACCCATGCGTTTCCTCCTTGCCCATATGACACAGGTACCTCCCGAAACTTCCGTGTCCGGTGAGGACCTGCGTCACGCGGTAGGTCAGGACGCCGTGACGCCTATCCAGCCACTCCTCAAAGAGGGGTCTTACCGCCGCGATTGCGGCGTGCCCGGACCTCGGTTGCGACAGTCGTTCCCTCCATACTGCCCTGAGATCGCGCCGGAGCTCTTCCCGCCGCGCCTCGACTTGTCGAGGCAGCAGGGATTCGCCCCAGCGCTGCGCCTCCACGCGCCACTCATAGACTCGCTGGAGGGCAGTCGCCTCCAGATCCCAGGGCAGCAATCCGGTAAGGAGGTTGGCCGATTCACCGGCGATCGTACGGTATCCTCGGATCATCCGGATAGCCGTGACCCTCTGGCATGCGACCAGCTTCAGTGGTCGCGTCCGAATGCTCAGGACCCACACGGGGGCCCCGTAGAGGGCCATGGACCGCACGACACCGGCGTACAGCCTCCGGCAGGAGGCGGTTGGCCCGCTGAGATTGGGCAGGAGTCGCCTGAGGGCGGCTGTGCTGCTGCCCGGTTCAGCTTTGGGGCCAAACGCAGGAAATGCTCATTGAAGTTCCACCGGCTGTCGAGGACGAGTCCCAGGTACACAATACCCAAGTATTTGGTTTACAGTTTATATGTGTGGGTGAAGTCATAGTTATGCACACAAACACAAAATAAAACGAGCGAGCTAGGTTTTTATTAGTGTGCGTGTGGCACATCAATTACCATATACCAATATATAGTCATCATTCACTTATGATGCTGAAGGAGATTTAATATTTTGCATGATGTTACTATAGCAATCCTGGCACAATGGCTATAGTCTTTGGTCACTAAACGAGAAGTCGTAAGTTCAAATCATGCATGCAATAGTATATTCTTTTTCTTTTTGTATTCATTATTTTGTTAAAACATTACTTAAAGTAGAATTTATAACGATTCCAACGTTTGAGACAAACATTGAACTCTCAGGCTATTTGATTTTGACTGTTTAGACAACAACTACCGACAATTTAAAAATATTGTTTTCAAACACCTTCATTTATAAAAAATGAGCATTCTTAGTTGTCAATCTACGAGTATTTGCATTACTGAGTTTATTGATTACTACTCTTGAGCATGTGTGTGGTTTTATTTCTGTGGATCCAACCATGCAACATTTATCAATGTTCAAAGAGGTGGAAATCGTTGTTTTGAATGAGCAAAACGTATCTATATTATGTGAAATTGTGAGTGTAAATGTGGTGCTGCCTAACAAACGATGGGACACTTTATATCGTGTCCTGCCTGTTCTGTTGTTTGCTCCTGTGAAATGCATCACAGGACGCTACTGAAAGAGCCAAACTCGTCGCCAAATTTTGGGCTGACTCAATTTGAATTGTTATCGATTAGCGTATCGATGAGAAGAAGTGAAATTACAAGGCGCTTAATGATATCGGTGAGTAACAGTTAGATATTACGTTGATATTATACTTACTTCACTTTAACTAACTCCTCTATTCTCTTTATTCCTAGTAAACATTGAAAGGGATGTTTACTAGTGTACAATCTTACGTTTTTGATTTGCACTTTTAAATATTTAGTTTCTAATGTCGCGATAGATGGCGTTGTTCTTTTAGCACTCTCCGCTGAATCGCGGTGTTAAGATTTTCCGCGATAACATGACCTCTTCGTGTATACCAAAATAAATTGTCTTCGTTCAAGTAAACATTGGCTTTTTAATCATGGTCATTCGAGTCGGATTTTCGGATACAGCCGTGACTGATGCATCGTGAGTTTTGGACATTACGAGTTACGACATTGGCGCCCCCTTTCGGCGATATTTGACTATTTGGTGTGAAAATTAGTGAAGTGTTGTGTCAGTGCAAATCATTTGGACAAACTGTGAGTACTTTAAAAACATTAAAAATTTAGTGATTTACAAGTTCATAAAGTGGAAAAGAACTTCGAAAAATTAGCTAACTCTGAAAAATTAACTTGTAAAATTTATATGCAAAAGTGTGTTTCGACGGGGAATCCATGCCCAATTTCGGCAAAGTGTTTCCAAACACTTAGAAAAATTTAGCAAAAATTCAAACTTATAAAATTTCTAAGAAAAATCAACAATTCGTCAGAATTTGAGTCTTGTAATTTAAAATACATAGTTCTGAAATAGAAACACTAAAAATGGATTCATTATTAAGATTGCAAGTAGATGTCAATAAAAAGATGCAAAGAGGATACATCAACTTCAAAAAGTCTCCTAAAGAAAGGGTTACTGTTAGCTACGTGGAAACAAGGTTAGAATGTTTAGAAAAACAGTGGTTGATGTTTGGAGAGACTCATATTAAAATAATATCTGATGTTAAAAGGGAAGAATATGAAAAGTCAGAGTACTACCAAGGTGATATGTATAGTCAGGCGGAAGAGTTATACATGGACTACAAAGTCGAATTAAAGGAACGTTTTAATACGAAAACTACTTCTGATTGTGCGGCAAACAACAACCCGATAACTCAGACTGGCGTGAAATTACCTAGAATAGCGATACCCACATTTTCGGGTCACTATTCTCAGTGGACATCATTTCGGGATCTTTTTCAAACATTGATACACAAGAACCAATCTATCTATACATATAAAATTCAAAGTCCTGACTGACTGACTGACTGACTGACTTATATATCAACGCACAGCCCAAACCACTGGTCCTAGAGACATGAAATTTGGACAGTGTACTCTTTGTAAAGAGTAGGTATCCACTAAGAAAGGGTTTTTCGAAATTCCACCCCTAAGAGGGTGAAATGGGGTGTTGAATTTTCTATGTAACTTTTTATTCTCTGAGTCGATTGACTTGAAATTGTGTCTATATATACTTCAGTTAAAATGATGAGATACGTGTATCACAGTTTTTCCAAAATCATCCCCCAATTTAAAATTCAATGTCCTGACTGGCTGACTGATACATCAACGCACAGCCCAAACCACTGGTCCTAGAGACATGAAATTTGGACAGTGTACTCTTTGTGAAGAGTAGGTATCCACCAAGAAAGTGTTTTTCGAAATTTCACCCCTAAGAGGGTGAAATGGGGTGTTGAATTTTCTACGAAACTTTTTATTCTCTGAGTCGATTGACTTGAAATTGTGCCTACATATATTTCAGTTAAAATGATAAGATACGTGTATCACAGTTTTTCCAAAATCATCCCCTAATTTAAAATTCAATGTCCTGACTGGCTGACTGATATATCAACGCACAGCCCAAACCACTGGTTCTAGAGGCATGAAATTTGGACAGTGTACTCTTTGTGAAGAGTAGGTATCCACTAAGAAAGGGTTTTTCGAAATTTCACCCCTAAGAGGGTGAAATGGGGTGTTGAATTTTCTGTGAAACTTTTTATTCTCTGAGTCGATTGACCTGAAATTGTGTCTACAAATACTTCTATTAAAATGATGAGATACGTGTATCACAGTTTTTCCAAAATCATCCCCCAATTTAAAATTCAATGTCCTGACTGGCTGACTGATATATCAACGCACAGCCCAAACCGCTGGTTCTAGAGAAATGAAATTTGGAGAATGTACTCTTTGTGGAGAGTGGGTATCCACTAAGAAAGGGTTTTTGAAATTCCACCCCTAAGAGGGTGAAATGGGGTGTTGAATTTTCTGTGAAACTCTCTCGGGGTCGATTGACTTGAAAATGTGTATACATATACTTCAGTTAAAATGATGAGATACGTGTATCACAAAATCATCCCCCAATTTAAAATTCCATGTCCTGACTGGCTGACTGATATACCAACGCACAGCCCAAACCGCGGGTCCCAGAGATATGAAAATTGGAGGGTGTATTCTTTGTGAAGAGTTAGTATCAGTTTTTCGAAATTCCTACCCCTTAGAGGGTGAAATGGGGTGTTGAATTTTCTGTGAAACTTTTTACTCTCGGGGTCGATTGACTTGAAAATTTGTTTACATACTCTTCAGATAAAATCCAGTAAATCCGATGTCCAATCTCAAACCAAGGTATCAATATTTCACGTATCTAATTTAATTGATATTACTTTATAATAATAACAGCTTCTGCCCGCGGCTTCGCCCGCGTGGAGTTCGGGAACTGCCCACGGAATCTTACTTCTGGGATAATAAGTAATCTATGTATGTATAGTACATACATAGATTTACGTGTACTTGCTATTGCAAACATTTGTTCATAGTAATATCAATTAAATTACATAATATGTGAAATATCTTGGTTTGAGATTGGACACCGGGACACCAAACAAATGATTTATTAGGAATCTATTTATAGACATAATACTTTGACATAATATTTAATATCAATGTCCCGTATCGCGAGCCAACGCGAAAATCGGTGGAATAAACTATATTCACAGACACGTCTACCTCAGAAAAATCCTATCTACTTAGTAATAGGTAAATACTCCCACGCCCCGCACGCCCCATGCAACGCTGCGCGGCATGCGCCCTTCTACGTGATCTTTGAAGCCCTATTTAACTATATTGGGTGATGATTTTGGAAAAACTGATACACATCTTAATATACAAAATGGTAAACTGACTGACTGACTGACTGGGTGATATATCAACGCACAGCCCAAACCGCTGGTTCTAGAGACATGAAACTTGGAGGGTGTGTTCTTTGTGAAGAGAAGGTTTCCACTAAGAAAGGATCTATAGGGAATTCAAATTTTCAATCGTCAGCCTAAACACAAAATTTGAAGATCCTAACTTCAAAACTGACGTACTTTCATATAAACTTCCATCCCCTATTTTACCCCTTTAGGGGTGGAACTCCCAAAAATCCTTTCTTAGTGGATACTTACTCTTCACAAAGAACACACCCTCCAAGTTTCATGACTCTAGGACCATCGGTTTGGGCTGTGCGTTGATATATCACCCAGTCAGTCAGTCAGTTTACCATTTTATATAAAGAAAAAAAGAAGAAGAAAGAAAGAAGATTAAAGATTAATGATAAAATCATCTTTATCTATCAAACTTGAACGCGTAAACAAAGTTTCGTGGCCATGCTACTAACCGCTGAAGAGTTCTCTCTTGAGGAGACGATCCTGGCTGCAGGATTAAGGAATGTTTGTCATAAAAATGTATTGTCACCAGAACCAAAGGTTTGTGCAAAATTTCAGCTCAATCGGTTGTACAAAATTTTAGTTGCATTTCACCCGAACAAACATAGTATCTTCACCCCCCTTTTTAACCCTTCGGGGGTAGAATTATCAAAAACGCCGAGACACGTATAAATTAATTTTCAATCGTCAGCCTTATCACAAAATTTTAAGATCCTAACTTCAAAACTGACAGACTTTCATACAAACTTCCATCCCCTATTTTACCCCTTTAGGGGTGAAATTCCCAAAAATTCTTTCTTAGTGGATACTTACTCTTCACAAACAATTCACCGTCCAAATTTCATGTCTCTAGGATTAGTGGTTTGGGCTGGGGGTTGATATATCAGTCAGCCAGTCAGGACGTTTAATTTTAAATTGGGGGATGATTTAGGAAAAACTGTGATACACGTGTCTCATAATTTTAACTGAAGAGTAAATACACAAATTTTCAAGTCAATCGACTCAGGGAATAAAAAGTTTCACAGAAAATTATACACCCCATTTCACCCTCTTAGGGGTGGAATTTCGAAAAACCCTTTCTTAGTGTATACTTACTTGTCACAAAGAGTACACTGTCCAAATTTCATGTTTCTAGGACCAGCGGTTTGGGCTGTGCGTTGATATATAAGTCAGTCAGTCAGTCAGTCAGGACTTTGAATTTTATATGTATAGATTGCAAGTTATAAGCAAGTACATGTAAATCTATGTATGTATTATAGATAGATACATAGATTACTTATTATTCCAGAAGTAAGATCCCGTGGGCAATTCCCTAACTCCACGCGGGCGAAGCCGCGGGCATAAGCTAGTAATTAGATAATGTGCAAAAACTGCATTACTTAAAATCTTATCTCACCGGCGAAGCTGAACAACTGTTGCGACACCTACCTATTACTAGTGATAACTATTTGACTAGTTGGAACATTTTAGAACATAGATTTAATAATAAGAAGTTTATAACAGATTGTATTTTTAAAAGATTCTTCAATCAAAAAGCTATAACGGGTGAATCTTCAAATTGTTTAAAAGAACTTTTTGATACAACTAACGAATGTCTGAATGCTTTAAAAAATGAAGGTATTAATATCGAAAATTGGGATCTTATTGTTATTTACATATTGTGTTCTAAATTAGATAATGAGTCTCGCAAACAATGGGAAGCTAAGATTTGTAGTTCAACTAAGGATTTGCCTACATTACAAGATTTTTTAGATTTTGTTGAGCATAGATTTAGGTCACTCGAATTTTTATGTACTAAAACAGTAAAGATCACTAACACAAAGTCACATCATGTTGCAAAAAATGTAGATGAGAATAAACCATCTTTATGTACCTTTTGTTCAAATACTAATCATAAGATAGGAAATTGTAAAGATTTTGCTAAGAAAGAGTTGTCAGAACGTCGTAATTTTGTCCAAAATTCAGGTTTGTGTTTCAATTGCTAAGGCGCAAATCACATGGTAACTTCTTGTCGTTTGCCCACAAGATGTAGAATTTGCAAAAAGAAACACCATTCGTTGCTGCATTCGAATAATTATAGCCAATCAACTGATGAACCAAACAAGCAATCAGTTGACAGTACCAATGTTGTTGAAGCTTCAACAACATCAAAAGACGAGACCGAGGTAAGGAACATAACTAGTTGTATGTCTAACACAAATTGTCAGGTTGTCAGGTTGTTGAATTGACAGCCTTAGTAAACGCAGAAACTAACACAGGGTTTTATATAACACTGAGGTCTCTAGTGGACCAGGGATCACAGGCTTCTTTTATAACGGAGTCTGCAGTCCAATTACTTGGGCTTAACAGAATTAAATGCAACAGTGTTATATCAGGAGTGGGGGGTGAAGACAACGCTTCACTCAATTGTAAACATGTGGTTTATATTGAACTACAATCTCTCAAGGATCCTAAATTTACTGTGAAAGTCAAAACATACGTTCTTCGGAAATTAACTTCATTTCTCCCTGAACGAAAAATTGTCGTTCAGCTGTGGCCCAACTTACCAGTTATGAAGTTAGCAGATCCGAAGTTTAACATACCAAACAAAATCGACCTATTGCTTGGTGCAGAAGTCTATTGCCAAATTATAACCGAAGGATTGATTAGAGGTCCACCAGGAACACCGATAGCACAGAACACCAGGTTGGGTTGGATTTTATCTGGCAAAGTGAGTGATAGTGAAACCAATACTTTGAGCTGCAATAGTACTATCATTACCATGCATACTAACATTTGCAATGAAGATTTTAATCTTAAACAATTTTGGGAGCTCGAATCTGATAACTTTAGTCTGAGTAAAAATCAATTCACTCCAGAAGAAAAACGTTGTGAAGAAATCTTTGAGGAAACGACCAAACGCGATAGTTCTGGTAGGTATATTGTAAAGTTACCCTTTAAAGATAATGACCCGAGCAGTAAATATGGCAATTCACGCAATGTTGCCGTAAAACGATTATTATCCTTAGAAAAACGTTTCTTAAAATCACCGGATTTAAAAACTAAATATTTTTATGTGTGTTTTTTTTATGTTTTTTCAGAATATTTAAAGCTCGGTCATATGCAAATAATACCTGAAAAGGAAATTGATAATCCAGAAGCTGTGTACTTGCCTTATCATGAAGTAGTTAGAGACGATAAAACCACAACCAAATTCAGGATCGTATTTAATGCTTCTAGTCGCGATAACAATGGTGTTTCTCTGAACAGTAACCTTATGGTAGGACCGACGTTACAAGATGATCTTAGGCACATTCTTATGAGATGGAGGCTCCACCCTATTTGCTTAGTAGCTGACATCGTGAAGATGTATCGCCAGGTGAAGGTGACTGACCAAGATGCAGATTATCAACGTTTAGTGTGGAGATCTGACTCTGCAAAAGACATACAGCATTTGCGTTTAGTACGAGTAACGTTCGGGACTGCTTCAGCTCCATACCTGGCGGTAAGAGCGCTTCACCAAGTCGCTTATGATGAAGGAGCTCAATTTCCACTAGCATCTGAAAAAGTATTACAAGATTTCTACATGGATGATCTCATTACTGGCTGTAAAAGTGTATCAGAAGGAAAACAAATATTCTCAGAAATGATTAAACTACTAAGCAAAGGAGGATTCGAACTGCAAAAATGGGCAAGCAATGATGATGAATTACATAAGGAAATAAGCAAAGAAAGCATAACAAGCAACCTAGAACTGAAAGAAAGTGAAACAATGAAAATATTGGGACTTACCTGGAATCGACGAACCGATGACTTTGAGTACTCCGTTCAGCTACCACCAATCTCCGAACCTGTAACAAAAAGGAAAGTATTATCTGATATTGCAAAGTTGTTTGACCCAATGGGTTGGATATCACCAGCAATCATAAAAGCTAAAATTATGATTCAAAAACTTTGGCTTGCTGGAATAGACTGGGATGATAAACTGCCACCTATGCTATTAGATGAATGGATTACTTACCGTGCAGGACTTGTTGAACTTACCAAATGTCGAATTCCACGATGGATTAATGTCAAGGAAAACTGCACCGTGGAACTTCATGGGTTCAGCGACGCATCTAGTGAGGCTTATGCTGCTGTTGTCTATATACGTGTTGTTGACGATTCTGGAAACATCTACGTTCATCTGGTCACTTCCAAAACCAAAGTAGCTCCAATTAAGCAAGTAAGTATTCCAAGGCTTGAGTTATGTGGAGCTGTCTTATTAGCTAAATTGTTACAGGAAGTCTCAGTAGTCTTAAACATACCAAAAACTAACCTACGTGCTTGGACTGACTCAACCGTGGTACTGGCTTGGTTAAGCAGCCACCCAACGCGTTGGAAAACGTTTATAGCCAATCGGGTGTCGGAGATTCTAAATATATTAGACAGGAACCAATGGTCACACGTATCATCTCCTGATAACCCGGCAGATTGTGCGTCGCGAGGAATTAATCCGTCAGAGTTACCGATGTTTGAACTGTGGAAAACAGGACCATTATGGTTGAAACATAGACCTGAAACTCATGATAAAAGTCAAATACCAGACACTAATCTAGAAGAAAAAACAAAAAGGGTTTGTCATGTAACGCAAGATGATCAATTACAGCTGTGGACCAAGTTCTCGTCTCTTCGTAAATTAGTTCGAGTTGTAGCATACTGCAAAAGATTCATCAAAAAATTGAAAAACGTACCTGATCATAACTTACCTGTATGGTTGACTAATGTAGAATTGAATGAAGCTCTTCATATTTGTGTAAAACAGTGTCAAACCGTGAGTTTTCAGCAAGAGATAAAAGATATTAAAGAAAAAGGGGTAGTACAAAAGAAAAGCAAACTTACGTCATTAAATCCATTCCTAGATGAATCGGGCATCTTGAGAGTTGGTGGTCGTTTAGAGAAAGCGGCAATAAAAACTGAAATAAAACACCCAATAATTTTACCGTCAAAATCTCACCTCACTGATTTAGTCTTAAATGAAACTCACCATAACACGTTGTACGGAGGACCACAGCTCATGATTAAAACCAAGCAAAACTAGTTGTCCGTAAATGCGTTGTTTGTGTACGCCATGCTGCACAGACTAGGGTCCAATTGATGGGACAGTTACCTTCAGCGCGAGTTACACCAATACGAGCGTTTTATCGAAGTGGTGTGGACTACGCAGGTCCCATACAGATTCGAACTTCTAAAGGTAGAGGCCACCGGGCCTATAAAGGTTACATATGCCTTTTTGTATGTATGGCTACAAGAGCCGTACATTTGGAAGCGGTGAGTGATCTCACATCACAAGGGTTTATTGCTGCTTTTAAACGATTTGTGGCTAGACGTGGTCATTGCGCTGACTTATTCAGCGATAACGGAACGAATTTTGTTGGTGCCGCTCGCGAACTCCGAGACTTGTTCGCCCAAGAAAAGTCAACCTTGACTATGGAAATCGCCGAGTGTTTGGCAAACAACGGCACTACTTGGCACTTTATTCCACCACATGCCCCGCATTTCGGCGGGCTGTGGGAGGCTGGAATAAAGTCCACCAAACATCATCTTAGACGCGTAATCGGTACTGCAACTCTTACTTTCGAAGAGATTTCGACGCTATTGTACCAAATCGAAGCTTGCCTTAACTCTCGACCACTATCACAAATTAGCACAAATTCGCAAGACCCAACACCCCTCACTCCAGGACACTTTTTAATAGGCGAATCACTCATGCTAATACCTGATATTAATTACGAAAGGTCGTCTATTTCGTCATTAAACCGTTGGAAATTAACACAAAAAATGCTGCAACAATTTTGGCGTAGATGGTCAAGTGAGTATTTAACTCAATTTTTACATCGTTATAAGTGGGCAAATAAAACTCCTGAACCTGAGATCGGAGATTTAGTTTTAGTAAAGGAAGATGGACTCCCTCCAGCCAAATGGCTTTTAGGTAAAATCACTTCAAAGCACCCTGGCTTGGACAACATTACGAGGGTAGTTACTCTGAAATGTAAAGGTATCACATTTAAACGACCAATAACTAAACTGTGTGTGTTACCTGTCTCTCAGTGAACAGAAATGTGTATGTTACATTGTTAAAGATTTGTTGATTCTTTAAACGTTTGTTAACTGTTTATTATTTTTAGTTTATGTGTAAAGTTTTAGACTTTTAGTATTTTGTGTTTAGCTACCATGCCTTACCAACTTAAAACTTTGTATGATTTTTTTTAACTATATGTATAATACAGTCCATTTTTTCGAATGTGGTTGGTTCATGGTGGGCGGTAACAATGGACATTCTGTCCATAGTGGGCGGAATGTACAATCTTACGTTTTTGATTTGCACTTTTAAATATTTAGTTTCTAATGTCGCGATAGATGGCGTTGTTCTTTTAGCACTTTCCGCTGAATCGCGGTGTTAAGATTTTCCGCGATAACATGACCTCTTCGTGTATACCAAAATAAATTGTCTTCGTTCAAGTAAACATTGGCTTTTTATTCAACTAGGAATAAATAATTAATGTAACTTAAGTGCAATACCTACCATAGTTATAATAATATATTATCATAACTGAATTATTATGGTTTCTTGTTTTTAATTTGTAATCGTATGATGATTATGATAAAATTAGCTTGGTCTAAAATTAGCTTGATCTAGCCTTTAGACAGATTAAAGAAAAGCCTTTGAATAACGTAAATAAAAATGGGTGCTAATTAAACAAACTTCTTTTTAATGGCATTATTCGCCTCCAAAAAATTAGGTTGACTTCTAAATTACTAAGTCAGCCACAATTAACGAGCATCTAAATAATACTATCCTAGCCACAAGTTATCATCTATGTAAACCACCCTAAATACAACTCAGCATGATGGTTATTTTTTAGCATCTAAATTTTTAACATGCATTCTAACAGTAAACTTCTAAAATACTATTAAATGACATCAAAAAATATATTTATTTAGCTTCTAATTTTTTAGCTCAGTACGTTTAAAATGTAACTCATCCCATATTAATTGATCATCAAAATTTTGCTAAAAATGTCATGAAATAAATTAAATGACATCAAAAAATATATTTATTTAGCTTCTAATTTTTTAACTCAGTACGTTTAAAATGTAACTCATCCCATATTAATTGATCGTCAAAATTTTGCTTTACACGCATTCCTTTGGCAAACGCTTCGCTTTACAAATGTTGATATTTAATCATTTATAAATTTTTCATTTAATACATATTTTGTTTCTTTTCGGCAAAATCATGTTTCATCTAAATATCACTTTATAGTAAATATTCTTAACCAGTCACAAAGTTTTAAGCTGTTTTTTTGGGTAGTCTCGTAAGTTTTTAGTGCAGAAATTCACCTAAAGTCCAAGGTAAATAATATCAATATTTTGTAATAGGCATAGTCGACGTAGCCCCGCTGTGCGGGGCTCCTATTTCTGTTTGCAGGGTTTAAAGTAACCTAACCTAACCTAAAGTCGGGGTGCCCCAAGTCCCGAACTCGCTTCACTCGCTCTTGATTCCTAAGTATTTGTTGTTCCGTTAATTAAAATTACCGTTGTGCCTATTTAATGAGTTGAATTTTTATGAGTTCTGTCGTTTCGCGTACTCGCGCCAAATCATGCAGTGGCTATTTTCACGATAAAAGAATATGATGTATTATTTTACATGCTAACTTATAATAAATGATGCTTTCTGTGGAAGCTTGAATTATATTTTTTTGAGGACATTGTTTTGAAGCTGTAAAACGTAAAATGGTGGCGAGTTATAAAATCCGTGGCCGAGTTAGTAAATTAGGTGGCAATGTATAAATAAGAAGGACAGTCACAATAATTGATGATCTTTACTTGACGCTTTCTATAGAATATTTAGATGGCGTTGTAAAAAAGACGAATTAGTTTATTAGAGGCTATGTTATTTTCCCGTTGCTTAGTTATAAAATTAGAAGTTAAATCACATGGCCCATAAATAATTTTGTGGCGAGACTTATAATTTCCCAATAAAAATAGATTATAGTGTTTGCTAATGTCAGTGTATATCTTATATTTATGTATTGTATTATTATAAGTAATATTAATTAGGTATATATAAGTATACTGAATAAACATAGTGTATTATATAGTATAAAAATATAGTGTTTATTTATTATAATATTAGCTATTATTATAAGTATTATAAATACTGTTTTTATCCACAGGGGAGAACCGTGCAGTTATGGGTCCGCCGATATGCGGATTTTGGAGACTTAGAACATCTTAGGCCAAAACCAAAGTCAAATTCATCGACTCGACACTACGACATCGTGGCAAGGCACAAGGCTGATCCCTTCTTGTCCACCCGCATAAAAGTGTGCTTACAAACTGTGAGATCTCATGAGCAGAAGGTTACAAGGAGTAATAGAAAACGAAGGATTTAAGAATTAGTAGACGAATATGAATCTTATTTTTATGCAAATAATGTTCATATTTGTTAAGCAAATTAGAACAAATACAAAACTTAGTAATAAGTAGGTAGGTATAAAACTTTTTTTTAAAACCACAACTCGTAAATTATTGAAAGTATGGTGAAGTGATGTTATTGTTATGCGATTAGAAGTTGTCATAATTTCTTACTATCTAACACGTTGATGAGTCATCACGGTCACAGTCATCGGGGCCCCCGTGTGGGCCCTGAGCATTCGGACGCGACCACTGAAGCTGGTCGCATGCCAGAGGGTCATGGAAAACCGGTACTTAAGGCCCTTCAGAAGCTGTTTAATTCCGTCATACTCGAGGGGAAAACGCCGCAGGCATGGTGCAGAGGTGTGGTGGTACTCTTCTTCAAAAAGGGCGACAATGCCCGGCTGAAGAACTATAGGCCCATCTCACTTCTAAGCCATGTCTACAAGCTGTTTTCAAGAGTCATCACGAATCGTCTCGCGCGCAGGTTTGACGATTTTCAGCCTCCCGAACAAGCCAGATTCCGAAAAGGCTTTAGCACCGTAGACCACATACATACGGTGCGCCAGGTTATACAGAAGACCGAAGAGTATAACCTGCCTCTCTGCTTGGCGTTTGTGGACTACGAGAAAGCCTTCGATTCGATCGAGACTTGGGCTGTACTGCAGTCTCTCCAACGGTGCCAAATCGACTATCGGTACATCGAGGTGCTGAAGAGTTTGTACAAAAACACCACCATGTCAGTCCGACTTCAGGACCAGACCTCGGAACCTATCCTTCTGCAGCGAAGTGTGAGACAGGGAGACGTCATATCTCCGAAACTGTTCACCGCTGCACTGGAGGATGTCTTCAAGGTTCTGGACTGGAGAGGGCTAGACATCAACGTCAATGGCGAGTACATCTCTCACCTTCGGTTTGCCGACGATATAGTGGTCATGGCTGAGACCATGGAGGACCTCAGTACAATGCTCGATGACCTCAGTAGAGCTTCCGAAAGAGTAGGTCTTAAAATGAACATGGACAAAACCAAAGTCATGTTGAATGCCCATGTAACACCCACTCCTATCAAGATCGGAGACTCTACACTCGAAGTTGTAGACGATTATGTCTACCTGGGACAAACGGTCCAGTTAGGTAGGTCCAACTTCGAGAAAGAGGTCAATCGCCGAATCCGACTCGGCTGGGCAGCGTTCGGGAAGTTGCGGGGTATCTTCTCGTCCAACTTACCGCAGTGTCTCAAGACGAAAGTCTATGACCAGTGTGTGTTGCCAGTGATTACATACGGGACCGAAACGTGGTCGCTCACAATGGGCCTCATCAGAAGGCTTAAAGTCACCCAAAGGGCAATGGAGAGGGCTATGCTTGGTGTTTCCTTGCGTGATCAAATCAGAAATGAGGAGATCCGCAAGAGAACCAAGGTTACCGACGTAGCCCGAAGTATAGCCAAACTTAAGTGGCAGTGGGCAGGGCACATTGCTCGCAGAACGGATGGCCGATGGGGCCGAAAAGTTCTGGAGTGGCGACCGCGAACCGGAAGACGCTGCGTTGGAAGGCCTCCCACTAGGTGGACCGATGACCTTGTAAAGGTTGCAGGGATCCGCTGGATGCGAGACGCACGGGACCGGTCAATGTGGCGACACTTGGGGGAGGCCTATGTCCAGCAGTGGACGTCTTTCGGCTGAAATGATGATGATGATGATGATGAACACGTTGATTCGGTTCACCTCTAATTTTACTTTGATTCAATTTATATACCTACCTTCTTTGACAAATTATTTACGTCAATCCTTACCAATAAAAAACTTTGTCTTTGTCAAAAAAACAGGTAAACAACAGTGTTTTAAATCATTGTATCGGCCACACAAGTTTTTTTTTCTAACATACAGCCCCCACCAAATTGAACCTTAAAACAACCAATATAAGGAAGGAACATATTGGAAGAAACGAGACGGATAATTTGCTAATGACCCAAGCGATAAGCTAAGCAAACAATACCAATGTTTATCTAATAAAAAAATCAAATTATTTCATTGGTTAGATTTAATTACTTTTTACTTTTTGCTTGAGTAATTTTATTGGCCACAAAATAAATGTATTAAAAAACAAAAATTAAAAAGTAGCAAAAATAATTCCTCAGTTGGGTTCGAACTCGCGTCGTCGAGGTTAGATCACTAGCTAACGCAAGCGCTTACACCAATCGGCTATGGTTACCATGTTAAGTTAGTATAAAATGTTGGGCTTTATTGTAAACCCGTTTATATTATTTTTACCAGTGTACCCGACAAGCGTAAAAATAAAAAAATTAAACCCCGTGTAGGGTACAATATGTTTACTCACACAATAATAATGAGCGGCTGTATGAATATTACCGGCTCGTACAATGACAGTTACCGACGTGTGCGATGTAAACTAATTAAATTGGCCCACTGTACTTCATCGTTCTCCCGACGCCGATGCGAACCCCTCCCACCGTTATGTGGGACTCAGACCGTGGCGCGTTCAGACGGCCATGAAAACACATGACCTCTGTTTTGTGCAGCGCCACTTCGAGTCCCAACTGCCGGATCCTTCCAACGACTGTCGCAACCGCTTGCGTCGCCAGGTCGGCCGCCGCCTGGTGCGACTCTCCCTCCGCCAGGACGAGCGTGTCGTCGGTAACATATTACGCCGGCACCGTCAGGGAGGTCGCCGCGCAGCACCCAGTCGTAACCGATGTTCCACAGGAGCGGCCCCAAGACCGATCCCTGTGGAACACCGCACGACATCTCTCGCCGGTTCCATTCTCCCTGGTGACCGGGGTAGATGACGGATATAGCAATACCTTTGAATAAGTTAAGTAGGAAAAATGAAACATTTATTTGGTCTGATGAATGTCAACACGCTTTTGAATTTTTAAGAAATGCTTTAATATTGAAGGGTATGGGTAAATTAGACACTTTTACAGCAGTAATCTAATTTATTTTATATGTTTTGATTCAACAATGCAATCCGTGCTAGCGGCGCGACACAACAACGAAACTTACAAATTACATAGTTAGAGGGCACTGCTCGCGCGCTTCGTCATAGCTTAACACCTCCCCTCGAAGTCGGGAGCAGATCTTCGAAATTTACATACATTCAACCATCATACCTAAATTATGCAGACATTCATGATGTTTTGTTCCACTCAAACCTTTAGTCAAAACATCAGCAGGCATTCGATCAGTACACAAATATCTAAGATCAATTACACCTTGTTTGCACTTATCGCGAACAAAGTGGTGCCGTACATCAATGTGTTTCGTTCGTGAATGGTAGTTCTTACTTTGGGCAAGTTTAATCGCACCCTGGTTATCGTTGAATAGTATCACACACTCACACTTAACCTCAAAGCTATTCAAAACATCACGTAAATACATGGCCTCTTTAGTACATTCGGATATAGCCATGTATTCGGCTTCGGTGCTGGATAAAGCAATGGTCCGTTGCTTTCGCGCTTCCCAGCTGACTGGTGCACCTGCAAAAATAAATGCGAAGCCAGAATAGGACCTTCGATCTACCGCATTCCCTGCCCAGTCTGCATCAACCACACCAAAAAGGAGCAAGCCGGTTCTTTCATACACTAGCCCGTAATCAGATGTACCTCGCAAATATCTTAACACACGTTTAGCAGCCTTCCAATGTTCAATGTCGTAATTTGTATTGAATTGACTTAAAAAGTTAACGGCATACGCGATATCTGGTCTGGTTGACACTGCCAAGTGCATTAAGGCGCCAATCAAACACTGATACGGGTATTGTTCTATTACATCATTACTAATACACTCAGGCTTCACTAATTTTACATTCACATCTATAGGCGTGATAGCAGGTTTACACTCACTCATACCAAAGCGTTCCAACACTTTATCAATATATGATTTTTGACTTAAGTACACTCTATTTTCATCATCACGACTAAATTCAATTCCTAAACAAGTAGATATTTTTCCCATATCTTTCATTTCAAATGCACTTCCTAACTGTTTCTTTACACTTTCCATCCATTTGTTCTATTATTGCTATCCCTGCACTTATCTGTTCATTCGATTCATCTGATTCATTTTCACTATCTGCAGTATTATTCTCTTTCACTGTGTGATATTCTTTCCGCGGTCTGCCCGCCTGACCAGTACGAGTTAGGCGAGGTCTTCCTCTTCCTCTTTTAGAGGGTTCCATTAAATTCTCCCATGAGACAGTTGATTTCCCTTTTCTATATAATCGACCTCTATCTCCATCTTCCTCTGGTTCATGAATTATTTCAAGTGATCTTCTTGATCTAGCAACATTTTTGTTGGCTTTTAATATCTTACAGCTATCTTCCTTTCTTTTATTGTTCTCATTAGACGCATTCAATTCTATTCTCACTTCTTCTTCATCAGTATCTTCTTCGTCATCAAGTATTTATTTATATTCATGCCTAAATGCTGTCTCATTCATGAACTTCACGTCACGAGTAACAATAATCTTTCTTGTTGCAGGATCATGTATCCTGTATGCTTTAGATTGAATATCATAGCCCACAAATATTCCTAGCTGCGAACGTGACTCAAACTTTCTTTTCGGTTTTCCCTTATCTTTATAATAAGCCTTCGAGCCAAAAACATGCATATATATAACTGTAGGTTTCTTTCCTCTCCACAGTGTAAAAGGTATTTGACCATTTAAGGCTGTTGTTGGACACCGGTTTCTTATATAATTAGCAGTATTTACCGCTTCAGCCCAAAATGAAGGAGGACTTCCGGCTTGATGCATCATACATCGTGCCATTTCGACCAATGTCCTGTTCTTTCTTTCGGCAATACCATTCTGTTGAGGTGTATATGGCGCCGTCAATCTTCTTCTAATTCCAGCCTTCTTCAGATAATCATCAAACTCATTATTCACATATTCTCGACCGTTATCAGACTGAAGATTCTTTATTTTCTTCCCAGTTAAATTCTCTGCATAGGCTTTATAAGTTTTGAACACGCTTAAGACGTCACTTTTACTCGCAATGAAGTAGATTTCACACCATCTAGATTTATCATCAATGAAAGTAACAAAATATTTCTTACCGCCATACGACTGATGATTCATGGGGCCACAAACATCACTATGCACTATTTCTAGTAATTCGGTGGTACTATCTTCTCCTTTCTTTGGAAAAGGCGTGCATGTCTGTTTTTCACTAATACAAATCTCACATTGGGACAACTTTTCGCCATCCTTAAATGTTAGCCCGTGTACTAAACTATTGTTCGCCATAGTTTTCAAGTCGCGTTCGTTGAGATGTCCGAGTCGTTGGTGCCACATGTCTATTGAATTCTTAACTGCTTCAATATTATTAACAGAATTCTTACTCATTCGAACATGGTACAGATTTCCAACTCTTTCTGCACGCATATGAATTTTATCATTGTCATCAATCACAATCGCATCATTCTTCCTAAAGTGAACCTCGAACCCGCGATCAGTCATCTTAGCCACTGATAATAGGTTTGTTCGTAAGTCGGATACGTAGAACACTTTTTCTATATTTATCTGGCGTTCTTCACTGCCCGTGTCTACAGAAATCTTGACCTTACCAGTCCCAGTAATTTGTGTTCTGTCGCTATTAGCTAAATTTAGCTCTGAATCTAGCCGCGTAAAATCCTCGATCATCTGCTTCTCGTTGCACATATGACCTGTGCATCCACTGTCAATGCACCAAATAGGATTTACTTTCTCACCTTGCATAACCTCTTCGATAGTACTGAACAACATTGTTGTCTTTTGCTCTTTGTCGTCTCTATTTTCCAAACTCTGTGCACTTTGTTTATTCTTGTTGATATACTTAGTTCTGCAGTCTCTCGCAAAATGCCCACGACGACCACAACGATGACATTCAAAATTATTTTTATTGCAGTGGTTGTCCTTGTCATGATTCTTCTTCAGATTGGCATTTTTATTTTTATTGATACGTTTGACGAACATAGCTCCCTGATCAGCTGTCTTTGACTTACGAGCTTCATGATCCTCGATAATCTTCACTTTTAACGTTTCCGTTGATGGTAAATCATCGCGTGATTCCATTGCCGTTCTAAACATGGCGAATGAATCCGGTAAACTATACAACAATAAAATGGCTAATAGTTCGTCTATAACTATTAAACCGATTTCTCTCAATTTCTTAACTGCATCAAAAAAATCCGAGATGTGTTTCTTCAAATCATCATCTTCTTGCATACGAGTCAGTACCAGTTTCTTCAACAAGGAGGCCTTTCTAGCAGGACCGCTGGACTGATACATAGATTTCAGTTTTTCCCAAATGGCCTTGGAACTTTCCAAACCATCCAATGCGGCCAATTCACTTGGACTTACCGCTAACAGTATGTCGGCTTCGGCTTTTCTGTCCATTTTCAACCATTCAGCATATTTTGGATCATTTAACTGCGGTTTGGGCAATAATCCCGAAACAAACTCCCATAAGTCATTTTTAATTAATATAGCCCGCATGTGAATTTTCCATGTATCATAATTATCACCAGTAAGTCGATCAATCTTTATAGATGTAGCCATAATGAAGTTTCTTCAACTCCAAAATCAAAACAATAGCAATGAATAAAAATCTTCGTGACAAAAGTTTAGTAAACAAACGGCGACGGCGAACGTAACTTGAAAGTCCGCGTTACACTAATTGACCTTCACTTAACTACACGCGTTTATAACTTTTAATTACGATGAACTGTTTTGGTTCAAATCACTGCAATTGTTCACTAATATGTCCTGTTTTTCACTCACTGACTGTTCCTGGGCCCATAACCTGAAGGGTATGGGTAAATTAGACACTTTTACAGCAGTAATCTAATTTATTTTATATGTTTTGATTCAACAATGCAATCCGTGCTAGCGGCGCGACACAACAACGAAACTTACAAATTACATAGTTAGAGGGCACTGCTCGCGCGCTTCGTCATAGCTTAACAAATATCGTCACCGATTTTACAGTATCCCGATTTTTCCGAAAATCATGAATTTATTTTACAAACAGACGCTTCGGGTACTGCTATTGGTTCTGTTTTATGTAATAAAGATCTCAGACCAGTTGCATATGCCAGCAGACCCTTGAATAAAGCAGAAAGAAACTATCCAACTATTCAAAAAGAACTTTTGGCAATAGTGTGGTCCGTTAAGTATTTCAGACCACACTTGTATGGAAACAAATTCACCATAATGACAGATCACAAACCATTAATATATCTTTTTGGTATGAAAGATCCGTCAAGTAGATTACTTAAATTTCGATTAACTTTAGAAGAATATATATTTAAAATAGTCTTTGTGAAAGGAAGAGACAATGTTGTGGCAGATGCTTTATCGAGAGTTTGTATACCGTCTGATGAACTTAAAAGTGTGAATGAACAGGTAATGGCTGTAATGACCAGAGCACAAAAGAAAAAGCTGAATGAGTTAAGTAAGAGTAAGAATGACGATGAAAAGAAGGATCGTAATAAATCTACTAACAATTGGACTGATCAACCAGGAGTTGTGGATATATTAAGAAAACCGTGTGATTCAGTAGAGATGTCTTTGATTGAAGGCAACAAATTAAAACGATTTAGAGATAATGATATGATAACTGAAGAATACATACATACATAGAGAGTAAAAAGACATTGTACATTAATCTTGATTTCAAGGCGCATTTCTCGCGAGCCGAATTTGTGCAGAAATTAAGCAATTTTTGTGAAAAGATACGTATCAATGAAGTGTGTATTATTAAAAATAATGATAATGTAGAATTTATCAAAAGTGTTTGTGATGAAATAACAACACTTAGTAAATGGTCCGGACCGTGAATATGCATATAACGAAGTGTAAAAAGAATAGATGACGTCAACGAAAAGACACTCATTATGAATGACTTTCATTTACTGCCATCCAGTGGTCATGCTGGAGTGCGCAGAATGATAAATACAATCAAAAGTCGATACTGTTGGCCAAGTATCGACAAGGATGTCAAGGAATTTGTTAAAAAGTGTACAAAATGTCAAAAACATAAATATTTTCGTGACATAAAAGAACCGATGGAAATTACCACAACAGCTTCCTCGGCTTTTGAAAAGATATACTTAGATGTAGTGGGTCCTTTAGATAGAGACGAAAATGGTAATTGTTATATATTGACTATGCAATGCGAGTTAACAAAATTTGTTCAAGCTATTCCTTTGCAAAACAAAGAAACAGTGTCCATTGCAGATGCATTTATTAGACAGTTCATATTAAGATTTGGTATTCCGGCGACAATAGCTACAGATCGAGGAACAGAATTTATTTCTGCAACCATGGAACAGGTTTGTAAAATACTTAATATTGAAAAAATATCTTCTACAGCCTATCACCATCAGTCGATTGGAGCTCTTGAAAATGCTCACAAAACTTTGGGTGCATTTTTAAGGATCCAGTGTGACAATCATACGGATACATGGAGCTATTGGTTACCATTTTGGTGCTTCAGTTTTAACAACACAGTTCATTCAGAAACAAAATACACGCCAAATGAACTAGTTTCTGGAAAACTTTGTAAAATAAATGATAGCATAAGCAATACCGTAGAACCATTGTATAATATAGATAATTATCCATTACAATTAAAATACAGGTTACAATTAGCTCATGAAGATGCAAAGAAGAATTTGTTGATTAATAAACATAAACGGAAAGAAATATATGATAAGTCTGCCAATTCTGCAAAATATGAGAAAGATGATTGGTTTTAGTAAAAAATGAAGCACGTAGTAAATTAGATGCAATATTTAAAGGTCCCTACACAGTTATAGAAGATTTAGGTTGTAACGTAAAAATAATAATAAAATTTAATTAGTACATAAGAATAGGACTAGGCCTTTTTGATTTGAATGTAAGATTTAATTTTAGATAGCATTGCAATGTATAATGATAAGGATAGATTTATGTTCCATTTTATATTTGTAATAAGTAACTTTGTCTATTAAAAACTATTATCTATATTATTATTATTATTATTATATACTTATAATAAATCTGTAGAGAGGTCAATTCTGTACATGAAATATATTTCCAAAATAACTATCAGGGGGTGATTAGGGATCGATACTGATGCCAAAAATGCAATCAGTCAAATTTTTGTCTGTCTGTCTGTCTGTATAACCGTTATAGAAACAAAAACTACTCGACGGATTTTAACGAAACTTGGTACAATTATTTTTCATACTCCTGAGTTGGTTATAGTATACTTTTCATCACGCTACAATCAATAGGAGCAGAGCAGTGAAGGGAAATGTTGGGAAAACGGGAGAAGTTACTCCATTTTTTAAGCTTCCGTCGCGTGTGCAACCGTAATGGTTAAAGCTACACAGAAATCATGTATGACGGAAATGTTCTCCTTAAAATTATATAAAAAATATCCTACGACAGCATATGTCTATCTTTTATGGTTGACTCACAATATCACGTGTAACTCCCGATAGCTTAGCAGTTCGAAGCTTTCTGATTATATTTGTCTACTCTTACGTTTATAACACTCTCAGTCATCCCTAATTAAAAAAGTTAACATTATTAACTATTCCAGAAAAAAGAATCATAGAAATCGGTATAGAAACACCAAAGTTATACATGAAATACGATAATAATAAGCCATCGCGCGTGAATACTGAATCATGCCATAAGGATTATTTTTGTATTAGGTCCGAGAATCGGTCGCCGCGCTCGACGCGTTTCGCGGCCGAAGGTATAAAAAGGCGAGCAAACAAAAAAAAAAAAAGCGCGAGCTTCATACAATTTTTGCCTGTTGATGCGAATAGACGTTCAGAGCGTTCGACCTTATTGACAGACATAACTTAATTGATATTAACAAACCGTGCTTATCAGCGCGACTTTTAGTCTTTGATAATTTATTTTTAGATTCCTTTTGTTGTTATTTCATAAAATAGGTATTAGTTATTTTGGTAGTGTTTAAATATTCGTTCAAATTACAATTATTAATAGTTTACATTTTATTTCTTTTTAGGTGAAGTAGTAGTAGGTACGCATAAATTTTTAGATACTGATAGGTAAGTTTTGGCTAATTTACGTTCACTTTTTTATACCTATTAGTTTTATTTTCATTTACGTTTTAGCTTTATTTTTATTTGCCTGCATCAATGCCAACTAAAAAACGATTATCTTTATCTTGAAATTCGAGAGAAGCTAACAGAATGAGAAATAGGCGTTTTCAAGAATCGGCAGAGGAAAGAGCACATCGGTTAAATTAGTGCCTCAACTTCTCGAGCCAATGAAAGCTCTCCCGAGAGAGAGATGCGATTAGCAGCTGACAGAGCGAGACGAGCTTCATCACGGGCGTCTCAAAGCTCTTCTCAACGACAGCTAAGGCATACCATTGGCCGAGAACAACATGTGTTATCTCGAGAACCTGAAACTGCTTCACAACGAGAATTGCGACTCACAGCAGACCGCGAACGGCATATATTATCTCGCGAGTCCGAAACCTACACTGAGAGGGAATTACGTCTCACAGCTGATCGTGGGAATTCCACCCCTAAAGGGGTAAAATAGGGGATGGAAGTTTGTATGAAAGTCTGTCAGTTTTGAAGTTAGGATCTTCAAATTTTGTGTTTAGGCTGAAGGTTGAAAATTAATTTATACGTGTCTCAGCGTTTTTGGTAATTCTACCCCCGAAGGGTTTAAAAGGGGGGTGAAGGTAAGTAATCGGATATTTACGACATCCACGCGGGCGAAGCCGCGGGCAAAAGCTAGTTTTACATAAATCTGTCGTTTCCACTTTTTTTTTTTTTTTTTTTTAACGTGGTAAAATCATCAAATGAGTCCTCCCACCCAGGGCAGAGCGGGAGGGACTGTCAGACTTGTACTGACTAAAATCCACGGTGTCCTTCAATAGCCCTTTATGTTCCAGGGTCACGGTAATTCTATGAGTCCCGCGACGCCGGTGTCGTTTCCACTTTGTGTAATGTTGAAAGGTCAAGTCAATAAGTTCACATGTTCTTGTAAAACATATTTTAAAATCAATTTCTTTGGAAAGTCCAAAGTGTTCTAAGCCACCAATTTGGGATGTTAGTAAATTAATTACCTACACTGTAGACTTGGACAATCCCTTTCAAATATCACGCCATACTGCAACTATATTACTGCTTTGCTCAGGTAGACGTATACATGATTTAACGCTGCTTAGAGTTGATCCGGACCATTTTGTTAGATCAGATGATGGTGTTGTATTATGGCCTCAATTTGGTTGAAAAACAGATTGTAGTAATCGTAGACAGTCCGGTTGGAAACTTCTTGTAAATCCCAACAATTGTAACCTTAATCCTATATTCTGGATAGACAAAACGATAGAATTACTAAATGAAAGACGTAATGCTACAAAATCATTTAATTTGTTTATTACAGTCAGAGGTGTGCCGAAGCCCGCTTCACGCACCGTCATCGCAGGCTGGGTAAAAACCCTTTTCAAAGAAGCTGGCACGTAGCAACTCCAGGAAGTACACGATCTGCAGTAGCCTCTAAAAGTTGGCTAGAAAATCATCCCCTTGACGAAATCCTATCTCGAGGAAATTGGCAATCGGCTAAGACATTCCAGAATTTCTACAGAAGAGAAGTCATAAGAAGTGTTGATTCAAATCTAAATGTTACACAATTGTTTAATCCGGTTAATAAACTCAGAATATTATTAAACTTTATTTGTTAGGTATTAAATTATTCTTTATTTTCTTTGTGATTAGATCGGCAACAGACAGATTATTTCATTAATATTGTACTTGTGTATCTTTAACATTCTGTAATAAATATACTTTCTAATGACTTAATTGTGTTTATCACTAAAATTTCCTATCACATTGGCGTTATCGTATTAGTGGCTCCACCAGGCGATAACAAACAGCAGGCTTAGCCAAGTTGACAATCTACAATCGTTAACGCTAATAGAAAGCTAATCAAATGTATGGGAATGACATCATCTCAACGTTAAGTCACGTGGTCAAAACAAACGAATAGAAAATTCGTAGACAAGTATACAATTTATCTGAGCGTCCAAATGATACAATGAAATATAATCGTTTCTACAATGTTTATCGCTAGATCCCATATAAATCGTAGCCAAGTTACAGTTTTGACAAGCGCTAACGAAACGATGTCGAAGTTTTTGAACGACCACTGAGCGATCGCCGAGACCCAAGAGTTAACGATAACAATAGGCGTCTATATGATTCAGCTGTGTCGTGTATCACGTCATTGTTTATGTTTCAAACTTTCAAGTGCCCGAGTATGATAGAATTTCGAATAACACAGGAAGATATTTACGAAATAACTAATAATTTTCGTACCTTTCTATGAATTCCAATAAAGCTGCGAACTTGCTCGAGATCTAGATTCGATCCTATAAAAGTTATCACTTCACTTATGGTATCTTTCATTTAAATGCAGAATCATATCATATCATTTCGAGTCACAGTAATGTTTAAAATTACATTCCGCACTGCGGTATTATAATAAACCAATAATAAGAAGAACTTGTTCCTTATTTCGCTTACTTTTTATCACTTAAAAGAATTATTCCTTTCTTAACAATTCAAAACAAAAGTTCAGCCCGCGCATAAAGTAAACAACTGTGACTTTGACGTTAGTTTGACGTGAGTAGGAACGCTCACCATAGACTAAAGTAGAGGTTTTTTCTACAAACATTGGAGAACGAGCGATCGACTGAGTAGTGTCAAGTTGGCTACCAACTTAGCGTTTTCTCATATCGTTTACGCCGAGGCGTCAACGATTGTAGAAAGAGATTCGATAAGAAACGTTTGTAATTTGGCTAGGCCTGCAGGTCTCAATATAAAGCTTCCAGTGACGGTCAAGTAATTTAATAGAAGCGTTTTACCTGAAATAAAACGCATATCAAAATACTTACCTCAATGGAAGCTTTAAGTTTACTTCTGCCTGGTTATATTGAGCCAATGAACAAAAAAGTAACTTGTACATTTTACGAAACTAAAATGGCAAGCAAACACCAGGTGGCGCCACTGAGTAGGTCAAATAAAGTACTAAAACAGATAAGAAATCGACGGAAACGGATATGCTCTCTCAATATAAAGCTTCCAGTGAGGTAAGTATTTTAATATGCGTTTTATTTCAGGTAAAACGCTTCTATTAAGTTATTAAAACGAAATATTCGATTAAATGCATGCCTGAATCTTAGTAATCGATTACGACTGAATCGGAAAAATCTTAGAATATGAGTGAAAATCAAGTGACAAGTACTTATTAATCGTTTTTTGGCATCGATTCATAGCGAATCGAGTTCCTTTGACTTTTCTTCAGTTGGCTACACTGGTTACCGACTGTCAGATGACAGGCAGAAAAAAACCAGCACTCGTTCGTTTTCTTTCGTTCTCAATTTTTCCATGTTTTATTGTATAACCCCACGACCTCGGCTTTGCATATTGTACAGGACTATTCGACGGATCTTTCTACTTTGAATTACCCGGCTATTATATTATAATGATGCTCTCTAGGATGTCGGGTAGGAGGATAACTTAAGTGAACACAACTTCAAAAGAGCTCTCATTTCATTTAATTATTTAAAATAGTTTATTATAGTTACATATGTTTCTTAAGCACTAAAGCTTTGTTTTATCTTCGGATGCACTCACTGCACTTATAACCACTCTATTTCCTTTGTTCTAACCTGAACAAACACATATCATCACAAAATGGACCTGTATGCCAAGCTGTCAAACTGCATGGAGGAGCTGTCAGCTACATTTACCACTCGGATGGACACCTATGAGGAGGACTTGAAGAATTTCAGCAGCAATGAGGCCCCACACAAGACAATAGCCAGCCTCTCTCGGGACTTCATGGATTTCAAGTGCTTCATGTGGAAAAGTATGAGCGCGCTGAAGACTCAGATGGAGTTGCTGACGGTGGGCCTAGACCGGCACGAAATGGCTTCGCGTAGGCAAGTTCTTCTCCTCCATGGTCTTCCTGAGCAGAAGGATGAAGATCACACTTCCCAGGCTGTCCGAACTTTGACGGATAAGATGAAGATTGCAAATGTCTCTTCTTCGGACATCACATCCTGCCATCGCTTGGGAGTTGATTCAGGCAAGCCACGTCCTCTTCTTATTAGATTCCATAACTACAATTTGCGCAGTGAGGTATGGCGTAACAAAACAAAACTGAAGGGTTCTGGTGTGGTTTTCTCGGAGTTTCTAACTAAGCCTAGGCATGACCTGTTTCTGGCCGCTCGCAAACACTTCAGTGTGAAACAGTGTTGGACCTCCGAGGGCAAAATTATCATCTTGCTCCCAGACAAGTCGCGTCGAAAGATTGAGTCCGCTACTGAACTTGAACAGCTTGTTGCGCGGTTCCCAGCGGCTACACCTACTGATTCGGCTGCGAAGGTTGCATCGTCACCTATTAGCGGCCCTGCATTGGACAAGAGATCGCAGAGGCAGGCAAAATGATCGCACCCACAACTTATATAAATCATACTTTCATTATATTTCATGTGTTTTATCAATTTTACCAGACTCTAAGGAAGTGTTACGAACGTGTGTAAAAGTGCATACCTAATTATGGACACTATTCTTAGCATTAACATAATTTATAACGTAGCATAATAAGTTAGATTTAAATTGTTTATTAGTCTTCTTAGGCTAGATTGCAATTAACTAGTAAGAACTTGGTTCTTACTAATAAGGAAAAAAAAAAAAAAATTATATTTCATAAGTGTGTCGGTCAGTCGCGATTTTACTTCGATTCTGTTTTGACATTTTGTCAACAATGACTGTAGCTTGCTCGTTCGGAAATGTTTCCCATTTAGTGTATGTTTTTTGTTTTATGACTTGGATACAAGCACTTTAATCTTTGTGTTAATGGCAAAGTGCATCGAGGATTTAGAATAGCTAATTAATTGTTAATTTAGTATTTATTTAGAAGAAGATTTGAATATTTTGGTTTAATATTTATTTATTTTGATATATAATTATTTAACTGTCATGTTAGACAATGTAGATGACAGTTTTGTTTCCTGTTCTTCTTCTTGTTCGTCTGACGAACGCTATGCTAGTGCGTTCAGTGATGATTCTATACACTTACGCGACCAACTTTCTTCTACTTTTTCCTGTTACAACAAATTTTTCAATGCAGTTCATATCAATGCACAAAGCATTCCAGCCCATCATACCGATTTATTATCCGCATTTGACTCAGATCTTATTCATGCTGTACTTGTCTCTGAAACTTTCCTCAAACCTGCTCTTCCCTCAACGCCATCTATCTGCGTGGAGATATTGTTTACAAAGTTGTTGACCAGTCTCCGAGTAATTACTCTAAATCTGCTGAACACCTTTTTATTGAAATTACTTTTAATCACTCAAAATTACTTTTAGGTGTTTACTATAGTCCGTCCTGTCATATTGATTATTTTGCTTCTTTCGAAACAAAACTTGAATATTTTTCTTCCTTATATGACCACACTATAATACTCGGAGACTTCAACACCTGTCTGATCAAAGATGATGTGCGCAGCCATAAACTCAGGTCCCTTGTCTCTTCTGTTAACATGCACGTCCTTCAGCTTACTGCTACTCATCATGCTCCTCACTGCAATCCCTCACTTCTAGACCTTATTCTGGTTTCTGACCCAAGCAAAGTAGCCACGTTTGGGCAACTTTCTGCTTCCTTCTCCTACCACGATCTTTTGTTTATCTCGTATAAAATTCGCCCTCCTAGACGCAAATCTAAATACCTCTTGCTTCGCAGCTTTAGGAACATTGATCTGGAGCGTTTGAGGGGGGATGCGGGCAATATGGACTGGTCCCCTGTTTATGACAGAAATGACCTGGACACTAAGGTGGCCGAGTTTACCAAGATATTGTTAAAACTTTTTGATGTGCATGCTCCACTTAAAAAGGTCAGAGTGAAGCGTCTCCCAGCTCCTTGGTTGTCTGATGCAATTAAAAACGCGATGTCTAAAAGGGATAAGGCGAAAAGGCATTACAAAAGTACCCTACTGAAGAGAACTGGTCCCTCTGTAAAAAACTACGTAATCGCTGCGGTCGTATGTGTAGGGATGCTAAAAGGCGTCACATACACAACTCAATTCAAAACTCCAACACGGCACAAGTATGGCAATTTCTAAAATCCCTTGGAATTGGCAAAATTGCGAATGACAGCTCGCCTGACATTGACTTGGACGAAATTAATTTACACTTCTCTAAATCACCAGTGACTCTGGATAACAGTACTAAATCCTACACTCTTAACGATCTCTCTAATCTTCCTCGGCCAATATGTACCTGATTCTCTTTTCACCCAGTTACATTATTAAGTTACATATTTCCACAAAGGCGGTGGGTGATGATGGTCTCCAACTTCAGATGCTTCATCCTATCCTTGATGACCTTACTCCTGTCATTTTACACATTGATAATTATTCCTCCCTTTTTACTGGCTCCTTTCCTTCTGCTTGGAAGAAGGCCTATGTTTTGCCTCTTCCCAAAGTTTCAAATCCCTCTTCAGTATCCCAGTTTCGTCCAATTTCCATACTTCCAATCCTGTCTAAAGTCCTTGAGAGTGTTGTTAACAATCAACTATCTCATTACCTTTTCTCTAATAGCCTGCTTAGTCCTTACCAGTCCGGATTTCGTCCTGGCCATAGCACTGTTTCAGCTTTGCTTAAAATAACCGACGACATCCGATTGGCCATGGAGAACCGGCTCCTTACGGTGTTGGTTTTATTGGACTTCAGCAGTGCTTTTAATTCAGTTGATTTTGACATCCTCTTAGGTATCCTTTCCTCTCTAAACATATCTCCTCCTGTGACTGCTTGGTTTGATTCGTACCTTCGGGGTCGCTCGCAGTCGGTACACTTGAATGAGGCTTGCTCTCATTGGTGTGATCTTTCTGCGGGTGTTCCTCAGGGTGGCGTCCTTTCTCCTCTTCTTTTCTCCGTTTTCATTAACGCTATCACTAAGATATTAACTTGTCATTATCATCTCTATGCAGACGACTTGAAGCTTTATCGCCATTTTAAAATCGAAGAGCTTTCAGGAGCCATCGATGCCATCAATAATGATCTTCAAAACATCAGTCTGTGGGCTAAAAATTTTGGACTACTAGTTAACCCAACTAAATCACAAGCTCTCATTATTGGTGGCAGATACTTCGTCAATTTATTGAGTCATCGGGCCCTCCCGCCTGTTGTGTACGATGGAGTCGCTATAGCCTACTCCAAGAAAGTTAAAAACTTAGGTGTACTCTTGGACTGTAACCTATCTTGGAATGTTCACATTGCTGAAGTAAGCAGGAGGGTGTTTTGTTCGTATCGGTCACTTAAGCGTCTTCAGAAGTTCCTGCCGTTTCAGACTAAAATTACTCTTGCTCAGTCTCTTCTTCTTCCTCTTCTAGACTATGCCGATGTCTGTTTTCTTGACGCGACTGAAGAACTTCTTGATAAGCTCGAACGTCTGCAGAATTTGTGCATCCGCTTCATTTTCGGACTTCGTAAGTACGACCATGTGTCGGAATTTCGGAAGCAACTGAAGTGGCTACCTATTCGGCGGCGTCGAGATTTACACACTCTCTCTTTTCTCTTTTCTGTTCTCCATAACCCTAAAGCTCCTTCGTATCTTCAGGAACGCTTCGAGTATCTTGTACCTAGAGGTAAACCTTGTCGCTCATCATCATCTCTTCTCCTTCGTTTCCCTCCCCACTCCTCAAGTCGGTATGATGGTTCATTTACTGTTCGCGCTGTGCGCCTTTGGAATTCGCTTCCACACTCCTTGCGGGATAGCCCTTCGTTAGAGGTGTTCAAGAAAGGAATAAGGGAACATTTCCTGTCAACATGATCAATATGTATGTATGTATATTATACAGAGTGGTGATGACAATACGACAATAAATTAAACTTTGCATACCTCAAGACGTTCCCAATATACATACAAAAAATCATATGAATATATCAAGTAGTTTAGTCACAGGAAATTAATTTTCATCTTCAACATTTGCTACATGATGTATCTGATTTTAAGGAAGCACTAACAGGTTAACGACCCCCGCATCGGTAAAACATCAAATCATTAAAGACACGTTGCCAACTCGCTATTTAAAAACTTTCGCCAAATTCGTTTTTAAATTTGATTTACTGCAAATTATACCTTAAACCAGGCCTATAAGAGTCATAAAGGGTATCCTCAGAGTTAGATAAGAAAATAACGCATGCGGAAGTTGAACTATGCACTGTATTAATAGAAAATTTAGTAAGTGCGAAAGAGATAAATGTAATTTGGTTTGTTTGTACTTCACTTTCTTGTCGAAACTTGAAACTACAAATGTAGGTCACAGTCAGTGTGTCATTGCAATCCTGTGACGACCAACGCGTCATCGCTTCGTAAGCGCATGAGTACCGCAGGACGTACTTTCTTTGCCCGCCTCGCCGCGCCTCCTTTGAAGTACCCGGCGCCCGCGTTCGCGTGTTTGTGATTTGTTAGTTATCATAAGTGCGAATTGGACGCTTTATTTTAGTGACAGGACACGTAACATTTTAATAGGTATCGAGTTAAGTGGTTAAGTGAATTGTGCGAGATTAGACTCTTAGTTTTTATTGTGTTTTCGTGTTTTTTTGTTTTGTTTGTAGGTAATAATCATGCCTCGTTACACCTACACAGCTTCGGAATACACCGACATGGTTTTAATTTACGGGGAGTGTCACAGAAATGCCGCTTTGGCTATACGGACATATCGAGAGAGAAAATTTAGTGACGTAGGTAGGTACTTAGCTAAGTGATTGAACAGTGATCCAGATAGTGATTAAAAATTTCATTAAAAAATAACCAGCGGATGAGAGGTGCCTGATTGTTTGGTGAATAGTCTGTGATTTAGTGTAATTGTTTTTACTGAACATTAGCCAAAAGATCAAGTCGCTACAGGACCGCGTAGTTGCCGCTCTTACCACAGGTTAGTGAACCAATATTCACAAATGGTGTTCTCATTTCGTGTTCAGTTTTATGCCATTTAGTTTGTTTGAAAAATTTTTTTTTTCTATTTCGATTTTGGGATTTTTTTGATAGTTTAGAATTGTTCCTATGAACTAGTATTATGCGTGTTTTCATTTATTGTCGTATTATCGTCTCCACTCTGTATAGGATTTTATAGATATGTATACAGCATGTAAGGGTAAACACCGTTGTCACTCAAACCATGGGTAGTTGACATAAATAAAAAAATATAGGACCGAGTTAAAAAAACAGAATAAGTAATTTACTTAAAAAAACATTTAAAATAAATTATCCCAGACCGGCCGCGAATTCATGGTACCTATGCGCCCGCGTGACGTAATGGCCGCGCGCCGCTCGTCTATTACCTACACAATACTCGTGTTCATAACCTGTAACTGTGATGGAACTTTTCCTTCATACTTTTCCTGGCATAAGACAGGCAAAAATACCTTGCTAAGGTGTTGCGTGTCGAGTCTAATTGTAAATTTAATTTGACAAATTAAGAAAATGAAAAAATAATCCATACAATTGGGTAGGTATTTTTGGCGTATTTAAAAAGTTCATCACAATTTTATGTACAGTTAAAAATCAACGATTACACTGATTGAATCATTGAATATCTACACTAACTACACTACTAATACCTACATTAATCTTAACAACTGTTCCATGAGATCCACTTACGGCTACACACGCCTCCGCACGTTTTCTTAGGTTGTTTCGCACTCGAGAAAGCACAATAGTGTCATTTCTTATGTCTCTAAACGCCCTACGAATCCGTCTTTTGAGTTCCGACGTATTACGGAATTCAGTGGCATACACCCAGCGCTTCATTTCCCCCCAAAGATAATCGTCCAGAGGGGTAAGATGATAAGATCTGGCGAACGCGGTGGCCACGCCACTAGCCCTCCACGACCAATCCATTTGAATACAGCCTACGAGCCTCGTTCAGGTTATCACCCGCGATGGCGTAAAGCCGAACCATTTCGGTCCACTGTTCGTTTGTGTAAGACATCTCAGTAGGTACACTAAATTTACGCGCGAGAACCAAGCGGCACCGAGGCGGCGCCGGCGGCGGCGGCGCGCGGCGATACGAGTTACGGACGTGCGCTCGCTTGCTAGCGCGACAGCTGACTGAGGTCATGACTCACTCGTTCGTTGCGTCTGCGGCGTGCAGCGTGTGTAGGTATAACCACGTGTGCCCGCCGCCGGCGCCGCCCAGCCGTCAGCTGTTTTGCGCGCGCTTTAGGGTGAAACGATCTTGTGGGAAACAGTGGATTTTCTTCAAAAAAAAAAAGGTTGTTTTTTTCATTGGTTTTATGCTCTATTAATGAAACCAAACCACTGGTTTCAAGGATAACGGTGTTTACCCTTACACCCTGTATATACACGAATACTTTTACATCGTTCTGGAGCCGAAACACAGTAACTCAAGTCGAGTAATAGTTCTATTGGCATTGTTATTGTTTTTTTAAGACATCAAATAAAGAAGTTAGAAATTTATCACTTTTATTCTGTCATTCGAGTTAAATCTTAGTAGCGCTTTCACTATTTCATTCATAAACGCAAGATAGTACGCGATGCGCTCGTCGATGACTTAGAGCGACACAGCTGTGTAGTGCGCTCGCGGTGGGGTAATGGACGTCGGACGAATAACCAGCTGAAAAAGTACCTGCAAGTAGGTATTTCATTTCAGGTACGATTAAGGTTGGTGTAAGTTCATTTACCTCCATCATCTCTCGTCTCCTCGTAAACGAGAGAAATTAATTGACAATTAATTCACCAGTCTCGCATCACGACATCACTAATACTCGTACTTATTCCACTACACAACGACGAGTACGCTTGGGAGTTGTTTTTATGTCATTGAATCGAGTGTTGATCAATCGAGCTAATAGGTACTTAACAAACATACCCAATTACCTACCTACCATGAAATAAATAATATTAATACAGCTTAAAACAATTTTCTTACGGCACAATGCTTGTGGCGGCTTTTACAAAGGCAGGCAATTCGAACAGAAAAAGACCTTATTTTTATGACGTTAACCGTGCAATTCGGTTGTGCATCCTTGTAAAGTCCAGTCGAACACGAGACGAGGTTTCTCAGAATAATTTTTAGTAAACTGCGATTTACCTAGTTTGATAAAATTTCTAAATTTCACCGTTTACAGTTAAGAAATAAAGTCTAAATTCGCTTTTCGTGTTATTATTTGTATACCTATTTATCTATCGCGTTTGTATTTTTATTTATGTAGAAGATGTACCTATCATAAAGAACGCGGCGCCGAACTATTGCTTGATTTAAATTTCGTTTATCTACATAACAGTTCAATAACCGGAAGACGTTGCGTTGGAAGGCCTCCCACTAGGTAGACCGATGACCTGGTGAAGGTTGCAGGGATCCGCTGGATGCGAGTCGCACGGGACCGGTCAATGTGGCGACACTTGGGGGAGGCCTATGTCCAGCAGTGGACGTCTTTTGGCTGAAATGATGAGGATGATGATGAGTTCAATAACTCAAATTTTTCCGTCATACTTTCTACGGGCTGAGGACCGTCGCGTCAGTTATACATTTTACGTATCTAAATACCTACCTACTTACTTACTTGTACACTTTTAATGTCAAGAAAAATAAAGGCAGGCGCAGGCGTATTTAAAAATTTGAGCTATTTATTTATTTATTTATTTATTTATTTATTTTATTTGGCTCTTCAACAATGAGTACACTATTACATATAGTATAATAAAACATTTCAAACTTAAGTCTAAGTGCCCCATTACTTAAAGAAGAGCACTACATGCACTATACAATGCGCCTAAATATCTAATTTAACAATGAGAAAAAAAAAAAAAGATTAAAAATACAAAAAAAGAAAAACAACAGCAGCATCGATAATATTAGGTAAGTAAGTTAAGGTAAGCCAAACAGAATTAAACTTAAACTTAATTATTATTTTAAAACTTAATTATTTTCCAAATTACATTTAAACATTTTCTTGAGAGTAGGCACAGATGTGTGATTTACAAACATAATCAACGTAAAACTAACTAAGGATATTAGATTTTTCACAATTTATACCTACTTCCTTGTATCGAAGCAACTGCTCAAAATGGAGTCCATTTCGCTCGATACACAAACGGGCACGTTTAATGAGATTGTCTTGCTAATGTGTCTGTCACTTTTCACAAATATTAAACGCGTCCACAATCGCACTTCGAGTAGTATGCTCCTCGAAATAAACTAATCTTTCTATCACAGACCACAAATAAAAAATCCAGTAGGGTTAAGTCAGGGCTCCTTGCGGGCCAAGCCACAGGGCCACCACGACCTATCCACTGCTCACCAAACTCACGGTTTAGATACGCACGCACTAAATTCGCATAATGAGCACGGCATCCATCATGCTGATAGTACCTACATACCGCGTAAATATGCCAGAGGCACATCCTTTAGCAACTCCGGTATCAGGTGTGAACAGGATTCAGGATTCATCCGTCCACAGTATGTTGGCAGTGGCAGTTTCTATCAACCACTGACATAGGGCGATTCTCCTTGGCCCGTCACCTTCGTAAATAGCAGGCACTGGAGGTGAAGGGAACTTGAGGGTCGGTGATTCCACGTGCGCGCAGTGAGTTCAGGTTTTCCGGCTGAGCATACAAGCGTCTAGCCTCTTCCAAGTTATGGTGCGCCATCCCATAAAAATCCACCATTGCCCAATACTCCACATTGGAGTAGACATACTGCCGACTCATTAGACACGTGATTAGGTTCTGCGTGAGTGACCTAATACAGCGAAACGCGCGACAATACTAGGAAGAAAGGGCGGGCGGTCGCGTCGGCTAGACTGTGTATTTGTGTAAGCGTGGGGTGGGGGCGTGGCTTACGGATCATTCTGTCTGATCGATGAATGGATTTTTCAATGGGTACCGTTTGCATGTGTTGCCGATCATCGATACGTTACGTACGCAAACTTATGCATGTACCGTAAGGAAGCGTTACTTTGAGTTATCATCATTTAACAAAAAAAACAATAAATTTAATATTTCGTAATTTTTTTTATTGTTACTTTTTGAAAAAAATAGTCCCAATCGTTGCGAGTTCGATGATCGAGTTTGTGGCTTTCGGTTCCAGAACGACCTAAAAATAACCGTGTATATATGTACTATATGTATTACGTATATTTTATTGTATGTATTTAGTTTAGTTTATAACATTAATTAATTTAAGTAACACAATGTGTTAATGCACTTAAGTTTATCCTTTTCTGCAAATCTCACTGTCAAAATTTGGTTTGCTGTAAGAAAACCCAATTCTGGGTTAAGCTCGCCATTGCACATAAGCTATATTGTTGCAATTTGTATGTATATTTTGTTTTTGTGTGCAAAAAAGAATAAAGAATGCTCTGTGCCCGGCTCTCTGTTTTGGACAACTGATTACGCCTATCGATCGGATAATGTCGACATGAATCGCTGTGTGAATATTGTATCTTTGAGACTGGTCGCAGACGTCGCAGTAACTCTATTGGCAGAAGAGTCTTGGACGATAAGGCTATTTTATCAGTTATTCCTATTTTGGTTACGATATGCGGGGAAATGATAGGTTTATCATAAAAGTGTGCAGGGCAGCAGGCAGCAGCAGCTGCTTTCTTCGACAGCTTTTGGCTTCAAATACTTCATGGTTATTGTGGGGACGTATACAATCCCGCCAAATAAGTCGCAAAACATATATTTTGTTTACATTTTAGTTGACAGCTGTTGAAGAGGACGAGATTCAATATTAGGCTATTATTGTAATTGTATTGTAGGTAGGACTGTAGACTGCTGTATCCATGTAATATACATAATGTGGTATCTCAGTTGGGCAAGATACCAAGAAAATATCGTACCTCACACAATTCTTAGATGATATTGTCATTATTATTGAAGATGAATAATAAATATTTTATACATATATTTATGTATTATTTTACCTCCTCTTCTCCCTTTGTTGGCTTTGCCTGATACATACATTCAATGCTTCGCGGATTTCTGAAGCTGACAGGTATGCTAACTTTAATGTTCGCTTACGAATTCTTGTTGACTGTAAAAATCTTTTACAGTACGCAACAACCCTCACTAAACGTGTAAGTGATGAATACCTAGATCCCCAAATGATTTCAAAATCAGGCATTAGGTTGGCAATGTGAACCTTAACGGGTTTTTTCTCCTCCTTAGTACGTATTGCGCTAGGTTTAGTGTAGTCTAACGGATCGTTTCTTAACCAACCTGGTCCTTGTTTCCATAGATCATCACTGAGTAAAACCGCTGAAGATACTCCACGAGAAGCGATGTCCGCTGGATTTTCCTTCGATTTTACGTAAGCCCATTGTGTATTGTCTAGCAAACTAAGGATCTCTGAAGTGCGATTAGCCACGTAAGTTTTCCAACGGCTTGGATGATCATTTAACCAGGCCAAAACAACAGAAGAATCGGTCCAAGCACGTATATTAGACCTTGGAATGTTCATTACTTCAGCTACTTCGATCAATAATTTTGCTACTAAGACAGATCCACACAATTCCAGCCGTGGAATGGATATCTGCTTGATAGGAGCTACCTTTGTCTTTGCGGTTATGAGGTGCGAGTGTATTTGAGCAGTAGCATCGATTATGCGACAATGCACCACAGCTGCATAAGCTATGTGTAGTGTAGCTCTATCGTAATACTCTCGTCGCTTCTGCCTATCCATCTGGGAATATGAAAATCCACCAGTTTCTCTAACTCTGATCTATAATATCTCCACTTTTGTGAGAGATCTGTTGGCAATTCATCCTCCCAGCCTATACCACTAATCCATAGCTTTTGTATGAAAACCAAAAGAAAAGGTTATAATGCATGGCGCTATCCATCCTAACGGATCATAAAGCCGTGCTATCTCTGATATGACAATTCTTTTTGTTTCAGTTGCAACAGGAGGTGACATCTTCACAGAATGATCAAATTCATCAGTGTTCCGGTTTCAGGTAAGTCCCAAAATCTTAGTTACTGCATCAGTTTTAATTTCCAAGTCTCTACCAGAACTTTCCTTTAAGGTTTCCATCGACATTCTATTGCTTGACTACTTTTGCAATTGCCCTCCTTTCTCTAATGTACTGTTCATTTCATTATAAATTCTCTTTACTTCTGTTTCAGATTGACACCCAGTCATCAGATCGTCCATAAAGAAATCTGACTTCACCCTCTCAGCAGCCAATGGATAGATATTACCTTCATCGCAAGCAACTTGGTGCAATGACTTGACAGTCAAGTAAGGGGCGCATGACGTGCCAAAGGTGACAGTTAGAAGTCGGAAGTCCTCTATTTTTTTTTCAGGATCCTTTCTCCAGACAATTCTTTGGAAATCCGAATCTGATCGAGCTACTTTGATTTGGCGATACATTTTTATTACATCTGCTGTCAGACAGATCGGATGTTGTCGCCATCTCATGACAGTATGTCTCAAATCTGCCTGAAGAGTGGGTCCTACCATTAAGGTGTCATTTAAGGAAACTCCGTTTGTTCCCTTACATGACGCGTCATACACCACTCTTAGCTTAGTGGTCAGTTTATCTTGTCTAACCACTGCGTGATGGGGCAGATAAACCGCATCATTCTTATTTAGTTCAGCCTCATCGGTGATTTTCTCCATATGGCCCAGCAATAAATACTCATTTATAACATCAGTATACTGTTGTTTTAATTCATGATTCCTACCCAACTTCCTTTCTAAACCTAGCAATCTTTTTACAGCTATATTTTTAGAATGACCGTATTTAAAAAGTGGATCTTCTGAACGAAAAGGTAATTTTACGACATATCGCCCATTTTCATCTCATTCCGTAGTATGTGCGTAAAATTCTTCACATGCCTGTTCTTCAGGCGTAAGAAACTTTTTCGTTACAGCAGGCTCAGAGTCTAGTTCCCATAAATGTTTTAACATTTTATTCAATTCAATTTGAGTGTACATCGCGATCACAGTATTATGGGAATTTTGAGATCTATCTGCCTTACTAACATGGCCTGACACAATCCAGCCTAAATGCGTGTCTTGTGCGACCGGAGAGCCTGCGGGGCTCTTGATCAGACCTTCCTTTAAAATACGGCAATAGGTTTCAGCTCCTAACAAAATGTCGATTTTATTAGGACAATTGAACTTTGGGTCTGCTAGACGTATACTGTGAATTGCTGGCCAATCCTCAAGTTCAAAAGCTATATCTGGTATAACTGAGGTCAGTGAGCTTAATACATGCGCAGTTAAATTCATCGTAAAAGAGGGATCATGCAACGATTGTTCACCGCATGTTTAGAAACTATGTTGCCATTACCACCTCCTATACCTACAATAGTAGTCTTTGAAACTACTCTCTTTAAACGAAGTAATTGCGCTGCTGCCTCAGTAATGAAGGATGCTTGTGATCCTTGATCCAACAAAGCTCTCAAAATTTGAGAGGACCCATTTTGTGATTCGGCTTTTACTAAAGCTAACGAGACTTGACTCTGCGCTTGTCCATTCACAAAATGAGTTGCTATATTTGCACTAACGTCTGATACGGGCTCTGAACCACATTCATGTGGGGCAACAGGATCCATTGACGTAGAAACCGCACTGACTCCATCAGGCTTCTCAGGATGCAGCAACGTATGATGCTTCCGCTGACATATACGGCATTTCGAAAGAACACGACAAAATTTGGAAGTATGATGACTTCCCAAACAATTAAAACAGACACCTAAAGACTGTGAAATGGCACGACGTCCGTCAATATCTGGTTGACAAAACTTCTTACAATTTGTGAGCTTGTGGCTCTCCGAACAATGAGGATATGAAACATAAGTATTGACATGCATAACTTTGGCGTGAGATGTAGAATTGTAATAGCTTTTTAATTTATGTATAGGCTCAACGCATTCTAGGGCACGAAAACGTGTTTCTAAAAACTCGCAAAACTGTTTAAAGGAGGGTAGATCGTCGGATGATTTACTAACATGCAGTTCCCACTGCTTCCTAGATTCTACGTCCAACTTCAAACTTGCAACATAAACAATAATAACATCCCATGAACTAACATCAATCCCAATATTGGTAAGTTCGTGCAAACAATCACTTGTAACATTAAGCAAATCTTTAAGTGCCTTCGATGATTCGCTTGCAATATAACGTTGGCTAAATAGTCGGTTTAAAATACATGTGAACATGAATTTCTTATTATTAAACCTATGTTCTAACATTTCCCAACAAACATAACTGGGGGATACAAAGTATATTTATATCACAACCAATAGTTCTTGTAATTAACCCTTACGCTAGCGTAATAGGTAATTGGTCAGTCGTGACTCACACGATACTTCACATCTACACCTGGAGCACCCAGAGCAACACTTCCATAAGTGACGTAGGCGGCTTTTCAGCGGCAAAGCGTCGACATCATGCTCCTAGTGAGCATTGTCCCTAGCAGTTCTTTCGAACTGGTGAACGTGACAAGGGCGGCTTTTCAGCGGCAGAACGTCGATCATCATGCTAACTAGTAGACATGGTCCCTAACAGTCCTTAGGCTGGTTATATAATAGCTGTGGTATCAAACCAACAACAGTTAAAGTCAATTCTAAATCGAAATTTAGTGAATGGGCCACTGCGGGAATAAGAAAAAGCAGAGATACTTTATATAATTTATATTACGAAAAATCTCTGACTTCAGATCAAGTTTTTCATACTTACGTTAGAAACTATTCAAAAATATTCAAAAGTGTCTGCGCTCAAGCAAAATCACAAATAATAATTAACAAAATTGGTATTTCTAATAATAAAATAAAAACTGTGTGGCAGGTAATTAACAGAGAAACTGGAAAGGCACAACAACGAGATCAGAATCAATTGTCTTTGAAAATAGATAATCAGACCATTTCTGATAAGCTAAAAGTCGCTGAGACTCTAGAAACTTTCTTTACCAACATTCCGTTAGAGGTTACTAAATCTCTCCCCTCTTCTTCTAAATTAGCTGAAGCTCTTCTTAAAGAAAACTTTACTCAGTACATACCAAACTTCAAATTTAAACCAATATGTATTGCTACAATTAAAAAGGCATTCAAAAGTCTCAACATAAAAAATACTGAAGACTTATGGGGGATATCCGTCAAGGTTCTTGGAGACATTATTGACTCAATCGCTCCTGTCCTAACAGGCATATTCAATCAATGTTTGGACAGCGGCAAGTTTCCTGATCTAATGAAACATAGTAAAGTAGTACCAATTTTCAAATCGGGTTCAAAGAGTGATCCCTCAAATTATAGACCTATATCTGTGCTTCCAGCATTGAGTAAAATCGATGAAAAAATCATGCTGGACCAGATGTTGTCTCACTTCAACTCAAATGGGATTCTGCATAGACAACAGTTTGGTTTCACGAAGGGAAGGTCGACAACGGACGCGGGAGTAAAACTCATCAGTCACATTTTGGAATCTTGGGAGAAGTCCCAGGATGCCATTGGCATTTTCTGTGATCTCTCAAAAGCGTTTGACTGCGTCGACCACAACACACTAATCTGTAAATTACACCACTACGGAATTCGTGGAAAAGCTGCTGACCTTCTTCTTTCCTATTTATCTAATAGGCAGCAAAAAGTAAATGTAAATGGGGCGACGTCCTCCGGGTCTCTAGTCAAAATGGGCGTGCCCCAAGGTTCAATTCTCGGTCCTTTCCTATTTCTTGTTTACATTAATGATCTCCCTTATATGATGGCCAAATTATCGGATATAATTCTATTTGCTGATGACACTTCGCAAATTTTTAAAATAGAAAAGATACGAATGTCTTTTTTTTTTTTTTTTTTTTCGGATGGGAAATCATCAAATGACCCCCCCCACTCTGGGCGGAGCGGAAGGGAGTGTCAGACTTGTACTGACTAAAACCCATCCATGTTCCTTCTTTGCCCTTTGTGTTCCAGGGCCACGGTATCTCTTTCGAACAGTCCCGCAGCCCTGGCAGGCATCGGTCCTTGCAGACCCCTACATCGTTGCTGACATCTCTTTGAGGCGCGCGTGGAACACGAACGCGCTATCGACACGGCCTGTCGTCAAAAGACGGCCGGACGGCGAGCTAGCCCATAGCTCGCCGTCCACAGGCCCGCGCCTACGGTGGCCGGGAGCCACCACGTGACCCCCGAAGATACGAATGTCTTACATGCCAACGAAAGTCTAGCCGTTCTCTCGAAATGGTTCGCAGCTAACAATCTTTTACTTAATGCGAACAAAACAAAATGTCTGAAGTTCTCTTTACCGAATGTGCCGCAACGGGATCTGGATTTAAATCTTGACGGCAAAAAACTTGATATTATAGCGGAAACTGTATTCTTAGGGATTACTATCGATTCAAAATTGCAGTGGGGCGCGCACATTAGAACTCTTTCGGGTAGATTAAGCTCAGCTGCATATGCAGTAAGAAAAATAAGGCAGTTAACTGATGTGGCTACAGCTAGGCTAGTATACTATGCTTATTTCCACAGTATTATGTCCTATGGCATTCTGCTGTGGGGATCAGCAGCAGACGTTGACTCGATTTTCATTTTACAAAAGAGGGCAGTCCGCGCGATCTATAAAATGAGTCCTCGCGAGTCCCTCAGAGAAAAATTTAAAGAGATTGATATACTAACCCTGCTTTCACTTTATATTTTAGAATGTATTTTATATGTCCGCAAAAATCGAGGGCTTAATTTAGATTAACAAAAACTAGCAAGTCTTTTCTTATAAACAGCATACGCTTTTATAACAAGTTGCCAAAGTCAGTTATAGAACTGACCGATGGAAAGTTCAAAAACCACATCAAACGTGTCCTTATTAAAAAAGCACACTACAAAATCAAGGACTACGTTGAAGATAAAGAAGTTTGGCCTTAGTTCCTTCTGCGCTTGCGGCCTCCCTGGTAGCTCATAAACGGCACAAATATGTGGATGTCTCTAACTATTCTCAATTTTTTTCTCTTCTTTCGAATCAGATTTTACAGTAATTTTCAAATCATTTATATCTTTTCCTCAAAATAGTTACAGCACTGATAACAGTATTTGTGTCACTTGTTTAATTTAGTATTTTACAATATTTTCTTACCTTTGTATAGATTCTTTTTATCGATTGTTTGTGAATGTGTGGACATTGTAGGCTTTGTAGATTCCCAGCTGCTTGTTAACTTTTGTTAACTTTTTATTTTGTTCTACATTTTTTGTGTAGTAAGCAACGACTTGTTGTCGGGCCTACGCTGTCCCCCCATACTTAAGTACAAATGCTGTATCACCAAATGATTTGAAAAGAGTAACCATGGAGTTTCTTGCCGGTTCTTCTCCATAGGAAACGACCAACCCGAACCGTGCACCTTTTTGTCGACGTTTTATAAGTGCCCATCGAGGCCTATGTGAAATAAAATATTTTGATTTTTTGATTTTGAAACCATTCCAATCCCACCCCATGGATCATGTGCTCTATTCGTACAACAAGCGCATCTGCAAGACACGTGTTCGTGTCAGCCTGACCGAATCATTTGTCAGAGATAAGAACATATTATTCTAGAATCACTATTTGGTTGATCATAATAGGATTGAGAATAAAAACTCAAACGACAAATTGGCTGAACTGATGGTTAGAGCTAATGAATACATAATTCAAGAATTATCAGATAGCAGAGTTAATAATCAAAACTCAAGAACCATTTTGCAATAGAATTGGAGATCAACTCTATTGAAACCCTAAAGACAGCCCCAAAAGCGCCCACCCTTCACCACTTCCTAGTGTTGGAGCTGAGGAGAAAAAGTAGCGCAACAAACTCCCCAACAACACGTTTCTGTCTGTGTAGTTTTAAGAACTTTAATTACAACATCAGCCTAGGATAATTATTGTAATAAAGGACTCACCCAGTCGCTCACCAACAGACACACACACACACACGTACTAGATTAGTCTAAACAGGGCTGCTAACCCAACTATATTTAACGTATTCCATGATTATCGCACACTTGCGACAACCCACTTGGACATAGACTCTCGGTATTCACAACGTCTCCTAACTTAACTAAAATAGCTTAAATCACCCGGACCCTATCGCGGTCTAAGCCCGACTGCCACAGCTTGTCTGCTCCCGCGCCTCGACACTCACTTTAACTATACTTATTACTACTATTTATATTTAACTTATAAAGTACTAATCGCTTTCTTACGACAGCCCTCTGGACATGTCCATCTTGGTACAAAGATTACGCTAACCTTACGAACCTAACCTAGGACGTCCTAGCTCTTTAACCGTTTTTAGACCGATTCCCTGACTTAGCTCGACTCCACGTGTGGACCATTCCGCGATTTATAACCAACTGCCTGTCCACCACCCTTCGTCAGCCCTTGGCCTTTCTCAACCCACCACGCTTGGATCGCCTTACCTGAATTGGTTAAGTGCTGTTTTTTTTGTACAACCGTCTCAATTGTTTTAGGGGCCCAAGACCGGGGTAAATTGCAACCAAATGTTGCACAAGTATTCAGAAATGCGTTTAGAAATCAGATATTTTTATATTTTAACATTCGGCCTGTCAGCCTGTCCCATTAAGTAAAGTTATTTATTGCGTTTCCAAGTGATGAAATATTGTTTTACAATTCAAAGGAAGAAAGGACACTTCGTTATTAATTACGGTAACTTGTCAGCCTGTCAAGCCATAAAATAGAAGTTTTATGTGTTTGTAAGTGGCCCAGACCTTGTGATGATTTTTGAAATATGAATCAAGACTAAGATATTTGCTTAATAATTAGGAGTACGTGACAGATAGTCACAATGTCTTAAAAAATAAATAACATTGCCAAAAGTAACTATTACTCGAGTGGAGTTACTGTGTTTCGGCTCCAGAACGATTTAAAAGTAATCGTGTATATTTGTTCAAAACTATAGGATGATTCATTTGCTGTAGTGACTTCTTCTATGTATACACTAACTAGCTTGTGCCCGCGGCTTCGCCCGCGTGGATTTCGATAATTGTCCCACGGGATCATACTACTGGGATAAAAAGTATCCTTTGTGTTAATCCAGGTTATAAACTATCTATATGCTAAATTTCATCCAAGTAACAAAGTTAAAAAAAAACATCCATACCTCCATTCATCTTTACAAACTTTCGCATCTACAACATGTAACATAATTAACGCAATCCTGAAAGCCTCCTGAAAGGCCGCCTCCGTAAAAAATATTTTTTTTCTTCTGGCAACTGGGACCACTCACAGATAACTTTAAAAAAATCTATAATTCAAGCCAAAATCGGTACAGTCAAACGAAAATTATTTCTAAATTATTTAAATGAATATCATTGACTCGTTCTAGACATGATTTTATCCTATGCGCTTAGTAATAGATTAAGCTAGCCCGTTTTTACATAATTCACACATGCAGGTAAAACACACACAAAGGGCATAGCATTGTATAATACTATCACTCTCTAACTCGAGTCCGTTTTGCCTGTCGATTTCAAGGTCAGGTAGCCCTTTTTTTTTTTTTTGCGTGGTAAAATCATAAATGAGTCCTCCCACCCAGAGCAGAGCGGGAGGGACTGTCAGACTTGTACTGACTAAAATCTGCGGTGTCCTTCAATAGCCCTTTATGTTCCAGGGTCACGGTAATTCTATAAGTCCCGCGACCCCGGCAGGCTTTGGCCCTCTAGAGGTGGGCCCCGTCATTATGCTGACACTCTTTGAGGCACGCGTGGAACACAACGCGCCGTCGACCCGGGCATGGTCCATGGTTGGACTGTAAGGTCGGGTGTTTAAGGAGACAAATGAAACGAATGAGGTTCGAGAATACACTGACTATATTGTAATAATGACACCTTATAATATAGCTTATAACTACTACATCACACCTTCCCCTTTATTTAAAAAAAAATAATAATATTACATAATTATTATTTTTAAATTTTAATATTGTATACCTGCGCAGGGTATAATATAAACTTATAAAATAAACATAACATTCCATTCCTGTATTGTATATATTGTGTACATAAATAGTAAAATAAATAAATAAATAATGTAAGTTTAATCAAATTATGGCCTAAAACCACATATTAATATTGAAACATAAGAATATAATGTTCTAAATTGATATACATGACACTGAAGAGGCTTATTTAGTAAACACACATTCACTTTAGTCATTTTTATAAAGTTTAGTTCTATTTTTGTGAACTATATATTCTTTTCCACTTTTTAAAATTTTAACATTAGTATCCATGTCGTCAATAACTACATAAGGTCCCACATAAATAGGGTCCAATTTACTATCTGATATATTTTTTAATAATAACAAATCTCCCTTTTTATAATACACAGGGTTTATATTACTATCATATTTATACTTTCTCTTAACCTTACTCTTAACTAAATTACTATGTGCATCTTTTTGCGCTACTTGTAGCCTATATTTTAGCTCGAGAGCGTAATTGTCATGAGCATACAAAGGATCTACGGTATGTCCTTCTAAATTTGTCGGTAACACGCAGCGTTTGCCAACACCAATTCATGTGGTGTGTACTTGGTCTCCGTATGTACTGTATTATTGTATGAAAAACACCAATAGGGCAACCAAGTACTCCACGTATTCGTTTGATTCTCACAATTTATCCTAAGATACGCACCCATCGCTTTATGATTGTTTTCCAGCGCTCCAATACTTTCGTGATGGTATGCTGTAGACGAAATTTGGTTGATTTTTAAGATTTGACATACCTCTCTCATAGTACTTGATATAAACTCGGACCCACGATCGGTCGCTATTTCTTTTGGTATGCCATATCTTAAAATAAAATTATCAACAAATGCACGAGCTACACTTACCGTGTCTTTATTGTGTACACTGGGCCCAAGTATTTGGTTTACAGTTTATATGTGTGGGTGAAGTCATAGTTATGCACACAAACACAAAATAAAACGAGCGAGCTCAGTTTTTATTAGTGTGCGTGTGGCACATCAATTACCATATACCAATATATAGTCATCATTCACTTATGATGCTGAAGGAGATATAATATTTTGCATGATGTTAATATAGCAATCCTGGCACAATGGCTATCGTCTTTGGTCACTGAACGAGAAGTCGTAAGTTCAAATCATGCATGCAATAGTATATTCTTTTTCTTTTTGTATTCATTATTTTGTTAAAACATTACTTAAAGTAGAATTTATAACAATTCCAACGTTTGAGACAAACATTGAACTCTCAGGCTATTTGATTTTGACTGTTTAGACAACAACTACCGACAATTTAAAAATATTGTTTTCAAACACCTTCATTTATAAAAAATGAGCATTCTTAGTTGTCAATCTACGAGTATTTGCATGACTGAGTTTATTGTATATCCAACCATGCAACATTTATCAATGTTCAAAGAGGTGGAAATCGTTGTTTTGGATGAGCAAAACGTATCTATATTATGTGAAATTGTGAGTGTAAATGTGGTGCTGCCTAACAAACGATGGGACACTTTATATCGTGTCCTGCCTGTTCTGTTGTTTGCTCCTGTGAAATGCATCACAGGACGCTACTGAAAGAGCCAAACTCGTCGCCAAATTTTGGGCTGACTCAATTTGAATTGTTATCGATTAGCGTATCGATGAGATGAAGTGAAATTACAAGGCGCTTAATGATATCGGTGAGTAACAGTTAGATATCACGTTGATATTATACCTACTTCACTTTAACTAAGTCCTCTATTCTCTTTATTCCTAGTAAACATTGAAAGGGATGTTTACTTGGTCTAAAATTAGCTTGATCTAGCCTTTAGACAGATTAAAGAAAAGCCTTTGAATAACGTAAATAAAAATAGATTATAATGTTTGCTAATGTCAGTGTTTATCTTATATTTATGTATTGTATTATTATAAGTAATATTAATTAGGTATATATAAGTATATTGAATAAACATAGTGTATATATAGTATAAAAATGTAGTGTTTATTTATTATAATATTAGCTATTATTATAAGTATTATAAATACTGTTTTTATCCACAGGGGAGAACCGTGCAGTTATGGGTCCGCCGATATGCGTATTTTGGAGACGTAGAACATCTTAGGCCAAAACCAAAGGCAAATTCATCGACTCGACACTACGACATCGTGGCAAGGCACAAGGCTGATCCCTTCTTGTCCACCCGCATAAAAGTGTGCTTACAAACTGTGAGATCTCATGAGCAGAAGGTTACAAGGAGTAATAGAAAACGAAGGATTGCCGACTCATTATTAGTCGAATTTATTTTAATTAGTAGACGAATATGAATCTTATTTTTATGCAAATAATGTTCATATTTGTTAAGCAAATTAGAACAAATACAAAACTTAGTAATAAGTAGGTAGGTATAAAACGTTTTTTTTTAAAACCACAACTCGTAAATTATTGAAAGTATGGTGAAGTGATGTTATTGTTATGCGATTAGAAGTTGTCATAATTTCTTACTATCTAACATGTTGATTCACTTCACCTGTAATTTTACTTTGATTCAATTTATATACCTACCTACTTTAACAAATTATTTACGTCAATCCTTACCAATAAAAAACTTTGTATTTGTCAAAAAAAACAGGTAAACAACAGTGTATTAAATCATTGTATCGGCCACACAAGTTTTTTTTTCTAACATACAGCCCCCACCAAATTGAACCATAAAACAACCAATATAAGAAAGGAAAATATTGGAAGAAACGAGACGGATAATTTGCTAATGACCCAAGCGATAAGCTAAGCAAACAATAGCAATGTTTATCTAATAAAAAAATCAAATTATTTCATTGGTTATATTTAGTTACTTTTTACTTTTTGCTTTAGTAATTTTATTGGCCACAAAATAAATTTATTAAAAAACAAAAAGTAAAAAGTAGCAAAAATAATTTTCCTCAGTTGGGTTCGAACTCGCGTCGTCGAAATTAGATCACTAGCTAACGCAAGCGCTTACACCAATCGGCTATGGTTACCATGTTAAGTTAGTATAAAATGTTGGGCTTTATTGTAAACTCGTTTATATTATTTTTACTAGATTACCCGACAAGCGTAAAGATAAAAAAAATAAACCCCGTGTAGGGTACAATATGTTTACTCACACAATAATAATGAGCGGCTGTATGAATATTACCGGCTCGTACAGCAAGTCAAGTTAATTTAATTTTGTGTTTGTGTGCATAACTATGACTTCACTCACACATATAAACTGTAAACCAAATACTTGGGCCCAGTGTACTTGTGTAGGGGGTACGCCTCCGTAAATTTCGATAACTCGCACTGTAGAGTCAAAATATATTTATAGTTATTGATGTCTGTTGGTAGCGGCCCCACAATATCTAAAAATATTTTTTCTAGTGCAGAATTTGCAGTCGTTGTGACCTGCATTGGTTGCTTGGTGTGTTTAGAATATTTTTGTTTCTTACATTGCTCACATTTAGAGACATAATCAGTGACATCTTTTTCCAAACTTGGCCAAAAATAATATTTTTTAATATTATTTACCATCCGCCTAATGCCCGCGTGGCCACTAGTGGGCAATAAGTGGAAGTCATTTAATATCACACGCCTGTTATCTATATTATTTATTCTCTGGACATTACTGACAACACAAATTCGTGGTCCGGACCACTTTTCATAACTTTTTACTTCATTTATGAGCCCGCTTATGAAATCTTTATTGTTGTCGTTTCTTATTATGCATATTTCAGTTATCGATAACTTTTTACATAAACATATCAAGTCTCTCACCAATTCGACTCGCGTAATCGGAGATCGAGACATTGTTTGTAAATAAATTATAAATTTACTGGGCACATATATAAAATTTTTGTATTTTTCCATTATTATTCCTTTTTTTTGTAAATAATTTAGTTGCTTAGAGTTTATTAAGGAAAGTTCAACAATATCCTTCGGCTTTTTAATTATATCCACTACTCTTGGTTGATCAGGCCTCGAGTGCGTGTCCATATTATCCACCGGTTGGTTATTATTGCTCTTTTCATTATTCATTTTCAATTGACGTAATTGTGCTCTAGTCATGACACCAACTATCTGTTCATTCATTGATTATAAGTCTTCTGATGTAATTATTATTCGCGACAGTGCGTCTGCCACTGAGTTTGATTTCCCTTTTATATATTCTATTGTAAAGTTAAATTCTTCTAACTGCAGTCTGAATTTCAGTAGTCTGCTAGATGGGTGGATGGATGGGTCTCATAGAAAATAAATAAACTAGAGGTCGATGGTCGGTCTGTATCTTAAACCGTCTACCGTATAAATAAGGTCGAAAATATTTAACACTCCACACTATTGCTAAGAGTTCCTTTTCAATAGTAGGATAATTAATTTCGGCCTTATTCAAACCACGACTTGCATAAGCTACTGGCAGCCCATCTCCGTTACATAACACCGAGCCGATTGCAATTTCTGATGCATCGGTTTGTAATACAAACTCATTACTTTCTGAGAAATTTGGATACTGGAGGACAGGTGGGTGTATCAGAGCTGATTTTAGCATTTGAAAAGAATCCTCACAGTCTTTGGTCCAATTATACTTAACGTTTTTACCACACAATTTGTTTAAAGGACAAGCTAACTCGGCGAAGTTTCTTATAAACTTTCTGTAATAGTTCGCAAAGGCAACAAGACGCTTTAATTCGTCAGCATTTTGTGGCTTTGGATAACTATCTACTACTTTAATTTTTTCTGGGTCTGGTAAAATACCCTTTCCGGAGACTGTATGTCCTAAATAAAGAATTTCTTTTTGCAGAAATGTACATTTACTGGGATTTAATTTTAAATTTACCTTTCGCAACCTTGAAAAAACATCCATCAAATTTTGGTTATGAATACTCAAATTTCTACCCATTACTACCAAATCGTCTTGGTAAATAAGACATTTATCATAATTGAGGCCAGACATTGCAATGGTCATCATTCGACTAAAACTACTGGGGCTAACCTTGAGCCCCATTGGCATCCGAGTCATCTGATACTGATTATTACCTGTAGTAAATGCCGTATAAGGTCTGCAGCTTTCTTTTAATGGAATTTGAAAAAATCCTTGTGCTAAATCTAAATGAGTAAAGTACATTGCTCCTGCCAAGGAATCTAATATTTCGCTAATATTGGGCAAGGGAAATTTATCGTCCTGTATGTTATTATTTAATTTGCGGTAGTCAATTACGACACGCCACTTTTTATTACCGGCCGCGTCACATTTTTTGGGGACCAACAATAATGGACTAGACCATGCACTTCGGGATGGCTCAATTATGCCGTCATTTAACATGTTCTTGACTTGTTTCTCTATTTCCGGTTTTTGAGAATAAGGGACCCGATATGGTTTGGTATAAATTGGAACAGTATGTGGTTTCATGTCAATTGTCTGTTCATAAATTGGGGTAGTGGATAATTTATCCCCTGGTAGATGGAATATATCTGGAAATTTTGCACATATACATTCTATCGACTTCTGTTCCTCTACATTCAAGCCTTTTAAGTTTAATGTGAAAAGTAAAGTTTTCACCCTTTCTGAATCCACAGTATTTCTATTAAATTGACAAATATAGTATTCGTTTAACTTATTAGTGCTAACTTGAAAATAATTTAAATTTACATCTGTGTCTCGAGTATTTAAAATTCGAATAGGCATTTTTCCGTTAATCGGTTTATTTATACTACTTGCTAAATAAACACCATCACATAATTGTTGATTTGACACCACACACTCTTCTGTTAATGTCGTATTAATGTAATACGTAGATTCGCAACGTGCTGGTATAGTTAGATAGTAGCCGTTACGCGTTGTCTGATTGTTTTCGAATGTTAATTTTACTTGATTAGAGTCATTGGTCAATTGTAACGTATTGACTTCAAAATTGAAAATAGCTCTATAATGTGTTAAAAAGTCTGGACCCAAAATGCCGTCAGTTATACACGGTAATTTTTTAAATACTGTAAATTTATATGGAAAACTATGCTCGTTATAATTAAGAGTTAAATACACATAACCCTCTGAATACAAATATCCACCAATACCTTTTACGCTAACTCTCTCTTTATGGTAAGGAATCTGTAAACGCTCTAAACATTCCAACTTGATTCCTGATATAGAAGCGCCCGTGTCTATTAGCATGTTATGATTTAAGTTACAAATTTTAAACAACACCTTATTTAAAATGTTACACGTGAAGATGACATCAGTCATGAAAAAAAATGATTTAATGATTCATTATTCGAAGTGCTCGTTGTTACCTGGCTATTCTCGGTAATGACATTGATATCCTTCTTCAACCCGACACCCCGGCCGCGATTACTACGCGGTGGTCTATAGGTTTTACGATAACGATTATTATAATTACCGCGATAATAACTGCTATTATTGTAACCATATGGTACCTGTGGCCGATGACCCCGATGCTGGTGTGCATTTTGTGCACCACCTCTTGCGCCGAAATTTCGTTGTCCTCTATAACCTCGTTGCGCTCGTCGACCCTGATAATGCGACTGTCTATACGTACCTATAAGTTCTGCTGAGCCACTGGGACCGGGTTTCTCCTCGTCTTGAGCTGCCTGGATTGCCTCTGTCAAAGAAAAAAAGTTACGCGCGGCAATAATGGTGCTTAAACGACGATCCCGCAAACCATCAGCAAATCGCTTTATTGCTAACTTCTCATTCATTGGTTTCAATAAGGCATACTTAGCTGAATCGCTGTCAGCTTGTGATATCGTCAAATCTACAAAGAGTTCTGACATCTCTTTGCCGTAATCTGTAACTGTTTTATTCTCCTGTTTACAAAACTGTAATTTTGACTGAATAGCTATGTAACTTTTTTGTGGCAGTAATAATTTACGCATATCCTTTGTTAGTTCTTCGACAGTCTCATATTTTGGAGACAATAATAACTTAGCACGCTGGGATAGCCTACTTTTCAATATAAACTGAATTAGTTTATTTTTGCATGCGTGTCTAACATAGTATCGTAATATTCGATATTTTCGATCAGCTGCTTAGTGTTATTAATACTATCATCCATGACGGGCATAAGATGTAGCGCTGTTTTTAAATCGAATGTATCCGTCGCCATGGTTGGTAATGGGATATCTTTCTCTTCTGTTAAACTACACAAAGAGATTATTTCTAACAATAACCTATCGAACTTGTGGTGTTCACTAGAAACACTAGTTAGGGTTTAGAATAAAACCACTCAATTATCAGTAAGTAGATGAACAACTTTAAGGGTACGTGCACTCGCTGTCCGGGACAAGGGAGGACTAATCGACACGGAACCGTAAAGCGTCACGCTACGTTTATTAGTATATCACATCTCTTCCTTTTTATATGAAAATATTTATTTCAATTAGACCATTAGAGGTCACTTAAGGAAATGAGTTCATTTCATTTTCCTCATTTTCCCATTCGCTACGGTAGTTTGTATGGAGAAGAATGGGGAAGAAACTCCATACTTACTCTTTTAAAATGTTTTACAAAAATGTATAGGTTATATTAATTGGTGTAATAGTTATAATATTAAGTTTACATATCTGGAATACAATTCCTTTTATGTTACCATATAATATAAATTATGTTAACGTAGGCATACAATATTAAAATTTTAACAATTTCAGATAAATTTATAATGGTAATAGACATAATCAAGGTGCAAATATTGTAGGCATATACAATGTTAGGCGTATACATTGTTTCTTTAATTTTTAATAAAATTAGTTTTAAGTACAATAGTTACAATATTTAGCATCATTTAGAATTCAGTCATTCATTCTTTTAAAGTACAATGACAATATTTCCATTTAGAATTTAATTACATTTTAGGTACACTGGGCCCAAGTATTTGGTTTACAGTTTATATGTGTGGGTGAAGTCATAGTTATGCACACAAACACAAAATAAAACGAGCGAGCTCAGTTTTTATTAGTGTGCGTGTGGCACATCAATTACCATATACCAATATATAGTCATCATTCACTTATGATGCTGAAGGAGATATAATATTTTGCATGATGTTAATATAGCAATCCTGGCACAATGGCTATCGTCTTTGGTCACTGAACGAGAAGTCGTAAGTTCAAATCATGCATGCAATAGTATATTCTTTTTCTTTTTGTATTCATTATTTTGTTAAAACATTACTTAAAGTAGAATTTATAACAATTCCAACGTTTGAGACAAACATTGAACTCTCAGGCTATTTGATTTTGACTGTTTAGACAACAACTACCGACAATTTAAAAATATTGTTTTCAAACACCTTCATTTATAAAAAATGAGCATTCTTACTTGTCAATCTACGAGTATTTGCATTACTGAGTTTATTGATTACTACTCTTGAGCATGTGTGTGGTTTTATTTCTGTGGATCCAACCATGCAACATTTATCAATGTTCAAAGAGGTGGAAATCGTTGTTTTGGATGAGCAAAACGTATCTATATTATGTGAAATTGTGAGTGTAAATGTGGTGCTGCCTAACAAACGATGGGACACTTTATATCGTGTCCTGCCTGTTCTGTTGTTTGCTCCTGTGAAATGCATCACAGGACGCTACTGAAAGAGCCAAACTCGTCGCCAAATTTTGGGCTGACTCAATTTGAATTGTTATCGATTAGCGTATCGATGAGATGAAGTGAAATTACAAGGCGCTTAATGATATCGGTGAGTAACAGTTAGATATTACGTTGATATTATACCTACTTCACTTTAACTAACTCCTCTATTCTCTTTATTCCTAGTAAACATTGAAAGGGATGTTTACTTGGTCTAAAATTAGCTTGATCTAGCCTTTAGACAGATTAAAGAAAAGCCTTTGAATAACGTAAATAAAAATAGATTATAATGTTTGCTAATGTCAGTGTTTATCTTATATTTATGTATTGTATTATTATAAGTAATATTAATTAGGTATATATAAGTATATTGAATAAACATAGTGTATACAAGGTGTTGCTTTGCATCCTCGTCAAAATTCAGGAGGTTGTCTTAAAAGACGTAAATAATCAATATAAATTACGGAACCTGGTCAATAATAATAAACGCTGTTTTTTTTTGTTGTTTAAATTTGACACTAATTCAGAATGAAGCTCTTCGCAAAAGAGGAGAATCACCCGTCGCCTTTCATGGCGCGAGGCACCGCCCACTTACAACTACGACACACAAACATGCGGATACGCACGTGCGCGCTTTATACCTACAGTGACCGAATGGCAATGATTTATCCTAGTTCGAACTCGAAAATCACTTTCGTTATTGTCATAAATTTCGGTTAATAATTAATTCATTTTTAAGTATCATAAGAATGCGAGAAACCAAAGAAAAGTTCACTGACCTACTGTAAGTACGGTGGTTATCAGCTGATTAACAAAATGTTAGTTTTGTTATGGCGTTTTATTGCAATTCTGCTGAATGAACAATCCTAAAATTGGTAATCTTAGATTTTAATAATAAAAACATGTAACAATCCTACTACCTACCGGTAAGATTTAGGTAAGTATAACCTGAGGCGCACAGCTGTTTGTTGGCTATGTTGCTACTTGCTGCATAGATAAGCGCGCGCGCTCGTATTTACCTAAATGCGCCGAGTACGCATTGTAGGTAAACACAGCCCAAGGTTTTCGTACCGTTATGATTTTGTTTTTAGTTGTGGATTGTATTTGGAAATTGAAATTGGTTGATTTTAAATTTTCCTTCCTACTTAACGGGCTTAGGACCGGCAAAAACACCTTAGACCGATCTACTAAATCTAAAATGTGCTAGTTATGTAGGCATGTGGCGGTAATTTGATAGGTATTATTGGCGTAGTTAAAAATTTGAAATCAACTTATTTACACTAATAAAATTGATTTAGCTAACGTATTTACAAATGATTGTCTATGTACAAATAAATAAATTACCTACTTAGGTTACCTGGAGGTATTGTTCAAAGTTTCCACCACCACACTCTAGGCACAGTCTAGCACGACGTCGCTGATTATCTTTCAGTTTACGCAACACTAACACATTCGTTTTTAAAGTGTCGAAAGCACTGATCACTCTTGCACGTAATTCTGTTACACTTGTGACTTCCTCCGTGTACACTAACCTTTTAACGTCTCCCCATAAATAAAAGTCCAGGGGCGTCAGGTCCGGAGAACGCGGTGGCCAGGCCACAGGTCCACCGCGGCCGATCCACTGGTTGCCAAACCTTTCATTCAAGTACTCGCGTACTTGCCGAAGGCGACAGGCAGGGCTTCGCTGCCGCGAGCTTGAGCATGCCTTGGAACGTCAAACTGCCGATGATCTCGCAGTCTCTGCGTAGCAGCCAGCATAAGGCTCTGTGATGGGGGTTCCCGATTGGGAAACAGTTCCGCGAACAGCTGGATGGCTCGACGTAGGCTGTCTCCGCTGATGGCATACAAGCGGACCATTTCCACCAACTCAACATTGGAGTAATTGTCCGTCATCTTGCACTACATACGAGTACACGGGGAGCGTAATTTGCATGCACATGCACACGGCTCGCCGGTTTTTATTGCACTGACCGCGGGGCCGGGGTGCGGTTGGGCGGAGTTTAGGGAATACGAAATTATTGAATAAACGTTTGCGTTTGTTTGTGTGTGAGAATTGGCGGTTTAGGGCTAGTATTAGACAGGTCGCGTTTTAATACGGGTGGTGTTACACTTACTATTTCCGATAATAAGAAAAAAAATACCTACTCATTTTATTATTGATTCGGGTCGACAATCATTAGTATAGTGACCTCCTTGAATTTGACGAGGATGCAAAGCAACACCTTGTATATAGTATAAAAATATAGTGTTTATTTATTATAATATTAGCTATTAATATAAGTATTATAAATACTGTTTTTATCCACAGGGGAGAACCGTGCAGTTATGGGTCCGCCGATATGCGTATTTTGGAGACGTAGAACATCTTAGGCCAAAACCAAAGGCAAATTCATCGACTCGAAACTACGACATCGTGGCAAGGCACAAGGCTGATCCCTTCTTGTCCACCCGCATAAAAGTGTGCTTACAAACTGTGAGATCTCATGAGCAGAAGGTTACAAGGAGTAATAGAAAACGAAGGATTGCCGACTCATTTATTAGTCGAATTTATTTTAATTAGTAGACGAATATGAATCTTATTCTTATGCAAATAATGTTCATATTTGTTAAGCAAATTAGAACAAATACAAAACTTAGTAATAAGTAGGTAGGTATAAAACGTTTTTTTTTAAAACCACAACTCGTAAATTATTGAAAGTATGGTGAAGTGATGTTATTGTAATGCGATTAGAAGTTGTCATAATTTCTTACTATCTAACATGTTGATTCACTTCACCTCTAATTTTACTTTGATTCAATTTATATACCTACCTACTTTGACAAATTATTTACGTCAATCCTTACCAATAAAAAACTTTGTTTTTGTCAAAAAAACAGGTAAACAACAGTGTATTAAATCATTGTATCGGCCACACAAGTTTTTTTTTCTAACATACAGCCCCCACCAAATTGAACCTTAAAACAACCAATATAAGAAAGGAACATATTGGAATAAACGAGACGGATAATTTGCTAATGACCCAAGCGATAAGCTAAGCAAACAATAGCAATGTTTATCTAATAAAAAAATCAAATTATTTCATTGGTTATATTTAGTTACTTTTTACTTTTTGCTTGAGTAATTTTATTGGCCACAAAATAATTTTATTAAAAAACAAAAAGTAAAAAGTAGCAAAAATAATTCCTCAGTTGGGTTCGAACTCGCGTCGTCGAGGTTAGATCACTAGCTAACGCAAGCGCTTACACCAATCGGCTATGGTTACCATGTTAAGTTTGTATAAAATGTTGGGCTTTATTGTAAACTCGATATATTATTTTTACTAGATTACCCGACAAGCGTAAAGATAAAAAAAATAAACCCCGTGTAGGGTACAATATGTTTACTCACACAATAATAATGAGCGGCTGTATGAATATTACCGGCTCGTACAGCAAGTCAAGTTAATTTAATTTTGTGTTTGTGTGCATAACTATGACTTCACTCACACATATAAACTGTAAACCAAATACTTGGGCCCAGTGTACATACTAGTACCTGCACTATTTAGCATTAAACTTACTTTATTTATTGCATTATGCTTAATTTTAAAATACGGTACGTAACTTTATCTTACGTTTTGTGATCGATAAATTTCAATTGATCAGTTTTCGTTACTCTTATTTATGTAACTTTATCTTACGTTTTGTGATCGATAAGTTTCAATTGACCAGTTTTCGTTGCTCTTATTTATACCTTCTTTAGGTGTTCCATGATATTCGTAATGTCGGTAGTCTTGACCAGTTTCAGCATACCTTATGTTTCAGTACGCTGCGGTGTGGATTAAATTACGGAGGTGTATTGTATTCATTTCGTTCATCATGTTCTCTACATGTACTTTTTCTCCAATCCCAATTCTCAATTTGTAACTTTTCTGCTATCTCTGTTTAATAAATCTGTTCAACTTTTGAATGTTTGTATCAACTTCGAGATTTGTTTATGGTTATTTATCTCCACTTCACCTCTGAACGGTGTTGCATAAAACAGCTCTGATGGTGTTTTTCTGTTCTTTTTGTTTAGTTGAGGTGTAATTAATATGCATCATTAAGTACTATAACAAATCACCCTTTCAGGCTGATTTTCCCATTGATGAATTCTCAATTGTTTAAGGATATCCCTGATGCTCTTTGGTGAGAAAGAATTCTTTGTCTAGTAGACGACCTTGTATCTTGAATTCTTTGTCTAGTAGACGACCTTGTATCTTGAATTCTTTGTCTAGTAGACGACCTTGTATCTTAGCTCTTTGTTGAGTAAGTACTCTTTGTCTAGCAGACGACCTTGTATTTTAGCTCTTTGATGAGTAAGTACTCTTTGTCTAGTAGACCTTGTATCTTAGCTCTTTGTTGAGTAAGTACTCTTTGGCTAGTAAAGGACCTTGTTTATTCCTTTTTCTATATAGAATGTCTCGAACTCTTGAGACACAAAGTTGTCTGTCAAACTTAGATTTTATACTTGCAGGATTCGGTTTAAGAAAAGATTACTCAATACCTTTACCGTGTCCTGTATATGTAGAGAGAAAGAATAATTTAGATTTCAATCTCTTTGTATCGACTGTAATAGTCGATCATCACGAAAAGATAATCTCCACTTGGCAGTGGATTTAAAAATCAAGCTTTATTCCTACAAGCTTCTGAAGGAAATTCACGCCTTTTAACTATACTAGAGGGTTTGGTCTTGAGACTAAACCTATTTGCGGCGTCTTTGTTTACCTATATCGGCCAACAGACTTTTGTATGTAGTCTAGCCTTCAATGTCCTAGTTGACAATGCTTCCACTCAGGCATTATTTTGTTTTCAAATTGAGTTTGGTTGCTCTTTTAAACTGTTTCATGAGTTTCATGTTACTAAACTTCATGTTTAATTATTTATATTACAGCGTCTTTTTTTTTAACTTACTATTATATGCTGCAATATACATTTTAAGGATAATATGGACCAGGTTCTTTTTTATGCTTGCCTTTGAAAGTCCCTTAGGTCACTCTCAAAGTTTACATTTTGTGCGAGATATAACTTAGGCTCAGGGCAAGGCTTATGATCCGTGAAAAGTTCATAATATATTCATCCCAAGCAAATGGTTGTTTTTTGTTCTGACAGCAATGTTTTTTCAACGTCTATCAGACTCTTGTTTCCGAAGGACAGGATGATATTTGTTGTTATACTGAATTAGTACAGTTCTTTAACTAACAGAACATGTTTACTTGGCTTTGATATTTTGGGTAGCCAAAAGTATGAATTTAATTCGGGAGGTATAAATCGTTGCCCGAGCAACAATGTTCAGTACAACTACTGTTTTCTCATAGTACGTTTACTTCTGATTGGGCATCACTTTTAAAATGACAATGATCTTTATTCCCATTTGAGTAAGGTTGCTGTTCTATTGCAGCCACTGACAAATTTGTCCAATAACAATGATCTTTATTCTGATTGTGTTATGGTTGTTTTTGGGTTGCTGTCAAACGTAAACCGACATTGTGTGCTTGAACTTTTTTTTTTTCACTAATGCGAATATGACACTTTGTATGTATACAAAAAAGTTAGTTTACGGTTAACTTAACAATAACAAAACATTATTAATCAGAACTATGTTCTGGCCTTGTTCTTCAAAGCGGACTTAACCATATTTATTCTGGGAATTATTTTATCAGTTATAGGGTTAGATAAATTTATATTGTGTATACCAATTTGAGATCCAATAAATATTACTGGCCACTTGTTTATCTGTGGTCAATTTTACTTTTCATTCTATCTGTTTACTTTTATTACACTTTGAATAAACAGTGTGCTCGTGTAGCTAACTTAATCAGTTAGTTTTATAATATTTACAACAGTACTTTTCATTCCCACATATTGTCAAGTAAATCTTATAGACATTTGTTTTTGTTTTTTTTTTTTTTTTTTGCTTTTTGATCTTTTTGCCTAAATGCAAAACTGGCTGTAAATGTCAGCTTGAACTTCTCTAGTGGTCTATATGTTTGATAACAAAATCTCAGAAATTAAACGGTTTTAGGATTTATTTAACAAAATCTGTTTTTGTGTAGTAATTCTACACTCTTAACACTTTAATGTCGTCTATACAGATGACAAATTGTTCGCATAAACCGGTAAAGCTCTTGCTTAGATTTTTATATTATTTTCAACGTGATAAAATGCGTTGCACATTAACCAATTTTGAAATATTGCTCCATAGTGGGCAAGTGATGTTTTTTTTATAGCAAATATGTTTATCATTAGTTGGTTTTAAATTCGGTACGATCAGATAAACCCAAGACTATGGTTTACTTGCAGGTTTATTGATGTCCATTTTACCAGTTCGTCTTGTTTAATATTTTTCTTTGCTCCATATGAATTGGAACTCGTGTATAAAGCTGACAACTGGAGAAATTGTTTCATAAAGAGTGATTTTTAATTTAAAAACTTTGAACTTTGTTATTGACTTAACACCTTTTACTCGAGAATTAAATAAAATGAACCATTTAGCGACCCATGAATGTTCTGTCTGGAGTCGTTTGTTAGTTGTAGCTGGTTGTAGCCTATAAGTTTTGCTTTGTGATCAAAATTCATGACTTGATTTTTTGTCTTTTTATCATTTAAATCTACAGTTAGATTCAATGATCATTTTCATGAGAAATTTTATGTTTTGGCCGACCAGAGGTAAACACTTTTTCTTTTATTGGACCTTGTTTTGCAATGGTTTTGGCTATGACCTTTTTGCCATTTTTTATGCGAATTGTATGATTTGCAGGGCTTCAGCCACTGACTATTATTTGTGATCTTTACTGCCACATCGGCACCAAAGATTAACCTCTCTAGTGAGATATTTGGTTCCATTTGTTGTCAATTTTATTAAGGCTAGGTACTTGTTGCATTTTGTACTCTGACTCTATTGTGTATTTATTTAACGGCCTTTTTACAGTTTTAAGAGAGAAAACTATTGTAATTATTTTCGATTCTTGCTGTATCACCGAGAATCAAAATAACCTTTCTTAATTTAGTCGAGATAAGCACTATATTTGTGCACTATATTCGTAAAAATAATTTCATGGTTGTCTCGACACATTCTTTTTATTTTTACCAAAACATAAGTAGAACAATAAAGTTTTTGAAGTTAAAATAAGCAAACTGCTTAACTTATTATTTTGGCTTTAACAAAAGAAACAAATTTATTGGTCGTATCCGGCCAATAACAAAGAGTTCTGTGAGTTCTGATAACATAGCACTTAAAACAAACTGTAGCTTGCAAGTCTCACCAAGGGTTTCTTTATAAGTCCCCTTTAAGTGTCAACTAAGCAAAGCGGCCACTTATAATTTTAATACAATCCAGAGCTAGGGATGTACGATACTTGCATCGATACTTTGGATTATCCGAATCGTGACCACGCGATACGATTCTAGGATCGTATTGAATGGCTTCGATCCGATTCACAATAAAAGTAATCGAATTACATCGTATTTATTTCTTATTTTGTTTTTGATGACAGCACAAAACACATTTTAAGATTTAGTCAAAATTAAAAAGCCTTAACAGATTTCATGACAATTATTACCTTCATTACTTCGAAATTATCGAATTGCAATTTACGAGAAAATGTTCTCGTAAGTACATTCGTTTTTTATTGAATTTTCAATGGGAACATTTACGACAAACGTTTTCGTAAGCACATTAGGTTTTTGATCGAAATTTATTTCTATAGACACGTGTTATTTATTTATTTAACACGTCAAACACAAAGCACAGAGGCGGACTATTAAGTCCGCATTAGCCACAGGCATTTTCTACCATTATTATATTTTATTTGCAGTTTTAACGATAGATAAAGTAATATTTATTTCTATTACTTCGAGGTTGTCGAAGGGGCACTTGGTTAACTTGGTAACTGGAATTTACGAGAAAATGTTCTCGTAGGCTCATTGATTTTATCGAAGATTTCTTTCGATACATCAGGTTTTGATCGAAAATAAATTCTGATTAAAACTGGTATTTACGAAACATTGATCTCGTAGGTACATTTTGAAATTAATTTTTTATCGAATTTGTCTTTTGATAATGTTGTTTGCAAACGAATTTGGTCAACAATATGTAGGTACCAGGTATTTCATCTTTTTTATTTGATTTTTTTGTACCTCCATTTTTGATGATTTTAAGCCATTGAATTAATGTCGAAATACAGAGACTTATCAAAATATCATAACTTTTTTTCTTTTTTTTTTTTTTTCTTTTTTTTTGAAAAACGTTGCCCCACACTAGGAATTTCTCCTGTATCGTGGGTGCGTTTACAAACATTTAAACTCACATACACAAACAGCCAGACCCGGAACAACTACCTGTAGATCATACAAATATTTGTTCCGTGCGGGGATCGAACCCGCGACACGCAGCGCAGCAGCCGATCGCTCAGCCACTGCGCCAACCGTGCCGTCAATAACTTCATTCCAACATTCGGTTCTGTTTACGAGTGACATTTAGTGATATAATTACTCAGTTCATCGATCCCTGCCGCACATCCCTCAGCTTATTGCAAACGCAGATCGCGCATAGGATATTATATAAGTAACAATATACCTAATAACAATTGTTGATGGAAATTGAGACAATTGAGGAAATAAACAGTATTCATCAAATACTGTATTATTTTGTATTATACATATTATTTTGTATTGTAAGTACATAATAATATATTTTAGAATAGTTTCATGTATCCTAGAATAGAATATTCTTAATTAGGTACACCATACAAGTAACATTCTTACAAGAAAAATTTCACTTAGAGTGACAAAATGGGCGGTCTTATCGCAAAAAGCGATATTTTCAAGACCTAGGTAATTTTTAGTTAAATATTTACAAAGTAAACATAATTACGGAAACAAATCATCATTAATACTGAATTTCGCTATAGTAATTGGTTCGCCCTTATTAAGTACTTGGGACTTAAACATAACGAGCGAAATGTTGGAGTACCTGATAGGTACACATCTGCCTAATCCTATGGTGATTACTGGCGTGATTTTATGATGACGTTTGTCACTCAATTTCACTTAGATCACCGTCGAGATTACAGGCGCGATGTTATGATCAGGCTTGTTACAAATTTTCACTGAGATCACAGTCACTATTTTTCAGAACTTTTTTTTTAAATAATTTGTTCATAATTTTGTTGCTGACCAATTTCCGTAAGCAAGTACATAATTTCACTTACTGCGCTTTTACTCGTCGCCAATGTGGTGTTCACTAGAAACACTAGTTAGGGTTTAGAATAAAACCACTCAATTATCAGTAAGTAGATGAACAACTTTAAGGGTACGTGCACTCGCTGTCCGGGACAAGGGAGGACTAATCGACACGGAACCGTAAAGCGTCACGCTACGTTTATTAGTACGAGTATATCACAGAACTCTTCACAAATCTTTTTAATTAATGTTATTTCAGAACTTGTATATTTTTTAAAGTTTTGTTTATAGATTTCTAAAAACTTATTATACTTAGCTAAAACAGAATTTGCCTCTGTTCTTTTTACCTCTGAAATCTTTCCTTGTCGGCGGCTAGGACCAATTTTTATCAAGTAGCTTCTTATAGCTTTTAACTCATTTAATAATATACCTAAATCCTCAGCCATAACATATTAGCCTTTAAATTAGTCACTGGTGCTTGTTCTAAGCTACGTATTTCATGTATTTATGATTAAAAAAAAAAAAAATGCACATAATAATTCTGCAGAAACTACCTATTACAAATTGTATAATGTAAATATAAAACTTAAATACCATCATAAAAAGACAGTTCCTAAAATTCACAAAATTGGTTGTAAAATATACCTCATTATTTCCGTGTTTCACTTACTATCGATCACATCACTGCCTACTTGTTCACACAATCATTTCACTAACACGTACACCGTAGAACTACGAAGCTTGTAGAAGCCGTGGGTTATTTCGCCGTCGTAGTTAAATGTCGAGAACTTCTGCCTTGCCAGGCTGCGGCACAGCACCCATGTATGCTTGCTGCCTGCGTAGAATGCTGGAGTATCGCTTCAGTGTCACCTCATCTATACGACGCTGTATTTGCTTTTTGTGGCAACGATTATACAGTTTGTATAGTATTATTAAAAGTCCGATCGCCAATATGGTACATATTACCACCAAAATTGTATTTGAGGTCTCTTGCAGCTGTTGCGTACGAGCCGTATTGGTACCGACACCAGCGGTCTGTGCAATCACTACTTCCTCTTTGGTGTTGGTGTTTCCCATTTTTCCAAATTAAAATGAAAATTATGCGAATACGCAACAATAAAACAGTCCTCGTGGTAAGGGAGCCTAGTATATTTTTCCTTCATTTTAAGGTCCACATTAACTGCACTGATTGTTTATAATATTTAGTCCTTTTAAGGCACACACGCGCGCGGGCCCGTGCCGGCTAAAGTTACTGGCAGGGTCGCCATGTAAGGTCGGGTGTTTAAGGAGACAAATGAAACGAATGAGGTTCGAGAATACACTGACTATATTGTAATAATGACACCTTATTATATAGCTTATAACTACTACATCACAGGACAGCGAGTCGCCCATTACTCGCCGCCCGCATGCCCGTGCCTATGGTGGCCGGAGATCGTCTGCCGACGTCCGGCGCCGTGGGCGTTTACCACTGCGGCTGGGGTGGAGGGAGGACGCTGTCCTCTCCCTCACGCGGCCCGCCTCCTCCTTCGCGAGCATGACTGCTTCGCAGAAGGAGGCGACCGCTTCCCACTCCGTCTCGCCCCGCAGCATGACCTCGACCAATGCCGGGCGCGAGTGGTCTCCGCCTATGAGCCGCCGTGAGGACACGGCGGTGCTCTGCCCAAGCGGGGCAGTCCTGCACCGTATGCTCCACCGTGTCCTCCGGGCGGTCCTCGCAGTGGTGACACCCAGGCGTTTCCTCCTTCCCCATCTGACACAGGTACCTCCCGAAACTTCCGTGTCCGGTGAGGACCTGCGTCATGCGGTAGGTCAGGACGCCGTGACGCCTATCCAGCCACTCCTCAAAGAGGGGTCTTATCGCCGCGATTGCGGCGTGCCCGAGGTCAGGTAGCCCTTTTGTTTTAAACGAGAAATTTTGCATCGCCTGATGACTGGCTCGGCCAATCACGAACAAGAAGCTTATCAGTTTAAGAAAGTCAAGTTTTGCATCAGACAGTGTCATATTAGATCATTGTAAGATACTGCACTGAATATTTGTTGCAAATTGTGTGATGTAAGTGGTGGTGTAGTGACTTCATTTAATACTCTTCAGGTATGTAAAACAATTTTTTTATTAACTTATTTATAAACAAAACAAGCTAATAAGAGGGTTAAACGACGTGGTTACAAATATTTTTACTTTAGATTGCTTCTCATCTTTGATGCGACTTTTTAATATCACAAAAAAAAAGTCATTTGTTAAGATTATCTGATATTTTTTTTTTTCGATTTTAGAATTATCAAAATGGATGAAAAAAGTCCTTCAACTTTACGTGGTGAACAGTCGTTTTATATTGATGTCACACAAAGAGGACGTAAACTTTTGCGAAGAGCTGGCTATGAATATATTCTTAAAAGAATAAACAAAGATGGCTCAAAACTCTGGCTATGTCCAAGAAAAAATGTTTGCAACGCAACAATAAAAATCAGAGTCGATGCGATGACTATTTTGAACGAAACTGCTCATTGTCATGAACCTATTGATTTCGCGAAAGATAAAGTGAACCGCCAAATGCAAAAATGTGTAGAAGATGTTCAAAAGGATATAAATATCCCTGTTGCGCAAGTGTTTGAAAATAATATGGAAGTTCTTAAAGACGAGGGATTACATTATGTTACACAATTACCACATTTTCACAACATGGAAGAGCGACTCTACAAAAAAAGAAACGATGGTATTGGAGCACTTTTTTTGCTCCAATACCATCGTTTCTTTTCACTTTTCACAAAGCTGCCGACGTCGAAGTACCAAAAAAAGTACCAAAAATTGTTGCTTGCTGACTATAAAGGGCAAAAAAAGCGCGTAATTGTGTTTGCAAGTGAAGAAATGAAAAAATATTTTAAATTATGCAAACATTTCTATATTGATGGCACATTTAAAATTTGTATTAAGTCATTTTATCAACTCTATACTATACATGCAGATGTTGGAAGTAATGAAGACTACATAAATGTTGTTCAAGTAGCTTACGCACTTCTACCTGATAAGAAGAAATCTACGTATAAGTTGCTTTTTGAACTCATAAAAAGCCAGATACCCGAATGGGAACCGGCTGTAATGACCATCGACTTCGAAGTTTCATCAATACAAGCGGTCAAACATTTTTTCCCTGGTATGAAAATAGTAGGTTGCTTTTATCACTTCACAAAAAGTTTGTGGCGTAAAAGCGAAGGAATTGGGCGTCGACAAAACTCAACCAGGAAAAGATCATGTTCAGCTATGGTCGGCTCTTTCTCATCTCCCACTAGATATGGTCGACGATGGATGGTTGTATGTCATGGAAGAGTCGCCAATTAGTGCAGAAATTACAAACTTTAATGACTACTTTGTACAAACATGGCTAGAAAATTCAACACTCGCAGGTACATTTACTACTTATGGAGAATTAAACAAAACCAATAATGCTGTCGAGCAATGGAATAGCCACATTAGAAAGGACATCAAACCAAAGCCAATTGCTCAGTTGCTGGAAGGACTCCTAAAAGATATGAAATACTATTCTGGAGCATTAAAAAATCCTAACGGTATCCAAATTTCGAAGAGGAAGCATTCTTCGATTGCAAAGATGAAAAAAATATATAATTCTGTTAATGACTTACTTAATTGTAAAATAAGTATCGGCCATTTTTTGGAGAGATTACGATAAACATTGACTCCGGATATGGGTATAATTGATCTATATGTAGGTTTTAAGTTATTATATAATTTGACTGATTCTGTGAAGCCATGACGGCCATTTTAAACTAATTGTGTTTTTTTTTTTTTTTTTAATATTTACGGTACTACTTAAAGACTGATTTTGTGATAAATAATTACTTACTGATTGTTAATTGTTTGAAAATTGTTGATTATTATTATAAGCACGATTTATATGAATCTTTTTGTTAAGTATATTTTAAATAATAGAACAGTGGTCTAAGGGTGTTTTAAATTTGTAACATTATTTTTATATTTTAACAGAGTTAAGGCTGATTTTGTGATAATTACTTACTTGACTGATTTTGTGTGAAGCCATAACGGCCATTTTAAACTAATTGTGATTGACATAGATAGTACCTACGTTTATATTTTTTATTGTGATTTATGTTATTTTTTTATTATATTTACGGTACCACTTAAAAGCTGATTTTGTGATAAATAATTACTTTCTGATTGTTAGTTGTTTAAAAATTGTTGATTATTATTATAAGCACGATTTATGATATTTTTTTTTTATTATTATTAGCATGATTTATGTGTATGTTTTTATTACGAAAGTTTTAAATAACAGAACTGTAGTCAAAGGCTGTTTTTTATATCAATAAATTATGTTTTTAAATCAAAAAGGATTTTTCTTCAATTATTACATCTAAAAATTTTTCGTTTGACTGTACATTTTTTGATTTCAGTTATCATTTATGAGTGGTCCCAGTCGCCGGAAGAAAAATATTTAATTTTTATGGATCCGGCGACTGGGACCGCGGTCCTAGTTAATTGCGGTCCCAGTCGTTGGAAACCTCCCTGAAAGTAGTTTGTTCAGAATCGTTTACTGAATCGATTTCTATAATTTTTAATATTGGTAAATTTTTTTCCCAAAAAATTATTAAAACTACGTAAATTGCAGTCACACTTAACTACCCCTGTACAGTCAAAACAAACTAAAATAGACCGTAACGCAAGGCAATAAGACGTTTAAAAGTGCAGTTTTATTTATATCAATACAAATTCCCGTCATTCAAAACAAAATAAAGAAAAATTAACCTTATTTCAAGCAAGTTAAAGTCTACAGATACTTTTAAGTAAACTTAGCGATTTAACCTGCGATAGAGCGAGATAGCCACCACGCGCCGGCGCTCAGTCTCGCGCGGATATTATTAGTAGAAAGTTGTGTGTTAGCAAATAATTTTTCGCGCGCGATGTCTTTCCATTACACAAATGTTCAGTACACCGAAATGGTGAGAACTTTGGCACGGTGTGGTGATAATGTGGCTCTAGCTTGCAGAACATTCAACCAAAGGTATGGTACAAGAGTAGACCGCAGGACTATGTTAGCTGCTAGTCAACGGCTTCATGACCACGGAACGTTTCGTCTTCAAAACGAAATACTGGATTATTTCGATGAGAATCCCCATGCCAGTACCCGAGAAGCAGCGCCACGCTTTGAATGTAGTCATATGCATGTGTGGAGAAGACTTCGTGGTGATAGAGAACATCCATTCCACCTCAGAAGATGCCAGGAGTTGACTCCAAGCGATTACGCTTCACGCTTGTAGTTCAGCCGCTGGTTATTAGAAAATTGGCAGCGGAACATAATTTGGACAGATGAAAGTTCATTCACACGTGTGGGGATGTACCTACAATCAACACAACACACATTTTATGAATGCACGAAAATCCTCACGCATGCAGAGTGGATTCCTACCAACACCGTTTCTCAGTCAACGTCTGGGCCGGTGTCAATGGTACAAACATACTGGGACCTGTGTTCTTACAAAGATTAACAGGAGACGCATATTTACACTTTTTACGAGAAACTCTACCTACACTGCCAGAAGACATACCTCTTCATAATTTACAAGAGGTTTTCTACCAACACGATGGTGAAGTGAAAATGACACTGAAGTGCTTTCTAAATTAAAACATCAATTAAGAAAACGGACGTTAAAATGTATTGAACAAGTTGGTGAACATTTTGAAAATGTATTAAAAATACAACGTCGTATGAGTGTTTAGTGTTTAGTGGCAATCAGTAAGTTAAGTACCTATTTGATTTTTTAAATTATTGTAAATATCTTGATTCACATCTTTTAAACACGCCGTCTTTGAATAATATTGTCGTATCGCCTCTTATTTTTAGCAGTTCATTATTATTATCAGCATAACATTTTGTACCGAATATTGGCATTATATCATAATCAATAAATAAAATCATTCAGAGTCGACAGTCCAAAGCCTGAAAAGTGTGATCGAAAGATGCAATCAAATGTTTACTAGACATAAATAATCAACTCGAATCGGCTAATGTTCATATTTCTTTAACGTAAACAATCGTGTATTGTCGGTTTTTTGGTACAAATACCTACGAATTGTGTCGAGCGGCGTTAACTCGTCTCGAACGCCAGCGAATAGGTACCTACTAGGCTAGCAAGATCCTATTAGTCACGTGTGCGACTGTATGCGTTCGTGGATTTGTACTGTGACCACAACATTCTTCCGGAATTAGTATAACTAAATCAATAAATAATCAATGCTCATACATGTTTAACTAAAAATTCAGTGTATGTAGTATGATTATAACATTATATACAAATTGGGGTGTCTGAGGGTGTGCGTTAATTACGTTACATGTTGTATATACGCCAATGTGAAAATCTGGATTTCAAATACATTTACAGATACGTCTACCTCAGAAAAATTCTACCTACTTACTAATATGTAAATACTCCCGCACCCAGTACGCCCTGCGCCACACTGCGCGCCATGCGCCCGTCTACGTGAGTTTCGAACCCCTATTTGACTCTTTTAGGGGATGATTTTGGAAAAACTGTTATACATGCGTCTCATAATTTTAATTGAAGAGTGTGTACACCAATTTTCGTGTCAATCGACCCAGAGAATATAAAGTTTCACAGAAAATTCAACCCCCCAATTCACCCCCTTAGGGGTGGAATTTCAAAAAACCCTTTCTTAGTGGATACCTACACTTCACAAAGAATACACCCTTCAAATTTCATGTCTCTAGGACCAGCGGTTTGGGCTGTGCGTTGATATATCAGTCAGTCAGTCAATCAGTCAGTCAGTCAGGGCTTTGAATTTTATATGTATAGATTGCTTCTTGAGACAAATGATTTGCTTCTCCAACAACTCTTTGATAGTCACCATTGGCAAAAAATAACAAAGCACATAAACCTGTAAGTGAGAAAATTCACACAAAATGAAAATTATTGTTTTGCTTTGAGATAGCTGCATAACACACCAATTTACCTTTAGTTCTAATGAAACTCTTTGTGTTGACTTCAAATCCGTAACGTTATTCAATTACGTTCACAAATCTTCAAACGCTTCTATAAAGAGTCTGTAAAGTTTAATAAACTTTCTTTCACTAATACAGGCTGTTTGGTGCATCGTGTGCCAAATTGAAATGGTTGACTGGGGGGTCATCTGCTATCCTTTCAGACCCCTAAACATTTCTCATGGCCTGTGGACTTTTTTTCATCGACTTTTTATTGTTTTATTAAAAAAATACCCAAATTTTATATTCAAATACAAATTAAAAAAAGTATAAGTTGCAGACTCTGAATTTTAATTTTATTTAGATGTGTATTGTATTACAGTACTTTTAAATTCAAAATTAGTGACATTGGCCGTCAAGTTTCTTTTTAATTTACTCGCAAAGTTTCGGACTTAAATTAAAGCTGTCCATGTTACAGCTATTTGCATGGCTATAAAAAAAAAACTAAAAGCGATCGGGATCTTCCAACTCCCTCAAAAATTTTCTACTCTATCCTCTTGCTAGTGATGTGCCACATGCCATAAAAAGCTTTTTACATCTTTGTGAATTAGCTAGAATTGTAAATCGAGCCACAAAATACTAAATTCCAAATTCTAAAGAAAAAAGTCTTTTTGCGTAATTGTTACTTGAGAAACAGGTAAAATTTGTTTTCTCACTCTCGCGAAGTAAAATCTATCTTCTATCTCTTTCTTGTAAAGGATCTACTCTGTATCTCTAAAATTAAACGATGCTTTCAATGATAGAAACGGATTTATTTTTAAAGAAACGTTTGGTTCAACCGTCGAATAACGAATGAATCTATTTCACAGTGCTTTCAAACGTCAAAAATAATTCATAGACAAAATATTGCCATAGTCGATTCTGATTCGATACAATTCAATAATCGATTTAATATTAAAACTTAAATAATAATAATAAGTAGTACTTTAATATTTATCAAATTTGATGTCAATCATGCGTACAATAATGTGTTACATTATTGTATCCATGATAGTAAACTGGACGAATATACCCACATCTTGACTAATTAACCTTACAACTCGGCCATCCTGTGAAAGTGAGTCCTCTCACTTGTTTGGTGTAAATTATTAGTTATCACAAGAAAGAGAAAAAAAATTAGCCAGTAATACAATAAACAATGAATAGCTAGTAACTTAATCATCTATACATATAAAATTCAAAGTCCTGACTGACTGACTGACTGACTGACTGACTGACTGACTGACTGACTGACTGACTGACTTATATATCAACGCACAGCCCAAACCACAGGTCCTAGAGACATGAAATTTGGACAGTGTACTCTTCGTGAAGAGTAGGTATCCACTAAGAAAAGGGTTTTTTATTCCACCCCTAAGAGGGTGAAATGGGGTGTTGAATTTTCTATGAAACTTTTTATTCTCTGAGTCGATTGACTTGAAAATGTGTCTACATATACTTCAGTTAAAATGATAAGATACGTGTATCACAGTTTTTTTAAAATCATCCCCCAATTTAAAATTCAATGTCCTGACTGGCTGACTGATACATCAACGCACAGCCCAAACCGCTGGTCCTAGAGACATCAAATTTGGAGAATGTACTGTTTGTGGAGAGTAGGTATCCACTAAGAAAGGGTTTTTTTAAATTCCACCCCTAAGACGGTGAAATGGGGTGTTGAATTTTCTGTGAAACTCTCGAGGTCGATTGACTTGAAAATGTGTCTACATACTCGTATACTTCAGTTAAAATGATGAGATACGTGTATCACAGTTTTTCCAAAATCATCCCCCAATTTAAAATTCAATGTCCTGACTGGCTGACTGATACATCAACGCACAGCCGAAACCGCTGGTTCTAGAGACATTAAATTTGGAGAATGTACTCTTTGTGGAGAGTAGGTATCCACTAAGAAAGGGTTTTTTTTTTAAATTCCACCCCTAATAGGGTGAAATGGGGTTTTGAATTTTATGAGAAACTTTTTATTCTCTGAGTCGATTCACTTGAACATGTGTCTACATATATACTTCAGTTAAAATGATGAGATACGTGTAGGTATCACAGTTTTTCCAAAATCATCCCCCAATTTAAAATTCCATGCCCTGACTGGCTGACTGATATACCAACGCACAGCCCAAACCGCGGGTCCCAGAGACATGATAATTGTAGGGTGTATTCTTTGTGAAGAGTAAGTATCATTTTTTTGAAATTCCTACCCATTAAAGGGTGAAATGGGGTGTTGAATTTTCTGTGAAACTTTTTATTCTCGGGGTCGATTGACTTGAAAAATTGTGTACATACTCTTCAGATAAAATCCAGTAAATCCGATGTCCAATCTCAAACCAAGGTATCAATATTTCACGTATCTAATTTAATTGATATAACTTTAAACTAATATTTACAAGTTATAAGCAAGTACATGTAAATCTATGTAAGTATGTATTATAGATAGATACGTAGATTACTTATTATCCCAGAAGTAAGATCCCGTGGGCTATTCCCTAACTCCACGCGGGCGAAGCCGCGGGCATAAGCTAGTCTATACATATAAAATTCAAAGTCCTGACTGACTGACTGACTGACTGACTGACTGACTTATATATCAACGCACAGCCCAAACCGCTGGTCCTAGAAACATGAAATTTGGACAGTGTACTCTTTGTGACGAGTAAATATCCACTAAGAAAGGGTTTTTCAAAATTCCACCCCTAAGAGGGTGAAATGGGGTGTTTAATTTTCTGTGAAACTTTTTATTCCCTGAGTCGATTGACTTGAAAATTTGTGTATTTACTCTTCAGTTAAAATTATGAGATACGTGTATCACAGTTTTTTCAAAATCATCCCCCAATTTAAAATTAAACGTCCTGACTGGCTGACTGATATATCAACCCCCAGCCCAAACCACTGATCCTAGAGAAATGAAATTTGAACGGTGAATTGTTTGTGAAGAGTAGATATCCACTAAGAAAGGGTTTTTTGAAATTCCACCCCTAAGAGGGTGAAATGGGGTGTTGAATTTTATGTGGAACTTTTTATTCTCGGAGTCGATTGACTTGAAAATATGTATACATACTCTTTAGTTAAAATTATGAGATACGTGTATCACAGTTTTTCCAAAATCATCCCCAAATTTGAAATTTTAAGTCCTGTCTGGCTGACTGATATATCAACGCACATGTTTTCGACACAATGACGAACGCCTCCGATCTCCGATGAGTCGAGGCACCTGGTGGGGGTGGTAGGGATGTGCGAGCGAGATAGATGTAGCGGATATAGAAAGAGAGGTAAATATAAGCGGAAAACGGAGAGGGCCTATCTCAAACTAGTAAGCTTCAAATAAGGTAAGTATTTAACCAGCGTTTTATTGTAAGGTAAAACGCTTCTACTATCTAACATGTTGATTCACTTCATCTCTAATTTTACTTTGATTCAATTTATATACCTACCTACTTTGATAAATTATTGACGACCAACAAAAAACTTTTTCAAAAAAACTGGTAAACAACAGTGATTTACTCATTCGAACGTCTACTATAGATAGCTACAGCCAATGAATGTTTAAAACCAGTTCGTTTTAAATTATTGTATCAGCCACACAAGTTTTTTTTTTGCTAACATTTGAACCAAATTGAACCTTAAATCAACCAATGTAAGGAAGTAACGTATTGGAAGAAATGAGACGGATCATTTTGCTAATGACCCAAGCGATAAGCCCATTCCAATTGATACCAATGTTTATATAATAAAAAATCAAATTATTTTATTCGTTTTATTGAATTACTTTTTTAGTTTTTGCTGGAGTGATTTTATTGGCCACAAAATAAATTTATTAAAAAAACAAAAAGTAAAAAATAGCAAAAATATTTCTTTAGTTGGGATCGAACTCACGTCGTCGAAGTTAGATCACTAGCTTACGCAAGCGCTTACACCAATCAGCCATGGTTACCATGTTATGTTAATATAAAATGTTGGGCCGTATTGTAAACCCGTTTATTTTACTTTACTCGTGTACCCTACACGGGTAAAGATAAAAAAATAAACCCCGTGTAGGGTACAATACGTTTACTCACACAAAAATAATGAGCGGCTGTATGAACATTACCGGCTCGTACAATGACAGTTACCTATGTGTGCGATGTAAACTAAGTAACTTGGCTTGCTGTACATGAAAAAAATATACCAGGCCACTACACCCACAGGCCAGGCAGTGGAGGCGTAAGGTGCATACCAGTCCGAGACGACCGCTTCATTGTCCTGGAGTTTTTGAGAAACCGCTACATGACCGCTGTTGAGATACGCCAGCGGCTTCAAATCGCGAGAGGTGTTAATGTTAGCGAGCATACGGTGAGAAGACGAATGGAGGAAGTTAATTTAGAAGCTCGTAGACCAGCATGAGGTCCAGCACTTCTCAGACAGCACCCAGTAGCTCGACTTAAGTTTGCACGAAAACACGTCAACTGGACCCACGAGTAATTGGCTCGAGTACTGTTCACAGATGAGTGTCGAATAGCTTTACTTGCTCCAAATGGTCGGGAACGAGTGGGGAGAAGAAGAGGAGAGCGGTTTCTACCCATTATCACCACGCAAACAGTGAGTTTCCATGGGGACTCCATAATGGTATGGGGAGGTAAAGTTTCGCTGCACGTACAGAGTTGGTTATCGTCGATAATCCGCTAACAGCTATTCGATACATCAAGGAAGTTATTCAGGAATACATAATGCCTTATTCGAGGTTCATTGGACACGATCAATTTCTCCTAATGCACGATAATGTGCGCCCACACGTCGCACATTGCGTAGAAGAAAATCTGGAAGAGGTTGGCATACAAAAATTGCAGTGTCTAGCTCGTAGCCCAGACTTCAACCCCATTGAACAGAACAGGGACATGCTCAAAAGAAAGATAAAGTGCAGCTCCAACCCGCCGCATACTCTAAACCAGCTCCGAACTGCAGCGCTGGCCGCTTGGGGCAGTATACTGCAATTGAATGCCAGAAACATCATCCAAAGTATGCCAGATCGAATGCAGGTGGTTATCAGGGCTAGAGGAGGAAACACCCGATATTAAAACGTATACACAATAAAGAAAAAGACCTTATTTTTAATTTTGTAGTGTGTTTAAATTGAGAGTGGAAAATTCTGTATTTCACTAAAAGTGTGTGATTTTAAAAACTGATTTGTTGCTGTACTAATCTTTTCACTTCTAAGTTCCTAAAGCATAAGAGACACTTATTGAATCCACCTACCCTTAATTTATTGTCAAAAATGCAAATGCAAATGTTTGAATGCAAATAATCAGCAAATTCACGAGCGGCCAAGTTTCCGTGCCGGTGAGTGTATTTTTATAAAAAAATTCACTAGAAGTATGTTTTTTATGCAATGATTTTCGCCGTACTTGCATAAAAACTACTTCAATGATAAGAAAAAACGCAGTATTAAATATGACCAAAGAAAGAATGCAGTACTTGCAAGAATACCCTAAAACAGAATGCAGTAATATCCACTACTGTATTATTTTGTTTCAAATTCAGTAGACAAATTGCTAAATTAAAACGCAGTACTCCACATTACTGCATTTAAGGCGCTACCCATACGGGGACACCGTAAAAACGTACTCTTTTTCGTCGCAGAGTTAGCCATATTGCTAACATATTACAAGCCCAAAAAAAATACAGTGTATAGTCAAATGTATTAGTAAAAGACAAATGCAAAAATATTTTCTAAAAATAAAACAGAATCTTGAAAAAAAAAGTCTCAAGAAAGAACACGAAAAAAATTTATCGTCTCGAACTGCTCAATATTTTGAGCGATAACTATACATTTTTTTGTAACAATCAAAAAGGAAATTTAATCAACTAAAGACTTATGTAAAAATATTTTAACAAAACGGCGTATTTTTTTTTTAAACAATTAAATACTGCGAAAAGTCTTTCAAATTGGCGGACACGAGATTCAAACTGAAATCAAACGCATCGCCATTTTCAACCCTATTTGTTTACGGCGATGCACTACTGTTGCGCGCTTGGTACTACTTGGTAGCGACACGCCCAGTCTGCGGCTAACTCTCTCAGAGATAGGTCACGTTACGCATGCGGCGCTCCAGCATTACGTAAATTCGTTTAGTAAAATAAGTTATTTTGTGAAAATTGACACTTTGTTTTTGGTTTTTATTTTATAAGGTTTTCGTGTGATAATTGGACGCTTTAGTTTACAAATTTTGTTTACTATTTATATTTGGGACTGACTCGTGATTCTGTGCGTACATGTGTGATGAAAACAATGGGAAATAAAAGAAGTAATGTGCTACGACGGATTTGTACGAGAAAACGGAGAAATCAACGCAAAAAAATACTGTTTCTGAGTAAGTATAAAAAATTGAATTATAGTTAGATAGTAAGCAAAATGACACTATCAAGCTATATAGTTTCAGTATAAGCTGACCTCTTATTGTACGACAAGCCTATACAACGCGAGATCAGCTCATACTGGAATGTGTCGACGTGTGTAGGTAGGTAAGTACGTATAAATTCATCACCCTTTACGGTAAAAAATTACAATCATCATCAAATGCTATGTGGTCATATTTTCTCAATATCTGAAACATACTTATCTCTGGATTGATAAGTAGGGACATAGGTAAACAAAATAATTTTGATAGTTATCACAATGTTCGCCTCCTGCCATGGCTGGCTACGGGCCGGCGCGGGCAGGCCTGCAGCGACAGAATAGGTAAGATCGCTCGAACGCGCTTCGATTGATAACAACAGTAGGTACAGATTAATAAAAATATCGCACAGCTAGATCAAAACTAAAGCAATTCAAAAACAGTCATATTTCAGTAGTTAGGTACTAGATTTCTAAATAATAATCTGGATTTTATCAGAGATAGAATAATAGGATGCTTATTGATCCAAAGTTGAGGTGTTGACTTATATGTACTTACACTTTTGCAAGTACGGGAAAATCCAGTGATTCCGGGATCGACAAATTTAGTGTTCTATTGAATAGAACCATATTACCTATTTACTTGCCTAGAATTGTATCATTCATAACAAAATCATTTATTTACATACCTAAAGTTTTCCTAAGATATGCATTCGATTTATTATCCAGTGCTGTGTTCCTTTTTTAGGTCATTCGATCTCGTCAAGTCTTGTGTGTGATACGTACATACATAAACTCGCACCTTTTTCCCGTAGGGGTATATACATACAAGGTGCAAGGGATACCGACGCGAAAACGGTTACCACGTATTCAGTACATGAATCTGAGCCGAGTCACATAGAAATTTTTCGTACATTATTTAGAAAAAAAAACAGCTGTTTCCTACAAAAGTTCTATGCCTACACGGTCAAAAATATGGAACAGCTGATTTTTTTTCAACCGTTTTAGCGTCGGTGTCACTTCCACTCTGTATATGATATGATATAATACATGGTGTAAGGGACAGCCCTCCACAAACTGATGGGGTGAATACAGTATTACTAAGATGACTGGTACATAAAATTATATCAGGAATGTTATGGGAATCCAATAAATTTGATTTGTTTTATTTCCTCATACGCTATGAATCGTTACCGTGTCAAAACGCACGTAGTGAACTGCAAGCGCGATGACAAGTTTGATGAACTCTGTAGCTAGGCAGGAAATGATCAGCTGATTTCACGCGTCGTTCGTTAGAGTACTTCAACATCCATTGTTGGATTTTTTATTTTAGCCGTATTATTTACATTAATGGAGTGCTGCGTACAGGGAATGTAATTTTACATTGAAATAGAAGAATAGTAACTGAAAAAAAAAAACCGGTCAGTGGGTCGTCTTAGGGGCGGATTTTTAGGAGTTGGAGTATACGCTTAGGGGCACTATGAGCAGCAAAGAAAAAAAGCAAAGAAAAATTTTTTTTTTTCCAAAACTGTTTTTTTTGCAGTTTCAGGTTAACCTTGACCATAAAAACCATTTCGGTTCTGAGAAGTATGGTCCTACGACGCACCGTTTCCGAGTTAGGAGCTTTTGAATGTTTTTCTTGTTTTTACAAAACCCTGTATATTTCCAAAACGGTAGCTCGGATGAAAAACTTTTCGGGAAAGAAATTGTTGCTCTAGTTGCAAACCATGAGATGATATAAAAAAACCTAGGAAATATTGAAAAAAAAAAATCTCTGAAAATTTGGCTGTCCTCTGCCCCTAAGGATACACAAGCTGAAAGATCGACCGACACTTAGAAAATTTTTAATAATTTTTTTTTCCTCAATATTTCTCGGGTTTTTTTATACCATGTCTTGGTTTGCGACTAGTGCAACAATTTCTTTCCTGAAAAGTTTTTCATCCGTGCTACCATTTTGGAAATACAGAGGGTTTTGTAAAAACAAGAAAAAAATTCAAAAGCTCCTAACTCGGAAACGGTGCATCGTAGGACCATGCTTTTCAGAACCTAAATGGTTTCTATGGACAAGGTTAATAAGGTGCTGCAAGAAAAATGGCCGAAATCTGATTAAAAAATTTTTCTGAAAATTTGGCTAAGTCCGCGCCCCTAAGGAAAAAGATAAAAGATCGTCGTCCGACACTTAAAAAATTTTCCGTGTTTTTTTTTTTGCAATATTTCCTAGGTTTTTTTTATATCATCTCATGGTTTGGAACTAGAGCAACAATTTCTTTCCTGAAAAGTTTTTCATCCGATCTACCATTTTGGAAATATAGAGCGGTATGTAAAAACAAGAAAAAAAATAAAACCTCCTAACTCGGAAACGGTGCGTCGTAGGGCTATGCTTCTCAGAACCAAAATGGTTTCTATGGTCAAGGTCAATATGAAACTGCAATAAAATTGTAAAATATCAGAAAAAAAAAATTGAAAAAATTTCTAAGTCCTCGCGCCATAGCGCCCCTAAGGCTACACTCCAACCAAAAAACCGGTGGAATATGATTCAAAATAAGGAGCTGAATGCACCCCGTCAGTTTGAGGAGGGCTGTCCCTTATACCCTGTATAATATAATGTAAATAAAATAAAATACAAGGAGAAATCAATTTAGATAGCGAAACTCCGTAGATACGATGGGTGATACTACTGATACTGTTAGCCTGCGTCATCCCACTGCTGGGCAAAGGCCTCTCTCCATGACTTCCAAGTTCTTCGATCCAGGGCCAATGTGGACCACTGGTCGTTAGTTTTGTCTAGCTCGTCCCGCCATCTCCTGCGAGGTCTACCGCGTCGCCTTCTGGCTGTGTCAGGGCTCCACATCGTGCTTATTTTGGCCCACAGCTCGTCGGGCATGCGGCAGACATGGCCAGCCCAGTCCCACTTTAGCTTGGCGGCTTTTTGAGCAACGTCAGTAATTTGTGTTTTGGAGCGCAGTGTGGTGTTGCGTACATGGTCGGTAAGTTTGACGCCTAGGATACTGCGCTCCATTGCACGTTGGCAAACCTTGAGCCTGGACTTCTGAATGTTTGTCAAAGACCAAGTCTGGGATCCATATGTCAGAATGGGAAGAATGCACATGTCCATGATTTTTCGCTTGAGCGACAAAGAAAGATTTCCTTTCATAAGCTCTTTCATGGACCAGTAGCTCCTCCAGGCATTTTCGGTTCGTCTAATGATTTCCTTGTCTTGTCTGGACTGGAAAGAGACTAACTGGCCCAAGTAGATGTAGATGATGGGTGATAATGATTTTAAAAAAAATGTGTTTTTTTTTCTGGTCAACGAACACTTGTGAGTTACGAGTTAAGAAAATCTGTGTTTTTTGTTACCCATCACGTCAGTGAAGTTAAGAAAAATAACAAAAATTTTGACTGTTTTTTGCGGTAGATGATCCGCAAAACACATCAAATCATTTTTTTTTGCCTACCACGTCTGTGAGGTATCGTTAGCTCATTTTTTTTGAGCATGTATTAAATGTAATAGAAAGATTATATTTAATAAAAATAAAAAAATAATAAAATAAATACCTAATAATCAGAAATTAATTTCTTATAAAGTTTTCTTTTTGTTAAATTACAGAGAACCCAGGGACTCTCAGTGTACCTCTGCAACATTACTCGCACCTCTTACTGCAGTTAATCCAACCTCAACAGATATCGGAACTACACAAGAACGAAATTATGGGTATGTATCATATAATCACATGGTTTAGCTTCGTACCATCAGTTTAGCCATTTCAGCGCGATTAAAATACGAACAAACAAACATTTACCTTTGCAATGTTACTAAAATAACCCATTTATCTATTTTTTTTAGAGAAACCACCGAAGAGGAGCCATACCTTGTTGAGAGCGATTCTCAAGACAATTCATACATACCAATACAGGGTCGAAGAATCGTTACTATGATGTACTTCATTCAACAACCACAAAAAATTTCCAGTCATAGCTCTTTATTTAATTGCAATTTAAAAGATATGTCACTGATAGGAGGGAAGGTCACTTATATAAGTACATGTAGGTAGGGGGAGGGGGAGGGGAGGGAAGGGAAGAGAGAGGAGGGTCATAGGAACCCCCGGGGGGGGGAATTCGTCGGAAATGCATAGTTTTTTTTTAATGAGTTTTTAAAAGGGAAATATTTATTTTTGAGTTATACTAATACAAGCTTTACAATCGGTAATTTTATATATACGGGACACCTGCTGATGGGGGCGGAGGGGGAGAGGAGTACCTCGAGGTTACCATTTTTTTTTTTTGTTAAATTGTAACTTTACTTTTTCTGTCCCTATTTTTCAGGGAGGAAAGGGTAGGGGAGTAAGAACCAGTACTTCTGCCTTATCTCCGGCGCTGCGGGAATAGCAGCCCCTTCGCCTTTGCGTAACAAAGTCACAGGCGATCACCTTGCCTGTGCCTTTGCCACGGCAGGCTGGGGCTGCCCTCCCTCCGCGCCTCCGGGCTCTAAAAAATACTCTAGGGGTAGGACATACCAAGACCACGGCGTGTCGGGGTTGACAAAGTCGGTTCTGAATTCAAGTTCGTTGTAAGGCCACATTTACTTTTAAATTACACGCACATTTGAACCAATTCTATAGTGTTTTTCATTTTAGTTTTTTTTTTGTAATAGCATTATGTATAGGTACTTTGCTCACTGCACATTCCACATGTACGTTATACTCTATGCCAAAATAGTCTGTGGTGTGAATCAAAATAGTCTGTCATGTGAAATGTCGTCGTTTTCAATACAATGCCATCAATAATTCTACAATTAATATCTCCGAAACTATTCATTTCCGACGGTTGAAATTTGGCAAATCGTTTTAATATATTAGTAGGAACCTACAATAAAAATTACAACATCCTAGGTTAATGTACAGATATAAGTGACTAGACAATGCCACTTAGAGAAAAAGAATCACCCAAGCTCGATCATCAAGAAAATAATCCTTGTCGTAAGAGAAGACTGACTTTTGAGGGATCGCCAACAGTTCTTTCTTCTTCAAGGGATGATAATAAAGAAAAATATCTGTCGTACTAAGAGACGCCTAACTTTTGAAGAATCGTCAACAATCCTTTCTACTGCAATAGGTGCTAACAAAGAAAATATGCCCTGTTGTAGCAAACAGCTAAGTTTTGATGAAATGTAACAAATACGTGAGACCGGCAAAGTAATTGTAATGTTTACCTTTGTGAAGTTATAGTAAAATCATTATAATAATATGCATATTGTTTTCTTGATTTACACCTACCTCCTACCTACTACCTACCTACTACCTACCTACTACCTACCTACTACCTACCTACTACCTACCTACTACCTACCTACTACCTACCAACTACCTACCTACTACCTACCTACTACCTACCTACTACCTACCTACTACCTACCTACTACCTACCTACTACCTACCTACTACCTACCTACTACCTACCTACTACCTACCTACTACCTACCTACTACCTACCTACTACCTACCTACTACCTACCTACTACCTACCTACTACCTACCTACTTACTACCTACCTACTACCTACCTACTACCTACCTACTACCTACCTACTACCTACCTACTACCTACCTACTACCTACCTACTACCTACCTACTACCTACCTACTACCTACCTACTACCTACCTACTACCTACCTACTACCTACCTACTACCTACCTACTACCTACCTACCACCTACCTACCTAACACCTACCTACCACCTACCTACCTAACACCTACCTACCACCTACCTACCACCTACCTACCACATACCTACCACCTACCTACCTCCCACCTACCTACAACCTATCTAATACCTACCTACTACCTCTTTTTTTTCTGTTCTATCACGTCTGTGAAGTATACATAAAACCCGATTCAAATGCCACCATGCCACAGCCCATGAGTGCCTTCAGGGCCTCTACGAGACAGCCCTGTCACTCGCTGACTCGAGAGCGCGTCACAAGCTTAATCTCGAGAAGGAGCGCTCTCGACACGCCCAAGAGCTTGTGCGGGTCGAGAGAGCTCATACTCGGGAACTAATGACGATGAAGGCCGAGCTCTCCCTCATGAGGACGGACGTCTCTGAGACCAAGAAAGAGGCAAAAGGGATCCGGGAATGGTTGGGTCACGAAACCCTTGAAGCCTTCAACGGCATCAAGGAGGTGAAAAGGGAGGTCACAACCGCGAGCCTCCAGAACCAGAAGGAGCACGAGAAGACAAGGCAGGAAAGTGCAAGCGCCCCGGGGGATCCAAAGTGGGATTCGATGGGGGCCGGCCTCTCACGCCTTGACACGAACGTGACCAGCATATCAAACCAGCTGGACGTGCTCCGAAAGGCTCTGGAAAGGCTCAAGGAAGACCTCGCCCAACCCAGGACTATGCAGCCGGACCTTAGTTGCCCCCTGTCAGAGACGGCACTCTTGACGACAGAAAAATTTGAGGAGGAACTCCTCAAAGTACACGTCCAACTGCAGGCCATCGTAAACAGGCCCACAGTCTCTCCCCCACCACCACAACCACCGCTCAACATAACCACACACCTTAAGCCACTGACCGAAAGGCTGGAGATGGTCTCAGCGGACCTCCGCGAACTGCGCAATAAAGAACCGGCGATCCAGGCGCCCTTGGCGCTGAATCTGGAGGCGGAACTCGCAGTCGGGGAGGTAAAGAAGACCCTCCAAAATATCGAGAAAGGGGTAGCGGAATTGGGCAAAGCGGATAAACCGCTCCAACAACAACAAGGCCCAAAAACCTTTGCCCAGGTCGCCAGCACACCCAAGCCCCCGAAACCACCAACCCAACCCAACCATACCCTGATCGTCTCGTCAACGGACCCCCGACACACTGGGGAAAATGTGATCGAGAGGATCAGGACTGCCCTGGACCTTAAAGCCAGCGGAGCCCGGGTCGACACAGTCCGGAAGGCGCGGAACCAGAAAGTGGTTCTGAGATGCGCCAGTAAGACGGACCTGAACCTGATCAGAGATCAGTTCAAGTCGAACTCAGGGCTAAAGGTCCAGGAGCCGAAACCCCAAAACCCCCTAGTCTGCATCAAGGGAGTGCTGTCCAGCTACAGCGACGAGGAGATAGTCGATCTCCTAAAGGTGCAGAATAAACACCTTCTGCAGGACGTCGCTGTAGATGGACACACCGTAAGGGTGCGATATAGGAAGCGCGCGAGAAACCCCCATGAGTGCCACCCTGTTCTAGAGCTCTCCCCGGAGCTCTGGAAGTGCTACACACAGGTGCAGAAGGTGCACGTGGGCATCAAGAGGTGCTCGATTGTGGACCAGTCCCCGCTAGTGCAGTGCTCAAAGTGCCTCGCCTATGGCCACAACAGGTCCTTATGCAAGGCCGGAAAAGAAGCCTGCAGTCACTGCGGTGGAGCGCACAGCAGTAGGGACTGCCTCACTCGGGCCGACGGCAGATTGCCCACTTGCATCAACTGTAAGGTTGCCCAAAGGACGGACAGCGACCTGGCACACACAGCGTTCAGCGAAGACTGCCCAGAACGCCAAAAATGGGATGGTATAGCGAGGTCGCGCGTTTCCTATTGCTAAGGGCGACCAAGACAACGCAAACACTCAACCAGTCACCCTTCAAAACACAACAAGACCGAAACCAAGATTAAATTTCATCCAAGTCAATCTTCAGCGCTCAAAGCTGGCCACAGAAGAACTCCACATGGCGGCTCAGGCAAAGGGAGTTTCAGTAGCACTTGTTCAAGAGCCCTACGTAGGAAGAACAGGTGTGATGAAACAAAACCCCGGCACACAAGTCATCCAGTGCAGCCTCAACCGTCAAAAACCGGTAAAGGCGGCGATCGTTGTCTTCGGGAACAACCTGGAGGTCATCCACGACCCCCAGCTTGTGACCGAGAACATCTCCGCCGTCCTACTGAAGGTCGGCCAGCTCAGCTTTGGGGTGCTATCGGTCTATTTTGAAGGTGACCAGGAAATCGAACCCTACCTTTCGGCAACACACAACACACTTCAAAAACTACGCACACAAAACATCATAGTGGGAGGAGACATAAACGCCTGGAGCCAGTGGTGGGGAAGTGTCTCCGAAAACCATCGCGGGGCAGCGTACAACTCATTCCTCAATGAGCGGGATCTCCAGATCCTAAACACAGGTCAAACACCGACGTTCGAGACCTACAGAGGAGACAGGTGGTGCACAAGCAACGTCGACGTGACGGTATGCAGCCTGTCACTGCTAGGCAAGGTCGAAGAGTGGCGGGTTGAAAGGAGTCTAATAACTTCCGACCACAATGCAATAACCTTCTCGATGCGTTTAGAAAAGGCCTTGGAACCCTTAAGGTCAACCTCGACGCGCATCTACAACACCAAGAAGGCAAAGTGGTCCGACTTCAACACACACTTCAAGACCAGCCTGGCGGAGAATGACATAACACCAGTCAGAGTCTCGGCCGTCTCGAACCCAGAGGATCTGGAGTCACTCATCACAATGTACATCCAAAACATCCACCGCTCATGTGAGGACGCGATCCCAAAACTGGGGTCGCCTAAACACGACGCCAAGCCCCCATGGTGGAACCTTTCTCTAGACCGTCTCCAAAAAGACGCGCTGACAAAGAAGAGAAGGATCCGCAATGCAGCCGCAAGCCGGAGACATTTCACCATCGAAGAATACGTACTGGCAAAGAACACGTACACCGCAGCAGCGACGGAAGCAGCCACAACAAACTGGAAGGAGTTCTGCTCGAAGCAGGACCGAGAGAGCATGTGGGACGGCATCTACAGGGTACTAAGGAAGACAGCCAGAAGACAGGACGATGCGCTCCTGAGAAACACCGCAGGCGAGACGCTCAGTCCAGAGCAATCCGCAGATCTCCTGGCAAAAACCTTCTACCCTGACGACTCAATGGATGCCGAACAGCCGTACCACACAGCACTGAGGAGGCTAGCGGAGGAAAAGAACCCTCAAGGACTGTCTGCTGACGATCCACCCTTCACAACGGCGGAGCTGGAAATGGTTCTCCAAAACCAAAACCCGAAAAAAGCTCCCGGTCCCGATGGATTAACAGCAGACATCTGCACAGCGGCAATAAACTGCGACAGGGAAGTGTTCCTAGCGATGGCCAACAGGTGTCTGTCGCTGTCGTACTTCCCGAAGCAATGGAAGGTCGCCCACGTGTGCATACTCCGCAAGCCAGGAAAGGACGACTACACCAGCCCCAAGTCCTACAGGCCAATAGGTCTGCTCTCGGTCCTAGGAAAGATCGTCGAAAAGCTCCTAGTAGGCAGACTCCAGTGGCACTTCCTCCCCACACTCAACACAAATCAGTACGGTTTCATGCCGCAGCGCGGCACCGAGGACGCCCTCTATGGCCTAATGGGACACATACGTGCCGAAATCAAAGCCAAAAAGATCGTGCTTATGATATCATTGGACATAGAGGGGGCCTTCGATAACGCGTGGTGGCCAACACTCAAAAGACAGATGGTAGTCAAAAACTGTCCCAAAAACATCTACGCTCTCGTCACCTCATACCTGGAAGACCGGAACATCAGGGTCAACTACGCCAGAGCGACTAGTGAGAAGGGTACCACGAAAGGATGCGTCCAGGGCTCAATCGCCGGACCGACGTTTTGGAACCTTATCCTAGACTCACTCCTTCACAAAATGGCTAGTATGGGCGTATACTGCCAAGCCTTCGCAGACGATGTCGTCCTTATCTTCTCAGACTTTTCGACCGGTCCCCTACAGCAAACAGCCAACGATACATTAGACACAGTATCGGAATGGGGCGTCCAAAACAAGCTACGTTTCGCCGCGCACAAGACCAATGCGATGGTGCTAACGAAAAAGCTCAAATACGACGATCCGGTACTCCATATGTCGGGCACCCAGCTGAACCTAGTCAAAGAGGTCAAGTTGCTGGGTCTCACAATAGACTCTAAACTCACCTTCAACGCGCACGTGTCTGCGACCTGTAAAAGGGCCGCAGACATCTACAAGCAGCTTGCATGCGCAGCAAAGGTGACTTGGGGTCTAAACAGAGAGATAATAAGGACGATATACGTGTCGGTGATAGAGCCCATCGTGATGTATGCAGCGAGCGCGTGGGCCCCTGCAGCCGAGAAACTGATGACAAGGAATCAGTTTGACTCGCTGCAGAGAGGTTTCGCGCAGAAGATCTGCAAAGCATACCGCACGGTGTCTCTGACATCGGCACTTGTACTGTCAGGCCAACTCCCCCTAGATCTCCGGGTAATCGAGGCCGCAACCCTTTTCAAGATCAAAAAGGGACATTCCCAAGAGTTCATACCGCCGGGCCGCGAGCTGGAGTGCAACGTGCACCACTCCCAAAACCCCCACCCAGCGCTACTCACAACAACAGAGTATGCACGCCTAGAGGACATGACTCCCGAGACCCTGGAAACCTACCAAGTAATCGGTCCCCAAATATACACCGACGGCAGCAAGATAGAGGGGAAAGTCGGGGCTGCCTTAACTTGGTGGGAAAACGGAAAGGAGTCCAAGTCCAGCACTTTTGGCCTGGAGCCCCACAACACGGTCTTCCAATCGGAAATGTACGCTCTCTTCAGAGCTGTCAGGATGGCAAGAGAATCCAGTGTGGCCTCCGTAAGCATCTTAAGTGACTCAAGATCGTCACTTGACCTGCTGAGGAGTCCGTCTGTCACTCACCACCTGGCACTACAAATCAAGAGATGCGTCCGCGAGATCAGAGAAGAAGACCGAGAAGTGAGGTTCTTTTGGCTCAGGGCCCACGTGGGAACCGCCGGGAATGAGAGAGCGGACGAGCTGGCCAAGGAGGCAGCCCTTACAAAAGAGACAGCAGACTACAGCAAGGTCCCCGTATCGTTCGTGAGAAGGAAGATACGGGAAGGGACTGTAAGGAAGTGGCAGGCACGCTACGAGTCCTCGAGTACAGGATCGGTCACAAAAGTGTTCTTCCCAGACGTCCTAGCGGCAAAAAGGACACTCAGAGACGCAGTTCTCACACCGGTCCATGTACAAGTCCTAACAGGACACGGCGGATTCTCAGCGTATCTCCACCGATTCCACCTCAAAGACAGTCCCTCGTGCGTCTGTGACCCCAGCTGCGATGAAACAGTCTGGCATTTGCTCTTTGAATGCCCCAGATTCAGCCACGACAGAATGGAGCTGGAAATCAAAATTGAAACCCAGCTTAGCCAGTCCACACTCCACACCATCATGGGGAGACCGGCTACCAGAAAACCGTTCTTGGCATTCGCGAGCAAAGTCGCCAAAGTCGCAGCAGAGGCTAACAAAACGGACGCTACCTCGCAAAGTCGAAGTCGACTACCATCTAGGCAAACGCAAACAGTCCCGACCACAACAACTACAGCAACAACAACACACACTACAACAACACAGACGACAACAACAACACAAAACAGAACACGCACACCACTCACCGTAACACAAGGTACACACACAAACACACAACCAGCACCAGCAGCAGTAGCAGCAGCAGAAGCCAGCCTACAACCAGCCCTCATCACCATGCCCATCCCGGAGTTCCTGGCATGCGGAGGAGACGGAGTCCCAAGTGTGAGACTGCGACCTGTCGCTCTTTTCATGAACAGAGAGGCAGAAAAGTTGGGCATAGCCTTCTGCATAGGCTCAAGCCGAGCTGCAGCCCGTATTCCCATCTCACCAGGCCTCGCTGCCTTGATCAACGGAAGCACCACCAAAACGAGCTTGAAAGGTAGTAAGTACGCCGCACTGCCACAGGTGGAAGTAGCCTCTCACCGATGCCGGCTAATGCGATTCAAAGGGAAGACGATCGCATTACTCGAGTGGCGAGAGGAGACTCCATTCGCTCAGGCATGCTCGATGCTTCAAAAGATCAGGGAGGCCGGTGAAGACACGCCAGTCACAGCCCGCACCATAAGCGTTGACGCGATGGAGGTCGGAGGAGAGAGAGGAGACGTCGCAGACCGCTTCGGCTGCTTAAAAGCCTCCGAACAGCATGAGGTAGTCGTCTATGAGGACAGAGGGGAAACTCTAAGTTTCCTTAAAGCCCCCAGAGACCCAACAGCCAGCGCGACGAGCTCCGCAACAAACCCGACCACACAAAGCGGATCAGAGGCAGCCGCCGAAAAAACTGCAAAAGAGCAGAGCAGCACCACCAGCCTGGAAGCCCAGGCCAGGTCGAGGAGTCGCCTGAAAGCCTTCGGCACTTTCCTCAGCGCACTGCTCCCAAGCACTAGCCGCGCATCACCGACAGAAAAACAGGGAACAGCAGTGGAGAGGTTTTTCAGGAAAACACCAACAAAACCTGAACAACGGAAGCCAAAGCCAACCAGAGCCGACAAAGGGCAAGTCAGCCCGCCTGTCCTCGCATTGAACTCGGGCACCACAGACCACGTGAAAAGCGCCTTCCTCGAGTACGTAGCAATTGTGAGGGCGACCAGAGAGGTCAACCTCATAACATGCAAGAAGATCCTGCAGACCTTCCAAAGAAACTCAGAAGGACTGCTAAAGGTACTGCTCGAGGAGGCAGAGGCAGCCGTGTATGACAACGTCAAATCCCAAGTCATCAAAGGGGAAATGACGGGGTCGTACATGGCAGCCTATAGCGCAACGAACGGTTTCGTGGCCCTGGACAAGGAGGAAACGGAGCGCGTGGGAAGGCCAAAATTTAAAACACCAAACGACGACCCGATAGTGGTTACCGCCAAATGTACCAAGATCATGCTGGACGATAAGATCCTTGAAATGGCACAGTCCATCTCGGGGATCCCGGACAAAACAGCATCGGAGGAACATTGGACGGTACCCAATATCAGGTGGGTAAACGGAGTTCCAGGTTGCGGCAAGACAACCTGGGTGGTGAAACACTTCGATGGTGAGAAAGACGTTGTAGCCACCACGACGACCGAAGCTGCCAAAGATCTCAGAGAGAAGCTTGCGCACCGCTTAGGAGACCGAGTAAAGACAAAGGTGCGCACTATGGCCTCAATCTTAGTCAACGGGTTCAAGAAAGAAGAGAAATGCTACCGCCTAACGGTAGACGAGGCTCTTATGAACCATTTTGGGGCCATAGTCATGGCAGTAAAGTTGTCGGGAGCAAGCGAGGTTGTCCTCATCGGAGACGTGAACCAGCTACCATTCTTGGACAGAGAGAACCTTTTCGAGTTAAGGTATACCCGTCCAAACATGGTGGCTGGCATCACCCGGGAGCTACTTTGCACGCACCGCCATCCGATGGATGTGGCATTCGCACTGAGCGAGATATACTCCGGTATATACTCCTCCAAGTCGTCGCTGTCGCGGGTCCATTCACTGAGCGTCAAAGGGTACACAGGTGCGCAAATACCGAACAACGCCCAAAACACCCTATTCCTGGTTCATACGCAAGAGGAGAAAGCTTCTCTTGTCAGCCAGGGATACGGGTCCGGCGAAGGGTCGCGCACTCTAACCATCCACGAGGCCCAGGGTCTGACCTTCGACAGCGTAATTATCATCAATACCAAGTCCAGGAGGCTCCAAATCCACGACAGCATCTCCCACGCGGTAGTGGCGGTGTCGAGACATACAGTCAGTTGCGTCTATTACACCGACGACGCCGATGACGCCACGGGCCGCCTTGCAAAGAGAGCGATGGATGCGCCTACTAAAACGGTCGTCGAGTACAACCTGATGACGGCCATGCAGCATCGAGACGCGAACGTCGTGGAAGCTTTGCTCAGGCTAGCGAAGTCCCTGGTCAGTCGACGCACATAACCAAAAGTCCCCATCCAAATCCCAAAACCAAACCCTAACCCAAACTGACCCAGTCTGTTATGTACCCCTAGAAATAAAAAATAGATTATGTGAAACTGCATGGCAGAGTGAGCCTGTCATACTCACTTAAAAGCTTTGCCGATGGCGGCGCTGCGCATCCGGTCGTTAAGTTCCCTAAAAAATGGTTGAGCTCAGCGGCGCGGATGTGAGAGTCATATCCGTGAACGGGTGCCGTCGGTCGGAGCCGGTCGGCTCACACTGCCATGCAGTTACTAGTGCAATGTGTTTTAATTAATTATGAAAAGTAACCTTAGTCTATTAATTGTAATTGTAACTGTAAAGACCATGTAAACAAAATAAAAATAAGTAAGCCTGAAAAAAAAAAAAAAAAAAATTACCAATAGATGGACTCACGTAGATTTAAGTAGTATAATACCTTTATTATAGTATTAGTGTCCTATGTAGGAGCACGATTGTAGAAAAATAAACATAAAAAGAAAGCAAACAATTCAATACTGTAAAAAAGAGCGCGGACTTCCATGTCTGCGGTAAGAAAAACTCAAAAAAAAAAAAAAAAAAAAAAAAAAACCCGATTCAAATAAGGCAGTATGGACACTCACGCGGGCGTAGCCTCGGGCAACAGCTAGTTATTATTTTAATTCAAGCCCAAAAGATTTTTATCACCCTGTAGGTACCTATTATGAGAATAATGTTTTACTCATTGTAAGTCATATTCAGAGGTCGGATAATCGGATGCATAGGTATTATACCTACAAATAGTTGCTTCTTACAAAAGTAAAGAAGCGGCTTATAAAATACACATACATAAACTCACGCCTTTTTGCTATCGTGGGGGTAGGCAGAAACTACATAACTCCACCTGCTACAATTCTATTAAAAATGTACCTAAAATATTATTTCAAAATAAAACCTTACACACATAAAACGCGCCTTCTGACCGATTTTTGTAAGAGAAATAATTTATTTTTGTCCTGCTCTAAATCTTTAGGTAGGTAAATTTTAATAAAATATGAATACAATTTTTGGGTAAATAATATGATTTGATTCAACAGAACACTAAATTTATCGATCCCGTAATCGCGGGTTTTTTATTAAAAACATTTATTTTGAAAATCCCGCCGCGCCGCGAAGGCCACGCGCTGCCGGTAACGTCAGCTGGGCCGTAGGGGCGGAGCTACGCGCTGCGCCCCTTTCCCCTGCTTCACCTCCTCAAATACTGGAAGATTTGCTGTTTACAGCGCCTTAAGTGTAGTAAAGGCTTGCGAAGTCGTAGCAGTGCGATCCATTGCCGCATTTTGTCTTGTTAATCAGTTCGGCGACGTCATTTGGTGGAGTAATACGTGTGCCACGAGCGGGGCTCCGGTGCGCCTCTTGTTGTTTTTTCGACGCAACGAAGTTTGGGTGAGTTTACCTAATTATGATAGTCTACTCTAACTTCGATCGAGTAGTTTACAGCAATTTAATGACATTCACATTAGTTTGATATTAATGCCAGGAAAGTTATAGGTAGATATAGAAGTCAGTCTAATACTCGTAGGTACTATCTAAATTGTCCCAAGATATTTATTTATCTGAACTTTATAATGCAAAAATTTAGCAACAAAAACAAAATTCTAACTAGGTATTTAGTGGACGGTTGTGAATTATCGTTTTTAAGCGACTTCTTTAAGCCACTGTTAGTTCTTTTGCGCCACCAAATATTACGTAAGTTGAAAACTTCATTTTTTGTTTAAGTAAATATAGATATACATTGTTTTGGTTTTAGTGTTATTTGATTGGTTTAGATATAAAAACGATAGGGCAAAAGAAGTTATGTAAATAGAGCAATCTGTTTTAAAGTTATTAAGGGTCTTGTATTTAAAGAACAAATTGTCAAATGTACAATTGAACCAACTAATTGATTTACAGTTTATATGTGTGGGTGAAGTCATAGTTATGCACACAAACACAAAATGAAACGAGCGAGCTCGGTTTTTATTAGTGTGCGTGTGGCACATCAATTACCATATACCAAGGAAATTATATACTAGCTGGAATGAGGACGAGCAACGGAAAGCCGTTCCGAGCGAGAAAAATACCTAGAGTGGATGGCATCTCTTTCTAATAGGGTATCCAATATTTTATTTACATTTGGGACAGTTTTTTTGTTATAACTTACTAGGGTTACAGATTATTCAAAATTACGGGGTATAAAAAGATAGGGCGAAGCCGAAACCTACGCATATGTAGAACTCTGTAATGGGATAGGTCTATAAAGTAAAGAATACGTAACACTAATTTTCGTTCACGGTGGTCTAAATGTTAGGTTACATCCTTCATTTGTAAAGAGATTTTAAAGCGTACAGGGCTGCAATATTTACATAGATGAAGCATGAGCATCTGGCATATTCAAACAACTTAACACGTAGTATTTGATAAATTTATTAATCACACTATACATAATTAAATATAACGACGCTTGAAAGGCAATCCTTCCTAACCGACATAAATCCGTAAAATGAGTTATATATACCATTCGAACCGCCAGATTTTTCTGCGTCGTTTGGTCTAGGTCTCATAGTTCTACGACGAGTTTTATTGTCGCTTAGATATTGCGTGATTTCGGTCAAATCTACATTTTGTGCTTACTAAACGACCAAAAAATAGTGATTTTATGAATATCCAGCAGTTATGACGTTCTAACAATTAGGAATATGAACTTAGTCGGTTTTTCATGTATTGACTTTTTCATTTATTTGTAAATACGTATTTTTACATGTTAAGAATTTTTCCTTTGAAATTACTTAGTAGATTTTACCTACACAAAGCAATTGTAATTTATGTGGTTATATATTTTAACTTGAAAATATATTTTGTGACAGTGTCATTTGTATAAGTTAACCTAAAATAAAGTGGAAGAATATTAGAGCTTAGATATTTTTACTTGTTTATCATAATATTTATTTTTTATCCTTAGATATTTTTATTTGACAACGGTTAATATTAATGATGTCGGTTAGATAGTCTTACTTGATTTGCTAAATGGCTAAGTATGGCGCGTAGATAAATTTACCCGTACGCAAAATTATATTCTCGTCGCTAAGGAACCGCACGAGTTTAAGAAACGTCGTGTAGGTATGCGCGACACGCTTAGTGACACGTCTATACGGGTTCTCATTCAGGCACCCGCCGTCGCTTAGGGAGGACGTACTTCACATTTTGGCGCGCATTCTATGAAGACATGGTAAGTATTCAATCAAATTATGCAAAGGTAGTACCTATTTCAAAACTGCATTTCGTTTTGGATTATTTTTAAACCCTATTATGTTTTAGATGGAACAAAGTACTAATTTTAAATCAATTTAATTTTTATTTGTAGTTAAAAATGAGTCGCGAGCGGAAACGACGTAGTTCATCCATAGTCGAGATGGCGTTGGTGAAGGCCGGAATTGAAAGAAATGTTCGGCAGTGTCGAAGACGATTGAGTTATGATCTAAGCACAGTAAGTACCTACTTTTTATAATTTGTTTGAGTACCTACAAGATAAATAAACAGTAGTTATTTATCTTGTAAGTTCACTTAGTAAAAAATACACAGTAGGTACATCTTCGAATTGTTTTTTTTGCAGTCTGCGGATTCGTCAATTAATAGCAACACAAAGCAGTTTAACAAAACATTAGAGTCAGCTTCTATCAGCATTGACACTTCGAAAGATTTGACTTTTCCGGTTCTTGCCGATAGTTTATGCACCACAACAGATCACACTAAAATGACTGCATCGATTACTGCTCCACGTATATCGGTTGATCACGCGTTTAATATCACTTTAACTGCTGAACCAGACATTGAAGAACCGGCTTTGAATGATCACCAGGTTGAGGAAAACACACAATATACATCACTTACGTCCGATCATGATGTACCGTCTACATCGGCAGGACCTAGTCTAGAATCTATCGTATCAAATCCAATTAAAAGTAAAGTTGGTAAAAGAAAATCCAAGAAAGATATTAAATATATTGATTATATGTTAGATCAAGAAGACTTTTCTACTTTTTATGGTGATATAGCTGATTCGGATAATTGGTCAGAAGGACAAGAAGGAATAACATCAGAAGATGATTTGAAATCAGCGGAACAAAAAGTTAGAAGAAATAAAAGGTACACTAAAAAGGGGTCAAAAGTCAAAGATGCCAATACCGAAGATGATGTAGTCGGAGAATCTGCGATGAGAATAAAAAAACCTAATTCAAGAAAAGAACGGTCAAAAAATAAACATTCCGGGCAACAATATCTAACAAATAAAGGTGTCGTTGTACCAGCAAAAACCGTATTGGCTAATCCTTGTTCTGGCAAGAAATGTGGCAACGACTGCGGGTCTCTGTCTGACAAAAGAAGAGAAAGCTTATTTAATTTTTTTTGGAATCTTGACAAGACACGCCGCCGTGATTGGTTAGTATCCCTGTCTCAAAAAGAAAATATTAAACGAAAACGCACCGATTCTAATAAGCGCAATTACACTATCAAATATTTTATCAACGAAGGAGAAGGTAGAAGATTTGTTTGCCAACAATTTTTAGCAGCCACTCTGAACATTTCTGATAAAACAATTTACAGTATTGTAAAAAATTCTTCTTGGGGATGTGCACGAGAAGATATGAGAGGGAAATGTGAACCACCAAATAAGACTAAAGCATCCACTATAGATGCCGTTAACAGGTTCATCAAAAATTTACCAGCTGTACCTTCGCACTACTGTCGTCAAGACTCAAGCAAAGTTTACCTTCCCCAAGAATACAAAAATATCACCAACTTGTATAAACTTTACAAGCAGCATTATGTGGATCAGGGTGTGGACGTAGTAAGTGATAGAATTTTTCGTAAAATATTTCAAGATAATTTTAATATTGGATTCCATGTACCTAAAAAAGACAAGTGCCTTAAGTGTCTTCAATACGAAAATAATAATAATCCCGAAAAACAAAAAGAAAAGGAAGAACATGAACTAGAAAAAGAAGAAAGTTATGCCCGTTTTAAAGTTCACAAAAATATTCATAAGGATGATCCTTCAACTCTTTGTGCTAGTTTTGATCTCGAAAAAGTACTTAACACACCCTATGCACAATCTATGCTTTTGTACTACAGTAGAAAACTAGCTGTGTACAATTTGTGTGTTTATGAAAATGGAACTCGTAAAGTTTTCTGTTACTACTGGGATGAGAGCAATGGTAAACGTGGCGCTAACGAGATTGCATCTATATTGCACAAATATATTCAATCGGTAGATGCCAGAGAAAACGTCACTAGATTACTTCTATATTGTGATTGTTGTCCGGGCCAAAACCGCAACCGTACTGTGTTGGCAATGTTGCATTCATCATTACAGGAGTGTAAAAATATCGACACTATTCAAATAAACTTTCTCTTGACTGGACACACTTACATGCCTGTAGATACAGTGCATGCTATTGTTCAAAATAGATTGAAGAATACAACTGTTTACGCACCATCACAGTGGTTTACAGTTTTTGCAACTGCCAGACAAGAACCAGCGCCTTTCGAGGTAGAAAGACTGAGTTATGAAGATTTTTACAGATGGGATAGTATTAATGACAAATATTATAAAGGCAACTTAACTGGAAAGATCAGCAAGATCCGTATTATGACTTTCAGAAAAGACAAGCAAAGCGTTAAATATAAAACATCTATGAATCCTACTGCGGCGTCCTTTGATGTTGAAATTCAGTCTAAAACCAAGGTATCTCTTTTACCTTGTTATCGATCGCAGCTTCCCATATCAAAAGCTTAATATGACGATTTAGTCAAACTTTGCGTGGACAAAGTTATTCCTAACTGCTTCAAACACGAATTTATGAACATTCCACGGGCAACAAATGTTAAAGATTGTCTACCCGAATCAGACATTGAAGATTGTGATATTAACATTTAGATTGGTTAACTAACAAAATCTCACGTCGCAATTCATACTAAAGATTTATTTTGTAAGGTTTACAATTATTAGATTAAGGATTTTATTTTTATATTGCTATATTTTTATATGAAAAATATCTTGATTGTTTCTAGAGACTGATTATGTTGTGAGAATAATTTAAGTGTTGTTATTATAATTATTACAGCAATATTAATGACTAGTTAATATTTTAAGTCCATTTGTATGTGTAGCAGTGTCTCTCTCTAGAACTTATAAGTACTTTAGAAAATATTTTGTCAAATTTTTAATCTGTGTTGCTTATTTAAGCGTTTATTCTTCTTTGCATCATGAATTCAAAATTAGTAGGTACAATTTGGATTATCTAGACCTGCCCAACTTTTTCCTGAATTATGTTGGGACCGGATTACACTCTACCCGGCTTCAGCTGAGTACCAGTAGTTTGCATGGAGCCACCGCCCTTATTAACTAATATTGTCTATCATGAAAAGAGATATTAATCTTTCTAACTACTGTTATAAATGGGAAAGTTTGTGAGGATGTTTGGATGTTTGTTACTCTTTCACACAAAAACTACTGAACGAATTTGGATGAAATTTGGCAAGTAGTCAGTTTATAAGATTCAAACAAATTCAATATTTATATCATTCGCCTTTTCCTTTTCAAAAAACCTCAAAGATATTGCTTCTCCCAAATGTTATCATGGGCTCTCAAGAACCTCTTTTTCCAATAATGTTACGAACGACTAAAAAAGGAAAAACATACGGAAATAGTAGCTGGTTTAACGGTTGTCATGACAGCGAGCGAAGTTATCATGCAAACAAAGCATAATATTTCAAACTAGCTTTTGCCCACGGCTTCGCCCGCGTGGATGTCGTAAATATTCGATTACTTACCTTCACCCCCCTTCTTAACCCTTCGGGAGTAGAATTATCAAAAACGCCGAGACACGTATAAATTAATTTTCAATCGTCAGCCTAAACACAAAATTTGAAGATCCTAACTTCAAAACTGACAGACTTTCATACAAACTTTCATCCCCTATTTAACCCTTTTAGGGGTGGAATTCTCAAAAATTCTTTCTTAGTGGAAACCTTCTCTTCACAAAGAACACACCCTCCAAGTTTCATATCTCTAGGACCAGCGGTTTGGGCTGTGTGTTGATATATCACTCAGTCAGTCAGTTTATCATTTTATAATATACACGATTACTTTTACATCGTTCTGGAGCCGAAACACAGTAACTCCACTCGAGTAATAGTTACTATTGGCAATGTTATTTTTTTTTTAAGACATCTATTAAAGAAGTTAGAAAATTATCACTTTTTTTCTGTCATTCGAGTTAAATCTTAGTAGGGACTTCCACTATTTCATTCATAAACGCAATATCGTACGCGATCCGCTGGATAATGACGTAGCGCGGCACAGCTGTGAGTGAGGTCAATGGACGTCGGACGAATTTGATATCCGACTGCAAGTAGGTAGGTTTCAGGTACGATTTAGGTTGGTGTAAGTTCATTTACCTACATCATCTCTCGTTCGTATCAGAAGCACGTGTTTACCACTATCACATCTCTTTGTTAACGAGAGAAATTAATTGGCATTTAATTCACCACTCTCGCATCACGAAATCACTAGTTGGTACTCGTACCTAATCAACTAGACACCGACACGACGACAGTACGCTTGGGAGTTAGGCCTTGAATCGAGAGTCGACCTGTCGACCAATGAACCTACCTACCATAATATTGTGATTCATAAAATAATAGTGCTTTTAACATTTCTTTTGCGGCAATGCTGGCGGCGCGACAAAGGCAGGCAGTTTGCACAGAAAACGAATCGTTTTGTCTGTCGAATAGAGTTCATTATTAGTTGCAGGTATCAGGAGGTATTGGAAGTATTAGGTTGGAATTAAGACCTTATTTTCATAACGTTAACCGTGTAATTCGGTTGTGCATCTTTGTAACAGTCAGGTCGGACACGAGGCAATCGGTTTCTCAGAATATTTTTTAGTAAATTTAGTAAACATTAATTTTAGGTACCTAGTTTGGTAAAATTTCTAATTTTCACCGTTTGCTGTTAAGAAATAAAGTCTGAATTCGCTTTTCGTATTTTTATTTGCGAACCAACTTATCTATCGCGTATGTATTTTATTTTATTTGTTTATGTACCTATCTAACGCGGCGGATCTTATGTTTTCGAGAAGGCACACTAGCGGATGAACTAATTAGATAGATACTTACATACCTACCTACACGACGTCAGTAACAACCACGTTGTTGCTACTGCAGATACCTGGGTAGTAGGTACCTACCCGTGACAATAATAAATCGTTTGATTCTGCATTCATGACCATTGTTCGATCTAAATTGCATTTATGTTTACGTACATAACGGTTAAATAACTCTAATTTTTCCTTCATACTTTCTACGGGCTTAGGACCGTCGCGTCAGTAATACATTTTACGTCTAATTATGTACCTACTTACTTTGTAAGTATTCTTTTATTCTCAAGAAAAAGTATTGCAGGCGCAGGCGTATTTAAAAAATTGGAGCTATCTACAAACATAATCAACATAAAACTAACTAAGGCTAAGAACATAAATTAGATAATTACACTTCCCTGTATCGAAGCAACTGCTCAAAATGGAGTCCACTTTGCTCGATACATAGACGGGCACGTTTCATTAAATTGTCTTTTAATTTTCCTAATGTGTGTCTGTCACTTTTCACAATATTAAATGCGTCCACTATCGCACTTCGTAACTCATCTCGAGTAGTACGCTCCTCGAAATAAACTAGTCTTTTAATTTCGGACCACAAATAAAAATCTAAGGGTGTTAAGTCAGGGCTCCTTGCGGGCCAAGCCACAGGGCCACCACGACCTATCCATTGCTCACCAAACTCACTGTTTAGGTACGCACGCACTGAAGTAGCGAAATGGGCAGGGCATCCATCATGCTGGTAGAACATACCGCGTAAATATGCCAGAGGCACATCCTCTAACAACAGCGGTATCATAGTTTGCAGCATCTCTAAATAAGACCCACCAGTCAGGTGACCTTCAATAAAAATAGGCCCTATTATTTGGTCGTTAATAATGCCTGCCCAAACATTCACGCTGAATCTAACCTGATGGTTATCTTCGCGAATGAGGTGCGGGTTTAAAAACGACCAATAATGTTCGTTGTGAACGTTGTACAGACCCACGCGTGTAAATAGCGATTCATCCGTCCACAGTATGTTGGCAGTGGCATTTTCCAGCAACCATTGGCATAATCGCCTTCGTAGATAGCATGCGCTCGACGAAAATGGTATGGATGTAATCCATTTGAATTTAATAATCTCCAGACGTAATACTGGCTAACATTGAACCGCCTGGCCGCCATTGTGGTACTGCGACGTGGGTCGCGTTCGAAGTACTCCAGTATTTCTTCTTCCAATTCCGCCGAGTATGGTAGTCTACCGCGGCCCTGCGCGTGTGTGGGTGCTCGAAACTGTCCGTGATCGAGGAGGCGCTGGCTTACAGCCAGGATGGTGGAGGTGAAGGGAACTTGAGGGTCGGTGATTCCACGTGCGCGCAGTGAGTTCAGGTGTTCCGGCTGAGCATATAAACGTCTAGCCTCTTCCAGGTTATGGTGCGCCATCCCATAAAAATCCACCATTGCCCAATACTCCACGTTGGAGAACACGTATTGCCGACTCATTATTAGCTCGAGATTAGGTTGCGCGGGAATGACCTAATACAGCGAAACGCGTGACAATACTAGGAAGGAAGGAAGGGCGGGCGGGCGCCCGGTCGGCTAGAGTCTAGAGCGTGGGGTGGGGGCGTGGCTTACGGATCATACTGTCTGATCGATGAATGGATTTTTCAATGGGTACCGTTCGTATGTGTTGCCGATCGTGTTTACGTTTTATACACACATATGCATTTACCGTAAAGAAGCATTACTTCGAGTTCTCATTATTTCACAAAAAAAACATTAAATTTTATTTTTCGCGATTTTTTTTATTCTTACTTTTTAAAAAAAATAGTCCCAATCGTTTCGAGTTCGATGATCGAGTTTATGGCTTTCGGTTCCAGAACGACCTAAAAGTAACCGTGTATATAGAAGAATAAGAAAAAAGAATAGATAATCCATATAGCATGATTCAGTATTCACGCGCGATGGCTTATTATTAGCGTATTTCATGTATAACTTTGGTGTTTCTATACCGATTTCTATGATTCTTTTTTATAGAATAGTTAATAATGTTAACTTTTTTAATTAGGGATGACTGAGAGTGTTATAAACGTAAGAGTAGACAAATATAATCAGAAAGCTTCGAACTGCTAAGCTATCGGGAGTTACACGTGATATTGTGAGTCAACCATAAAAGATAGACATATGCTGTCCTGAGATATTTTTTATATAATTTTAAGGAAAACATTTTCGTCATACATGATTTCTGTGTAGCTTTAACCATTAAGGTTGCACACGCGACGGAAGCTTAAAAAATGGAGAAACTTCTCCCGTTTTCCCAATATTTCCCTTCACTGCTCTGCTCCTATTGATTGTAGCGTGATGAAAAGTATACTATAACCAACTCAGGAGTATGAAAAATAATTGTACCAAGTTTCGTTAAAATCCGTTCAGTAGTTTTTGTTTCTATAACGGTTATACAGACCGACAGACAGACAGACAGACAAATATTTTACTGATTGCATTTTTGGCATCAGTATCGATCCCTAATCACCCCCTGATAGTTATTTTGGAAATATATTTCATGTACAGAATTGACCTCTCTACAGATTTATTATAAGTACTAGCTTATGCCCGCGGCTTCGCCCGCGTGGAGTTAGGGAATTGCCCACGGGATCTTACTTCTGGGATAATAAGTAATCTATGTATCTATCTATAATACATACATAGATTTACATGTACTTGCTTTTATCTTGCAATTATTAGTTTAAAGTTATATCAATTAAATTAGATACGTGAAATATTGATACCTTGATTTGAGATTGGACATCGGATTTACTGGATTTTATCTGAAGAGTATGTACACAAATTTTCAAGTCAATCGACCCCGAGAGTAAAAAGTTTCACAGAAAATACAACACCCCATTTCACCCTCTAAGGGGTAGGAATTGGGCGGGAGGAAACGCCCGGGTGTTTCCATTTCGAGGATCGTCCGGAGGACACGGTGGAGCACACCGTGGAGGTCTGCCCCGCTTGGGCGGAGCACCATCGTGTCCTCGTAGCGGCGATGGTCGGAGCGAGAGGGAATGGGAAGCCGTCACCTCCTTCTGCGAAGCAGTCATGCTATTGAAGGAGGTGGCGGGACGTGAGAGGGAAAGAACCTCACATCCCAGCCGCCGCGGAAGACGCCCTGGGCGTCGGGGGTCACGTGGTGGCTCCCGGCCACCGTAGGCGCGGGCCTGTGGGCGGCGAGCTATAGGCTAGCTCGCCATCCGGCCGTCTTATGACGACAGGCCGTGTCGACGGCGCGTTCGTGTTCCACGCGCGCCTCAAAGAGATGTCAGCAACGATGTAGGGGTCTGCAACTTCTGCAAGGGCCGATGCCTGCCAGGGCTGCGAGACTGTTCGAAAGAGATACCGTTGTCCTGGAACACAAAGGGCAAAGAAGGAACATGGATGGGTTTTAGTCAGTACAAGTCTGACACTCCCTTCCGCTCCGCCCAGAGTGGGGTGAGTGGTCATTTGATGATTTCCGATCCGAAAAAAAAAAAAAAAAAATGGGGTAGGAATTTCAAAAAACTGAAACTTACTCTTCACAAAGAATACACCCTCCAATTTTTATATCTTTGGGACCCGCGGTTTGGGCTGTGCGTTGGTATTTCAGTCAGCCAGTCAGGACATGGAATTTTAAATTGGGGGATGATTTTGGAAAAACTGTGATATACGTGTCTCATCATTTTAACTGAAGTATATGTAGACACATTTTCAAGTCAATCGACTCAGAGAATAGAAAGTTTCATAGGAAATTCAACACCCCATTTCACCCCCTTAGGGGTGGAATTTCAAAAACCCTTTCTTAGTGGATACCTACTCTCCACAAAGAGTACATTCTCCAAATTTCATGTCTCTAGAACCAGCGGTTTGGGCTTTGCGTTGATGTATCAGTCAGCCAGTCAGGACATTGAATTTTAAATTGGGGGATGATTTTGGAAAAACTGTGGTACACGTATCTCATCATTTTAACTGAAGTATATGTAGACACAATTTCAAGTCAATCGACTCAGAGAATAAAAAGTTTCATAGAAAATTAAACACCCCATTTCACCCTCTTAGGGGTGGAATTTCGAAAAACCCTTTCTTAGTGGATGCCTACTCTTCACAAAGAGTACACTGTCCAAATTTCATGTTTCTAGGACCAGTGGTTTGGGCTGTGCGTTGATATACACGGTTACTTTTAGGTCGTTCTGGAACCGAAAGCCACAAACTCGATCATCGAACTCGAAACGATTGGGACTATTTTTTTCAAAAAGTAACAATAAAAAAAATCACGAAAAATTTAATTTATTGTTTTTTTTGTTAAATGATGAGAACTCGAAGTAACGCTTCCTTGCGGTACATGCATAAGTTTGCGTACGTAACGTATCGATGATCGGCAACACATGCAAACGGTACCCATTGAAAAATCCATTCATCGATCAGACAGAATGATCCGTAAGCCACGCCCCCACCCCACGCTTACACAGTCTAGCCGACGCGACCGCCCGCCCTTTCTTCCTAGTATTGTCGCGCGTTTCGCTGTATTAGGTCACTCAAGCAGAACCTAATCACGTGTCTAATGAGTCGGCAGTATGTCTACTCCAATGTATTGGGCAATGGTGGATTTTTATGGGATGGCGCACCATAACTTGGAAGAGGCTAGACGCTTGTATGCTCAGCCGGAAAACCTGAACTCACTGCGCGCACGTGGAATCACCGACCCTCAAGTTCCCTTCACCTCCAGCGCCTGCTATTTACGAAGGTGACGGGCCAAGGAGAATCGCCCTATGTCAGTGGTTGATAGAAACTGCCACTGCCAACATACTGTGGACGGATGAATCCTGAATCCTGTTCACACCTGATACCGGAGTTGCTAAAGGATGTGCCTCTGGCATATTTACGCGGTATGTAGGTACTATCAGCATGATGGATGCCCTGCTCATTATGCGAATTTAGTGCGTGCGTATCTAAACCGTGAGTTTGGTGAGCAGTGGATAGGTCGTGGTGGCCCTGTGGCTTGGCCCGCAAGGAGCCCTGGCTTAACCCTACTGGATTTTTATTTGTGGTCTGTGATAAAAAGATTAGTTTATTTCGAGGAGCATACTACTCGAGATGAGTTAAGAAGTGCGATTGTGGACGCGTTTAATATTGTGAAAAGTGACAGAGACACATTAGCAAGACAATCTCATTAAACGTGCCCGTTTGTGTATCGAGCGAAATGGACTCCATTTTGAGCAGTTGCTTCGATTCAGGGAAGTAGGTATAAATTGTGAAAAATCTAATATCCTTAGTTAGTTATACCTACTTTGATTATGTTTGTAAATAGCTCAAATTTTTAAGTACCTACGCCTGCGCCTGCATTTATTTTTCTTGACATTAAAAGTGTACAAGTAAGTAAGTAAGTATTTAGATACGTAAAATGTATAACTGACGCGACGGTCCTAAGCCCGTAGAAAGTATGACGGAAAAATTTGAGTTATTGAACTCATCATCATCATCATTTCAGCCAAAAGACGTCCACTGCTGGACATAGGCCTCCCCCAAGTGTCGCCACATTGACCGGTCCCGTGCGACTCGCATCCAGCGGATCCCTGCAACCTTCACCAGGTCATCGGTCTACCTAGTGGGAGGCCTTCCAACGCAACGTCTTCCGGTTATTGAACTGTTATGTAGATAAACGAAATTTAAATCAAGCAATAGTTCGGCGCCGCGTTCTTTATGATAGGTACATCTTCTACATAAATAAAAATACAAACGCGATAGATAAATAGGTATACAAATAATAACACGAAAAGCGAATTTAGACTTTATTTCTTAACTGTAAACGGTGAAATTTAGAAATTTTATCAAACTAGGTAAATCGCAGTTTACTAAAAATTATTCTGAGAAACCTCGTCTCGTGTTCGACTGGACTTTACAAGGATGCACAACCGAATTGCACGGTTAACGTCGTAAAAATAAGGTCTTTTTCTGTTCGAATTGCCTGCCTTTGTAAAAGCCGCCACAAGCATTGTGCCGCAAGAAAATTGTTTTAAGCTGTATTAATATTTTTTTATTTCATAGTAGGTAGTTAATTGGGTATGTTTTTTAAGTACCTATTAGCTCGATTGATCAACACTCGATTCAATGCCTTAAAAACAACTCCCAAGCGTACTCGTCGTTGTGTAGTTGAATAAGTACGAGGATTAGAGATTTCGTGATGCGAGACTGAATTGAATTAATTTCTCTCGTTTACGAGGAGACGAGAGATGATGGAGGTAAATGAACTTACACCAACCTTAATCGTAGCTGAAATGAAATACCTACTTGCAGGTACTTTTTCAGCTGGTTATTCGTCCGACGTCCATTGACCCACCGCGAGCGCACTACACAGCTGTGTCGCTCTACGTCATCGAAGAGCGCATCGCGTACTATCTTGCGTTTATGAATGAAATAGTGAAAGCGCTACTAAGATTTAACTCGAATGACAGAATAAAAGTGATAAATTTCTAACTTCTTTATCTGATGTCTTAAAAAAACAATAACAATGCCAATAGTAATTATTACTCGAGTGGAGTTACTGTGTTTCGGCTCCAGAACGATGTAAAAGTATTCGTGTATAAGTCAGTCAGTCAGCCAGTCAGTCAGTCAGGACTTTGAATTTTATATGTCGTCGACCGTAGGTTCAATTGGGGTAAGGGACAAAACACCCAAAATGAGTTGAGTATACAGTTTTGTTCAGAATTTTTCGCTCTTTCGAATGGTGTATATGAAAAAATTCTAGCTCAAGAAAAATGTCCCTTACCCTACTGATTTTTTGGGTCAAAATTTCGAAAAAGCCCCTTAATAACCATGTATCTGAAAAACTATGCAATATAGCAACTTGAAATGGTGTAATTACCGCCGCCAATCTACTTCGAATAAGGTAAGGGTCTTCCCAATCAACGAATTACCATTACATGGTTTATATTTGAAGAAACCATAATAAAACTGACCTTACACTAATGCCTTTGTTATCTCAAAAAATAAATATCACCCATACTTTAAATGGATTGCACGAGTTTTGACATAGTTGTCCCTTACCCCAATTTGCATTGTCATACTTTAAGCAATGTCAACGTTACACCTATTTGAATCGAATTATATTTAGGTTCGGTGTCCGTTACATCAATTTGCTTGTGAGAAGTAATGAATATTTAACCCTGTTACCTTTATTTACACACATTCCTAGCTTCATAACACAAGAACATCACTATTACCATCCTTTTCTATCTTACAACGTCTTTGTGTGTGCGAAAGAGAGGATGATACCAATGCGAAAGCAGCGCGCGGGAATCAAAAAAAATGCTATCAGTGCGAGTTCACCTGTCGTTTGGTCGGGATTTTGCACGGTTTTTGACAAAAAGAATGTGGTAAAAATGGAAAACAAACCATTTAAACCAGATGATTAGTCGCAGATAGAAATTACTACAATTAGTAAATAAGATAACACCGTAAGTAAATAAATTTTGTTCTAATAAAATCATTGTTACATACACGTTTTAAGCTGTCTGTGGGTTTGCCTATGCCTAATGCTAATATTGTTCGTTTATTTTAATAGATATCAATTCTTGTATGATAGTAATATAAGAATCAGATATAAAACTATTCAATGTTGCCTATTTTTTTCTCTAATAATGGACAATAATTACTAGGTACTCAAAGGCACCGCTGAATGTTTACATTGATAACACTATTTACAGCTTATATTGTAATACTAGCTTATGCCCGCGGCTTCGCCCGCGTGGAGTTCGGGAATTGCCCACGGGATCTTATTTCTGGGATAATAAGTAATCTATGTATCTATATATAATACATCCATAGATTTACATGTACTTGCTTATAACTTGCAATTATTATTAGTTTAAAGTTATCTATCTATATTATTACTTATAATAAATCTGTAGAGAGGTCAATTCTGTACATCTATACTTATAATAATAATAATAATACTTATAATAAATCTGTAGAGAGGTCAATTCTGTACATGAAATATATTTCCAAAATAACTATCAGGGGGTGATTAGGGATCGATACTGATGCCAAAAATGCAATCAGTAAAATTTTTGTCTGTCTGTCTGTCTGTCTGTCTGTCTGTTTAACCGTTATAGAAACAAAAACTACTGAACGGATTTTAACGAAACTTGGTACAATTATTTTTCATACTCCTGAGTTGGTTATAGTATACTTTTCATCACGCTACAATCAATAGGAGCAGAGCAGTGAAGGGAAATGTTGGAAAAACGGGAGAAGTTACTCCATTTTTTAAGCTTCCGTCGCGTGTGCAACCTTAATGGTTAAAGCTACACAGAAATCATGTATGACGAAAATGTTCTCCTTAAAATGATATAAAAAATATCCCACGACAGCATATGTCTATCTTTTATGGTTGACTCACAATATCACGTGTAACTCCCGATAGCTTAGCAGTTCGAAGCTTTCTGATTATATTTGCCTACTCTTACGTTTATAACACTCTCAGTCATCCCTAATTAAAAAAGTTAATATTATTAACTATTCCATAAAAAAGAATCATAGACATCGGTATAGAAACACCAAAGTTATACATGAAATACGCTAATAATAAGCCATCGCGCGTGAATACTGAATCATGCTATAAGGATTATTTTTGTATAATGACAGACAATACTTAATTGATATTAACAAACCGTGCTTATCAGCGCGACTTTTAGTCTTTGATTGATAATTTATGTTTAGAAGATTCCTTTTGTTGTCTATATATATAAAATAGTAAACTGACTGACTGACTGGGTGATATATCAACACACAGCCCAAACCGCTTTGTGAAGAGAAGGTTTCCACTAAGAAAGGACATTTGGGAATTCTACCCCTAAAGGGGTAAAATAGGGGATGGAAGTTTGTATGAAAGTCTGTCAGTATTGAAGTTAGGATCTTCAAATTTTGTGTTTAGGCTGACGATTGAAATTTAATTTATACGTGTCTCGGCGTTTTTGATAATTCTACCCCCGAAGGGTTAAAAAGGGAGGTGAAGGTACTATGTTTGTTCGGGTGGAATGCAACTCAATTTTGTACAACCGATTGAGCTGAAATTTTGCACACACCTTTGGTTCTGGTGACATTTTTATGACAGACAATCCTTAATCCAGCATCCAGGATCGTCTCCCCAAGAGAGAACTCTTCAACGGTTAGTTGCACGGTCACGAAACTTTGTTTACGCGTTCAAGTTTGATAGATAAAGATGATTTTTAACCGACTTCCAAAAGGAGGAGTATTTTTTTTTTTTGTGTGTTTGTGCAACGATTTCTTCGCCAATTGTGAACCGATTTTGATGATTCTTTTTTTATTTGGACAAATATAATTCCGCGGTGGTCCTGTTTAAATTTGGTGAAGATCTGATGTCTTCGGAGATATCAATGGAACACTTCAATAATAGACAGCAAAACTGTCGTGATTGCTGCAATCGCTTGGATTTTTAAACACCTTAACATAACATCACGCCTGTATGCTTTGAGGGGGTACGCAGATGTGTACCAGTGCACTCACATTTTGATAATTAGGTATGCTAAGTTCCATTTTATTGGGGACTAGCTGTGCCCGCGGCTTCGCTCACGTGAGCGCGTATTCTTTTGGCATTATTAGGGAACATTACATGGGAACGTGAAGTCGTAATATATTCATAATATCTCTACAAAATAATCCATTTTAATATTATAAATGCGAAAGTAACTCTGTTTGTTTGTTACGTTTTCATGACTAAACAGCTGATTGCATCGTAATGAAAGGCAAGGAGATAGATTATATTCTGAGGAATGATATAGGTTATCGTATTTTTCTCACACATATTCATCAAAATTTCCACGCGAACGAAGTCGCGGGCAAAAGCTAGTATCAATTAAATTAGATACGTGAAATATTCTTGGTTTGAGATTAGACATCGGATTTACTGGATTTTATCTGAAGAGTATGTACACAAATTTTCAAGTCACACAAGTTTCACAGAAAATTCAACACCCCATTTCACCCTCTTAGGGGTGGAATTTCAAAAAACCCTTTCTTAGTGGATACCTACTCTCTACAAAGAGTACATTCTCCAAATTTCATGTCTCTAGGACCAGCGGTTTGGGCTGTGCGTTGATGTATCAGTCAGCCAGTCAGGACATTGAAATTTAAATTGGGGGATGATTTTGGAAAAACTGTGATACACGTATCTCATCATTTTAACTGAAGTATATGTAGATACATTTTCAAGTCAATCGACTCAGAGAATAAAAAGTTTCATAGAAAATTCAACACCCCATTTCACCCTCTTAGGGGTGGAATTTCGAAAAACCCTTTCTTAGTGGATGCTTACTCTTTACAAAGAGTACACTGTCCAAATTTCATGTCTCTGGGACCAGTGGTTTGGGCTGTGCGTTGATATATAAGTCAGTCAGTCAGTCAGTCAGTCAGTCAGTCAGGACTTTGAATTTTATATGTATAGATTTCACATCAAAAGATGAGGATGAGTAGAAAGACCACCAGCTAAGGTGAAATCGACACCATCTCCGAATAAAGAATAAAAAGTAAGTTTCGCAGTTTCTACCTGTTCGCTTTTTACACGATACCAAAATAAATTATTTAAACCTTGCGTTTATAGGTTCTAGAGAAAACTTGATTGGACGTTGTTTTTGTTGAGAATGAGGTATTAAAATTATAACTAAAACTTAATGTTTGAAAGCGCTCGCGCCCTACGTGCGCGCTCGAAACCCTGTTCTTTTTTTGTATTGAGTTATAATTGTTATTAAATTTTCGTTCCTGAATACGAACTAAGTCTGAATGGTGAGGGATATAGGGTCGTTATAAAAAATGATTTTAACTCTTACTTGTGTACTTTGTGGGTCCGAGTCAACAGTAAGCACTGAATTTTCAGAGAGTGTAAATGACACAATTAAGGACATTGACATTGACAACTCTAGAGAAGATGAAACTAAATTATCAGTCAGAGAACGATAGCAAATTATGAAAATAGTATTGATATAACAGTCACTAATACTAGCAATTTTCGAATTATATTTGTTTGGAAAAACTTCGATTAACTAATCTTCGATTCGTCGACGACATTGTCCTTTTCCCGTCTTCAGCGGCAGAGTTGGGCGTCATGCTCGAACAATTGAGCCGCGCCAGCCTCGAGGTCGGACTCAAAATGAACATGACGAAAACGAAGTTAATGATAAATAGCACAAAACGCAAAGTAGACAGGGGGTGTGGAGATAGAGCATATCCACGAGTATGTATACCTCGGCCAAATAGTCTCCTTCCAGGCGAGGCAAGATAAAGAAGTCGCTCGACGCACCGAAAACGCCTGGAAGAGCAATTGGTCGATGAAACACTTCATGAAACTTCACTTTCACTTTCCCTCAAAAGGAAACTCATGAACACGTGCATCCTTCCTACCCTCACCTATGGAGCGCAAACTTGGTCGTTAACGAAGCGTCAGAGCTCCGCACTCAGGGTCTGCCAGCGAGCCATGGGACGGAGTATACTAGGAGTCAAAATTTCTGACCGTTTACGGAACAGTATACTTCGATCCAAGACCCAAATCGCAGACGTTTGCAACACAGCCGCCAAATTAAAATGGAACTGGGCAGGCCACATTTGCCGCATGTCGCATAAAAATTGGGCCAAAGTGGCAACAGATGGGGTTCCGAACAACAGAATCCGGTGACGCGGTAGGCCCAGAAGGAGATGGAATGACAAGCTGGACTCTTGTCAAAAAGATTGGGCCCAAATAGCCAAACACAGAGATAAATAGAAAGAGGGAAGGAAGACCTTTGCCCTGCAGTGGTACAAACCAGGCTCATGACAATGCCTAATAGGTTCATGTCAATAGGATTATGATTATTTGCAGCTACTCATTTATTTTAATAAGAATTTAAAGTAAGTATAAAGAAAGAATAAAGTTAGGGGGTTTGGGTTTGGTAGGTATTTGTTATAATTTTTTTATAATTTGATTATATTAAATATATATGATTTAAAAATTGTTTAATTCAAACTAAAAGAAATTGGCTATTACAATGTACAAACATTGCATGTAAGCGCCACACAAAAAAACAAACACGGTTCTAATACATATTCATGTCTCTTAAATGATTTTTAAATGACGATTTCCAAATTTAAGATATCCGTGCGCCAAAAGTGTGTACTTAATTTTCTGTCAACAATCTCTTTACACTGTATTTTCTTTCATCCATTTTTTCAACAAGCCTTTTACACTATTTTTTCTTTAATAGATTCGATCCAACGCAGGTCAATTTAATGTAAGGGACGGGACTACAAGATACTTGGTCAGTAAGGGATATTACTAACAAAATACTTTGGTGTAATGGACGTCTATTTTCTTAAATAGCTAATTTATTTAAATAAATGTTATACAGGTAGACAGAGCACTAAAATATAAGATTATGTGTGAAATCAGATCCGAAAAAGGTTAATTACAACAAAAGTTATATCGATTTAGTCCGAAAAAAAACTTTGTCGGCCTCTCCTGAAAAATCGTATTTTGTCCCTTACCCCAATTGAACCTACGGTCGACGATGTATAGATTTTTTTTTTGGCGGAGGCCTACCGTGCTTGGAAAAGCACTGCACGTCACTGCGATAGAAGCAATTTGTACTAAGTATAATGATATCTTGTACTTACCGGGTGACAAGCTTACAACTACTAAATCATATAAACATGATATTTATTTTAAAACCGAATGCAAGTCCCGTTTATACAAAACCGTATAGGTTGCCACATAGTCAAAAACCAGAAATAAATAAGCAAATAAAACAAAAGTTACACAGGATGATATCATAGGAGAAGCACAAAGTGAGTGGTCTAGCCCTATTTTACTCGTGCCCAAAAAGTCAAATGACGAGAACAAGAAATGGAGATTAGTAATAGACTACCGTAAATTGAATGATGTTATACAGGATGACAAATTTCCCTTACCAAGTATCGTTGATATCTTAAGAGTCACTTTCAGGTGCCGTTTATTTTACCCATTTAGACCTTAGTCAATCATATTACCAAGTGACCTTGAATCCAGAGTCACGGAAACTTGCTGCTTTTACAACTACTTCTCGACAATACCAGATGAAACGAATGCCGATGGGTCTTAAAACCAGCCCAAGTTCTTTTTCAGGGGTAATGACTATTGCCATGTCAGGTTTAACTTATGAGAAGTGTTTTGTATACCTTGATGACCTTGTAATTTTTGGACGAAATTTTGAAGGTCACAATAAAAATTTAATAGATGTTTTTGAGAGACTTTGAAAAGTAAACCTAAAATTAAACCCCAACAAATGCAATTTTATGAAAAAGGAATTATTATATTTAGGACACACAGTCTCAGCAGAAGAAATTAGTCCAGATAAAGCAAAAATAAAAGTAGTAGAAAATTACCCAACACCAAAAAGTACAGAAGAAGTAAAACGTTTTGTCGCATTTTGTAACTACTACAGAAAGTTTATAAAGAATTTCGCAGAAATAACTATACCTTTGAATTCTCTATGTCGTAAGGATGTCCCTTTTATATGGTCAGACTAATGCGAAAAATCGTTTAAAATAATGAAGAAAGCGTTAATATCACCCCCCGTTTTACAGTACCCAGATTTTTCAGACGAAAACGAGTTCATTTTACAAACTGATGCTTCTGGTATAGCAGTAGGAGCAGTACTTATTTTTTGGACAACAATGATCCAACGTGTTAGTAAACAATAAAATAACTTATTACTAGTGTTAGTACTTAAACTACAACAGAGAACACATACAGACTATATAGTATTGCAAGTCGACCTTTAAATAAAGCTGAAAAAAATTACTCAACTATTCAAAAGGAGTTACTTGCGATAGTATGGGGAGTAAAATATTTTAGGCCATATCTTTTAGGTAAAAAGTTTACAATTATGACCGACCACAAATCATTGCTTTATTTATTTGGAATGAAAGATCCATCGAAAGATTAATAAAGTTTCGGTTAACATTAGAAGAATACGATTTTAACGAAATATAAATAAAATGTAAAGAAAACGCCGTAGCAGACGCGTTGTCCTGAGTTTCAATTTATTCAGATGAATTAAAATGTATGAATTATAAAATACTTAATGTAATGACTAGAGCACAGAACAAGAAATTAGAAGATATAAACAATGGAAGTGACCCTTCAAACACCAATAATAACACAGACTATCGGCCTAATCAACCGATAATCGTGGAATAATTGCGGTGAAGCAGTAGGGATAATTTTAATAGAAGGAAAAGAGTAAAAAAGGATTAAAAACTACGGAACATAGATGTAGAAAGCGAGTGTTTTGCGTTTTCCCAAAATAAGAACATAATATACGTTAATCTAGATTTCAAAGCACAATACACGCGAGCCGTTTTTGTGGAGAAATTAGAGCAATTGAGTAAAAATATAAATGACGACGAAATATGTATAATAAAAAGAGAAAATAACGCGTTATTCATAAAAGAACTAATAGAAGAGATAAAAAGTAAGGATATGTGGACCGGCCCACGAATATGTATTTTACGAGGAGTTGAAAGAATTGATAATGAAAATGATAAGAGACCAGTGGTCATGCAGGCGTGCGTAGGATGATAAACAATATTAAAAGGAAATATTACTGGCCAGAAATGGAAGCAGACGTTAAAGATTTTGTAATTAAATGCGAAAAATGTCAAAAATCAAAAAATTCTTTAAAAACCAAGGAGCCGCTGGTGATAACCACCACAGCTTCATATGCTTTCGAGAAAGTGTTTCTAGATTTAGTTGGACCTTTAGATAAAGATACAGATGGTAATAATTATATACTTACTTAACAGTGCGAATTAAGTAAATTTGTGAAGGCTTATCCTCTTCAAAATAAGGAAACGGTCACCGTTGCTAGAGCATTTGTTAATAATTTTATTTTAAGGTTCGGAATTCCAAAATAGATATATATCCACAGATAAAGGCACCGAATTTATGTCATCAACTATGACAGAGGTATGTTCACTTTTAGGAATTGAAAAATTGAACTCAACTTCATATCATCACGAGTCAGTCGGTTCACTTGAAAATGCACATAAACATTTGGGTTCATTCTTAAGAATACAATGCGATAATTTCCCAGAAACGTGGAGTCATTGGCTACCCTTTTGGTGTTTTACTTATAATAATACTATACATTCATCAACAAAATATGCCCCGTATGAATTAGTTTTCGGAAAACCTAGTAACATTCCGAGTAGATTAAGTAGTAATATAGAACCTTTATATAATCCAGATAATTACAGTTTAGAATTAAGATATCGTTTACAAGTTGATAACAGTGTTGTGACGTTGCCTCGGGCGCGCACATCGCTCGGTTATAAATACCAGTCCGAGTGGTGGGGCAGGCAGTAGTTGTCGGACTGTCGGCTTATGCGGTGGTGCGTTGGTGAGCCAACTATCAGTGTTAATAAATGAGCATATTTTACAATAATATTATAAAGAGGAAAGATTTTTTTGTTTGTTTGTTTGTACCGAATAGACTCCGAAACTACTGGACCTGGGTAAAAAGGTCAATATAATAATAATAATAATTCGTGTTATAACACACTACTAACTACATATAACACGAATTATTAAAAACAACTTATTGAATAAAGTCTGCGCTCTCATGCGTCATTGTAATCAATGGAATTGACATATCTTGCCTCAGCTATTTTCTTAGCGGGGCATTCTAGATTGCCTGTTTTATGGTTACTCGGTTTTTTAAAACGCAAGCATGTTGCACACTGTGGCAGTTCAGCATTTTTATTGCACTCATTAGACTGATGACCTTGTTCTCCACAATGTCCACACGTATAGGTTGCCTCCCGACAAGTCTTTGCAGCATGTCCGTACTGTTGGCATTTAAAGCACCTGGTCACAAGTGTAAAGTCCTTCACTGGGCAGGATGTCCAATTGGTGTACACTCGGTTTTGGTTCATAAAGGCCTTTCTTATGCTGGCAGTAACTTCAAGAATAAAGTTACACGTAGGTCCTTCCTTTTTACCCGACTTGTGACTTAATTTTATAGAAGCCATAAAATAATCACGAGGTAAGTTAGGTAGCTTGTCGGCGAAGTTCTGCTCATAAATGCAATCGTAGACTTCCTGATCACTTAAAACGGACGGGACTCCTATAACAGCAATTCTTGGTCTTCTCTTATGGGGCTCTTCCATTTTCAGGCCGGAACTACTTAGCTGTGACGATTGTCTAAGTTTTTCAATGTCGTCTTTTGTCTCCGTGCTGATAATAACGCCCCCGTTTTTTGTTTTGCGTAATCCTCGAACGTGCAATTTCATTTGTTCCGGGCATATAATTTTTTGGACCAGAGTTTTTGTGTCGTCACTAGATTTTAATTTATCTGTTGGATAAATTGCAATAGAGCTGAGGTTATTTGGGCGCAAGTATTCTTATTGGTTTTAACCATGTCAGCAAACGAAGCTTTTCCTGCCATAGTTGTCTTGATGCAGTTTTCTTGAATGCTATGAATTGTTTGCTGGAAACTTTCAAGGCAATTCGTGAGGTCCCGTTTTTCTTTCAACACTTGAGCAGAATTTTGAAATTCTTTGGCTTTGAGCCTCAAGTCCTGGTAGTAAACTGCCATTTGTGAAACGCCATGTCCTACCTTGCGTGAAAGGGAATTGATCCTCAGCTTTTGTTCGGAGTTCAGCTTTCCTTCCTGAGCAATGAAACATACTTCATCCAGGCATTTGCCGATAGAGGTCAACCAGTTACTAATATCACAGGTCTCCACTGCTTCTGATCTTCCTTCTGCCACATGGCAAGGTGTTTGAGGTTTGGTCGCAGGGCTGCTAATAGGTGGAATATTCCGAGGGCAGTTTTCAATATTCGTCATATCTATTTAGTTCTTATTTATAAGATTTTTAAGATTAGATTTTTTTTTTTTTTTTAGATTGTTTTTTTTTTTAAGACTGGTTAGAGAAGCTATTGAGATTACCAAATATAGGAACTTCAACCGGAAGGATGGGTTTCAACTGTCGAGAGCCTGGAATCCAGTGGTCCAGCTGTGTAAAAAGCGGAAAAGTGCCGAAAACAAGTTCGCAGCGGACACAGTGAGTTTTGTGTGTCGGGAGCAGAATCGAGTTGCGAGTGACAGTGGTAGCGGTACTGAGTGCAAAAAACGAACAAGAAAGAGGGTAGACCGATTTGTCTGCTCATAAACACCCACCCGCAATAACTTCAGTTTATCCGTGATCATGGTGCTTGCAACAGCGCCGAAATATCGGGAACTCATAACAAACAGTAAACATGGTAAATATCCCGTTAGTATTAATAGTAATAGTTCTTATATATTTCTCATAACTACTTGTCATTAACCAAAGTAAATCACAAACTTAGCACATTGCTATTGCATTAAAATGCGGTTTGGTAACTAGGTCACAGATCACTCGAATACTATTTTTACGTCATATATTAAATAAAATCGCTAGTACACACGTCCGCTCTACTTGAGTGCTAGTAGAGGATCCGAAGTTGCCACTCCGTGTCATAGAACTAGCCACATAAAACCTCATTTCTTCCTAATACTAAGTAAACCCTCATTTCTTCCTAACACGGCCTCTCCTGACGCCAAGTCGCCCTCGACTTGAAAGTTATAGGTTGCATCTGCAAAGCGATGATCTTGGTAGCGCACTGTTCCTATTCCAGCATCGGGATCTTAATTCTTAATTCCTCTCCTGATGTCTCAATGGGTTTATTAAAGGCGAATGTGTCTGGCTGCCTGGCTGAATTTAAATTTAAACACATAAACCCTATGATAGTTATTAATGCTTTCCGGCAAATAAAAGTCAAACTGACCGAAGATCTTTGGGGAATGTCTATCAGAGTTTGTACATCCATAGTTGAGATTATTGCACCATAATTAGCTTTAATTTTTAATTTGTGTGTAGACCAAGGAGTTTTCCCTGATCTAATGAAATACAGTAAAGTCATACCTCTGTTCAAATCCGGAGATAGTAAAGATACTAATAATTATAGACCTGTATCCGTGTTGCCAGTTTTTAGCAAGGTTTTTGAAAAGGTAATGCTGAATCAAATGCTCAATCATTTTAACACCAATAGAATCTTACACGATCAACAGTATGGTTTCACCAAGGGACGTTGTACAACTGACGCCGGTGTAACCTTATTAAAGCACATTTTTACCGCGTGGGAAGAGTCCTAAGACGCCATAGGAATATTTTGTGACCTCTCCAAAGCGTTTGATTGCGTAAATCACGACACATTACTTTTGAAACTAGAGCATTACGGACTAGGTAAACTTGCACTTAGTTTGATGAAATCTTATTTGAAGTATAGACAACAACAAGTTCAAATAAATGGTGTTAATTCACAGGGTTTAAAAGTAAAAATGGGGGTTCCGCAAGGCTCAATATTGGGTTCTTTCCTCTTTTTAGTGTATATCGATGGCTCCCACGCAGAAGGTCGGAACATTATTTTTAACTAAAATCGTTTTTTTGGGCCATTACAACCATCTTGAATAGTATTATGTATTACTAAAATCCAAATTTTAATATCTTATATAAATAATGAGTTTTTTAATGGATAAGTGTCTTAACATTTAAACGCTCCCGCACATAAAGTCGCGCGGAGAGTTCCGACGGTATGCTCCGATCTATTGGACCGCGGCCGGCCAATCAGAGCGCAGTACCGACCGCGATGTCAGGTCGTATGTCAACAATAGAGAAGTTTGCTTTTTAAAATAAAACGATTGATTGTGTGTGTTATTGTTTATGTAGTTTGAGAAGTACTAGTAATAGTTATAATTAAATGAGTAACGTACGTGTTTCCAAGATTATGAAACTAGTCTTAAATGAAAAAATAAACCAAAATAGTGAAGTGAACGGTCGATGACAATTTTGGAAATGGTAAGTTTTATTGATTTGTCTTGTATTATATTTATTTTACTTATTTATAAGTGTGGTACGAATATAATAATGAGTATTTTGTATTAGTATAGTGTTTAATAGGTCTCAAAAAAAAAAAACAATGATAACGACCGTTCCGACGCATAACGTCGGAACGTTTATGTTACGACTATATGCGCTGTTATCAGTTGTCAGTTACGACTTTATACTACACAAAAATTTAATTCTAGGAGTCGTAACTTATACTTACGACCATATGCGATGTTTAAATATAACAATGAATAAACGTATAAAGACGTATCATAGACATACAGCTTTATGCTCTGTTAAAAAAATAAGATACGATTCTCTGCTTTTCAAATTATAGTTGAAATATCATTAAAATTAACTTTCCACATGCTTAGTTGGTCTAGTGGCCGCGAACATGACTGCCAGCCACGAGGTGTCGGGTTCGATTCCCGGGTCGGGCAATATTTATTGGGTTTTTCATTTTCGAAATTCTCATGACACGGAGTCTGGAATAGTGCCTAGTGTTTGACAATAGGCATTGCAATGGGACTAATAACTGGCGAAAAGTGGGTGGACTATAATGTTCTCCTATCTCTAATCTCTCTAAACTCTGCCTATCGCTTTGGGGAATAAACGCCGTGATGTTATGTTTGATTTATGTTAATTTTCTAAATCTCTATATATTTGTATTTGTCACTTGAGTATAGCTTTTAACTAATCGAAAACTTGTATTTTTAGAATCGCCGGTACCACTTGAAGCTGAAGACCAGTGGGATCAGTACAAGACGATGTTCGGGCAATCTTTTATTAATAGTACAATGAGCATTGACAACAGTTTTATACCAAGTATTACCGAGGTAGAAATTAATCCAGCCGCAATGTTACCCTCAACTTCATCCCCAATACCAAATGAAAGCACTACAGAACGTAACGGTCCTGCAACGGTTTTTCGTATAAATTAGATTAAGTTATCCAAGTCTTGCTGCGGTATATTGTCCCAGGTCCGACTAAGATGCAAAAAAAGTTGCTCTTCCGTCGCAATGTTTGCAGGGAAATTCCTCAAAGCCCTTCTTTGGAGCATGTCCCACGCGTGTTCTATGGGGTTTAGGTCAGGCGATTGAGCGGGCCAGCCTAAGACCGATACGTTGTGCTCCTGCAAACAGCTCGTCACCACTCTCGCTTTGTGCGGACGGGCGTTATCGTGCATGAGCGTGAATTCTTGGCCCATTTGTTGTCGATGGGGGTAGATTATTGGTACTAGCACCTCGTTGCTGTATTTTTCAGCCGTGATGGTGTTTCTGGGTGAATATCAACAAAGTTCATTTTTTGTCAATTTTGGTGGCTCAATTTTTTTTTTAGTTTTCGTGAAAAATAACGATCTGGTATAAGAATAGAATGTCCAAGCTTGAAGGATCTTCATGAGGGCTCAGAATATCTCCATCACTTTTTGAGATATTTTAGTTCAAAGTCTAGTGTGGCCACCAAAATTGAAAATCACCCACCAAAATCGAAAGTGCCCACCAAAATTGAAAATCAGTGGCACCAAAATTGGATTTCTCCGTCAGAAACCTCAATCTCACTAATAAGGCTCAATGGGATTAATCTCACTAATTCTCGGGTAGTATCAATAACTTTTATCGGTTTATAAAACTCTCTTTTGTTAAAAATTGGATAGATTCTGAGGTCTGGTCCTAAAGTCGGACTGACATGGTAGCGTTTTTGTTGGGGAGACTGCAGTACAACCCAAGTCTCGATCAAATCGAAGGCTTTTTCGTAGTCCACAAACACTAAACGGAGAGGCAGCTCTTCGGTCTCCTGTATAACCTGCCGCAGCGTATGTATGTGGTGTACGGTGCTAAAGCCATTATGGAATCTGGCTGGTTCGGGATGATTCTTGAAAACAACTTGTAGACATAGCTTAGAAGTGAGATGGGCCTATAATTCTTCAGCCGGGCATTGTAGCCTTTTTTGAAGAAGAGTACCACCACACCCCTGCACCATGCCGGGTTTTCCCCTCGGGTATGACGGAATCAAACAGCTTCTGAAGGGCCTTAAGTACCGGTTTTCCACCCGCCTTTAGGATTTCGGCTTTGTTGTTTTTAAGCTGTTCCAGAGCCATCCTAATCTCGTGCATCTAGATCTCGTCCGGGTTGTCTTCGGTATAGTGTCGGGTCAGTCTAGCTCTGGGGTCATTTGCTAGATTTACAACGGGTTTACTGGTTGAAGTGTATAACTGCCCATAGAATCTCTCGATCTCCCTCAGTAGCTCCGGTTTGGCGGAAACGATCCTGCCACGGTCGGTCTTCAGTTCCGCGAGCTGGCTCTGCCCAATAGCCAGATCTCTTGCAAATGCCTTGGAGCCGCTCAATTGCATCTTTAATATGCTGGATTTAAACATCCGTCTATTGAGCTGCCGGTATTTCCACGCCTCGTCTGAAGACTGCAGGATCATCTCACGCCGCTCCTGCATGAGCCTGAGAGTATGATCAGAGAGTTTTTTGTTCTTATGTGCACGACGTGTCTTGAAGAACTTAGACCCTCGCCTTCGTCCAATGAGCTTCTTAGGCACTCGAAACGAGGCTGGAGTTCAAGCTTTTCAGATTGCAGCAGCTCTCGGGGTTTTGAATTTGGATCTGTGCTGAACAGAGCGTAGACTTCATCAGTCGAGACTTTTTAAGCTTGATATTGATGTTCAATGTGCCTCTTACTATGCCTTGATCGCTTCCGGTTTTTTAACCAATTGATCGTAGAGACAACATTGAACATAATACGCTTCTTGGTTGACATGATGAAGTCAATCTCATTTGAAATTGCACCATCTAGCAGGTCCACTTCCTGTGCTCACGCTTTCTGAAGAAGGAGTTCATCCTATAGAGGCCCTCCATCTCCATAAAACTAGCCAGTTGGTGACCCCGGTGGTTCCAACGTCCAACCCCAAATTGCCTAGTTTCGCGTTGAAGTCCCCAATGACAACGGTGAAGTACTTTTAAGCAGCCTCTCTTCGCTGGTCTGTTTTGGCATTCTAAAAAGCAACAAAATAAATATTATATGAATAAGAAACTTGGTCATTAGTATGCAACCCTTATAATAATAGGTCTTACTAACTGCCAAGTACATAACATGTATTTGTTTGCTAATCCAACTGTCTTTCAACGTAAAAACTAGCTATATAGGTAATAACAATACATATAAAGTACATAATTAAAATCTGGTGGGTGACTTTTAATTTTGGTGGCGTTTTCACGCCACCAAAACCACCAAAATTGAGCCACCAAAATTGGAACCAGGCATAAAAAAAATCTTAAAAATTAAGGGTTTTAAGTTAAAATTAAATTAATGTCATTGATTTATGGGTCACCCAAATCATTAGCTATAGCATGTAGCTTACTATTATAACACTTTAAAATCAACAGTAAATCGATCCACCAAAAATTGAACAATTCTTGTCCCCCGTTCCGCCCAAGGCGAGTACTTATGTTTTTGGAGGGTAATCACCGCACTAATTACACACCCGACACTAATCGCACTAATGGCACGACTGATAGATACGAAATAAATAATGCGGTTGATCGCACACGCACGAAACTTCATGTTATAGTAAGTTGAAAAAGTGCCAGAAAAAATTTGATTTTCGCTTGGACAAACTTAGATCGAGTGTCCTGTGCTTTTAAATAAGATTTTATAATATGGTTTAATTGTTTTAGATAATTTGACTAATGCATATACTAACAAAATTGTTTATTTTTTATTGTACCTCAAATTGTTACTTTGGTGAACGCAATTACATCAAAAAATGGAACTGGGACAAGCCACCAAACTTGAATTTGAAGGCGATTTTTTTTTTCCCTGATGATTTATATACACTTATAAAAAATAAATGTGGCTCTAATTGAACCAAGTTACGTAGTTCACTACAAAAAAAAATCAGAAACATTTTACACCTCGATTCTCAACGTGGACACGTAAAATTTGCTGATTTGATATTCTCCCTTCTGATCCAAACGAGGTCTGTTATTCCACCAACACGAATTCCCGCCCAAACCATAATTGTCCCGCCGTGGTATGAATGGACTTCCTGAGTATGATGCAGACGGCTCTCACGACCAGGAACTCGCCAAACACGTACTCTACGTGTTTCGGGATGGAAACCGAACCGGGACTCATCGATAAACAGCACTACAGACCACTGGTTATCTTCCCAGAGCAAATGTTCACGAGCCCACTCTAGTCGTCGTAAACGATTTCCTCGGCGTAGTGCTGGAGTACAAAGCGGTCTGCGAGCATGAAAGTTAGCTTCATGCAGCCTTCTCCTCACAGTTTGGTCACTCACAAGCAACTGGTGCTCTGACTGGAGCCTCTGAACCAACTGCATGGCCGTAACATTTGGTTGTCTTCTCGCGGCAACAGCCACTTCACCAGTAGCTCGATAACGTGACCATAACCTTGATATCACGTTTTGTCTTGTTCCAATCTCCTCAGTCAATACTCAGTTGAGTAGCCCCAGCTTGGAGCATGCCTACTGCCCTTAACATTTCCTCTCTCGTTAAATGGCGCCGCTGCATGATGCACACAATAACATTAATTCGAAATTAACCGATAACTTATTATAAAACTTAAATTTGAAAAACTACTCTAGGGAAATGAAACCTTCGGACTTCGCTACCATTATGCCGTGTAAATCTTTTGTTTTTAATTTATTTTTTCAAATTAAAATTTAGAATCGTTCAAAAAGGTTTACAAAATAAGCTTTCTTCAAAAGAATTTAAAACTTTTGAACCATGTTACCTTGATAATTTACCTATTACATTGGCAAAATTTAATGATTTACTAAGTCTATGTCAAGGACGTATAATACCCCAAGTGTACCATAGTTTTTATCAACAATTGTCACACAGTGGTACTGTTACTGAAGAGAACAGTAGTGATTCCTCTGACTAATCATCAATTACTGGATACATAACATAAGTAATTGATGATTTGTTATTTTGTCTTAAATATTCTAACTTCTATTATAATTATTATGTAACGTACAAGAGTGTTCAATACTTATTTTAAGTGATTTTTATTTAATTTAGAAGAAAATTATTATTTCATTATAATTTCATTTCCTTATATTATTATTATATTTTTTTTTGTTAAGTTTTGAAGAGCCACTGCCAGTTTTAACTGTGTTTGTTTTTTGTTAATAAAAGTTTATATTAACGTGAGTTGTGAGTTAAGAAGACTGAATTATGTTCCTATGATGAAAGTTATTGTAATAAAATTGATTTTAGCTGCAATTTTACGGTGGTTTTTATTCATCAAGTATCTTATTACGACCCCCTTTTAGAGAGATACGATAGTTTGCACGTCGCATGTAGTCGTAATTGAAACTTACGACTTTATTCGTGTTGTTTATATCAAGTTTATGAACGCATACAGTCGTAACAATAAGATACGACCTTTTTTTAATGAGTATAAGGTGGTAAGTAAGTAAAACGAGTTTTTTTCGGTAACTACAATTCCTTATAATATCCAGCGCCTGTGGATTCATTATATAACTAATAATTGACAGCTTAGTGCAAAAATATCTGTTGAAAATATTTTACAATAAATTTTATCATTAACGTATAGAAAAAATGCTCTCCTGAAAAATTGACTTTTTAGCCTTACGACCTTATGCGTGGGAGGCGTCGAAACGAAACGAAAAAACGAAAAAAAACGATCGACCCTATTTATTGAAAAACCAACCTCATAGGTGTTATTCGCTGATGACACTTCCCTTATTTTTAAGATAAATAGACGGGCCCAAAATCTAGATGACGTGAATAATGCCCTACTTCAGGTCCATAACTGGTTCACAGCAAACAATTTAGTGTTAAATGGAAAAAAAACGAAATGCATAAGATTTGCTTTACCAAATGTTAAAAGTAGCGATTGTGATATAGTATTGAATAAAGAGAAGCTTGAATTTGTAGATAAAACAGTTTTCCTGGGGATTACGCTTGATTCAGACGTATGTATGTTGAAATAAAAAACATTGATGAAAACAATCATGAAATAGCAAACAAATCAAAGATGATATACATAAGGCGCGGGGTACCACAAGGCTCAATTTTAGGTCCAATATTGTATCTTATCTTCACAAACGATCTATTAAATTTCATGAACACAGCTCAGCCTGACGCTTCGTGTGTTGTGTTTGCTGATGACACAAACGTAATAATTGGAGCGCGTGATTTAAAAGAATTGTCCACAAAAGTAAATAAAAGTCTAGATAATCTTTCTGAATGGTTTACAGCTAATAATTTATTAATTAATACAAATAAAACAAATATAATGTTATTTAAGACTACATCTCGGAACACTGACACTATGGATGTGACATTGAAAGGAGACAACATAGGATTGGTAAATCATGTAAAATTCTTAGGTATAAACATCGACTCAAATCTTAACTGGAAACAGGAACTTGCTACTATGGATTCCTCTATATCCTCTGCATGTTATGCACTTAGGAGCCTCAGGGATGAATTAGATTTAAAGCAACTTAAAGCATGCTATCATGCTTTGGTTGAATCTAGGTTAAGGTACAGCATCATGTTCTGGGGTAATAGCTATAATTACAACTGCCAAAGAGCCTTCATCCTTCAAAAGCGTGCCATTAGAACCATTGTCAAAATTTCACAGCGCGATTCATGCAAAGAATACTTTAAGAAATTAGGCATTCTTACAGTTCCGAGTTTGTATAATATACTAGTTCTGTTAAGCAAGTTCACAAAATATATACATCAATATGAATCACAAAAAGAAAGAGAGCTGAGAGAGAGCACACGAAGGAAAGTTATTAAAAATATAATGGTGCCTAAATTTAACATAGTAAAGCATTGTTCACGCTACCAAGCAGTGGAGTTATATAATAAGTTACCTACTGAATTAAAAACTTTGGTCTATAACACAAACTTATTTAAGGCAAAACTGAAAGCCTTCCTAATTGAAAAATGTTTATATTCTGTATCCGATTTGATGTTGAATGATTCCAGATAATTTGTGTATTAATTATTTGATATGATATTGGCATATATTTTAATTGACATTTATTATAATTGACATTTAATTTGATTGACATTTAATTCATTTTTACTGACATTTAATTTGCGTTTACTTAGATATCTTTTAATTTACGCAACATGGAATAGACATGGCTGTGCTTATGTGGTTGAATAATTTTGTAAATGGTAATTTAATTGACATTTAATTCATATCTATTTGGCTTTTCATTCAATTAAATTTAGTTGACATTTAATTTACATCTAGGTGGCTTATAATTTACATTTAATCCTCATTAAATTTATGGAATGGACATGGCTGTGTTTGAGCTTTTTATGGTTGGACATATGAAAAGAACCTAACTTGATTGGCATTTAATTCTCCGTTGATTTACGTTAAATGGAATAGACATGGTTGTTTTGTGCATTATAAAAAGGTTTGACATGTAAACAGGTTTTGGTTAATGACAGTTATATTTTTATTGTTTATTTTTGAAATGAAATGAAACTTGTTGCTATGACATGATTTTTAATGGATTTTATGTATTATGATTTTAATTTTTGACTTTGGATAATTTATTTAATGAAATGGTACTGATGACTATAATGATTTTTTTTTTTTTTGTGTGACATGTTTAAAGATTTTAATGAATTTATTATGTAGATGATTTTTGATCGAGTTATGTTTTTTTTCTGTTATTTAACTATTTTTTATGTAACATTCAGACACAATGTAAATTGTTTATTGAATAAAAAAATACAAAATACAATACAATTCAAGGCTACAATGGGGTTCTCATTTAACATCTCTTGCGGGGCGGCTAAGTTCAGCAGCATATGCTATTAGAAAAATCCGTCAATATACTGATGTAGATACCGCTAGACTGGTCTATTTTAGTTACTTTCATAGTTTACTGTCGTATGGCATTTTACTATGGGGACGGGCTGCTGACATTGAGTCTATATTTATTCTGCAAAAAAGAGCCATCAGAGCCATATATAATCTTCGTAGGCGTGATTCTCTAAGGGAACTGTTTAAGGAAATTAACATCATGATGGTACATTCTAAATACATCTACAAAATCATAATGTCGCTGTCTACATCTCTTTTATAGTATCCTCCTCCTCGCAGGTATGCTGGAAGAGATTTCTTTAGAAATAAGCATCACCTTTGTACTATTTTCTGTTCCTTTCTTCTTTTCTGTATAAAAGTTTGTACATAAATTGTTAAATAAATAAATAAATACGTAAGAAATAAATCTACATCTTTTTAATAAAAGAGGTGACAGACACAATTACAGTACTAGAAATAGAGACCAATTACTTCAGCCAGGCTTCAGACTCGCTAAAGTAGACTCATCTTTCATGGGGTACTGTTTGAGATGCTATAACAAAATTTCACAAAGTATTCTTGAACTGAATGAAACCAAATTTAAAACATGCATTAAACGCACACTGTGTAGGCAAGCATATTACAAGTTAGACGATTATATCGTTGATAAAAATGCTTGGCTCAATGCCGGTCGTGCTCCACAAGGACAGGGGCGCATAAATGAATAGCATTACATATCCCAATCACTTGCGCTCTTGATGATTTATTTACTGCATCAGTGAGCGGGGTACACGTGGCTGAGTTTTGGGCTAAGCATATTTTAAACTTTTTGCCATCGAAACGCTAAGAAGAAGAAGCATTAAATAGTATGTTGGAGCTGCTGAAGATTGTACAACTATCTTTGCATTGTATAAATTCAATCTCTTTAGTATTATATAGCCGCATAACCCATATTGTGTGTGTACTATGTAATAGAAAGCTGTCATTCGCGGGAAACCTACGTCTTTTCTTGACTTGAATGTGCCCTGGCGGCTAGGAGTGTGTCATGCTCACTCAAATGTCTCGCTAATGGTGGCGCGTGTGTCGGATCATTTAGTTCCCTTCAAAATGGTTGAGTTGAATGGTGCTGATACATGAGTCATGTTGGTGAACGGGCGCTGTCAGTTGTGACTGGTCATCTCTTGGTTGCCACGGCTTATTTGAATTGATTATTTTATTTTTTAATTGTTTACTATGGACACATCTTGCTACATCGTTCTCACATAATGTACCATCTCAACATGAATGGTGTAACCAAGAGTTTGTAAAAGTATTCTGATTTAAAAGAGTGTCCAAGGAGTTTCTTGCCCGTTCTTCTCCATAGAGATCTACGTTAGGGAATGGGCAACTACAGTACTTTCACAGTTTTATGCCTTGTGACTGGGACTGTAGCTATTGTTGTCTTTGTTTCGACAATTCAAAAGTGCCGGTAACTGGTCTATTTGAAATAAATGCTTTGATTTTGATTTTGATCAGGTATGGGTAGCCCTAACACCACGGGCACAGGCTCGTTACTTTCAGAACGGTCCAGATCATGCTTTTTTGTCATCTGAAAGTGTTAACGATGATTATTCGTGTAAGCAACACATGCTGACCACGTAGAAATTAAAAGTTCAGAATGGCAAAAATATAAGATGGTCGGCGTCCCAACCGTCCTATATTGTTACCGATAACTTTACTACAGCGACTAATGACGAAAATATAAGATGGTCAGTGTCCCAACCGTCCTATATTACTGCCAAAAACTTTACTACAGCGACTAACGCTATCCGGGTGATAAACACCAACGTTGGGCGACACACGCCTTGGGACGCACCCGCACGTTCGGCGCCTTACTTATACATAACCTCACAATAGGAACCTATCCCCTAAATCGGCCTATCATAACGTAACGTCGTCTTCAAATCAAATCAAATCTTTTATTTGTGATACATGGGTAAAATGCAGTGTTCATTACATAATTATATAATATGTTCATTCCATGATCTGCCACTTGGGCATACAAATGATTAAATAAAATATTGAAAATAGAGTTTAAGATTACAATTAATTGCTATAAATTAAATTTTTTACATAAATAATATAACTACTATTGGTCATGCATGAAAAAACAACAATAAATTAAAGTCAAGCGGACACAAGACAAAAACAACAATAAATTAAACTCAAGCGGACATGAAACATTTTAAAAGTTCTAGTAGCTAAAAATTCAGCAACAAAGTAGAAGCAGTTTTCTATAAGAAATTGGAACAATTTATTTTTAAAGACCTTAATATTGGTACATTCTTTTATGTTAGTAGGAATCTTATTGTAGATCTTTGTAGCCATAGCAAACACACTTTTCCCAAAGAGGGTAGTTCTGTATTGTCTGGTAAGGTTATTATACAAATAACTTCTATTTCGCGATCTGAGCTCTAATGTAAATAGTGCCGGATGATGTCTAATAAACAAGGCCATTTATTTCAAAAATATATAAAGATGGCACGGTAAGTATTTTTAATTGTTTAAAGTACTCCTTGCAGCTGTCAGTTCTGTTGAGACCACACATTGCTCGCACGCACCTTTTTTGACATCTAAAAACTTTATCCCAGTTAGTAGTATTTCCCCAGAATATGATTGCATATCTGAGTCTAGACGCAACATTACTATGATAAGCTACGAGCAATGTGTTAAGATTGACCTTTTTCGCTAGCATGTACAAACTATAACATGACTGTGAAACTTTTTTGCAAACAAACTCTATATGACTTTGCCATTTCAAATTGTCATTTATGTGTACGCCGAGAAATTTTGTTGTTGTCGTTAATTCAACTTTTTCACCGTTAAATTCTATTCGAGTATGTAAACTGTTTTTTGTTTTCTGTTTAAATTGCATTAATTTAGTTTTATCGATATTAATTAATAAGTTATTATTTTGTAACCATTGAATTATTGAATTTAAACTACTATCAATAATATTTTCATCATTATATACAACAGTGTAGTCATCAGCAAATAGTACCATACGATCTGAAGTAGATTTTGGCAGGTCATTGATATAAATAATAAAAAGTGGTGGGCCCAAAACACTTCCCTGTGGAACTCCATATTCAATTTTTCTACTCCTGGACTTATATTTTATTTTATGTTTCGTATAAGGACAAATTTTGACAATACTCGTAGTCTGAGTTCTATTACTGATGTAAGATTTTATCAAGTTAAAAGTGTTGCCCCTAACACCATACGTCTCCAGCTTACTCAGTAGTATATTATAATCCACGTGGTCGAAGGCCTTTGACATATCCATACACAAAGCATAGACAGGCTGTGTTTTATCAACTCTAGGATATATTAAACTTAAGAAATCATATATAGCTAAATTTATGGACATATTTTTACGAAAGCCTTTCTGATCCGGTATAAAGATATTATTCCTTTCAAAGTAGTCGTACAAGTTATTGTATATGGCTTTTTCAATTATTTTAGAAAATGTTGGAATTAGGGCTATAGGCCTGTAATTTTTTAAATCTGATTTAACGTGCTTTTTATAGTGGTTTAATTATAGTAGTTTTTAACACAGATGGAAATATTCCCTGTTCGAAGCACATGTTTATAACATAGCTCAGTATAGGTGCAATTATGTGAGATACGAATTTTATTACCAACACACATATGTCATCAAAACCAGTGCTCTTAGTGTTATTTAATTTTTGTATAATAGTATAGATATCCAAAGGACTAGTGGGACTAAGAAAAAACGATTTTGGTGAATTATAAGTGCATGTAGATGTAGTTGGGATATTATTACCCGTAGTACTAGTCTGAGGTTTAACCATATCTGCATAGTAGTCATTAAACAATTCAGCAATTCGTTGAGGGTCTGTAATTTTATGTTTATCTATTACCAATTCACTTATAGTCTCAGGAGGAAAATGTTGTTTTCTTCCATTAATTATGTTCCAGGTGGCTTTCGATTTGTTTTTAGAATTTAGAATGTAATGATCATTCTGAGATCTTTGAGTCAATTTAATAATTTTGACATATCTCAAAGAATACTTTTTAAAGTTGGATTTATCTACGCTATTTTTTGATAGTCTATATTTCCAGAGAAGAGAGCGTTTACGTTTACTACATTTCTTAATACCACGTGACATCCATTTTGATCGAACTGTTGTTTTATTTTTAAATTTAAGAATGGGAAAGCATAATTCGTAAAATAGCCTAAATGTATCATAAAATGAGTTAAAAGCATCATTTGCATCCTTTGATTCAAACACTTCGGTAAATTTGAGGTCTTTAATACACTCTTTAAATTTTTCTAAATTACCTTTGGAATAATCACGTTTAAACGAAAACCAATGGTCAAATGTACAGGTCTTTTTGACTGGACATGATATATATTGCGCCTTATGATCAGATAAACTAAGTTCCAAAACAGTTGATTTGGCACCACGAATATTATGGAAAATATTGTCAATACAGGAACCACTACTTGGTCTTGTAGGCTCATTAATTGATTGTGTTAGATTAAATCCCGTAGTTAGTTGTTCCAATTCTAATGTGTACTTATTCTTTTTCAACATATCAATGTTAAAATCACCACAAACAATGATTTTGTTATTACCATATTTTGTAAACAGACACAAGATGTCATTAAAATTATTAAAAAACAAATTAATATATTTATTATAGTAACTACTCTTTGGTACCCTATATAGACATAAAATTATCATATTGTGGTCAGTTAATTTAATTGCAGAGCATTCAACAACATTAAGGATACTATACTTTTGAACAGCTTCAAGTACGACAAATTTAATATAGTTTTTCACTAGAATGAAAACCTTCCACCTGGACACGAGTTGCCGTGGCCGACTTGGAAATCTCTAAACAGACTTCGAACCCAAGTCGGCCGGAGCAAAGACAATCTCTGCAGATGGGGATTTATGGACGGCTCAGACCTCAAGTGCGTATGCGGCGTCTCCCCACAAACAATGGCCCACCTTCCATCTTGCCCCGCATGCCCTTTCACCTGCTCTCTTGATGATTTATTTACTGCATCAGTGAGCGGGGTACGCGTGGCTGAGTTTTGGGCTAAACATATTTAAACATTTTGCCATCGAAACGCTAAGGAGAAGAAGACTAGAATGCAAGTCCCGCCTCGTCGCTTGTTACGCGAAAAATGAGTAGCTAAGATGAAATTTGGAATTTGAAGGAGTTCAACATCGTCATTTGTCATATTGTGTTCCGAAAAACATAAAACGTCAATATTTTTACCTGTATCTGCTAGGTCATCAAGGCAGACAGTAAACAAATCTGACTTCGCAATAAGGCCACAAATGTTTTGGTGAATTATATTGAAATGGTTATAAACGAAAAAAATCATTGCAATTTGATACAGACTTAACAGAATCAATTTTTTTAGAAGTGGAGTCATAACATGCAGCAATATTATTGTCCGTTTGAGTACTTTTAGTATAGAATTTAACATCACAATTATTATAAACAGTACATGGCAATTTAAATTGATTATAATCATTAGTATTAAAATAAATGTCATTATTATTAGAATTAGTCAAGAGTGATTTACATTTGCTGCCGACAAACTGTCTTGCAGTTTGGCAGACTTTTTTCCCTTAATATATACCGACTTCGTAAGTAGGGAAATGAATACGATTCGGTTAAGTGTGGTTAAATTTAAAAAAATCCATTACAACGAATGAGGTGTTTAAATATTATGTATCACACATTTTAGAAATTTCATTATTTAATTTTTCTTCTTTAATATATCTATTAAATAAGGGCTCACAAATAATTAGATTAGTATTTTGAACAGATTCAATCCAAAGTACAAGTTCACTACGGATAGCTGTGATACTATCATCTCCTGTGAAACCTATCACAATTACAAAATCATTCATTGTAAGGTTAGGTATTTCAGTCATACATGAGTTCAATATATCAGAAAGTTTGCTAAAAGGTTTCACGAAGCTAAATACATCATATTTATCACCTAGGAGTTGGTTAAGAACTTTCTGAACACCGCGACCTTGTTGATCTGCCAGAACAATAACTTTGCATCTAGTTTCATTTGGGCCAGTTATGGCTGTTGATTGTATTTTCCTATCAGTTTTTCTTATTATTGGTTGCTCAATACTTCCGTTTAGCATAGTGTCCTCGGTGAGCGACGTATTATCTATAACGAATGTTCTGGAGATCTCGTTGTCCACATTAGTATTTATATCATACGGCTCATTTTCCTCTTGTATGATTTCTAGTTCGTCTATAAGTTTTTTATTTAGAGTTCGCACAGTGCCTCAAACTAGGCATGCTTTTGCTAGTCGATTTTATATGTTTTTAGGACCTTTTCTGTATAATAGACTCAACAAGAAGCTAAACTTCTACAGTCTTATTACAAAAAATGAAATAAACCTTGGTTTAGACCTGGCCTATGAAGTCCAGGCTTATCTGCAGAGCCATGGTTTAAATTTCTCCGTATTACAAAACGTAAATAAACCATGGTCTTCTTAGTACTGACATTTGAACCAAAGTTTAAATATCAACCACAGATTACAACAAATACATTCATTCACCATGTTATCATTCAATTGCAACGTTCTGTTTTCACAGAAAAGAAAACGTTTTGATAATTCGCAATTGACTGATTAATGTTTACGAGTGTTAAAAATATTGATATGTCGTTATTTTGCATGGATATAAACGTTAGGTGGTTCCTAGATTGCAGTTTTGTTTACATTCGAGAAATTACTTGATGTCGTATTATTTACTTATAAGCATTAATACGTGTAATCATGGGGTCTCAACTCGAACAAATTATAATTAGTCTTGAAAAAAAATCATAGATGGCAGCATAGGTAACAGTTATGAAATTAACAATCACTAAAATAAGTTAAACGGCAGATTTTGGCTGAAGTAAGATTTGTAAAAATCAAAACTTCTTTGTATATTGCTGATTTATCTATTTACACTCATAAATCACGTAATTTCGAAAAAAAGATAATTGAAGACTTTTACTTCCATTCGAACCCTTAGAATGATAAAGTTAGCTATCTGTTATCCATTTTGTTTAGAGCTGTTTGCAATAGGTGGCGTTTTACTCAATTGTCACATACAATATAAGCACAATCGATACTAATTTACGTTTGGTTGTTTCATTTTAAGTACATTCAATATATATATTTTTCAAATCTATTACTGTTCATAGAAATTTAAGAAATCTTTTAACATGCTTATGGTACAAATTTATATATATTTTTTTCATTTTACTAAACCTGGTACTATATACATTAAACGAAACGTTTTAAAAGTAGGTAGTTATTCTGTCTGTCAATCAAATCAATGGTCAATTCTGTTTCCGTCATGTTTGAATTGTTTGCCTCCCGGTGGCAGTACTAGCAGTTGCTGAGTGTTTACTAGTTTCTTTTATCTGCTTCGAATGCGTTTTTGTTTTCTTCTAACCGCTTCGAATTACGGATTTTGGAAAAGACAACTCCCTATGACTAGACCTGGACCCTGGATACTGGACAACAACGAATCTTGTACATACGACGACATAAGCTAGTGAAAACTTCGGATTTTGATTTTACAAAGTCAATATGGCTCCCATGAAGTGCTCATATTTGAAGTGTAATAATACGTCGAAAGATTTCTCAATGATTTCTTCAAAACGTTTGGAAGTTTGGTTTAGCAATTGTGGTAAGTGTATTTACTGCTTAAATATTATGTACTCACCTTTGAGATACTAAAAATAAAAATGAAATAGCATATGACGAAATACATTAAATTTAAAAACCACTGGTGTTAAACATCTCCTGAACTAGCACATACACAGATTCTCAGTTTTAACTACTCATTGCAAAAACTAATTAACTTAGGAGTACATAGTATGATCAAATATAGTGTAACATTAACAAGTGTTGTGTGAAAAAGGCTCTATAAAATAAAATATGTACTTACTGTAGTCACAGATAATATAATGCATAGCCAATGGATACTCTAAATTGTATATAAATGTTGATAACTGAAAAATAGCTCAACAATACATCTAAAATGTGGCCATATTACTCAATAACATATTGTTTGTGATTTTAGGAAACATGACGATAGCACACCTTAATCATCAGGAACTCCGGAACAGATACCTGTGTATTACACATTTCGATGATAAGTTCATTCAGAATAAAACTGCCAAAAGGAAACAATTATAAAAAATGGCAGTGCCTCAAAACCACAATTATGAGCAATGCTTGGTCATGACCCCGCATTTACCATGTCCATCAACATCACAAGGTATTTTTTGAGATAATCACAATTGTTCCTACCCTCATTTATGGAAATTCTGTGTGAGAGTTTTTAAGAATGAACTGTTCTTACAAGTTGTCAATAGTTTGTAACTTAGAGTTTTGCTTACCTTTATATCTGTTTTTTTAGCTCAAGAAACTTCACCTGTACTGAAAGTTTTGACTCCAACCAAAGTGTACAAGACACAATTGACTCATAACAGTCTAAATGTTGAAGAACCTACTGAATCTGCACCTTTATGTTTTGACACACCAAAGAAAAGGAAATCAACTGACACTCCAAAGAGCAAGAGATTAAAAATGAGCCTTCAAATGTCTTTCAGGTTGATCAAAAGAGAAAAAATCAAAAAGAGCAGACTGAAAAAAAAATGTAGTAAAACTAATAACATAATAAATTTAGAAAAACACCACTTCAAAAGTGATGCTTCAAAAATTTTGACAGTAATGCCATTAAAACAAACTAAAAGACAGTGGAGTGAGGCAGAAAAAAATTTTTGCATGTCACTATTTTATAAGTCACCTGCTGCCTATAAACACTTATTAAATATTTGAAGTGAAAATATATGATTACTGTAAATCAAGAAAGAAATCAATAGAACCAAAATCAAAAATAAGAATTCTACAAAATAAATAATTTAATGGCCTGATAAGCTTAAAAGCTACTCTAGATCATTTTTTGGCTAATCAAGGTTCAAAAAATTTCAATGTCTGCATTGAAATTTTTCATTGGTTATTAAAAAAAAAAACAGCCGTTTCCTACAAAAGTGCAATACCTACATGGTCCTAAAAAACCCGACTGAAAAAACTGAAAAGCATAAAACAAGCACATTTCAAATTAAACAAAAGCTGGAAGCAGGCGGGGCCCATTCCATTTTCATAATTTTATATTCAAATTGGTCCCGCCTGCTTCCAGCTTTTGTTTAATTTAAAATGTGCTTGTTTTATGCTTTTCAGTTTTTTCAGTCGGGTTTTTTAGTTTTTTCAACTACTTTTTTTATTTCCAGCTTTTTAGTTGAGTAACGTGAAAGATTTTGCAGTCTCCCTTAATATATTATGATTTGACACTTTGGATTACTTTTAAACATAATATAAGTTGTATATATTTTCGGAATCACCCTTTAAAACCCTTCGTTTTGATACCCCACTCGATGTTATTAAATTAAAATTCGAACTTCACGATATGGCACCCGAAATCAGCCATTTTTCTTTTTTTCTGTATTTCTGTGTAGCCAATGACACTCGCGCGACCAAGACAAATCTAACGACGTACAATTTATCCAAATCCGTTCATCTGTTTAGGAGTTACGAGGGAACATAGAAACGGACATACATACAAACAGGTCAAACACATAACCCTCCTTATGGGCTTCGGCGCAGTCGGGTAAAAATGTATTGATGTACTGAATACGTGGTAACCGTTTTCGCGTCGGTGTCCCATCCACCCCGTATACAGGGGCAAATTAAATTACCTAGCGAAATTTTCCACTTGTTACGAACCGATATCGAAAACATAAATGAAACAAACACAACATTTTTTTTTTTCGGATACTGTCACGTTAATTAAGGCAACTAAACGGCTGGTGTGTTATGGTTAGAAAAAATCCAAATTAAAACGAAAAAAAAATAAACTACTAACGCGTGTGCAAGGCCGCGCGACACTCGCTGACCGATTGCGGGCATAGACCTCAACGCTCACGGTGCGTTATATGGCGTGTTTAGATCAGCCGTTATTGTACTGATCACTTTGCTATCAGATTTGATAAGTACCTACCTACTTGATTGAAGAATTAAAATATTTTTATAAAATTATTCCGTTCGTTTTTTTTTTAATTTATGTAGGTAGGTACGTAGTACCTACTTCCATCTTTCATCCTCCTACTCCTATTTAATTTCATTTCCTTGCCGCAGTAGCTACATTAAAATAAAAGCAATTTTATACCTAGATTTGATTGATTTGAGTAAAACTATTTGAGTGTAATTAGCTGCAAGGTGATGATCTACAAACTTTATGGCGGCCGGAGTAGCTAACGTAAATAAATTTCCTTACGTTTTTTGCAATTTGCAGATCGGTGTCAGGTTGATTAAAATATGATTCGCAGCTGTAACATGTAGGTATGTAGTTACAAAATCGAAATCATTGAAATCATCAATACAACACTCTAAGGTCATTTAATCCCATTGAATGACTTTTTCATGAAATAGTTATTCAATAGGATTGTATTGAAGATTTTAATTATTGTAATACTGTTAGGACGGTTGCGAATCATATTTTGTTCAACATACAGGCTGACACTGACCTGCGCTGCACTGACGCGGGATATTCTGGCGTTTTCTCCATAAGAGCGTTTACGACTTACGGCATTTCACACAAACTTTCAAGTCCTTTTTTTCGAAATGACAGGATTTTAATGAAACTTGAAAACAGGATACATAAGTCTAAAAAGTTATCAGAGAACATTTTCGAACTGTCTTTTTAAAAAAAAAAGATGATTGGAAATTTCTGTTTCTATGAAAAAAAAATCTAAAATCGGTCTAATTTAGCTGCAACACTATTTTTCGAAAATCTGAAAACTTTTTAGAACTATGTATCCTACTGCGTATGAAGTTTCATTAAAATCGGTTCAATCATTTTGAAAAAAAGAACTTTAAAGTTTGTATGAAATGCCGTTAGTAGTGAACGCTCATAAGTATTGTTCAATACATGAAGAGGGATTCGCCGCAGCGAGATGTTTGTTAGCTCACTCGAAAAAATGAAATTGTTCCGCCAACTCGAGATATTTGTCCTTGAACGCACGGTGCGATGTAAGGAATCTATATAAAAGCAGCTCCATCTAGTAGTATTGATGCCACTTAGTATCGATGCCACCTAGTAACTAGGCCGACTCCTAGATGGAGTTGTAAACCTACTGCCTCTGGAAAATAGTGAGACGTTGGTGCTGCTATCTGTTGAAAAAATGGAGGAAAAAAAGTAGCCCGAGCGATAGCCAGTTTTAGGGAGGTATCATTTCTTTGTATGGGATTGGGTATCTGTACGCAGTATTATATTATCTGTGGTGTAATGAAACGTTACATTATTCCCGATTTCTCGCGCGATATACGAAACCGATTAAAATTTTTTCGCAAGTTCAATTTTCCTAATTCCTTAGTTTTGGAAGGTTTTACGTGTCGTGTTAAAATAATTGCCTCTTTTTTGTTGCGAAGTGCTAGTATTTTAATATTTGTAATAGTAATGTATACAGGGTCATGTAAAGATCATTTCATTGTATCCATAGCGGACAAACTGTAACTTTTAGGTGTAACATTCCACTGCAAAAAGTTCAGATTCAGTTTAGACCAATAACTACTAATAAATTAAATAGGTACAATATTTCCCTTCAGAATAAGTTAAGCGTTATGAGCCATCGTATGGACGATATTAATATAAATCAATTGTATGATAATTTCTTTTCAATAGTTCACACTGAGTTCAACAAAACTTTTGAAAAGAAGACAAAATGTATTTGCCCTAAAGGACTTCAACCAAAATGGGCTAACCGGTGAACAGCTGTATTGGGAAAAAATAAACTAATAAATAATTTAGTAATAATATTTAGTAAATATTGGTTTCTTTTGGGAGTGTCAAACTAAATTATATTAAAAACGAATAAAAAAGATTTTTAATTGATTATTGGTTGTGTATGGTGACAGTTGCTTTGCTGTGCAACATGCGGGATGCATTGAGTAAGGGTTGCCAAAATAAAAATTCAAAAAAAATAACATCGATATTCGATGTTTCAATCCGAGAGCTTCAAAACATTAAAATGTTTGATGGAAGACCGAGCTTTATCTAGCCGTTGTGGAATATTCATCATTAGCATCATCATCATCTTAACCTCATACAATTAAAAAAATATAGTTTATGTAGATCAACATTTTTTTTTTGAAGTGTTAAAAATCATCAGCTTGCCTACGCAACGTAGAACAAACGAAGAAAGTTTTTATCGAGAAAAAAATGTAGTAAACGTAACAATTGTAATAATCGTCGTAATTGGTATTTCGTCTTCGTTCATTTGAGTTTTGTCCGTCATGGTAGCGAGTATTATTAACGCGTGCTTTTCTTGAAGATTCTAATTAGAATGCAACATGGGCCATAACCAAAATAATTACGCAAAGCAAAACAGCTCAGCATAATATACAAAAATAAAACGCAAAGCAAAACAGCTCAGCATAATATAATATACGATTTGAAATCGATTCCATAGGAATCGATTTTCAAATCGTATATCGTGACTGATTCCTAGTGCAGAGAACTGGCAACCCCGATCCAGAATCGATTGGTGATCGATTGTCAATGTCATTCGCTCTGTGTTCGTGCTCTTGTTCGTTTGTGAATATTATTTCGACTTTGGATATTTTTGACAACTTACGCTTTTAAAAATGGATTCTGATGATTTTTTACCTAACGATCCCGGCTCACTCTTGGACTCAGAACCCGCTTTAAACGTTTACCCTGGCATTTCTTCGGATAATGAACCCGTTTTACATGACGACCCGCGCATGAATATGGACTTCCCGATTTTGCCTAGTGAATCTATGCATTGTATAAATTGTGGTCTTGAAATCACTCACAGGAGAAGACACATTATTAATCTTGTGGAAGTGCAGCGAGTTATACTGCAATGGATCGCACCACAAGTGGTAAGTTCCAACTTCTGAGATGATTAAGTACATAATTGCAATTGAATAGTTGGGTTGGCTCGCACTAGTGAAAGGGGAAAAAAAACATTTTTACAAGGATGATTGCTTTACGAATAGCCTAAATCGTAAGAGATGAGGTATGATGTTTTATTGTCTGTCTGCAACAGCAAGATTTTTTAAGACATGGTGTTGGCCATTATTTGAAATACTACTTAGAATTCAATTGCTGGTTTTTTTTATTATTTGTCATAAATATTTTTTTTACAGATTGGACAGAACAGCTTTGTATGCCATCCTTGTTGGATTATAGCATTGAATGCATCTGCCAGCGTGGCAGGTTCATCATCTGATGCTTCAACGAGCTCAGATCCAGGTCATCACAGACAGTTATGTGTGAACTGCAGGTGTTCACTGTTAAGGATTCGATCCCATAGGATAAGCAATAACACGGAACGAGAGGGGCATATCAGAAGTGTGATTTTGCAATGGATTCAACCACGTGAAGTAATTGTTTTTTTTTAAATATGATGTAGGTTCTAAAATAACAGCTTTATGTGGTCTTACCATATAGTGCACTATTGTAATTGCAGAGATCTTAAAGGTTTTTTTATTTTCTCCTTGTAAGTGACGTGTAAGCAGACTTAAAGATACCTATAAATGTCAGGGAATAAGGCATTTACTTATGATCAACAATAGCAATCCCTTACCTGACTGTATGCAAAACAGGGTTTAATGATTATAGGCAGTTGATGCTGATGATGATAAGGTTATTCATTCTTCATATTATAATAATGTTCTTTTTTGTTTTAGTTGACGGCATCTGATAGAATCTGCCATCCTTGTTGGCAAAGAGCTGACAGACACAGTACACGCAATTGGGGCAGTTGGGAGGGATGCTATTGATGATGTACAGCAGGGTGATAACGCAGAAATACAACAGGGAGTTGAAGCACCAGTTGGTTCGATATTTTTACCTCACATGAGAAGAGCTCCAGATACACAAGCACATTGTTTCTTACCTGGTTGCACTGCCGAAGAAAGAGTGAGGATTCCTTTGTGGCTTAGAGTCTTTATTTTTAGTGAGTACAATTACTATGTACCACAGCAATGTAGGATTTGTGAATTCCATTTAAGAAATAATAATTTTGACATTTTGAGTAATGACTTGCATTCAATACAATATTTTAATGCTAATCACATAGAAGACTTTGCTTCATTCATAAAAGAAAGAGTAATATTAGACTTTTCGAATATTCAATAAATGTCTGATGACTCAGTGCATTATTGGACTGGTTTAACCAAGCACCAGTTTTTTGATTTAAAAACTAATGTGCAACAAATAGATAATATGCGAAATGGCACATTAGCTCTTGCTGCGTATCTTATGAAAATAAGAACTGGCGACAGCAACGAGCGGATATCAACGCTATTAAATACACCCCCTACCACTTTAGTAAGATTATTAAAAAAGGTCCGGCAAATACTTACTGATGATTTTGTTCCACAAAACTTAGGGATCAATCATATCACACGAGCTCAAATTGCTTCAAGAAATCTCATGATACCTAATGAGCTGTTCGGTGGAGCAAATAGGAACCCAATAATTATTCTGGATGGCACCTATTTATATGTACAAAAAAAGTTCAAATTATTTATACCAGAAAGATACTTATTCTTTGCATAAGTATAGGAACCTCATGAAACCTTTTATGATGGTATGTTCTGATGGTTATATTATAGATGTACTTGGTCCCTATCCAGCAACAATATCGGATGCAGATATCATGATTAATGAATTTAATAATGAAAACAATACTTTACGAAGGTATTTTCAACCTGGGGATTTTTTTTGCTGGATAGGGGTTTCAGCAATTGTGTCCCTTTACTACAACAGTGCAACTATACTGTTCACTTTCCTTTATCCCTACAACAAGGTGAAACTCAATTATCAACAGCGGCAGCTAATAAGTCAAGAACGGTCACAATGTGCAGGTGGATTGTTGAAGCAGTAAATGGGATTTTTAAAATGTCCTATAAAATATTTAGGAGTGAATTTTTCAATACTGCATCCACTCATGCTATGACGGATTTTAAAATAGCTGCCGCATTAATAAACATGTTCCACCAAAGGGTATCAGATAGACCAGATGCAGGACAAATTGTAAATCTGGTAAATGAAAAATTGCACACAAATAATATATTAGCTGATTATGTAATTGAAAATAATTTAAATCGAAGACAGACACAATTCTCCAACTTAAACGCTACTATTGAAATTGTTGAATTTCCTAGATTAACATTTGATGAACTTGTGTTATTAGCATGTGGAACATATCAGATTAAACAGGCAAAGTCTTATTATGGGGAGCACATAAGAAATGATGGTTCCTATACTATTGAAGTGTGCATCGATAGAGCCAGTGAGCTTTTACAAGGATTTCCTTTGGTCGAGAATTGCACATTATTGCGAGGGAAAATACAAAGCCGACATATAGGCCGTAAAATATATTTTGTATATATATAATATGAAGATAATAATCAAGGCATACAAGCTATAAAGCATTATTGCTGTAATTGCATAGTCGGCCGAAGAACTGTAGGTTGCTGCGCTCACATGTCTGTGATATGGTATTTAAGCTGGGCCAGGTATGAAAATATAACTCCACCGGCCCAGTTTTTAGACGACGTTTTATTAACTTACGAAAATGAATAATTTTAAAAATAAATTGATTTATTTCAAAGTTTTGAAGTTTTATTTTTTATTATTATATTAAACAATTTGATACAAAACTTCCTACATATATGTTTTCTATGTACTGTAAGCCACTCAATAAAATCAAAAATAGTGCAATATTTTTATGTTCATGTTCAAGCCCAAACGCCATACAAAGTGGTTGATGTCCTTTATATTTAGTGATTGGGCAACTAGAGGTATCAGAAAAAGTAGGGAAAGACTATTTGAGCTTTATGGCCTTAAGCCTTATATAAACACTGACACTTTTAACAAGTATGTTGCTAAGTATTCAAATATTTTTTAAAATACATGCAAGGCTGCCAAAGCCCTGCACATTAGCAACAAGATCAAAACTGCAGAAAACAAAATTAAGACAGTTTGGAAAGTCATAAATAACGAGACTAACAGGAAGAAAATACGTAACACTAGCTACACATTAGATACAGCGTATGGTCCTAAAAGCTCTAATCAGGAAGTAGCTCATGAATTTGTAAATTTCTTTACCGATATACCGTTAAAAACTACGGAGGCTCTTAATTCGTCTCCTGAAATCTCAATGGGTTTATTAAAGGCGAATGTGTCTGGCTGCCTGGCTGAATTTAAATTTAAACACATAAACCCTATGATAGTTATTAAAGCTTTCCGGCAAATAAAAGTCAAACTGACCGAAGATCTTTGGGGAATGTCTATCGGAGTTTGTACATCCATAGTTGAGACTATTTCACCATACTTAGCCTTAATTTTTAATTTGTGTGTAGACCAAGGAGTTTTCCCTGATCTAATGAAATACAGTAAAGTCATACCTCTGTTCAAATCCGGAGATAGTAAAGATACTAATAATTATAGACCTGTATCCGTGTTGCCAGTTTTTAGCAAGGTTTTTGAAAAGGTAATGCTGAATCAAATGCTCAATCATTTTAACACCAACAGAATCTTACACGATCAACAGTATGGTTTCACCAAGGGACGTTGTACAACTGACGCCGGTGTAACCTTATTAAAGCACATTTTTACTGCGTGGGAAGAGTCCCAAGACGCCATAGGAATATTTTGTGACCTCTCTAAAGCATTTGATTGCGTAAATCACGACACAATACTTTTGACAACAAGTTCAAATAAATGGTGTTAATTCACAGGGTTTAAAAGTAAAAATGGGGGTTCCGCAAGGCTCAATATTGGGTCCTTTCCTCTTCTTAGTGTTTATAAACGATCTACCCTATTTATTGAAAAACCAACCTCATAATATGGTGTTATTCGCTGATGACACTTCCCTTATTTTTAAGATAACTAGACGGGCCCAAAATCTAGATGACGTGAATAATGCCCTACTTCAGGTCCATAACTGGTTCACAGCAAACAATTTAGTGTTAAATGGAAAAAAAACGAAATGCATAAGATTTGCTTTACCAAATGTTAAAAGTAGCGATTGTGATATAGTATTGAATAAAGAGAAGCTTGAATTTGTAGATAAAACAGTTTTCCAGGGGATTACGCTTGATTCAAGGCTACAATGGGGTTCTCGTTTAACATCTCTTGCGGGGCGGCTAAGTTCAGCAGCATAATATGCTATTTGAAAAATCCGTCAATATACTGATGTAGATACCGCTAGACTGGTCTATTTTAGTTACTTTCATAGTTTACTGTCGTATGGCATTTTACTATGGGGACGGGCTGCTGACATTGAGTCTATATTTATTCTGCAAAAAAGAGCCATCAGAGCCATATATAATCTTCGTAGGCGTAATTCTCTAAGGGAACTGTTTAAGGAAATTAACATCATGACGGTACATTCTCAATACATCTATGAAAACATAATGTATGTAAGAAAAAATCTACATCTTTTTAATAAAAGAGGTGACAGACACAATTACAGTACTAGAAATAGAGACCAATTACTTCAGCCAGGCTTCAGACTCGCTAAAGTAGACTCATCTTTCATGGGGTACTGTTTGAGATGCTATAACAAAATTCCACAAAGTATTCTTAAACTGAATGAAACGAAATTTAAAACATGCATTAAACGCACACTGTGTAGGCAAGCATATTACAAGTTAGACGATTATATCGTTGATAAAAATGCTTGGCTCAATGCCGGTCCTGCTCCACAAGGACAGGGGCGCATAAATGAATAGCATTACATATCCCAATCACCTGCGCTCTTGATGATTTATTTACTGCATCAGTGAGCGGGGTACACGTGGCTGAGTTTTGGGCTAAGCATATTTAAACTTTTTGCCATCGAAACGCTAAGAAGAAGAAGCATTAAATAGTATGTTGGAGCTGCTGAAGATTGTACAACTATCTTTGCTTTGTATAAATTCAATATCTTTAGTATTATATAGCCGCATAGCCCATATTGTGTGAGTACTATGTAATAGAAAGCTGTCATTCGCGGGAAACCTACGTCTTTTCTTGACTTGAATGTGCCCTGGCGGTTAGGAGTGTGTCATGCTCACTCAAATGTCTCGCTGATGGTGGCGCGTGTGTCGGATCATTTAGTTCCCTTCAAAATAGTTGAGTTGAACGGTGCTGATACATGCGTCATGTTCGTGAACGGGCGCTGCACAGTGTTTTATGAAGCTCTTTTTTCGGACATCGCATTTTTATTGAAGTGGCTAATAGATATAATCACTTTAAAGCAAAATTTCGAATCCCCATTAAGCTATCAAGTCTAGTTTCTGAGATATATTTTTTTGAAAATCATGATATTTTGAGTCGGATATTTAGAAAAAAAATCATTTCTCATAAACCAAGTATAATATGCAATAATGATGTTGAAGCATCGATAGCGCCTCTTATACTGCATATTTCAAAACACAAATGAACATCATAACCTGGCTAGATCCAAATTTATACGAGATTTTTAGTTTTTAATTTTTCTTAATTTTCGCGAGGATTCTGCCGTATTGGGAAAAGATATTTACGCCAACATCGTTCTCTTTACTTCCCCAATACACCACTTAAATTTCACATCCCAATTCCGTGGAATCTAGAAACTACAACCTTTTTAAGTTTGATCCGGATTTTATGTCGTCATGGTTGTAATGCTCTCAGAAAAGAAAATTATATCCGGATCTGATTTGTTTTGTCAAAAAAAAAAACTAATCTGGTAGCATTTTCGTTGATATATAAATAAAGTGGTTTGGCTTATCTGGTAATGATAAAAATAGTATTTGCATTCCAAGTTAATTAAATTGGCAAAAATTTTGACTTTTGACGCAGGACTCTAAATCCAGCTAAACTATTTTGATTTAAACCCTGGTTTGAAGTACCTACGTACTACATGATTGATGATACGCAAAATAAACGCTCGCAATAGTAATAACATAAGCTGGGAGTACCTCCACGCGGTGAAGGCGGTAACAGTTTTCTGGCTAAAACTCCCACTAACTCGATTTGCGTTCTTCCGTACGCTTAGATGCCTTCGGGCTATAAAAATAGGTTTTAATAATTGATCTCGAATATAAATTGAGTTATTAATATCTGGGTAATAAGTGTGTCAACCCTAACAAAAAAAGAAAATTTTGAATAACTTCTAGATTCCATGGAATTGGGATGTGAAATTTAAGTGGTGTATTGGGGACGTAATGAGAATCATTTTGGTATAAATAACTTTTCCCAATACGGCAGAATTCTCGCGAAAATTAAGAAAAACTAAAAACCAAAAATCTCATATAAATTTGGATCTAGCCAAGTTACGATGTTCATTTATGTTTTAAAATATGCAGCATAAGAGGCGCTATCGATGCTTTTAACATCATTATTGCATATCATACTTGGTTTATGAGAAATCATTTTTTTTTCTAAGTATCCGGCTTAAAATATGATGATTTTCAAAAATTTATATCTCAGAAACTAGACTTGATAGCTTAATGGGGATTTGAAATTTTGCTTTAAAATGATTTTATCTATTAGCCTCTTTAATAAAAATGCGATGTCCGAAAAAAGGGCTTCATAAAACACTGTGCGCTGTCAGTTGTGACTGGTCATCTCTTGGTTGCCACGGCTTATTTGAATTAATTATTTTTTATTTATTTGTTTTGAATTGTTTACTATGGACACTTTTAACGTACACATCTTGCTACATCGTTCTCACATAATGCACCATCTCAACATGAATAATGTAACCAAGAGTTTGTAAAAGTATACTGATTTAAAAGAGTGTCCATGGAGTTTCTTGCCCGTTCTTCTCCATAGAGATCTACGTTAGGGAATGGGCAACTACAGTACTTTCACAGTTTTTATGCCTTGTGACTGGGACTGTAGCTATTGTTGTCTTTGTTTTGACAATTCAAAAGTGCCTGTAACTGGCCTATTTGAAATAAATGCTTTGATTTTGATTTTGTATGGGAAGAAAAAAAACGGGTTTTTTTTATGAAACTGTTTAACTTACTTTCATGTAAGGATGATTTCATTGTACATACAATTAAAATTAATATATTTATTATTTAAATTAAAAGTCTTTCAATTAACTGCTTTCTTCTAATATTACCACACACATTGTTTTCCACTGGTAAAATAATAGCTTCAGATGTTTGTGTGTTATTGTCATCAGGCCCACTCGGAAACACATCTTCGTTCATGTCAATAGCTATATTGTGCAATACAGCACATGCCACAATAGTTTTTTTTGCAGTCTCAATATTGCAGTAAAGGCCTCTTAATAAACAGCGGAACCTCTGCTTTCACAACCCAAAACATATTTCCACTGCATTTCTGGTACTAATATGAGCACTGTTGTAACGTTCCACCTGAGGTGTTGAAGGATTCAATACTGGAGTAAACAAATATGGTGTGCAAGGATAGCCACTATCTCCCAGCAATATGCCTGAGAATGCACCAGCTTCAAATCGCTGCTTCACACGACTTTCTCTAAATATTCGAGAGTCACATACACTTCCACGTCACCTAGTTACAATGTCCATGATTTTTAAATCAGCATCACAAACCACCTGGAACAAGAGTTGAATTTTAGTGTTTCCTACTCACATAAATAAGCATAATTATTCATTATCAGTAGGATAAATTATGGACTAAAGACATGGCAATTCATTGTTATTTAATTTTTTTTACATAAGCAGCTTACTTTCCCACTGCTGAGACACAGGCTTTTTTTTTTTTTTTTTACTGCTCAGACACAGGCTTTCTCTCAGTGAGAGTGGGCTATAAATAACTATGCAGGCCCAGTGCAGGTGGGTGGGTTGTATGCACAAAACATCCCAATTATACTTTTTCACTGCATCTATCATATTCCATGCAAAGACAGGGTGGGTCATTACTACATATTTATTATATTGATGTAATCTGTTTACTAACCGCATTACACATGGATACACCAAACCCTGTGGTAGGTCTGCTTATTTTCTACGCTACAACCAATGCCTCATCAGGGCTGTGTACAAGTTATTGTTCCTTCATTTTGGAAGAAAAATATGAATAGATAGTCAATAGTACCTGGACATTAATCGATGGAAATCCTTTACGGTTAATGTATAGTTGACCACCATCTTCACTGGTTTTCTTAATTTTTGAGTGCAGTCAATTGCACCAATGACTGTAGGGAAATTTGCAATTCTGCGAAATTTTTGCATCGCTTCCTCTTGTTTCAATATTTTACCAGGCATTTGAATAAATCTGTGTGATCTTCGGGCTATGGCTTCAGCGATTTTTTTGCATATTTTGCTTATAAATGGTTGTGAAACTCCATGCAAATCGGCTGTATCATCCTGGATCTATTAAAACAATAACGAGTTATTAGTTTGGTACTTAGGACATCTATCTATACATATAAAATTCAAAGTCCTGACTGACTGACTGACTGACTTATATATCAACGCACAGTCCAAACCGCTGGTCCTAGAAACATGAAATTTGGACAGTGTACTCTTTGTGACAAGTAAGTATCCACTAAGAAAGGGTTTTTCAAAATTCCATCCCCAAGAGGGTGAAATGGGGTGTTTAATTTTCTGTGAAACTTTTTATTCCCTGAGTCGATTGACTTGAAAATTTGTGTATTTACTCTTGAGTTAAAATTATGAGACACGTGTATCACAGTTTTTCCAAAATCAACCCCAATTTTAAATTAAACGTCCTGACTGGCTGACTGTTATATCAACCCCCAGCCCAAACCACTGATCCTAGAAACATGAAATTTGGACGGTGTATTCTTTGTGAAGAATAGGTATCGACTAAGAAAGGGTTTTTTGAAATTCTATCCCTAAGAGGGTAAAATGGGGTATACTGTCACTTACGGGATATCTTCCGTGATTGTTCATTATTTTGAGCTCCCGATATTTCGGCGCTGTTGCAAGCGCCATGGTCGCGGGTATATGTCGACTATCCCTATTAACATTGTCGGATGTGCATTTTTGCCATTTTATTTTTATTTCATTAATCACTCTTAAAAAGTCCCTTCTTTTAGTAGCTGCCACAAAAAAAAATGTTTTACCAGTAATTTTTAAAATAGCCACGTTAACATTGTCGGATATTGTCACAACCGCCAGTTAACAATGACGAATGTCAACTCGCGACAATGTTTGCGGGGCACGAGGGGCAGCGGCGCGTGCGGTTGTGCCAGTACGGACTATGTTACACGGGCGAGCGCATGTTGTGTGACATTGCGTTGCTAAAGATATTTTTTTATTTTACCTTTGTTCTTAATAATAAGAATAATGTGTACAAGGTCCGCCCGCTTAATAAAACTAGCCACTAAACAATCTCAACAACGTTATCTGGATAAAAACAAGAGTGTTGATTGAAATATTTTGACTAATGCAGGTGAAGATGAAGACACGGGTACTTAAAAATTAATTATTATTTTATTGCTAACATAGCTTTTCGAACGTGATACTAATTATTAAAAAATAAATGAATAATACTTACTTCTATTATTAAAGTAAGTATGTAATTAGTTCGGTTAAAATTGTAGGAAGTGACATAACCGACATTGTTAACTGTCTTTTATGAAGTAAAATATGTCGGTAGTATCACATCCAACATTGTTAATCGTTTTTTGTGAGGTAAAGTATGTCGGTAGTACCAGATCCGACTTTTTCGGTCGTTTTAATTTACGTTCTATTTGTCGGATGTGTTACTTCCAACTTTGTTAACGGTATTTATCTTAAAAATTTTGTTGAATGTGGTACATATTGCTTTATTCACCAATTAATTATAATGTTTTGTATGTTAGTTGTGGGCATTTTAATTTTGGTTTTTTAAATTGTCATTATAAAAATGCATTTTGTCGCTTTTGTGTCATTTAAACTGGTTTGGTTCTGCTGATAAATATAATTTTTGCAATAAAAGGTACACAAAAATGTACCTACTTTTTATTTATTGCCAAATAAGTACCTAACTTTTTTTTCAGTTAATAGAGAATCTCCATTACCAAGTGGTTTCCAAAATGAGTTCATTAAGTTGAATGAAATGCTTGGTGACGTTTTCAATGAAGATGCAACTCCGGAAAGAGAAAATAATGATCCCACTGTTTCGACATCTGGTTATTTTGAAATTCCTACTGAAAGTAATTTATTTATTAAAACTTTATGCACAAGTAACACGACTGCACAAAGGCGGACTTAATGCCATAGGCATTTTCTACCAGTCTACCTTAGGGTGATGCAGAGACAATATACAGTAGGCGCAATAACAGAAAAAAAGACTAGAAAATATTTATAACTAAAACATATAGGAATAAATACTACACACACATTAAAAAACACATATACACATAATAAACTTTATAAAGTTAAGAGAGATAAACAAGAAAAACAAGAACAACACAGTTCTGAGACGAATCTGCCAACTTCTTGTGTATAATTATGTTCCCGAGCTTTCACTTTGAAAGTGAACTGACTGGTCACCGCCCTGATACTCTGAGGGAGCTCATTCCAAAGGAAAACCGCCTGGACAAAGAAATATGATTTTATAAAACCAGAGCGGTGCGAAGGACATCGTAAAAGACAAATATTAGGGAAACGAAGATTCTTGCTGTGCGCAGAGCATAAACATTGACAATTAGACGTCAGATAAGAAGGAGAAGTGGGTTTGTGAAGAAGAGAAAACAGAGTTGTCAAAACCCACAATTCTCTGCGCTGCCGGATACTAGCCATCTTAAAAGTGATCGATGTGTAGATACATGATCATACTTGCGGAGATTGAAGACGAATCGAATGCAGTTATTAAAAAGTCGGTCAAGTTTATTGAGGAGATCTGCATTCAGGTCATAGTAGCACACATCACCATAGTCTATTATGGGGAAGATTAGGGACTGTACAAGCATTGCCTTAATGTGTGATGGGAGAACATTTTTCAACCAGTAAAGCAACGTTCCGGTGACTTTCTTGCTCACAATCGCGATCTCCTTACGCCAGTTAAGACAAGTGTCAACATTTAAACCCAGATCCTTGACGTCAGAGCCAAACGGAATCACTGTGCCGTCAAAGGTCATCGGTGGCATGGCTAATCCATTCAGCCTTCTCAAACTATGGGCGCTCCCTACAATAATAGCCTGGCACTTGGTTGGGTTAACCGCCACACCGAAAGTAATGTTGCTGTTCACCACGAAAAAATATCAAAAACACCAATACCGTCCCCATCTTCTCATGAAAATAGCAATGACGCCTTCAGTGTCACGTATTCTCAAAGTCAGAGTTCACAGTTTCAGAAAACGTGGCACCACCGCCACCAATCTTGACCAACGACGACTTATATGGAAACTTACCCACACCTTCTGTGACTTCCTTTTCAAGTGTTAATACTCCCACTTCTACTAAACAAAGTCGCCCGTCTACTTTTAAAACTGATAAGGGCAAGAAAAGACTCATACATAAAGAAAATTGGTTGGCTGAATTTGATAAGTTTTTTGTTTTAGCTGTGTAAGTCACACGGTTTTATTTTTACCCCTTTGATGGTTTTTATTAATCTATACTAATATTATAAAGAGGTAAAATTTGTTTGTATGTAGGGGGTAATCTCCGGAAGTAATGAGCCAATTTTAAAAATTGTTTCACTGGTAGAAAGCTACATTATTCGTGAGTGCTATACGCTATAAATTATAAAGATATCACGCAAATTAGCCGAGCTATCAAAATTTTCGCGGACGAAGTCGCGGGCGAAGTGCTAGTTACTTATAAAAATCTTTCGTTTCATTTAAGGCTGTGTATTGTGAAGTCAGATTGTTTTATTTTTTATTAAACTTCTGGAGTTTTTTTACTTATACTAATTTGATAAGCTTTTCGTTGTTTAAAAGGTCGTATAAAAGTGAAGCAGTTTTATTTTTTATGCTCCTAGAGTTTTGTTTTGATTGGTGTTGATTTTTGCAATAAATGTCTAGTTACAAAGATATTTAAAAAATTGTTTTATTTATAATTTTGATTTAGATACGACAGACATTGGTCTAGGATTTACTATTAATAGTGTCGTATGTGCCAGTTCCAACAAATAATCAATAACTTTATACACGTAACTATGTATGTCGTATGTGGCACTTCCAACAAATTGTCAATTTGTTTGTACACGTAACATTGTCGTATGTGGCAGATCCGACAAAATACACTTGATTTGATACGGTTAAAAAAGTCTTTTCTGACTTTTAACATGCTTAGAAAAACAATAATAGTACTTTATTACCACGTAAGTAAACTTTTAAACATGTATTATAATTCTGTTAGTTTCTGTTAACCTAGTTCGTATAAAAAAAAAAATATCAACAATTTAAACTTTGCCGCGCTCTCCTGTAAAGTAGCCGATTTTCACCCGACAATGTTAATAGGGACCAACGATGTGTAAACCGTGAAAGCTTGAAACAGTGGGTAAAATGGGGTGTTGAATTTTCTGTGAAACTTAATATATACTGGGTCGAATGACTCGAAAATTGATGTTCACACTCTTCAATTAATATAAAGACATGTGTATCAGTTTTTCCAACATCATCCCCCAATATAGTTAAAAAGAGCTTCGAAGCTCACGTAGAAGGGCGCATGCCGCGCAGTGTTGCGTGGGGCGTGCGGGGCGCGTGAGTATTTACCTATTACTAAGTAGGTGGGATTTTTCTGAGGTAGACGTGTCTGTGAATATGGTTTATTCCACCGATTTTCGCGTTGGCTCGCGATACGGGACATTGATATTAAATATTATGTCAAAGTACTATGTCTATAAATAGATTCCTAATAAATCATTTGATTGGTGTCCCGGAGTCCAATCTCAAACCAAGATATTTCACATATATAATTTAATTGATATTACTATGAACAAATATTTACAATAGCAAGTACACGTAAATCTATGTATGTACTATACATACATAGATTACTTATTATCCCAGAAGTAAGATTCCGTGGGCAATTCCCGAACTCCACGCGGGCGAAGCCGCGGGCAGAAGCTAGTATTATTATAAATTGCTGACTATGTTTTGTTAAATGTAAGGTAAGCTTTGGGTCTACTTACTTCATGTCGAGCCCAGCTTCGTAATGCGCAAACCACTTGTATTTCAGGAGACACAGAGCATCCTCGAGGATCTCTAGTTATGTCTTCTCTAATTAAGTCCACTATTTTCATAGCATATCTTTTGCTAAATCTATACTTTTTCCTGAAATCTGTATCGGATAAGTCCACGAAGGGATTGATTCGAATACGATTTCTGTTGGGTTCGCGTGGCGTTTCTAATAGCTCGACGGTTTTGATATCCTCAATATCATTTAAATCTACCATATTTAAATACATTTTTGGATAAAAATAACACAAAATCCAAAATTACAATGAAAAAGACGCTAAGAGAAACTGACACAACTTTGACAGCTACGACTTACGGACTTAGACCATCGCTAAACTAGGGGGCGGCGTGGTTTATTGTTAGACCATGGTTTAGTTCATGGTTTAACGCAAAACCACGTTTTGTAATAACGTTTTTGTGTAAACCATGGTTTTACGAGATTTAAACCTAGGTTTTTAGTTAAATCTCTTTTTTGTAATAAGACGGCTATAGTCTAAGTTATAGGAAATGTAATTTTGTATTATCAGATTATTTAACAATACTTGATTACACGGACACAGAAAAACTTCTAGAAGTCCTAGTTTGATTATGTTATCCCCTGGTATCTAATTGCACGTATTTACTTAAGTTAGTTTTAATGTTTTTGTACTAATTGGATTTTTGTTATAGTTGTTAATAGATTTACTTTAATTTAAAAACTTTTACTGTCCTAATTATATGATGCAATGTAAGTGATGGCCTGAAACACAGGTTTAAATAAACCTAGATCAGGCAGGTCGCTACCTAACATTTGAATTCGACATTTTCGTTACTTGCACCTGTTAATATATTTAAGTCATAGTTTATTTATAAGCGCTAATTAAAATTGTTTAAGAAATTACACTACAGCACCTAAATGTACTTTTGTAATATCTACTTTTTAAATAAATTATTCTTATTCTTATTCTTATTCTTAATATCGAAATTTTATGAATTAAATGATTTATTCTTTTTCGTCCCTTTTTGATTTGTTGTTTACATTTTTTGAATGAAAAAGGCTTTTTAAAATGTTTCGTCACAGAATTATCGGTTGTTTGTGTTGATATTGTGTTTCTTTCTGGAATGCTGTGCCTAGGCGATCCTGGATATTCATCGGAAAATACTTTTTTTACCTTTCGTATAACTGGAGTAGAAATAGTACTCAAAGAGTTTTCAGTAATGCCAAGTTTTTATTTAAAGCTATTATTTTTGATGATTTTTCAAAACTAATCTTTAATTGCATATTTTGAATATTTAAATTTTCAATCTCTTCATCAGCTGAAGCTAACCTTAATTTTAAAGTTGAAATCTTTTCTTCGTATTCTTCAATTAATGTGTAATCCTTGTTTAATGTCGCAGGCAAACTTTTCATTGACGAATCTAGTAATGAATTATTTTCAATATCCATAGCTGTTTCTTCTAGCAAGCTAACATTTAATTTTGGAGTTTGTTTATTTCTGAAGGTTATATTATAATATTGATCTCCATCCATGTTGCAAGTTAACAAAATATTATATTGTTGATATTATAATCACGAAGCGTGGCGTAAGCTAAGTCTGCTATAAACGCGCAGCGTAAGCTCAGGATGTTGCAGCAAGCGCCTAATGTACGTGTAAGCAAGCGTTGGGCATGAGTGCGTAGAAGCGGCCGATCTGCGGGTTGCCCTAGGTCAGGGACGCAAGTCATTGCAAATTTTTTCTAAAAGTTTTTCAATGATTACTCACGGTACCGATGGAATGCAGATGTGTTATATATATCACTCTTTAGCCCGTTTCACAAGCTTCACAATGATATACAGCACCTATGAATTGAGAAACTTTTTATCACTTTTTATAAAAAAAATTACAGAGACAAATCAAATACGGTGCTAACTAACTCTTTGAATCTTAACGTTCTCTCTTCGTCACAGTCCTCGTGATGCTCGTCGCGCACCAGGGCCAAGTCTGCAGATGAGGGCTCACGACTGGACACGACACGTAGGGACGCTGATGATGACCCTGTACCGGGATCACACGATTCGTCATCTGAAATGTGACCACAACTTTAAAAACTTCTACTTCCTTCACACATGATCCTTGATCACGTACCAAGGTGGGGCAGGAGGCATCACTTAATCATGTAGGCAAGCATCCCGCAGTCTACTTGCTAAAGGAACGTCCCGCAGTCCGTCCTCTACATGAGTTTGGTACCCCGCAGTTTACCAAACAAACCTTAGACATCCCGCAGTCTGTCTAACATAAAGCATCACTTAATCATTTAGGCAAGCATCCCGAAGTCTACTTGCTAAAGGAACGTCCGCCACGCGCATGTGCGTGAGCTGCACCTCGCGCACTGCGGCTCAGTGCGCGGCGGCGCGGCAGCAGCGCGCCAGCAGTCCCGCCAGCTGCAGCGGCGACGCCAGCCCTTCCGCCACGTGCATGTGCGTGAGCCGCACCTCGCGCACGAAGGCCAGGCGCACGGCCTCGCTCGCGTCTTGCGTTTTGCTTACACGGAAGATGTTGGTCACGATGTCCTCCACCGCATAGCCCAGCTTGCACAGTTTCGCGATCACCTTGTAGGCCTCGTGGATGTTCTGGCGCATGCAGGCCTCCAGCATACAGCATGGGGTGCGGCTCATCGCACACCTTAAACACGTACTCGGGCGACACGTGCGCGAAGCCCTGCGCCGTGGACTTTTCGGGGGCTCGGCCTAACCTGACCAAAGCTTACTATGTCGCCTAAATATTTGACTTCGGCAATCAAGCCTGATTTCGCGAGTCTGTTGGACTTTTCGGAGCAAGGCGATACAGCCCTCCATGGTATTACTTAAAAGAAGGACAGTGTCGATCAATTCGCGAAGGGTTTTATTAATGATTCATTGGCAAACGATCGGGATTTCACAACTTATCGGTACGGCCCTTAGCTAATTCTTAAAAAGTAAGGTATCGGCGGGTGTACTCGGCATACGTTATTTTGTCGGATGCAGTGTTCGTCGTTGAAATAAAATATTGGCACATTTCAAAATCTAAGGCCAAAGGGGTTTGAATTCAAGCTTAAAGTTTGACCAAGTTTGGTCATTGGTGACCCATTCATTTAGCCAAATTTAGTGTCACCCTTGAGACAGGAAGCTACTCGCGAAAAGCACGCGGAGTGGCTCCAACCGATTGCGACTACCGCACGGCGTTGTTGAAAGACACTCGGAGTTGTTTGTACGAACTCGTTGCGGAACATCGCTCAAGTTTACGGGGCTAAACGAACGCGAAGTGATCTCACGAACAGGGTTCTCAGGGTTAGATCTTCATCACTAGCGGCCTCGCGAGCCACGTCTAGGTCAATCTCGCGAACGACGGTGGTCACACCTTCTCGGCATATTTATCACAAAGTTTGATATTCAATCACACACACGTGAAAAAACAACAATCATAACGAATTTAATTAACACGTAATTGTTTACAAAAATAGTGATTAAGTTCACAAAATAGGAAAATATAAATCTTACCGACCTTTGAGCGATATTCCCAACCAGCGTCCCCCGCGACCAGAGACAATTTCTTAGTTGTCACTCCGTGTCATAGAACTAACATGTGCCATATAAAACCTCATTTCTTCCTAACAATATTATAAAGCTGAAGAGTTTGTTTGTTTGGTTGAACGCGCTAATCTTAGGAACTACTGGTTCGAATTGAAAAATTATTTTACTGTTGGATAGCCCATTTATCGAGTAAGGCTATAGTCTATATATTATCACGCTAACAACTTAGGTGGGGGAGCAATATTGCATTATGTCCATATTCTTCAACTGACAACTGTCATGGCATGCTTTTTTGAGCTTTAAGATTTCCAAATCATTACCAAATAGTTTTATACATACTTTTATTTTTTTAACCATTTTTTTGTTTTATTGTAATCGGTGCTCTCTATCAAAAGATATATGAGTGTCTCCGGGTATTTTTTTGGTAAAACATCACGTGTAAATTATGAAACCCATGTGGTTAGATTCAATGCACAAATATTGAGCATAACTTAGAGAAGGTTTTAGTATTTGTTTCATTGTAATCGGTGCTCTTTAACAAAAGATGGTGTTCAAGAAGAAGCTTAGAAGTTATCATCATTATACAGGGTGTTTGGTGCATCGTTTGCCAAATTGAATTGGCCTAATGGAGAGGTAATTTGCTATCTCTTAAGGCCCAAGAACTCACTCTTGGCCACACCAGTTTTTTTTTCAGTTTTTCTAATTTTTATTTTGAAAAATTCCTAAACTCAGCATTAAAGCTTAAATAAAAAAAAAAGTTATAAGTGTTGTTAAGCTATGACGAAGCGCGCGAGCAGTGCCCTCTAACTATGTAATTTGTAAGTTTTGTTGTTGTGTCGCGCCGCTAGCACGGATTGCATTGTTGAATCGAAACATATAAAATAAATTAGATTACTGCTGTAAAAGTGTCTAATTTACCCATACCCTTCAGGTTATGGGCCCAGGAACAGTCAGTGAGTGAAAAACAGGACATATTAGTGAACAATTGCAGTGATTTGAACCAAAACAGTTCATCGTAATTATAAGTTATAAACGCGTGTAGTTAAGTGAAGGTCAATTAGTGTAACGCGGACTTTCAAGTTACGTTCGCCGTCGCCGTTTGTTTACTAAACTTTTGTCACGAAGATTTTTATTCATTGCTATTGTTTTGATTCTGGAGTTGAAGAAACTTCATTATGGCTACATCTATAAAGATTGATCGACTTACTGGTGATAATTATGATACATGGAAAATTCACATGCGGGCTATATTAATTAAAAATGACTTATGGGAGTTTGTTTCGGGATTATTGCCCAAACCGCAGTTAAATGATCCAAAATATGCTGAATGGTTGAAAATGGACAGAAAAGCCGAAGCCGACATACTGTTAGCGGTAAGTCCAAGTGAATTGGCCGCATTGGATGGTTTGGAAAGTTCCAAGGCCATTTGGGAAAAACTGAAATCTATGTATCAGTCCAGCGGTCCTGCTAGAAAGGCCTCCTTGTTGAAGAAACTGGTACTGACTCGTATGCAAGAAGATGATGATTTGAAGAAACACATCTCGGATTTTTTTGATGCAGTTAAGAAATTGAGAGAAATCGGTTTAATAGTTATAGACGAACTATTAGCCATTTTATTGTTGTATAGTTTACCGGATTCATTCGCCATGTTTAGAACGGCAATGGATTCACGCGATGATTTACCATCAACGGAAACGTTAAAAGTGAAGATTATCGAGGATCATGAAGCTCGTAAGTCAAAGACAGCTGATCAGGGAGCTATGTTCGTCAAACGTATCAATAAAAATAAAAATGCCAATCTGAAGAAGAATCATGACAAGGACAACCACGGCAATAAAAATAATTTTGAATGTCATCGTTGTGGTCGTCGTGGGCATTTTGCGAGAGACTGCAGAACTAAGTATATCAACAAGAATAAACAAAGTGCACAGAGTTTGGAAAATAGAGACGACAAAGAGCAAAAGACAACAATGTTGTTCAGTACTATCGAAGAGGTTATGCAAGGTGAGAAAGTAAATCCTATTTGGTGCATTGACAGTGGATGCACAGGTCATATGTGCAACGAGAAGCAAATGATCGAGGATTTTACGCGGCTAGATTCAGAGCTAAATTTAGCTAATAGCGACAGAACACAAATTACTGGGACTGGTAAGGTCAAGATTTCTGTAGACACGGGCAGTGAAGAACGCCAGATAAATATAGAAAAAGTGTTCTACGTATCCGACTTACGAACAAACCTATTATCAGTGGCTAAGATGACTGATCGCGGGTTCGAGGTTCACTTTAGGAAGAATGATGCGATTGTGATTGATGACAATGATAAAATTCATATGCGTGCAGAAAGAGTTGGAAATCTGTACCATGTTCGAATGAGTAAGAATTCTGTTAATAATATTGAAGCAGTTAAGAATTCAATAGACATGTGGCACCAACGACTCGGACATCTCAACGAACGCGACTTGAAAACTATGGCGAACAATAGTTTAGTACACGGGCTAACATTTAAGGATGGCGAAAAGTTGTCCCAATGTGAGATTTGTATTAGTGAAAAACAGACATGCACGCCTTTTCCAAAGAAAGGAGAAGATAGTACCACCGAATTACTAGAAATAGTGCATAGTGATGTTTGTGGCCCCATGAATCATCAGTCGTATGGCGGTAAGAAATATTTTGTTACTTTCATTGATGATAAATCTAGATGGTGTGAAATCTACTTCATTGCGAGTAAAAGTGACGTCTTAAGCGTGTTCAAAACTTATAAAGCCTATGCAGAGAATTTAACTGGGAAGAAAATAAAGAATCTTCAGTCTGATAACGGTCGAGAATATGTGAATAATGAGTTTGATGATTATCTGAAGAAGGCTGGAATTAGAAGAAGATTGACGGCGCCATATACACCTCAACAGAATGGTATTGCCGAAAGAAAGAACAGGACATTGGTCGAAATGGCACGATGTATGATGCATCAAGCCGGAAGTCCTCCTTCATTTTGGGCTGAAGCGGTAAATACTGCTAATTATATAAGAAACCGGTGTCCAACAACAGCCTTAAATGGTCAAATACCTTTTACACTGTGGAGAGGAAAGAAACCTACAGTTATATATATGCATGTGTTTGGCTCGAAGGCTTATTATAAAGATAAGGGAAACCCGAAAAGAAAGTTTGAGTCACGTTCGCAGCTAGGAATATTTGTGGGCTATGATATTCAATCTAAAGCATATAGGATACATGATCCTGCAACAAGAAAGATTATTGTTACTCGTGACGTGAAGTTCATGAATGAGACAGCATTTAGGCATGAATATAAAGAAATACTTGATGACGAAGAAGATACTGATGAAGAAGAAGTGAGAATAGATTTGAATGCGTCTAATGAGAACAATAAAAGAAAGGAAGATAACTGTAAGATATTAAAAGCCAACAAAAATGTTGCTAGATCAAGAAGATCACTTGAAATAATTAATGAACCAGAAGAAGATGGAGATAGAGGTCAATTATATAGAAAAAGGAAATCAACTGTTTCATGGGAAAATTTAATAGAACCCTCTAAAAGAGGAAGAGGAAGACCTCGCCTAACTCGTACTGGTCAGGCGGGCAGACCGCGGAAAGAATATCACACAGTGAAAGAGAATAATACTGCAGATAGTAAAAATGAATCAGATGAATCGAATGAACAGATAAGTGCAGGGATAGCAATAATAGAACAAATGACGTGGAAAGATATAGAGAAGAGAAGCGACTTGAATTTGTGGAAATCTGCTCTAGAAAACGAGTATCTGTCTCAGATAAAGAACAAAACCTGGGAAATTGTACCACGACCAAATCAACGCAAGGTTATTGGAAGCAGATTCGTGTTTAGTACCAAAAGTACTGGCAAGAAAGTACGCCTTGTCGCAAAAGGATGTTCACAACGGCCAGGGGAGGATTTCCATGAGACGTCTTCGCCTGTTGTGAGATCGTCATCCATAAGACTCATAGCTGCTTTGTCGGCTGAGTTAGGATTGGACATACATCAAATGGACGTAGTAACGGCTTACCTGAATGGTTCACTAGATGAAGAAGTCTATATGGAAATTCCAGATCAGTTAAGCGACGTTCTAAAGAAAGTAGTTGCGAAAGAAAAGGTCGGTTCGCAGAAGAATATAATGACAGACAAGGATATACTACAGACAGCTAAACGCTGGCATGAAACTCTTGATGAATGTGTGGATAGTTTTATTTATTTTTATTTATTTATTTATTTAACAGTTTATGTACACACTAAAATACAGAAAAGAAGAAAAGAACAGAAAATAGTACAAAGGTGATGCTTATTTCTAAAGAAATCTCTTCCAGCATACCTGCGAAAGGAGATACTAAAAAAAAGAGATGTAGACAGTGTGTAAAAGAAGAAGAGAAAATAGGATACATAAAACGTAAAACAGAACTATTAAAACATAATAATATAAGAATATACATACATACTTATAAATACAAACACAAAACATAACAATACTGTAGATACAATAAAATAAGTAACTATGACGAAATGGATAGATAATGTTCTTTCACTCTTCTTTTGAAAACTGCAACAGTTTGGCAGTCCCTAATGTCAGGCGGAAGTGAATTCCACAGCCGCACGGCGTGTACAGTGAAGGAATAGGAGTAGAAGTCGGTAGAGTGTGGAGGGGATTTAAGGAGGTTCCTAAGATGCGACCTGCAAGGTGCATCAGAAGGACGGGAGTAGGAAAAGCGTTCCCGCAGGTAGGACGGCGTTTTAGGGTTATGAAGGATGTTAAATAGCAGACACAATATCCGAGAGTTCCTGCGAAGTCGAATTGGGAGCCACTTGAGTATTTTGCGAAAGTTAGAAACGTGATCATACTTTTTAAGGTTAAATACAAAACGAATACAAATATTTTGCAAGCGCTCAAGTTTATTTAAAAGCTCCTCGGTGGCATCCAAATAACAGGCATCGGCGTAGTCTATGATAGGCTGAATGAGAGTTTGCGCAAGGGAGATTTTGGTGTTCAATGGCAGGAAGCTCTGGAGGCATTTCAACGAGTGGAACGTATAGTGCACTTTGCGACTAACTTCAGCAACATGGGCAGTCCAAGATAAATAGGAATCCATAGTCACCCCCAGGTTTTTAGCCTTGATTGCGTAATCAATCTGAACTCCATTCAGCCTGAGTGGAGACAGCGACGCAACATCGAGCTTATTCCGCATATACCTGCCGCCGATGATCAAGGCCTGAGATTTCTTAGGATTGATATGCAGTCCAAAGGACCGCGACCACTCACTAATCAAATCCAGATCCTTGTTCATGACAGACACGGCGGCTTCCGCATCCTCCCTTAAGAAATGATGGTAGAGCTGCAAGTCGTCGGCATAGAGATGGAAGAAGGAAGAGATGACTCTGGTGACAGAGTTAATGAAAATAGAGAAAATAAGAGGAGAGAGAACGCCACCCTGAGGCACACCCGCGCTAAGAGAGCACCAGTCAGAGAAAGACTCATCAAGACGAACACGCTGCGAGCGGCCTTTAAGGTAGGAGTCAAACCAACCAATAGAGGAGGAGGAGAAATTGAGAGATTTAAGGATCCCCACAAGGATGTCGAAATCAACCGAGTTAAAGGCGCTGCTAAAGTCTAGAAGTACAAGTAAGGTAAGAGACTTGTGGTCCATAGCCCAGCGAATATCGTCAGTAACCTTTAAAAGAGCCGTTACAGTGCTATGGCCAGGACGAAAACCAGATTGAAAAGTACTAAGAAGATCATTCCTAGAAAGAAAGGCCGAGAGTTGCTGATGGACAATGTGCTCAAGAACTTTAGAAAGATAAGGGAGGATGGAAATGGGTCTAAAATCAGTAGGTGCGGCTGGATTGGAGATTTTGGGTAAAGGGATGATATGGGCTTGTTTCCAGACCTCAGGAAAAGTACCAGAAAACAGAGAGTAATTAAAGATGTGAGTCAAAACGGGAAGTAATGTGGGAAGGATAGGAGAAATCATTCTTAAGCAAAGGTTGTCATTACCAACAGCAGAGGAGGAGATAGCAGAAATAGATTTGTTGACCTCAATCTCACTCACAGGACTTAATTCAAAGGAAGAACATTGCGGCAAAGGCAAACAGGAAAGTTTATTTAAAGTAGCAGACTTGACGTGTGGATCCAACGTAACAGGAGGGAGTGAGAAATGTTTATTAAGAGCACACACGTCAGTGTCGCCACCAGAAACAACTTCAGACTTGCCAATGCCGACAGATTTTAAAAACCTCCAGACTTCAGAAGAGTTGCGGTTGTCGAGCGATTTGTGGAAGTAGCGTTTCTTAGCATCTCTACACATACGACTGCAGCGATTACGCAACATTTTGTACGCAGTTAGATTACGCTCAGAAGGACAGCGTTTTAACCTTCTCTTGGCTCTGTCTCTACTAGCCATCGCATCTTTAATGGCAGGAGTAAGCCAGGGAGCCGGAACATATTTAACCTTCACTCGACGGATAGGGGCGTGACAATCATATAAGTTAAGAATTTCGCTGTTTAAAATACGAACCATTTCGTTGATACAAGAACTCTCCTTGATGCCCGTCCAGTCGATGCCAGCGGCATCATGCAATAATGCTTCTAGGTCTATGCCCTTGTAGTTCCGGAGGAGAATATATTGCGGCTTGCGCTTAGGAGGGCGTAACTTATATGACAAGAAGACGAGATCATGGTAAGAGAAACAAGCAGTAAGCTGTCCGTGGATAGAAACATTATTAGAATTAGATACAATTATCAGGTCAAGGAGAGAAGGGGTGCAATTAGGGAAGTGATGCGTAGCAGAAAGAGGCAAAATACTGAGATTAAAAGACGAAAGGATAGATTGAAGTTTGTTAGTGCGAGTGTCATTTTTAAGAAGGCAGGTATTAAAATCACCCATCAAGACTACGTGGTCATAAGTTGGACAGAAATCATTTAAAAGCGAATCAAAAGAGTCAAAGTAGTCAATGCTGAGGTTAGGGCTATACATAACCCCCAGAAGCATTTTAACACGGTGAAGTGTAATTTCCAGAAATAGATGCTCCGCTGACCCCGAGTACGGGGAAGGTGATGCGCTAACAAGCTTATAAGGGATATCAGCACGCAAGTAAATGGCTACACCACCGCCACCCTTTCCAGTTCTATCATTACGGATAAGAACAAAACCTGGAAGGGCATAGTGTACTGATAAAAGAGAGGGTTTAAGGAAGGACTCGGAGATCAGCAATGCATCTATATGTGCACTGTTGAAGGAAGCCAGAAGATCAGAGTAATGGCCAGGAACACTCTGGGCATTAATGTGGGCTATGTTGAGATTGTTAGGAAGGTGGGTAAGCAAAGAGGAAATATGATCACTAAGAGTCAAAGGGGAGGAAGAACCACTTGCCACACTGAGGAAACTGCTGGAAGAGGAAGAACAGGAGAAAAAATCATCATCAAGGTCGACATTGATCATAGTTTACATAAACAATATAAAAATACTAATAAAAATATATATAAGTATGGATGGTACTAAAATTATTAAACTAAATTACTAAATTTAACTTAACTATTATTGTTTCGCTTAAAACAACAATAGTCAAATACACATAACTAATAAAATCACCTAGTCGCTGTAGCTGGTAGAGATATAACAATAGTTAACATGGTTGGTGCGTAAAAATGTGAAGGAAATCAAGAAATCAAGGTAACAGAAACATTAAGAGAAAAAGAAAATACCAACTAGAAGATCAGTCACTACAACAGCAAAAACAATGAAAATAAAAGTAAAATTGTATTGTAACGGAACGATATATTACGGACTTATTAAGTTCCATGCAAAAACTAAAAATGCAAGCCAACACTAATAAAAAAAAGTAGGGACTTATTTAGTTCCATGCAAAAATAAAAATGACAGTGAAACTTTGACAGACGTCACGTCAATACAAGTTACAACGAAAACATAAACTTCTACCGGCTACCAAAAATAAAGTGAGGAAAAAGTAGTAATAAACCGAATTGTAAAAGCTAGGGGTAGATCAACAAAAATTCAAACATGTACCGACAATACCCCGGGGCGTAGCGATCAAAGAAAAACGTGGTTGGTAACTTAGCGACGAGCCTTCCTGACCAGCTTTCCTTTGGGGGTTGCGGTTGCAGGCGATGTAGTTGCTGCTGCTGGCGAGGTAGAAGCAGCAGGCACGAGGTTACTAGGAGTGGCAGCACGGGCGAGAGAGGGATAAAGCGCGATTAAAGTTTCAAGCTCACCCATAGTTGAAATTGTCCGGCGTGACTTGTCAGGCGTCAAGACAACAATCTTTCCCTCCGCAGACCAGCAGTTATTGATAGTGAAATGCTTGCGGGCAGTCATAAATACCTGGTGTCGTGTTTTGGTCAGGAACTCGGAAATAGTGATACCGCTGCCCTTGAGTGTAGTTTTACCGTCCCAAACTAACCGACGATACTCCATGCCACTGAAACGCACCAGTACCGGTCTAGTTTTACCCTGGGAGGCTCCCAGCCTGTGGCAAACTTCCAGATAATCCATTCTGAAATCATCTATCTTCAGCTGCTTGGAGATGATATGGAGAATCAAGTCGCTTAATTTTTCATTAGGTTTCTCAGGAATACCGTGGAACAGCAAGATCTTTCTTCGCATCGCGGTCTCGTGCCTGTCCAGACTCATAGAAAGGAGTTCTATCTGAGTCTTGAAGTGATGAAATGTTTGACAGACAAAGGACTTGAACTCCGAGAAATCCAGTGAAAGTGCAGCAAGATCTGAGTGCGCAGGGATAGTTCCAGCTGTAGCTCTCTGCAGCTTATCTTCGTAATCACTCATGCGAGTGCTAAACAGCTTCTCCATTTGCTCCATACTGTGCACAAGTTGGTTGTCCATGTTGAGTTGTAAATTTTGTGTTGTAGTTGGTGTAGAGATAAAGTGATGGGATAGTTCAGAGCGAAGGTGGGTTTATCAATTACTTAGCACATTAATATAGAAGAAAATAACAATTAACTATTTTAAAATAAATATTAAATAAGGAAGCCACGAAAATACGTATGTATGTCAAGTCTACCCACATGGGAACCCATAGTATGTGTTTATTGAAAAAGTCTTTATACGGCTTGCGACAATCAGGATTGCAGTGGTATAAAAGGTTAGCCAGAATGTTGAATGATATTGGTTTTGAATCATTGCCACAGGAACCTTGTGTGTTTGTTGCGAGAAAGGGTGAACGACTAATGTTAATAGGTATATATGTCGATGATATGATTCTAGCGGCAAATGATAATGTATGGATGGAAAGTGTAAAGAAACAGTTAGGAAGTGCATTTGAAATGAAAGATATGGGAAAAATATCTACTTGTTTAGGAATTGAATTTAGTCGTGATGATGAAAATAGAGTGTACTTAAGTCAAAAATCATATATTGATAAAGTGTTGGAACGCTTTGGTATGAGTGAGTGTAAACCTGCTATCACGCCTATAGATGTGAATGTAAAATTAGTGAAGCCTGAGTGTATTAGTAATGATGTAATAGAACAATATCCGTATCAGTGTTTGATTGGCGCCTTAATGCACTTGGCAGTGTCAACCAGACCGGATATCGCGTACGCCGTTAACTTTTTAAGTCAATTCAATACAAATTACGACACTGAACATTGGAAGGCTGCTAAACGTGTGTTAAGATATTTGCGAGGTACATCAGATTACGGGCTAGTGTATGAAAGAACCGGCTTGCCCCTTTTTGGTGTGGTAGATGCAGACTGGGCAGGGAATGCGGTAGATCGCAGGTCCTATTCTGGCTTCGCATTTATTTTTGCAGGTGCACCAGTCAGCTGGGAAGCGCGAAAGCAACGGACCATTGCTTTATCCAGCACCGAAGCCGAATACATGGCTATATCCGAATGTACTAAAGAGGCCATGTATTTACGTGATGTTTTGAATAGCATTGAGGTTAAGTGTGAGTGTGTGATACTATTCAACGATAACCAGGGTGCGATTAAACTTGCCCAAAGTAAGAACTACCATTCACGAACGAAACACATTGATGTACGGCACCACTTTATTCGCGATAAGTGCGAACAAGGTGTAATTGATCTTAGATATTTGTGTACTGATCGAATGCCTGCTGATGTTTTGACTAAAGGTTTGAGTGGAACAAAACATCATGAATGTCTGCATAATTTAGGTATGATGGTTGAATGTATGTAAATTTCGAAGATCTGCTCACGACTTCGAGGGGAGGTGTTAAGCTATGACGAAGCGCGCGAGCAGTGCCCTCTAACTATGTAATTTGTAAGTTTCGTTGTTGTGTCGCGCCGCTAGCACGGATTGCATTGTTGAATCGAAACATATAAAATAAATTAGATTACTGCTGTAAAAGTGTCTAATTTACCCATACCCTTCAAGTGTAATCCATAAATTACATTTTAATTTTTATACATACTGTTGTATGGTTCTATCAAATTCAAAACTACTCGCTAGTAACATCTAGTTTTTTTTTAATAACTCACAAAACTTTTGGAAAGAAGAAAATTTTTAGAAGAATTTTTTTAGTATATTGCATACCGTTGGAAAGAGGACCGACTAGAAAACTTTTTAAAAGAATTCGAAGATCTCGATCACTTTTAGTTTTTTTTTAATAGCAATTTAAAGTTGAGTTTTAAGTTGAGTTCTTCTTCCAAAAGCTTTATGAGTTAAAAAAAAAACCAGATGTTACTAGCGAGTAGTTTTGAATTTGATAGAACCATACAACAGTACGTATAAAAATTAAAATGTAATTTAAGGATTATACTATTAACTTTTTTTTTATTTAAGCTTTAATTCTGAGTTTAGGAATTTTTCAAAATAAAAATTAGAAAAACCGAATAAAAAAACCGGTGTGGCCAAGAGTGAGTTCTTGGGCCTTAAGAGATAGCAAATGACCTCTCCATTCGGCCAATTCAATTTGGCAAACGATGCACCAAACACCCTGTATATGAAACATGCAACAACATCTATTGAACCAAAATGGTACTAATGAATTAAATGTGCTCCCAAGATAACTTTTAAATCGACTGGCCAGTTTTTTTTTTAAGTTATGATAGCAAAAGGTACTCTAGATTAGTCTACATGACGCTGCTTTGAAAATTTACATGGCCTATAGTGTGTGTTCGATCGGTTTGCATGCATTATATTTTAGCAGTTTATCTTTGTACTCGATAGATGGTGTTGTTAAGATTCTCCGTGAAACCAAAGGGGAGGTTCTTAATTCGACGGGTATAATATTTTTTTTTAATGTAAGACCACGCATATCTTTTTACAGAGAAGTCAGATTTGCATGATTATTTTTTTTATGAGAAGCGTTTATCTCAAAGTTAGTCCCATTTAAAATGAAAAAATCGTGTTTGGGCTCATTTCATGCAAATTGATGAGAACTTTAGACCAAGCTGAACTATGACTGTCATCGATGGAGACGCAAGGCAGTTGCAATAGGTCATCAACAGTTTCCCCACCGAGGGTGTCTCCACGTTGTCGTCGTGGTGGGGCTTGAGTGTCTCAATGATCTTGGAGATTCCCATTCCAAGTGAGAGACCAGACTAAGAGAGACACACACACGCCGGGGTCGACTCAGACTTCAGCGAGGGGTGCCCTGTCCGTTCCGGACAGTGCACGATTCACGCTCCGAGTCATTAAAGTGTGAATATGGGGAGGAGTCTCACGGCGTGCGATGACTCACGGAGCGGGTCTGTTGCATGCTGTGTGATTCGCGATTCACTCCTCGAGTTCCTCGGGGAGTGGATCAGGGCTGGGATATTTCGTCGTGTACCGTGCGATGGCTCACGGAGCGGGCTATCGGACGGTACGTGATTAGTGTTTCACTCCTCGAGGTTCTCGGGGAGTGAATCAGGGTGGGATTATTTCGTCGTGTACCGTGCGATGGCTCACGGAGTGGGCTATCGGACGGTACGTGATTAGTGATTCACTCCTCGAGGTTTTCGGGGAGTGAATCAGGGCGGGGTTATTTCACCGTGTACCGTGCGATGGCTCACGGAGTGGGCTCATCGGACGGTACGTGATTGGTGATTCACTCCTCGGGATCCTCGGAGAGTGAATCAGGGTTAGGGATGTTCTGGGATGTGACATTCATCGCGCTCTAGTACGCGTCTGCCCATCAGACGTGACTGGGGGACTGAGGGGGGGGGGAAATGATGAGAAGTAGGGCGATAGGGACCACACCCTTCAAAGGAAAACAAAAAAAACGATTAGGAAAATTATACCCCAGGGCGGTACCCGCTGCTCAGCAGCTGGAGAATCCGCCACGATCCCTTCGGGATCGTCAAGCCCCCGTATTCTGGGGAGGGCACCAATCATTTACCGATTGCCAATGGCAACGAGAGCTGAGGAGGCTCCACAAGGTCACGGTCTTTTGAAGACCTGATCAGTTTTGACCGAACACCGGGTGATTGCCGCACGACGGACGCAGTGTCGAACTCTGGCGCTGCGTCACTGAGGATGGGAGAGGAGGCTCCAAAAGAACCTCGAGTGGTCCTGGAGAGGGTGGTCGCGATGTCGGAGGTTGACGACACACCGCAGGAAGTTACGGCCGCTCCGTCCAAGTTTTGGGGGAAGCGGCCGCGTGTGTGTGAGTCGGACGCGTGGTCGGTGGGTCTGTCCTCAAGCGAGGAGAACCTGCCGGCTGCCAAGGTGACGACAGCCAGGAGGGGCAGAAATCGCGGGACAGCTTCCGGACTAAACACTCCGCAGCGTCACGTGACACCCGGGGCCGCTTCCTAAAGCGCCCCGATACGCCGGTGGCCAGTGGAGCGAGTGACTCCGATCGTGTCGCATCCGCGGTCTTAATCGACGAACTGGGAGGGGTCACTGTGTCTCTTGTGGGCACAAAGGCGGAAGCCAACGCTGCGAAGCGTGCGCAGAGCAGAGCGGTCGCGGCTGATGAGGTCGCCAAAATGGCCCGTCAGGCCCGAGAGCGCCGGTCTGCCCAGGCGGCCAATGGGGAGAACCTAACGGCAGAGGCTCTCAACCGCCAGGTGACGGACGGCGTGCACGTTGTCCTGAAAGTTGCGACCAATTCCGGCAACCTGAAGGGCTCGTTCATGCGCCAAAGAGGCGGCAGAGGGAATCAGGGAGGCAGTGGAGGCTTTCCATGGCTGCACGACCTCGGAGAAGACGGCGAGGTTGTGGAGGGAGAACAGCCGTCTCCGATCCGAGCTGGAGGACCTCAAGCGAGAGTTTGCCGCTCAGCGGAGTGTCGGGCAGCAGCGGGCATCATCTTTAAGCTTGTCGGACTACGACATAGAGAGGGTGGCATGATGCAGTGTGGTGGCATGGTGAGTGCCCGCCTGGAGGCAATTGAGTCTCGACTCCCTCCAGCTGAAATCGCAATTGAAACATAAACAATGACGTGATACACGACACAGCTGAATCATATAGACGCCTATTGTTATCGTTAACTCTTGGGTCTCGGCGATCGCTCAGTGGTCGTTCGAAAACTTCGACATCGTTTCGTTAGCGCTTATCAAAACTGTAACTAGGCTACGATTTATATGGGATCTAGCGATCAACATTGTAGAAACGATTATATTTCATTCTATCATTTTGAACGTTCAGATAAATTGTAAACTTGTCTACGAATTTTCTATTCGTTTGTTTTGACCACGTGACTTAACGTTGAAATGATGTCATTCCCATACATTTGATTCGTTTTCTATTAGCGTTAACGATTGTAGATTGTCAACTTGGCTAATCCTGCAGGTACCGACTCGTCCAGAGGGCACGAGGCAGCCCAAGGTCATTACTCCACGCTCCGAGACTGTAGTTATTACACTGCAGCCCGAAGCCGCGGACAGGAGAGTGACCTACAAGTCGGTCCTGGCGGAAATGAAGCAGAAGCTTAAATTCAGCAAATTTGGCACCCCGGCTGGTTTCGTGTTTAGAACTGCGGCCACGGGTGCCAAGGTGCTTCAGGTGTCGGGTGCCGCAAGGCAAGAGAGGGCGGACAATTTGGCCGCCAAGCTCCGGGAAGTCCTCAAACCAGACGACGTCCGAGTGTCCAGGCCCACTATCACGGCTGAATTGCGTGTAGATGGGCTGGACGACTCGGTGACCCCGGAGGAAGTAGTGGCGGCCATTGCCCGAATCGGTGGATGTCCGCCTGAGAATGTGGTGGCAGGCGAAATTCGCAGCGGCGCGGATGGGTTGGGCATAATGTGGGTGCGGTGCCCGGTAGCGGCTGCGAACAAGGCTGCCGATGGCGGACGGCTACTGGTGGGTTGGGTATCTGCCAAGGTCAAACTCCTGCCAAGGCGGGCTGTGCAGTGTTTCCGGTGTCTGGAAAAGGGGCACGTCCGGGCTCAGTGCACTGCACAAATTGATCACAGCGAACTGTGTTTCCGCTGCGGTCAACCCGGCCACAAGGCGGCCCAGTGCTCCGGAGTGCCAAACTGCAGCCTATGCGCAGCTGCAGGAAAGCCCACGGAGCACAGACTTGGCGGGAAGGCCTGCAAGGCACCCGTGTCTAAGAAAAGGAGGTCTAGGGCTGTCGGAGGACCTGCGCCTCTCCCAAAGCCTGACTCCCGACCCAGGGAAGGAGGAGCCGAGGAAATGGAATGTCATTGATGGCACAATTCCATTTCCTCCAAGCTAACATCAACCACGCCGCCAGAGCTCAGGATCTATTGAAAGAAAGAAAGAAAGAATAAAGTTTATTTGATGTCAGTTCATCAAGCACACATAATTATAAAAAATACAAAATAAAAAATTACAGTTTTAAAAAAAATTAAAAAATGAGAAATTAGGTACATGTGCTGTGTGCCTCACGGCTGCGCCAAAAAGGTCCATTTTAGCATTCATGCCAGACAGGTGATGCTGTCTGACGCTGGTCTTCCAATGAACCTTTGGGGGGTCCGTGACGGAACAACAGTTTCAAAAATAATATACCTATATAAATAAATATATAATACAAATAAATAGATAGCGAGTAAGTAATGAAATGTGTATTTACGAGTTTTGATAATAAAGAAAATAATAAAAAAATGTGAGTAATAAGTATTTTAGTGTGTTAGAGAGTGACACTGGTAACAATAACAAATACAGACATAAAATAAGATTAAGCTAGGTGAGGGAAGAAAGTGATGAGACTGGTGAGTCAGTTAAGTAATTTTTTGTTGCACAAGAAAACAAAATAAAAAAAAAACAGAAAAATAGAATAATAAAAGAAGAGGCTAAGACCTTGTGGTGAACAGGCAAATTCCAAGCCACAGACATACTCGTATATATAAACGCACGATGCACTCGCACATAAGCGCTGCAAACCTGAATATAGTATGTTCAGAATAAGTAACTGAAACGATTCCAATAATTTTATACCATGTTATATTTTGTCCCAAAAATATTTAAAAAGGTTACCAGTTGGACATCGGGCGAAACCAACTACCTACCCGCAATCATACGCGCACAAAACAGGTTACTGAACGTCATAGCGGCACTAGGCGCGGGCGCACAGCCAGGCGGGGGTAACCCAACCCCTTCAGTCACCCGGATGTAACAAGTTGACGCGCACGTGTCACGCTTCCGCTCAGCCACATAACGCGATCGCGAGTGCACGGCCACCGTGGGCCTTACAGTTGTTTCGTTTGATCGTGTACCAATCATGTCGTTCTCGTACACAACGTCCAGTATACAGAAATGGTACGCACACTAGCTGACCGTGGTGACAACGCATGCCTGGCAGTGCGGCGGTATGAGGAGCAAAATTGGGCATCCGAGTGACGTGTGGAACACAATGCTTTGCTTTCCGCCACACAAAGATAATGCGATGTGTTTGTGATCAACACTTTTCATCCACTTGTGAAGTTTAAGTGGTTGGCATTGACTACATTTTGTCACCTACGACTGCATGTGGGACTAAAGTAATAGTAATAATATCTACCTACACTTGACCATTATGACAGTGCAAAGCCTGCAAATGTGATGGAAAATGTTTTCATCAGTTAATCACTATACAATCGCCGTACGGCCAGGTTAGGTGCGTACCCCTACCTGCCAAAGTATTTATCAATGAGCGCACAAAGTACGCGCGGGCGGCGGGGCGGCGCGGGGGACCGCGCGGTGAGCATGTTATAGTGCGGACAACCAGGTAACATAACAAGCTTATAACTTTGTGATTTTTCATGATACAGTTTTGAAATTTTGTACATAGATTCTATACACAAAAATACTAGACACGTGTTTCGGCTTTCGCATATACTAAAACTAACGTTGTATAATTATAATAATGAAACATTAATTGCGACCATATCCAACCTCTGCTGCGCTGCTAGCAAATACTGCCGCAGACGTGTTCTGAACGTGTGTATGGTGCCCAGTACCCGTAATGGTGGGGGAATATTATTCCACACTTTAGATGCAGCGTATCGGAAACTACCTCTGAAAGCTGCTGTCCTATGAGACTGTGTCGATAATTGCTGCGCACAGAGCCTAGGTGCGCACTCCCGTCTACTAGCCATCCAACTTAACTTGTCGTACAGATATTTCGACTTCGTAGTCTTAATAACACCAAAAAGAAGACACGCTAGGTGTAACTTTCGCCTCGACTTCATTTTGAGCATACAGTGTTTGTTCAGATAAGGGAGGATATTGCTCCAGAGCATGGCGGAGTGGTTGATCCACGTGGCTGTGGTCGCCGAGCCGTATTTTGTCCCCCCCCCGCGACAACTGGGCAGGGGACCTGGACGGTTTGGTGGCCATCATTAGTGGGACTCTTGTCAGTCCGTCCCGAGGACACAGTTGGGTGGCCGCCCTCGTGGACGGCATAGTCACAATTGGGACATATTTCTCTCCCAACAAGAGTCTCACTGACTTTGAGGAGTTCCTTGTCGAGCTAGGTGCCGTCAGCCTTCACCCACAGCCGCAGAGTCAGAGGATGAGGAGGAAGTCAGCGTCCCTGAGGTGATACAACCAGAGATGAGGGCAGCAATAACGCGGCTTCGAGCCAAAACCGTTGCCCCGGAGCCCGACGGAGTTCCCGGCGGCGCGCTAGCCCTCGCTCTGAAAGAGCTAGAGCCCCAGCTGAGAGGACTCTACTCAGCTTGTCTTAAGCAGGGCCAATTCCCTAGTCAGTGGAAAACGGGTCGTTTGGCCGTCCGCATACCGGCCCATAGTGCTGCTGGACGAGGTGGGTAAGCTTTTCGAACGGATCATTGCTGCCTGCCTCGCCGGCCACTTGTACAGAGAGGGGCCGGATCTAGACGATAGCCAGTTCGGCTTTCGGCATGGGCGCTCCACTGTGGACGCCATAATGCGGGTAACAGTCCTGGCGGAGGAAGCGGTGTCCCGGGGTGGGGTGATGTTGGCGGTGTCCTTGGACATCTCCAATGCTTTCAACACCCTGCCTTGGAGCTGCATTCGGGAGGCGCTGTGCTACCACAGGGTGCCCCTGTACCTCCGTCGCGTCGTTGAGGCTTATTTAGCGGAGAGGTGTGTCACCTACAGGGGGCGCGACGGCGGAGGCCGGCGCGACATGTCGTGCAGTGTCTCACAGGGTTCGGTCGTTGGCCCAACCCTGTGGAACATCGGGTATGACTGGGTGCTGAGAGGCGAGCTCCAACCGGGGGTGGCCCTGGTGTGTTACGCCGACGACGCGCTGGTCACGGCCCGGAGGAGCTCGTACAGGGAGGCAGCGTTGCTAGCGACAGTTGCGGTCTCGCGGGTTGTGAGCCGCATACGGCGCCTGGGCCTGGAGGTGGCCCTCAACAAGTCGGAGGCCATGGTCTTTCATGGCCCCCGGCGGGCGCCGCCGCCGGGATCACATATTTTGGTCGGGAGACCCCAATTGCTGTCGAGTCCACCATCAAGTATCTGGAATTGGTGCTCGACGGCCGTTGGGACTTCGGCCCCCACTTCCGGCGGCTGGTGCCCAAGTTGATGGGCGCTGCGGGCGCGCTCGCAACGCTGCTTCCCAATCTGGGGGGCCCGAGCACCGCCTGTAGGAGATTGTACCTAGGGGTCTTGCGATCCATGGCCCTGTACAGGGCCCCGGTGTGGGCCTCTGACCTGACGGCCGGAAGCATCGCGATACTGTGAAAACCGCAGAGGGCGATGGCTCGCGAGCTGCACATTCGCCAGATGTGGACGCACCCTTACAATAGCAATAAACTCAATACAATTAATGTTGTTGGATAATTTGGCAACAATATTCTATGCAGCTAGTAGCTGATCATACAAAAGCAATAAACTCAATACAATTAATGTTGTTGGATAATTTGGCAAAAATATTCTATTCGGCTAGTAGCTGATCATACAATATCAATAAACTTGAAACATTTAATGTTGTTGGATAATTTGACAACAATATTTTATACAGCTAGTGGCTGATCAAACAATATCAATAAACTCAATTCAATAAATGTTATTTAATAATCCAAGCAACATTATTTTATTCAGCTAACAGCTTATCATCAATAAATTTAAATAAAAATTGCAAGCAGCTTTAAGTCTGAAACTGTGCATGTGTGTCTAGGTGATTCATAAATTAATTTAATTTAAAAAATGAAGAAAACTGAATAAATATCAGATCTATTACAAGCATTCTATGTTGACTGAAACTTTCTGTTACCAAATTCTACAACTAAATGAACTTTGTAGGATAATAAATGCAACAATAATCTGCTGACAAAAGAAGAAGGAGCACGGTTCATACAAAATTAACCCACGTCCTACAGCAATGAGAAGTATCTCAAAAAATTGATAAAAATATGTATAAAAAGATAGCATACTTCCAAACTCGATCCTTACAGTCTAACATTAAAAAAAAGGCTATGAAAATTCTTTCAGGGGAAGTAATATCTACAATGAATGTACTACAATATTGAGTAATACTTGGCTATCTTGACTTGACTTCAATTATTGAGTTCCATCATCGAGCAACAGAGGTTTTTTTCACTTATTCGACCACCGAACATTGAATTAGTGAGAATTATAACTTGATTGTTCAATCATTAGCATTGTTAAATAAAAAGAGTTGACTAAAATAAAGTAGGGTAGACTAAGTTACAACTATAGATACTGTTTTTTTTTTAAATTATTTGCTTTATTCATTTTATCAGATATCGTTAACATTTTTAAATATAGGAGTATTTAAAAATGTATTTTTTAAATATTCGAATAACTATATAGGAATCTAAAAACTACATAAAAAAAACATATCATCACACCTGTAATCCCCGAAGGGTTAGGCAGAGATGTATCTAATAGTACACCCATATAAAAAAACATTAAAAATATAAAAAAATAGTAGCCCACCAGCTTCGGGAACAGGGTTTGAACTACCGGTTCTAACAACCGGTAGATCTTGAGAGAGGAAACTCCTACCAATACGTGCCGTGTCCAGAAGTACTGCTTTCTGAATCAAGCCCTTGATCCAGCTGCCAACCGAGAGCCTCCTCAGAACAACCAGCAACTCAGCGGGACCGTAATATCCCTAATCATTGCGCTACGCTCCAATCGATCTGTCACCACACTGTCAGGCTTATTGGTAACAACAGTCCTGTCAGAGTCGATCCCCATACAACGTGATAATAGCATTTTCTGATCTAGAACTGGGTCGGGCGCATACTTTTATTCAGTTTCCATATCTCTTAATACAGTATTTAAGAATTGTGCTGGATGGTTCATAGGTTCTTAGTAATAGATGATCGTCATAATATGGGCGCATACTCCCAGTGTCCTGCGCCCATGTATGCATGAACAACAATGTATAATAATATTCAATTATTGCATTTCTCCCTTCAAGTTCTCTGTTGTAAAGCGTATAGGTATAGTACTCTCTTCTTCGAACGTTGTCTTCTTCGTACCACATGAGGAATATGTTCTCGTAAGTCCGGTCATGATAGTAGAAAATGTTCATTAAGAATGTGTCCACGACGCCGTCGCAGTGAATGCTCACACACAACACAATTGTTCTCCATAATCATCAGTGTCCAAATCACAAGGCTTAATCAATTCCGGTAATAACTTGGCACGTAATAAATAGCATAAATAATACAACAAATCACAATAAGTCAATAAACTAGGTTATTTATTATTATCAACAACTACATAATGTAAAATGAAAACCTACTATTATTGTATACTTTTATTTTTGGCAATTATTCATAAGTTATAAAAATTAGAATATTTGAACGCCATTAACGGCAAGACATAGCGTTCATTTTATTAATATTTACCTATATTTTACAAATAAAAATATTTGGAATTGAATTTTTATTTAAAAATCATAATATAATAAATACTCTTTTAACACCTTACAATTATAAAGTAATAGGTTCCTCTTTAATACATACCTTCTACGGTCAATAGAGCTTTATCACAAGTCAGGATAGTTGGCTAAACTTTTAACTAATCAAAAGAAAAAAACAATAACCGTATTGCAAATGGAATTACCATATGGATTATTATGTGCAATTTATCATAGTCTACGGTTCCCTACTCTATCTTAGTCTACTCTATTCTATTTAATAATGCTAATGATCAAACAATCAAGTTATGCCTAATTCTCACTAGTTCGATGTTCGGTGGTCGAACAAGTGAAAAAACCTCTATTGTTCGATGATGGTACTCAATAATTGAAGTCAAGTCAAGACAGCCAAGTATTTCTCAAATAATAACCATGTAGTATTGTAGTACATTCATTGTAGATATTCTCCTGAACGAATTTTCATAGCAATTTTTTTATATGTTAGACTGTAAGGATGGAATTTGAAAATATGCCATCTTTTTATACCTATTTTTATCTATTTTTTGAGATACTTCTCGTTGCTGTAGGACGTGGGTGAATTTTGATCCTTCTTCTTTATCTCCACTATTTCAGATAACAATCACGAAACTCCACATAGTGACGGCGACGGCAGGTGAAGAGCGAGCACCGTAAATCAGAATGGCCGTGTCACCGCAAGAGTGTCTTTCTGCTAAGAATATTAGTTAATCTAATTAATAACCAACTTATAATGTCTCATCCATCATAATATTGACCCTGCCATCTGTGGGTTGCGAGTACAATTATTACAATCATCTGTATCGATTGACAGAAGAGATAAGCGCCATTTAATGGTCTCTGTACTAACTAGTAATGAAATAGTTCGTGACTAGATCTTCTGAAGATTAATTTATTAAACGAAAGCCTGCTGCTGCTAGAACTATAGTTAAAATTAAGATAAGCAAATATTTGACAATTGGAATTTCAACAATTGCTCATTTAACACTAAGATTTGTTTGGCGCCATCTTCCACGATATTATCGAATGGTGCCTACATTCGACAATATTGTGGAAGATGGCGCCGAATACGATTTTAATGATCAATAACACAATTAATAATTTGAAACTACAACTAAATCAGTTTCTGTAACTAATTACAAACTAAGGAAAAATATTATTTTACAGAGCAATGTATTAGTTAAAGACCTGTTTGTATTAAATCCTTTGATCTGCCGGAAATGGTTTTAAGCAAGATCCCATTGTTATAAAAAGTAATGAAGCCACTAATTAGTTTTAATTCAATTACGCCTTTGCATTTATGAATATTGGCATTGTTTAATTATTAGAGAGCCCCGCGAGCTGCTCGCGTGCGGTTACAGCCTATATTTGGTGCGCCGCTCTAGTGCAACACTAGCAAGGCTCGAGAGGGGCGCGCGTGCAGCGCGCGCGCTGCTCGTGCGCACATACGCGTGAACTTGAGCCTCAGTTGTGAACAGTGCTGTCAATCGCGGGGAAAATCCCCGATTAGCGGGGAATTGAGGGTTAGCGCGGGGAGAGCGCGGGGAATTGCAAAAATCGGGGAATTTCAGGCCAATTTATTTTTCGGTGGGCTAAAACTATTTTATGTCGCGTATTACTTGCACCTAAAAAATCACGTTTGGACTTGGCAGAAACAGCTTGACATTACTAACATAAGTTTAAATGGCAACTCCACTCAAATGCCTGCTCAAATGTCATTTAAACACGATTTTGTATTTCTGAACGCATCCATTTCTACATCATTAACTAATTGTTCATGGTTGTCGTTTTTTTTAAAATTGGTGCGAACCGTTGAAATTTTCAATAAAATTATGGAAAAGTGGTTAAAACAGCTACTGTTAAAAAACAGGTAATTTGCGTGTTCAGCATAAGTTAACCGGAACCCAGAATTTGAGTTTGTCGATTGTAAAGCACTACCTGTCCGCTTCGCATTCGAGGTGTGCAATACGGTTTTTTTGAGAGCTGCCCTTGTTCCGCAAGAAATAAGATTAAACAAATTTTGTATAAAACAGCGTTTTTATTCTAAAAATATCATTTTGGGGACTTTGTGGGGAACGAAAAAAAAAAAGCGGGGAATTTCGGGGAATTGACAACACTGACGCGGGGAATCGAGATTTTTTTATTGGCAGCACTGGTTGTGAATTTGCTTGAATTTGTGAGGTGCATCGCGGCCGGCACGCGCGCACCTTCTGCGCCGCTCGAGTACGGCGCGTAGAACGCGCGCGAGCGGCGCGCGGACGGCGCAGGGGCTGCGTACGAACATAAAATGCACGCGCGCAGTTCGCGGGCAGCTCGCAAACGGCTCACGAGCTGCGCATTCGCGGCACATTCGCCAGATGTGGACGCACCCTTAGATTAGCTACTAGCTGAATAGAATATTAATGCCAAAATTATCCAACAACATTAATTATATAGAGTTTATTGCTATTGTATGATCAGTTACTAGCTAATTAGAATATTGTTGCCAAAATTATCCAACAACATTTGTTCCCGCCTTCGCCGCCTGACACAGGCGGCGGGGCATCGCGCAGTACTTTGCGCTATTCTGCGCCGTCCAATGGCCACGCGTCTCCATCACGCCACTCTGCGCGAGCCAATCACAGCGGGCCGAGCGGCGGCGGCGGGGCGCGCGCGCCTTGCGACGCGGACAGCATGGAGCCCGGGACTCGTTCACTTGCCTGCGCGCGCCATCAGCGACCGGTCGACGGTTATCACCAACAATACGTGTGCAGCGGGTCCAGCGACAAGAAGAAGAATCTATATTGTACTGTAATAATTTGGAATAATAAGAAAATAAACGCATATGCGTAAACAACATTAATTGTATTGAGTTTATTGCTATTGTATGATCAGCTACTAGCTTAATAGAATATTGTTGCCAAAATTATCCAACAACGTTAACATTAATTAAATTGTTAATCTTAGTATGAGTTAGGTTTTTAGAACTTCATTCTACTAGATTCATCTTAAATAAAATTTTTGATTACTTTACATAATCTGTCATTTGTATTTAGTAAGTGTAGTGTAAGTAGCATGTTTTTATTTGTTCATTCTCACGGGAAGGTAATGCTCTGTGATAGACACAAAGTCTTTGATTTGACAGGATTAAAGGATAAGGAGTTTAGGACCATTGCTCCGTGACAAGCACGAAGTGTTTGATTTGACAGGATATAAGGAACCAGGCTCTGGGCGGTATGTCCGCTGTGGACCCAGCAGGATAACATGAGAGTATTGTTTATTAGATGCCTCCACGGCCGCTAATAGTTTGTTATTTTCATTATCAGTTGCCCCCGCGGCTACTGATAGAATCGTTTGTCGTTCTTTGTTTTCATAATCAGTTACCTCCACGGCTGCTGATAGGATCGTTTGTCATTTGTTGTGAGTATTACTCATTGAGATAATTGTTTCCTCCATGGATACCAATAGCTGGTTGTGAGTTTTATTATTTTTTACTTTACTAGTTACTATTAGGAGTACTAATACTTTGTTATTATTATTGTTAGTAGTTGCTTACAACTGGCAGGATTACAAAAACATAAAAATGCATACACAATACTCATCACACATGAGCATCATGTAGGTAGGTTGATTTGGCTATTGTTTTAAGCCTATTTATGTAACGCTGTAGGTATCAGTGAGGAAGTGCAGCAAGTAGTTTCTAAAACTCCTCACCTTTTATGTTAGCTTATGGTGTGTAGACACTGAAACAGTTATCCTTGGTAAGCTATCTTCATGCTGTTCCTCATTTTATAGCTGGCGACACGGTCATTCGTTCACCAGGCTACAGTCACTGCAACAGGGGCTCGAGTGCTGGAGATCCCCGGTGAAACCCGTGGCTCGTCCGCTGACGCTCTGGCTGAAAAGCTTAGAGCGTCCCTAAATGCGGACGAGGCCCGAGTGTCCAGGCCCGTCAAATGCGCAGACCTGCGCATCCTCGGTCTGGACGACTCGGTGACCGAGGAGAAGGTGGTGGCCCCCGTCACCAGGACCGGTGGGTGCCCTGCCGAGCAGGTCAAGGCAGGCACCTTACGTCCGGACCTGTCGGGCATGCGAACCATAACGGTAAGCTGCCCTGTGGCGGCGAAAGCCATTGTGGAGGGCCGAAGGCTCTTGGTGGGCTGGGTGTCGGCGCAGGTGAAGCTGCTGGAACCCAGACCTCTGAAGTGCTTCCGTTGCCATTTGGGGCACCACGTGTCGGTCCGGTGCACCTCGGAGGTGGACCGCAGTGACCAGTGCTTCCGCTGCGGCTAGCCCGGACACATGGCCGCGGCTTGCTCCGCCGCGCCGCACTGTGCCGCATGTGCGGCAGCTGGCAAGCCGGCCGATCACCGGGCAGGGAGCAAGGCCTGCGATACACTTGCCAAGGTCAGGGGCAAGGAGAGGCCCTCCACCACCACCGCCAAAATCCCCACCGTCGCCACCACCGCAGCCGCCGCCACTGTCGCCGCCGCTGCCGCCACTGCTGCAACTTCCACAGCGGGGCCCTCGCAGGGGGCCCGGGAGGGGGCTGAAATGGAGTGCCAATAACGGCCCCATTACGCCTTTTCCAGGCGAACATCAACCACTGCGCCTGCGCTCAGGATCTGTTGCTCCAGAGCATGGCACAGTGGTCGATTAACATCGCCGTGGTCGCTGAGCCGTACTTTGTCCCGCCCAGGGATGACTGGGTGGAGGACCTTAGCGGCTCAGTGACCAAAATAGCGTCGGCCGCGCCGGTACCCCGACCCTTGAGAGTGTCTGGAAGGGTCAGGGTTGCGTAGCAGCACGGTTCGGGGAGATCATTGTAGTGGGACTCTACTTCTCCCCGAGCCAAACTCTCGCCGAGTTCCACAATTCCCTCACGGAGTTGAGTGTCGTCATCGGAAGCCATTCCCTCCCCGTGCTTGTGCTCGGGGACTTCAATGCCAAGAACTTGGCTTGGGGTTCTCGTTACACGGACGCGCGGGGTAGGATGATGGCGGACTGGGCTCTGGAGACAGGCCTGGTCGTCCTAAATCGGGGTTCTGTCCCCACGTGCGTGCGGAAGCGGGGCGAGTCGGTGGTGAACATTTCGTTCGCTAGCCCCGCTCTGCCACCGCGTGTCGTTGATTGGCGCGTCATGGAGGGGGTGGAGACCTATTCCGACCACCGGTACATCCGGTTCGACGTCTCCACCCAGACCTCAAGCGCGCCGGATTGCAGACATAAATAGGAGGAGACTGCGTCATGAAAATTTATACTTGAGAAGAAAATTGATGCAAATGGAAAAAAATATGGCTAAATATAGAATGAGACTTCTACGTGAAAACAAAAACAGTAACTCAAAATCTACAGAATTACGTGAAAAACCAATTAATCACCAAAAAGAGAGAATTTTAAAAATGAAAAAAGCAGTTCGGGACTTTTTGGAACAAGATGACAATAGTCGCTCTACCGCAGGGAATAGGGAAACGATCACTAAAAATAAAGTAAAGAAACAAAGACGTCTAATTAATGACACTTTAATAAACTTGTACAAGAAATTCATCACAGAGTCTGGAATGAAAATGTCTTACTCATTCTTCTGTAGAAACCTGCCTTTCTGGATTCTCATACCTGATGCTAGAAAAAGGGACACCTGCTGATATACCACACATGAGAATATGGAATTGATGATAAAAGCAATGAAAGGTTGCAAAATGATAGACATATTAAGTAGTTAAGTGAATTGTGCGAGACTCTTAGTTTTTATCGTGTTTTCGTGTTTTTTTGTTTTGTTTGTAGGTAATAATCATGCCTCGTTACACCTACACAGCTTCGGAATACACCGACATGGTTTTAATTTACGGGGAGTGTCACAGAAATGCCGCTTTGGCTATTATATTTTTTTCTATTTCGATTTTGGGATTTTTTTGATAGTTTAGAATTATTCCTAGTTGTATTATGCGTGTTTTCATTTATTGTCGTATTATCGACTCTACTCTGTATATGGCTCTGATGGCTCTTTTTTGCAGAATAAATATAGACTCAATGTCTGCAGCCCGTCCCCATAGCAAAATGCCATAAGACTGTATACTATGAAAGTAACTAAAATAGACCAGTCTAGTGGTATCTACATCAGTATATTGACGGATTTTTCTAATAGCATATGCTGCTGAACTAAGCCGCCCCGCAAGAAATGTTAAATGAGAACCCCATTGTAGCCTTGAATCAAGCGTAATCCCCAGGAAAACTGTTTTATCTACAAATTCAAGCTTCTCTTTATTCAATACTATATCACAATTGCTACTTTTAACATTCGGTAAAGCAAATCTAATGCATTTCGTTTTTTTTCATTTAACACTAATTGTTTGCTGTGAACCAGTTATGGACCTGAAGTAGGGCATTATTCACGTCATCTAGATTTTTGGCCCGTCTATTTATCTTAAAAATTAGGGAAGTGTCATCAGCGAATAACACCATATTATGAGGTTGGTTTTTCAATAAATAGGGTAGATCGTTGATATACACTAAAAAGAGGAAAGGACCCAATATTGAGCCTTGCGGAACCCCCATTTTTACTTTTAAACCCTGTGAATTAATACCATTTATTTGAACTTGTTGTTGTCTATCATTCAAATAAGATTTTATCAAACTAAGTGCAAGTTTACCTAGTCCGTAATGCTCAAGTTTCAAAAGTAATGTGTAGTTATTTACGCAATCAAATGCTTTGGAGAGGTCACAAAATATTAATATGGCGTCTTGGGACTCTTCCCACGCAGTAAAAATGTGCTTTAATAAGGTTACACCGGCGTCAGTTGTACAACGTCCCTTGGTGAAACCATACTGTTGATCGTGTAAGATTCTGTTGGTGTTAAAATGATTGAGCATTTGATTCAGCATTACCTTTTCAAACACCTTGCTAAAAACTGGCAACACGGATACAGGTCTATAATTATTAGTATCTTTACTATCTCCGGATTTGAACAGAGGTATGACTTTACTGTATTTCATTAAATCAGGGAAAACTCCTTGGTCTACACACAATTTAAAAATTAAAGCTAATTATGGTGCTATAGTCTCAACTATGGATGTACAAACTTTGATAGACATTCCCCAAAGATCTTCGGTCAGTTTGACTTTTATTTGCCGGAAAGCTTTAATAACTATCATAGGGTTTATGTGTTTAAATTTAAATTCAGCCAGGCAGCCAGACACATTCGCCTTTAATAAACCAATTGAGACTTCAGGAGAGAAATTAAGAGCCTCCGTAGTTTTTAACGGTATATCGGTAAAGAAATTTACAAATTCATGAGCTACTTCCTGATTAGAGCTTTTAGGACCACACGCTGTATCTAATGTGTAGCTAGTGTTACGTATTTTCTTCCTGTTAGTCTCGTTATTTATGACTTTCGAAACTGTCTTAATTTTGTTTTCTGCAGTTTTGATCTTGTTGCTAATGTGCAGGGCTTTGGCAGCCTTGCATGTATTTTTTTTTTTTTTTTTTTTTTTTTAATATTTGAATACTTAGTAACATACTTGTTAAAAGTTTCAGTGTTTATATAAGGCTTAAGGCTATAAAGCTCAAATAGTCTTTCCCTAGTTTTTCTGATACCTCTAGTTGCCCAATCACTAAATATAAGTTTAGGGCAAATCCATCCAAACTAGAACGGACAGGGGCTGCTTTCAAGCGGCTCTTGCCCAACCTGAGGGGTCCAAACGCCTCCTGCCGGAAGTTCTACGCGGGGGTCGTGCGGTCCATGGCCCTTTATGGGGCCCCGGTGTGGGCGCGTTCTTTGAAACTGCGAGCCGCCCACTACCTGAACGCGCCCCAAAAGGTGATAGCCATAAGGCTAATCCGCGGGTACCGCACGATCTCCGGCGAGGCGGCTAGCCTCCTTGCCGGATTGCAGCCATGGGATCTGGAGGCGATAGTCCTCGCGCGCCTGCACGAATGGCGCGCGGATGCACTAAGTCGGTTGGAAACTCCGCTGCCGCGGCAAATTGCCGCTCAGCGGACAGACCTCCGGCGTGATCTCATGGCGACATGGAGAGCGCGACTGTCGCAACCCCGTGCAGGGCACGCCACCATAGTGGCGATAAGTCCCCTCTTTGAGGAGTGGCTAGAGAGGCGCCACGGCGCCCTCACCTACCGCCTGACGCAGTTCCTCACCGGACACGGTTGTTTCGGGAGGTTCCTACACCGGATTGGGCGGGAGGAAACGCCCGGGTGTTTCCATTACGAGGATCGTCCGGAGGACACGGTGGAGCACTTCGTGGAGGTCTGCCCCGCTTGGGCAGAGCACCGTCGTGTCCTTGTAGCGGCGATTGGCGGCGGCGATCTCTCGCGTCCGGCCCTGGTTCAGGCCATGGTCCGGAGCGAGAGGGAATGGGAAGCCGTCACCTCCTTCTGCGAAGCAGTCATGCTAGTGAAGGAGGTGGCGGGACGTGAGAGGGAAAGAACCTCACGTCCCAGCCGCCGCGGGAGACGCCCTGGGCGTCGGGGTCAGGTGGTGGCTCCCGGCCACCGTAGGCGCGGGCCTGTGGACGGCGAGCTATGGGCTAGCCCGCCGTCCGGCCGTCTTATGACGACAGGCCGTGTCGACGGCGCGTTCGTGTTCCACGCGCGCCTCAAAGAGATGTCAGCAACGATGTAGGGGTCTGCAAGGACCGATGCCTGCCAGGGCTGCGGGACTGTTCGAAAGAGATACCGTGGCCCTGGAACACAAAGGGCAAAGAAGGAACATGGATGGGTTTTAGTCAGTACAAGTCTGACACTCCCTTCCGCTCCGCCCAGAGTGGGGGGGGTCATTTGATGATTTCCCATCCGAAAAAAAAAAAAAAAAAGGGCAAATCCATTTTGTCTTCTTTTCAAAAGTTTTGTTGAACTCAGTGTGAACTATTGAAAAGAAATTATCATACAATTTATTAATATTAATATCGTCCAAATACGGTTTTATACGGTTTTAGACATTTATTTTCTCAAAAGATTTACAATCACTTAAAGAGAAAATACAATATTATAACTATAAATACATTCATGAGGCCGATTTGCGTAGTGGGTTGGTACAATAAGTCAACGTGTATGACATTAGAATTTCGTAACAGTTTTAGTAAACTCGTAAAAGGGTAATTGTAGAAAATAACAGAACTAAGTGCACGACGTCTTATGCGTTAATGCGGGTAGGTGTGCATGAGCTGAGGAGTAGACATAGAAAAATACAATACATGTTTATTAAAGCCCATGACACAGTGATTGTTTCACCGCGTTTAAAGTAGACACATGGATGTTATTGTTGTGCTCGTAAAGGAGATGTTTCAAATTGTATGGAGCCCCGGCCAGGTCTTTGTACACTATACTCAAAAATAGGGAAACACACATAAAACAATTTTCAACTATCCAGTTACTTTAAGTTGGCTTTGTTTGGTAGTAAAGCACAAGAACATACACTTGAAATTGCAACACACAACAAATGTCATGGCGGTAAGCTGTCATGTTGATTGATTATTGACGTTTGACACGTTTATTTCTGTCATATTACATTGTAAAAGAGAATCACGACGTTAGTCATTTAAGTCAAATAAAAAAAACTAAAGCGAGATTGTTAAAAATAACTCAAGAAATTCAAACAAACCGAACATTTAAACACGATCGAAAACGAAAGCAACTGCAGTGACAGTAGACAGTTCACGATCTATGATCAATGATTGATCTATGGTTTACTGTCAATGTTTTTTAACCATAGAGTACCTAAATTGGTGAGACGCCATGTTGAAAGTCGATAAAAATAATTGTTAAAAATATGAAATGATTACAAGCAAAGTATGCATTTAAGCTATTTATCTGTATTTTTCCCGAATTTCACGGATTTTTCTCGATTTTTCGAGGTACTGTACACATACTGGGCCCAATTTGAAACATCTCCTTTATATTTCTATCTTATTAGTAATATGGATGTTATAACTATAACTAGGTACATTGAATTTATATATTTTGGTTACTTGAGCTTGTTTATGTATATAATTATGTGTGTTAGTTTAGGAGGAGTGTGGTTTTTATATGCAGTACTATAATAATTTTCAATTTTTCTTTATTCATGTAAATAGTAGTAAGTAGGAAGTGTCAAATACGTAGGGTAAAATATATTAGATTAAAGTATAGTGTATGGACGTATATATTCTGTTTTATTTATGTATACAATTGTGTGTGTTAGAGTGTATTTTTCATATGTTATACTATGAATATTCTATGATAATGTAGTGTATTATATTCATATATGAATAATTGACGTGTGAGTAAGATATATTTTGAATTGTGTGTGATATAATGTAAATTAGTGATCGGTACCACTTAACCTAATACTAAGCTTTTATTAATGAAAAAATCCTTTTAAATGTGGCTTTTTAATAGTTTTTTAAATGTAAACAGAGATTTTGCTTCTTTTATAGTTTTAGGTAATTCGTTGTAGACTTGGGCCCCATCATATAGAATACTCTTTTTTCCGTAATTAGTTCTATGGCTCCTTAAGCACAGGTTATTAGCCTGTCATGCGTTTATAGTGATCTATCCTTTTTGTGAATGTAATTTGTGAGTATCTTTAGTTAGGATTTTTCTAATGAAAATGCAAGTATTATATTGATATATTTGGGCCAGATTGAATAGTTTTGTTTCTTTATAAATTTTGATTGTTGGTGTCAGATAATTGTATCGAAATAATGTTTTAATAACTTTATTTTGTGCAACTTGCAAGTTTGTTTTAGTTGCTGAACCCCATACCTCTATTAAATAATCAATACGAGATTTGACCAAGGAATTATATATCGTGTATCGAACTTGTCTCGGGAGACATCTCACTATACCTCTTAGCGCGCCAGTTAGTGAATTTATTTTATTGCGGATTTTTTCAATTTGCGGTTTCCAGGTAAGCCGACTGTCAAGAATAAGGCCTAAATATTTTTCATTGTTAACTTTAGTTATTTTTTCACCGTTAATAGTAAGGGGACTATGATTTCCAATTTTTTTTGTTTTTAGCAGAGAAAATGACGTATTTCGTTTTCGATGCATTAATAGTGAGTAAATTTGACTGTAACCAGATGTGTAACAGATTTAGATCATACTGAGCTTGGTTCATTACTGTTTCTAATGAGTGACTAGAGTAAAACAGGCTAGTATCGTCGGCATATAAAGTAATATCTCCCTTTAGTCCAATCTCATATGTGTTATTGACATAAATGAGGAATAACAAGGGTCCCAAAATTGAACCTTAAGGAATGCCACAAGTAATCAATTGGGGGTCACTTTGGTGGTTATTAATTTTGACAACTTGAGATCTGTCTGTAAGGTATGATTTAAAAATCTCATATGCTTTACCAGTTATACCTATGTCCTTAAGTTTTGATAGTAGTATGGTGTGGCTTACGGTGTCGAATGCCTTTTGTAAATCAATGAAAATTTCTAATGTAATCTTTTTCTGATCAATGTTGAGTCTAATATTGGTTACTAAGTCAACAGTCGCGGAAACAGTGTTCGATTTGGGGCGGAAGCCGTATTGCTTATTGTATAGGTAATCATATTAGCTAAATATTCATACAATTGTTTATGCAGAATCTTTTCAAATATTTTCGACATCACTGGTAGTACCGATATAGGTCGATAGTTACTGGGGTCCAGTTTGCTGCCTGATTTAAGTATTGGGCTAACCTTCGCAATTTTAAGGCGGTTGGGGAAATGGCCTTCATTTAAGCATTTATTAATACAGTTTGCTAAGCCCTCCGCTATAGTGTCTTTAACACATTTTATGGATTTCGTACTAATGCCATCTAAACCGGAGCTAGTGTTAGAATTTAAGTTTTTTATTATTTGAAGTACTTCGTCTGCAGAAGTTGGTTTTAACTCTGACAATTCATGATTGTTGTTTTTCGGTTTATTATATGTTAATGTCTGAGTTATGGTATTTTTGTGGTATTTTATTTGCAAGTCAGTGCTCATTGTCGCAAAAAATCTGTTAAAGTATTCGCAAATTTCTTGAGTATCTGAGATTTCTCCATTAGAGGTATTAATTTTTAAATGCCCAAGGTCGGCCAACTCTGTTTTATTATTTGATAGCCTATTAATTAGTTGCCACATTTTTAAGGGATATTTCTGACATTTCGCAAAAGCCTTAAAGTAATATTGATTCGGGCACGCCGCAATCGCGGCGGTAAGACCCCTCTTTGAGGAGTGGCTGGATAGGCGTCACGGCGTCATGACCTACCGCGTGACGCAGGTCCTCACCGGACACGGAAGTTTCGGGAGGTACCTGTGTCATATGGGGAAGGAGGAAACGCCTGGGTGTCACCACTGCGAGGACCGCCCGGAGGACACGGTGGAGCATACGGTGCAGGACTGCCCCGCTTGGGCAGAGCACCGCCGTGTCCTCACGGCGGCGATAGGTGTAGACCTCTCGCACCCGGCATTGGTCGAGGCCATGCTGCGGGGCGAGACGGAGTGGGAAGCGGTCGCCTCCTCCTGCGAAGCAGTCATACTCGCGAAGGAGGAGGCGGGCCGCGTGAGGGAGAGGACAGCGTCCTGCCTCCACACCAGCCGCAGTGGTAGACGCCCACGGCGCCGGACGTCGGCAGACGATCTCCGGCCACCGTAGGCGCGGGCATGCGGGCGGCGAGTAATGGGCGACTCGCTGTCCGACCATGGACCATGCCCGGGTCGACGGCGCGTTGTGTTCCACGCGCGCCTCAAAGAGTGTCAGCATAATGACGGGGCCCCCCTCTAGAGGGCCAAAGCCTGCCGGGGTCGCGGGACTCATAGAATTACCGTGACCCTGGAACATAAAGGGCTACTGAAGGACACCGTGGATTTTAGTCAGTACAAGTCTGACAGTCCCTCCCGCTCTGCCCTGGGTGGGAGGACTCATTTGATGATTTTACCACGTTAAAAAAAAAAAAAAAAGAAAGTAATATTGATTTTTCGCTAGTTGGATCAAAATCAAAATCAAAATCAAAATATTTTATTTCACATAGGCCTCGATGGGCACTTATAAAACGTCCACAAAAAGGTGCACGGTTCGGGTTGGTCGTTTCCTATGGAGAAGAACCGGCAAGAAACTCCATGGTTACTCTTTTCAAATCATTTGGTGTTACAGTATTATGGATACAGCATCTGTACTTAAGTATGGGGGGACAGCGTAGGCCCGACAATAAGTCGTTGCTTACTACACAAAAAATGTAGAACATAATAAAAAGTTAACAAAAGTTAACAAGCAGCTGGGAATCTACAAAGCCTACAATGTCCACACATTCACAAAAAATCGATAAAAAGAATCTATACAAAGGTAAGAGAATATTGTAAAGTACTAAATTAAACAAGTGACACAAATACTTTTATCAGTGCTGTAACTATTTTGAGCAAAAGATAATTTACAAAGGTATGATTTCTTTGTTTTAAGAATTCTTTACGCAAGTCTTCGTCTCCGGGTGTTTGATTTAAACTGTGCCACAATTGGTTCCTTTTGTTTATTAGTGTTATGAGGTCCTTATTTATCCACTCTTTGCAAGGAGGGTTTAACATTTTTGTTTTCTTTGTTTTGTTCTTTGCAATTGTTTGTAGCAGCTGAGATTCTAGTTCTTCATAATCATTAAGTAGTCTTGTGTGAAATATGTTTTTGATATCGTTCTGTAAATTAATATAGTTGATTGATTCATATTGAACTCTTTTTATAGGTTCGTTTCTAGATCTGTTTAGCTCAAGATGAATTTGTTCATGGTCGGCTATGGAGGACTCAATAATAGACATCTGGAATGTGTTGTTCTGTAAGTTTGTACACACGTGATCTATGATTGTTTTCGATGATGTAGTCTCACGAGTACAGTGTTCCGGGGTGATCTTATTCAGTACTTTTATATTGTCCTCTCGCAGGATTGCCTTGTATTCTTTTACACATTTTTCATTAGTTAGTAAATTTAGGTTTAGATCGCTGAAGACAATGACACGTTTTCTTCTTGAAAGATGTTGGTTATAATTTTCGAGGAACTTATCTGTGTTTGCTGCTGGTTGCTTATATATGGCTCCTATGTCCAGAGAAAACGTGTCAATATGTACCCATAGAAAATGGTTCCCATCTTCGCACTGTTCTTCCAATGATGCATGTTTTAAACTATTGTGAATGAACAAAGATACTCCACCACCTCTGGTGTTTTTTCTGTAGTTATAGTAGTGAGTATAGTTTGGCAGTTTTAACCTTTGTGCTTCGTCATCGTTTTTTATCCAAGTCTCTGTGATCAACAACAACAACATGAACGACACCAATGTGAACATGAATCTTAGCTTCGAACGATTCTATTATGCATCGCAACTCATCCAATTTTTTTTTTTTTTTTTTTTTTAACGTGGTAAAATCATCAAATGAGTCCTCCCACCCAGGGCAGAGCGGGAGGGACTGTCAGACTTGTACTGACTAAAATCCACGGTGTCCTTCAGTAGCCCTTTATGTTCCAGGGTCACGGTAATTCTATGAGTCCCGCGACCCCGGCAGGCTTTGGCCCTCTAGAGGGGGGCCCCGTCATTATGCTGACACTCTTTGAGGCGCGCGTGGAACACAACGCGCCGTCGACCCGGGCATGGTCCATGGTCGGACAGCGAGTCGCCCATTACTCGCCGCCCGCATGCCCGCGCCTACGGTGGCCGGAGATCGTCTGCCGACGTCCGGCGCCGTGGGCGTCTACCACTGCGGCTGGTGTGGAGGGAGGACGCTGTCCTCTCCCTCACGCGGCCCGCCTCCTCCTTCGCGAGCATGACTGCTTCGCAGAAGGAGGCGACCGCTTCCCACTCCGTCTCGCCCCGCAGCATGGCCTCGACCAATGCCGGGCGCGAGAGGTCTCCGCCTATCGCCGCCGTGAGGACACGGCGGTGCTCTGCCCAAGCGGGGCAGTCCTGCACCGTATGCTCCACCGTGTCCTCCGGGCGGTCCTCGCAGTGGTGACACCCAGGCGTTTCCTCCTTCCCCATATGACACAGGTACCTCCTGAAACTTCCGTGTCCGGTGAGGACCTGCGTCACGCGGTAGGTCAGGACGCCGTGACGCCTATCCAGCCACTCCTCAAAGAGGGGTCTTACCGCCGCGATTGCGGCGTGCCCGGCAACTCATCCAATTTGCCTGTTTTCACTAAACTGCGGATATTCACATACAAAAATTTTAGTGCTTTGTTTGTTTTGTTTTTATTTGTATGTAATTTTTGTGTGCAATAAAGAATAAAGAAGAAAGATAAAGATTATATCGGCATAGTTATTATATATTTTATGAGTTACAGATCTATTACCCTTAGAATCATTTATTGTATTTTCTCCAGTGTCTCGTTTTTTGGCTGTTGTCTTATTATTTTAGGGATTCCTTTTATATATTTTATAATAAGGTCATTTTCTCCTTTCTCTTTACGTTGACGTAACTCTTCTCGTAGGTTTTCCATATCCAGTTTTTGATTAGGTGTCTGGTCGGAGTAAAATTTATTGTTTTTGTCCTTGCAGTTAAATTTATTTTTCAGTATTCCTTTAGCAGTTTCTGATGTTAAGAAGCAGACTTTTAGAGGGCGTGTTTTCTTCCCGTCATATTTCCCTAAGCGCATTATTTTTTCCGGTTCAGGATAGAGTGGATATATGTCTGATAATATTTTCTTCACTTCGCATCTATCGGTTTCTCTCTTCTTCTCCATGTCTTCTGAGTGCGGTTCAGAGATTCCAATGATTATTACATTTTTACTGCGCTCCATACGCTCTTGAAGTTCGGTCATTATGTTACCATAAACAGATTTTGATGTAGGATTTTCTGATGGTGATGAATTATTTAGAGTACTTTGAAGGACCTGTACATCGTTTTCAATACATTTAATTTTTTCCTGATTCTTATTGACAGTACTTGTGACGTTTTGAATTTCGGACTTAAAGTTGTGATGTTCCATAATCAGCTGGTCCGTTTTCGTCTTCACTTCAATAAGTAGTTAATTTATAGATGAGATATCTTTTTTTACAGTATTGATATTTTCTGTCTGAGAATTACTAAACTCCTTCAGTAATCCTATAATTTCCTTTTTAAATTCCTTAAGTTGGTGCAAAAAATCATCCTCCAGCGTTTTTCTTTTGCGCTGTGACACATATTCGTTATGATCAGAAGTACCAAAAGTTGACAGGTCGGTCTGAGAACTACTATTCCCAGCTGTAACACTCATATTGTCACTGGATTTATCAGTAGGTGAACGTATGGTACTCATGATGTGTAACTGTTTTCTTCCGCTCCGCTTATCGCTCCGCTCAGTTAATATGTGGGTGACCCTTATAATGTGGAAGCGGTATGAAGCTAGTCTATCCACTTCTTTCTAGTACGGACTATGGTTCTGTGTGACACTCACCACGTTATATGGAATAAGACTAGACGACGCACACAAATAAGTTTAAATTTGTATAGCACTACTATTTTAAATTTTTTGTTTGTCGCAAGTAAAAGGTGAACACGACCGCTCACTACGCAAGCTGACCGAAGACTAATAAACAAATGATGGCTTATAACGCTTAAGTTATTCTGTAGGGAAATATTATACCTATTTAATTTATTAGTAGTTATTGTTCTAAACTGTATCTGAACTCTTTGCAATGGAATGTTACACCTAAAAGTTACAGTCTGTCCGCTGTGGTCAGACGGCAAACAATTTACTATGGCTTTATCTAAGTAATCACAATTGCAGAAAACATTATCTATACAAGTAGCAGAAGATGGAGTGACTCTCGTAGGTTCTATAAGAATGTTGATCAAGTCAAATGACTTAAAAAGATTTAATAACCGACTGCTATTAGAATTTTCTTTTAAAATATTGATATTGAAATCACCACAAATAATTTTAGATTTATTACTGGCTGCAAGTTTTGCCAGGACATCTTCCATTATTGAATCACATAAGGAAAAGTTTTGATAGTTTGGGGGTCTATACACACACACAATTTCATGCTTATCTAGCTCAACACAAGACAGTTCGACGCACTGTTCAGCCGAGAGACCTACTATGTCATTACGTTGCTTATATTTAACACAATTTTTCAATAATATTAGGGAACCTCCACGCAGCATAGATTTACGGTTAAAGCAGCTACCCACCGTATAGTTCTCATAATTAATAAGCATTTGGTAATCCTTTAGCCAATGTTCAGTAAAACAAATAATGTCGAACATACTTTTTTCTAAAAACAATTCAATTTCTAATAATTTGGAAGAAATGCCTTGGATATTTTGGTGGAATAATTTTAAGGTGTTCTGCTGAGGCCCTTTTTTTTACTAACTAAATCAGTGCAACAAGGTACCTTGATGTTGGTAGGTTTAACAATATTGTTAATGGTACCTTCTGTTGTCTCACTTCTTAGTTTAAATTAATATTAAAATCTGGAGTGAGTCCCGAGACTCCCGTACCATCACCAGACAATAATATCTTATCTATATATAAACTTATAATAAATCTGTAGAGAGGTCAATTCTGTACATGAAATATATTTTTTCCAAAATAATTATCAGGGGGTGATTAGGGATCGATACTGATGCCAAAAATGCAATCAGTAAATTTTTTGTCTGTCTGTCTGTCTGTATAACCGTTATAGAAACAAAAACTACTCGACGGATTTTAACGAAACTTGGTACAATTATTTTTCATATTCCTGAGTTGGTTATAGTATACTTTTCATTACGCTACAATCAATAGGAGCGGAGCATTGAAGGGAAATGTTGGGAAAACGGGAGAAGTTACTCCATTTTTTAAGCTTCCGTCGCGTGTGCAACCTTAATGGTTAAAGCTACACAGAAATCATGTATGACGGAAATGTTCTCCTTAAAATGATATAAAAAATATCCCACGACAGCATATGTCTATCTTTTATGGTTGACTCACAATATCACATGTAACACTCCCGACAGCTTAGCAGTTCGAAGCTTTCTGATTATATTTGTCTACTCTTACGTTTATAACACTCTCAGTCATCCCTAATTTAAAAAGTTAACATTATTAACTATTCCATAAAAAATAATCATAGAAATCGGTATAGAAACACCAAAGTTATACATGAAATACGCTAATAATAAGCCATCGCGCGTGAAAACTGAATCATGCTTTATGGATTACTAGCTTCTGCCCGCGGCTTCGCCCGCGTGGCGTTCGGGAATTGCTCACGGAATCTTTTTCAAGTCAATCGACTCAGGGAATAAAAAGTTTCACAGAAAATTAAACACCCCATTTCACCCTCTTAGGGGTGGAATTTTGAAAAACCCTTTCTTAGTGGATATTTACTCGTCACAAAGAGTACACTGTCCAAATTTCATGTTTCTAGGACCAGCGGTTTGGGCTGTGCGTTGATATATAAGTCAGTCAGTCAGTCAGGACTTTGAATTTTATATGTATAGATAGATTTTTGTATAAGGTCCGAGAATCGGTCGCCGCTCTCGGCGCGTCTCGCTGCCGAAGGTATAAAAAGACGAGGTGTCCGGCGAGCTTCATACAATTTTTGCCTGTTGATGCGAATAGACGTTCAGAGCGTTCGACCTTATTGACAGACAATACTTAATTGATATTAACAAACCGTGCTTATCAGCGCGACTTTTAGTCTTTGATAATTTATTTTTAGATTCCTTTTGTTGTCTATATATTTAAAATATAGTAAACTGATCGACTGACTGGGTGATATATCAACACACAGCCAAAACCGCTGGTCCTAGAGACATGAAACTTGGAGGGTGTGTTCTTTGTGAAGAGAAGGTTTCCACTAAGAAAGGACTTTTGGGAATTCTACCCCTAAAGGGGTAAAATAGGGGATGGAAGTTTGTATGAAAGTCTGTCAGTTTTGAAGTTAGGATCTTCAAATTTTGTGTTTAGGCTGACGATTGAAAATTAATTTATACGTGTCTCGGTGTTTATGATAATTCTACCCCCGAAGGGTTAAAAAGGGAGGTGGAGGTACTATGTTTGTTCGGGTGGAATGCAACTCAATTTTGTACAACCGATTGAGCTGAAATTTTGCACACACCTTTGGTTCTGGTGACATTTTTATGACAGACATTCCTTAATCCTGCATCCAGGATCGTCTCCTCAAGAGAGAACTCTTCAACGGTTAGTAGCACGGTCACGAAACTTTGTTTACGCGTTCAAGTTTGATAGATAAAGATGATTTTTAACCGACTTCCAAAAGGAGGAGTATTTTTTTTTTGTGTGTTTGTGCAGCGATTTCTTCGCCAATTGTGAACCGATTTTGATGATTCTTTATTTGTTTGGACAAATATAATTTCGCGGTGGTCCTGTTTAAATTTGGTGAAGATTTGATGCTGATCTTCGGAGATATCAATGGAACTCTTCAATAATAGACAGCAAATCGGTCGTGATTGCTGCAATCGCTTGGATTTTATTGTTTACACAACACCATAACATAACATCACGCCTGTATGCTTTGAGGGGGTACGCAGATGTGTACCAGTGCACCCACATTTTGATAATTAGGTATGCTAAGTTCCATTTTATTGGGGACTAGCTGTGCCCGCGGCTTCGCTTACGTGAGCGCGTATTCTTTTGGCATTATTAGGGAACATTAGATGGGAACGTGAAGTCGTAGTATATTCATAATATCCTCTACAAAATAATCCATTTTAATATTATAAATGCGAAAGTAACTCTGTTTGTTTGTTACGTTTTCATGACTAAACAGCTGATTGGATTGTAATGAAAGACAAGGAGATAGATTATATTCTGAGGAATGATATAGGTTATCGTATTTTTCTCACACATATTCATCAAAATTTCCACGCGAACGAAGTCGCGGGCAAAAGCTAGTTTTTAATATAGGTAATTTTTTTTCCCAAAAATAATTAAAACTACGTAAATTACAGTCATACTACCCCTGTACAGTCAAAACAACTAAAATAGACCGTAACGCAAGGCAATAAGACTTTAAAAGTGCAGTTTTATTTGTATCAATGCAAATTCCCGTAATTCAAAACAAAATAAAGAAAAATTAACCTTATTTCAAGCAAGTTAAAGTCTTTACAGATACTTTTAAACTTTGCGATTGAACACGCGCCGGCGCTCAGTCTCACTTGGTTATTATTAGTAGAAAGTTGTGTGTTCGCAAATAATTTTTCGCGCGCGAAGTCTTTCCTTCTTTTTCGTCGTGCACATAAGACCAAAAAACCCACTGATCATACTCTCGAGCTCATGAAGGAGCGGCGTGAGATGATCCTGCAGTCTTCAGACGAGGCGTGGAAATCCGCCGCTTTAATACCGAGCGTATTAAAGACGCTATTGAGCGGAATAAAGGCTCCCAGGTATTTTCAAGAGATCTGGCTACTGGGCAGAGCCAGCTCACGAAACTGAAGACCGATGACGGCAGGATCATATCCGCCAAACCGGAGCTGCTGAGGGAGATCGAGAGTTTTTATGGGCAGTTGTACACGTCAACCAGTAAACCCGTTGCAAATCTAGCTAACGACCCAAGAGCTAGACTGACCCGACACTATACCGAAGATATTCCGGATGTCAGCCTGTACGAGATTAGGATGGCTCTGAAACAGCTTAAAAACAACAAGGCACCGGGTGATGACGGAATTACGGCCGAACTTCTGAAGGCGGGTGGAAAACCGATACTTAAGGCCCTTCAGAAGCTGTTTAATTCCGTCATACTCGAGGGGAAAACGTCACAGGCATGGTGCAGGGGTGTGGTGGTACTCTTCTTCAAAAAGGGCGACAATGCCCGGCTGAAGAACTATAGGCCCATCTCACTTCTAAGCCATGTCTACAAGTTGTTTTCAAGAGTCATCACGAATCGTCTCGCACGCAGGTTTGACGATTTTCAGCCTCCCGAACAAGCCGGATTCCGAAAAGGCTTTAGCACCGTAGACCACATACATACTCTGCGACAGGTTATACAGAAGACCGAAGAGTATAACCTGCCTCTCTGTCTAGCGTTTATGGACTACGAGAAAGCCTTCGATTCGATCGAGACTTGGGCTGTACTGCAGTCTCTCCAACGGTGCCAAATCGACTATCGGTACATCGAGGTGCTGAAGAGTTTGTACAAAAACGCCACCATGTCAGTCCGACTTCAGGACCAGACCTCGGAACCTATCCTTCTGCAGCGAGGTGTGAGACAGGGAGACGTCATATCTCCGAAACTGTTCACCGCTGCACTGGAGGATGTCTTCAAGGTTCTGGACTGGAGAGGGCTAGGCATCAACGTCAATGGCGAGTACATCTCTCACCTTCGGTTTGCCGACGATATAGTGGTCATGGCTGAGACCATGGAGGACCTCAGTACAATGCTCGATGACCTCAGTAGAGCTTCCGAAAGAGTGGGTCTTAAAATGAACATGGACAAAACCAAGATCATGTTGAATGCCCATGTAACACCCACTCCTATCAAGATCGGAGACTCTACACTCGAAGTTGTAGACGATTATGTCTACCTGGGACAAACGGTCCAGTTAGGTAGGTCTAACTTCGAGAAAGAGGTCAATCGTCGAATCCGACTCGGCTGGGCAGCGTTCGGGAAGTTGCGTGGTATCTTCTCGTCCAACTTACCGCAGTGTCTCAAGACGAAAGTCTATGACCAGTGTGTGTTGCCAGAGATTACATACGGGACCGAAACGTGGTCGCTCACAATGGGCCTCATCAGAAGGCTGAAAGTCACCCAAAGGGCAATGGAGAGGGCTATGCTCGGAGTTCCCTTGCGTGATCAAATCAGAAATGTGGAGATCCGCAAGAGAACCAAGGTTACCGACGTAGCCCGAAGAATAGCCAAACTTAAGTGGCAGTGGGCAGGGCATATTGCTCGCAGAGCGGATGGCCGATGGGGCCGAAAAGTTCTGGAGTGGCGACCGCGAACCGGAAGACGTTGCGTTGGAAGGCCTCCCACTAGGTAGACCGATGACCTGGTGAAAGTTGCAGGGATCCGCTGGATGCGAGTCGCACGGGACTGGTCAATGTGGCGACACTTGGGGAAGGCCTATGTCCAGCAGTGGACGTCTTTTGGCTGAAATGATGAAGTCTTTCCATTACACAAATGTTCAGTACACCGAAATGGTGAGAACTTTGGCACGGTGTGGTGATAATGTGGCTCTAGCTTGCAGAACATTCAACCAAAGGTATGGTACAAGAGTAGACCGCAGGACTATGTTAGCTGCTGTTAGAAGCCGCTGACGGCTTCGCGACCACGGAACGTTCCGTCCGAACACGGGTCATCGACAGGGAGCCAATGTGCGTACACGTACTCGTCTTCAAAACGAAATACTGGATTATTTCGATGAGAATCCCCATGCCAGTACCCGAGAAGCAGCGCCACGCTTTGAATGTAGTCATATGCATGTGTGGAGAAGACTTCGTGGTGATAAAGAACATCCATTCCACCTCAGCAGGCCTAGCCAAGTTACAAACGTTTCTTATCGAATCTCTTTCTACAATCGTTGACGCCTCGGCGTAAGCGATTTGAGAAAACGCTATGTTGGTAGCCAACTTGACACGACTCAGTCGACTCAGTCGTTTTGTAGAAAAAACCTATACTTTAGTCTATGGTGAGCGTTCCTACCCACGTCAAACTAACGTCAAAGTCACTGTTGTTTGCTTTGTGCGTGGGCTGAACTTTTGTTTTGAGTTGTTAAGAAAGGAATAATTCTTTTAAGTGATAAAATTTAAGCGAAGTAAGGAACAAGTTCTTCTTATAATTGGTTTATTATAATATCACAGTGCGGAATTTAATTTTAAACATTACTGTGACTCGAAATGATCCTGCATTTAAATTAAAGAAACCATAAGTGAAGTGATAACTTTTATAGGATGGAATCTAGTTCTCGAGCAAGTTCGCAGCTTTATTGGAATTCATAGAAAGGTACGAAATTTATTAGTTATTTCGTAAATATCTTACTGTGTTATTCGAAATTCTATCATACTCGGGCACTTGAAAGTTTGAAACATAAACAATGACGTGATACACGACACCGCTGAATCATATAGATGCCTATTGTTATCGTTAAGTCTTGGGTCTCGGCGATCGCTCAGTGGTCGTTCAAAAACTTCGACATCGTTTCGTTAGCGCTTGTCAAAACTGTAACTTGGCTACGATTTATATGGGATCTAGCGATCAACATTGTAGAAACGATTATATTTCATTCTATCATTTTGAACGTTCAGATAAATTGTAAACTTGTCTACGAATTTTCTATTCGTTTGTTTTGACCACGTGACTTAACGTTGAAATAATGTCATTCCCATACATTTGATTCGTTTTCTATTAGCGTTAACGATTGTAGATTGTCAACTTGGCTAAGCCTGCAGAAGATGGCAGGAGTTGACTCCAAACGATTGCACTTCACGCTTGCAGTTCAGTTGCTGGTTATTAGAAAATTGGCAGCGGAACATAATTTGGACAGATGAAAGTTCATTCACACGTGTGGGGATGTACCTACAATCAACACAACACACATTTATGGATGCACGAAAATCCTCACGCATGCAGAGTGGATTCCTACCAACACCGTTTCTCAGTTAACGTCTGGGCCGGTGTCATTGGTACAAACATACTGGGACCTGTGTTCTTACAAAGATTAACAGGAGACGCATATTTACACGTTTTACGAGAAACTCTACCTACACTGCTAGAAAACATACCTCTTCATAATTTACAAGAGGTATTCTACCAACACGATGGTGAAGTGATCAATTAAGCAAACGGACATTAAAATGTATTGAACAAGGTGGTGAACATTTTGAAAGTGTATTAAAAATACAACGTCGTATGAGTGTTGAGTGGCAATGAGTAAGTTAAGTACCTATTTGATTTTTTAAATTATTGTAAATATCTTGATTCACATCTTTTAAACACGCCGTCTTTGAATAATATTGTCGTATCGCCTCTTATTTTTAGCAGTTCATTATTATTAACAGCATAACATTTTGTACCGAATATTGGCATTATATCATAATCAATAAATAAAATCATTCAAAGTCGACAGTCCATGGCTGGATAGGCGTCACGGCGTCCTGACCTACCGCGTGACACAGGTCCTCACCGGACACGGAAGTTTCGGGAGGTACCTGTGTCATATGGGAAGGAGGAAACGCATGGGTGTCACCACTGCGAGGACCGCCCGGAGGACACGGTGGAGCATACGGTGCAGGACTGCCCCGCTTGGGCAGAGCACCGCCGTGTCCTCACGGCGGCGATAGGCGGAGACCTCTCGCGCCCGGCATTGGTCGAGGCCATGCTGCGGGGCGAGACGGAGTGGGAAGCGGTCGCCTCCTTCTGCGAAGCAGTCATGCTCGCGAAGGAGGAGGCGGGCCGCGTGAGGGAGAGGACAGCGTCCTCCCTCCACCCCAGCCGCAGTGGTAGACGCCAACGGCGCCGGACGTCGGCAGACGATCTCCGGCCACCGTAGGTGCGGGCATGCGGGCGGCGAGTAATGGGCGACTCGCTGTCCGATCATAGACCATGCCCGGGTCGACGGTGAGTTGTGTTCCACACGCGCCTCAAAGAGTGTCAGCATATGACGGGGCCCCCCTAGAGGGCCAAAGCCTGCCGGGGTCGCGGGACTCATAGAATTACCGTGACCCTGGAACATAAAGGGCTATTGAAGGACACCGTGGATTTTAGTCAGTACAAGTCTGACAGTCCCTCCCGCTCTGCCCTGGGTGGGAGGACTCATTTGATGATTTTACCACGTTAAAAAAAAAAAAAAAAAAAAGTCGACAGTCCAAAGCCTGAAAAGTGTAATGGAAAGATGCAATCAAATGTTTACTAGACATAAATAAACAACTCGAATCGGCTAATGTTCATATTTCTTTAACGTAAACAATCGTGTATTGTCGGTTTTTCGAGCGGCGTTAACTCGTCTCGAACGCGAGCGAATAGGTACTAGGCTAGCAAGACCCTATTAGTCACGTGTGCGACTGTGTGCGTTCGTGGATTTGTACTGTGACCACAACATTCTTCCGGAATTAGTATAACTAAATCAATAAATAATCAATGCTCATACATGTTTAACTAAAAATTCAGTGTATACATTATGATTATAACATTATATACTAATTGGGGTATCTGAGGGTGTGCGTTAATTACGTTACATGTTGTATATACCTAATTAATATTACTTATAATCATAATCATAAATCATTTATTTGCTGGTCAAGGGTATACAGTATGTTAACTAACAGAGGGCGTTCCCGTTAACCCGCAATAGTATAGCCTCCATTCATGCTAAAAAAAAAAATTACCATTCGAAAACAAAATGTTTTTATTTTGTTTAATATTAAAATATTCACTAAAAATGTTAAATTGATACGTAAAAGAAACACTCTGTACACGCGTACTTGAAGGACGGCAACTTCGCAATTTACCTATTTATGAATGACGGACCGCGCGTGCGGTGATCTATTTGATGTGCCTAGCCCCGCCCCCTGCCCACGGATGTCCACCTAATTTTAGTCGGAACTAATATCACGCGCTGACCGGACGTGCATTATTTTCGCATTGCAACATGTTGCGTCATGCTTATGTGAAAAATGCCGCGTTATCAGTTCAGTGCTCAGGAGTATGCGAACATGGTGCTCATTTATGCTGAGTGTAATTATGATGGTTCACGTGCTCTGAGGATGTATGCTGAGAGGTACCCCAATGCACATCAACCGCGGAATTCTCGTGTTATTGTGAGTGCCCTGGTGCGTATTCGTAACAATGAACCGGTAGTGCCGCGTCGTTGTGGTGGCCCCCGACCCGTGATCTCTGTGCGGCAGGAAGAGAACGTGCTAAGGCATTTTGAGAAGGAGCCCGGTTCAAGCACTAGAAGAGCCGGCCGCCTGTTAAACATGAGTCACGTCGCAGTCTTTAAAATTTTAAAGAAAAACAAGCAGCATGCGTACTCACTTCAAAAAGTACAAGGTCTGCTTGGTCCAGCTGACTTCGAGCGCCGGTTAACTTATTGCCAGTGGGCACTGCAGCGATGCGCAGAGGACACCCACTTCATCGAAAACGTCATATGGTCAGACTAGCTTATGCCCGCGGCTTCGCCCGCGTGGAGTTCGGGAATTGCCCACGGGATCTTATTTCTGGAATAATAAGTAATCTATGTATCTATCTATAATACATACATAGATTTACATGTACTTGCTTATAACTTGCAATTATTAGTTTAAAGTTATATCAATTAAATTAGATACGTGAAATATTCTTGGTTTGAGATTGGACATCGGATTTACTGGATTTTATCTGAAGAGTATGTACACAAATTTTCAATTCACACAAGTTTCACAGAAAATTCAACACCCCATTTCACCCTCTTAGGGGTGGAATTTCAAAAAACCCTTTCTTAGTGGATACCTACTCTCTACAAACAGTACATTCTCCAAATTTCATGTCTCTAGGACCAGCGGTTTGGGTTGTGCGTTGATGTATCAGTCAGCCAGTCAGGACATTGAAATTTAAATTGGGGGATGATTTTGGAAAAACTGTGATACACGTATCTCATCATTTTAACTGAAGTATATGTAGATACATTTTCAAGTCAATCGACTCAGAGAATAAAAAGTTTCATAGAAAATTCAACACCCCATTTCACCCTCTTAGGGGTGGAATTTCGAAAAACCCTTTCTTAATGGATGCCTACTCTTCACAAAGAGTACACTGTCCAAATTTCATGTCTCTAGGACCAGTGGTTTGGGCTGTGCGTTGATATATAAGTCAGTCAGTCAGTCAGTCAGTCAGTCAGTCAGGACTTTGAATTTTATATGTATAGATAGATGAAAGCCTATTTACGCGCAATGGCATGTGGAATCGGCGTGTATGCCATCACTGGGCAGAAAGAGGCCATTATTCGCGTGCCACACGGCCGTTAGGACATCAAATACGGTGGTCACTGAATGTGTGGGCTGGGATAAAGGGAAATAAAATAATAGGACCTGTCTTCATCCCAGGGACTCTAAACCGTGTGAGGTATCTGGCTCTTCTTAACAACACCGTCGCGCGCTACCTCGACAGATTGCCGCTAGCCGAGCTCCGAAATGTGTGGTTTCAACACGATGGAGCACCCCCTCACATTTCAACAGAAGTGCGGTCGCGGTTAAACGAGTTGTTTGATAACCGCTGGATCGGGAGGTACGGTCCCGAGGCGTGGCCACCACGGTCACCTGACTTAACGCCACTTGACTTCTTTTTTGGGGTTGGGTCAAACAACTCGTTTATAAAAAAGAAAGCCACTCGCGGGAGGAGACGGAAATGCGAATCCGCACAGCATTCCGTGTTATCAGGAACCGTATACGCGAGGACCCGCTTTTAATGCGACGAGTGCACCAAAATAACCGTCGTCGATTGCAACAATGTGTAGACAGAGGTCAGCATATTGAGCAGTTCAAAATCTAGGTAAGTTTTTAACATTATTTAAATGTATCATAATAGCTAAAACATTTCGAAAACATTAAAATAAAAAATAACACTAAACGACTGTGCTACAAAATTAATAAGTTCAGAAGGCCCACTCTTTCCTAAAACTGCTTTTATACTCAGGGAGTACCCCGTTCAACGAACGTGTTAATATAATATTGTGATGTTACACGATTGCTATGAATAAACGCAAGTACTTAGGTATTACGAAGGCAACTGCATAAAGTAAAAGTTTTTAAATTTCTGTATTGGAGAAAAAATCACTTGCTAACGTGTAATACCGTCATTATCATTTAAATCCTAGCCTAAACTGTGGTTTAAATAAAAGAAACTTTCTCCAAACTTAACCGCACACTATTTATTAGCGGTACATTATTTTTTAGATAAAATAAATTTTTAAAAGCTTTTTTCATATTAACACTGTAAGCCTGTCGTACCACCACCCGGTCTGAGTGGCTAGGTAAAACAAATTCGTGTACTTGTTCCGTGAGTGGACCTTCTGTACTCGTATCTGTTTATTTTGTGGCCACGAGCCCGCGACGACGCGCGACGTGTCGGCAGAAGCGCTGCCGCGCTGCTACCACCCCACGGTCATTACTCGGCCGCTGCGTTTTTTAATGTTATTGAAACGTGGCTTAGATAGGTAGGTACATGAATTTATGTTTTTTTTTTTACCTACTATGTTTGCGAATAGGTCCTTCCAAGTCCAAGGTGCCTTAGTGACGCATTCCTTTGTGAGACGGGTTGTTAAATGTTATTGCTAAAACTACACATACTTATGCAAATTTTACATATTTTTAAAATTCGGAAACAAAGTGCTTAGTAGATTTAAACAGGTACATGCATCAACATAAAATTAGAATAGATTATAAGTCAGATTATTATCAGTACAATTTTAAAATACAAACAAACAATCAAATATTTTAGACTACAAGTAAAATAATTAAATTCATTTCATCAGGGCCATGTCAATTCAAAAATTAAAATGTCACTTAAACTATTAAAAAATATGTCAAATCTAATTCATTTCATCAGGGCCATGTCATTAGTATTAGAGACAAAAAGGGATCGACGTCAACTGTCAACACGCGTAAAAGTGCTGTTGGAGATTTTCGTAATTTTGAGTGTTAAACTGCATATCAGTGTTTGGAAATGCAACAAAAAGTGCTTGTGATTTAAAAAGAAAACAGTGATCAAAACTAGGAAGTGACAATCGTCTTTTCATAGTTTCTTCACATACCCACATATTTAATTACTTTTCCCTGACAATTTATCTCATCATGTCAATATGTCATCTGATATTTGGAAAAGTGTTGCCACTGTAAAATCGACATATCTACTATGAGTAGCGAAAATAGTAGAAATATGACTGGAGTGGAGCATCAGGCTCCTAGTCAAATAAAAACTACTGATGAATCGCTATCACCTAAGAAGTCAGCGCGAGCAACCGCCGCCACAAGCAGCAAAAAGGCCATGACTCAACAAGTGTTTCACCCTTCTCTCTTTACCAGACAGAGATCTAACTCATTCACTGAGCCTACGCCCAAAGTATGTAGTACAGCCACTGTTCCTATAATGCTTAATCCAGGCGCAACACTAAACAATTCAGCCAAAACAGCATCTGATTCCCAAATGCCAATCATAGAAAAGCAGCCCCCCGCATGGCAGCGTGTGCCATCATCTAAAAAACGAAAGGTCACGGAGTTGTCACCTCCACCAGCCTCAACCCAGACAGAAAACAGGTTTGCTGGCCTACCCATCGACCTGAAAGAAGATGAAACTGGCCAACCCAAGCAAGTTAGTAAGCCGCCACCGATCATACTGTATGGTATAGAAGATCTAAAGGAATTGACCAAACTGATAGAGACAGTCATTAGCCCACCTGAATTTTGTTACACGCAGCTGCATAAGGGGAATCGCCAACTCAGCACTCAATAATTTTATTGTAGAAACATACGCTGCAATTAAACGAACGACGGAAACGCGGAAACGGCGAGCTGAGATAGCACTTTCTGTCGCACAGACCTAGATTACTCAATTATTGTAAAACTGTAAAATTCCATTCCATATTCATACTTCGAATAGGCACGTAGGCTAATTTTAGATTTAATATAATCAATGTAATTCTTTTACTTTAAAATAAATTTAGTTAAATCATTTTTGGTTTTTTTTAAATCCTCCGATCGCAGCTAACGTAATTGGCGCAGTCGGTAGGATATTCGCGGGCCGGTTCGCGAGCTTAGGGATCTCTAATATCGACATCCGCGTACGCGAATCGCCTGGGTGGCTATCGAGCCCCGGCGCCGAATATCCGAATCTACGGTCCAGCTGCAGTTCCGGAAGGAGAATCCAGACTTCGATTCACAAGAGAACCAGAGATGAAATTGTTGTAAGTACACTTGAATTGTTCCTGTGTTGCTTCCTATTTAGTCCTAGTACCACCCAACTTCCAAGATTTTTCACCCGAAAAATTCTAACTCCCAGGAGCCCTCATCACGTACGGCTCGCTGGAGTGCTATAGATAACAGTAGAGATTTAAATAGTGATAGAGAAGATAATTTAAATAGTAGTATAAATAGTTTAAATATGGCCCACGACCCCGATACAATTTTCAAGACCCTTCGTATGGTCCCGGAGTTCGATGGGAACCCAAATGTATTGACTAGGTTTGTTAGAATATGCGATCAAATAGTGACTCAGTACGTTAGTAATGCCCCAGGTAGCGAGTTAAACAACTTATGCTTATTAAATGGCATCTTAAATAAAATAAAAGGCTCTGCCGCTTGTACCATCAATTCCAACGGCATACCTGAAAGTTGGCTAGGGATTAGAACGGCCTTAATCAATAACTTTTCCGATCAACGGGATGAAACGACTTTGTATAGAGACCTTTCTTTAGCTACGCAGGGAAATAAAACACCTCAGGAATTTTATGAGGAATGCCAAACTTTGTTTAGTACGATGATGACGTATGTAACATTACACGAACAAATTTCTACCACAGTTGAAGCGAAACGTACACTGTACAAAAAAGTTACTATGCAGGCTTTTGTTAAAGGATTAAAGGAACCATTAGGGTCCCGCATACGGTGTATGCGTCCCGATACCATCGAAAAAGCCCTTGAATATGTACAGGAAGAACTTAACGTTATGTATTTACAGGAACGTAGTGAGGTCTCAAAATCCACTGCGCAAAAAAATTCTAACCCTGCAACACCTCATACAAATACCAATCCAGTCCCTCCACGTAATAATAATTTCGCAGTACCAATTCCCAACTGGCCCAATCCCATAGGAATTAGACCCAACCAACTACCACCGCCACAACCGTTTAGATTTAATCCCAACTTTATTAATCAGCAGTCACAAAATCGCATGCCTAATCGTACACAGCAAATATTCCGTGCGGTACCTCAAACTTATAACGCTCAAAGTAACATGTTCCGTTTGCCCCCTAGAAACAATCCGGCGCAAAATCAAAATCAAGGTCCTAAACCTATGAGTGGAGTACAACCTTTTACTCCTAGACCCATGTTATCTGGTCATAATTGGCAAAATTCAGGCAATCCGCCACCAACTAATTATTTTAAACATCGAGAGATGAACATGAATGAGTGCGCGTCATACGATAGCTCATGTTACCCGACGGAGTACTATTACGAGCCGGTCTGTTTTAATTACGATAATACTTACTACGATTATAGTCCGTTCGCTGCATTAGAGTGCAACTATGATCCGACTTTAAGCGATTTAAGTGTTCAAGGGAATATGGCAGATTCGTCTGAACCTCAGGCAGGTCCAAGTCAGGATTTTCAGGAGGATCAGAAATCAAAAAAGTTAAAATAGAATTAAATCTCCAAACTCAGCGTCAATTGCCGTATATACTAATAGCAGAACCACCTCTAAAATTACTAGTTGATACTGGCGCGAATCAATCTTTTATAAGCCCGGAGGCTGTAGAAAAATATTTCCCAAATTTTCCCTTAAATTATGACCCGTTTGAAGTTACCAATGTACACGCGGTTAGTAGAAATAATTATTCTATAAATTTACCTTGCTTTGCAGAATTTAACGATCCAGAGTTTATCAAGTTATTTATATACCGTTTCCATGATTATTTCGATGGTTTAATTGGTTTAGATTTGCTAACTAAATGGGAGTCTAAGATAGACCTAAAAGATCAGAGGTTAATAACGCGCACATCATCCAATCCCATCCGTATGTATAATTCCTATAATGTTAACTTGTATGAAGACATCATACCTGCTCAATCTTCAAAATTAGTTAGAATACCGATCGACACTCCAAACGGTGCGGCATTAGTAAGTGAACAGACTATATGTAATTGTACTGTACGCGAGTGCCTTACTATCGTGGACAATAATCGCGGCTACTTGGAAATAGAAAATACGAGCCCGAATGATATTGTATTATCACTTGACCGACCAGTGCACGCGAGTTTATTTAATATCGAGTGCATGCGTACCGAACATTGTACCAAGCGAGTTCAAGAGGTTACGGCGCGATTACGAACAGATCATTTAAACGAGGAAGAAAAAGTCAACCTTATAGCTCTTTGCTCGAAATATGCTGACGTGTTCTACATCGAAGGCGAAGCACTAACTTTTACTAATCAAATAAAACATCGCATTAAGACTACAGATGAAGTCCCGGTTTATACAAAAAGTTATAGATACCCATTCATCCATCGCCAGGAGGTTAGGGAACAGATTTCAAAAATGTTAGATCAGGGAATAATAAAGCCTTCAGACTCAGCATGGAGTTCACCCATTTGGGTGGTCCCCAAGAAAATGGATGCCTCAGGCAAACAAAAATGGCGTTTAGTAGTCGACTTTAGGAAACTCAATGAAAAAACTATCAACGACAAATATCCCATTCCGAACATTAGCGATGTTCTTGACAAACTAGGTAGGTGCCAGTACTTCACCACTCTAGACCTGGCTAGCGGCTTCTACCAGGTGGAAATGGACCCTCAGGATATTCAAAAAACAGCTTTCAATGTCGAGCATGGACATTTCGAGTTTCTTCGAATGCCCATGGGACTTAAGAATTCACCATCCACATTTCAAAGAGTGATGGACAATGTCCTCAGAGGTCTCCAGAATGACATATGCCTGGTCTACCTTGATGACATCATCGTTTTTTCCACGTCACTACAAGAGCATATGACGAATCTCGAGAAAGTTTTCAATAGACTTAGGGAATCGAACTTTAAGATCCAAATGGATAAATCCGAGTTCTTAAAGCATGAAACTGGTTATCTTGGACACATTATAAGTAGTGAAGGAATAAAACCCAATCCAGATAAAATTACAGCCATAGAAAAATACCCCATTCCAAAAACTCCAAAAGAAATTAAGCAATTTTTAGGCCTTGTAGGTTACTATCGTAAATTTATCCCGGATTTTGCAAAAATTACGAAACCTCTCACAGCATGTTTGAAAAAAGGTAGAAAAGTGATATTAGACTCCGACTACATTAACAGTTTTGAAAAGTGCAAAACTCTCTTAACAAATGACCCCATACTACAGTATCCCGATTTTAATAAGGAGTTCATATTGACGACAGATGCTTCGAACGTTGCAATTGGTGCCGTTCTATCTCAAGGACCTGTAGGTTCCGACAAACCTGTGTGTTTTGCATCCCGAACCCTAAATGAAAGTGAACTTAACTATAGCACCATAGAAAAGGAACTTCTTGCTATAGTTTGGGCCACCAAGTATTTTAGACCTTACTTGTTTGGTCGTAAATTTAAAGTACTGACGGATCATAAACCTCTACAGTGGATGATGAACCTTAAAGAACCCAATTCGCGATTAACTAGATGGAGGCTGAAACTTAGTGAATACGATTTCACCGTTATCTATAAGAAAGGCAAATCAAATACAAACGCTGATGCCTTATCTCGGGTGGAGATTCACAATGAGGATATTAACACCATAATAGACGAATTATGTTCATTGATGCCTAACCCATCAGAAAACCCGCCATCCACGAATTCATCCACTGCAACCGTTCACACCAGCCTCGAAAATCCTATATTAGAAGTCCCAATCACAGACGAACCTCTTAACAGATTTCATAGACAATTATGCCTCACTGTAGTGGAAGATGTTAAACGAAAACCAGTAATTACTAAACCATTTGATACCCACACGCGTATAGCAATCCAAATATCATCATCTAAATTAGAACAAGATGTAGTTAATGCCCTCAAAGAGTATGTGAACCCGAAAGTAAAAACCGGTATCTTAATAAATCCACCTCTCGCCATGTATACCATCATACCAGTCATACAAGAAAAGTTTAAGAGTTCATCTATGAACTTAGTACTAGCTAAGATAGAATTAGAAAACGTTAAAGATTATCTACGTCAGCAGGAGATAATTCAACACTACCATGATGGCAAAACTAATCACCGAGGAATTACTGAATGTTATTTAGCCCTTTCAAGAAAGTATTACTGGCCCAAAATGAAGGATCAAATAACTAAATTCATTAATGAATGCATTATTTGTGGGCAAGCTAAATATGACCGGAGACCTGTTAGACCCCAGTTTAATATTGTACCCCCGGCAACAAAACCATTCGAGATAGTTCACATGGATTTATTCACTGTTCATAATGAAAAGTATGTGACATTTATAGATGTTTTTACTAAATACGGACAAGCATACCATCTCCGAGATGGTACGGGCATTAGCATACTTCAATCATTATTACAATATTGCACCCACCACGGAGTTCCCTTAACTATAGTAACTGATAACGGAACAGAATTTACCAACCAACTTTTCTTAGAATTCACACGCCTTCATAAGATAAACCATCATAGAGTTTTACCGCATTCGCCTAACGATAACGGTAACATAGAAAGGTTCCACTCAACTCTCCTTGAACATATAAGAATATTAAAACTAAAGCACAAAGAGGAGCCCATCGTAAATCTTATGCCTTATGCTATAATTGGTTATAATTCTTCAATACATAGCTTTACTAGATGCAGACCATTCGATTTATTAACTGGTCACTTTGACCCCCGCGACATTCTAGACATCGATTTTACGCAACAAGCATTACAACAGTACGTTCACAACCATAGGGCACAAATGAAGGAAGTTTATAATATCATAAACGAAACTTCTTTATTAAATCGTACTGCATTGATAGAAAATAGAAATAAGAACCGCGAACCTGAAATAGAATACGTTCCTCAACAACAGGTATTCATTAAGAACCCTTCTGCAAGTCGGCAAAAAACAGCACCGCGATATACCCAAGATACCATTCTGGCCGATTTACCCATACACGTTTACACATCCAAAAAACGTGGCCCTGTAGCCAAAAATAGATTAAAAAGAGGCCCTAAGGAACCTAACTTGTTGCAGGATTCTATTATTGCTGGTACTTCGCGAGACGACCGCGTCGGAGATAAAACTTGAAAGCTTGGCCAATGGACCCGGCTTACTACCTTATAAACTTGGATCGACGAGAATGACGACTCATCATCATACATTTCTTCAGTACGTGAATCTAAGGGACATTGAAAATCAAATTACAACACTACAGTATCAGATATCAGAATACAAAAGTCGGCTTAGTAATGACACTTATACACTGTTTGAGTTCCAAATTAGTTATCTTACTAACAGAATTGGCAAAGTATCTAATCAGCTAAAATCTTTAGAGCCCGGTCGTGTAAAGAGAGGTCTAATAGACGGTCTCGGATCGGTAGTTAAAAGCATAACCGGAAATCTAGATTACACAGATGCCTTAAATTATGAAAACGCTATCAAAAATCTACAAATTAACAATAATAAGTTAGTTAACGAATTCAATAATCACATTAGTCTCAGTAAAGAATGGATGGCTAAGCATAATAACGTTTTACTACAGTTAGTCGAAAACCAGAGTAAAATCAATAGCACCTTAGAGTTACTGTTAAATAACACTCTTACCACAGGCAGTTTAACTACTTATGCAAAGTTTGGTCAACTCATTTCTATTATAAGTGAAAATGTAGAAGATTTAAGATTAGAATTAGTTAGAATAGAGAATATGTTAGCGTTTATACATGCGTCAAGCACTGTTCATTCTATGATAGATATAGAAACACTTAGGTCTATGGTAAATAGGTTAGAACAAATATACAGTAAGGATGAAATACTAAGTCTAGAGCTCAGAGAATACTACGACATTATCAGGCCCGGATCATATTTCAATGAAAAACAAATAGTTATAGTTTTCAGATTTCCTATAATTTCCAAAATCATTTATGATTTATATAAGTTATCTATAGTACCCAATAAAAATCGTCAAGCCCTTATCCCTACCTATCCCTTTATAGCAACTAATGGAAACTCTTTCGTGTACATAGAAGCAGAATGCTCGAAGTTTAATAACTGGTATCTCTGTGAAAAGGAAATAACCCATCAAATACGAACAAAAACTGACTGCATACAAGAACTTATCATGAACCAAGCACTCAAGAGTTCCTGCCAATTTAAAACAGTATTTTTGGAAAAGGAAGCGATGGAAAAACTAGATGACCAGCATTACGTCATATCATTCCCAAATCCAACGCAAGTGCAATCAGTCTGTGGGAGAGAAGACTTCAATACGCTACAGGGAAGCTACCTCGCCACTATACCTATCAATTGTTATCTCCGTACAAAGGAACTAACTATAATCAATGACAACGATGTAATACAAGGGCAGCCCTTGAAACTAATGAACATTCCCTACAACGACGTGGACACACCGCATGCTGCCTTAACTCAAGTTCATCTCAGTTCAATCGACTTAAGAGGACTACACAGTATCCAGAACCATGTCATGACGAGTCAGCCGATACAGCTTAACCAACTGCAATCAGATGTCATATATCATACGACCATACCCTTCTACATTGCATTATTAGGTGCAGGCGCACTTATCATTGCTATACTGGGCTATCGCAATAAATGGTTTTGCAAACGCTGCGAAACTTCCAACACCAAGGGACATACTTACGAAGAACCTGAAATAAGAGAAGAGGATCGCGCGCCCAGAGGAAAAGTCCCAGAAACATTTTCTCTCAAAGTTCTAAAATAATTTCTGATCTGCGGGTGGAGATGTTACACGCAGCTGCATAAGGGGAATCGCCAACTCAGCACTCAATAATTTTATTGTAGAAACATACGCTGCAATTAAACGAACGACGGAAACGCGGAAACGGCGAGCTGAGATAGCACTTTCTGTCGCACAGACCTAGATTACTCAATTATTGTAAAACTGTAAAATTCCATTCCATATTCATACTTCGAATAGGCACGTAGGCTAATTTTAGATTTAATATAATCAATGTAATTCTTTTACTTTAAAATAAATTTAGTTAAATCATTTTTGGTTTTTTTTAAATCCTCCGATCGCAGCTAACGTAATTATTTAAATACCGGATAGTCAACAACAACAGCATACGTGTTATGATAAACACAACAGAAGCCTAAAAAAACCATTGATACCATAAGAGAAAATGGACTTATTGGGCACACATTCACACCAAAAGACGCTAAGTGCTACCGCTTTTTTATCAAAGACCTTCACCACACTACCCCTCATCAAGCTATAAGGGAAGCAGTTGAAGCCTCCAACAATGACATCGTTGGCGAGATAATTAATGCTCGTTATAATAAAAAATAAAATAAATAATAAAATCATTTTAATTCGAGCATCACCGACTCATACAAGAAATAATTAATAATTACACACACACACAGTCACATTACATATACAACACCACATCACTAATTCAATTCAATTTAAAAAGTAAATAATTTAACACAATATTATTAAAAAGTAAATAATCAAAATTAAATTAACAATTTACCCCCATAACTTGGTTGTCGCATCAGCCTGCCACATGTCGCCCACAACAATGGGAGACGATGGAGTTATGGCTCGGACAAAAGACCCACCTCGACCTTCTTTATGAATGTCAAACAAAGTATTCACAACCGCGAGGTCAAGAACATCCAATATATTTTTAACCAAAAAGTTAAAATAGAAGACTCCCGCAAATCTAGAAGCATTGTTCAGTGTCAGCGATGCCAGCAATATGGGCACTCTAAGAACAATTGCATTAGACCTCATAGATGTGTCAAATGCGGAGAAGGTCACAAAACTTCAGAATGCGCAAAAAAAGATAGAACCACACAAGACTATGCCCAGGTCGACGGCGCGTTGTGTTCCACGCGCGCCTCAAAGAGTGTCAGCATAATGACGGGGCCCCCCTCTAGAGGGCCGAAGCCTGCCGGGGTCGCGGGACTCATAGAATTACCGTGACCCTGGAACATAAAGGGCTACTGAAGGACACCGTGGATTTTAGTCAGTACAAGTCTGACAGTCCCTCCCGCTCTGCCCTGGGTGGGAGGACTCATTTGATGATTTTACCACGTTAAAAAAAAAAAAAAAAAAAAGCCAAATGCGCACTATGCTCTTGTGACCACCCGGCCAACTATAAAGGCTGTGAGGTCTATAAAGAGATCTTAGCTCGGCGAAACAAAAGCCGCACTCCACGAGAAAGGGTGTATACCCAGACTACTACAGACGCCTCGGCCGTTCCACTTACCACATCTGCCTTCAACATACGAGCCCCAACAAACACGCATGAGAAATCGTATGCAGATGCAGTATCCGGTCCGATATATCAACCTTCCGACCCTCAAAAGAAGCAAGAAACTTATCAACAACTATCATACACAAGAATAGAGGAAATATTCATCAAACAATCTCAAAAAAATAATATTATCTTACAACAAATGAGCAACATGTTGGGGCTCTTGACAACACTGGTCAATAAACTGTCCTCGAGCTAAAAAAACTAAAAATAGCCACTTGGAACGCAAATGGTCTAACACCCAACAAAATTGAGGTTGAAATGTTGCTAAAAATGCATGATCTAGATATCCTACTTATATCAGAGACCCATTTCACTAACAATAGTCAAATAAAGATAACAAATTACAACATTTACACAACGAACCATCCTGATGGAACTGCGCACGGAGGAGCAGGTGTCTTGATTAGATCCTCAATTGAACACCATGAGCTTGCTCAGTTCCAAACAGACCATATCCAAGCTACCACAGTAAACATCCGAGATAGAAATGGTCACTTCAATATCTCATCAGCATATTGTCCCCCAAAGCACAGGATATCAGAGGAACAGTTCACTGCATACATCAATTGCCTAGGACCTCGCTTCATAGCTGGAGGAGACTGGAACTTCAAGCATATTATTATGCAATGGGGCTCGAGACTAATTACCACGCAAGGCAGGGAACTTAAAAAGTGTGTTGATAAAAACCACCTTACAACAATAGCTACACCTGAGCCTACCCACTGGCCGACTGACCCAAATAAATTGCCTGATGTCTTGGACTTCTTCTTAATGAAAGGACTATCTAGACTCTTTTACGAAATTGACTCTTGCCTAGATGGAACCTCAAATCACATCCCAGTCATACTAACAATCAGTGCCAATGTCTTGAAGAACCAGAGAAAACCTAGACTGTATAATAATTAGACTAGCTGGGATCTTTTTCGATGCCTTGTTGAGGATTCCCTACAGCTACGAATTTCCTTAAAGAACGACGACGAAATTGATGATGCAGTCTTAGCGTTCACAGTCGCGGTCCAGAACGCTTGCTGGAATAGCACAGAAGAGGTAAATCATAAGAATGTTAGGCAGGCTTATGTCCCACAAGAAATTAAAGAAATTATTCTGGAGAAAAGGAGACTATGTAGAGTGTGGCACTCTAGCTGGCATCCCCATGATAAAAGGGTGTTAAACAATTACAGTAAAATTCTGAAACAAACTATAAAAGAAGCAGAAAATGCCACAGTCGAGGCAAACCTATTATCGCTAACTGCTACTGCAAACACTGACTACTCCCTGTGGAAGGCATGTAAAAGTAAGAGCCAGCCAATAAACCCAAAGCCACCTCTACGATTAGAAACAAACAAGTGGGCCAGAACGAAACAGGAAAAGTCGAATGCTTTCGCTGTTCACCTTGCCAAAGTATTTGTTCCTAACGAAGCCAGTCCGGGCTCTAATGAAGCTGACTTAGATGACGTTCTCCAACAAGCCTTCCAACTTAATTTGCCTCTAAAAGTAGTGACACCAGGAGAAGTGACAAGAACCATCCTCGAACTAGGCCTCATAGATAGAAAGATCCTGTCAGAACTGCCACGAAAAGCAATAGTATATCTGACTACATTATTCAATTGCATTATTAGAACATCTTACTTTCCTGCACTATGGAAGGTCTCACAAGTGATCATGGTCTATAAACCTGGAAAGCCAGCACATGAACTATCATCTTACAGGCCAATTAGTTTATTGCCTATAATATCCAAGGTCCTAGAAAAGATTATTCTCCGACGACTATCACGTGCTATGTACGAAAACTCCGTAACTCCAGACCACCAATTTGGGTTCAGACCTGAGCACAGCACCATTGAACAAATACACAGAGTGTGCAGACGTATCAGTGATAGTCTTGAGAAGAAAGAATATTGCTCTTCGGCCTTTCTCGACGTTCAACAGGCCTTTTTTTTTTTTTTTTTTTTTTCGGATGGGAAATCATCAAATGATCCCCCCCACTCTGGGCGGAGCGGAAGGGAGTGTCAGACTTGTACTGACTAAAACCCATCCATGTTCCTTCTTTGCCCTTTGTATTCCAGGGCCACGGTATCTCTTTCGAACAGTCCCGCAGCCCTGGCAGGCATCGGTCCTTGCAGACCCCTACATCGTTGCTGACATCTCTTTGAGGCGCGCGTGGAACACGAACGCGCCATCGACACGGCCTGTCGTCAAAAGACGGCCGGACGGCGAGCTAGCCTATAGCTCGCCGTCCAGCGTTCAACAGGCCTTTGACCGGGTATGGCATAAGGGATTACTCTATAAAATCAAGTTGATGCTGCCTCACAATTTCTATCAAATACTAGAATCATATCTCAACAATAGAATATTCGAAGTCAAAGAAGATGACTGCTCGTCGGGTTTTCACGAGATACTTGCTGGTGTGCCACATGGCTCCGTTCTCGGCCCGGTTTTGTACACCATATTCACATCAGATCTGCCACTAACACCTGGAGTTACTATTGCTACCTACGCAGATGATACGGCAATATTAGCTTCTAGTAAAGACCCTGCAGATGCTAGATTAATGTTCGTTAAACTCATCTGCTCATAGTCAGAAGGACTGATTGCATGACAAGGGAAAAAAAAAAAAAAAAAAATGTCAAATCTAATTCATTTCATCAGGGCCATGTCAATTCAAAAATTAAAATGTCACTTAAACCATTAAAAAATATGTACCATACAAAAAAAAAAAAAATGTTATTAAATCAATAATGTGTAAAGTTGTATTTTCTAGTCACATTATTTACCTTCGAGAAAATCACTATAATAGGTTTTGCTGGCTAGAAAGTCACGTAAACGTTTTTTGAAAGGATTACCATTCAAGCTTCTTAATTCATCTGGTAGTCTATTATAAATTTTTGGTGCCATACCGTATTACCATGCCATACGTCTTACGTAGTAGTGCCGTATTTGCTTGTTGTAATCGCAATATATTTTGTGTGTTTTTCCTCCTACTACGAGTGACTGTGTCTGCCAGAGTCTCAAAAAGTTCAGGGTTTGATTTTATAAAGGTCGCGGTTTCAAAAATGTACAGACAAGGTAACGTCAGGATTTTATGTTGTGTAAAGTATGGTTCACAGCTATCTTGAATTTTAAGATTAAACATCGCTCGTATACACCTTTTCTGGGCTTTGAATACCAGTTCTTTATTTGTCGAATTGCCCCAAAATATTATACCGTATCTGAGGTATGAAAAAGTTGCTCCATGATATGCTACGAGTAAGGCATCAGTATTAAGCACGGGTGCAAGTTTAAATAGCGCAGTACATGCGCTAGCGCTGATTTTTTTACATAGTTCCTCTGTGTGTGCTTTCCAATTTATATTGTCGTCAATAGTTAGTCCTAAAAATTTAGTTTTGGCAACCTCGCTAATTTCAGTATCATTATAGTCAATTCCCAAATCTTTAAATTTTGGCATTCTTTGAGTAAATTGCATTAGTTTCGTTTTATTTATATTTATCTTCAAATTATTATTATCTAGCCAATTTATAATATTCAATAATGTAGTGTTTATGTCAGCTTCGTATTCATTTTTATTTTTACATTTTATGGCAACTGTACTATCATCCGCAAACAATGTCATAGGATGAGTGGTTACTTAAGGCTAGTCATTTATATATAAAATAAATAACGGGGGGCCTAAGACAGTACCCTGTCCAACCCCATATTTTACTGTTCCCATGTGAGAAGTATATGTTTCTTCTCTTTTATTAGCTTCATTTATGCGTTTTATCTCTACGAATTGTTTGCGATCCGTCAAATACGATTCTATAAGACTCAGAACATTTCCCCGTATACCATAATGATCTAGTTTTGCAAGTAAGATTTTATGATCCACTTAGTCGAACGCTTGTGTCATATCGCAAAAGATAGCGCAGATCGGTGTTTTAATATCTAATTTTGTCATTATAACATGCAGAAAAGCATATATAGCTCTATTTATGCTCTTCTTTTGTCTGAACCCTTTTTGCTCTTTAGCTAGAATATTGTGTTCCTCCAAATAGCCGTAAAGTTGTTTATGAATAAATTTTTCAAAAACTTTTGAAAATACTGGTTTATGTGTGACTGGTCTGTAACACTCCATAAGCTCTCTATTTTCTTTTTTGAACTCGCACCTCGTTACACACCCGACACAGTATTAGCTGACATGCCCATTCATATTTATACAAAAAAGAAGCGTGGTCCCGTTGCCAAATCACGTCTTAAACGAACACCTAACACGAAACAATTGTTGCAGAATACCACTGACGATATTGCTACACCTGGTCCAAGCGGAGGACATATTACTTGAGCCCCTAGAAGACGGACCCGGATTACTCCCCTTCAAATTGGGACCCCAAAAAAATCGTGTCCCAGTATCATTCCTTCCTCCTTCACATAGATTTAGAAGATATTCAGTCAAAGGTTGATTTAGTCAAATTGCAACTAAGTGAATTTAGGCCACTAATTAACAATAAAACACTGTCACTCTTTGAACCCCATCTAAGTTACCTTGGGGACAAACTTGAAAAGATATCTATACAATTAGAAAGCTTTAAACCTAGTCGTGTTAAACGAGGACTCATTGATGGATCAGTTATAAAAAGTATCTCGGAAAACTTAGACTACACAGATGCAATCAAATATAATAACGCCATCCAAGTTTTAGAAGGTAACGACAATAAACTGGAAACGGAATTTAACCGTCACATAATCTTGACTAAGGAATGGATGTTAGAACATTCTAATGTATTAAAAGGTATAGTAGACAACCAGAACACTATTGCTAATAAACTTAACCAAATCTTAAAACAAGATGCATCCAAACAGGCAGACCTAGTAACGTATGCCCATTTGGCACAGCACCTACTTATTTTAAACGATAATATAGAGACATTATCGGATGAGTTAAATAAAATAGAACTTATGGTAGCTTTTATGCGTTCTTCCAGCACTACCCATTGCCGGACTGCGTGCAGCAGCTCATAACTCAACAGCATCTCAACTCCTGTACATTAACGCCAGTCACTCTACACAAGCCAGCTCTGGAACAACTTGACGAACAACATTATACACTAAGCTTTCCGATACCTGCAAAAGTACAGATGTCATGTGGACAGGAAGAATTCAGAACACTTCAAGGAAGTTATTTTGCTACAATACCGCAGGGTTGCCTGATGAGAACCACCGAATTCACTATCGCTAACATTGACAACCGAATTAAGGGACATGTACTTAGAATACGAACACTATGGGATCGGAACACTACATCAAAAACTGAAGAATCATTGATACAGCTTAATTCAATCAACCTCGAGAACCTCCACGAGAGTTACAAGAAAGTCTCAGTACAACCTCCAGTTAGACTTAACAAGATACCAGATGGAAGCCTCTACCACACTACCATACCTGTATACCTATTACTATTCAGTGCAGGTGCACTTGCCATTGCTCTTAAATACCAGCATTGGATGGGAAACAAGGATAAGCAAATCGACCCTATATCTATAGAGATGAACGCAGATCAAGACATTTATGCTGAAACGGAACCGAGAAGGAATATTCATCCAGCTGGAATCAAGATGGACCCCAGTCATCTTACAGCAACATTTTTAAAAACAGTTAACAAATAATTGCTGTTCTACGGGGGGAGATGTTACGTATGTTACACAACGGTGTAACATAAGGATCGCGGATATTACGATTCGGTATTAAACATGGACTATGGACAACGTGACCTCGATATTGCGCATCGCAACGACCTGCACGTGGTGCCTACGCAGCATTTCGCAACTGTGGGACCGGACATCGGCGATGCCTTCCACAATTCCACGTTTTCAGGCATTCTTGGTACATCCATCGACCAATTGTCACTTGTATAATTTTAATCTATAATCTATATATCTATATATATTTACTTATAATAAATCTGTAGAGAGGTCAATTCTGTACATGAAATATATTTCCAAAATAACTATCAGGGGGTGATTAGGGATCGATACTGATGCCAAAAATGCAATCAGTCAAATTTTTGTCTGTCTGTCTGTCCGTCTGTCTGTCTGTCTGTCTGTCTGTATAACCGTTATAGAAACAAAAACTACTCGACGGATTTTAACGAAACTTGGTACAATTATTTCTCATATTCCTGAGTTGGTTATAGTATACTTTTCATCACGCTACAATCAATAGGAGCAGAGCAGTGAAGGGAAATGATGGGAAAACGGCAGAAGTTACTCCATTTTTTAAGCTTCCGTCGCGTGTGCAACCTTAATGGTTAAAGCTACACAGAAATCATGTATGACGAAAATGTTCTCCTTAAAATTATATAAAAAATATCTCAGGACAGCATATGTCTATCTTTTATGGTTGACTCACAATATCACGTGTAACTCCCGATAGCTTAGCAGTTCGAAGCTTTCTGATTATATTTGTCTACTCTTACGTTTATAACACTCTCAGTCATCCCTAATTAAAAAAGTTAACATTATTAACTATTCCATAAAAAAGAATCATAGAAATCGGTATAGAAACACCAAAGTTATACATGAAATACGCTAATAATAAGCCATCGCGCGTGAATACTGAATCATGCTATATGGATTATCTATTCTTTTTTCTATCTTCTTCTATAAAAAATAGTAAACTGACTGACTGACTGACTGGGTGATATATCAACACACAGCCCAAACCGCTGGTCCTAGAGATATGAAACTTGGAGGGTGTGTTCTTTGTGAAGAGAAAGTTTCCACTAAGAAAGGATTTTTGGGAATTCCACCCCTAAAGGGGTAAAATAGGGGATGGAAGTTTGTATGAAAGTCTGTCAGTTTTGAAGTTAGGATCTTCAAATTTTGTGTTTAGGCTGACGATTGAAAATTATTTTATACGTGTCTCGGCGTTCTTGATAATTCTACTCCCGAAGGGTTAAAAAGGGGGTGAAGGTAAGTAATCGAATATTTACGACATCCACGCGGGCGAAGCCGTGGGCAAAAGCTAGTTTTTATTTATAAGTGTATGCAGTAATGTTGGTATGTATTATTAAATAACTTGTATGGAAGATTAGTCAGTAGCAATATTAATTTTATGGCAGACTTTATTAAGGAATTGCATAGTGATTTATTGAAAATACGAACATATTTAATTAAAATTGGCCCCAGTGGGAGGCAAGAAAATATATGTAGTAAAAAGCTAAATGAGGTTAATATTTTGTATGAACAATACAATAATTACATAGAAGAAATCAAAAGAATCAAGAAATTTAAAAGTGTATCAGAAATTGAAGATATAGACAAATGTGGAGCTCAGTTTTATAATTTGTACTTAGAAGTTACTAATTTGTGTAAAAGCGAGCCAATAGCTTCTGCCACGATGTCTAAGTTCGATTTAAAAATAGCGCTGAGCTTATTACCAGTAATTAATGAAACTGAGTTTGTTACAAAACAATTAATCGATGGTATCGAATATTACGATTCAGTTCTAGAGGACGCATCGAAGAAAGAGTTAATGGAGTTTGTTCTAAAAAGTCGATTATCGCAGTTCGCTAAATTAAGACTAGCTACAAAATATAGAAACGTTTCCGAATTATTAAAGGATATGACGACACATTTATTACCCAAAAAATCATTCACGGCAATATCTAGTAAATTACAGACAATTAAGCAAAACGAAAAAACTGTAACTAACTACAGCCAAGAACTATCGAGTTTATTTGTTGACCTCACGATTTCACAGTCCGAAGGACATGAGGGAAGCTATGATTCATTGAAACGCGTAAATGAAAAGCTTGCAATAAAACGCTTTGCCGATGGATTGCGAAACCGTAGGTTGAGCACAATTATAGCTGCCAGAAATTATGACTCCCTAAGTGATGCCATACAGGCAGCGATAGATGAAGAAACTCCACGCGGCAGCAATAGACGAGGAGTTAGAGGATACAATCACCAGCGTGGAGCTGTGCGAGGCAGACAGGAACCCTTCCGAGCGAATCCTACAGGACGTGGACATCGAGGTCAGTCTTATAATAGTAACTATAATAACAGAAGTTCTCAGAAAAATCAGAACCAACGGGTGACGACGACGAATACAGATGATGACGTTGCCAAGGAAAACGTTTTACAATTTTTTTGAGACTAAAAGTAAATACATTTTTTCTTATGATAATTCATTAGTTGCTAGGCTATCCTTAAATGGTTCACAATATTCATGGTTAATTGACACTGGAGCATCGATTTCAGCCATTGGCTATAGTGGGATTACAAAACAAAACATTCCAATACACAAATGGAGAACTTCAATAAATGGTATTGGGGGCAAAGTCGAAGCAATTGGATACGTTTATTTACAGTTAGAGACACAGGGACACTATTTTAGTCACAAGTTTTATGTTTTCAATTCCTTACCATGTAAGGCACATGGCATAATTGGGTACGACTTTTTAAACAAGTATAGATCAAGCATCAATTTAGAACATAAACAATTACAACTAAATACTTCAACAAATGTTAGGATACTTATAAATTTAAGTTGTCAGGAAAGACAAACTTTTAACATACCGTCGAGGTCGGAATCTATACATTATATTATAGAAACAAATGTAAATGAAGAGTGCGTAGTCTGTGCGACAGAGCTATGCGAAGGTGTCTATATGGCTAGTAGTATAGGGTCACCAGTTCATGGCAAGATCCCAATCAAAATATTAAATACAACTGAAAATTCACTAACATTGAATGAAATTAAACCAGCTATACATAAGCTAAGTGAATATAATATGTGTACATTCGATAGTTGTTTACGTAACGCGGAGCGCGTAAAGTCTTTGTTGTCTCAGCTTAAGTTAAAACATTTAAATTCAGAAGAACAGATTTCAATACAAAAATTATGTGCTAAATATGCGGATATTTTTTATTTACCAGGTGACACCTTGACCACTACACCTATATACAATCATAAAATTAGGCTGAAAGAAAATACTGACACCGTTTACGTAAAACCCTACAGATTGCTACACTCACAAAAAGCAGAGGTCCAAAAACAAATAAATGATATGTTGTCTCAAAATATAACAGAGCCCAGTAAAAGTGAATGGTCTAGTCCGGTGTTGTTAGTACCCAAGAAACAAGACGCTTCCGGAGAAAAGAAATGGCGTTTGGTCATTGACTATAGAAAATTGAACAATTGCATTAAAGATGACAAGTTCCCATTGCCGAATATTACAGATATACTTGACTCTCTTTCAGGATGCGTTTATTTTACCCATCTAGATCTATACCACGGATTTTTTAATGTTAGCCTTGATAGAGAAAGTCGGAAATATACAGCATTTAATTCCGGACAATACCAAATGACCAGAATGCCAATGGGCCTCAAAACAAGCCCAAATTCGTTTTCAAGAATGATGAATTTTTGCCATGGCTGGTCTAACATATGACAAATGTCTTGTATATTTAGACGATTTGATTGTTTATGGAAAAAGCTTAAATTCAGCAATTAAAAATTTACTAGATGTGTTTGAACGGTTGCGAAAAACCAATCTAAAATTGAATCCAGTCAAATGTAATTTCCGAGGATACCGTACGATCGCCGGCGAATCGGCCAACCTCCTTGCCGGATTGCTGCCCTGGGATCTGGAGGCGACTGCCCTCCAGCGCGTCTATGAGTGGCGCGTGGAGGCGCAGCGCCGGGGCGAATCCCTGCTACCTCGACAAGTCGAGGCGCGGCGGGAAGAGCTCCGGCGCGATCTCAGGGCAGTATGGAGGGAACGACTGTCGCAACCGAGGTCCGGGCACGCCGCAATCGCGGCGGTAAGACCCCTCTTTGAGGAGTGGCTGGATAGGCGTCACGGCGTCCTGACCTACCGCGTGACGCAGGTCCTCACCGGACACGGAAGTTTCGGGAGGTACCTGTGTCATATGGGGAAGGAGGAAACGCCTGGGTGTCACCACTGCGAGGACCGCCCGGAGGACACGGTGGAGCATACGGTGCAGGACTGCCCCGCTTGGGCAGAGCACCGCCGTGTCCTCACGGCGGCGATAGGCGGAGACCTCTCGCGCCCGGCATTGGTCGAGGCCATGCTGCGGGGCGAGACGGAGTGGGAAGCGGTCGCCTCCTTCTGCGAAGCAGTCATGCTCGCGAAGGAGGAGGCGGGCCGCGTGAGGGAGAGGACAGCGTCCTCCCTCCACCCCAGCCGCAGTGGTAGACGCCCACGGCGCCGGACGTTGGCAGACGATCTCCGGCCACCGTAGGCGCGGGCATGCGGGCGGCGAGTAATGGGCGACTCGCTGTTCGACCATGGACCATGCCCGGGTCGACGGCGCGTTGTGTTCCACGCGCGCCTCAAAGAGTGTCAGCATAATGACGGGGCCCCACTCTAGAGGGCCAAAGCCTGCCGGGGTCGCGGGACTCATAGAATTACCGTGACCCTGGAACATAAAGGGCTACTGAAGGACACCGTGGATTTTAGTCAGTACAAGTCTGACAGTCCCTCCCGCTCTGCCCTGGGTAGGAGGACTCATTTGATGATTTTACCACGTTAAAAAAAAAAAAAAAAAAAAAAAAAAAGTCAAATGTAATTTTTTGAGGAAGGAGATGTTATATTTAGGCCATGTTATATCGTCAGAGGGTGTTTTACCGGACCCACAAAAATTAGAAGTTGTAAAAAAATATCCAAAACCAAGTAATTCGGATGAGGTCAAGCGATTTGTCGCATTTGCCAATTATTACAGGAAATTCATTAAGAATTTCGCTACAATTACACAACCTTTAAACAATTTATCAAAGAAAAATATACCTACAATTCGAGTGGTCAGAAAACTGCCAAAAAGCATTTGACTTATTAAAACAAAAATTAATTACACCACCAGTACTACAGTACCCTGATTTTTCAAATGAAAATGAGTTTGTCCTTCAGACAGACGCATCTGGGTCAGCGATAGGAGCTGTTTTAGCTAACCAAAATGGGAAACCTGTAGCATACGCTAGTAGAACTTTAAATAAAGCGGAAAAACTTTACCCGACAATTGAAAAAGAGCTGCTAGCAATTGTTTGGGCTATAAAACATTACAGACCTTTATGGTCGCAAATTCAAAATTAAGACCGATCACAAACCTTTAATATATTTATTTAACATAAAAGAGCCATCCAGTAGGTTATTAAAATTTAGATTGTCATTAGAAGAGTATGATTTTAGTGTGGAGTATGGTAAAGGCTCGGACAATGCAGCTGCAGACGCATTGTCTAGAGTCGTCATAACAACTAAAGATTTGCGAGACATGCATGAAAGCATGATGGATGTGATGACGCGAGCACAGAAAAGAAGGTTACTTCCTACACAAGACACTTCGGATGCTATAGTCTCTACTGATGACTGGTCTGATCAACCAAGCGTTGTGGCAACTCATAGTAAACCAAAGATGTCTATTGAACTCAGATTTATAAGCAATCAGACCTTACGTAAATTACGGAAAGAACAAATGATAGAGGAGGAAAATGAAACCTTTATGTTTGTGCCAATACAAATGATTATTTACATACCATCAGCTACTCGATCGCAACTGACGCCAGGCGCTTTTGCGAGAGAACTGGAAAAGTTTTGTAAAAAGATAAATATAAAGGAAGTGTATATTATAAGGGATAAATTAAATAATGGTTTTATAGAAAAACTAGCACAAACTATAAAAACAATAAGTAGTTGGACCGGTCCCCGTTTATGTGTATTAAAAGATGTTGAAAGGATAGAAGATAAAGACGAGAGAAGAGTTATTCTCAACGATTTTCATCTGTTACCTACTAGTGGCCACGCAGGTATCAGACGAATGGTCAATAACATAAAAAAGTATTATTTCTGGGCAGGACTGGAGCTTGATGTTACACAATTTATAAAGAGTTGTGACAAGTGTCAAAAGCAAAAGCACTCAGTGCGTATTAAAGAACCAATGGTAGTATCAACCACAGCCCACACTGCTTTTGAAAAGCTATATCTAGATGTAGGTCCATTAGACCAAGACATACATAACTCGTCGTATATATTAACGCTTCAGTGTGAGTTAACCAAATATGTAGAAGCTTATCCGTTAGTAACCAAAAGCATTACTGAAATATCCGGATGATCCGAGGATACCGTACGATCGCCGGCGAATCGGCCAACCTCCTTGCCGGATTGCTGCCCTGGGATCTGGAGGCGACTGCCCTCCAGCGCCTCTATGAGTGGCGCGTGGAGGCGCAGCGCAGGGGCGAATCCCTGCTACCTCGACAAGTCGAGGCGCGGCGGGAAGAGCTCCGGCGCGATCTCAGGGCAGTATGGAGGGAACGACTGTCGCAACCGAGGTCTGGGCACGCCGCAATCGCGGCGGTAAGACCCCTCTTTGAGGAGTGGCTGGATAGGCGTCACGGCGTCCTGACCTACCGCGTGACGCAGGTCCTCACCGGACACGGAAGTTTCGGGAGGTACCTGTGTCATATGGGGAAGGAGGAAACGCCTGGGTGTCACCACTGCGAGGACCGCCCGGAGGACACGGTGGAGCATACGGTGCAGGACTGCTCCGCTTGGGCAGAGCACCGCCGTGTCCTCACGGCGGCGATAGGCGGAGCCCTCTCGCGCCCGGCATTGGTCGAGGCCATGCTGCGGGGCGAGACGGAGTGGGAAGCGGTCGCCTCCTTCTGCGAAGCAGTCATGCTCGCGAAGGAGGAGGTGGGCCGCGTGAGGGAGAGGACAGCGTCCTCCCTCCACACCAGCCGCAGTGGTAGACACCCACGGCGCCGGACGTTGGCAGACGATCTCCGGCCACCGTAGGCGCGGGCATGCGGGCGGCGAGTAATGGGCGACTCGCTGTCCGACCATGGACCATGCCCGGGTCGACGGCGCGTTATGTTCCACGCGCGCCTCAAAGAGTGTCAGCATAATGACGGGGCTCCCCTCTAGAGGGCCAAAGCCTGCCGGGGTCGCGGGACTCATAGAATTACCGTGACCCTGGAACATAAAGGGCTACTGAAGGACACCGTGGATTTTAGTCAGTACAAGTCTGACAGTCCCTCCCGCTCTGCTCTGGGTGGGAGGACTCATTTGATGATTTTACCACGTTAAAAAAAAAAAAAAAGTAAACCTGAAATCGCAAAAACCTTCGTAAACAACTTTGTACTACGTTATGGAATCCTCAAGGAAATAGCAACCGACAGAGGAGCTGAATTTATGTCTGCTACAATGAAAGAGGTATGTAAACTACTTTGTATAAACAAAATTAATTCAACAGCCTATCATCACGAGAGCATTGGTGCACTCGAAAACTCGCATAAAAATTTAGGTGCGTATTTGAGAATACATACAGATAATCATCCAGAATCATGGAGCAGTTGGCTTCCTTATTGGAGTTTTAGTTACAATACATCTGTTCATTCCGAGACCAAATATACACCCTTTGAACTAGTATTTGGTAAAAAATGTAATTTACCCAGTAGTCTAACGAAAACCATAGAACCACTGTATAATCATGATAGCTATCCATTAGAACTAAAATATCGATTACAGATGTCATTAAAAGAAGCTCGTGAAAATTTAATTCAATCCAAAATATTGCGAAAGTAAAAATATGACAAAAATTTAAATCCCATTAAATATAAAAAAGGACGACTTGATTTTAATTAGCAATGAAACCGGTAAGAAGTTATCAAATATCTATTTAGGTCCATATAAGTTTTGAAAGATGAATCATCAAATGTACAAATATTAAAAGACGGAAAACCCGACACTGTTCACAAAAACCGAACAAAATTGTATACACCAAATGTAACCTAATATAGACATAATATATAATTTATGTAGTCATTTGTCAATTTGACAATTATTAATTAAGTACCAAATTGTGTCAAATTCATGGAACAATTGTTATTTTTAAGAAATATGAAACTACTAGCTTGTGCCCGCGGCTTCGCCCGCGTGGAGTTAGGGAATTTCCCACGGGATCTTACTTCTGGGATAATAAGTAATCTATGTATCTATCTATAATACATACATAGATTTAAACACTGTTTTAAGCTTTCACGGTTTACAACTAAACTTATACTGTCAATTACGGGATATCTTCCGTGATAATGAACAATCACGGAAGATATCCCGTAAGTGACAGTATAAGTTTATACATAGATTTACATGTACTTGCTTATAACTTGCAATTATTAGTTTAAAGTTCTATCAATTAAATTAGATACGTGAAATATTGATACCTTGGTTTGAGATTGGACATCAGATTTACTGGATTTTACCTAAAGAGTATGTACACAAATTTTCAAGTCAATCGACCCCGAGAGTAAAAAGTTTCACAGAAAATTCAACACCCCATTTCACCCTCTAAGGGATAGGAATTTCGAAAAAGTGATACTTACTCTTCACAAAGAATACACCCTCCAATTTTTATATCTCTGGGACCCGCGGTTTGGGCTGTGCGTTGGTATATCAGTCAGCCAGTCAAGACATGGAATTTTAAATTGGGGGATGATTTTGGAAAAACTATGATACACGTATCTCATCATTTTAACTGAAGTATATGTAGACACATTTTCAAGTCAATCGACTCCGAGAATAAAAAGTTTCACATAAAATTCAAAACCCCATTTCACCCTATTAGGGGTGGAATTTCAAAAAAACCCTTTCTTAGTGGATACTTACTCTTCACAAAGAGTACACTGTTCAAATTTCATGTCTCTAGGACCAGTGGTTTGGGCTGTGCGTTGATGTATCGGTCAGCCAGTTAGGACATTGAATTTTAAATTGGGGGATGATTTTCGAAAAACTGTGATACACGTATCTCATCATTTTAACTGAAGTATATGTAGACACATTTTCAAGTCAATCGACTCCGAGAATAAAAAGTTTTACATAAAATTCAAAACCCCATTTCACCCTATTAGGGGTGGAATTTCAAAAAACCCTTTCTTAGTGGATACTTACTCTTTACAAAGAGTACACTGTCCAAATTTCATGTCTCTAGGACCAGGGGTTTGGGCTGTGCGTTGATGTATCAGTCAGGCAGTCAGGACGTTGAATTTTAAATTGGGGGATGATTTTGGAAAAACTGTGATACACGTATCTCATCATTTTAACTGAAGTATATGTAGACACATTTTCAAGTCAATCGACTCAGAGAATAAAAAGTTTCATAGAAAATTCAACACCCCATTTCACCCTTTTAGGGGTGGTATTTCGAAAAACCCTTTCTTAGTGGATACTTACTCTTTACAAAGAGTACACTGTCCAAATTTCATGTCTCTAGGACTAGTGGTTTGGGCTGTGCGTTGATATATAAGTCAGTCAGTCAGTCAGTCAGTCAGTCATTAAGTTAAAAATAAAATAAAGCCATAAATGTTTTATTTTATTTTTCCAAAAGGAGGGAGATGTAGTGTATAAGCATATACCTATTATAGTTCAACTGATGTAGCCTATATAATCAATGTTTATCCATAATAAAGTTAGTATCATTTCATTCGAGCTTGCGTTTGAATCTATTCTCAATCCCAACATTATACATTATGCAAAATATTATATCTCCTTAAGTATCTTATGTGAATGATATTGAAATTGGTAAATGGTAATTGATGTGCCACACGCACACTTATAAAAACCGAGCTCGCCGTTTTATTTTGTGTTTGTGTGTATAACTATGACTTCACCCACACATATAAACTGTAAATCAAATGACAGTTACCGATGTGTGCGATGTAAACTATTTAGCTTGGCCGATTGTACTAACAAGCACCTAAATCGTCCTTTTAGGAGATTAATTTTTAGATAAAATTATGAGATACGTGTATCACAGTTTCTCCAAAATCATCCCCCACTTTAAAATTAAACGTCCTGACAGGCTGACTGATATATCAACGCACAGGCCAAACCGCTGATCCTAGAGACATGAAATTTGGACGGTGAATTTTTTGTAAAGAGTAAGTTTCTACTAAGAAAGGGTTTTTAAAATTCCACCCCTAAGAGGGTGAAATGGGGTGTTGAATTTAATGTGAAACTTTTTATTCTCGGAGTCGATTGACTTCGTGTACATACTCTTTACTTAAATTTATGAGACACGTGTATCACAGTTTTTCCGAAATCATCCCCCAATTTAACATTTAATGTCCTGTCTGGCTGACTGATATATCAACGCACAGCCCAAACCGCTGGTCTTAGAGACATGAAATTTGGACGGTGTATTTTTTGTGAAGAGTAGGTATCCGCTAAGAAAGGGTTTTTCGAAATTCTACCCCTAAGAAGCTGAACAGTTGTGTAGAATTTTCTGTGAAACTTCTTGTTAAAAAATTACCAGGTGCGGCGATTGAAGTGAAAATGAAATATTTCTGTTAATTTTCAATATTTATTTATACACTTTTGCCATGTGAAAATAGAAAGTTCAAAGTTTTATTATAACTTATTCCGAAGGAATAAAACCGCCTTTAGTCTTTACTACAAGCTGAAGTCTCTTTCTGATAGAAGCGCAGGCTGCTCGAACGACGTCGTCACTCAAACAATTCCATTCTCGCGTAAGAGTAACTTTGAGCGGTTCCAGCGAAGTGTATTTTTTAGCACAGGCCCTGGCCTGTAAAACACCCCAAATACAAAAGTCCAGCGGATTCAAGTCGGCCGATGACGACGGCCACATATCTCGATCGATCAGCACTGGAATGTTTGCTTTCAACAATTTTGCGTTCTAATTGCTCTGTGCGATGGTGCCGAGCTCAGAACCGAATGTGTTGCGTGCCCACGGTATCAGCCCTGGTCGAAAGACTTTGTCTCGATAGATTTGTTGATTTATTTTGACTTGGTTGCGACGTCTTCCAATGGGAAGAAAAACGAGCAGGAAACTGCCTTTCTCAGACACCGCCGCCCAGACCATGACTTGGTCGGCTCCTTGGCGTCGAGTGACATTCAATTCGTCTGAATGGTCGCTGACACGTCCCTTCAACCAAAGACGGTGATAATAGATGGCGCCACGTGTCTTTCGAATCATGATTGAATCATGTTATTACAAGCAGAGTACAACCCGATTGATTGTCAAATTCTAAATTAACGTGAGCGAAGCCGCGGGCGAGAGCTAGTATCACATAAAACTACATAATTACTTATTTGTTCTCCCTCGACAATCTGTCAACCACTCTCCTTAGAGCATCGTTTACAAACTCTCGAGGAAGAACTGCTTAAGTGATTTGGCAAATTTGTCTTTTATTTTCTGACTTCTTATATCAGCAAGTAATTGGTTGAGAAGGTATGGTACTCTTTTATCAAGCGCACGGTCGCCGAAGTAATTCCTTATTCTAGGTACATTAAATTTACCTGCTGATACTATCCTAGTTACGTGGGTATGCGTGACCAACGAGTGACGCCCCCAGCTGCCATAACCGTTAACTAGAAGTAGATTTATGTTTTGCACTGATAGGTAGAATTTTGCAAATTTTAAATAACTTGTTATAATCATCTTTACATTTGTTTTTGGTTTTCTTACTGACTAATAGTTTTAAAAATCTAATTTGTAGTGCTTCTAATTTTCCTAAATTGCTTTTGAATGTTAGTCCATAGCAGTCGAGGGCGTAACTTAATATTGGGTAAACTAGTTGTAAATAAAGGCACAAATTTACCGAGTAATATTCTAAGTTTGTTACATAAGTACTCAATGTGGTTTGACCACAAAAAGTTCTCGTCAACTTTTACTACGAGATAAGATACACATTTATCACGTACAATAGGTTTGCAATTACAGTTAACACGGTTGTTATGAATGCACGTAAACTCATGTGTGTACATCGCGGGCGGGTCGCCAGGTGGTAGTAAATATGGTGAGCGTATTATAACTAGCTTCGTTTTATCCGCGTTTAGAATTATCCCGTTGTCGTGCGCCCATTCAACAACTCGATCTACGTCGTGCTGCACGAGTCGACAAGTTTCGACCAGGTCAGTACCGGCGCGCAGCGCGCACAGGTCATCCGCGAACATGTTCGTCGAGCAGCTGTGTAAAACGCCGCATAAGCTGTTGATGTGCATCAGGTAACACACAGGCCCGTATCTCGCGCCCTGCGGCACCCCGCACCTCACCTCCCTCGCGTCACTGTACGACTCGTCAACTTTTACGCGGTAATATCTCTTCGTAAGATAGTCACGAAACCAGTTCTGTGGTTCCCCCACCCCGCACTCCTCCATTGCATTTAATAAAGTATTTATTTCTAAAGTATCAAACGCTCTGTTAAAATAAAAAAATACTGCTAATACAAATGGTTTTTTATTTAAAATATTATTGATTTCGTCACAAAACTTAGATAACAAGGTGGTCGTACTATAACTCTTTTGAAATCTGATTGATACATCTGATGTTATGGTAAGCGCTAATAACTATAATTTTGTATCGAAGTGCTTTATGTGTTTTAAATTAAATATAGAAATTGACAACATAAACTACCAGAAATTAGTAACTTCACTGTTGAAATCAAGATGTGCCAACAAAGATCAACATAACTGTAGTAACAATGTTACAAAAACAAATATGTACAAAAAAGAAACTATCCCATATTATTAAAAAAAAAAAGCTTAATACCACTAATCATACTTCAAAACCCATGAGCAACGGTGAAAACACTAGCCAACCGACGTTTTTTCGATGTTAAACGCAAATTTTCTCTTCTACATCAAAATATAGCTGGTATATTGTGTAAAAAGACCTTCTAGAATTATCAATAATGGAACTAGAAAAAACTAATATGAGTATTGATATTGTTTGTCTCAGTGAAACATTTATACGACAAGGGCCAGAATCCAATCTTACCATGAAAAACTTTAAAGTAGTGTCAGCCTTTATAAGGCCGCATCAACGTAGAGGTGGGACTTGTTTATGCCCAAAAAAGACCTTGACTGCAAACCTTTATGTAATTTAATTGAGCCCAAGTTATATTATTTCGAATACTGTGCAATTGAAATTACAACCTTCAAACTTTATGTTATCTGAATTTACCGCACACCAAATTCAAACATTAAATAATTTTTTGAAAATTTAAACCTCCTCTTAAGAAAACTTATGAAAAGAAATAATAAAAGCATCATATATTATGTGGTGACTGGAACATAGACGCTATAAAAGCAGATAAACATTTCAAAGAGTTAGAATCTATTTTAAAAAACTATAACATAAATAAGCATATTACTAATCCAAGAAGAAAACTCTCTTGTATCGATTTAATTACTAGTAATATAGCAAACTAGCTTATGCCCGCGGCTTCGCCTGCGTGGAGTTAGGGAATTTCCCACGGGATCTTACTTCTGGGATAATAAGTAATCTATGTATCTATCTATAATACATACATAGATTTACATGTACTTGCTTATAACTTGCAATTATTAGTTTAAAGTTATATCAATTCAATTAAATACGTGAAATATTGATACCTTGGTTTGAGATTGGACATCGGATTTATTGGATTTTATCTAAAGAGTATGTACATTGGGCCCAAGTATTTGGTTTACAGTTTATATGTGTGGGTGAAGTCATAGTTATGCACACAAACACAAAATAAAACGAGCGAGCTCAGTTTTTATTAGTGTGCGTGTGGCACATCAATTACCATATACCAATATATCCGTGGCTGGCGTGAATATGTTGACATGTCTAAAACTGCAATTTGTCAGGACGGCCATTTTAAAGTTTTGGCGTCTTCTGGTAAATCGGTTAATTAATTTTACATATGTGTTTAAGTTGTTTTAAAGGTTATTTTGTGCCATCTTTTCAATGATGACAATAAATAAACGAAATTTTCCATAGATTGCAAAATAATAGACTTGTCAAGTCGTTCACCAACGAGTTATCAACTTATGCACCGAGTTGTCAACTTGTTCACCAACAGTTATCAACTTATTCACCTTCTGAGTGGGAAGTTATAGTAAGTAAACAATGTAATTTAATGACAACCACATTATTTTAATTGGATAGCAAACAGATGACAAACATAAAAAAAATATTTAATTTGCTGCTACTCACTCAAATCAAGTAATGTTGTTTTAACTGAAGAAATATTTAATTCAAACACCACGAAACTATCAGTTTAGTATTTTCGCAATAAAAAAAATTATAAAAAAATAGAAAATTGCTTTATTGGACCACAAACAACGTCATCAAACAGATACAAGTATGTTACTAACACAAATAACTACGTTGACTCCTCAACCTCGTCGCAGACCATTCGTATTTTATTAGACCTCAGAATCCTCTTCATCTGGGTTGTCTTCGTCCAAATCTGGATCAGTAGATGCAGAGACATCACCGACAGTTTTTATATTAATATAAAACTCTTTGAACGAATCGTCAATCAGGTCAATCATGTCCATCAAATCCTTTTTTTTCTCTGCACTGATTGGCAAAGCTTCCTTGGAGATTTGGCTCAACCTAAAGACATCTATGGTGGTTTTTCCTCTTTTCCGAAAGTTCACTGACTCGAAAGTGGGTTCGCGATCCAGGCTTTTCTTGAAATTTATTTTTCCTACGCTGTTTTTATTATATTGCAGCCATTTAATAGGTTGCCATAGAAATTTGTCCCCAGAATCGTCCAGTTTTTTGATAGTAAAGGGTCCTTTCTTGGCTTTTAGTTCAGCAAAATCCAAGAAATCATTTACCGTCATCACCACGACCTTAAATGGTTTCTGAACTTTGCAAGTCCTCACCAGCTGCACCCAATCATACAAATGATTTATTCTCATTTGTGTTCTCTTTTTTGTTTTCTCAATAATAGCGTGGTCAGAGTCACACTCCATATGTGTGTGCCCACTGAGGAGAAATTTGTGATTTATCTTTTGCAGCGTCGGATGATTATGTAGCAAAAACATAAACATCATTGCCACGACATTGTTTTTGTTTTGACCACCACAAGTATCCGAATAAAAAATCAGTTCTTTTACTTCGGAGGACAAATTGTTGCAGAAGTGCCACAAACATGAGGCAATTTGGTTTGCACCTCGAGCTCCTATTGTCTCGTCCCACATGTAGCAGGTAGCCTCATTAGTTGCTAAATCATGCACTGTTAAATTAAAAGACCAAAGCTGTCGTTTGTAAAACGAGACAGATGTTTTTAAATATGGAGTCGGCAAGCACTGCTGGAGGTCGAATGCAAATGCCCTAACAGACGAATCTGCTTTGACATTCTCTTTATCCACACGTTTTTCAGCATAAGCTTTATCAGCTTGATGTTGGTGTTCAGCTAATTCAGCAGTTAAATTAATTTTGCGATCTTCATCTGCAACTTTAATTTTAGCGTTCAGCACATCGCACGTGTTGCATGTGTCTTTTGATGGTTGCTTAAACGACAGATTGAGGTCGTGAAAGCATTTGGCATATAATTTTAACGAGACAGGATTTGAAGAAGTGTTTTTATACTCTCTGTACATTTTGGCGATTGACAGGTCAGCAGCTAAATATTTCTTCCCAGTCGAATTTCTACAGTAGTGACTCTCATAACTTGGAAAACTCAAAATGTGGTGATTGACAAGCGAAATGTCTTCGATAGTCTTCTTATTTTTGGGAGGTTGACGACCTCTCTGATCCTCATCAATGATTCCGTTGGGAGACATTTTTTTTTTTTCTATTATAACATTAACAAATCCCTTGGTCTCTCCTACAATTTTACAAAAACACTCTTTACAAACCGGTTTCATCTCATTAGAAATCTCTAGCATGTATTTACAGTAGCACTCTCTATTTAATGTCCTGCTGCCCGTTTTTTGTGATTTTTTCGGGAAAATCATTACTGACTTAGACACAAATGCTGCCCGTCTATCTCTATCTCCTAGTTGCCAATAATTTTCAAAACAATGCGTCTGTTCAGCCGTTGTAATTCTTTCAGCACATTTTAGTCTACATGAACTCAACTCTTTCGGTTTTCTGTCAGGAACTACTTTACCTTTTTCCGTTATATAACTCTTTCCTGTATTCCGACGTGTTTTGCTTGCATTTCTCTCCACTCTTGATCTTCCTTTTTTTGTATTATTATTAGTCCTTTCTTCACTAGTACTTTCGGTTTCCATAGTTAAAGTTAAAATCTCATTTCTTTCACTCGTCTTTTCTAGGATCACTGTTGGTGTTTCTATCTCATATATAGTAGGAGCTGCATTCTCATATTCATTCATTTCAGGTGAAACACTTCGGTTGGCCGTTTTTTCGTCTGTCACACACGTTGAGCTCCCCGTTTCCTTGTTCTGTGTATTATCCATAGATGAATTTTGTGGTGTTTCTTTCGTATTTAAGGTAGGTGCTATATTTTCGCATTCGTAGTTGACTTCGATATATTTTTCCGGATTTCTTGTTGCTTTCGATATTTTTCCGGAGATTGGTATCAATTCTTTGCTTTCAATTTTGGCATCATCACATGATTCGCAGTCAGTTTCTGAATCATCTACTGTGACTTTTTTATGTTAAAATCAGGATCACGAACACTGTCGTCACTGTCGCCATTAAACGATTCATTTTCTTCAGACGCTTCACTGTTTTCGACAATGTCTGACGTATTATCTAATTGTAGGCTTGGGTCAGTAATTAATACATTATAAATTTCTTGGGTTGCTGGGGACATTACCGGAAAAGGAGATAATGGATCATCGTTACTTATGTTCCTCAATAACGAAGAGTTTGACAGTGGAGTGGCAAGATTAGGGTAACCTGAAGCAATAAAAAATAATAATCAGACAGATAAACACAGTTACTCTCGTATTTATAATATTAGTTTGGGTGAATAACTAGCGGTGTCTAACTGCTGAGTCCTATTCCTATTACAGGGTCTAGATTATCTACACACCAAGGTTCATCCAAATCTGCCCAGCAGTAACAGATGCAAATCGTTTCATACACACACACACACACACCCACACATAAACTTTCAGATCTAAAATAGTTCAGGTAAAGAAAGAAAATAATCATTATTACGATAGTAGCCAAAGTTAAACCGTTATACTACACACCCTTCATTTCTTTTAAATAGTTATTTTTGTTTTGATTTCAACATTAGAGGAGCAAGTTACTCATAGAACAATTAGGCTGACCCCACATTAGGCGTGCGCGGGCGTGTGAACGCCCGAGGATGAAGCGAGGATGAGCGCCGCGAGCACGTGTGAGTAGCGCGCGCGGCGCCCGCGCTACTCACACGCGCGCGCGGCGCTCGAGTCGCGTTCATACCCCTTCGACTTTCGACTTGACTGAAGGGTTTAAACGCCAACGCGAGCGCCGTGTGCGCGCCGCGCGGTCGCTGCACACACGTTACACGGTGGCAACACGTGACGCTTACGCAGCGCGCTCGCGTCGCGCACGCGGCGGACGCGTCGCTCATACGCCCGAGGAACGCGCGATCCTAATGTGGGGGAGGCCTTACCCACGACGGTGTATATCTACCTACTACAGCTAGATTCCCATCGTCTACATACATCTAAGTTCACAGTTTCAAGTAAACAATCAGCTGACCGCGACGTTCGCACGGACGTAAACATATCGCAGCGGGATTTTATCGCGCACTGGATTTTCAACTCTCGGTGTTGAGCCGAGCATTGAGAATCCAACAGAGTGCATTCCAACGTGTTGAACAAACACACTGGTTGGATTTTCAACTCTCGGCGCTAAGCAGAGCGTTGAAAATCCAGTGCGCGAAAAAAATCGCCGCGATATTTTTACGTCCATTCCGAACGTCGGCTTACAATATGTTACTTACCTAGATAACTAACTCCCAACCTTCATCAATATCTACCTAAAAAGTGGCAAAAAATATTTGTGAGTATAAGATCTGTATCTTACCGTTTTCGTCCACTTCATTCATTCGCTGACGAGATGAATTTAACTTAATGTCACGAAGTTTTGTTAACTTGCGTTTCCTAGCCATTAATTCGGCAATCGTCGGATTCTGCAAAAACCAAATATTGAAATACCTAGATATCACGTCACATAATCAGGTAGGTATTCCCTCTGTTACGATAATACACTAAGGTAGACCGTAAGGTTTGGTCGGTAGGTACTCACTTTTTCCTCCATTGCAAATCACAAACTATACACCCAACTTATGAATTGAAACACTGTAGTAATAAATCAATCAATAGATACACTCAAAAACAAACGAAATCAATTTGAAGCACTCACACTCGTTCGCGGTTCGCGCGCGCGTGGCTTCTGAACTCTAAACTGACGTTTGTTTACCAACACACGAGCGAGGGATTTGCCGCGATATTTGAAAAATTATTACTTCTTACGAAAGTTTTTTGATAACTCGATTATTTTTTAATACAACTTGGGTACATAAGTTGTCAACTAAACATATTAATTTAACGTTACAAGTTTTTTATAACGGACATGTAGTGATACCTATACTTATTACTTTTAGTGCTCAGAACTTCGTTGGCCGTAACTGGACATCTCAATATATCGCAATTTCAACAGAAATTCTTCGGTGGGCCATAACTTGATATCTCAATTTGTCACGATTTAATCAAAAAGACCTCAGCTGGCAATAGCTTGACACTTCAATTTGTCAATTTAAAATAAGTACTTAAACAAAACTTTTAAGTGTATTAATTGAGATATCAAATAACGAATATTATTTTGGGTGCTGAGTATAGGTTGATATAACAAAATATCAATGTTCGATCACAAAAACATGTGAATCGTTAATTTGACATGAGGTTTTGTTAAGTTAGACATGTCAAAATGCGAGATGTCAACATATTACCAAAGTCGATTGCTCCAAAAATTATGTATATCTATAACTGTCAATTTTTTTCATATAAATTCCTAATGCGTAGGATGTAATAAGCCAATAAAAAAAAAGTCATAGAAGTCGACATGTCAATGTGTTCACGCCAGCCACGGATATAGTCATCATTCACTTATGATGCTGAAGGAGATATAATATTTTGCATGATGTTAATATAGCAATCCTGGCACAATGGCTATCGTCTTTGGTCACTGAACGAGAAGTCGTAAGTTCAAATCATGCATGCAATAGTATATTATTTTTCTTTTTGTATTCATTATTTTGTTAAAACATTACTTAAAGTAGAATTTATAACAATTCCAACGTTTGAGACAAACATTGAACTCTCAGGCTATTTGATTTTGACTGTTTAGACAACAACTACCGACAATTTAAAAATATTGTTTTCAAACACCTTCATTTATAAAAAATGAGCATTCTTACTTGTCAATCTACGAGTATTTGCATTACCGAGTTTATTGATTACTACTCTTGAGCATGTGTGTGGTTTTATTTCTGTGGATCCAACCATGCAACATTTATCAATGTTCAAAGAGGTGGAAATCGTTGTTTTGGATGAGCAAAACGTATCTATATTATGTGAAATTGTGAGTGTAAATGTGGTGCTGCCTAACAAACGATGGGACATTTTATATCGTGTCCTGCCTGTTCTGTTGTTTGCTCCTGTGAAATGCATCACAGGACGCTACTGAAAGAGCCAAACTCGTCGCCAAATTTTGGGCTGACTCAATTTGAATTGTTATCGATTAGCGTATCGATGAGATGAAGTGAAATTACAAGGCGCTTAATGATATCGGTGAGTAACAGTTAGATATTACGTTGATATTATACCTACTTCACTTTAACTAAGTCCTCTATTCTCTTTATTCCTAGTAAACATTGAAAGGGATGTTTACTTGGTCTAAAATTAGCTTGATCTAGCCTTTAGACAGATTAAAGAAAAGCCTTTGAATAATGTAAATAAAAATAGATTATAATGTTTGCTAATGTCAGTGTTTATCTTATATTTATGTATTGTATTATTTTAAGTAATATTAATTAGGTATATAAAAGTATATTGAATAAACATAGTGTATATATAGTATAAAAATATAGTGTTTATTTATTATAATATTAGCTATTATTATAAGTATTATAAATACTGTTTTTATCCACAGGGGAGAACCGTGCAGTTATGGGTCCGCCGATATGCGTATTTTGGAGACGTAGAACATCTTAGGCCAAAACCAAAGGCAAATTCATCGACTCGACACTACGACATCGTGGCAAGGCACAAGGCTGATCCCTTCTTGTCCACCCGCATAAAAGTGTGCTTACAAACTGTGAGATCTCATGAGCAGAAGGTTACAAGGAGTAATAGAAAACGAAGGATTGCCGACTCATTATTAGTCGAATTTATTTTAATTAGTAGACGAATATGAATCTTATTTTATGCAAATAATGTTCATATTTGTTGAGCAAATTAGAACAAATACAAAACTTAGTAATAAGTAGGTAGGTATAAAACGTTTTTTTTTAAAACCACAACTCGTAAATTATTGAAAGTATGGTGAAGTGATGTTATTGTTATGCGATTAGAAGTTGTCATAATTTCTTACTATCTAACATGTTGATTCACTTCACCTCTAATTTTAATTTGATTCAATTTATATACCTACCTACTTTGACAAATTATTTACGTCAATCCTTACCAATAAAAAACTTTGTATTTGTCAAAAAAACAGGTAAACAACAGTGTATTAAATCATTGTATCGGCCACACAAGTTTTTTTTTCTAACATACAGCCCCCACCAAATTGAACCTTAAAACAACCAATATAAGAAAGGAACATATTGGAAGAAACGAGACGGATAATTTGCTAATGACCCAAGCGATAAGCTAAGCAAACAATAGCAATGTTTATCTAATAAAAAAATCAAATTATTTCATTGGTTATATTTAGTTACTTTTTACTTTTTGCTTGAGTAATTTTATTGGCCACAAAATAAATTTATTAAAAAACAAAAAGTAAAAAGTAGCAAAAATAATTCCTCAGTTGGGTTCGAACTCGCGTCGTCGAGGTTAGATCACTAGCTAACGCAAGCGCTTACACCAATCGGCTATGGTTACCATGTTAAGTTAGTATAAAATGTTGGGCTTTATTGTAAACTCGTTTATATTATTTTTACTAGATTACCCGACAAGCGTAAAGATAAAAAAAATAAACCCCGTGTAGGGTACAATATGTTTACTCACACAATAATAATGAGCGGCTGTATGAATATTACCGGCTCGTACAGCAAGTCAAGTTAATTTAATTTTGTGTTTGTGTGCATAACTATGACTTCACTCACACATATAAACTGTAAACCAAATACTTGGGCCCAGTGTACACAAATTTTCAAGTCAATCGACCCCGAGAGTAAAAAGTTTCACAGAAAATTCAACACCCCATTTCACCCTCTAAGGCATAGGAATTTCGAAAAACTGATACTCTTCACAAAGAATACACCCTCCAATTTTTATATCTCTGAGACCCGCAGTTTGGGCTGTGCTTTGGTTTATCAGTCAGCCAGTCCTACTATTGAATTTTATTTTATTTTATAGAAAATTCAACACCCCATTTCACCCTATTAGGGGTGGAATTTCAAAAAAAACCCTTTCTTAGTGGATATTCATTCTCCACAAAGAATACATTCTCCAAATTTCATGTCTCTAGGACCAGCGGTTTGGGCTGTGCGTTGGTATATCAGTCAGCCAGTCAGGACATGGAATTTTAAATTGGGGGATGATTTTGGAAAAACTGTGATACACGTATCTCATCATTTTAACTGAAGTATATGTAGACACATTTTCAAGTCAATCGACTCAGAGAATAAAAAGTTTCATAGAAAATTCAACACCCCATTTCACCCTATTAGGGGTGGAATTTCAAAAAAACCCTTTCTTAGTGGATATTCATTCTCCACAAAGAATACATTCTCCAAATTTCATGTCTCTAGGACCAGTGGTTTGGGCTGTGCGTTGATGTATCAGTCAGCCAGTCAGGACATTGAATTTTAAATTGGGGGATGATTTTGGAAAAACTGTGATACACGTATCTCATCATTTTAACTAAAGTATATGTAGACACATTTTCAAGTCAATCGACTCAGAGAATAAAAAGTTTCATGGAAAATTCAATACCCCATTTCACCCTCTTAGGGGTGGTATTTCGAAAAACCCTTTCTTAGTGGATACCTACTCTTTACAAAGAGTACACTGTCCAAATTTCATGTCTCTAGGACCAGTGGTTTGGGCTGTGCGTTGATATATAAGTCAGTCAGTCAGTCAGTCAGTCAGTCAATCAGTCAGTCAGTCAGGACTTTGAATTTTATTGTCTATAATATATTATATATACTTATAATAAATCTGTAGAGAGGTCAATTCTGTACATGAAATATATTTCCAAAATAACTATCAGGGGGTGATTAGGGATCGATACTGATGCCAAAAATGCAATCAGTAAAATTTTTGTCTGTCTGTCTGTCTGTCTTTCTGTCTGTCTGTCTGTCTGTCTGTATAACCGTTATAGAAACAAAAACTACTCGACGGATTTTGACGAAACTTGGTACAATTATTTTTCATACTCCTGAGTTGGTTATAGTATACTTTTCATCACGCTACAATCAATAGGAGCAGAGCAGTGAAGGGAAATGTTGGGAAAACGGGAGAAGTTACTCCATTTTTTAAGCTTTCGTCGCGTGTGCAACCTTAATGGTTAAAGCTACACAGAAATCATGTATGACGGAAATGTTCTTCTTAAAATTATATAAAAAATATCCCACGACAGCATATGTCTATCTTTTATGGTTGACTCACAATATCACGTGTAACTCCCGATAGCTTAGCTGTTCGAAGCTTTCTGATTATATTTGTCTACTCTTACGTTTATAACACTCTCAGTCATCCCTAATTAAAAAAGTTAACATTATTAACTATTCCATAAAAAAGAATCATAGAAATCGGTATAGAAACACCAAAGTTATACATGAAAATACGATAATAATAAGCCATCGCGCGTGAATACTGAATCATGCTATAAGGATTATTTTTGTATAAGGTCCGAGAATCGGTCGCCGCGCTCGACGCGTCTCGCGGCCGAAGGTCAGATGGGGTGCGTTGTCAGAATTCCTCCTCGTGTGCCTGGTGGCTGCCGGTCCCTCTCGATACGTCTGGAGGGAACAGCAGCTGCTGGGCCGGTGCACCCTGGGCGTGAGTAGTGTCCTTCCCCGAGGAATGGGAAGAGATTCTTATTCCTCGGGGAAGGTTACTGTCGATTGATTATATTTGTCTAGGGGTAAAATAGGGGATGGAAGTTTATATGAAAGTCCGTCAGTTTTGAAGTTAGGATATTCAAATTTTGTGTTTAGGCTGACAATAAAAAATTAATTTATACGTGTCTCAGCGGATGAAGGTAAGTAACTATGTTTGTTCGGGTGGGATGTTTTTCGACATCCACGCGGGCGAAGCCGCTGGCAGAAGAAAATAAATGTTAAGCCCCAAATAAACTACCTAGCTCTATCTGATCACGAAACAGGACAATCTATATGTTTTGAGGTAACGGTAGACACCGTGAATATTAAAAGACCATTTTATTTTGAACACAGACGCGATTTTAATCAACATAATGTAGATAAGTTTGTAAACTGTCTATCTTCGCTGTCTTTCTCAGATACCAGACTGGAGATACTGACATTGCATTTAATTATTTCCATGACATTCTTCTACTAGTTTCTGCCAGAGGCTTCGCCCACGTGGATGTCGAAAAATATCTCACCCGAACAAACATAGTTACTTACCTTCATCCGCTGAGACACGTATAAATTAATTTTCAATTGTCAGCCTAAACACAAAATTTGAATATCGTAACTTCAAAACTGACGGACTTTCATATAAACTTCCATCCCCTATTTTACCCCTTTTATGGGTGGAATTCCCAAAAATCCTTTCTTAGTGGATACTTACTCTTCACAAAGAACACACCCTCCAAGTTTCATGTTTCTAAGACCAGCGGTTTGGGCTGTGTGTTGATATCACCCAGTCAGTCAGTCAGTTTACCATTTTATTTATATAGATGGTAATGTAATACAAAAATCAGCATCACCTATAGTGAATCCAAAGATATCTTTATAAACTTTTATTGAGATAAGAATAACAATAAGTTTAACCGATGTGCTCTTTCCTCTGCCGATTCTTGAGAACGCCTATTTCTCATTCTCTTAGCTTCTCTCGAATTTCGAGATAAAGATAATCGTTTTTTAGGTGGCATTGATGCAGGCAAATAAAAATAAAGCTAAAACGTAAATGAAAATAAAACTAATAGGTATAAAAAGTGAACGTAAATTAACCAAAACTTACCTATCAGTCTCTAAAAATCTATGCGTACTACTTCTTCACCTAAAAAGAAATAAATGTAAACTATTAATAATTGTAATTTGAACGAATATTTAAACACTACCAAAATAACTAATACCTATTTTATAAATTAACAACAAAAGGAATCTAAAAATAAATTATCAAAGACTAAAAGTCGCGCTGATAAGCACGGTTTGTTAATATCAATTAAGTATTGTCTGTCAATAAGGTCGAAAGCTCTGAACGTCTATTCGCATCAACAGGCAAAAATTGTGTGAAGCTCGCGCTTTTTTTTTTTTTTTTTTGGTATTGGCATCTCGCAGTTCAGCCTCTGAGGCTGGCTTCTGCTTAACCGGATAAATCCTGTGGATGCCTTGAAATTAAGGCCTCCAGTCAAGAAGCTCGCGCTCGGACGCCTCGCCTTTTATACCTTTTTTTTTTTTTTTTTAACGTGGTAAAATCATCAAATGAGTCCTCCCACCCAGGGCAGAGCGGGAGGGACTGTCAGACTTGTACTGACTAAAATCCACGGTGTCCTTCAGTAGCCCTTTATGTTCCAGGGTCACGGTAATTCTATGAGTCCCGCGACCCCGGCAGGCTTTGGCCCTCTAGAGGGGGGCCCCGTCATTATGCTGACACTCTTTGAGGCGCGCGTGGAACACAACGCGCCGTCGACCCGGGCATGGTCCATGGTCGGACAGCGAGTCGCCCATTACTCGCCGCCCGCATGCCCGCGCCTACGGTGGCCGGAGATCGTCTGCCGACGTCCGGCGCCGTGGGCGTCTACCACTGCGGCTGGTGTGGAGGGAGGACGCTGTCCTCTCCCTCACGCGGCCCGCCTCCTCCTTCGCGAGCATGACTGCTTCGCAGAAGGAGGCGACCGCTTCCCACTCCGTCTCGCCCCGCAGCATGGCCTCGACCAATGCCGGGCGCGAGAGGGCTCCGCCTATCGCCGCCGTGAGGACACGGCGGTGCTCTGCCCAAGCGGAGCAGTCCTGCACCGTATGCTCCACCGTGTCCTCCGGGCGGTCCTCGCAGTGGTGACACCCAGGCGTTTCCTCCTTCCCCATATGACACAGGTACCTCCTGAAACTTCCGTGTCCGGTGAGGACCTGCGTCACGCGGTAGGTCAGGACGCCGTGACGCCTATCCAGCCACTCCTCAAAGAGGGGTCTTACCGCCGCGATTGCGGCGTGCCCGGACCTCGGTTGCGACAGTCGTTCCCTCCATACTGCCCTGAGATCGCGCCGGAGCTCTTCCCGCCGCGCCTCGACTTGTCGAGGTAGCAGGGATTCGCCCCGGCGCTGCGCCTCCACGCGCCACTCATAGAGGCGCTGGAGGGCAGTCGCCTCCAGATCCCAGGGCAGCAATCCGGCAAGGAGGTTGGCCGATTCGCCGGCGATCGTACGGTATCCTCGGATCATCCGGATAGCCATGACCCTCTGGCTTCATATTCTGTAGTGTAATCACTGCAGCCGCGGTCTTTGGGGCGCTGAGCCTAGCCGCAACGCCACGCTCCTTTTGCCGGCGCTTTCGCTCCCGCTTCCTTGCCTTTTTGGCCGCCCTTTGCTCCCTCGCCCTCTCTCCGGCCACCTGCCACCCGGTCTCGGCCACGGAAGGCTCTGCGGGCGGGGGGGGTGGCGGTGGCGGCCGTCTCGCGGCTGGCGCTGGCACGTTCGCCGCCCTTCCATTCTTTTGGGCCGCCGCCTTGCCCTGCTTTAGGGCCGCCGCCATCCTAAGCGGAGCCGGTTTCGCTGAAGCCGGCTTTGCGGGGGCTGACGTGACCCTGCCGGAGGGATGGCTGGACGGCCCCGGTGCCGAGGCCGCAGCAGCCGCATACGTGGCCGCCTTCGGGCCCGGGGGCGCCTTGTTTGCCGCCAGGGGGGGGCGCAGGACAATGCCCTCCAGGACGGAGAACCGCGCCTGGAAGGCAGCCAGCTCCTGCCGAACCAGGTTCAGGACCTGGTTCTCCACCGGCAAGGGCTGGCTTGGTCGCTGCTGGCCCCCATTTTGGGGCGCCTCGCGAGAGCCGGACTCGCGCAGACCGGCCAGGTCTGCTCGGAGCTTCTTATTCTCCTCTTGGAGAAGCTCCGTGGCAGCCGTCAGTCGAGCGACCTCCGCCCGCAGTTTGGCCACGTCGTCTGGCGGGGGCCCCACATATCTGGCCTCCGCTGCCGCCATGATGGAGGCGACCGCTGCGGGTATGGCCCTTTGCCTGGTGGAGGCCTTTTGTTTGGTGGAGACAGCCCTCAGCGCCGCCTCCACCTCCTTCGCCAGCCCGGCCTTACGCTCTGCATCGGAGCCGCCGTCTGCGCCCGCCTCGTCACTAGAGGAGCCCGAACGGACCACCCCGTGACCGGCGGCCACCCCCGGGTGGCGCCCCTCCTCGGCAAGCCGCGCCGACCTCTCGGTGGCAGGGAGGCCTCTCCCCTTGCCGCGGATTCCGCCACGCTTGTTGGTGGGGATCTTGCGAGCCGAGGCCAGCTCCCCCTCCGACGATGACTCTCGGTCGCCCACCGGCCTGGACCGCTTGCGTAGGAACTCCCTGTTCCCCGCAGCAGCCCCGGGCCTCCCGCGCCGGGAGCTCTCTGAGCCTCCCGCGCTCACATCGCTGGATGCGGCGCCGGACTCCGACCCCGCATCTCTCTCCTCCCTTCCTTTGCCGTTATCGGCCGTGTTTTGGGTTTGTTTGTGTACCATACTGTTCCCACGAGTATGGGGGAAATAAAAAGTCCATCTGGGCAGTGCCCCCTGTACCCAGATAAGCCATTGCCAGGCCCGGCAGTGGTTCGCACTAGCGACTGATTTTCCATAGGAACCCGTCAGCCATACATCTCCTCGCGGTGCGCCGCCGCTTGAGATTCGGGGTAACTTTTTATAGAGGTTTTCTACCTCGTGGTCCGGGCGGTTAAGCCAAGACCCTCGGTCCCAATCGAAGCCGCGAGACGTGTTCCACGACACTTCGACGGTGGGATTACGATATCGACGGGGACAGCGAATGACTGCGTCCTTCACTGTCTGCTCGGAGGCAGGGTAAGTGCACACCGAACCCGCCCTTGCTCCTCCGCTGTGCCCTCTGCTTATCAGAGGGTCACGCGGAGCAACGCCCCCTTGGTCCACAATGGACCCCTCCCATGTCAGAATATTAGCCGTGGACAGTAACCTTCCCCGAGGAATAAGAATCTCTTCCCATTCCTCGGGGAAGGACACTACCCACGCCCAGGGTGCACCGGCCCAGCAGCTGCTGTTCCCTCCAGACGTATCGAGAGGGACCGGCAGCCACCAGGCACACGAGGAGGAATTCTGACAACGCACCCCATCTGACCTTCGGCCGCGAGACGCGTCGAGCGCGGCGACCGATTCTCGGACCTTATACAAAAATAATCCTTATAGCATGATTCAGTATTCACGCGCGATGGCTTATTATTATCGTATTTTCATGTATAACTTTGGTGTTTCTATACCGATTTCTATGATTCTTTTTTATGGAATAGTTAATAATGTTAACTTTTTTAATTAGGGATGACTGAGAGTGTTATAAACGTAAGAGTAGACAAATATAATCAGAAAGCTTCGAACAGCTAAGCTATCGGGAGTTACACGTGATATTGTGAGTCAACCATAAAAGATAGACATATGCTGTCGTGGGAATTTTTTTATATAATTTTAAGGAGAACATTTCCGTCAAACATGATTTCTGTGTAGCTTTAACCATTAAGGTTGCACACGCGACGGAAGCTTAAAAATGGAGTAACTTCTCCCGTTTTCCCAACATTTCCCTTCACTGCTCTGCTCCTATTGATTGTAGCGTGATGAAAAGTATTCTATAACCAACTCAGGAGTATGAAAAATAATTGTACCAAGTTTCGTTAAAATCCGTCGAGTAGTTTTTGTTTCTATAATGGTTATACAGACAGACAGACAGACAGACAGACAAAAATTTTACTGATTGCATTTTTGGCATCAGTATCGATCCCTAATCACCCCCTGATAGTTATTTTGGAAATATATTTCATGTACAGAATTGACCTCTCTGCAGATTTACTATAAGTAAGTATAGATAGATTATTTTGTTATTTACTAGCTTCTGCCCGCGGCTTCGCCCGCGTGGAGTTCGGGAATTGCCCACGGAATCTTACTTCTGGGATAATAAGTAATCTATGTATGTATAGTGCATACATATATTTACGAGTACTTGCTTATAACTTTCAAATATTTGTTCATAGTAATATCAATTAAATTACTTAAGTGAAATATCTTGGTTTGAGATTGGATACCGGTGACACCAATCAAATGATTTATTAGGAATCTATTTACAGACATAATACTTTGACATAATATTTAATATCAATGTCGCGTATCACGAGCAGACGCAAAAATCGGTGGAATAAACCATATTTACAGACACGTCTACATCAGAAAAATCCTACCTACTTAGTAATAGGTAAATACTCCCACGCCCTGCACGCCCCGCGCAACACTGCGCGGCATACACCCTTCTACGTGAGCTTCGAAGCTCTATTTGACTATATTGGGGGCTGATTTTGGAAAAACTGATACACATGTCTTATAATTTTAATTGAAGAGTGTGAACACCAATATTCGAGTCAATCGACCCAGCAAATGTTTAGTTTCACAGAAAATTCAACACCCCATTTTACCCTCTTAGGGGTGGAATTCCGAGAAACCCTTTTTTAGCGGATACCTACTCTTCACGAAGAATACACCCTCCAAATTTCATGTCTCTAGGACCAGCGTTTTGGGCTGTGCGTTGATATATCAGTCAGCCAGACAGGACATTAAATGTTAAATTGGGGGATGATTTTGGAAAAACTGTGTTAGACGTATCTCATAAATTTAACTAAAGAGTATGTACACAAATTTTTAAGTCAATCGACTCCGAGAATTAAAAGTTTCACATAAAATTTAACACCCCATTTCACCCTCTTAGTGGTAGAATTTCGAAAAACTCTTTCTTAGTGGATATTTACTCTTTACAAACAATTCACCGTTCAAATTTCATGTCTCTAGGACCAGTGGTTTGGGCTGTGGGTTGATATCGTCGTATCCTACGAATAGTGCCCTAACGGACATAGGGGTTTTCTTTTTTTATTGCATAATTCAATTCTGCTCATCATACCACATATAACCAGTTTAACAAAACAATTAAAAACAGTACAGGTTATCAATTAATTAGGTTTTCTAAAAAGCCACAATTTTAAGCACTACGTTTTCAACAAAGAATAAAGCCACAACCGCCGTCGCGCCTTCGTTCTTCGCGAGTAGCGGGGGTGCGCGGGCACGGGGAGTGCGTGCTAGCGCCGCTCGGCCACTCTTCGGCGGAAAGCGGAGATTATTAGCAGCGGCGAGCCGTAATCTGATTTTTAAATAAATAACATTTTTGCTTATACTACTAAAGTTTAGTCATAATTATTAAATTTACCGTAGTATTTGATAATAAATAATGAAACGCCGAGGACGAAAGTTGGTGGAATTAGTTGGAAAGGAAGATTGTGGAAATGAAAGAAAACATACGAAGATCATAGCAAGTAAGTAAATCAAAATATTTTATACCTCAAGGGATTTTAAGGTAAAAATTATGTTTTCTTTATTTGTACTGTATTGGTTAAGTTCAAATAACATAATATCAACGAGTTTGTACTTAATTAAGTCATTTTAATTACTTATTCATTTTCAATATAGGGTACATAGAAAAAAACCCTCTTGGTGATTGTGGCCGTTTTCTATGGAATGGCTAAATTGCGTATGTATAGAAGAGACGAAGCCCTAATTACGTTTGTATCTTTCTTCTACGTTCAAATTATGTTTTTGTCATTTATTATTTCTTTGGTGCATTTGAAATATTCACATTGCTATTTTAAGTACAATATTTTTACGCTCACATGATCTTAACCCTTTTTTACAAATTTAAACACTGAATACACAATTACATGCTTTTTCTGGTTTGGGGCTTAAATACATTATGTCTTTTTTCTATTGCTTGAAAAATGATATAAAAGCATTTGTGGCCGCATTATTAGCATTCCGCACGAAAATTACAACTACGCTTAATTCATTATTTTACTTTTTTCTCAAAGTTTTAGAAAAAATCTATTTTATATGTTACGGTTATTAATGTTAGTAAGAATACATGCAATTTTTTTCGATCTAATTCATATTATAGGTGCTTACGGGACTCCGGCAGTTTTCTTTGACAACAATATTAAATTTCATTTTGTTTTCAGCCAACACTTTTGAAAGTTGCTTTGATGAAAGGAATCGCATCGAGTCTCCGGTGCCACGAGGTTGTGGAAAACACATAGAATATTTAATCCAAGAAAATATTAACTCTGAAAATAACAGCGTAAGTGGTTTTATAACAATTTTATTACATTTGATGCCCTTTTCCTACATTATATTCCATTCAAATTTTAGTTGAAATATCAATTATATGAATTCATTTTTATCTACAATACTGCGAAACTAGTTTAGTATGATAATTTTATGATATAAAGTCTCCTTTCCTGCTTTCAGGATGTTGAAAACAACATGAACAAGCCTAACCAAAATGATAGTGCAAGTGAGATTGTAATCTTGTCCGAAATACAAAATCGACAAAATCTGTTACAAGAGGAAACTTAATATTTATGATTTTACTGTATATGACGTAGCCCGAAAAAGTGGATTTTGTTACAAGTGGACAGAGGTGATCGGTAAAAAGGGAGCCAATGAGATCAGCAGCGGTTTAAACTTGTTTATTAAATCAAAGACTGGGGCAGAACCGTAACCGTATAGTTTTCGCTTTTTGTCAACACATCGTAGAAAAATTTGACATTGAATCTATTACCCATAGGTTTCTCGAAGTCGGCCATACGCAGAATGAAGGAGACAGTGTCCATTCTGTTATACATAGAAGGAGCTTCCAGCAAAAAACTATTTATACTCCAGATCAATGGATCAACCTAATCAGATGGGAAAAACAACAGGAGAAACTTATAGGGTAAAAGAAATGACCTTGGCTGATATTTATAATTATCGTAAATTGTTCGATGACAAGAATTGGTTAAAGAATGATGATGGTGAAAAAGTTGTATGGAACAAAATCAAAGAAGTGCAAGTTAGTAAGGACAACATAAACGTTCTTAAATATAAATATGAACTGGATAAGATTTACAAAAAAATCACTACTAGAGGGAAAAAAAATGTAGTTTCGGAAGTCAATTCAGTAAATGGATTACCATTAAAAGTAAATTATGATAAATATAAAGACCTTATGTCAATGTGTGAGGCTAAAATTATTCCAGAAGAATACCACACATTCTTCAGCTGGTAATGCCAATATTTCTGGCAGTTCTGACGAAGAAAACGACTGAATTTGAATTTCACTGATTTCGGTTACGTTTTATTTGATTTAGTTGAAAACGTGCAATTTGATTTTAAGAACTGATTTTGATTATTTGCAATATTATTTTAAGGAGGCACCGATTGTGATTCTGTGCAATTTTATTTTAAAGACTAATGATTTTGATTATGTGTAATTCGATTTTATGGACTGATTGTGATTATTATTACGTGAATTTTAATAATAAGCTCTGATTATTTAAAGATAAAGGTTTGTTTCCAAAAATATATTTTTTTAAATGACGGTTATTTTAATGTTTACCAAAGCAAATAATATGTTAACAAAATTTATATTTTGTTTTGAATTCATTATTATGATTCTATAATTATTTTCTTTTATTACATTCACATGTTCCTAGTAATGGTAAAATAGTTATTATACACAAATTCCTATGACATACAAATGAAAACCTGCATCAGAAAAATATAAACAGGGCATTAAGGCGATTGTGGCCTCGACATTTCCGCAGATAAAAGGCATAATGTAACTTATTGCTCAAGTCCAGTCCTAATAAGCTTTAACACAACGGAGAATAAGGATTTAAGGGACAAAATGCGTATAAAATGTTAAGATAATTTATTGAAAATAATGCTAACCAAACCATAAAATACCAATACACATTTTATTAAACCACTAATACATATTTGTTCACATTTAATTTAATTAAACACAAAAAAGTGTCTCCTGAAAAGTAGCTGTTATGCAGTTACGCCCCTATTCGTAGGATACGACGATATATCAATCAGCCAGACAGAACATTAAATTTTAAATTGGGGGATGATTTTTAGAAAACTGTGAAACAGGTATTCTCATATAAGATTTTAAACTATCATGGTCACTAACTTTATTATTAACTAGCTTATGCCCGCGGCTTCGCCCGCGTGGAGTTAGGGAATTGTCCACGGGATCTTACTTCTGGGATAATAAGTAATCTATGTATCTATCTATAACACATACATAGATTTACATATACTTGCTTATAACTTGCAATTATTAGTTTAAAGTTATATCAATTAAATTAGATACGTGAAATATTGATACCTTGGTTTGAGATTGGGGCATAGGATTTACTGGATTTTATCTGAAGAGTATGTAAACAAATTTTCAAGTCAATCAACCCCGAGAGTAAAAAGTTTCACAGAAAATTCAACACCCCATTACACCCTCTAAGGGGTAGGAATTTCAAAAAACTGAAACTTACTCTTCACAAAGAATACACCCTCCAATTTTTATAACTTTGGGACCCGCGGTTTGGGCTGTGCGTTGGTATTTCAGTCAGCCAGTCAGGACATGGAATTTTAAATTGGGGGATGATTTTGGAAAAACTGTGATACACGTATCTCATCATTTTAACTGAAGTATATGTAGACACATTTTCAAGTCAATCGACTCCGAGAATAAAAAGTTTCATAGAAAATTCGACACCCCATTTCACCCTATTAGGGGTGGAATTTCAAAAAAACCCTTTCTTAATGGATAATTACTCTCCACAAAGAATACATTCTCCAAATTTCATGTCTCTAGGACCAGCGGTTTGGGCTGTGTGTTGGTATATCAGTCAGCCAGTCAGGACATGGAATTTTAAATTGGGGGATGATTTTGGAAAAACTGTGATACACGTATCTCATCATTTTAACTGAAGTATATGTAGACACATTTTCAAGTCAATCGACTCAGAGAATAAAAAGTTTCATAGAAAATTCAACACCCCATTTCACCCTCTTAGGGGTGGAATTTCATAAAACCCTTTCTTAGTGGATACCTACTCTTCACAAAGAATACACCCTCCAAATTTCATGTCTCTAGGACCAGTGGTTTGGGCTGTGCGTTGATATATAAGTCAGTCAGTCAGTCAGTCAGTCAGTCAGTCAGTCAGGACTTTGAATTTTATATGTATAGATACTCGAAACGGTATATCATGGAAACAGCGCCGAAATATCATCATCATCATCATCATCATTTCAGCCGAAAGACGTCCACTGCTGGACATAGGCCTCCCCCAAAGTGTCGCCACATTGACCGGTCCCGTGCGTCTCGCATCCAGCGGATCCCTGCAACCTTTACGAGGTCATCGGTCCACCTAGTGGGAGGCCTTCCAACACAACGTCTTCCGGTTCGCGGTCGCCACTCCTGAACTTTTCGGCCCCATCGGCCATCCGTTCTGCGAGCAATATGCCCTGCCCACTGCCACTTAAGTTTGGCTATTCTTCGGGCTACGTCGGTAACCTTGGTTCTCTTGCGGATCTCCTCATTTCTGATTTGATCACGCAAGGAAACTCCGAGCATAGCCCTCTCCATTGCCCTTTGGGTGACTTTCAGCCTTCTGATGAGGCCCATTGTGAGCGACCACGTTTCGGTCCCGTATGTAATCACTGGCAACACACACTGGTCATAGACTTTCGTCTTGAGACACTGCGGTAAGTTGGACGAGAAGATACCACGCAACTTCCCGAACGCTGCCCAGCCGAGTCGGATTCGACGATTGACCTCTTTCTCTAAGTTAGACCTACCTAACTGGACCGTTTGTCCCAGGTAGACATAGTCGTCTACAACTTCGAGTGTAGAGTCTCCGATCTTGATAGGAGTGGGTGTTACATGGGCATTCAACATGACTTTGATTTTATCCATGTTCATTTTAAGACCCACTCTTTCGGAAGCTCTACTGAGGTCATCGAGCATTGTACTGAGGTCCTCCATGGTCTCAGCCATGACCACTATATCGTCGGCAAACCGAAGGTGAGAGATGTACTCGCCATTGACGTTGATGCCTAGCCCTCTCCAGTCCAGAACCTTGAAGACATCCTCCAGTGCAGCAGTGAAGAGTTTCGGAGATATGACGTCTCCCTGTCTCACACCTCGCTGCAGAAGGATAGTTTCCGAGGTCTGGTCCTGAAGTCGGACTGACATGGTGGCGGTTTTGTACAAACTCTTCAGCACCTCGATGTACCGATAGTTGATTTGGCACCGTTGGAGAGACTGCAGTACAGCCCAAGTCTCGATCGAATCGAAGGCTTTCTCGTAGTCCACAAACGCCAAGCAGAGAGGCAGGTTATACTCTTCGGTCTTCTGTATAACCTGGCGCACCGTATGTATGTGGTCTACGGTGCTAAAGCCTTTTCGGAATCCGGCTTGTTCGGGAGGCTGAAAATCGTCAAACCTGCGCGCGAGACGATTCGTGATGACTCTTGAAAACAGCTTGTAGACATGGCTTAGAAGTGAGATGGGCCTATAGTTCTTCAGCCGGGCATTGTCGCCCTTTTTGAAGAAGAGTACCACCACACCCCTGCACCATGCCTGCGGCGTTTTCCCCTCGAGTATGACGGTATCAAACAGCTTCTGAAGGGTCTTTATTGCCCGCTGTGTCTTGGCGATACATCCAAGTGTTGAGAAGTCTTTATGAGAACGCCACAATGACCGTCCAAAGTCAAAACCAGCAAACGGAGCATATCCCATTGCGTCGGGGGGTGAGCCAAGGAGACGTTATTTCCCCGAAATTGTTCACCAACGCACTGGAGGATGTGTTCAAGACGCTAAAATGGGAAGGGAGTGGCATAAACATCAACGGCGAGTACATCTCACACTTGAGATTTGCAGATGACATCGTCATACTGGCTGAATCGCTGCACGACTTGCAGCAGATGCTGGATGGCCTAGTTGATTCTTCAATACGCATTGGTCTCAGGGTGAACTTGGACAAAACCCAGGTTATGTTCAACGAACACGTCACCCCAGGACCTGTTGTTGTCAATGGCGGTCCTCTCGAGGTTATTCGAGAATATGTTTACCTCGGGCAAACTCTGCAGTTTGGTAAGAACAACTTTGAGAGGGAGGCTAACAGAAGAATCCAGCTGGGCTGGGCAGCATTTGGGAAGCTTCGCCGGGTCTTCTCGTCGCGTATTCCACAGAGCCTAAAGACTAAGGTCTTCAACCAGTGCGTCCTGCCTGTTATGACTTACGGAGCCGAAACGTGGACACTCACAGTACGACTGGTCCATAAATTTAAAGTCGCTCAGCGAGCTATGGAAAGGGCTATGCTTGGAGTCTCTCTGAGGGATCGCATCCGAAACGATGTGATCCGACAGAAAACCAGAGTTGTCGACATAGCTCACAGAATAAGTAAGCTGAAGTGGCAATGGGCCGGTCATATTAGCCGCAGAACCGATGACCGTTGGGGTAGACGTGTTCTTGAGTGGAGACCGCGAATCGGCAAACGTAAGGTGGGACGCCCTCAGGCTCGGTGGAGTGACGATCTTCGCAGGGTGGCTGGTAGCAACTGGATGAGAGTCGCTGAAAATCGAGTTGAATGGCGTGCGATTGAGGAGGCCTATGTCCAGCAGTGGACTGCTATAGGCTGATGATGATGATGATGAATCATAATCATAATAATACTAATCAAAGATGGCCGCCATAATAAACCAATGGCAAATGGTCATACATTTATACCTAAATAACTAATAACATAGATTATAATTAACAAATCCTATGTTTAATCGGATAAAATAAGAACATCAACTGATAGTTCAGAGAATTGATTAAAACAACTAGATATTTTGAAATTGCAAGATAAGATCTAGGAAACATTGGAAATGTCATTTAATTATTACCAATTGATTTATTAGCAATATAAAGTAAATAAACATTTAACTTGATTATTCAAATATCACAACTATCTTTCGTTTTGAAACTAAGCCTTTTTAGCCACAATGGAAACTATTTCTATAAAATATAATAGATAATTATATATAGTTATTAATTTGGTCGGATATTCTCATAACTATAAGGCTATTCTTAACACATGCATCTAATGCGTGAGCCTAAGGGGTCGCGAAGTCCCCGTAAGTATGATTGCAAAGTTAATTTTTTATAAAGGGAACGTTTCGAATCGATTGTACTTTGAACGGTTTCATGTAGTGATACATAGGTCATGATAGTGGCAAACAGAGTTTGGCACTTTTCGTATAATTCCTGTGGTGTGGAAGAGCCTTGAGTTAACAGAGCCATGTCGTTATAAAGCGAGGTCTCATCGCGTTGGCCAGAGAAATTGTTAACTAAAGAACTACGTATGCCATCCCAAGTTTCCGGTACGCCGTTGGTGTTAATTAACCGGGCTGCGGGTCCGGTGACCTTGTTAAGAATCCCGTTTAAAAGAGTCAAATTTATTAATTCGCGCCCTGGCTCAGCTGATACATAGGCCTGTACTAGATGGTCGCACAGTTTTATGAACCTAGTGAGTACATTAGAGTTCTCGTCAAATTCGGGAACCATGCGTAAGGCCTTGTAAATTTCGTCTATCGCTGACATTTCTATAGTTGTTTCTCTATTTTCTAATTGCATAAATGAATCTAGTAATGATGATCTGGACGATCTATCTAACCCAGGGGTCCTCGATTGCCTGGGATGGAAAATCTTGGGTTTTTATGATTAACACTTAAGGATAAGGATGAGCAACTCAAGAACTATTCTAAAGTACTCACATGAACATAATTGGTCCCTCTGCGGTATCGATGTCTGGATACTCCTCCCGACGATAGCTTCTGAAGATTCGGATACTCGTACGGTGCTTGATGGTCACCCGGGTGACTCGCGAGTCGCGATCCTAAGGTCGATCCTTATGAATTTACTCTCGCGAACCGGCCCGCGAGTATCCTACCGACTGCGCCAATTACGTTAGCTGGAGCCGGAGGATGCAAAAAAAACCAATTTACTTTAGACTAATTTAATGAAGTAATGAAATTATTACAAATTATAGATTAAAATTATACAAGTGACAATTGGTCGATGGATGTACCAAGAATGCCTGAAAACGTGGAATTGTGGAAGGCATCGCCGATGTCCGGTCCCACGGTTGCGAAATGCTGCGTAGGCACCACGTGCAGGTCGTTGCGATGCGCAATATCGAGGTCACGTTGTCCATAGAGTCCATGTTTAATACCGAATCGTAATATCAGCGATCCTTATGTTACACCGTTGTGTAACATGCGTAACAAATGTCAGTGTATATCTTGTATTTATGTATTGTATTATTATAATTATAATGATAAAATTCATAAGCCAATATATATCATTTCATTTAAGCCACATCATAAATTTATGTATCTCCACAGGTATCTATCCTGATGGATTAAAAACATCAGTAGTGAAACCGCTTTTCAAAAAAGAAAATAGAGAGCTTATGGAGTGTTACAGACCAGTCACACATAAACCAGTATTTTCAAAAGTTTTTGAAAAATTTATTCATAAACAACTTTACGGCTATTTGGAGGAACACAATATTCTAGCTAAAGAGCAAAAAGGGTTCAGACAAAAGAAGAGCATAAATAGAGCTATATATGCTTTTCTGCATGTTATAATGACAAAATTAGATATTAAAACACCGATCTGCGCTATCTTTTGCGATATGACACAAGCGTTCGACTAAGTGGATCATAAAATCTTACTTGCAAAACTAGATCATTATGGTATACGGGGAAATGTTCTGAGTCTTATAGAATCGTATTTGACGGATCGCAAACAATTCGTAGAGATAAAACGCATAAATGAAGCTAATAAAAGAGAAGAAACATATACTTCTCACATGGGAACAGTAAAATATGGGGTTGGACAGGGTACTGTCTTAGGCCCCCCGTTATTTATTTTATACTAGCTGTTGCCCGCGACTTCGTTCGCGTGAAAATTTTGGTGTGCATGTGTGAGATTGGCTCGTTGGTCTAGTGGTAGCAAGCGCGACTACTAAGCGTGGGATTGATTCCCCGGGAGTCGGGCAAAGTGTTAAAAAAAAATTTGTTTATTTCAATTACATAAAGTTGTCACACACATGATTTGGAGATCACCTTTTAAGCAAGAAGATGCTTTTGTTAGGGGGCATCCATTAATTACGTGAGGCGATTTTTCGACCCCCTCCCCCCTTGGTGGGATGTCGTGAGATTTGGGTTGACCCCCTCATCCCCCTCCTAATCTCACGTGAGACTCAATTAAACCTCAATTAAACCCGGTTATATCTGCCGAAACCCCCCTCTCTCCCTCGTGAGATTGGGTGATAATGAGCGCGACCCCCCCCCCCTTAAACGTCTCACGTAATTAATGGACGCCCCCTTAGGTGACTCCGCTCTTCCACTTAACATTAAAATATGCAAATGAAAAAATACTATGAATAACAGTGTTATTGGGTTATCCCATCAGGAATTTCTCAGTAGCAGCCACGGAATCTGGATTTGTGCCCGGTTGATGGCAATAGGCTCACCCCCTATTACATGGGACTTCAATAAAACTGGCGAAATGTGTGTGTACGATTAGTACACGTCTGCCCAACCCTTCGGGGCTTTAAGACGTGATGTTATGTTTTGTGTGAGAACTGACTGCCAGATCAAAAGGTGATATGACTACAAACGGCATCCTTTTGGGTGCTGTAATTCTGGGCGGCAGAGGTCCGAAACAAAATTAAATGGCGTTGAGGCAACGATATGGCTTTAAAATCGGTGTATTTTGGCGCTATACAACTTTTTTTCAAAGTGAACCTTGTTGGGCACTTTTATTCTAATACCATTCTGTATACAACATTAAATGACTTTTTGCGAGAGCCCTTAGACCTCCATAAATCGGCCCTGTCGCAAAATCCGTTCTTAGCGAACGTCTACTAACTATAAACTACCTTCCTGCCAAATTTCAAATTTGTAGCACAAAAAATGAAGGACTTCCATACAAACTTGCGAGAGCCCTTAGATCTCCTTAATCCGACCCTATCGCAAAATCCGTTCTAAATAAACGTCTACTAACTATAAACTACCTTTTTTTTTTTTTTTTTGTCGTGGTAAAATCATCAAATGAGTCCTCCCACCCAGGGCAGAGTGGGAGGGACTGTCAGACTTGTACTGACTAAAATCCACGGTGTCCTTCAGTAGCCCTTTATGTTCCAGGGTCACGGTAATTCTATGAGTCCCGCGACCCCGGCAGGCTTCGGCCCTCTAGAGGGGGGCCCCGTCATTATGCTGACACTCTTTGAGGCGCGCGTGGAACACAACGCGCCGTCGACCTGGGCATAGTCTTGTGTGGTTCTATTTTTTTTTTTTTTTTTTTTTTTTTTTTTTTTTTTCCTTATTAGTAAGAACCAAGTTCTTACTAGTTAATTGCAATCTAGCCTAAGAAGACTAATAAACAATTTAAATCTAACTTATTATGCTACGTTATAAATTATGTTAATGCTAAGAATAGTGTCCATAATTAGGTATGCACTTTTACACACGTTCGTAACACTTCCTTAGAGTCTGGTAAAATTGATAAAACACTTTGTTCATGTGTTATATAAATAGCACAACATTGTTACTATTATTGATTCACTTACACTACACTAATTCAAATGGTTTAGTTCTCTTTAGTCTACGCACTATGCCTGTGTTGTCTAACAGCTGGATTGCCTCAACATTCACGTGTCGATGGAGTCTGTGTTCGTGGGCTTCAGCAAATTTTTGTGTGATGGTGGTGACGAATTCCATGTCGAGGTCACGGTGGAGGTCATCGTTTCTTATGTACCAGGGTGCATTTACAGCAGCCCTGAGTACTTTATTTTGGAACTGTTGAATTATTTTGACGTTGGTTGGCTTAGTACAGCCCCAAAGTTGGATACCATACGTCCAAATTGGCATCAGAATATGCTTGTATATTATCAACTTATTATGTATTGATAAACAGGATTTCCTTCCCAGTAACCAATACAAACGTTTATAACGAATATCGAGTTCCTGTTTTTTCTTTTTGATATGGGCTTTCCAACGCAGCTTGGCGTCGAGAGTTATGCCAAGGTATTTGGCTGTATTAGCATAAGGTATTTGCATACCATTTATGTAGAGTGGGTGGTAGTCACTGTGTTTGTTTGTGAAGTTAATGTGAACTGATTTTGACTCATTCAGATTGATCTTCCACTTTTGTGTCCAGTCGTAAACTTTGTTCACAGCTAGTTGAACTTTCTCTACTGCTTCTCTGTGGCTTGATCCGGTGGCCATAATAGCAGTATCATCTGCAAAGGTCGCTATGGTGCTGTTTTCCAGCTCTGGGATGTCACAAGTGTATAACAAGTACAAAATTGGGCCAAGCACACTTCCTTGAGGCACCCCTGCTTTTATGGTTTTTAGCTCGGAATATGCGTCCTCTTGGCGTATTCTAAACATTCTTTTAGTTAAATACGACTCTAGGATATCTACAAATTCTGGTAGCATGCGTCTGAGCTTAAATATGAGACCCTCATGCCAAACTTTGTCAAAAGCTTGCGCGACGTCTAAGAACACGGTAGCACAGACTTCTTTATTTTCTAGCGTTTTTTCAATAACATTAGTTATTCTATGTACACTGGGCCCAAGTATTTGGTTTACAGTTTATATGTGTGGGTGAAGTCATAGTTATGCACACAAACACAAAATAAAACGAGCGAGCTCAGTTTTTATTAGTGTGCGTGTGGCACATCAATTACCATATACCAATATATAGTCATCATTCACTTATGATGCTGAAGGAGATATAATATTTTGCATGATGTTAATATAGCAATCCTGGCACAATGGCTATCGTCTTTGGTCACTGAACGAGAAGTCGTAAGTTCAAATCATGCATGCAATAGTATTTATTTTTCTTTTTGTATTCATTATTTTGTTAAAACATTACTTAAAGTAGAATTTATAACAATTCCAACGTTTGAGACAAACATTGAACTCTCAGGCTATTTGATTTTGACTGTTTAGACAACAACTACCGACAATTTAAAAATATTGTTTTCAAACACCTTCATTTATAAAAAATGAGCATTCTTACTTGTCAATCTACGAGTATTTGCATTACTGAGTTTATTGATTACTACTCTTGAGCATGTGTGTGGTTTTATTTCTGTGGATCCAACCATGCAACATTTATCAATGTTCAAAGAGGTGGAAATCGTTGTTTTGGATGAGCAAAACGTATCTATATTATGTGAAATTGTGAGTGTAAATGTGGTGCTGCCTAACAAACGATGGGACACTTTATATCGTGTCCTGCCTGTTCTGTTGTTTGCTCCTGTGAAATGCATCACAGGACGCTACTGAAAGAGCCAAACTCGTCGCCAAATTTTGGGCTGCCTCAATTTGAATTGTTATCGATTAGCGTATCGATGAGATGAAGTGAAATTACAAGGCGCTTAATGATATCGGTGAGTAACAGTTAGATATTACGTTGATATTATACCTACTTCACTTTAACTAACTCCTCTATTCTCTTTATTCCTAGTAAACATTGAAAGGGATGTTTACTAGGAATAAATAATTAATGTAACTTAAGTGCAATACCTACCATAGTTATAATAATATATTATCATAACTGAATTATTATAGTTTCTTTTTTTTAATTTGTAATCGTATGATGATTATGATAAAATTAGCTTGATCTAGCCTTTAGACAGATTACAGAAAAGCCTTTGAATAACGTAAATAAAAATAGATTATAATGTTTGCTAATGTCAGTGTTTATCTTATATTTATGTATTGTATTATTATAAGTAATATTAATTAGGTATATATAAGTATATTGAATAAACATAGTGTATATATAGTATAAAAATATAGTGTTCATTTATTATAATATTAGCTATTATTATAAGTATTATAAATGCTGTTTTTATCCACAGGGGAGAACCGTGCAGTTATGGGTCCGCCGATATGCGTATTTTGGAGACGTAGAACATCTTAGGCCAAAACCAAAGGCAAATTCATCGACTCGACACTACGACATCGTGGCAAGGCACAAGGCTGATCCCTTCTTGTCCACCCGCATAAAAGTGTGCTTACAAACTGTGAGATCTCATGAGCAGAAGGTTACAAGGAGTAATAGAAAACGAAGGATTGCCGACTCATTATTAGTCGAATTTATTTTAATTAGTAGACGAATATGAATCTTATTTTTATGCAAATAATGTTCATATTTGTTAAGCAAATTAGAACAAATACAAAACTTAGTAATAAGTAGGTAGGTATAAAACGTTTTTTTTTAAAACCACAACTCGTAAATTATTGAAAGTATGGTGAAGTGATGTTATTGTTATGCGATTAGAAGTTGTCATAATTTCTTACTATCTAACATGTTGATTCACTTCACCTCTAATTTTACTTTGATTCAATTTATATACCTACCTACTTTGACAAATTATTTACGTCAATCTTTACCAATAAAAAACTGTCTTTGTCAAAAAAACAGGTAAACAACAGTGTATTAAATCATTGTATCGGCCACACAAGTTTTTTTTTCTAACATACAGCCCCCACCAAATTGAACCTTAAAACAACCAATATAAGAAAGGAACATATTGGAATAAACGAGACGGATAATTTGCTAATGACCCAAGCGATAAGCTAAGCAAACAATAGCAATGTTTATCTAATAAAAAAATCAAATTATTTCATTGGTTATATTTAGTTACTTTTTGCTTGAGTAATTTTATTGGCCACAAAATAAATTTATTAAAAAACAAAAAGTAAAAAGTAGCAAAAATAATTCCTCAGTTGGGTTCGAACTCGCGTCGTCGAGGTTAGATCACTAGCTAACGCAAGCGCTTACACCAATCGGCTATGGTTACCATGTTAAGTTTGTATAAAATGTTGGGCTTTATTGTAAACTCGTTTATATTATTTTTACTAGATTACCCTACAAGCGTAAAGATAAAAAAAATAAACCCCGTGTAGGGTACAATATGTTTACTCACACAATAATAATGAGCGGCTGTATGAATATTACCGACTCGTACAGCAAGTCAAGTTAATTTAATTTTGTGTTTGTATGCATAACTATGACTTCACTCACACATATAAACTGTAAACCAAATACTTGGGCCCAGTGTACCTGGTCTAACGGTGAGTGTTTTTCTCTGAAGCCAAACTGGTGATCTGGAACTAGGTTTTTATCTTCTATTACTGGTTTTATCCGTTTTAATAACAGTTTTTCAAATAACTTTGATAGTACGGGTAACAGAGAAATGGGTCTGTATGATGATGCTTCGTGGGGAGGTTTCCCAGGCTTCGCAATCATAATGACTTCAGCAACCTTCCATGGCTCAGGTACATATTTTAAGATAAATGAAGCATTTATTAGTTTGGTCAGCTTTACTATGGCTTTGCGTGGGAGGCGTTTTAGAATTTCCCCTGTGATGAGGTCGTAACCGGGAGACTTTTTTGAGCTAATGTTGTTTTGAATTTCTCTCATTACTTCCTTAGGAGTCACAAGCTTGACTCTTTGGTTTTGTGATAAATTTACACTCTCATGTATTTCTACAGAGCTTTCGTTGGGTTGAAAGGTTTCTTCTAAATGTTGAGCAAATCGGAACGCCTTTTGGTCATTGCTTATTGCCCATTTTCCGTTGCTATCTCTGATGGGCGGTATTTGTATAATCTGCCTTTTTAGATTTCTCGTTGCTATCCAAATTATGTGCTAAAAAAAAATTTTTTTTTTAGCACATAATTTTTGTATTGAAATCTGTTCTTCCGAATTTAAATGTTTTAACTTAAGCTGAGACAACAAAGACTTTACGCGCTCCGCGTTACGTAAACAACTATCGAATGTACACATATTATATTCACTTAGCTTATGTATAGCTGGTTTAATTTCATTCAATGTTAGTGAATTTTCAGTTGTATTTAATATTTTGATTGGGATCTTGCCATGAACTGGTGACCCTATACTACTAGCCATAAAGACACCTTCGCATAGCTCTGTCGCACAGACTACGCACTCTTCATTTACATTTGTTTCTATAATATAATGTATAGATTCCGACCTCGACGGTATGTTAAAAGTTTGTCTTTCCTGACAACTTAAATTTATAAGTATCCTAACATTTGTTGAAGTATTTAGTTGTAATTGTTTATGTTCTAAATTGATGCTTGATCTATACTTGTTTAAAAAGTCGTACCCAATTATGCCATGTGCCTTACATGGTAAGGAATTGAAAACATAAAACTTGTGACTAAAATAGTGTCCCTGTGTCTCTAACTGTAAATAAACGTATCCAATTGCTTCGACTTTGCCCCCAATACCATTTATTGAAGTTCTCCATTTGTGTATTGGAATGTTTTGTTTTGTAATCCCATTATAGCCAATGGCTGAAATCGATGCTCCAGTGTCAATTAACCATGAATATTGTGAACCATTTAAGGATAGCCTAGCAAGTAATGAATTATCATAAGAAAAAATGTATTTACTTTTAGTCTCGAAAAAATTGTAAAACGTTTTCCTTGGCAACGTCATCATCTGTATTCGTCGTCATCACCCGTTGGTTCTGATTTTTCTGAGAACTTCTGTTATTATAGTTACTATTATAAGACTGACCTCGATGTCCACGTCCTGTAGGATTCGCTCGGAAGGGTTCCTGTCTGCCTCGCACAGCTCCACGCTGGTGATTGTATCCTCTAACTCCTCGTCTATTGCTGCCGCGTGGAGTTTCTTCATCTATCGCTGCCTGTATGGCATCACTTAGGGAGTCATAATTTCTGGCAGCTATAATTGTGCTCAACCTACGGTTTCGCAATCCATCGGCAAAGCGTTTTATTGCAAGCTTTTCATTTACGCGTTTCAATGAATCATAGCTTCCCTCATGTCCTTCGGACTGTGAAATCGTGAGGTCAACAAATAAACTCGATAGTTCTTGGCTGTAGTTAGTTACAGTTTTTTCGTTTTGCTTAATTGTCTGTAATTTACTAGATATTGCCGTGAATGATTTTTTGGGTAATAAATGTGTCGTCATATCCTTTAATAATTCGGAAACGTTTCTATATTTTGTAGCTAGTCTTAATTTAGCGAACTGCGATAATCGACTTTTTAGAACAAACTCCATTAACTCTTTCTTCGATGCGTCCTCTAGAACTGAATCGTAATATTCGATACCATCGATTAATTGTTTTGTAACAAACTCAGTTTCATTAATTACTGGTAATAAGCTCAGCGCTATTTTTAAATCGAACTTAGACATCGTGGCAGAAGCTATTGGCTCGCTTTTACACAAATTAGTAACTTCTAAGTACAAATTATAAAACTGAGCTCCACATTTGTCTATATCTTCAATTTCTGATACACTTTTAAATTTCTTGATTCTTTTGATTTCTTCTATGTAATTATTGTATTGTTCATACAAAATATTAACCTCATTTAGCTTTTTACTACATATATTTTCTTGCCTCCCACTGGGGCCAATTTTAATTAAATATGTTCGTATTTTCAATAAATCACTATGCAATTCCTTAATAAAGTCTGCCATAAAATTAATATTGCTACTGACTAATCTTCCATACAAGTTATTTAATAATACATACCAACATTACTGCATACACTTATAAATAAAAACTAGCTTTTGCCCACGGCTTCGCCCGCGTGGATGTCGTAAATATTCGATTACTTACCTTCACCCCCTTTTTAACCCTTCGGGAGTAGAATTATCAAGAACGCCGAGACACGTATAAAATAATTTTCAATCGTCAGCCTAAACACAAAATTTGAAGATCCTAACTTCAAAACTGACAGACTTTCATACAAACTTCCATCCCCTATTTTACCCCTTTAGGGGTGGAATTCCCAAAAATCCTTTCTTAGTGGAAACTTTCTCTTCACAAAGAACACACCCTCCAAGTTTCATATCTCTAGGACCAGCGGTTTGGGCTGTGTGTTGATATATCACCCAGTCAGTCAGTCAGTCAGTTTACTATTTTTTATAGAAGAAGATAGAAAAAAGAATAGATAATCCATATAGCATGATTCAGTATTCACGCGCGATGGCTTATTATTAGCGTATTTCATGTATAACTTTGGTGTTTCTATACCGATTTCTATGATTCTTTTTTATGGAATAGTTAATAATGTTAACTTTTTTAATTAGGGATGACTGAGAGTGTTATAAACGTAAGAGTAGACAAATATAATCAGAAAGCTTCGAACTGCTAAGCTATCGGGAGTTACACGTGATATTGTGAGTCAACCATAAAAGATAGACATATGCTGTCCTGAGATATTTTTTATATAATTTTAAGGAGAACATTTTCGTCATACATGATTTCTGTGTAGCTTTAACCATTAAGGTTGCACACGCGACGGAAGCTTAAAAAATGGAGTAACTTCTGCCGTTTTCCCATCATTTCCCTTCACTGCTCTGCTCCTATTGATTGTAGCGTGATGAAAAGTATACTATAACCAACTCAGGAATATGAGAAATAATTGTACCAAGTTTCGTTAAAATCCGTCGAGTAGTTTTTGTTTCTATAACGGTTATACAGACAGACAGACAGACAGACAGACGGACAGACAGACAGACAAAAATTTGACTGATTGCATTTTTGGCATCAGTATCGATCCCTAATCACCCCCTGATAGTTATTTTGGAAATATATTTCATGTACAGAATTGACCTCTCTACAGATTTATTATAAGTAAATATATATAGATATATAGATTATAGATTAAAATTATACAAGTGACAATTGGTCGATGGATGTACCAAGAATGCCTGAAAACGTGGAATTGTGGAAGGCATCGCCGATGTCCGGTCCCACAGTTGCGAAATGCTGCGTAGGCACCACGTGCAGGTCGTTGCGATGCGCAATATCGAGGTCACGTTGTCCATAGTCCATGTTTAATACCGAATCGTAATATCCGCGATCCTTATGTTACACCGTTGTGTAACATACGTAACATCTCCCCCCGTAGAACAGCAATTATTTGTTAACTGTTTTTAAAAATGTTGCTGTAAGATGACTGGGGTCCATCTTGATTCCAGCTGGATGAATATTCCTTCTCGGTTCCGTTTCAGCATAAATGTCTTGATCTGCGTTCATCTCTATAGATATAGGGTCGATTTGCTTATCCTTGTTTCCCATCCAATGCTGGTATTTAAGAGCAATGGCAAGTGCACCTGCACTGAATAGTAATAGGTATACAGGTATGGTAGTGTGGTAGAGGCTTCCATCTGGTATCTTGTTAAGTCTAACTGGAGGTTGTACTGAGACTTTCTTGTAACTCTCGTGGAGGTTCTCGAGGTTGATTGAATTAAGCTGTATCAATGATTCTTCAGTTTTTGATGTAGTGTTCCGATCCCATAGTGTTCGTATTCTAAGTACATGTCCCTTAATTCGGTTGTCAATGTTAGCGATAGTGAATTCGGTGGTTCTCATCAGGCAACCCTGCGGTATTGTAGCAAAATAACTTCCTTGAAGTGTTCTGAATTCTTCCTGTCCACATGACATCTGTACTTTTGCAGGTATCGGAAAGCTTAGTGTATAATGTTGTTCGTCAAGTTGTTCCAGAGCTGGCTTGTGTAGAGTGACTGGCGTTAATGTACAGGAGTTGAGATGCTGTTGAGTTATGAGCTGCTGCACGCAGTCCGGCAATGGGTAGTGCTGGAAGAACGCATAAAAGCTACCATAAGTTCTATTTTATTTAACTCATCCGATAATGTCTCTATATTATCGTTTAAAATAAGTAGGTGCTGTGCCAAATGGGCATACGTTACTAGGTCTGCCTGTTTGGATGCATCTTGTTTTAAGATTTGGTTAAGTTTATTAGCAATAGTGTTCTGGTTGTCTACTATACCTTTTAATACATTAGAATGTTCTAACATCCATTCCTTAGTCAAGATTATGTGACGGTTAAATTCCGTTTCCAGTTTATTGTCGTTACCTTCTAAAACTTGGATGGCGTTATTATATTTGATTGCATCTGTGTAGTCTAAGTTTTCCGAGATACTTTTTATAACTGATCCATCAATGAGTCCTCGTTTAACACGACTAGGTTTAAAGCTTTCTAATTGTATAGATATCTTTTCAAGTTTGTCCCCAAGGTAACTTAGATGGGGTTCAAAGAGTGACAGTGTTTTATTGTTAATTAGTGGCCTAAATTCACTTAGTTGCAATTTGACTAAATCAACCTTTGACTGAATATCTTCTAAATCTATGTGAAGGAGGAAGGAATGATACTGGGACACGATTTTTTTGGGGTCCCAATTTGAAGGGGAGTAATCCGGGTCCGTCTTCTAGGGGCTCAAGTAATATGTCCTCCGCTTGGACCAGGTGTAGCAATATCGTCAGTGGTATTCTGCAACAATTGTTTCGTGTTAGGTGTTCGTTTAAGACGTGATTTGGCAACGGGACCACGCTTCTTTTTTGTATAAATATGAATGGGCATGTCAGCTAATACTGTGTCGGGTGTGTAACGAGGTGCGAGTTCAAAAAAGAAAATAGAGAGCTTATGGAGTGTTACAGACCAGTCACACATAAACCAGTATTTTCAAGTTTTTGAAAAATTTATTCATAAACAACTTTACGGCTATTTGGAGGAACACAATATTCTAGCTAAAGAGCAAAAAGGGTTCAGACAAAAGAAGAGCATAAATAGAGCTATATATGCTTTTCTGCATGTTATAATGACAAAATTAGATATTAAAACACCGATCTGCGCTATCTTTTGCGATATGACACAAGCGTTCGACTAAGTGGATCATAAAATCTTACTTGCAAAACTAGATCATTATGGTATACGGGGAAATGTTCTGAGTCTTATAGAATCGTATTTGACGGATCGCAAACAATTCGTAGAGATAAAACGCATAAATGAAGCTAATAAAAGAGAAGAAACATATACTTCTCACATGGGAACAGTAAAATATGGGGTTGGACAGGGTACTGTCTTAGGCCCCCCGTTATTTATTTTATATATAAATGACTAGCCTTAAGTAACCACTCATCCTATGACATTGTTTGCGGATGATAGTACAGTTGCCATAAAATGTAAAAATAAAAATGAATACGAAGCTGACATAAACACTACATTATTGAATATTATAAATTGGCTAGATAATAATAATTTGAAGATAAATATAAATAAAACGAAACTAATGCAATTTACTCAAAGAATGCCAAAATTTAAAGATTTGGGAATTGACTATAATGATACTGAAATTAGCGAGGTTGCCAAAACTAAATTTTTAGGACTAACTATTGACGACAATATAAATTGGAAAGCACACACAGAGGAACTATGTAAAAAAATCAGCGCTAGCGCATGTACTGCGCTATTTAAACTTGCACCCGTGCTTAATACTGATGCCTTACTCGTAGCATATCATGGAGCAACTTTTTCATACCTCAGATACGGTATAATATTTTGGGGCAATTCGACAAATAAAGAACTGGTATTCAAAGCCCAGAAAAGGTGTATACGAGCGATGTTTAATCTTAAAATTCAAGATAGCTGTGAACCATACTTTACACAACATAAAATCCTGACGTTACCTTGTCTGTACATTTTTGAAACCGCGACCTTTATAAAATCAAACCCTGAACTTTTTGAGACTCTGGCAGACACAGTCACTCGTAGTAGGAGGAAAAACACACAAAATATATTGCGATTACAACAAGCAAATACGGCACTACTACGTAAGACGTATGGCATGGTAATACGGTATGGCACCAAAAATTTATAATAGACTACCAGATGAATTAAGAAGCTTGAATGGTAATCCTTTCAAAAAACGTTTACGTGACTTTCTAGCCAGCAAAACCTATTATAGTGATTTTCTCGAAGGTAAATAATGTGACTAGAAAATACAACTTTACACATTATTGATTTAATAACATTTTTTTTTTTTTTGTATGGTACATATTTTTTAATGGTTTAAGTGACATTTTAATTTTTGAATTGACATGGCCCTGATGAAATGAATTAGATTTGACATTTTTTTTTTTTTTTTTTTTTCCCTTGTCATGCAATCAGTCCTTCTGACTATGAGCAGATGAGTTTAACGAACATTAATCTTGAGGAGATATTCCCCTTTTTAATATATTGGCTTAGTCAGCGCCGCCGAGATCCAAGGTTCTGCGCCGATTCAGGCGATTTAGACAGTCTGGCAATGTGAGCTGGTTAGGATGGTTGTCCAGTCTTGTTTTGTATTTGCCTGCGAATATCTTTATTTCATCCTTCACTGTTGGCATGCTCAAGTATTCGTGTACTTCACTGTTTCTAATGAACCAGGGTGCATTGCTTTTTTGTTTAAGAATGTGGTTCTGAGCTCTTTGGATTATAATTTATGTTGGAATCACAGCAGGCTCCCCATAACTGGATCCCATAGGTCCAGACTGGTTTTATGACAGCCTTGTAAATTAGGAGCTTGTTGTCCAGTGGCAGTTTTGATTTTCTACCCAGGAGCCAGTAGAGGCCCTTGTATTTGAGGTTGATCTGGTTACGTTTTGTTTCAATGTGTTTCCGCCATGTCAACCTGCGGTCCAAGTGTAGTCCGAGGTACTTAGCTGTATCACTCTGAGTCATCTCCCTTCTACTAAGGTTAACAGGGGGACAAGTTTCTCTTCGCAGTGTAAAGGTGACCTGCACTGATTTATTAGCACTCACTTTTATACGCCATCTGTTAAACTAGTTGCTTATTTCATCAAGGCTTTGTTGAAGTTTCGCAGTAGCATCTGCAGGGTCTTTACTAGAAGCTAATATTGCCGCATCATCTGCGTAGGTAGCAATAGTAACTCCAGGTGTTAGTGGCAGATCTGATGTGAATATGGTGTACAAAACCGGGCCGAGAACGGAGCCATGTGGCACACCAGCAAGTATCTCGTGAAAACCCGACGAGCAGTCATCTTCTTTGACTTCGAATATTCTATTGTTGAGATATGATTCTAGTATTTGATAGAAATTGTGAGGCAGCATCAACTTGATTTTATAGAGTAATCCCTTATGCCATACCCGGTCAAAGGCCTGTTGAACGCTGGACGGCGAGCTATAGGCTAGCTCGCCGTCCGGCCGTCTTTTGACGACAGGCCGTGTCGATGGCGCGTTCGTGTTCCACGCGCGCCTCAAAGAGATGTCAGCAACGATGTAGGGGTCTGCAAGGACCGATGCCTGCCAGGGCTGCGGGACTGTTCGAAAGAGATACCGTGGCCCTGGAATACAAAGGGCAAAGAAGGAACATGGATGGGTTTTAGTCAGTACAAGTCTGACACTCCCTTCCGCTCCGCCCAGAGTGGGGGGGATCATTTGATGATTTCCCATCCGAAAAAAAAAAAAAAAAAAAAAAGGCCTGTTGAACGTCGAGAAAGGCCGAAGAGCAATATTCTTTCTTCTCAAGACTATCACTGATACGTCTGCACACTCTGTGTATTTGTTCAATGGTGCTGTGCTCAGGTCTGAACCCAAATTGGTGGTCTGGAGTTACGGAGTTTTCGTACATAGCACGTGATAGTCGTCGGAGAATAATCTTTTCTAGGACCTTGGATATTATAGGCAATAAACTAATTGGCCTGTAAGATGATAGTTCATGTGCTGGCTTTCCAGGTTTATAGACCATGATCACTTGTGAGACCTTCCATAGTGCAGGAAAGTAAGATGTTCTAATAATGCAATTGAATAATGTAGTCAGATATACTATTGCTTTTCGTGGCAGTTCTGACAGGATCTTTCTATCTATGAGGCCTAGTTCGAGGATGGTTCTTGTCACTTCTCCTGGTGTCACTACTTTTAGAGGCAAATTAAGTTGGAAGGCTTGTTGGAGAACGTCATCTAAGTCAGCTTCATTAGAGCCCGGACTGGCTTCGTTAGGAACAAATACTTTGGCAAGGTGAACAGCGAAAGCATTCGACTTTTCCTGTTTCGTTCTGGCCCACTTGTTTGTTTCTAATCGTAGAGGTGGCTTTGGGTTTATTGGCTGGCTCTTACTTTTACATGCCTTCCACAGGGAGTAGTCAGTGTTTGCAGTAGCAGTTAGCGATAATAGGTTTGCCTCGACTGTGGCATTTTCTGCTTCTTTTATAGTTTGTTTCAGAATTTTACTGTAATTGTTTAACACCCTTTTATCATGGGGATGCCGGCTAGAGTGCCACACTCTACATAGTCTCCTTTTCTCCAGAATAATTTCTTTAATTTCTTGTGGGACATAAGCCTGCCTAACATTCTTATGATTTACCTCTTCTGTGCTATTCCAGCAAGCGTTCTGGACCGCGACTGTGAACGCTAAGACTGCATCATCAATTTCGTCGTCGTTCTTTAAGGAAATTCGTAGCTGTAGGGAATCCTCAACAAGGCATCGAAAAAGATCCCAGCTAGTCTAATTATTATACAGTCTAGGTTTTCTCTGGTTCTTCAAGACATTGGCACTGATTGTTAGTATGACTGGGATGTGATTTGAGGTTCCATCTAGGCAAGAGTCAATTTCGTAAAAGAGTCTAGATAGTCCTTTCATTAAGAAGAAGTCCAAGACATCAGGCAATTTATTTGGGTCAGTCGGCCAGTGGGTAGGCTCAGGTGTAGTATTGTTGTAAGGTGGTTTTTATCAACACACTTTTTAAGTTCCCTGCCTTGCGTGGTAATTAGTCTCGAGCCCCATTGCATAATAATATGCTTGAAGTTCCAGTCTCCTCCAGCTATGAAGCGAGGTCCTAGGCAATTGATGTATGCAGTGAACTGTTCCTCTGATATCCTGTGCTTTGGGGGACAATATGCTGATGAGATATTGAAGTGACCATTTCTATCTCGGATGTTTACTGTGGTAGCTTGGATATGGTCTGTTTGGAACTGAGCAAGCTCATGGTGTTCAATTGAGGATCTAATCAAGACACCTGCTCCTCCGTGCGCAGTTCCATCAGGATGGTTCGTTGTGTAAATGTTGTAATTTGTTATCTTTATTTGACTATTGTTAGTGAAATGGGTCTCTGATATAAGTAGGATATCTAGATCATGCATTTTTAGCAACATTTCAACCTCAATTTTGTTGGGTGTTAGACCATTTGCGTTCCAAGTGGCTATTTTTAGTTTTTTTAGCTCGAGGACAGTTTATTGACCAGTGTTGTCAAGAGCCCCAACATGTTGCTCATTTGTTGTAAGATAATATTATTTTTTTGAGATTGTTTGATGAATATTTCCTCTATTCTTGTGTATGATAGTTGTTGATAAGTTTCTTGCTTCTTTTGAGGGTCGGAAGGTTGATATATCGGACCGGATACTGCATCTGCATACGATTTCTCATGCGTGTTTGTTGGGGCTCGTATGTTGAAGGCAGATGTGGTAAGTGGAACGGCCGAGGCGTCTGTAGTAGTCTGGGTATACACCCTTTCTCGTGGAGTGCGGCTTTTGTTTCGCCGAGCTAAGATCTCTTTATAGACCTCACAGCCTTTATAGTTGGCCGGGTGGTCACAAGAGCATAGTGCGCATTTGGCTTTTTTTTTTTTTTTTTTTAACGTGGTAAAATCATCAAATGAGTCCTCCCACCCAGGGCAGAGCGGGAGGGACTGTCAGACTTGTACTGACTAAAATCCACGGTGTCCTTCAGTAGCCCTTTATGTTCCAGGGTCACGGTAATTCTATGAGTCCCGCGACCCCGGCAGGCTTCGGCCCTCTAGAGGGGGGCCCCGTCATTATGCTGACACTCTTTGAGGCGCGCGTGGAACACAACGCGCCGTCGACCTGGGCATAGTCTTGTGTGGTTCTATCTTTTTTTGCGCATTCTGAAGTTTTGTGACCTTCTCCGCATTTGACACATCTATGAGGTCTAATGCAATTGTTCTTAGAGTGCCCATATTGCTGGCATCGCTGACACTGAACAATGCTTCTAGATTTGCGGGAGTCTTCTATTTTAACTTTTTGGTTAAAAATATATTGGATGTTCTTGACCTCGCGGTTGTGAATACTTTGTTTGACATTCATAAAGAAGGTCGAGGTGGGTCTTTTGTCCGAGCCATAACTCCATCGTCTCCCATTGTTGTGGGCGACATGTGGCAGGCTGATGCGACAACCAAGTTATGGGGGTAAATTGTTAATTTAATTTTGATTATTTACTTTTTAATAATATTGTGTTAAATTATTTACTTTTTAAATTGAATTGAATTAGTGATGTGGTGTTGTATATGTAATGTGACTGTGTGTGTGTGTAATTATTAATTATTTCTTGTATGAGTCGGTGATGCTCGAATTAAAATGATTTTATTATTTATTTTATTTTTTATTATAACGAGCATTAATTATCTCGCCAACGATGTCATTGTTGGAGGCTTCAACTGCTTCCCTTATAGCTTGATGAGGGGTAGTGTGGTGAAGGTCTTTGATAAAAAAGCGGTAGCACTTAGCGTCTTTTGGTGTGAATGTGTGCCCAATAAGTCCATTTTCTCTTATGGTATCAATGGTTTTTTTAGGCTTCTGTTGTGTTTATCATAACACGTATGCTGTTGTTGTTGACTATCCGGTATTTAAATTCAGGTGGGCTAATGACTGTCTCTATCAGTTTGGTCAATTCCTTTAGATCTTCTATACCATACAGTATGATCGGTGGCGGCTTACTAACTTGCTTGGGTTGGCCAGTTTCATCTTCTTTCAGGTCGATGGGTAGGCCAGCAAACCTGTTTTCTGTCTGGGTTGAGGCTGGTGGAGGTGACAACTCCGTGACCTTTCGTTTTTTAGATGATGGCACACGCTGCCATGCGGGGGGCTGCTTTTCTATGATTGGCATTTGGGAATCAGATGCTGTTTTGGCTGAATTGTTTAGTGTTGCGCCTGGATTAAGCATTATAGGAACAGTGGCTGTACTACATACTTTGGGCGTAGGCTCAGTGAATGAGTTAGATCTCTGTCTGGTAAAGAGAGAAGGGTGAAACACTTGTTGAGTCATGGCCTTTTTGCTGCTTGTGGCGGCGGTTGCTCGCGCTGACTTCTTAGGTGATAGCGATTCATCAGTAGTTTTTATTTGACTAGGAGCCTGATGCTCCACTCCAGTCATATTTCTACTATTTTCGCTACTCATAGTAGATATGTCGATTTTACAGTGGCAACACTTTTCCAAATATCAGATGACATATTGACATGATGAGATAAATTGTCAGGGAAAAGTAATTAAATATGTGGGTATGTGAAGAAACTATGAAAAGACGATTGTCACTTCCTAGTTTTGATCACTGTTTTCTTTTTAAATCACAAGCACTTTTTGTTGCATTTCCAAACACTGATATGCAGTTTAAGGCGCTGTAAACAGCAAATCTTTATACATTTGCGGAGGTGAAGCAGGGGAAAGGCGCGCAGCGCGTAGCTCCGCCCCTACGGCCCAGCTGACGTTGTCGGCAGCGCGTGGCCTTCGCGGCGTCCGTACCGGGATTTTCAAAATAAATTTTGTTTTATTAAAAAACCCGCGATTACGGGATCGATAAATTTAGTGTTCTGTTGAATCAAATCATATTATTTACCCAAAAATTGTATTCATATTTTATTAAAATTTACCTACCTAAAGATTTAGAGCAGGACAAAAACAATTTATTTCTCTTACAAAAATCGGTCAGAAGGCGCGTTTTATGTGTGTTAGGTTTTATTTTGAAATAATATTTTAGGTACATTTTTAATAGGATCGTAGCAGGTGGAGTTATGTAGTTTCTGCCTACCCCCATGACGGCAAAAAGGCGTGAGTTTATGTATGTGTATTTTAGAAGCCGCTTCTTTACTTTTGTAAGCAGCAACTATTTGTAGGTATAACACCTATGCATCCGATTATCCGACCTCTAAATATGACTTACAGTGAGTAAAACATTATTCTCATAATACAGGATGATAAAAATCTTTAGGCTTGAATGAAAATAATAACTAGCTGTTGCCCGCAGCTACGCCCGCGTGAGTGTCCATACTGCCTTATTTGAATCGGGTTTTATGTATACTTCACAGACGTGATAAAACAGAAAAAAAAAGAGATTTTCTCAGCTCTATTTCAAGTAAAACACTACTAAATCTTTTTATTTTAATTTGTCGTGTTGTTTAGGTATCGATATCAATCACCTCTGTGGAGTTTCGCTAGCTAATTGAATATGACCCTGTTCATGCGTAAGTATAATTCAATTTAAGCTTATAAGGCTATAGGTAAACTAGAACATGACACGGATATATCTATACAACGTGTAACATAATAAACACAAGACCTCTCGTGTGGTGTCTCAGACCATGAAACTGAACAACTTTTGTTCTAAGACTTTTGGAAATTCATAATATAACTTATTTTTTAGTTTTACCATACGTGTGGATCAGCTGATTGCGTCCGTTCCTATAGAAAGTATTTTTTTTTTTGCGAATTTCAAGAACTCAACAAAGTTGTTCAGTAGGTAGGTAGGTAGGTAGTAGGTAGGTAGGTAGTAGGTAGGTAGGTAGTAGGTAGGTAGGTAGGTAGTAGGTAGGTAGTAGGTAGGTAGTAGGTAGGTAGGTAGTAGGTAGGTAGGTAGTAGGTAGGTAGGTAGTAGGTAGATAGGTAGTAGGCAGGTAGTAGGCAGGTAGTAGGCAGGTAGTAGGCAGGTAGTAGGCAGGTAGTAGGTAGGTGGTAGGTAGGTGGCAGGTAGTAGGTAGGTGGTAGGTAGGTGGTAGGTAGGTGGCAGGTAGGTGACAGGCAGGTGGTAGGCAGGTGGTAGGCAGGTGGTAGGCAGGTAGTAGGTAGGTAGGTGGTAGGTAGGTGGCAGGTAGGTGGCAGGCAGGTGGTAGGCAGGTGGTAGGCAGGTGGTAGGTAGGTGGTAGGTACGTGGTAGGTAGGTAGGTGGTAGGTAGGTGGGAGGTACGTGGTAGGTACGTGGTAGGTAGGTGGTAGGTAGGTGGTTGGTAGGTGGTAGTAGGTAGGTAATAACTTGCCCGGCATTTGGCATCAGAAGATGAAAAAGTTTACAGTATATCTGTATGTCATCTTAGTATTTAGAGGGTGTGATAAGGATGATAAAATAAAATAGCAATAAAATCAAGAAAACAATATGCATATAATGATTTTACTAAAACTTCACATAGGTAAAAGTTACAATAACTTTGCTGGTCAGTGGCTTGCAGTGGTTGTCCACGTAAGGTAGGCCTCCGCCAAAAAAAAAATGATATTTAAAATTTGAAAAAAAAAAACATTGAAATTGAGCCTGTAAAAATAAAAGTTATAAATACAAGAACTCACCACGTTATTTAAGGTTCAAATCACGATTTTCTGACGACGCAAACTAGTTTCATTACGTGATTTACCAAATGTATTTAACTTTAAGCATGCCTCTAGATGTTATTCTATTGATATGTCATGTTTTTTTGACGAGTAATGAAAATTATGCAAATCAATATATCCCTCACTCCACTTACTGGAAGTTTTAAACAAAATTCACGGAAAACAATACGATTTATTTGTGTGTACACAACACAACACCCACACAGCCAGCTAAATGTTGCATAATTTTGAGGATAGAAATGACGAGTACGAGGTGAATTATCATATTTTTGGATTAATTCTCGTAATTGGTATACCTTTAGTCACCACTTGAATCTTATCATTAACGATAATTGCGAAAACTTATTATTTTTAACTTCTAACAAACACACATTATCACCACACACTTCACAACAGAATACCATCTTTAAGTGTAAAACAAATAATATTTACATTAATGTACGTTTCAAAACCAATTACTTATAGGTTATAACTTAGTAGGATATAAAAACATTCAAGATCGCATATAAATTGCTTGTCACGTGAAACAAATAAACAATATGGCTACTCAAGAAAAAATTATTTCGTAATTTGTTAAAAAAAACACTACCAAATAAAATGCATCATTGTCATACCGTGATCCTTTATAAAGGCGCATTACAGAATTTTGCCGGATAATAATACTGACGGACGACAGTAACGGTGGTGTTGTCATTACTTATTTTCCAAACACTCCAAAAATCAAAGCGAAAAATAAAATTCATGTAGTTTTTAATTATTTTTATAGGGGTTTTTGCAATTCTTACAAATACAATTTATCATTTTTGTGAAAGGTATAAATTCGACAATACCACCATGTTTTTTTAATTGTATCTAGTAGTCATTAAGGAAACTATCATGTCTGTCTGTTTCTCGAATTCCCCGCAATTCGGGGAAATGTCCTCAAATTGGGAACACTGCTCTAATGTCGTCGTGTGATCATCTACAGTGAACGGAGTTTACGCCTATAATCTATACATGTGTGCCGTTCATGGCGTTTGTTAAGAAATGGTTGTAATACTGCATGTATATATGTATTAAAATCCACCGATTATCAAGCTTTGAGTGTCAGAATGGTTACTTGTTATTTACTATGTCTAAAGTATCTTTAAAAAAGTGTGTAGGGAAAAGGGTTTTTATTAAGAAAAGCACAGAAAGGAAAGACTATTTATTTATTTATGTTAGGCTTGTCAGATATTTTTAGGTAACGTCAATTACCTATCAAGCTACGTCCATTCGCAAACCTATGTCTTCGTGGAGAAGAATGGACAAGAAACTCCACGGTAACATCTTTTAAAATATTATACCAGGACAACGTTACGTTGTCATTCAGTAATTTTCATAGTATAATATCAAATAACATACATACACATTGTAATCCAAATAGGTTCCAGCTTTATACATTTTGTACCTCCATTACTATGTCACTTTCAAACGTAATACTATACACATGGCACACACATTATATCACTCAGGGTATGTCTTAACTCTTAGAACACTTACAGCATGAAAGCCTCTGCATTGGCGGCAATATCTACTTTTATACCCGTCAAATCATAATCATAATGATACTCATCAAAGATGGCCGCCATAATAAACCAATGGCAAATGGTCATATATTACACCTAAATAACTAAAAACGTAGATTATAATTAACAAATCCTGTGTAAGTAAACTATTACATAATTTAGCAATCTAGTATGTATTTATTTGTAATATTTATGTTTAATCGGCTAAATATGAACATCAACTGATAGTTCAGAGAATTGATTGAAACAACTTGATATATTGAAATTGCAAGATAAGATCTAGGAAAGATTATAAAATAATATTTAATTATTACTAATTCATTTATTAGCAATATAAAGTAAATAAACATTTAACTTGATTATTCAAATATCACAACTATCTTTCGTTTTGAAACTAAGCCTTTTACGCCACAATGGAAACTATTTCTATAAAATATAATAGATAATTGATTTACAATATTCTTGAAATGCAACGTCGCCATATTATTTCACATTTGACAGCCAACGTTGCTACATTATATTGTTATTAATTTGGTCGGATATTCTCATAAATATAAGGCTATTCTAACACGGCCAGACTGACAAGTACTTCGTCCTCGAAGTACAAGATAATCATCCTGACACAAAAACAATAGTGTGACCAAAACTTAATTTTCGTTACATAATCATATTAATACAATCACATATTACAGTATGTGTCGAAACCCGCCGCAAGTGAATATAGTCAAGACAAAGCTCGTCGTACAATAATCCATTAATTATTACACAAAATATACATAATTATATTTCATAATATCTTCCGTCATTTTCATTTACATAATCAAAAACTTATCGCTCAGTCAATCTGACTATATCATTGCAAATAAGCTAGTTTATCATTGTTGTACAATGTCGTAAAAAAAAGGATTGTTATTATTTTAACAAGTCTAGTTCAATAGTAATAAGTCAAGCATGTCTTTTTTTTTGAAGGACTCAGTCATATGTCATTTGTATTATAGTCCCTGAACTTCACATGTTAGGGCTCTCACCTGCTGTACATGAGATCCAAACTAACACCTAGCGTCAGGACTGTCCAGCAGTAAGTCATGTCGTTTGTCAACGGTCATAAGTTTGTAACCCTAAGTCAATAAACATAAGTCATGGTAATCATTAGTACTAATTTTGTTTACATAATATCAGTAATCGTTTCATAATCGTCATGCTATAATCAATAATCAGACCTTACTGGGCAGACTAAACACCCCGCAGTCAGTGAAGCTCAATCACCCGCAGCCAGTGAATGTCATACCACAGCTAAGGTTTTAATCCATCCATAATAATACAATCATGTCTTAAATTAATAGTATAAACCTTCTACTACAGCGTTTAAGTTGATAATTAACCGTAGTTTCCCCTAGGATTTTTCATTTCTAACTTTTTAAATATCATTAAAGCAGAGCCTCTAAAGGCTTTACCGACATTAGCTATTTCGTACTGCTGCTCCATTTAATCCATGACATGGCTTCGAAACTATTCCAGCAGCTTTTCAGTTCCACTGTCAGAGTCAGCAGCACGTCGTTATCGTCCTTGTTAAATCGAGCTGGCGACCCGCAGACGTCACAGGTTTCAGCATCACACCATTAGCTCCAACGTTGATCATGAAAATATCAAAATGAAGACCATTAGAAATCGTTATGGTTATAATACTACATGTATATACAACGTGTAACGTAAAAAACGCAAAACCTCCCGTGTGGTCTCTCGCACCATGAAACTAAACATCTTTTGTTCTACGAGTTCCTGAAATTCGCAAAAAAAAAATTCTATAGGAACTGACGCAATCAGCTGATCCACATGTATGGGAAAACTAAAAAAAAGTTATGAATTTCCAAAAGTCTTAGAACAAAAGTTGTTCCGTTTCATGGTCTGAGACACCACACGAGAGGTCTTGCGTTTAATATGTTACACCTTGTATGTATTAATATCCACCGATTATCAAGCTTTGAGTGTCAGAATGGTTACTTGTTATTTACTATGTCTAAAGAATCTATAAAAAGGTGTGTAGGGAAAAGGGTTTTTATCAAGAAAAGCACAGAAAGACAAGACTATTTATTTATTTATGTTAGGCTTGTCAGATATTTATAGGTAATGTCAATTACCTATCAAGCTACGTCCATTCACAAACCTAGGTCTTCGTGGAGAAGAATGGACAAGAAACTCCACGGTAACATCTTTTAAAATATTATACCAGGACAACGTTGCGTTGTCATTCGGTAATTTTCATAGTATAATAGTTTAATATCAAATAACTTCCATAAACATTGTAATCCAAATAGGTTCCAGCTTTACACATTTTGTATCTCCATTACTATGTCACTTTCAAACGTAATACTATACACATGGCACACACAATATATCACTCTTAACTCTTAGAACACTTACTTATAAAATATTTTATTTTATCACTTAAATATTTTGTATTATTTTATTACATCGTTAAAATAAATGCATTTGGTTTTGTTGGTAGGGTAGGCTAGGCCTAATTACCTCTATGGACGGCACGCCCCTGTTGCCGGTCTCACGTATTAGTTACATTTCATCAAAACTTAGCTGTTTGCTACAACAGGGCATATTTTCTTCGTTAGCACCTATTGCAGTAGAAAGGATTGTTGACGATCCTTCAAAAGTTAGGCGTCTCTTAGTACGACACAGGTAATTTTCTTTATTATCATCACTTGAAGAAGAAAGAACTGTTGGTGATCCCTCAAAAGTCAGTCTTCTCTTACGACAAGTATTATTTTCTTGATGATCGGGCTTGGATGATTCTTTTTCTCTAAGTGGCATTCCTCGAGCATGACGAGAATCTACTATTTCAGGCAAGAGCCAGTCCATATAAAAAGACAATAATTTTGATTTCATCTTCGTCTCCCAGAATACATCATCTTTATCTATAATTTCTGTTTTGAGCTTATGGTTTTCACCACTCCACACAGCAAACAAGCATTTTTTTTTACATGACACATGAAGTTGCCCCTGAACTTGATAAAACCAATTACTGTTTTTGTTCAGTATGATCAGACCACTTTTTTAATTGTATCTCCATATCTGTATCTTGTTTTCCCTTATAGAATTTTCCAGACCGTTTTTGAAAGCCACTATAGGACATTTGATTTCCACTATTGTATCTTGGCCTATCAAACCGTCTGGCGTGGCGCCAATAAACGGGTATTCGTAGTCTACGAACAACCCACAGGAATTAATTGTCACATTCTCTTGAATAGCGAGTTGCTTCAAAGCAAGTTGTTCATTTTCCACGCCATGTGCAATTGCCGTTACATTGCTGAGATTGGATTTATATAAAATATTTTGCACTAATTTGGCTTTGCTACTATTTTCTCTTCTTTTCACCACCACTCCAAAATTAGACGCAGTTAACATAATCTTTCTTAGATCTAACCAGTCACTGCTATCCCTCTGGTTTATTGTTGATTGTTGTATGCTATCTTTGTCCGAAGTTAATTTTTTTAAATTTTCAAGGAATAGTTCTTTGGCCCTAACTAATTCATGTGGTACCATATCAGGAGTAGTACTTTGAGTACCATAATCATGTTGAACTACTATATTTTCTTTATTTAGTGTTCTATTCTTCCTATGAGGTTTTGCTTGGTTTGTTTTTCTTTTCTTCAGTCGTCCTTCTTCAAACTTTTTCAACATACTTCTGGGACTTTGCCCTAAAATTTTCTTGTGTAGTGTATGTCTTGGATGAGGGTTATTGAAAGACAAAACTGCAGCAGAACATCGTGCACGATAACCTCGTCGAAGTGAGAAATTTATCCTTTTGCCCCCCACAATCTTTGCCACTACACTATTAAAGCACTCTACTGCATTCGTATCTACATCCTCAAGCAGACTTCTTGATTTTGATGAAACTGATTGAATAATCATCTTTATTCTAAACCAGAACATAGTGTTCTCTATTTCGAGGTTGCTCTGTAAAGTTTTATCTTTCAAACAGTAATAGTCTTCACATTTTTCATGATTACCAAAAGCATGGTAAATGGAATTTTGTACTTCGTTCCTAAAACTTGTTATTGTTTCTGGTTTCTCCTTCTCCGATTTGTATTTTTGTATTGAGGCAATCACAACTTTACGAATAGTCATAATCTTGACTTCCGATAATAATTTTCTATATGCCAATGGATATTTAGTTTCTTTGGTGACAGCTCTCAATTTGTTGCACATATTGCGGAGCAAGTGGTTTCTGCATTCTATCTTTTGCACGGTATGGTTTGGGTAAGGATTACGCGCTAGGATTTTCGCGTATGTAGCAGAGTCTCCGTCTGCAATTAACCTACCATAAATAATGTTATACATCGCTATAGATGTCTCAAATCCTTGACAAATAATGTCAGCCTCCATACCACTGGAAGATCCTGTATAATTTTTATAACAATTGTGTTCTGGAGTCGAAATGTGTTTTTTCTCTGCTCGAGCACATACGAGACAGTATTTGTTTCTAATACCTATAAATAGGACCTCACCAAATCTGCGACCCACAATTGCTGCGGCACCTGACAATGCCTTATAGTTATTGCCGTAGGAACGCGACGACCAAACGCCATCGGCATATACGTCAACTACAGGAATACCATCCTTGCTCAATTTCCCTTCAGCTATAGCTTCATCACGCTCACGCAAGGCAGCTATTTCCATAGATTCAACTGCTGTTGTCTCCCATTTTTCATAAACGAAGTCTTGAATTTTTGAATAAGTAAATTCTGTAAAAATTGGTAAATCCATGCACGCTGTGATTTCTTGAAACTGCGAATAGCCGATACCCGCAGAAGTGATTCCAGTAACCGCAGCCAAATTAGCGTTGATATTGTGTTCGCTAGCTGGCTCTTCATTTGTGATTATAAAATCCTTTTTACACATAATACATCTAAATTTAAATTTGGAAATCATACCATTTCTGCTTTCTCCTATTTATTTTATTACCTTTTTATTTTATTAATTATAATCTTTCTATTACATTTAATACATGCTCAAATAAAATGAGCTAACGATACCTCACAGACGTAGTAGGCAAAAAAAAAAAATTTGATGAGTGTTTTGCGGATCATCTACTGCAACAAAACAGGTAGTGTAGTCTTGAAATATCAGTTTAAAAACAATTGTTTATTTTTCTTAACTTCACTGACGTGATGGGTTTCGATAGATATAAACAAGAAACAGATTTTCTTAACTCGTAATTCACAAGTGTTCGTTGACCCCAATAAAAATCACGTGAAATCATTTTTTTTTTAAGGTCATTGTCACCCATCACATCTGCTCAGTTTCGCTATCTAAATTGATTTCTCCTTGTATATTATTTTATTTAGGTACATTATAATAAACAGGGTGTAAGGGACAGCCCTCCTCAAACTGACGGGGTGCATTCAGCTCCTTATTTTGAATCATATTCCACCGGTTTTTTTTATTTTTATTTTTCAGTTACTATTCCTTTATTTCAATGTAAAATTACATTCCCTGTACGCAGCACTCCATTTATGTAAATAATACGGCTAAATTAAAAAATCCAACGATGGATGTTGAAGTAATCTAACGAACGACGCGTGAAATTAGCTGTTCATTTCCTGCCTAGCTGCAGAGTTTATCGAACTCGTCGTCGCGCTTGCCGTTCGCTACGTGCGTTTTGACACGGTAACGATACATAGTGGATGTTGAAGTACTCTAACGAACGACGCCTGAAATCAGCTGTTCATTTCTTGCCTAGCTACAGAGTTCATCGAACTCTTCATAGCGCTTGCCGTTCGGTACGTGCGTTTTGCCACGGTAACGATACATTGCGGATGTTGAAGTACTGTAACGAACGACGTGTGAAATCAGGTGTTCATTTCCTGCCTAGCAACAGAGTTCATCGAACTCGTCATAGCGCTTGCCGTTCGGTACGTGCGTTTTGCCACGGTAACGATACATTGCGGATGTTGAAGTACTGTAACGAACGACGTGTGAAATCAGGTGTTCATTTCCTGCCTAGCTACAGAGTTCATCGAACTCGTCATAGCGCTTGCCGTTCGCTACGTGCGTTTTGCCACGGTAACGAGACATTGCGGATGTTGAAGTACTCTAACGAACGACGTGTGAAATCAGGTGTTCATTTCCTGCCTAGCAACAGAGTTCATCGAACTCGTCGTCGCGCTTGCCGTTCGCTACGTGCGTTTTGCCACGGTAACGAGACATTGCGGATGTTGAAGTACTCTAACGAACGACGTGTGAAATCAGGTGTTCATTTCCTGCCTAGCAACAGAGTTCATCGAACTCGTCGTCGCGCTTGCCGTTCGCTACGTGCGTTTTGCCACGGTAACGATACATAGCGGATGTTGAAGTACTCTAACGAACGACGCGTGAAATCAGCTGTTCATTTCTTGCCTAGCTACAGAGTTCATCGAACTCGTCATAGCGCTTGCCGTTCGGTACGTGCGTTTTGCCACGGTAACGATACATTGCGGATGTTGAAGTACTGTAACGAACGACGTGTGAAATCAGGTTTTCATTTCCTGCCTAGCTCCAGAGTTCATCGAACTCGTCATAGCGCTTGCCTTTCGCTACGTGCGTTTTGCCACGGTAACGATACATAGCGGATGTTGAAGTACTCTAACGAACGACGTGTGAAATCAGGTGTTCATTTCCTGCCTAGCTACAGAGTTCATCGAACTCGTCATAGCGCTTGCCGTTCGCTACATGCGTTTTGCCACGGTAACGATACATTGCGTATGAGGAAATAAAACAAATCATATTTATTAGATTCCCATAACATTCCTGAAATAATTTCTAGTACCGGCCATCTTAGTATGATAATCATACTGAATTCACCCCATCAGTTTGTGGAGGGCTGCCCCTTACACCCTGAAATATATCATATCATATACAGAGTGGAAGGGACACCGACGCTAAAACGACTGAAAAAAAATCAGCTGTTCCACATATTTTGACCGCGTAGGTATTGAACTTTTGTAGGCAACAGCTGTTTTTTTTCTAAATAATCTACGAGAAATTTCTATGTGGCCCGGCTCAGTTTCACGTAGGTACTGAATACGTGGTAACCGTTTTCGCGTCGGTGTCCCTTGCACCCTGTATCCTACCGTCCTACGGGGAAAAGGTGCGAGTTTATGTATGTACCTACGTATCACACACAAGACCTGACGAGATCGAATAATCTAAAAAAAGATACCAGTATCACAGCACTGTATCATAGTGCTCTGATACTGGTATCTTTTTTAGATATTATCTTAGCAAAACTGAAGGTAGGTAAAAAATGAATTTGCTATGAATGATACAATTCTAGGTAAGTAAATAGGTAATATGAATCTATTCAATAGAACACTAAATTTGTCGATCCCGGAATCACTGGATTTTCCCGTCAAATCCTCAACTTTAGATCAATAAACATCCGATTATTCCATCTCTGATAAAATCCAGAATATTATTTAGGAATTTAGTACCTAACTACTGAAATATGACTGTTTTTGAATTGCTTTAGTTTTGATCTAGCTGTGCGATATTTTTATTACTCTGTACCTACTGTTGTTATCAATCGAAGCGCGTTCGAGCGATGTTACCTACTCTGTCGCCGCAAGCCAGCCCGCGCCGCCGCGCGCCGGCCCGTAGCCAGCCATGGCAGGAGCCGAACATTGTGATAACAATCATAATTATTTTGTTTACCTATGTCCCTACTTATCAATCCAGAGATAAGTATGTTTGAGATATTGAGAAAATATAACTACATAGCACTTGATGATAATTGGAATTTTTTACCGTAAAGGGTGATGAACTTATACGTACTTACCTACTTACACACGACGTTTCCAGTATGAGCTGATCTCGCATTGTATAGGCTTGTCGTACAATAAGAGGTCAGCTTATACTGGAAGTTTATAGCTTGATAGTGTCGTTTTGCTTACTATCTAATTATAATTCAATTTTTTATACTTACTCAGAAACAGTATTTTTTTTGCGTTGATTTCTCCGTTTTCTTGTACAAATCCGTCGTAGAACTTTATTTCTTTTGTTTCCCATTGTTTTTATCACACACAGAATCACGAGTCAGTCCCAAATATAAATAGTAAACAAAACTTATAAACTAAAGTGTCCAATTATCACACGAAAACCTTATAAAAATATAAACCAAAAATAAAGTGTCAATTTTCACAAAATAACTTATTTTACTAAACGAATTTACGTAATGCTGGAGCGCCGCATGCGTAACGTGACCTTTCTCTGAGAGAGTTAGCCGCAGACTGGGCGTAGTGGGCGTGTCGCCACCAAGCGCGCAACAGTAGTGCATCGCGGTAAACAAATAGGGTTGAAAATGGCAATGCGTTTGATTTCAGTTGAATCTCGGGTCCGCCAGTTTGAAAGACTTTTCGCAGTAATTAATTATTAAAAAAAAAAATACGCCGTTTTGTTAAAATATTTTTACATATGTCTTTAGTTGATTAAATTTCCTTTCTGATAGTTCCAAAAAAATGTATAGTTATCGCTGAAAATATTGAGCAGTTCGAGACGATAATTTTTTTTCGTGTTCGTTCTTGTGATTTTTTTTTTCAAGATTCTGTATTATTTTCAGAAAATATTTTTGCATTAGTCTTTTACTTATACATTTGACTATTCACTGTATTTTTTTTGGGCTTGTAATATATAGCAATACGGCTAACTCTGCGACGAAAAAGAGTACGTTTTTACGGTTTCCTCTATGGGCAGCGCCTTAACACTCAAAATTACGAAAATCTCCAACAGCACTTTTACGCGTGTTGACAGTTGACGTCGATCCCTTTTTGTCTCTAATACTAATGACATGGCCCTGATGAAATGAATTAGATTTGACATATTTTTTAATAGTTTAAGTGACATTTTAATTTTTGAATTGACATGGCCCTGATGAAATGAATTTAATTATTTTACTTGTAGTCTAAAATATTTGATTGTTTGTTTGTATTTTAAAATTGTACTGATAATAATCTGACTTATAATCTATTCTAATTTTATGTTGATGCATGTACCTGTTTAAATCTACTAAGCACTTTGTTTCCGAATTTTAAAAATATGTAAAATTTGCATAAGTATGTGTAGTTTTAGCAATAACATTTAACAACCCGTCTCACAAAGGAATGCGTCACTAAGGCACCTTGGACTTGGAAGGACCTATTCGCAAACATAGTAGGTAAAAAAAAAAACATAAATTCATGTACCTACCTATCTAAGCCACGTTTCAATAACATTAAAAAACGCAGCGGCCGAGTAATGACCGTGGGGTGGTAGCAGCGCGGCAGCGCTTCTGCCGACACGTCGCGCGTCGTCGCGGGCTCGTGGCCACAAAATAAACAGATACGAGTACAGAAGGTCCACTCACGGAACAAGTACACGAATTTGTTTTACCTAGCCACTCAGACCGGGTGGTGGTACGACAGGCTTACAGTGTTAATATGAAAAAAGCTTTTAAAAATTTATTTTATCTAAAAAATAATGTACCGCTAATAAATAGTGTGCGGTTAAGTTTGGAGAAAGTTTCTTTTATTTAAACCACAGTTTAGGCTAGGATTTAAATGATAATGACGGTATTACACGTTAGCAAGTGATTTTTTCTCCAATACAGAAATTTAAAAACTTTTACTTTATGCAGTTGCCTTCGTAATACCTAAGTACTTGCGTTTATTCATAGCAATCGTGTAACATCACAATATTATATTAACACGTTCGTTGAACGGGGTACTCCCTGAGTATAAAAGCAGTTTTAGGAAAGAGTGGGCCTTCTGAACTTATTAATTTTGTAGCACAGTCGTTTAGTGTTATTTTTTATTTTAATGTTTTCGAAATGTTTTAGCTATTATGATACATTTAAATAATGTTAAAAACTTACCTAGATTTTGAACTGCTCAATATGCTGACCTCTGTCTACACATTGTTGCAATCGACGACGGTTATTTTGGTGCACTCGTCGCATTAAAAGCGGGTCCTCGCGTATACGGTTCCTGATAACACGGAATGCTGTGCGGATTCGCATTTCCGTCTCCTCCCGCGAGTGGCTTTCTTTTTTATAAACGAGTTGTTTGACCCAACCCCAAAAAAGAAGTCAAGTGGCGTTAAGTCAGGTGACCGTGGTGGCCACGCCTCGGGACCGTACCTCCCGATCCAGCGGTTATCAAACAACTCGTTTAACCGCGACCGCACTTCTGTTGAAATGTGAGGGGGTGCTCCATCGTGTTGAAACCACACATTTCGGAGCTCGGCTAGCGGCAATCTGTCGAGGTAGCGCGCGACGGTGTTGTTAAGAAGAGCCAGATACCTCACACGGTTTAGAGTCCCTGGGATGAAGACAGGTCCTATTATTTTATTTCCCTTTATCCCAGCCCACACATTCAGTGACCACCGTATTTGATGTCCTAACGGCCGTGTGGCACGCGAATAATGGCCTCTTTCTGCCCAGTGATGGCATACACGCCGATTCCACATGCCATTGCGCGTAAATAGGCTTTCATCTATCTATACATATAAAATTCAAAGTCCTGACTGACTGACTGACTGACTGACTGACTGACTTATATATCAACGCACAGCCCAAACCACTGGTCCTAGAGACATGAAATTTGGACAGTGTACTCTTTGTGAAGAGTAGGCATCCATTAAGAAAGGGTTTTTCGAAATTCCACCCCTAAGAGGGTGAAATGGGGTGTTGAATTTTCTATGAAACTTTTTATTCTCTGAGTCGATTGACTTGAAAATGTATCTACATATACTTCAGTTAAAATGATGAGATACGTGTATCACAGTTTTTCCAAAATCATCCCCCAATTTAAATTTCAATGTCCTGACTGGCTGACTGATACATCAACGCACAACCCAAACCGCTGGTCCTAGAGACATGAAATTTGGAGAATGTACTGTTTGTAGAGAGTAGGTATCCACTAAGAAAGGGTTTTTTGAAATTCCACCCCTAAGAGGGTGAAATGGGGTGTTGAATTTTCTGTGAAACTTGTGTGAATTGAAAATTTGTGTACATACTCTTCAGATAAAATCCAGTAAATCCGATGTCCAATCTCAAACCAAGAATATTTCACGTATCTAATTTAATTGATATAACTTTAAACTAATAATTGCAAGTTATAAGCAAGTACATGTAAATCTATGTATGTATTATAGATAGATACATAGATTACTTATTATTCCAGAAATAAGATCCCGTGGGCAATTCCCGAACTCCACGCGGGCGAAGCCGCGGGCATAAGCTAGTCTGACCATATGACGTTTTCGATGAAGTGGGTGTCCTCTGCGCATCGCTGCAGTGCCCACTGGCAATAAGTTAACCGGCGCTCGAAGTCAGCTGGACCAAGCAGACCTTGTACTTTTTGAAGTGAGTACGCATGCTGCTTGTTTTTCTTTAAAATTTTAAAGACTGCGACGTGACTCATGTTTAACAGGCGGCCGGCTCTTCTAGTGCTTGAACCGGGCTCCTTCTCAAAATGCCTTAGCACGTTCTCTTCCTGCCGCACAGAGATCACGGGTCGGGGGCCACCACAACGACGCGGCACTACCGGTTCATTGTTACGAATACGCACCAGGGCACTCACAATAACACGAGAATTCCGCGGTTGATGTGCATTGGGGTACCTCTCAGCATACATCCTCAGAGCACGTGAACCATCATAATTACACTCAGCATAAATGAGCACCATGTTCGCATACTCCTGAGCACTGAACTGATAACGCGGCATTTTTCACATAAGCATGACGCAACATGTTGCAATGCGAAAATAATGCACGTCCGGTCAGCGCGTGATATTAGTTCCGACTAAAATTAGGTGGACATCCGTGGGCAGGGGGCGGGGCTAGGCACATCAAATAGATCACCGCACGCGCGGTCCGTCATTCATAAATAGGTAAATTGCGAAGTTGCCGTCCTTCAAGTACGCGTGTACAGAGTGTTTCTTTTACGTATCAATTTAACATTTTTAGTGAATATTTTAATATTAAACAAAATAAAAACATTTTGTTTTCGAATGGTAATTTTTTTTTTTAGCATGAATGGAGGCTATACTATTGCGGGTTAACGGGAACGCCCTCTGTTAGTTAACATACTGTATACCCTTGACCAGCAAATAAATGATTTATGATTATGATTATAAGTAATATTAATTAGGTATATACAACATGTAACGTAATTAACGCACACCCTCAGATACCCCAATTAGTATATAATGTTATAATCATAATGTATACACTGAATTTTTAGTTAAACATGTATGAGCATTGATTATTTATTGATTTAGTTATACTAATTCCGGAAGAATGTTGTGGTCACAGTACAAATCCACGAACGCACACAGTCGCACACGTGACTAATAGGGTCTTGCTAGCCTAGTACCTATTCGCTCGCGTTCGAGACGAGTTAACGCCGCTCGAAAAACCGACAATACACGATTGTTTACGTTAAAGAAATATGAACATTAGCCGATTCGAGTTGTTTATTTATGTCTAGTAAACATTTGATTGCATCTTTCCATTACACTTTTCAGGCTTTGGACTGTCGACTTTTTTTTTTTTTTTTTTTAACGTGGTAAAATCATCAAATGAGTCCTCCCACCCAGGGCAGAGCGGGAGGGACTGTCAGACTTGTACTGACTAAAATCCACGGTGTCCTTCAATAGCCCTTTATGTTCCAGGGTCACGGTAATTCTATGAGTCCCGCGACCCCGGCAGGCTTTGGCCCTCTAGGGGGGCCCCGTCATATGCTGACACTCTTTGAGGCGCGTGTGGAACACAACTCACCGTCGACCCGGGCATGGTCTATGATCGGACAGCGAGTCGCCCATTACTCGCCGCCCGCATGCCCGCACCTACGGTGGCCGGAGATCGTCTGCCGACGTCCGGCGCCGTTGGCGTCTACCACTGCGGCTGGGGTGGAGGGAGGACGCTGTCCTCTCCCTCACGCGGCCCGCCTCCTCCTTCGCGAGCATGACTGCTTCGCAGAAGGAGGCGACCGCTTCCCACTCCGTCTCGCCCCGCAGCATGGCCTCGACCAATGCCGGGCGCGAGAGGTCTCCGCCTATCGCCGCCGTGAGGACACGGCGGTGCTCTGCCCAAGCGGGGCAGTCCTGCACCGTATGCTCCACCGTGTCCTCCGGGCGGTCCTCGCAGTGGTGACACCCATGCGTTTCCTCCTTCCCCATATGACACAGGTACCTCCCGAAACTTCCGTGTCCGGTGAGGACCTGTGTCACGCGGTAGGTCAGGACTAGGGAATGCAATCCGGACTATCCGTAATCCGAAAAATCCGGATATCCGCACATTTTTACTAGACTTCCAAATCCGGATTTGAAAATCGAATCCGGATTTTCTGAATAATAAGAAATTGTAATTCGGGGGCTGCTTTATTCAGCCGAAAGCCTGAAACTGATATTCCCAGTTTAGTGCGAATGGAGATGGCGTTATTCGAGGATAGTTGTTCGCGACGACGATACATGGAGGCCGCTTACAAGCATTTTCAGGGCATTCCCCCATAAAAGCGTCGAATCAGAGCTTGCTTTTTCCGCAGCAGGAATTATGTGTAACCGAATTCGCAGCAGGTTAAACGACTGCACTTTAGATACTTTATTATTTTTGAGGTCACATTTTATGTGTCAAAAGAAAACATAGTTGTTTTTTGTTGCTAAATTTATGTTGGTTAAATTGTTTTGTTATGTTTAATAATTTGACAAGGAGGCTATTATTTTTGTTTTCCGGAGTTTCTTTTAATTTGTACCTATTAATTATTTTATTAATGTCACCACGCGAGTCACAGACTGATTTTTTTAATAAGAATAAGTATTATGTTGATTAAGTGAAGTTAAACTGTTTTGTTACTTTTGTTATGTTTAATAATTTGACAAGGAGTCTATTTGTCCTTTTATTTTTGTTCTTCAGAGTTTATTTTAATTTGTACTTGTCGTATATGTCAGGATTTATTTCGTAAGGCTCGTACATCATGTGGGCAGACGATGGGTTTCGGGCTATGAAAACACACTGGGTGCGATACACTGTTTCTAGCAAAACTAACGAATTACTTGTGATTACAACTTAACACTGGGCACATAGAATCGGGTACAGTTCCAAGACGTCTCAACTCCACCGCGATCAGACATTGACTGTCGCCCTCGCCTCGAGCTGAACATCAGGGCTCTGTAGAAGCACGCTGTGGTGTGGGTAGACTGGTAAGTAGGTCGCGTCATGTCACCAGTGCCCACTGACGCGTTTTCCGATTCATTTTATGTCCGGATCCGACATACTTATTAATTATTTAACTAACGTTACTCGGCACGCGAGTCACAGACTGATTTTTTTAATAATAAGAATATTATGGCTATAACACCAAAATTATGGTATTTAATTTGAATAACTTTAAATAACAAAAAATTTAAAAAATCATATATTTCTAATTTTCCTGTGTTTTTATTTTAACCCATTAACACAAATTTAATAAAAATCATATTAATAAACAAATATGGGTAGATTTATGTATGTTCATGAAAAATCCGTAAAATCCGGATAATCCGGATTGGACCAAAAATCCGTTCTTAAAAATCCGGATTTTAAAACAGAACGGATTTGCATTCCCTAGTCAGGACGCCGTGACGCCTATCCAGCCATGGACTGTCGACTTTGAATGATTTTATTTATTGATTATGATATAATGCCAATATTCGGTACAAAATGTTATGCTGTTAATAATAATGAACTGCTAAAAATAAGAGGCGATACGACAATATTATTCAAAGACGGCGTGTTTAAAAGATGTGAATCAAGATATTTACAATAATTTAAAAAATCAAATAGGTACTTAACTTACTCATTGCCACTCAACACTCATACGACGTTGTATTTTTAATACACTTTCAAAATGTTCACCACCTTGTTCATTACATTTTAATGTCCGTTTGCTTAATTGATCACTTCACCATCGTGTTGGTAGAATACCTCTTGTAAATTATGAAGAGGTATGTTTTCTAGCAGTGTAGGTAGAGTTTCTCGTAAAACGTGTAAATATGCGTCTCCTGTTAATCTTTGTAAGAACACAGGTCCCAGTATGTTTGTACCAATGACACCGGCCCAGACGTTAACTGAGAAACGGTGTTGGTAGGAATCCACTCTGCATGCGTGAGGATTTTCGTGCATCCATAAATGTGTGTTGTGTTGATTGTAGGTACATCCCCACACGTGTGAATGAACTTTCATCTGTCCAAATTATGTTCCGCTGCCAATTTTCTAATAACCAGCAACTGAACTGCAAGCGTGAAGTGCAATCGTTTGGAGTCAACTCCTGCCATCTTCTGCAGGCTTAGCCAAGTTGACAATCTACAATCGTTAACGCTAATAGAAAACGAATCAAATGTATGGGAATGACATTATTTCAACGTTAAGTCACGTGGTCAAAACAAACGAATAGAAAATTCGTAGACAAGTTTACAATTTATCTGAACGTTCAAAATGATAGAATGAAATATAATCGTTTCTACAATGTTGATCGCTAGATCCCATATAAATCGTAGCCAAGTTACAGTTTTGACAAGCGCTAACGAAACGATGTCGAAGTTTTTGAACGACCACTGAGCGATCGCCGAGACCCAAGACTTAACGATAACAATAGGCGTCTATATGATTCAGCGGTGTCGTGTATCACGTCATTGTTTATGTTTCAAACTTTCAAGTGCCCGAGTATGATAGAATTTCGAATAACACAAGATTCTCGGACCTTATACAAAAATAATCCTTATAGCATGATTCAGTATTCACGCGCGATGGCTTATTATTAGCGTATTTCATGTATAACTTTGGTGTTTCTATACCGATTTCTATGATTCTTTTTTATGGAATAGTTAATAATGTTAACTTTTTTAATTAGGGAAGACTGAGAGTGTTATAAACGTAAGAGTAGACAAATATAATCAGAAAGCTTCGAACTGCTAAGCTATCGGGAGTTACACGTGATATTGTGAGTCAACCATAAAAGATAGACATATGCTGTCGTGGGATATTTTTTATATAATTTTAAGGAGAACATTTCCGTCATACGTGATTTCTGTGTAGCTTTAACCATTAAGGTACATACGCGACGGAAGCTTAAAAAATGGAGTAACTTCTCCCGTTTTCCCAACACTTCCCTTCACTGCTCTGCTCCTATTGATTGTAGCGTGATGAAAAGTATACTATAACCAACTCAGGAGTATGGAAAATAATTGTACCAAGTTTCGTTAAAATCCGTCGAGTAGTTTTTGTTTCTATAACGGTTATACAGACAGACAGACAGACAGACAGACAAAAATTTTACTGATTGCATTTTTGGAATCAGTATCGATCCCTAATCACCCCCTGATAGTTATTTTGGAAATATATTTCATGTACAGAATTGACCTCTCTACAGATTTATTATAAGTATATAGATATAGATAGATAGATATAGATTTCATGTATAACTTTGGTGTTTCTATACCGATTTCTATGATTCTTTTTTCTGGAATAGTTAATAATGTTAACTTTTTTAATTAGGGATGACTGAGAGTGTTATAAACGTAAGAGTAGACAAATATAATCAGAAAGCTTCGAACTGCTAAGCTATCGGGAGTTACACGTGATATTGTGAGTCAACCATAAAAGATAGACATATGCTGTCGTGGGATATTTTTTATATAATTTTAAGGAGAACATTTCCGTCATACGTGATTTCTGTGTAGCTTTAACCATTAAGGTACATACGCGACGGAAGCTTAAAAAATGGAGTAACTTCTCCCGTTTTCCCAACACTTCCCTTCACTGCTCTGCTCCTATTGATTGTAGCGTGATGAAAAGTATACTATAACCAACTCAGGAGTATGGAAAATAATTGTACCAAGTTTCGTTAAAATCCGTCGAGTAGTTTTTGTTTCTATAACGGTTATACAGACAGACAGACAGACAGACAGACAAAAATTTTACTGATTGCATTTTTGGCATCAGTATCGATCCCTAATCACCCCCTGATAGTTATTTTGGAAATATATTTCATGTACAGAATTGACCTCTCTACAGATTTATTATAAGTACTACAGATTTATTATAAGTAATAAAAAAGTAGATAGAAGAAGATAGATTGTCACCAATGGAAAGAAATACCTCAAATAGCAAGATTGTCATCACCAGGGGTGTTTGGGTGTTGTGGTGTTGAGCTGATTAATTATAAATTGATAGTCATATGTCTCTATAGAGTACCAAATACTAAGAATATAACTGAATGTTATTAACTTGAATTGTTACTCAAAGATTTATCCAACCAATTTAATAAGAATATTGTTATTGCAGGTGTTAAGAATAGCCTTATATTTATGAGAATATCCGACCAAATTAATAACTACATATAATTATCTATTATATTTTATAGAAATAGTTTCCATTGTGGCTTAAAAGGCTTAGTTTCAAAACGAAAGATAGTTGTGTGTGATATTTGAATAATCAAGTTAAATGTTTATTTACTTTATATTGCTAGTAAATGAATTGGTAATAATTAAACATTATTTTTTAATGTTTCCTAGATCTTATCTTGCAATTTCAATATATCAAGTTGTTTCAATCAATTCTCTGAACTATCAGTTGATGTTCATATTTTATACAATTAAACATAATATTACAAATAAATACATACTATATTGCTAAATTATGTAATGAAATTTTAAAATAGTTCCCTTACATAGGATTTGTTAATTATAATCTACGTTATTAGTTATTTAGGTATAATGTATGACCATTTGCCATAAGTTTATGATGGCGGCCATCTTTGATTAGTATTATTATGATTATGATTTGACGGGTATAAAAGTAGATGTCGCCGCCAATACAGGGCTTTTTTGCTGTTAGTGTTCGAAGGGTTAAGACATACCCTGATTGGTATATTGTGTGATACAAAATGTGTAAAGCTGGAACCTATTTGGATTACGATGTTTATGTAAGTTATTTGATATTATACTATTATACTAGAAATATATAATATTTTAAAAGATGTTACCGTGGAGTTTCTTGTCCATTCTTCTCCACGAAGACCTAGGTTTGCGAATGGACGTAGCTTGATAGGTAATTGACGTTACCTATAAATATCTAACAAGCCTAACATAAATAAATAAATAGTCTTGTCTTTCTGTGCTTTTCTTGATAAAAACCCTTTTCCCTAAACACCTTTTTAGAGATACTTTAGACATATAAAATAACAAGTAACCATTCTGACACTCAAAGCTTAATAAATCGGTATATATTTATACATATATACATCTAGTATTTACACACCTTTTTCTTAACACAGGCGACTTTAATATCGATATTTTAAAACCGAATGGAAATTCAGTTGCTCTGGAGTGTATGCTACTAAATTACAACTTAAAACTTGCTCTTAAACAACCGACTCGAATGGCTAGCAAGACGTGTATAGATAACTTTGCGCATAATTTTAAAAATACTTGTAAAACAGACGTGTTGGAGTTTGCATTGTCAGACCATACAGCACAGCTGCTTCAATGTCCAGTACCCACTGTATGTAGAATAAAATACTGGCATATAACAAGAAGGGATTACTGCAACGAGAATATTGTGAAATTTAAATACTGTATAAACAGTCTCAAATTTTCGGAGATTTATCTTACTGAGGATCCTAATTTGGCGTATAATGAATTTATCAACACGTTTAAATTATTCTACGACTTATGCTTTCCGTTCAAGGAAATCAAAATCAACACATTTAATAAACCTAAATGGCTATCAAATGGCGTTAAATTGTGCAGTAGGAAAAAAAGAAAACTCTTGTGGCAATTTAGATTGAATCCTAACCAAGAAAATAAAAAGAAATTTGCTACTTATTCTAAACTGTATAATAAAATTATTAATCTGACACAGAAAGCACAGAATAATTACAAAATACAACAATCAAAAATTAATCAAAGACTACTTGGCAAATAATTAATCAGTCAAACAACAATATCCCTAAACAGCAAATTGAAAAAATAAGAGTTGGTAATCAAACTATTCACAAACCTTTGGATATCGCTAATGCCTTCAATGACTTTTTTGTTGACAAAATTCATCCAAAATTAGATGCTGAATATAAACCAAAAGCATCCATTACATCAAGAAGTTCTAAATCAATGTTTATGGCACCCAGCACACCACACGACATACATAAAATAATAATGTCATTAAAAAACACTGGTAGTGTAGGTTTTGATGGGATTGCCACTAAGATATTAAAATCAGTGTCAATTGAGATATGCAGTCATCTAAGTCACTTAATCAATCTTAGTATATGTATGGGTGTGTATCCAGAAGCATTAAAAATATCTATAATTAAACCTTTATTTAAGAAAGAAGATAAGGAATTGATGGAATATTATAGACCCATTTCACTCATACCAGTCATCTCAAAGGTATTTGAAAAGTGCATCTACGAACAGTTAAAGGGTTTCATTGAAAAGAATAATATATTATGTGAAGAACAAAAAGGATTTAGGCAGCATAGAACCATCGATATGGCAATTTATGATTTTCTGTTTCCGATAATTAGAAGTGTGGATAAGCGATCCCACATATGTGCCATATTTTGTGATATGACGCAGGCTTTTGACTACGTCCATTGTAATACATTGTTAAATAAATTGGAAGCCTACGGCATAAGAGGTAACGTGCTCAAACTTTTGAAATCGTATTTGGAAAACAGATCACAGATAACCGAGATTAGTCGCATTAATGTAATTAATAAACATGAAGAGATATCACGATCACGAGAACTTAAAATCAAATTCGGTGTTTCACAGGGAAGCGTTGTTGGCCCGTTTGGATTTATATTGTATATTAATGATATGCCCATGTCCATTGAACACCCTTTAACAATGTTTGCTGATGATAGCACCATTACAATCCCTTGCAAGAACGTAAATACATATGAAACGGACATAAATAATTCTCTTGACAATTTCATTAAATGGCTGGATAATAATAATTTGAACATTAATTTAAGTAAGACTAAGATAATGCACTTTAGACAACGTATGCCTGGTGTACCTAACCTTCACATACATTACAAAACAGACGATATTGATGAAGTAACTTATACCAAATTTTTGGGATTACAAATAGCCTGCAATTAGAATTGGAAAGCACATATAGGCGTATTGTGTAAAAAATTGAGCTCATCAGCATATGCTTTATATAGGTTATCCTCCGTAGTAGATACCAAAGCACTTCTTGCGGCTTACTACGGTATAGCTGAATCCCACTTGCGCTACGGTGTCATTTTCTGGGCAAACTCCACCGATAAAGAGACAGCATTTAAGGCTCAAAAAAGATGTCTCCGGTCAATGTTCACACTAAAAACCACCGACAGTTGCAAGCCATATTTTAAGCAGTACAACATTCTGACACTTCCCTGTATTTATATTCTCGAAGTAGCACTGTTTGTGAAGAACAATCCAGGTCGTTTTGAGCGTTTGGCCGATGTATTTCCAAGAAATAGGCGAGACAATACAAAACTAAATCAGGTATCGTGTCAAACAACTATGATGCGCAAAAGTATTTATTACATGGCCCCAATTGTTGTCTTCTATATCTATACTTATAATAAATCTGTAGAGAGGTCAATTCTGTACATGAAATATATTTCCAAAATAACTATCAGGGGGTGATTAGGGATCGATACTGATGCCAAAAATGCAATCAGTAAAATTTTTGTCTGTCTGTCTGTCTGTCTGTCTGTCTGTATAACCGTTATAGAAACAAAAACTACTCGACGGATTTTAACGAAACTTGGTACAATTATTTTCCATACTCCTGAGTTGGTTATAGTATACTTTTCATCACGCTACAATCAATAGGAGCAGAGCAGTGAAGGGAAGTGTTGGGAAAACGGGAGAAGTTACTCCATTTTTTAAGCTTCCGTCGCGTATGTACCTTAATGGTTAAAGCTACACAGAAATCACGTATGACGGAAATGTTCTCCTTAAAATTATATAAAAAATATCCCACGACAGCATATGTCTATCTTTTATGGTTGACTCACAATATCACGTGTAACTCCCGATAGCTTAGCAGTTCGAAGCTTTCTGATTATATTTGTCTACTCTTACGTTTATAACACTCTCAGTCATCCCTAATTAAAAAAGTTAACATTATTAACTATTCCAGAAAAAAGAATCATAGAAATCGGTATAGAAACACCAAAGTTATACATGAAATCTATATCTATCTATCTATATATCTATATATACTTATAATAAATCTGTAGAGAGGTCAATTCTGTACATGAAATATATTTCCAAAATAACTATCAGGGGGTGATTAGGGATCGATACTGATTCCAAAAATGCAATCAGTAAAATTTTTGTCTGTCTGTCTGTCTGTCTGTCTGTATAACCGTTATAGAAACAAAAACTACTCGACGGATTTTAACGAAACTTGGTACAATTATTTTCCATACTCCTGAGTTGGTTATAGTATACTTTTCATCACGCTACAATCAATAGGAGCAGAGCAGTGAAGGGAAGTGTTGGGAAAACGGGAGAAGTTACTCCATTTTTTAAGCTTCCGTCGCGTATGTACCTTAATGGTTAAAGCTACACAGAAATCACGTATGACGGAAATGTTCTCCTTAAAATTATATAAAAAATATCCCACGACAGCATATGTCTATCTTTTATGGTTGACTCACAATATCACGTGTAACTCCCGATAGCTTAGCAGTTCGAAGCTTTCTGATTATATTTGTCTACTCTTACGTTTATAACACTCTCAGTCATCCCTAATTAAAAAAGTTAACATTATTAACTATTCCAGAAAAAAGAATCATAGAAATCGGTATAGAAACACCAAAGTTATACATGAAATACGATAATAATAAGCCATCGCGCGTGAATACTGAATCATGCTATAAGGATTATTTTTGTATAAGGTCCGAGAATCGGTCGCCGCGCTCGACGCGTCTCGCGGCCGAAGGTATAAAAAGGCGAGGCGTCCGAGCGCGAGCTTCATTCACTCTCTGCACAGAGCCGCCTAGCTGCGTACTCTGTGGACAGTCCGGGCACCCGGCTAACTACCGCGGTTGCCCTAAAGCCCCCAAAACATCCTCCTCGAAGCTGGTGAAGCGTGCTCACGCCCGCCAACTACGTGAAAGTCCCTCAGTGAGGATACCCTCTACGCAGATGCCTGAGAGACTAAGCCCCCAGAGGCCTTCTCCGTGGACTCAGCTTAATCACCAGAGAGCTTTTCCTGCTCTCGGTAAGGCAAAAGCCACACCCATCCCCGGTCTATTAGACGCCCCTATCCCTCCTCCTGCGCCCCGCGTGGCCGCTCCTGCACCCGCTTCTCGGGCTGCTCCCGCGCCCTCTTCTAGGGCCGCCCCCGCTCCTGTAGTCCGGCCCGTGCGCGCTCGCCCCGTGCTCGAGGCAACTGTGGAATCGTCGTTTGACACGATTGCCAGGTTTCAGGTGTTCGTCACCCCTGAAGCTGATCGCATGGCGGCAGAACTAAGGTCTGCCACCAGCTTAGAAGAAATCCGTAGGATATTTAAGGCCTACCCGAGTATCGAGTCAGCGCTCCGCGCTCTTTCCAAGTAATTCCCATAATGGATATTACAAGGAATACAGCAAGGACTCAACCCCGGTCCCTTAAGTTAGGTTACTTTAACGCTAATGGCCTTAGAGGCCAACGTGATGAAATCGCCACCTTCCTCCGCGACCATCACATTGACATACTACTAATACAGGAAACCTTCCTCAAGCCCAACCATCGTGACCCGAAAATTGCCAACTATCGCATAGTTCGCAATGATCGGTCTCGCTGTCACAAGGGAGGTACCTTAATTTACTATAAAAAGGAACTGTACTGCATCCCCATTGACCCCCCCCCGTTAGAGTCTCTGCTTGAGACTTCCATCTGTCGGCTCGGCATGACCGGTCACTCGCCGATTACCATCGTCTCGGCTTATATTCCTCCCGGAGGTTCGTCTGAGGAGCACACGCTACTCACGAAAGACCTCACCACCCTCTTTGGCTTGAGTGACTCCGTTATTATAGCGGGCGATCTCAATGCCAAACATCCCGCCTGGAACAGCACGCTGACCTCTCCCAGAGGGAAATTCGTGTTCAACCTAGCGGCCTCTCTTAACTTTGACCCCATCGCTCCCATGGAACACACCCACTATCCCCACGAGCCGGACCTTCGGTCCGACGTACTAGACATAGCGTTACTCAAGAATGTCAACCTTAAGTTGCATTCCATCGAGACGCTACACGAACTCGACTCTGACCACCGTCCAGTGGTCATGCACCTACTCCCACGTTCCGGTCCCTCAGACCCCAACCAGCCCCCGCCTACCCAAGTGATAACAGACTGGAGGAAAGTCAGCGATAAGCTGAAATCCACCACGTCCCCTCACCTGGACTCCATTCCCGATCACATTGTCTCAGTCGCAGACACGACGGCCGCCATCAACTTGTTTACAGAACACGTGCAATCCGTGCTGAAGGATTGCTCACGGGAAGTCCCAGCTATGAGTGATCATCGCTGGAAACTGCCCGCTGACGTACGTGATCTGATAACCGAGAAGAATGCGGCCATTCGTGCCTACAGTAGTTTTCCCTGCGACGCGAACAAGGCTCACATGCGCTACTTGCAGCGTGCTGTTAAGAAGCGTATCAGTGAGCACCGTTCCGCTCAATGGGAAAAGGACCTTAGCGAACTCGAGCCTACCCACCAAGCTTTCTGGCAATTGCAAAGAAAGATGCGTGCTACCGAGGAGGTCTCAACGCCTCCTCTCACCCGCCCCGACAAGAGCGTCGCGTTCGACGACTCTGATAAGGCAGAATGCCTAGCCGACAGCCTGGAGTCTCAGTGCTCTCCCAGCTCTCAACCAGTAGACAAGCGGCACCTCGATGAGGTGGACGCAGAAGTCGAACGTAGAGCCGCCCTCCCCCCCGTAGAAGACCCCGATGATCCCCTGCCTGAAGTCACCCCAGACGAAGTGCAGGATATCATCAAAAGGCTTCAACCACGGAAAGCACCCGGCTCTGACGGAATCACCAATAAGGTGCTCAAAATCCTCCCCCCCCAGTTAATAGTGTTAATGGCAGCCATCTTCAATGGCGCCATGAGCAACAACTTCTTCCCCCAAGTTTGGAAAGAGGCCACTGTTATCGGCATTCCCAAGCCCGGTAAACCCAAGGCGGAGCCCTCTAGCTACCGTCCTATCAGTCTCCTGAGCGCGCTCGGCAAAATCTACGAGAGACTTATTTATAAGCGACTCAAAGATTATGCCGAAGCTAAGAGTCTCATTCCTAACGAGCAATTCGGCTTCAGGACCGAACACTCGTGCGTCCAACAGGTCCACCGCATCGTAGAACATCTGAGCGCTGGCTTCCAGCGTGGAGCGATGACGGGCGTGTTGTTTTTCGACATAGCGAAAGCTTTCGACAAAGTCTGGCACAACGGCTTGTTATACAAGTTGTACAGTATGAGAGTGCCAGACCGTCTCGTGCTCATCTTACGAGACTTTTTGGCGAATCGCACCTTTCGCTATCGCATCGGAGGCGCTCTCTCCTCCCCCCACCCTATCCGAGCCGGAGTCCCTCAGGGCTCGGTCATCTCCCCGCTCATATTTACGCTCTTTACTAGTGATATACCCAAGAGCAAAAAGGCTCAGTTAGCCTTGTTCGCGGACGACACGGCCATTTACTACACTGGTCGCTGTAAGAACGCTATCGCCAAAACCCTCCAAACCTCAGCCAACGTCCTAGGCGCTTGGTTCAGGAAATGGAGAATCGAGGTTAACCCCGATAAGAGTCAGGCGGTTCTTTTCTCGAAACCGCGGTTAAAACCCACCCTCCCCAGTCCGATCACTATGTATGGTAAGCCTATCCCTTGGGAGACGCAAGCCAAATACCTAGGTGTCTTACTCGACTACCATCTGTCGTTCGGGCCACATATCAAAGCAGCTCGTAACCGAGCTGCCTTTGCTATGGCTAGGCTCCACTACCTGCTAACGGCAAAGAGTAAGTTATCGCTCAGGTGCAAGTTGCGCCTCTACACCGCGGTGATCCGTCCCATAATGACATACGCTTGTGTAGTGTTTGCACACACCAAGCCTCGTCACATCCATATGATGCAAGTTGTACAGAACCGTTTCTTACGTAAAGTCACGGGTGCCCCTTGGTACGTCCGTAATGACCGTCTACATTTAGACTTAAAAATGCCCACCATTCTCCAATTCATGAAGCGCCTTTCCAAGCGCTTCTTTGATACTGCGGTAAAACACCGCAACCCCCTGATCGTATCGGCCGCCCGATACGAACCCTCTCGAATCAGCAAGATTCGACGTCCAAGACATACCCTTGCCACTCCCGATGACGCTATTACTTTGTTGCAGGAAAGCAGCAAGGAAACCAGCACGTTGAAGAAACCCAGACGCAAACAGCCGTCCTTCCGTCCTCGCCGTCGAGGCCCGTCGCGACACCCCACTTCATGCCCCTCCCGACCCTTGCTCGAGCCAGCCCGCGATGCTGAGCCTGTAGTTTTAAATGAGCCCCTAAATCATACAAGTCAGATCCAGCCTGTCCCTTGCTGTCCTCTCCCAGCGACGCCCTAAGCCGAGGCTCGTACCCCACAGGGGGTGCCCTTAGCGTGTAGTCGCTTAGCTTTTAAGTTTTTTGCCCTGGCTGGAGGCCTTACACTCAAGGCAACCACAGGATAGTCCGGTTGAGCAGTACCATCTTCTATGATGACTGCGAGAATGCCATTTCGAAAAAAAAAAAAAAAAAAAAAAGCGCGAGCTTCATACAATTTTTGCCTGTTGATGCGAATAGACGTTCAGAGCGTTCGACCTTATTGACAGACAATACTTAATTGATATTAACAAACCGTGCTTATCAGCGCGAATTTTAGTCTTTGATAATTTATTTTTAGACTAGCTTTTGCCCGCGACTTCGTTCGCGTGGAAATTTTGATGAATATGTGTGAGAAAAATACGATAACCTATATCATTCCTTTTTTTTTTTTTTTTTTTTTCCGGATGGGAAATCATCAAATGACCCCCCCCACTCTGGGCGGAGCGGAAGGGAGTGTCAGACTTGTACTGACTAAAACCCATCCATGTTCCTTCTTTGCCCTTTGTGTTCCAGGGCCACGGTATCTCTTTCGAACAGTCCCGCAGCCCTGGCAGGCATCGGTCCTTGCAGACCCCTACATCGTTGCTGACATCTCTTTGAGGCGCGCGTGGAACACGAACGCGCCATCGACACGGCCTGTCGTCAGAAGACGGCCGGACGGCGAGCTAGCCCATAGCTCGCCGTCCACAGGCCCGCGCCTACGGTGGCCGGGAGCCACCACGTGACCCCCGACGCCCAGGGCGTCTCCCGCGGCGGCTGGGACGTGAGGTTCTTTCCCTCTCACGTCCCGCCACCTCCTTCACTAGCATGACTGCTTCGCAGAAGGAGGTGACGGCTTCCCATTCCCTCTCGCTCCGGACCATGGCTTGAACCAGGGCCGGACGCGAGAGATCGCCGCCGCCGATCGCCACAACGAGGACACGACGGTGCTCCGCCCAAGCGGGGCAGACCTCCACGGTATGTTCCACCGCGTCCTCCGGACGATCCTCACAATGGAAACACCCGGGCGTTTCCTCCCGCCCGATCCGGTGCAGGAACCTCCCGAAACAACCGTGTCCGGTGAGGACCTGCGTCAGGCGGTAGGTGAGGGCGCCGTGGCGCCTCTCTAGCCACTCCTCAAAGAGGGGACTTATCGCCACTATGGTGGCGTGCCCTGCACGGGGTTGCGACAGTCGCTCTCTCCATGTCGCCATGAGATCACGCCGGAGGTCTGTCCGCTGAGCGGCAATTTGCCGCGGCAGCGGAGTTTCCAACCGACCTATATCATTCCTCAGAATATAATCTATCTCCTTGCCTTTCATTACGATCCAATCAGCTGTTTAGTGATGAAAACGTAACAAACAAACAGAGTTACTTTCGCATTTATAATATTAAAATGGATTATTTTGTAGAGGACATTATGAATATACTACGACTTCACGTTCCCATGTAATGTTCCCTAATAATGCCAAAAGAATACGCGCTCACGTGAGCGAAGCCGCGGGCACAGCTAGGCCCCAATAAAATGGAACTTAGCATACCTAATTATCAAAATGTGGGACGCGCTCACGTGAGCGAAGCCGTGGGCACAGCTAGTTTTTAATAAATTGCCAGGTGCTTGGAAGGAGTTGACAGCGGTGCAATTCAAAAGTAGACTTCGAAAAGTACTAATAAATAAAACGTACTACAGTGTAACTGTTAAGCTATGACGAAGCGCGCGAGCAGTGCCCTCTAACTATGTAATTTGTAAGTTTCGTTGTTGTGTCGCGCCGCTAGCACGGATTGCATTGTTGAATCGAAACATATAAAATAAATTAGATTACATATACTGTCACTTACGGGATATCTTCCGTGATTGTTCATTATTTTGAGCTCCCGATATTTCGGCGCTGTTGCAAGCGCCATGATCGCGGGTTGACTGTATATGTGTAAACCGTGAAAGCTTGAAATTAGATTACTGCTGTAAAAGTGTCTAATTTACCCATACCCTTCAGGTTATGGGCCCAGGAACAGTCAGTGAGTGAAAAACAGGACATATTAGTGAACAATTGCAGTGATTTGACCCAAAACAGTTCATCGTAATTAAAAGTTATAAACGCGTGTAGTTAAGTGAAGGTCAATTAGTGTAACGCGGACTTTCAAGTTACGTTCGCCGTCGCCGTTTGTTTACTAAACTTTTGTTACGAAGATTTTTATTCATTGCTATTGTTTTGATTCTGGAGTTGAAGAAACTTCATTATGGCTACATCTATAAAGATTGATCGACTTACTGGTGATAATTATGATACATGGAAAATTCACATGCGGGCTATATTAATTAAAAATGACTTATGGGAGTTTGTTTCGGGATTATTGCCCAAACCGCAGTTAAATGATCCAAAATATGCTGAATGGTTGAAAATGGACAGAAAAGCCGAAGCCGACATACTGTTAGCGGTAAGTCCAAGTGAATTGGCCGCATTGGATGGTTTGGAAAGTTCCAATGCCATTTGGGAAAAACTGAAATCTATGTATCAGTCCAGCGGTCCTGCTAGAAAGGCCTCTTTGTTGAAGAAACTGGTACTGACTCGTATGCAAGAAGATGATGATTTGAAGAAACACATCTCGGATTTTTTTGATGCAGTTAAGAAACTAAGGAATTGGTTTAATAGTTATAGACGAACTATTAGCCATTTTATTGTTATACAGTTTACCGGATTCATTCGCCATGTTTAGAACGGCAATGGAATCACGCGATGATTTACCATCAACGGAAACGTTAAAAGTGAAGATTATCGAGGATCATGAAGCTCGTAAGTCAAAGACAGCTGATCAGGGAGCTATGTTCGTCAAACGTATCAATAAAAATAAAAATGCCAATCTGAAGAAGAATCATGACAAGGACAACCACGGAAATAAAAATAGTTTTGAATGTCATCGTTGTGGTCGTCGTGGGCATTTTGCGAGAGACTGCAGAACTAAGTATATCAACAAGAATAAACAAAGTGCACAGAGTTTGGAAAATAGAGACGACAAAGAGCAAAAGACAACAATGTTGTTCAGTACTATCGAAGAGGTTATGCAAGGTGAGAAAGTAAATCCTATTTGGTGCATTGACAGTGGATGCACAGGTCATATGTGCAACTAGAAGCAAATGATCGAGGATTTTACGCAGCTAGATTCAGAGCTAAATTTAGCTAATAGCGACAGAACACAAATTACTGGGACTGGTAAGGTCAAGATTTCTGTAGACACGGGCAGTGAAGAACGCCAGATAAATATAGAAAAAGTGTTCTACGTATCCGACTTACGAACAAACCTATTATCAGTGGCTAAGATGACTGATCGCGGGTTCGAGGTTCACTTTAGGAAGAATGATGCGATTGTGATTGATGACAATGATAAAATTCATATGCGTGCAGAAAGAGTTGGAAATCTGTATCATGTTCGAATGAGTAAGAATTCTGTTAATAATATTGAAGCAGTTAAGAATTCAATAGACATGTGGCACCAACGACTCGGACATCTCAACGAACGCGACTTGAAAACTATGGCGAACAATAGTTTAGTACACGGGCTAACATTTAAGGATGGCGAAAAGTTGTCCCAATGTGAGATTTGTATTAGTGAAAAACAAACATGCACGCCTTTTCCAAAGAAAGGAGAAGATAGTACCACCGAATTACTAGAAATAGTGCATAGTGATGTTTGTGGCCCCATGAATCATCAGTCGTATGGCGGTAAGAAATATTTTGTTACTTTCATTGATGATAAATCTAGATGGTGTGAAATCTACTTCATTGCGAGTAAAAGTGACGTCTTAAGCGTGTTCAAAACTTATAAAGCCTATGCAGAGAATTTAACTGGGAAGAAAATAAAGAATCTTCAGTCTGATAACGGTCGAGAATATGTGAATAATGAGTTTGATGATTATCTGAAGAAGGCTGGAATTAGAAGAAGATTGACGGCGCCATATACACCTCAACAGAATGGTATTGCCGAAAGAAAGAACAGGACATTGGTCGAAATGGCACGATGTATGATGCATCAAGCCGGAAGTCCTCCTTCATTTTGGGCTGAAGCGGTAAATACTGCTAATTATATAAGAAACCGGTGTCCAACAACAGCCTTAAATGGTCAAATACCTTTTACACTGTGGAGAGGAAAGAAACCTACAGTTATATATATGCATGTGTTTGGCTCGAAGGCTTATTATAAAGATAAGGGAAAACCGAAAAGAAAGTTTGAGTCACGTTCGCAGCTAGGAATATTTGTGGGCTATATTCAATCTAAAGCATATAGGATACATGATCCTGCAACAAGAAAGATTATTGTTACTCGTGACGTGAAGTTCATGAATGAGACAGCATTTAGGCATGAATATAAAGAAATACTTGATGACGAAGAAGATACTGATGAAGAAGAAGTGAGAATAGAATTGAATGCGTCTAATGAGAACAATAAAAGAAAGGAAGATAACTGTAAGATATTAAAAGCCAACAAAAATGTTGCTAGATCAAGAAGATCACTTGAAATAATTCATGAACCAGAAGAAGATGGAGATAGAGGTCAATTATATAGAAAAAGGAAATCAACTGTCTCATGGGAAAATTTAATAGAACCCTCTAAAAGAGGAAGAGGAAGACCTCGCCTAACTCGTACTGGTCAGGCGGGCAGACCGCGGAAAGAATATCACACAGTGAAAGAGAATAATACTACAGATAGTAAAAATGAATCAGATGAATCGAATGAACAGATAAGTGCAGGGATAGCAATAATAGAACAAATGACGTGGAAAGATATAGAGAAGAGAAGCGACTTGAATTTGTGGAAATCTGCTCTAGAAAACGAGTATCTGTCTCAGATATAGAACAAAACCTGGGAAATTGTACCACGACCAAATCAACGCAAGGTTATTGGAAGCAGATTCGTGTTTAGTACCAAAAGTACTGGCAAGAAAGTACGCCTTGTCGCAAAAGGATGTTCACAACGGCCAGGGGAGGATTTCCATGAGACGTCTTCGCCTGTTGTGAGATCGTCATCCATAAGACTCATAGCTGCTTTGTCGGCTGAGTTAGGATTGGACATACATCAAATGGACGTAGTAACGGCTTACCTGAATGGTTCACTAGATGAAGAAGTCTATATGGAAATTCCAGATCAGTTAAGCGACGTTCTAAAGAAAGTAGTTGCGAAAGAAAAGGTCGGTTCGCAGAAGAATATAATGACAGACAAGGATATACTACAGACAGCTAAACGCTGGCATGAAACTCTTGATGAATGTGTGGATAGTGTGTGTTTATTGAAAAAGTCTTTATACGGCTTGCGACAATCAGGATTGCAGTGGTATAAAAGGTTAGCCAGAATGTTGAATGATATTGGTTTTGAATCATTGCCACAGGAACCTTGTGTGTTTGTTGCGAGAAAGGGTGAACGACTAATGTTAATAGGTATATATGTCGATGATATGATTCTAGCGGCAAATGACAATGTATGAATGGAAAGTGTAAAGAAACAGTTAGGAAGTGCATTTGAAATGAAAGATATGGGAAAAATATCTACTTGTTTAGGAATTGAATTTAGTCGTGATGATGAAAATAGAGTGTACTTAAGTCAAAAATCATATATTGATAAAGTGTTGGAACGCTTTGGTATGAGTGAGTGTAAACCTGCTATCACGCCTATAGATGTGAATGTAAAATTAGTGAAGCCTGAGTGTATTAGTAATGATGTAATAGAACAATACCCGTATCAGTGTTTGATTGGCGCCTTAATGCACTTGGCAGTGTCAACCAGACCAGATATCGCGTATGCCGTTAACTTTTTAAGTCAATTCAATACAAATTACGACATTGAACATTGGAAGGCTGCTAAACGTGTGTTAAGATATTTGCGAGGTACATCTGATTACGGGCTAGTGTATGAAAGAACCGGCTTGCCCCTTTTTGGTGTGGTTGATGCAGACTGGGCAGGGAATGCGGTAGATCGAAGGTCCTATTCTGGCTTCGCATTTATTTTTGCAGGTGCACCAGTCAGCTGGGAAGCGCGAAAGCAACGGACCATTGCTTTATCCAGCACCGAAGCCGAATACATGGCTATATCCGAATGTACTAAAGAGGCCATGTATTTACGTGATGTTTTGAATAGCATTGAGGTTAAGTGTGAGTGTGTGATACTATTCAACGATAACCAGGGTGCGATTAAACTTGCCCAAAGTAAGAACTAACATTCACGAACGAAACACATTGATGTACGGCACCACTTTATTCGCGATAAGTGCGAACAAGGTGTAATTGATCTTAGATATTTGTGTACTGATCGAATGCCTGCTGATGTTTTGACTAAAGGTTTGAGTGGAACAAAACATCATGAATGTCTGCATAATTTAGGTATGATGGTTAAATGTATGTAAATTTCGAAGATCTGCTCACGACTTCGAGGGGAGGTGTTAAGCTATGACGAAGCGCGCGAGCAGTGCCCTCTAACTATGTAATTTGTAAGTTTCGTTGTTATGTCGCGCCGCTAGCACGGATTGCATTGTTGAATCGAAACATATAAAATAAATTAGATTACTGCTGTAAAAGTGTCTAATTTACCCATACCCTTCAGTAACTGAGTTTCTAACTGACAAAACCTTTTTCTGACTACCTGTAATTTTTAATTATTTATTTTCTTAAGGAGTGTTAGTTACATTTATTATCTATGACCTGGAATTTTACTGTCAAAATCAAAATCAAAGCATTTATTTCAAATAGGCCAGTTACAGGCACTTTTGAATTGTCGAAACAAAGACAATAATAGCTACAGTCCCAGTCACAAGGCATAAAAACTGTGAAAGTACTGTAGTTGCCCATTCCCTAACGTAGATCTCTATGGAGAAGAACGGGCAAGAAACTCCATGGACACTCTTTTAAATCAGTATACTTTTACAAACTCTTGGTAACATCATTCATGTTGAGATGGTACATTATGTGAGAACGATGTAGCAAGATGTGTACGTTAAAAGTGTCCATAGTAAACAATTCAAAAAAAAAAAAACAATTCAAATAAGCCGTGGCAACCAAGAGATGACCAGTCACAACTGACAGCGCCCGTTCACGAACATGATGCATGTATCAGCCCCATTCAACTCAACCATTTTGAAGGGAACTAAATGATCCGACACACGCGCCACCATCAGCGAGACATTTGAGTGAGCATGACACACTCCTAACCGCCAGGGCACATTCAAGTCAAGAAAAGACGTAGGTTTCCCGCGAATGACAGCTTTCTATTACATAGTACTCACACAATATGGGCTATGCGGCTATATAATACTAAAGAGATTGAATTTATACAAAGCAAAGATAGTTGTACAATCTTCAGCAGCTCTAACATACTATTTAATGCTTCTTCTTCTTAGCGTTTCGATGGCAAAAAGTTTAAATATGCTTAGCTAAAACTCAGCCACGTGTACCCCGCTCACTGATGCAGTAAATAAATCATCAAGAGCGCAGGTGATTGGGATATGTAATGCTATTCATTTATGCGTCTCTGTCCTTGTGGAGCAGGACCGGCATTGAGCCAAGCATTTTTATCAACGATATAATCGTCCAACTTGTAATATGCTTGCCTACACAGTGTGCGTTTAATGCATGTTTTAAATTTCGTTTCATTCAGTTCAAGAATACTTTGTGGAATTTTGTTATAGCATCTCAAACAGTACCCCATGAAAGATGAGTCTACTTTAGCGAGTCTGAAGCCTGGCTGAACTAATTGGTCTCTATTTCTAGTACTGTAATTGTGTCTGTCACCTCTTTTATTAAAAAGATGTAGATTTTTTCTTACATACATTATGTTTTCATAGATGTATTGAGAATGTACCGTCATGATGTTAATTTCCTTAAACAGTTCCCTTAGAGAATCACGCCTACGAAGATTATATATGGCTCTGATGGCTCTTTTTTGCAGAATAAATATAGATGGCATTTTACTATGGGGACGGGCTGCAGACATTGAGCTGCAGCCCGTCCCCATAGTAAAATGCCATAAGACAGTATACTATGAAAGTAACTAAAATAGACCAGTCTAGCGGTATCTACATCAGTATATTGACGGATTTTTCTAATAGCATATGCTGCTGAACTTAGCCGCCCCGCAAGAGATGTTAAATGAGAACCCCATTGTAGCCTTGAATCAAGCGTAATCCCCAGGAAAACTGTTTTATCTACAAATTCAAGCTTCTCTTTATTCAATACTATATCACAATCGCTACTTTTAACATTTGGTAAAGCAAATCTTATGCATTTCGTTTTTTTTCCATTTAACACTAAATTGTTTGCTGTGAACCAGTTATGGACCTGAAGTAGGGCATTATTCACGTCATCTAGATTTTTTTTTTTTTTTTTTTTTTTGGATTTTGGATTTTGGGTTTTTTTTTTTTTTTTTTTTATTTATCTTAAAAATAAGGGAAGTGTCATCAGCGAATAACACCATATTATGAGGTTGGTTTTTCAATAAATAGGGTAGATCATTTATATACACTAAAAAGAGGAAAGGACCCAATATTGAACCTTGCGGAACCCCCATTTTTACTTTTAAACCCTGTGAATTAACACCATTTATTTGAACTTGTTGTTGTCTATCCTTCAAATAAGATTTCATCAAACTAAGTGCAAGTTTACCTAGTCCGTAATGCTCAAGTTTCAAAAGTAATGTGTCGTGATTTACGCAATCAAATGCTTTGGAGAGGTCACAAAATATTCCTATGGCGTCTTGGGACTCTTCCCACGCAGTAAAAATGTGCTTTAATAAGGTTACACCGGCGTCAGTTGTACAACGTCCCTTGGTGAAACCATACTGTTGATCGTGTAAGATTCTGTTGGTGTTAAAATGATTGAGCATTTGATTCAGCATTACCTTTTCAAAAACCTTGCTAAAAACTGGCAACACGGATACAGGTCTATAATTATTAGTATCTTTACTATCTCCGGATTTGAACAGAGGTATGACTTTACTGTATTTCATTAGATCAGGGAAAACTCCTTGGTCTACACACAAATTAAAAATTAAAGCTAAGTATGGTGCAATAGTCTCAACTATGGATGTACAGTCGCCAGCACGTCAAGCTAAACCCTACACATATCTATAAATACGACGCAACATCGCATGTTAGAAAGAAAGTATCCTTGGCATTACTGGTGGAATTTTCATCGTTTCCTTAATTTACCCAATGGTTGCGCATACTAACAATTAGTAGCCAATAAATTCCATGCGTCATCGCGTCACTAGGAATAAGCCACACCTCCAAGCCCCCGCGCAGTCGCCCCGACTCCCGAGAATTCCCGAGCCTTAGCGAAATTTAACGAACGCCACTCGTCACCGCGTTTGTTCCTTCCGGTTCCGTGAGTGATCTATTACGCCAGTCAATAAAAAATTGTTTAGTCGGCCGGTATTTTGCTAAAAGTGAATTTGTGATTGTTAATCATGGCGCCTCAGTTGACGCAAATAGAAAGACAGCGCATAATAGCGCTCCGATTGAGTGGATGCCGGATAATAGATATTTGTCAGCAGACGGGCATAACGGTGAGTAATATTTATTGTAATTATAATTTTAAATTAAAATAAACAAAAACTATTATTGAAAACATGTGTCAATGGTGTTTTTTAAAGAACTTTCTAAATAAGTTAACGATTTTAAATTTTGTTTCTGTGATATTAAATTAGTGTTACCTTATTTGGTGATAAAAAGTAACCAATTTAGCTTAATACCTATTCGTATGCTGCTTCTAGTGGCGGTTAAGCCTTGAACATTAATATTTTAACAACTTTGTGCCTACCCGTATCCTACGAACATGGGTGTTTCTCCATTTTTGTGCATATTACACGTCCAGATCAAAAACCTTTATTAATTATTGTATCTATCCTACCTTTAAAAAGCTATACCTTTTAAAAGAAATCAAACAAGATCAAGTTGTGCTTACATGCATGGAACATTTACAGGTCAAAATAACACAATTGCCTTCTTTATTAGGTATTATTACATGGTATAAAACAAAGTCACGACTAAGGTGTGAGTAAATAAGTTACATTAAATACTTATAATACCTACTACTTCTTGGTTTTTTTAACTTTTTAATTACAAACATCGTATTCTCCTCTGAAACTTAACAATATTATGGAATATGCACGAAATACGACAAACACCCATAAAATGTCTTTCTCTCGCCTTATCTACCTATTGGTAGGAATCTTTCTTTTGTTCCTTCCTATTGAGTTCCCGGTATTGTAAGTTTTTAACGCTGCGCGCTGTTTCAAGAGCCATTGTTATTGTTTTTTAATCGCTATTGGTTGGATTTTAAAGTAAACACCTACGCAAACACGCACTTCTTTTTGTCTGTTGAAAGATTACAGAGTTAAGACCTTTTTAGTGATGTTTGTGTGTAAATAATAATTTAATAATAATAAAATAGCAATAATTATTGTAGGGAATCATTTACGTATATTGGGTAATAATGCGCAAATAAACTATAGTTTTTACTTTCGTTCCAGAAAAAAACTGTTTACTTCTGGCTTCGGCGGTGGCATGAAAGCGGAACACTCGAAGCGCATCACCGCCAGCTGTACGCGAGAGCCACGACGGCGGCAGAGGATGCGGCTATGGTCACGGCACACTCAGCCGACCCGTTCCTAAGCACAAGAGTGACCTCAACTTCATATAGTGTGAGTCCATGTATACCTTGTTATCACACAAATGTCACCCTTCCTTATTCATATTTTTTTATAGTCATAGTTTTACGCGCGCCGAGCGGCCTGTGGGATCTAGCGATACCTATTAATTGCAACCGCTAATAGCAGCAATACGTCTGTATTGGACTCAGTGCAATGTTAATATCATTGACTCAGTGAATGTTAATAACATTCACTATTAGATAAAGCTTCAGTTCTTTAGCACCTATCTCAACAAAGGTGGAAGTTCTCAAGTCGACGGATTGTTTATTTGTGTATGTTTATATTTTGGGGAATAATTTTTAACTGTCCCATACTCATATAATAGTAGTTAAGTTGGCCCGTACATTTTGTCATAATCTTTAATTGTTGTTCGTTAGTCTCGCTAAAACTGGAGAACGACTCGACCGATTTGGCTAATTTTGGTCTTGAAATATTTGTGGCAGTCCAGGTAAGGTTTAAACGGTGAGAAATAGGTAGGTAGGTAGTAGGTAAAAAAAGTGCACTGCAACGCATCAGCTAGTTAACAATATTATGTAAGAATTGAAATTGTAAAATTTTTCCTTTGTTTTAGATTTCAATGGACACCGTCAGGAGGCGCCTGAAGGACGCCGGAAAGAAATGTTGCCGCCCTGCCAAGAAGATCTTAATGACCCAGGCGCATAAAGACGCAAGAGTAAGTTTTTGCCTGGAATATTATAATTTTGACTGGGCAAACAATATCGTCATTTTTGTGGACGAAAAAAGCTTCCGGTCGGATATGGACGGAAGAAAAATATTATGGCGCAACAGCAACGAGCGCTATGTAGAAATGAATACTCTACCAAATCGGGCTAGTGGAAGAATTTCCTTAAATTTTTGGGAATGGATGAGCTCAATGGGACCGGGTGAACTGGTGGAGGTTAGCGGGCGCATGACTGGGGCTCAGTACGTCGAAATATTACGTGACGTAATGATCCCCACCGTGCGCCTGCACTATCCAGAGGGCATTATATACTTGTGCCAAGACAACTGCCGCGTGCACACCTGCAGAGTGGTGCAGGAGTGGTTCGCGGCACAGGATGACGTCATCTGCCTGCCATGGCCTGCAAAGAGCCCTGACCTAAACCCAATCGAGAATTTATGGGGTCTCATGGTTCTCGATTAGGATACCTCAGAAATCCGCAACAACGAGAACTTGCGGCGAGAGGCCCATACTACATGGGAGCATTTCCGTGGCACGGACACGTGCTGGAACATGGTGGTCGGCATGAAGGACAGGCTGGACGCCGTGTTAGATGCGCAAGGAGGTCCGACCAAATATTAAAATATTCCCCTATGGAAAGACCCAGTCTGCAGGGTGAATTTTCCAACTGGCCGTGGATGACCAAATCCGTAACCATGAGGAATAGCGAAAAAGAATGAAAGGAGTCCCGAGGCCGATTTTGATGAAAACTAAAACTGCAATTTTCGATTTAAAAAAAATCTATAATCCTCGCCAGAAATCAAACCTACTCAACAGTTTCGATTCCTGGCCAGGAATTTTGATTTTTCAAAAATCCAATGTTGCAGTTTTACTTTTCGTCAAAATCGGCCTCGAGGCGCCTTTCAGTATTTTTCGATATTCCACGTAGTTTCGGATGTAGCCATCCACACCCAGTTGGTAAATTCACCCTGCATACTGGGTCTTCCCATACGGGAATATTTTAATATTCTAGGGTCTTTCCATAAGAGATTCGAAAAAAAATTGTTAGGAAACTTTAGCTCTTTTTTATGTTTACAAATTTCACTATATTTGTGGACAACTCACACTTAACCAAAAAAGAAATATGCCAAAATTGTTAACATAAAAAAGAGCTTAAGACTCCCAACAAAGTTTTTTCGGAACTGTTATGGTTTCGAATTCTATTTGTCTTCTAGTTTTTTGTTCAATTTTACAGTATCCATAGCTATTAGAGTTTTATTTATGTAAGCAACATATTATTTATCATTTAATAATATATTGTATTGGCAATGCGTTACGCTCCTTTGTAGTCATATTTTTTACCAACTAAAAGGCCGATCTTGTTGCGTATTTCTGAGGTTACGTTTGGGCTCTTTTAGGTCATGGCATATTATTTGTTTCTAATAAGACCCGAGTAAACTTGGTTTTAAGTTTAATCTACAATACTATAGGCCGCACAAAGACTCTGTGTCGGACACTGAGTGCACAGCGTATAGTGTCGTAGTCTGAATTTAGCAGATGACGATCTCCCATGGCACTAGTATATAATGCGCTTCATTCACCTGCTCTTCCGTAGAAACCTATCCTCATCCATCCATTTTCACAAACCTTCACATTAAATAGTAGTAGTCATTTTACAATTCAATTCATTTAATATTGTTATTTTATTTATCAAATTAAATATATTTCGGTATTTTCAACCACTGTTTCTGAAACGCCTAAAAATTATTCCATTGCTCGATTTGGGTAAGACGCCAGACATGTCGCTTGTTGATGTTGTGTCATAATAAACTGGCTTCCTCCATGTCCTTCCCCAGGCTTCAAACTATCTCCACATTTTGTATCACAATTGGCCAGCTGTTTCACCGTGTAGGCGTAACAAATAGACAGTTTCTTTCGCATTTATAATACTAGTATGAATAATTCTACAAATAATGTTATAGATAATATAATAATGTATACTGTAAAACATTTTATACTTCTTTTTGCACCATTGTTATTTTCTTGAGATTTTTTTCTTTACTATTGTTGGTGATAATTATTATAGTTACGGCCGTCGCCTACTGGCGGCATGGGCCGATAAGGGATTTTAGTAAACGCAAATGAATTGAGATCTTATTGTATTATGCTTAGCGCACACATTTCGGGATGACACGGATAGCAAGAACGTGCCGAAGGCTACGAAAGCAGGCTGTGCCGTATTATGAAATGTGAGTGATTAACAGTGTTGGATAAGATTTGAATTCATCTGCAAATATTATAAAAATCCCTTGTCGTGCCGTGCCACCAATGGGCGCCGGGCCTTTTACAGCCCAGTCAAGTTATACTAATCCAGGTAAAAGCTTACTTTTGTTTGGCGACAGCATTTAATTCTGCTTGGCAACTTAAAGTGTATAATAAAATTCATCTGCAAGCTTGTAAAAAATAAATATAAGTAATCTAGTTGTTTTTAATGTATGGTTTTATATTTTAATTTAAAGTTTTTGTTTTTAAGTTTTGTAGATATTAAAATGAATGTTTAAAAATAAAGAGATAAAGATTGTTATTCCGCATTTTATTTTGATACTAGATGACCCGCGCATCTTCGTTTGCGTCACATAACAGAGAGAGGGTTAAAGACAGTGGGTCGTAGGCAGGACACCTACAATACAATTCTAAAGGTAGCTGAACTTTCTTTGTTTCTGAATAACTGCGTTGAGCGGTCGCCCGCGATGGGCATCCGTTGCGTGCAAATGCGCGTTTGCGCGCGCGTGGCCACGCGGACGTATTCCTTGGGACCGCAACGTCAGTATCTAAAGACATTCTTCCGAGTGCGTGCGACCCGTATCGCATAGCGATATTGACAAAACAAGCCCTTGCGTGTTATCGCTGGCAGAAACGGCGCGTGCTCCCGCGCTGGCCTTCGTCGCACGGACGTGGGCGCCGCGCGCCGGTGTGTGGACGCGGGCCCGGGCTTCCCGCCTGATTCCCGTGCGAGTCTCCGCAACGGAGTGCTTTTATATGGGACCGCGCGGGCGTCCGCTTAACGCAGTTTCAGCCCTAAGTTGACTTTTTTTTAACATTTGAACATTTTTCATTGATGCTCCGCTCCTTGTGATCGTAGCGTGATGTTTTATAGCCTGCGTAGCCTACGCAGGCTATATAATCCTCGATGAAGGGCCTATCCAACAATTAACGAATTTTTCAATACGAACCAGTGGTTGCTGTGAATAGCGCGTTCAACAAAAGAAAAACAAACTTATCAGCTTTATATAGTATAGATTTTTCCCGCAGTTTCACACGCGTTCTCGTAGGAACCTATCCTATGTCCTTTTCTGATAAATTAAATTGATGTGAAACATCTACATACGCGCCTAGGCAGTAAAACCGACATGTATGCCATGACGGGAATCACGATGCTGATGGCTACTGCCCATCAGCATCGCAAACTGTATCCGAGCTACGGGTGATGGCCAGGGCTCTTGAGAGAGGAACCACTAATATAAAATTATTATAACTAAAGTAAACATAAATCGATTTTATTGAACGAAAACACGAAAATAAAAACTTTTTTTTTTACTCCATATTTCGCCATAGAATAGAATAGATTTTTATTTTGGAAACATGGGTAGTTATAGGTTTTTATTTATTACTAGCTTCTGCCCGCGGTTTCACCCGCGTCATGTTGTGCGTCAACCCTATGGAGGCCCCGTTAGTTCCCTTGAGCGCGTGGAACACAACGCGCCGACGACTCGGGTCATGTCTTTGGTCGGAAAGCTACCCATTACTCGCCGTCCGCAAGTCAGTGTCCACGGTGGCCGCAATTTGCGCCGCGGTATCAGACGGCGTTTTCGGCGGTAAGATGAGGTAGAGGATGTCCTTTCCCTCACGCGTTCTTACTGCTCCCCATTCAACTCGACTGCCGCTGAATCCCTGACCTCCCAAAACAACCATGTCCGGTGAGGACTTGCGTCAGGCGGAAAAGAGGGATCTTACCGCCACAATAGGCTATTTTACCTACTCAAAAAATTTAATTAGTCCGAAAGATAGATTATCAAAAAAATTTTGACCCGTATTTATTCTTTTGATACGTATACCAAAATTGACGAAGATACAACGCTTCTAAAAATCACAAAACGTCACTCGGTCAGTATAATTTTGCAGGCGTTATGATGTCACAAGCCCCCACTCCCGAGCGTTTTAACTTTGTCAATATTCATTGATTTAAAAAAACAAAAATACGTGTTCAATATTTTTCAACACTCGTAACTGGCGGACTAAACTGATTTTCAATTTATTTATGCTTGTGACCTGCCTATTTTGTTGCGGCATTATTTTGAAACTATGATATTTCCCAAAATATTCATTGAAATCAAGGGCAATTTTGTTCAAAAAGAATGCTTGTGATGATTAACGTATTTATTTGTATTAGAATTAATATAGTGTTTATAAATTACCTTCGCAAATAATGCATTATTTTAAAACCAATTTAATTTCCATGAAAAAGGTTATAGTGAGTTAACTTTAAAAGATACATATATGCTTTTGCAGACTTTTTTAAAAACTTAATGAGGAATAATTCCGTCATACATGATGTTAGCGTTAGTAAGGAATATTTTTTCCCGTTATTACAACTCTTTTGTGTGCTGCTCCGCTCGTATTAGCCGTAGCGTGATGTTATATAGCCCATAGCTTTCCTCGATAAATGAACTATCCAACACAAAAATATTTTTTTCATTCGAACTAGTAGGTAGTTCTTGGATTAGCGCGTTCAACCAAACAAACAAACTCTTCAGCTTTATAATATTGGTAAAGATGAATAGGATAGATAACCAAAAAGATCTTATTAGATCGACACTTAGATTCCTAAAAAATATTGGACACGTATTTTCCTTTTTTCATGTAAACAAAAAATTTTGACGATACAGTGCGTGAAAACTCGAGTGACGTCACATTTCGGTGCACTTTTACCGGAAAGTGAGGTCACTCATGATCTTTAATGCGTTCTATATCTTCGTAACTTTTTATTGGTTTCATAAAAAAAATACGTATACAATATTTTTCAATAATTTATGATGATTTATGACGAACTAAATAAAATCATATTTTTTACTCAGATATCATCCTTTTCTAATATTACAGAGATGTTTGACATAATTATGCCAGACGTCCCGTCCGGCTAAATTATTTTATTACCATGCCATTATTTCGATTCCATTCAAGTACGCAACCTGCTAAACTTGTTTTTCGCATCAAAAGTATCTTATACAACACCACGACGCGTACACGCACACACTCTCACGGACGCACTGCAGCACGAAACATTACAAGCAGGAACAATAAAAATATATTTATCTCTTTCGCACTATTCTCGCTGTTCTTGTTCATAACGCGCTCAAGGTCAAAGTGGGGTAACTTGATGTGCTGGCGACTGTACAAACTCTGATAGACATTCCCCAAAGATCTTCGGTCAGTTTGACTTTTATTTGCCGGAAAGCTTTAATAACTATCATAGGGTTTATGTGTTTAAATTTAAATTCAGCCAGGCAGCCAGACACATTCGCCTTTAATAAACCCATTGAGACTTCAGGAGAGGAATTAAGAGCCTCCGTAGTTTTTAACGGTATATCGGTAAAGAAATTTACAAATTCATGAGCTACTTCCTGATTAGAGCTTTTAGGACCATACGCTGTATCTAATGTGTAGCTAGTGTTACGTATTTTCTTCCTGTTAGTCTCGTTATTTATGACTTTCCAAACTGTCTTAATTTTGTTTTCTGCAGTTTTGATCTTGTTGCTAATGTGCAGGGCTTTGGCAGCCTTGCATGTATTTTTAAAAATATTTGAATACTTAGCAACATACTTGTTAAAAGTGTCAGTGTTTATATAAGGCTTAAGGCCATAAAGCTCAAATAGTCTTTCCCTACTTTTTCTGATACCTCTAGTTGCCCAATCACTAAATATAAATTTAGGGCAAATACATTTTGTCTTCTTTTCAAAAGTTTTGTTGAACTCAGTGTGAACTATTGAAAAGAAATTATCATACAATTGATTTACATTAATATCGTCCATATGATGGCTCATAACGCTTAACTTATTCTGAAGGGAAATATTATACCTATTTAATTTATTAGTAGTTATTGGTCTAAACTGAATTTGAACTTTTTGCAGTGGAATGATACACCTAAAAGTTACAGTTTGTCCGCTATGGTCAGACGGCAAACAATTTACTATGGCTTTATCTAAGTAATCACAATTGCAGAAAACATTATCTATACAAGTAGCAGAAGATGGAGTGACTCTCGTAGGTTCTATAAAAATGTTGGTCAAGTCAAATGACTTAAAAAGATTTAATAACCGACTGCTATTAGAATTTTCTTCTAAAATATTGATATTGAAATCACCACAAATAATTATAGATTTATTACTGGCTGCAAGTTTTGCCAGGACATCTTCCATTATTGAATCAAATACGGAAAAGTTTTGATAGTTTGGGGGTCTGTACACACACACAATTACATGCTTATCCAGCTCAACACAGGACAGTTCGACGCACTGTTCAGCCGAGAGACCTACTATGTCATTGCGTTGCTTATATTTAACACAATTTTTCAATAATATTAGGGAACCTCCACGCATCATAGATTTACGGTTAAAGCAGCTACCCACCGTATAGTTCTCATAATTAATAAGCATTTGGTAATCCTTTAGCCAATGTTCAGTAAAACAAATAATGTCGAACATACTTTTTTCTAAAAACAATTCAATTTCTAATAATTTGGAAGAAATGCCTTGGATATTTTGGTGGAATAATTTTAAGGTGTTCTGCTGAGGCCCTTTTTTACAAACTAAATGAGTGCAAGAAGGTACCTTGATGTTTGTAGGTTTAACAATATTGTTAATGGTACCTTCTGTTGTCTCACTTCCTGGTTTAAATTAATATTAATATCTGGAGTGAGTCCCGTGACTCCCGTGCTATCACCAGACAATAAAATCCTATTACTAAAATACCCTAATTGAGAATTTTCCACGGTGACATATGGATCCTCCTCAGTACAATTTTTGTAAACATTTATAGCACTAATGCTATATTTATTTAAGGTCACCACCTGTTCCTTAGTAATATTACTAATAGACGCAGTGTTAATAATATAACTAAACTTCGACATACTACTTATGTCTGAGTGAATATTAAAAGCTAATAGCCGAGCTATTTTGTGTCTACATCTAACAGGTAGATACACTTTACCCCGAGTCGATTGAAGTTTATCAACAAACGTGTTGATATCAAAATATATAAGTTTGTCACTATAGTGACCTACTAGAAAATGCACATGTTTATTTAACATGTGTATAAAATTGTTTTTTCTATAACATAAATTTTCAAAGTATGGAAAGCACACAATATGATTTTACTACAATTTAACTTTAACAACTCTGATACACAATCAGTGATGTCTTCCTTTTTAATCTTAGAACTATTACCAACACAAATAGTAATGGTGGTATTAGGATCACAAACAGTTTTTGTTACTGATGCCATAATTTGTTTGTAGGTTGACCCTGGCATACAATTGTTTTGGGTACAATAACTCAGGTTATTACTAATTAATTTTCCTAGCCCTCTACCTATACTGTCAGAGAACATAACTGACTGATTACAATCATTACTATTAGGTGAGACAAAATCACCAATCTCAGGCTGTACTACTTGTGAAACATGAAGTGTAATGTCAGGTATTATATCTTGGTTGATGATGATACCATCCTGAGCACTCACAGCTTGGGACGGGTCCTCCGTTGCCTCAGGCTGGAGAGCATCAAGACTGGGTTCACTCCGACAAGTACAAGTGTCTATCAACTCGTTTGTGGCAAGAATATGCTCCTTAATTTGCTTTTTACACCTTTCATATTTATTATATAAAGACTTTAGTGACATATTCAGAGCCTGTATTTCAGATTGCAAGCGCTGAATGTCTATTTCATAAATATTTATACTATCTTCCAATTTTATCTGATAGTTATTTAATCTATTAATAAGAGAAACACGTTCTTTCCTTAATTGAATATTTTTGGAATAGTGTTTTTGTTGTTTCTGGTATATTTTACATTATTATTATAAATATATATAATAATGTATACATACATACATTATATTTCTTAATTTTATTTTGACTAATTTTATGGGTATATTTATGGTTCAGTAAGGAGTCCTCTGTAAGGTCTATTGTTATAATAGAATGAGGGTTACAATTGGTATTTACTAATTCATTGTACAAATGATTAGTTTCTGCAGCCTGAGTGTGATCGTTTTCTTTTTTCAAATTAAAAAGTTTAACATTGGCATGGATTAATTCATCCTCTAGGTCCCTTATTTTACACAAAGCCTCCTCATACAAGTTACTACAGTTGCTGAACCCATCCGTCACCACCCGTAGTTGATCCCGTTCATTGACAACATTCAAGTATTCCTGATGAAGATCTACTAGCTCCCGTTTTAAGCTGGAGTTTTTGTTATTAACGTTATTGACCTCCTCCTCACTGTCTTCTATCTCCTGTAACAGTTGTTGACATTGGAGTTTTGAGTCCTTAAGTTCTTGGAGGGCCGTTCTCAATTTAAGCTCCATATCCTGAGCAGTAGCCTTACGGGTCATCACAGGCATGGTTTCCGGATTGGTTACTGAAAATTCGAAATATGAAAACGGTAAGAACTAATAGGGTAGACAAATGAAGAAAATTTAGAGATGAAAGGGGGAAAAACAGGGAAAAACTTTAGCTTTACTCAAAGAAATGAGGGAGGTTGTTATATTAGTTTGAAAATATTGATATTATCTAGCCTTATACTCAATTTTACGACTTTAATATGATTTTATTTTACTTTTTCATAAGTGGGTAGGTTGCCTAGAATGAAAAACTAAGATTTTTTTAAAAGATAATTTTAAGACACGTAGTAATAGAATAACGAACGGGAACGTGATACGTAATAAATATTTTATAATAAACAACGTTTAGATCGTTAAACAAAATTACTTTTTACGAACATACATTTTTGACAACAAAGCGATTTAGAACAAAAACAGGGTACTAAATCAGCAAAAAATAAATAAAAATCTATTCTAGAATTGGCGTGAACGTGTTAAAGAGTTGAAGGGACGATTGTGTGCTATTATAAAATAAAAAGTAAACAAATACTCCCCGTATAAATCCGTAGTTAAACCGTCAGCTGTTGTTTTTAGGTTACCGGTAACGTCGAATAACCGAATCCTTCATTAATTATCAGGAAAACAATTTTCCTGAGTATTTACACACTTGAAATACGATATCACATATAATTACAACATAATACAACTTAATTACTAATTTAATTTAATTTTAAAATACGGAACAAAAACTTGACATGTTACTCGGGCAGTGTTGCCATTATTCCATCTTGTTTGTTTGTTTGTTTATTATTGTACGACCACGACTTTTATTCTTATACTGTTAATGACAGTTTAATTTTTAATCAATTTTATTTAGTATTAATGTTAATAATTTTTGTTATTTAATGTAATAATTAAGTTAATGTTTTAATGACAATTTCATCATCATCATCATCATTTTAGCCGAAAGACGTCCACTGCTGGACATAGGCCTCCCCCAAGTGTCGCCACATTGACCGGTCCCGTGCGTCTCGCATCCAGCGGATCCCTGCAACCTTTACGAGGTCATCGGTCCACCTAGTGGGAGGCCTTCCACCGCAGCGTCTTCCGGTTCGCGGTCGCCACTCCAGAACTTTTCGGCCCCATCGGCCATCCGTTCTGCGAGCAATGTGCCCTGCCCACTGCCACTTAAGTTTGGCTATTCTTCGGGCTACGTCGGTAACTCTGGTTCTCTTGCGGATCTCCTCATTTCTGATTTGATCACGCAAGGAAACTCCGAGCAAAGCCCTCTCCATTGCCCTTTGGGTGACTTTCAGCCTTCTGATGAGGCCCATTGTGAGCGACCACGTTTCGGTCCCGTATGTAATCACTGGCAACACACACTGGTCATAGACTTTCGTCTTGAGACACTGCGGTAAGTTGGACGAGAAGATACCACGCAACTTCCCGAACGCTGCCCAGCCGAGTCGGATTCGACGATTGACCTCTTTCTCGAAGTTAGACCTACCTAACTGGACCGTTTGTCCCAGGTAGACATAATCGTCTACAACTTCGAGTGTAGAGTCTCCGATCTTGATAGGAGTGGGTGTTACATGGGCATTCAACATGACTTTGGTTTTGTCCATGTTCATTTTAAGACCCACTCTTTCGGAAGCTCTACTGAGGTCATCGAGCATTGTACTGAGGTCCTCCATGGTCTCAGCCATGACCACTATATCGTCGGCAAACCGAAGGTGAGAGATATACTCGCCATTGACGCTGATGCCTAGCCCTCTCCAGTCCAGAACCTTGAAGATATCCTCCAGCGCAGCGGTGAACAGTTTCGGAGATATGACGTCTCCCTGTCTCACACCTCGCTGCAGAAGGATAGGTTTCGAGGTCTGGTCCTGAAGTCGGACTGACATGGTGGCGTTTTTGTACAAACTCTTCAGCACCTCGATGTACCGATAGTCGATTTGGCACCGTTGGAGAGACTGCAGTACAGCCCAAGTCTCGATCGAATCGAAGGCTTTCTCGTAGTCCACAAACGCCAAGCAGAGAGGCAGGTTATACTCTTCGGTCTTCTGTATAACCTGGCGCAGCGTATGTATGTGGTCTACGGTGCTAAAGCCTTTTCGGAATCCGGCTTGTTCGGGAGGCTGAAAATCGTCAAACCTGCGCGCGAGACGATTCGTGATGACTCTTGAAAACAGCTTGTAGACATGGCTTAGAAGTGAGATGGGCCTATAGTTCTTCAGCCGGGCATTGTCGCCCTTTTTGAAGAAGAGTACCACCACACCCCTGCACCATGCCTGCGGCGTTTTCCCCTCGAGTATGACGGAATCAAACAGCTTCTGAAGGGTCTTAAGTACCGGTTTTCCACCTGCCTTCAGTAGTTCGGCCGTAATTCCGTCCTCACCCGGTGCCTTGTTGTTTTTAAGCTGTTTCAGAGCCATCCTAATCTCGTACAGGCTGACATCCGGAATGTCTTCGGTATAGTGTCGGGTCAGTCTAGCTCTTGGGTCGTTAGCTAGATTTGCAACGGGTTTACTGGTTGAAGTGTACAACTGCCCATAAAAAAAACTCTCGATCTCCCTCAGCAGCTCCGGTTTGGCGGATACGATCCTGCCATCGTCGGTCTTCAGTTTCGTGAGCTGGCTCTGCCCAATAGCCAGATCTCTTGAAAAAACCTTGGAGCCTTTATTCCGCTCAATAGCGTCTTTAATACGCTCGGTATTAAAGCGGCGGAGGTCGCGTTTCAAGGATTTAGAGATCCGTCTATTGAGCTGCCGGTATTTCCACGCCTCGTCTGAAGACTGCAGGATCATCTCGCGCCGCTCCTTCATGAGCTCGAGAGTATGATCAGAGAGTCTTTTGTTCTTCTGTGCACGACGTGTCTTGAAGAACTTAGACCCAGTCGTATGGACAGTTTCCACGAACCCATCGTTGCATTCGTCCACTGAGCTTCCTAGGCACTCGAAACGATTCTGGAGTTCAAGCTGAAAGCTCTCGGGGTTTTGGATCTGGATTTGTGCTGGACGGAGCGTAGACTTCATCAGTCGAGACCTTTCAAGCTTTATATTGATGTTCAATGTGCCTCTTACCATGCGGTGATCGCTCCCGGTTTTCACCGAATTGATCACAGAGACATCATTGAACATTTGCTTCTTGGTTGACATGATGAAGTCAATCTCATTTTTAGTTGCACCATCGGGACTCTGCCAGGTCCACTTCCTGTGCTCACGCTTTCTGAAGAAGGAGTTCATCATATAGAGGCCCTCCTTCTCCATAAAACTAGCCAGTTGGTGACCCCGGTGGTTCCGACGTCCAACCCCAAATTGCCCCACCTGCAGCTCATCCCCGTCTCGTTTGCCCAGTTTCGCGTTGAAGTCCCCCATGACAACGGTGAAGTGAGTTTTGAAACCATGCAGGGCTTTAGAAATATCCTCATACATGGTCTCCACTTCGTCGTCGGGGTGTGCCGAGGTCGGGGCGTAGACCTGTATGACCTTCAGCGAATATCTTGAGGATATTCTGAGTATAAGGTACGCCACCCTGGTCGACACACTCTCGATCTTCACCACGTTATTCACGAGGGACTTGTGGACGATAAACCCGACACCACCCTGGGACTGCCGGTCACCCTCTCGGAAATAGAGCAGGTTGCCGGATTTCAGGATTATCGTATCCTCCCCCTCTCTTCGGACTTCAGATAATCCCACAATACTCCATCGCAGTCTGCTCAATTCCTCTTCGAGTTCCGTTATCTTCTCGTCGTTCCGGAGTGTACGCGTGTTGTATGTTGCCAGGTCAAGTCGTCGGTATAGGCAGCCTGATCCCGTCCGGAGATTCTTCGCACCCCTTGCCACGCCGTAACCTCGACCGCTACCATAGTCGAGGGTAGACGGGCTGCCGGGTACTAGGGGCCATTTCTTGGTTGCGCTCATCATTGGGGGGGTTTTGCCATAATCGCCACGCTTGGCAGGCGGGTTGGCGATCGCAGTACGGTTGTTAGATACCGCAGAGAACGCTGCTGCCCATTCTCTGGTAAGTCCCTTAGTCGCCTCTTACGACACCCACGGGAAGATATGGGATGGTGCTATTCTTTTACGTCCGACACCATACGGAACAATGATGAATGAAATGAACAATGACAATTTGAATTTTAATAATTTTATTTTTTGAATTTAATAATCAATTTAATGTTTTAATGAGAATTTTAATTTTAACAATTTTTAAAATGAAAATGTTTGCATGCCGAATGGTGAAATATGGCAGAACTCTGATGTATACCTACTACTACCTACTTATGTATTACCCATATTTGCAAATAAATGCTATTCTATTCTATTCTATTCTATTCTACCCCTTTAGAGGTAGAATTCCCAAAAGTCCTTTCTTAGTGGAAACCTTCTCTTCACAAAAAACACATCCTCCAAGTTTCATGTCTCTAGGACCAGCGGTTTGGGCTGTGTGTTGATATATCACCCAGTCAGTCGATCAGTTTACTATTTTATAAATATAGACAACAAAAGGAATCTAAAAATAAATTATCAAAGACTAAAAGTCGCGCTGATAAGCACGATTTGTTAATATCAATTAAGTATTGTCTGTCAATAAGGTTGAACGCTCTGAACGTCTATTCGCATCAACAGGCAAAAATTGTATGAAGCTCGCCGGACGCCTCGCCTTTTTATACCTTCGGCCGCGAGACGCGCCGAGCGCGGCGACCGATTCTCGGACCTTATACAAAAATAATCCATAAAGCATGATTCAGTTTTCACGCGCGATGGCTTATTATTAGCGTATTTCATGTATAACTTTGGTGTTTCTATACCGATTTCTATGATTCTTTTTTCTGGAATAGTTAATAATGTTAACTTTTTTAATTAGGGATGACTGAGAGTGTTATAAACGTAAGAGTAGACAAATATAATCAGAAAGCTTCGAACTGCTAAGCTATCGGGAGTTACACGTGATATTGTGAGTCAACCATAAAAGATAGACATATGCTGTCGTGGGATATTTTTTACATAATTTTAAGGAGAACATTTCCGTCATACATGATTTCTGTGTAGCTTTAACCATTAAGGTTGCACACGCGACGGCAGCTTAAAAAATGGAGTAACTTCTCCCGTTTTCCCAACATTTCCCTTCACTGCTCTGCTCCTATTTATTGTAGCGTGATGAAAAGTATACTATAACCAACTCAGGAATATGAGAAATAATTGTACCAAGTTTCGTTAAAATCCGTCGAGTAGTTTTTGTTTCTATAACGGTTATACAGACAGACAGACAGACAGACAGACAGACAGACAGACAAAAAATGTACTGATTGCATTTTTGGCATCAGTATCGATCCCTAATCACCCCCTGATAGTTATTTTGGAAATATATTTCATGTACAGAATTGACCTCTCTACAGATTTATTATAAGTAGTATAGATAGATTATAGAAATCGATTCAGTAAACGATTCTGAACAAACTACTTTCAGGATGTACGTTAATTATGTTACATGTTGTATAAGTATATTGAATAAACATAGTGTATATATAGTATCCAATAAAACTAAAGTGGCAGACGCTCTCAAATTTTCGCAAAGCCAAAAATGGAGGTGGGCCGGGCACGTTGCAAGGTATTCCGATGATCGCTGGACAATCAGGGCAACTAAATGGATAGGTCACAGGACACCAGAAATAGAGGCCGGCCCTGCGCCCGTTGGCAGGACGAGATCATAAAGAACGCCGGACGAGACTGGATAGCCACCGCCTCGAATAGAGAACAGTGGAATTCTTTGGAGGAGGCTTTTACCCGAAGGGGGTCCACACACTTATGTTATTTTATAATTGTTAATCATGATTACATATTGTCGTAATTATAAATATTTCAATTTACAATTTGCAATATTACAATAATCTTAAGTAGTTCTAAATCGAAATAAAAATGAATGTCCCAATTAATGTTGTAGGAGCGCTGACACATCGTTTTGTATTCATGAAACGTGCAGCGCCCGCCGACAACTAGTTCGCCCGTAACCATCGTTAGCTATAGACGCGCTCCCAACCTGATTAGCTACTCCTTTGTAATATTTCGTAACAAGTTTAATAAGTAAAGTAACTATAGAGTTCCGCAGTCTTTCATTTCTCTCCGTACACACACAACCCATCTATATACACGCACACAAATTGTAATTGTAAATTTTGGTTAAATAGGCTATTTTTAATTTTTGTTTGATTATTGTTAATATTTATTGTTGTTGTTTGATTGTTAATCGTGATCAAATAAATTATCATAATTACATGTATTTGAATTTAAGATTTTATTATATAAAAAAATTCAATAATTTTAAATCGAATTAATAATGAATCTAATGTAATTTATTTGTTGATTTTATAATTAAGGTTATCTAAAAAAAAATATTTGATTATTATTAATATTTATTGTTATTATTATTTCATTATGATTTGATTATTGTTTGATTGTGTGGAATGAATAAAGCTTTATTATTATTATTATTATTATATATAGTATATAAATATAGTGTTTATTTATTATTATATTAGCTATTATTATAAGTATTAAAAATACTGTTTTTATCCACAGAGGAGAACCGTGCAGTTATGGGTCCGCCGATATGTGGATTTTGGAGACGTAGAACATCTTGGGCCAAAACCAAAGGCAAATTCATTGGCTCGACACTACGACATCGTGGCAAGGCACAAGGCTGATCCCTTCTTGTCCAGCCGCATAAAAGTGTGCTTACGAACTGTGAGAAATCAAGGCACTGATCCCTTGTGTGATTTTTAGCGACGAAAAAACGTTTAAGTCGGTTAAGTATGGTCGGTAAAGTAGTAACATATGCGCGACTATGGTTAACAGCATGAGCAGGAGGTTACAAGAAGTAATAGAAAACGAAGTATTGCCGACTCATTATTAGTCGAATTTATTTTAATTAGTAGACGAATATGAATCTTATTTATATGCAAATAGTGTTCATATTTGTTAAGCAAATGTGAACAAATACAAAACTTAGCAATAAGTAGGTATAAAACTTTTTTAAAACCACAACTCGTAAATTATTGAAAGTATGGTGAAGTGATGTTATTGTCATGCGATTAAAAGTTGTCATAATTTCTTACTATTTAACATGTTGATTCACTTCACCTCTAATTTTACTTTGATTTAATTTATATACCTACCTACTTTAACTAATTATTACCGTCAATCCTTACCAACAAAAAACTTTCTTTGTCAAAAAAACAGGTAAACAACAGTGTTTTACTCATTCGAACGTCTTATATGGATAGCTATAGCCTATGAATGCTTATAACCAGTTCGTATTAAATCATTTGATATATTGATTTTTTCTCCTGTTCTTCCTCTTCCAGCAGTTTCCTCAGTGTGGCAAGTGGTTCTTCCTCCCCTTTGACTCTTAGTAATCAGATTTCCTCTTTGCTTACCCACCTTCCTAACAATCTCAACATAGCCCACATTAATGCCCAGAGTGTTCCTGGCCATTACTCTGATCTTCTGGCTTCCTTCAACAGTGCACATATAGATGCATTGCTGATCTCCGAGTCCTTCCTTAAACCCTCTCTTTTATCAGTACACTATGCCCTTCCAGGTTTTGTTCTTATCCGTGATGATAGAACTGGAAAGGGTGGCGGTGGTGTAGCCATTTACTTGCGTGCTGATATACCTTATAAGCTTGTTAGCGCATCACCTTCCCCGTACTCGGGGTCAGCGGAGCATCTATTTCTGGAAATTACACTTCACCGTGTTAAAATGCTTCTGGGGGTTATGTATAGCCCTAACCTCAGCATTGACTACTTTGACTCTTTTGATTCGCTTTTAAATGATTTCTGTCCAACTTATGACCACGTAGTCTTGATGGGTGATTTTAATACCTGCCTTCTTAAAAATTACATTCGCACTAACAAACTTCAATCTATCCTTTCATCTTTTAATCTCAGTATTTTGCCTCTTTCTGCTACGCATCACTTCCCTAATTGCACCCCTTCTCTCCTTGTCCTGATAATTGTATCTAATTCTAATAATGTTTCTATCCACGGACAGCTTACTGCTTGTTTCTCTTACCATGATCTCGTCTTCTTGTCATATAAGTTACGCCCTCCTAAGCGCAAGCCGCAATATATTCTCCTCCGGAACTACAAGGGCATAGACCTAGAAGCATTATTGCATGATGCCGGTGGCATCGACTGGACGGGCATCATGGAGAGTTCATGTATCAACGAAATGGTTCGTATTTAAACAGCGAAATTCTTAACTTATATGATTGTCACGCCCCTATTCGTCGAGTGAAGGTTAAATATGTTCCGGCTCCCTGGCTTACTCCTGCCATTAAAGATGCGATGGCTAGTAGAGACAGAGCCAAGAGAAGGTTAAAACGCTGTCCTTCCGAGCGTAATCTAACTGCGTACAAAATGTTGCGTAATCGCTGCAGTCGTATGTGTAGAGATGCTAAGAAACGCTACTTCCACAAATCGCTCGACAACCGCAACTCTTCTGAAGTCTGGAGGTTTTTAAAATCTGTCGGCATTGGCAAGTCTCTAGTTGTTTCTGGTGGCGACACTGACGTGTGTGCTCTTAATAAACATTTCTCACTCCCTCCTGTTACGTTGGATCCACACGTCAAGTCTGCTACCTTAAATAAACTTTCCTGTTTGCCTTTGCCGCAATGTTCTTCCTTTGAATTAAGTCCTGTGAGTGAGATTGAGGTCAACAAATCTATTTCTGCTATCTCCTCCTCTGCAGTTGGTAATGACAACCTTTGCTTAAGAATGATTTCTCCTATCCTTCCCACATTACTTCCCGTTTTGACTCACATTTTTAATTACTCTCTGTTTTCTGGTACTTTTCCCGAGGTCTGGAAACAAGCCCATATCATCCCTTTACCCAAAATCTCCAATCCAGCCGCACCTACTGATCTTAGACCCATTTCCATCCTCCCTTATCTTTCTAAAGTTCTTGAGCACATTGTCCATCAGCAACTCACGGCCTTTCTTTCTAGGAATGATCTTCTTAGTACTTTTCAATCTGGTTTTCGTCCTGGCCATAGCACTGTAACGGCTCTTTTAAAGGTTACTGACGATATTTGCTGGGCTATGGACCACAAGTCTCTTACCTTACTTGTACTTCTAGACTTTAGCAGCGCCTTTAACTCGGTTGATTTCGACATCCTTGTGGGGATCCTTAAATCTCTCAATTTCTCCTCTTCCTCTATTGGTTGGTTTGACTCCTACCTTAAAGGCCGCTCGCAGCGTGTTCGTCTTGATGAGTCTTTCTCTGACTGGTGCCCTCTTAGCGCGGGTGTGCCTCAGGGTGGCGTTCTCTCTCCTCTTACTTTCTCTATTTTCATTAACTCTGTCACCAGAGTCATCTCTTCCTTCTTCCATCTCTATGCCGACGACTTGCAGCTCTACCATCATTTCTTAAGGGAGGATGCGGAAGCCGCCGTGTCTGTCATGAACAAGGATCTGGATTTGATTAGTGAGTGGTCGCGGTCCTTTGGACTGCAAATCAATCCTAAGAAATCTCAAGCCTTGATCATCGGCGGCAGGTATATGCGGAATAGGCTCGATGTTGCGTCGCTGTCTCCACTCAGGCTGAATGGAGTTCAGATTGATTACGCAATCAAGGCTAAAAACCTGGGGGTGACAATGGATTCCTATTTATCTTGGACTGCCCATGTTGCTGAAGTTAGTCGCAAAATGCACAATACGTTCCACTCGTTGAAATGCCTCCAGAGCTTCCTGCCATTGAACACCAAAATCTCCCTTGCGCAAACTCTCATTCAGCCTATCATAGACTACGCCGATGCCTGTTATTTGGATGCCACCGAGGAGCTTTTAAATAAACTTGAGCGCTTGCAAAATATTTGTATTCGTTTTGTATTTAACCTTAAAAAGTATGATCACGTTTCTAACTTTCGCAAAATACTCAAGTGGCTCCCAATTCGACTTCGCAGAAACTCTCGGATATTGTGTCTGCTATTTAACATCCTTCATAACCCTAAAACGCCATCCTATCTGCGGGAACGCTTTTCCTACTCCCGTCCTTCTGATGCACCTTGCAGGTCGCATCTTCGGAACGTCCTTAAATCCCCTCCACACTCTACCGACTTCTACTCCTATTCCTTCACTGTACACGCCGTGCGGCTATGGAATTCACTTCCGCCTGACATTAGGGACTGCCAAACTGTTGCAGTTTTCAAAAGAAGAGTAAAATAACATTATCTATCCATTTCGTCATAGTTACTTATTTTATTGTATCTACAGTATTGTTATGTTTTGTGTTTGTATTTATAAGTATGTATGTATATTCTTATATTATTATGTTTTAATAGTTCTGTTTTATGTATTCCATTTTCTCTTCTTCTTTTACACACTGTCTACATCTCTTTTTTTTTAGTATCTCCTTTCGCAGGTATGCTGGAAGAGATTTCTTTAGAAATAAGCATCACCTTTGTACTATTTTCTGTTCCTTTCTTCTTTTCTGTATTTTAGTGTGTACTACATAAACTGTTAAATAAATAAAAATAAATAAAATAAATCATTGTATCGGCCCCACAAGTTTTTTTTTCTAACATACAGCCCCCACCCAATTGAACCTTAAAACAACCAATATAAGGAAGGAACATATTGGAAGAAACGAGACGGATAATTTGCTAATGACCCAAGCGATAAGCTAAGCAAACAATACCAATGTTTATCTAATAAAAAATCTAATTATTTCATTGATTTTGTTTAATTACTATTTTACTTTTTGCTTGAGTGATTTTATTGGCCACAAAATAAATTTATTAAAAAACAAAAAGTAAAAAATAGCAAAAATAATTCCTCAGTTGGGATCGAACTCACGTCGTCGAGGTTAGATCACTAGCTAAGGCAAGCACACACCAATCAGCTATGGTTACCATGTTAGGTTTGTATAAAATGTTGTGCCTTATTGTAAACCCGTTTATTTTTATCTTTACCCGTGTACCCTACACGGGTAAAAATTAAAAAAATAAACTCCATCTAGGGTAGAATACCTTTACGCACACAATAACAATGAGCGGCTGTATGAACATTACTGGCTCGTACAATGACAGTTACCGATGTGTGCGATGTAAACTATTTAGCTTGGCCGATTGTACACAGAGTGCTCAATTTATCATCCAGACATAGTTGCAAAAGTAGTTATTGCATGTTGTGTTTTGCACAACATGTGCTATTGCGCAGGAATTCACAATTTCAGAAGAAGAGAGACTAGAAGAGCTCCAAACAATTGCTGAAGTTCAAAGGAGGCAAACTAGGGATTTGCCATCTAACGCCAATTTAGCTCTTGGGCAATTATGTAACCGAAACTTAGTAAATAGGCTATGGCGTTCACGTCATAATTAATTTATCGGTGGTGTCATTTAGTACGAAATAAAACCGCTCTGCAATCCGTTTAAAAGTGCTTTATTTATATTTTATTAACTTAAATTACTACACCCTATCCCTATTCTTAGCTTCTGCCAATGCTTGCAGCCATTTCCTCACTGCAGCCACAGCCTCAGTTAAAACACTGTCTCTCTCTGCACTCCTTTCATCCATGGCCTTTTCTCTTTCCGCACTCCTCTCCAGAAAGGACTGCAGTATTTGTGCATTTAGTCGTATCTCCAGCTGCTGTTCTTCCACCCTCAGGAATCTCTCAGTAGTGGTGGAGATTCTCCACCACTACTGAGGCTTGAGATGGTGGAGGAGCAGCAACTGAAGACATGTGACGTGATGTGAAACAAAACAAAGCAACGCACTATCAATCAAAATCAAAATATTGTCTGTCTGACACTGACAGTTCTGGCAGTGACATTTTTTTTTTGGTAAAGGAAGCATAAATATTCATGGCACGAATTTAGAGTTTTCTGTTTTTTTACTTATTAGCTGCCTCAAATTCCATAAAATAAGAAATTTTAATTTAATCATCTCATTAGCTAAAATTCTGTGCCCAAAACTCAACAATTGTATCAAAAAACTGGAATCGATAAAACTAGATTAACATTTTGTTGAGTGTGGTAGTCACTAGTACAATATTGGTCGCTTCGGAGCTCACTTCACTTCGCAAGTGACTAGGTGATATTACAGAATGCAAAATCAAGGTCATTTTGAACCTTATGCGAAGTGAGAGTGAATAGCGATGTGAGATGCGAGTTGTTGTTTGAATTTTACAGAATCGACCTACGGGTATGGTTTAGAACAAAAAAATTACCGCAAAGACGGGGAGAACAAGTGTCTTTCGGATATGTTAAGGGTCTATTTACACCCTTTATAATCTTCGTAGGCGCGACTCTTTAAGGGAACTGTTTAAAGAGATTAACATCATGACGGTACATTGTCAATACATTGTCAATACATCTACGAAAACATAATGTACGTAAGAAAAAATAGTAAGTAAAAGAGGTGATAGATACAATTACAGTACTAGAAATAGGGATCAATTAGTTCAGCCAGGCTTCAGACTCGCTAAAGTAGACTCATCTTTCATGGGGTACTGTTTGAGATTCTATAATAAAATTCCACAAAGTATTCTTGAACTGAATGAAACGAAATTTAAAACATGCATAAAACGCACATTATGTAAGCAGGCATATTACAAGTTGAACGACTATATCGTTGATAAAAAAGCTTGGCTCGATGCCGGTCCTGCTCCACAAGGACAGGGGCGCATAAAATGATAGCTAACCTCTGCAGAGAATACTCAGACGTATTCTATATTGAAGATGAACCTTTAACGTTCACAAACCAAATTAAGCATAGCATCAGTCGCGCACCGTACACTACGGAGCACGGTCGCGTGTTGTAGCTGCTGGTGACTCATATGTTAGAGCAATGGCCTCGTCTACTGTGAAGTGTTCGAACTGTAATGTAGTGATTAACGAACTTTTAGCATTTCTTTCGAACGTGCTTGATTATATGGATGAAGACAGTATACACCAGCTGGTAACATCGTCTTTCAACGTAGAAAGCATTTCACAGGCAAAATGTTTGCTTTTTGAATCTGTTCCTAACGCAAAAAAAATGCCGGTGAGGCGTAAAGATGGGAAGAAGAGAATGTCTCGAGACCTGGATGACATAATTTGTCTCATGAAAGGAATGGATGCCGAAGTCTTCCCTGTGTTCGTGGCAAAGGACTTACATAAAGTGCCTAGTGTGAGTTTCGATCATATTTATTGCATTCGTTTGCTAAAAGACGTAGCGAAACTTTGAAATGAAGTTGGTTTGTTACAAGAAAACGTCGTAACAAAAGAGATGCGTTTAAAAAGGACTTGAGGCGTCTATTATTATGGACAACTATCCATCTCAAGAGCAATTTGTCAATAAAAGGAGAGGAGCCTGTTTGCAGGAGAGCTACTATGAACTATCCAGCGGCCCTGTTGACTTGCAGTATGTTCCTGTTAAGGCTAATAATGCTTCGTCATCGTCGTCGTCCGGAGCAAAACATCACTCAACGCCTACAAAGAACGAATCATCGTCCGCAAGCACGCAGCTTATCTCTTTTCAACGCGAACAATCGAGTGGAATGGCGACAACCGCTAGCAGACACGTGGAGGCCCGGACGGGGGTTCTGAACAACGCGAGCGGTGTGAGCGAGAGCGGCAGTGCGTCCAGTCCTAGGCGCGGTGGCAAGAGCGGGACAGTGACGACGGCCGGTGAGGCCCAGCCACAAGGTACCGCGGTTTCAAATGTACTGGATAGTGAACTCGTTTGCGCGCACGCTTGGCCGCGCACTTCGGTCAACAAATCGGTTATTTTTCCCAGCTTAAATTCGAAAACAGCGGTTACTACTGTGTTGCCTTCTTTGTCTATCTATACATATAAAATTCAAAGTCCTGACTGACTGACTGACATATATATCAACGCACAGCCCAAACCACTGGTCCTAGAGACATGAAATTTGGACAGTGTACTCTTTGTAAAGAGTAGGTATCCACTAAGAAAGGGTTTTTCGAAATTCCACCCCTAAGAGGGTGAAATGGGGTGTTGAATTTTCTATGTAACTTTTTATTCTCTGAGTCGATTGACTTGAAATTGTGTCTATATATACTTCAGTTAAAATGATGAGATACGTGTATCACAGTTTTTCCAAAATCATCCCCCAATTTAAAATTCAATGTCCTGACTGGCTGACTGATACATCAACGCACAGCCCAAACCACTGGTCCTAGAGACATGAAATTTGGACAGTGTACTCTTTGTGAAGAGTAGGTATCCACCAAGAAAGTGTTTTTCGAAATTTCACCCCTAAGAGGGTGAAATGGGGTGTTGAATTTTCTACGAAACTTTTTATTCTCTGAGTCGATTGACTTGAAATTGTGTCTATATATACTTCAGTTAAAATGATGAGATACGTGTATCACAGTTTTTCCAAAATCATCCCCCAATTTAAAATTCAATGTCCTGACTGGCTGACTGATATATCAACGCACAGCCCAAACCGCTGGTTCTAGAGAAATGAAATTTGGAGAATGTACTCTTTGTGGAGAGTGGGTATCCACTAAGAAAGGGTTTTTGAAATTCCACCCCTAAGAGGGTGAAATGGGGTGTTGAATTTTCTGTGAAACTCTCTCGGGGTCGATTGACTTGAAAATGTGTATACATATACTTCAGTTAAAATGATGAGATACGTGTATCACAAAATCATCCCCCAATTTAAAATTCCATGTCCTGACTGGCTGACTGATATACCAACGCACAGCCCAAACCGCGGGTCCCAGAGATATGAAAATTGGAGGGTGTATTCTTTGTGAAGAGTTAGTATCAGTTTTTCGAAATTCCTACCCCTTAGAGGGTGAAATGGGGTGTTGAATTTTCTGTGAAACTTTTTACTCTCGGGGTCGATTGACTTGAAAATTTGTTTACATACTCTTCAAATAAAATCCAGTAAATCCGATGTCCAATCTCAAACCAAGGTATCAATATTTCACGTATCTAATTTAATTGATATAACTTTATAATAATAACAGCTTCTGCCCGCGGCTTCGCCCGCGTGGAGTTCGGGAACTGCCCACGGAATCTTACTTCTGGGATAATAAGTAATCTATGTATGTATAGTACATACATAGATTTACGTGTACTTGCTATTGCAAACATTTGTTCATAGTAATATCAATTAAATTACATAATATGTGAAATATCTTGGTTTGAGATTGGACACCGGGACACCAAACAAATGATTTATTAGGAATCTATTTATAGACATAATACTTTGACATAATATTTAATATCAATGTCCCGTATCGCGAGCCAACGCGAAAATCGGTGGAATAAACTATATTCACAGACACGTCTACCTCAGAAAAATCCTATCTACTTAGTAATAGGTAAATACTCTCACGCCCCGCACGCCCCATGCAACGCTGCGCGGCATGCGCCCTTCTACGTGAGCTTTGAAGCCCTATTTAACTATATTGGGTGATGATTTTGGAAAAACTGATACACATCTATATATACAAAATGGTAAACTGACTGACTGACTGACTGGGTGATATATCAACGCACAGCCCAAACCGCTGGTTCTAGAGACATGAAACTTGGAGGGTGTGTTCTTTGTGAAGAGAAGGTTTCCACTAAGAAAGGATCTATAGGGAATTCAAATTTTCAATCGTCAGCCTAAACACAAAATTTGAAGATCCTAACTTCAAAACTGACGTACTTTCATATAAACTTCCATCCCCTATTTTACCCCTTTAGGGGTGGAACTCCCAAAAATCCTTTCTTAGTGGATACTTACTCTTCACAAAGAACACACCCTCCAAGTTTCATGACTCTAGGACCATCGGTTTGGGCTGTGCGTTGATATATCACCCAGTCAGTCAGTCAGTTTACCATTTTATATAAAGAAAAAAAGAAGAAGAAAGAAAGAAGATTAAAGATTAATGATAAAATCATCTTTATCTATCAAACTTGAACGCGTAAACAAAGTTTCGTGGCCATGCTACTAACCGCTGAAGAGTTCTCTCTTGAGGAGACGATCCTGGCTGCAGGATTAAGGAATGTTTGTCATAAAAATGTATTGTCACCAGAACCAAAGGTTTGTGCAAAATTTCAGCTCAATCGGTTGTACAAAATTTTAGTTGCATTTCACCCGAACAAACATAGTATCTTCACCCGCCTTTTTAACCCTTCGGGGGTAGAATTATCAAAAACGCCGAGACACGTATAAATTAATTTTCAATCGTCAGCCTTATCACAAAATTTTAAGATCCTAACTTCAAAACTGACAGACTTTCATACAAACTTCCATCCCCTATTTTACCCCTTTAGGGGTGAAATTCCCAAAAATTCTTTCTTAGTGGATACTTACTCTTCACAAACAATTCACCGTCCAAATTTCATGTCTCTAGGATTAGTGGTTTGGGCTGGGGGTTGATATATCAGTCAGCCAGTCAGGACGTTTAATTTTAAATTGGGGGATGATTTAGGAAAAACTGTGATACACGTGTCTCATAATTTTAACTGAAGAGTAAATACACAAATTTTCAAGTCAATCGACTCAGGGAATAAAAAGTTTCACAGAAAATTATACACCCCATTTCACCCTCTTAGGGGTGGAATTTCGAAAAACCCTTTCTTAGTGTATACTTACTTGTCACAAAGAGTACAATGTCCAAATTTCATGTTTCTAGGACCAGCGGTTTGGGCTGTGCGTTGATATATAAGTCAGTCAGTCAGTCAGTCAGGACTTTGAATTTTATATGTATGTAATGAAATGACATTTCATTAATTCGAATTTGCCGCGCCTCGCGCCTTTATAAGTTGTCTGTGGAATTGAATGGCGGATGATGGTCAAAATATTCGGTGCGATTTATTGTTTTAAGAAAACGTGTGGAGAGACAAAATAAAAGGATATAATTGAGGAGGCGATATTAGTGAACTTTAAATGTCGTTTCTTTGTATTTTCAGGTTAGATTATTGAGTAATTATCATAGATAAACGATTACTGTTGTAATATTGTAAGAATGTGTTAAATAAAACAAATCTTTGTATTTTCAGAGAAACAATTTGTGGTTTATTTTGAAAATCCTCAATAATATTCTTATAAAACGACATTTTCGTTAACTAAAAGAAGATGAATCGGCTGCTATTTGAGTTTACGATAATAGCCGCAAAGGATGGCAAATCTAATGTATTAGCCATAACCTCAATATCTACAGAAGAAGGAAAATGTTATGTTTTACCTGATGAATTGAAGCCGGTGAGTCATCATACATATATTGTTGAATTGGACACTTTCTCAAAAATAAAAAATAGCTTTTTTTTTTTTTTTTTTTTTTTTTTTTTTTGTCGTGGTAAAATCATCAAATGAGTCCTCCCACCCAGGGCAGAGTGGGAGGGACTGTCAGACTTGTACTGACTAAAATCCACGGTGTCCTTCAGTAGCCCTTTATGTTCCAGGGTCACGGTAATTCTATGAGTCCCGCGACCCCGGCAGGCTTTGGCCCTCTAGAGGGGGGCCCCGTCATTATGCTGACACTCTTTGAGGCGCGCGTGGAACACAACGCGCCGTCGACCCGGGCATGGTCCATGGTCGGACAGCGAGTCGCCCATTACTCGCCGCCCGCATGCCCGCGCCTACGGTGGCCGGAGATCGTCTGCCGACGTCCGGCGCCGTGGGCGTCTACCACTGCGGCTGGTGTGGAGGGAGGACGCTGTCCTCTCCCTCACGCGGCCCGCCTCCTCCTTCGCGAGCATGACTGCTTCGCAGAAGGAGGCGACCGCTTCCCACTCCGTCTCGCCCCGCAGCATGGCCTCGACCAATGCCGGGCGCGAGAGGTCTCCGCCTATCGCCGCCGTGAGGACACGGCGGTGCCCTGCCCAAGCGGGGCAGTCCTGCACCGTATGCTCCACCGTGTCCTCCGGGCGGTCCTCGCAGTGGTGACACCCAGGCGTTTCCTCCTTCCCCATCAGACACAGGTACCTCCCGAAGCTTCCGTGTCCGGTGAGGACCTGCGTCATGCGGTAGGTCAGGACGCCGTGACGCCTATCCAGCCACTCCTCAAAGAGGGGTCTTACCGCCGCGATTGCGGCGTGCCCGAAATAAAAAAAAAAAAAAAAAAAAAAAAAAAAAAAAAAAAAAAAAAAATAGCTTAAAGAAAAGGCACCAAAGTAGAAAAATATGGATAAAACTGGATAAAGATCTAAAGAAAACATATACAGATGAGGAAGGGAATATGCAATTTTTAGATCAATATTTAGAAGAAATAAACACGGAACAACCAGGAGACAAAGACGACAGTTTGAAAAATATCCTGGAGAAATTAATAGAATCTACAACAAAGAAAGAAAATCAACATAACCTAAAACATATTTCAGAGAAATTTATTATTGAAAAATTCACAACCAAGAATCCTAATGCAATACAATGGATAGAGAATTTTGAAAAAGAGTGTGAGCGCTTTAATATAACAAAAGATGAAACAAAAATAGACATACTGAGGTTATTTTTAGAAAAATCTTGCTTGGATTGGTATAGTTCAATGATGATAAAACTAACAGTAAATTCTGAATGGAATGAATGGAAAGACAAATTCCTAGAAACTTTTAAAAACCGAGGATGGGACATAGTCACAACTGCTTTCTCATTCAAATATAAAGACGGATTGTTAATCGATTATGCTATAAAAAAAGAACGGCTTATACTAGATACAAACAAATCGATAGATCCCAAAACAATGATAGATCTCATCGCAACAGGTTTACCTGGATTTATCTTGAATAAGCTAAACAGAGACGAACTCAAGAATACTACTGATTTGTTCAACGAGATAAGAAAATATGAAGGTATGATGCACAAGAAAAACTCAACTATAATAAAAAATGGTACATTTTCTTATATGAAAAAAAATAATGAGAAGAAGCCATGTACGACCTGTGAATCGTTGGACAAAGGAATTAGATACCATCCGGAGGAGTCATGTTGGTTCAAGAAAAATAAAAATGAATCTGAAAAGGTGTTTAAGGCCAAAAACGTAAATAATAACTCCATTATTGAAGTAGAGATGAACACTGATACAAAAAACGAGTAAGTACACCATTAATCAAAATCAAGCTATTAATAGAAAATAAATTAGAAGTGAGTGGCATTTATGACTCAGGCTCACAGATCTCTTTAATAAATTCAAGACTGATAAAAGTAAAAGGAAAAAAAGACAATGTGAATATAGCATATATGAAAACGGTTAATGGTGTGAAAAAGACAGATGGCTTGACAACAATAAAAATAAAAATCTTTGATATAGAAGAAGAGGTGGATGTATACATAGTAGAAAATGAAAATTTTGATGATTTTATAATCGGATTAGATATGATAAAGAAATTCAAATTAACCCAAAATGAGGACTTGCAGATAGAACAAAAGAAAACAATAAATAAAATAAACAGGATGTCTAAAGATAACAGAAATGAAGATAAGAATATAAAACCATATGCAATAAATTTCAATGAACACATAGAAACAGAGGAATTTATAAGTAAGACAGACCATTTAGATAATGAAAAGAAAATTGAAATAGAAGAAATCATAAAGGAATATAAAACAATGTTTGCTAAGGACAAGTATGACATAGGATCAGTTAAAGAGTATGAAGCTCACATAGATCTACTAGTAAATAGATACTGCAGTAAAAGACCGTACAGATGTACGATAGAAGATAAATTAGAAATTGAAGAGCAAATATCTATGTTACTAAAAAATAATTTAATAGAAGAGTCTTACAGTCCTTTTTCTGCACCAGTGACATTGGCATTTAAAAAAGGTGAAAATAGAAAATCCCGCTTATGTGTAGATTTCAGAGAACTAAACAAAATTGTTATACCACAAGCACAACCATTTCCATTAATAGATGATTTGATTATTAAAACTAGAAACTCTAAGTATTTTACCACACTAGATATAAATTCTGCATTTTGGGCTATACCACTACGGGTGGAAGATAGAAATAAAACAGGATTTGTCACACAAGATGGCCACTTTCAGTGGACATGCCTTCCTTTTGGCTTGAAAACATCTCCAGCAATTTTTCAGAGAATTTTAAGCAATATTCTAAGAAAGCACAATCTCACAGGATACTCCGTAAACTATATTGATGATATTTTGATATATTCATCCACCTTTGAAGAACACATAAGACACATAAAAAATGTATTAGAGGCAATACAAAAAGAAGGCTTTAGATTGAAATTTCAGAAATGCACCTTTGCTGCAGACTCAGTAAAGTATCTTGGCCATGTAATTCAGAACAATTCGGTAAGACCACTAAAAGACAACTTGATTTCAATAAGACATTTTCCAGCTCCGAAGACGCAAAAGAATATCAGACAATTTTTGGGAAAAATTAACTTCTACCACGAATACATACCAAGAAGCGCAATTATCTTGGACCCATTACATAATTTATTAAGAAAAAACGAAAAGTTTGTGTGGTCAGAAGTGTGAAGAATCATTTAATCAAATAAAAAGATTTTTATGTTCTCAACCGGTGTTGGAAATATATGACAAAGACTTACCAATAAAAATTTTTACAGATGCATCCTTAGAGGGCATCGGAGCAATATTAAAACAAACACAATTGGACGGTAAAGACAAACCAGTGGCATATTTCTCAAAAAAACTGAATGAATCTCAAAAACGGAAAAAGGCTATATACTTGGAATGTCTTGCTATGAAAGAAGCCGTTAAATACTGGCAGCACTGGCTCATTGGAAAACAATTCACTATTTACTCAGACCACAAACCTCTAGAGAACATGAACATTAAATGCAGGACGGACGAAGAATTGGGTGAACTCAAATATTACCTGTCTCAATATGACTTAACAGTAAAATATATACCTGGTAAAGAAAATGTAGAAGCAGACTGTTTGAGCCGAAATCCTGTGTTAGAACCAGAAGACAACAAAGAGGAACTATTGAAAATAGTCAATTTGATACAAATAAAAGATATAGTTGAAGATCAAGAAGAAAACGAATATGAAGATAACTAATAGGTATAGCGTATAGATATATTATTTAGAATTTTCCCTCTTAGGGGGGGGAGATGTAATGAAATGACATTTCATTAATTCGAATTTGCCGCGCCTCGCGCCTTTATAAGTTGTCTGTGGAATTGAATGGCGGATGATGGTCAAAATATTCGGTGCGATTTATTGTTTTAAGAAAACGTGTGGAGAGACAAAATAAAAGGATATAATTGAGGAGGCGATATTAGTGAACTTTAAATGTCGTTTCTTTGTATTTTCAGGTTAGATTATTGAGTAGTTATCATAGATAAACGATTACTGTTGTAATATTGTAAGAATGTGTTAAATAAAACAAATCTTTGTATTTTCAGAGAAACAATTTGTGGTTTATTTTGAAAATCCTCAATAATATTCTTATATGTATAGATAGATTGCAAGTTATAAGCAAGTACATGTAAATCTATGTATGTATTATAGATAGATACATAGATTACTTATTATTCCAGAAGTAAGATCCCGTGGGCAATTCCCTAACTCCACGCGGGCGAAGCCGCGGGCATAAGCTAGTTATTAAATAAAAATGTAAGTCAGGTTGCTAAGAACTGCTCACAGGTAACTAAAGAGAATTCTGAATGGCAATTTGTTCAGTCAAAAACAGCCAGGAGATATAAACTTGTCGGTCAAAAAGGCTGGGCTTCTACAGCGCCGGACGGCAAGTTTAAAGCTGCCGACATAAAAGTACCTTTGTTTATTTCTAACGTCTCTAAGGATACTTGTAATACGTGTTGTACATTGTCAGATACATAAAAGATAAGACCGGCGAGATTGTGTCATTGAAAATGATAAAAATGAAAACGAGTCGAAAATATAACGCTTATAATTATTTGTTTCAAAGAGTAGTTTGGTTATGTTTTTAAATGACGACTTTTGGCCTGATGGCATTACATTTCGGCGTTTCGTGCATTTTATGTACGGGCCGAAACAAGGAGATCATAACGTTAAAGTTTAACTACGTTATATTATGAACTAGCTTCTGCCCGCGGCTTCACCCGCGTGGAGTTCGGGAATTGCCCACGGAATCTTACTTCTGGGATAATAAGTAATCTATGTATGTATAGTACATAGATAGATTTACGTGTACTTGCTATTGTAAATATTTGTTCATAGTAATATTAATTAAATTACATATGTGAAATATCTTGGTTTGAGATTGGACACCGGGACACCAATCAAATGATTTATTAGGAATCTATTTATAGACATAATACTTTGACATAATATTTAATACATTGATATTAAATCGCCCGTATCGCGAGCCAACGCGAAAATCGGTGGAATAAACCATATTCACAGACACTTCGACCTCAGAAAAATCCTACCTACTTAGTAATAGGTAAATACTCCCGCGCCCCGCACCGCTACGCGGCATGCGCCCTTCTACGTGAGCTTCGAAGCCCTATTTAACTATATTGGGGGATGATTTTGGAAAAACTGATACATATGTCTTATAATTTTAATTGAAGAGTGTGAACATCAATTTTCGAGTCAATTGACCCAGTAAATATTAAGTTTCACAGAAAATTCAACACCCCATTTTACCCTCTTAGGTGTAGAATTTCAAAAAACCCTTTCTTAGTGGATACCTACTCTTCACAAAGAATACACCGTCCAAATTTCATTTCTCTCGGACCAGCGGTTTAGGCTGTGCATTGATATATCAGTCAGCCAGACAGGACATTAAATTTTAAATTGGGGAATGATTTTAAACTGTGATACACGTATCTCATAAATTTAACTAAAGAGTATGTACACAAATTTTCAAGTCAATCGCCTCCGAAAATAAAAAGTTTCACAGGAAATTCAACACCCAATTTCACCCTTTTGGGGGTGGAATTTCGAAAAACCCTTCCTTAGTGGATACCTACTCTTCACAAACAATTCACCGTTCAAATTTTGTGTCTCTGGGACCAGTGGTTTGGGCTGGGGGTTGATATATCAATCAACCAGACAGGACATTGAATTTTAAATTGGGGGATGATTTTTATAAAATTGTGATACACGTATCTCATGATTTTAACTGAAGAGTATGACTACAAATTTTCAATTCAATCGGCTCCGTGGCAAAAAGGTTTCACATAAAATTCAACACCCCATTTCACCCTCTTAGGGGTACAATTTTGAAAAACCCTTTCTTAGTGGATACTTACTCTTCACAAAGAATACACCGTCCAAATTTCATGTCTCTCGCACCAGCGGTCTGGGCTGTGCGTTGATATATCAGTCAGCCAGACAGGACATTAAATTTAAAATTTGGGGATGATTTTGGAAAAACTGTGATACACGTATCTCATAATTTTAACTAAAGAGTATGTTTACATATTTTCAAGTCAATCGACTCCGAGAATAAAAAGTTCCACATACAATTCAACACCCCATTTCACCCTCTTAGGGGTGGAATTTTGAAAAACCCTTTCTTAGTGGATATCTACTCTTCACAAACAATTCACCCTCCAAATTTCATGTCTCTAGGATCAGTGGTTTGGGCTGGGGGTTGATATATCAGTCAGCCAGTCAGGACGTTTAATTTAAAATTGGGGATGATTTTGGAAAAACTGTGATACACGTATCTCATAATTTTAACTGAAGAGTAAATACACAAGTTTTCAAGTCAATCGACTCAGGGAATAAAAAGTTTCACAGAAAATTAAACACCCCATTTCACCCTCTTAGGGGTAGAATTTTGAAAAACCCTTTCTTAGTGGATACTTACTCGTCACAAAGAGTACACTGTCCAAATTTCATGTTTCTAGGACCAGCGGTTTGGGCTGTGCGTTGATATATAAGTCAGTCAGTCAGTCAGTCAGTCAGTCAGTCAGTCAGTCAGTCAGGACTTTGAATTTTATATGTATAGATAGTAGTCACAAAATAAAGTATAGTAATTGTAAATTCATTAGTTTTAATTGTAAAAAAATTAAAACTTCCATAGAAGATGTGAGAAAATTATGTGAGTCGGCGAATTTTGTATGTCTAGGAGACGTGGTTACTTAATCACGACCTTCCTCTGTTAGGTACTGTATCTTCTGATTTTGAGTACATAGGTAAGAGTTCAGTTGACAGCGGCGAACTGCTGGTCGGTAGACCATATCGTCGACCTAATTCTAATATGGCGTAAGTCTAAATTTGGCCAACCAACGATTTTTTTTTCAATTAAGGTGGAGTGATCCAAAAGTGTTATATCTGTATAACAATAGGGTAAAAATTAAAGCAAATTAAATAACATTCTTGTTAGAACATTCCTTTTTTTTTGAAGTTTCCTAAGAACTTTACGGAATCAAAAGATTTTTTCTGCATCCTGGACAATTATGACTTACACCATATTAGAATTAGGTCGACGATATGGCGGGGTGGCCATAATATGGCGAAAGGGCATTTTTGATAGTGTTTCTGTTTTAAATTGCAACAGTGACAGACTGTTAGCTATCAAGGCTACTATAGGTGGTCTCTCTATGCTAGTCTTTTGTGTATACATGCCAGTAAAAGCGAGAGAAAACCTACCTATTTTCACAGATATTCTCAGCGAAATCGGCTCAATGGAGGAAGCTAGTGAAGTTCAAACTGTTATTATTTTAGGAGACTTAAATGCGCAACCTGGTCAATTATTCTTTACCGAGCTTAGTAGCTTTTTCACGGACAGATCTTGGGTGTGCGCAGACATAGAACTTTTGGGGATTGATTCAAAAAAGTTTACCTATTTTGACACCTTTCATCGTAGGGGCAGTTGGGCAACCAACTGGTTGGACCATTGTATTGTCTCATAAGCGGCCTGGCAATCTACAGTTAACGTCGGAATAATTGAGGATATTTTTGTTTCTGATCATCTGCCTATATTTATCGAGTGCGATCTGGGTTCAATTAGTCCTATTACCGCGATCCAAAATACATCGCGCAGTGCTGTAATCTGGGGGGAAAGAAATGAGGCTCAAGTTAGTAAATATCGAGATTTATGTAGTAAAGGCTTGCGAGACATTGACTTCCCCACAGAATTTGAAACATGTAGTTTTGGGCCTTGTACTTTATCTGATCATAAGTTAGTCTTAGATATGTATAAGACATTCGTTGATGTATTAAGTGATGCGGCTGTACAATCTAAAAACAATGTGAGAATTAAACGGCATAATAAACGTGTGTGCGGCTGGAATGAACGTGTAAGGGAAGCGCATCGGGAGGCTAGGCTAAAATACCAAAACTGGATGGTTCTGGGTAGACCAAGTATTGGTACCGCTTACGACCAGATGTGCGAGTCCCGTAAAATATTTAAAGGCCGGCTAAAATGGTGTCACAAACACCAGGACCAAATTAAAATGGACATAATAGCTAAACAAAGAACCGAAAAAGATTTCACAAAATCCTGGAAGTCCACTAGTAAGCTTGGTGTTAAGCCTGGCCTCCCAGCGAATGTTGATGGCCGAAATGACCCCGACGATATAGCTTATTTATTCATGGAGCACTTTAAAGTATGCTCTCCTCTGGGTCCTTCGACCACTGTGCCAGATGGTGGGCCCACCGTGGCGGACGAAGAACCTTTACTTAAATTCACAGCGAAACAACTTAAAAAAGTGAAAAACAGTATGCGTAGAGGTAAATCTCCTGGCCACGATGGGCTCAGTATTGAGCACTTAAAATATGCTGGCGTACGCGTGCCGAGGGTCCTGTCCTTGTTCTTCAATATGTGCATTAGTCATTCATACTTACCGGATGATTTGATGAAAACTACAGTGGTGCCCATAGTGAAGAACAGGACAGGAGACATATCGGACAAGGGAAACTATCGCCCGATCTCTCTTGCGACAACTGTAGCAAAACTGTTGGATAGTGTGCTTGAGTCTTGCCTGGATAAGTACATAAACATACATGACGCACAGTTCGGGTTTAGACCTGGACTGTCAACTGAAAGCGCGATTCTGGTTCTTAAGCACACTGTCCAATACTATACTGAACGGAAGACTCCGGTATACGCCTGTTTTTTGGATCTCTCCAAAGCCTTCGATCTCGTTTCGTATGATGTGCTTTGGAGAAAGATGTAGGAGTCATAAGTCATAAGTCATTTATTTCAGAACAACATACATTGTATAGAAATTTAGTAAAAATAAAATAAAATGTAAAATAAAAAAGTACTATTATAACAAAAAATCGAAAAAACATGTCAAAGATGGAATAACAAATTCAAAAATGGTAATAATCCACATTCAATTTAAAATAATTAATAATATGTCATCTTATTTCTGTAAATAATAATAAACAAAAAATAATAATAGAAATGGAATGTCAAAACAAGTTGTTATAAAAATGTCAGTAATAGTATTTCATCTAATTTTAAAATATAATAGTAAAAAATGGAATGTCAAAAATAAAATTTATAATTATTACAAGAGATAATTTGTCATTTAATAATCCATGAGTAATACAATAAAAACAAACAAAAAAAAAAAAAAAGGTAATAAAAATATATGTCAGTGTTATGTATAAAAATTCAAAATAATAATAAATCAACACATCATTTAAAGTAATTCCAATGTGGAACAAAAAATATTACGGCTGTCGCTTATCATCAACGTACTCGTCGACACTGTAGTAGCCCTTCCTCAACAAATATGTCTTCAATTTATTTTTAAATATGTTTGCGCTATTTATACTTTTAAATTCTAAGGGAAGCTTGTTGTATAGAAATACTGATTGGTACCTAGGACTGTGATGAACCACGTTTATTTTCGGTTGGACTGTGTTAGGCAGGTCTTTCCTACGCGTATTAACTCTAACTTGTCGTTGGTCACCAGTTTCAAATTCATGCAAGTTCTTAACCAAACTGGTTAGCGGCACCAGTATATAAAGGCATGGCACTGTCAAAACATTAAGATTAGTAAAATGGTCTCTGCACGAATCCGTCTGTTTTAAGCGGAGCATTGTCCTTAAGGCTCTTTTTTAAATTACAAATGCCGAGTGGATATTGTACACTGGGCCCAAGTATTTGGTTTACAGTTTATATGTGTGGGTGAAGTCATAGTTATGCACACAAACACAAAATAAAACGAGCGAGCTCAGTTTTTATTAGTGTGAGTGTGGCACATCAATTACCAATATACCAATATATAGTCATCATTCACTTATGATGCTGAAGGAGATATAATATTTTGCATGATATTAATATAGCAATCCTGGCACAATGGCTATGGTCTTTGGTCACTGAACGAGAAGTCGTAAGTTCAAATCATGCATGCAATAGTATATTTTTTCCTTTTTGTATTCATTATGTTGTTAAAACATTACTTAAAGTAGAATTTATAACGATTCCAACGTTTGAGACAAACATTGAACTCTCAGGCTATTTGATTTTGACTGTTTAGACAACAACTACCGACAATTTAAAAATATTGTTTTCAAACACCTTCATTTATAAAAAATGAGCATTCTTACTTGTCAATCTACGAGTATTTGCATTACCGAGTTTATTGATTACTACTCTTGAGCATGTGTGTGGTTTTATTTCTGTGGATCCAACCATGCAACATTTATCAATGTTCAAAGAGGTGGAAATCGTTGTTTTGGATGAGCAAAACGTATCTATATTATGTGAAATTGTGAGTGTAAATATGGTGCTGCCTAACAAACGATGGGACACTTTATATCGTGTCCTGCCTGTTCTGTTGTTTGCTCCTGTGAAATGCATCACAGGACGCTACTGAAAGAGCCAAACTCGTCGCCAAATTTTGGGCTGACTCAATTTGAATTGTTATCGATTAGCGTATCGATGAGATGAAGTGAAATTACAAGGCGCTTAATGATATCGGTGAGTAACAGTTAGATATTACGTTGATATTATACCTACTTCACTTTAACTAACTCCTCTATTCTCTTTATTCCTAGTAAACATTGAAAGGGATGTTTACTAGGAATAAATAATTAATGTAACTTAAGTGCAATACCTACCATAGTTATAATAATATATTATCATAACTGAATTATTATAGTTTCTTTTTTTAATTTGTAATCGTATGATGCTTATGATAAAATTAGTTTGATCTAGCCTTTAGACAGATTAAAGAAAAGCCTTTGAATAACGTAAATAAAAATAGATTATAATGTTTGCTAATGTCAGTGTATATCTTATATTTATGTATTGTATTATTATAAGTAATATTAATTAGGTATATATAAGTATATTGAATAAACATAGTGTATATATAGTATAAAAATATAGTGTTTATTTATTATAATATTAGCTATTATTATAAGTATTATAAATACTGTTTTTATCCACAGGGGAGAACCGTGCAGTTATGGGTCCGCCGATATGCGTATTTTGGAGACGTAGAACATCTTAGGCCAAAACCAAAGGCAAATTCATCGACTCGACACTATGACATCGTGGCAAGGCACAAAGCTGATCCCTTCTTGTCCACCCGCATAAAAGTGTGCTTACAAACTGTGAGATCTCATGAGCAGAAGGTTACAAGGAGTAATAGAAAACGAAGGATTGCCGACCCATTATTAGTCGAATTTATTTTAATTAGTAGACGAATATGAATCTTATTTTTATGCAAATAATGTTCATATTTGTTAAGCAAATTAGAACAAATACAAAACTTAGTAATAAGTAGGTAGGTATAAAACTTTTTTTTAAAATCACAACTCGTAAATTATTGAAAGTATGGTGAAGTGATGTTATTGTTATGTGATTAGAAGTTGTCATAATTTCTTACTATCTAACATGTTGATTCACTTCACCTCTAATTTTACTTTGATTCAATTTATATACCTACCTACTTTCACAAATTATTTACGTCAATCCTTACCAATAAAAAACTTTGTCTTTGTCAAAAAACAGGTAAACAACAGTGTATTAAATGATTGTATCGGCCACACAAGTTTTTTTTTCTAACATACAGCCCCCACCAAATTGAACCTTAAAACAACCAACATAACTAACATATTGGAAGAAACGAGACGGATAATTTGCTAATGACCCAAGCGATAAGCTAAGCAAACAATACCAAAGTTTATCTAATAAAAAATCAAATTATTTCATTGGTTATATTTAGTTACTTTTTACTTTTTGCTTGAGTAATTTTATTGGCCACAAAATAAATTTATTAAAAAACAAAAAGTAAAAAGTAGCAAAAATAATTCCTCAGTTGGGTTCGAACTCGCGTCGTCGAGGTTAGATCACTAGCTAACGCAAGCGCTTACACCAATCGGCTATGGTTACCATGTTAAGTTAGTATAAAATGTTGGGCTTTATTGTAAACTCGTTTATATTTTTTTTACCAGTTTACCCGACAAGCGTAAAGATTAAAAAAATAAACCCCGTGTAGGGTACAATATGTTTACTCACACAATAATAATGAGCGGCTGTATGCATATTACCGGCTCGTACAGCAAGTCAAGTTAATTTAATTTTGTGTTTGTGTGCATAACTATGACTTCACTCACACATATAAACTGTAAACCAAATACTTGGGCCCAGTGTACTTATAGCTGTTGCCCCAAAACTCAATACTGTATCTAAGCCTAGACTCAACCAAGGCAAAGTACACCATCCTAAGCTGGGCCAACGTCAGTTCTTCCCTCAGGCTTCTGACTGCATAGCATGCTGAGCTAATAGACTTCGTTACAGACGATGTCTCAATCTTCCAGTTCAGCAATGCATCAATGTGAACACCTAGGAATTTTACATAGTCAACCACTTCGACTTTGTTGCCACATGACAAAACCTCTAGACTAGCGTTGTTCCGAACATTCGACTTGAATAGTACACATTTTGTTTTATTTACATTGAGCTTAAGATTATTTGTACCAAACCAGTGTTCAAAAGCTTTTAAGAGTCCGAGCTTTAAATTCACGCGCTAGAGTTTAGGCAAATTCTATGTTTGTGTGCGCTGTTCATGCAGATATACACGCACACATGGGTAAAGATCGAGCGTAGTGATCGCAACAATTTTGATCCTTTAGACGATATTATTGAGTTACATAATTATAAAATCAATATGGCTTAGAAATAAAAATCTGGAATGTGTGTGTACAGTATATTTATCACAATCAACATAAAAATGGTTCAATTTTGTGTTAGAAGAAAAATATAATAAAATTTGATTCCTTTTCTATTGAACTAGACCCAGTTTAAAATAAATTTTACGTTTAAAGTTTGATAAGATAGTTTTTAAAAGAATTGTTACGAGTTTCATAATGTTGAATAATTACGAGAGCAACTTGAAAATGAGATTTTTTGTTTGTTGAGATATCTTAACTATTTTGGTGTCAAATTAAAAGGTCTAAAACTATTTAATCCGCTTGAATCATGTAAATCGGTTGACGCGTTTAGGAGATAATTAAGAATAAGTATAGTGAAAATGTGAACAACCAGAATTTTTGATATTTTTGTTCTACGAACTTTTTAATTAGGTAATGCAAAATGTGAAAATATTATTATTGTAAGTTAGTGAGAAATGTTCAACAAAGAGGTATTAAGCTAGCCTAAAGATTAAAGGTTTGTTTTCATTTGTTAATTACAAATTACGGACTTTAATATTCATTCTCTATCTACCTAATTGACCGTGTAATCATACGCATCAAATATAAGATAGATTACGTGGTCAAGTAGGTAGATAAGACGATGAATATTATAGTAGCAGAGGCAAACCGACAACCGCCGCAGCTAGCGCGTCACTCCGCGCCAGACAGCGACAGAGTTACGCGTTAGAAGAGAGCGGCAACGTTTAGGTGAAAATCGCGGTAGGCACTGAGCGCTTATGCGAGTTGAATTGCACTTTGTTGCTTACTAGCAAGAGTCGCTATTTCTATTAATTGTAGCACGAAGTGCCTCTACTGTACATGTACTATTTATTCTGTGACCAAAGTGCGGTAAAGCAATTCAATAAAAATACAATTCTTCTTGGCCGATGGGGCCGAAAAGTTCTGGAGTGGCGACCGTGAACCGCAAGACGCTGCGTTGGAAGGCCTCCCACTAGGTGGACCGACGACCTTGTAAAGGTTGCAGGGATCCGCTGGATGCGAGACGCACGGGACCGGTCAATGTGGCGACACTTGGGGGAGGCCTATGTCCAGCAGTGGACGTCTTTCGGCTGAAATGATGATGATGATGACAATTCTTCAGAAAATAAATATGCATGTTCTATGTTAGGATTGATTGGATAGTGTCTAATGATGGTCCCCGCCACCAGCTAGCCGCAGGCTATTTCTGTGCAGGCGCAGCAGGCGCTTGGTCTTCATATCCAGGGATGGCATAGCTTCCTTGGATTGCCAACACCCTGGTGTCAAGGTCCACCATTTTTCCGCTTTTGTTTGAGTGTGATCCGTTAATCAACTCCTTAGCTGTTTGAAAGGAATGGGCACAATGGGTTCGGGTCCAAAGGCTTTCGGGTTACAACCCCTTCTGGCCAGTTAATCAGCTGCATCGTTTCCAAGTGATCCACTGTGTCCCTTGATCCATTGTAGTGTCACCGTGTTGCGGTTTAGTACCGTAACTCGTTCCAGGGCATTATGGCATTTTAGTATTAGTCACGACGAGATCTGGTTTCTCTTTAAGGATTGAAGAACTTGAAATGAGGCACTGTCGGAGGTATACGAATATCCGGTATCTGTGACTTCTCTGTCCTCTGTGTGCCGCTTGGATAATGCCTACACATTCAGCTTGATAGACAGTGTTGAGCATTTCCAGGGGTCTGGATATTTTAATGTTTAGGTCATCTGAGAAGACTCTGACACCTGTCCCGTCGTCGGTTTTTGATCCATGAGTGTAGATTCTTAACTCTTTGGAACCTAAGTAGTCACACATCTCCGGTGTGAGCTCTTTGTAGTGTTTTTGGAAGCAGTGGGTTTTCAGGATTCTGTCGCTGCGTGATGCCGTCATGGGCTGGCGTTTGTTAGCATCCTCTTTTATGCGTGTATGTTTGATTCTGGAATCCTTACTTAGGGTGCCGGATACTTTGAGCGTGAAAGTCGCTAGGGTCGCCCCTTCTCTTACGACAAGATGTAGAGGTGTAAACACCAATATCACAGAGCAACTGTTACTGTGGGCGGGTGATATTCATATACTGCCGGTGATTGGGAACTAAATTTGCATGTCATTGCGTAAAAAAATATATTCATCAATGTCAATAGCTAACAAAAAAAAATGAATTGGAGCAATTCCATCCCAAGCCGTTTTGTTCTCAATATAGTCTTTAACAGTATTAGGTTTTATAAGTGATTTGAATTTACTAGCGCTGACATTTTGAATGTGACTTGGAAGTTTATTATAAAAACGTATACATTGACATCTAAACGAGCCACCTATTTTTAAGATTATGCTCAGCCGTCAAATATGGAATACGGTTTTGAGAAAAACAGTCCAATGCATATCTTTGTTGACCATAACGTCTGTGAGAACTATCACTGTATTGAAAATAGGAAAATAGAAGTGAACGTGGTTCCAAAAGTACATGGATTTGATAAAAAAATACAGACAAAAGACAAAATGAATATCCAAGATGGCGCCGATGTCAATTTTCGATTTTGTCGTCATGGCTGTCATTTTCATGGTTTTTGGGGTCGCTGATAAGTAAACTTAGAGTCCAGTCAAATTAGGGTTTCACCTCGGAATGAGAGATAATAAGCTGTAAACTCGTATACACCTTCATTTTGGTGTTCTAAAAGTTGTCTCAAAAGTTTCATAGAATCTCGTGTCTGCGTCGTAAGTTATTCAAGGTCAAACGTCACAAAAATCAGTTTTTCGCGATTATCTCGGTTTCTATAGCTCCAGTGATGTTAACTTGTATGATAAAAATTGTAGAACATAAAATTTTTAACAAATTGTGCAATAAAATTTTTTCATACGCCCAACCGTTTTTGAGATTGAGGGCAGAGATCCCGCAACGCTCAGCCATAGTCACTGTAATGTAAGGTCAACCGTGAATCTCAGTGAATAATACCTTGTATAAAGTTATTAAATTATTGAAATATCATTAACATTAAATATTTTGTGTTGCTGACATAAAGCAAACGTTGAAGGAGCGCTTCTTTGGCCGCCTGAAAAAAGTATTCAATAATCTTCTCTTATCAGGGGGCAATAAGGTACGTACCTTCAACGGTTGGGTCTTGCCGGTTTTGATGTACTCTTTCGGCATACTCAAATGGACACGGCATATCGAATGCATCACCCGTGTTCTTCTGTTATGAGACTGTATATCCTGTATATGGAGGTGTGGGGGTCGAGGCTTTTTAAACGCTAAGACTCTCCACAATCGCAAGGTATGCATTCTCAGGGAATATTTCCTTGAAATCGACGTGGGGATGCATCGAGATGTGGTCGCGGTGGACAAGGGCCTCACCCCGCTCCTTGGCTAAAGAGAACTGGCGCAATCCTGTAGTGCTTGACACTAACGACCGCATTGAGGTATGGCAGAGTAAGGAGCTTCACGGATGCTTTTTCCGGGCCCTGCCTGGGCCCGATGTAGACCTATCTGCGGCCGTAGCCTGGCTACGTTCCGGGGAACTCTTCGGAGAAACCGAAGGTTTGGTCTGTGCAATTATGGATGAAGTTATGATGACGAATAACTACCGAAGATTTTTTGTGAAGGACGGTACGGTTGACATCAGTGGCGGACCTCTCATACAAGCCGAAAAGCCTGGCTTGCCTAACGATAAACAAAAAAAAAAAAAAAAAAGATGCCGATGGGCCATCTATTTTTTATATTTTTAAATGTTTTTCATATTGTTTTATAACGGAATATTTAAAATGTATTTAATGTGTTTAAAAATAACATTCTTACAAAAACAAAATAATACTTAGTAATTTTTTGTCAAACAATAATAACATTCGGTTTCCACACAACTATCAATCCATAACAGAAATTATTTTAAATTCGCGCGCTTAAATTCTGATATGCCGGCCGCGATACTCGGCTCGCTCTAACACTATACAAAAGAAGAGTTGAAAAGTTGAAGTTTAGTGCGTAATACGGCCTACGGTCAGTGACCCAGTGCTAGCTAACGCTTTTTCTTTCACACCCACTGGCTTTTGGCACGTGGCTTCTATGACCTCTCATGTTTCCTAGCAAAATGTGTCCGTTTTTGACAAAATTTTTATGTACTCATGTGAGAATTTGTATCGAGTTTAAAGCTAGGCTTTTCTTTGAATGTGTGCGTGTAAGTCTGTGTAAGTTTGAGAGAGAACGTGTGTGTTCGCGCCGATGATTTGCGCGGCTATGCGTTTCGTGCGAATTTTGATACAAAGTACGATTTCAAGTTAGTTCGTATTGTTTTGACCTAGGAATTATGCCAGTAGCACGCGTTAATTATTACGAATGAATGCTGTTTTGAAAATTTTGAGAACAATATTCTAAAGTTAGGTTTTGTTTTGTTATTGTAATTGTGTGAAAGTTATTAGCACGATGTGATTTATACCAATGATTTTGCAAGTTATTAATTGATTGTTATAAAGTGGTCTGTGAATGTGAATTCGGATATTACCGTCGAAAAGGTACGTAAATACGTTGAGTTAGCTCTTTACTTCACTGTTAAAGAAGTCCTAATGATAGTTTTTCTCGGCAATGTATTTTTGTCGCTTTTCGCATATCATTTTGTAGTTATTTGATAAAGTTCTTCCAAATAAAGAACCATCATCGTAATATTATATCTCTTTGAAATAAGAAAATACGTAAATATGAGTTTAGGTACTTAAAGAGTTGTTCTGAAGAATAGAATAAGTAAATAAAATTGGCTATTATTTATTAGTGATTTATAATGATTTTGTGAGATCATTAATATTTATGTAATATCAAATATTATCATTTTAATCGACACTATATTGAATTAATAAAATAGTGTGTACGGCAATAAAATAACAAATCAATAGTGTAAATGCCATCTAGTGGCCACTTTGAATGAAATATTTTGCACGTCTGAATTGTAAACAGCGTAGCGAACTTACTTTGGTGTCACGATTCGTACGTATAGATGGCGCCTTTGTCAATTATGCAAGCGTATTAAGATATCGAGACTAGAAATCAATTGAAAAACTATAACTTATAAAATTGTATCCCAGAACATCGGTAGCTGACTAACTGGGCTTGCCTCCATTCTGACCTAGCGGCACGCCACTGGTTGACATATGTCGGGCATGCAACCGTCCAGGCGAATCAATCCGTCACACTATCTCCGGGTGTTCTCGTCTGGCTAACGGAGAGTACTTGCATAGACACAACCTTGTAGCCAGGATTATCCATCAGCAACTTGCTCTAAAATACAACCTTGTGGGATCGGAAGTGCCGTACTATAAGTATGTGCCCGACCCAGTTCTCAAAAATGGCAGTCTCACGTTGTACTGGGATCGATCCATCATCACTGACAGGACTGTTCTAGCCAATAAGCCTGATATAGTGGTGGTGGATCGATCAGAGCGGCGCGCAATGATTGTTGATATAACGGTCCCGCATGATGAGAACCTCGTGAAAGCCGAGGAAGATAAGCAAATCAAGTATCTTGACTTGGCTCGCGAGGTTGTCGACATGTGGGATGTAGACTCGCAATACAACAATAAAATAGCAATAAATGTGCCGATAGTTGTATCAGCCCATGACTTAATTGCCAAGAGCCTCGACCAATACCTGAGGAGGCTCTCGTTAGGCAGCTGGATCAAGGGCTTGATTCAGAAAGCGGTACTCCTGGACACGGCTCGTATTGTTACGAGGTTCCTCTCTCTGGAGCCCTGACCGCCGGTAGCTTGGATCCTGTTCCCGAAACCGGTGGGCTATAAATTTTATATTTTAAAATGTTTTTTTGTAGGGAATATTTAAAAATATAATTGATTTGTATATAAATAAATAAAGAAAATAATATTTTGTATTATTTATTAGTTAATACATTATAATTAATAACATATATCTAATGTATTCATTTAATAATACTTGGGTACGTACTTTGTGTAATTAAAAACTCATTAGGTGAAATACTTATTGTATACCCTAATTTTATATGAATTTATTTAAAGTAGATTTTAACGAAACGAGTAAATACAAAAGTGAAAAAAGTGGTTCCAAAAGTCTGACGACCAGTCTTACCAGGGGGTATCGTATTACCTAGTACTAACTGGGTTGTGGAGGTCAGATAGGCAGTCGCTCCATATAAAACACGGGTATTCAGCCGCATCCGGTTAGACTGGAAGCCGACCCTAACATAGTTGGGAAAAGGCTAGGCAAATGATGATGATGATGAGTAAACACATTATAATTTTATCTTTATTCAGTATCATACAAGGTGGAGACGACAATACGACAATTTTGGCCAAGGTTTTTGAAGTAGCGAGTAGGTAACATGTGTTTAACGTTTATACCGATGCGGGATTCGTTAACCTATTGGTGGTAGCCTATTATCTACACTATGTAGAAAATGCTAAAATTGAAAAATAACGTCCTGTGAATAAACTGCATACAAAATTCAAACGAAAATATCCAGTAATTTTCGATTGAATTTTTGTATGCAGACTGGGAACGTCATGAGTTACATACAGTTTAATTTATTGTCGCATTGTCGTCTCCACCCTGTATATTTCTTAATAAGTTCTTCATGAGTTTTTAATTACACAAAGTATGTAAGTATTATTAAATGAATATATTAGATATATGCAAAATGTATAAAAGTAAATGTATAAACTAATAAAAAATACAAAATATTTATTGTTATTGCTATTTCAATGATTTAAAAGGTATTAAGGTATATTGAGATTCACGGTTGACCTTGCATTACAGTGACTATGGCTGAGCGTTGCGGGATCTCTGCCCTCAATCTCAAAAACGGTTGGGCGTATGAAAAAATTTTATTGCACAATTTGTTACAAATTTTATGCTCTACAATTTTTATCATGCAAGTTAACATCATTGGAGCTATAGAAACCGAGATAATCGCGAAAAACTGATTTTTGTGACGTTTGACCTTGAATAACTTACGACGCAGACACGAGATTTTACGAGACTTTTGAGACAACTTTTAGGACACGCAAAATGAAGGTGTGTACAAGTTTACAGCTTATTATCTCTCATTCCGAGATTTACCCCTTTTTTTGGCTTATTTGACTGGACTATTAGGTCAAAATGAAAATCCAAGATGACGCCGACGAAAATTTTCGATTTTTTTCGTCATGGGTGTCATTTTCATGGTTTTAGGGTCGCCGAAAATTTTCATTTTCATTTTTCATTTTTTTTTTTCGTGGATTTTCATTCAAAATTCAAAATTTCGTTTTTTCCGTCATGGGCGACCCAGAAAACCATGAAAATGACACCCATGACGGAAAAAACGAAATTTTCGTCGGCGATATCTTGGATTTCCATTTTGACCTTATTTTCGTTATTAGCGACCCCGAAAACCATGAAAATGACACCCATGACGGAAAAAGTGAAAATTTTCGTTGGCGCCATCTTGGATTTTCATTTTGACCTCATTTTCGTTATCAGCTACCCCAAAAACCATGAAAATGACACCCATGACGAAAAAAGTGAAAATTTTCGTTGGCGCCATCTTGGATTTTCATTTTGACCTCATTTTCGTTATCAGCGACCCAGAAAATCATGAAAATGACACCCATGACGGAAAAAACGAAATTTTCGTCGGTGCCATCTTGGATTTTCATTTCGACCTCATTTTCGTTATTAGCTACCCCAAAAACCATGAAAATCAAAATCAAAATCAAAATCAAAATATTTTATTTCACATAGGCCTCGATGGGCACTTATAAAACGTCGACAAAAAGGTGCACGGTTCGGGTTGGTCGTTTCCTATGGAGAAGAACCGGCAAGAAACTCCATGGTTACTCTTTTCAAATCATTTGGTGTTACAGTATTATGGATACAGCATCTGTACTTAAGTATGGGGGGACAGCGTAGGCCCGACAATAAGTCGTTGCTTACGACACAAAAAATGTAGAACAAAATAAAAAGTTAACAAAAGTTAACAAGCAGCTGGGAATCTACAAAGCCTACAATGTCCACACATTCACAAACAATCGATAAAAAGAATCTATACAAAGGTAAGAGAATATTGAAAAGTACTAAATTAAACAAGTGACACAAATACTGTTATCAGTGCTGTAACTATTTTGAGCAAAAGATATAAATGATTTGAAAATTACTGTAAAATCTGATTCGAAAGAAGAGAAAAAATTTGAGAATAGTTAGAGACATCCACATATTTGTGCCGTTTATGAGCTACCAGGGAAGCCGCAAGCGCAGAAGTTACTATGGCCAAACTTCTTTATCTTCAACGTAGTCCTTGATTTTGTAGTATGCTTTTTTAATAAGGACACGTTTGATGTGGTTTTTGAACTTTACATCGGTCAGTTCTATAACTGACTTTGGCAACTTGTTATAAAAGCGTATGCTGTTTATAAGAAAAGACTTGCTAGTTTTCGTTAATCTGAATTTAGGTATTACAATTTCGTGTTTACCGCGTGTATTTATCTTGTGAAAGTCGCTTCTAATTTTGAAAAGCCCTCGATTTTTGCGGACACATAAAAAACCATTCTAAAATATAAAGTGAAGGCAGGGTCAGTACATCAATCTCTTTAAATTTTTCTCTGAGGGACTCGCGAGGACCCTTCCATAGATCGCGCGGACTGCCCTCTTTTGTAAAATGAAAATTGAGTCAACGTCTGCTGCTGATCCCCCAGCAGAATGCCATAGGACATAATACTGTGGAAATAAGCATAGTATACTAGCCTAGCTGTAGCCACATCAGATAACTGCCTTATTTTTCTTACTGCATACCTACGCAGCTGAGCTTAATCTACCCGAAAGAGTTCTAATGTGCGCGCCCCACTGCAATTTTGAATCGATAGTAATCCCTAAGAATACAGTTTCCGCTATAATATCAAGTTTTTTGCCGTCAAGATTTAAATCCAGATCCCGTTGCGGCACATTCGGTAAAGAGAACTTCAGACATTTTGTTTTGTTCGCATTAAGTAAAAGATTGTTAGCTGCGAACCGGTACTCCCTTTCTTCTCCTAAAATTGTTTGTCCGAAAATCATTATCCATAACACGTTTGCTATAAACTTCAGTAACCATAATGTTCAAAATCCCGAAATTTTGTTTAATATAATTATCTTTAGTTCTAATAGCATTCTGTCATAATATCGAGTACTATAATAATTGAATCTCCTAATTTTACATGACCTAAAATATGTTCTAAGTATTATGTTATATAAAAAAAAAAAAAAAAAAATTGTTTATTATCATAACCAAAGAAACAAGACAAGTTGATGATTGGAGCCTCCTTTTAAGCAAAGAAAAAGCCTGTATTAGGAGACTCCGCTCTTTCATAGCTAGACAATTTTACATAAGAACAGAAAAGTAGGTACACATTTTTACATTATTCACGTGTAGTATAGTATATGGGGATGGGGGTGGGGAGGTAGTGTGTGTGTAGTGCGTTTGTGTATGTGTGTGTAGCTGAGTGTGTGTGTAGAGAGGAATGGGTGAGTTAAACTATGTGTTGTAAGAGCGCCTCAGTATCATCATATGTAAATGGTTTTATCCAATTTGTTATCATTTTTTTACATTCATGTAGTTGTTTGGTGTATATGTATATCTCCTTGTTTACCCTATTATAAAGCTGAGCAGAGCGTTTGTTGTATTGTATTGCAGCAAATGATTTAGTTTGTGGGATTTGAGCAATTATGTCTTTCCGTCTCTTTGATAGTGTGTTTGCATTATAAGGAAGTGTCTTATGTTTTTTTAGGACTGTATAAGAAATGTATAGTTTTCTAACAGAAAGCAGGCCACTCATCTGGTAAAGACTTTCAGTTGGGTATCTTATTTTTTTGAAGTACATTATTTTTATGAGTGCTCGTTGTGCTCGTTCTATATCTATAAATCTAGATTTTGCCGCACCGCCCCATATGGGGATACAGTACACTATTACAGATTGCACCAGCGCCACATAAACTTCATTTAGGAGATTTCTATGAGGGCCTGCTTTTTTATTTATATTTGTGGGGAGGACATATCGTAATGTTTTAAATATCCATCCTAGTTTCCTAACTCTTCCTATAACATGCTCAAGATGAGCATACCATGATAACTTTTGATCAATTATGATGCCCAAATATTTAGTTTGTGAGACTTTAATAATTGCAGGACACCTACAGTTTTTATTGGAAACTTTACCACACGAGTGTATTTTGAGGCTAAAATCTTTATTTGGTTGTGAACGATTCGAGATGGTAAAACAGATGTAGTTTGTTTTTATTGTGTTTAGTGTGAGTAAGTTATCGTTGAGCCAGTTAGCTATTCGGACCATGCCCATCTCCGCACTGTGCTTAACAACGGACCAGTTATTCCCGGAAAAGACAGCGGCTGTGTCATCAGCGTAAGAGAAGATTTTTGCGTTATTGATTTTTAAGTTGCAGAGATCGTTAATATATGTTAGAAAAAGCGTAGGGCCTAACACGCTACCTTGCGGTACGCCGAATGACACATCCGCTTCATCACTAACATATGCTCCTATCTTAACCCTCTGCGTTCTATTTGATAGGTAATCTTTGAAGAAACTCAATGGGTCTCCTCTTATTCCGAGTCGTTCCAGCTTGGTCACAAGGGTTGGAACAGAGACGGTGTCAAAAGCCTTTTTTAGATCTATAAATACCGTCAGGCATTTCCTTCCTGCATTGAGATGTTCTGTAACTAATGAGCTGAGGGCAGCAACTGCGTCCTCGGTGGATAATCCCTGTCTAAAACCAAATTGCGTAGCTGATAGTAATTTAAATTTGTTTAAGTAGTTTATTAGTCTAGTATTAGTTAATTTTTCAATAATCTTAGACAGGGCTGGTAGTACGGAAATAGGTCTATAGTTATTGACATCATCTCTGTTCCCTCCCTTGTGTACCGGTGTAATAATTGATTTTTTCAAAGGTGCTGGGAAAGTACCATTTTTGAAACAAAGGTTGGCCAGGTGGGTAATGATAGGAACAATTTCTTTATTTGCATATTTTAGGAAACTAGTAGAGATACCATCCCAACCTATGGCACTGGACGATTTCAGGCTCATCAGAATTCTTTCAACTTCTTTTGGGTCAGTGTCCAAGAGCACAAAGGAATTTTTTTGTACAGGAGAAATGCTAGTCCGATCAGAAGGGATTTTATTAATTCCGGGTTGAATTTGCTGAGCTAAGTTTTTCCCAATATTCACAAAGTAATCATTTACGAAGTTGACTGATTCAGTTGGAGATGGTCTGATACTTAACAATTCTGTGCTTTGACTGTTTACTTTATTTGAGTAGGTGATAGATTTAATGTTTTTCCAGAGTAACTTAGTGTTTGTAACTGATTTACTGACTAATTCCCTTTCATATTTTCTTTTTATTTTTTTGATGAGATTATTACAATAATTTCTGTATCGGCAGTAAGTGATTTTTAAAACTTCATTAAACGGGTCAGACCGAAAGTTCTTTTGCAGTTTATTGCGATTTTTAATGCAGCGTAGTATTCCCGGGGAGATCCAAGGTTTGATTATGCGTTTACTATTTGGGATGCTTGTTATTGTAGTATTTTTATTAATAGTGTCAGTCAGTTTCTGTATGAGTAAGTCAGTTAGGAGATTTGGATCATTACAAAATAACAACTCGGCAAGATTCTTTTCCTGTAAATATTTTAGTGCTTGTTCAAAATTGATATAAGTAGAAGTTTTATTTGTAACCGCTTTGTTTTTTATTTTAGAAAGTGATAAAAACGTAGTGTAGTGGTCAGTAATTGTGGTTTGTAAGATAGCAATTGAAGCAGAGGTCTTCTTTTTATGAATTCGTAACATGAAGTGGTCGAGACAGTTCAGTTCTCTGGTGGGTAGGGTATGACCAGGTAATATGCCATATCCCGACAGCATATGAAGGTAACTATTTCGGTTTTTTCGGTCATGAGCCAATTCTGCATCTTTGGGCCTAATGTTAATATTTATGTCCCCCGCTAACACTAAATTTTTATGTGAGGCTAATGAGTCCAAGTGTAAACTAAGTGAATCTAAAAAAATATCGGGGTTTGTGTTTGACGGGGATCGATAAATGCACAAGACAGTATTATTTAGTATGTCCAGTTGGAGACAAGATGCCCCGTTCAGGTATATTTCTTGAACTTTTGATTCTAGCGTGTTTTTTACATAAATGACCACACCATCATTTTGGTTCATCTGCCGTGTTGTTTCATAGGAGTGATAATTAGTAAGTTGAGGTAATGGTTTATTTGTATTTAATCTGCATTCCGTTAATATTATTACATCTGTTTCGAACTTGAAAGTCGACAACATAACAACAAACGCATCAAAATTGCAATATATGCTTCTTATATTTTGTGAAAAAATAGTCAAATCATTTTTATTTAAATAAATATGTTTAGTGAGGTTCGAGCAGTCGTATTCAATTGCGCTCGCAATTTCAAGTTTGTCTATCTCATGGACTGTCTGTAATGTGTCACTCATATGAATTGTTTACTAAATAGAATGATAATCACTGCAAGATATTTGTAAACGTCTGTGTAAACTCTAGTGAGTTTGAAGTATATAAGAGAACAACGAGACGGTTTTATTTTGCGTAACCTCAGGCATGAAAATGATAACATAGGAGTTAGTATTTTAAAATGTTTGTGTGTAATTATTTGTGTTGTGAGGGTATTAGAGTTGTGAGAATGGCATATATTATTAAAGATTTTGTTGATATTATGAGCTGTGAAGGTGTTTTGAGAAGTGTATGTATGTTTATTATTCTGTATTTGTGTTATAGTGAGGGAGTTAGACGTGTATGATGAATTTATATGTATGTTTATATATATTGTCGGGAGGTATGGGTTATAAAGGCTGAATATATGTAGATTTAAAGCGAAATTGAACTGCGTTAAAGGGTCATTGTGGATATTGGGTGTATGAGGGTTTGTGAAAGAGTTTACAAAGTGATAAAGTGGGTACCTTGTAACTCCGTCCATGGTATTATGATAACACAACATCGCACTATACCATATACAACTCGGTGGGTTTATGACTGAAAGCACTATGAATATCGGTATGAATGACATCATCGCGGTATTACACATAATTTGTAGGCAAAAAGAGTGAACGGTAAAAAGTCATATTTTCACTAACAGCTGATGAATTTGTTCTTCGCTTCTAACAGTTATAGTTGGCGCCAGGTCCCCCTTCTTCACATAAACTCTTCCATAAGCAGTCCAGCAGTATTTATATGCTCCCGATTTTATTAGGTCACGGGCAAGGAAGTACAGGCGAGATCCCTTAGGGGTCAGATGCTCAGACAGGAAGATGGGTGCATCTTCATGTGTTTTAAAGCCGAGATGCTTGCAGCATAGCTTGGATTTGTTTTTAATATTGAAATTCTTCCCCGATTTCATAATTTCATTTTTTAGCAAATTGGATCCGGTTTCAACAACAATGGGCATCTTTTGGCTCTCATTGTTTTTTCCCCGCACTCTGTATATGTCCTTAATATCGAACTTGGCCATGGAACAGCCCATATTCTGGGAAAGGGTCAAGACCATATCAATTAGATCTTGCTTAGATTCACTGGCAATTTTTGGTACATTTTTTATAACGAAGTTGGCCTTGCGACTTCCTGTTTCAATTTCTTCAATTTTATTTTCTAAAAGTGTTATAATTATACTTTTTGTCCTCCTTCGACTGATTTTCCAACTGTGAAATTTTTTTTTCAAGATCTTGATTTTGTGACATCAGGTTTATAATCGTGTTTTCTATGTTAATGTTGGATTGTTGTATTTCTTTTAATGTAGACGAAACCTGCTGTGTTTCATTGTTTTGACGAGCCAAGAAGAGGTCCATCATTTCTTTTATTTCATTTTTGAATTCTTCCAACTGCTCACCAATTGAGATATCTTCGCGACTTCTTTTAGCCCTTAGAAAAACATAGTTAGGCGGCGTATTGTTTCCGTCGATTCCCATCAGGCTAACCTCCGATTCTGAGACAGATTTATTCATCGGTGCAGCTGGCGATATTGATGTTAGGTAAGTATTCTTGGTATATCCTCTCGGAGTATCGGCGACTCGGCGTGGTAAGCTTGAGTTGATTAACACCTAATAATATAATGTGTATTATTCCGAATGTTAATTTATAATAATTTTTTTAGTCTTAAAACATTTGCTAAAAATTAGGTTTTAGTGACAGAAACGAATCGCTGTAAATCCGACTGCACGGAGTCTTGTCTGCTCTACCCCTAGAGTGTAATTTAAAATCGCGTAGGCGCGGAGGGGCGAGGCGGCCCGCGAGTTGAGGAGCAGGTGGTTGTAACACCCGCCGCCGCGGCTGAGGCTGGCCGGCGAAGCCGGGCAGCAAGCCGAAGCTGCGGTGGTGAGCGTTAAACCCATCTGCGACGATAAACTCGCATGGGACCGCTGGAGCCTCGCAGCGCCGGAGCCGTGACAGAAACCATGCCTGCTGCATGTTGCATGTTTGCTTGCATGCTGCATGCTTGCTTGCATGCTGCAATGTTCTAAGAATATTATTATTATAAACTAGCTTATGCCCGCGGCTTCGCCCGCGTGGAGTTAGGGAATTGCCCACGGGATCTTACTTCTGGAATAATAAGTAATCTATGTATCTATCTATAATACATACATAGATTTACATGTACTTGCTTATAACTTGCAATCTATCTATACATATAAAATTCAAAGTCCTGACTGACTGACTGACTGACTTATATATCAACGCACAGCCCAAACCGCTGGTCCTAGAAACATGAAATTTGGACAGTGTACTCTTTGTGACGAGTAAGTATACACTAAGAAAGGGTTTTTCGAAATTCCACCCCTAAGAGGGTGAAATGGGGTGTATAATTTTCTGTGAAACTTTTTATTCCCTGAGTCGATTGACTTGAAAATTTGTGTATTTACTCTTCAGTTAAAATTATGAGACACGTGTATCACAGTTTTTCCTAAATCATCCCCCAATTTAAAATTAAACGTCCTGACTGGCTGACTGATATATCAACCCCCAGCCCAAACCACTAATCCTAGAGACATGAAATTTGGACGGTGAATTGTTTGTGAAGAGTAAGTATCCATTAAGAAAGAATTTTTGGGAATTTCACCCCTAAAGGGGTAAAATAGGGGATGGAAGTTTGTATGAAAGTCTGTCAGTTTTGAAGTTAGGATCTTAAAATTTTGTGATAAGGCTGACGATTGAAAATTAATTTATACGTGTCTCGGCATTTTTGATAATTCTACCCCCGAAGGGTTAAAAAGGGGGGTGAAGATACTATGTTTGTTCGGGTGAAATGCAACTAAAATTTTGTACAACCGATTGAGCTGAAATTTTGCACAAACCTTTGGTTCTGGTGACAATACATTTTTATGACAAACATTCCTTAATCCTGCAGCCAGGATCGTCTCCTCAAGAGAGAACTCTTCAGCGGTTAGTAGCATGGCCACGAAACTTTGTTTACGCGTTCAAGTTTGATAGATAAAGATGATTTTATCATTAACTAGCTTCTGCCCGCGGCTTCGCCCGCGTGGAGTTCGGGAATTGCCCACGGAATCTTACTTCATACTTCTGGGATAATAAGTACTCTATGTATGTATAGTACATACATAGATTTACGTGTACTTGCTATTGTAAATATTTGTTCATAGTAATATCAATTAAATTACATATGTGAAATATCTTGGTTTGAGATTGGACACCAGGACACCAATCAAATGATTTATGGGGACTATATTTCTTGTCACCAAAATTTATATTTGTCATCAAGTTGTATCATCTAATAAATAGATCTATCGCCACGAAATATTTTCGTTCTCAAATAAACAAAAAGTGTTCCCAGGTATGAATTATCAAATTAATGTTAATATATGTGTACAATAAGAGATGGATTACCAATAAAATTGTAGTGCATTAGATGAATATAAACTTCGTTGTTATAATAGTAGTTTCATTACTTAAATAATAGCTTTGTGCTCAGAATGGTAGATCTGTCACCAAATAAATCGATTATCGCAAATCTCGGGACTTGGGGCACCCCGACTTTAGGTTAGGTTAGGTTACTTTAAACCCTGCAAACAGAAATAGGAGCCCCGTGCAAAAATGTGGCCGTAAAATAATACAGTTTATCTCTTGTTTAGAATCCTACGAAAGTTTATAAATTTCCTAGAAAATTTATTAGTTTGCTTAAATATCTATTTAAGCAAACAATAAAACCATCCCATCTCATCCCATGGGAAGAAAAGCCAATACATGGTTTTTCAGGCTATCGGTGTGTCGAGCCCTGCGAACGTTCCGAATGTCAATCTCAATGGTGTTCCAATAGACAGAGTGGACCAATTTAAGTATCTAGGACATCTACTCACCGAGGACCTTAAAGACCATGATGACATGGACCGGGAGCGGAGGGCACTGTCGGTGCGAGCCAACATGATAGCCCGCAGGTTTTCGCGTTGTACTACTGGTGTGAAAGTCACGCTTTTTAGAGCGTACTGCACATCCCTATATACGTGTAGCCTGTGGGTTGACTATAGTGAAAGGGCGTACAGTGCCCTCCGTGTCCAGTACAACAACGCGTTCCGGGCGGTGTTGGGGCTGCCCCGTTTCTGTAGCGCATCAGGGATGTTCGCGATGGCACGCACTGATTGTTTCTACGCTTCTATGCGCAAGCGGTGCGCGTCCCTGGTGCGCCGGGTGCGGGCCAGCCCCAATTGCATCCTGGCAATGATCGCGAACCGGCTGGACTGCCCTTATATCCGGCATTGTTGTGGCAGGCATGTTGCTGTTCCAGTGCCGACTAGAAAATTGTAATTATTGTTGTTTTATTTATCTTTTTTGTGTTTTGCGCTTTAATGTTTTGAATTTTAATTTTAATTTTTGATTTTAATTTTAATTAATTAAGTTAAGCAAGTGAATTTTGTATTTATATTTGTAATTGTATTGTAATTTATTTTATTTTATTATTTTAATTGTTGACTAAATTGTAATTTTCTGTTTTTTTTTTTGTGTTTTTGTGTTTGTTAATGGGTCCTAATTACCTGAATAAATGAATTAATATTATTAGGACAAACCTATTATAATACATACAAAAACATTTATTTGGTAATGGATCCTATATTATCTCCATGATTTTAGGTGATTTATTGTGGAATTGATTTTATATTGTTTGGGGACTAAATTTTGGTGACAAATCTGCTATTTTGCGGGCAAACCCTATTATTTAAGAAACACAAAACTAATTAAATTGGCGATAGCTTAAATGATACCCATGATTTATTAGGAATCTATTTATAGACATAATACTTTGACATAATATTTAATATCAATGTACCGTATCGCGAGCCAAGGCGAAAATCGGTGGAATAAACCATATTCACAGACACTTCTACCTCAGAAAAATCCTACCTACTTAGTAATAGGTAAATACTCCCGCGCCCCGCACGCCCTACGCAACGCTGCGCGGCATGCCCCCTTCTACGTGAGCTTCGAAGCCCTATTTAACTATATTGGGGGATGATTTTGGAAAAACTGATACATATGTCTTATAATTTTAATTGAAGAGTGTGAACATCAATTTTCGAGTCAATCGACCCAGTAAATATTAAGTTTCACAGAAAATTCAACACCCCATTTCACCCTCTTAGGGGTAGAATTTTGAAAAACCCTTTCTTAGTGGATACTAACTCTTCACAAAGAATACACCGTCCAAATTTCATGTCTCTTGGACCAGCGGTCTCGGCTGTGCGTTGTTATATCAGTCAGCCAGACAGGACATTAAATTTTAAATTTGGGGATGATTTAGGAAAAACTGTGATACACGTATCTCATAATTTTAACTAAAGAGTATGTATACATATTTTCAAGTCAATCGACTCCGAGAATAAAAAGTTCCACATATAATTCAACACCCCATTTCACCCTCCTAGGGGTGGAATTTCAAAAAACCCTTTCTTGGTGGATATCTACTCTTCACAAACAATTCACCGTCCAAATTTCATGTCTCTAGGATCAGTGGTTTGGGCTGGGGGTTGATATATCAGTCAGCCAGTCAGGACGTTTAATTTAAAATTCGGGATGATTTTGGAAAAACTGTGATACACGTATCTCATAATTTTAACTGAAGAGTAAATACACAAATTTTCAAGTCAATCGACTCAGGGAATAAAAAGTTTCACAGAAAATTAAACACCCCATTTCACCCTCTTAGGGGTAGAATTTTGAAAAACCCTTTCTTAGTGGATACTTACTCGTCACAAAGAGTACACTGTCCAAATTTCATGTTTCTAGGACCAGCGGTTTGGGCTGTGCGTTGATATATAAGTCAGTCAGTCAGTCAGGACTTTGAATTTTATATGTATAGATCTTTAATCTTCTTTCTTTCTTCTTCTTTTTTTCTTTATATAAAATGGTAAACTGACTGACTGACTGGGTGATATATCAACGCACAGCCCAAACCGATGGTCCTAGAGTCATGAAACTTGGAGGGTGTGTTCTTTGTGAAGAGTAAGTATCCACTAAGAAAGGATTTTTGGGAGTTCCACCCCTAAAGGGGTAAAATAGGGGATGGAAGTTTATATGAAAGTACGTCAGTTTTGAAGTTAGGATCTTCAAATTTTGTGTTTAGGCTGACGATTGAAAATTTGAATTCCCTATAGATCCTTTCTTAGTGGAAACCTTCTCTTCACAAAGAACACACCCTCCAAGTTTCATGTCTCTAGAACCAGCGGTTTGGGCTGTGCGTTGATATATCACCCAGTCAGTCAGTCAGTCAGTTTACCATTTTGTATATATAGATGTGTATCAGTTTTTCCAAAATCATCACCCAATATAGTTAAATAGGGCTTCAAAGCTCACGTAGAAGGGCGCATGCCGCGCAGCGTTGCATGGGGCGTGCGGGGCGTGGGAGTATTTACCTATTACTAAGTAGATAGGATTTTTCTGAGGTAGACGTGTCTGTGAATATAGTTTATTCCACCGATTTTCGCGTTGGCTCGCGATACGGGACATTGATATTAAATATTATGTCAAAGTATTATGTCTATAAATAGATTCCTAATAAATCATTTGTTTGGTGTCCGGGTGTCCAATCTCAAACCAAGATATTTCACATATTATGTAATTTAATTGATATTACTATGAACAAATGTTTGCAATAGCAAGTACACGTAAATCTATGTATGTACTATACATTTTTTATTATCCCAGAAGTAAGATTCCGTGGGCAGTTCCCGAACTCCACGCGGGCGAAGCCGCGGGCAGAAGCTGTTATTATTATAAAGTAATATCAATTAAATTAGATACGTGAAATATTGATACCTTGGTTTGAGATTGGACATCGGATTTACTGGATTTTATCTGAAGAGTATGTAAACAAATTTTCAAGTCAATCGACCCCGAGAGTAAAAAGTTTCACAGAAAATTCAACACCCCATTTCACCCTCTAAGGGGTAGGAATTTCGAAAAACTGATACTAACTCTTCACAAAGAATACACCCTCCAATTTTCATATCTCTGGGACCCGCGGTTTGGGCTGTGCGTTGGTATATCAGTCAGCCAGTCAGGACATGGAATTTTAAATTGGGGGATGATTTTGTGATACACGTATCTCATCATTTTAACTGAAGTATATGTATACACATTTTCAAGTCAATCGACCCCGAGAGAGTTTCACAGAAAATTCAACACCCCATTTCACCCTCTTAGGGGTGGAATTTCAAAAACCCTTTCTTAGTGGATACCCACTCTCCACAAAGAGTACATTCTCCAAATTTCATTTCTCTAGAACCAGCGGTTTGGGCTGTGCGTTGATATATCAGTCAGCCAGTCAGGACATTGAATTTTAAATTGGGGGATGATTTTGGAAAAACTGTGATACACGTATCTCATCATTTTAATAGAAGTATTTGTAGACACAATTTCAGGTCAATCGACTCAGAGAATAAAAAGTTTCACAGAAAATTCAACACCCCATTTCACCCTCTTAGGGGTGAAATTTCGAAAAACCCTTTCTTAGTGGATACCTACTCTTCACAAAGAGTACACTGTCCAAATTTCATGCCTCTAGAACCAGTGGTTTGGGCTGTGCGTTGATATATCAGTCAGCCAGTCAGGACATTGAATTTTAAATTAGGGGATGATTTTGGAAAAACTGTGATACACGTATCTTATCATTTTAACTGAAGTATATGTAGGCACAATTTCAAGTCAATCGACTCAGAGAATAAAAAGTTTCGTAGAAAATTCAACACCCCATTTCACCCTCTTAGGGGTGAAATTTCGAAAAATACTTTCTTGGTGGATACCTACTCTTCACAAAGAGTACACTGTCCAAATTTCATGTCTCTAGGACCAGTGGTTTGGGCTGTGCGTTGATGTATCAGTCAGCCAGTCAGGACATTGAATTTTAAATTGGGGGATGATTTTGGAAAAACTGTGATACACGTATCTCATCATTTTAACTGAAGTATATATAGACACAATTTCAAGTCAATCGACTCAGAGAATAAAAAGTTACATAGAAAATTCAACACCCCATTTCACCCTCTTAGGGGTAGAATTTCGAAAAACCCTTTCTTAGTGGATACCTACTCTTTACAAAGAGTACACTGTCCAAATTTCATGTCTCTAGGACCAGTGGTTTGGGCTGTGCGTTGATATATAAGTCAGTCAGTCAGTCAGTCAGGACTTTGAATTTTATATGTATAGATAAACATTATACAGGGTTATTTTTCAAAGACCAGCCAAATTCTCAGATGTGATGCAGTACATCATTCTGAGCTCCCCCACGTAGAAATTTTTAATCGGTTATTAAAAAAAAAATCTGCTGTTTCCTATAAAAGTGCAATACCTACACGGGCAAAATGTATGGAACAGCTGTTTTTTTTTAAATAACCTATAAAAAATTCTACGTGGGGGGCTCAGAATGATGTACTGCATCAGATCTGAGAATTTGGCTGGTCTTTGGAAAATAACCCTGTATAGTTTGAATTTAGAACTTAAAACTTTTATTGAAAACACTTTTATGTGTTTTGTATATTATTGATTGTAATATTTATGACTAACGGATTTAGGACATATTATATTTAGGGATTTCAATTTTATGGCATGTGATATTATGTGAAATTAAGTTCGGGTAAGTTATCATTCGGACAAATGATGATTAGGACAAAAAAAGTTATGGCACTTTAAATTATGGATAAAAAAGTTAGGTGACACAATAGAGAACCCTGCGAACCATTTCGAGAGAACGGCTAGACTTTCGTTGGCATGTAAGACATTCGTATCTTTTCTATCTATTTTAAAAATTAGCGAAGTATCATCAGCAAATAGAATTATATCCGATAATTTGGCCATCATATAAGGGAGATCATTAATGTAAACAAGAAATAGGAAAAATGACACCCATGACGAAAAAAGTGAAAATTTTCGTTGGCGCCATCTTGGATTTTCATTTTGACCTCATTTTCGTTAACAGCGACCCCGAAAACCATGAAAATGACACCCATGACGGAAAAAACGAAAATTTTCGTCGGCGCCATCTTGGACTTTTATTTTGACCTCAGTTTCGTTACCAGCGACCCCAAAAACCACGAAAATGACACTCATGAAGAAAAAATCGAAAATTTTCGTCAGCACCATTTTGGATTTTCATTTCGACCTAATATTAGTTATCAGCGACCCCAAAAACCACGAAAATGAGACCCATGTCAACAAAACCGAAAAAAAAGTAATGCATAAATTGCAGAGGAAGTAAAATAAAAAAAAAAATAAAGTGATTTTATCTCAAATATGTAAAATGTCAACAAAATAAAAAAACTAGTTGGTACTAAATACGATATCGACCATTACTCATTCTATCTCGTTCTCCCCTACATACTTTCTTTTTCTGCCCCTGTCGTAACTCGATAATCTTCGGCTTACCGGGCTCCCTACAAAATTTTTTTAGAACTCCTTACAAAACAAAATTATTGGAATAAATGTTTTGATTTTAGTAGGCCAGTTACAGACAGTTTTGAATTATTGTGGAAAAAAAGATAATTATATGAAGCCACAGTCCCATTCAAAATCGTCAGTCGTGAAAACATCGTTTTTTTTAACTTGCTTTTTCCCGAGACTTCGCTTGCATTATGGTCTAAAACTATCCCACGGGAACGCCCTGTAATTAGTCTTTGATACCCGGGTTAACCCCGGTTGTCAAAGACTATTTACATCAATAGTTTCGAAGATTACCCTCTACATCTAAACTTACAAACACGCAAATGTACAAGATTTACGCCTTCATAATACTATTAGCATTGAAGATTGAAAGAAATTTTAAAAATCTTAATAAACAAGCAAAGTACTTTGAATAACTTGGAAAAAAAAAATATTTTTCGGATCAAAATGTGGTAGACGGCGTACAATTTCTGAAATATTATTACGTAGAACGCGCGAGCGCCCGCGAAGCAAAGTGGTACGTCCTCACTCTGGGAAGGCCCGCTCATTACTGAGCGGGCTCATTACTGACGGGTACGATTTTGCGCGCTCGATTATATAGTTAACTTTGCCATTCATTTACGAAATGAAGTTATTGTTTATTTATAAAATAAAATTTAGATTCTTTTAAAAGGTTACCTTAAAATTAATGTGTAATTTTTAAATTTTCTTTAAAGTGTTTCTAAGGTAAAGAAAAAAATTCTTATTTGTGTAGACGTTTTCCAAAAATTACGTTTTTTCAACATTTTTTTTCTGCTATATTTCGTATTGAAGTCAAAAATGTTTCTAGTTCTTATGCGAGTAGGCCATATAATGATGTTATTAATAATTTTTTATGTTCAGAATATTTTGTAGTTTTTTGTTCAGCGAAGCTCAAACATGTCTCGCTCGTTACTTTTGCGGAAAAGGGGTTTTGAATATGAATGATTGCCATTAATACATGCATTATTTTAAAAATTCTTTCGTTTTATCTGCAAGAATAAGAACTCGACTCTAATAATAACAAAAAAGAAAGTTCAAATTCTTCTTATGTTTCCCACAAGTAGTGATCAAAATTGTTCAAAACGGGTTGATTATGTGCACGGCCCCTTAATAAGTTATTAATTTTGAGTTCTAAATTATTTAAGTTATTTGCAGACACTATTGCATTAGTGTCATCCGCAAAAATAACGAGTCTAGTGTCTGTAATACGTTGTTTTATGTACTCAATTAAATCATTAAGGAATAGGATGAAGAAAATTGGGCCTAGAACAGATCCCTGAGGAACACCTCGAAATACCGTCATTAAATTGGAGTTCAATATTTTTTGTTCCTCATCCACTACCGTCTTTATCTCTACAAATTGACGTCTATTATGCAAATACGATTGAAATAGCTTCAGAACATTCTCCCTTACACCATAATGCTCCAACTTGGCCAGCAAAATTTCATGGTCCACCGTGTCGAATGCATAAGATCCAGGAATACACCTGCCACCTTATGTTTGTCATTAAGATTGCAAATAACCTCATCGACTAATGCCTCAACAGCATCGGCGGTTCCCAATGATTTTTGAAAACCAAATTGATGTCCATTTAAGATGGTATACAGTCGTAAGTGTTTCATAAGCCTATCCTTCATAATCTTTTCAAATATCTTTGATAGTACAGGCAATAGGAAAATCGGCCTGTAGTTGCTAGGATCCGTTTTTGAACCCTTCTTAAAAATTGGAATGACTCGTGCAATTTTAAACTGATCAGGGAACAGGCCTTCCTCAATACAATTATTATAGAATGATGCTAGTGGACTTGCCAATATGTCAATATTATCTTTAATGGTATTCAGGGAAATTTCGTCATAGCCTGTAGACGATTTATTGACCATCTTTTTAACTATGTTGAAAATTTCAAGAGGTGTGACTGCCTCAAAACTCATGTTAGAGGTTACTCTGCTGACACTTTCAGTCAGATATGTAATTGCCAATTTATGATCACATGCTTTAAGGCGGACATTGTTGTCAAATCTTTTTGAAAAAATGTTAGCTACATCATCAACAGCATCATTAATAACTGTGTTGTCAATCTTTAGAAATATTTGTTCATTTTCAAGGTTTTTCGTAGCATTGCGCTGTCGATTGACTATTTTCCAAATCATCCTACTAGAATCCGATGCCATTTCTATTTGTTTTCTGACACTGTTCCTTTTTGCGCAACTTAACACTTTCCTATACGTTCTAATATACTTGTTTCGATATTCAACAACCGAATTGTTGCATTGCGTCTTATCGAATGTGTTTAGGAAACGTTTTACTTTGCTAGCTATTCTAATTCCTGTAGTTATCCATTTGGAACATTTACTTCTATTAACATTATTTTACCCTTACTTTGTACTTTTTAAAGATAGAAGAGTGTAATTCCTTGAATTTACTGATAAATGTGTTAATACCTGTGTTCCAGTTAGCCTCTAATACCTTGTTCCTAAACTCACCTATTTTCTCGTCATTATATTTTCTTTTCCAAAGACGAAGGTAATTTGCCCGCTTCTTGTATTCAACCTTCTCCAGACTTAGCGTACAGAAAAGACCCGCGTGTCCGTCTGACAACATATTGTGATCCACTCTAGTGTAGTCTACGAGACTGTCAGGTAGGTTTGTCAAAATATTATCTATACATGATTCAGAATTATTTCTTTTGAAGGTGGGGGAATTAATTAAATAACGGAAATTATAGCACGTCAATAGCGATAAAAAAGAAGTGTATCTCAAGTCCTCTTTTAAGACATTAATATTGAAATCTCCACAAATTACACATAGTTTATTGAGGAAATGCTGTAACAGTTTTTCAAGGCTATCCATGAATTTATCAAAATTACTGTTTGTAGGAGTCCTATAACAGCAAATTACACACAAATTAGTCTCAATATCTTTGACTCCGCTTACTTCAAAATAATCAGTTTTATATAATTGCTTACACACTTGAAGTTCATCCACGTTTCTATCGTTGAGTGCTAAAATCATCGAGCCTCCCCTATTCTTTTTGACTCTCGTGTTATAAGACTCCATTTTGTAATTAATGAAATTAAACTGTTTTGCGAGAGTATCATTCATAAAATGTTCAGATATGCATATGAAATCAAGTGGTTTTGATGATTCGCTTACATATATTTCAAGGTCATCTTTTTTATTGTTAATCCCACATAGATTTTGATGGAAAATATTGATAGTTGTGTATTGTTTACCATGTTCATTCTCGAAAAAAAAATAGGGAATCACTGTCATTGTGTTCCTGATTAACGGTATGTACTACATAATATTTTAAATTATTGAATATATTCACCATGCCATAATAGTTGATGGTTCCATTATGCTTAAACATGGAACGATCAAATGTCAAGTCTAGATTAGTGTCAAACAGTATAGCATAGTTATGAGTATAAATGTCGAGATATAATAAGTTATTAAAAGTTTCAATTCGTGAGTTATACATAACAGCAGAAGGGTTATTTTTGTAGGTCGGTAGGCATATTATTACATTAGTGTGTTGCACAGTCATTAACATCTCTCTGATATAAATAGTTAAGTCAAGATAATTCTTAGTTTGTCCAAAATCTTCGTCTCCAACAAAAATGATGCAGTAGTCGTCACTTGAGTAGTCAGCTAATTTTATAGTGATGTTACTAAACAGATTTTTGATTCCTCTGTTAGGCAGAAGATAGTGACATATTTGTGTCTTTGCAAACGTGTTTTGGGCTAGTGACAATACATTATTTGTGTTGTTGCTACTTATGATGCATAATTTCGATTTATTGTGCACTGGTTTGTCCCTCTGAGATATAATGTGAGGAGTTTTATTTGCCATCTCTGCTCTTAATATTGAAGTGTTTTTGTGTGGCATGTTTTTTCCCGTACACAATCTAGTTTGCTCTCTTTGGTTTTCTATAATTTTGTTTGTTTGTTCAAATCGAGGGGTAGTTGTTACTTTATTTGTTACTAGCTTCTGCCCGCGGCTTCGCCCGCGTGGAGTTCGGGAATTGCCCACGGAATCTTACTTCATACTTCTGGGATAATAAGTACTCTATGTATGTATAGTACATACATAGATTTACGTGTACTTGCTATTGTAAATATTTGTTCATAGTAATATCAATTAAATTACATATGTGAAATATCTTGGTTTGAGATTGGACACCAGGACACCAATCAAATGATTTATGGGGACTATATTTCTTGTCACCAAAATTTATATTTGTCATCAAGTTGTATCATCTAATAAATAGATCTATCGCCACGAAATATTTTCGTTCTCAAATAAACAAAAAGTGTTCCCAGGTATGAATTATCAAATTAATGTTAATATATGTGTACAATAAGAGATGGATTACCAATAAAATTGTAGTGCATTAGATGAATATAAACTTCGTTGTTATAATAGTAGTTTCATTACTTAAATAATAGCTTTGTGCTCAGAATGGTAGATCTGTCACCAAATAAATCGATTATCGCAAATCTCGGGACTTGGGGCACCCCGACTTTAGGTTAGGTTAGGTTACTTTAAACCCTGCAAACAGAAATAGGAGCCCCGTGCAAAAATGTGGCCGTAAAATAATACAGTTTATCTCTTGTTTAGAATCCTACGAAAGTTTATAAATTTCCTAGAAAATTTATTAGTTTGCTTAAATATCTATTTAAGCAAACAATAAAACCATCCCATCTCATCCCATGGGAAGAAAAGCCAATACATGGTTTTTCAGGCTATCGGTGTGTCGAGCCCTGCGAACGTTCCGAATGTCAATCTCAATGGTGTTCCAATAGACAGAGTGGACCAATTTAAGTATCTAGGACATCTACTCACCGAGGACCTTAAAGACCATGATGACATGGACCGGGAGCGGAGGGCACTGTCGGTGCGAGCCAACATGATAGCCCGCAGGTTTTCGCGTTGTACTACTGGTGTGAAAGTCACGCTTTTTAGAGCGTACTGCACATCCCTATATACGTGTAGCCTGTGGGTTGACTATAGTGAAAGGGCGTACAGTGCCCTCCGTGTCCAGTACAACAACGCGTTCCGGGCGGTGTTGGGGCTGCCCCGTTTCTGTAGCGCATCAGGGATGTTCGCGATGGCACGCACTGATTGTTTCTACGCTTCTATGCGCAAGCGGTGCGCGTCCCTGGTGCGCCGGGTGCGGGCCAGCCCCAATTGCATCCTGGCAATGATCGCGAACCGGCTGGACTGCCCTTATATCCGGCATTGTTGTGGCAGGCATGTTGCTGTTCCAGTGCCGACTAGAAAATTGTAATTATTGTTGTTTTATTTATCTTTTTTGTGTTTTGCGCTTTAATGTTTTGAATTTTAATTTTAATTTTTGATTTTAATTTTAATTAATTAAGTTAAGCAAGTGAATTTTGTATTTATATTTGTAATTGTATTGTAATTTATTTTATTTTATTATTTTAATTGTTGACTAAATTGTAATTTTCTGTTTTTTTTTTTGTGTTTTTGTGTTTGTTAATGGGTCCTAATTACCTGAATAAATGAATTAATATTATTAGGACAAACCTATTATAATACATACAAAAACATTTATTTGGTAATGGATCCTATATTATCTCCATGATTTTAGGTGATTTATTGTGGAATTGATTTTATATTGTTTGGGGACTAAATTTTGGTGACAAATCTGCTATTTTGCGGGCAAACCCTATTATTTAAGAAACACAAAACTAATTAAATTGGCGATAGCTTAAATGATACCCATGATTTATTAGGAATCTATTTATAGACATAATACTTTGACATAATATTTAATATCAATGTACCGTATCGCGAGCCAAGGCGAAAATCGGTGGAATAAACCATATTCACAGACACTTCTACCTCAGAAAAATCCTACCTACTTAGTAATAGGTAAATACTCCCGCGCCCCGCACGCCCTACGCAACGCTGCGCGGCATGCCCCCTTCTACGTGAGCTTCGAAGCCCTATTTAACTATATTGGGGGATGATTTTGGAAAAACTGATACATATGTCTTATAATTTTAATTGAAGAGTGTGAACATCAATTTTCGAGTCAATCGACCCAGTAAATATTAAGTTTCACAGAAAATTCAACACCCCATTTCACCCTCTTAGGGGTAGAATTTTGAAAAACCCTTTCTTAGTGGATACTAACTCTTCACAAAGAATACACCGTCCAAATTTCATGTCTCTTGGACCAGCGGTCTCGGCTGTGCGTTGTTATATCAGTCAGCCAGACAGGACATTAAATTTTAAATTTGGGGATGATTTAGGAAAAACTGTGATACACGTATCTCATAATTTTAACTAAAGAGTATGTATACATATTTTCAAGTCAATCGACTCCGAGAATAAAAAGTTCCACATATAATTCAACACCCCATTTCACCCTCCTAGGGGTGGAATTTCAAAAAACCCTTTCTTGGTGGATATCTACTCTTCACAAACAATTCACCGTCCAAATTTCATGTCTCTAGGATCAGTGGTTTGGGCTGGGGGTTGATATATCAGTCAGCCAGTCAGGACGTTTAATTTAAAATTCGGGATGATTTTGGAAAAACTGTGATACACGTATCTCATAATTTTAACTGAAGAGTAAATACACAAATTTTCAAGTCAATCGACTCAGGGAATAAAAAGTTTCACAGAAAATTAAACACCCCATTTCACCCTCTTAGGGGTAGAATTTTGAAAAACCCTTTCTTAGTGGATACTTACTCGTCACAAAGAGTACACTGTCCAAATTTCATGTTTCTAGGACCAGCGGTTTGGGCTGTGCGTTGATATATAAGTCAGTCAGTCAGTCAGGACTTTGAATTTTATATGTATAGATCTTTAATCTTCTTTCTTTCTTCTTCTTTTTTTCTTTATATAAAATGGTAAACTGACTGACTGACTGGGTGATATATCAACGCACAGCCCAAACCGATGGTCCTAGAGTCATGAAACTTGGAGGGTGTGTTCTTTGTGAAGAGTAAGTATCCACTAAGAAAGGATTTTTGGGAGTTCCACCCCTAAAGGGGTAAAATAGGGGATGGAAGTTTATATGAAAGTACGTCAGTTTTGAAGTTAGGATCTTCAAATTTTGTGTTTAGGCTGACGATTGAAAATTTGAATTCCCTATAGATCCTTTCTTAGTGGAAACCTTCTCTTCACAAAGAACACACCCTCCAAGTTTCATGTCTCTAGAACCAGCGGTTTGGGCTGTGCGTTGATATATCACCCAGTCAGTCAGTCAGTCAGTTTACCATTTTGTATATATAGATGTGTATCAGTTTTTCCAAAATCATCACCCAATATAGTTAAATAGGGCTTCAAAGCTCACGTAGAAGGGCGCATGCCGCGCAGCGTTGCATGGGGCGTGCGGGGCGTGGGAGTATTTACCTATTACTAAGTAGATAGGATTTTTCTGAGGTAGACGTGTCTGTGAATATAGTTTATTCCACCGATTTTCGCGTTGGCTCGCGATACGGGACATTGATATTAAATATTATGTCAAAGTATTATGTCTATAAATAGATTCCTAATAAATCATTTGTTTGGTGTCCGGGTGTCCAATCTCAAACCAAGATATTTCACATATTATGTAATTTAATTGATATTACTATGAACAAATGTTTGCAATAGCAAGTACACGTAAATCTATGTATGTACTATACATTTTTTATTATCCCAGAAGTAAGATTCCGTGGGCAGTTCCCGAACTCCACGCGGGCGAAGCCGCGGGCAGAAGCTGTTATTATTATAAAGTAATATCAATTAAATTAGATACGTGAAATATTGATACCTTGGTTTGAGATTGGACATCGGATTTACTGGATTTTATCTGAAGAGTATGTAAACAAATTTTCAAGTCAATCGACCCCGAGAGTAAAAAGTTTCACAGAAAATTCAACACCCCATTTCACCCTCTAAGGGGTAGGAATTTCGAAAAACTGATACTAACTCTTCACAAAGAATACACCCTCCAATTTTCATATCTCTGGGACCCGCGGTTTGGGCTGTGCGTTGGTATATCAGTCAGCCAGTCAGGACATGGAATTTTAAATTGGGGGATGATTTTGTGATACACGTATCTCATCATTTTAACTGAAGTATATGTATACACATTTTCAAGTCAATCGACCCCGAGAGAGTTTCACAGAAAATTCAACACCCCATTTCACCCTCTTAGGGGTGGAATTTCAAAAACCCTTTCTTAGTGGATACCCACTCTCCACAAAGAGTACATTCTCCAAATTTCATTTCTCTAGAACCAGCGGTTTGGGCTGTGCGTTGATATATCAGTCAGCCAGTCAGGACATTGAATTTTAAATTGGGGGATGATTTTGGAAAAACTGTGATACACGTATCTCATCATTTTAATAGAAGTATTTGTAGACACAATTTCAGGTCAATCGACTCAGAGAATAAAAAGTTTCACAGAAAATTCAACACCCCATTTCACCCTCTTAGGGGTGAAATTTCGAAAAACCCTTTCTTAGTGGATACCTACTCTTCACAAAGAGTACACTGTCCAAATTTCATGCCTCTAGAACCAGTGGTTTGGGCTGTGCGTTGATATATCAGTCAGCCAGTCAGGACATTGAATTTTAAATTAGGGGATGATTTTGGAAAAACTGTGATACACGTATCTTATCATTTTAACTGAAGTATATGTAGGCACAATTTCAAGTCAATCGACTCAGAGAATAAAAAGTTTCGTAGAAAATTCAACACCCCATTTCACCCTCTTAGGGGTGAAATTTCGAAAAATACTTTCTTGGTGGATACCTACTCTTCACAAAGAGTACACTGTCCAAATTTCATGTCTCTAGGACCAGTGGTTTGGGCTGTGCGTTGATGTATCAGTCAGCCAGTCAGGACATTGAATTTTAAATTGGGGGATGATTTTGGAAAAACTGTGATACACGTATCTCATCATTTTAACTGAAGTATATATAGACACAATTTCAAGTCAATCGACTCAGAGAATAAAAAGTTACATAGAAAATTCAACACCCCATTTCACCCTCTTAGGGGTAGAATTTCGAAAAACCCTTTCTTAGTGGATACCTACTCTTTACAAAGAGTACACTGTCCAAATTTCATGTCTCTAGGACCAGTGGTTTGGGCTGTGCGTTGATATATAAGTCAGTCAGTCAGTCAGTCAGGACTTTGAATTTTATATGTATAGATAAACATTATACAGGGTTATTTTTCAAAGACCAGCCAAATTCTCAGATGTGATGCAGTACATCATTCTGAGCTCCCCCACGTAGAAATTTTTAATCGGTTATTAAAAAAAAAATCTGCTGTTTCCTATAAAAGTGCAATACCTACACGGGCAAAATGTATGGAACAGCTGTTTTTTTTTAAATAACCTATAAAAAATTCTACGTGGGGGGCTCAGAATGATGTACTGCATCAGATCTGAGAATTTGGCTGGTCTTTGGAAAATAACCCTGTATAGTTTGAATTTAGAACTTAAAACTTTTATTGAAAACACTTTTATGTGTTTTGTATATTATTGATTGTAATATTTATGACTAACGGATTTAGGACATATTATATTTAGGGATTTCAATTTTATGGCATGTGATATTATGTGAAATTAAGTTCGGGTAAGTTATCATTCGGACAAATGATGATTAGGACAAAAAAAGTTATGGCACTTTAAATTATGGATAAAAAAGTTAGGTGACACAATAGAGAACCCTGCGAACCATTTCGAGAGAACGGCTAGACTTTCGTTGGCATGTAAGACATTCGTATCTTTTCTATCTATTTTAAAAATTAGCGAAGTATCATCAGCAAATAGAATTATATCCGATAATTTGGCCATCATATAAGGGAGATCATTAATGTAAACAAGAAATAGGAAAAATGACACCCATGACGAAAAAAGTGAAAATTTTCGTTGGCGCCATCTTGGATTTTCATTTTGACCTCATTTTCGTTAACAGCGACCCCGAAAACCATGAAAATGACACCCATGACGGAAAAAACGAAAATTTTCGTCGGCGCCATCTTGGACTTTTATTTTGACCTCAGTTTCGTTACCAGCGACCCCAAAAACCACGAAAATGACACTCATGAAGAAAAAATCGAAAATTTTCGTCAGCACCATTTTGGATTTTCATTTCGACCTAATATTAGTTATCAGCGACCCCAAAAACCACGAAAATGAGACCCATGTCAACAAAACCGAAAAAAAAGTAATGCATAAATTGCAGAGGAAGTAAAATAAAAAAAAAAATAAAGTGATTTTATCTCAAATATGTAAAATGTCAACAAAATAAAAAAACTAGTTGGTACTAAATACGATATCGACCATTACTCATTCTATCTCGTTCTCCCCTACATACTTTCTTTTTCTGCCCCTGTCGTAACTCGATAATCTTCGGCTTACCGGGCTCCCTACAAAATTTTTTTAGAACTCCTTACAAAACAAAATTATTGGAATAAATGTTTTGATTTTAGTAGGCCAGTTACAGACAGTTTTGAATTATTGTGGAAAAAAAGATAATTATATGAAGCCACAGTCCCATTCAAAATCGTCAGTCGTGAAAACATCGTTTTTTTTAACTTGCTTTTTCCCGAGACTTCGCTTGCATTATGGTCTAAAACTATCCCACGGGAACGCCCTGTAATTAGTCTTTGATACCCGGGTTAACCCCGGTTGTCAAAGACTATTTACATCAATAGTTTCGAAGATTACCCTCTACATCTAAACTTACAAACACGCAAATGTACAAGATTTACGCCTTCATAATACTATTAGCATTGAAGATTGAAAGAAATTTTAAAAATCTTAATAAACAAGCAAAGTACTTTGAATAACTTGGAAAAAAAAAATATTTTTCGGATCAAAATGTGGTAGACGGCGTACAATTTCTGAAATATTATTACGTAGAACGCGCGAGCGCCCGCGAAGCAAAGTGGTACGTCCTCACTCTGGGAAGGCCCGCTCATTACTGAGCGGGCTCATTACTGACGGGTACGATTTTGCGCGCTCGATTATATAGTTAACTTTGCCATTCATTTACGAAATGAAGTTATTGTTTATTTATAAAATAAAATTTAGATTCTTTTAAAAGGTTACCTTAAAATTAATGTGTAATTTTTAAATTTTCTTTAAAGTGTTTCTAAGGTAAAGAAAAAAATTCTTATTTGTGTAGACGTTTTCCAAAAATTACGTTTTTTCAACATTTTTTTTCTGCTATATTTCGTATTGAAGTCAAAAATGTTTCTAGTTCTTATGCGAGTAGGCCATATAATGATGTTATTAATAATTTTTTATGTTCAGAATATTTTGTAGTTTTTTGTTCAGCGAAGCTCAAACATGTCTCGCTCGTTACTTTTGCGGAAAAGGGGTTTTGAATATGAATGATTGCCATTAATACATGCATTATTTTAAAAATTCTTTCGTTTTATCTGCAAGAATAAGAACTCGACTCTAATAATAACAAAAAAGAAAGTTCAAATTCTTCTTATGTTTCCCACAAGTAGTGATCAAAATTGTTCAAAACGGGTTGATTATGTGCACGGCCCCTTAATAAGTTATTAATTTTGAGTTCTAAATTATTTAAGTTATTTGCAGACACTATTGCATTAGTGTCATCCGCAAAAATAACGAGTCTAGTGTCTGTAATACGTTGTTTTATGTACTCAATTAAATCATTAAGGAATAGGATGAAGAAAATTGGGCCTAGAACAGATCCCTGAGGAACACCTCGAAATACCGTCATTAAATTGGAGTTCAATATTTTTTGTTCCTCATCCACTACCGTCTTTATCTCTACAAATTGACGTCTATTATGCAAATACGATTGAAATAGCTTCAGAACATTCTCCCTTACACCATAATGCTCCAACTTGGCCAGCAAAATTTCATGGTCCACCGTGTCGAATGCATAAGATCCAGGAATACACCTGCCACCTTATGTTTGTCATTAAGATTGCAAATAACCTCATCGACTAATGCCTCAACAGCATCGGCGGTTCCCAATGATTTTTGAAAACCAAATTGATGTCCATTTAAGATGGTATACAGTCGTAAGTGTTTCATAAGCCTATCCTTCATAATCTTTTCAAATATCTTTGATAGTACAGGCAATAGGAAAATCGGCCTGTAGTTGCTAGGATCCGTTTTTGAACCCTTCTTAAAAATTGGAATGACTCGTGCAATTTTAAACTGATCAGGGAACAGGCCTTCCTCAATACAATTATTATAGAATGATGCTAGTGGACTTGCCAATATGTCAATATTATCTTTAATGGTATTCAGGGAAATTTCGTCATAGCCTGTAGACGATTTATTGACCATCTTTTTAACTATGTTGAAAATTTCAAGAGGTGTGACTGCCTCAAAACTCATGTTAGAGGTTACTCTGCTGACACTTTCAGTCAGATATGTAATTGCCAATTTATGATCACATGCTTTAAGGCGGACATTGTTGTCAAATCTTTTTGAAAAAATGTTAGCTACATCATCAACAGCATCATTAATAACTGTGTTGTCAATCTTTAGAAATATTTGTTCATTTTCAAGGTTTTTCGTAGCATTGCGCTGTCGATTGACTATTTTCCAAATCATCCTACTAGAATCCGATGCCATTTCTATTTGTTTTCTGACACTGTTCCTTTTTGCGCAACTTAACACTTTCCTATACGTTCTAATATACTTGTTTCGATATTCAACAACCGAATTGTTGCATTGCGTCTTATCGAATGTGTTTAGGAAACGTTTTACTTTGCTAGCTATTCTAATTCCTGTAGTTATCCATTTGGAACATTTACTTCTATTAACATTATTTTACCCTTACTTTGTACTTTTTAAAGATAGAAGAGTGTAATTCCTTGAATTTACTGATAAATGTGTTAATACCTGTGTTCCAGTTAGCCTCTAATACCTTGTTCCTAAACTCACCTATTTTCTCGTCATTATATTTTCTTTTCCAAAGACGAAGGTAATTTGCCCGCTTCTTGTATTCAACCTTCTCCAGACTTAGCGTACAGAAAAGACCCGCGTGTCCGTCTGACAACATATTGTGATCCACTCTAGTGTAGTCTACGAGACTGTCAGGTAGGTTTGTCAAAATATTATCTATACATGATTCAGAATTATTTCTTTTGAAGGTGGGGGAATTAATTAAATAACGGAAATTATAGCACGTCAATAGCGATAAAAAAGAAGTGTATCTCAAGTCCTCTTTTAAGACATTAATATTGAAATCTCCACAAATTACACATAGTTTATTGAGGAAATGCTGTAACAGTTTTTCAAGGCTATCCATGAATTTATCAAAATTACTGTTTGTAGGAGTCCTATAACAGCAAATTACACACAAATTAGTCTCAATATCTTTGACTCCGCTTACTTCAAAATAATCAGTTTTATATAATTGCTTACACACTTGAAGTTCATCCACGTTTCTATCGTTGAGTGCTAAAATCATCGAGCCTCCCCTATTCTTTTTGACTCTCGTGTTATAAGACTCCATTTTGTAATTAATGAAATTAAACTGTTTTGCGAGAGTATCATTCATAAAATGTTCAGATATGCATATGAAATCAAGTGGTTTTGATGATTCGCTTACATATATTTCAAGGTCATCTTTTTTATTGTTAATCCCACATAGATTTTGATGGAAAATATTGATAGTTGTGTATTGTTTACCATGTTCATTCTCGAAAAAAAAATAGGGAATCACTGTCATTGTGTTCCTGATTAACGGTATGTACTACATAATATTTTAAATTATTGAATATATTCACCATGCCATAATAGTTGATGGTTCCATTATGCTTAAACATGGAACGATCAAATGTCAAGTCTAGATTAGTGTCAAACAGTATAGCATAGTTATGAGTATAAATGTCGAGATATAATAAGTTATTAAAAGTTTCAATTCGTGAGTTATACATAACAGCAGAAGGGTTATTTTTGTAGGTCGGTAGGCATATTATTACATTAGTGTGTTGCACAGTCATTAACATCTCTCTGATATAAATAGTTAAGTCAAGATAATTCTTAGTTTGTCCAAAATCTTCGTCTCCAACAAAAATGATGCAGTAGTCGTCACTTGAGTAGTCAGCTAATTTTATAGTGATGTTACTAAACAGATTTTTGATTCCTCTGTTAGGCAGAAGATAGTGACATATTTGTGTCTTTGCAAACGTGTTTTGGGCTAGTGACAATACATTATTTGTGTTGTTGCTACTTATGATGCATAATTTCGATTTATTGTGCACTGGTTTGTCCCTCTGAGATATAATGTGAGGAGTTTTATTTGCCATCTCTGCTCTTAATATTGAAGTGTTTTTGTGTGGCATGTTTTTTCCCGTACACAATCTAGTTTGCTCTCTTTGGTTTTCTATAATTTTGTTTGTTTGTTCAAATCGAGGGGTAGTTGTTACTTTATTTGTTACTAGCTTCTGCCCGCGGCTTCGCCCGCGTGGAGTTCGGGAATTGCCCACGGAATCTTACTTCATACTTCTGGGATAATAAGTACTCTATGTATGTATAGTACATACATAGATTTACGTGTACTTGCTATTGTAAATATTTGTTCATAGTAATATCAATTAAATTACATATGTGAAATATCTTGGTTTGAGATTGGACACCAGGACACCAATCAAATGATTTATGGGGACTATATTTCTTGTCACCAAAATTTATATTTGTCATCAAGTTGTATCATCTAATAAATAGATCTATCGCCACGAAATATTTTCGTTCTCAAATAAACAAAAAGTGTTCCCAGGTATGAATTATCAAATTAATGTTAATATATGTGTACAATAAGAGATGGATTACCAATAAAATTGTAGTGCATTAGATGAATATAAACTTCGTTGTTATAATAGTAGTTTCATTACTTAAATAATAGCTTTGTGCTCAGAATGGTAGATCTGTCACCAAATAAATCGATTATCGCAAATCTCGGGACTTGGGGCACCCCGACTTTAGGTTAGGTTAGGTTACTTTAAACCCTGCAAACAGAAATAGGAGCCCCGTGCAAAAATGTGGCCGTAAAATAATACAGTTTATCTCTTGTTTAGAATCCTACGAAAGTTTATAAATTTCCTAGAAAATTTATTAGTTTGCTTAAATATCTATTTAAGCAAACAATAAAACCATCCCATCTCATCCCATGGGAAGAAAAGCCAATACATGGTTTTTCAGGCTATCGGTGTGTCGAGCCCTGCGAACGTTCCGAATGTCAATCTCAATGGTGTTCCAATAGACAGAGTGGACCAATTTAAGTATCTAGGACATCTACTCACCGAGGACCTTAAAGACCATGATGACATGGACCGGGAGCGGAGGGCACTGTCGGTGCGAGCCAACATGATAGCCCGCAGGTTTTCGCGTTGTACTACTGGTGTGAAAGTCACGCTTTTTAGAGCGTACTGCACATCCCTATATACGTGTAGCCTGTGGGTTGACTATAGTGAAAGGGCGTACAGTGCCCTCCGTGTCCAGTACAACAACGCGTTCCGGGCGGTGTTGGGGCTGCCCCGTTTCTGTAGCGCATCAGGGATGTTCGCGATGGCACGCACTGATTGTTTCTACGCTTCTATGCGCAAGCGGTGCGCGTCCCTGGTGCGCCGGGTGCGGGCCAGCCCCAATTGCATCCTGGCAATGATCGCGAACCGGCTGGACTGCCCTTATATCCGGCATTGTTGTGGCAGGCATGTTGCTGTTCCAGTGCCGACTAGAAAATTGTAATTATTGTTGTTTTATTTATCTTTTTTGTGTTTTGCGCTTTAATGTTTTGAATTTTAATTTTAATTTTTGATTTTAATTTTAATTAATTAAGTTAAGCAAGTGAATTTTGTATTTATATTTGTAATTGTATTGTAATTTATTTTATTTTATTATTTTAATTGTTGACTAAATTGTAATTTTCTGTTTTTTTTTTTGTGTTTTTGTGTTTGTTAATGGGTCCTAATTACCTGAATAAATGAATTAATATTATTAGGACAAACCTATTATAATACATACAAAAACATTTATTTGGTAATGGATCCTATATTATCTCCATGATTTTAGGTGATTTATTGTGGAATTGATTTTATATTGTTTGGGGACTAAATTTTGGTGACAAATCTGCTATTTTGCGGGCAAACCCTATTATTTAAGAAACACAAAACTAATTAAATTGGCGATAGCTTAAATGATACCCATGATTTATTAGGAATCTATTTATAGACATAATACTTTGACATAATATTTAATATCAATGTACCGTATCGCGAGCCAAGGCGAAAATCGGTGGAATAAACCATATTCACAGACACTTCTACCTCAGAAAAATCCTACCTACTTAGTAATAGGTAAATACTCCCGCGCCCCGCACGCCCTACGCAACGCTGCGCGGCATGCCCCCTTCTACGTGAGCTTCGAAGCCCTATTTAACTATATTGGGGGATGATTTTGGAAAAACTGATACATATGTCTTATAATTTTAATTGAAGAGTGTGAACATCAATTTTCGAGTCAATCGACCCAGTAAATATTAAGTTTCACAGAAAATTCAACACCCCATTTCACCCTCTTAGGGGTAGAATTTTGAAAAACCCTTTCTTAGTGGATACTAACTCTTCACAAAGAATACACCGTCCAAATTTCATGTCTCTTGGACCAGCGGTCTCGGCTGTGCGTTGTTATATCAGTCAGCCAGACAGGACATTAAATTTTAAATTTGGGGATGATTTAGGAAAAACTGTGATACACGTATCTCATAATTTTAACTAAAGAGTATGTATACATATTTTCAAGTCAATCGACTCCGAGAATAAAAAGTTCCACATATAATTCAACACCCCATTTCACCCTCCTAGGGGTGGAATTTCAAAAAACCCTTTCTTGGTGGATATCTACTCTTCACAAACAATTCACCGTCCAAATTTCATGTCTCTAGGATCAGTGGTTTGGGCTGGGGGTTGATATATCAGTCAGCCAGTCAGGACGTTTAATTTAAAATTCGGGATGATTTTGGAAAAACTGTGATACACGTATCTCATAATTTTAACTGAAGAGTAAATACACAAATTTTCAAGTCAATCGACTCAGGGAATAAAAAGTTTCACAGAAAATTAAACACCCCATTTCACCCTCTTAGGGGTAGAATTTTGAAAAACCCTTTCTTAGTGGATACTTACTCGTCACAAAGAGTACACTGTCCAAATTTCATGTTTCTAGGACCAGCGGTTTGGGCTGTGCGTTGATATATAAGTCAGTCAGTCAGTCAGGACTTTGAATTTTATATGTATAGATTTTCGGGGTGTCGGTAGTTTCATTCACTGTATGTGCAGCTGGGGATGTCGTCGTGTATTTGCTATTTGAAGCTGGCGTTGTACCGGTTCTTTGTTTTTGCTTGCGTTTCAGACTAGTTCGTGGTGTAGCATTTTTGTTATCCGTGATACTTAAACTTTTGTAGGTGTCTATGACTTTTAGATATTTTTGTAGATCTGATTTTAGTCGAAAGTTTTCAGAGTTTAGATTTTCAATTTCTTGGTGAGCTATTAATAAATCATCAGATAATTTTTTGATTTTATCATTCAGGTCACTTTGACTTGAATTTAAGGATGTGTTAGGTAAACTCATCATAGTCGCATCAAAAAGCGCCGAACTATCTTTGGTGATGTCGTTTAATGAACTGGTTCGGTAAATTTTACGGTAAGTAATATTGTTACATTCCTCCATTTTTGATTAGTATTGTAGTCCAATGATATCTGTGACTAATGGAACGCTATCTCAAAAGACCGGTATCCAAGTTTAGAAAGTTAAGTTTTAGGACGAAGATTTTGCTGTCAAATTAGTGAGCTAATTGATGATTGGTCGAATGAGTCATCCGTTCTTTGTTTACGTTGAAAAATTCTATCTTTGAATTTGCAACCGTTTAATATGATGTCATTTTTTGTTGTTGTTGTTGTGGGGCGGATCGCCGTGTTTTATGGTGTACTATCGACTTATTGTGTAGAGTAATTTATAGCCAACCTGATTTTAGGGTGCTTATACTGATGATGGTCCTTAATCACTGTTGAAGTCACTGTCACCCTGACACCGCCTTATCCACGAAATTTAGGTGATTTAAGCTTAGATAACACTGTCACTGTTAAAACTACTCATTTCGAGTGTAACTATTGAAGTTTAGGGAATATTTATAGAAAAAATACAATAATTCTAAATTAAACTAAACAACGAGATGTATGACGTTCGACAGCTGACAGCTGAACTGACAGGGGTATGCCGGCGGGACTATTGAAAATATTTCAATACTGGTACTCCAATCAGACTAATCATGTTAGGTGGTCAAACTGCCTCTCAGAGTCATACAGATTGGAGTGCGGAGTGAGACAGCTTTGGGGAGGACAACCCCCCCGGTTGTCCTCCCCAAAGCTGTTTAACTTGTATGTTAATGACCTTATAGTCGAGCTCAGCGGCATGCGTGTTGGTTGCCGTGTGGGGGGTGTTTGTGTGAACGACATCAGCTACGCGGACGATATGGTGTTGCTGGGCCCGACTGCGAGGTCAATCAGGGAAATGCTGAAGGTTTGTGAAAAATACGCCGCATCACATGGTCTTATCTACAATGTAAAGAAAACCGAGTTCATGGTCTTCAGGGCCGCCGGCAAGTGCCCAGACACCATTCCTTCGATTACTTTGAACGGCGCAAATATAAAGCAGGTGTCCAAGTTTAAATATCTGGGCCATATACTTGTCCACGACCTTAAGGACCTTGTGGAAAGGGAGCGCAGGGCGTTGGCGGTCCGCGGGAACATGTTGGCACGCAGATTTTTTCGTTGTACCGATCAGGTCAAAATAACCTTGTTTAAAGCGTATTGCCAAGGCCTGTACACGGGAAGTCTGTGGTTTAGCTGTTCACGGGGGAGAGCTCCTGTGCTGAGGCATCTCATGCGGAATCATTGTCCGCATGAAATGCCTCGTAAGTACATGACTCACTAACTTCTCTGCTGCTTTGCTGCTTATATAAAATTTGTTAATAACTCTAGTGTATACGTTGTAGTGTCTAAGGTGTTTACTAACAAAAATGATTCCTATGTTGTTCCAAATAAAACAATTTATTATTATTATTATTAACACCACAGACGAATTACCTGTCTATAGTAAAACTTATAGGTACCCATATATTCATAAGGATGAGGTACAAACTCAAATCAGTAAAATGCTGGATCAAGGGATAATTAGGCCTTTTATTTCCGCATGGAGCGCACCTATATGGGTAGTACCAAAGAAGAGTGACGCGTCTGGTAAAAGTAAGTGGCGTATAGTCATTGACTTCCGTAAGCTGAACGAGAAGACAATTGATGATAAATATCCCATCCCAAATGTCACCGATATATTAGATAAGCTAGGGAAGTGTCAATACTTTGTTACTCTAGATTTAACTAATGGGTTTTACCAGTAGAATTAGATCCTAAAGATATTCATAAAACGGCATTCAATGTGGAGCATGGACATTATGAATTCCTGCAAATGCCCATGGGCTTGAAAAATTCGCCAGCCACTTTTCAGAGAGTAATTGATAATGTACTTCAAGGTCTTCTGAATAAAATTTGTGTTGTCTATTTAGATGATATCCTAGTGTTTTGTACTTCTTTACAGGAAATCATAGATAGCTTAGGTAAAGTATTTCAGCGTCTTAGGAAATCCAATTTTAAGATCCAGATGGATAAGTCCGAGTTCCTAAAACGTGAAACACCATATTTAGGGCATGTTATTACCCCTGAAGGTGTCAGACCGAATCCCGACAAAACTTCGGCAATTGAAAATTATCCTATCCCAAAAACTCCGAAACAAATTAAATCTTTTCTAGGCCTTATCGGTTATTACCGTAGATTTATTCCCGATTTCGCTTGTGTTAAAAAATTTCTTACCGCATGTCTGAAAAAGGAGCTAAAATTAATATTACACCTGATAATATAAAACATTTTGAACACTGTAAGACTCTTCTGACTAATGTCCCGGTACTTCAGTATCCAGACTTTTCAAAGGAATTCATTCTCACTACTGATGCATCCAAATTCGCACTGGGCGCTGTACTATCCCAAGGCCCAATAGGAGCTGATAGGCCCATAGCTTATGCATCTAGAACGCTAAACGATAGCGAAACAAATTCTTCAACGATTGAAAAGGAACTCCTTGCGATCGTCTGGGCAACAAAGTACTTTAGGCCATATTTATTTGGACGCAAATTTAAAGTAGTCACCGACGATAAACCGTTGCAATGGCTAATGAATTTAAAAGAGCCTAATTCGCGTCTAACTAGGAGGAGACTAAAATGATCTGAATTCGATTTTAATGTAATTTATAAAAAGGGTAAATGTAATACAAACGCCGACGTTTTGTCACTAATTGAAATTCATAATGATGAAACTAAAAAAAAAAAAACATTTATTACCTTAAATAATTGTACAAGAAACACTTATCTAAGCACTATGCAGCGTTACAACTAGGGAACAGAGTGTTTTCGATGGACTCTGGCACCCAATGTAAGATTTAACTTGTGTTTAGGGTGCCAGCGTCCTCGCCTATGGTTTGAACATGTAACATTAGTTATAAGTCGAACATAGTTTATCATCATTAAATTACAATATTATTTATTAACTAGATAATGCAACCAAGATGTGGCCTATTTACATACCTCTGTGTGACTGTGTATATGTGTGGGTGTGTATAAGTGTATGAGGGAGAGATAGATATGGTGAAAACTTGTGTTTATGTAAGTCTGTATAAATATATAATTGTTTAATGTAATATAATGTGTAACTGTATAATTATAAACAAACATATTACTTTATTAACTACATTAGCTTAAGCAATCGATATTTGTAGTAAATCTTCAGTTTCTTTGTAAGACAATGTCAAAAGCCACTTCGTGACCCTGGTTTTGCATCCATTTAGACACATGGAAGCAATGAAGCAGAGTTTATTAATTTTATTATATAAATGGTTTGACAGTATACCAAAATGACGCTGAGCAAGGGCCGTTCTACATCCGTGAGTTGAGCATACTTCGAAGTGTCTACGCTTTTTGGTAGCATTCGGATCGTATACCACAAAGGGATGCTTGCGCAAAATAGTACTAAGTACTAAAAGCTGTCTCACAGTGAGAACCTGACATTCGGTGTAGAGAGCCGTGGTGGGATACCTAAAAGGCTTCGAGGTCATAACTGTGAGAACAGCTCTCTGTGCTCGTTCCAGAGGCAGAAGGATTGTCTTGGGAGTCCCACCCCACACTGTGATGCAGTAGTTTATTATGCTTTGACACAGGGCATAATAAACAAAAGTTTTAACCGTAAGTCTGTCCGCGGAGTGTCTTAGCTTTTTAAAAATAAATATACACTTGCGGACTCTCGATGTGAGATTACTAAGGTGAGGTTTCCAGCTCAGAGAACTATCTACATAGACTCCGAGATACTTGACAGACTCACACCTTTTGAGTTGAGGACAGCCACATTGTGCAGAAGAAAGACGGATGGAACAGGTATGAGCTCTGAGTACCATTGAATCCGGAGGAGGGAGGTTGGTGGATAGTAAGGAGATTTAGAGAGAGAGAGAGAATTTATTGAAATTTAAGGTTAAGATATTATTTGACAGCCATTTCATCACTGCGTTTAGAGCAAGTTCCGTGTATTTTACTGTTTCAGCCCAGTCACTACCATGAATTAATAGAGCCGTATCATCTGCGTAAGTGAAAATTGAACAATTCATTAGAGACATTTTGCATAAGTTGTTAATATAGATAAGAAACAGGGTTGGACCCAAGATTGAGCCCTGAGGAACGCCAAAACTCAATAAAATGGTGTCACTAATAACATCATTTATTTTGACGCATTGAGTTCTATCACAAAGGTAATCCTGGAAAATTTTTAAGGTATGTCCACGAATGCCCGTAGCTTCCAGCTTAGATAAGAGGTGAGGAACGGACACAGTGTCGAAAGCCTTAGAAAGATCTAAGAAGAAAGCCAGGCATTTCATTTTACCATCTAATTTAGATACTACATGGTCTACTAAGGCAGCAACAGCATTTTCAGTTGACCTGCCACTTCTAAAACCATACTGGTTGTTACTTAGTAATTTGTATGACTCAAGATAGTCTACCAATCGATTATTAAGGATCTTTTCTAATATTTTAGAGATAGCAGGTAAGACTGAGATCGGTCTATAATTATCCACACTGTGTCTGTCCCCATTTTTGAAGATTGGGTGAACAACAGCCCTTTTGAAGACCTTGAGAAAACAGCTTGTGGAAATAGAGCGATTGCAGATATGAGTAAAAGCTGGAACAATCGCGGGCAGACAGGATTTTAATATTCTCGATGAAATGCCATCCCAACCAACCGCAGCATCAGTTTGTAACCCAATAATGAGATTCGAGACCTCCACTTCATCTGTGGGTAGAAGTACTAGGGAGTTAGAAGGCAGTGCATCGAGAAAAGATTCCGAGATGTACGAGGTAAAAAAAACTGTCTCAATGATAGTCAATACGTCACAAGCACCACGACGTCACCAAAGTACGTCATCAACGATTCAGCACCTAAAGCTATGTCATTGGATAATTCTTCAGTGGTCCAAGATACCATAGTTCTTCAACTCTTACAGCACCTGAAATTCAAGACATGTCAGACGGTGAGACCGCTCACACTAGCGTAGAAAGCCCAGCAGGCTTAGCCAAGTTTTATTTTATTTATTTATTATATTAGGTCTACCAACAATTGTTCACACTGGATACAGCGACATAAATCATTATAAAAATTAAATTACAGCGCAACAATTACTTAAAGGTAAACACCACATGCCTTAAAGGTAAACACCACATGTTGTTGTGAAGTTGACAATCTACAATCGTTAACGCTAATAGAAAAGGAATCAAATGTATGGGAGTGACATCATCTCAAAGTAAAGTCACGTGGTCAAAACAAACGAATAGAAAATTCGTAGACAAGTTTACATCGTTCAAAATGATAGAATGAAATGTGATCGTTTCTACAATGTTGATCGCTACATCCCATATAAATCGTAGCCAAGTTACAGTTTTGACAAGCGTCAACGAAACGATGTCGAAGTTTTTGTGCGACCACTTAGCGATCGTCGAGACCCAAGAGTTAACGATAAAAATCGGCGTCTATATCATTCCGCTGTGTCGCGTATCACGTCATTGTTTATGTTTCAAACTTTCAAGTGCCCGAGTATGATAGAGTTTCGAATAACACAGGAAGATATTTACGAAATAACTAATGATTTTCGTACCTTTCTATGAATTCCAATAAAGCTGCGAACTGTTCTAGGCTTGCTCGAGATTTAGATTCCATTCTATTAAAGTTATCACTTCATTTCGGTATCTTTCATTTAAATACGTTTAAAATTACATTCCGCACTGTGATATTATAATAAACCAATTATAAGAAGAACTTGTTCTTTATTTCGCTTACTTTTTTATCACTTATACAAAATTATTCCTTTCTTAACAATTCAAAACAAAAGTTCAGCCCGCGCACAAAGTAAACAACTGTGACTTTGACGTTAGTTTGACGTGGGTAGGAACGCTCACCATAGACTAAAGTAGAGGTTTTTTCTACAGACATTGGAGAACGAGCGATCGACTCAGTTGTGTCAAGTTGGCTACCAACTTAGCGTTTTCTCAAATCGCTTACGCCGAGGCGTCAACGATTGTAGAAAGAGATTCGATAAGAAACGTTTGTAACTTGGCTAGGCCTACATTTCTCGAAATTCCCATTAGTGAAGACCCCTTAAGAGCCATTTTACAAAATTTTAACGCTCGAGTTTAGGTAAAAGACCGCAGCATTGTGCATGTGTGCGTAGCTATCCACACATACACAACGCAAACAGTGCAGCGCGACTGTCGAGACGGACTCAACAACCTTGAGCCGTTATAATCGTAATGCACCTTGGTTTGAGATTCATGCAAAAAGAAAATTTATTTGTTCAGTCTATTAATCTGTTGAAGCATTCTAGACTAATAAAAAAAACGTTAGCGTCAGAATGGCTGGTTGCCTATGGCAGGCGGCTTTGAAAGTATATTGAAGAATTGCTATCCAATTGCTTATATTTGCTTCGTTTCTTCAATAATTGCTACATATGATACATTCAGAGAAATATGAATATTTTTTTGACCAGCGATTCTGACGTCAGGATGGCTGGTGGCCTCCGTGTTCAGCGTGAAGGACGCAGAATTTCTAAAAGTTTGTTGTATCAATAATTGCTTACTAATTGCTTCATTCACCAATTTAAGTTTGAGCTTTGTACATACATTAGGTAAAAAAATATAGCTTTTATTAATTTTTGTACGAAGAAGTGCCTGATAATTTGTAAAGGCAACAGTTTTTTTGTGCTACAGCGTCTTTTTAAATCTTGCAGGCGTTCACTTCGACTTAATATGATGATGTTCGGTGAGTGGTTTATAAAAAATATGTATCTACCCTCAATAACACAATATTTACTAGTGTCAATACGTATAATAGCTGGGTCAGATATACATTGAAAACTGTTTTAACTTAATTGATGAGTACATCAAAAGCAAAATAATTATTTCATTAGTGAAACTTAGTAATTCCGTCTGTGGTTTGTTATTTACGTTTGGTGATAATGAAAAGAGGGAGAAAGTTTACTGTGCCACTAGATGAACAAAAAAAATGCGTTCCTACAATACAAAAACTATTTTTCTAGTAAGTCCGATTTACCACCATCTACCGATCCATTGTTTAGTGAAATAAGTACCCTTTTGTCAAATAAAATTACTACACAGGCACTGTTCCTTTCTGTAAAGAAAAATTTCGACTATTTCTTTGGTAACTCTGATGATCTTCAGGTTTGTCATAACCAAGAACCAAAACAATTTCATTTGAATAAGAATCAATTTAAAAAAAAATACTAAGATGAAATAAATGAAAAAAAAGTATGTTACGAATTTATGATTGGCACGTATCAATGGGAACGAATGCAACCAATAAGTAAACGCATTAGATTAAATAAGGGTGCAGAGACTGTGTTTAGAATAAAACATCTTTTGCCTAAGCATCAGTGGGCGTATTGACACTAGTAAATATTGTGTTATTGAGGGTAGATACATATTTTGACGTGACAACGTCTTATAATTCGATGGAGCCGGCTGCACGCACGAAAAAACATGACGTATGCGGCGTTACCTCGATCTGAGGCGTTCCATAAAACAATTGCTCAACGCACATTCATACTTGTAAAAACTATGTACATTGTTAAAAAAAAAAAATTACATAATTGTATTTATGCGTACAAATAAATGTAACTTGATCAATTCAATTGTGATTTCCATTTACCTCCTTCTCTATATCCATACAAAATATCATTCAAACAAATAAAATTAAAATTTTCTTTTGAAAAACGCAACCATTCCATCAGTATTTTCTTATGACGTTGTCACGTTCAACTATCGTCAGTAAACCGACTTTACAGACAACCGATTTTTTTTATAAACCACTCACAGAACATCATCATATTAAGTCGAAGTGAACGCCTGCAAGATTTAAAAAGACGCTGTAGCACAAAAAAACTGTTGCCTTTACAAATTATCAGGCACTTTTTCGTACAAATATTAATAAAAGCTATATTTTTTAACCTAATGTATGTACAAAGCTCAAACTTAAATTGGTGAATGAAGCAATTAGTAAGCAATTATTGATACAACAAACTTTTAGAAATTCTGCGTCCTTCACGCTGAACACGGAGGCCACCAGCCATCCTGACGTCAGAATGGCTGGTCAAAAAAATATTCATATTTCTCTGAATGTATCATATGTAGCAATTATTGAAGAAACGAAGCAAATATAAGCAATTGGATAGCAATTCTTCAATATACTTTCAAAGCCGCCTGCCATAGGCAACCAGCCATTCTGACGCTAACAAAAAAACACAAATATATGTTATGTGAAGTATATAATATAAATAACACAAACAGGGAAACAATTACATATTATTCTCAAATAATAATATGTGTATTCAAATCCTTAAGATTGTAATAACGGTTATATAGTCCATGTCGATATATAAAAGAAAAGGAAAGAGAATTTGCATGTGAGTGTCAGGCTGTCATCATTCATCATCATTTCAGCCGAAAGACGTCCACTGCTGGACATAGGCCTCCCCCAAGTGTCACCACATTGACCGGTCCCGTGCGTCTCGCATCCAGCGGATCCCTGCAACCTTTACAAGGTCATCGGTCCACCTAGTGGGAGGCCTTCCAACGCAGCGTCTTCCGGTTCGCGGTCGCCACTCCAGAACTTTTCGGCCCCATCGGCCATCCGTTCTGCGAGCAATGTGCCCTGCCCACTGCCACTTAAGTTTGGCTATTCTTCGGGCTACGTCGGTAACCTTGGTTCTCTTGCGGATCTCCTCATTTCTGATTTGATCACGCAAGGAAACACCGAGCATAGCCCTCTCCATTGCCCTTTGGGTGACTTTAAGCCTTCTGATGAGGCCCATTGTGAGCGACCACGTTTCGGTCCCGTATGTAATCACTGGCAACACACACTGGTCATAGACTTTCGTCTTGAGACACTGCGGTAAGTTGGACGAGAAGATACCACGCAACTTCCCGAACGCTGCCCAGCCGAGTCGGATTCGACGATTGACCTCTTTCTCGAAGTTGGACCTACCTAACTGGACCGTTTGTCCCAGGTAGACATAATCGTCTACAACTTCGAGTGTAGAGTCTCCGATCTTGATAGGAGTGGGTGTTACATGGGCATTCAACATGACTTTGGTTTTGTCCATGTTCATTTTAAGACCTACTCTTTCGGAAGCTCTACTGAGGTCATCGAGCATTGTACTGAGGTCCTCCATGGTCTCAGCCATGACCACTATATCGTCGGCAAACCGAAGGTGAGAGATGTACTCGCCATTGACGTTGATGCCTAGCCCTCTCCAGTCCAGAACCTTGAAGACATCCTCCAGTGCAGCGGTGAACAGTTTCGGAGATATGACGTCTCCCTGTCTTACACCTCGCTGCAGAAGGATAGGTTCCGAGGTCTGGTCCTGAAGTCGGACTGACATGGTGGCGTTTTTGTACAAACTCTTCAGCACCTCGATGTACCGATAGTCGATTTGGCACCGTTGGAGAGACTGCAGTACAGCCCAAGTCTCGATCGAATCGAAGGCTTTCTCGTAGTCCACAAACGCCAAGCAGAGAGGCAGGTTATACTCTTCGGTCTTCTGTATAACCTGGCGCAGCGTATGTATGTGGTCTACGGTGCTAAAGCCTTTTCGGAATCCGGCTTGTTCGGGAGGCTGAAAATCGTCAAACCTGCGCGCGAGACGATTCGTGATGACTCTTGAAAACAGCTTGTAGACATGGCTTAGAAGTGAGATGGGCCTATAGTTCTTCAGCCGGGCATTGTCGCCCTTTTTGAAGAAGAGTACCACTACACCCCTGCACCATGCCTGCGGCGTTTTCCCCTCGAGTATGATGGAACTAAACAGCTTCTGAAGGGCCTTAAGTACCGGTTTTCCACCTGCCTTCAGGAGTTCGGTCGTAATTCCGTCATCACCCGGTGCCTTGTTGTTTTTAAGCTGTTTCAGAGCCATCCTAATCTCGTACAGGCTGACATCCGGAATGTCTTCGGTATAGTGTCGGGTCAGTCTAGCTCTTGGGTCGTTAGCTAGATTTGCAACGGGTTTGCTAGTTGAAGTGTACAACTGCCCATAAAAACTCTCGATCTCCCTCAGCAGCTCCGGTTTGGCGGATACGATCCTGCCATCGTCGGTCTTCAGTTTCGTGAGCTGGCTCTGCCCAATAGCCAGATCTCTTGAAAATACCTTGGAGCCTTTATTCCGCTCAATAGCGTCTTTAATACGCTCGGTATTAAAGCGGCGGAGGTCGCGTTTCAAGGATTTAGAGATCCGTCTATTGAGCTGCCGGTATTTCCACGCCTCGTCTGAAGACTGCAGGATCATCTCGCGCCGCTCCTTCATGAGCTCGAGAGTATGATCAGAGAGCCTTTTGTTCTTCTGTGCACGACGTGTCTTGAAGAACATAGACCCAGTCGCATGGACAGTTTCCACGAACCCATCGTTGCATTCGTCCACTGAGCCTCCTAGGCACTCGAAACGATTCTGGAGTTCAAGCTAAGCTGTATGGTCAGGCTGTATGTTGGACAAAATATGATTCGCGATCGTAACAAATATGGCTTTACAGAGTTTTAATCATTAAATCTATACTTATAAAATACAAAGTCCTAACTGACTGACTGACTGACTGACTTATACAAGGTGGAGACGACAATACGACAATTTTGGCCAAGGTTTTTGAAGTAGCGAGTTGGCAACATGTGTTTAACGTTTATACCGATGCGGGATTCGTTTACCTGTTGGTGGTAGCCTATTATCTACACTGTGTAGAAAATGCTAAAAGTGAAAAATAACTTCCTGTGAATAAACTGCATACAAAATTCAATCGAAAATATCAGGTAATTTTCGATTGAATTTTTGTATGCAGACTGGGAACGTCATGAGTTACATACAGTTTAATTTATTGTCGCATTGTCGTCTTTACCCTGTATATCAACGCACAGCCCAAACCGCTGGTTCTAGAGACATGCAATTTGGACAGTGTACTCTTTGTGACAAGTAAGTCTCCACTAAGAAAGGGTTTTTCGAAATTCCACCCCTAAGAGGGTGAAATGGGGTGTTTAATTTTCTGTGAAACTTTATTCCCTGAGTCGAATGACTTGAAAATTTGTGTACATACTCTTTAGTTTTTATGAGATACGTGTATCACAGTTTTTCCAAAATCATACCCCAATTTAAAATTTAATGTCCTGTTTGGCTGACTGATATATCAACGCACAGCCCAAACCGCGGGTCCTAGAAACATGAAATTTGGACGGTGTATTCTTTGTGAAGAGTAAGTATCCATTAAGAAAGGGTTTATCGAAAATCCACCCCTAAGCGGGTGAAATGGGGTGTTGAACTTTCTGTGAAACTTTTTATTCTAGGAGTCGATTGACTTGAAAATTTGTGTACATTCTCTTCAGTTAAAATTATGAAGTACATGTATCACAGTTTTTTCAAAATCACCCCCAATTTAAAATTCAATGTCCTGACTGGCTGACTGATATATCAACGCACAGCCCAAACCGCTGGTCCTAGAGACATGAAATTTAGAGGGTGTATTCCTTATGAAGAGTAGGTATCCGCTAAAAAACGGTTTTTCGGAATTCCACCCCTAAGAGGGTAAAATGGGTTGAATTTTCTGAGAAACTTAATATTTGCTGGGTCAATTGACTCGAAAATTGGTGTTCACGCTCTTCAATTAAAATTATAAGACATGTGTATCAATTTTTCCAAAATCATCCCCCAATATAGTCAAATAGGGCTTCGAAGCTCACGTAGAAGGACGCATGCCGCGCAGAGTTGCACGGGGCGTGCGGGGCGCGGGAGTATTTACCTATTACTAAGTAGGTAGGATTTTTCTGAGGTAGATGTGTCCAGAACCCAAATTGCCGACGTAGCTTATAAAGCTGCCAGACTAAAATGGGACTGGGCAGACCATGTCTGCCGGATGGCGCACAGCTGTGGGCACGAATATCGCAAGACTGGAGCCCTGAAACAGCTAGACAGGGTCGCGGTAGACCGAAGAGAAGATGGCGGGACGTTTTGGATGGCTTCATCGCGAATTGGCGATAAGAAGCACACCATAGTGAGAAGTGCAAGAAATGAGGGAGGCCTTTGCTCAAGAGTGGGATAATACGGGCAAACAAAAAAAAAAAAACTGTAAATATGGTTTATTCCACCGATTTTCACGTTGGCTCGTGATACGCGACATTGATATTAAATATTATGTCAATGTATTATGTCTATAAATAGATTCCTAATAAATCATTTGATTGGTGTCACCGGTGTCCAATCTCAAACCAAAATATTTCACATAATTATGTAATTTAATTGATATTACTATGAATAAATATTTGCAAGTTATAAGCAAGTACATGTAAATCTATGTATGTACTATACATACATAGATTACTTATTATTCCAGAAGTAAGATTCCGACGGCAATTTCCGAACTCCACGCGGGCGAAGCCGCGGGCAGATGCTAGTCATCAATACAACCCTCTAAACTCATTTAATCCCAATGATTAACTTTTTCACGAAATAGTCATTAAATGGGGTAAGGCGGGTAACACCCTGCCGGGGTCGCGGGACTCATAGAATTACCGTGACCCTGGAACATAAAGGGCTATTGAAGGACACCGTGGATTTTAGTCAGTACAAGTCTGACAGTCCCTCCCGCTCTGCCCTGGGTGGGAGGACTCATTTGATGATTTTACCACGTTAAAAAGGCGGGTAACACCCATTACAAGATTTGAATTTCGCGGGCTACCCTGGCGCTTCCACCTAAGTGATCGATAACTGTATATGAATTGCAAATAAAAATAATATCTACGTGGCTTCTGTTGCTTTCTTTAAGGCTGCAGAATTTGTATTTTTCCATTTTTTGACACAATGGTATACACAACCCTTACACCCCATTGCTAAAACTAATAAAACAGAAATATAATAATGATTCTACAAACTATTAAAATAATACTTTACTGATAAACGAATATACAAAATAATAAACGAACTTCATACCTCATAAATAAAAATACAAAGAGGATCAAAATGTTGTAGTCGTAGTATAAAAATGCGTTCACGATAGATGCGCTCGAAAATCGGGACGCGGGAAAAATTGACACAGGTCCTTTGTCGATGGGCGCTCATGCCGTACTAATCGGTGCCCGTTTATGCATCGTAATTTATTATAATTTAGAGTGCTATTAAAAATTATATTGTGTCTGATTAAATGAATTGATTTTAATAAAACTTTGGAATTAGTTTAGTAAAAGAACATAGTTTATTTTTACATCGTAATTATTAGTACATTGTAATTACGCTTTATTCAAACCAAAAAATCGCGATAAAGTAGCGATATAAAACGCAAAAATTGACCTAAGACGTTGCTTTTTTACTAATTAATATTATTTATTATTGATATTCTAGTAAATTATGTGTCGACAAAATTATAATGTCTGATACTATATGTATTTTTTTCAGTGAAATTTATAGATATTAATGATAGACATAGGAGTCTGAAATTGACTCTGCGATGATTTTTTAGTAAATTAGTTGTGGGAGATTAATTACTACATAGTGAAAAAACAAGTTTTTGTAAATGTGTTTAATGAAGTGTCAATACGAAAGACTAATCTTTTTTTAAATGTATTCAACAATGCCAGAGTGTTACCTAAGATGGTAAGTTAGGCGACTAAAGTCTTAGATGTTTGCGCGAAAACGTGAAATGGCTCTTAAATAAATATCGTAGTCAAATTATAATTAATATACTTAGTGACTCACCTACATCCAAGTCTATTATTAAAAAACCTTTTGATACTTGCCTGCAAGTTGTGACGAATGTACGAGAATCACATTTTGATAAAAATATTGTAGACCTAATAAAAAAACGCGTAGATCCCAAATTCCGCACAGCTATCTTAGTCCAACCAATAGAGAAAATGCTTGAAATAGTTCCTGTAATTCAAAGAAATTTAAAAAATTCATCTATGAAGTTGATTCTAGTTAAATGCCAAATTACTAATATATCCGAACTAATATTACGATTTAAATCAACAGGATACTATTCGCAAGTATCATGAGGGAAAGACAAATCATCGTGGCATAAATGAGACCTGCCTAGCCTTATCATGTCAATTTTTCTGGCCTAAAATGAAAACTTACATAACTAAATACATTAATGAATGCAGGATGTGTAACTGTGCAAAATACGACCGTAACCCGATTTGCCAAGAGTTTAGAATCGTTCCACCGCCTAGTAAGCCTTTTGAAACTGCACATGTCGATGTCTTAACTATCGAACAAGAAACATATTTTACTATAATTGATTCTTTTAGTAAATATGCTCAGGCTTACCGTATGGCAGACTGTACAGCCCCTAATATTATAAAATCACTTTTAATTTTTGGTACGCACCATAGTTACCCAATGAGATTAATAACTGACCAGCAGGCTTAGCCAAGTTGACAATCTACAATCGTTAACGCTAATAGAAAGCTAATCAAATGTATGGGAATGACATCATCTCAACGTTAAGTCACGTGGTCAAAACAAACGAATAGAAAATTCGTAGACAAGTATACAATTTATCTGAGCGTTCAAAATGATAGAATGAAATATAATCGTTTCTACAATGTTTATCGCTAGATCCCATATAAATCGTAGCCAAGTTACAGTTTTGACAAGCGCTAACGAAACGATGTCGAAGTTTTTGAACGACCACTGAGCGATCGCCGAGACCCAAGAGTTAACGATAACAATAGGCGTCTATATGATTCAGCTGTGTCGTGTATCACGTCATTGTTTATGTTTCAAACTTTCAAGTGCCCGAGTATGATAGAATTTCGAATAACACAGGAAGATATTTACGAAATAACTAATAATTATCGTACCTTTCTATGAATTCCAATAAAGCTGCGAACTTGCTCGAGATCTAGATTCGATCCTATAAAAGTTGTCACTTCACTTGTATCTTTCAATTAAATGCAGGATCATATCATATCATTTCGAGTCACAGTAATGTTTAAAATTACATTCCGCACTGCAATATTATAATAAACCAATAATAAGAAGAACTTGTTCCTTATTTCGCTTACTTTTTATCACATAAAAGAATTATTCCTTTCTTAACAATTCAAAACAAAAGTTCAGCCCGCGCATAAAGTAAACAACCGTGAATTTGACGTTAGTTTGACGTAGGTAGGAACGCTCACCATAGACTAAAGTAGAGGTTTTTTCTATAAACATTGGAGAACGAGCGATCGACTGAGTCGTGTGTAGTTGGCTACCAACTTAGCGTTTTCTCAAATCGTTTACGCCGAGGCGTCAACGATTGTAGAAAGACATTCGATAAGAGACGTTTGTAACTTGGCTAGGCCTGCTGGAAGCGGGAGCGAAAGCGCCGGCAAAAGGAGCGTGGCGTCGCGGCTAGGCTCAGCGCCCCAAAGACCGCGGCTGTAGTGATCACACTACAGCCGGACGCGGTCAAGAGGGGCGTGTCGTACCGCGACGTGCTCGCGAAGGTGCGAGAGGCGGTAGACCTCACGGAGCTCGGCATCGCCGGGGGCCTCCGTTACCGGGTCACTGCAACCGGGGCTCGGATGCTGGAGGTCCCCGGCGCGGCCAGTGGCCCTACCGCTGACGCTCTAGCCGAACGGCTCAGAGCGTCCTTAAACGCAGAGGAGGCCCGAGTCTTCAGACCCACCAAGCGCGCAGACGTGCGCATACTGGGTCTGGATGACTCCGTGACGGTCGAGGACGTGGTGGCCGCCGTTGCCAGGACTGGGGGGTGCCCTCCCGACCACGTGAGGGCGGGCACCCTGCGTCCTGACTTCGCGGGGCTGCAGACCATCACGGTCGGCTGCCCCGTGTCGGCGGCCAAAAAGATACAGGAGGGCCGAAGGCTCCTAGTTGGGTGGGTGTCTGCGCAGGTGAAAGTCCTGGAGCCCAGACCCCTGAGGTGCTTCCGCTGCCAAGTGGGCAACCACGCGGCATGCGATTGCACCTCGGAGGTGGACCGCAGCGATAGGTGCTTCCGCTGCGGTCAGCCCGGTCACAAGGCCGGCTCGTGCACTGCCCCGCCGCACTGCTTCGCATGTGCAGCGGCTGGAAAGCCGGCCGATCACCGGGCGGGGGGCAGTTCCTGCGCCCCACCCGCCAAAAACAGGCGCAGAGGTAGGCCCTCTGCCACCACCGTCACCGCCACTCCCGCCGCCGCCGCCGCCACTGCCGCCGCCGCCGCCGCCGTGGCTGTACCCCCGCGAGGGGCCCTGAAGGAGGCTGCAATGGACTCCGATTAATGGCCCCAATGTGTTTCCTCCAGGCGAATATCAACCACTGCGCCGCTGCTCAGGATCTCTTGCTCCAGAGCGTGGCGCAGTGGTTGATCAACATCGCCGTGGTCGCCGAGCCGTACTTTGTCGTGCCCAGAAATGACTGGGTGGCGGACCTGGACGGTTCGGTGACCCTCATCTCGTTGGCCGCCGCCGGTACCCCACCCCTTGATCTCGTCAAGAGAGGGCGCGGGATCGTCGCGGCACGGTTCGGGGAGATTGCCGTGGTAGGCGTTTATTTCTCCCCGAGCCGAACTCTCGCCGAGTTCCAGGACTCCTTATCGGAGCTGGGAGACGTCGTCGTCGATTTCGGTTCCCTCCCCGTGCTCGTCCTCGGGGACTTCAACGCCAAGAATGTGGCTTGGGGTTCCCGGTACACGGACCATATGCGGGGCAGGATGCTCGAAAACTGGGCCCTGGCGCAGGGCCTGGTAATCGAGAACCGAAGTTCCGTCCCCACGTGCGTGCGGTGGAATGGCGAGTCGGTGGTGGACGTTACGTTCGCCACCTCTGGCCTGTCGCCGCGCATCACTGACTGGCGCGTTGTGGAGGAGGTGGAGACCTATTCCGATCACCGGTATATCCGGTTCGACGTCTCCGCCCAGACCCCAGACGCGCCGGTCCAACGGAACCCAAGTGGTTCGCGATGGGCGCTGAAGCAGCTGGACCGGGAGCTATTCCTGGAAGCCTCGATCGTGCAGGCCTGGGTGTCACCACCGGACAGGCCTGCCGACATCAACGATGAGGCGGAGTGGTTCCGGGAGGCCATGTCGGAGATCTGTGACGTGGCCATGCCCCGGGTCCGGCAAGGACGCGCCCGGCGTCAGCTGTACTGGTGGTCGCGCGAGCTAGCAGCGCTGCGCGAGGCGTGCGTTGCCGCGCGACGCCGGTACTCCAGGTTCCGCAGGCGCCGCACCCGACCTCCGGATGCGGTGACTGTAGAGGCGGAGCTGTACGAGGGCTACAGGGCAGCGAAGACCATTCTCCGCGACGAGATCTGGCGGGCCAAGGAACTGGCCCGCAAGGAGATGCTGGGGACTCTGGACGGGGACCCATGGGGCTGCCCCTACAAGTGGGTGCGAGAAAAGTTCCGGCCCTGGGCTCCCCCGTTGACGCAGAGTCTCCGGCCTCAGTTCGTGGAGGACGTGGTGAGCGCCCTGTTCCCATCGCGAGGGGAGCACACTCCCCCGCCCATGGCTCCGCCTTCGACGGTGCCTGGCGATGAAGCTGGCGCAAACGCGGACCACAGCGACGACGACATCTACGACGCTCCAGAGGTGACCGAGGTAGACCTGAGAATGGCGGTACAACGGCTCAAAGCCAAAAACACCGCCCAAGGACCCGACGGCCTGCCAGGGAAAGCCTGGGTTCTGGCCTCGGGGACTCTCGGGCCTCGACTTGGGGGGCTCTTTAGCGCGTGCTTGGAGAGGGGCCGGTTCCCGCTTCGTTGGAAGACGGGGAAACTGGTCCTCATCCAGAAGCCCGGGCGCCCTGCGGACTCTCCGTCCGCATTCCGGCCCATCGTGCTGCTCGACGAGGTGGGCAAGCTCTTTGAAAGAGTCATTGCAGACCGCCTCGTCGGGCACCTGAATCGGATGGGTCCGGACCTTGCGGAGAGCCAGTTTGGCTTCCGCAGGGGGCGCTCGACGGTAGACGCCATCATGTGCGTGAGAGCCCTCACGACGGGGACTGCGGTATCCCGGGGCAGGGTCGTCTTGGCGGTGTCTTTGGACATCACCAATGACTTTAACACCCTGCCCTGGAGTTGCATCAGGGAGGCACTCCGGTATCACCGGGTGCCGACCTGCCTCCGTCGCACAGTCGAGGACTACCTGACGGACAGAGCTGTCATCTACCCCGGTCACCAGGGAGAATGGAACCGGCGAGAGATGTCGTGCGGTGTTCCACAGGGATCGGTCTTGGGGCCGCTCCTGTGGAACATCGGTTACGACTGGGTGCTGCGCGGCGACCTCCCTGACGGCGTCGGCGTAATATGTTACGCCGACGACACGCTCGTCCTGGCGGAGGGAGAGTCGCACCAGGCGGCGGCTGACCTGGCGACGCAAGCGGTTGCGACAGTCGTTGGAAGGATCCGGCAGTTGGGACTCGAAGTGGCGCTGCACAAAACAGAGGCCATGTGTTTTCATGGCCGTCTGAACGCGCCACGGTCTGAGTCCCACATAACGGTGGGAGGGGTTCGCATCGGTGTCGGGAAAACGATGAAGTACCTGGGACTCGTCCTCGACAGCCGGTGGAACTTCAAGGAGCATTTCCTGCGTTTGGCCCCAAAGCTGAACCGGGCAGCAGCCGCCCTCAGGCGACTCCTGCCCAATCTCAGCGGGCCAAACGCCTCCTGCCGGAGGCTGTACGCCGGTGTCGTGCGGTCCATGGCCCTCTACGGGGCCCCCGTGTGGGCCCTGAGCATTCGGACGCGACCACTGAAGCTGGTCGCATGCCAGAGGGTCATGGCTATCCGGATGATCCGAGGATACCGTACGATGGCCGGCGAATCGGCCAACCTCCTTGCCGGATTGCTGCCCTGGGATCTGGAGGCGACTGCCCTCCAGCGCGTCTATGAGTGGCGCGTGGAGGCGCAGCGCCGGGGCGAATCCCTGCTACCTCGACAAATCGAGGCGCGGCGGGAAGAGCTCCGGCGCGATCTCAGGGCAGTATGGAGGGAACGACTGTCGCAACCGAGGTCCGGGCACGCCGCAATCGCGGCGGTAAGACCCCTCTTTGAGGAGTGGCTGGATAGGCGTCACGGCGTCCTGACCTACCGCGTGACGCAGGTCCTCACCGGACACGGAAGTTTCGGGAGGTACCTGTGTCATATGGGGAAGGAGGAAACGCCTGGGTGTCACCACTGCGAGGACCGCCCGGAGGACACGGTGGAGCATACGGTGCAGGACTGCCCCGCTTGGGCAGAGCACCGCCGTGTCCTCACGGCGGCGATAGGTGGAGACCTCTCGCGCCCGGCATTGGTCGAGGCCATGCTGCGGGGCGAGACGGAGTGGGAAGTGGCCGCCTCCTTCTGCGAAGCAGTCATGCTCGCGAAGGAGGAGGCGGGCCGCGTGAGGGAGAGGACAGCGTCCTCCCTCCACACCAGCCGCAGTGGTAGACGCCCACGGCGCCGGACGTCGGCAGATGATCTCCGGCCACCGTAGGCGCGGGCATGCGGGCGGCGAGTAATGGGCGACTCGCTGTCCGACCATGGACCATGCCCAGGTCGACGGCGCGTTGTGTTCCACGCGCGCCTCAAAGAGTGTCAGCATAATGACGGGGCCCCCCTCTAGAGGGCTGAAGCCTGCCGGGGTCTCGGGACTCATAGAATTTTCGTGACCCTGGAACATAAAGGGCTACTGAAGGACACCGTGGATTTTAGTCAGTACAAGTCTGACAGTCCCTCCCGCTCTGCCCTGGGTGGGAGGACTCATTTGATGATTTTACCACGTTAAAAAAAAAAAAAAAAAAACCTAAATAACAAAATTATCAACAATTAAGCAGTGTGTGAACAAACAACAAAAAAACCTGGCGAATAAAACCGAACAAAGAACTGTGTCGTGAACGAAAATCAGTGACTCATGCTCTTGTGCGCGCGGTCCGGCGGCGGATTACCATAAATGGTCACAAGAAGCAAAACACGCAATATTCAGTAACAGCTAACAACTAAGTAGAGCAATATTTCACAGTATTGCGTAGATGACAGTGTGGCGTAGAGGCTAAGACAAAGAACCGATAAACGGCTGAGCCTGTGTTCGAATCCAAGGAAGAGTTTTTTTTCTTTAAATGATAGTGACACCATTATGAACCTAAATGATACCATCAAAAAACTAACAGTAGAATTACATAGTGCACACTTAGAGATTGAGAACTTAAACAGCGAAAATTTTAGATTGAAGATGGACCTGGGGAACTGCCAAACAACCATCGATACATATAAAAAGGTTACATTATCAGACAGAAAGATCACTACACCGAAACGTTTCCGGAATAGCTTACAAAATAACAGTTTCTCTACACCAACAAGATCAAAAGATTCTCCTCTCATAACACCAATCAATAATTCCCATTTAACACTGATGGTAGACGAACAATCTAATACATCTATATCTATCTATACTTATAATAAATCTGTAGAGAGGTCAATTCTGTACATGAAATATATTTCCAAAATAACTATCAGGGGGTGATTAGGGATCAATACTGATGCCAAAAATGCAATCAGTAAATTTTTTGTCTGTCTGTCTGTCTGTCTGTATAACCGTTATAGAAACAAAAACTACTCAACGGATTTTAACGAAACTTAGTACAATTATTTTTCATATTCCTGAGTTGGTTATAGTATACTTTTCATCACGCTACAATCAATAGGAGCGGAGCAGTGAAGGGAAATGTTGGGAAAACGGGACAAGTTACTCCATTTTTTAAGCTTCCGTCGCGTGTGCAACCTTAATGGTTAAAGCTACACAGAAATCATGTATGACGGAAATGTTTTCCTTAAAATTATATAAAAAACTAGCTTATGCCCGCGGCTTCGCCCGCGTGGAGTTAGGGAATTGCCCACGGGATCTTACTTCTGGAATAATAAGTAATCTATGTATCTATCTATAATACATACATAGATTTACATGTACTTGCTTATAACTTGCAATCTATACATATAAAATTCAAAGTCCTGACTGACTGACTGACTGACTTATATATCAACGCACAGCCCAAACCGCTGGTCCTAGAAACATGAAATTTGGACAGTGTACTCTTTGTGACGAGTAAGTATACACTAAGAAAGGGTTTTTCGAAATTCCACCCCTAAGAGGGTGAAATGGGGTGTATAATTTTCTGTGAAACTTTTTATTCCCTGAGTCGATTGACTTGAAAATTTGTGTATTTACTCTTCAGTTAAAATTATGAGACACGTGTATCACAGTTTTTCCTAAATCATCCCCCAATTTAAAATTAAACGTCCTGACTGGCTGACTGATATATCAACCCCCAGCCCAAACCACTAATCCTAGAGACATGAAATTTGGACGGTGAATTGTTTGTGAAGAGTAAGTATCCACTAAGAAAGAATTTTTGGGAATTTCACCCCTAAAGGGGTAAAATAGGGGATGGAAGTTTGTATGAAAGTTTGTCAGTTTTGAAGTTAGGATCTTAAAATTTTGTGATAAGGCTGACGATTGAAAATTAATTTATACGTGTCTCGGCGTTTTTGATAATTCTACCCCCGAAGGGTTAAAAAGGGGGGTGAAGATACTATGTTTGTTCGGGTGAAATGCAACTAAAATTTTGTACAACCGATTGAGCTGAAATTTTGCACAAACCTTTGGTTCTGGTGACAATACATTTTTATGACAAACATTCCTTAATCCTGCAGCCAGGATCGTCTCCTCAAGAGAGAACTCTTCAGCGGTTAGTAGCATGGCCACGAAACTTTGTTTACGCGTTCAAGTTTGATAGATAAAGATGATTTTATCATTAATCTTTAATCTTCTTTCTTTCTTCTTCTTTTTTTCTTTATATAAAATGGTAAACTGACTGACTGACTGGGTGATATATCAACGCACAGCCCAAACCGATGGTCCTAGAGTCATGAAACTTGGAGGGTGTGTTCTTTGTGAAGAGTAAGTATCCACTAAGTAAGGATTTTTGGGAGTTCCACCCCTAAAGGGGTAAAATAGGGGATGGAAGTTTATATGAAAGTACGTCAGTTTTGAAGTTAGGATCTTCAAATTTTGTGTTTAGGCTGACGATTGAAAATTTGAATTCCCTATAGATCCTTTCTTAGTGGAAACCTTCTCTTCACAAAGAACACACCCTCCAAGTTTCATGTCTCTAGAACCAGCGGTTTGGGCTGTGCGTTGATATATCACCCAGTCAGTCAGTCAGTCAGTTTACCATTTTGTATATATAGATGTGTATCAGTTTTTCCAAAATCATCACCCAATATAGTTAAATAGGGCTTCAAAGCTCACGTAGAAGGGCGCATGCCGCGCAGCGTTGCATGGGGCGTGCGGGGCGTGGGAGTATTTACCTATTACTAAGTAGATAGGATTTTTCTGAGGTAGACGTGTCTGTGAATATAGTTTATTCCACCGATTTTCGCGTTGGCTCGCGATACGGGACATTGATATTAAATATTATGTCAAAGTATTATGTCTATAAATAGATTCCTAATAAATCATTTGTTTGGTGTCCCGGTGTCCAATCTCAAACCAAGATATTTCACATATTATGTAATTTAATTGATATTACTATGAACAAATGTTTGCAATAGCAAGTACACGTAAATCTATGTATGTACTATACATACATAGATTACTTATTATCCCAGAAGTAAGATTCCGTGGGCAGTTCCCGAACTCCACGCGGGCGAAGCCGCGGGCAGAAGCTGTTATTATTATAAAGTAATATCAATTAAATTAGATACGTGAAATATTGATACCTTGGTTTGAGATTGGACATCGGATTTACTGGATTTTATCTGAAGAGTATGTAAACAAATTTTCAAGTCAATCGACCCCGAGAGTAAAAAGTTTCACAGAAAATTCAACACCCCATTTCACCCTCTAAGGGGTAGGAATTTCGAAAAACTGATACTAACTCTTCACAAAGAATACACCCTCCAATTTTCATATCTCTGGGACCCGCGGTTTGGGCTGTGCGTTGGTATATCAGTCAGCCAGTCAGGACATGGAATTTTAAATTGGGGGATGATTTTGTGATACACGTATCTCATCATTTTAACTGAAGTATATGTATACACATTTTCAAGTCAATCGACCCCGAGAGAGTTTCACAGAAAATTCAACACCCCATTTCACCCTCTTAGGGGTGGAATTTCAAAAACCCTTTCTTAGTGGATACCCACTCTCCACAAAGAGTACATTCTCCAAATTTCATTTCTCTAGAACCAGCGGTTTGGGCTGTGCGTTGATATATCAGTCAGCCAGTCAGGACATTGAATTTTAAATTGGGGGATGATTTTGGAAAAACTGTGATACACGTATCTCATCATTTTAATAGAAGTATTTGTAGACACAATTTCAGGTCAATGGACTCAGAGAATAAAAAGTTTCACAGAAAATTCAACACCCCATTTCACCCTCTTAGGGGTGAAATTTCGAAAAACCCTTTCTTAGTGGATACCTACTCTTCACAAAGAGTACACTGTCCAAATTTCATGCCTCTACAACCAGTGGTTTGGGCTGTGCGTTGATATATCAGTCAGCCAGTCAGGACATTGAATTTTAAATTAGGGGATGATTTTGGAAAAACTGTGATACACGTATCTTATCATTTTAACTGAAGTATATGTAGGCACAATTTCAAGTCAATCGACTCAGAGAATAAAAAGTTTCGTAGAAAATTCAACACCCCATTTCACCCTCTTAGGGGTGAAATTTCGAAAAACACTTTCTTGGTGGATACCTACTCTTCACAAAGAGTACACTGTCTAAATTTCATGTCTCTAGGACCAGTGGTTTGGGCTGTGCGTTGATGTATCAGTCAGCCAGTCAGGACATTGAATTTTAAATTGGGGGATGATTTTGGAAAAACTGTGATACACGTATCTCATCATTTTAACTGAAGTATATATAGACACAATTTCAAGTCAATCGACTCAGAGAATAAAAAGTTACATAGAAAATTCAACACCCCATTTCACCCTCTTAGGGGTGGAATTTCGAAAAACCCTTTCTTAGTGGATACCTACTCTTTACAAAGAGTACACTGTCCAAATTTCATGTCTCTAGGACCAGTGGTTTGGGCTGTGCGTTGATATATAAGTCAGTCAGTCAGTCAGTCAGTCAGGACTTTGAATTTTATATGTATAGATATCCCACGACAACATAATGTCTATCTTTTATGGTTGACTCACAATATCACGTTTAACTCCCGATAGCTTAGCAGTTCGAAGCTTTCTGATTATATTTGTCTACTCTTACGTTTATAACACTCTCAGTCATCCCTAATTTAAAAAGTTAACATTATTAACTATTCCATAGAAAATAATCATAGAAATCGGTATAGAAACAACAAAGTTATACATGAAATACACTAATATAACAAACCGTGCCTATCAGCGCGACTTTTAGTCTTTGATAATTTATTTTTAGATTCCTTTTGTTGTTAATTTATAAAATAGGTATTAGTTATTTTGGTAGTGTTTAAATATTCGTTCAAATTACAATTATTAATAGTTTACATTTTATTTCTTTTTAGGTGAAGTAGTAGTAGGTACGCATAGATTTTTAGATACTGATAGGTAAGTTTTGGCTAATTTACGTTCTCTTTTTTATACCTATTAGTTTTATTTTCATTTACGTTTTAGCTTTTTTTTTATTTGCCTGCATCAATGCCACCTAAAAAACGATTATCTTTATCTCGAAATTCGAGAGAAGCTAAGAGAATGAGAAATAGGCGTTCTCAAGAATCGGCAGAGGAAAGAGCACATCGGTTAAACTTATTGTTATTCTTATCTCAATAAAAGACTATAAAGATATCTTCGGATTCACTTTAAGTGATGCTGATTTTTGTATTACATTACCATCTATATATAAATATAAAATGGTAAACTGACTGACTGACTGGGTGATATCAACACACAGCCCAAACCGCTGGTCTTAGAGACATGAAACTTGGAGGGTGTGTTCTTTGTGAAGAGTAAGTATCCACTAAGAAAAGATTTTTGGGAATTCCACCCATAAAGGGGTAAAATAGGGGATGGAAGTTTATATGAAAGTCCGTCAGTTTTGAAGTTAGGATATTCAAATTTTGTGTTTAGGCTGACAATTGAAAATTAATTTATACGTGTCTCAGCGGATGAAGGTAAGTAACTATGTTTGTTATGATGATATTTTTCGACATCCACGCGGGCGAAGCCGCTGGCAGAAGCTAGTCAATAATAACAGAGGAATCAACAATAGTCGTTAAGAGACGCTATGGATGAAACAATTTCACCCAACGCCTGCACTACTACACTGAGCAAAAATACTCTTAGCGATGATTTTTGTTCGTAATAACTAAGAGCCCCAAACCAGGCGAAGGAACCGGAAGCATGGGGAACATCCCGAATGATGGAGCCTGTAATGAGCATTCTAAATCCAAAACCCAACACCTAGTTTCTCCAGATAATGATTTTATGGGGTTACAGGCAGACACTACGAATATCAGCGAAAGGAAGCACAGAGTTACGATCTTTGCAGATCAAACAGGATATGGTATTAGACAAATACTTCAATTTTACTTAGGGGATTCCTTTTTCGTTACTTCAAATATAAAACCGCATGCTACATTGGATGAAGTACTGAAATCTTGTGTATCTATGTGCGCTGATTACACCAAATCTGATTTTGTGCTGATGCTGGCAGGCTCTAATGATAGAAATCCGATGTTAGTTCAGACATATTTACACTACACACTATGCCAATTAAAGTCTACAAATGTATTGGTGGGTAAAATTTATAATAATATATTCTTGAACACAAATGTATTAAATAATTCAGTAAAACTTGTGTGTAATAACTGTGAAAATTCAATGTTTATTTCCTTAGATTTAAATTATTATGACAGACAATCGAAATATGTATACAAGTTGCAAGCATGTAGACTAATTCATAGAGAAATTTTGCATTTAAATTACAAAATTACTTACCAAAATTATATTACCAAAATGGCAGATGATGAAAATCAAAGAAGAGTTAAGTGTTTTAAGAATGTTTCTACTCAAACTGATGACAGTATCCTCACACAAATCGGTTTTTTGAATTCGGTGTCTCAGACAGGTGAAGTCTCACAACAGACACAACAGTCAGATTTTTTTCGTGAGTGATAAAGATTCTGCTATTGCATCAAATACAAGTGTGTTTTCAGTCTCATTTAATCCTCAATTTAATATGTGTATATATCATCAGAATGTGTGTGGAATTAGCAATAAGAAAATTTATTTAGAATCACCTGAAAGTAAGGTAGACTATGTTTGCTTAAGTGAACATTTCTTAAATGATAAAACTGTAAATTTATTAAATCTCGAAAATTATTATCTTGCATCTTGCAATACTAGACATAAAAAGATGAGGGGGGGAACCTTAATCTTGGCACACACAGACAGAGAAGTTGAAGTAGTAGACGTAATAAATAAACTGTACAGGGTAGAGAGCTTTGAAATATGTTGTTTAAAAGATATTAATACAGGTCTTTATCTGTGTTGTTGTTATCGTAATCCTAATGGTAAGAATTTTGAAAACTTTATGAAGAGCTTGGAAAAACTATTGGAGCATTTATTTAATAAGAAGTGTGTTGTTTGTGGAGATTTTAATATTGACATGCTCACAGAGAGCAAAAAAAGAACTGAGTTCATTAGCCTGTTAACTTGTTATAACTTTAGATATCTCATAACAACTCATACGTTTATGCGCAATAACTCATATTGCTGCATAGATAACATCTTGACTAACTTGCCTGATGACTGTGTGGAGGGATGTGTAGTGGACCACAATGGCTTGGCAGATGGTCACGGGGCTCTACTGGGTACTTTCACTTTGGAAAAATGTATCAATAACTTAGGTAATAACAATCATATTACTGTAAATAAGAGAGCTTTTAATTATAAGAATGGTGTAATCTTTAGACAACGAATACTTGAACATAACTGGACTGGTATGGGAATCAATACATTTTTAAAGACATTTGGTAAGGTATTTCAGTACAGTTTTAGAAAACGTAAACAAAAAATTAAAATTAGACGTAGCTTTCAATTACAGTGGGTCACAAGGGGTGTGAAAACATCGAGTAAAATGAAACGACTCTTATGCTCTAGTGGAAATAAACTTGATGCTAGTGTCCTTAACTACAAAAAAACCTATATTAGAACTTATAAAAGGGTAATTTCGAATGCTAAAAAAATTACAGTAAGTGAAAAGATTAATCAATCAAAAATTCAAGTAGGGAGATCTGGAAAGTTATAAATAAGAGTACAAATAGGGCTAAAGCAATGAGGGCGGAAATTCGACTTAAAATAAATAATGTAGCAAGCCTTTTTATAACCACTAGCGACATCAAACGGGCAAAGGAGATACTACATATTGCCGACTCCTTGACACTAGATGGCGCTGTGCATATGACGCGCAATCCTGAATCGCGGTGTCAAGATTCTCCGCGGTTTAATGACCTCCCCTAGTACATCATGTTAGAAAAAAGACTGAACTAGCAGTGCATTCGTGGGTTACGCTCTAGTTGGGATAACCACACGAGACTCCGCTACTAAGCCTAAGTAGATAAGACTTCAATAGTCACCTTTTTGGTTAGAGGACCAACAGCTCCCCCTCCTTCGTCCTTGCTGGGAAAAGGTGGTCGGGACTCGTCCTATCCATTTGTACGTATTGAGAAATAAATCTTCGTCTGAAGCTAACCTTCTCTTCGTGCCGGAAAACGGTGACTACATCTTCCATTACAAACTGGCGCCCAACGTGGGGCCCGAACAGGATCAGCAGAAGTACGTCACGCGCGCAGGCAGAGTAACGACGACAACTGTGAAGACCTCACCAAAAGCGATGTCAGTCAACCTGTCCGACACTCAGTTCCAAACCTTACTGGAGAAGATCTCACCGTCTAGACAAGGATCCTTCACGACGTGCACCGCCCAATATGACGGAACCAAGAGCTCTGAAACCCTAGAGGCGTTCCTGGCAGCGGTTTCTATTTTCAAACAAATTGAAAACATCACAAATGATGATGCCCTTATTAGTGTTCCGCTACTACTGAAAGGAGAAGCAGCAATATGGTGGCAAGGCGTGAAGAAACATATGGTTACATGGGAGTCATTCAAAGACCGACTACGCCATGCCTTTGCCCCTAAGAAACCAGGGTATTTACTGTTTCAAGAGATAATTGGCGTAAAGCAGGACGATACTACATCTACAGAAAACTTTGTAGCCTACAAGCGGATGCTAGTATCTCAGCTTCCGGAGCCTGAGTTGCCTGAGTCTCACCAGCTGGATTTGATATACGGGTCACTGAGGAGTAAGATCCAAGAGAAGATCCCGAGAAACTCAGTTAAGACGTTTGACGAACTATTAAATATTTCACGAGCCATTGAACATCTGTGGATAGAGCAAAGCAAAGAATTCAGATCCGGGAACACACAAGGCAAACAGTAACCAGCAAGTGTGTCACAACCGAAGAAGAGGTGTGGGTTTTGTCACTTCAATGGACACCGCACCGAAGACTGCAGAAAGCTACAGAAAAAACAAGAGGAACTCGGAATCCCAGTCCAATCTGAAGCTTTACGTCCCAAAACGGAATAAACCAAGTCGACACAAGCTCCTTCGCCTTCAACGCCTGCAATAAAATGCTACGGATGCGGCGCACCGGGCGTAGTTCGTACCAGTTGTTCTACGTGTTCTAATAAAAAGGTACGGGAGCCACCAGCGGACCTAAAATTCTGCTCCTTCAATTTCCGCCCTAACGTAAGAGCAAGACCAGTCATATGTGTGGATATTGACGGTATCAAAGGACTAGCGTACATAGATACCTGCGCAAAAACAAGCGTTGCCTCATATGGTTTATATAAACAACTGGAAGCAAAGGGACAGCAGTTCGTTAAAGAAAACGCTCAGGTCACGCTAGCAGATGGGATACCTAAATACCAATGTATTCTGAAAACAGTGGTACCAGTTAAACTCGAAGGTACGGTAATTCCCACTCAGTTCATAGTCTTACCCGGATCTAGAAATAATCGTACACTGCTAGGAATTGGTTTCCTGCAAGATGCAAGAATGGTACTAGACTTAGCACAGTTCACCTGGGGGTTCCTTGGCAACTCTATAATGCACGAATTGTATGAGGAGCACTTCGTAGGCTTTACTGATACTGCTAACAGCTCTATAGAAATCAATGCTCCGCAAGTTCATTCTTCTACACCCTGGTCTAAGCCAACGGCTGTTTTGCCACAGCAGACAGATACCGCAACTTATAAACTGATTCCGTTAGACGAATCAGCGATAAAAAGACCCAGAACAGTCTACGATGGATATTCACCTCGCTTTGCTGATTTTATGATGGAGGACGCCGAACGCAATGTTCAAGAAGCTGAAGACACGCTAACGCCTCGCGAAAGAGATCTCTTCCCTGCCATAGCCACAGTCAATAACTATACCAATATCGACTCATTCGACTTGTGTTCTATTAACATTAACAATCAACAAAAGAATGAGCTCAATAAAGTTCTGGCAGAGTACGAAGACGTTTTCTTTGATAATGGTAACCCGTCGTTACTTGGAGAGCACTCTATCATAACAACGAATGATATCCCTATATCGGTGCCTCCTTATAGACTATCCCAAGCAAAAACTGAAATCCTTAAGACCGAAGTAGATAAAATGCTACAAAAAGGCATTATTGTACCATGCACCTCACCTTGGGCCTCGCCTGTAGTAATGGTGCCAAAACCTAACGGAGAAGTACGAGTGTGTATTGACTACCGCCGTTTAAATGCGATAACTGTATCAGATACGTACCCTCTCCCTCGAATAGACGATCTGTTGCATTCAGCTAAATCAACACCGTTTATGACGTCACTAGACCTGAAAGCCGGCTATTGGCAGATCAAGATCCGAAAAGATGACGAGGAGAAGACGGCATTTATTACTCCGTTTGGCGTCTATGAGTTCAAAAGGATGCCCTTTGGTTTACGCAATGCGCCAGCTACTTTCCAACGTCTAGTCGATAGATTTCGGGTTACACTCGGGAACATGAAACTACTAGCCTATCTAGATGACCTAATCCTATTCTCTACTACATTTGAAGAACATCTTGCACATCTGCGAAGAGTCTTACAGAAGATGAGAGAATACAACTTAACGGCAAACAGAGAGAAATTAAGTTTTTACGTTCGTCAATTAAATATTTGGGGCATATCATAACGCCCGACGGTTTGACAACTGATCCAGACAAAACCAAAGCCATCCTTGAGAGGCCAGTCCCTAAAAACCTTAAACAGCTAGTATCATTTCTGCAAATGTGCTCCTGGTATCGTAGGTTTATTGAAAACTTTTCGGCGATAACTCAACCACTTACTAAACTTACGAAGAAAAAGGCAGCTTGGGAATGGAATACGGAACAAGAAGAAGCATACAACACGCTGAAACAACGGCTTACAACTGCGCCTATCTTAAAACAAGCAGATGGAACCAAGCCCTACATCCTGAAGACAGACGCCAGTGGTTTTGCACTCGGAGCAGTTCTCGTCCAGGGGGAGAAGAAGGAAGAGCACCCCGTGGAGTATGCAAGTAGATTATTTACGGCAGCTGAAAGAAACTATTCCACAACCGAGCGGTAAGCGCTAGCCGTAGTATGGGCTTTGGACAAATTTCGAGCATACATAGAGGGCGCACCGATTACTGTTATCACAGACCATCAAACCCTGAAGTGGCTTATGAATTTAAAATCACCAACAGGCCGTCTAGCTAGATGGGCTTTGCAACTACAGTCATTTGACGTAAAAGTTGTTAACCAACCCGGTAAACTGAACACTGTCGCGGACGCGCTGTCCAGACCTCCGTGTTGTGAAGACACCTGTGATATAATTATGCATAATTACCATAGACCTGCGAAGAAGGCGGTTACCCAAACCACACTTCCCGCCAGAACCAGAGGACGTGGACGTCCTAGGAAGCAATAAATCTCCAGTTCCTCTCGCCGAGACGTCTTCGGGAACTGAGAGGGAGTTTGTAGCAAGCCTTTTTATAACCACTAGCGACATCAAACGGTTGCGGAGATACTACATAGTGCCGACTCCTTGACACTAGATGGCGCTGTGCATATGACGCGCAATCCTGAATCGCGGTGTCAAGATTCTCCGCGGTTTAATGACCTCCCCTAGTACATTATGTTAGAAAAAAGACTGAACTAGCAGTGCATTCGTGGGTTACGCTCTAGTTGGGATAACCACACGAGACTCCGCTACTAAGCCTAAGTAGATAAGACTTCAATAGTCACCTTTTTGGTTAGAGGACCAACAGCTCCCCCTCCTTCGTCCTTGCTGGGAAAAGGTGGTCGGGACTCGTCCTATCCATTTGTACGTATTGAGACATAAATCTTCGTCTGAAGCTTACCTTCTCTTCGTGCCGGAAAACGGTGACTACATCTTCCATTACAATAACCAAATAGTAGACAACCCAGAGGACGTAGCTGACCTTCTAGTAAAGCAATTTGATCACAAATACATCTTGTCTGGAAATAATGGTCAAGATGCTGTTGTTGTTCTTCAACAAAGTACAGAGAGAGTGGAAAACGATATGGATATCTCACTTACTACTCCAAATGAAATTTCTAAAATAGTGAATAGTATGCAGAATAAGAAATCATGTGGCTATGATGAAATTCCAATATCAGTAATTAAAGACAATTTACCCGTTTTATCTGAACCTCTTTCGTCTTTTTATAATAAGTGCATTGTAGAAGGCACTTTCCCGGATCAGCTAAAAATGGCTAAGATCGCCCCAATTCATAAAAGGGGCACAAAAACTGATCCGACAAACTATAGACCGATTTATTTGTTGCCCACGTTGGCAAAAATTTTCGAAAAAGTTTTAAAAGATCGTATAAGTAGACATCTGAATTTGAATAAAATAATTAATCAAAGACAATTTGGATACCAGAAGAATGTGGGTACTGGAGATGCTATTTATGACTTGCTAAATGATGTAGTAAATAAATTAAACTGCAAATTGGACGTAGTTATGCAAAAATGATCCAGTCCACAGTGACGTCAATTTGAGATAACGCAATTTAGTGTTTCAGTGGTACACTTGTTTTCCTTGACTAATATAGACTAACACTATTGGTTATATTGAAGAAAAATATAATCATTAGATAATTCATCTATCCTTTTTTTGGATATTTACATTAAAACGGCAGTAATTATAAAAAATGCAATTGAAACGTTTTGGAAAAAATATGTTTTGTAAGAACACTCATTCCAAATTATTTTGCGAAAACGTTCCACTAAATATTTTAATGCAGATTTGTGACTTTATCATAAGTAAAAAAAGTAGTATGAAATAAAAGAAAATAATACGAAAAAGATATTATTTTATTAAAAACGGTAATTAACAATCATTTAATAATAATATTATGTGCATCATTATTCGTCATTATCATCTTGTGTTTCAAAGTCTGGCTCTCCACCAAATCCATTAATATCATCAATGACCTCCTCTGAACTCTTTAAAGTTTTATAAAATTGGAGACAATCCTCTGGAATGTATTGGTACATTGACTGCAAATCGGCTAAATTTGCTGGAGCAATTGGTTTCCCATCAGGCCACAACAGGCATAAATCCGATTTATTCATATCCCGTATTTGTCCTTTTGTTTTTTTTTTTAATTATCATCTCCTTATGTTCTTCTTCAAAAGAAGTCCTCATAAAAACAGAAAACTTTTTATCTTATTTTTTTGATTTCTTTGGTAAATAACCAATTTACATTAGTTTTATCAATATTTTTTTTTCTACTAACTATGTTTTTTTCTAATTTATCTGTACTGTAAAAGTCAGTTTTCTGCATTTTGTAAACTTGAAAAGTTTTCTTTTTTTACTGTTTTTAATAATATTTATATACTAGCTTATGCCCGCGGCTTCGCCCGCGTGGAGTTAGGGAATTGCCCACGGGATCTTACTTCTGGAATAATAAGTAATCTATGTATCTATCTATAATACATACATAGATTTACATGTACTTGCTTATAACTTGCAATCTATCTATACATATAAAATTCAAAGTCCTGACTGACTGACTGACTGACTTATATATCAACGCACAGCCCAAACCGCTGGTCCTAGAAACATGAAATTTGGACAGTGTACTCTTTGTGACGAGTAAGTATACACTAAGAAAGGGTTTTTCGAAATTCCACCCCTAAGAGGGTGAAATGGGGTGTATAATTTTCTGTGAAACTTTTTATTCCCTGAGTCGATTGACTTGAAAATTTGTGTATTTACTCTTCAGTTAAAATTATGAGACACGTGTATCACAGTTTTTCCTAAATCATCCCCCAATTTAAAATTAAACGTCCTGACTGGCTGACTGATATATCAACCCCCAGCCCAAACCACTAATCCTAGAGACATGAAATTTGGACGGTGAATTGTTTGTGAAGAGTAAGTATCCACTAAGAAAGAATTTTTGGGAATTTCACCCCTAAAGGGGTAAAATAGGGGATGGAAGTTTGTATGAAAGTCTGTCAGTTTTGAAGTTAGGATCTTAAAATTTTGTGATAAGGCTGACGATTGAAAATTAATTTATACGTGTCTCGGCGTTTTTGATAATTCTACCCCCGAAGGGTTAAAAAGGGGGGTGAAGATACTATGTTTGTTCGGGTGAAATGCAACTAAAATTTTGTACAACCGATTGAGCTGAAATTTTGCACAAACCTTTGGTTCTGGTGACAATACATTTTTATGACAAACATTCCTTAATCCTGCAGCCAGGATCGTCTCCTCAAGAGAGAACTCTTCAGCGGTTAGTAGCATGGCCACGAAACTTTGTTTACGCGTTCAAGTTTGATAGATAAAGATGATTTTATCATTAATCTTTAATCTTCTTTCTTTCTTCTTCTTTTTTTCTTTATATAAAATGGTAAACTGACTGACTGACTGGGTGATATATCAACGCACAGCCCAAACCGATGGTCCTAGAGTCATGAAACTTGGAGGGTGTGTTCTTTGTGAAGAGTAAGTATCCACTAAGTAAGGATTTTTGGGAGTTCCACCCCTAAAGGGGTAAAATAGGGGATGGAAGTTTATATGAAAGTACGTCAGTTTTGAAGTTAGGATCTTCAAATTTTGTGTTTAGGCTGACGATTGAAAATTTGAATTCCCTATAGATCCTTTCTTAGTGGAAACCTTCTCTTCACAAAGAACACACCCTCCAAGTTTCATGTCTCTAGAACCAGCGGTTTATGCTGTGCGTTGATATATCACCCAGTCAGTCAGTCAGTCAGTTTACCATTTTGTATATATAGATGTGTATCAGTTTTTCCAAAATCATCACCCAATATAGTTAAATAGGGCTTCAAAGCTCACGTAGAAGGGCGCATGCCGCGCAGCGTTGCATGGGGCGTGCGGGGCGTGGGAGTATTTACCTATTACTAAGTAGATAGGATTTTTCTGAGGTAGACGTGTCTGTGAATATAGTTTATTCCACCGATTTTCGCGTTGGCTCGCGATACGGGACATTGATATTAAATATTATGTCAAAGTATTATGTCTATAAATAGATTCCTAATAAATCATTTGTTTGGTGTCCCGGTGTCCAATCTCAAACCAAGATATTTCACATATTATGTAATTTAATTGATATTACTATGAACAAATGTTTGCAATAGCAAGTACACGTAAATCTATGTATGTACTATACATACATAGATTACTTATTATCCCAGAAGTAAGATTCCGTGGGCAGTTCCCGAACTCCACGCGGGCGAAGCCGCGGGCAGAAGCTGTTATTATTATAAAGTAATATCAATTAAATTAGATACGTGAAATATTGATACCTTGGTTTGAGATTGGACATCGGATTTACTGGATTTTATCTGAAGAGTATGTAAACAAATTTTCAAGTCAATCGACCCCGAGAGTAAAAAGTTTCACAGAAAATTCAACACCCCATTTCACCCTCTAAGGGGTAGGAATTTCAAAAAACTGATACTAACTCTTCACAAAGAATACACCCTCCAATTTTCATATCTCTGGGACCCGCGGTTTGGGCTGTGCGTTGGTATATCAGTCAGCCAGTCAGGACATGGAATTTTAAATTGGGGGATGATTTTGTGATACACGTATCTCATCATTTTAACTGAAGTATATGTATACACATTTTCAAGTCAATCGACCCCGAGAGAGTTTCACAGAAAATTCAACACCCCATTTCACCCTCTTAGGGGTGGAATTTCAAAAACCCTTTCTTAGTGGATACCCACTCTCCACAAAGAGTACATTCTCCAAATTTCATTTCTCTAGAACCAGCGGTTTGGGCTGTGCGTTGATATATCAGTCAGCCAGTCAGGACATTGAATTTTAAATTGGGGGATGATTTTGGAAAAACTGTGATACACGTATCTCATCATTTTAATAGAAGTATTTGTAGACACAATTTCAGGTCAATCGACTCAGAGAATAAAAAGTTTCACAGAAAATTCAACACCCCATTTCACCCTCTTAGGGGTGAAATTTCGAAAAACCCTTTCTTAGTGGATACCTACTCTTCACAAAGAGTACACTGTCCAAATTTCATGCCTCTAGAACCAGTGGTTTGGGCTGTGCGTTGATATATCAGTCAGCCAGTCAGGACATTGAATTTTAAATTAGGGGATGATTTTGGAAAAACTGTGATACACGTATCTTATCATTTTAACTGAAGTATATGTAGGCACAATTTCAAGTCAATCGACTCAGAGAATAAAAAGTTTCGTAGAAAATTCAACACCCCATTTCACCCTCTTAGGGGTGAAATTTCGAAAAACACTTTCTTGGTGGATACCTACTCTTCACAAAGAGTACACTGTCCAAATTTCATGTCTCTAGGACCAGTGGTTTGGGCTGTGCGTTGATGTATCAGTCAGCCAGTCAGGACATTGAATTTTAAATTGGGGGATGATTTTGGAAAAACTGTGATACACGTATCTCATCATTTTAACTGAAGTATATATAGACACAATTTCAAGTCAATCGACTCAGAGAATAAAAAGTTACATAGAAAATTCAACACCCCATTTCACCCTCTTAGGGGTGGAATTTCGAAAAACCCTTTCTTAGTGGATACCTACTCTTTACAAAGAGTACACTGTCCAAATTTCATGTCTCTAGAACCAGTGGTTTGGGCTGTGCGTTGATATATAAGTCAGTCAGTCAGTCAGTCAGTCAGGACTTTGAATTTTATATGTATAGATTTTTCTGCTGTATACAGACGTTGGTGATGTTTGAGAGCCGTTTCAATTTTTTAAAAGTCTGTTTCGTTTGGTTAAAACGTATTATATGTGCAGACTCAAGAAACCGAAATTGTATGGTTCTTAAACTTTGGTGGGAGCTTAAGATTGCTTTCAACATAAGAACTATTTTAATATTTTTGTTTAGCCCGCCGCAGCAATCGCTCCACAGAATAAGATGTTCAACAGTGGGACTTAGTTTCGTTTCTATATATTTAACTAGCTTATGCCCGCGGCTTCGCCCGTGTGGAATTCGGGAATTGCCCACGGGATCTTACTTCTGGGATAATAAGTAATTTATGCATGTACTATACCAGACTATAATCTATCTCTGTGTAAAGTAATCAATCGACCCAGAGAATATTAAGTTTCACAGAAAATTCAACACCCGATTTCAATCTCTGGGGTGGAATTTCGAAAAACTCTTTTCTTAGTGGATACCTACTCTACAAAGAATACACCCTCCAAATTTCATGTCTCTAGGACCAGCCGTTTGGGCTGTGCGTTGATGTATCAGTCAGTCAGGACTTTGAATTTTATATGTATAGATAAGGCACGAACCTACCTGCGCACCTCTTCCTGCTTCCCCTTCTACCCATACGTAACAATGCCCAATATGATCCGATGCACTATGAATTCCACTTTTGTAGAGCCACAATTGCCTTTTATAAAAGGCAACATTCGTCGGTATGCGAGGTAATGGTAGTGTTTTTCCAAATCAAATGTTAAACATTAACAGTCGGTAAGATTCGTGCCTCCTCAAAAATCGGAGTTCATTTGGTTTCTCATGTTTTCAGGTAAAGGTACCACATATTTTGGATCGTTTACACTACGCGTTAACGCACTTTAGTTAATGTGTAAAAACGTTCCAAACATAATGGAACATTTTGTTCAAGAAAAATGGATTACTTGGGTTAACTTAATACGTTCCAAGATTATTGAGTCATTATATCAAATACTTTTTTATGAATCGCATTAATTAAAAATGTTTCAGTTTACCTGAAACACATAATTAAAAAAATAAATCCGGAAATAAGACTTGGAGTATGAAATATTTTTGCTGTAAAGATGTAAAGTGTCAAAAAAAGTAGGCTGGTCACTTTATCTCAGTTTTCGGTGACCTGTGGATTGGAACGTTTTTGCATAACTACGTCCAATTGAGGGTAGCGGGTATTTTTTTGGACTTAAGCGCGGCTTTTGACACTATTGACCATAAACTACTGATCACAAAAATGGAGCACTATGGCGTAAGAGGTAAAGCCTGACTTGTACTGACTAAAATCCACGGTGTCCTTCAATAGCCCTTTATGATCCAGGGTCACGGTAATTCTATAAGTCCCGCGACCCCGGCAGGCTTTGGCCCTCTAGAGGGGGGCCCCATCATTATGCTGACACTCTTTGAGGCGCGCGTGGAACACAACGCGCCGTCGACCCGGGCATGGTCCATGGTCGGACAGCGAGTCGCCCATTACTCGCCGCCCTCAAGCCCGCGCCTACGGTGGTCGGAGATCGTCTGCCAACGTCCGGCGCCGTGGGCGTCTACCACTGCGGCTGGGGTGGAGGGAGGACGCTGTCCTCTCCCTCACGCGGCCCGTCTCCTCCTTCGCGAGCATGACTGCTTCGCAGAAGGAGGCGACCGCTTCCCACTCCGTCTCGCCCCGCAGCATGGCCTCGACAAATGCCGGGCGCGAGAGGTCTCCGCCTATCGCCGCCGTGAGGACACGGCGGTGCTCTGCCCAAGCGGGGCAGTCCTGCACCGTATGCTCCACCGTGTCCTCCGGGCGGTCCTCGCAGTGGTGACACCCAGGCGTTTCCTCCTTCCCCATCAGACACAGGTACCTCCCGAAGCTTCCGTGTCCGGTGAGGACCTGCGTCATGCGGTAGGTCAGGACGCCGTGACGCCTATCCAGCCACTCCTCAAAGAGGGGTCTTACCGCCGCGATTGCGGCGTGCCCGGACCTCGGTTGCGACAGTGGTTCCCTCCATATTGCCCTGAGATCGCGCCGGAGCTCTTCCCGCTGCGCCTCGACTTGTCGAGGCAGCAGGGATTCGCCCCGGCGCTGCGCCTCCACGCGCCACTCATAGACGCGCTGGAGGGCAGTCGCCTCTAGATCCCAGGGCAGCAATCCGGCAAGGAGGTTGGCCGATTCGCCGGCGATCGTGCGGTATCCTCGGATCATCCGGATAGCATGACCCTCTGGCATGCGACCAGCTTCAGTGGTCGCGTCCGAATGCTCAGGGCCCGCACGGGGGCCCCGTAGAGGGCCATGGACCGCACGACACCGGCGTACAGCCTCCGGCAGGAGGCGTTTGGCCCGCTGAGATTGGGCAAGAGTCGCCTGAGGGCGGCTGCTGCCCGGTTCAGCTTTGGGGCCAAACGCAGGAAATGCTCCTTGAAGTTCCACCGGCTGTCGAGGACGAGTCCCAGGTACTTCATCGTTCTCCCGACGCCGATGCGAACCCCTCCCACCGTTATGTGGGACTCAGACCGTGGCGCGTTCAGACGGCCATGAAAACACATGGCCTCTGTTTTGTGCAGCGCCACTTCGAGTCCCAACGCCGGATCCTTCCAACGATTGTCGCAACCACTTGCGTCGCCAGGTCGGCCGCCATCTGGTGCGACTCTCCCTCCGCCAGGACGAGCGTGTCGTCGGCGTAACATATTACGCCGGCGCCGTCAGGGAGGTCGCCGCGCAGCACCCAGTCGTAACCGATGTTCCACAGGAGCGGCCCCAAGACCGATCCCTGTGGAACACCGCACGACATCTCTCGCCGGTTCCATTCTCCCCGGTGACCGGGGTAGATGACGGCTCTGTCCGTCAGGTAGTCCTCGACCGTGCGACGGAGGTAAGTCGGCACTCGGTGATACCGGAGTGCCTCCCCGATGCAACTCCAGGGCAGGGTATTAAAGGCATTGGTGATGTCCAAAGACACCGCCAAGACGACCCTGCCCCGGGATACCGCAGCCCCCGTCGTGAGGGCTCTCACGCGCATGATGGCGTCCACCGTCGAGCGCCCCCTGCGGAAGCCAAACTGGCTCTCCGCAAGGTCCGGACCCATCCGATTCAGGTGCCCGACGAGGCGGTCTGCAATGACTCTTTCAAAGAGCTTGCCCACCTCGTCGAGCAGCACGATGGGCCGGAATGCGGACGGAGAGTCCGCAGGGCGCCCGGGCTTCTGGATGAGGACCAGTTTCCCCGTCTTCCAATGAAGCGGGAACCGGCCCCTCTCCAAGCACGCGCTAAAGAGCCCCCCCAGTCGAGGCCCGAGAGTCCCCGAGGCCAGGACCCAGGCTTTCCCTGGCAGGCCGTCGGGTCCTGGGGCGGTATTTTTGGCTTTGAGCCGTTGTACCGCCACTCTCAGGTCTACCTCGGTCACCTTTGGAGCGTCGTAGACGTCGTCGTCCCTGTGGTTCGCGTTTGCGCCAGCTTCACCGCCAGGCACCGTCGAAGGCGGGGCCATGGGCGGGGGTGTACCTGTCTCCCCTCGCGATGGGAACAGGGCGCTCACCACGTCCTCCACGAACTGAGGCTGGAGACTCTGCGTCAACGGGGGAGCCCAGGGGCGGAACTTTTCTCGCACCCACTTGTAGGGGCGGCCCCATGGGTCCCCGTCCAGAGTCCCCAGCATCTCCTTGCGGGCCAATTCCTTGGCCCGCCAGTTCTCGTCGCGGAGGACGGTCTTCGCTGCCCTGTAGCCCTCGTACAGCTCCGCCTCTACAGTCGCCGCATCCGGAGGTCGGGTGCGGCGCCTGCGGAACCTGGAGTACCGGCGTCGCGCGGCAACGCACGCCTCGCGCAGCGCTGCTAGCTCGCGCGACCACCAGAAGAGGTAAAGCGTTACAGCTTTTCTCCTCATATCTTAATAATAGAAAAATGTTTGTCGAACTTGATTATACAAAACCAAACGGGTATAAAAACAACTATAGGTCATCTATGATAAACATTACAGCCGGAGTGCCTCAAGGATAAATTTTGGGTCCTTTATTATACATATTATTCACTAATGATCTAATCAATTTCTTACGTAAACTTTTGCCAGACATACAACTTCTAGTGTTTGCGGATGACACTAATGCTATAGTTGCAGCTAATGATATCCATGACCTTTCTGTTAAGGTGAATGCAGCTCTGGAGACTTTCCATTCTTGGTTTAGTGCAAATATGCTTCTTATAAATACGTCTAAAACCAATATTATCTTATTCAAAAAAAAAAGGAAAAAGGAAAAGGAAAAAGGATATTATGGACATTGAGCTAGATAAAGTTAAAATTGAGCTTGTCAGGGAAGTTAAGTTTTTGGGAATTTATATTGATGATTTGTTAAATTGGAAGAAAGAATTAGCAGCTTTGGACGCATCAATATCATCTGCTTGCTATGCCTTAAGAACTCTTAGGGATGAAGTGAGCATAAAGTATCTAAAAATGGTATATTATGCGCTGATTGAGTCCAAACTTAGGTATAGCATATAGTTTTGGGGAAACAGCTACCACTACAACTGGCACAGGGCTTTCATTCTCCAGAAAAGAGCGTTCCGAACTATTGTCCGCATCGCTCAACAAGACACCTGTCGTCCGTACTTCAAAGAACTTGGTATACTAACAGTGCCTAGCCTTTATGTTGTGGTACTGTTAAACACCTTTAAAAAATATATTTATGACTATGAAACAGACGAGGGCAGGCTGGTAAGAGAAAAAAACCCGTAGAAAAGACCTAGCGAACAAAATCACCCCAGCTCTTGGAATAGTGAAGCATAGTCCACAGTATCAGGCAGTAATAATATTTAATAAATTACCGGTAGAGCTAAAAAGCATACTGTACACAGGCTCATTCAAGGGAAGGCTCAAGGCATTTCTATTGGAAAGATGCCTATATTCAATAGATGAAATGTAAATGATGAATTTGAGATCAAATTGTATGATTTTGTTTTTTTTTTTTTTTTTGTACAATTTTGGTTATTGATTATTTGTTGATTATTTATTATTTTATATGACATGTTTTTAAATATTCTAATGCTGACATTGTTTTATTATTGTTTTTTTGTAATTTAATTTATGATTATACTGTCACTTACGGGATATCTTCCGTGATTGTTCATTATTTTGAGCTCCCGATATTTGATTTTTTTTTTTGTTTTTTTTAGAAACAGTGTTTAATTTATGATAGTGATGTGACGTTTGATGAATTTGAATTTAAATTGTAGTTATGATCTTTTATTTATATATTTTTTTGAACATTGTTGATTATTTATTATTTATATGACATGTTTTTAAATATTTTAATGAATTTATTATGCTGACATTGTTTTATAATTGGTTTTTTTATAATTTATTTTGTGATAGTAATGGTGTGTTTTTCTGTTTGTAATTAATCAATTTATGTATGTTTTTTTTGTTTTGCTTTTTAACAATATATATTTTTTTAAATGTAACATTCAGACACAATGTAATTGTTATTGAATAAATGAAATGAACAAATGAACCTAGTACTGACAATAATGAGCCTGGGCTGAGCTCAAGAGATCCAACTTGACAGCTTAGACGACGGCTTTACCTGCGACGGCTTTTTTTTTGGCTTTTACCTTATAATCTAGGAGACACAAAAATCGTATCCCATCATCATACGTTCTTACAGGACATTAACTTAATTCGGATAGAACGACAGATATATGACTTACAACGACAATTACGTGACGTTACGGACAAATTAAGTAATAATAGTTTGCTCATGTTCAGTGCACAAATTAAGTACTTACATATGAAATTAAATAAAATCCTTTTACAATTAGAAACGCTGCAACCTAGTAGAATCAAACGTGGCTTGATAAACCCATTGGGCACTTTGACAAAATCAATTTCGGGAAATTTGGGTCATGATGATGCTATAAGGTTCGAAAATGCTATGAAAATTCTAAAACGAAATGATAAACTTATTTCCAACCAAATTAATTAGCATTTTTCATTATTTAAAGAATTTCCTTACAACAAACTTACGTACTGTCAAATTAAATTAAAGTCCTTTCGTACTGGCTGGATAGGCGTCACGGCGTCCTGACCTACCGCGTGACGCAGGTCCTCACCGGACACGGAAGTTTCTGGAGGTACCTGTGTCATATGGGGAACGAGGAAACGCCTGGGTGTCACCACTGCGAGGACCGCCCGGAGGACACGGTGGAGCATACGGTGCAGGACTGCCCCGCTTGGGCAGAGCACCGCCGTGTCCTCACGGCGGCGATAGGCGGGAATCTCTCGCGCCCGGCATTGGTCGAGGCCATGCTGCGGGGCGAGACGGAGTGGGAAGCGGTCGCCTCCTTCTGCGAAGCAGTCATGCTCGCGAAGGAGGAGGCGGGCCGCGTGAGGGAGAGGACAGCGTCCTCCCTCCACACCAGCCACAGTGGTAGACGCCCACGGCGCCGGACGTCGGCAGACGATCTCCAGCCACCGTAGGCGCGGGCATGCGGGCGGCGAGTAATGGGCGACTCGCTGTCCGACCATGGACCATGCCCAGGTCGACGGCGCGTTGTGTTCCACGCGCGCCTCAAAGAATGTCAGCATAATGACGGGGCCCCCCTCTAGAGGGCCGAAGCCTGCTGGGGTCGCGGGACTCATAGAATTACCGTGACCCTGGAACATAAAGGGCTACTGAAGAACACCGTGGATTTTAGTCAGTACAAGTCTGGGTGGGAGGACTCATTTGATGATTTTACCACGTTAAAAAAAAAAAAAAAAAAACCCTTTCGTACGTCATCAATATGACTACGTCAGAGAGCGATCGTACTTTAAGATATGCTCACCTTGTGCAACTCTTCCTTATACTTAACGATAACGTACAAGAGTTATCCGGTGAAATAAGTAGGCTAGAAAATATAATTATTAGCTTTTAGTCGCACGGTGTCCTTGCACCATTCTATTCTATCTGTTAGGGAATTAAGAACTATGATAAGCAAATTACAGCATTTATATAGCACCGATCAGGGCATAGACTTAGACATTAGATATTACTATTACATAATTAGTTTAGGTTCATATTACGTCGATAAGAAAATCGTGGTTGTCCTTCAATTCCCTATCACTCTTCCCAGTACCTTTGAACTATTTAAACTTTGTCCAGTTCCTAATAAAAACTTTGACGTCATCCTGCCTTCCTATCCATATGTAGCGATCAATTCAAAGGAATATGTGTACATGGAGGCTGAATGCCCGAAGGTAGATAGTTATCACAGATATGCCAGTTGGCATATCTGCGAGCAAAAAACAAGTCACCAAATTCGCTCCGGTCAGGATTGCATTGAAAAACTGATACATTCCCAGGAGATAGATGAAACGTGTCAAATCACGCCTATCTCTCTGGCCAAGGAAGCCCTGCTGGAGCTGGATAGCAAGCACTACATAGTTTCGTTCCCGAAGCCCACCAAGGTTCAACTTTACTGCGGCCCTGAAAAACATCAAATTCTGGAAGGAAGTTTTCTGGCTGCAATTCCGAAGTCTTGCAAAATGAAAACCCCGAAATTCATATTGGCCAACATCGATGACAAAGTCAATGGAATTTCAATTGAAATCTCAGCAATCCCACGGATGACTAATGATTCTCGGAAGATTCAACCAAATTACCACCTGCATTCAATGGGTCTCGGTACATTGCACAAGATACAGAAACAAATTACGATGGAAACGTCTGTCGAAATCGATACTGCGGATTCCTCGAGTCTCTACCACACAACAATACCATTGTATGCGATTGTACTTGCATTGTTAAGTGCAGGTGCACTTCTTACCATCTACTTTATTCGTCGTCTTCGAGCAAAACTTATTAAAATTGAATCGAATAAAGAAGCCATCGAGTTGTCGCAGCGGAACAAGAAAGCCGCAACTTTTGCCGTAGATATTGGCAAATAGTTGCTCATCTAAGGGGGGAGGTGTTATATCAGTGAGTACCTCCCAGATACGTCATCACCATACATTCAGTTCCTGTGAATGGATTGCGCAACCCAACTCGATGCATCCAATCAAAATGTGGCGAGTAGGCAAGTCAACTCGCACACTAGAACGCAGCATCAAAAATCACGCCACCTTTTAAGCCCCGCCTCCGAGATAAGGATTTCGACTATGTGTGCGTAGCGAGGCGGACACTCGGACGACCGGCGCCTGCGATTCCTTTGTCTCGGATGCCGACGCACACACGGGGACAGTTTACGACGACGGTGACGTAGTTTGTTTACTTGCTACTATAAAAATATTTGTGTCTTGATGGGGCTGAGACTCATTGCTGCTTTGTTCGCTTGCTTATACTTATACTTGTTATTTTGCCTAAATTATAAATACCCGTTAGTAAGCTTATTCGCCTTTTAATATCGCACATCTGCACCCCGACAAGTACCTCCCTACCTGCTTACCAACTTGCTAGTGCTCGCACAGTAAGTGGCCAGGATAGCGTTCACTCATCACCCACGCACAGCCACTTCAAAACTAAGCAGCAGATTCGGCGCGGGGCCTTTCGTCACATACATCGGTCGTTAGGACAACCTCTTAGTACCTAATCACCTAATATTAAGATTTAATTGTAATCACTTTATTAATGTAATCACGTTATTTTTTAAGATATTTTATTGTAAATGTGCCCCCTTTTTATAAATAAACGATTATTATTATTATTTTGGGAAACATGTTCTGTTTCTTAGCTTTTTGGCTAGTTTAAGCTACGTCAACGGGCCTTAACCAAGTCAACGTAGCGTATGTGTGACGTGTGTGTCATGTGTGTGTGTTGTGTGATATTTCATTTTCGTCAATTTGCATGAACTTCCTTACTATTCTGCAGGTGTTTAAAATCGCGACTTTTTGAAGTGTAATATAAATTGAGTCTTTGAGGTCTAATAATTTGAGGCTATGGTGGAGGTGGTTGGGTATAACACCCGTGGTGGAGACTACTATGGGTACTACGTACACTTTTTCCTGTCTCCATATTCTGGTCACCTCTTCTTTCAATTCTGCATATTTACTAATTTTATCACCTATTGTTTTTTGTAAATTATGTGTGTTGGGGACTGCTATATCTATGAGGTATGTGACTTTATTTACTTTATCTTGAAAGATTATAATATCTGGTCTATTGTAGTGAATGGTTCTGTCGGTTAATACGCCGCGATCGTAAAAGAGTTTGTTAGTGGTGTTTTCTACAACTGGTTGTGGTACATACTTGTAATAAGGAGTGTTTGAGTCTTGAATGAGCTCATGTTTGAGTGCTAAGTTTTGATGGATGATATTTGCTACCTGATTGTGCCTATGAGTATAATCTGTTTGTGTGAGTGTTGTGCAAGCTCCTGTGATGTGTTGTATGGTCTCTGGTTGGCTGTGACATTTGCGGCATTTATCTTTAGTCATTGTGGGGTCTTTTATGATGAATTTCCTGTAATTTTTAGTATTTATGATTTGATCTTGTATCGCAATAATAAAACCCTCGGTTTCCGGGAACAAAGAACCAATTTTAAGCCATTTATTTGATGCTAGTGTGTCTATATGAGGTTGTTCAAGATCATGGGGATGCCGGCGTGCAACACTTTTTTCTTCCAATCTTCTAACTTTTGTTTGTGTGGGTCTTCGTTATTGGTGTTTTGTGTATCTGTCTGTTCATTTAGGTTAAGTGGGGTGTAGCTGTTGTCGTTCATTACTATAGCTTTATGTATGTTACTTGTGTGAGATTTACTGTTAAAGAATGTTTTTAAACTAGTAATTTGTTTTTGCCACAGATGATGAATATCGATTAGGCCTCTCCCTCCGTTTTGCCGTTTTATAGTTAGCCTTTCTATTGCAGATTTAGGGTGTAAGTTATTGTGTTTAGTAAGTGTGGTGCGTGTTGTTCTCTCGATTTGCTGGATGTCAGTTTTTGACCATTTGATCACTCCAAACGAGTATGTTAGTATTGGGATCGTATATGTGTTCAATGCTTTTATTAAATGTTTTCCGGAGAGTTGAGTTTTACATACTGCGACCACTCTTCTCTTGTGTTCTGTGTTCAATGTCTGTTTAATTGTTGTGTGATCTAATCCTTTTAGTTGCCTGTATCCTAAATATTTATACAAATCGGTGGGTTCCATAGCTGTAATTGTGTCAGTAGTGTTAATTGCATAGTCGCCAGGTTTAATTTTGCCTCTTACTATATGTACTGTTTTACATTTATCTAGTCCAAACTGCATGTTTATGTCTTTGCTAAATTCTGTTGTGATATCTATTAGTTTTTTCATGTCTTTTTCTGTTTTTGAGTATAATTTAATGTCGTCCATATAAATAAGATGAGAGATAGTGGTTTCTTCTGTTGTATGTTTAAGACAATATTCAGCCTGACAACGCTGTAGTAGGTGAGATAGAGGATTCAGAGCGAGGCAGAACCTTAAAGGGCTCAGGGAGTCTCCCTGATAAATACCTTTTTTATAGCAATCTGGCGAGTTGTGACAGCGTTATCGCGATAATTTAATTGAAGCGTAGTTTTCCAATCGTGAAAAAAGCGTAAATTTCGTAAGAATTCAATGATTTGTGGGTTAATTTTGTATATTTGTAATATTTGGATGAGCCAGGAGTGTGGAATACTATCAAAAGCTTTTTTATAATCTATGTAAGTGCAGTGTAAATTTCTATTTTTTGTGGCAGCATGCTTGTGTATGATCGAATCTATGACTAGTTGCTCCTTACATCCCATGTGTCCTCGCCGGCATCCCTTTTGTTCCTCTGCTATTATGTTGTGATGTTCTACGTGTTTATTGATTTTTGTAGTGATTACTGACGTTAAGATCTTGTATATTGTGGGTAGGCATGTAATTGGTCTGTATTGGGAAGGCTGTGGTGAGTAATGAGTTTTTGGCAACATGTAAGTTATTCCTGTAGCTATAAATTCCGGAATGTTTTGTTTTCCTAAAATGATTTCCGTTAGATTTTTAGCTAAAATTTTGTGTAATGATTCTAATTTTTATACCAATAATTATGTATTTTATCAATACCAGGGAATTTCCAATTATGTAGTCGCGCTGTAACACTAGTTATGTCAGACTCAGATAACTCGATAAATTCCATTTCTTCAAGTGAGCTCCATTTAGTTTCTTCGTCTTGAATCCATTCAGATGTTTCCTTATGATGTATTTGTTCTTCCCATATGCCAGCCCAAAAGGTTTCTAATTATTCCGTTGTTGGTAGTTCTATGTACCATCTCAACATGAATAATGTAACCAAGAGTTTGTAAAAGTATTCTGATTTAAAAGAGTGTCCATGGAGTTTCTTGCCCGTTCTTCTCCATAGAGATCTACGTTAGGGAATGGGCAACTACAGTACTTTCACAGTTTTTATGCCTTGTGACTGGGACTGTAGCTATTTTTGTCTTTGTTTCGACAATTCAAAAGTGCCTGTAACTGGCCTATCTATCTATACATCTATACATATAAAATTCAAAGTCCTGACTGACTGACTGACTGACTGACTTATATATCAACGCACAGCCCAAACCACTGGTCCTAGAGACATGAAATTTGGACAGTGTACTCTTTGTAAAGAGTTGGTATCCACTAAGAAAGGGTTTTTCGAAATTCCACCCCTAAGAGGGTGAAATGGGGTGTTGAATTTTCTATGTAACTTTTTATTCTCTGAGTCGATTGACTTGAAATTGTGTCTATATATACTTCAGTTAAAATGATGAGATACGTGTATCACAGTTTTTCCAAAATCATCCCCCAATTTAAAATTCAATGTCCTGACTGGCTGACTGATACATCAACGCACAGCCCAAACCACTGGTCCTAGAGACATGAAATTTGGACAGTGTACTCTTTGTGAAGAGTAGGTATCCACCAAGAAAGTGTTTTTCGAAATTTCACCCCTAAGAGGGTGAAATGGGGTGTTGAATTTTCTACGAAACTTTTTATTCTCTGAGTCGATTGACTTGAAATTGTGCCTACATATACTTCAGTTAAAATGATAAGATACGTGTATCACAGTTTTTCCAAAATCATCCCCTAATTTAAAATTCAATGTCCTGACTGGCTGACTGATATATCAACGCACAGCCCAAACCACTGGTTTTAGAGGCATGAAATTTGGACAGTGTACTCTTTGTGAAGAGTAGGTATCCACCAAGAAAGTGTTTTTCGAAATTTCACCCCTAAGAGGGTGAAATGGGGTGTTGAATTTTCTACGAAACTTTTTATTCTCTGAGTCGATTGACTTGAAATTGTGCCTACATATACTTCAGTTAAAATGATAAGATACGTGTATCACAGTTTTTCCAAAATCATCCCCTAATTTAAAATTCAATGTCCTGACTGGCTGACTGATATATCAACGCACAGCCCAAACCACTGGTTCTAGAGGCATGAAATTTGGACAGTGTACTCTTTGTGAAGAGTAGGTATCCACTAAGAAAGGGTTTTTCGAAATTTCACCCCTAAGAGGGTGAAATGGGGTGTTGAATTTTCTGTGAAACTTTTTATTCTCTGAGTCGATTGACCTGAAATTGTGTCTACAAATACTTCTATTAAAATGATGAGATACGTGTATCACAGTTTTTCCAAAATCATCCCCCAATTTAAAATTCAATGTCCTGACTGGCTGACTGATATATCAACGCACAGCCCAAACCGCTGGTTCTAGAGAAATGAAATTTGGAGAATGTACTCTTTGTGGAGAGTGGGTATCCACTAAGAAAGGGTTTTTGAAATTCCACCCCTAAGAGGGTGAAATGGGGTGTTGAATTTTCTGTGAAACTCTCTCGGGGTCGATTGACTTGAAAATGTGTATACATATACTTCAGTTAAAATGATGAGATACGTGTATCACAAAATCATCCCCCAATTTAAAATTCCATGTCCTGACTGGCTGACTGATATACCAACGCACAGCCCAAACCGCGGGTCCCAGAGATATGAAAATTGGAGGGTGTATTCTTTGTGAAGAGTTAGTATCAGTTTTTCGAAATTCCTACCCCTTAGAGGGTGAAATGGGGTGTTGAATTTTCTGTGAAACTTTTTACTCTCGGGGTCGATTGACTTGAAAATTTGTTTACATACTCTTCAGATAAAATCCAGTAAATCCGATGTCCAATCTCAAACCAAGGTATCAATATTTCACGTATCTAATTTAATTGATATAACTTTATAATAATAACAGCTTCTGCCCGCGGCTTCGCCCGCGTGGAGTTCGGGAACTACCCACGGAATCTCACTTCTGGGATAATAAGTAATCTATGTATGTATAGTACATACATAGATTTACGTGTACTTGCTATTGCAAACATTTGTTCATAGTAATATCAATTAAATTACATAATATGTGAAATATCTTGGTTTGAGATTGGACACCGGGACACCAAACAAATGATTTATTAGGAATCTATTTATAGACATAATACTTTGACATAATATTTAATATCAATGTCCCGTATCGCGAGCCAACGCGAAAATCGGTGGAATAAACTATATTCACAGACACGTCTACCTCAGAAAAATCCTATCTACTTAGTAATAGGTAAATACTCCCACGCCCCGCACGCCCCATGCAACGCTGCGCGGCATGCGCCCTTCTACGTGAGCTTTGAAGCCCTATTTAACTATATTGGGTGATGATTTTGGAAAAACTGATACACATCTATATATACAAAATGGTAAACTGACTGACTGACTGACTGGGTGATATATCAACGCACAGCCCAAACCGCTGGTTCTAGAGACATGAAACTTGGAGGGTGTGTTCTTTGTGAAGAGAAGGTTTCCACTAAGAAAGGATCTATAGGGAATTCAAATTTTCAGTCGTCAGCCTAAACACAAAATTTGAAGATCCTAACTTCAAAACTGACGTACTTTCATATAAACTTCCATCCCCTATTTTACCCTTTTAGGGGTGGAACTCCCAAAAATCCTTTCTTAGTAGATACTTACTCTTCACAAAGAACACACCCTCCAAGTTTCATGACTCTAGGACCATCGGTTTGGGCTGTGCGTTGATATATCACCCAGTCAGTCAGTCAGTTTACCATTTTATATAAAGAAAAAAAAAAGAAGAAAGAAAGAAGATTAAAGATTAATGATAAAATCATCTTTATCTATCAAACTTGAACGCGTAAACAAAGTTTCGTGGCCATGCTACTAACCGCTGAAGAGTTCTCTCTTGAGGAGACGATCCTGGCTGCAGGATTAAGGAATGTTTGTCATAAAAATGTATTGTCACCAGAACCAAAGGTTTGTGCAAAATTTCAGCTCAATCGGTTGTACAAAATTTTAGTTGCATTTCACCCGAACAAACATAGTATCTTCACCCCCCTTTTTAACCCTTCGGGGGTAGAATTATCAAAAACGCCGAGACACGTATAAATTAATTTTCAATCGTCAGCCTTATCACAAAATTTTAAGATCCTAACTTCAAAACTGACAGACTTTCATACAAACTTCCATCCCCTATTTTACCCCTTTAGGGGTGAAATTCCCAAAAATTCTTTCTTAGTGGATACTTACTCTTCACAAACAATTCACCGTCCAAATTTCATGTCTCTAGGATTAGTGGTTTGGGCTGGGGGTTGATATATCAGTCAGCCAGTCAGGACGTTTAATTTTAAATTGGGGGATGATTTAGGAAAAACTGTGATATACGTGTCTCATAATTTTAACTGAAGAGTAAATACACAAATTTTCAAGTCAATCGACTCAGGGAATAAAAAGTTTCACAGAAAATTATACACCCCATTTCACCCTCTTAGGGGTGGAATTTCGAAAAACCCTTTCTTAGTGTATACTTACTCGTCACAAAGAGTACACTGTCCAAATTTCATGTTTCTAGGACCAGCGGTTTGGGCTGTGCGTTGATATATAAGTCAGTCAGTCAGTCAGTCAGGACTTTGAATTTTATATGTATAGATAGATTGCAAGTTATAAGCAAGTACATGTAAATCTATGTATGTATTATAGATAGATACATAGATTACTTATTATTCCAGAAGTAAGATCCCGTGGGCAATTCCCTAACTCCACGCGGGCGAAGCCGCGGGCATAAGCTAGTTTGAAATAAATGCTTTGATTTTGATTTTTGATTTTGATTATGTTGTTTTCGGTTGTCGGTGTATCGGTTTGTGGTTTTTGTAATTTTCTGTAAAAGTTCTTTTCATTTGTAGCAAACAAAGCGTTATCATTTTTACTTTCTTGTGCTTTCTTATATCTTCTCAACCTGTGGACTTTTAGGGCTAATTTCTGTTTTAATGTATCTAAAAATTCTTCCGGCCTTCTATTGTGATTCTCGTGCCTAGTATGAACAACCATGTTTTTGAAAATTACTTCTACTCTTTTGACTACTTTGTTTGATCTATTGTTGTTTATATATTGGGTTAGTCTACCACAGTCTGCTCTGAGTTCTTCTATATCTTTTTCAAGCCTCTGCTGCCATGCAGGCTTGTTAACATTTGATTGTCTAGCATTGTCTGTGTATTCTGTGATTTTAAAATTGAGTTCTTCGGAAATAACTAACGCTGTGCAGTATATTAAAGTATGTACGTCTGTAAGTTGAGTATCTTCGCTAATATACTGAGTGAGAATATTTTGATTAAATACATGAACGAGCTGAGCAAGTTTTGGTGTGTACACTGGGCCCAAGTATTTGGTTTACAGTTTATATGTGTGAGTGAAGTCATAGTTATGCACACAAACACAAAATTAAATTAACTTGACTTGCTGTACGAGCCGGTAATATTCATACAGCCGCTCATTATTATTGTGTGAGTAAACATATTGTACCCTACACGGGGTTTATTTTTTTTATCTTTACGCTTGTCGGGTAATCTAGTAAAAATAATATAAACGAGTTTACAATAAAGCCCAACATTTTATACTAACTTAACATGGTAACCATAGCCGATTGGTGTAAGCGCTTGCGTTAGCTAGTGATCTAACCTCGACGACGCGAGTTCGAACCCAACTGAGGAATTATTTTTGCTACTTTTTACTTTTTGTTTTTTAATAAATTTATTTTGTGGCCAATAAAATTACTCAAGTAAAAAGTAACTAAATATAACCAATGAAATAATTTGATTTTTTTATTAGATAAACATTGCTATTGTTTGCTTAGCTTATCGCTTGAGTCATTAGCAAATTATCCGTCTCGTTTCTTCCAATATGTTCCTTTCTTATATTGGTTGTTTTAAGGTTCAATTTGGTGGGGGGCTGTATGTTAGAAAAAAAAACTTGTGTGGCCGATACAATGATTTAATACACTGTTGTTTACCTGTTTTTTTGACAAATACAAAGTTTTTTATTGGTAAGGATTGACGTAAATAATTTGTCAAAGTAGGTAGATATATAAATTAAATCAAAGTAAAATTAGAGGTGAAGTGAATCAACATGTTAGATAGTAAGAAATTATGACAACTTCTAATCGCATAACAATAACATCACTTCACCATACTTTCAATAATTTACGAGTTGTGGTTTTAAAAAAAAACGTTTTATACCTACCTACTTATTACTAAGTTTTGTATTTGTTCTAATTTGCTTAACAAATATGAACATTATTAGCATAAAAATAAGATTCATATTCGTCTACTAATTAAAATAAATTCGACTAATAATGAGTCGGCAATCCTTCGTTTTCTATTACTCCTTGTAACCTTCTGCTCATGAGATCTCACAGTTTGTAAGCACACTTTTATGCGGGTGGACAAGAAGGGATCAGCCTTGTGCCTTGCCACGACGTCGTAGTGTCGAGTCGATGAATTTGCCTTTGGTTTTGGCCTAAGATGTTCTACGTCTGCAAAATACGCATATCGGCGGACCCATAACTGCACGGTTCTCTCCTGTGGATAAAAACAGTATTTATAATACTTATAATAATAGCTAATATTATAATAAATAAACACTATACTTTTATACTATATATACACTATGTTTATTCAATATACTTATATATACCTAATTAATATTACTTATAATAATACAATACATAAATATAAGATAAACACTGACATTAGCAAACATTACAATCTATTTTTATTTACGTTATTCAAAGGCTTTTCTTTAATCTGTCTAAAGGCTAGATCAAGCTTATTTTAGACCAAGCTAATTTTATCATAATCATCATACGATTACAAATTAAAAAAAGAAACTATAATAATTCAGTTATGATAATATATTATTATAACTATGGTAGGTATTGCACTTAAGTTACATTAATTATTTATTCCTAGTAAACATCCCTTTCAATGTTTACTAGGAATAAAGAGAATAGAGGAGTTAGTTAAAGTGAAGTAGGTATAATATCAACGTAATATCTAACTGTTACTCACCGATATCATTAAGCGCCTTGTAATTTCACTTCATCTCATCGATACGCTAATCGATAACAATTCAAATTGAGTCAGCCCAAAATTTGGCGACGAGTTTGGCTCTTTCAGTAGCGTCCTGTGATGCATTTCACAGGAGCAAACAACAGAACAGGCAGGACACGATATAAAGTGTCCCATCGTTTGTTAGGCAGCACCACATTTACACTCACAATTTCACATAATATAGATACGTTTTGCTCATCCAAAACAACGATTTCCACCTCTTTGAACATTGATAAATGTTGCATGGTTGGATCCACAGAAATAAAACCACACACATGCTCAAGAGTAGTAATCAATAAACTCAGTAATGCAAATACTCGTAGATTGACAAGTAAGAATGCTCATTTTTTATAAATGAAGGTGTTTGAAAACAATATTTTTAAATTGTCGGTAGTTGTTGTCTAAACAGTCAAAATCAAATAGCCTGAGAGTTCAATGTTTGTCTCAAACGTTGGAATTGTTATAAATTCTACTTTAAGTAATGTTTTAACAAAATAATGAATACAAAAAGAAAAATAATATACTATTGCTTGCATGATTTGAACTTACGACTTCTCGTTCAGTGACCAAAGACGATAGCCATTGTGCCAGGATTGCTATATTAACATCATGCAAAATATTATATCTCCTTCAGCATCATAAGTGAATGATGACTATATATTGGTATATGGTAATTGATGTGCCACACGCACACTAATAAAAACTGAGCTCGCTCGTTTTATTTTGTGTTTGTGTGCATAACTATGACTTCACCCACACATATAAACTGTAAACCAAATACTTGGGCCCAGTGTACCTGAGTTTTGGTAGTTTTGGTCGAGCTGCCGGGTCCATCCCGGAGTATTGAGTGAGAGCTGTTTTAAATTTATCGTGTATTTCTCGAATACGCGTATCTGTGGGCGGGTTTTGATTTATATTTGCTAGAACCTCAATGTCATTTTCTAACATTATGGTTACATTTTCGGTTTGTGTGGATGTATGCGTGATTTGTGAATATGCCTATGATGATAGATGATAGTATGGTTGAGATTGTGTGTGAGGTTCTGATTGATCGTATGACTGTGGTTGTTCTTGTTGAATGTTTTCAATCGTGTTTTGTGTTACTGCGATATTGTTAGTGTCTTCATCATTTATTGATTCTAGGTGTAATTGTGTACGCACTACTACTTTTAACCTATCTATTCCTTCTAGTGACAACAGTTTATTCCTAACGATAGTTCTTCTTTGATCTGAAATCCTTTGTTCAGAAACGGTAATGTCTAGATCGAAGTGTAAAAATTTCATGCAGTTGTTGTCTGTAGGTGGTCATATCGGTCTCTAATTTAGTGATGTATAGGTAAGTTCACATGATAAATGTGTTTACTTCTTTGCTCCATTTCATGCGAACTCTTGCTTTTCCAGCCTTGGTGGACGTGGGCAAAAAGGTAGATACCCCCCGCGCAGCAATCAAGGTCGGAGTGGGTGAAACAGTATTTAAACTTATAATGGGGGGTGATGAAAGTGTAGGTGACGATGGTATGGATGGTGATGATCGCCTAGAAGGTGTGTATGAAACTGTGCTTGGACTATACGGTTCAACAGGGGTGTCTGTCCTGTCCGTCGGTCTGTCACCATCGTCAATGATTTCGGCTGTAGATCTTTGTCGGTGGGAGCCCGCCTGTTCAACTCCTCACCGCTGACGGTTCGCATGCTGAGACACCCAGCGTCAGCTCCAGGTGCGCCCCGGCGATCGCCCCCGGGCAGCGGTCCTATACGTTTTCTCTTTGAACGAGTCTCCATTTTTATGTGGGTTTCCAGAGCCACGTTAGCCACGCCAGTAATTTCTCATTCGTGTGTCCGCCCCCCACGTGATTAGATGGTCAATCAGGACGTGTGGTTTTTAGGGGGCTTATTATTATTATTATTATTAAATTCATTTATTTGAAGTTTTGGGTTCTTACTGTGCGAGCCTAGTACTCGCACAGTAAGTGGCCAGGATAGCGTTCACTCATCACCCACGCACAGCCACTTCATTGGTGACCCCGATTCCGTTGTCAAGAGGAGAAGATGGAGCCAAGCAAAGAGAAGGACGTATTCCAGGAGGCATGTCGAGTTGGAGTTCAACCCTGACGACCCGATACTATGGTTCGCCCAATTAGAAGGACAGTTCGCGTTAACGAACATGACCCAGGACACAACCAAGTTCTACTTCGTTCTGTCACAGCTGGAACCACAACATACTGCAGAGGTTAGGGACCTGGTCGTTACTCCACCAGCAACAGGAAAATACGAAAAGCTGAAGGCAGAATTAATTAAAAGCCTTTCTGCATCACAAAAGCGGAAAATAAAGCAGTTAATGATGCACGAAGAACTCGGCGACAGAAAACCATCGCAGTTCCTGCGTCATTTACAACATCTGGCTGGACCGACAGTCCCAGCAGAATTCATCAGAACAATCTGGTCAAGTCGGCTTCCCACCAACCTACAAACTATTGTCGCGTCGCAGGCAGCCATGACCCTAGAAGATCTGGCCGAATTAGCGGATCGCATAAATGATATCGTTCCAGTAACCGGGCAAGTAGCAAGTACCAGTTTTCGCCCGCCAGTAACGACTGATCCGCAAAATACTGCTGTGGACGCGCTGACTAAAACCGTTGCAGAGTTAAGCCGAAAACTGGAAATCATGAGCATGGAGCTGCGCAGTCGTCGTCGGTCGCAGTCACGAAGACCAAGGCATGGTTCACCACATCCTTCTCGCTCCCGTTCCAATTCCAGACCCCGAGATCACCCGCTGTGCTGGTACCATTACCGGTTTGGTGACAGGGCGAGAAAATGTACGCCGCCATGCAAGTACAGCAAGCAGCCGGTAAATTCCCAAGGCAGCCATTAGTGGCGGCACAAGACTGCCTAGCTGTAACGAGCCGCCTCTTCATCACGGATCGCAAGACGAAGATACAATATCTTGTAGATACGGGTTCAGACCTGTGTGTATTCCCGCGATCCGCTGTTCGGGAGCCACGCTGCAAGACCAAATACGAGTTGTTCGCAGCAAACGGAACAATAATAGCAACCTACGGTTATCAACCACTCACCCTGGATCTGGGACTCCGTCGAGCTTTCACATGGCAGTTCATAGTAGCGGACGTCTCAAAGCCAATCATCGGCATCGACTTCTTAAGTTACTACAACCTACTTGTTAACTGCCGCAACCAACGGTTAATCGACAACATCACTGCACTGACTGTGGCAGCGACAAATCAAAAAGCAACCGAAGCCATTTCGTCAGTCCGCACAACCACGGAAAGCACAGATTACCAACAGCTGCTGAGAGAATATCCAGATCTCACACGCCCAGCTGGTAGACCTGGAATCACAAAGCACACCACGGTGCACCACATACGCACTACGCCAGGCCCGCCCGTGTATAGTCGCCCTCGCCGCCTTGACCCTGAGCGGTTGAAAATTGCCAAACAGGAGTTCGAGGAAATGCTGCAGCAGGGAACAGCGCGCAGATCCGAGAGCGCTTGGTCGTCGCTGCTTCATCTAGCACGCAAGAAGAACGACGGCTGGAGGCCATGCGGAGCACGATTCCAGACCGTTATCCAGTACGGCACGTGCAGGACTTCGTGCATCAGCTGGTGGGGACTACAATCTACTCCACTGTTGATTTGGTTAAGGCCTACAACCAACTGCCAGTCACAGAAGAAGACATTCCCAAGACAGCCATAACGACACCCTTTGGGTTGTTCAAATTTCCGTTCATGACGTTCGGACTACGCAACGCTGCACAAACGTTTCAGCGATTTATGGACGAGGTGCTCCGGAGCCTAGATTTCTGTTATACCTACCTGGATGACATTTTAATCTCCAGTAGCAGCATTGACCAGCATCAGCAGCACCTCAGGAAACTCTTCGAGAGGCTGACAGAATATGGAATGCTGATTAACACAAGCAAATGCAAGTTCGGACAAGCCAAAGTGAGTTTCCTGGGCCACGAGGTTTCAGCAGCAGGAATCAAGCCTCTAAACACAAAGGTCCAGGCTATCCAGGACTACCCGGTCCCCAAAAACATCAAGGACCTTAGAAGATTTCTTGGAATGATAAACTTCTACCGGAAATTCCTACCAGCAGCAGCTTCTATGCAGGCGCCGTTAAACACATTTTTAACAGGCCCCAAAATTAAAGGATCACAACAAATAGAAATGACACCAGAGCACCTGGAGGCTTTCAATAGATGTAAGCAAAGTTTATCAGAGGCTACACTGCTAGTTCATCCAGACCCAACGGCAGAACTCGCAGTACAGACAGACGCCTCAGATACGGCAATCGGTGCTGTATTACAGCAAAAACAGAGTAAAGAATGGCAGCCCTTGGCATTCTTCTCCAGGAAACTGAGCCCTGCCCAGACAAAGTACAGCCCATATGACCGCGAACTCATAGCTATATACGAGGCCATACGATATTTCAAGTACATGGTTGAAGCAAGAACATTCGCAGTTTTGACCGATCACAAACCACTCACATTTGCATTCAGCAAACCACGACAAAACTGTTCCCCACGTCAGTTCAGATATCTGGATCTCATCAGCCAGTTCACAACAGATATACAGTTCGTGGCCGGCAAAGACAACGTGATAGCAGATGCATTACCACGAATAAACGAAATCGGATTGCCCATAGATTACCAGTCCCTGGCCAGAGAACAGGAAACCGATGCGGAACTCCAAGAGCTCAGAGATAACGGCTCTAGCCTGAAGCTCAAGAAAATCAGACTGCCCGAAGCAGGAGTTGAAGTGTCAAATCAATCAAATCAACGACCATTTCTCACAAAACAGTTTCGCAAGCATGCCTTCAATACCCTTCACGGTCTGAGTCACCCTGGTGGTAAGGCAACAGTCCGCTTAGTAACCGAAAGGTATGTATGGCCCGGCACAAGAAGGGACTGTCGACAATGGGCCAAGGAATGTGAAGCGTGCCAACGAAGCAAAGTGTCCAGATATACGTCAGCACCTTTGACGGCTTTTCAGACGCCTTCAGCTCGGTTCCGCCTCATTCACATTGCCTTAGTTGGTCCTTTACCATTATGTTCTGGCTACAGGTACTGCCTCACCATAGTCGACCGCGTGACGCGTTGGCCAGAGGCATACCCACTGCAGGACATCACAGCGGAGACCTGTGCAGCTGCCTTAACGTCAGGGTGGATTGCGCGGTTCGGCAGCCCCGAGCACATCACCACCGACCGGGGCAGGCAATTCGAGTCCCGCACCTTCAAGGATTTCGCTGCTCTGATCGGGGCATCACATCACCTAACCACAGCTTACACAGCCTGGTGGAAAGGCTACACCGCCAGCTGAAAGCCGCCATCACCTGTCACGCCAAGTCGAACTGGACCGAGGTGTTACCGTGGGTTCTTCTGGGCATACGCAGCGCTTACAAGGAAGACCTACAAGCGTCCGTGGCAGAGCTGGTGTACGGTGAACCACTCCGTCTGCCAGGACAGTTCTTCGCCTCCACTCCAAAGGAGACAGTCGACGTGACCAGCCTGATCGGCAGACTCCGTTCACACATGAGTAAGCTAACACCACAACCTACTTCCTGGCACACTAGTTCTACTCGACCGTTCTATGTGCCCAGGGACCTGACCACAGCTACTCATGTTTTCTTGCGGCAAGGTCCAGCACGAAGGTCACTAGAAGCTCCATATATAGGACCATACAAAGTCCTGCATCGAGACCAGAAGACCTTCGACCTCGAAGTGAAGGGCAAAAAGTCACACTTGACCGGCTAAAGCCAGCGTACTTAGCCAATGAACAACCTGCTATGACGTCACACCAGCAACCTCCAGAAGACCAGGTCACTGTCAAGAAGACGAAGAGCGGGCGCACAGTCAGATTCCCTGACTACTCAAAATCAAAATCAAAATCAAAGCATTTATTTCAAATAGGCCAGTTACAGGCACTTTTGAATTGTCGAAACAAAGACAACAATAGCTACAGTCCCAGTCACAAGGCATAAAAACTGTGAAAGTACTGTAGTTGCCCATTCCCTAACGTAGATCTCTATGGAGAAGAACGGGCAAGAAACTCCATGGACACTCTTTTAAATCAGTATACTTTTACAAACTCTTGGTTACATTATTCATGTTGAGATGGTACATTATGTGAGAACGATGTAGCAAGATGTGTACGTTAAAAGTGTCCATAGTAAACAATTCAAAAAAATAAAATAAAAATAATCAATTCAAATAAGCCGTGGCAACCAAGAGATGACCAGTCACAACTGACAGCGCCCGTTCACGAACATGACGCATGTATCAGCACCGTTCAACTCAACCATTTTGAAGGGAACTAAATGATCCGACACAAGCGCCACCATCAGCGAGACATTTGAGTGAGCATGACACACTCCTAACCGCCAGGGCACATTCAAGTCAAGAAAAGACGTAGGTTTCCCGCGAATGACAGCTTTCTTATACATAGTACTCACACAATATGGGCTATGCGGCTATATAATACTAAAGAGATTGAATTTATACAAAGCAAAGATAGTTGTACAATCTTCAGCAGCTCCAACATACTATTTAATGCTTCTTCTTCTTAGCGTTTCGATGGCAAAAAGTTTAAATATGCTTGGCCCAAAACTCAGCCACGTGTACGCCGCTCACTGATGCAGTAAATAAATCATCAAGAGCGCAGGTGATTGGGATATGTAATGCTATTCATTTATGCGCCCCTGTCCTTGTGGAGCAGGACCGGCATTGAGCCAAGCATTTTTATCAACGATATAATCGTCTAACTTGTAATATGCTTGCCTACACAGTGTGCGTTTAATGCATGTTTTAAATTTCGTTTCATTCAGTTCAAGAATACTTTGTGGAATTTTGTTATAGCATCTCAAACAGTACCCCATGAAAGATGAGTCTACTTTAGCGAGTCTGAAGCCTGGCTGAACTAATTGGTCTCTATTTCTAGTACTGTAATTGTGTCTGTCACCTCTTTTATTAAAAAGATGTAGATTTTTTCTTACATACATTATGTTTTCATAGATGTATTGAGAATGTACCGTCATGATGTTAATTTCCTTAAACAGTTCCCTTAGAGAATCACGCCTACGAAGATTATATATGGCTCTGATGGCTCTTTTTTGCAGAATAAATATAGACTCAATGTCTGCAGCCCGTCCCCATAGTAAAATGCCATACGACAGTAAACTATGAAAGTAACTAAAATAGACCAGTCTAGCGGTATCTACATCAGTATATTGACGGATTTTTCTAATAGCATATGCTGCTGAACTTAGCCGCCCCGCAAGAGATGTTAAATGAGAACCCCATTGTAGCCTTGAATCAAGCGTAATCCCCAGGAAAACTGTTTTATCTACAAATTCAAGCTTCTCTTTATTCAATACTATATCACAATCGCTACTTTTAACATTTGGTAAAGCAAATCTTATGCATGTAGTTTTTTTTCCATTTAACACTAAATTGTTTGCTGTGAACCAGTTATGGACCTGAAGTAGGGCATTATTCACGTCATCTAGATTTTGGGCCCGTCTATTTATCTTAAAAATAAGGGAAGTGTCATCAGCGAATAACACCATATTATGAGGTTGGTTTTTCAATAAATAGGGTAGATCGTTTATAAACACTAAGAAGAGGAAAGGACCCAATATTGAGCCTTGCGGAACCCCCATTTTTACTTTTAAACCCTGTGAATTAACACCATTTATTTGAACTTGTTGTTGTCTATCCTTCAAATAAGATTTCATCAAACTAAGTGCAAGTTTACCTAGTCCGTAATGCTCAAGTTTCAAAAATAATGTGTCGTGATTTACGCAATCAAATGCTTTGGAGAGGTCACAAAATATTCCTATGGCGTCTTGGGACTCTTCCCACGCAGTAAAAATGTGCTTTAATAAGGTTACACCGGCGTCAGTTGTACAACGTCCCTTGGTGAAACCATACTGTTGATCGTGTAAGATTCTGTTGGTGTTAAAATGATTGAGCATTTGATTCAGCATTACCTTTTCAAAAACCTTGCTAAAAACTGGCAACACGGATACAGGTCTATAATTATTAGTATCTTTACTATCTCCGGATTTGAACAGAGGTATGACTTTACTGTATTTCATTAGATCAGGGAAAACTCCTTGGTCTACACACAAATTAAAAATTAAGGCTAAGTATGGTGCAATAGTCTCAACTATGGATGTACAAACTCTGATAGACATTCCCCAAAGATCTTCGGTCAGTTTGACTTTTATTTGCCGGAAAACTTTAATAACTATCATAGGGTTTATGTGTTTAAATTTAAATTCAGCCAGGCAGCCAGACACATTCGCCTTTAATAAACCCATTGAGATTTCAGGAGACGAATTAAGAGCCTCCGTAGTTTTTAACGGTATATCGGTAAAGAAATTTACAAATTCATGAGCTACTTCCTGATTAGAGCTTTTAGGACCATACGCTGTATCTAATGTGTAGCTAGTGTTACGTATTTTCTTCCTGTTAGTCTCGTTATTTATGACTTTCCAAATTGTCTTAATTTTGTTTTCTGCAGTTTTGATCTTGTTGCTAATGTGCAGGGCTTTGGCAGCCTTGCATGTATTTTTAAAAATATTTGAATACTTAGCAACATACTTGTTAAAAGTGTCACTGTTTATATAAGGCTTAAGGCCATAAAGCTCAAATAGTCTTTCCCTACTTTTTCTGATACCTCTAGTTGCCCAATCACTAAATATAAATTTAGGGCAAATACATTTTGTCTTCTTTTCAAAAGTTTTGTTGAACTCAGTGTGAACTATTGAAAAGAAATTATCATACAATTGATTTATATTAATATCGTCCATACAATGGCTCATTACGCTTAACTTATTCTGAAGGGAAATATTGTACCTATTTAATTTATTAGTAGTTATTGGTCTAAACTGAATCTGAACTTTTTGCAGTGGAATGTTACACCTAAAAGTTACAGTTTGTCCGCTATGGTCAGACGGCAAACAATTTACTATGGCTTTATCTAAGTAATCACAATTGCAGAAAACATTATCTATACAAGTAGCAGAAGATGGAGTGACTCTCGTAGGTTCTATAAAAATGTTGGTCAAGTCAAATGACTTAAAAAGATTTAACAACCGACTGCTATTAGAACTTTCTTCTAAAATATTGATATTGAAATCACCACAAATAATTATAGATTTATTACTGGCTGCAAGTTTTGCCAGGACATCTTCCATTACTGAATCAAATACGGCAAAGTTTTGATAGTTTGGGGGTCTGTACACACACACAATTACATGCTTATCCAGCTCAACACAGGACAGTTCGACGCACTGTTCAGCCGAGAGACCTACTATGTCATTGCGTTGCTTATATTTAACACAATTTTTCAATAATATTAGGGAACCTCCACGCATCATAGATTTACGGTTAAAGCAGCTACCCACCGTATAGTTCTCATAATTAATAAGCATTTGGTAATCCTTTAGCCAATGTTCAGTAAAACAAATAATGTCGAACATACTTTTTTCTAAAAACAATTCAATTTCTAATAATTTGGAAGAAATGCCTTGGATATTTTGGTGGAATAATTTTAAGGTGTTCTGCTGAGGCCCTTTTTTACTAACTAAATGAGTGCAAGAAGGTACCTTGATGTTGGTAGGTTTAACAATATTGTTAATGGTACCTTCTGTTGTCTCACTTCCTAGTTTAAATTAATATTAATATCTGGAGTGAGTCCCGTGACTCCCGTGCCATCACCAGACAATAAAATCCTATTACTAAAATACCCTAATTGAGAATTTTCCACGGTGACATATGGATCCTCCTCAATACAATTTTTTTAAACATTTATAGCACTAATGCTATATTTATTTAAGGTCACCACCTGTTCCTTAGTAATATTACTAATAGACGCAGTGTTAATAATATAACTAAACTTCGACATACTACTTATGTCTGAGTGAATATTAAAAGCTAATAGCCGAGCTATTTTGTGTCTACATCTAACAGGTAGATACACTTTACCCCGAGTCGATTGAAGTTTATCAACAAAAGTGTTGATATCAAAATATATAAGTTTGTCACTATAGTGACCTACTAAAAAATGCACATGTTTATTTAACATGTGTATATAATTGTTTTTGTTTACTATCGTTCGTAGCCAGGCTACGACTCACCAGGGGAGTGGTGTGGCGAGTAGGCAAGTCAACTCGCACACTAGAACGCAGCACTAAAAATCACACCACCTTTTAAGCCCCGCCTCCGAGATTTCGACTATGTGTGCGTAGCGAGGCGGACACTCGGACGACCGGCGCCTGCGATTCCTTTGTCTCGAATGCCGACGCACACACGGGGACAGTTTACGACGACGGTGACGTAGTTTGTTTACTTGCTACTATAAATATTTGTGTCTTGATGGGGCTGAGACTCATTGCTGCTTTGTTCGCTTGCTTATACTTATACTTGTTATTTTGCCTAAATTATAAATACCCGTTAGTAAGCTTATTCGCCTTTTAATATCGCACATCTGCACCCCGACAAGTACCTACCTACCTGCTTACCAACTTGCTAGTGCTCGCACAGTAAGTGGCCAGGATAGCGTTCACTCATCACCCACGCACAGCCACTTCAAAACTAAGCAGCAGATTCGGCGCGGGGCCTTTCGTCACATACATCGGTCGTTAGGACAACCTCTTAGTACCTAATCACCTAATATTAAGATTTAATTGTAATCACTTTATTAAATTCATTTATTTGAAGTTTTGGACTCCTCCGCTGCCCATCACATAATAAGTGTTAGTTCTTAAACTAAAATAGACAAGAACACATACAGACTAGATAGTATTGTGAAAAGGACAACCCCAAATTAATGTTGAGTGATTGTCCTTCTCACAAAACCTTTAATAATCGGAGAGTCGATACTTTCCGCCACAGTTTTAAGAATGCTGTTGCCAGTCGCCCGCAATCTTGACAACAGCGACGCGGTTTTCTTGCGAATGACGGCGTGGAAGCCGTCAGTTCGGTTTTGCATAAACATCGCAGAAGCGCTGCACCATCAAGGCAGTCCCAACAGCATCCTAAAAATATTATTATACTGAACGCGTAGTTCATCCAGCGTTCTTTTGGTATAGTTGATCCAAAGATTTCTCGTGTAAAAGCTCTGGCAATATGCCTTAAACAGTGTTACTTTCACTTGACTGCCACACCGAGCGAATCTTCGGGCCAACTTGTTACCTCGGACCGCTAGTGCCCTACGCTTCCTTTTAATGTCAACATTGTCCTTAAGGTCGTCGGCGAGAAGATGCCCTAGATATTTGAATGTTGTCACTCTTTTGACGTTCAAGCCGTTTAGGGTAATGTCAGGTATAGTATCTGGGCATTCACCGCCGGCCTTAAAGACAATGTATTCGCACTTCTTGACATTATAAATAAGTCCGTGTGAGGCAGCATACGTCTGACAGACCCGCAGCATTTCATTTACAGCACCTGCCGTCGGTGCCAGCAACGCCATGTCATCAGCGTAGCTGATACTATTTATTTTTACACCATGGACGCTACATCCGACTCGCAAATTGCTGAGGTCCACGATTAGGCCGTCTATATATGTGCTAAATAGCCTAGGAGAGGTCAGACCACCCTGCCTCACACCGCATTCTAACCTATAAGTCTCAGAGAGTGCGTTGGACCACTTAACAACATTTTCTTGGTTCCCATACCAATACTGTAGGATCCTGAGGACACCTACCGATACACCCCTATCTTCAAGCTCTCTCCAGAGTACAGTTGAACCACCTATTTGATTTACAGTTTATGTGTGTGGGTGAAGTCATAGTTATGCACACAAACACAAAATAAAACGAGCGAGCTCGGTTTTTATTAGTGTGCGTGTGGCACATCAATTACCATATACCAATACTAGCTGATCCCCGCGGTGTCACCCGCTGCTCAGCCCCTAAGGGTCATAGCGTGATGTTATATAGCCTATAGCCTTCCTCGATAAATGGACTATCCAACACAAAAATAATTTTTCAATTCGAACCAGTAGCTCCTGAGATTAGCGCGTTCAACCAAACAAACTCTTCAGCTTTATAATATTACTAGCTTATGCCCGCGGCTTCGCCCGCGTGGAGTTAGGGAATTGCCCACGGGATCTTACTTCTGGAATAATAAGTAATCTATGTATCTATCTACACTCACCGGCACGGAAACTTGGCCACTCGTGAATTTGCTGATTATTTGCATTCAAACATTTGCATTTGCATTTTTGACAATAAATTAAGGGTAGGTGGATTCAATAAGTGTATCTTATGCTTTAAGAACTTAGAAGTGAAAAGATTAGTACAGCAACAAATCAGTTTTTAAAATCACACACTTTTAGTGAAATACAGAATTTTCCACTCTCAATTTAAAAACACTACAAAATTAAAAATAAGGTCTTTTTCTTTATTGTGTATACGTTTTAATATTGGGTGTTTCCTCCTCTAGCCCTGATAACCACCTGCATTCGATCTGGCATACTTTGGATGATGTTTCTGGCATTAAATTGCAGTATACTGCCCAAAAGCGGCCAGCGCTGCAGTTCGGAGCTGGTTTACAGTAAGCGGCGGGTTGGAGCTGCACTTTATCTTTCTTTTGAGCATGTCCCTGTTATGCTCAATGGGGTTGAAGTCTAGGCTACGAGCTGGACACTGCAATTTTTGTATGCCAACCTCTTCCAGATTTTCTTCTACGCAATGTGCGACGTGTGGGCGCACATTATCGTGCATTAGGAGGAATTGATCGTGTCCAATGAACCTCGAATAAGGCATTATGTATTCCTGAAGAACTTCCTCGATGTATCGAATAGCTGTTAGCGGATTATCGCCGATAACCAACTCTGTACGTGCAGCGGAACTTTACCTCCCCATACCATTATGGAGCCCCCATGGAAACTCACTGTTTGCGTGGTGATAATGGGTAGAAACCGCCCTCCTCTTCTTCTCCACACTCGTTTCCGACCATTTGGAGCACGTAAAGCTATTCGACACTCATCTGTGAACAGTACTCTAGCCAATTACTCGTAGGTCCAGTTGACGTGTTTGCGTGCGAACTGAAGTCGAGCTACTGGGTGCTGTCTGAGAAGTCCTGGACCTCATGCTGGTCTACGAGCTTCTAAATTAACTTCCTCCATTCGTCTTCTCACCGTATGCTCGCTAACATTAACGCCTCTCGCGATCTGAAGCCGCTGGCGTATCTCAACAGCGGTCATGTAGCGGTTTCTCAAAAACTCCAGGACAATGAAGCGGTTGTCTCGGACTGGTATGCACCTTACGCCTCCACTGCCTGGCCTGTGGGTGTAGTGGCCTGTCTCCTAGTATCGTTTAAGGGCACACTGCAATGATGACCGTGGTACGTTAAGCACAATAGCAACTTAACGCTGTGTCAGCCATTGGTCACTTAGTGCTGCGGTTAGGGCAATCTGTGCTGGTGCTTATGGCATTTGTATTGGTTTTAAAGCACCTTTACTTATTGAATTAAAAGCACAAAATCACAATAATTCAATAACCGAACAGTTAACTTGCCATAACATACAAATTTAAAACGTGAACTTAGTCGCTCAAATGACCCGATTCAGCTAAAAATTAAAATTTTAGTCGTGGTGCACTTAAACATAATGGATTACCCTCTTGAACTAAGAGTAAACATTTTTTGACATAACTGCTTAACAAACATTCATCATAAACACTTAAACTTTTTGTTATCGCGAGATAAGCGCTTGGCCAAGATTCCGTGCCGCTGAGTGTATAATACATACATAGATTTACATGTACTTGCTTATAACTTGCAATCTATCTATACATATAAAATTCAAAGTCCTGACTGACTGACTGACTGACTTATATATCAACGCACAGCCCAAACCGCTGGTCCTAGAAACATGAAATTTGGACAGTGTACTCTTTGTGACGAGTAAGTATACACTAAGAAAGAGTTTTTCGAAATTCCACCCCTAAGAGGGTGAAATGGGGTGTATAATTTTCTGTGAAACTTTTTATTCCCTGAGTCGATTGACTTGAAAATTTGTGTATTTACTCTTCAGTTAAAATTATGAGACACGTGTATCACAGTTTTTCCTAAATCATCCCCCAATTTAAAATTAAACGTCCTGACTGGCTGACTGATATATCAACCCCCAGCCCAAACCACTAATCCTAGAGACATGAAATTTGGACGGTGAATTGTTTGTGAAGAGTAAATATCCACTAAGAAAGAATTTTTGGGAATTTCACCCCTAAAGGGGTAAAATAGGGGATGGAAGTTTGTATGAAAGTCTGTCAGTTTTGAAGTTAGGATCTTAAAATTTTGTGATAAGGCTGACGATTGAAAATTAATTTATACGTGTCTCGGCGTTTTTGATAATTCTACCCCCGAAGGGTTAAAAAGGGGGGTGAAGATACTATGTTTGTTCGGGTGAAATGCAACTAAAATTTTGTACAACCGATTGAGCTGAAATTTTGCACAAACCTTTGGTTCTGGTGACAATACATTTTTATGACAAACATTCCTTAATCCTGCAGCCAGGATCGTCTCCTCAAGAGAGAACTCTTCAGCGGTTAGTAGCATGGCCACGAAACTTTGTTTACGCGTTCAAGTTTGATAGATAAAGATGATTTTATCATTAATCTTTAATCTTCTTTCTTTCTTCTTCTTTTTTCCTTTATATAAAATGGTAAACTGACTGACTGACTGGGTGATATATCAACGCACAGCCCAAACCGATGGTCCTAGAGTCATGAAACTTGGAGGGTGTGTTCTTTGTGAAGAGTAAGTATCCACTAAGAAAGGATTTTTGGGAGTTCCACCCCTAAAAGGGTAAAATAGGGGATGGAAGTTTATATGAAAGTACGTCAGTTTTGAAGTTAGGATCTTCAAATTTTGTGTTTAGGCTGACGATTGAAAATTTGAATTCCCTATAGATCCTTTCTCAGTGGAAACCTTCTCTTCACAAAGAACACACCCTCCAAGTTTCATGTCTCTAGAACCAGCGGTTTATGCTGTGCGTTGATATATCACCCAGTCAGTCAGTCAGTCAGTTTACCATTTTGTATATATAGATGTGTATCAGTTTTTCCAAAATCATCACCCAATATAGTTAAATAGGGCTTCAAAGCTCACGTAGAAGGGCGCATGCCGCGCAGCGTTGCATGGGGCGTGCGGGGCGTGGGAGTATTTACCTATTACTAAGTAGATAGGATTTTTCTGAGGTAGACGTGTCTGTGAATATAGTTTATTCCACCGATTTTCGCGTTGGCTCGCGATACGGGACATTGATATTAAATATTATGTCAAAGTATTATGTCTATAAATAGATTCCTAATAAATCATTTGTTTGGTGTCCCGGTGTCCAATCTCAAACCAAGATATTTCACATATTATGTAATTTAATTGATATTACTATGAACAAATGTTTGCAATAGCAAGTACACGTAAATCTATGTATGTACTATACATTTTTTATTATCCCAGAAGTAAGATTCCGTGGGCAGTTCCCGAACTCCACGCGGGCGAAGCCGCGGGCAGAAGCTGTTATTATTATAAAGTAATATCAATTAAATTAGATACGTGAAATATTGATACCTTGGTTTGAGATTGGACATCGGATTTACTGGATTTTATCTGAAGAGTATGTAAACAAATTTTCAAGTCAATCGACCCCGAGAGTAAAAAGTTTCACAGAAAATTCAACACCCCATTTCACCCTCTAAGGGGTAGGAATTTCGAAAAACTGATACTAACTCTTCACAAAGAATACACCCTCCAATTTTCATATCTCTGGGACCCGCGGTTTGGGCTGTGCGTTGGTATATCAGTCAGCCAGTCAGGACATGGAATTTTAAATTGGGGGATGATTTTGTGATACACGTATCTCATCATTTTAACTGAAGTATATGTATACACATTTTCAAGTCAATCGACCCCGAGAGAGTTTCACAGAAAATTCAACACCCCATTTCACCCTCTTAGGGGTGGAATTTCAAAAACCCTTTCTTAGTGGATACCCACTCTCCACAAAGAGTACATTCTCCAAATTTCATTTCTCTAGAACCAGCGGTTTGGGCTGTGCGTTGATATATCAGTCAGCCAGTCAGGACATTGAATTTTAAATTGGGGGATGATTTTGGAAAAACTGTGATACACGTATCTCATCATTTTAATAGAAGTATTTGTAGACACAATTTCAGGTCAATCGACTCAGAGAATAAAAAGTTTCACAGAAAATTCAACACCCCATTTCACCCTCTTAGGGGTGAAATTTCGAAAATCCCTTTCTTAGTGGATATTTACTCTTCACAAAGAGTACACTGTCCAAATTTCATGCCTCTAGAACCAGTGGTTTGGGCTGTGCGTTGATATATCAGTCAGCCAGTCAGGACATTGAATTTTAAATTAGGGGATGATTTTGGAAAAACTGTGATACACGTATCTTATCATTTTAACTGAAGTATATGTAGGCACAATTTCAAGTCAATCGACTAAGAGAATAAAAAGTTTCGTAGAAAATTCAACACCCCATTTCACCCTCTTAGGGGTGAAATTTCGAAAAACACTTTCTTGGTGGATACCTACTCTTCACAAAGAGTACACTGTCCAAATTTCATGTCTCTAGGACCAGTGGTTTGGGCTGTGCGTTGATGTATCAGTCAGCCAGTCAGGACATTGAATTTTAAATTGGGGGATGATTTTGGAAAAACTGTGATACACGTATCTCATCATTTTAACTGAAATATATATAGACACAATTTCAAGTCAATCGACTCAGAGAATAAAAAGTTACATAGAAAATTCAACACCCCATTTCACCCTCTTAGGGGTGGAATTTCGAAAAACCCTTTCTTAGTGGATACCTACTCTTTACAAAGAGTACACTGTCCAAATTTCATGTCTCTAGGACCAGTGGTTTGGGCTGTGCGTTGATATATAAGTCAGTCAGTCAGTCAGTCAGTCAGGACTTTGAATTTTATATGTATAGATTATATATTATATAATTATATATTATATATTATACTAGCTTGTGCCCGCGGCTTCACCCGCGTGGAGTTAGGGAATTTCCCACGGGATCTTACTTCTGGGATAATAAGTAATCTATGTATCTATCTATAATACATACATAGATTTACATGTACTTGCTTATAACTTGCAATTATTAGTTTAAAGTTCTATCAATTAAATTAGATACATGAAATATTAATACCTTGGTTTGATGAGATTGGACATCGGATTTACTGGATTTTACCTAAAGAGTATGTACACAAATTTTCAAGTCAATCGACTCAGGGAATAAAAAGTTTCACAGAAAATTCAACACCCCATTTCACCCTCTAAGGGATAGAAATTTCAAAAAACTGATACTTATCTTCACAAAGAATACACCCTCCAATTTTTATATCTCTGGGACCCGCGGTTTGGGCTGTGCGTTGGTATATCAGTCAGCCAGTCAGGACATGGAATTTTAAATTGGGGGATGATTTTGGAAAAACTGTGATACACGTATCTCATCATTTTAACTGAAGTATATGTAGACACATTTTCAAGTCAATCGACTCAGGGAATAAAAAGTTTCATAGAAAATTCAACACCCCATTTCACCCTCTTAGGGGTGGTATTTCGAAAAACCCTTTCTTAATGAATACCTACTCTTCACAAAGAGTACACTGTTCAAATTTCATGTCTCTAGGACCAGTGGTTTGGGCTGTACGTTGATATATAAGTCAGTCAGTCAGTCTGTCAGTCAGTCAGTCAGTCAGTCAGTCAGGACTTTGAATTTTATATGTATAGATTATATTATATATTATATACTAGCAGACCCGCGCAACTTCGTCTGCGTCACATAAGAGAGAGAGAGGGTCGTAAGCACCTATAGTACAATTCTAGCACATCACCCATCATTCCACACTAGCTTATGCCCGCGGCTTCGCCCGCGTGGAGTTAGGGAATTGCCCACGGGACCTTACTTCTGGAATAATAAGTAATCTATGTTTCTATCTATAATACATACATAGATTTACATGTACTTGCTTATAACTTGCAATTATTATAAAGTTATATCAATTAAATTAGATACCTGAAATATTGATACCTTGGTTTGAGATTGGACATCAGATTTACTGGATTTTATCTGAAGAGTATGTAAACAAATTTTCAAGTCAATCGACCCCGAGAGTAAAAAGTTTCACAGAAAATTCAACACCCCATTTCACCCTCTAAGGGGTAGGAATTTCGAAAAACTGATACTAACTCTTCACAAAGAATACACCCTCCAATTTTCATCTCTGGAACCCGCGGTTTGGGCTGTGCGTTGGTATATCAGTCAGCCAGTCAGGACATGGAATTTTAAATTGGGGGATGATTTTGTGATACACGTATCTCATCATTTTAACTGAAGTATATGTAAACACATATTCAAGTCAACTGAGAGAGTTTCACAGAAAATTCAACACCCCATTTCACCCTCTAAGGGGTAGGAATTTCGAAAAACTGATACTAACTCTTCACAAAGAATACACCCTCCAATTTTCATCTCTGGAACCCGCGGTTTGGGCTGTGCGTTGGTATATCAGTCAGCCAGTCAGGACATGGAATTTTAAATTGGGGGATGATTTTGTGATACACGTATCTCATCATTTTAACTGAAGTATATGTAAACACATATTCAAGTCAACTGAGAGAGTTTCACAGAAAATTCAACACCCCATTTCACCCTCTTAGGGGTGGAATTTCAAAAACCCTTTCTTAGTGGATACCTACTCTCCACAAAGAGACATTCTCCAAATTTCATGTCTCTAGAACCAGCGGTTTGGGCTGTTTGTTGATATACCAGTCAGCCAGTCAGGACATTGAATTTTAAATTGGGGGATGATTTTGGAAAAACTGTGATACACGTATCATCATCATCATTCATCATTTCAGCCGAAAGACGTCCACTGCTGGACATAGGCCTCCCCCAAGTGTCGCCACATTGACCGATCCCGTGCGTCTCGCATCCAGCGGATCCCTGCAACCTTTACGAGGTCATCGGTCCACCTAGTGGGAGGCCTTCCAACGCAGCGTCTTCCGGTTCGCGGTCGCCACTCCAGAACTTTTCGGCCCCATCGGCCATCCGTTCTGCGAGCAATGTGCCCTGCCCACTGCCACTTAAGTTTGGCTATTCTTCGGGCTACGTCGGTAACTCTGGTTCTCTTGCGGATCTCCTCATTTCTGATTTGATCACGCAAGGAAACTCCGAGCATAGCCCTCTCCATTGCCCTTTGGGTGACTTTCAGCCTTCTGATGAGGCCCATTGTGAGCGACCACGTTTCGGTCCCGTATGTAATTACTGGCAACACACACTGGTCATAGACTTTCGTCTTGAGACACTGCGGTAAGTTGGACGAGAAGATACCACGCAACTTCCCGAACGCTGCCCAGCCGAGTCGGATTCGACGATTGACCTCTTTCTCGAAGTTAGACCTACCTAACTGGACCGTTTGTCCCAGGTAGACATAATCGTCTACAACTTCGAGTGTAGAGTCTCCGATCTTGATAGGAGTGGGTGTTACATGGGCATTCAACATGACTTTGGTTTTGTCCATGTTCATTTTAAGACCCACTCTTTCGGAAGCTCTACTGAGGTCATCGAGCATTGTACTGAGGTCCTCCATGGTCTCAGCCATGACCACTATATCGTCGGCAAACCGAAGGTGAGAGATGTACTCGCCATTGACGTTGATGCCTAGCCCTCTCCAGTCCAGAACCTTGAAGACATCCTCCAGTGCAGCGGTGAACAGTTTCGGAGATATGACGTCTCCCTGTCTTACACCTCGCTGCAGAAGGATAGGTTCCGAGGTCTGGTCCTGAAGTCGGACTGACATGGTGGCGTTTTTGTACAAACTCTTCAGCACCTCGATGTACCGATAGTCGATTTGGCACCGTTGGAGAGACTGCAGTACAGCCCAAGTCTCGATCGAATCGAAGGCTTTCTCGTAGTCCACAAACGCCAAGCAGAGAGGCAGGTTATACTCTTCGGTCTTCTGTATAACCTGTCGCAGCGTATGTATGTGGTCTACGGTGCTAAAGCCTTTTCGGAATCCGGCTTGTTCGGGAGGCTGAAAATCGTCAAACCTGCGCGCGAGACGATTCGTGATGACTCTTGAAAACAGCTTGTAGACATGGCTTAGAAGTGAGATGGGCCTATAGTTCTTCAGCCGGGCATTGTCGCCCTTTTTGAAGAAGAGTACCACCACACCCCTGCACCATGCCTGCGGCGTTTTCCCCTCGAGTATGACGGAATCAAACAGCTTCTGAAGGGTCTTAAGTACCGGTTTTCCACCTGCCTTCAGGAGTTCGGCCGTAATTCCGTCCTCACCCGGTGCCTTGTTGTTTTTAAGCTGTTTCAGAGCCATCCCAATCTCGTACAGGCTGACATCCGGAATGTCTTCGGTATAGTGTCGGGTCAGTCTAGCTCTTGGGTCGTTAGCTAGATTTGCAACGGGTTTACTGGTTGAAGTGTACAACTGCCCATAAAAACTCTCGATCTCCCTCAGCAGCTCCGGTTTGGCGGATACGATCCTGCCATCGTCGGTCTTCAGTTTCGTGAGCTGGCTCTGCCCAATAGCCAGATCTCTTGAAAAAACCTTGGAGCCTTTATTCCGCTCAATAGCGTCTTTAATACGCTCGGTATTAAAGCGGCGGAGGTCGCGTTTCAAGGATTTAGAGATCCGTCTATTGAGCTGCCGGTACTTCCACGCCTCGTCTGAAGACTGCAGGATCATCTCGCGCCGCTCCTTCATGAGCTCGAGAGTATGATCAGAGAGTCTTTTGTTCTTCTGTGCACGACGTGTCTTGAAGAACTTAGACCCAGTCGTATGGACAGTTTCCACGAACCCATCGTTGCATTCGTCCACTGAGCTTCCTAGGCACTCGAAACGATTCTGGAGTTCAAGCTGAAAGCTCTCGGGGTTTTGGATCTGGATTTGTGCTGGACGGAGCGTAGACTTCATCAGTCGAGACCTTTCAAGCTTTATATTGATGTTCAATGTGCCTCTTACCATGCGGTGATCGCTCCCGGTTTTCACCGAATTGATCACAGAAACATCATTGAACATTTGCTTCTTGGTTGACATGATGAAGTCAATCTCATTTTTAGTTGCACCATCGGGACTCTGCCAGGTCCACTTCCTGTGCTCACGCTTTCTGAAGAAGGAGTTCATCATATAGAGGCCCTCCTTCTCCATAAAACTAGCCAGTTGGTGACCCCGGTGGTTCCGACGTCCAATCCCAAATTGCCCCACCTGCAGCTCATCCCCGTCTCGTTTGCCCAGTTTCGCGTTGAAGTCCCCCATGACAACGGTGAAGTGAGTTTTGAAACCATGCAGGGCTTTAGAAATATCCTCATACATGGTCTCCACTTCGTCGTCGGGGTGTGCCGAGGTCGGGGCGTAGACCTGTATGACCTTCAGCGAATATCTTGAGGATATTCTGAGTATAAGGTACGCCACCCTGGTCGACACACTCTCGATCTTCACCACGTTATTCACAAGGGACTTGTGGACGATAAACCCAACACCACCCTGGGACTGCCGGTCACCCTCTCGGAAATAGAGCAGGTTGCCGGATTTCAGGATTATCGTATCCTCCCCCTCTCTTCGGACTTCAGATAATCCCACAATACTCCATCGCAGCCTGCTCAATTCCTCTTCGAGTTCCGTTATCTTCTCGTCGTTCCGGAGTGCTACACGTATCGCATCATTTTAATTGAAGTATATGTAGACACAATTTCAAGTCAATCGACTCAGAGAATAAAAAGTTTCATAGAAAATTCAACACCCCATTTCACCCTCTTAGGGGTGGAATTTCTAAAAACCCTTTCTTAATAGATATCTACTCTTCACAAAGAGTACACTGTCCAAATTTCATGTCTCTAGAACCCGCGGTTTGGGCTGTGCGTTGGTATATCAGTCAGCCAGTCAGGACATGGAATTTTAAATTGGGGGATGATTTTGTGATACACGTATCTCATCATTTTAACTGAAGTATATGTAGACACATTTTCAAGTCAACCGAGAGAGTTTCACAGAAAATTCAACACCCCATTTCACCCTCTTAGGGGTGGAATTTCAAAAACCCTTTCTTAGTGGATACCTACTCTCCACAAAGAGTACATTCTCCAAATTTCATGTCTCTAGAACCAGCGGTTTGGGCTGTGCGTTGATATATCAGTCAGCCAGTCAGGACATTGAATTTTAAATTGGGGGATGATTTTGGAAAAACTGTGATACACGTATCGCATCATTTTAATTGAGGTATATGTAGACACAATTTCAAGTCAATCGACTCAGAGAATAAAAAGTTTCATAGAAAATTCAACACCCCATTTCACCCTCTTAGGGGTGAAATTTCGAAAAACCCTTTCTTAATGGATACTTACTCTTTACAAAGAGTACACTGTCCAAATTCCATGTCTCTAGGACCAGTAGTTTGGGCTGTGCGTTGATGTATCAGTCAGCCAGTCAGGACATTGAATTTTAAATTGGGGGATGATTTTGGAAAAACTGTGATACACGTATCTCATCATTTTAACTGAAATATATGTAGACACAATTTCAAGTCAATTGACTCAGAGAATAAAAAGTTACATGGAAAATTCAACACCCCATTTCACCCTCTTAGGGGTGGAATTTCTAAAAACCCTTTCTTAATAGATATCTACTCTTCACAAAGAGTACACTGTCCAAATTTCATGTCTCTAGAACCCGCGGTTTGGGCTGTGCGTTGGTATATCAGTCAGCCAGTCAGGACATGGAATTTTAAATTGGGGGATGATTTTGTGATACACGTATCTCATCATTTTAACTGAAGTATATGTAGACACATTTTCAAGTCAACCGAGAGAGTTTCACAGAAAATTCAACACCCCATTTCACCCTCTTAGGGGTGGAATTTCAAAAACCCTTTCTTAGTGGATACCTACTCTCCACAAAGAGTACATTCTCCAAATTTCATGTCTCTAGAACCAGCGGTTTGGGCTGTGCGTTGATATATCAGTCAGCCAGTCAGGACATTGAATTTTAAATTGGGGGATGATTTTGGAAAAACTGTGATACACGTATCGCATCATTTTAATTGAGGTATATGTAGACACAATTTCAAGTCAATCGACTCAGAGAATAAAAAGTTTCATAGAAAATTCAACACCCCATTTCACCCTCTTAGGGGTGAAATTTCGAAAAACCCTTTCTTAATGGATACTTACTCTTTACAAAGAGTACACTGTCCAAATTCCATGTCTCTAGGACCAGTAGTTTGGGCTGTGCGTTGATGTATCAGTCAGCCAGTCAGGACATTGAATTTTAAATTGGGGGATGATTTTGGAAAAACTGTGATACACGTATCTCATCATTTTAACTGAAATATATGTAGACACAATTTCAAGTCAATTGACTCAGAGAATAAAAAGTTACATGGAAAATTCAACACCCCATTTCACCCTCTTAGGGGTGGAATTTCTAAAAACCCTTTCTTAATAGATATCTACTCTGCACAAAGAGTACACTGTCCAAATTTCATGTCTCTAGGACCCGCGGTTTGGGCTGTGCGTTGGTATATCAGTCAGCCAGTCAGGACATGGAATTTTAAATTGGGGGATGATTTTGTGATACACGTGTAGCGGGTAGGCGTGATGCTTACAGCTACGCTTTACCGGGTCTAACCCGTATAGTAAGGCTATTGATGATAGTAATAGCAAGCAAGTCAGAAGGTAGAATGAAGAAACGAAAGGCGAAGAAATGAAGGTTATTATTAAGATGATTGAAAGTAATATATTAAGCAAATTAGATTGTAACATTAAATAGCACCAAGCAAACAGAAAATATTAATATTACGCGGCGCGTCCCGAATAGTAAGGTAGCTAGTCCAAAGACGACTGCCGGTCGGTCCTCGGCGCTCGCATAGGTAAGCTTGTGTGCACGCCGTCGTCCGGCCGCTCAAGGTCTTCTTCGCTGGCTCCCGTATAAATATCACGCGCTCCGTGCGTGCAGCGGCGCGCGTAACTGCGTGGTCGAAACCGAGACCGCGGTGTAAGATCATAAGCGTTAGCGGTTTTTCTCCGAATTGTTAAAATCAAAATCAAAGCATTTATTTCAAATAGGCCAGTTACAGGCACTTTTGAATTGTCGAACAAAGACAACAATAGCTACAGTCCCAGTCACAAGGCATAAAAACTGTGAAAGTACTGTAGTTGCCCATTCCCTAACGTAGATCTCTATAGAGAAGAACGGGCAAGAAACTCCATGGACACTCTTTTAAATCAGTATACTTTTACAAACTCTTGGTTACATCATTCATGTTGAGATGGTACATTATGTGAGAACGATGTAGCAAGATGTGTACGTTAAAAGTGTCCATAGTAAACAATTCAAAAAAGAAAAAAAAAAACAATTCAAATAAGCCGTGGCAACCAAGAGATGACCAGTCACAACTGACAGCGCCCGTTCACGAACATGACGCATATATCAGCACCATTCAACTCAACCATTTTGAAGGGAACTAAATGATCCGACACACGCGCCACCATCAGCGAGACATTTGAGTGAGCATGACACACTCCTAACCGCCAGGGCACATTTAAGTCAAGAAAAGACGTAGGTTTCCCGCGAATGACAGCTTTCTATTACATAGTACTCACACAATATGGGCTATGCGGCTATATAATACTAAAGAGATTGAATTTATACAAAGCAAAGATAGTTGTACAATCTTCAGCAGCTCCAACATACTATTTAATGCTTCTTCTTCTTAGCGTTTCGATGGCAAAAAGTTTAAATATGCTAAGGTGGTGGTCTAAATGATATTCCGCCACATATTCCCCCTGGCCAGACCGTAACTACGGTCGATAAAAATCGGGGAACTTTACTCGCCGCCCGCTTCTCGTCCTTCTCTCTTCAGTTGTGGTGTTGGTAGTGTCAGGGGTTATGATTGGTATTTTCTTCGGAGCCTCTTCACGCATTGTGTAAGCTGGTTTGAGTCGATCGACCGATACGTTGTTTGGCTTCCCTTGTATCTCGATCGTGAAGTATTTTGCGTGCCTCTGTAAAACCTTGTAGGGTCCCGCATACGGTAGTTCCAGTGCACGTCGTACGTAGTCTCGCCGAAGGAAGACGTGGGAGGAAGAGTGAAGATCTCGTGGCACGTAGAAGGGCGATGTAGTATGCCACGCAGTAGGTTTAGGAGTGAGGTTGGCCATGTGACGTCGTAGTCGGTTTGCGTAGTCGGTGACGTCGGCTGTTGTGTACTCTGCCTTCGAAGATAGGTACTGGCCAGGAAGCTGAAGTGCTTCCCCGTAGACAAGTTCGGCCGGCGTAGCTTGGATATCTTCTTTCCACGAGTTACGCATGCCGAGAAGTACCAGCGGAAGAGCTTCAGTCCACTGCGAAGAAGTGTGGCACATGATGGCGGCCTTCAGCTGTCGATGCAGCCGTTCCACCATGCCATTCGCTGCTGGATGGTAGGCAGTGGTGCGAAGGTGGTCTGCCCCCAACAAGGCAGTGAGAGCCTTGAACAGGTGACTCTCGAATTGGCGAGCACGGTCGGTGGTCACCCGTGCTGGACAACCGAAACGGGCCACCCAATGAGTCACCAGAGTGGCTGCGCAGGTCTCCGCCGTGATGTCTTTCAAGGGGTACGCCTCAGGCCATCGGGTGAACCTATCGATGACGGTAAGGCAGTACCTGAAATCAGATGAAGGGGTTAAAGGCCCTATGATGTCGAGGTGAATGTGAGAGAATCGGGAGGATGGAGTCAGGTAGGTGGAAAGCGGGGATTTGGTGTGACGTGTGACTTTACAAGTCTGGCATTGTTCACATTGCCTCGCCCACTCTCTACAGTCTTTACGAATCCCTGGCCACACGTAGTGTTGTGTCACCAGTCGCACTGTAGCAGATTTCCCGGGATGGTGCAAGTTATGTAGCGAGTTGAAGACGTCTCTGCGCAGTGTTGGCGTTACGTATGGACGTGGCACCTGTGTGGTGGTATCGCAATACACTGGTAAGTTTCCACTGTAGGTAGATGCTACTTTCTTCAATTTAAGTGTTGAACCATGAAGGAGGAGGTCTTGTAATTCTGGATCATGGTCCTGGAGCCGTGCAAGGTTCTCAAAATTGATAGCGGCAGACACTTCCTCTACGCGAGATAATGCATCAGCGACAATGTTCTCGCTGCCAGGTAGGTACCTTAAGTCCGTAGTGAATTGGCCAATATAGTCCAGGTATCGGAACTGTCTCGGCGGAAGGCTTTCCCTGTTTAACTTGAAGGCGAAGATAAGCGGCTTGTGGTCGGTGTAGATCGCAAATGTTCTTGCCTCAACCATATGCCGAAAGTATTTAATGGCCTCGTACACTGCGAGCAGCTCTCTGTCGTACGGGCTGTACTTCTTTTGAGCGTTGTTTAGCTTGTGAGAGTAGAATGCTAATGGCTGCCAGTTTTTTCCTTTTCGCTGCTGAAGTACAGCTCCAATAGCTGTGTTCGATGCATCGGTTACGATCGCCAACTCCGCCGATGGGTGTGGATGAGCCAAGAGTGTTGCTTTTGAAAGTGAAGATTTGCAGTCGTCGAAAGCCTTCAGCATCTCTGGAGTCATTTGTACTGGATGCGAACCTTTTACCTTAGGGCCAGCAAGGGCTGTGTTTAATGGCGCTTGTAGTTGAGCTGCGTTAGGGACAAATCGGCGATAGAAATTCATCATACCCAAGAATCGTCGCAGCTCCTTCAAGGTTTTGGGTTTGGAATATTCCTGGATCGCCTGCACCTTGGACTGAAGTGGTTTTATGCCCTCAGCAGAGACGCTGTACCCTAGAATGGTCACCTCTTGTTGTCCGATATTGCACTTGACTGAGTTGACGACGACGCCATATTGTTTCAGGCGATCAAACAATTGGCGTAAGTGCACCTTATATTCTTCAGCAGTTGCTGAAAAAACCAAAATATCATCGACGTACCCGTAGCAGAAGTCTAGGCCCAGTAAAACTTCGTCGATGAACCTTTGGAAGGTTTGAGCCGCGTTCCTCAAACCAAAAGTCATGAATGGAAATTCATATAGGCCAAAAGGTGTAGTAATCGCGGTTTTCGGGATATCCTCAGGGTTGACGGCTAGCTGATTGTAAGCCTTTACGAGATCGATCGTTGAGAAGATGGTGCAGCCTGCTAGTTGGTTGGAGAAGTCCTGAATATGGCGGATGGGGTACCTGTCGGGTATTGTTCTCGAGTTAAGTGCCCTGTAGTCGCCACATGGTCTCCAACCGTCGTCTTTCTTCTTCACCAGGTGCAGTGGCGCTGACCAAGGACTCTCCGAGCGTCATGCTACTCCACTTGCAAGCATCTGCTCAAACTCCTTCTTAGCAGCTTGCAGTCGAGAAGGGTCAAGGCGTCTTGGCTTGCATGCTACAGGTGGGCCGGGTGTCGTCCTGATGAAATGCAAGGTGTTATGTTTACCCGGTACCTGCCTACCTGGTGGTCGAGTTATCTCTGGATACTCACGCAAAATTTGATGGTAGTCTGAGTCACCTATGACAGCCTTCAGTGAAGCAATGTCTGCTGAGTTGCAGTGTGTGGCAGGAACTGATAAAGACGTAAGGTTATCGATCAGGCGTTGATTCCTGCAATCTACCAACAGATTGTAGAAACTGAGGAAGTCTACCCCAATTATGGCCTTAGAAACATCCGCAATTGTGAAGCTCCAGCTGAAGTTCCTTCTAAGTCCTAGATTCAACTGTAGTTGCAGAGGACCGTAAGTGTGAATTAATGTGTTGTTTGCAGCTACTAGATCGTATTTGGATTGTTTGTAGGGTTTTTTGAGTGCAGAACGGGGAAAAACACATAAGTCTGAGCCGGTGTCTACTAGGAATTGTATTTTTGAGGACCGGTCAGTGATGAATAGACGGCCTGAAGAAGTAGGGCAGTCGTTGGCCGCTACTTGCGACCGCCCTTCCTGTTTTCCGCCATGAACGAGCAAGGTGATTTACATTTTTGAGCTTTGTCTCCGTATGTATAGTGGTAAAAACAGTGTGGGTGGTTTTGTGGTGGTTGTTGCGGTTAGGATTTAGAGCGATCATACCTTCGATGGTCATTGCGAGATCGTGTGCGTGAGCGTTGTCTCTCCCTGCTGTTCCAGCGTGAAGTGAGCGCGGCTACCTGCTTTGTGAGTTCGCTCACCTGCTTCTCCAGATCCGACGATGCAGTGCTACTAGAAGCGGAAGCGCTAGCGATTTGCGGTGTCATTGGGACGATTTCGAATACCCTGTCCGCTATCTCCGCTAATTTCTCCACCTGCAATTCTGCTATTTGAGAGGCGATTACTGTTTGTATATTCTGAGGCAACCGGTTGGTCCAAATGCTTTTGACGAATTCTGCTGCACCTGATGGTCCAGCTAGACTTTGCAGGTGTCGCAGGAATTGCGACGGCTTGCGGTCACCTAATTCCTCATGAAGTAGGAGCTGTTGTATTCGCTTTTCTTGCGAAACTGACAACCGTTTTATGAGTTCTGTTTTTAATTTTATAAATTTGTTCTCCTCAGGAGGATTGGTAATAATGTCCCTGACCTGCAAGGCGTATTTGGTGTCGAGCTGAGTCGATGCGAAATAAAATTTTGTCGAGTCACTCGTAGTTCTTGACAGAATGAATTGGCCTTCTAGCTGCGCAAACCACAATGCCGGTTCGTCCGGGCAAAATGGAGGACAGCGCAGTGGCATTCCAACAGCTGCTGCCTGTCCTGAGACACCGGGAACATCCTTACAGTCAGCATAAGCGTCCGACTCAGCCATGTTAAAATAAAAATAAAATCGCTCACCGCTATGTCTTGAACCAAACCACGTCCTGTTATTATGTCACCCACTAATGCGAATACTCGGCGCACTCTCTTTCTCTCGGTTTGCCGGGATCTTGCAGTCTTCAATCCTGTGTAGTCGAGGGTCACCAATGTAGCGGGTAGGCGTGATGCTTACAGCTACGCTTTACCGGGTCTAACCCGTATAGTAAGGCTATTGGTGATAGTAATAGCAAGCAAGTCAGAAGGTAGAATGAAGAAACGAAAGGCGAAGAAATGAAGGTTACTATTAAGATGATTGAAAGTAATATAAAGCAAATTAGATTGTAACATTAAATAGCACCAAGCAAACAGAAAATATTAATATTACGCGGCGCGTCCCGAATAGTAAGGTAGCTAGTCCAAAGACGACTGCCGGTCGGTCCTCGGCGCTCGCATAGGTAAGCTTGTGTGCACGCCGTCGTCCGGCCGCTCAAGGTCTTCTTCGCTGGCTCCCGTATAAATATCACGCGCTCCGTGCGTGCAGCGGCGCGCGTAACTGCGTGGTCGAAACATCACCTGATTTAAGACCGCGGTGTAAGATCATAAGCGTTAGCGGTTTTTCTCCGAATTGTAAGGTGGTGGTCTAAATGATATTCCGCCACACACGTATCTCATCATTTTAACTGAAGTATATGTAAACACATTTTCAAGTCAACCGAGAGAGTTTCACAGAAAATTCAACACCCCATTTCACCCTCTTAGGGGTGGAATTTCAAAAACCCTTTCTTAGTGGATACCTACTCTCCACAAAGAGACATTCTCCAAATTTCATGTCTCTAGAACCAGCGGTTTGGGCTGTTTGTTGATATATCAGTCAGCCAGTCAGGACATTGAATTTTAAATTGGGGGATGATTTTTAAAAAACTGTGATACACGTATCGCATCATTTTAATTGAAGTATATGTAGACACAATTTCAAGTCAATTGACTCAGAGAATAAAAAGTTACATGGAAAATTCAACACCCCATTTCACCCTGTTAGGGGTGGAATTTCTAAAAACCCTTTCTTAATAGATATCTACTCTTCACAAAGAGTACACTGTCCAAATTTCATGTCTCTAGGACCAGTGGTTTGGGCTGTGCGTTGATGTATCAGTCAGCCAGTCAGGACATTGAATGTTAAATTGGGGGATGATTTTGGAAAAACTGTGATACACGTATCTCATCATTTTAACTGAAATATATGTAGACACAATTTCAAGTCAATTGACTCAGAGAATTAAAAGTTACATGGAAAATTCAACACCCCATTTCACCCTCTTAGGGGTAGAATTTCTAAAAACCCTTTCTTAATAGATATCTACTGTTCACAAAGAGTACACTGTCCAAATTTCATGTCTCTAGGACCCGCGGTTTGGGCTGTGCGTTGGTATATCAGTCAGCCAGTCAGGACATGGAATTTTAAATTGGGGGATGATTTTGTGATACACGTATCTCATCATTTTAACTGAAGTATATGTAGACACATTTTCAAGTCAACCGAGAGAGTTTCACAGAAAATTCAACACCCCATTTCAACCTCTTAGGGGTGGAATTTCAAAAACCCTTTCTTAGTGTATACCTACTCTCCACAAAGAGTACATTCTCCAAATTTCATGTCTCTAGAACCAGCGGTTTGGGCTGTGCGTTGATATATCAGTCAGCCAGTCAGGACATTGAATTTTAAATTGGGGGATGATTTTGGAAAAACTGTGATACACGTATCTCATCATTTTAACTGAAATATATGTAGACACAATTTCAAGTCAATTGACTCAGAGAATAAAAAGTTACATGGAAAATTCAACACCGCATTTCACCCTCTTAGGGGTGGAATTTCTAAAAACCCTTTCTTAATAGATATCTACTTTTCACAAAGAGTACACTGTCCAAATTTCATGTCTCTAGAACCCGCGGTTTGGGCTGTGCGTTGGTATATCAGTCAGCCAGTCAGGACATGGAATTTTAAATTGGGAGATGATTTTGTGATACACGTATCTCATCATTTTAACTGAAGTATATGTAGACACATTTTCAAGTCAACCGAGAGAGTTTCACAGAAAATTCAACACCCCATTTCAACCTCTTAGGGGTGGAATTTCAAAAACCCTTTCTTAGTGGATACCTACTCTCCACAAAGAGTACATTCTCCAAATTTCATGTCTCTAGAACCAGCGGTTTGGGCTGTGCGTTAATATATCAGTCAGCCACTCAGGACATTGAAGTTTAAATTGGGGGATGATTTTGGAAAAACTGTGATACACGTGTCGCATCATTTTAATTGAAGTATATGTAGACACAATTTCAAGTCAATCGACTCAGAGAATAAAAAGTTTCATAGAAAATTCAACACCCCATTTCACCCTCTTTGGGGTGAAATTTCGAAAAACCCTTTCTTAATGGATACCTAGTCTTTACAAAGAGTACACTGTCCAAATTCCATGTCTCTAGGACCAGTGGTTTGGGCTGTGCGTTGATGTATCAGTCAGCCAGTCAGGACATTGAATTTTAAATTGGGGGATGATTTTGGAAAAACTGTGATACACGTATCTCATCATTTTAATTGAAGTATATGTAGACACAATTTCAAGTCAATCGATTCAGAGAATAAAAAGTTTCATAGAAAATTCAACACCCCATTTCACCCTCTTAGGGGTGGAATTTCGAAAAACCCTTTCTTAATGGATACCTACTCTTCACAAAGAGTACACTGTCCAAATTTCATGTCTCTAGGACCAGTGGTTTGGGCTGTGTGTTGATATATAAGTCAGTCAGTCAGTCAGTCAGGACTTTGAATTTATTTCGCTGCGGAGTTATTTTAAAACTGTGACATCTCCTAAGATATTCATTGAAATCAAATGATGTAAGAGCAATTTCGTTATAATATAAATACTTGTTATGAACAACGTATTTATTTGGAAAAGGAATACCCTGTTCACAAAAACACCTTCGCAAATAATGCGAATCAACCTTAAAAGATAGACATATGCTATCACGTATTTTTTTAGAACTTTTAAGAGGAACATTTCCGTCATTCATGACATGTTGCGTAACTTTAACCGTTTACGCAGCGCACGCAACGGTAGCTCTCAAAAGGAATACATTTTCCCCGTTTTTGCAACATTTTTCATTAGTGCTCCGCTCCTATTAGTTATAGCGTGATGTTATATAACCTATAGCCTTTCTCGATAAATAGGCTATCCAGTAGTTCCTGAAATTAGCGCGTTCAACCAAACCAACACACAAACTCTTGAGCTTTATATTATTAGAATAGATTCAAGTAGGTAACTATTTAACTTCTCGGAAATAATTGAATTAATCGCTTAAACATTCTACTTATGTTTTTCTCAAATAAGGGCTTCCCTCGACAGCCTCACGTCTTCATCCTTTGACGCTCGATAACAGTCATACTCCAGCTAGGTCGAAAGTTCTCATCAAGGTGCATGAAATGAGCCCAGTAACAATATAGCTGCTGTAAACTGTTGCGGACCTCTTGCAACTACCTTCCGTCTCCATCGTTAGACCGTCGATGACAGTCTTACTCCAGCTAGTTCTAATATTCACATCAAGGTGTTTGAAATGAGCCCAATACCAATATAGCTGCTGTAAACTGTTGAGGACCTCTTGCAACTGCCGTCCGTCTCCATCGTTAGACTGTCGATGACAGTCATGCTCCAAGCAGGTCTAAAATTCTCACCAAGGTGCATGAAATGAGCCCAATAACAATATAGCTGCTGTAAACTGTTGAGGACCTCTTGCAACTGCCTTCCGTCTCCATCGTTACACCGTCGATGACAGTCTTACTCCAGCTAGGTCTAAAATTCTCATCAAGGTGCATGAAATGAGCCCAAAAACAATATAGCTGCTGTAATCCGTTGAGGACCTCTTAGAACTGCCTTGCGTCTCCATCGTTAGACCATCGATGACAGTCTTAGTCCAGTTAGATCTAAAGTTTTCATCAATACGCATGAAATGAGCCTAAACACGATATAGATGCTGTAAACTGTTGAGGACCTCTTGCGACTGCCTTCCGTCTCCATCGTCAGACCTTCTATGACAGTCAAACTCCACAGCTAGGTCTAAAGTTCTCATCAAGGTGTTTGAAATGAGCCGAATAACAACATAGCTGCTGTAAACTGTTGAGGACCTCTTTCAACTGCCGTCCGTCTCCACCGTTAGACTGTCGATGACTGTCGTACTCCAGGCAGGTCTAAAGTTCTCACCAAGGAGCATGAAATGAGCCCAGTAACAATATAGCTGCTGTATACTGTTGAGGACCTCTTGCAACTGCCTTCCGTCTCCATCGTTTGACCGTCGATGACAGTCTTACTCCAGCTAGGTCTAAAATTCTCATCAAGGTGCATGAAATGAGCCCAATAACAATATAGCTGCTGTAATCCGTTAAGGACCTCTTAGAACTGCCTTGCGTCTCCATCGTTAGACCATCGATAACAGTCATAGTCCAGCTAGGTCTACAGTTCTCATCAATATGGATGAAATGAGCCCAAACACGATATAGATGCTTTAAACTGTTGAGGACCTCTTGCAACTGCCGTCCGTCTTCGTCGTTAGACTGTCGATGACAGTCATACTCCAGGCAGGTCTAAAGTTCTCATCAAGGTGCATAAAGTGAGCCCAAACACGATATAGATGCTGTAAACTCTTGAGGACCACTTGCAATTGCCTTTTGTCTCCTTCGTCAGACCTTCGATGGAAGTCATACTCTAGTTAGGTTTAATCTAGAGTATCTTTTGCTATCATAACTTAAAAAAAAAATTGACCAGTCGATTTAAAAGTTATCTTGTGAGCACATTTTATTCAATAGTACCATTTTGGTTCAAAAGATGTCGTTGCATGTTACACATATAATTTTATTATGATAAGTTCTTCTTGAACACTTTAAATTTATACATCTTTTGATAGAGAGCACCGATTACAATGAAACGAAAACTTAAACCTTCTCTAAGTTATGCAGAATATGTGTGCATTGAATCTAACCACATGGGTTTTATAATTTACGTGATGTTTTACCAAAAAAATACCCGGTGACACTCATATATCTTTTGATAGAGAGCACCGATTACAATGAAACATCGTTTGAATGGTTAAAAAAAAACTAAAAGTATGTAAAAACTATTTGGTAATGATTTGGAAAGCTTAAAGGTTTAAAAAAAGTCAACATACCTATTTACAAAAAGTGAGAACCGGCTGGGGATCGAACTTGCACCATGCTTACAGCATTAAAAAAATCGAAATAAATACAAAAACAAAATAACTTAGCTGAGGCTCGAACTTGCAAACCACTATTCACAGGGCGGCCGCTGACACCTTCTGGCTACTTACTTCGGTGACAAACGGTCTAAAATAGCTGTTCTCTTCTAATGCATGCCATGACAGTTGTCAGTTGTCAAACCGTTGTCAAACAGCTGAGGAATATGGACATAATGCAATATTGCTCACCCACCTAAGTTATTAGCGTGATAATATAGCCTATAGCCTTCCTCGATAAATGAGCTATCCAGCACTAAAATAATTTTTCAATTTGAAGCAGTATTTCCTGAGTTTAGCGCGTTCAACCAAACAAACAAACTTTTCAGCTTTATAATGTTATATATATATAGTATAGATATAATAATAATATATATAGTATAGATATAGTCATCATCCACATAAGATACTGAAGGAGATATAATATTTTGCATAATGTTGCTATAGCACTCCTGGCACAATGGCTATAGTCTTTGGTCACTGAACGAGAAGCCATAAGTTCAAATCATGCTTGCAATATTAATATATTCTTTTTCTATTCATTATTTTGTTAAAACATCCCGACACCCCGGCCGCGACTTACTACTACGCGGTGGTCTATAGGTTTTGCGATAACGATTATTATAATTACCGCGATAATAACTGCTATTATTGTAACCATATGGTACCTGTGGCCGATCGATGACCCCGATGCTGGTGTGCATTTTGTGCATCACCTCTTGCGCCGAAATTTCGTTGACCTCTATAACCTCGTTGCGCTCGTCGACCCTGATAATGCGACTGTCTATACGTACCTATAAGTTCTGCTGAGCCACTGGGACCGGGTTTCTCCTCGTCTTGAGCTGCCTGGATTGCCTCTGTCAAAGAAGAAAAGTTACGCGCGGCAATAATGGTGCTTAAACGACGATCCCGCAAACCATCAGCAAATCGCTTTATTGCTAACTTCTCATTCATTGGTTTCAATAAGGCATACTTAGCTGAATCGCTGTCAGCTTGCGATATCGTCAAATCTACAAAGAGTTCTGACATCTCTTTGCCGTAATCTGTAACTGTTTTATTCTCCTGTTTACAAAACTGTAATTTTGACTGAATAGCTATGTAACTTTTTTGTGGCAGTAATAATTTACGCATATCCTTTGTTAGTTCTTCGACAGTCTCATATTTTGGAGACAATAATAACTTAGCACGCTGGGATAGCCTACTTTTCAATATAAACTGAATTAGTTTATTTTTACATGCCGGCGTGTCTAACATAGTATCGTAATATTCGATATTTTCGATCAGCTGCTTAGTGTTATTAATACTATCATCCATGACGGGCATAAGATGTAGCGCTGTTTTTAAATCGAATGTATCCGTCGCCATGGTTGGTAATGGGATATCTTTCTCTTCTGTTAAACTACACAAACAGATTATTTCTAACAATAACCTATCGAACTCTTCACAAATCTTTTTAATTAATGTTATTTCAGAACTTGTATATTTTTTAAAGTTTTGTTTATAGATTTCTAAAAACTTATAATACTTAGCTAAAACAGAATTTGCCTCTGTTCTTTTTACCTCTGAAATCTTTCCTTGTCGGCGGCTAGGGCCAATTTTTATCAAGTAGCTTCTTATAGCTTTTAACTCATTTAATAATATACCTAAATCCTCAGCCATAACATATTAGCCTTAAAATTAGTCACTGGTGCTTGTTCTAAGCTACGTATTTCATCTATTTATGATTAATAAAAAAAATGCACATAATAATTCTGCAGAAACTACCTATTACAAATTGTATAATGTAAATATAAAACTTAAATACCATCATAAAAAGACAGTTCCTAAAATTCACAAAATAGGTTGTAAAATATACCTCATTATTTCCGTGTTTCACTTACTATCGATCACATCACTGCCTACTTGTTCACACAATCATTTCACTAACACGTACAACGTAGAACTACGAAGCTTGTAGAAGCCGTGGGTTATTTCGCCGTCGTAGTTAAATGTCGAGAGCTTCTGCCTTGCCAGGCTGCGGCACAGCACCCATGTATGCTTGCTGCCTGCGTAGAATGCTGGAGTATCGCTTCAGTGTCACCTCATCTATACGACGCTGTATTTGCTTTTTGTGGCAACGATTATACAGTTTGTATAGTATTATTAAAAGTCCGATCGCCAATATGGTACATATTACCACCAAAATTGTATTTGAGGTCTCTTGCAGCTGTTGCGTACGAGCCGTATTGGTACCGACACCAGCGGTCTGTGCAATCACTACTTCCTCTTTGGTGTTGGTGTTTCCCATTTTTCCAAATTAAAATGAAAATTATGCGAATACGCAACAATAAAACAGTCCTCGTGGTAAGGGAGCCTAGTATATTTTTCCTTCATTTTAAGGTCCACATTAACTGCACTGATTGTTTATAATATTTAGTCCTTTTAAGGCACACACGCGCGCGGGCCCGTGCCGGCTAAAGTTACTGGCAGGGTTGCCATGTAAGGTCGGGTGTTTAAGGAGACAAATGAAACGAATGAGGTTCGAGAATACACTGACTATATTGTAATAATGACACCTTATTATATAGCTTATAACTACTACATCACAGTTTCTCAGTTAACGTCTGGGCCGGTGTCATTGGTACAAACATACTGGGACCTGTGTTCTTACAAAGATTAACAGGAGACGCATATTTACACGTTTCACGAGAAACTCTACCTACACTGCTAGAAGACATACCTCTTCATAATTTACAAGAGGTATTCTACCAACACGATGGTGAAGTGAAAATGACACTGAAGTACTTTCTAAATTAAAACATCAATAAAGCAAACGGACATTAAAATGTATTGAACAAGGTGGTGAACATTTTGAAAGTGTATTAAAAATACAACGTCGTATGAATGTTGAGTGGCAATCAGTAAGTTAAGTACCTATTTGATTTTTTAAATTATTGTAAATATCTTGATTCACATCTTTTAAACACGCCGTCTTTGAATAATATTGTCGTATCGCCTCTTATTTTTAGCAGTTCATTATTATTAACAGCATAACATTTTGTACCGAATATTGGCATTATATCATAATAAATAAATAAAATCATTCAAAGTCGACAGTCCAAAGCCTGAAAAGTGTAATGGAAAGATGCAATCAAATGTTTACTAGACATAAATAAACAACTCGAATCGGCTAATGTTCATATTTCTTTAACGTAAACAATCGTGTATTGTCGGTTTTTCGAGCGGCGTTAACTCGTCTCGAACGCGAGCGAATAGGTACTAGGCTAGCAAGACCCTATTAGTCACGTGTGCGACTGTGTGCGTTCGTGGATTTGTACTGTGACCACAACATTCTTCCGGAATTAGTATAACTAAATCAATAAATAAAATCAATGTTCATACATGTTTAACTAAAAATTCAGTGTATGTATTATGATTATAACATTATATACTAATTGGGGTGTCTGAGGGTGTGCATTAATTACGTTACATGTTGTTTAAGTATATTGAACAAACATAGTGTGTATATAGTATATTAATATAGTGTTTATTTATTATAATATTAGCTATTATTATAAATACTGTTTTTATCCACAGAGGAGAACCGTGCAGTTATGGGTCCGCCGATATGCAGATTTTGGAGACGTAGAACATCTTAGGCCAAAACCAAAGGCAAATTCATCGGCTCGACACTACGACATCGTGGCAAGGCACAAGGCTGATCCCTTCTTGTCCATCCGCATAAAAGTGTGCTTACAAACTGTGAGAAATCACCTACATTCTGCTGGATTACGTTGCAGCAAGCCAGCGCGCACATTTGCTGTCCACTGCGCACCGAAAAACCCGACTACAGTTTGCTAGGTCATACAACAATTTTGATTGGGAGAACAATGTGGTGATTTTTAGCGACGAAAAAACATTTAAGTCGGTTAAGGATTGTCGTAAAGCAGTAACATATGCGCGGCTATGGTTAACAGCATGAGCAGAAGGTTACAAGAAGTAATAGAAAACGACTCATTGTTAGTCAAATTTATTTTAATTAGTAGACGAATATGAATCTTATTTGTATGCAAATAATGTTGATATTTGTTAAGCGAATGTGAACAAATACAAAACTTAGCAATAAGTAGGTATAAAACTTTTTTAAAACCACAACTCGTAAATTATTAATAATAATAATAATAATAATAAAATTTATTCAAAAATATAAGGTACAAAATTTACAGATTTTCTTAAATCTATGTCAAGTTCTGCCATGATGTGTGCCTGAACTAGGTAATCCTGTGTTTCAGGCGATTGGGGGTAACATTAATTGATTAAATAATCACAAATCATATTAAACTTATTGGAACTTATGTAAAAAAAAGGTACATATACAATTATATTATCTTAACTTAGTTAACTAATTAACAATAATATGAACAATATTTACTTTAGCACTAGTAATAACTTCTCTGTATCTTCATAGGACATAGTTTGAAGAGCTTCCTTAAGGGTTTTCTTGCAGTTACTGTGATTTAAAGGGTAGATGTTTTCTTTTTCATTTAGCCTGTTATATACTAGTGGTCCGAGGTACATATAAAACTTCGCTGTGAAAGCATGTTTTGTACTTTTTTGAGGGCAAACTAAATCTTTCCGTCTTTTTTTAGTAAATTCAGTGCTGTATGGAAGTGCTGCGTGTTGTTTTAGTACAGTGCTCATAATAAATAACTGTCGAACTGTTAGTACTTCACAAGATTTATACAGGAGGTTAGTGGGGAAAAGGAAAGGGCGGCAAGTAGCCACCTTGAGAATTGCTCTTTGAGCTCTTTCAATGGGCAGTAACAGTGTTTTACTCGTCCCACCCCATGAAGTAATACAGTAGGTCAGAATTGACTGACAAAGAGCAAAATATACTTGTCTAAGTATTTTTGGCTCTGTAATAAATCGTAGCTTTTTGAATACGAATATCAGCTTACGAATTCTACTATTTAGAGCTTCCATATGTTTTTTGAAGGAAAGGGTTTCATCTATTATAATACCCAGGTATTTTATTTTATCAGCCTTCTTAATATTGGGACACTTACACTGGCTATCTGCAGGAATTGGGCAACAGTGAGCATGCAACGCTGAGGGGATATTCGATATGTGCTTGCGCATCGAAAACTTAATGTAATTTGTCTTCTCTGCATTTAGAGTTAGGGAGTTATTTTGAAGCCATTTATTTACAATATTGAAGCCGTGTTGCGCAAAATTGTAGACTTCATTTTCTGAGTCAGCCGAAAAAAGTAAAGCAGTGTCGTCAGCGTAAGTTATAATAGTGCCATGCTCTAGCTTAAGATTGCAAAGGTCATTTATGTAGATCAAAAATAGAGTGGGCCCTAGAATACTTCCTTGGGGAACACCAAAAAATGTGTTTTTTTGAACAGAGCTGACAACATCGCCAATCTTTACGCACTGGGAACGATCTTCTAAATAACTTTTGAATATTTTCAGCTGGGTGCCTCTTACACCCATGATCTCAAGCTTGCGCAACAGAATTGGAATGGAAATTGTGTCAAAAGCTTTGGCAAGGTCCAGGAAAATTCCTACTGTGTGGTTACCCTTGTCAAGTTCTTTCGCTAGATAGTCAGTCAGATGATGTACCGCATCGGCAGTTGAAACTCTAGGCCTAAATCCAAACTGCCGTTCAGACAGAATCGATTTATCTTCCAAATATTTCAACAACCTTTTGTTTATTATTTTCTCCAATATTTTTGACATAGAAGGCAGTAAAGAAATAGGTCTATAATTTGTCACCTGCTCTTTGCTGCCTGATTTATAGACAGGGACAATTACAGCTTTTTTAAGACACTCTGGAAAATGACCTGAAGATAAACAAATACGGAAAATATAAGTCAGTGGTGGTATCAAAATGTCCTTGATTTTTTTAATAATTTTATTCGAAATGTTGTCCCAGCCAACTGCACAGTCTTCTTTCAAGGTCATGATTATATTTTCTACCTCAGTCTCGTCAGTATCTAGCAGCGCGAAGGATGTTAAAGCAGTGTTAGATGTTAAAAGTGTGCTCGTTAGGTTTTGGGATAATCCCAAATTTTTTTCTGCCAGACACTTACCCACATTAACAAAGAAATTATTTGCTATGTTAGCTGATTCCACCGGTGACGAGTGTGCTTGTACTAAACTTGAAGATGACTCATATTGTTTTGCGGTATAAGTTGCGTCTTTAATATATTTCCAGATCTTTTTACTATTTGTTCCAGCCTTTTCCAATGCCATTTTGTCGTAGTTGCTTTTAATTTTTTTAAGGAGGTCATTACAAAAATTTCGATATCTTTTGTACGAAAGTTGCAATACTGCATTTTCTGGATTAGATTTAGTTTTCATATGCAGTTTATCCCTATGTTTCATACAGCGAATAAGACCCGGTGTGATCCATGGTTTTATGTTGTGATTTTTATTGCTCAACTGCGATACGACTGTGTTTTTCTGAATTGCATTTCGTAAGTTTTCAATTACAAACAACATGCAAAACTGCGGGTCAGCGGAATTATAGACTGGATCAAAATCGATGACGCGTAAATCTTCTTCAAGTCTATTTATATTCAGTTTTGAAATTTTGCGAGTGTCTTGTTTAGGTAATTTACAATTTAGAGTTAGTAGGGCAGCATTGTGATCGGTTATTGTTGAGTTAACAACAAGTGCAAGTGAAGGAAAATTCGTTTTTAGCATAATATGATCCAAACAGGAGCCACTGTGATGTGTAGGAAAGCTGTGTGCTGGGAGCAGGCCATGAAAGGCGCATAGGTTGAGGTAGTCCTGAGCAGAAGCATCAGCACTTCCCGGAAGAATATTCATATTAATATCTCCAATTACAATAGTGTTTTTGATGGATGACAGGTTCTGCAAGGTCGCATTCAGAGAGTCAGTAAAATTGCTAGTATTCTTAAAAGAAGGAGGTCGATATAATGCTAATCTCGCAAATTCCGATCCAATTTTAACTAACAATCTGTTACAGTCGTGCATATCTGGTTCCTCAACAGAGACGTTCAGATGGTTTCTAGCATAAACTATCACACCATCATTTTGGTTGTAATTTATGGTACTTCTATACATATTATGTCCCGGGATGAGTGGTATGTTATATTGTTTGGAAAGCCAGCATTCGGTTAAAACAATAACGTCACAATTTATGTTTAGCCGTTGCTGAAATGTACTAAAGCTATCAAAATTCTTAAAAACACTGCAAATATTTTGTGTTAATACGGTTAGTGGAGATTTGTAGCCGGATAGATATTGTTTGCAGTTTTCCGCTTCACAAACTTTGGACTCAGATACAGAGAAATTATCTAAATCATTAATTAAACTATTTATCATAACGGTAGATTAAATAAAGAAATAAAAGGTCAGAAAAACTAACGAATTAACGGCGCTCTTAGGCGCCTCCATAATCTACAGAATTGATGTACCTTTTTTCAGCCATTATTTTCGCCGGGCAGTCAGCAGCACCTGTGTTATGCTTGTCTGGCTTTTTGAAATGCAAGCAAGTAGCGCATTTTGGTTCGTCACCCTTCTTTGGACATTCTTTTACAGAGTGACCTTGATCACCACAGTGGCCGCAGGTATATGATGTCTGTCGACATGACTTGGCCGCATGTCCATACTGCTGACACTTATAGCATCGTGTGACCAAAGTAAAGTCTCTCACAGGGCATGATGACCAATTTACAAAAACTCGGTCTTGTGATATCAGGGCTTTGCGTATGATTGCAGGTACTTCAACAATGTAATTACATGTCTCGGAGTCTTTCTTTCCTGACTTATGACTTAATTTAACTAAGCTCAAAAAAGTCTCAAGGCTGCAATCCTGAAGTTTTTCTGCTAGGTTCTGGTTGTAAACACAGGTAAAAACCTCATTTTCTTGCATGGATGTCGGCACTCCTATAATTACAACCCTAGGCTTCCTTTTATGGGGCTCGTCGACTGTTAGGCCTGATTTAGTAAGCTGCACCGATTGTCTCAGCTTCTCGATGTCGTCCTTCGTCTCGGTGCTGATGATAACACCGCCGTTCTTCGTCTTGCGCAAGCCTCTCACGTGGAGCTTCATTTGTTCGGGGCTGATAATTTTTTGGACAAGAGTCTTAGTCTCATCGCTGGTCTTCAATTTGTCACTCGGATAGATGGCCACAGAACTTACATGACTTGGCTGAATCAAAGTATTGGCACCTTTCTTTACCATCTCAGCAAAGGAAGATACCTGGGCAGATTTCGTCGAATCTTCGATGCACATCTTAAGGTTCTGTAGCTGCTGCGAAAGATCGTGTTGGTTTTCGAGAGTTCTGACGGTGTATTGCGATTGGAGGGCTCTAGCTTTGACGGACTGGTACATAACGGCCATCTGCGAGGTCCCGTGACTAACCTTCCGGCATAGGTTAGTGATGCGCGTTTTCTGCTCCACTTTCAGCTTTCCCTCAGCTGCAATAGCGCACACTTCCTTCAGGCTCTGCTCGATAATAGCCATCCAGTTCTGTATTTCTGAAGTCGAGACAACTTCAGGGGCATCGTTCCTTCGGATAGGCGCTTGAGAGGAAGAGGCGGGTACGGCCAGGGGCTCAGGCGTAGAGGCGGGTACGGCCACGGGCACAGGTGTAGAAGGCGGGGATCGAGCATATTTACTACACCGGTGGAATGGAGAATCCTCCATCGTGAAGTAGGTTATATTGTTCCTGTTAAACACCGGTCATTTCTGCTAATAATACACTTTCCACAAATGTACTGTACGAGTATGCGGTACTACTGGGTATTGGTAACTAGGTCACAATTTCGCAAGTGATTATTTGTTTATTGCAATTATTGTTCGATACGTCTGTTCACTACGACCGGCAATTTTGCAATCCAAAATATATATTGAAAGTATGGTGAAGTGATGTTATTGTTATGCGATTAGAAGTTGTCATAATTTCTTACTATCTAACATGTTGATTCACTTCACCTCTAATTTTACTTTGATTCAACTTATGTACCTACCTACTTTGACAAATTATTTACGTCAATCCTTACTAACAAAAAACTTTGTCTTTTTCAAAAAAACTGGTAAACAACAGTGTTTTACTCATTCGAACGTCTTAGATGGATAGCTATAGCCTATGAATGTTTAAAACCAGTTCGTATTAAATCATCGTATCAGCCACACAAGTTTTTTTTCTAACATACAGCCACCAAATTGAACCTTAAAACAACCAATATAAGGTAGGAACATATTGGAAGAAACGAGACGGATAATTTACTAATGACCCAAGCGATTAGCTAAGCAAACAATACCAATGTTTATCTAAGAAAAAAATCTAATTATTTCATTGATTTTGTTTAATTACTATTTTACTTTTTGCTTGAGTGATTTTATTGGTCACAAAATAAATTTATTAAAAAACAAACAGTAAAAAATAGCAAAAACAATTCCTCAGTTGGGATCGAACTCACGTCGTCGAGGTTAGATCACTAGCTAACGCAAGCGCTTACACCAATCAGTTATGGTTACCATGTTAGATTAGTATAAAATGTTGGGCCTTCTTGTAAACCCGTTTATGTTATCTTTACCCGTGTAACCTACACGGGTAAATATTTAAAAAATAAACCCCATGTATGGTAGAATACCTTTACGCACACAATAACAATGAGCGGCTGTATAACCATTACTGGCTCGTACAATGACAGTTACCGATGTGTGCGATGTAAACTATTTAGCTTGGCCGATTGTACATCATTATTTACCAGATCGAAAGCTTTGGAGAGATCCAGAAAACAGGCGTATACCGGCGTCCTCCGATCAGTGTAATACTGAACCGTATGCTTGAGACTTACTATGGCGCTTTCCGTTGAAAGTCCAGGTTGAAACCCGTACTGTGAGTCATGCACGGATAGACATTCCTTCAAGCTAGAATCAATCATACCGTCCAGTACTTTTGCCATTGTGGTTGCGAGAGATATAGGTCGATAGTTCGACTTATCTGATATGTCGCCCGTCCTTATTCTTCGTTATGGGGACCACCAGTGTTTTCATTAGTCCTGCGGGCAAGTAAGAGTGACTTAGGCACATGGTGTAAAACAACGACAAAACTCTTGGCAGATGAACCAGTGGCGGACCTCTCATACAAGCCGAAAATCCGGGCTTGCCTAACTATAAACAAAAAAAAACAAAAAATAAATAAATAAATAAATAAGAATTAAAAAAATAAAAATAAATAAGAATCCTCTCTCGGGAGCAGTGGCGGTACTGTTAAACAACCCCCAAAGACCTGGATTGCAGTGGCGAAGGTTCCATACAACTCGATTCCTACCGGCTTCCCTTTAAAAACAAACACCAAAAAAAACAAAAACAAAAGGACAAATAATAAAATCACATTAAAGATATCTACTCCGGCTTACCTCTTACAAAAATTGACCCTTCGCTACTGCTGGCGTGCCTTAAACAAATTAAATGTACGAGACACCGTCATCATAATAACATCAGCTGATTCTACAACGCGGCAAAAGCAGCGTAATGCGATGCGAGGTTGTCAGCTTTACACACAACTATATTAATCCACAGAAATTATTTTAAATTCGCGCGACGTTGCCAAATAGTCGGTAGTGACCCGTGCTACTAGCGCTTTCTCTGTCACACTCACTGGCTTGCATACGGCTTCTGACCTCTCTCTTACACTCCTTGCAAACGTTCCTTTTGTCCGTAGGTACAATTCGGAATTATTCGAAATAATGTATCGAATTTAAAGCAAGGCTTTTTTTTGAATGTATGCGTGTAAGTCAGTGTAACTTTAGTGAATGTGTTTGTGTGATGCCGGTGATGCGCATAGAGTTCGCGCAGAATAGGTACATCGCGCAGATTTTGCTAGAAGTAAACAAACACGACGATTTAAAATCAGTTCAGATTTGTATTGAGAGATTACTGGTGCATTACTTTTTTGTGATTTTATTTTTTTCAATTTCTTGTGATTTAAAGTGTTGTGATTCGTTTTTGCTGTAATTAACGTTGTTTAGTAGTGATTACTTATAGTTTTTTTTACACTAAAATGAATTCGGAAACGCATGCAATTGTTCCTTGTGATGGATTAAAGTGTGTGAAATCGGTACTGGGCAAGGTAAATACTTTGAGTTTTACAGAAAAATACAATCTGGGTACTTCACCAAAACCTACTCCTGATTTGATTATTTCTCATAAAACTAAAAACCATAATAGGCATTTTAGTCGATCAGCGTACAGTATTCAATGGCTTGTCGGCTGCTCTCATTTAAACAAATTTTTCTGTTGGCCTTGCATATTTTTCTCTAATGATAAGAATGCTTGGAGTGCCTCAGGTTACGATGATTTAAATAACTTCTCTGGTGCCATGAAAAGACATCAGAATTCTCAAAAGCACTTGAATGCTGTTATTTCATTCTGTAGTTTTGGTAAAACACGAATTGAAACATCTTTATCTCGTCAGTTAGGTGACGAAATTTCTAAACACAATATGCGTGTCGATTATAATCGCGCCGTTTTTCAAAGGTTGGTTGATGTTGTGTGTCATTTGGCACAACAGGAATTACCTTTTCGAGGTCACGATGAGTCTAAAACCTCATTAAACCGAGGCAATTTCTTAGAGCTTGTTTCTTTGCTTTCTAAGTACGACCTTGTCTTAGAAAAACATACAAATCAACAAGAAGGCAATAAGCCGGGGCCCAGTTACTTATCAAATAAAATTCAAAATGATATTATTCATTCCATATCCGAAGTTATTAAATCTCGCATTAAACTCGAGATTAATACGACAAAATTTGTTTCTATTATTGTTGATGAAACTCCAGATATAAGCAACAGAGAGCAACTATGCGTAATTCTTAGGTATCATTATGGCAACGACATTCATGATCGTTTTATGCGATACGTTAATGTATCTGAAAACCGTACCTCAGAAACTTTATCTAAAATTATTTTAGATTTTCTCAATGAATACGAGTGCATCGGAAAATTAGTAGCACAAAGTTACGACGGTGCAAGCGTAATGTCTGGTATAAGAAATGGCGTACAACAGAAAGTCAAGGACGTTTGTCCGCAAGCTATTTACGTTTGGTGTAATGCTCATATTTTAAACTTGGTACTTTCCAAATCATGTGGTAGGATTAGTGAAGTCAGTTCGTTTTTTTCTGCCCTTCAGGCAATGATTAGTTTTTTCAGTAACAGTACGAAACGTGCTGCATTTTACGACACCCATTGTAGTAAACGATTACCTCACCTTTCTGCGACTCGTTGGTCATATTCATCACGTATTGTAAACACGGTTACAGAACAAAAACAAAACCTTATTAAACTGTTTACTGAAATGGCTGACAACACGCAGCAGGAATGGGATGGTGATAGTATTTTAGCAGCGGAAAACTTTTATAGTTCACTAACATCATTCAATTTTTTTTTTTTTCTTTCCCTTTTTCACAAGATATTTGAAAAGACCGATGGCTTGTACAACATAATTCAAAAATCACAAGTCGATGTCGGTTTTTGTGTCAACCAAATAAAAGTGTTTGACTCATGGTTGCACAATGAATTCCTTGCCCAATTCAGTAAAATTTATGAAGATGCATTGATAAATAATTCTGCTCCTCGTTTAAGACGTAATGTCACCTGCGTTCGTACAGAGTATAAACGACTCTTTGTCCAAGTAATTGATAACATATCTTCCGAAATTAACGATAGATATTCAGAAATGTTTAAATTACAGTTTTTCCAATTGCTTAATAACAAACAGTTTGATAATTATAATCGAGCTTTTCCGACAGCGGCATTAGACTCTTTATTAAGCATTTATGCAAACTATTTTGATAGGGACACTTTAAAGATTCAGTTGATAAGTTTGTATTCATCACCTGAACTAAAGGAACTCCATATATTCAATTTAATTGATTTCCTACGTGAGAATTCCCTTCAGGATGCGTTTCAGGAACTTTTAAAGTTAGCACATTTAATTGTGACAATTCCCGCGACAAGTTGTTCCGCGGAACGCGCTTTTTCATCTTTAAAACGTATTCACACATATTTAAGAAATACACAAGGACAAGAGCGGCTTTCCGAATTATCGACAATTGCCATAGAAAAACAGCTGTTGGTAGAATTAAAACGTTCACCAACATTTTATGCTGATGTAATAAAATCATTTTTACAGAAAGATAGAGCTTTTGATTTAGAATACAGAAAGTAATTAAAGTAATTTTATTATACATTGAAGTGTTACAATAAAAGCATGCACCAAACTCAAACGAATTGACAACAAACGGCTTTTATCAAAGCCACTGGAGGTATGTCATTGCTGATATGTATCTTTAAATCTATCTAGCAATACCATGCCTACTGTGTGCTTTGTTGTTTGTCATCTGTCCGTGGTAAAGAAGTGAAGAATGAAGAGTTATGGCTGTTTACATTGTGAGTAATTACAAACATTTTCATTAATAATTTGTAGTTAGAAACCTATTGATTATGTGTGCGCCATCTGTAGCAAAAGCGAGGGAAATCTTACGAATTGACTCGAAGAGTTCAGTTGTTACATTTAAGTCAATAGATGGCTCTTATATCATTTACTTATTTTGTTAAGGGATATAAAATACGAAAAGTTAATGATCATTATTTGTATTTTTATATTTAGGCATATTTAAATTAAATAATAGGAAAATAAAACCGGCGTTATTAAAAACCAATGTCAGAACTCAGAACAGAGAGCGAAACTCCCCCCCCCCACCCCCCGCCCCAAATATCGTCAGTTGATTTGGGCTTTGCCTCAATTTGATTACGGGCACGCCACTGAGATGAACCCCAGCAAACTTGAAATGCTCAATACTGAGCCCGTCATGTCCGGGAGATTTGCCTTTGCTCATATTTTTAATGACTGTTGCAACTTGTCTGGCCGAAAAGAACATGAAAGAATTCACTCCGGTCATTTCAGGCCCAGCATTGATCACATCAACTGAGGGACCCAGAGGAGATTGCACTGTAAAATGTTCCTTGAACATATTTGCAATCTCCCCCGGATCGCTCCTCCCACCGACATTCACAGACAGGCCAGGCTTAATATCAAGCTTACTCGTGGACTTCCAAAACTTAGCAAAATTATTTGTTGCTCTAGCTTTTGCAATCATATCCATCTTTATTTGCTCCTGGTTTTTTTGGCACTGAATTTACACTGACTGGTTGAGATGAATATAATAAAGGGTTTACAAAATCTGGCTTATAATTATTTACTAATTTAAGACGTGGCAGGGCGATGGTATGTAAGCGACTGGCGAGTCGAGCGGGCTATCGAAAGTGCAATTCAGCATTCGCCTCGCCAGGGTCGCTACATCACATTCCCCCTTTCTCCAAATTTTTTAGAAATCACTAAAGAAATAAATTTTTTAAACATTAAATTCTTTTGGTTTACAAACGGTGTTCTTAAAACAAAACAATGCAATACACTACAATACTATATGCTTACACACTACTTATCTAATGGTTTGCGGTCTTTACGTACCCCAGAACCGTCTTTTGGAAAGAAAAATATATGTATAATGAAAGTATACGCTTAAGGGTAGCTGTCATAACGTCCGCTCTGCAATAATCAATGTCACCACTAGGACCGGCAGCATCCGTTATGACAGCGCCATTCTATTAGATACAGATTATCATAAATCTTGGTATAACATTACATTCCTTATCTGGGAAAACACTGCTGATTGCGAACACTCCCTCTTATTTCACGATGACAATTACATTGTTCGCTTGTTGTTATCTGAAATACACTGACATTTAAACTTGATGATTCTTGCACAATTCACTTTTCGTTCACTGTTTACACGTAACCTGCTGAAGTTCCTGTGGCTGCCGGGATACCCATATTTCCGGACGTTGCCGCTGTCCCAGTCAGTGTCATTACTTCCTTTCTTAACCAACCTCTCAGTTGGCCCATGCAGCCTCTTTTTATTGCGTGATGAGTAGTATTATCCCAAAATAATTCAGTTTATTTTCTAATTGTTGTCCCGTTACTATCTGGGCTTGGGCTATGGAAATGTTTTCCTTGTTTTGTGAATTTCCCATGTAATTTTGAAATGCTCTTCACTTGAACTTGACGCTGTTAATTATTAGTGAATTGTGGATGAATATCTTACGTTGATATACTTTAGCTACTTTTTGCTAGTTGAGCAAAAATCGCACGGGTTTCTTGATTACTCGGCCCGAGCGCGTGGTTTTATTCATAGGCGGTAGCGAGTTTTGCTCAACTTGCTGGTTTGGCGTTTCGCTGTTGTTATTATTCCCTACGCTTTCTGGTATTGTGTCCTCATTAATCATATATGCTGGTTCTAATCTATCAATGGACACGGTTGATTGACGGTCGTCCCTTTGTATGTCAAAAGTCTTATCTCCTCTGCTAATGACTTGGTATGGACCACTATACGATGGTGTTAATGGTTTCCTTACCATGTCATTTCTAATGAATACGTGTGTACATGTGTTTAAGTCCTTATGCACGAATATTTTCCGTGACCCGGTATCCGCTTGTGACTTTGGGCGCATGTTGTTTATTATATTTCTCAGTTTGCTTACAAAGGTCGGTAAATGTCCTACTTGCGATTTCTCTGCCTCGTGATAAAAATCGCCCGGTAATCGTAACGTGTGTCCTAAAACTAGTTCTGCTGAACTTACATTTTGGTCGCTTTTGCAGGCTGCCCGAAGTCCCAGCAATACCGTAGGTAATTCGTCAACCCATGATCTATTTTCTAACAGCCTTGTCTTTATAGCTGCCTTAAGGGAGCAATGCATTCGTTCTACCATACCATTTCCCTGCGGATGGTATGCTGTTGTACGGATTTTCTTTATGCCTAACATGTTCATCATACTGTTAAAAATCTCGCTCTCGAACTGCCTACCCTGATCGCTGGTTAAGGTTTTAGAACACCCAAATCTGCATATCAATCCTTCATAGATCGCCTTGGCTACTGTGTCCGCAGTAATGTCTTTGACTGGGAATGCCTCCGGCCAACGAGTAAGGGCCAGGCCACAACAGTGCGTTGCGGCGTCGCATCGCAAAAACAACATTGCACAGCTATGCGATGCGATGTCGCAACGCAAAAATTTCATCGGATACGACATCGTACGACAAGACGCTAACCGTCAGTTCAGTTTCTAGTGAGACATGGACCGCACTGCGCGTGTTCTACTTCTGCTTGCGTTAAGGCGTATTAAGAAAAAGAAACAGAAAAGAAAGTACTGGGTGCACCCATTACTGACAATTATGAATAAAGATGGAAACCACTTCAAAAGGAAATATGAGGCGCTAAAAGTGGACGAGGTTAAATTTTTCGATTACTTTAGGATGAGTGTAGTAAGTTTTGAAGAACTTCTTAGTTTGATAAAGCCTCATTTACAAAAGAAATACATATTTAGAAAACCCATCGAACCTCTGGAGATGCTGGGATTAACAGTAAGGTAAGAAAAAAATAAACTATTTTTACTATAATCATACTGTTTAATCATTTTCATAATTTAGTGTTATTCAAAACTCGTATTCCGATTGTGTGTCATTCGTCAAATTTGTTAGTTCCTCATCGAAATCAATTTGTTCTGGCTCATTTACATCATCATTCCTTGGCGTTTGTGGAGACGATTGCATAGGTGCCGGTGATGTTTCGCATCCGCTTTGGAAGGCACTGCGTTGAATGGATATTTGATAGCCACTCTGCATAGGCATTTGAGCTGATTGGTAGCCACTCTGCATAGACATTTGAGCTGTTTGATAGCCAGTCTGAACAGTTGTTTGAGATGTTTGATAGTTTGCTTGGACGGATGTTTGTGAAGTTTGATAGTGGCTGGGATAGTATGATGGTTGGTGTAAATCACTTAATATCTGTAGGACACGACTTTGGAAAATTATTGTTTGATTATCATTCAATTTTTCCAATGATGGCAAAATTCCTTTAAAAAAAGATAAATGTCTACTTTCAGGTGTTTTTAAAGCAGCTATAATATTCTTCTCAAATTCGTCTTCGTCAATTTTTCTTTTACGCGATGCAGGCTGGTAACGTGGCATGACAGGTTGCTGGCTTTGTTGGGTTGAGGTGCTTGGTCTTATTTCTTCATCGTCAAGACTTGATGTTGTTTTATTTTGAGAATTCTTTTTCAGAAATAGGAGCTGGTCGTATAGATGATATTGTTTAATTTTTTTGGCCCCAGCTCCGGATTTACATTGCTCGTTTAATTTTTTTTCGTATTTTGTAAAATTATCCTTGATTCCTCTCCATTTCTTTATGACATCGTTACCTAAAAAAATATGACGAATAATGATTTATTTTGTTTTCTTTCAGGTACCTGGCGACGGGAAATACTTTTAAAGATATGCATTTCACATATTATCGTGGAAAATCTACAATAACAGGAATAATAAAATTTGTTTGTCGTATTGTATGGAACATTCTTAAAAGGTTGGAATTACCAAAAATTACAACAGAGCTGATGGAACAAATTGCTCAAGAGTATGAAAAAAAGACCAACTTTCCTAATTGTATAGGAGCGCTAGATGGAAAACACATTCGTATATTGAGCCCGGATCACAGTGGATCCCTATTTTTCAATTATAAAAATTATAATTCCATTGTTCTATTAGCACTTGTTGATACGAATTACAAATTTATATATGTCGATATAGGTGCATATGGTAAGGAATGTGACTCCACTGTTTTTCAGAACTCAAATCTATACGACTTATTAAAAAAAGGTCAATTATCTATACCTCCGCCAAAACCGTTACCTGGCTTTCAAAAAGAAATTCCTTTTGTCTTCGTGGCGGATGAAGGATTACCACTGACAAATAATATAATGCGCCCATATTCTGGGAAGTTTTTATCGATAGAAAAACGAGTTTTTAATTATCGTTTGAGCCAAGCCAGACGATATGTTGAGAGCGCTTTTGGCATACTCGCAAATAAATGGCGCATATTTCATCGACCCATTAATGTTTCTTACGATTTCACAATAGACATTATAAAAGCATGCTGTGTATTACACAACTTTGTATTGAATCGAGATGGCGCACAAACGTTTGAAGAAATGATTATTGACGATTCTTTGCAAATTTTACACGAAACAACACATGAAAGTAGAACAGGAGCTAACATAATCAGAAACGAATTTTGTAATTATTTTAATAGTAACATTGGAGGTCTTAGTTGGCAGTTAACAAAAATATAAATGTTTATAAGTACTTACCGAGTTTTGTTTTTTCAACACTATTTAACTCCTCAAAATTTGAATATAAACTTGTACACACTTCCCTCCATGCTTCTGTTTTTAAAAATTTGTCTTTGAATTGTGATATAGTTTTGTCCCAAAGGACGGGACGTTCGTAAATTAAAGATATCAGGTGGTCGACATCATACTGCGCCATATCGCTTAAAAAACACGTGCAGGTCGTTCAAAGTATGGACACCGACTAAACGGCAAAGCGTTGTCGCATCGCAGATTTGTACGCTGCGGCAGCGCATCGGAAATTTCCACGATGCGTTGTGCAGCGTCGTTGATTTTTGCGATGCGACGCCGCAACGCACTGTTGTGGCCTGGCCCTAAGGGCTCAAACACAAAAACACGTTACGACGACGCAACGTGCCACCGCACGGCAACGTGACGTTGCACGATGTGTCACGGTGCCGTGACGTGGAAATCCACGTCGAGCAACGTAAATAATCACGTTACGACAACGCAACGTGCCACGTTGAACGACGTCGTATTGACGGTGGCGCATTTGTAGAATTGCAGCAGTTAATTTCGAGAAATGGATCACACTAGACGTGTTCTCCTCCTGCTAATATTAAGAATACGGATAAAGAAGAAACAGATACAAAGAAAATACTGGATCCATCCATATCTTTCAGCCATATTTTACGTCACAAAGAAAATACTGGATCCATCCATATCTTTCAGCCATATTTTACGTCACGACGACGCGCTGTGCAACGTGGCACGTTGCGTTGTCGTAACGTGATTATTTACGCTGCTCGACGTGGATTTCCACGTCACGGCACCGTGACGCAACGTGCAACGTCACGTTGCCGTGCGGTGGTACGTTGCGTCGTCGTAACGTGTTTTTGTGTTTGAGCCCTTACCTCTTACAAAAATTGACCCTTCGCTACTGCTGCATTGTATATCTCATATTCAAGTATTGATCGTGACTTGCGCTGTGCAGCTAGACTGTTCTAGACTAGACTTCCTTTGTGCAATGCCGCAGTGCGCCACCCGTCGTCTGCCGTGCATGACGTGTAGGTGCTTCGAGCCGCCACCGGGGCTCCGGGCTCTGGAGCCCTATAGTACCGCGTTTCCAAGGATCGAATATGAAGGTAAGTGATTTAGTATTTCTTCTTAGCTTAGATTCTAATGTTTTGAGAATAGTGACGATAGATAAACTGCCTCATTGGTCGAGTGCTCGCAAGGGCGATTGCTGAGCCTAAAGTTCTGGGTTCAATTCCCGGGTCGGCAAATTGTTATTGGGTTTTTCTATCAGGAATTTTCTCAGTAGCAGTCACCCAGTATGGATTTGCGCCCGGTTGATGGCAATAGGCTCGCCCCCTATTACATGGGACTTAAACATAACTGGCGAAATATGGGTGTACCTACTTTTAGGTAGGTACACCTCTAGCTAACCCTTAACGGGGATTACAGGCGTGAAGTTATGTTATGATGATAGAAAATATGCATCACCTCCACGGATCACTCAAAAGGCCCATCGCTCCGCATTTACAGGGTGTAAGGGACAGCCCTCCATAAACTGACAGGGTGCATCCAGCTCCTTATTTGGAATCATATTCCACCGGAATTTTTCTCCGGGTTTTTTTTTTTCAGTTATGTACTGTATTATTCTTATTTCAATGTGAAATTATGTAATTTCCCTGTACGCAGCATTCCATTTATGTAAATAATATGGCTAAAATCAAAAATCCAACAATGGTTTTTGAAATACTCCAAAAGGAAATAAAACAAATCAAATTTATTGGCTTCCCATACCATTCGTGAAATAATTTCTTGTACCGGTCATCTTAGTATGATATACTGAATTCACCCCATCAATTTGTGGAGGGCTGTCTCTTACACCCTGTATACGTTGATGCACTATAGATACTAGAAACACACTACCACACACACACACAAACACACGAAACGCACATACACACACGAAGACACTAGAAACGGGATATTTACCATGTTTACTGATTTCTTTGAGTTCCCGATATTTCGGCACTGTTGCAAGCACCATGATCACGAATAAACTCAAGTTATTGTGAGTGGGTGTTTATGTTAGTGACCATGATAGTTTGAAAACGAAAAGCATTCTGCGCAATTTATACTGACTGAGCTGAGGCTTTTGATCATGTAGACCGTAAGATCCTGTTACATAAATTGCATAGTTATGGTATAAGAGGGAACAAATTAAATTTAATAGAATCGTACTTAAGTAATAGACTTCAGTGCACAGAAATCTCTAGGATATGTCCAAAAAGTAAATTAGAAAAGAAATATGTATCGAAACCAAGACACGTAAAATATGGCGTTCCACAAGGCAGCGTACTGGGTCCGCCACTCTTTTTGATATATATAAATGATCTCCCGGAAGCAACAACCAACAAAATGGTTCTTTTTGCAGACGACAGTACGGCTATTATAAATGTACTGATTCAAATAATTATAAAAGTGACATAAATATCTGCTTAAATGACATAATAAATTGGTTCAATAACAATAATTTGGTTATAAGCCTTAGTAAAACAAAAGTCATGCATTTTCATCAACGGTGTGAAAACACAAACATGAATATTTCGTTCAAGGGCTGCGATATTGAAGAAGTAGGGAAAGCTAAGTTTTTAGGTATCACAATTGATAATCAACTTACATGGAAACCTCACGTAGAAGAACTATGTAAAAAACTTAGCAAATCTGATACTGAACACACACACACACACACACACACACACACACACACACACACACACACTGTTTATGAATACTTGGACATGAGATAATAATAATAATAATAATAAATTTATTTCTCAAAAAACTTAGTAATATTTTACAGAAAAATAGTTTGGCAGTATTTATTTGTAATAAGTGGATGTAGCCACTGCAACCGAACTAGGCAATGCCTGTATTTCGGTTTTCAGTGCCTTTTCCCTGGATATTTTAGCAATAAAATGCCAACAAAGGAAATAATAATATGGATGGTTGTACTACTAATTAAATTTTACATGACTTATTATAGTAACTTAAACGCTACCTTGTTTAAAATTAAATGGGATCTAAACGTGAGTGAGAAGTGTTTATGAGTGCGTGTGAACTATGTAGTAGGTGATTTATGTGGAGTTTGAGTGATGTGGGTGCATGTGTGTGTTGGTGTATGTGGATATGTGAGGGTGAGTGTGCGTAAGTGGAGGGGTGATTGAAGTGCTTGAGCATGATTGTATCTAAGATTATTTTAACTAATTCGAACCTAACATTCTAATTACTGTTGAACGTTCAGTAATAGCTCTGTTTCTTCATAATTTAGTTTTTGCAAATATACACTTACAATTTGTTTACATTTAGATTTAGTAAGCGGGTAAATAATTAATTCTGTATTAATTTTGCTATAAAGGAACGGACCAAGAAATTGAATAAATCTTTCGCTAAATTTGGTTTTACACGTGATTCGTTCCATACATACTTTTTTATTTCTTCGTTTTTGCGTGATTGGGTCATAAGGTAGATTCGTGTGTTGTTTAAGAATGATGTTGAGGATGAAAAGTTGTCTTACGGTCAGAACCCCACAAATCTGATATAGAGAGACCTTGAGAATTGCGCGCTGTGCGATTTCAATGGACTTCATGGTGGTTTTAAAAGTACCACCCCAGGATGAGATGCAATAATTTAATAATGTAATAATGTAATATTCATATGAAATGTTTTCTAAGTATACTGGAAAAGTCAATAATATAGCAATAAAAAACGTCTTCGGAAACTTGAAAAACTATTTGGAGCTATTTAACTTTTCAGATCATGAACATGCCTTTAGTTGCAATAACTTAAATATGACGCAAGCTTATAAAGAGAGCGAAAATTGTCGGTTAAAACCTGGCACTATTCCTTATTACTTCAACAAAATGAACACAGACCAATTTTCATCTAAAGTTGTATCTAATTATAGCACAGTTAATAACGACACTGACCTTTTTCGCGAATAATGTATCAAATACAGTCTGCAAAAGTACTTCGATGCAGAAAACCAGCTGTTTAAGGATATTTCATCAAAATGTATGTGGCATAAGTAATAAAAAAACTGAGCTAGAATTGTATATTGCAACCACGGGTATTCAGTTGGACTACTTGTGTATAACAGAACATTTCCTAAATCTACAATCTGCTCATGTTTTTAACTTTCCCAATTATAATTTAGTCTCATACAACACAAGGACGAACAAAAAAAGGGGAGGGAGTCTTATTTTAGCACATTTAAATAAAGAAAGTGAAATTAGTGATTTTGTAAAAAAACTGTATAGATCAGATAGTTTTGAGATATGTGGGGTTAAAGATCTTGAAACAGGTTTATATCTTTGTTGTTGCTACAGAAGTCCTTATGATAAAAATTTTGAGAGTTTTATGTCTAGTTTGGAAAATTTGTTAGAACATTTTATTAACAAGAAGTGCATTATATGTGGTGACTTTAATATTGACGTACTTGTTGACAGTCAGAAACATGCTGAATTTTTAAGCTTATTGACATGCTATAATTTTCGATACCTTATAAATACTCCTACTTTTATACGGAACAATGCATTTTCGTGTTTAGACAACATAATTACAAATCTCGCTGATAATGACATAGATCAATGTCTAGTTGATCACAATGGTTTGGCCGATGGTCATGGTGGACTTTTCTGCAATGTAGCTCTTGAAAAAATAAAATATAAATCGAAAAATTCCAATCAAAATGTAATAATAAAAAAAAGAATATTTAATGATAAAAATAGTATTGCTTTCAAGGAAAGTATAAGTAATAAAAATTGGACTAACATGGGAATAAATAGTTTTATAAGCTGTCTGGGTAAAGCGTTCCAAGATTGTTACCGAAAGAAATCAATTAGAACAAAGCCTTATAAAAACACCTCCATACAGTGGATTACGAAAGGGGTTAAAGTTTCAAGTAAAATGAAGAGAGTACTATGTTCAGGTACTGTAAATAATGCCAGCATAAAAAAGTTTAAAAAACAACTACGTTCGAATTTATAGAAGAGTTATTCAGCAAATCAAGAAGAAGGCCATAATAAATAATTTAAATTCCGCTACAAATATAACTAAACAGACATGGAAACTTGTTAATGAATGTACGAAGAAAACAACAAATAGGCAATACAGCAACTTAATGCTAAAAGTGAACAATAAAGTGATAACTGACCCCGCCCAGGTCGCAAATCAATTCATTGACAGTTTTGTGTTTAAATCGTCACTCGCTAACGATGAAAAAGAAAGAGCAATGACTTTTCTATTAGAAAGTACAAAAAGAGTAGAAAGTGATTTAACCTTCTATACAACAACATCATCTGAAATTAGAAAGATTATAACTAAAATGGCCAATAAAAGATCTTGTGGTTTTGATGATCTACCGATTTCGATTTTGAAGGAAAATATAGACTCTTTAGCATTTCCTCTTTCTGAGTTCTTTAATAAATGTTTCAAAGAGTCTGTCTTTCCAGACCAGTTGAAATTGGCTAAAGTAGTTCCAATATTCAAGAAAGGTATTAAGTCTGATCCGAAAAATTATCGACCTATATCCCTTTTGCCAACCTTATCAAAAGTATTTGAACAAATCATTAAAACTAGGCTGATGGTACATTTAAATCTAAATAAAATAATAAATTTAAGACAATTTGGATATCAGAAAGGCGTCGGTTGCTCAGATGCAATAAACACTCTTGTAAATGACATAATTAATAAATTAAATGACAAAATGAAAGTGGCAGGGCTATTCATCGATCTTAGCTCCGCTTTTGATACGATTGATTATGAATTATTACTTACCAAACTTGAATATTATGGTGTCAGAGGCAAGTCCTTACAACTTTTAAGATCCTACTTACAAAATAGAAGAATGTTTGTCGAAATAAAAAGCATCGATGAAAGGAATCATGAAGTCATATACACCTCTAAAATTACAAATATAAAACGTGGTGTACCCCAAGGCTCGATTTTAGGGCCTATACTATTTATTTTATTTACCAATGACTTGCTTAACTTTATGCATTATGTTCAGCCTAATGTAAAACTTGTTGTTTTTGCAGATGATACAAATATAATAATTGGGGCGAATGATTTAAAAGAATTGACCAAAAATGTTAATAAAAGCCTACAAAATCTCTGCGATTGGTTTACAGCCAATAACCTTTTGCTTAACACAAGTAAGACTAACATGATTTTATTTAAGACCACAACTCGCCATAAGGACAATTTAGAAGTACAAATCAAAGGAGACAAGATTAAATTAGTGGACAAAGTCAAATTTTTAGGGATTACCATAGATACGTATTTAAATTGGAAACAGGAGCTAGCTGCTATTGACTCTTCAATTTCATCAGCATGCTATGCTCTCAGGAGCCTTAGAGATATGTTGGATCTAAAGCAACTCAAGGCTATATATTACGCATTGGTAGAATCTAGATTAAGATACAGCATTATGCTTTGGGGTAACAGCTATAATTATAACTGTCAGAAAGCGTTTATATTGCAGAAACGTGCCATACGGACTATAGTAAGGATCTCACAAAGAGACTCATGTAGAGAGCACTTTAAAGAGTTAGACTTTTTAACAGTACCAAGTTTATATATATTAGTAATCCTAAATCACTTTGCTAAGTATATTCATGAGTATGAATCACAAGAGGAACGTGAGATAAGAGAAAGCACAAGACGGAAGGAATTTAAACACAAGATGGCACCAAAATTTAACATAGCTAAGCATTGTTCCAGATATCAAGCGGTGGAGTTATTTAATAGGTTACCGACTGATTTAAAATTATTAATTTATAGCTCTCACTTATTTAAAACTAAATTAAAAGCGTTCTTGTTGGAAAAATGCTTTTACTCAGTATCAGAATTTATGTCAAATGAGAATAATAGTCACTTAAAATAATAGCAGTAAACAAGCTTTAATTTGAATATTTTTTTTGACTTTAGCACTATGCTCATCTAGGACCGAGACGAAGTTGTTCTCTGAATATTTTGACATTGAACTTGACATTATTTTTTGACATTGAATTTGACATTATACCTGCTATTAATTTGACATTGTATTTATTGTTGACATATTTTAAATGAATTGACTCTTAATCTGGATATTTCACTCATAATTTTTTTTTTTCTTTTTTAATAGGCTCTTATATGTTGTTTCTGCATGTGATAATTTTATTTAATATGTAATGTTCAACACAATATAAATTGTTAATGAATAAATAAATGAAAATGAAATGAATAATGACTGACCTAGGGCATAGTAAATTTGTTTTAGGAGATAAGGCTCAGCAGCGTGCCGCAAATTTTTAAAAATATATATGAGTTTGCGTACTCGTGCATCAAGCAGCTTGATATGCTCTTTGAAATTTAGATTTCTATCTATAGTAACACCTAAGTATCTGATAGTGTGAACACGTTCCAGTGAAGAACACGCGCAGTTGACTTTCAGGTTACACTCATGAGAGATGATTTTGTGGCTGTTACTGAGCCTTGTATAATTTTTGATACTGAACGAAATGTACTTGGTCTTTTTCACATTTAATGTCAGAATGTTCGCCTGAAGCCAGCTTCTAGCGATATTATAGCCCTGCTGAGCAGCATAAAACTAGAGCAGTGTCATCTGCGAAGGAGATGATTTCGCCTTGGGTGAGTTTAAGACTCGTGAGTTCATTAATATAAACAAGAAATAAGGTGGGTCCTAAGATGCTGCCCTGTGGTACGCCATGTGTAACTGGAAGGTAGGTGCTTTTGTATTTACTCACACGGACACACTGATTACGCCCAGACAAGTAACTTTTAAAGAGTTCTAGCTGGGTACCTCTGATTCCTATCTTCTCGAGCTTAGCCAATAAGAGGGAAACAGAAATCGTATCGAATGCCTTGGCGAGATCGAGAAATATTGAAATACATTTTTTCCCTTTGTCCAAATTTGTGCTAATAAATCTGGTGAGATTGTTCACTGCTTGCTCTGTTGAGTTACCATGCCGAAAACCATACTTATTTTTGGACAGTAGATTATTTTTTTCCAGATATTTTACCAAGCGAGTGTTTATGATTTTTTCCAATATTTTCGATAATGCCGGTAGTATGGATATTGGCCTATAATTATTGATGTGATTTCTGTCTCCGCTCTTATAGATTGGGCACACTTCCGACCTTTTAAGGGAATCAGGGAATAAGCCCAACTGTAGGCTATCATTGATAATTTTTGTAATAGATGGTATAAGAATATTTTTATGCAATTTTAGAAATTTAGTACTAATCTTATCACAACCCGATGCACTATCTGTTTTTAGACCATTTATAATTCGTTCAACTTCTTGCTCATCGGTGTCCATCAAAACAAATGAATTACTCTGCCGGTTACACTCGTCCATATGATATTGAAAATGTGCATCTGGTGTGTTTGGTTTTTGATAAATTTTATCAGCCAGTGAAGCTCCAACATTAATGAAAAAACTATTTATTTTATTTAAAGATTGCTGCGGAGAAGTGGAGAATGTTAGGAGTTCTTTCGTGTGTTGCATTGGTTTTGTTGTGTTAGCGATATTTCGAATAGCTTTCCATAATTTTTTACTGTCTTTTTGTGCACTTTGAATTTGGTTTTTTTCGTACTCTCTCTTTATTTTTCGTAACAGCGCGTTACAAAAATTCCTGTAACGTCTGTAAGTAATTTGATAATTTTCGTTTTTCGGTGATAGTTTAGCTTTTCTATGTAACTTGTCCCTGTTTCGCATGCACCTCAATAAACCCGGAGTTATCCAAGGCTTTATAATTTTTGACCGTCTTGGTAAGGTTTTTGTTTGAGTATTATTTTCAATAATACTTTGAAGGGACTGCATCAAATAATTTAAGGTAAGGTTAGGATCTGCCGACTGATAAATTGGATCAAGATCAGGTTGTAATAGGTCTTGTACTATTCCCTCATTGTTAACTTTAGTTATAGTTGTAGTTGTATAATGCCATGCTTTTTAAACTGTAGGCATAGTGAAACCGGGTAATGGTCTGTCAACGTTGAAAAAGGAACTACTGTAGTGGCAGTACTTATAGTTTTTATTAAGGCGTGATCCAAGCAAGTTTCACTGTCATTACGAGTTATCAGGCTATGTGCCGGTAGTAAGCCGTGTGTAGCAACTAAAGTTAAATACCGTTCCCCGTGTATGTCTATTTTATTTGGATTTATTGGTATGTTTATGTCACCCATTAACACATTGTGTTTATAGATCGATACTAGTTGAAGTATTTTGTCCAGGGAAGAGAGGAATGGATCTATGTTGGTATACGATGGCGATCTGTATAAACCTACAATGGCAACTTGATCTTCTACAATAGCCACCAGACAATTACAGTCCTGAAAGTCAGGTTCCTCTATGCGGACATTAAGATTCTCTTTAAAATAAATAACTACACCATAATTTTGTTTGTTGTTATTTTTAGTTGCTACATGACAATATCCGTCTAGTTTTGGAATTACCGATGCACAAGACAGCCAACACTCTGTAAGTATTAGAATGTCACATTCTAGTTTCAATCTGCTTAATAAAATCTCAAAGCCTGACATATTGCAGTTTATACTACGAATGTTCTGTGTTAGTATTTAGCATAAAAAAAATCTTAAAAAATAAGGGTTTTAAGTTAAAATTAAATGAATGTCATTGATTTGTGGGTCACCCAAATCATTAGCTATAGCATGTAGCTTACTATTATAACACTTTAAAATCAACAGTAAATCGATCCACCAAAAATTGAACAATTCTCGTCCCCCGTTCCGCCCAAGGCGAGTACTTATGTTTTTGGAGGGTAATCACCGCACTAATCACACACCTGACACTAATCGCACTAATGGCACGACTGATAGATGCGAAATAAATAAAGCGATTGATCGCACACGCACGAAACTTCGTGTTATAGTAAGTTGAAAAAGTGCCAGAAAAATTTTAATTTTTGCTTGGACAAACTTTGATCGAGTGTCCTGTGCTTTTAAATAATATTTTATTATATGGTTTAATTGTTTTTAGATAATTTGACTAATGCATATACTAACAAAATTGTTTATTTTTTATTGTACCTCAAATTGTTACTTTGGTGAACGCAATTACATCAAAAAATGGAAATGGGACAAGCCACCAAACTTGAATTTGAAGGCGATTTTTTTTTTCCCTGATGATTTATATACATTTATAAAAAAATAAATGTGGCCCTAATTGAACCAAGTTACGTAGTTCACTACAAAAAAAGATCAGAAACATCCTATCATTTTACACCTCGATTCTCAACGTAGACACGTTAAATTTGCTGATTTGATATTCACCCATATAAGTATTTGATTGGAAGTACTAGTGATGATAGTGTGACATTCTTCTATGTCAGCAGTCTGCGAATGGGATACGGATAAGCTATCAATGTTAGCTGTAAGGTCGATTATATCACTGAATTTTTGTACAAAGTATAATTTTGTAATTAATTTTCATCGGGGATTGAACGTTGTTATAGAAAGCATTTATAAGTGTAGAGGAGTAAGTTGTTTTTATAATGTGTATTGTATTTATGAGGAAGTGTTTGTATAGTATGTTTATATGTATGTTTTTGTGTATGCTGATTTGTAGTGTGTTTTGTACTATATGTGTTTGAGTTGCTTTAAAAATACATCTACACTGATAAGAGAGGTGTGTTAATAAGTTAAAGGTATAATGTAAGTGTGTTCTAAAAAGTGTATTACAAAAGGCAGGGAAAAAATATCTTACATTAAAACAATAAAGGAGAGCATGCATTAGAAAAAATTCAAACCATTTGAAGAGGCAGATCGTTACCAAGAATAGTCATATTGTGTTTCGTATCTTTTCTAAGTCCGCCGCGTCGATGATACGAGTATGTGCGGAGTCTTCGTTTTTCTTGAGGTACACAATCCCATTTATTGTCCAACAGAATTTGAAGCCATGGCTATTCTTAAATTGTCTCGCCAGAAAGTAAAGTTTTTGAGTTTTGTACGTGAGAGTTTCCGCTACATATAAAGGTTTAGCCACGTACTTGGGGTTCAAGTGAGAAGTATTCAATCTGTTGCCTTTAGTTTTCGGTTTATTGAAACTCTTGACGGCTTTAAGAAACTTGTCTTTTAGTAGTACTGTGGTTAGATCCACGATTACCGGGTTTGAGTCATCTTTTGACTTTAGTCGATAGATATCTTTTATGCAAGAACCATTGATATCGATGTTAATCGTTTTTCCCAGTTGCATAATTTCTTTACACAAAGTTTCTTTCGTCTCTCCATTCTGCTTCGGTATATTATTCCGAATTTCAAAGCCAGTTCCTCGGGTTTTTCGTTCCATTGTCTCCAGTTTTTCTTCCAAATCTTTAATCAGCAGCTTATCAGCCTTTCTTTCCTTCTCAAGCGTAATTATCTTTGACAAAAATTCGTCAGATTTATTAGACATTAAATTCATACTCGTTTTTAGGTGTTGGAAGCGTTTTTCCTGTTCCGCTGAAAACGATACAAACATTTCTTTGATAAGGGCCATAATGTCGGTATTTTCACCATCATACTTCCGTTTCTTTCGCTCCGTGATGTTGATCGCAAGTGAGTGGAGATCAGGTTCAGATTCACAGTGTTGCAACGGTAAGTCAACAGCTGCCTTTGCGAATGTTAGAGCAGTGCTCCGGATGTCCTCTGCTGCAGCCAACGGTGTTGATGGGGACGGTGAAGCGGACGAAGTTTGTTTTAATGGCATGATAAGAATGAAATTGTCTTTAAGTCGTTACAACAAGTACCAGGACAACATACGTTGTAAGCGATAGATTCTTCACGGTCCCGTCAGAGGTCAAGCTTATCTAGCCGCAATCGAGGAATGCGAAGTTTTTGCCTTTCCGTCCAGTGTAGTGAGAGCTATGCTTTTAACAATAGCTGCGTAAGCGCCCTTTTTTCTGAGTAGCTGGCAGAAATCTATCTATCTCTTTCTCACACGTTGACACGACGTAGTTCTATCCTTTGCGCGCTTTGATGTTCATGTCACACAGGTGTCGTTTAAGTACACGTGCAATAGCGTGCGTAAAAGAGCGTACTCACGGATGGCGGCAAGTTCGACTCCTACGATCTTATGCACTCTTATTTTTTTATCGAGTATTATTTTGTTTTAAATTAAGATATTTAGAAATTAAAAATGGTAAAAACTGTGTGGCACGTCTACTCTTAACAGAGGTCCGAGGGGAAGCATATACGATGCATCAGGTCAATGTGCGGCCTGAAGACGACTGATAGCTGTGTTCCCTATTTTAAGTCATTAAAAATTTTGACATTGCCTTCTCTATCGATACATATAAAATTCAAAGTCCTGACTGACTGACTGACTTATATATCAACGCACAGCCCAAACCACTGGTCCTAGAGACATGAAATTTGGACAGTGTACTCTTTGTGAAGAGTAGGTATCCATTAAGAAAGGGTTTTTCGAAATTCCACCCCTAAGAGGGTGAAATGGGGTGTTGAATTTTCTATGTAACTTTTTATTCTCTGAGTCGATTGACTTGAAATTGTGTCTAAATATACTTCAGTTAAAATGATGAGATACATGTATCACAGTTTTTCCAAAATCATCCCCCAATTTAAAATTCAATGTCCTGACTGGCTGACTGATACATCAACGCACAGCCCAAACCACTGGTCCTAGAGACATGAAATTTGGACAGTGTACTCATTGTGAAGAGTAGGTATCCACTAAGAAAGGGTTTTTCGAAATTTCACCCCTAAGAGGGTGAAATGGGGTGTTGAATTTTCTATGAAACTTTTTATTCTCTGAGTCGATTGACTTGAAATTGTGTCACATATACTTCAGTTAAAATGATGAGATACGTGTATCACAGTTTTTCCAAAATCATCCCCCAATTTAAAATTCAATGTCCTGACTGGCTGACTGATACATCAACGCACAGCCCAAACCACTGGTCCTAGAGACATGAAATTTGGACAGTGTACTCTTTGTGAAGAGTAGGTATCCACTAAGAAAGGGTTTTTCGAAATTTCACCCCTAAGAGGGTGAAATGGGGTGTTGAATTTTCTATGAAACTTTTTATTCTCTGAGTCGATTGACTTGAAATTGTGTCACATATACTTCAGTTAAAATGATGAGATACGTGTATCACAGTTTTTCCAAAATCATCCCCCAATTTAAAATTCAATGTCCTGACTGGCTGACTGATTTATCAACGCACAGCCCAAACCACTGATCCTAGAGACATGAAATTTAGACAGTGTACTCTTTGTGAAGAGCAGGTATCCACTAAGAAAGGGTTTTTCGAAATTCCACCCCTAAGAGGGTGAAATGGGGTGTTGAATTTTCTGTGAAACTCTCTCGGGGTCGATTGACTTGAAAATGTGTCTACATATACTTCAGTTAAAATGATGAGATACGTGTATCACAAAATCATCCCCCAATTTAAAATTCCATGTCCTGACTGGCTGACTGATATACTAACGCACAGCTCAAACCGCGGGTCCCAGAGATATGAAAATTGGAGGGTGTATTCTTTGTGAAGAGTTAGTATCAGTTTTTTGAAATTCCTACCCCTTAGAGGGTGAAATGGGGTGTTGAATTTTCTGTGAAACTTTTTACTCTCGGGGTCGATTGACTTGAAAATTTGTTTACATACTCTTCAGATAAAATCCAGTAAATCCGATGTCCAATCTCAAACCAAGGTATCAATATTTCACGTCTCTAATTTAATTGATATAACTTTACAATAATAATTGCAAGTTATAAGCAAGTACATGTAAATCTATGTATGTATTATAGATAGATACATAGATTACTTATTATTCCAGAAGTAAGATCCCGTGGTCAATTCCCTTACTCCACGCGGGCGAAGCCGCGGGCATAAGCTAGTAGATACATAGATTACTTATTATTCCAGAAGTAAGATCCCGTGGTCAATTCCCTTACTCCACGCGGGCGAAGCCGCGGGCATAAGCTAGTATACATATATATTGGAAACGGCCTTGTTTGTAAAATGTAACCCACATCTATTCCAAAAATTATCAGAGGTCAGAAAAAATCCAATACGGACACAATATATTAATAAATTATGTCATGTTAAATGTAAAACTGCACATACGCAAAAAAGTTTCTTTGGTATTGCCCCTCGCATTTATAATAAACTAGCTTATGCCCGCGGCTTCGCCCGCGTGGAGTAAGGGAATTGACCACGGGATCTTACTTCTGGAATAATAAGTAATCTATGTATCTATCTATAATACATACATAGATTTACATGTACTTGCTTATAACTTGCAATTTTTATTGTAAAGTTATATCAATTAAATTAGAGACGTGAAATATTGATACCTTGGTTTGAGATTGGACATCGGATTTACTGGATTTTATCTGAAGAGTATGTAAACAAATTTTCAAGTCAATCGACCCCGAGAGTAAAAAGTTACACAGAAAATTCAACACCCCATTTCACCCTCTAAGGGGTAGGAATTTCGAAAAACTGATACTAACCCTTCACAAAGAATACACCCTCCAATTTTCATATCTCTGGGACCCGCGGTTTGGGCTGTGCGTTAGTATATCAGTCAGCCAGTCAGGACATGGAATTTTAAATTGGGGGATGATTTTGTGATACACGTATCTCATCATTTTAACTGAAGTATATGTAGACACATTTTCAAGTCAATCGACCCCGAGAGAGTTTCACAGAAAATTCAACACCCCATTTCACCCTCTTAGGGGTGGAATTTCAAAAACCCTTTCTTAGTGGATACCTACTCTCCACAAAGAGTACATTCTCCAAATTTCATGTCTCTAGAACCAGCGGTTTGGGCTGTGCGTTGATATATCAGTCAGCCAGTCAAGACATTGAATTTTAAATTGGGGGATGATTTATATGTAGACACATTTTCAAGTCAATCGACTCAGAGAATAAAAAGTTTCATAGAAAATTCAACACCCCATTTCACCCTCTTAGGGGTGGAATTTCAAAAACCCTTTCTTAGTGGATACCTACTCTCCACAAAGAGTACATTCTCCAAATTTCATGTCTCTAGAACCAGCGGTTTGGGCTGTGCGTTGATATATCAGTCAGCCAGTCAAGACATTGAATTTTAAATTGGGGGATGATTTATATGTAGACACATTTTCAAGTCAATCGACTCAGAGAATAAAAAGTTTCATAGAAAATTCAACACCCCATTTCACCCTCTTAGGGGTGAAATTTCGAAAAACCCTTTCTTAGTGGATACCTACTCTTCACAAAGAGTACACTGTCTAAATTTCATGTCTCTAGGATCAGTGGTTTGGGCTGTGCGTTGATAAATCAGTCAGCCAGTCAGGACATTGAATTTTAAATTGGGGGATGATTTTGGAAAAACTGTGATACACGTATCTCATCATTTTAACTGAAGTATATGTGACACAATTTCAAGTCAATCGACTCAGAGAATAAAAAGTTACATAGAAAATTCAACACCCCATTTCACCCTCTTAGGGGTGGAATTTCGAAAAACCCTTTCTTAATGGATACCTACTCTTCACAAAGAGTACACTGTCCAAATTTCATGTCTCTAGGACCAGTGGTTTGGGCTGTGCGTTGATATATAAGTCAGTCAGTCAGTCAGTCAGTCAGGACTTTGAATTTTATATGTATAGAAGATTACCGAATACTATAAAATTTAACTGTATCTCAATTTAAAAGGGCGCTAAATGAATATTTACTTAATAAATGCTATTACACTATTGACAGCTTTCTTAATGATGATTCACTTGCTGATTGACAGTAATATTACTCTGATTGACATAAATTATTATTATGGTTTGACATACTTTTACTCCGTTTGACATTTTATTTTTTTATTTATATTTGACATTTTTTCTTTTTTTAAATTGTATTATGTTTTGAATTAAGTATGTTAAACTGAATCTGTATGTACACTATTTGCATGCCCATTGGACGGTAAAATGTGGAGAACTTGGTTTTAAATATGAAACATCTATGTATTTTTTTACCCATGTTTGCAAAGAAATAAATGATTTGATTTGATTTGAATACTATAAATACTACCTAGCATAGCCCCGTATGATATGAATATTGTTAACTTCTCAGGCGGCCTATGACACCCTCAATACTCAATACTCAATACTTTATTGCATTCCATAATGTATACAAGGCTGGTAGGTAAATTATAGAGAAACAATTATGGACCCTGTCGGGCACAGCAAGTTAGTTTTTAGAGGAGAGGATGAAGCGCTTTTTGTTTAAAAACATAATAATATTGAAATTAAGGAAGTAAATCTTATATTTAAATATTTAAGTAGATATTATTTATTAGTAGATTTATATTAATTTTGTTTATTATTAATATTTCTATATTTATTTATATATATTTATTTATAGATATTTTCTAAATTATATACCCTTTTTTTTTCGGATGGGAAATCATCAAATGACCCCTCTCACTCTGGGCGGAGCGGAAGGGAGTGCCAGACTTGTACTGACTAAAACCCATCCATGTTCCTTCTTTGCCCTTTGTGTTCTAGGGCCACGGTATCTCTTTCGAACAGTCCCGCAGCCCTGGCAGGCATCGGCCCTTGCAGGCCCCTACATCATTGCTGACATCTCTTTGAGGCGCGCGTGGAACACGAACACGGCCTGTCGTCATAAGACGGCCGGACGGCAAGCTAGCCCATAGCTCGCCGTCCACAGGCCCGCGCCTACGGTGGCCGGGAGCCACCACGTGACCCCGACGCCCAGGGCGTCTCCCGCGGCGGCTGGGACGTGAGGTTCTTTCCCTCTCACGTCCCGCCACCTCCTTCACAAGCATGACTGCTTCGCAGAAGGAGGTGACGGCTTCCCATTCCCTCTCGCTCCGGACCATGGCTTGAACCAGGGCCGGACGCGAGAGATCGCCGCCGCCAATCGCCGCTACGAGGACACGACGGTGCTCCGCCCAAGCGGGGCAGACCTCCACGGTGTGCTCCACCGTGTCCTCCGGACAATCCTCGCAATGGAAACACCCGGACGTTTCCTCCCGCCCGATCCGGTGCAGGAACCTCCCGAAACAACCGTGTCCGGTGAGGACCTGCGTCAGGCGGTAGGTGAGAGCGCCGTGGCGCCTCTCTAGCCACTCCTCAAAGAGGGGACTTATCGCCACTATGGTGGCGTGCCCTGCACGGGGTTGCGACAGTCGCTCTCTCCATGTCGCCATGAGGCCCATGACACCCTCTGGTCAACATAACTGCATCGTATATCTCATGTCCAAGTATTGATCGTGACCTGCGCAGTGCAGCTACACTGTTCTAGACTAGACTTCCTTTGTGCATTGCCGCAGTGTGACACCCGCCGTCTGCCGTGCATGACGTGTTGGTGGTTCGAGACGCCACCGGGGCTCCGGGCTCTGGAGCCCTATAATGCTTGGATTGAAGATTAAGGTCAGTCAATTAGCATTTCTTATGAACTTCGAATTCGTGGAAAAATTTCAAAATTGTTCAGGACTTACTGCAGACATAGCGTGACTATTATGTGTCTCATTTCAGTGGTACTTTTTAAATCATTTAATTCCATAGCATTTATGTGTGAAGTAAAAGTTGACTTCAACGAATAATTTAAAAATATTTAAGTTAAAGACTATTTAATATTATGGGAGTAGGGTTAGACGGCTGAGGTCCAGTGGTTTTAACATACAACCTGTATTACATTGTGTATTGGTCCGATGTCCGCAACTCCTCGTGCATAAAGCGTATTTTGCGCGCGTGTGGGGCAAATAGCAAGGAACTTTCACAATAATCATTGTTGAAACGTTTTCAGGTTACTGCTGGACGAGTTCAAGTTGGGCAGCTCAACTGGCCACATTTAGCGGGCAATACAACGCAAGGTGGTCCTCCGAGCCGCCTCAATTAATTATAACGACGAAGGTAACTCTTCAGTTTTTGAAAACCTAACGGCCTGGACCAGTGCCAATTGCTTTAAAAAAAAACCAAAAAGGTTTGACATTAGGTATCGAAATACAGAACTGGCATTGTACCTTTTCGGTTTGTCAGTCCAGTACAATTTAATTGTTATTTATCGTCGTTCTCACTGATCATACAATTTAAAAATACTCATAACTCGACCTGTTAAGTTCTAATGTAATCGCAGAAGAGCATATTGTAACTAAATAGAAACAGGCAAGCTTATCATATCGTATGCGTTTCATAATACACAGGTCCTGTATTATGATCAGTGATCGGATAATCGGATGCATATTCACCTAAAGTTAATTTTTGGTTAGGAAATTAAGGAAGCGGCTTCTTAAAACATATTTTTTAAAATATAAATCCCGGGATTTCAGAAAATTCGGGAATTCGAAACTAGTCTGTAACATGGTGAGGAAACGTCGTCTTTAGCATGTGGTATTTATTTAAAAAAAAAAATAGGGGGATTACATAATTATTAATGTGTATTTACTAGAAGTTAATTTTAAAATGAACAATAGGAACTTCTTTCGGGTACCTGCACACAATCAGGAATATAATTTGATTTTATTACCCGATTTGATTCTATAATAAAAACAGTAAATTTGTTGATTCCGAAACCGCGGGATTTTTTCGATACAAAAGTGCATTCCATAATATTAGCCACACCACCACCTTAAACTAAGTAAATATTCTTACACCCGAGTAGGTTAAAATTGGGGTTTCCAGATCAGATAAGATCTGAAAACCCGCAATTTTCACTCATTCATCATTTCATTCATTAAATTTCATATTATTCACTATATAATGACTATATATTTATTCAGATTAGTTCTTAAAACCCACAGTTTTCACCATTCATTCATTCAATCTAAAGTGATCATTTATTAAAACTCAAAAAGTATATTTATTATTTATTTATCTTTCTATTACCATTTTTTAAAGACATGTTTTAATATAATAAATCTGCTTGCGATGTATCTCTGACCTGAGGTTTTGATGAATCTGGGGCTCGATTTTTTTATGAGCGGGGCTGCATATCACGGATAAATATAGCCTCACCATTAGCGTTCTGAATAATAATTTTAGAAATGCCTTCAGAAGTACATTTCACTGAATCTTGCATTTTAGCTAATATATTTTTAGCCGATCAATCTATCCTCCTGCACTGTAGAATAATTTTCATATTTTTGTTTCTTTTAACAATAGACGTTTTGATTTGTCGACATAGTCCGTTCCTTTCACAGCGTTCAAGTAACAACATTGAGGAAATTGTAAAGTATGTTGCATCCAAGGATCATCGTAAATCTCCCAATCTTCTATAACACCTCCACATTAGAAGCAAGCTGCTTTATCATTTACACCATTTCCACAATAAAAAAATCCAGCGTCAGCCATTTCCATTACCAATCTTCTCCTTGAATCACCCGTTGGCCAATAGTAACTAAATGAAAATTCACGCATTTTAAATGCATTATACATATCATAACGAGGATTGTATTTATTTTGAGACATGTTCTGTTGACTCATTTCCTAGTTCTTGATACGGATACTTATAAATGTATACTGACATCGCACAGCTGTTACCAGCAACTTATAACGATTAACATTGGACGGGATTGGTAGGGATAGGAAACTGATACCTATTACCCAATTGTGAAAAATTAAACAAGAGTATATTTATTTTAAAAATTTATTATCTATACACCATTTATTTAAACATATTACATTTTTTAAAGCACATATTGAATCATGAAAAATACAACTATACACATCATGAGAATGTTCATATTTATTGTACAAGCTTAATAAATTAGGACAACCGTCATCTTCTAAATTATATATATCATTATTCGAAATATTTTTTAACCACAACACTTTTTCTAAACCTTCGGTGTAAACACTTTTATCTCTTAAGATATTTACAATCAAATTCTGATGATTTGAGTAAGGCACAAATCCATCTCTCCAGTATATTTTTCTATTACGTTCAATCCAACGGACTTGGCGTTTTTCTGATTTCGTCAAATCGTAAAATGGAAATGGTGGCTTAATTAAAAACACGTTTATTTTTTTATCCCATAATACAGCAATTTCTTTAATGATAAATTCATTTGTTTCTGTTTTAAAACCTTGAACATCTACAATGGCGGTCATGATAACCTGCGCACTACGTTACTCAAAGGTTTATATTCGACAAGTCGATCGTTGATAATTAAACAATATCCAGTGGTGTTATCTGGTATTGGCGCCGAACATTCAATCTCCAACCGCACATCTACGGGACCTGTTTTCAAACTATCGTTTTGTCTTGAACAGTCTATGATAAAGAGAGGAGCCTTCTCCTTGAAACCGACCAAATCAAGCAGGGGGTCTGCAGGACAGTTGTAATACGACTGACGAAATTTCACATACATTTCATATAATATATTGTATTTGTTCTCGGAAAAATTTAAGCTTAGAGGCTCGTAAGGATAATACTGTGAATTCAAAAATAGTGTTACGTTGGTAACCCCACAGTGATCAAACAGAGAACTGTCTTTGGTTTTATTATTTTTTCTGTTGGTTTGCAAGCAAAAAATGACATATCGAGGTTTTTCTAATTGCGATGCAGTCTTAACTGACCAAGAATGTTTTGTAGTTTTAGGGAGCAAAGGATACTCATATAAATCCCAATTTCGAAACGCTATCTGAATAGGTTTATCTCTTTCCAAGTGTTTTAGTTGTGTCAGTCGTTCGCGGTCTGACACTTTTATATGTGGTACACGCCATTGCAATCTTTGTATGTCTATTTGAAAATGTGCAATATCATCAGTTGCTATGATACTGTTTAAGTTAGAGTTACTTCTATTCAGAATAAGTTCATGTTTACAATTTATCACGATTTTATTGTAATTTTCCGCAAATCCTAAAATTTTATTAAGAGGTACAATGGCACTAAAATGAGCATAATTTTTAAATCCATCTGTGTTCCAACCCCACAAGGCAGCAACTTTATTTTGTCCATCATTCATTGAAACGTATGACTTTATTGTCGACGAGATTCCAGAATTTTTTATGCGATCTATTTCAATACCGTTTATTTCGTATCTGATATCTTGAAAAAAAAACATAACAGGGTTGTTACTGAAAGTAATATTTTTCTTAATCGGTTTTCCATCTTTGTCGAAGAACTTTGCCTCGCCCTCGACGTAAATTGAACTGGCTGACGGTAGCACGTATAAATGTCTTGTTGGTGTATGGGAATTCTGATTTCATCGTTTTCTCTAAAGCTGTTAGTGTAGGGATTGTATGAGTGGACTTCAAAGGTTTCAATCGAACTATCGAAGTGGGGTGATTCAGTAATTTGTAACATATTCATACTTTAAAACCTAGAGCTTTAAGAAAATCTTTATTTGCTTTACTCAATTTCTTCACTTTTTTATTACCTTTAATGGTCGTAGATGGAATAAAACGTTTGATTTTCAGTGGAGTGGTTTTATAATATACTATCATTTTGTTCTTCTTAAATGAAGGCGCAATTGAATTTGTTCTTCACCAAAGTTAATACAGTTACCAAGTTGATCAACAATCTTAATAGAAATCGATGAAATTAGATTTTTGTTCACTGGAAAGTAAATAACGTTTTGCGGTATTTCTATGTACCGGTGACCTGGAGCAGTATCACATACAAATTCGTGAATAAAATGAGTTGGTAACCCGTTGCAGTAAGAACCGTGAACAAGATCACATTCGATTCTGATTATAGACAGATTGCTATTATTGATGGTCACATTTGGTCTAGAATTTAAAACTGAAAAGTATAGTAAACCGCACTCGTATTGATCAGATAAATGTAGAGGTGGTTGAAAATACGAAACCAATTCAGATTTATTTCCAGAGATGGTGACTGTAGTAGACATGTCTTCATACTGAAGTCTTAAAAAAGAGCCTGTTCATTTTATTCCTCGACTACACCAAAAACTCTTTAAGAAATCCAAACATACTCGTAGATGTCCACAATTAAAAGGGTGATCACGTTGTATATTTTCATAATTATATCGGACTTTAGGTCCTACGTATTTTATCAATTCCTTGGGAGGTTTAAGATTCCCGTAACTGTCGAAATACTCAATATAATCATTGTAATTATTTTGCATAGGCTACCCAATGAGAACCAGGGTTTTTAGAACTATCTAAATTAATAACTCCGCATTCTTTTATAAAAGGACATTCAGGGAGCTCATCTCTCATAAAGACACCTCTAAAATAAGGAATACTATTTCCATACTTCAAAATGTCAAAGTTAGATAAGACTCGTTTTGGGTAGCCGATATATTAGTTTTTTTCTTTCGATACAAAAATTCCAAGCCCATCTTTATGCGGTTTAAGGTGTAATCCTTGCCCAATGCAAAGCGCTTCCATTTTTTCATTATGTCTCTTCGATTCATTCAACATTTTTTTAGCCATCTTGTATTCGTTAATGGTTTTAGCAATACCAGCTGCACCGCCTGCTAAAGCCCCTACCGCTGATAATCCCGCAAAAATAGGAATCAACGGCAATACTCCACCAGTTTTTGGTATAGGAATAACACGAGGAAGTTTAATAGATGAATCATCAGCTAATTCTCTGGCAGCGGCGATAGCCAATTCTATAGCCATTTTTTTACTTTTTGGCTTTATTTTTTTCATGTGTCTCTTGGTTTTAGAAATGACATTTTTTAATTTGTTTTTTAACCCTTTTCCAGATGTAACTTTTCGGCAGCACTTTGTACTACTACTTTTCAGACCAGAACCAGTTTTAATTTTTGTCGACATAGCCCGGCTTACTAAGCGTGCTGCGATTTTTTCACCTACACTCGCATCCGAAGCAAGTTGTCGTTCTTTAGCCATATTCAACAAAATTAAATCAGCTTCGTGTCGATCCTTTAAGTTTGATGATTTATGATAGGCAATGTCGTGATCTTTGCAATATTCGTCTAATTTATTCATTCCCTTATCTCCTTGTGTAAGCCTTTTAATTAATTTTGTACCGGGACCACAATAATTGTATCCTGGTAAGTGTAATTCAAAAGGTAAGTGATTTATTACCCAATTGAGAAGACTACTCTCTCCAGTACACATTATAAGACTGATGAATCTGGATTGAACACTATATTAAATACTTATTATTTGAAGTTTCGTTAATTAATGTTTTAATATTTGTGATAATATATTTGATTTATCAATGCAACTATTTTCAGCTGATGACAAACCTAACCATTTTACTAAAACTCTGTTACCTTTTCTTCTAAGAACTTTCTCCACTAGATACACATTGGGATGTTTTGTTTTTTGAAGCTCTTGCGCATAAAATGCACCTAAAATCGGCTGACCTCTGATTGTATCTTCTATTAAGTAGGTGATAGGAGTTGTATTTTGTATCATTCGAATTTTAAATATTTCTGTTGACCAGTTGGGAGTGTAACCTTTTTCAAATGTTCCTTTGTACTTACTGATACGCACATAATCACCAATTTTATATTTGCTTCGAATATTTTGATTTTTTACCAACCTTGAATACCTTTCTAATAAATGTTTTTTATTAATTTTATCTACATTAACGGGGACTTCATCAATTGTCCGATGATAAGTGTGATTGTATTTGTAAATAACATTATTAAGCGTGCCATCTATTCAATTGTAACTGCCTCTTAAACTAAATTCCTTATAGACGTTCGATTTCAATGTCCTGATAAATCGCTCAACTATTGAAGCCTTTTTTGTTGAGAAGGTTGAATAATGATTAATGTGATAAGTTTCCATAAGCTTTTGAAATTGATTATTGTAAAATTCTGCTCCATTATCCGTTTGTAGATTTTTAGGAACACGCCCTTTATCCAATAATTTCTTAAAAGAGTAACATACATCCTCTTTGGTTTTACTTTTTAGAGGAAAAGTCCAAGCATATTTCGAGAATGTGTCAATAATAGCAAGAATAAATCTGTAATTTTTATTTTGCTTTGAAATTGATTGCATATCGATTAAATCTGCTTGCCACAGGTCATCTACATATATCTCTCATAATAACACATCTTCGCGGGAAGTTCACCCTCGCATTTTTTTATGAATTTCGTTTACCACGTCGGTTTTGCTCATGTTCACAATTCAGTACATTTGTTTTTGAATACGTTTATAAGACTGAATGAAAATTTTATAGTGGTTATTATTTATACTTTAATTATGCCAGCTTCTTTCAATTCTTCAACTATCGATAAAATTTCATTTTCATGGTTTGTGTTACCAGCATCTCTGGAAGCAAAGAACTAATAGTTTCAATCTCTCAACCAGTTCGTTAGGGTCATCCCAATATACCACGTCAGTGTTATTTTTGTATTTCTTTAGGGTCGGTAAGCTTCCTCCAGTGTGAAAATTTTCATTTAACAATTCGGAAAATAATGGTTTGACTACTTCACGATATTTTATTCCCTTATCGCCTCTTATTTGCCCATCAGGATTAAAATCTCTCTTATGAACATTTGTATAATGCAGCATGTCCTTATAAACAAGTCTATCTTTGCTCGATATTAATTTTAAATCAGGTTTTCTTCGAAGTAAAAGTTCTTTCAAGCCCGGGGTTAAATTATAGGATTTGTCACCGACTTTAATTAAAATGACACTGTCGTTATTCAAACCATCGATTTTTGAAAATGAGACTTCTGAATTACCCATAAGCAATGTTTTGTTAACACTTCTTATTCCAAACGGTATATTTACACCGTCATAAATATCATGGATATCGCGACCCACTAGCGACATTTCTAAATCATCCAGTATTTCTTTTGTAGGAGACTTTTTAGGCACTTGTGCAGACTTCAGTTTTGGATCGTAGCAGTCTTCAAACTTTGTAGATGAACTAGTATTAATATCATCCATTTCAATGTCGTCAGAATTTGGAGGTGTAGTATTTTGTAAATGCTTAATTTTTTCCATTGATATATTCGAATCGACTAGTGCTTTAAGGGGATCTGTGACGGTTTTTAACATTTTATCAAGCGACAAGTTCATTGAGTGTTCCTGGTTCTTCATTTGTTTTATTTTATTCTTTATGCAATCTACAGACTTCATTAATTCTATTTTAATATTCTTTTCCATGTTGTATGTACAAGTGTACTCAACCAAAGAAGATATAATACTAAGTTAGATTTATCTGTTATTGATTTATATAATTACACATTCACGCTCATAATTTAAAAAAACTATCTAAATTCTGTCTGTACCTTCCATTGTTTACTGAGGAGTCTTTGCAAATACTAACAAAGTTATATGGCTCTCTCCAAACTGTATTACAAATATTCTTGAATTGATTCCAGGACATATCAGAACTAACATGCTCTTCATAAATATGTTTCAAGTTTACATCGTCTTGTTTAAATATTATAAGAAAGTTTACGTTATCACGCAGCAACTGTTTAGGAATTTTAGAGTATGTTTGACATAAATAAAAGCAATCGATATGTTCATGTCGACCCATAGAGAAGTAATTGCGAATGTTTATTTGATTTTCACATGCCACATCATCGAAAATAAATACAGAATTGGTTAGTGCTTCATCAGGAGGTATCACTTCTTTATTATCATTAAATTCATGAAACTTAACCTGATGCACTATCTTTATAACTTCTCGTAAGAACTTGTATTTTGGTTGAAAGTTAGTTTTCGAGTACAGATAAAGATTTTGGAATTTTAGACCATTCTCATGTAACAATAAACTAAGCACTACGTTTGTTTTTCCACAATTCGAGGGACCACATATAATACAACGAATCGTATTCGGTAACAGTATGCTATGCCTTATGTGGTTATCAGAGTCACCAAGATTGATATGATTAACATTAAGTGATGTGTGTTGTTTGATCAACTTCATTTTGACTATTAATTCAATTTTACCCATACATAGATATATAAAGCCTTGGTTTAATAAAAAAACAAATAATTGTGATTGGTTTAAAGTTGTCATGTGAAATATAAAGCGAACGTATTATTCGGTATACCTACTTATAGTGCTTATTCATTTCATGTTTATATCTGATGTAAATAATAATAAGTTAGTATGGTATTTACATTCGTGATCTTATAGATTATTAAAATGAAGAACACTGTAAGGCCATAACAAAAATAAAATATCATGCATCAGTTATAACAAGACCAACCAGATTCACGATGTTGGAACTCTGAGAGCTTTCTATCAAAAGTATTTATTGTTTTCAAATATAATTCATTTATATCTGTATTATTATACACAATTTCATATTTTGTGTTAAATGATTTAAGATGTTGCTCATCAGATTTCGGAAAAATGAAATAAGCAAAAAGCTCAAAGTTTAATTTAACACAATTATGTTTTATCAAACAATCGTTAATTAGTCTTATGACTTTATGTCGATTATCCATTAGGAATTCCTCAGGTGTTAGGTATTTCAATGATGGATTCAGTTTGTAACTAATTATTCTCTTTTTAAAAACTCGTGGCTAATATATCAATATTTTCAATTTCAGTTTTTAGTATGCAATTAGATTTGTGCAAATTCGTTCTCAAATGATACTAATATTCAATTTTAGGTATTTCAATGTGACATTTCTGACATTTTATTATTATATCATTGTTATTTGTTCTGATTCCGGGTCTAGATGTAACTGTAAAAAAGAAAACAATGAAAATTTAATCAAATTCAATATAATATGAATTACTATTACTTAATTTCTATAGTACGATTACATGACTTATTTATATGCCTAAGTAAGTACCATCTAAGATTGCTATTGCATTAGAATAGATTTACATCTTCGATCTATTTAAGAAATAGATTTATAAACATGTAAGTATAGCAATAGTGTATATCTATAATAATGAAATCGCGATCTGCCTATTATTAGTTACATAATTTTACTATTAAGTGATATAAAAAGTAAATAAATGAATGGACATTTTTTTAAATTAAGTCCTAGTTCAATAATAGTTACTTACAAATGTTGGTGGGCACTTAACATACGCTTTACGTGTAGCCACAATAAAATTAGACAAAAGTTGCCAAGCATCTGTATTGTCAAACGTCTGATTTTTAAGTGTGACAATTGCTTGGCGCCACCTATTCATTGGCGGAACTTTCTCTATTTCATCGCACCGGTATATTTTCAAATCAATATAGTGCGTTCCCGGCTTGTTTTCATAGATTTGGCGCGAATGGCCGTTTGCAAGGCGTCGTGTAATATATGAATTTAACGGTGTTTTACCAGTAACTGAGGGACCTCTTTCTCGTCGTCCTCGCTATCGGTTCCAAACAGATCGTAGACCGTGCACTTCTTCGGGGGGATGGGTTTGATATGCGGCTTCTTTGCAGTTGATGGACGGGGCGGCGCCGGTGAACGCGCCGATGACTGCACGGCAGGCGTCGCGGTAGTGGACGGACTTGCTCTCGATGGTGACGACCACGATTCTCGTGCCGGCTTCGTCATGCGAGTTGATGTGTGCTTCCTTTTCCGTCCGTCGTGCTTCTTTTTTGGAACCTGAGGTTCCTCGTCGACATCGGAGGGAAAAAGGGTCTCGGCGTTTTCGTGCGACCTGAAATGGACAGAAACAAATAAATATTAATATAATCAAGTAATTATTCAAGCGCACATCCCCAGTTTGATATAATTATCAGATAGGTACACTACACTAATTTATTATCATTTTATCATATCTATCTACACCTAATATTGAAATACATCTTTTTAGAATACTCTTGTACACCACAATACTATATCGTTCTCGATTAACTGTACAACATAAATTGAAGAGCAGATTTATTGCTGCTAGGAATAATAACTTATTGCTCGATTCAGGGGGTCGAACCCCTTGGCGCTTAACTGTTGCTGCAACTGCTTACAACACATTGCTACTACTGCGATAGTAAAAAAATAAGTTAAAGTATATTTTTAATTAAATAACTACTTACATGTTTCCTTACTGAAGGTTGATTTTTGGTAAGTACTTGATGTTAATCTGGAGCTCCTGGTAGCTGAAGTGATGCACCTAATTCACTCTCCAATGTTTAAATAGCCGGGATTCACGTGAGGTGTTTCCATATAATATGTAATGCACGGGTGACCTTAAAATCCTGACTCAGGACTTCTTCACGGGACAAATGCTTTGCAATCATAGCCAGATCTACAAATCTCAACCTTAAATTATGAAATGTAAAGTATACATTAATATTTGAATAGGTATATAGTAGCTACATTCCAAGTCTTACATACTAGTTAAATACCGTGACTTCGTTTAAATAATATTTATTCTATTACAACATTACATTATTATTAATTTATTCTATACTAATAGACTGCCTCGTTTGTCACCAGTTGTGTTTAAACACAACTGGTGAAATGTGGGTGTACTACTAATCCTTCGGAGGATTAAAGGTGTGATGTTATGTTATGTCTATACTAATATAACATAGTAAGAGAATTACCCGACTGTGTCATGCAAAACTACGCCGCGACGGTGACATTACCGGTGAAAATTACCTTTCCTTTGGTGATTAAAAATTATAAGTTTGAAGAATAAGATAATAATGGCAGGCAAAACTAGGAGTAACAATAGTATGTCGATATTGCTATTTTGTTTTGATCCATCTCCTTAAATGAAATTAGAACTTACATTGCAAATTAGACATAATACTTACATGCGATGGTTTTGCTTGCCGAATATTCTCAATAAAACTATATGAAAAAATTACAGTGAACAACCGTACAGTAGTGTTTATTTTATCCATATATATAAATATATATTTTTAGTAAACAATAAGATGTTTGGCGCCGTGATGTCTTGAGGTTTCTATTTCACCATACCATTTTTGTTCAGGATAACAACATATAACAAAAATGTACGACTTTGAACTCTATGGGTTTAAATTAAATTATATATAAATTGAAACAAATCAATTAAAATGGATCATTCAATTTCTGCATGTGAATCCTCCTGACTGGGTACAACATTATTATCGTGAAATATTGGTAAGTGTTAATTTATTAAAAATAAATATTTTAAAAATTTCTTTGACAGTTCTTATTATAACTAACAATAAAATAAAAGCATTAATAGGTACCTAATCATTATTTAGTATAGGTCTCATGGTACACCACTGTCAGTATTTATTTCTACATAACACTATGTGTCAACCTTAATTGTTGTTTTTTTTCTTCTAGGTGTTTTAAAAAGTCTGGACAAAGAATTAACTATGTCACTCTCACCAGTCTACAGTCCTGTTTTAGATAACATTGACCAGCAATGTATTGTAAGTATCTAAGTGACTATCGATGTTAACAATTGAATTCATATTTGGTGCTGTTTAATGTTATTAAATTGTATAAAATCATTCATATTATCATTATTTATTTCAGAATTTGATAGATAGCTCAGATCCAGTTCTGAATCCATTTTACTATGCTCAAGACCAAGAGAGCTGGTACGCCGAAGTAGCGGCAAAAGCACGTGAAGAGAGTAGACAGCAAGAAATAGAAAAGAAAAAATTTAAGAAAAAGAAAAATAAATTATCAAAATCTTTTAAAAACGCATCCTTTGTCACGTGTAAAGAGCCCGGGCATGTTCAACGAATAATAAAAATAATTGTACATGATGTGAATGGTCGTCGTATGGAAGAAATAGACAGTGACCCTGATAGTGCAAGCGTGAAACTATATCTATACATATAAAATTCAAAGTCCTGACTGACTGACTGACTGACTGACTGACTGACTTATATCGTCGACCGTAGGTTCAATTGGGGTAAGGGACAAAACACCCAAAATGAGTTGAGTATACAGTTTTGTTCAGAATTTTTCGCTCTTTCGCATGGTGCATATGAAAAAATTCTAGCTTAAAAAAAATGTCCCTTACCCTACTGATTTCTTGGGTCAAAATTTCGAAACAGCCCCATAATAACCATGTATCTGAAAAACTATGCAATATAGCAACTTGAAATGGTGTAATTACCGCCGCCAATCTACTTCGAATAAGGTAAGGGCCTTCCCAATCAACGAATTACCATTACATGGTTTATGTTTGAAGAAACCATAATAAAACTGACCTTACACTAATGCCTTTGTTATCTCAAAAAATAAATATCACCTATACTTTAAATGGATTGCACAAGTTTTGACATAGTTGTCCCTTACCCCAATTTGCATTGTCATACTTTAAGTTCAGTGTGCGTTACATCAATTTTCTCGTGAGAAGTAATGAATATTAAACCCTGTTACCTTTATTTACACAAAAACATCACTATTACCATCCTTTTCTGTCTTACAAATTTTTTCTGTGTGCGAAAGAGAGGATGATATCAAAGCGAAAGAAGCGCGCGGGCATAAAAAAATTGCTATCAGTGCGAGTTCAGCTGTCGTTTGGTCAGGATTTTGCACGGTTTTTGACAAAGAGAATGTGATAAAAATGGAAAAACAAACCAATTAAACCGGTTGCTTAGTCGCAGACAGAAATTACTACAAATAGTAAATAAGATAACACAGTAAGTAGATAAATTTTGTTAAACTAAAATCATTGTTACAAATACACATTTTAAGCTATCTGTGGGTTTGCCTGTGCCTAATGCTAATTTTGTTCGCTTATTTTAATAGATATCGATTCTTGTATGATAGTAATATAAAAATCAGATATAAAACTATTCAATGTAACCTAATTACTAGGTACTCAAAGGCACCGCTAAATGTTTACATAGATAACACTGTTTACAGTTCATATAGTAATATTTCAGATCAAAAGATGAGGATGAGGAGAAAGACCACCAGCTAAGGTGAAATCGACACCTTCTCCGAAGAATAAAAAGTAAGTTTCGCAGTTTCTACCTGTTCGCTTTTTAAACGATACAAAAATAAATTAAACCTTGCGTTTATAGGTTCTAGAGAAAACTTGATTGGACGTTTTTTTTTTTTGAGAATGAAGTATCAAAATTATAACTAAAACTTAATGTTTGAAAGCGCTCGCGCGCCCTTACGTGCGCGCTCGAAACCCTGTTCTTTTTACAAAATGATTGTATATAGTTAAATATTCGTTCCTGAATACGAACTAAGTCTGAATGGTGAGGGATATAGGGTAGTTACCAAAATTATTTTAACTCTTACTTGTGTGCTTCGTAGGTCCGAGTCAACAGTAAGCTCTGAATTTTCGGAGAGTATAAATGATACAATTGAGGACAGTGACATTGACAACTCTAGAAATGACGAAACTTCGTTATCAGTTAGAGAACGAGAGTAAGTAAAATTTAATAAAAAGTAAACATTTTCAGCTAATGATACCTATTGATATAAAAGTCACTAATACTAGCAATTTTCTAATTTTTGCTGTATCATTTTCAGATTATATTTGTTTGGAAAAACTGAATCCAATGGCTTCAATTCATTAAGCCAATCTCCTGTCTTTTCCCGTCTTCAGCGGCTGAGTTGGGCGTCATGCTCGAACAACTGAGCCACGCCAGCCTCGAGGTCGGACTCAAAATTAACATGACGAAAACGAAGTTAATGACAAATAGCACAAAACGCAAAGTAGACAGGGGGTGTGGAGATAGGGCATGTCCACGAGAATGTATACCTCAGCCAAATAGTCTGCTTCCAGGCGAGGCAAGATAAAGAAGTCGCTCGACGCACCGAAAACGCCTGGAAGAGCTATTGGTCGATGAAACACTTCATGAAAGGATCACTTTCACTTTCCCTCAAAAGGAAACTAATGGACACGTGCATCCTTCCCACCCTCACCTATGGAGCGCAAACGTGGTCATTAACGAAGCGTCAGAACTCCGCACTCGGGGTCTGCCAGCGAGCCATGGAACGAAGTATACTAGGAGCCAAAATTTCTGACCGTGTACGGAACAGTATTCGATCCAAGACCCAAATCGTAGACGTTTGCAACACAGCCGCCAAATTAAAATGGAACTGGGCAGGCCACATTTTAAAAATTTGGACAAAGTGGCAACTGATTGGGTTTCGAACAACAAAATCCGACGACGCGGTAGGCCCAGAAGGAGATGGCGTGACGAGCTGGACTCTTGTCAAAAGGATTGGGCCCAAATAGCCAAAGACAGAGATAAATAGAAAGAGGGAAGGGAGGCCTTTGCCCTGCAGTGGGACAAATCAGGTTTATAATATATATATATTTTTTAAATAATCTGACTAACAATGCCTATTTTTGCCTTTATTTGAATAAGAATTCAAAGTAAGTATAGGTATTTTTTATATTTTTTTATAATTTGATTATTTGATAATAATAAATACATTAAATGATATAAAAATTGTTTTATTCCAACTAATAGAAATTGGCTATTACAATGTACAAACATTGCATGTAAGCGCCACACAATAAAACACACACACGGTTCTCACACATTTTCATGTCTCTTAAATGATTTTTTATAGCGATTTCTTTAATTAAGATATCCGTACGTCAAAAGTGTGTACTTCATTTTCTGTCAACAATCTCTTTACACTGTATTTTCTTTTATACATTTTTTCAACAAGTCTTTTACATTATTTTTTCTTTAATAGATTCGATCCAACGCAGGTCAATTTAATGTAAGGGACGGGACTACAAAATACTTGGTCAGTAAGGGACATTACTAACAAAATATTTTGGTGTAAGGGACATCTATTTTCTTAAATAGCTAATTTATTTAAATAAATGTTATACAGGGAGACAGAGCACTAAAATATAAGATTATATGTAAAATCAGATCCGAAAAAGGTTAATTACAACAAAAGTTATAATCGATTTAGTCCGAAAAAAAACTTTGCCGGCCTCTCCTGAAAAATCGTATTTTGTCCCTTACCCCAATTGAACCTACGGTCGACGATATATCAACGCACAGCCCAAACCACTGGTCCTAGAGACATGAAATTTGAACAGTGTACTCTTTGTGAAGAGTAGGTATCCACTAAGAAAGGGTTTTTCGAAATACCACCCCTAAGAGGGTGAAATGGGGTGTTGAATTTTCTATGAAACTTTTTATTCCCTGAGTCGATTGACTTGAAAATGTGTCTACATATACTTCAGTTAAAATGATGAGATACGTGTATCACAGTTTTTCCAAAATCATCCCCCAATTTAAAATTCAATGTCCTGACTGGCTGACTGATATACCAACGCACAGCCCAAACCGCTGGTCCTAGAGACATGAAATTTGGAGAATGTATTCTTTGTGGAGAGTAAATATCCACTAGGAAAGGGTTTTTTTGAAATTCCACCCCTAATAGGGTGAAATGGGGTGTTGAATTTTCTGTGAAACTTTTTATTCCCTGAGTCGATTGACTTGAAAATTTGTGTACATACTCTTAAGGTAAAATCCAGTAAATCCGATGTCCAATCTCATCAAACCAAGGTATTAATATTTCACGTATCTAATTTAATTGATAGAACTTTAAACTAATAATTGCAAGTTATAAGCAAGTACATGTAAATCTATGTATGTATTATAGATAGATACATAGATTACTTATTATCCCAGAAGTAAGATCCCGTGGGAAATTCCCTAACTCCACGCGGGCGAAGCCGCGGGCACAAGCTAGTATACAATATTTAGTGCGAAGTGATTCTGATGAAGTCAAGAGTGAAACTGAATATTTAGTTACTTAAATAGTTAAAAAGTTAAGTTCAACTTCATGTAATATATATTAGAAATATAATCATCCTAAATATTATTTTTGTGTTTTAATTTTTCCTTTTTGTTTTACTTTTGGTGTACTGTGGTGTAGATTAATTTAATAATAAATACTAATTTGAGTTTTAAATAATTATCACTTCAGATTGAATAAATGAATGAATGGTGAATACTGTGGGTTTTAGGATCTAATCTGAAAATATATGGATAGTGAATTTTTAAGATTTAAATGAATGAAATGATGAATGAGTGAAAATTGCGAGTTTTCAGATCTTATCTGATCTGGAAACCCCAATTTTAACCTTCTCACCCGATTTGATTCTATAGTATAAAAAAACTAAATTTGTCGATTCCGAATTCCCGGCATTTTTTGATACAAAAGTGCATTACATAATAGCCAACACCTACACTTTAGGTAAATATGCATCCGATTATCCGATCACTGATTATGATACACCTGAGATATAATATTTAACGACAGTTAGTACGGGCAGCGATAAATATCGTTTACAATTGCGAGTTTTTGGTACAAGTTCTCATTCTATTGTTTTGTCAGCTTAAAACGATTCTACTAAAGCCAAAATGCAATAACACAGGTGGATATCACATGTTTTGGAGATTCGATTAGACACTCTTACGTCACTGTTTTAAAGCTCCTTTTTTCACATTTCAGGTCCCTGTTAAAAGCGAAATCGAATCACAACCCTCGCGCTGCAGCCTGCAACCTCCCAACCCTACACGACACTTCTTCACGGGGTGTAAGTGGCCCTGCCAACACCTGCAGAACCAAAGTCAACCTCACCTGCCCGCGGTGCACCCTGCTGCCAACAAACGAGGCTCTGACGTATCTCCACATCTAAGGTTTTGAGGCTTTACAACTTAAAACCTCATTTGCGCAGATATTTATGCACTGCCGCCTTATATACCAGTGACAGTACTCATGCCAGGAGGCATTATATGACTAACTTTTTGGTGCAAAAAGTTACTGATATTTTGTCTCTTTAAGGATACAAGAAGCGATAAAACTTGTTTCTCGTATTTTTAATTAAACTTAAAATTAAGATTATCTTAGATTCTAATGTTTTGAGAATAGTGACGATAGATAAACTGCCTCATTGGTCGAGTGCTCGCAAGGGCGATTGCTGAGCGTAAAGTTCTGGGTTCAATTCCCGGGTCGGCAAATTGTTATTGGGTTTTTCTATCAGGAATTTTCTCAGTAGCAGTCACCCAGTATGGATTTGCGCCCGGTTGATGGCAATAGGCTCGCCCCCTATTACATGGGACTTAAACATAACTGGCGAAATATGGGTGTACCTACTTTTAGGTAGGTACACCTCTAGCTAACCCTTAACGGGGATTACAGGCGTGAAGTTATGTTATGATGATAGAAAATATGCATCACCTCCACGGATCACTCAAAAGGCCCATCGCTCCGCATTTACAGGGTGTAAGGGACAGCCCTCCATAAACTGACAGGGTGCATCCAGCTCCTTATTTGGAATCATATTCCACCGGAATTTTTCTCCGGGTTTTTTTTTTCAGTTATGTACTGTATTATTCTTATTTCAATGTGAAATTATGTAATTTCCCTGTACGCAGCATTCCATTTATGTAAATAATATGGCTAAAATCAAAAATCCAACAATGGTTTTTGAAATACTCCAAAAGGAAATAAAACAAATCAAATTTATTGGCTTCCCATACCATTCGTGAAATAATTTCTTGTACCGGTCATCTTAGTATGATATACTGAATTCACCCCATCAATTTGTGGAGGGCTGTCTCTTACACCCTGTATACGTTGATGCACTATAGATACTAGAAACACACTACCACACACACACACAAACACACGAAACGCACATACACACACGAAGACACTAGAAACGGGATATTTACCATGTTTACTGATTTCTTTGAGTTCCCGATATTTCGGCACTGTTGCAAGCACCATGATCACGAATAAACTCAAGTTATTGTGAGTGGGTGTTTATGTTAGTGACCATGATAGTTTGAAAACGAAAAGCATTCTGCGCAATTTATACTGACTGAGCTGAGGCTTTTGATCATGTAGACCGTAAGATCCTGTTACATAAATTGCATAGTTATGGTATAAGAGGGAACAAATTAAATTTAATAGAATCGTACTTAAGTAATAGACTTCAGTGCACAGAAATCTCTAGGATATGTCCAAAAAGTAAATTAGAAAAGAAATATGTATCGAAACCAAGACACGTAAAATATGGCGTTCCACAAGGCAGCGTACTGGGTCCGCCACTCTTTTTGATATATATAAATGATCTCCCGGAAGCAACAACCAACAAAATGGTTCTTTTTGCAGACGACAGTACGGCTATTATAAATGTACTGATTCAAATAATTATAAAAGTGACATAAATATCTGCTTAAATGACATAATAAATTGGTTCAATAACAATAATTTGGTTATAAACCTTAGTAAAACAAAAGTCATGCATTTTCATCAACGGTGTGAAAACACAAACATGAATATTTCGTTCAAGGGCTGCGATATTGAAGAAGTAGGTAAAGCTAAGTTTTTAGGTATCACAATTGATAATCAACTTACATGGAAACCTCACGTAGAAGAACTATGTAAAAAACTTAGCAAATCTGATCGTGACCTGCGCAGTGCAGCTGCACTGCGCAGGTCACGATCAATACTTGGACATGAGATAATAATAATAATAATAATAAATTTATTTCTCAAAAAACTTAGTAATATTTTACAGAAAAATAGTTTGGCAGTATTTATTTGTAATAAGTGGATGTAGCCACTGCAACCGAACTAGGCAATGCCTGTATTTCGGTTTTCAGTGCCTTTTCCCTGGATATTTTAGCAATAAAATGCCAACAAAGGAAATAATAATATGGATGGTTGTACTACTAATTAAATTTTACATGACTTATTATAAGTAACTTAAACGCTACATTGTTTAAAATTAAATGGGATCTAAACGTGAGTGAGAAGTGTTTATGAGTGCGTGTGAACTAGTAGGTGATTTATGTGGAGTTTGAGTGATGTGGGTGCATGTGTGTGTTGGTGTATGTGGATATGTGAGGGTGAGTGTGCGTAAGTGGAGGGGTGATTGAAGTGCTTGAGCATGATTGTATCTAAGATTATTTTAACTAATTCGAACCTAACATTCTAATTACTGTTGAACGTTCAGTAATAGCTCTGTTTCTTCATAATTTAGTTTTTGCAAATATACACTTACAATTTGTTTACATTTAGATTTAGTAAGCGGGTAAATAATTAATTCTGTATTAATTTTGCTATAAAGGAACGGACCAAGAAATTGAATAAATCTTTCGCTAAATTTGGTTTTACACGTGATTCGTTCCATACATACTTTTTTATTTCTTCGTTTTTGCGTGATTGGGTCATAAGGTAGATTCGTGTGTTGTTTAAGAATGATGTTGAGGATGAAAAGTTGTCTTACGGTCAGAACCCCACAAATCTGATATAGAGAGACCTTGAGAATTGCGCGCTGTGCGATTTCAATGGACTTCATGGTGGTTTTAAAAGTACCACCCCAGGATGAGATGCAATAATTTAATAATGACTGACCTAGGGCATAGTAAATTTGTTTTAGGAGATAAGGCTCAGCAGCGTGCCGCAAATTTTTAAAAATATATATGAGTTTGCGTACTCGTGCATCAAGCAGCTTGATATGCTCTTTGAAATTTAGATTTCTATCTATAGTAACACCTAAGTATCTGATAGTGTGAACACGTTCCAGTGAAGAACACGCGCAGTTGACTTTCAGGTTACACTCATGAGAGATGATTTTGTGGCTGTTACTGAGCCTTGTATAATTTTTGATACTGAACGAAATGTACTTGGTCTTTTTCACATTTAATGTCAGAATGTTCGCCTGAAGCCAGCTTCTAGCGATATTATAGCCCTGCTGAGCAGCATAAAACTAGAGCAGTGTCATCTGCGAAGGAGATGATTTCGCCTTGGGTGAGTTTAAGACTCGTGAGTTCATTAATATAAACAAGAAATAAGGTGGGTCCTAAGATGCTGCCCTGTGGTACGCCATGTGTAACTGGAAGGTAGGTGCTTTTGTATTTACTCACACGGACACACTGATTACGCCCAGACAAGTAACTTTTAAAGAGTTCTAGCTGGGTACCTCTGATTCCTATCTTCTCGAGCTTAGCCAATAAGAGGGAAACAGAAATCGTATCGAATGCCTTGGCGAGATCGAGAAATATTGAAATACATTTTTTCCCTTTGTCCAAATTTGTGCTAATAAATCTGGTGAGATTGTTCACTGCTTGCTCTGTTGAGTTACCATGCCGAAAACCATACTTATTTTTGGACAGTAGATTATTTTTTTCCAGATATTTTACCAAGCGAGTGTTTATGATTTTTTCCAATATTTTCGATAATGCCGGTAGTATGGATATTGGCCTATAATTATTGATGTGATTTCTGTCTCCGCTCTTATAGATTGGGCACACTTCCGACCTTTTAAGGGAATCAGGGAATAAGCCCAACTGTAGGCTATCATTGATAATTTTTGTAATAGATGGTATAAGAATATTTTTATGCAATTTTAGAAATTTAGTACTAATCTTATCACAACCCGATGCACTATCTGTTTTTAGACCATTTATAATTCGTTCAACTTCTTGCTCATCGGTGTCCATCAAAACAAATGAATTACTCTGCCGGTTACACTCGTCCATATGATATTGAAAATGTGCATCTGGTGTGTTTGGTTTTTGATAAATTTTATCAGCCAGTGAAGCTCCAACATTAATGAAAAAACTATTTATTTTATTTAAAGATTGCTGCGGAGAAGTGGAGAATGTTAGGAGTTCTTTCGTGTGTTGCATTGGTTTTGTTGTGTTAGCGATATTTCGAATAGCTTTCCATAATTTTTTACTGTCTTTTTGTGCACTTTGAATTTGGTTTTTTTCGTACTCTCTCTTTATTTTTCGTAACAGCGCGTTACAAAAATTCCTGTAACGTCTGTAAGTAATTTGATAATTTTCGTTTTTCGGTGATAGTTTAGCTTTTCTATGTAACTTGTCCCTGTTTCGCATGCACCTCAATAAACCCGGAGTTATCCAAGGCTTTATAATTTTTGACCGTCTTGGTAAGGTTTTTGTTTGAGTATTATTTTCAATAATACTTTGAAGGGACTGCATCAAATAATTTAAGGTAAGGTTAGGATCTGCCGACTGATAAATTGGATCAAGATCAGGTTGTAATAGGTCTTGTACTATTCCCTCATTGTTAACTTTAGTTATAGTTGTAGTTGTATAATGCCATGCTTTTTAAACTGTAGGCATAGTGAAACCGGGTAATGGTCTGTCAACGTTGAAAAAGGAACTACTGTAGTGGCAGTACTTATAGTTTTTATTAAGGCGTGATCCAAGCAAGTTTCACTGTCATTACGAGTTATCAGGCTATGTGCCGGTAGTAAGCCGTGTGTAGCAACTAAAGTTAAATACCGTTCCCCGTGTATGTCTATTTTATTTGGATTTATTGGTATGTTTATGTCACCCATTAACACATTGTGTTTATAGATCGATACTAGTTGAAGTATTTTGTCCAGGGAAGAGAGGAATGGATCTATGTTGGTATACGATGGCGATCTGTATAAACCTACAATGGCAACTTGATCTTCTACAATAGCCACCAGACAATTACAGTCCTGAAAGTCAGGTTCCTCTATGCGGACATTAAGATTCTCTTTAAAATAAATAACTACACCATAATTTTGTTTGTTGTTATTTTTAGTTGCTACATGACAATATCCGTCTAGTTTTGGAATTACCGATGCACAAGACAGCCAACACTCTGTAAGTATTAGAATGTCACATTCTAGTTTCAATCTGCTTAATAAAATCTCAAAGCCTGACATATTGCAGTTTATACTACGAATGTTCTGTGTTAGTATTTAGCATAAAAAAAATCTTAAAAAATAAGGGTTTTAAGTTAAAATTAAATGAATGTCATTGATTTGTGGGTCACCCAAATCATTAGCTATAGCATGTAGCTTACTATTATAACACTTTAAAATCAACAGTAAATCGATCCACCAAAAATTGAACAATTCTCGTCCCCCGTTCCGCCCAAGGCGAGTACTTATGTTTTTGGAGGGTAATCACCGCACTAATCACACACCTGACACTAATCGCACTAATGGCACGACTGATAGATGCGAAATAAATAAAGCGATTGATCGCACACGCACGAAACTTCGTGTTATAGTAAGTTGAAAAAGTGCCAGAAAAATTTTAATTTTTGCTTGGACAAACTTTGATCGAGTGTCCTGTGCTTTTAAATAATATTTTATTATATGGTTTAATTGTTTTTAGATAATTTGACTAATGCATATACTAACAAAATTGTTTATTTTTTATTGTACCTCAAATTGTTACTTTGGTGAACGCAATTACATCAAAAAATGGAAATGGGACAAGCCACCAAACTTGAATTTGAAGGCGATTTTTTTTTTCCCTGATGATTTATATACATTTATAAAAAAATAAATGTGGCCCTAATTGAACCAAGTTACGTAGTTCACTACAAAAAAAGATCAGAAACATCCTATCATTTTACACCTCGATTCTCAACGTAGACACGTTAAATTTGCTGATTTGATATTCACCCATATAAGTATTTGATTGGAAGTACTAGTGATGATAGTGTGACATTCTTCTATGTCAGCAGTCTGCGAATGGGATACGGATAAGCTATCAATGTTAGCTGTAAGGTCGATTATATCACTGAATTTTTGTACAAAGTATAATTTTGTAATTAATTTTCATCGGGGATTGAACGTTGTTATAGAAAGCATTTATAAGTGTAGAGGAGTAAGTTGTTTTTATAATGTGTATTGTATTTATGAGGAAGTGTTTGTATAGTATGTTTATATGTATGTTTTTGTGTATGCTGATTTGTAGTGTGTTTTGTACTATATGTGTTTGAGTTGCTTTAAAAATACATCTACACTGATAAGAGAGGTGTGTTAATAAGTTAAAGGTATAATGTAAGTGTGTTCTAAAAAGTGTATTACAAAAGGCAGGGAAAAAATATCTTACATTAAAACAATAAAGGAGAGCATGCATTAGAAAAAATTCAAACCATTTGAAGAGGCAGATCGTTACCAAGAATAGTCATATTGTGTTTCGTATCTTTTCTAAGTCCGCCGCGTCGATGATACGAGTATGTGCGGAGTCTTCGTTTTTCTTGAGGTACACAATCCCATTTATTGTCCAACAGAATTTGAAGCCATGGCTATTCTTAAATTGTCTCGCCAGAAAGTAAAGTTTTTGAGTTTTGTACGTGAGAGTTTCCGCTACATATAAAGGTTTAGCCACGTACTTGGGGTTCAAGTGAGAAGTATTCAATCTGTTGCCTTTAGTTTTCGGTTTATTGAAACTCTTGACGGCTTTAAGAAACTTGTCTTTTAGTAGTACTGTGGTTAGATCCACGATTACCGGGTTTGAGTCATCTTTTGACTTTAGTCGATAGATATCTTTTATGCAAGAACCATTGATATCGATGTTAATCGTTTTTCCCAGTTGCATAATTTCTTTACACAAAGTTTCTTTCGTCTCTCCATTCTGCTTCGGTATATTATTCCGAATTTCAAAGCCAGTTCCTCGGGTTTTTCGTTCCATTGTCTCCAGTTTTTCTTCCAAATCTTTAATCAGCAGCTTATCAGCCTTTCTTTCCTTCTCAAGCGTAATTATCTTTGACAAAAATTCGTCAGATTTATTAGACATTAAATTCATACTCGTTTTTAGGTGTTGGAAGCGTTTTTCCTGTTCCGCTGAAAACGATACAAACATTTCTTTGATAAGGGCCATAATGTCGGTATTTTCACCATCATACTTCCGTTTCTTTCGCTCCGTGATGTTGATCGCAAGTGAGTGGAGATCAGGTTCAGATTCACAGTGTTGCAACGGTAAGTCAACAGCTGCCTTTGCGAATGTTAGAGCAGTGCTCCGGATGTCCTCTGCTGCAGCCAACGGTGTTGATGGGGACGGTGAAGCGGACGAAGTTTGTTTTAATGGCATGATAAGAATGAAATTGTCTTTAAGTCGTTACAACAAGTACCAGGACAACATACGTTGTAAGCGATAGATTCTTCACGGTCCCGTCAGAGGTCAAGCTTATCTAGCCGCAATCGAGGAATGCGAAGTTTTTGCCTTTCCGTCCAGTGTAGTGAGAGCTATGCTTTTAACAATAGCTGCGTAAGCGCCCTTTTTTCTGAGTAGCTGGCAGAAATCTATCTATCTCTTTCTCACACGTTGACACGACGTAGTTCTATCCTTTGCGCGCTTTGATGTTCATGTCACACAGGTGTCGTTTAAGTACACGTGCAATAGCGTGCGTAAAAGAGCGTACTCACGGATGGCGGCAAGTTCGACTCCTACGATCTTATGCACTCTTATTTTTTTATCGAGTATTATTTTGTTTTAAATTAAGATATTTAGAAATTAAAAATGGTAAAAACTGTGTGGCACGTCTACTCTTAACAGAGGTCCGAGGGGAAGCATATACGATGCATCAGGTCAATGTGCGGCCTGAAGACGACTGATAGCTGTGTTCCCTATTTTAAGTCATTAAAAATTTTGACATTGCCTTCTCTATCGATACATATAAAATTCAAAGTCCTGACTGACTGACTGACTTATATATCAACGCACAGCCCAAACCACTGGTCCTAGAGACATGAAATTTGGACAGTGTACTCTTTGTGAAGAGTAGGTATCCATTAAGAAAGGGTTTTTCGAAATTCCACCCCTAAGAGGGTGAAATGGGGTGTTGAATTTTCTATGTAACTTTTTATTCTCTGAGTCGATTGACTTGAAATTGTGTCTAAATATACTTCAGTTAAAATGATGAGATACATGTATCACAGTTTTTCCAAAATCATCCCCCAATTTAAAATTCAATGTCCTGACTGGCTGACTGATACATCAACGCACAGCCCAAACCACTGGTCCTAGAGACATGAAATTTGGACAGTGTACTCATTGTGAAGAGTAGGTATCCACTAAGAAAGGGTTTTTCGAAATTTCACCCCTAAGAGGGTGAAATGGGGTGTTGAATTTTCTATGAAACTTTTTATTCTCTGAGTCGATTGACTTGAAATTGTGTCACATATACTTCAGTTAAAATGATGAGATACGTGTATCACAGTTTTTCCAAAATCATCCCCCAATTTAAAATTCAATGTCCTGACTGGCTGACTGATACATCAACGCACAGCCCAAACCACTGGTCCTAGAGACATGAAATTTGGACAGTGTACTCTTTGTGAAGAGTAGGTATCCACTAAGAAAGGGTTTTTCGAAATTTCACCCCTAAGAGGGTGAAATGGGGTGTTGAATTTTCTATGAAACTTTTTATTCTCTGAGTCGATTGACTTGAAATTGTGTCACATATACTTCAGTTAAAATGATGAGATACGTGTATCACAGTTTTTCCAAAATCATCCCCCAATTTAAAATTCAATGTCCTGACTGGCTGACTGATTTATCAACGCACAGCCCAAACCACTGATCCTAGAGACATGAAATTTAGACAGTGTACTCTTTGTGAAGAGCAGGTATCCACTAAGAAAGGGTTTTTCGAAATTCCACCCCTAAGAGGGTGAAATGGGGTGTTGAATTTTCTGTGAAACTCTCTCGGGGTCGATTGACTTGAAAATGTGTCTATATATACTTCAGTTAAAATGATGAGATACGTGTATCACAAAATCATCCCCCAATTTAAAATTCCATGTCCTGACTGGCTGACTGATATACTAACGCACAGCTCAAACCGCGGGTCCCAGAGATATGAAAATTGGAGGGTGTATTCTTTGTGAAGAGTTAGTATCAGTTTTTTGAAATTCCTACCCCTTAGAGGGTGAAATGGGGTGTTGAATTTTCTGTGAAACTTTTTACTCTCGGGGTCGATTGACTTGAAAATTTGTTTACATACTCTTCAGATAAAATCCAGTAAATCCGATGTCCAATCTCAAACCAAGGTATCAATATTTCACGTCTCTAATTTAATTGATATAACTTTACAATAATAATTGCAAGTTATAAGCAAGTACATGTAAATCTATGTATGTATTATAGATAGATACATAGATTACTTATTATTCCAGAAGTAAGATCCCGTGGTCAATTCCCTTACTCCACGCGGGCGAAGCCGCGGGCATAAGCTAGTAGATACATAGATTACTTATTATTCCAGAAGTAAGATCCCGTGGTCAATTCCCTTACTCCACGCGGGCGAAGCCGCGGGCATAAGCTAGTATACATATATATTGGAAACGGCCTTGTTTGTAAAATGTAACCCACATCTATTCCAAAAATTATCAGAGGTCAGAAAAAATCCAATACGGACACAATATATTAATAAATTATGTCATGTTAAATGTAAAACTGCACATACGCAAAAAAGTTTCTTTGGTATTGCCCCTCGCATTTATAATAAACTAGCTTATGCCCGCGGCTTCGCCCGCGTGGAGTAAGGGAATTGACCACGGGATCTTACTTCTGGAATAATAAGTAATCTATGTATCTATCTATAATACATACATAGATTTACATGTACTTGCTTATAACTTGCAATTATTATTGTAAAGTTATATCAATTAAATTAGAGACGTGAAATATTGATACCTTGGTTTGAGATTGGACATCGGATTTACTGGATTTTATCTGAAGAGTATGTAAACAAATTTTCAAGTCAATCGACCCCGAGAGTAAAAAGTTACACAGAAAATTCAACACCCCATTTCACCCTCTAAGGGGTAGGAATTTCGAAAAACTGATACTAACCCTTCACAAAGAATACACCCTCCAATTTTCATATCTCTGGGACCCGCGGTTTGGGCTGTGCGTTAGTATATCAGTCAGCCAGTCAGGACATGGAATTTTAAATTGGGGGATGATTTTGTGATACACGTATCTCATCATTTTAACTGAAGTATATGTAGACACATTTTCAAGTCAATCGACCCCGAGAGAGTTTCACAGAAAATTCAACACCCCATTTCACCCTCTTAGGGGTGGAATTTCAAAAACCCTTTCTTAGTGGATACCTACTCTCCACAAAGAGTACATTCTCCAAATTTCATGTCTCTAGAACCAGCGGTTTGGGCTGTGCGTTGATATATCAGTCAGCCAGTCAAGACATTGAATTTTAAATTGGGGGATGATTTATATGTAGACACATTTTCAAGTCAATCGACTCAGAGAATAAAAAGTTTCATAGAAAATTCAACACCCCATTTCACCCTCTTAGGGGTGGAATTTCAAAAACCCTTTCTTAGTGGATACCTACTCTCCACAAAGAGTACATTCTCCAAATTTCATGTCTCTAGAACCAGCGGTTTGGGCTGTGCGTTGATATATCAGTCAGCCAGTCAAGACATTGAATTTTAAATTGGGGGATGATTTATATGTAGACACATTTTCAAGTCAATCGACTCAGAGAATAAAAAGTTTCATAGAAAATTCAACACCCCATTTCACCCTCTTAGGGGTGAAATTTCGAAAAACCCTTTCTTAGTGGATACCTACTCTTCACAAAGAGTACACTGTCTAAATTTCATGTCTCTAGGATCAGTGGTTTGGGCTGTGCGTTGATAAATCAGTCAGCCAGTCAGGACATTGAATTTTAAATTGGGGGATGATTTTGGAAAAACTGTGATACACGTATCTCATCATTTTAACTGAAGTATATGTGACACAATTTCAAGTCAATCGACTCAGAGAATAAAAAGTTACATAGAAAATTCAACACCCCATTTCACCCTCTTAGGGGTGGAATTTCGAAAAACCCTTTCTTAATGGATACCTACTCTTCACAAAGAGTACACTGTCCAAATTTCATGTCTCTAGGACCAGTGGTTTGGGCTGTGCGTTGATATATAAGTCAGTCAGTCAGTCAGTCAGTCAGGACTTTGAATTTTATATGTATAGAAGATTACCGAATACTATAAAATTTAACTGTATCTCAATTTAAAAGGGCGCTAAATGAATATTTACTTAATAAATGCTATTACACTATTGACAGCTTTCTTAATGATGATTCACTTGCTGATTGACAGTAATATTACTCTGATTGACATAAATTATTATTATGGTTTGACATACTTTTACTCCGTTTGACATTTTATTTTTTTATTTATATTTGACATTTTTTCTTTTTTTAAATTGTATTATGTTTTGAATTAAGTATGTTAAACTGAATCTGTATGTACACTATTTGCATGCCCATTGGACGGTAAAATGTGGAGAACTTGGTTTTAAATATGAAACATCTATGTATTTTTTTACCCATGTTTGCAAAGAAATAAATGATTTGATTTGATTTGAATACTATAAATACTACCTAGCATAGCCCCGTATGATATGAATATTGTTAACTTCTCAGGCGGCCTATGACACCCTCAATACTCAATACTCAATACTTTATTGCATTCCATAATGTATACAAGGCTGGTAGGTAAATTATAGAGAAACAATTATGGACCCTGTCGGGCACAGCAAGTTAGTTTTTAGAGGAGAGGATGAAGCGCTTTTTGTTTAAAAACATAATAATATTGAAATTAAGGAAGTAAATCTTATATTTAAATATTTAAGTAGATATTATTTATTAGTAGATTTATATTAATTTTGTTTATTATTAATATTTCTATATTTATTTATATATATTTATTTATAGATATTTTCTAAATTATATACCCTTTTTTTTTCGGATGGGAAATCATCAAATGACCCCTCTCACTCTGGGCGGAGCGGAAGGGAGTGCCAGACTTGTACTGACTAAAACCCATCCATGTTCCTTCTTTGCCCTTTGTGTTCTAGGGCCACGGTATCTCTTTCGAACAGTCCCGCAGCCCTGGCAGGCATCGGCCCTTGCAGGCCCCTACATCATTGCTGACATCTCTTTGAGGCGCGCGTGGAACACGAACACGGCCTGTCGTCATAAGACGGCCGGACGGCAAGCTAGCCCATAGCTCGCCGTCCACAGGCCCGCGCCTACGGTGGCCGGGAGCCACCACGTGACCCCGACGCCCAGGGCGTCTCCCGCGGCGGCTGGGACGTGAGGTTCTTTCCCTCTCACGTCCCGCCACCTCCTTCACAAGCATGACTGCTTCGCAGAAGGAGGTGACGGCTTCCCATTCCCTCTCGCTCCGGACCATGGCTTGAACCAGGGCCGGACGCGAGAGATCGCCGCCGCCAATCGCCGCTACGAGGACACGACGGTGCTCCGCCCAAGCGGGGCAGACCTCCACGGTGTGCTCCACCGTGTCCTCCGGACAATCCTCGCAATGGAAACACCCGGACGTTTCCTCCCGCCCGATCCGGTGCAGGAACCTCCCGAAACAACCGTGTCCGGTGAGGACCTGCGTCAGGCGGTAGGTGAGAGCGCCGTGGCGCCTCTCTAGCCACTCCTCAAAGAGGGGACTTATCGCCACTATGGTGGCGTGCCCTGCACGGGGTTGCGACAGTCGCTCTCTCCATGTCGCCATGAGGCCCATGACACCCTCTGGTCAACATAACTGCATCGTATATCTCATGTCCAAGTATTGATCGTGACCTGCGCAGTGCAGCTACACTGTTCTAGACTAGACTTCCTTTGTGCATTGCCGCAGTGTGACACCCGCCGTCTGCCGTGCATGACGTGTTGGTGGTTCGAGACGCCACCGGGGCTCCGGGCTCTGGAGCCCTATAATGCTTGGATTGAAGATTAAGGTCAGTCAATTAGCATTTCTTATGAACTTCGAATTCGTGGAAAAATTTCAAAATTGTTCAGGACTTACTGCAGACATAGCGTGACTATTATGTGTCTCATTTCAGTGGTACTTTTTAAATCATTTAATTCCATAGCATTTATGTGTGAAGTAAAAGTTGACTTCAACGAATAATTTAAAAATATTTAAGTTAAAGACTATTTAATATTATGGGAGTAGGGTTAGACGGCTGAGGTCCAGTGGTTTTAACATACAACCTGTATTACATTGTGTATTGGTCCGATGTCCGCAACTCCTCGTGCATAAAGCGTATTTTGCGCGCGTGTGGGGCAAATAGCAAGGAACTTTCACAATAATCATTGTTGAAACGTTTTCAGGTTACTGCTGGACGAGTTCAAGTTGGGCAGCTCAACTGGCCACATTTAGCGGGCAATACAACGCAAGGTGGTCCTCCGAGCCGCCTCAATTAATTATAACGACGAAGGTAACTCTTCAGTTTTTGAAAACCTAACGGCCTGGACCAGTGCCAATTGCTTTAAAAAAAAACCAAAAAGGTTTGACATTAGGTATCGAAATACAGAACTGGCATTGTACCTTTTCGGTTTGTCAGTCCAGTACAATTTAATTGTTATTTATCGTCGTTCTCACTGATCATACAATTTAAAAATACTCATAACTCGACCTGTTAAGTTCTAATGTAATCGCAGAAGAGCATATTGTAACTAAATAGAAACAGGCAAGCTTATCATATCGTATGCGTTTCATAATACACAGGTCCTGTATTATGATCAGTGATCGGATAATCGGATGCATATTCACCTAAAGTTAATTTTTGGTTAGGAAATTAAGGAAGCGGCTTCTTAAAACATATTTTTTAAAATATAAATCCCGGGATTTCAGAAAATTCGGGAATTCGAAACTAGTCTGTAACATGGTGAGGAAACGTCGTCTTTAGCATGTGGTATTTATTTAAAAAAAAAAATAGGGGGATTACATAATTATTAATGTGTATTTACTAGAAGTTAATTTTAAAATGAACAATAGGAACTTCTTTCGGGTACCTGCACACAATCAGGAATATAATTTGATTTTATTACCCGATTTGATTCTATAATAAAAACAGTAAATTTGTTGATTCCGAAACCGCGGGATTTTTTCGATACAAAAGTGCATTCCATAATATTAGCCACACCACCACCTTAAACTAAGTAAATATTCTTACACCCGAGTAGGTTAAAATTGGGGTTTCCAGATCAGATAAGATCTGAAAACCCGCAATTTTCACTCATTCATCATTTCATTCATTAAATTTCATATTATTCACTATATAATGACTATATATTTATTCAGATTAGTTCTTAAAACCCACAGTTTTCACCATTCATTCATTCAATCTAAAGTGATCATTTATTAAAACTCAAAAAGTATATTTATTATTTATTTATCTTTCTATTACCATTTTTTAAAGACATGTTTTAATATAATAAATCTGCTTGCGATGTATCTCTGACCTGAGGTTTTGATGAATCTGGGGCTCGATTTTTTTATGAGCGGGGCTGCATATCACGGATAAATATAGCCTCACCATTAGCGTTCTGAATAATAATTTTAGAAATGCCTTCAGAAGTACATTTCACTGAATCTTGCATTTTAGCTAATATATTTTTAGCCGATCAATCTATCCTCCTGCACTGTAGAATAATTTTCATATTTTTGTTTCTTTTAACAATAGACGTTTTGATTTGTCGACATAGTCCGTTCCTTTCACAGCGTTCAAGTAACAACATTGAGGAAATTGTAAAGTATGTTGCATCCAAGGATCATCGTAAATCTCCCAATCTTCTATAACACCTCCACATTAGAAGCAAGCTGCTTTATCATTTACACCATTTCCACAATAAAAAAATCCAGCGTCAGCCATTTCCATTACCAATCTTCTCCTTGAATCACCCGTTGGCCAATAGTAACTAAATGAAAATTCACGCATTTTAAATGCATTATACATATCATAACGAGGATTGTATTTATTTTGAGACATGTTCTGTTGACTCATTTCCTAGTTCTTGATACGGATACTTATAAATGTATACTGACATCGCACAGCTGTTACCAGCAACTTATAACGATTAACATTGGACGGGATTGGTAGGGATAGGAAACTGATACCTATTACCCAATTGTGAAAAATTAAACAAGAGTATATTTATTTTAAAAATTTATTATCTATACACCATTTATTTAAACATATTACATTTTTTAAAGCACATATTGAATCATGAAAAATACAACTATACACATCATGAGAATGTTCATATTTATTGTACAAGCTTAATAAATTAGGACAACCGTCATCTTCTAAATTATATATATCATTATTCGAAATATTTTTTAACCACAACACTTTTTCTAAACCTTCGGTGTAAACACTTTTATCTCTTAAGATATTTACAATCAAATTCTGATGATTTGAGTAAGGCACAAATCCATCTCTCCAGTATATTTTTCTATTACGTTCAATCCAACGGACTTGGCGTTTTTCTGATTTCGTCAAATCGTAAAATGGAAATGGTGGCTTAATTAAAAACACGTTTATTTTTTTATCCCATAATACAGCAATTTCTTTAATGATAAATTCATTTGTTTCTGTTTTAAAACCTTGAACATCTACAATGGCGGTCATGATAACCTGCGCACTACGTTACTCAAAGGTTTATATTCGACAAGTCGATCGTTGATAATTAAACAATATCCAGTGGTGTTATCTGGTATTGGCGCCGAACATTCAATCTCCAACCGCACATCTACGGGACCTGTTTTCAAACTATCGTTTTGTCTTGAACAGTCTATGATAAAGAGAGGAGCCTTCTCCTTGAAACCGACCAAATCAAGCAGGGGGTCTGCAGGACAGTTGTAATACGACTGACGAAATTTCACATACATTTCATATAATATATTGTATTTGTTCTCGGAAAAATTTAAGCTTAGAGGCTCGTAAGGATAATACTGTGAATTCAAAAATAGTGTTACGTTGGTAACCCCACAGTGATCAAACAGAGAACTGTCTTTGGTTTTATTATTTTTTCTGTTGGTTTGCAAGCAAAAAATGACATATCGAGGTTTTTCTAATTGCGATGCAGTCTTAACTGACCAAGAATGTTTTGTAGTTTTAGGGAGCAAAGGATACTCATATAAATCCCAATTTCGAAACGCTATCTGAATAGGTTTATCTCTTTCCAAGTGTTTTAGTTGTGTCAGTCGTTCGCGGTCTGACACTTTTATATGTGGTACACGCCATTGCAATCTTTGTATGTCTATTTGAAAATGTGCAATATCATCAGTTGCTATGATACTGTTTAAGTTAGAGTTACTTCTATTCAGAATAAGTTCATGTTTACAATTTATCACGATTTTATTGTAATTTTCCGCAAATCCTAAAATTTTATTAAGAGGTACAATGGCACTAAAATGAGCATAATTTTTAAATCCATCTGTGTTCCAACCCCACAAGGCAGCAACTTTATTTTGTCCATCATTCATTGAAACGTATGACTTTATTGTCGACGAGATTCCAGAATTTTTTATGCGATCTATTTCAATACCGTTTATTTCGTATCTGATATCTTGAAAAAAAAACATAACAGGGTTGTTACTGAAAGTAATATTTTTCTTAATCGGTTTTCCATCTTTGTCGAAGAACTTTGCCTCGCCCTCGACGTAAATTGAACTGGCTGACGGTAGCACGTATAAATGTCTTGTTGGTGTATGGGAATTCTGATTTCATCGTTTTCTCTAAAGCTGTTAGTGTAGGGATTGTATGAGTGGACTTCAAAGGTTTCAATCGAACTATCGAAGTGGGGTGATTCAGTAATTTGTAACATATTCATACTTTAAAACCTAGAGCTTTAAGAAAATCTTTATTTGCTTTACTCAATTTCTTCACTTTTTTATTACCTTTAATGGTCGTAGATGGAATAAAACGTTTGATTTTCAGTGGAGTGGTTTTATAATATACTATCATTTTGTTCTTCTTAAATGAAGGCGCAATTGAATTTGTTCTTCACCAAAGTTAATACAGTTACCAAGTTGATCAACAATCTTAATAGAAATCGATGAAATTAGATTTTTGTTCACTGGAAAGTAAATAACGTTTTGCGGTATTTCTATGTACCGGTGACCTGGAGCAGTATCACATACAAATTCGTGAATAAAATGAGTTGGTAACCCGTTGCAGTAAGAACCGTGAACAAGATCACATTCGATTCTGATTATAGACAGATTGCTATTATTGATGGTCACATTTGGTCTAGAATTTAAAACTGAAAAGTATAGTAAACCGCACTCGTATTGATCAGATAAATGTAGAGGTGGTTGAAAATACGAAACCAATTCAGATTTATTTCCAGAGATGGTGACTGTAGTAGACATGTCTTCATACTGAAGTCTTAAAAAAGAGCCTGTTCATTTTATTCCTCGACTACACCAAAAACTCTTTAAGAAATCCAAACATACTCGTAGATGTCCACAATTAAAAGGGTGATCACGTTGTATATTTTCATAATTATATCGGACTTTAGGTCCTACGTATTTTATCAATTCCTTGGGAGGTTTAAGATTCCCGTAACTGTCGAAATACTCAATATAATCATTGTAATTATTTTGCATAGGCTACCCAATGAGAACCAGGGTTTTTAGAACTATCTAAATTAATAACTCCGCATTCTTTTATAAAAGGACATTCAGGGAGCTCATCTCTCATAAAGACACCTCTAAAATAAGGAATACTATTTCCATACTTCAAAATGTCAAAGTTAGATAAGACTCGTTTTGGGTAGCCGATATATTAGTTTTTTTCTTTCGATACAAAAATTCCAAGCCCATCTTTATGCGGTTTAAGGTGTAATCCTTGCCCAATGCAAAGCGCTTCCATTTTTTCATTATGTCTCTTCGATTCATTCAACATTTTTTTAGCCATCTTGTATTCGTTAATGGTTTTAGCAATACCAGCTGCACCGCCTGCTAAAGCCCCTACCGCTGATAATCCCGCAAAAATAGGAATCAACGGCAATACTCCACCAGTTTTTGGTATAGGAATAACACGAGGAAGTTTAATAGATGAATCATCAGCTAATTCTCTGGCAGCGGCGATAGCCAATTCTATAGCCATTTTTTTACTTTTTGGCTTTATTTTTTTCATGTGTCTCTTGGTTTTAGAAATGACATTTTTTAATTTGTTTTTTAACCCTTTTCCAGATGTAACTTTTCGGCAGCACTTTGTACTACTACTTTTCAGACCAGAACCAGTTTTAATTTTTGTCGACATAGCCCGGCTTACTAAGCGTGCTGCGATTTTTTCACCTACACTCGCATCCGAAGCAAGTTGTCGTTCTTTAGCCATATTCAACAAAATTAAATCAGCTTCGTGTCGATCCTTTAAGTTTGATGATTTATGATAGGCAATGTCGTGATCTTTGCAATATTCGTCTAATTTATTCATTCCCTTATCTCCTTGTGTAAGCCTTTTAATTAATTTTGTACCGGGACCACAATAATTGTATCCTGGTAAGTGTAATTCAAAAGGTAAGTGATTTATTACCCAATTGAGAAGACTACTCTCTCCAGTACACATTATAAGACTGATGAATCTGGATTGAACACTATATTAAATACTTATTATTTGAAGTTTCGTTAATTAATGTTTTAATATTTGTGATAATATATTTGATTTATCAATGCAACTATTTTCAGCTGATGACAAACCTAACCATTTTACTAAAACTCTGTTACCTTTTCTTCTAAGAACTTTCTCCACTAGATACACATTGGGATGTTTTGTTTTTTGAAGCTCTTGCGCATAAAATGCACCTAAAATCGGCTGACCTCTGATTGTATCTTCTATTAAGTAGGTGATAGGAGTTGTATTTTGTATCATTCGAATTTTAAATATTTCTGTTGACCAGTTGGGAGTGTAACCTTTTTCAAATGTTCCTTTGTACTTACTGATACGCACATAATCACCAATTTTATATTTGCTTCGAATATTTTGATTTTTTACCAACCTTGAATACCTTTCTAATAAATGTTTTTTATTAATTTTATCTACATTAACGGGGACTTCATCAATTGTCCGATGATAAGTGTGATTGTATTTGTAAATAACATTATTAAGCGTGCCATCTATTCAATTGTAACTGCCTCTTAAACTAAATTCCTTATAGACGTTCGATTTCAATGTCCTGATAAATCGCTCAACTATTGAAGCCTTTTTTGTTGAGAAGGTTGAATAATGATTAATGTGATAAGTTTCCATAAGCTTTTGAAATTGATTATTGTAAAATTCTGCTCCATTATCCGTTTGTAGATTTTTAGGAACACGCCCTTTATCCAATAATTTCTTAAAAGAGTAACATACATCCTCTTTGGTTTTACTTTTTAGAGGAAAAGTCCAAGCATATTTCGAGAATGTGTCAATAATAGCAAGAATAAATCTGTAATTTTTATTTTGCTTTGAAATTGATTGCATATCGATTAAATCTGCTTGCCACAGGTCATCTACATATATCTCTCATAATAACACATCTTCGCGGGAAGTTCACCCTCGCATTTTTTTATGAATTTCGTTTACCACGTCGGTTTTGCTCATGTTCACAATTCAGTACATTTGTTTTTGAATACGTTTATAAGACTGAATGAAAATTTTATAGTGGTTATTATTTATACTTTAATTATGCCAGCTTCTTTCAATTCTTCAACTATCGATAAAATTTCATTTTCATGGTTTGTGTTACCAGCATCTCTGGAAGCAAAGAACTAATAGTTTCAATCTCTCAACCAGTTCGTTAGGGTCATCCCAATATACCACGTCAGTGTTATTTTTGTATTTCTTTAGGGTCGGTAAGCTTCCTCCAGTGTGAAAATTTTCATTTAACAATTCGGAAAATAATGGTTTGACTACTTCACGATATTTTATTCCCTTATCGCCTCTTATTTGCCCATCAGGATTAAAATCTCTCTTATGAACATTTGTATAATGCAGCATGTCCTTATAAACAAGTCTATCTTTGCTCGATATTAATTTTAAATCAGGTTTTCTTCGAAGTAAAAGTTCTTTCAAGCCCGGGGTTAAATTATAGGATTTGTCACCGACTTTAATTAAAATGACACTGTCGTTATTCAAACCATCGATTTTTGAAAATGAGACTTCTGAATTACCCATAAGCAATGTTTTGTTAACACTTCTTATTCCAAACGGTATATTTACACCGTCATAAATATCATGGATATCGCGACCCACTAGCGACATTTCTAAATCATCCAGTATTTCTTTTGTAGGAGACTTTTTAGGCACTTGTGCAGACTTCAGTTTTGGATCGTAGCAGTCTTCAAACTTTGTAGATGAACTAGTATTAATATCATCCATTTCAATGTCGTCAGAATTTGGAGGTGTAGTATTTTGTAAATGCTTAATTTTTTCCATTGATATATTCGAATCGACTAGTGCTTTAAGGGGATCTGTGACGGTTTTTAACATTTTATCAAGCGACAAGTTCATTGAGTGTTCCTGGTTCTTCATTTGTTTTATTTTATTCTTTATGCAATCTACAGACTTCATTAATTCTATTTTAATATTCTTTTCCATGTTGTATGTACAAGTGTACTCAACCAAAGAAGATATAATACTAAGTTAGATTTATCTGTTATTGATTTATATAATTACACATTCACGCTCATAATTTAAAAAAACTATCTAAATTCTGTCTGTACCTTCCATTGTTTACTGAGGAGTCTTTGCAAATACTAACAAAGTTATATGGCTCTCTCCAAACTGTATTACAAATATTCTTGAATTGATTCCAGGACATATCAGAACTAACATGCTCTTCATAAATATGTTTCAAGTTTACATCGTCTTGTTTAAATATTATAAGAAAGTTTACGTTATCACGCAGCAACTGTTTAGGAATTTTAGAGTATGTTTGACATAAATAAAAGCAATCGATATGTTCATGTCGACCCATAGAGAAGTAATTGCGAATGTTTATTTGATTTTCACATGCCACATCATCGAAAATAAATACAGAATTGGTTAGTGCTTCATCAGGAGGTATCACTTCTTTATTATCATTAAATTCATGAAACTTAACCTGATGCACTATCTTTATAACTTCTCGTAAGAACTTGTATTTTGGTTGAAAGTTAGTTTTCGAGTACAGATAAAGATTTTGGAATTTTAGACCATTCTCATGTAACAATAAACTAAGCACTACGTTTGTTTTTCCACAATTCGAGGGACCACATATAATACAACGAATCGTATTCGGTAACAGTATGCTATGCCTTATGTGGTTATCAGAGTCACCAAGATTGATATGATTAACATTAAGTGATGTGTGTTGTTTGATCAACTTCATTTTGACTATTAATTCAATTTTACCCATACATAGATATATAAAGCCTTGGTTTAATAAAAAAACAAATAATTGTGATTGGTTTAAAGTTGTCATGTGAAATATAAAGCGAACGTATTATTCGGTATACCTACTTATAGTGCTTATTCATTTCATGTTTATATCTGATGTAAATAATAATAAGTTAGTATGGTATTTACATTCGTGATCTTATAGATTATTAAAATGAAGAACACTGTAAGGCCATAACAAAAATAAAATATCATGCATCAGTTATAACAAGACCAACCAGATTCACGATGTTGGAACTCTGAGAGCTTTCTATCAAAAGTATTTATTGTTTTCAAATATAATTCATTTATATCTGTATTATTATACACAATTTCATATTTTGTGTTAAATGATTTAAGATGTTGCTCATCAGATTTCGGAAAAATGAAATAAGCAAAAAGCTCAAAGTTTAATTTAACACAATTATGTTTTATCAAACAATCGTTAATTAGTCTTATGACTTTATGTCGATTATCCATTAGGAATTCCTCAGGTGTTAGGTATTTCAATGATGGATTCAGTTTGTAACTAATTATTCTCTTTTTAAAAACTCGTGGCTAATATATCAATATTTTCAATTTCAGTTTTTAGTATGCAATTAGATTTGTGCAAATTCGTTCTCAAATGATACTAATATTCAATTTTAGGTATTTCAATGTGACATTTCTGACATTTTATTATTATATCATTGTTATTTGTTCTGATTCCGGGTCTAGATGTAACTGTAAAAAAGAAAACAATGAAAATTTAATCAAATTCAATATAATATGAATTACTATTACTTAATTTCTATAGTACGATTACATGACTTATTTATATGCCTAAGTAAGTACCATCTAAGATTGCTATTGCATTAGAATAGATTTACATCTTCGATCTATTTAAGAAATAGATTTATAAACATGTAAGTATAGCAATAGTGTATATCTATAATAATGAAATCGCGATCTGCCTATTATTAGTTACATAATTTTACTATTAAGTGATATAAAAAGTAAATAAATGAATGGACATTTTTTTAAATTAAGTCCTAGTTCAATAATAGTTACTTACAAATGTTGGTGGGCACTTAACATACGCTTTACGTGTAGCCACAATAAAATTAGACAAAAGTTGCCAAGCATCTGTATTGTCAAACGTCTGATTTTTAAGTGTGACAATTGCTTGGCGCCACCTATTCATTGGCGGAACTTTCTCTATTTCATCGCACCGGTATATTTTCAAATCAATATAGTGCGTTCCCGGCTTGTTTTCATAGATTTGGCGCGAATGGCCGTTTGCAAGGCGTCGTGTAATATATGAATTTAACGGTGTTTTACCAGTAACTGAGGGACCTCTTTCTCGTCGTCCTCGCTATCGGTTCCAAACAGATCGTAGACCGTGCACTTCTTCGGGGGGATGGGTTTGATATGCGGCTTCTTTGCAGTTGATGGACGGGGCGGCGCCGGTGAACGCGCCGATGACTGCACGGCAGGCGTCGCGGTAGTGGACGGACTTGCTCTCGATGGTGACGACCACGATTCTCGTGCCGGCTTCGTCATGCGAGTTGATGTGTGCTTCCTTTTCCGTCCGTCGTGCTTCTTTTTTGGAACCTGAGGTTCCTCGTCGACATCGGAGGGAAAAAGGGTCTCGGCGTTTTCGTGCGACCTGAAATGGACAGAAACAAATAAATATTAATATAATCAAGTAATTATTCAAGCGCACATCCCCAGTTTGATATAATTATCAGATAGGTACACTACACTAATTTATTATCATTTTATCATATCTATCTACACCTAATATTGAAATACATCTTTTTAGAATACTCTTGTACACCACAATACTATATCGTTCTCGATTAACTGTACAACATAAATTGAAGAGCAGATTTATTGCTGCTAGGAATAATAACTTATTGCTCGATTCAGGGGGTCGAACCCCTTGGCGCTTAACTGTTGCTGCAACTGCTTACAACACATTGCTACTACTGCGATAGTAAAAAAATAAGTTAAAGTATATTTTTAATTAAATAACTACTTACATGTTTCCTTACTGAAGGTTGATTTTTGGTAAGTACTTGATGTTAATCTGGAGCTCCTGGTAGCTGAAGTGATGCACCTAATTCACTCTCCAATGTTTAAATAGCCGGGATTCACGTGAGGTGTTTCCATATAATATGTAATGCACGGGTGACCTTAAAATCCTGACTCAGGACTTCTTCACGGGACAAATGCTTTGCAATCATAGCCAGATCTACAAATCTCAACCTTAAATTATGAAATGTAAAGTATACATTAATATTTGAATAGGTATATAGTAGCTACATTCCAAGTCTTACATACTAGTTAAATACCGTGACTTCGTTTAAATAATATTTATTCTATTACAACATTACATTATTATTAATTTATTCTATACTAATAGACTGCCTCGTTTGTCACCAGTTGTGTTTAAACACAACTGGTGAAATGTGGGTGTACTACTAATCCTTCGGAGGATTAAAGGTGTGATGTTATGTTATGTCTATACTAATATAACATAGTAAGAGAATTACCCGACTGTGTCATGCAAAACTACGCCGCGACGGTGACATTACCGGTGAAAATTACCTTTCCTTTGGTGATTAAAAATTATAAGTTTGAAGAATAAGATAATAATGGCAGGCAAAACTAGGAGTAACAATAGTATGTCGATATTGCTATTTTGTTTTGATCCATCTCCTTAAATGAAATTAGAACTTACATTGCAAATTAGACATAATACTTACATGCGATGGTTTTGCTTGCCGAATATTCTCAATAAAACTATATGAAAAAATTACAGTGAACAACCGTACAGTAGTGTTTATTTTATCCATATATATAAATATATATTTTTAGTAAACAATAAGATGTTTGGCGCCGTGATGTCTTGAGGTTTCTATTTCACCATACCATTTTTGTTCAGGATAACAACATATAACAAAAATGTACGACTTTGAACTCTATGGGTTTAAATTAAATTATATATAAATTGAAACAAATCAATTAAAATGGATCATTCAATTTCTGCATGTGAATCCTCCTGACTGGGTACAACATTATTATCGTGAAATATTGGTAAGTGTTAATTTATTAAAAATAAATATTTTAAAAATTTCTTTGACAGTTCTTATTATAACTAACAATAAAATAAAAGCATTAATAGGTACCTAATCATTATTTAGTATAGGTCTCATGGTACACCACTGTCAGTATTTATTTCTACATAACACTATGTGTCAACCTTAATTGTTGTTTTTTTTCTTCTAGGTGTTTTAAAAAGTCTGGACAAAGAATTAACTATGTCACTCTCACCAGTCTACAGTCCTGTTTTAGATAACATTGACCAGCAATGTATTGTAAGTATCTAAGTGACTATCGATGTTAACAATTGAATTCATATTTGGTGCTGTTTAATGTTATTAAATTGTATAAAATCATTCATATTATCATTATTTATTTCAGAATTTGATAGATAGCTCAGATCCAGTTCTGAATCCATTTTACTATGCTCAAGACCAAGAGAGCTGGTACGCCGAAGTAGCGGCAAAAGCACGTGAAGAGAGTAGACAGCAAGAAATAGAAAAGAAAAAATTTAAGAAAAAGAAAAATAAATTATCAAAATCTTTTAAAAACGCATCCTTTGTCACGTGTAAAGAGCCCGGGCATGTTCAACGAATAATAAAAATAATTGTACATGATGTGAATGGTCGTCGTATGGAAGAAATAGACAGTGACCCTGATAGTGCAAGCGTGAAACTATATCTATACATATAAAATTCAAAGTCCTGACTGACTGACTGACTGACTGACTGACTGACTTATATCGTCGACCGTAGGTTCAATTGGGGTAAGGGACAAAACACCCAAAATGAGTTGAGTATACAGTTTTGTTCAGAATTTTTCGCTCTTTCGCATGGTGCATATGAAAAAATTCTAGCTTAAAAAAAATGTCCCTTACCCTACTGATTTCTTGGGTCAAAATTTCGAAACAGCCCCATAATAACCATGTATCTGAAAAACTATGCAATATAGCAACTTGAAATGGTGTAATTACCGCCGCCAATCTACTTCGAATAAGGTAAGGGCCTTCCCAATCAACGAATTACCATTACATGGTTTATGTTTGAAGAAACCATAATAAAACTGACCTTACACTAATGCCTTTGTTATCTCAAAAAATAAATATCACCTATACTTTAAATGGATTGCACAAGTTTTGACATAGTTGTCCCTTACCCCAATTTGCATTGTCATACTTTAAGTTCAGTGTGCGTTACATCAATTTTCTCGTGAGAAGTAATGAATATTAAACCCTGTTACCTTTATTTACACAAAAACATCACTATTACCATCCTTTTCTGTCTTACAAATTTTTTCTGTGTGCGAAAGAGAGGATGATATCAAAGCGAAAGAAGCGCGCGGGCATAAAAAAATTGCTATCAGTGCGAGTTCAGCTGTCGTTTGGTCAGGATTTTGCACGGTTTTTGACAAAGAGAATGTGATAAAAATGGAAAAACAAACCAATTAAACCGGTTGCTTAGTCGCAGACAGAAATTACTACAAATAGTAAATAAGATAACACAGTAAGTAGATAAATTTTGTTAAACTAAAATCATTGTTACAAATACACATTTTAAGCTATCTGTGGGTTTGCCTGTGCCTAATGCTAATTTTGTTCGCTTATTTTAATAGATATCGATTCTTGTATGATAGTAATATAAAAATCAGATATAAAACTATTCAATGTAACCTAATTACTAGGTACTCAAAGGCACCGCTAAATGTTTACATAGATAACACTGTTTACAGTTCATATAGTAATATTTCAGATCAAAAGATGAGGATGAGGAGAAAGACCACCAGCTAAGGTGAAATCGACACCTTCTCCGAAGAATAAAAAGTAAGTTTCGCAGTTTCTACCTGTTCGCTTTTTAAACGATACAAAAATAAATTAAACCTTGCGTTTATAGGTTCTAGAGAAAACTTGATTGGACGTTTTTTTTTTTTGAGAATGAAGTATCAAAATTATAACTAAAACTTAATGTTTGAAAGCGCTCGCGCGCCCTTACGTGCGCGCTCGAAACCCTGTTCTTTTTACAAAATGATTGTATATAGTTAAATATTCGTTCCTGAATACGAACTAAGTCTGAATGGTGAGGGATATAGGGTAGTTACCAAAATTATTTTAACTCTTACTTGTGTGCTTCGTAGGTCCGAGTCAACAGTAAGCTCTGAATTTTCGGAGAGTATAAATGATACAATTGAGGACAGTGACATTGACAACTCTAGAAATGACGAAACTTCGTTATCAGTTAGAGAACGAGAGTAAGTAAAATTTAATAAAAAGTAAACATTTTCAGCTAATGATACCTATTGATATAAAAGTCACTAATACTAGCAATTTTCTAATTTTTGCTGTATCATTTTCAGATTATATTTGTTTGGAAAAACTGAATCCAATGGCTTCAATTCATTAAGCCAATCTCCTGTCTTTTCCCGTCTTCAGCGGCTGAGTTGGGCGTCATGCTCGAACAACTGAGCCACGCCAGCCTCGAGGTCGGACTCAAAATTAACATGACGAAAACGAAGTTAATGACAAATAGCACAAAACGCAAAGTAGACAGGGGGTGTGGAGATAGGGCATGTCCACGAGAATGTATACCTCAGCCAAATAGTCTGCTTCCAGGCGAGGCAAGATAAAGAAGTCGCTCGACGCACCGAAAACGCCTGGAAGAGCTATTGGTCGATGAAACACTTCATGAAAGGATCACTTTCACTTTCCCTCAAAAGGAAACTAATGGACACGTGCATCCTTCCCACCCTCACCTATGGAGCGCAAACGTGGTCATTAACGAAGCGTCAGAACTCCGCACTCGGGGTCTGCCAGCGAGCCATGGAACGAAGTATACTAGGAGCCAAAATTTCTGACCGTGTACGGAACAGTATTCGATCCAAGACCCAAATCGTAGACGTTTGCAACACAGCCGCCAAATTAAAATGGAACTGGGCAGGCCACATTTTAAAAATTTGGACAAAGTGGCAACTGATTGGGTTTCGAACAACAAAATCCGACGACGCGGTAGGCCCAGAAGGAGATGGCGTGACGAGCTGGACTCTTGTCAAAAGGATTGGGCCCAAATAGCCAAAGACAGAGATAAATAGAAAGAGGGAAGGGAGGCCTTTGCCCTGCAGTGGGACAAATCAGGTTTATAATATATATATATTTTTTAAATAATCTGACTAACAATGCCTATTTTTGCCTTTATTTGAATAAGAATTCAAAGTAAGTATAGGTATTTTTTATATTTTTTTATAATTTGATTATTTGATAATAATAAATACATTAAATGATATAAAAATTGTTTTATTCCAACTAATAGAAATTGGCTATTACAATGTACAAACATTGCATGTAAGCGCCACACAATAAAACACACACACGGTTCTCACACATTTTCATGTCTCTTAAATGATTTTTTATAGCGATTTCTTTAATTAAGATATCCGTACGTCAAAAGTGTGTACTTCATTTTCTGTCAACAATCTCTTTACACTGTATTTTCTTTTATACATTTTTTCAACAAGTCTTTTACATTATTTTTTCTTTAATAGATTCGATCCAACGCAGGTCAATTTAATGTAAGGGACGGGACTACAAAATACTTGGTCAGTAAGGGACATTACTAACAAAATATTTTGGTGTAAGGGACATCTATTTTCTTAAATAGCTAATTTATTTAAATAAATGTTATACAGGGAGACAGAGCACTAAAATATAAGATTATATGTAAAATCAGATCCGAAAAAGGTTAATTACAACAAAAGTTATAATCGATTTAGTCCGAAAAAAAACTTTGCCGGCCTCTCCTGAAAAATCGTATTTTGTCCCTTACCCCAATTGAACCTACGGTCGACGATATATCAACGCACAGCCCAAACCACTGGTCCTAGAGACATGAAATTTGAACAGTGTACTCTTTGTGAAGAGTAGGTATCCACTAAGAAAGGGTTTTTCGAAATACCACCCCTAAGAGGGTGAAATGGGGTGTTGAATTTTCTATGAAACTTTTTATTCCCTGAGTCGATTGACTTGAAAATGTGTCTACATATACTTCAGTTAAAATGATGAGATACGTGTATCACAGTTTTTCCAAAATCATCCCCCAATTTAAAATTCAATGTCCTGACTGGCTGACTGATATACCAACGCACAGCCCAAACCGCTGGTCCTAGAGACATGAAATTTGGAGAATGTATTCTTTGTGGAGAGTAAATATCCACTAGGAAAGGGTTTTTTTGAAATTCCACCCCTAATAGGGTGAAATGGGGTGTTGAATTTTCTGTGAAACTTTTTATTCCCTGAGTCGATTGACTTGAAAATTTGTGTACATACTCTTAAGGTAAAATCCAGTAAATCCGATGTCCAATCTCATCAAACCAAGGTATTAATATTTCACGTATCTAATTTAATTGATAGAACTTTAAACTAATAATTGCAAGTTATAAGCAAGTACATGTAAATCTATGTATGTATTATAGATAGATACATAGATTACTTATTATCCCAGAAGTAAGATCCCGTGGGAAATTCCCTAACTCCACGCGGGCGAAGCCGCGGGCACAAGCTAGTATACAATATTTAGTGCGAAGTGATTCTGATGAAGTCAAGAGTGAAACTGAATATTTAGTTACTTAAATAGTTAAAAAGTTAAGTTCAACTTCATGTAATATATATTAGAAATATAATCATCCTAAATATTATTTTTGTGTTTTAATTTTTCCTTTTTGTTTTACTTTTGGTGTACTGTGGTGTAGATTAATTTAATAATAAATACTAATTTGAGTTTTAAATAATTATCACTTCAGATTGAATAAATGAATGAATGGTGAATACTGTGGGTTTTAGGATCTAATCTGAAAATATATGGATAGTGAATTTTTAAGATTTAAATGAATGAAATGATGAATGAGTGAAAATTGCGAGTTTTCAGATCTTATCTGATCTGGAAACCCCAATTTTAACCTTCTCACCCGATTTGATTCTATAGTATAAAAAAACTAAATTTGTCGATTCCGAATTCCCGGCATTTTTTGATACAAAAGTGCATTACATAATAGCCAACACCTACACTTTAGGTAAATATGCATCCGATTATCCGATCACTGATTATGATACACCTGAGATATAATATTTAACGACAGTTAGTACGGGCAGCGATAAATATCGTTTACAATTGCGAGTTTTTGGTACAAGTTCTCATTCTATTGTTTTGTCAGCTTAAAACGATTCTACTAAAGCCAAAATGCAATAACACAGGTGGATATCACATGTTTTGGAGATTCGATTAGACACTCTTACGTCACTGTTTTAAAGCTCCTTTTTTCACATTTCAGGTCCCTGTTAAAAGCGAAATCGAATCACAACCCTCGCGCTGCAGCCTGCAACCTCCCAACCCTACACGACACTTCTTCACGGGGTGTAAGTGGCCCTGCCAACACCTGCAGAACCAAAGTCAACCTCACCTGCCCGCGGTGCACCCTGCTGCCAACAAACGAGGCTCTGACGTATCTCCACATCTAAGGTTTTGAGGCTTTACAACTTAAAACCTCATTTGCGCAGATATTTATGCACTGCCGCCTTATATACCAGTGACAGTACTCATGCCAGGAGGCATTATATGACTAACTTTTTGGTGCAAAAAGTTACTGATATTTTGTCTCTTTAAGGATACAAGAAGCGATAAAACTTGTTTCTCGTATTTTTAATTAAACTTAAAATTAAGATTATCTTAGATTCTAATGTTTTGAGAATAGTGACGATAGATAAACTGCCTCATTGGTCGAGTGCTCGCAAGGGCGATTGCTGAGCGTAAAGTTCTGGGTTCAATTCCCGGGTCGGCAAATTGTTATTGGGTTTTTCTATCAGGAATTTTCTCAGTAGCAGTCACCCAGTATGGATTTGCGCCCGGTTGATGGCAATAGGCTCGCCCCCTATTACATGGGACTTAAACATAACTGGCGAAATATGGGTGTACCTACTTTTAGGTAGGTACACCTCTAGCTAACCCTTAACGGGGATTACAGGCGTGAAGTTATGTTATGATGATAGAAAATATGCATCACCTCCACGGATCACTCAAAAGGCCCATCGCTCCGCATTTACAGGGTGTAAGGGACAGCCCTCCATAAACTGACAGGGTGCATCCAGCTCCTTATTTGGAATCATATTCCACCGGAATTTTTCTCCGGGTTTTTTTTTTCAGTTATGTACTGTATTATTCTTATTTCAATGTGAAATTATGTAATTTCCCTGTACGCAGCATTCCATTTATGTAAATAATATGGCTAAAATCAAAAATCCAACAATGGTTTTTGAAATACTCCAAAAGGAAATAAAACAAATCAAATTTATTGGCTTCCCATACCATTCGTGAAATAATTTCTTGTACCGGTCATCTTAGTATGATATACTGAATTCACCCCATCAATTTGTGGAGGGCTGTCTCTTACACCCTGTATACGTTGATGCACTATAGATACTAGAAACACACTACCACACACACACACAAACACACGAAACGCACATACACACACGAAGACACTAGAAACGGGATATTTACCATGTTTACTGATTTCTTTGAGTTCCCGATATTTCGGCACTGTTGCAAGCACCATGATCACGAATAAACTCAAGTTATTGTGAGTGGGTGTTTATGTTAGTGACCATGATAGTTTGAAAACGAAAAGCATTCTGCGCAATTTATACTGACTGAGCTGAGGCTTTTGATCATGTAGACCGTAAGATCCTGTTACATAAATTGCATAGTTATGGTATAAGAGGGAACAAATTAAATTTAATAGAATCGTACTTAAGTAATAGACTTCAGTGCACAGAAATCTCTAGGATATGTCCAAAAAGTAAATTAGAAAAGAAATATGTATCGAAACCAAGACACGTAAAATATGGCGTTCCACAAGGCAGCGTACTGGGTCCGCCACTCTTTTTGATATATATAAATGATCTCCCGGAAGCAACAACCAACAAAATGGTTCTTTTTGCAGACGACAGTACGGCTATTATAAATGTACTGATTCAAATAATTATAAAAGTGACATAAATATCTGCTTAAATGACATAATAAATTGGTTCAATAACAATAATTTGGTTATAAACCTTAGTAAAACAAAAGTCATGCATTTTCATCAACGGTGTGAAAACACAAACATGAATATTTCGTTCAAGGGCTGCGATATTGAAGAAGTAGGTAAAGCTAAGTTTTTAGGTATCACAATTGATAATCAACTTACATGGAAACCTCACGTAGAAGAACTATGTAAAAAACTTAGCAAATCTGATCGTGACCTGCGCAGTGCAGCTGCACTGCGCAGGTCACGATCAATACTTGGACATGAGATAATAATAATAATAATAATAAATTTATTTCTCAAAAAACTTAGTAATATTTTACAGAAAAATAGTTTGGCAGTATTTATTTGTAATAAGTGGATGTAGCCACTGCAACCGAACTAGGCAATGCCTGTATTTCGGTTTTCAGTGCCTTTTCCCTGGATATTTTAGCAATAAAATGCCAACAAAGGAAATAATAATATGGATGGTTGTACTACTAATTAAATTTTACATGACTTATTATAAGTAACTTAAACGCTACATTGTTTAAAATTAAATGGGATCTAAACGTGAGTGAGAAGTGTTTATGAGTGCGTGTGAACTAGTAGGTGATTTATGTGGAGTTTGAGTGATGTGGGTGCATGTGTGTGTTGGTGTATGTGGATATGTGAGGGTGAGTGTGCGTAAGTGGAGGGGTGATTGAAGTGCTTGAGCATGATTGTATCTAAGATTATTTTAACTAATTCGAACCTAACATTCTAATTACTGTTGAACGTTCAGTAATAGCTCTGTTTCTTCATAATTTAGTTTTTGCAAATATACACTTACAATTTGTTTACATTTAGATTTAGTAAGCGGGTAAATAATTAATTCTGTATTAATTTTGCTATAAAGGAACGGACCAAGAAATTGAATAAATCTTTCGCTAAATTTGGTTTTACACGTGATTCGTTCCATACATACTTTTTTATTTCTTCGTTTTTGCGTGATTGGGTCATAAGGTAGATTCGTGTGTTGTTTAAGAATGATGTTGAGGATGAAAAGTTGTCTTACGGTCAGAACCCCACAAATCTGATATAGAGAGACCTTGAGAATTGCGCGCTGTGCGATTTCAATGGACTTCATGGTGGTTTTAAAAGTACCACCCCAGGATGAGATGCAATAATTTAATAATGACTGACCTAGGGCATAGTAAATTTGTTTTAGGAGATAAGGCTCAGCAGCGTGCCGCAAATTTTTAAAAATATATATGAGTTTGCGTACTCGTGCATCAAGCAGCTTGATATGCTCTTTGAAATTTAGATTTCTATCTATAGTAACACCTAAGTATCTGATAGTGTGAACACGTTCCAGTGAAGAACACGCGCAGTTGACTTTCAGGTTACACTCATGAGAGATGATTTTGTGGCTGTTACTGAGCCTTGTATAATTTTTGATACTGAACGAAATGTACTTGGTCTTTTTCACATTTAATGTCAGAATGTTCGCCTGAAGCCAGCTTCTAGCGATATTATAGCCCTGCTGAGCAGCATAAAACTAGAGCAGTGTCATCTGCGAAGGAGATGATTTCGCCTTGGGTGAGTTTAAGACTCGTGAGTTCATTAATATAAACAAGAAATAAGGTGGGTCCTAAGATGCTGCCCTGTGGTACGCCATGTGTAACTGGAAGGTAGGTGCTTTTGTATTTACTCACACGGACACACTGATTACGCCCAGACAAGTAACTTTTAAAGAGTTCTAGCTGGGTACCTCTGATTCCTATCTTCTCGAGCTTAGCCAATAAGAGGGAAACAGAAATCGTATCGAATGCCTTGGCGAGATCGAGAAATATTGAAATACATTTTTTCCCTTTGTCCAAATTTGTGCTAATAAATCTGGTGAGATTGTTCACTGCTTGCTCTGTTGAGTTACCATGCCGAAAACCATACTTATTTTTGGACAGTAGATTATTTTTTTCCAGATATTTTACCAAGCGAGTGTTTATGATTTTTTCCAATATTTTCGATAATGCCGGTAGTATGGATATTGGCCTATAATTATTGATGTGATTTCTGTCTCCGCTCTTATAGATTGGGCACACTTCCGACCTTTTAAGGGAATCAGGGAATAAGCCCAACTGTAGGCTATCATTGATAATTTTTGTAATAGATGGTATAAGAATATTTTTATGCAATTTTAGAAATTTAGTACTAATCTTATCACAACCCGATGCACTATCTGTTTTTAGACCATTTATAATTCGTTCAACTTCTTGCTCATCGGTGTCCATCAAAACAAATGAATTACTCTGCCGGTTACACTCGTCCATATGATATTGAAAATGTGCATCTGGTGTGTTTGGTTTTTGATAAATTTTATCAGCCAGTGAAGCTCCAACATTAATGAAAAAACTATTTATTTTATTTAAAGATTGCTGCGGAGAAGTGGAGAATGTTAGGAGTTCTTTCGTGTGTTGCATTGGTTTTGTTGTGTTAGCGATATTTCGAATAGCTTTCCATAATTTTTTACTGTCTTTTTGTGCACTTTGAATTTGGTTTTTTTCGTACTCTCTCTTTATTTTTCGTAACAGCGCGTTACAAAAATTCCTGTAACGTCTGTAAGTAATTTGATAATTTTCGTTTTTCGGTGATAGTTTAGCTTTTCTATGTAACTTGTCCCTGTTTCGCATGCACCTCAATAAACCCGGAGTTATCCAAGGCTTTATAATTTTTGACCGTCTTGGTAAGGTTTTTGTTTGAGTATTATTTTCAATAATACTTTGAAGGGACTGCATCAAATAATTTAAGGTAAGGTTAGGATCTGCCGACTGATAAATTGAATCAAGATCAAGTTGTAATAGGTCTTGTACTATTCCCTCATTGTTAACTTTAGTTATAGTTGTAGTTGTTTAATGCCATGCTTTTTAAACTGTAGGCATAGTGAAACCGGGTAATGGTCTGTCAACGTTGAAAAAGGAACTATTGCAGTGGCAGTACTTATAGTTTTTATTAAGGCGTGATCCAAGCAAGTTTCACTGTCATTACGAGTTATCAGGCTATGTGCCGGTAGTAAGCCGTGTGTAGCAACTAAAGTTAAATACCGTTCCCCGTGTATGTCTATTTTATTTGGATTTATTGGTATGTTTATGTCACCCATTAACACATTGTGTTTATAGATCGATACTAGTTGAAGTATTTTGTCCAGGGAAGAGAGGAATGGATCTATGTTGGTATACGATGGCGATCTGTATAAACCTACAATGGCAACTTGATCTTCTACAATAGCCACCAGACAATTACAGTCCTGAAAGTCAGGTTCCTCTATGCGGACATTAAGATTCTCTTTAAAATAAATAACTACACCATAATTTTGTTTGTTGTTATTTTTAGTTGCTACATGACAATATCCGTCTAGTTTTGGAATTACCGATGCACAAGACAGCCAACACTCTGTAAGTATTAGAATGTCACATTCTAGTTTCAATCTGCTTAATAAAATCTCAAAGCCTGACATATTGCAGTTTATACTACGAATGTTCTGTGTTAGTATTTAGCATAAAAAAAATCTTAAAAAATAAGGGTTTTAAGTTAAAATTAAATGAATGTCATTGATTTGTGGGTCACCCAAATCATTAGCTATAGCATGTAGCTTACTATTATAACACTTTAAAATCAACAGTAAATCGATCCACCAAAAATTGAACAATTCTCGTCCCCCGTTCCGCCCAAGGCGAGTACTTATGTTTTTGGAGGGTAATCACCGCACTAATCACACACCTGACACTAATCGCACTAATGGCACGACTGATAGATGCGAAATAAATAAAGCGATTGATCGCACACGCACGAAACTTCGTGTTATAGTAAGTTGAAAAAGTGCCAGAAAAATTTTAATTTTTGCTTGGACAAACTTTGATCGAGTGTCCTGTGCTTTTAAATAATATTTTATTATATGGTTTAATTGTTTTTAGATAATTTGACTAATGCATATACTAACAAAATTGTTTATTTTTTATTGTACCTCAAATTGTTACTTTGGTGAACGCAATTACATCAAAAAATGGAAATGGGACAAGCCACCAAACTTGAATTTGAAGGCGATTTTTTTTTTCCCTGATGATTTATATACATTTATAAAAAAATAAATGTGGCCCTAATTGAACCAAGTTACGTAGTTCACTACAAAAAAAGATCAGAAACATCCTATCATTTTACACCTCGATTCTCAACGTAGACACGTTAAATTTGCTGATTTGATATTCACCCATATAAGTATTTGATTGGAAGTACTAGTGATGATAGTGTGACATTCTTCTATGTCAGCAGTCTGCGAATGGGATACGGATAAGCTATCAATGTTAGCTGTAAGGTCGATTATATCACTGAATTTTTGTACAAAGTATAATTTTGTAATGAATTTTCATCGGGGATTGAACGTTGTTATAGAAAGCATTTATAAGTGTAGAGGAGTAAGTTGTTTTTATAATGTGTATTGTATTTATGAGGAAGTGTTTGTATAGTATGTTTATATGTGTGTTTTTGTGTATGCTGATTTGTAGTGTGTTTTGTACTATATGTGTTTGAGTTGCTTTAAAAATACATCTACACTGATAAGAGAGGTGTGTTAATAAGTTAAAGGTATAATGTAAGTGTGTTCTAAAAAGTGTATTACAAAAGGCAGGGAAAAAATATCTTACATTAAAACAATAAAGGAGAGCATGCATTAAAAAAAAATTCAAACCATTTGAAGAGGCAGATCGTTACCAAGAATAGTCATATTGTGTTTCGTATCTTTTCTAAGTCCGCCGCGTCGATGATACGAGTATGTGCGGAGTCTTCGTTTTTCTTGAGGTACACAATCCCATTTGTTGCCCAACAGAATTTGAAGCCATGGCTATTCTTAAATTGTCTCGCCAGAAAGTAAAGTTTTTGAGTTTTGTACGTGAGAGTTTCCGCTACATATAAAGGTTTAGCCACGTACTTGGGGTTCAAGTGAGAAGTATTCAATCTGTTGCCTTTAGTTTTCGGTTTATTGAAACTCTTGACGGCTTTAAGAAACTTGTCTTTTAGTAGTACTGTGGTTAGATCCACGATTACCGGGTTTGAGTCATCTTTTGACTTTAGTCGATAGATATCTTTTATGCAAGAACCATTGATATCGATGTTAATCGTTTTTCCCAGCTGCATAATTTCTTTACACAAAGTTTCTTTCGTCTCTCCATTCTGCTTCGGTATATTATTCCGAATTTCAAAGCCAGTTCCTCGGGTTTTTCGTTCCATTGTCTCCAGTTTTTCTTCCAAATCTTTAATCAGCAGCTTATCAGCCTTTCTTTCCTTCTCAAGCGTAATTATCTTTGACAAAAATTCGTCAGATTTATTAGACATTAAATTCATACTCGTTTTTAGGTGTTGGAAGCGTTTTTCCTGTTCCGCTGAAAACGATACAAACATTTCTTTGATAAGGGCCATAATGTCGGTATTTTCACCATCATACTTCCGTTTCTTTCGCTCCGTGATGTTGATCGCAAGTGAGTGGAGATCAGGTTCAGATTCACAGTGTTGCAACGGTAAGTCAACAGCTGCCTTTGCGAATGTTAGAGCAGTGCTCCGGATGTCCTCTGCTGCAGCCAACGGTGTTGATGGGGACGGTGAAGCGGACGAAGTTTGTTTTAATGGCATGATAAGAATGAAATTGTCTTTAAGTCGTTACAACAAGTACCAGGACAACATACGTTGTAAGCGATAGATTCTTCACGGTCCCGTCAGAGGTCAAGCTTATCTAGCCGCAATCGAGGAATGCGAAGTTTTTGCCTTTCCGTCCAGTGTAGTGAGAGCTATGCTTTTAACAATAGCTGCGTAAGCGCCCTTTTTTCTGAGTAGCTGGCAGAAATCTATCTATCTCTTTCTCACACGTTGACACGACGTAGTTCTATCCTTTGCGCGCTTTGATGTTCATGTCACACAGGTGTCGTTTAAGTACACGTGCAATAGCGTGCGTAAAAGAGCGTACTCACGGATGGCGGCAAGTTCGACTCCTACGATCTTATGCACTCTTATTTTTTTATCGAGTATTATTTTGTTTTAAATTAAGATATTTAGAAATTAAAAATGGTAAAAACTGTGTGGCACGTCTACTCTTAACAGAGGTCCGAGGGGAAGCATATACGATGCATCAGGTCAATGTGCGGCCTGAAGACGACTGATAGCTGTGTTCCCTATTTTAAGTCATTAAAAATTTTGACATTGCCTTCTCTATATACATGTCGCATCCTGGTATATAGGGCCCCGGCCAGGACATATTAAGTGACATGCATAGTGTCAAACAGTTGTGGGAGCAGAATGGGATACGGGTAAACTAGAGAAATAGCTCCTTTAACTTGTAAACGGTTCATAGTTACAGAGTCAATTACTAACACTACTGTACTTACTAAATACTCTGAACTTAAAAGGAAACACGGAGCAGTTTCTAGACCAGTATGTGTCGCGACCACGCCCGAACGATTACTGTCGTTCCATGGCACCATGATCCATATCGGACACCATACCTCTAGAGTCAGCACAACGCCTAACAAAGGCGTTTGTGTTTAATTTTAAGTACATACTCGTCAGGATCCGACACGGCCATCCTGCATGACACACGTCCTCGTGTGTATACCTGCTATACTAGAGGTTGCCATCGCAGGACACCGTTCGGTCATTCTGACTTAACCAAGAGAAAATCTAGAACTTTACTTGTTACAAAAGTTTCAGTCCAGCTAGATCAACTCATTATTATGAGACGTGAACAACAAAATCACGGCATTTGTTTCCATCGTATGTCTACAAAAATAGGACTTCGAAAAGCCAGTCACACAAAGTGCTAGTACCCTTTAACTAGAGCTATAAAACTCAAAACAAAACGGTCAATTTAGCTATCTTAGTAGCAATGTGCCTAAAATCTAATTCAATCAAGCAATGTCGTTGGTCTTACAGCCATCCCTGTGGCTACAACAGTAGTCATCTCAGTGACCACTTCTGACCTTAGTCATCTTTGTGACAGGCCCCGTAACCATCCCTGTGGCTACATCAGTAGTCATCCCAGTGACCACTTCTGCCAAAGTCATCTTTGTGACCAGGCCCCGTAACCATCCCTGTGGCTACATCAGTAGTCATCCCAGTGACCACTTCTGCCAAAGTCATCTTTGTGACCAGGCCCCGTAACCATCCCTGTGGCTACATCAGTAGTCATCCCAGTGACCACTTCTGCCCATAGTCATCTTTGTGACCAGGCCTAGTAACCATCCCCGTGGCTACCACAGTAGTCATCCCAGTGACCACTTCTGACCACAGTCATCTTAGTGACCAGGTCCCAATCATCCCAGTGATTACAACCGTATAGTCATCTTTGTGACCATACACAGTCTAGTCATCCCAGTGACCAAGACTCAGCGACCATACCATTGCTAGATTGATTTAAACCAGAAGTCGACACATTTGATTCTGTTTACGTTAAAGAACTTGAGTTTCCAGCGTTCTACTAACTCTATTGTGAACGCACAGGTTTTGAATTTAAGGCATTTTAGCACATAGCGTTACCATTAGAACCTCGCTAACCAGAAAACTGAAAAATAAACCTTTTAACTTCGGTTTTCACTTCGTTTGATCCGTCGATCGTCGATCGCCGATCGTCCTCCATTATTTTTCAAAACAAGATAGACACCAACTGAAACCAACCGGCTCAGCAGGTACCTTTTAACAACCTGTTGTAATCATACGGAGTTTATTTTGTATGCTGTTTTCTACAATGACTTACAGTTTCACTTAGTTTCTACGACTCAAGCATAAGCATCAAAGGCACGGCCTTGCATCAACGTCACTTGAGTATCATCACTTCATCAATTCAAGACACGATTAGTTCGTTAGTGATTCACTAGTGTAATGTAAACTAACCCAAGAGCATTTTATTTGGTATACCGAAATGATGACTAGTAAGTACGTCGAGAACAATGTTTAGGTCTAAACTTTGCTCTATCGATGCCGACAGCAACGCGGCGTCTTCGACGTAAACAATGACGAAGCCAAGTGCGAATCAGCATAAAGCACTAACAATGGCTCTCTGACATTCGGTGATCGCATTACACAGTCCGAATGTTATAATTCGGCACTCGTGTTGCTTATTTATGTTATGAAATCTAAGAGCAGTCGCCTCTACATTACAAAGACTTTAATGAAACCGCTTCAACAATAAAGCTTTGTTGAACTTTGTTAAGATTAGGCTTCGAGTTCTCAATGGCTCAGCTATTCTCAATCTGGATAAACAATGAACATTGGTTATATTCACGACCAATCATGTTACTGTAACACAATAATGACATTATTCAGTTCACATAAATCAGATTCTCACAATGAAATCTGTTCTGTAGTGTTATCAATAACACTTTCTGCCTAAAGCAATAAACTAAACTATCCTTCATTAGTAAACCTTCGGCACCTGAGTCTGTCTGTTGCTGGATGAGACTTGCCATGAGGTAGGAGATGAAGACTAAACCCAATTCTTATTAGCCTGATGTACGGTTTGCTCGACGGAGCTCAACTCGTCACCGTAGTGACCCATCCTAGAGGTACATCAGTTCGCTGTATTATGACTGCTAACTTCAAGCTCCAAACAGTAGGATGCTCGTTGCTCTCCTACAACCGTTGCTAATCTTGTCATGTGATTAGCCAGCATTACTTCTGAGTTAATTGAGCGTTATCTGAGGAGGAGCTCATAGCTAAACAATAACAGTCACACGGGTGGATCCTCAAGGCTATGCCGCACCTGCCTAGGTCGGTCCATAGATGGTATTATCCATCATCCACCGAGTCTCCGCCGCGCCTCGGCTCGAGACTTCAAGCCGCTAGTCCCGGCTGCCACTCGTAGAACGCCGACCGCCGCCACCGGCAGTGGCCCGAAAGTCAGATATCCAGTCCCATCAAGGGGCACCGCACCACCCAGCACCAAGCGGGCTGCGGACGCCAGACAGGCAGTCGCCCCGTGCAAAACACTGGCATTCAGCCGACCCTAACACAGTTGGGAAAAGGCTAGGCAGATGATAACTTCTAAGTTAATTGTTGCCCTCCAATTTTTCCACATCCGAAACACTTTAATTTCAAGCATTTGGAAAACATTGACAACTACTTTTTTTTTTCTTTTTTTTTTAAACCAAACTTTGCCCCACACCAGGATCTCTCCCGTATCGTGAGCGCGTTCACAAACATCCAAAATCACATACACAAACAGCCAGACCCGGAACAACTACCTGTAAGCCATACAAATATTTGTTCCGTGCGGGAATCGAACCCGCGACACAAAGCGCAGCAGTCAATCGCTCAGTCACTGCGCCAACCGTGCCGTCAACATCAACGTCAACTTTGATATCTTGCAATCTTGCACTGACATCGTGTTTACATTGAGGACTTTTTGTCGCTTTTATCGGAAAAGCACGTAAAACAAATTACAACAAAACAAAACGGTTGCAATGCCCGAAGGGGCATACAATGGTGCTTAGTACAACCATTTTTCACGAAAACCATCAAAACAGCGTCTTGCTACCATAATTACCCTTATTAACCGGAGTAATTCTAACGGTAAGGAGAATCTCAATACCAGTTCAAGAATATTTCTGTTTACATTTACCAATTCGGTAGTCATGGTTAAAATGTCATTCATAAACCGTGTAAACACAAAATGTAATAATTCTATGATAACAATGAATTCACATTCGACTCCGGACTCAATTCCAGAACCCAACGCTCAGCAGCCGCGTCTGCGATCACGAGCCCAACGGGCGAACGGGTAGATCGTAGTTTAACGTCATCATCAAAGCAACAAAGTTAAATTGCATTATTGACATCACGCCTGCAAAAGCATGGTTCAGGCAGAGATGCACCCAACAGTACACCCCGCCGAACCTGGGAATCGAACCCAAGACCGTTCAGCCGTCGCGCTCGCGACCATGATAACCCAACGGGCTAACAGGGAGATCACAATAAAGCATGATCAAAACAACAAAGTGAAGCAGCGTGAGCACCCTCATAATTCAAAATAACATTGCACGACACCATGAAATAATGTGTCATCAAAGAAACATTCCTTGATAGGTGTTTATAATGGTAATGACTTACCGGATATTTACTCGTTCTCACTCAAACACTCTCGTTTCGCGTCTTTGTCAGACAGGCAGCATGCCGTCATGCACCGACGGTGGATAGCCACCCCATGATAATAAGACCCTCATCATCACAGAACTGTGCATCGTGCACGTCTGTCTAAGGAACTCGAATTCGAACAAAGGCTCGACCAGTTGTTTGACGCGCGAATAGGTATCAGAGCAACTATGTTGCAGTTCTGTTTTTCGAACAGTCCGTGCCATTATCTATTCGCACTGTTTTCACTTTCAGGAGATTTCTCAACCCGCTCGTATCTCACTTCTGATGTCGCATCCTGGTATATAGGGCCCCGGCCAGGACATATTAAGTGACATGCATAGTGTCAAACAGTTGTGGGAGCAGAATGGGATACGGGTAAACTAGAGAAATAGCTCCTTTAACTTGTAAACGGTTCATAGTTACAGAGTCAATTACTAACACTACTGTACTTACTAAATACTCTGAACTTAAAAGGAAACACGGAGCAGTTTCTAGACCAGTATGTGTCGCGACCACGCCCGAACGATTACTGTCGTTCCATGGCACCATGATCCATATCGGACACCATACCTCTAGAGTCAGCACAACGCCTAACAAAGGCGTTTGTGTTTAATTTTAAGTACATACTCGTCAGGATCCGACATACATATATATTGGAAACGGCCTTGTTTGTAAAATGTAACCCACATCTATTCCAAAAATTATCAGAGGTCAGAAAAAATCCAATACGGACACAATATATTAATAAATTATGTCATGTTAAATGTAAAACTGCACATACGCAAAAAAGTTTCTTTGGTATTGCCCCTCGCATTTATAATAAATTACCGAATACTATAAAATTTAACTGTATCTCAATTTAAAAGGGCGCTAAATGAATATTTACTTATTAAATGCTATTACACTATTGACAGCTTTCTTAATGATGATTCACTTGCTGATTGACAGTAATATTACTCTGATTGACATAAATTATTATTATGGTTTGACATACTTTTACTCCGTTTGACATTTTATTTTTTTTATTTATATTTGACATTTTTTCTTTTTTTAAATTGTATTATGTTTTGAATTAAGTATGTTAAACTGAATCTGTATGTACACTATTTGCATGCCCATTGGACGGTAAAATGTGGAGAACTTGGTTTTAAATATGAAACATCTATGTATTTTTTTACCCATGTTTGCAAAGAAATAAATGATTTGATTTGATTTGAATACTATAAATACTACCTAGCATAGCCCCGTATGATATGAATATTGTTAACTTCTCAGGCGGCCTATGACACCCTTTTTTTTTTTCGGATGGGAAATCATCAAATGACCCCTCTCACTCTGGGCGGAGCGGAAGGGAGTGCCAGACTTGTACTGACTAAAACCCATCCATGTTCCTTCTTTGCCCTTTGTGTTCTAGGGCCACGGTATCTCTTTCGAACAGTCCCGCAGCCCTGGCAGGCATCGGCCCTTGCAGGCCCCTACATCATTGCTGACATCTCTTTGAGGCGCGCGTGGAACACGAACGCGCCGTCGACACGGCCTGTCGTCATAAGACGGCCGGACGGCAAGCTAGCCCATAGCTCGCCGTTCACAGGCCCGCGCCTACGGTGGCCGGGAGCCACCACGTGACCCCGACGCCCAGGGCGTCTCCCGCGGCGGCTGGGACGTGAGGTTCTTTCTCTCTCACGTCCCGCCACCTCCTTCACAAGCATGACTGCTTCGCAGAAGGAGGTGACGGCTTCCCATTCCCTCTCGCTCCGGACCATGGCTTGAACCAGGGCCGGACGCGAGAGATCGCCGCCGCCAATCGCCGCTACGAGGACACGACGGTGCTCCGCCCAAGCGGGGCAGACCTCCACGGTGTGCTCCACCGTGTTTTCCGGACAATCCTCGCAATGGAAACACCCGGGCGTTTCCTCCCGCCCGATCCGGTGCAGGAACCTCCCGAAACAACCGTGTCCGGTGAGGACCTGCGTCAGGCGGTAGGTGAGAGCGCCGAAGCGCCTCTCTAGCCACTCCTCAGAGGGGACTTATCGCCACTATGGTGGCGTGCCCTGCACGGGGTTGCAACAGTCGCTCTCTCCATGTCGCCATGAGGCCCATGACACCCTCTGGTCAACATAACTGCATCGTATATCTCATGTCCAAGTATTGATCGTGACCTGCGCAGTGCAGCTACACTGTTCTAGACTAGACTTCCTTTGTGCAGTGCCGCAGTGTGACACCTGCCGTCTGCCGTGCATGACGTGTTGGTGGTTCGAGACGCCACCGGGGCTCCGGGCTCTGGAGCCCTATAATGCTTGGATTGAAGATTAAGGTCAGTCAATTAGCATTTCTTATGAACTTCGAATTCGTGGAAAAAATTCAAAATTGTTCAGGACTTACTGCAGACATAGCGTGACTATTATGTGTCTCATTTCAGTGGTACTTTTTAAATCATTTAATTCCATAGCATTTATGTGTGAAGTAAAAGTTGACTTCAACGAATAATTTAAAAATATTTAAGTTAAAGACTATTTAATATTATGGGAGTAGGGTTAGACGGCTGAGGTCCAGTGGTTTTAACATACAACCTGTATTACATTGTGTATTGGTCCGATGTCCGCAACTCCTCGTGCATAAAGCGTATTTTGCGCGCGTGTGGGGCAAATAGCAAGGAACTTTCACAATAATCATTGTTGAAACGTTTTCAGGGTACTGCTGGACGAGTTCAAGTTGGGCAGCTCAACTGGCCACATTTAGCGGGCAATACAACGCAAGGTGGTCCTCCGAGCCACCTCAATTAATTATAACGACGAAGGTAACTCTTCAGTTTTTGAAAACCTAACGGCCTGGACCAGTGCCAATTGCTTTAAAAAAAAACAAAAAAGGTTTGACATTAGGTATCGAAATACAGAACTGGCATTGTACCTTTTCAGTTTGTCAGTCCAGTACAATTTAATTGTTATTTATCGTCGTTCTCACTGATCATACAATTTAAAAATACTCATAACTCGACCTGTTAAGTTCTAATGTAATCGCAGAAGAGCATATTGTAACTAAATGGAAACAGGCAAGCTTATCATATCGTATGCGTTTCGTAATACACAGGTCCTGTATTATGATCAGTGATCGGATAATCGGATGCATATTCACTTAAAGTTCATTTTTGGTTAGGAAATTAAGGAAGCGGCTTCTTAAAACATATTTTTTAAAATATAAATCCCGGGATTTCAGAAAATTCGGGAATTCGAAACTATTCTGTAACATGGTGAGGAAACGTCGTCTTTAGCATGTGGTATTTATTTAAAAAAAAAACAGGGGGATTACATAATTATTAATGTGTATTTACTAGAAGTTAATTTTAAAATGAACAATAGGAACTTCCTTCGGGTACCTGCACACAATCAGGAATATAATTTGATTTTATTACCCGATTTGATTCTATAATAAAACAGTAAATTTGTTGATTCCGAAACCGCGGGATTTTTTCGATACAAAAGTGCATTCCATAATATTAGCCACACCACCACCTTAAACTAAGTAAATATTCTTACACCCGATTTGATTCTATAGTATAAAAAAACTAAATTTGTCGATTCCGAATTCCCGGCATTTTTTGATACAAAAGTGCATTCCATAATAGCCAACACCTACACTTTAGGTAAATATGCATCCGATTATCCGATCACTGATTATGATACACCTGAGATATAATATTTAACGACAGTTAGTACGGGCAGCGATAAATATCGTTTACAATTGCGAGTTGTTGGTACAAGTTCTCATTCTATTGTTTTGTCAGCTTAAAACGATTCTAATAAAGCCAAAATGTAATAACACAGGTGGATATCACATGTTTTGGAGATTCGATTAGACACTCTTACGTCACTGTTTTAAAGCTCCTTTTTTCACATTTCAGGTCCCTGTTAAAGGCGAAATCGAATCACAACCCTCGCGCTGCAGCCTGCAACCTCCCAACCCTACACGACCCTTCTTCACGGGGTGTAAGTGGCCCTGCCAACACCTGCAGAACCAAAGTCAACCTCACCTGCCCGCGGTGCACCCTGCTGCCAACAAACGAGGCTCTGACGTATCTCCACATCTAAGGTTTTGAGGCTTTACAACTTAAAACCTCATTTGCGCAGATATTTATGCACTGCCGCCTTATATACCAGTGACAGTACTCATGCCAGGAAGCATTATATGACTAACTTTTTGGTGCAAAAAGTTACTGATATTTTGTCTCTTTAAGGATACAAGAAGCGATAAAACTTGTTTCTCGTATTTTTAATTAAACTTAAAATTAAGTCTACTTCTCACTTTCCTTCTGAAGTATACTAGAAAAGTTCTTTTGAGCATTTTATCATAGATGTGTACAGGGGATAAATAGTGCAGGTACGGATGCAAAATGAGGGGATCAGTGGATTATAAGAAAGCGGAGGGTATACCTCAGTTTAGAAATTCTGGTCCTCTGAACTTCTCCCTCCTGGATCCGCGCCTCAACGTGCTCCTACAAAAGGCAGCTGTATCACATAAGATAAATGTAAAAGAGCGACCATGTTTTTCGAACAAACATGAATTAAGATAAAAATAAACAATAATTTAACATTTTCGTTTTATTTCTTGACTACCTACCTACCTTTAGCTAAACTTATACTGTCACTTACGGGATATCTTCCGTGATTGTTCATTATTTTGAGCTCCCGATATTTCGGCACTGTTGCAAGCACCATGATCGCGGGTTGACTGGAGAATGCGGGTGGATGGAAAATAAATTGTTAAGAGCAGATAAATCTATCTACCCTCTTTCTTTGTCTTTTGCTTTCACGGAAGACATCCCATAAGTGACAGTATAAGTTTAATTATAAACCGTGAAAGCTTAAAACAGTACACTTAGCTATCATCATCTGCCTAGACATTACACAACTCTGCTGGGTCGGCTTCCAATCTAACCTGATGGAGCCGAGTAGCTGGTTTTATTTGGAGCGACTGCCTGTCTGACCTCCACAACCTAGTTACTAGGTAAAACGACATACATCTTTGTTAGGGCTCAAACACAAAAACACGTTACGACGACGCAATGTGCCATCGCACAGCAACGTGACGTTGCACGTTGCGTCATGGTGCCGTGACGTGGAAATCCACGTCGAGCAACGTAAATAATCACGTTACGGCAACGCAACGTGCCACGTTGCACAGCACGTCGTAACTGCGACAATTCTACAAAATGCGCCACCGTCAATACGACGTCATTCAACGTGGCACGTTGCGTTGTCGTAACGTGATTGTAGTATCCTCTTGTAACTTACCTAATACACATTCCACAGCAATTGTAGTTCAACACTGTTGCCATCTATCTGCTAATAACAGAGAAGTGAAACTCAAAACCATTTAATATAGAAATATTTTAGGTCCTGTATCCAATAATTAAATGTCTATGAATACAAATTATTAATCATCAACTTGCCCTTATTCTAGTGACTTAGGACCTGTTATCTAGTTTGATGTGCAGGTAAGTATGCCTGATTAATTTAGTTCAATAAGTACTTAATGAATGTGGACTTACTCATGTAACATGTTGACATATTTATGTAGGTTCTTCTTTAAATTGAATATCTAGTTAGTTTTACTAAAGTGATCTAAACGCAATGCATCATAGAATTTATCCATTACTGTGGGATCCATCTCTTCCAATAGTTCCAATGCAACCTGTAGTATCCTCTTGTAACTTACCTAATAGGTTGATAACACTGTTTACTAACTATAACACAGGCTCACCACACCACCAAGCCCCCAGTCCAGGGTACGCTTCACGTTCCAACTTCCCGCCATTCGTGGTGACTGACAGTTGTCATTAGTGACAGCTACCTGACTACTTGTGGCTGTGAGACAGTGTTTCTATATCTATTAAATAGATACACTACATCCCTTCCTTGTTATATTTGTTTTAATGAAAATGCTTTACCTTCTCGGGCTTTACACAGTTACCCCATTTGAACATCTCCTCCGATAGCCTCCACTAAGTGTTGAGTAGGATTGAAGTTGCTTTATAGTTTATTAGACCTTCGCATATCTTTTCTATCAACTTTATCGTCTACTCTAATCTTTGGGTCTGTATAATCTCGTCTTCATATTTCCTTATTCCTGTGTTTGTTTTTTTTTTATTCTTGTTACTGACTTCATTATTGTCTCCTTTCTCAATGACATCTCTTTGAAAAGTTCTGATGGGGTCTGCCCCATTACCGAGCGTGGGGTTGAATTTATACAAAATGACATATTCAGAGAGAATTTCTCCAACATCTTTGTGTTTCAATCGATTAACTTATTTAACGCTCTATTATATCTCTATTTTGTCGCTCAACGTTTCCTTCATCTGGCCAACAGATAACCGTATTAATATTACAATACCGTCGAATCTTACATTCTTTACAAAAAGTCTAAAATTCCTAGCTAACAAACTGCCATCCCGAAGTCAGCGGTGACCTGGTAAGGACATTTAAATGAAAACTCCCAATATTTTGTGACCGGTAACCAAATCAAATTTCTTCCCAAAAATAAAGATGTTTAAATGATCGATAGCCCAGTCAAGAGCAAAGGCTTCTTCTTTCTCTATCTGGTTATATCTTCGTACATAATCTGATGTCTCCATCTATACCAATACTGTAAAACTGAAGAGCTTGTTTGTATGAACGAGCTAATCTCTGACTGGAACCACCAATAATTTTAATATATATTTATTTTTTTTACATTTTATTTATTAATTTTGAATGTTTTATTATATTTTTTACGCCGTTGACGACAAGACATAGCATACATTTATTTATTTTTGACACCTGTACTTTTTGTTTAGGTACCATGTTCTACAACAAAATATTTGAATTAAAAGATAGCCCAATTCTTGAAGACGGCCGTAGGCCATTTAACATCACGCCACGATCCTAAGGAGCCAAGAAGAGAAATGGCAGGTGAAACCACAGGGTATAGCTAGTTTGCTCAAATCCTGCACTCACTGTAGTCAGTTTGAACTGGTACTGACTACTGCTTCAACCCCAACTGGGTTGGCATCAGCAATGACTTGCATACTGTCCGTAAGATCCCAGAGTTAGTTAGTTTATCTTAGTCTTCTTTTAGGTTTCTACATAAGACTGACACTGGTACCCAATTTCAGCACACCTAGTTGTAACACTGTGTCCTTTATTCTTACCCAATAAGTTTCTCAAACTATTTTTTTTTACATTCTACGAAGCTAGGTTCCTTTTTACCATTTATCTTTATAGAAAATTCAAAACATCCTTGGACCAAGGAGTTTTACTGCCGTAGGCTACAAAAGTTCTTTAACCTCTTTGCAACAAATTTCGTTGTTAATTTTCAGATAGTTCCAAACTTCGTTAGATATCTAATTTAATTTTCAATCGCAATCAATTAGCATCTTGAATTTCACTCCTCTACATCATATTCTACCTCCGTATCATCGTTAATTTTGTAAATATATTGTACTCCCTCTTTTTCTAAAGGATATAACTGCGTTTTCTTGACGTGGTCGGTTACTATATCTAGTTCCTACAGTTTTTGTTTTGATCGAGTTTCCGTTAGTTTTGAATTTCTTTTGATTTACATTATCCTTGGTATTGGTTTCCCTATCTTACTATAGTTGTGACACTTTTTCCTTTAGCCGGACAAATCTTGAGATTTCCACATTTAGTCCAATTGTTTAATTGTTTTTCGCTATCTGTATTCTTCTCTAGTCTTCAAAATCACAATATTTTATTTCACATAGGCCTAAACAGGCACTTATAAAACGTCGAGAAAAGGTGCACGGTTCGGGTTAGTCGTTTCCTATGAAGAAGAACCGGCAAGAAACTCCATGGTCACTCTTTTAAAATGATTTAGTTTTATTTTTACATTATTATCATATTATAGCATTCCATTCTTCCTCTTATACATCTTGTAGTTTTTATTTGCAACTGCATTAACTTCATTTGTGTTGCCTTTTCTCCTTGTTTATATTCTTGTAGTTAATACTACATACTGCTTCCAATATATTGGCTTCAATCACCATTCACCAACGTGTCCAAAGTAACTTTATACTCAAAAATATTTTTCTTTAACTCAAATGACAATGATTCTTCTACAATCTGATCTACATGATCATCTACTTTTTCAAATCTACATTTTGAAATTTGATCACGAAGTTTAACTAAAAATGTATCGACTCTATCTCCTTCATTTTGCTTAATTAATCGGGAAATACTCTTTCGTGTGTCTTGTTTTGCTTGGTAGAAAATAACGGTCAAGTCGGTCGACAGCACTTCGAAAACGTCGACTCCCTCAGACTTTTAGCAATCTCTTAAAGACCTGTACCTCCTAAAAACAGCAACAGAACTCTTCTTCTTTTTCTTTTTTTTTTAAATATAAATTCAGTAGCCTCGAAAGAAATTATAAAATATCTCTACTACTTTTCCACCGTAACCCTAACAAAGTACGGTCTCCCACAATAATACTGACAACTTCATGTCGTCCAAGGAAAATACATTAAATTTGATGGATGTCAATGCTGGTTCTCTATTGTGTCACCTAACTTTTTTATCCATAATTTAAAGTGCCATAACTTTTTTTGTCCTAATCATCATTTGTCCGAATGATAACTTACCCGAACTTAATATCACATAATATCACATGCCATAAAATTTAAATCCCTAAATATAATATGTTCTAAATCCCTTTGTCATAAATATTACAATCAATAATATACAAAAGACATAAAACCGTTTTCAATAAAAGTTAAAAGTCCTAAATTCAAATTACAGAAGTAATGTTTATTTCTAATAATAATATTCTTCGGGATAAATATATTATACATGGACTCAATAAAGCAGTTGATTGTAAACATGTGGTTTTTGTAAGCAAGCAAGCATGCAGCATGCAAGCAAGCATACAGCATGCAAGCAAGCATACAGCATGCAAGCAAGCACGCAGCATTCAGCATGCAAGCAAGCACGCAGCATGCAAGCAAGCATGCAACATGCAGCAGGCATCGTTTCTGTCACGGCTCCGGCGCTGCGGGGCTCCGGCGGTCCCACGCGAGTTTATCGTCGCAGATGGGTTTAACGCTCACCACCTGCTCCTCAACTCGCGGGCCGCCTCGCCCCTCCGCGCCTACGCGATTTTAAATTACACTCTAGGGGTAGAGCAGACAAGACTGCGTGGAGTCGGATTTACAGCGATTCGTTTCTGTCACTAAGGCTGTACGCAGACTTGAGTCACGACAGTTTTAAGTGTTTCAAGTTTGCGCGGCTTCATACTTTATGTGAAGCAATAGTCTGTCTTAAGACTATCTTGACTCAAGTCTGCGCTCAGCCTAAAACCTAATTTTTAGCAAATGTTTTAAGACAAAAAAAATAAATGAACTTTCGGAATAATACTCATTATTTAACACAATACTTAGGACATATGACTTTAGGTCATGTAAAATTAGGAGATTCAATTATTATAGTACTCGATATTATGACAGAATACTATTAGAACTAAAGATAATTATGTTAAACAAAATTTCGGGATTTTGAACATTATGGTTACTGAAGTTTATAGCAAACGTGTTATGGATAATGATTTTCGGACAAACAATTTTAGGAGAAGAAAGGGAGTACGGTCAATGCTTCGTCCGATTGAATGGATGCCCAATTCCTCCAATTTAATGGATGACCAATGATTCTAATTTAATGGTTACCCAATACTTCCAATTTAATGGATGTCAATGCTTCGTCCAATTGAATGGATGCAAAATTCGTCCAATTGAATGGATTACCAATGCTTCCAATTTAATGGATGCCCATTGCCCACGCGAAAACAGTGCGTGGTAAATGTCACATGTCTTCGAAGTATTGGTTCTAGGACATGCCGGTTTCCTCACGATGTTTTCCTTCACCGTTCAGAGCATTGGTGATGAGTGTCAACACAAATGCCTGCCTGGTTTCGAACCCACGACCTAAGTCGGGCTAGGCCATCACCAATGAGATACGTACATATATGTTATTGCTACGTATTATATTTTAAGTTTACCTATATTTTGTTAAATTAAAGTAATTTCTTTGATTTTTAAAATAATCTATATATATACTTATAATAAATCTGTAGAGAGGTCAATTCTGTATACATGAAATATATTTCCAAAATAACTATCAGGGGTTGATTAGGGATCGATACTGATGCCAAAAATGCAATCAGTTAAATTTTTGTCTGTCTGTCTGTCTGTCTGTCTGTCTGTCTGTATAACCGTTATAGAAACAAAAACTACTCGACGGATTTTAACGAAACTTGGTACAATTATTTTTCATACTCCTGAGTCGGTTATAGTATACTTTTCATTACGCTACAATCAATAGGAGCAGAGCAGTGAAGGGAAATGTTGGGAAAACGGGAGAAGTTACTCCATTTTTTAAGCTTCCGTCGCGTGTGCAACCTTAATGGTTAAAGCTACACAAAAATCACGTATGACGGAAATGTTTTCCTTAAAATTATTTAAAAATATCCTACGACAGCATATGTCTATCTTTTATGGTTGACTCACAATATCACGTGTAACTCCCGATAGCTTAGCAGTTCGAAGCTTTCTGATTATATTTGTCTACTCTTACGTTTATAACACTCAGTCATCCCTAATTAAAAAAGTTAACATTATTAACTATTCCATAAAAAAGAATCATAGAAATCGGTATAGAAACACCAAAGTTATAACTGAAATACGCTAATAATAAGCCATCGCGCGTGAATACTGAATCATGCTATAAGGATTATTTTTGGATAAGGTCCGAGAATCGGTCGCCGCGCTCGACGCGTCTCGCGGCCGAACGTATAAAAAGGCGAGGCGTCCGAGCGCAAGCTTCATAGGATCGCCAGTGATCCGTGCAAATTGGACCTCAGAAATCAGTGCCCAATCGACCGGAGAAGTTTTGTCTTTGTGCCGTCAATTGGGGGTACATTGACAAAACTTTTTCCGCCCGGACCGCCAATTTTATTATTTTCCCTGTGTTCGCGCAAGTGTTTTGCACTGGTGCGAGCACAGGGGGAGCGCCGTGCTGCCCGGTGCCTGGGGCACCGTTGCGGTCGCGGAGTCACTTCGTAGCAGGGAAGCTAGAAGAAGAAGAAGATGCCGAAGCCTGGCGCCCGCGGCTCGTTCGGCCGCGGTGACGCCGATGTCTCGGTGCCTCGTCCGGGGTTGGACCGGGCGACATCGTTACCAAATATTGGTGACGCGTTGCCCGGTGCAGCGCCAGCTGGACCCCCCCCTCCTCGTAGTGAGGAGAGGAAGAGGTCCGGAAAGAAGGGGACCGAAGAAAGGAGGAAGAAGCCTGAAGTCGGACCGAGCGGATCAGGCGCGACGGCTGCTGCGAGTGCACGTGACCCGTCGGCGACATCGGCGCCTGCGCGCGTTGCGCCGGCACCATCGCCGAGTCAACCGCACGCCGTGGCAGTGCGACCGTCCGCTTTCCGTCCGGTGCCGATCCAGGCCCCGGGACCTGCCGCCGCGTTCCCAGGCCGCGCGCCGTCTGCGCGCGCCGCCACACCCGTCGTACGGGACGCCGCGCCTCTGTCGCGCGCGACCGTGCGAAACCTCGCGCCAACCGTGCGCGACCCCGTGCCACCCGTGCGCGTACCCGCGCCCGCATCGCGCGCCCCTCTGGCGGCGCCGCGTGCTGCCGCACCAACATCCGCGCCATACGTGCGCCCCACTGCGCGCCCTGTTGCGCGCACCACCGCCGCACCGCGTCCCGCCGCGTCGACAGCGCCCTCTGTGGCTGCGTCCGCGGTGGCCGCTTCCAGCCGCGGTGCCACAGCCCCGCGCCCCGCCGCCGCCAGCACCAGCCACAGCGTGCTGACCGGACCGGCGCAGGCGGAACGGGACCGTCGGCCTTTACCGAGGTTGGCGCTTGGTGCCCGACCGACACCCTTGGCGCCTGTGGCGCCCGAATCGCCGGCGCCGCCCCGTGCCTCGGCCTACGACTCGCCGGCGGGACGATCGGCATGCTCGTCGCGAGCCGGCTCGAGCGTGTCGATGGTGTCCGCAGGCTCGGTCGACTCTGGGCCGGGTGCGCTGGGCGGGCGCAGCCCACCTGCATCACCGACACCGTCGCTGGGATCCGGCTATGAGTTCCTGCCGGAGCCGCGTCCGCAGCGACGGCGCCGAAGCACGGACGAGTCCGAGGAGGAGGCGAAGCGGTACTGCCTCGACCCGCCGCGACCGCAGCGCGAGCGCGCGCCGCCGCGAGGGCAGGGCACCGCCAGGTCGCTCACCTTCGCCGAGGCGGCCCGGCGCACGCCACCCGCGTCGCCGTCGCCGACGCCGTCGCCGACGCCGTCGCCGACACCGTCGACGCCTCCACCCTCAGGTAGAAGAGGACGCCCGGAGACATCACACGGGGTGAGTGCATCTTCTCGCACTGCTGCTTCCACAGCTCAACCGGCGGCCCTAGAGGACGACGGAGCGGCCACCGGGAAGCCGAAGCCGAAGCCGCCCAAGCGGCCTAGGTATCCTCCGCTGGTGGTGGAGAGGCTGCCGGGATGGGCCGCGCATTTTAGGGCCATCAGTGCCAAACTGGGCCGACCACCCAGCGCCCGACCATACGGCGCTGGGGTTCGCTTCTCACCGGAGAGTGAGGAGGAATTTAGGTTGGTCCAGAGGTACCTGACTGGCCTGGAAAAGGAGTGCGGCATCTCTTGGTTTGCCTACTCACTGCCGGTGGAGCGCAGCATCAAGGTGGCCATCACGGGGCTGCCGGTGGACACCCCCCCGGAGGAGATTGAGGAGGAGCTCCGAGCGCTGGGGTACGAGCCGGAGTACGTGCGCCATATTAGGGAGCGCCAGGGACGACCCGGCTGCGTATTCCACGCAGTCATCAAGAGGACGCCGGAGGCCAGGTCCATCTTTGACATCTCCATATTCATGTGTATGAGGGGTGTCAAGATCGAGGCCTGGCGGGGAAAGCGTGGGCCCGCGCAGTGCCACAGGTGCCAGAAGTTCCGGCACTCGTCGCACCACTGCCACCGGCCGCTCGCCTGTGTCCGCTGTGGAGAAGGGCACGCCGCACGCGATTGCCCCCGCCCACGCGAAGAACCGGCGACGTGCGCCAACTGCGGGGGTGATCACCCCGCGAACAACGTGCGCTGCCCTTCATTCCAGGCAGAGCTGCGTAACAGGCGAGCCGGCACAGTCGCCGCCACGACCGCCGCGCGCCGACCTGCACAGGTCACTGAGAGGCCAACAGAAGTGGCCTCCACCGAGGCCCAAGGCGCGTCGCTGATGGCGGCGGCTAACGGGCCTACAAGCAGGAGTGAAGCCCCCTCCTCCTCCAAGCGGCGGAGGATGCGGAAGAAGAGGCGTGGGGCCAAAGGCAAGAAGCCGGAGCTCCCCCCCGCACCCAGAGAAGACACACGCCGGGCCGACCTTACCTCGACCCAGGCGCAGGCTGTGCCAACACCAAACCTACCGAAGGCAAGGCCGACAGCTGGTGCCGGCATAGCACGGCCCTCGGCCCTACCACCACCATCACGCTCCTCGACGAGGAACACGAGCGCCGGCCCAGCTGCCGACGCCGAGAAGAAGAAGAAGGAATTTACAGCCTGCGCCATACAGCTGCTGATGGACCTCATCAAGGCCATCAGCCAAGGCCAAGACGCGGAACTGGTCATCCTCGACGGCCTGGCCTCACTTCTTAAACTCTACCATGGCTAGGCCGTTGAGGGTGCTCCATTGGAACGCCCGCGGCCTTCGTGGTAAGGTTGCCCCCCTCCGCCGCTTACTTTACGAAGAGGACATCGACGTGGCGCTGATAAGCGAGACGCACCTGGGACAAGAGGACAAGCTCAGAGTCTCGGGTTTCCTCGCTTATAGGAAGGACGAAAGGTCGGCCAACAACGCCCCCTACCGTGGTCTGGCGGTACTAGTGCGGCGTAGGGTCGTCCATCAAGAGCTCCCCGTGCCGTCGCTCGGCTCGTTCTACGCGCTGGGTGTGCAGCTACACGTTGCCGGCGAGGATCTCGCCATCTACGCCTGTTACAAGGCGCCCTCGGCTAAGCTGGACCCCACGGAGCTGAGGGCCCTTCTTGAGGCCAACAGCGGCGCGACGATCCTTGCCGGTGACCTTAACTGCAAGCACCCGGCGTGGAACTCGGCCGCGACTAACACGGCGGGCAGACGACTCTACGCGGACGCGGAAGCCTTCGGCTACACGGTGTCCGGCCCAGAGACGCCTACCCACTATCCGGACGCCCGTATTTACATGCCGGACGTGCTGGACATCGTGGCCTACCGAAGGCTACAGTGCCAGATCACGCAGCAGGTGTTAGACGACGAGATGCAGTCTGACCATCACCCTGTTCTCGTCGTCCTATCGGGGATGCCGACCCGACTGAAGCCCGCAGCGCCACGTCGACGCATCGACTGGGATGCCTTTAAGGATAAGACTGAGGCCACCATACCGACTCGGCCCCTGATTACCTCCGCGGACATTAATCAGACAGCCGATGACGTCACTGCTTGCATTCAACGCGCCTTAGAAGCAGCGACTACGACGGAGCCGCAGGGGAGAGTGCAGCAGCCGCCCTTGCCAGCTTATCTCCGTTCGATGATCGCCGTCAAGAGGCGCCTTCGCAAGCAGTGGCAGCAACTTAGATGCCCAGCATTGAAAAAGAAGCTCAATAGTCTCGCGGAGAAGATAAAGGCTGAGTTGAGATGCCGGGACGCCGAGAGCTGGGAGGAACGCATCGATGAGGCGACTGGCAGCTGGCCATCCGCCCATCTTCTCTGCCGCCAGCTTACGAATACCCCAGCCCCGGTGCGCCCTCTACTGGACAGCGGCGGGGCGCTTAGGTATGTCGCTGAGGACCGCGCGGAGGTCTTCGCCGAGCACCTGGAGCGTCAGTTCCGACCGAACCCGACCAGCGACGCCGCACATGTCGCAACAGTCGAGAAACACCTTGGGGAGTATTTCGCAACGCCGATAGCCCCCGAGGAGGACGCTGTATTTTTCTCGCCTGGGGCAGTCAGACGCGCCATCCTGAGGACGAAACCGAGGAAGGCCCCCGGTGCTGACGGTATCACCAACGCAGTGCTGCGCCACTTGCCGTACCGCTCGGTTGCGGCCCTGGCGCGCCTGTTTACGGCGATACTGCGCACCGGGACGTTTCCTTCCTCGTGGAAGGAGGGGCGCGTCATCATGCTGCCCAAGGCGGGGAAAAATATCTTGAAGCCGGAGAGCTATCGGCCCATCACCCTGCTGCCCACCATCTCCAAGGTGTTCGAGATGCTCCTGTTGCGGCATCTCCAGCCGCACATCTCGCCGCGGCCCGAGCAATTCGGGTTTAGGTCGGAACACAGTACGACGCTTCAGTTGTCGAGGGTACTGCACCACTTGGCGCAAGCCACCAACAAGAAGGAGTACGCGGTAGCAGTACTCCTCGACATGGAGAAGGCCTTCGACCGCGTGTGGCACGACGGCCTTGTTTACAAGCTGGCCACGTCCGACGCGCCTCGCCGCGTCGTCAAGGTGGTCCAGTCTTTCCTTTCAGATCGAAGTTTCCGCGTGGTGGTCGAGGGTGCGCTGTCCAGCGCCCGTCCGGTGCTGGCTGGCGTGCCGCAGGGCAGCTGCGTGTCGCCAGCGTGTTACTCACGTTACACCGACGACATTATCACGACGCCAGAGGCGATGCTCGCGCTGTACGCCGACGACGCCGCGTACATTACCACCTCGCTTAATGCGAAGTACGCGGCGGTCAAGATGCAGCGCGCGCTCGACTTGCTGCCTGACTGGCTGTCGAAGTGGCGACTGTCGGTTAACGTGGGTAAGACGCAGGCGATGGTCACCGGATCAGCGCCCCTCCCATCACCCCTGACGCTACAAGGTGCCGACGTCGAGTGGTCGCCCCGGGTGAAGTACCTGGGCGTCACCATCGACCGTCGGCTCACCATGGGGCCTCATGTCCGCCAGGTCGCGGCGCGGGTCAAGGTCGCCCGCACGCTGCTCCACCCAGTGCTCTCGTCCCGGCTACCGGCGCGCGTCAAGTTGGGCGTGTATAAAACTTATATACGCTCGATACTGACGTACGCCGCCCCTGCATGGTTCGTCCTCGCGTGCGAGGGCCACAAAAAGCTTCTCCGCACGCAGCAAAGCTTTGCGTTGCGGACCATCGTCGCCGCCCCACGGCACGTGAGGAACGACATCATCCAGCGGGATCTCGGGATCGAGAGCCTGGACGCCTTCATCCGGCGCCTTGCGACGGGAATGTTCGCGCGTGCCGACGCATCTGCTTGGCCCCATGTCAAGCACATTGCGCCCTGGCATGCGCGCCCCCCTGACGCGAGGCGCCCCCTCCCCCGCGACCTGGTAGCGGACGATGCCCCCACCCCACCGGATATGACGCCCGGGTAAGCTGTACCAGGCTACACGCAGCTTACCTGCACAATGAGACTCTACACATCAAACACGCATCCGGCTGCGCGACGTGTTCTAAGTTAATATAGGTGCGTCGCGTAGCTAAAAACACACATGCATCCTCTCCACACGCATGTAGACTCACGCGTGGGGGGCGCACCGCAGGCTCGCAACCCACGCAGACACTGGGCGGTGTCACACAGTACAATACCGTCCTTACACACACAACGGCCTCTCAGTCCGGACCGTGACCGGCTAGCTCTGGAAGCGGGACGGGCGAGAGCCATACATCCTTCGTAGGTGCGTCGGAGTCGGCCCCTCTGTCGCTGGTCGTCCCCCGCTGGGCCTCCCCTGGGTAACCGGGGGTCTCACCTGGCGGGGACAGACCGCCGAGGCGCCGTGAAGAAATCAGCGCTGTGCCTACAGCGCTGTGGCGCGCCTACGAAAAATCACATAGCAATCACACACCCAGACGCACGTGCCATACGTGCGTCGACAGGCCTAGCCAATAAAGGCTAGCCAACGACGGGCCCGTCTTCACGGGTCAAGGCATGGCCTCCGCGGCAAGGGGGCGAAGCCCCGTTACCGCCTGCCGCGTCCCCTAGCGGGGACGCAGCGACATCCCAACGTCCGCGAGCTTCATACAATTTTTGCCTGTTGATGCGAGAAGACGTTCAGAGCGTTCGACCTTATTGGCAGACAATACTTAATTGATATTAACAAACCGTTTAAATATTCGTTCAAATTACAATTATTAATAGTTTACATTTTATTTATTTTTAGGTGAAGTAGTAGGTCCGCATAGATTTTTAGATATTGGTAGGTAAGTTTTGGCTAATTTACGTTCACTTTTTTATACCTATTAGTTTTATTTTCATTTACGTTTTAGCTTTATTTTTATTTGCCTGTATCAATGCCACCTAAAAAACGATTATCGAAATTCGAGAGAAGCTAAGAGAATGAGAAATAGGCGTTCTCAAGAATCGGCAGAGGAAAGAGCACATCGGTTAAACTTATTGTTATTCTTATATCTCAATAAAAGTTTATTAAGATATCTTCGGATTCACTTTAAGTGATGCTGATTTTTGTATTACATTACCATCTATATAAATAAAATGGTAAACTGACTGACTGACTGGGTGATATCAACACACAGCCCAAACCGCTGGTCTTAGAGACATGAAACTTGGAGGGTGTGTTCTTTGTGAAGAGTAAGTATCCACTAAGAAAGGATTTTTGGGAATTCCACCCATAAAGGGGTAAAATAGGGGATGGAAGTTTATATGAAAGTCCGTCAGTTTTGAAGTTAGGATATTCAAATTTTGTGTTTAGGCTGACAATTGAAAATTAATTTATACGTGTCTCAGCGGATGAAGGTAAGTAACTATGTTTGTTCGGGTGGGATATTTTTCGACATCCACGTGGGCGAAGCCGCTGGCAGAAGCTAGTTATTAATATAATACATAATTATACATTGGTTCCACATTAAAGTTACATAGTGAGAAAGTTGTCTACTTGTAACTTAGTGACCTGTATAACCATATTTTTTTATTAATTTACAAGCCTCTTCACTTAGTCCAACTTATTGCCATTCAAAATTGCAATTTTCTCGAACAGTACTTATGTATCTTTCTTATTATTTAAACACTTGTTTTCTTCTTTTTTCTCTTTATGAGAAGAGACTCTTGCCCATCAGTGAAAAGTAATAGGCTGGTATTATTATTTTAATGTTCACTTTACATTGCACACATTTATCGCACACTATTATTATGCTTGCATAGTATTTACTTCACATAACACAACACAACATCAAGCCCGCACTCCCCCAGAGGTGCACACAATAGCACATCCACACTAAGCCCGCCGTGTCCAAAACCCATACAACACAGGGCAAGTCTACTTCCGTCAACTATGCACAAATCTAGACTCTTTGGCCGCTACTGAGAAATTGCCAATGAATAAAACCCAACAAGGCTCTTCTCAACCTGGAAATCGAAACCAGGACCCCACACCAAGCAGCCACGCTCTTGACCAACGAGTCATAGTCTCATCATTCTCATGACCCTTTCCCAATTCATTTGGGTTTGCCACAGCATGTCTTATTCCTCCATACTACTCTATTACTCATCTTACTCATCATCTCATTAGACACATGAGTCATAGTAGCTACCTACTTTCTTTTTTTTTTTTCTTGTTTCACTTAACCATCACCAAAATACCTTCATACTAAAATTAAATTTAGACTGTACTCATATTGACTACACAAAATAAATTCAATCAAATCCCTCAACTTATTTTACAGCAAAATGTCTGTAATTTCTTAATTGGATGGAAACTTTTTTTTATCGTGGTAAAATCATCAAATGAGTCCTCCCACCCAGGGCAGAGTGGGAGGAACTGTCAGACTTGTACTGACTAAAATCCACGGTGTCCTTCAATAGCCCTTTATGTTCCAGGGTCACGGTAATTCTATAAGTCCCGCGACCCCGGCAGGCTTTCGCCCTCTAGAGTGGGGCCCCGTCATAATGCTGACACTCTTTGAGGCGCGCGTGGAACACAACGCGCCGTCGACCCGGGCATGGTCCATGGTCGGACAGCGAGTCGCCCATTACTCGCCGCCCGCAAGCCCGCGCCTACGGTGGCCGGAGATCGTCTGCCGACGTCTGGCGCCGTGGGCGTCTACCACTGCGGCTGGGGTGGAGGGAGGACGCTGTCCTCTCCCTCACGCGGCCCGCCTCCTCCTTCGCGAGCATGACTGCTTCGCAGAAGGAGGCGACCGCTTCCCACTCCGTCTCGCCCCGCAGCATGGCCTCGACCAATGCCGGGCGCGAGAGGTCTCCGCCTATCGCCGCCGTGAGGACACGGCGGTGCCCTGCCCAAGCGGGGCAGTCCTGCACCGTATGCTCCACCGTGTCCTCCGGGCGGTCCTCGCAGTGGTGACACCCAGGCGTTTCCTCCTTCCCCATCAGACACAGGTACCTCCCGAAGCTTCCGTGTCCGGTGAGGACCTGCGTCATGCGGTAGGTCAGGACGCCGTGACGCCTATCCAGCCACTCCTTAAAGAGGGGTCTTACCGCCGCGATTGCGGCGTGCCCGGATGGAAACTGTTTGAGGTGAATTTTCACTTTCACATAATCATTCCAAAAAAAATAAGTAGGTTACCAATCATTCATACAGCTGTTCAAGTTAGTACATGTCTTGTTAAAGCGAAGCACTTGATGGTTTTTATAAGGATACTTACTAGTTAGTTCAACACATTCCAAAGCAATTGTAGTTCAACTTTTGCCATCTATCTTCTATCTATACATATAAAATTCAAAGTCCTGACTGACTGACTGACTGACTGACTTATATATCAACGCACAGTCCAAACCGCTGGTCCTAGAAACATGAAATTTGGACAGTGTACTCTTTGTGACAAGTAAGTATCCACTAAGAAAGGGTTTTTCAAAATTCCACCCCCAAGAGGGTGAAATGGGGTGTTTAATTTTCTGTGAAACTTTTTATTCCCTGAGTCGATTGACTTGAAAATTTGTGTATTTACTCTTGAGTTAAAATTATGAGACACGTGTATCACAGTTTTTCCAAAATCATCCCCAATTTTAAATTAAACGTCCTGACTGGCTGACTGATATATCAACCCCCAGCCCAAACCACTGATCCTAGAAACATGAAATTGGGACGGTGTATTCTTTGTGAAGAATAAGTATCTACTAAGAAAGGGTTTTTTGAAATTCTACCCATAAGAGGGTAAAATGGGGTGTTGAATTTTCTGTGAAACTTAATATATGTAATGAAATGACATTTCATTAATTCGAATTTGCCGCGCCTCGCGCCTTTATAAGTTGTCTGTGGAATTGAATGGCGGATGATGGTCAAAATATTCGGTGTGATTTATTGTTTTAAGAAAACGTGTGGAGAGACAAAATAAAAGGATATAATTGAGGAGGCGATATTAGTGAACTTTAAATGTCGTTTCTTTGTATTTTCAGGTTAGATTATTGAGTAATTATCATAGATAAACGATTACTGTTGTAATATTGTAAGAATGTGTTAAATAAAACAAATCTTTGTATTTTCAGAGAAACAATTTGTGGTTTATTTTGAAAATCCTCAATAATATTCTTATAAAACGACATTTTCGTTAACTAAAAGAAGATGAATCGGCTGCTATTTGAGTTTACGATAATAGCCGCAAAGGATGGCAAATCTAATGTATTAGCCATAACCTCAATATCTACAGAAGAAGGAAAATGTTATGTTTTACCTGATGAATTGAAGCCGGTGAGTCATCATACATATATTGTTGAATTGGACACTTTCTCAAAAATAAAAAATAGCTTAAAGAAAAGGCACCAAAGTAGAAAAATATGGATAAAACTGGATAAAGATCTAAAGAAAACATATACAGATGAGGAAGGGAATATGCAATTTTTAGATCAATATTTAGAAGAAATGAACACGGAACAACCAGGAGACAAAGACGACAGTTTGAAAAATATCCTGGAGAAATTAATAGAATCTACAACAAAGAAAGAAAATCAACATAACCTAAAACATATTTCAGAGAAATTTATTATTGAAAAATTCACAACCAAGAATCCTAATGCAATGCAATGGATAGAGAATTTTGAAAAAGAGTGTGAGCGCTTTAATATAACAAAAGAAAAGAAACAAGATCTAATCTACAAAAATAGAATCTATTATAAAAAAAAAAAGAAACATGAAAAGATTATCCTCTCAGAAGAATTTGGTAAAAAACTTATAAAAAAGGTGCATGAAGATTTATGCCATATTGGGATCAGACAATTGCAGAAAAAAATTAGTCCAATATATACAGCTAAAAACCTAACAAAGAATATCATAAAGATTTGTAAAACATGTGAAATATGTATAAAAAATAAAGCAAGAAGCCAAGGAAAATTTGGATTGATGTCACAATTGGGACCAGCGACAAAACCATTTGAGATAATGTCAATGGATACTATTGGTGGCTTTGGAGGATCTAGGTCAACAAAAAAAATACCTACACCTTTTAGTAGACCACTACACTAGATATGCATATATTGCGACTTCAAAAACACAGAATTCAAGTGACTTTATAAATCTAACAAAGAAAGTACTACAAACAGATGACATTGGAATAATTCTGACAGATCAATATCCAGGTATCAATTCAAGAGAATTTAAACAACATCTGAAAGAGAATAATATTAAATTAATTTTTACAGCTGTGAATACACCATTCTCGAACGGCTTGAACGAAAGATTAATTTAAACAATAGTTAATAAAATAAAATGCAAAATAAATGAGAAAAATAATAAGAGAGCATGGACGACAGTGGCAAGAGAATGCATACAGAAATATAATGAAACAGAACACAGAACACTCCGTTACAGGATTTGCACCAAAATATTTACTGGATGGTACAAATGTCAGCCTACTACCAAATGAATTAAAATCAATAGAAAGGGAAGACAAGTGGATTGCTGATAAAAGATTGGCATTAGAGAATACAATAAAATCCCACAAGTACAACAAGAGAATATTTGATAGAAATAGAAAAATGCAAGAGTTTAATATAGGAGACAGTGTATATGTAGAAAATGGAAATAGACTGAATAGAAAAAAGTTAGACGAATTAAGAATAGGCCCTTTCAAGATAGTAGAGAAAATATCGAACTCCATTTATAGGATCGACACCGGAACCAGAAAAACAGAATCAACTTTATTCCACATAACAAAATTGCAACCGGTCATAATAGATGCTGAAGAAGATGAAGTAGAAGAAAACGAATATGAAGATAACTAATAGGTATAGCGTATAGATATATTATTTAGAATTTTCCCTCTTAGGGGGGGGAGATGTAATGAAATGACATTTCATTAATTCGAATTTGCCGCGCCTCGCGCCTTTATAAGTTGTCTGTGGAATTGAATGGCGGATGATGGTCAAAATATTCGGTGTGATTTATTGTTTTAAGAAAACGTGTGGAGAGACAAAATAAAAGGATATAATTGAGGAGGCGATATTAGTGAACTTTAAATGTCGTTTCTTTGTATTTTCAGGTTAAATTATTGAGTAATTATCATAGATAAACGATTACTGTGTTAAATAAAACAAATCTTTGTATTTTCAGAGAAACAATTTGTGGTTTATTTTGAAAATCCTCAATAATATTCTTATATATATACTGGGTCGAATGACTCGAAAATTGATGTTCACACTCTTCAATTAATATAAAGACATGTGTGTCAGTTTTTCCAACATCATCCCCCAATATAGTTAAAAAGGGCTTCGAAGCTCACGTAGAAGGGCGCATGCCACGCAGTGTTGCGTGGGGCGTGCGGGGCGCGGGAGTATTTACCTATTACTAAGTAGGTAGGATTTTTCTGAGGTAGACGTGTCTGTGAATATGGTTTATTCCACCGATTTTCGCGTTGACTCGCGATACGGGACATTGATATTAAATATTATGTCTATAAATAGATTCCTAATAAATCATTTGATTGGTTTCCCGGTGTCCAATCTCAAACCAAGATATTTCACATATATAATTTAATTGATATTACTAAGAACAAATATTTACAATAGCAAGTACACGTAAATCTATGTATGTACTATACATACATAGATTACTTATTATCCCAGAAGTAAGATTCCGTGGGCAATTCCCGAACTCCACGCGGGCGAAGCCGCGGGCAGAAGCTAGTGCATGATAAAACAATAACAGAATTGTTCCTTCAGCTTGAAATACTAAATGCCAGTAGGTATATAATAATTTACATGAATTATATTTCAAGCATAGTCCAATATCTGTACTTACTAAAGTTTGTTTTTTATTTTATTGTCGACTACTCCTTGCAAACTTCCACTAAGTATTATTATTTGAATTTCAGACCTTTATCCTCGTCGCCACTTGTAGTATCCTCTTGTAACTTACCTAATAGGTTGATAACACTGTTTACTAACTATATCACAGGCTCACCACACCACCAAGCCCCCAGTCTAGGGTACGCTTCACGTTCCAACTTCCCCCCATTCGTGGTGACTGACAGTTGTCATTAGTGACAGCTACCTGACTACTTGTGGCTGTGAGACAGTGTTTCTATATCTATTAAATAGATACACTACACAACCCATAGTTTACAATGCAACAAATGTACAATGCATGATAAAACAATAACAGAATTGTTCCTTTAGCTTGAAATACTAAATGCCAGTAGGTATATAATAATTGACATGAATTATGTTTCAAGTATAGTCCAATGTTTGTACTTACTAAAGTTTGTTTTTTTTATTTTATTGTCGACTACTCCTTGCAAACTTCCACTAAGTATTATTATTTGAATTTCAGACCTTTAGCCTCGTCGCCACTTGTAGTATCCTCTTGTGACTTTCCTTATAGGTTGATAACACTGTTTACTAACGATATCACAGGCTCACCACACCACCAAGCCCCCAGTCCAGGGTACGCTTCACGTTCCGACTTCTCGCCATTCGTGGTGACTGACAGTTGTCATTAGTGACAAGCTACCTGACTACTTGTGGCTGTGAGACAGTGTTTCTATATCTATTAAATAGATACACTACAGTGATTATTTACGTTGCTCGACGTGGATTTCCACGTCACGCCACCGTGACGCAACGTGCAACGTCACGTTGGCGTGCGGTGGCACGTTGCGTCGTCGTAACGTGTTTTTGTGTTTGAGCCCTTAGGTCTTGAATCGAGTGTCGACCTGTCGACCAATCGAACCTACCTACCATTATTATGATTCATAAAATAATACTGCTTATAAAATTTCTTTTGCGGCAATGCTAGCGGCTGCTACAAAGGCACGCAATTCGCACAGAAAAACGAATCGTTTCGTCTGTCGAATTGAGTTCATTATTAGTTGCAGGTATCAGGAGGTATTGGAGGTATTAGGTTGGAATTAAGACCTTATTTTCATAACGTTAACCGTGTAATTCGGTTGTGCATCTTTGTAACAGTCAGGTCGGACACGAGACAATAGGTTTCTCAGAATATTTTTTAGTAAACTGCATACATTACTTTTAGGTATCTAGTTCGGTAAAATTTCTAATTTTCACCGTTTGCGGTCAAGAAATAAAGTCTGAATTCCCTTTTCGTATTTTTATTTGCGAACCAACTTATCTATCGCGTATGTATTTTTATTTTATTTATGTTTATGGACCTATCTAACGCGGCGGATCTTATGTTTTCGAGACGGCGAAGGCTGTAGTGAAGGCACACTAGCGGATGAACTAATTAGATAGATACTTATATAACTACCTACACTACGTCAGTAACAACCACGTTGTTGCTACTGCAGATACCTAGGTAGCAGGTACCTACCCGTGACAATAATAAATCGTTTGATTCCGCATTCATGACCATTGTTCGATCTAAATTGCATTCATGTTTACGTACATAACAGTTAAATAACTCTAATTTTTCCTTCATACTTTCTACGGGCTTAGGACCGTCGCGTCAGTAATACATTTTCAGTCTTATTACAAAAAATGAAATAAACCTTGGTTTAGACCTGGCCTATGAAGTCCAGGCTTATCTGCAGAGCCATGGTTTAAATTTCTCCGTATTACAAAACATAAATAAACCATGGTCTTCTTAGTACTGACATTTGAACCAAAGTTTAAATGTCAACCACAGATTACAACAAGTACATTCATTCACCATGTTATCATTCAATTGCAACGTTCTGTTTTCACAGAAAAGGAAACGTTTTGATAATTCGCAATTGACTGATTGATGTTTACGAGTGTTAAAAATATTGATATGTCGTTATTTTGCATGGATATAAACGTTAGTTGGTTCCTAGATTGCAGTTTTATTTACATTTGAGAAATTACTTGATGTCGTATTATTTACTTATAAGCATTAATACGTGTAATAAAACGTTACATTATTCCTGCGCGATAAACAAAACCGATTAAATTTTTTTCGCAAGTTCAGCTTTTCTTAGTTTTGGAATGTTTTACGTGTCGTGTTAAAATAATTGCCTCTTTTTTGTTGCGAAGTGCTAGTATTTTAATATTTGTATTAGTAATGTATACAGGGTCATGTAAAGATCATTTCATTGTATGGGAAAAAAAAAACGGGTTTTTTTTATGAAACTGTTTAACTTACATACTTTCATGTAAGGATGATTTCATTGTACATACAATTAAAATTAATATATTTATTATTTAAATTAAAAGTCTTTCAATGAACTGCCTTCTTCTAATATTACCACACACATTGTTTTCCACTGGTAAAATAATAGCTTCAGATGTTTGTGTGTTATTGTACGTAATGCGCAAACCACTTGTATTTCAGGAGACACAGAGCATCCTCGAGGATCTCTAGTTATGTCTTCTCTAATTAAGTCCACTATTTTCATAGCATATCTTTTGCTAAATCTATACTTTTTCCTGAAATCTGTATCGGATAAGTCCACGAAGGGATTGATTCGAATGCGATTTCTGTTGGGTTCGCGTGGCGTTTCTAATAGCTCGACGGTTTCGATATCCTCAATATCATTTAAATCTACCATATTTAAATCCATTTTTGGATAAAAATAACACAAAATCCAAAATTACAATGAAAAAGACGCTACGAGAAACTGACACAACTTTGACAGCTACGACTTAGACCATCGCTAAACTAGGGGGCGGCGTGGTTTATTGTTAGACCATGGTTTAGTTCATCGTTTAACGCAAAACCACGTTTTGTAATAACGTTTTTGTGTAAACCATGGTTTTACGAGATTTAAACCTGGGTTTTTAGTTAAACCTCTTTTTGTAATAAGACGGTACGTCTAACTATGTACTATCGCGCTCAAAAGTCCAGTAGCATGCTAAGGATTACATTGCTATGAACTGTGCGAGCATGATACAGCAGTGTGTGTGCGTGTGCGTGTAAGAGTGATGCCCCTACTGTACGAGCCGGTAATGTTCATACAGCCGCTCAGAGCAACGTAAATAATCAAGTTACGGCAACGCAACGTGCCACGTTGAACGACGTCGTATTGACGGTGGCGCATTTGTAGAATTGCCGCATTTACGACGTGCTGTGCAACGTGGCACGTTGCGTTGCCGTAACGTGATTATTTACGTTGCTCGACGTGGATTTCCACGTCACGGCACCATGACGCAACGTGCAACGTCACGTTGCTGTGCGGTGGCACGTTGCGTCGTCGTAACGTGTTTTTGTGTTTGAGCCCTAACAAAGATGTATGTCGTTTTACCTAGTAACTAGGTTGTGGAGGTCAGACAGGCAGTCGCTCCAAATAAAACCAGCTACTCGGCTCCATCAGGTTAGATTGGAAGCCGACCCAGCAGAGTTGGGTAATGTCTAGGCAGATGATGATAGCTAAGTGTACTGTTTTAAGCTTTTTTTTTTTTTTTTTTTAACGTGGTAAAATCATGAAATGAGTCCTCCCACCCAGGGCAGAGCGGGAGGGACTGTCAGACTTGTACTGACTAAAATCCACGGTGTCCTTCAGTAGCCCTTTATGTTCCAGGGTCACGGTAATTCTATGAGTCCCGCGACCCCGGCAGTCTTCGGCCCTCTAGAGGGGGGCCCCGTCATTATTCTGACACTCTTTGAGGCGCGCGTGGAACACAACGCACCGTCGACCTGGGCATGGTCCATGGTCGGACAGCGAGTCGCCCATTAATCGCCGCCCGCATGCCCGTGCCTACGGTGGCCGGAGATCATCTGCCGACGTCCGGCGCCGTGGGCGTCTACCACTGCGGCTGGTGTGGAGGGAGGACGCTGTCCTCTCCCTCACGCGGCCCGCCTCCTCCTTCGCGAGCATGACTGCTTCGCAGAAGGAGGCGACCGCTTCCCACTCCGTCTCGCCCCGCAGCATGGCCTCGACCAATGCCGGGCGCGAGAGGTCTCCGCCTATCGCCGCCGTGAGGACACGGCGGTGCTCGTATGCTCCACCGTGTTCTCCGGGCGGTCCTCGCAGTGGTGACACCCAGGCGTTTCCCCCTTCCCCATATGACACAGGTACCTCCCGAAACTTCCGTGTCCGGTGAGGACCTGCGTCACGCGGTAGGTCAGGACGCCGTGACACCTATCCAGCCACTCCTAAAGAGGGGTCTTACCGCCGCGATTGCGACGTGCCCGGACCTCGGTTGCGACAGTCGTTCCCTCCATACTGCCCTGAGATCGCACCGGAGCTCTTCCCGCCGCGCCTCGACTTGTCGAGGCAGCAGGGATTCGCCCCGGCGCTGCGCCTCCACGCGCCACTCATAGACGCGCTGGAGGACAGTCGCCTCCAGATCCCAGGGCAGCAATCCGGCAAGGAGGTTGGCCGATTCGCCGGCGATCGTACGGTATCCTCGGATCATCCGGATAGCCATGACCCTCTGGCATGCGACCAGCTTTCACGGTTTATAATTAAACTTATATGTATTACTGACGCGACGGTCCTAAGCCCGTAGAAAGTATGAAGGAAAAATTAGAGTTATTTAACTGTTATGTACGTAAACATAAATGCAATTTAGATCGAACAATGGTCATGAATGCGGAATCAAACGATTTATTATTGTCACGGGTAGGTACCTGCTACCTAGGTATCTGCAGTAGCAACAACGCGGCTGTTACTGACGTAGTGTAGGTAGTTATATAAGTATCTATCTAATTAGTTCATCCGCTATGCTTTTAACAATTTATTTTCCATCCACCCGCATTCTCCAGTCAACCCGCGATCATGGCGCTTGCAACAGCGCCGAAATATCGGGAGCTCAAAATAATGAACTGTGATGTAGTATGTATTTGATATATGTATGCTTGTGTGCGTGCTTATAATAATGTTTAATGGACCAAATATACTCAGTATTCAATCAGCATTACAGATGTTTTATTTTGTCTAAGTCCCGTCCTTATATGGCGACCGTGACATTTGATCGGGATCGACTTAATCATGGCCGCGATTAGTCCGGATTGTGTCAATTTGTGTAAAAGTCGTCTAGTTACGTACTTTATAAAAGACAATCATCATCATGTGTCAATCTAAGGTGCAAAGTGAGGAAATCTTTTTAAACCAAAACAGTGCCAGTGGAGGCAAAAATTCAGCCACAGTGGAAGACGTTAAATTCCACCTGTCAGCAATAAGCATAGTGCTGATGGTCATATGTACAATATTGTTCCTCGGATTCTTGTATATTGGCTACAGGCTATATAAAAAATCCCATCAAACTTGGATGAGAGACCAATTAACGCGTCATGTTCTGAGACGTTCTGATCGAACCAGGCATTATCGGAGTCCAGGAGTACCAGAGATACGCGAAGATTGTAATTGCAGAGCCACCAATTGCTGCAAGGGAACTCCAGTAAAGTAACGAGTGGGAAGGCTAATCTAAAACGAGAACCAGATGACTACAGCTAGAAGATTTTGTGCGATTGTGTAATAAAAATGTGTCAAAGTGCTTTACAGTGAATCGGTGTATGTGTAGAAATCTATGTGAGCAATCATATCTATATCTGTTTTAAAATGGACCGTAATGTATGAACACTTCATTAATTTAAATACTGAGCTTAATAAAGTAAGAATATATTTGGTAAAAATCGGGCCAGGTAGGCGTCAAGGTGAAATTGTATTGAAAAAATTAAAAGAAGCAGATAATTTAGTTAGTCAGTTTAATTGTAGGTTGGAAGAGTTAAAAACTTTGAGACCCAAATTAAAGGAGGATGAATCATTAAAATTTAATGAGAAAATTTCACAGTTTTACAATTTATATGACAGCATATTAGACTTATGCAGTAATTCATCTGTAGAGAAATACACTAGTAAAGCAGAAAACATGGCTAAATTCGATCTGAAGGTTGCATTGAACTTATGACCAGTTTTGAAAGATGATGAGGCTAGTACAAAGCAGCTCATTGACGGTATAGAATATTATCAATCCGAGGACGACCAGGAAGGCCAAAATAAATTAGTTACCTTTGTATTGAAAAGTCGTTTGTCACAGGCGGCTAAACAAAAACTAGACAATAAATATGAATCAGTTGAAGGTTTGATTAAGGCTATGAAAACTCATCTGTTGCACAAAAAGTCGGCAACGGCGCTTCAACATAAATTATTTAATTTACGACAAAACGATCTTTCTATAGACGACTATGGTAAGCAAATTTCAGATTTATTTGTAGATCTAACCATCTCTCAATCCGACGGCAATGAGACCAGTATTAGCGTGTGCCAATAAATGAAAAACAAGCTATAAAAAGCTTCGCAGATGGATTGAGAAACCGGCGGTTGAGCACCATAATCGCAGCAAGGAATTATTCGTCTTTGAGAGATGCTGTTCAAGCTGCTATAGATGAACAAATCACATCCCCGTCGACATCAGGTGATATTTTGGCTATGCGTTATAACAACAGAAATAACTTTTATCAAAACAGGAATTTTAGAGGTCGGTTCAGCAACAGAGGTCAGCATACACCAGGGTGCGGACAGGTGCCAGATCAGGGTAATCAACCACAGGCAGAAGAAAGCAGCTGGATAGGTGGTCAATTCAGAGGACGAGGCGCACCAAGGTCATCACGAGGCAACAGAGGTAAGATATTTTACAGTCGCTCTAGAAATGCTGAGGGAGACGAACAAGAAATGCATATTTTGACAGACTCAGGTTCACAAGAAAACAAAGAGTCTAAAGAGTCAGAACACGATAAGTTTTTTCGTGAATAAAAATGTAATATTGTCTTGTAATAATGTATGTCATATTAATTTGAACATTAATCCTTGCGGAGACTTACAAACTTGGTTTATAGACACCGGGGCATCTATTTCAGCCATAAAATATGAACACGTCATCGAGAATAATATTCCTATCCAAAAAGAGACACTTGTTGTTGATGGTATCGGAGGCAAAGTACAAGCAATCGGATATGTTTATATTAATCTATATTCGGTTGATCACGTCGTAAACAATAAATTCTTCGTATTTAAATCTTTACCATGTAAGGCTAGTGGCATACTAGGCCAAGATTTTTTAAGCAAATATAAATCGGTTTTAGACTTGGGTAGCAATTCTATACAACTATGGAATGAGAACATAAAAATAGATTTACCTATTACTTCGGAGAACAGTTTATTAACTATACCCGCTCGATCTGAATCAGTTCATCTAATCAAAACTGAAATTCGGCAGGAGTGCGTAGTTTGCGCTACTGAAGTAAAGGAAGGATTATATTCAGCAAGTACTTTATCAACACCGACAAATGGGCGAATACCAGTACGATTTTTGAATACTACGGGAAAAGATATTGATTTAAAAGATTTTGAACCCACGATACTTTTAGCTAATGATTATAATGTTTGTGAATTTGCCGAACCCACAACAAAATATGCGGAAAGGGTAAAACATCTTTTCCCGTTACTCAATTTAAACCACTTGAAAACGGAAGAACGCGATAGTATTAAAAACATATGTGCAAAATATAACGATCTTTTCTATCTAAACGGGGATAAATTAACTACGACAAAAATATACAAACACTCGATAAATTTAAAGCCACAAACCATGCCATTGTATTCTAAACCTTATAGACTCCCGCATTCACAAAAAGGGGAAATAAGGAAACAAATAGATAATATGCTCGAACAAGGTATCATAGAACCATGTAAAAGTGAGTGGTCGAGCCCAGTTCTTTTGGTGCCTAAGAAAACAGATATAAATGGATTGAAAAAATGGCGTTTAGTCATAGACTATCGCAAATTAAATAACTGTATTCAGGATGATAAATTTCCATTGCCTAATATCAGCGAAATTTTAGATTCTTTATCCGGATGTATTTATTTTTCGCACTTAGACCTCAATCAGGGATTTTATAACGTCGAGCTTGAGCCGGACAGCAGGAAGTATACAGCTTTTTGTTCGGGACAGTTTCAAATGACCAGAATGCCGATGGGGCTTAAGACAAGCCCCAGTTCCTTTTCGCGGATGATGACTATGGCTATGACTGGTCTTTGTTACGAAAAATGTTTGTGTTATCAAGATGATCTGATAGTTTTTGGGCGAAGCCTGGCAGAGCATAATAGAAATTTAATTGAAATATTTGAACGATTACGTGAAGTTAACTTGAAATTAAACCCGCAGAAATGTAATTTTCTACAAAAGGAATTGCTCTACTTAGGACATATTGTATCAGGAGAAGGGGTATTACCCGACCCTGACAAAATAAAAACAGTGCAAGACTATCCGGTGCCTAAAAGCGCGGATGAAGTTAAGCGATTCGTGGCGTTTACGAACTATTACAGAAAATTTATACCAAAATTTGCTGAAATTGTTTATCACTTAAATTTGCTATGTAGGAAAAATGCTAAATTTAATTGGGATGATAATTGCCAAAAGGCATTTGAAATCTTAAAGAAATGTATGACATCGCCTCCCGTTCTACAATACCCCGATTTATCGAGTAAAAACACATTTATTATACAGACTGATGCATCAGGTTACGCAGTGGGAGCAATTCTATCAAATTCGGACGGCCGCCCAGTCGCGTACGCTAGTAGAAGCCTTAACAAGGCCGAGCTAAATTACCCAACGATTGAAAAAGAGCTCCTGGCTATCGTATGGGCAGTGAAGCATTACAGGCCGTATTTATATAGCCGAACCTTCAAAATTGTTACCGATCATAAACCACTAGTATATTTGTTTAGTTTAAAAGATCCCTCAAGCAGATTACTTAAGTTTAGGTTATGCTTAGAGGAATACGATTATGTAATTGAATACGTAAAAGGCAAAGAGAATGCAGCCGCAGATGCGCTTTCTCGTATTACAGTGTCATCCCAGGAACTAAAAGAATTAAATAAGCGTATATCATGCGTCATGACGCGAGCCCAAAAGAAAGGATTAGAAACAAATATTTCTGTTAATCAAAATTTAACGAGCAGAGAGAGTCTGCAGAACAAGCCAAGGCTAGTAGAAACTAATATTGCTCCGAAAAATGCAGTTGAACTTAGGTTTGCCGATAGGAAGTATTTAAATAAGTTACGAATCACAAATAAAATTACTCATGAAAATAATATTTTTTTGTTCGATAGTTATCAACTTACAATATTTATAAAGCCGTCAGCACAATCCCAGCTGACGCCAGCAGAGTTTATGAAGGAACTGTGTGATTTTTGTGCCACAATTAATATAGATAAAATTTTTATAATGAAAAATAAAGACAATAGGATCTTTATACAAAAATTCACAAATGAGGTAAAAAAGTGTTCTAACTGGGAAAGACTATCTATAATTATTATAAAGGAAGGAGAGAGAATCGAACATAATGACGATAGGAAAGTAATTTTAAATGATTTCCATCTATTACCTACAAGCGGTCATGCAGGCATTAGACGTATGTTTAATAGCATTAAAAAATATTACTTCTGGCCGGGACTCGAAAAAGATATTGTTAACTTCGTCAAAAAATGTCCAAAATGTCAGCAACAAAAATACACGACATTTGCTAAAGAACCAATGACAATAACCTCTACATCTCATACAACCTTTGAAAAAATATATTTGGATTTAGTGGGACCCCTTGACAGGGATAGTTACAACCATTCATATATTTTAACACTACAATGTGAGCTGTCAATATATGTATGTGCGTTTCCTTTGGTTTCTAAAACGTCAGAAGAAGTCGCACGGGTGTTCGTGAACAACTTTATTCTCCAACACGGCGTTCCAAGAGAGGTTGCTACTGATCGAGGTGCGGAATTTATGTCTGACACCTTTAAAGAGGTATGTAAAATTCTTAATATCACTAAATTAAATTCAACAGCATATCACCATGAAAGTATTGGGGCATTAGAGAACTCCCACAAAAGCTTAGGGACGTTTTTAAGAATACAGACAGAAAATAAACCCGACTCATGGAGCACTTGGCTCCCATTTTGGTGCTTTGCATACAACACGACGGTACACACTTCAACTAAATTTACGCCATTTGAACTCGTCTATGGTAAGATATGTAATTTACCAAGTAATCTTACCAAATCCGTAGAGCCACTATATAACTATGATAGCTATCCCCTCGAGCTCAAATATCGATTACAGATATCACAAACAGAGGCGAGAGATAATTTAATCAAAAGTAAATTACAAAGAAAAGATAAATATGATCACCACATAAGCCCTACTAAATATAAACAGGGTGACCGTTTATTAATTAAAAGCGAAACTGGTAATAAGTTGACGAACCTTTATACGGGACCCTACGAGGTTATCCGAGATCTGTCACCCAATGTGGAGGTGAATATTAATGAAAAATTAGATTTAGTTCATAAGAATCGTACGAAATTGTACTATGACTAATTATTTATAACTTATGTAATCAACGTTAGCTATAAACCATATGAAATACTAAGCGAATGTTTATAAATCTTAAGCAATTGTAACGCATAAATTGCAAACACTAGTTTGTACACGTATAAGTAGAATAGTAAGACCATTTATGTTTACATTACAATAATGTTAATGACTTGAAGAAGAAGATCTAGTTACTCGCTCGGTTATTGTTTATAAAACAAGCAATCATTGATAAAAGATTTTTAATGAATATTGTTTTTTTTTTTAAGTTTTAAATGTTATCCAAAGGTAAAATAAAATGTATTTATATTTTACCTTATTCTACCGAGGGGAGGTGTGATGCAGTATGTATTTGATATATGTATGCTTGTGTGCGTGCTTATAATAATGTTTAATGGACCAAATATACTCAGTATTCAATCAGCATTACAGATGTTTTATTTTGTCTAAGTCCCGTCCTTATGGTCGCGGGACTTATAGAATTACCGTGACCCTGGATCATAAAGGGCTATTGAAGGACACCGTGGATTTTAGTCAGTACAAGTCTGACAGTTCCTCCCACTCTGCCCTGGGTGGGAGGACTCATTTGATGATTTTACCACGATAAAAAAAAAAAAAAAGGTCCCGTCCTTATAGAACAATCACGGAAGATATCCCGTAAGTGACAGTATAAGTTTAGCTAAAGGTAGGTAGGTAGTCAAGAAATAAAACGAAAATGTTAAATTATTGTTTATTTTTATCTTAATTCATGTTTGTTCGAAAAACATGGTCGCTCTTTTACATTTATCTTATGTGATACAGCTGCCTTTTGTAGGAGCACGTTGAGGCGCGGATCCAGGAGGGAGAAGTTCAGAGGACCAGAATTTCTAAACTGAGGTATACCCTCCGCTTTCTTATAATCCACTGATCCCCTCATTTTGCATCCGTACCTGCACTATTTATCCCCTGTACACATCTATGATAAAATGCTCAAAAGAACTTTTCTAGTATACTTCAGAAGGAAAGTGAGAAGTAGACTTAATTTTAAGTTTAATTAAAAATACGAGAAACAAGTTTTATCGCTTCTTGTATCCTTAAAGAGACAAAATATCAGTAACTTTTTGCACCAAAAAGTTAGTCATATAATGCCTCCTGGCATGAGTACTGTCACTGGTATATAAGGCGGCAGTGCATAAATATCTGCGCAAATGAGGTTTTAAGTTGTAAAGCCTCAAAACCTTAGATGTGGAGATACGTCAGAGCCTCGTTTGTTGGCAGCAGGGTGCACCGCGGGCAGGTGAGGTTGACTTTGGTTCTGCAGGTGTTGGCAGGGCCACTTACACCCCGTGAAGAAGGGTCGTGTAGGGTTGGGAGGTTGCAGGCTGCAGCGCGAGGGTTGTGATTCGATTTCGCCTTTAACAGGGACCTGAAATGTGAAAAAAGGAGCTTTAAAACAGTGACGTAAGAGTGTCTAATCGAATCTCCAAAACATGTGATATCCACCTGTGTTATTACATTTTGGCTTTATTAGAATCGTTTTAAGCTGACAAAACAATAGAATGAGAACTTGTACCAACAACTCGCAATTGTAAACGATATTTATCGCTGCCCGTACTAACTGTCGTTAAATATTATATCTCAGGTGTATCATAATCAGTGATCGGATAATCGGATGCATATTTACCTAAAGTGTAGGTGTTGGCTATTATGGAATGCACTTTTGTATCAAAAAATGCCGGGAATTCGGAATCGACAAATTTAGTTTTTTTATACTATAGAATCAAATCGGGTGTAAGAATATTTACTTAGTTTAAGGTGGTGGTGTGGCTAATATTATGGAATGCACTTTTGTATCGAAAAAATCCCGCGGTTTCGGAATCAACAAATTTACTGTTTTATTATAGAATCAAATCGGGTAATAAAATCAAATTATATTCCTGATTGTGTGCAGGTACCCGAAGGAAGTTCCTATTGTTCATTTTAAAATTAACTTCTAGTAAATACACATTAATAATTATGTAATCCCCCTGTTTTTTTTAAAATAAATACCACATGCTAAAGACGACGTTTCCTCACCATGTTACAGAATAGTTTCGAATTCCCGAATTTTCTGAAATCCCGGGATTTATATTTTAAAAAATATGTTTTAAGAAGCCGCTTCCTTAATTTCCTAACCAAAAATGAACTTTAAGTGAATATGCATCCGATTATCCGATCACTGATCATAATACAGGACCTGTGTATTACGAAACGCATACGATATGATAAGCTTGCCTGTTTCCATTTAGTTACAATATGCTCTTCTGCGATTACATTAGAACTTAACAGGTCGAGTTATGAGTATTTTTAAATTGTATGATCAGTGAGAACGACGATAAATAACAATTAAATTGTACTGGACTGACAAACTGAAAAGGTACACTGCCAGTTCTGTATTTCGATACCTAATGTCAAACCTTTTTTGTTTTTTTTTAAAGCAATTGGCACTGGTCCAGGCCGTTAGGTTTTCAAAAACTGAAGAGTTACCTTCGTCGTTATAATTAATTGAGGCGGCTCGGAGGACCACCTTGCGTTGTATTGCCCGCTAAATGTGGCCAGTTGAGCTGCCCAACTTGAACTCGTCCAGCAGTACCCTGAAAACGTTTCAACAATGATTATTGTGAAAGTTCCTTGCTATTTGCCCCACACGCGCGCAAAATACGCTTTATGCACGAGGAGTTGCGGACATCGGACCAATACACAATGTAATACAGGTTGTATGTTAAAACCACTGGACCTCAGCCGTCTAACCCTACTCCCATAATATTAAATAGTCTTTAACTTAAATATTTTTAAATTATTCGTTGAAGTCAACTTTTACTTCACACATAAATGCTATGGAATTAAATGATTTAAAAAGTACCACTGAAATGAGACACATAATAGTCACGCTATGTCTGCAGTAAGTCCTGAACAATTTTGAATTTTTTCCACGAATTCGAAGTTCATAAGAAATGCTAATTGACTGACCTTAATCTTCAATCCAAGCATTATAGGGCTCCAGAGCCCGGAGCCCCGGTGGCGTCTCGAACCACCAACACGTCATGCACGGCAGACGGCAGGTGTCACACTGCGGCACTGCACAAAGGAAGTCTAGTCTAGAACAGTGTAGCTGCACTGCGCAGGTCACGATCAATACTTGGACATGAGATATACGATGCAGTTATGTTGACCAGAGGGTGTCATGGGCCTCATGGCGACATGGAGAGAGCGACTGTCGCAACCCCGTGCAGGGCACGCCACCATAGTGGCGATAAGTCCCCTCTTTGAGGAGTGGCTAGAGAGGCGCTTCGGCGCTCTCACCTACCGCCTGACGCAGGTCCTCACCGGACACGGTTGTTTCGGGAGGTTCCTGCACCGGATCGGGCGGGAGGAAACGCCCGGGTGTTTCCATTGCGAGGATTGTCCGGAAAACACGGTGGAGCACACCGTGGAGGTCTGCCCCGCTTGGGCGGAGCACCGTCGTGTCCTCGTAGCGGCGATTGGCGGCGGCGATCTCTCGCGTCCGGCCCTGGTTCAAGCCATGGTCCGGAGCGAGAGGGAATGGGAAGCCGTCACCTCCTTCTGCGAAGCAGTCATGCTTGTGAAGGAGGTGGCGGGACGTGAGAGGGAAAGAACCTCACGTCCCAGCCGCCGCGGGAGACGCCCTGGGCGTCGGGGTCACGTGGTGGCTCCCGGCCACCGTAGGCGCGGGCCTGTGAACGGCGAGCTATGGGCTAGCTTGCCGTCCGGCCGTCTTATGACGACAGGCCGTGTCGACGGCGCGTTCGTGTTCCACGCGCGCCTCAAAGAGATGTCAGCAATGATGTAGGGGCCTGCAAGGGCCGATGCCTGCCAGGGCTGCGGGACTGTTCGAAAGAGATACCGTGGCCCTAGAACACAAAGGGCAAAGAAGGAACATGGATGGGTTTTAGTCAGTACAAGTCTGGCACTCCCTTCCGCTCCGCCCAGAGTGAGAGGGGTCATTTGATGATTTCCCATCCGAAAAAAAAAAAGGGTGTCATAGGCCGCCTGAGAAGTTAACAATATTCATATCATACGGGGCTATGCTAGGTAGTATTTATAGTATTCAAATCAAATCAAATCATTTATTTCTTTGCAAACATGGGTAAAAAAATACATAGATGTTTCATATTTAAAACCAAGTTCTCCACATTTTACCGTCCAATGGGCATGCAAATAGTGTACATACAGATTCAGTTTAACATACTTAATTCAAAACATAATACAATTTAAAAAAAGAAAAAATGTCAAATATAAATAAAAAAAATAAAATGTCAAACGGAGTAAAAGTATGTCAAACCATAATAATAATTTATGTCAATCAGAGTAATATTACTGTCAATCAGCAAGTGAATCATCATTAAGAAAGCTGTCAATAGTGTAATAGCATTTAATAAGTAAATATTCATTTAGCGCCCTTTTAAATTGAGATACAGTTAAATTTTATAGTATTCGGTAATTTATTATAAATGCGAGGGGCAATACCAAAGAAACTTTTTTGCGTATGTGCAGTTTTACATTTAACATGACATAATTTATTAATATATTGTGTCCGTATTGGATTTTTTCTGACCTCTGATAATTTTTGGAATAGATGTGGGTTACATTTTACAAACAAGGCCGTTTCCAATATATATGTATATAGAGAAGGCAATGTCAAAATTTTTAATGACTTAAAATAGGGAACACAGCTATCAGTCGTCTTCAGGCCGCACATTGACCTGATGCATCGTATATGCTTCCCCTCGGACCTCTGTTAAGAGTAGACGTGCCACACAGTTTTTACCATTTTTAATTTCTAAATATCTTAATTTAAAACAAAATAATACTCGATAAAAAAATAAGAGTGCATAAGATCGTAGGAGTCGAACTTGCCGCCATCCGTGAGTACGCTCTTTTACGCACGCTATTGCACGTGTACTTAAACGACACCTGTGTGACATGAACATCAAAGCGCGCAAAGGATAGAACTACGTCGTGTCAACGTGTGAGAAAGAGATAGATAGATTTCTGCCAGCTACTCAGAAAAAAGGGCGCTTACGCAGCTATTGTTAAAAGCATAGCTCTCACTACACTGGACGGAAAGGCAAAAACTTCGCATTCCTCGATTGCGGCTAGATAAGCTTGACCTCTGACGGGACCGTGAAGAATCTATCGCTTACAACGTATGTTGTCCTGGTACTTGTTGTAACGACTTAAAGACAATTTCATTCTTATCATGCCATTAAAACAAACTTCGTCCGCTTCACCGTCCCCATCAACACCGTTGGCTGCAGCAGAGGACATCCGGAGCACTGCTCTAACATTCGCAAAGGCAGCTGTTGACTTACCGTTGCAACACTGTGAATCTGAACCTGATCTCCACTCACTTGCGATCAACATCACGGAGCGAAAGAAACGGAAGTATGATGGTGAAAATACCGACATTATGGCCCTTATCAAAGAAATGTTTGTATCGTTTTCAGCGGAACAGGAAAAACGCTTCCAACACCTAAAAACGAGTATGAATTTAATGTCTAATAAATCTGACGAATTTTTGTCAAAGATAATTACGCTTGAGAAGGAAAGAAAGGCTGATAAGCTGCTGATTAAAGATTTGGAAGAAAAACTGGAGACAATGGAACGAAAAACCCGAGGAACTGGCTTTGAAATTCGGAATAATATACCGAAGCAGAATGGAGAGACGAAAGAAACTTTGTGTAAAGAAATTATGCAACTGGGAAAAACGATTAACATCGATATCAATGGTTCTTGCATAAAAGATATCTATCGACTAAAGTCAAAAGATGACTCAAACCCGGTAATCGTGGATCTAACCACAGTACTACTAAAAGACAAGTTTCTTAAAGCCGTCAAGAGTTTCAATAAACCGAAAACTAAAGGCAACAGATTGAATACTTCTCACTTGAACCCCAAGTACGTGGCTAAACCTTTATATGTAGCGGAAACTCTCACGTACAAAACTCAAAAACTTTACTTTCTGGCGAGACAATTTAAGAATAGCCATGGCTTCAAATTCTGTTGGACAACAAATGGGATTGTGTACCTCAAGAAAAACGAAGACTCCGCACATACTCGTATCATCGACGCGGCGGACTTAGAAAAGATACGAAACACAATATGACTATTCTTGGTAACGATCTGCCTCTTCAAATGGTTTGAATTTTTTCTAATGCATGCTCTCCTTTATTGTTTTAATGTAAGATATTTTTTCCCTGCCTTTTGTAATACACTTTTTAGAACACACTTACATTATACCTTTAACTTATTAACACACCTCTCTTATCAGTGTAGATGTATTTTTAAAGCAACTCAAACACATATAGTACAAAACACACTACAAATCAGCATACACAAAAACACACATATAAACATACTATACAAACACTTCCTCATAAATACAATACACATTATAAAAACAACTTACTCCTCTACACTTATAAATGCTTTCTATAACAACGTTCAATCCCCGATGAAAATTCATTACAAAATTATACTTTGTACAAAAATTCAGTGATATAATCGACCTTACAGCTAACATTGATAGCTTATCCGTATCCCATTCGCAGACTGCTGACATAGAAGAATGTCACACTATCATCACTAGTACTTCCAATCAAATACTTATATGGGTGAATATCAAATCAGCAAATTTAACGTGTCTACGTTGAGAATCGAGGTGTAAAATGATAGGATGTTTCTGATCTTTTTTTGTAGTGAACTACGTAACTTGGTTCAATTAGGGCCACATTTATTTTTTTATAAATGTATATAAATCATCAGGGAAAAAAAAAATCGCCTTCAAATTCAAGTTTGGTGGCTTGTCCCATTTCCATTTTTTGATGTAATTGCGTTCACCAAAGTAACAATTTGAGGTACAATAAAAAATAAACAATTTTGTTAGTATATGCATTAGTCAAATTATCTAAAAACAATTAAACCATATAATAAAATATTATTTAAAAGCACAGGACACTCGATCAAAGTTTGTCCAAGCAAAAATTAAAATTTTTCTGGCACTTTTTCAACTTACTATAACACGAAGTTTCGTGCGTGTGCGATCAATCGCTTTATTTATTTCGCATCTATCAGTCGTGCCATTAGTGCGATTAGTGTCAGGTGTGTGATTAGTGCGGTGATTACCCTCCAAAAACATAAGTACTCGCCTTGGGCGGAACGGGGGACGAGAATTGTTCAATTTTTGGTGGATCGATTTACTGTTGATTTTAAAGTGTTATAATAGTAAGCTACATGCTATAGCTAATGATTTGGGTGACCCACAAATCAATGACATTCATTTAATTTTAACTTAAAACCCTTATTTTTTAAGATTTTTTTTATGCTAAATACTAACACAGAACATTCGTAGTATAAACTGCAATATGTCAGGCTTTGAGATTTTATTAAGCAGATTGAAACTAGAATGTGACATTCTAATACTTACAGAGTGTTGGCTGTCTTGTGCATCGGTAATTCCAAAACTAGACGGATATTGTCATGTAGCAACTAAAAATAACAACAAACAAAATTATGGTGTAGTTATTTATTTTAAAGAGAATCTTAATGTCCGCATAGAGGAACCTGACTTTCAGGACTGTAATTGTCTGGTGGCTATTGTAGAAGATCAAGTTGCCATTGTAGGTTTATACAGATCGCCATCGTATACCAACATAGATCCATTCCTCTCTTCCCTGGACAAAATACTTCAACTAGTATCGATCTATAAACACAATGTGTTAATGGGTGACATAAACATACCAATAAATCCAAATAAAATAGACATACACGGGGAACGGTATTTAACTTTAGTTGCTACACACGGCTTACTACCGGCACATAGCCTGATAACTCGTAATGACAGTGAAACTTGCTTGGATCACGCCTTAATAAAAACTATAAGTACTGCCACTGCAATAGTTCCTTTTTCAACGTTGACAGACCATTACCCGGTTTCACTATGCCTACAGTTTAAAAAGCATGGCATTATACAACTACAACTATAACTAAAGTTAACAATGAGGGAATAGTACAAGACCTATTACAACTTGATCTTGATTCAATTTATCAGTCGGCAGATCCTAACCTTACCTTAAATTATTTGATGCAGTCCCTTCAAAGTATTATTGAAAATAATACTCAAACAAAAACCTTACCAAGACGGTCAAAAATTATAAAGCCTTGGATAACTCCGGGTTTATTGAGGTGCATGCGAAACAGGGACAAGTTACATAGAAAAGCTAAACTATCACCGAAAAACGAAAATTATCAAATTACTTACAGACGTTACAGGAATTTTTGTAACGCGCTGTTACGAAAAATAAAGAGAGAGTACGAAAAAAACCAAATTCAAAGTGCACAAAAAGACAGTAAAAAATTATGGAAAGCTATTCGAAATATCGCTAACACAACAAAACCAATGCAACACACGAAAGAACTCCTAACATTCTCCACTTCTCCGCAGCAATCTTTAAATAAAATAAATAGTTTTTTCATTAATGTTGGAGCCTCACTGGCTGATAAAATTTATCAAAAACCAAACACACCAGATGCACATTTTCAATATCATATGGACGAGTGTAACCGGCAGAGTAATTCATTTGTTTTGATGGACACCGATGAGCAAGAAGTTGAACGAATTATAAATGGTCTAAAAACAGATAGTGCATCGGGTTGTGATAAGATTAGTACTAAATTTCTAAAATTGCATAAAAATATTCTTATACCATCTATTACAAAAATTATCAATGATAGCCTACAGTTGGGCTTATTCCCTGATTCCCTTAAAAGGTCGGAAGTGTGCCCAATCTATAAGAGCGGAGACAGAAATCACATCAATAATTATAGGCCAATATCCATACTACCGGCATTATCGAAAATATTGGAAAAAATCATAAACACTCGCTTGGTAAAATATCTGGAAAAAAATAATCTACTGTCCAAAAATAAGTATGGTTTTCGGCATGGTAACTCAACAGAGCAAGCAGTGAACAATCTCACCAGATTTATTAGCACAAATTTGGACAAAGGGAAAAAATGTATTTCAATATTTCTCGATCTCGCCAAGGCATTCGATACGATTTCTGTTTCCCTCTTATTGGCTAAGCTCGAGAAGATAGGAATCAGAGGTACCCAGCTAGAACTCTTTAAAAGTTACTTGTCTGGGCGTAATCAGTGTGTCCGTGTGAGTAAATACAAAAGCACCTACCTTCCAGTTACACATGGCGTACCACAGGGCAGCATCTTAGGACCCACCTTATTTCTTGTTTATATTAATGAACTCACGAGTCTTAAACTCACCCAAGGCGAAATCATCTCCTTCGCAGATGACACTGCTCTAGTTTTATGCTGCTCAGCAGGGCTATAATATCGCTAGAAGCTGGCTTCAGGCGAACATTCTGACATTAAATGTGAAAAAGACCAAGTACATTTCGTTCAGTATCAAAAATTATACAAGGCTCAGTAACAGCCACAAAATCATCTCTCATGAGTGTAACCTGAAAGTCAACTGCGCGTGTTCTTCACTGGAACGTGTTCACACTATCAGATACTTAGGTGTTACTATAGATAGAAATCTAAATTTCAAAGAGCATATCAAGCTGCTTGATGCACGAGTACGCAAACTCATATATATTTTTAAAAATTTGCGGCACGCTGCTGAGCCTTATCTCCTAAAACAAATTTACTATGCCCTAGGTCAGTCATTATTAAATTATTGCATCTCATCCTGGGGTGGTACTTTTAAAACCACCATGAAGTCCATTGAAATCGCACAGCGCGCAATTCTCAAGGTCTCTCTATATCAGATTTGTGGGGTTCTGACCGTAAGACAACTTTTCATCCTCAACATCATTCTTAAACAACACACGAATCTACCTTATGACCCAATCACGCAAAAACGAAGAAATAAAAAAGTATGTATGGAACGAATCACGTGTAAAACCAAATTTAGCGAAAGATTTATTCAATTTCTTGGTCCGTTCCTTTATAGCAAAATTAATACAGAATTAATTATTTACCCGCTTACTAAATCTAAATGTAAACAAATTGTAAGTGTATATTTGCAAAAACTAAATTATGAAGAAACAGAGCTATTACTGAACGTTCAACAGTAATTAGAATGTTAGGTTCGAATTAGTTAAAATAATCTTAGATACAATCATGCTCAAGCACTTCAATCACCCCTCCACTTACGCACACTCACCCTCACATATCCACATACACCAACACACACATGCACCCACATCACTCAAACTCCACATAAATCACCTACTAGTTCACACGCACTCATAAACACTTCTCACTCACGTTTAGATCCCATTTAATTTTAAACAATGTAGCGTTTAAGTTACTTATAATAAGTCATGTAAAATTTAATTAGTAGTACAACCATCCATATTATTATTTCCTTTGTTGGCATTTTATTGCTAAAATATCCAGGGAAAAGGCACTGAAAACCGAAATACAGGCATTGCCTAGTTCGGTTGCAGTGGCTACATCCACTTATTACAAATAAATACTGCCAAACTATTTTTCTGTAAAATATTACTAAGTTTTTTGAGAAATAAATTTATTATTATTATTATTATTATCTCATGTCCAAGTATTGATCGTGACCTGCGCAGTGCAGCTGCACTGCGCAGGTCACGATCAGATTTGCTAAGTTTTTTACATAGTTCTTCTACGTGAGGTTTCCATGTAAGTTGATTATCAATTGTGATACCTAAAAACTTAGCTTTACCTACTTCTTCAATATCGCAGCCCTTGAACGAAATATTCATGTTTGTGTTTTCACACCGTTGATGAAAATGCATGACTTTTGTTTTACTAAGGTTTATAACCAAATTATTGTTATTGAACCAATTTATTATGTCATTTAAGCAGATATTTATGTCACTTTTATAATTATTTGAATCAGTACATTTATAATAGCCGTACTGTCGTCTGCAAAAAGAACCATTTTGTTGGTTGTTGCTTCCGGGAGATCATTTATATATATCAAAAAGAGTGGCGGACCCAGTACGCTGCCTTGTGGAACGCCATATTTTACGTGTCTTGGTTTCGATACATATTTCTTTTCTAATTTACTTTTTGGACATATCCTAGAGATTTCTGTGCACTGAAGTCTATTACTTAAGTACGATTCTATTAAATTTAATTTGTTCCCTCTTATACCATAACTATGCAATTTATGTAACAGGATCTTACGGTCTACATGATCAAAAGCCTCAGCTCAGTCAGTATAAATTGCGCAGAATGCTTTTCGTTTTCAAACTATCATGGTCACTAACATAAACACCCACTCACAATAACTTGAGTTTATTCGTGATCATGGTGCTTGCAACAGTGCCGAAATATCGGGAACTCAAAGAAATCAGTAAACATGGTAAATATCCCGTTTCTAGTGTCTTCGTGTGTGTATGTGCGTTTCGTGTGTTTGTGTGTGTGTGTGGTAGTGTGTTTCTAGTATCTATAGTGCATCAACGTATACAGGGTGTAAGAGACAGCCCTCCACAAATTGATGGGGTGAATTCAGTATATCATACTAAGATGACCGGTACAAGAAATTATTTCACGAATAGTATGGGAAGCCAATAAATTTGATTTGTTTTATTTCCTTTTGGAGTATTTCAAAAACCATTGTTGGATTTTTGATTTTAGCCATATTATTTACATAAATGGAATGCTGCGTACAGGGAAATTACATAATTTCACATTGAAATAAGAATAATACAGTACATAACTGAAAAAAAAAACCCGGAGAAAAATTCCGGTGGAATATGATTCCAAATAAGGAGCTGGATGCACCCTGTCAGTTTATGGAGGGCTGTCCCTTACACCCTGTAAATGCGGAGCGATGGGCCTTTTGAGTGATCCGTGGAGGTGATGCATATTTTCTATCATCATAACATAACTTCACGCCTGTAATCCCCGTTAAGGGTTAGCTAGAGGTGTACCTACCTAAAAGTAGGTACACCCATATTTCGCCAGTTATGTTTAAGTCCCATGTAATAGGGGGCGAGCCTATTGCCATCAACCGGGCGCAAATCCATACTGGGTGACTGCTACTGAGAAAATTCCTGATAGAAAAACCCAATAACAATTTGCCGACCCGGGAATTGAACCCAGAACTTTACGCTCAGCAATCGCCCTTGCGAGCACTCGACCAATGAGGCAGTTTATCTATCGTCACTATTCTCAAAACATTAGAATCTAAGATAATCTTAATTTTAAGTTTAATTAAAAATACGAGAAACAAGTTTTATCGCTTCTTGTATCCTTAAAGAGACAAAATATCAGTAACTTTTTGCACCAAAAAGTTAGTCATATAATGCCTCCTGGCATGAGTACTGTCACTGGTATATAAGGCGGCAGTGCATAAATATCTGCGCAAATGAGGTTTTAAGTTGTAAAGCCTCAAAACCTTAGATGTGGAGATACGTCAGAGCCTCGTTTGTTGGCAGCAGGGTGCACCGCGGGCAGGTGAGGTTGACTTTGGTTCTGCAGGTGTTGGCAGGGCCACTTACACCCCGTGAAGAAGTGTCGTGTAGGGTTGGGAGGTTGCAGGCTGCAGCGCGAGGGTTGTGATTCGATTTCGCTTTTAACAGGGACCTGAAATGTGAAAAAAGGAGCTTTAAAACAGTGACGTAAGAGTGTCTAATCGAATCTCCAAAACATGTGATATCCACCTGTGTTATTGCATTTTGGCTTTAGTAGAATCGTTTTAAGCTGACAAAACAATAGAATGAGAACTTGTACCAAAAACTCGCAATTGTAAACGATATTTATCGCTGCCCGTACTAACTGTCGTTAAATATTATATCTCAGGTGTATCATAATCAGTGATCGGATAATCGGATGCATATTTACCTAAAGTGTAGGTGTTGGCTATTATGTAATGCACTTTTGTATCAAAAAATGCCGGGAATTCGGAATCGACAAATTTAGTTTTTTTATACTATAGAATCAAATCGGGTGAGAAGGTTAAAATTGGGGTTTCCAGATCAGATAAGATCTGAAAACTCGCAATTTTCACTCATTCATCATTTCATTCATTTAAATCTTAAAAATTCACTATCCATATATTTTCAGATTAGATCCTAAAACCCACAGTATTCACCATTCATTCATTTATTCAATCTGAAGTGATAATTATTTAAAACTCAAATTAGTATTTATTATTAAATTAATCTACACCACAGTACACCAAAAGTAAAACAAAAAGGAAAAATTAAAACACAAAAATAATATTTAGGATGATTATATTTCTAATATATATTACATGAAGTTGAACTTAACTTTTTAACTATTTAAGTAACTAAATATTCAGTTTCACTCTTGACTTCATCAGAATCACTTCGCACTAAATATTGTATACTAGCTTGTGCCCGCGGCTTCGCCCGCGTGGAGTTAGGGAATTTCCCACGGGATCTTACTTCTGGGATAATAAGTAATCTATGTATCTATCTATAATACATACATAGATTTACATGTACTTGCTTATAACTTGCAATTATTAGTTTAAAGTTCTATCAATTAAATTAGATACGTGAAATATTAATACCTTGGTTTGATGAGATTGGACATCGGATTTACTGGATTTTACCTTAAGAGTATGTACACAAATTTTCAAGTCAATCGACTCAGGGAATAAAAAGTTTCACAGAAAATTCAACACCCCATTTCACCCTATTAGGGGTGGAATTTCAAAAAAACCCTTTCCTAGTGGATATTTACTCTCCACAAAGAATACATTCTCCAAATTTCATGTCTCTAGGACCAGCGGTTTGGGCTGTGCGTTGGTATATCAGTCAGCCAGTCAGGACATTGAATTTTAAATTGGGGGATGATTTTGGAAAAACTGTGATACACGTATCTCATCATTTTAACTGAAGTATATGTAGACACATTTTCAAGTCAATCGACTCAGGGAATAAAAAGTTTCATAGAAAATTCAACACCCCATTTCACCCTCTTAGGGGTGGTATTTCGAAAAACCCTTTCTTAGTGGATACCTACTCTTCACAAAGAGTACACTGTTCAAATTTCATGTCTCTAGGACCAGTGGTTTGGGCTGTGCGTTGATATATCGTCGACCGTAGGTTCAATTGGGGTAAGGGACAAAATACGATTTTTCAGGAGAGGCCGGCAAAGTTTTTTTTCGGACTAAATCGATTATAACTTTTGTTGTAATTAACCTTTTTCGGATCTGATTTTACATATAATCTTATATTTTAGTGCTCTGTCTCCCTGTATAACATTTATTTAAATAAATTAGCTATTTAAGAAAATAGATGTCCCTTACACCAAAATATTTTGTTAGTAATGTCCCTTACTGACCAAGTATTTTGTAGTCCCGTCCCTTACATTAAATTGACCTGCGTTGGATCGAATCTATTAAAGAAAAAATAATGTAAAAGACTTGTTGAAAAAATGTATAAAAGAAAATACAGTGTAAAGAGATTGTTGACAGAAAATGAAGTACACACTTTTGACGTACGGATATCTTAATTAAAGAAATCGCTATAAAAAATCATTTAAGAGACATGAAAATGTGTGAGAACCGTGTGTGTGTTTTATTGTGTGGCGCTTACATGCAATGTTTGTACATTGTAATAGCCAATTTCTATTAGTTGGAATAAAACAATTTTTATATCATTTAATGTATTTATTATTATCAAATAATCAAATTATAAAAAAATATAAAAAATACCTATACTTACTTTGAATTCTTATTCAAATAAAGGCAAAAATAGGCATTGTTAGTCAGATTATTTAAAAAATATATATATATTATAAACCTGATTTGTCCCACTGCAGGGCAAAGGCCTCCCTTCCCTCTTTCTATTTATCTCTGTCTTTGGCTATTTGGGCCCAATCCTTTTGACAAGAGTCCAGCTCGTCACGCCATCTCCTTCTGGGCCTACCGCGTCGTCGGATTTTGTTGTTCGAAACCCAATCAGTTGCCACTTTGTCCAAATTTTTAAAATGTGGCCTGCCCAGTTCCATTTTAATTTGGCGGCTGTGTTGCAAACGTCTACGATTTGGGTCTTGGATCGAATACTGTTCCGTACACGGTCAGAAATTTTGGCTCCTAGTATACTTCGTTCCATGGCTCGCTGGCAGACCCCGAGTGCGGAGTTCTGACGCTTCGTTAATGACCACGTTTGCGCTCCATAGGTGAGGGTGGGAAGGATGCACGTGTCCATTAGTTTCCTTTTGAGGGAAAGTGAAAGTGATCCTTTCATGAAGTGTTTCATCGACCAATAGCTCTTCCAGGCGTTTTCGGTGCGTCGAGCGACTTCTTTATCTTGCCTCGCCTGGAAGCAGACTATTTGGCTGAGGTATACATTCTCGTGGACATGCCCTATCTCCACACCCCCTGTCTACTTTGCGTTTTGTGCTATTTGTCATTAACTTCGTTTTCGTCATGTTAATTTTGAGTCCGACCTCGAGGCTGGCGTGGCTCAGTTGTTCGAGCATGACGCCCAACTCAGCCGCTGAAGACGGGAAAAGACAGGAGATTGGCTTAATGAATTGAAGCCATTGGATTCAGTTTTTCCAAACAAATATAATCTGAAAATGATACAGCAAAAATTAGAAAATTGCTAGTATTAGTGACTTTTATATCAATAGGTATCATTAGCTGAAAATGTTTACTTTTTATTAAATTTTACTTACTCTCGTTCTCTAACTGATAACGAAGTTTCGTCATTTCTAGAGTTGTCAATGTCACTGTCCTCAATTGTATCATTTATACTCTCCGAAAATTCAGAGCTTACTGTTGACTCGGACCTACGAAGCACACAAGTAAGAGTTAAAATAATTTTGGTAACTACCCTATATCCCTCACCATTCAGACTTAGTTCGTATTCAGGAACGAATATTTAACTATATACAATCATTTTGTAAAAAGAACAGGGTTTCGAGCGCGCACGTAAGGGCGCGCGAGCGCTTTCAAACATTAAGTTTTAGTTATAATTTTGATACTTCATTCTCAAAAAAAAAAAACGTCCAATCAAGTTTTCTCTAGAACCTATAAACGCAAGGTTTAATTTATTTTTGTATCGTTTAAAAAGCGAACAGGTAGAAACTGCGAAACTTACTTTTTATTCTTCGGAGAAGGTGTCGATTTCACCTTAGCTGGTGGTCTTTCTCCTCATCCTCATCTTTTGATCTGAAATATTACTATATGAACTGTAAACAGTGTTATCTATGTAAACATTTAGCGGTGCCTTTGAGTACCTAGTAATTAGGTTACATTGAATAGTTTTATATCTGATTTTTATATTACTATCATACAAGAATCGATATCTATTAAAATAAGCGAACAAAATTAGCATTAGGCACAGGCAAACCCACAGATAGCTTAAAATGTGTATTTGTAACAATGATTTTAGTTTAACAAAATTTATCTACTTACTGTGTTATCTTATTTACTATTTGTAGTAATTTCTGTCTGCGACTAAGCAACCGGTTTAATTGGTTTGTTTTTCCATTTTTATCACATTCTCTTTGTCAAAAACCGTGCAAAATCCTGACCAAACGACAGCTGAACTCGCACTGATAGCAATTTTTTTATGCCCGCGCGCTTCTTTCGCTTTGATATCATCCTCTCTTTCGCACACAGAAAAAATTTGTAAGACAGAAAAGGATGGTAATAGTGATGTTTTTGTGTAAATAAAGGTAACAGGGTTTAATATTCATTACTTCTCACGAGAAAATTGATGTAACGCACACTGAACTTAAAGTATGACAATGCAAATTGGGGTAAGGGACAACTATGTCAAAACTTGTGCAATCCATTTAAAGTATAGGTGATATTTATTTTTTGAGATAACAAAGGCATTAGTGTAAGGTCAGTTTTATTATGGTTTCTTCAAACATAAACCATGTAATGGTAATTCGTTGATTGGGAAGGCCCTTACCTTATTCGAAGTAGATTGGCGGCGGTAATTACACCATTTCAAGTTGCTATATTGCATAGTTTTTCAGATACATGGTTATTATGGGGCTGTTTCGAAATTTTGACCCAAGAAATCAGTAGGGTAAGGGACATTTTTTTTAAGCTAGAATTTTTTCATATGCACCATGCGAAAGAGCGAAAAATTCTGAACAAAACTGTATACTCAACTCATTTTGGGTGTTTTGTCCCTTACCCCAATTGAACCTACGGTCGACGATATAAGTCAGTCAGTCAGTCAGTCAGTCAGTCAGTCAGGACTTTGAATTTTATATGTATAGATATAGTTTCACGCTTGCACTATCAGGGTCACTGTCTATTTCTTCCATACGACGACCATTCACATCATGTACAATTATTTTTATTATTCGTTGAACATGCCCGGGCTCTTTACACGTGACAAAGGATGCGTTTTTAAAAGATTTTGATAATTTATTTTTCTTTTTCTTAAATTTTTTCTTTTCTATTTCTTGCTGTCTACTCTCTTCACGTGCTTTTGCCGCTACTTCGGCGTACCAGCTCTCTTGGTCTTGAGCATAGTAAAATGGATTCAGAACTGGATCTGAGCTATCTATCAAATTCTGAAATAAATAATGATAATATGAATGATTTTATACAATTTAATAACATTAAACAGCACCAAATATGAATTCAATTGTTAACATCGATAGTCACTTAGATACTTACAATACATTGCTGGTCAATGTTATCTAAAACAGGACTGTAGACTGGTGAGAGTGACATAGTTAATTCTTTGTCCAGACTTTTTAAAACACCTAGAAGAAAAAAAACAACAATTAAGGTTGACACATAGTGTTATGTAGAAATAAATACTGACAGTGGTGTACCATGAGACCTATACTAAATAATGATTAGGTACCTATTAATGCTTTTATTTTATTGTTAGTTATAATAAGAACTGTCAAAGAAATTTTTAAAATATTTATTTTTAATAAATTAACACTTACCAATATTTCACGATAATAATGTTGTACCCAGTCAGGAGGATTCACATGCAGAAATTGAATGATCCATTTTAATTGATTTGTTTCAATTTATATATAATTTAATTTAAACCCATAGAGTTCAAAGTCGTACATTTTTGTTATATGTTGTTATCCTGAACAAAAATGGTATGGTGAAATAGAAACCTCAAGACATCACGGCGCCAAACATCTTATTGTTTACTAAAAATATATATTTATATATATGGATAAAATAAAAACTACTGTACGGTTGTTCACTGTAATTTTTTCATATAGTTTTATTGAGAATATTCGGCAAGCAAAACCATCGCATGTAAGTATTATGTCTAATTTGCAATGTAAGTTCTAATTTCATTTAAGGAGATGGATCAAAACAAAATAGCAATATCGACATACTATTGTTACTCCTAGTTTTGCCTGCCATTATTATCTTATTCTTCAAACTTATAATTTTTAATCACCAAAGGAAAGGTAATTTTCACCGGTAATGTCACCGTCGCGGCGTAGTTTTGCATGACACAGTCGGGTAATTCTCTTACTATGTTATATTAGTATAGACATAACATAACATCACACCTTTAATCCTCCGAAGGATTAGTAGTACACCCACATTTCACCAGTTGTGTTTAAACACAACTGGTGACAAACGAGGCAGTCTATTAGTATAGAATAAATTAATAATAATGTAATGTTGTAATAGAATAAATATTATTTAAACGAAGTCACGGTATTTAACTAGTATGTAAGACTTGGAATGTAGCTACTATATACCTATTCAAATATTAATGTATACTTTACATTTCATAATTTAAGGTTGAGATTTGTAGATCTGGCTATGATTGCAAAGCATTTGTCCCGTGAAGAAGTCCTGAGTCAGGATTTTAAGGTCACCCGTGCATTACATATTATATGGAAACACCTCACGTGAATCCCGGCTATTTAAACATTGGAGAGTGAATTAGGTGCATCACTTCAGCTACCAGGAGCTCCAGATTAACATCAAGTACTTACCAAAAATCAACCTTCAGTAAGGAAACATGTAAGTAGTTATTTAATTAAAAATATACTTTAACTTATTTTTTTACTATCGCAGTAGTAGCAATGTGTTGTAAGCAGTTGCAGCAACAGTTAAGCGCCAAGGGGTTCGACCCCCTGAATCGAGCAATAAGTTATTATTCCTAGCAGCAATAAATCTGCTCTTCAATTTATGTTGTACAGTTAATCGAGAACGATATAGTATTGTGGTGTACAAGAGTATTCTAAAAAGATGTATTTCAATATTAGGTGTAGATAGATATGATAAAATGATAATAAATTAGTGTAGTGTACCTATCTGATAATTATATCAAACTGGGGATGTGCGCTTGAATAATTACTTGATTATATTAATATTTATTTGTTTCTGTCCATTTCAGGTCGCACGAAAACGCCGAGACCCTTTTTCCTTCCGATGTCGACGAGGAACCTCAGGTTCCAAAAAAGAAGCACGACGGACGGAAAAGGAAGCACACATCAACTCGCATGACGAAGCCGGCACGAGAATCGTGGTCGTCACCATCGAGAGCAAGTCCGTCCACTACCGCGACGCCTGCCGTGCAGTCATCGGCGCGTTCACCGGCGCCGCCCCGTCCATCAACTGCAAAGAAGCCGCATATCAAACCCATCCCCCCGAAGAAGTGCACGGTCTACGATCTGTTTGGAACCGATAGCGAGGACGACGAGAAAGAGGTCCCTCAGTTACTGGTAAAACACCGTTAAATTCATATATTACACGACGCCTTGCAAACGGCCATTCGCGCCAAATCTATGAAAACAAGCCGGGAACGCACTATATTGATTTGAAAATATACCGGTGCGATGAAATAGAGAAAGTTCCGCCAATGAATAGGTGGCGCCAAGCAATTGTCACACTTAAAAATCAGACGTTTGACAATACAGATGCTTGGCAACTTTTGTCTAATTTTATTGTGGCTACACGTAAAGCGTATGTTAAGTGCCCACCAACATTTGTAAGTAACTATTATTGAACTAGGACTTAATTTAAAAAAATGTCCATTCATTTATTTACTTTTTATATCACTTAATAGTAAAATTATGTAACTAATAATAGGCAGATCGCGATTTCATTATTATAGATATACACTATTGCTATACTTACATGTTTATAAATCTATTTCTTAAATAGATCGAAGATGTAAATCTATTCTAATGCAATAGCAATCTTAGATGGTACTTACTTAGGCATATAAATAAGTCATGTAATCGTACTATAGAAATTAAGTAATAGTAATTCATATTATATTGAATTTGATTAAATTTTCATTGTTTTCTTTTTTACAGTTACATCTAGACCCGGAATCAGAACAAATAACAATGATATAATAATAAAATGTCAGAAATGTCACATTGAAATACCTAAAATTGAATATTAGTATCATTTGAGAACGAATTTGCACAAATCTAATTGCATACTAAAAACTGAAATTGAAAATATTGATATATTAGCCACGAGTTTTTAAAAAGAGAATAATTAGTTACAAACTGAATCCATCATTGAAATACCTAACACCTGAGGAATTCCTAATGGATAATCGACATAAAGTCATAAGACTAATTAACGATTGTTTGATAAAACATAATTGTGTTAAATTAAACTTTGAGCTTTTTGCTTATTTCATTTTTCCGAAATCTGATGAGCAACATCTTAAATCATTTAACACAAAATATGAAATTGTGTATAATAATACAGATATAAATGAATTATATTTGAAAACAATAAATACTTTTGATAGAAAGCTCTCAGAGTTCCAACATCGTGAATCTGGTTGGTCTTGTTATAACTGATGCATGATATTTTATTTTTGTTATGGCCTTACAGTGTTCTTCATTTTAATAATCTATAAGATCACGAATGTAAATACCATACTAACTTATTATTATTTACATCAGATATAAACATGAAATGAATAAGCACTATAAGTAGGTATACCGAATAATACGTTCGCTTTATATTTCACATGACAACTTTAAACCAATCACAATTATTTGTTTTTTTATTAAACCAAGGCTTTATATATCTATGTATGGGTAAAATTGAATTAATAGTCAAAATGAAGTTGATCAAACAACACACATCACTTAATGTTAATCATATCAATCTTGGTGACTCTGATAACCACATAAGGCATAGCATACTGTTACCGAATACGATTCGTTGTATTATATGTGGTCCCTCGAATTGTGGAAAAACAAACGTAGTGCTTAGTTTATTGTTACATGAGAATGGTCTAAAATTCCAAAATCTTTATCTGTACTCGAAAACTAACTTTCAACCAAAATACAAGTTCTTACGAGAAGTTATAAAGATAGTGCATCAGGTTAAGTTTCATGAATTTAATGATAATAAAGAAGTGATACCTCCTGATGAAGCACTAACCAATTCTGTATTTATTTTCGATGATGTGGCATGTGAAAATCAAATAAACATTCGCAATTACTTCTCTATGGGTCGACATGAACATATCGATTGCTTTTATTTATGTCAAACATACTCTAAAATTCCTAAACAGTTGCTGCGTGATAACGTAAACTTTCTTATAATATTTAAACAAGACGATGTAAACTTGAAACATATTTATGAAGAGCATGTTAGTTCTGATATGTCCTGGAATCAATTCAAGAATATTTGTAATACAGTTTGGAGAGAGCCATATAACTTTGTTAGTATTTGCAAAGACTCCTCAGTAAACAATGGAAGGTACAGACAGAATTTAGATAGTTTTTTTAAATTATGAGCGTGAATGTGTAATTATATAAATCAATAACAGATAAATCTAACTTAGTATTATATCTTCTTTGGTTGAGTACACTTGTACATACAACATGGAAAAGAATATTAAAATAGAATTAATGAAGTCTGTAGATTGCATAAAGAATAAAATAAAACAAATGAAGAACCAGGAACACTCAATGAACTTGTCGCTTGATAAAATGTTAAAAACCGTCACAGATCCCCTTAAAGCACTAGTCGATTCGAATATATCAATGGAAAAAATTAAGCATTTACAAAATACTACACCTCCAAATTCTGACGACATTGAAATGGATGATATTAATACTAGTTCATCTACAAAGTTTGAAGACTGCTACGATCCAAAACTGAAGTCTGCACAAGTGCCTAAAAAGTCTCCTACAAAAGAAATACTGGATGATTTAGAAATGTCGCTAGTGGGTCGCGATATCCATGATATTTATGACGGTGTAAATATACCGTTTGGAATAAGAAGTGTTAACAAAACATTGCTTATGGGTAATTCAGAAGTCTCATTTTCAAAAATCGATGGTTTGAATGACGACAGTGTCATTTTAATTAAAGTCGGTGACAAATCCTATAATTTAACCCCGGGCTTGAAAGAACTTTTACTTCGAAGAAAACCTGATTTAAAATTAATATCGAGCAAAGATAGACTTGTTTATAAGGACATGCTGCATTATACAAATGTTCATAAGAGAGATTTTAATCCTGATGGGCAAATAAGAGGCGATAAGGGAATAAAATATCGTGAAGTAGTCAAACCATTATTTTCCGAATTGTTAAATGAAAATTTTCACACTGGAGGAAGCTTACCGACCCTAAAGAAATACAAAAATAACACTGACGTGGTATATTGGGATGACCCTAACGAACTGGTTGAGAGATTGAAACTATTAGTTCTTTGCTTCCAGAGATGCTGGTAACACAAACCATGAAAATGAAATTTTATCGATAGTTGAAGAATTGAAAGAAGCTGGCATAATTAAAGTATAAATAATAACCACTATAAAATTTTCATTCAGTCTTATAAACGTATTCAAAAACAAATGTACTGAATTGTGAACATGAGCAAAACCGACGTGGTAAACGAAATTCATAAAAAAATGCGAGGGTGAACTTCCCGCGAAGATGTGTTATTATGAGAGATATATGTAGATGACCTGTGGCAAGCAGATTTAATCGATATGCAATCAATTTCAAAGCAAAATAAAAATTACAGATTTATTCTTGCTATTATTGACACATTCTCGAAATATGCTTGGACTTTTCCTCTAAAAAGTAAAACCAAAGAGGATGTATGTTACTCTTTTAAGAAATTATTGGATAAAGGGCGTGTTCCTAAAAATCTACAAACGGATAATGGAGCAGAATTTTACAATAATCAATTTCAAAAGCTTATGGAAACTTATCACATTAATCATTATTCAACCTTCTCAACAAAAAAGGCTTCAATAGTTGAGCGATTTATCAGGACATTGAAATCGAACGTCTATAAGGAATTTAGTTTAAGAGGCAGTTACAATTGAATAGATGGCACGCTTAATAATGTTATTTACAAATACAATCACACTTATCATCGGACAATTGATGAAGTCCCCGTTAATGTAGATAAAATTAATAAAAAACATTTATTAGAAAGGTATTCAAGGTTGGTAAAAAATCAAAATATTCGAAGCAAATATAAAATTGGTGATTATGTGCGTATCAGTAAGTACAAAGGAACATTTGAAAAAGGTTACACTCCCAACTGGTCAACAGAAATATTTAAAATTCGAATGATACAAAATACAACTCCTATCACCTACTTAATAGAAGATACAATCAGAGGTCAGCCGATTTTAGGTGCATTTTATGCGCAAGAGCTTCAAAAAACAAAACATCCCAATGTGTATCTAGTGGAGAAAGTTCTTAGAAGAAAAGGTAACAGAGTTTTAGTAAAATGGTTAGGTTTGTCATCAGCTGAAAATAGTTGCATTGATAAATCAAATATATTATCACAAATATTAAAACATTAATTAACGAAACTTCAAATAATAAGTATTTAATATAGTGTTCAATCCAGATTCATCAGTCTTATAATGTGTACTGGAGAGAGTAGTCTTCTCAATTGGGTAATAAATCACTTACCTTTTGAATTACACTTACCAGGATACAATTATTGTGGTCCCGGTACAAAATTAATTAAAAGGCTTACACAAGGAGATAAGGGAATGAATAAATTAGACGAATATTGCAAAGATCACGACATTGCCTATCATAAATCATCAAACTTAAAGGATCGACACGAAGCTGATTTAATTTTGTTGAATATGGCTAAAGAACGACAACTTGCTTCGGATGCGAGTGTAGGTGAAAAAATCGCAGCACGCTTAGTAAGCCGGGCTATGTCGACAAAAATTAAAACTGGTTCTGGTCTGAAAAGTAGTAGTACAAAGTGCTGCCGAAAAGTTACATCTGGAAAAGGGTTAAAAAACAAATTAAAAAATGTCATTTCTAAAACCAAGAGACACATGAAAAAAATAAAGCCAAAAAGTAAAAAAATGGCTATAGAATTGGCTATCGCCGCTGCCAGAGAATTAGCTGATGATTCATCTATTAAACTTCCTCGTGTTATTCCTATACCAAAAACTGGTGGAGTATTGCCGTTGATTCCTATTTTTGCGGGATTATCAGCGGTAGGGGCTTTAGCAGGCGGTGCAGCTGGTATTGCTAAAACCATTAACGAATACAAGATGGCTAAAAAAATGTTGAATGAATCGAAGAGACATAATGAAAAAATGGAAGCGCTTTGCATTGGGCAAGGATTACACCTTAAACCGCATAAAGATGGGCTTGGAATTTTTGTATCGAAAGAAAAAAACTAATATATCGGCTACCCAAAACGAGTCTTATCTAACTTTGACATTTTGAAGTATGGAAATAGTATTCCTTATTTTAGAGGTGTCTTTATGAGAGATGAGCTCCCTGAATGTCCTTTTATAAAAGAATGCGGAGTTATTAATTTAGATAGTTCTAAAAACCCTGGTTCTCATTGGGTAGCCTATGCAAAATAATTACAATGATTATATTGAGTATTTCGACAGTTACGGGAATCTTAAACCTCCCAAGGAATTGATAAAATACGTAGGACCTAAAGTCCGATATAATTATGAAAATATACAACGTGATCACCCTTTTAATTGTGGACATCTACGAGTATGTTTGGATTTCTTAAAGAGTTTTTGGTGTAGTCGAGGAATAAAATGAACAGGCTCTTTTTTAAGACTTCAGTATGAAGACATGTCTACTACAGTCACCATCTCTGGAAATAAATCTGAATTGGTTTCGTATTTTCAACCACCTCTACATTTATCTGATCAATACGAGTGCGGTTTACTATACTTTTCAGTTTTAAATTCTAGACCAAATGTGACCATCAATAATAGCAATCTGTCTATAATCAGAATCGAATGTGATCTTGTTCACGGTTCTTACTGCAACGGGTTACCAACTCATTTTATTCACGAATTTGTATGTGATACTGCTCCAGGTCACCGGTACATAGAAATACCGCAAAACGTTATTTACTTTCCAGTGAACAAAAATCTAATTTCATCGATTTCTATTAAGATTGTTGATCAACTTGGTAACTGTATTAACTTTGGTGAAGAACAAATTCAATTGCGCCTTCATTTAAGAAGAACAAAATGATAGTATATTATAAAACCACTCCACTGAAAATCAAACGTTTTATTCCATCTACGACCATTAAAGGTAATAAAAAAGTGAAGAAATTGAGTAAAGCAAATAAAGATTTTCTTAAAGCTCTAGGTTTTAAAGTATGAATATGTTACAAATTACTGAATCACCCCACTTCGATAGTTCGATTGAAACCTTTGAAGTCCACTCATACAATCCCTACACTAACAGCTTTAGAGAAAACGATGAAATCAGAATTCCCATACACCAACAAGACATTTATACGTGCTACCGTCAGCCAGTTCAATTTACGTCGAGGGCGAGGCAAAGTTCTTCGACAAAGATGGAAAACCGATTAAGAAAAATATTACTTTCAGTAACAACCCTGTTATGTTTTTTTTTCAAGATATCAGATACGAAATAAACGGTATTGAAATAGATCGCATAAAAAATTCTGGAATCTCGTCGACAATAAAGTCATACGTTTCAATGAATGATGGACAAAATAAAGTTGCTGCCTTGTGGGGTTGGAACACAGATGGATTTAAAAATTATGCTCATTTTAGTGCCATTGTACCTCTTAATAAAATTTTAGGATTTGCGGAAAATTACAATAAAATCGTGATAAATTGTAAACATGAACTTATTCTGAATAGAAGTAACTCTAACTTAAACAGTATCATAGCAACTGATGATATTGCACATTTTCAAATAGACATACAAAGATTGCAATGGCGTGTACCACATATAAAAGTGTCAGACCGCGAACGACTGACACAACTAAAACACTTGGAAAGAGATAAACCTATTCAGATAGCGTTTCGAAATTGGGATTTATATGAGTATCCTTTGCTCCCTAAAACTACAAAACATTCTTGGTCAGTTAAGACTGCATCGCAATTAGAAAAACCTCGATATGTCATTTTTTGCTTGCAAACCAACAGAAAAAATAATAAAACCAAAGACAGTTCTCTGTTTGATCACTGTGGGGTTACCAACGTAACACTATTTTTGAATTCACAGTATTATCCTTACGAGCCTCTAAGCTTAAATTTTTCCGAGAACAAATACAATATATTATATGAAATGTATGTGAAATTTCGTCAGTCGTATTACAACTGTCCTGCAGACCCCCTGCTTGATTTGGTCGGTTTCAAGGAGAAGGCTCCTCTCTTTATCATAGACTGTTCAAGACAAAACGATAGTTTGAAAACAGGTCCCGTAGATGTGCGGTTGGAGATTGAATGTTCGGCGCCAATACCAGATAACACCACTGGATATTGTTTAATTATCAACGATCGACTTGTCGAATATAAACCTTTGAGTAACGTAGTGCGCAGGTTATCATGACCGCCATTGTAGATGTTCAAGGTTTTAAAACAGAAACAAATGAATTTATCATTAAAGAAATTGCTGTATTATGGGATAAAAAAATAAACGTGTTTTTAATTAAGCCACCATTTCCATTTTACGATTTGACGAAATCAGAAAAACGCCAAGTCCGTTGGATTGAACGTAATAGAAAAAAATACTGGAGAGATGGATTTGTGCCTTACTCAAATCATCAGAATTTGATTGTAAATATCTTAAGAGATAAAAGTGTTTACACCGAAGGTTTAGAAAAAGTGTTGTGGTTAAAAAATATTTCGAATAATGATATATATAATTTAGAAGATGACGGTTGTCCTAATTTATTAAGCTTGTACAATAAATATGAACATTCTCATGATGTGTATAGTTGTATTTTTCATGATTCAATATGTGCTTTAAAAAATGTAATATGTTTAAATAAATGGTGTATAGATAATAAATTTTTAAAATAAATATACTCTTGTTTAATTTTTCACAATTGGGTAATAGGTATCAGTTTCCTATCCCTACCAATCCCGTCCAATGTTAATCGTTATAAGTTGCTGGTAACAGCTGTGCGATGTCAGTATACATTTATAAGTATCCGTATCAAGAACTAGGAAATGAGTCAACAGAACATGTCTCAAAATAAATACAATCCTCGTTATGATATGTATAATGCATTTAAAATGCGTGAATTTTCATTTAGTTACTATTGGCCAACGGGTGATTCAAGGAGAAGATTGGTAATGGAAATGGCTGACGCTGGATTTTTTTATTGTGGAAATGGTGTAAATGATAAAGCAGCTTGCTTCTAATGTGGAGGTGTTATAGAAGATTGGGAGATTTACGATGATCCTTGGATGCAACATACTTTACAATTTCCTCAATGTTGTTACTTGAACGCTGTGAAAGGAACGGACTATGTCGACAAATCAAAACGTCTATTGTTAAAAGAAACAAAAATATGAAAATTATTCTACAGTGCAGGAGGATAGATTGATCGGCTAAAAATATATTAGCTAAAATGCAAGATTCAGTGAAATGTACTTCTGAAGGCATTTCTAAAATTATTATTCAGAACGCTAATGGTGAGGCTATATTTATCCGTGATATGCAGCCCCGCTCATAAAAAAATCGAGCCCCAGATTCATCAAAACCTCAGGTCAGAGATACATCGCAAGCAGATTTATTATATTAAAACATGTCTTTAAAAAATGGTAATAGAAAGATAAATAAATAATAATATACTTTTTGAGTTTTAATAAATGATCACTTTAGATTGAATGAATGAATGGTGAAAACTGTGGGTTTTAAGAACTAATCTGAATAAATATATAGTCATTATATAGTGAATAATATGAAATTTAATGAATGAAATGATGAATGAGTGAAAATTGCGGGTTTTCAGATCTTATCTGATCTGGAAACCCCAATTTTAACCTACTCGGGTGTAAGAATATTTACTTAGTTTAAGGTGGTGGTGTGGCTAATATTATGGAATGCACTTTTGTATCGAAAAAATCCCGCGGTTTCGGAATCAACAAATTTACTGTTTTTATTATAGAATCAAATCGGGTAATAAAATCAAATTATATTCCTGATTGTGTGCAGGTACCCGAAAGAAGTTCCTATTGTTCATTTTAAAATTAACTTCTAGTAAATACACATTAATAATTATGTAATCCCCCTATTTTTTTTTTTAAATAAATACCACATGCTAAAGACGACGTTTCCTCACCATGTTACAGACTAGTTTCGAATTCCCGAATTTTCTGAAATCCCGGGATTTATATTTTAAAAATATGTTTTAAGAAGCCGCTTCCTTAATTTCCTAACCAAAAATTAACTTTAGGTGAATATGCATCCGATTATCCGATCACTGATCATAATACAGGACCTGTGTATTATGAAACGCATACGATATGATAAGCTTGCCTGTTTCTATTTAGTTACAATATGCTCTTCTGCGATTACATTAGAACTTAACAGGTCGAGTTATGAGTATTTTTAAATTGTATGATCAGTGAGAACGACGATAAATAACAATTAAATTGTACTGGACTGACAAACCGAAAAGGTACAATGCCAGTTCTGTATTTCGATACCTAATGTCAAACCTTTTTTGTTTTTTTTTAAAGCAATTGGCACTGGTCCAGGCCGTTAGGTTTTCAAAAACTGAAGAGTTACCTTCGTCGTTATAATTAATTGAGGCGGCTCGGAGGACCACCTTGCGTTGTATTGCCCGCTAAATGTGGCCAGTTGAGCTGCCCAACTTGAACTCGTCCAGCAGTACCCTGAAAACGTTTCAACAATGATTATTGTGAAAGTTCCTTGCTATTTGCCCCACACGCGCGCAAAATACGCTTTATGCACGAGGAGTTGCGGACATCGGACCAATACACAATGTAATACAGGTTGTATGTTAAAACCACTGGACCTCAGCCGTCTAACCCTACTCCCATAATATTAAATAGTCTTTAACTTAAATATTTTTAAATTATTCGTTGAAGTCAACTTTTACTTCACACATAAATGCTATGGAATTAAATGATTTAAAAAGTACCACTGAAATGAGACACATAATAGTCACGCTATGTCTGCAGTAAGTCCTGAACAATTTTGAATTTTTTCCACGAATTCGAAGTTCATAAGAAATGCTAATTGACTGACCTTAATCTTCAATCCAAGCATTATAGGGCTCCAGAGCCCGGAGCCCCGGTGGCGTCTCGAACCACCAACACGTCATGCACGGCAGACGGCAGGTGTCACACTGCGGCACTGCACAAAGGAAGTCTAGTCTAGAACAGTGTAGCTGCACTGCGCAGGTCACGATCAATACTTGGACATGAGATATACGATGCAGTTATGTTGACCAGAGGGTGTCATGGGCCTCATGGCGACATGGAGAGAGCGACTGTCGCAACCCCGTGCAGGGCACGCCACCATAGTGGCGATAAGTCCCCTCTTTGAGGAGTGGCTAGAGAGGCGCTTCGGCGCTCTCACCTACCGCCTGACGCAGGTCCTCACCGGACACGGTTGTTTCGGGAGGTTCCTGCACCGGATCGGGCGGGAGGAAACGCCCGGGTGTTTCCATTGCGAGGATTGTCCGGAAAACACGGTGGAGCACACCGTGGAGGTCTGCCCCGCTTGGGCGGAGCACCGTCGTGTCCTCGTAGCGGCGATTGGCGGCGGCGATCTCTCGCGTCCGGCCCTGGTTCAAGCCATGGTCCGGAGCGAGAGGGAATGGGAAGCCGTCACCTCCTTCTGCGAAGCAGTCATGCTTGTGAAGGAGGTGGCGGGACGTGAGAGGGAAAGAACCTCACGTCCCAGCCGCCGCGGGAGACGCCCTGGGCGTCGGGGTCACGTGGTGGCTCCCGGCCACCGTAGGCGCGGGCCTGTGAACGGCGAGCTATGGGCTAGCTTGCCGTCCGGCCGTCTTATGACGACAGGCCGTGTCGACGGCGCGTTCGTGTTCCACGCGCGCCTCAAAGAGATGTCAGCAATGATGTAGGGGCCTGCAAGGGCCGATGCCTGCCAGGGCTGCGGGACTGTTCGAAAGAGATACCGTGGCCCTAGAACACAAAGGGCAAAGAAGGAACATGGATGGGTTTTAGTCAGTACAAGTCTGGCACTCCCTTCCGCTCCGCCCAGAGTGAGAGGGGTCATTTGATGATTTCCCATCCGAAAAAAAAAAAGGGTGTCATAGGCCGCCTGAGAAGTTAACAATATTCATATCATACGGGGCTATGCTAGGTAGTATTTATAGTATTCAAATCAAATCAAATCATTTATTTCTTTGCAAACATGGGTAAAAAAATACATAGATGTTTCATATTTAAAACCAAGTTCTCCACATTTTACCGTCCAATGGGCATGCAAATAGTGTACATACAGATTCAGTTTAACATACTTAATTCAAAACATAATACAATTTAAAAAAAGAAAAAATGTCAAATATAAATAAAAAAAATAAAATGTCAAACGGAGTAAAAGTATGTCAAACCATAATAATAATTTATGTCAATCAGAGTAATATTACTGTCAATCAGCAAGTGAATCATCATTAAGAAAGCTGTCAATAGTGTAATAGCATTTAATAAGTAAATATTCATTTAGCGCCCTTTTAAATTGAGATACAGTTAAATTTTATAGTATTCGGTAATTTATTATAAATGCGAGGGGCAATACCAAAGAAACTTTTTTGCGTATGTGCAGTTTTACATTTAACATGACATAATTTATTAATATATTGTGTCCGTATTGGATTTTTTCTGACCTCTGATAATTTTTGGAATAGATGTGGGTTACATTTTACAAACAAGGCCGTTTCCAATATATATGTATATAGAGAAGGCAATGTCAAAATTTTTAATGACTTAAAATAGGGAACACAGCTATCAGTCGTCTTCAGGCCGCACATTGACCTGATGCATCGTATATGCTTCCCCTCGGACCTCTGTTAAGAGTAGACGTGCCACACAGTTTTTACCATTTTTAATTTCTAAATATCTTAATTTAAAACAAAATAATACTCGATAAAAAAATAAGAGTGCATAAGATCGTAGGAGTCGAACTTGCCGCCATCCGTGAGTACGCTCTTTTACGCACGCTATTGCACGTGTACTTAAACGACACCTGTGTGACATGAACATCAAAGCGCGCAAAGGATAGAACTACGTCGTGTCAACGTGTGAGAAAGAGATAGATAGATTTCTGCCAGCTACTCAGAAAAAAGGGCGCTTACGCAGCTATTGTTAAAAGCATAGCTCTCACTACACTGGACGGAAAGGCAAAAACTTCGCATTCCTCGATTGCGGCTAGATAAGCTTGACCTCTGACGGGACCGTGAAGAATCTATCGCTTACAACGTATGTTGTCCTGGTACTTGTTGTAACGACTTAAAGACAATTTCATTCTTATCATGCCATTAAAACAAACTTCGTCCGCTTCACCGTCCCCATCAACACCGTTGGCTGCAGCAGAGGACATCCGGAGCACTGCTCTAACATTCGCAAAGGCAGCTGTTGACTTACCGTTGCAACACTGTGAATCTGAACCTGATCTCCACTCACTTGCGATCAACATCACGGAGCGAAAGAAACGGAAGTATGATGGTGAAAATACCGACATTATGGCCCTTATCAAAGAAATGTTTGTATCGTTTTCAGCGGAACAGGAAAAACGCTTCCAACACCTAAAAACGAGTATGAATTTAATGTCTAATAAATCTGACGAATTTTTGTCAAAGATAATTACGCTTGAGAAGGAAAGAAAGGCTGATAAGCTGCTGATTAAAGATTTGGAAGAAAAACTGGAGACAATGGAACGAAAAACCCGAGGAACTGGCTTTGAAATTCGGAATAATATACCGAAGCAGAATGGAGAGACGAAAGAAACTTTGTGTAAAGAAATTATGCAACTGGGAAAAACGATTAACATCGATATCAATGGTTCTTGCATAAAAGATATCTATCGACTAAAGTCAAAAGATGACTCAAACCCGGTAATCGTGGATCTAACCACAGTACTACTAAAAGACAAGTTTCTTAAAGCCGTCAAGAGTTTCAATAAACCGAAAACTAAAGGCAACAGATTGAATACTTCTCACTTGAACCCCAAGTACGTGGCTAAACCTTTATATGTAGCGGAAACTCTCACGTACAAAACTCAAAAACTTTACTTTCTGGCGAGACAATTTAAGAATAGCCATGGCTTCAAATTCTGTTGGACAACAAATGGGATTGTGTACCTCAAGAAAAACGAAGACTCCGCACATACTCGTATCATCGACGCGGCGGACTTAGAAAAGATACGAAACACAATATGACTATTCTTGGTAACGATCTGCCTCTTCAAATGGTTTGAATTTTTTCTAATGCATGCTCTCCTTTATTGTTTTAATGTAAGATATTTTTTCCCTGCCTTTTGTAATACACTTTTTAGAACACACTTACATTATACCTTTAACTTATTAACACACCTCTCTTATCAGTGTAGATGTATTTTTAAAGCAACTCAAACACATATAGTACAAAACACACTACAAATCAGCATACACAAAAACACACATATAAACATACTATACAAACACTTCCTCATAAATACAATACACATTATAAAAACAACTTACTCCTCTACACTTATAAATGCTTTCTATAACAACGTTCAATCCCCGATGAAAATTCATTACAAAATTATACTTTGTACAAAAATTCAGTGATATAATCGACCTTACAGCTAACATTGATAGCTTATCCGTATCCCATTCGCAGACTGCTGACATAGAAGAATGTCACACTATCATCACTAGTACTTCCAATCAAATACTTATATGGGTGAATATCAAATCAGCAAATTTAACGTGTCTACGTTGAGAATCGAGGTGTAAAATGATAGGATGTTTCTGATCTTTTTTTGTAGTGAACTACGTAACTTGGTTCAATTAGGGCCACATTTATTTTTTTATAAATGTATATAAATCATCAGGGAAAAAAAAAATCGCCTTCAAATTCAAGTTTGGTGGCTTGTCCCATTTCCATTTTTTGATGTAATTGCGTTCACCAAAGTAACAATTTGAGGTACAATAAAAAATAAACAATTTTGTTAGTATATGCATTAGTCAAATTATCTAAAAACAATTAAACCATATAATAAAATATTATTTAAAAGCACAGGACACTCGATCAAAGTTTGTCCAAGCAAAAATCAAAATTTTTCTGGCACTTTTTCAACTTACTATAACACGAAGTTTCGTGCGTGTGCGATCAATCGCTTTATTTATTTCGCATCTATCAGTCGTGCCATTAGTGCGATTAGTGTCAGGTGTGTGATTAGTGCGGTGATTACCCTCCAAAAACATAAGTACTCGCCTTGGGCGGAACGGGGGACGAGAATTGTTCAATTTTTGGTGGATCGATTTACTGTTGATTTTAAAGTGTTATAATAGTAAGCTACATGCTATAGCTAATGATTTGGGTGACCCACAAATCAATGACATTCATTTAATTTTAACTTAAAACCCTTATTTTTTAAGATTTTTTTTATGCTAAATACTAACACAGAACATTCGTAGTATAAACTGCAATATGTCAGGCTTTGAGATTTTATTAAGCAGATTGAAACTAGAATGTGACATTCTAATACTTACAGAGTGTTGGCTGTCTTGTGCATCGGTAATTCCAAAACTAGACGGATATTGTCATGTAGCAACTAAAAATAACAACAAACAAAATTATGGTGTAGTTATTTATTTTAAAGAGAATCTTAATGTCCGCATAGAGGAACCTGACTTTCAGGACTGTAATTGTCTGGTGGCTATTGTAGAAGATCAAGTTGCCATTGTAGGTTTATACAGATCGCCATCGTATACCAACATAGATCCATTCCTCTCTTCCCTGGACAAAATACTTCAACTAGTATCGATCTATAAACACAATGTGTTAATGGGTGACATAAACATACCAATAAATCCAAATAAAATAGACATACACGGGGAACGGTATTTAACTTTAGTTGCTACACACGGCTTACTACCGGCACATAGCCTGATAACTCGTAATGACAGTGAAACTTGCTTGGATCACGCCTTAATAAAAACTATAAGTACTGCCACTGCAATAGTTCCTTTTTCAACGTTGACAGACCATTACCCGGTTTCACTATGCCTACAGTTTAAAAAGCATGGCATTATACAACTACAACTATAACTAAAGTTAACAATGAGGGAATAGTACAAGACCTATTACAACTTGATCTTGATTCAATTTATCAGTCGGCAGATCCTAACCTTACCTTAAATTATTTGATGCAGTCCCTTCAAAGTATTATTGAAAATAATACTCAAACAAAAACCTTACCAAGACGGTCAAAAATTATAAAGCCTTGGATAACTCCGGGTTTATTGAGGTGCATGCGAAACAGGGACAAGTTACATAGAAAAGCTAAACTATCACCGAAAAACGAAAATTATCAAATTACTTACAGACGTTACAGGAATTTTTGTAACGCGCTGTTACGAAAAATAAAGAGAAAGTACGAAAAAAACCAAATTCAAAGTGCACAAAAAGACAGTAAAAAATTATGGAAAGCTATTCGAAATATCGCTAACACAACAAAACCAATGCAACACACGAAAGAACTCCTAACATTCTCCACTTCTCCGCAGCAATCTTTAAATAAAATAAATAGTTTTTTCATTAATGTTGGAGCCTCACTGGCTGATAAAATTTATCAAAAACCAAACACACCAGATGCACATTTTCAATATCATATGGACGAGTGTAACCGGCAGAGTAATTCATTTGTTTTGATGGACACCGATGAGCAAGAAGTTGAACGAATTATAAATGGTCTAAAAACAGATAGTGCATCGGGTTGTGATAAGATTAGTACTAAATTTCTAAAATTGCATAAAAATATTCTTATACCATCTATTACAAAAATTATCAATGATAGCCTACAGTTGGGCTTATTCCCTGATTCCCTTAAAAGGTCGGAAGTGTGCCCAATCTATAAGAGCGGAGACAGAAATCACATCAATAATTATAGGCCAATATCCATACTACCGGCATTATCGAAAATATTGGAAAAAATCATAAACACTCGCTTGGTAAAATATCTGGAAAAAAATAATCTACTGTCCAAAAATAAGTATGGTTTTCGGCATGGTAACTCAACAGAGCAAGCAGTGAACAATCTCACCAGATTTATTAGCACAAATTTGGACAAAGGGAAAAAATGTATTTCAATATTTCTCGATCTCGCCAAGGCATTCGATACGATTTCTGTTTCCCTCTTATTGGCTAAGCTCGAGAAGATAGGAATCAGAGGTACCCAGCTAGAACTCTTTAAAAGTTACTTGTCTGGGCGTAATCAGTGTGTCCGTGTGAGTAAATACAAAAGCACCTACCTTCCAGTTACACATGGCGTACCACAGGGCAGCATCTTAGGACCCACCTTATTTCTTGTTTATATTAATGAACTCACGAGTCTTAAACTCACCCAAGGCGAAATCATCTCCTTCGCAGATGACACTGCTCTAGTTTTATGCTGCTCAGCAGGGCTATAATATCGCTAGAAGCTGGCTTCAGGCGAACATTCTGACATTAAATGTGAAAAAGACCAAGTACATTTCGTTCAGTATCAAAAATTATACAAGGCTCAGTAACAGCCACAAAATCATCTCTCATGAGTGTAACCTGAAAGTCAACTGCGCGTGTTCTTCACTGGAACGTGTTCACACTATCAGATACTTAGGTGTTACTATAGATAGAAATCTAAATTTCAAAGAGCATATCAAGCTGCTTGATGCACGAGTACGCAAACTCATATATATTTTTAAAAATTTGCGGCACGCTGCTGAGCCTTATCTCCTAAAACAAATTTACTATGCCCTAGGTCAGTCATTATTAAATTATTGCATCTCATCCTGGGGTGGTACTTTTAAAACCACCATGAAGTCCATTGAAATCGCACAGCGCGCAATTCTCAAGGTCTCTCTATATCAGATTTGTGGGGTTCTGACCGTAAGACAACTTTTCATCCTCAACATCATTCTTAAACAACACACGAATCTACCTTATGACCCAATCACGCAAAAACGAAGAAATAAAAAAGTATGTATGGAACGAATCACGTGTAAAACCAAATTTAGCGAAAGATTTATTCAATTTCTTGGTCCGTTCCTTTATAGCAAAATTAATACAGAATTAATTATTTACCCGCTTACTAAATCTAAATGTAAACAAATTGTAAGTGTATATTTGCAAAAACTAAATTATGAAGAAACAGAGCTATCTCAAGCACTTCAATCACCCCTCCACTTACGCACACTCACCCTCACATATCCACATACACCAACACACACATGCACCCACATCACTCAAACTCCACATAAATCACCTACTAGTTCACACGCACTCATAAACACTTCTCACTCACGTTTAGATCCCATTTAATTTTAAACAATGTAGCGTTTAAGTTACTTATAATAAGTCATGTAAAATTTAATTAGTAGTACAACCATCCATATTATTATTTCCTTTGTTGGCATTTTATTGCTAAAATATCCAGGGAAAAGGCACTGAAAACCGAAATACAGGCATTGCCTAGTTCGGTTGCAGTGGCTACATCCACTTATTACAAATAAATACTGCCAAACTATTTTTCTGTAAAATATTACTAAGTTTTTTGAGAAATAAATTTATTATTATTATTTTGACAAACATTTTATGTTCTCGGCTAGCCGGGAAGAGCCGATAACACGGGCCTAAGCCAAGTGATTATCAGTTGGATTGGATGAAGTGCGGTCCCGCGCAAAAGATTGTATGGAAGATGGTAGCGTATTTGAGTTTTGATGCAGATTTTCTGATTCACATTGCAGAAACTTTCTCACGAGTCTGCATGTGTTTAATATCACTGCCTTTTGTAGCAGATGGTAGGTATTTGGAGGTAAGCTAAGAGAATTAAGGGACTGGTGAAGTTGTTTCGGTATTACTCCTGTTGACGACAAAACTATTGGGACTATTGTAACTTTTTGCAGATGCCAAATTCGGGTAATTTCATCTTTTAGTTCGATGTATTTGGTTAGCTTTTCTGCTATTGTGGTCTGTAAATTATGTGTATTTGGTACAGCAATATCGATTAAATATGCAGTTTTATTTATCTTGTTTATAAGTGTAATGTCTGGTCTATTGAAGTGAATTGTTCTGTCGGTAAAAATGCCGCGATCAAAATACAGTTTTGTTGAGGGATTTTCTAATATAGTCTCTGGATTATACTTGTAATATGGTACAACGGAGTCTATGAGTTTGTACTGGTGAGCTAATTTCTGGTGTATGACGTTGGCTACTTGGTCGTGTCTGTGTTTGTAATCTGTTTGGGCTATTGACTTGCATGCACCTGTGATATGTTGAATCGTCTCAGGAGAACTATTGCATCTTCTACAAGTGTCATTATTTAAATTCTTTATAATATATTTTCTGTAGTTTTTTGTTTCTATTACCTGGTCTTGTATAGCAAGCATGAACCCTTCAGTCTCTGGGAAGAGTTCGCCTCGATTTAACCACGCGTTCGACGCTTCTTTGTCGACATTTATGTGGCATAAGTCTTGGCGATGTCTTCCGTGTAGAGACTTCTGGGTCCATGCTAGGAGCTTAGTTCTGTCGTCGGTAATTTTTTCATTTTTCTGTTCAGACCTATCTTTTAAATTCAGGGGTGTCAAATGTTGATCGTTTTGAGTAACAACTTTGTGGAAAATAGAGTTTTCACTTTTTGAAAAAAAGAATTGTCTGAGTGCTTTTATTTGTCTGTTGTGTAGGTTAAGAATGTCAATTAGACCTCTACCTCCCTCTTTCCTCGGCAGTGTTAATCTCTGCACACAGGATCGTGGGTGGTGTTTGCGGAATTTGGTCATAGTAGTGTTAATTTTTCGTTGAAGATTTTTGAGGTCGGTTTTGGTCCAATTGATTATCCCAAAGGAATATGTAAGAACCGGTATAGCGAAGGTGTTAATCGCTTTAATTGTATTTCGGGAATATAATTGTGTTTTCAGAATAGTGTTTAGTCTGTGTTGAAATTGTTGTGTTAATTTTTGTTTAGTTTCTTTATAGTGAATCTGTCGTGATTGTGTGTACCCTAGGTATTTATAACTATCTTGTTCATCTAATGGTTGTATCTGTTCTCCTGTTCCTAAAGTGTATTGGTGTTGGTAATTCTGCCCTGCTCTAATTGAATTTATTTTATATTTATCTATGCCGAATTCCATTTTAATATCATTTGAAAATTGTTCTGTCAAATTTGCTAATTCATGAAGTTGACCCTCACGTTTTGCGTAAAGCTTAATATCATCCATATACAACAGATGATTTAAATCAATTTTTTGTGCATGTCCTTCGGTAGGTGTATCTTGTAATGGAAATCCTAATGTTGAAGCGTTTAATATATTAGATAGGGGGTTTAGGGCAAGACAAAACCACAGAGGGCTAAGCGCATCTCCCTGGAAGATCCCTCTCAGAATTTTTATTGGGCTAGTATCTACTGTTTCAGTGGGGGAACTTAGTCTTAGCACAGTTGTCCAGGTGGTCATCATGGCCTTCAGGAATGTTACTATTGTCGGATGTATTTTGTATATCTCTAAAATTTTTACAAGCCACGAATGGGGAACAGAGTCGTAGGCTTTTTTATAGTCAATGTACATACTAAACAGATCGGTTTTAGTTTTTTGAACTTTTTTAAGAATGACTGAGTCTATGGTTAACTGTTCCTTGCAGCCTTGACTGAACTTTCGGCATCCTTTCTGTTGTTCAGCTAAAATATTATTAGTATCGATGTGTTCATAAATTAGTTCGGATATACAGGATGTAATAATTTTATATAAGGTCTGCAAGCATGTTATTGGTCTATATTTTGCTGGGTTAGTGAGATCGTTACGGTCTTTAGGAATCATAAAAGTTGTACCTAATGTTATGTAGGATGGTATAGATTCAGGATCCTGAATGAATAAATTTATGTGATTATATAGAAAACTATGGACTGATGTAAATTTTTTGTACCAATAACTATGAATATGATCTGAACCGGGTGTTTTCCAGTTATGTAACCTAGAAAGTACTCTATGAAAAATGTCTGGGGATATACTGTCAAATGCCATTGCATCAATGTTTGTGTTGCCGTTTGTCAGTTCTGTTTGTATCCAGTCCGCTTGGGAGTTATGTTCGGTTGGCTGTTCCCAAATCCCTGCCCAGAAGTTGTGTAACGTCTCTGGGTCAGGGGTGTTATGATCATCATTTGGGTTGTTATCCTGAACGTTAGATGTTGCCTGTCGAATATTGCGATAAAAAAGTTTTTCATTGTGGGTGAATTGCGTGTTTTGTAGTTTTCTTTGTGTACATGCCCTGTTATTATTATTATCTCATGTCCAAGTATTGATCGTGACCTGCGCAGTGCAGCTGCACTGCGCAGGTCACGATCAGATTTGCTAAGTTTTTTACATAGTTCTTCTACGTGAGGTTTCCATGTAAGTTGATTATCAATTGTGATACCTAAAAACTTAGCTTTACCTACTTCTTCAATATCGCAGCCCTTGAACGAAATATTCATGTTTGTGTTTTCACACCGTTGATGAAAATGCATGACTTTTGTTTTACTAAGGTTTATAACCAAATTATTGTTATTGAACCAATTTATTATGTCATTTAAGCAGATATTTATGTCACTTTTATAATTATTTGAATCAGTACATTTATAATAGCCGTACTGTCGTCTGCAAAAAGAACCATTTTGTTGGTTGTTGCTTCCGGGAGATCATTTATATATATCAAAAAGAGTGGCGGACCCAGTACGCTGCCTTGTGGAACGCCATATTTTACGTGTCTTGGTTTCGATACATATTTCTTTTCTAATTTACTTTTTGGACATATCCTAGAGATTTCTGTGCACTGAAGTCTATTACTTAAGTACGATTCTATTAAATTTAATATGTTCCCTCTTATACCATAACTATGCAATTTATGTAACAGGATCTTATGGTCTACATGATCAAAAGCGTCAGCTCAGTCAGTATAAATTGCGCAGAATGCTTTTCGTTTTCAAACTATCATGGTCACTAACATCAACACCCACCCACAATAACTTGAGTTTATTCGTGATCATGGTGCTTGCAACAGTGCCGAAATATCGGGAACTCAAAGAAATCAGTAAACATGGTAAATATCCCGTTTCTAGTGTCTTCGTGTGTGTATGTGCGTTTCGTGTGTTTGTGTGTGTGTGTGGTAGTGTGTTTCTAGTATCTATAGTGCATCAACGTATACAGGGTGTAAGAGACAGCCCTCCACAAATTGATGGGGTGAATTCAGTATATCATACTAAGATGACCGGTACAAGAAATTATTTCACGAATGGTATGGGAAGCCAATAAATTTGATTTGTTTTATTTCCTTTTGGAGTATTTCAAAAACCATTGTTGGATTTTTGATTTTAGCCATATTATTTACATAAATGGAATGCTGCGTACAGGGAAATTACATAATTTCACATTGAAATAAGAATAATTACAGTACATAACTGAAAAAAAAAAAACCCGGAGAAAAATTCCGGTGGAATATGATTCCAAATAAGGAGCTGGATGCACCCTGTCAGTTTATGGAGGGCTGTCCCTTACACCCTGTAAATGCGGAGCGATGGGCCTTTTGAGTGATCCGTGGAGGTGATGCATATTTTCTATCATCATAACATAACTTCACGCCTGTAATCCCCGTTAAGGGTTAGCTAGAGGTGTACCTACCTAAAAGTAGGTACACCCATATTTCGCCAGTTATGTTTAAGTCCCATGTAATAGGGGGCGAGCCTATTGCCATCAACCGGGCGCAAATCCATACTGGGTGACTGCTACTGAGAAAATTCCTGATAGAAAAACCCAATAACAATTTGCCGACCCGGGAATTGAACCCAGAACTTTAGGCTCAGCAATCGCCCTTGCGAGCACTCGACCAATGAGGCAGTTTATCTATCGTCACTATTCTCAAAACATTAGAATCTAAGCTAAGAAGAAATACTAAATCACTTACCTTCATATTCGATCCTTGGAAACGCGGTACTATAGGGCTCCAGAGCCCGGAGCCCCGGTGGCGGCTCGAAGCACCTACACGTCATGCACGGCAGACGATGGGTGGCGCACTGCGGCATTGCACAAAGGAAGTCTAGTCTAGAACAGTCTAGCTGCACAGCGCAAGTCACGATCAATACTTGAATATGAGATATACAATGCAGCAGTAGCGAAGGGTCAATTTTTGTAAGAGGTAAGGGCTCAAACACAAAAACACGTTACGACGACGCAACGTACCACCGCACGGCAACGTGACGTTGCACGTTGCGTCACGGTGCCGTGACGTGGAAATCCACGTCGAGCAGCGTAAATAATCACGTTACGACAACGCAACGTGCCACGTTGCACAGCGCGTCGTCGTGACGTAAAATATGGCTGAAAGATATGGATGGATCCAGTATTTTCTTTGTGACGTAAAATATGGCTGAAAGATATGGATGGATCCAGTATTTTCTTTGTATCTGTTTCTTCTTTATCCGTATTCTTAATATTAGCAGGAGGAGAACACGTCTAGTGTGATCCATTTCTCGAAATTAACTGCTGCAATTCTACAAATGCGCCACCGTCAATACGACGTCGTTCAACGTGGCACGTTGCGTTGTCGTAACGTGATTATTTACGTTGCTCGACGTGGATTTCCACGTCACGGCACCGTGACACATCGTGCAACGTCACGTTGCCGTGCGGTGGCACGTTGCGTCGTCGTAACGTGTTTTTGTGTTTGAGCCCTTACTCGTTGGCCGGAGGCATTCCCAGTCAAAGACATTACTGCGGACACAGTAGCCAAGGCGATCTATGAAGGATTGATATGCAGATTTGGGTGTTCTAAAACCTTAACCAGCGATCAGGGTAGGCAGTTCGAGAGCGAGATTTTTAACAGTATGATGAACATGTTAGGCATAAAGAAAATCCGTACAACAGCATACCATCCGCAGGGAAATGGTATGGTAGAACGAATGCATTGCTCCCTTAAGGCAGCTATAAAGACAAGGCTGTTAGAAAATAGATCATGGGTTGACGAATTACCTACGGTATTGCTGGGACTTCGGGCAGCCTGCAAAAGCGACCAAAATGTAAGTTCAGCAGATCTAGTTTTAGGACACACGTTACGATTACCGGGCGATTTTTATCACGAGGCAGAGAAATCGCAAGTAGGACATTTACCGACCTTTGTAAGCAAACTGAGAAATATAATAAACAACATGCGCCCAAAGTCACAAGCGGATACCGGGTCACGGAAAATATTCGTGCATAAGGACTTAAACACATGTACACACGTATTCATTAGAAATGACATGGTAAGGAAACCATTAACACCATCGTATAGTGGTCCATACCAAGTCATTAGCAGAGGAGATAAGACTTTTGACATACAAAGGGACGACCGTCAATCAACCGTGTCCATTGATAGATTAGAACCAGCATATATGATTAATGAGGACACAATACCAGAAAGCGTAGGGAATAATAACAACAGCGAAACGCCAAACCAGCAAGTTGAGCAAAACTCGCTACCGCCTATGAATAAAACCACGCGCTCGGGCCGAGTAATCAAGAAACCCGTGCGATTTTTGCTCAACTAGCAAAAAGTAGCTAAAGTATATCAACGTAAGATATTCATCCACAATTCACTAATAATTAACAGCGTCAAGTTCAAGTGAAGAGCATTTCAAAATTACATGGGAAATTCACAAAACAAGGAAAACATTTCCATAGCCCAAGCCCAGATAGTAACGGGACAACAATTAGAAAATAAACTGAATTATTTTGGGATAATACTACTCATCACGCAATAAAAAGAGGCTGCATGGGCCAACTGAGAGGTTGGTTAAGAAAGGAAGTAATGACACTGACTGGGACAGCGGCAACGTCCGGAAATATGGGTATCCCGGCAGCCACAGGAACTTCAGCAGGTTACGTGTAAACAGTGAACGAAAAGTGAATTGTGCAAGAATCATCAAGTTTAAATGTCAGTGTATTTCAGATAACAACAAGCGAACAATGTAATTGTCATCGTGAAATAAGAGGGAGTGTTCGCAATCAGCAGTGTTTTCCCAGATAAGGAATGTAATGTTATACCAAGATTTATGATAATCTGTATCTAATAGAATGGCGCTGTCATAACGGATGCTGCCGGTCCTAGTGGTGACATTGATTATTGCAGAGCGGACGTTATGACAGCTACCCTTAAGCGTATACTTTCATTATACATATATTTTTCTTTCCAAAAGACGGTTCTGGGGTACGTAAAGACCGCAAACCATTAGATAAGTAGTGTGTAAGCATATAGTATTGTAGTGTATTGCATTGTTTTGTTTTAAGAACACCGTTTGTAAACCAAAAGAATTTAATGTTTAAAAAATTTATTTCTTTAGTGATTTCTAAAAAATTTGGAGAAAGGGGGAATGTGATGTAGCGACCCTGGCGAGGCGAATGCTGAATTGCACTTTCGATAGCCCGCTCGACTCGCCAGTCGCTTACATACCATCGCCCTGCCACGTCTTAAATTAGTAAATAATTATAAGCCAGATTTTGTAAACCCTTTATTATATTCATCTCAACCAGTCAGTGTAAATTCAGTGCCAAAAAAACCAGGAGCAAATAAAGATGGATATGATTGCAAAAGCTAGAGCAACAAATAATTTTGCTAAGTTTTGGAAGTCCACGAGTAAGCTTGATATTAAGCCTGGCCTGTCTGTGAATGTCGGTGGGAGGAGCGATCCGGGGGAGATTGCAAATATGTTCAAGGAACATTTTACAGTGCAATCTCCTCTGGGTCCCTCAGTTGATGTGATCAATGCTGGGCCTGAAATGACCGGAGTGAATTCTTTCATGTTCTTTTCGGCCAGACAAGTTGCAACAGTCATTAAAAATATGAGCAAAGGCAAATCTCCCGGACATGACGGGCTCAGTATTGAGCATTTCAAGTTTGCTGGGGTTCATCTCAGTGGCGTGCCCGTAATCAAATTGAGGCAAAGCCCAAATCAACTGACGATATTTGGGGCGGGGGGTGGGGGGGGGGAGTTTCGCTCTCTGTTCTGAGTTCTGACATTGGTTTTTAATAACGCCGGTTTTATTTTCCTATTATTTAATTTAAATATGCCTAAATATAAAAATACAAATAATGATCATTAACTTTTCGTATTTTATATCCCTTAACAAAATAAGTAAATGATATAAGAGCCATCTATTGACTTAAATGTAACAACTGAACTCTTCGAGTCAATTCGTAAGATTTCCCTCGCTTTTGCTACAGATGGCGCACACATAATCAATAGGTTTCTAACTACAAATTATTAATGAAAATGTTTGTAATTACTCACAATGTAAACAGCCATAACTCTTCATTCTTCACTTCTTTACCACGGACAGATGACAAACAACAAAGCACACAGTAGGCATGGTATTGCTAGATAGATTTAAAGATACATATCAGCAATGACATACCTCCAGTGGCTTTGATAAAAGCCGTTTGTTGTCAATTCGTTTGAGTTTGGTGCATGCTTTTATTGTAACACTTCAATGTATAATAAAATTACTTTAATTACTTTCTGTATTCTAAATCAAAAGCTCTATCTTTCTGTAAAAATGATTTTATTACATCAGCATAAAATGTTGGTGAACGTTTTAATTCTACCAACAGCTGTTTTTCTATGGCAATTGTCGATAATTCGGAAAGCCGCTCTTGTCCTTGTGTATTTCTTAAATATGTGTGAATACGTTTTAAAGATGAAAAAGCGCGTTCCGCGGAACAACTTGTCGCGGGAATTGTCACAATTAAATGTGCTAACTTTAAAAGTTCCTGAAACGCATCCTGAAGGGAATTCTCACGTAGGAAATCAATTAAATTGAATATATGGAGTTCCTTTAGTTCAGGTGATGAATACAAACTTATCAACTGAATCTTTAAAGTGTCCCTATCAAAATAGTTTGCATAAATGCTTAATAAAGAGTCTAATGCCGCTGTCGGAAAAGCTCGATTATAATTATCAAACTGTTTGTTATTAAGCAATTGGAAAAACTGTAATTTAAACATTTCTGAATATCTATCGTTAATTTCGGAAGATATGTTATCAATTACTTGGACAAAGAGTCGTTTATACTCTGTACGAACGCAGGTGACATTACGTCTTAAACGAGGAGCAGAATTATTTATCAATGCATCTTCATAAATTTTACTGAATTGGGCAAGGAATTCATTGTGCAACCATGAGTCAAACACTTTTATTTGGTTGACACAAAAACCGACATCGACTTGTGATTTTTGAATTATGTTGTACAAGCCATCGGTCTTTTCAAATATCTTGTGAAAAAGGGAAAGAAAAAAAAAAAAATTGAATGATGTTAGTGAACTATAAAAGTTTTCCGCTGCTAAAATACTATCACCATCCCATTCCTGCTGCGTGTTGTCAGCCATTTCAGTAAACAGTTTAATAAGGTTTTGTTTTTGTTCTGTAACCGTGTTTACAATACGTGATGAATATGACCAACGAGTCGCAGAAAGGTGAGGTAATCGTTTACTACAATGGGTGTCGTAAAATGCAGCACGTTTCGTACTGTTACTGAAAAAACTAATCATTGCCTGAAGGGCAGAAAAAAACGAACTGACTTCACTAATCCTACCACATGATTTGGAAAGTACCAAGTTTAAAATATGAGCATTACACCAAACGTAAATAGCTTGCGGACAAACGTCCTTGACTTTCTGTTGTACGCCATTTCTTATACCAGACATTACGCTTGCACCGTCGTAACTTTGTGCTACTAATTTTCCGATGCACTCGTATTCATTGAGAAAATCTAAAATAATTTTAGATAAAGTTTCTGAGGTACGGTTTTCAGATACATTAACGTATCGCATAAAACGATCATGAATGTCGTTGCCATAATGATACCTAAGAATTACGCATAGTTGCTCTCTGTTGCTTATATCTGGAGTTTCATCAACAATAATAGAAACAAATTTTGTCGTATTAATCTCGAGTTTAATGCGAGATTTAATAACTTCGGATATGGAATGAATAATATCATTTTGAATTTTATTTGATAAGTAACTGGGCCCCGGCTTATTGCCTTCTTGTTGATTTGTATGTTTTTCTAAGACAAGGTCGTACTTAGAAAGCAAAGAAACAAGCTCTAAGAAATTGCCTCGGTTTAATGAGGTTTTAGACTCATCGTGACCTCGAAAAGGTAATTCCTGTTGTGCCAAATGACACACAACATCAACCAACCTTTGAAAAACGGCGCGATTATAATCGACACGCATATTGTGTTTAGAAATTTCGTCACCTAACTGACGAGATAAAGATGTTTCAATTCGTGTTTTACCAAAACTACAGAATGAAATAACAGCATTCAAGTGCTTTTGAGAATTCTGATGTCTTTTCATGGCACCAGAGAAGTTATTTAAATCATCGTAACCTGAGGCACTCCAAGCATTCTTATCATTAGAGAAAAATATGCAAGGCCAACAGAAAAATTTGTTTAAATGAGAGCAGCCGACAAGCCATTGAATACTGTACGCTGATCGACTAAAATGCCTATTATGGTTTTTAGTTTTATGAGAAATAATCAAATCAGGAGTAGGTTTTGGTGAAGTACCCAGATTGTATTTTTCTGTAAAACTCAAAGTATTTACCTTGCCCAGTACCGATTTCACACACTTTAATCCATCACAAGGAACAATTGCATGCGTTTCCGAATTCATTTTAGTGTAAAAAAAACTATAAGTAATCACTACTAAACAACGTTAATTACAGCAAAAACGAATCACAACACTTTAAATCACAAGAAATTGAAAAAAATAAAATCACAAAAAAGTAATGCACCAGTAATCTCTCAATACAAATCTGAACTGATTTTAAATCGTCGTGTTTGTTTACTTCTAGCAAAATCTGCGCGATGTACCTATTCTGCGCGAACTCTATGCGCATCACCGGCATCACACAAACACATTCACTAAAGTTACACTGACTTACACGCACACATTCAAAAAAAAGCCTTGCTTTAAATTCGATACATTATTTCGAATAATTCCGAATTGTACCTACGGACAAAAGGAACGTTTGCAAGGAGTGTAAGAGAGAGGTCAGAAGCCGTATGCAAGCCAGTGAGTGTGACAGAGAAAGCGCTAGTAGCACGGGTCACTACCGACTATTTGGCAACGTCGCGCGAATTTAAAATAATTTCTGTGGATTAATATAGTTGTGTGTAAAGCTGACAACCTCGCATCGCATTACGCTGCTTTTGCCGCGTTGTAGAATCAGCTGATGTTATTATGATGACGGTGTCTCGTACATTTAATTTGTTTAAGGCACGCCAGCAGTAGCGAAGGGTCAATTTTTGTAAGAGGTAAGCCGGAGTAGATATCTTTAATGTGATTTTATTATTTGTCCTTTTGTTTTTGTTTTTTTTGGTGTTTGTTTTTAAAGGGAAGCCGGTAGGAATCGAGTTGTATGGAACCTTCGCCACTGCAATCCAGGTCTTTGGGGGTTGTTTAACAGTACCGCCACTGCTCCCGAGAGAGGATTCTTATTTATTTTTATTTTTTTAATTCTTATTTATTTATTTATTTATTTTTTGTTTTTTTTTGTTTATAGTTAGGCAAGCCCGGATTTTCGGCTTGTATGAGAGGTCCGCCACTGGTTCATCTGCCAAGAGTTTTGTCGTTGTTTTACACCATGTGCCTAAGTCACTCTTACTTGCCCGCAGGACTAATGAAAACACTGGTGGTCCCCATAACGAAGAATAAGGACGGGCGACATATCAGATAAGTCGAACTATCGACCTATATCTCTCGCAACCACAATGGCAAAAGTACTGGACGGTATGATTGATTCTAGCTTGAAGGAATGTCTATCCGTGCATGACTCACAGTACGGGTTTCAACCTGGACTTTCAACGGAAAGCGCCATAGTAAGTCTCAAGCATACGGTTCAGTATTACACTGATCGGAGGACGCCGGTATACGCCTGTTTTCTGGATCTCTCCAAAGCTTTCGATCTGGTAAATAATGATGTACAATCGGCCAAGCTAAATAGTTTACATCGCACACATCGGTAACTGTCATTGTACGAGCCAGTAATGGTTATACAGCCGCTCATTGTTATTGTGTGCGTAAAGGTATTCTACCATACATGGGGTTTATTTTTTAAATATTTACCCGTGTAGGTTACACGGGTAAAGATAACATAAACGGGTTTACAAGAAGGCCCAACATTTTATACTAATCTAACATGGTAACCATAACTGATTGGTGTAAGCGCTTGCGTTAGCTAGTGATCTAACCTCGACGACGTGAGTTCGATCCCAACTGAGGAATTGTTTTTGCTATTTTTTACTGTTTGTTTTTTAATAAATTTATTTTGTGACCAATAAAATCACTCAAGCAAAAAGTAAAATAGTAATTAAACAAAATCAATGAAATAATTAGATTTTTTTCTTAGATAAACATTGGTATTGTTTGCTTAGCTAATCGCTTGGGTCATTAGTAAATTATCCGTCTCGTTTCTTCCAATATGTTCCTACCTTATATTGGTTGTTTTAAGGTTCAATTTGGTGGCTGTATGTTAGAAAAAAAACTTGTGTGGCTGATACGATGATTTAATACGAACTGGTTTTAAACATTCATAGGCTATAGCTATCCATCTAAGACGTTCGAATGAGTAAAACACTGTTGTTTACCAGTTTTTTTGAAAAAGACAAAGTTTTTTGTTAGTAAGGATTGACGTAAATAATTTGTCAAAGTAGGTAGGTACATAAGTTGAATCAAAGTAAAATTAGAGGTGAAGTGAATCAACATGTTAGATAGTAAGAAATTATGACAACTTCTAATCGCATAACAATAACATCACTTCACCATACTTTCAATATATATTTTGGATTGCAAAATTGCCGGTCGTAGTGAACAGACGTATCGAACAATAATTGCAATAAACAAATAATCACTTGCGAAATTGTGACCTAGTTACCAATACCCAGTAGTACCGCATACTCGTACAGTACATTTGTGGAAAGTGTATTATTAGCAGAAATGACCGGTGTTTAACAGGAACAATATAACCTACTTCACGATGGAGGATTCTCCATTCCACCGGTGTAGTAAATATGCTCGATCCCCGCCTTCTACACCTGTGCCCGTGGCCGTACCCGCCTCTACGCCTGAGCCCCTGGCCGTACCCGCCTCTTCCTCTCAAGCGCCTATCCGAAGGAACGATGCCCCTGAAGTTGTCTCGACTTCAGAAATACAGAACTGGATGGCTATTATCGAGCAGAGCCTGAAGGAAGTGTGCGCTATTGCAGCTGAGGGAAAGCTGAAAGTGGAGCAGAAAACGCGCATCACTAACCTATGCCGGAAGGTTAGTCACGGGACCTCGCAGATGGCCGTTATGTACCAGTCCGTCAAAGCTAGAGCCCTCCAATCGCAATACACCGTCAGAACTCTCGAAAACCAACACGATCTTTCGCAGCAGCTACAGAACCTTAAGATGTGCATCGAAGATTCGACGAAATCTGCCCAGGTATCTTCCTTTGCTGAGATGGTAAAGAAAGGTGCCAATACTTTGATTCAGCCAAGTCATGTAAGTTCTGTGGCCATCTATCCGAGTGACAAATTGAAGACCAGCGATGAGACTAAGACTCTTGTCCAAAAAATTATCAGCCCCGAACAAATGAAGCTCCACGTGAGAGGCTTGCGCAAGACGAAGAACGGCGGTGTTATCATCAGCACCGAGACGAAGGACGACATCGAGAAGCTGAGACAATCGGTGCAGCTTACTAAATCAGGCCTAACAGTCGACGAGCCCCATAAAAGGAAGCCTAGGGTTGTAATTATAGGAGTGCCGACATCCATGCAAGAAAATGAGGTTTTTACCTGTGTTTACAACCAGAACCTAGCAGAAAAACTTCAGGATTGCAGCCTTGAGACTTTTTTGAGCTTAGTTAAATTAAGTCATAAGTCAGGAAAGAAAGACTCCGAGACATGTAATTACATTGTTGAAGTACCTGCAATCATACGCAAAGCCCTGATATCACAAGACCGAGTTTTTGTAAATTGGTCATCATGCCCTGTGAGAGACTTTACTTTGGTCACACGATGCTATAAGTGTCAGCAGTATGGACATGCGGCCAAGTCATGTCGACAGACATCATATACCTGCGGCCACTGTGGTGATCAAGGTCACTCTGTAAAAGAATGTCCAAAGAAGGGTGACGAACCAAAATGCGCTACTTGCTTGCATTTCAAAAAGCCAGACAAGCATAACACAGGTGCTGCTGACTGCCCGGCGAAAATAATGGCTGAAAAAAGGTACATCAATTCTGTAGATTATGGAGGCGCCTAAGAGCGCCGTTAATTCGTTAGTTTTTCTGACCTTTTATTTCTTTATTTAATCTACCGTTATGATAAATAGTTTAATTAATGATTTAGATAATTTCTCTGTATCTGAGTCCAAAGTTTGTGAAGCGGAAAACTGCAAACAATATCTATCCGGCTACAAATCTCCACTAACCGTATTAACACAAAATATTTGCAGTGTTTTTAAGAATTTTGATAGCTTTAGTACATTTCAGCAACGGCTAAACATAAATTGTGACGTTATTGTTTTAACCGAATGCTGGCTTTCCAAACAATATAACATACCACTCATCCCGGGACATAATATGTATAGAAGTACCATAAATTACAACCAAAATGATGGTGTGATAGTTTATGCTAGAAACCATCTGAACGTCTCTGTTGAGGAACCAGATATGCACGACTGTAACAGATTGTTAGTTAAAATTGGATCGGAATTTGCGATATTAGCATTATATCGACCTCCTTCTTTTAAGAATACTAGCAATTTTACTGACTCTCTGAATGCGACCTTGCAGAACCTGTCATCCATCAAAAACACTATTGTAATTGGAGATATTAATATGAATATTCTTCCGGGAAGTGCTGATGCTTCTGCTCAGGACTACCTCAACCTATGCGCCTTTCATGGCCTGCTCCCAGCACACAGCTTTCCTACACATCACAGTGGCTCCTGTTTGGATCATATTATGCTAAAAACGAATTTTCCTTCACTTGCACTTGTTGTTAACTCAACAATAACCGATCACAATGCTGCCCTACTAACTCTAAATTGTAAATTACCTAAACAAGACACTCGCAAAATTTCAAAACTGAATATAAATAGACTTGAAGAAGATTTACGCGTCATCGATTTTGATCCAGTCTATAATTCCGCTGACCCGCAGTTTTGCATGTTGTTTGTAATTGAAAACTTACGAAATGCAATTCAGAAAAACACAGTCGTATCGCAGTTGAGCAATAAAAATCACAACATAAAACCATGGATCACACCGGGTCTTATTCGCTGTATGAAACATAGGGATAAACTGCATATGAAAACTAAATCTAATCCAGAAAATGCAGTATTGCAACTTTCGTACAAAAGATATCGAAATTTTTGTAATGACCTCCTTAAAAAAATTAAAAGCAACTACGACAAAATGGCATTGGAAAAGGCTGGAACAAATAGTAAAAAGATCTGGAAATATATTAAAGACGCAACTTATACCGCAAAACAATATGAGTCATCTTCAAGTTTAGTACAAGCACACTCGTCACCGGTGGAATCAGCTAACATAGCAAATAATTTCTTTGTTAATGTGGGTAAGTGTCTGGCAGAAAAAAATTTGGGATTATCCCAAAACCTAACGAGCACACTTTTAACATCTAACACTGCTTTAACATCCTTCGCGCTGCTAGATACTGACGAGACTGAGGTAGAAAATATAATCATGACCTTGAAAGAAGACTGTGCAGTTGGCTGGGACAACATTTCGAATAAAATTATTAAAAAAATCAAGGACATTTTGATACCACCACTGACTTATATTTTCCGTATTTGTTTATCTTCAGGTCATTTTCCAGAGTGTCTTAAAAAAGCTGTAATTGTCCCTGTCTATAAATCAGGCAGCAAAGAGCAGGTGACAAATTATAGACCTATTTCTTTACTGCCTTCTATGTCAAAAATATTGGAGAAAATAATAAACAAAAGGTTGTTGAAATATTTGGAAGATAAATCGATTCTGTCTGAACGGCAGTTTGGATTTAGGCCTAGAGTTTCAACTGCCGATGCGGTACATCATCTGACTGACTATCTAGCGAAAGAACTTGACAAGGGTAACCACACAGTAGGAATTTTCCTGGACCTTGCCAAAGCTTTTGACACAATTTCCATTCCAATTCTGTTGCGCAAGCTTGAGATCATGGGTGTAAGAGGCACCCAGCTGAAAATATTCAAAAGTTATTTAGAAGATCGTTCCCAGTGCGTAAAGATTGGCGATGTTGTCAGCTCTGTTCAAAAAAACACATTTTTTGGTGTTCCCCAAGGAAGTATTCTAGGGCCCACTCTATTTTTGATCTACATAAATGACCTTTGCAATCTTAAGCTAGAGCATGGCACTATTATAACTTACGCTGACGACACTGCTTTACTTTTTTCGGCTGACTCAGAAAATGAAGTCTACAATTTTGCGCAACACGGCTTCAATATTGTAAATAAATGGCTTCAAAATAACTCCCTAACTCTAAATGCAGAGAAGACAAATTACATTAAGTTTTCGATGCGCAAGCACATATCGAATATCCCCTCAGCGTTGCATGCTCACTGTTGCCCAATTCCTGCAGATAGCCAGTGTAAGTGTCCCAATATTAAGAAGGCTGATAAAATAAAATACCTGGGTATTATAATAGATGAAACCCTTTCCTTCAAAAAACATATGGAAGCTCTAAATAGTAGAATTCGTAAGCTGATATTCGTATTCAAAAAGCTACGATTTATTACAGAGCCAAAAATACTTAGACAAGTATATTTTGCTCTTTGTCAGTCAATTCTGACCTACTGTATTACTTCATGGGGTGGGACGAGTAAAACACTGTTACTGCCCATTGAAAGAGCTCAAAGAGCAATTCTCAAGGTGGCTACTTGCCGCCCTTTCCTTTTCCCCACTAACCTCCTGTATAAATCTTGTGAAGTACTAACAGTTCGACAGTTATTTATTATGAGCACTGTACTAAAACAACACGCAGCACTTCCATACAGCACTGAATTTACTAAAAAAAGACGGAAAGATTTAGTTTGCCCTCAAAAAAGTACAAAACATGCTTTCACAGCGAAGTTTTATATGTACCTCGGATCACTAGTATATAACAGGCTAAATGAAAAAGAAAACATCTACCCTTTAAATCACAGTAACTGCAAGAAAACCCTTAAGGAAGCTCTTCAAACTATGTCCTATGAAGATACAGAGAAGTTATTACTAGTGCTAAAGTAAATATTGTTCATATTATTGTTAATTAGTTAACTAAGTTAAGATAATATAATTGTATATGTACCTTTTTTTTACATAAGTTCCAATAAGTTTAATATGATTTGTGATTATTTAATCAATTAATGTTACCCCCAATCGCCTGAAACACAGGATTACCTAGTTCAGGCACACATCATGGCAGAACTTGACATAGATTTAAGAAAATCTGTAAATTTTGTACCTTATATTTTTGAATAAATTTTATTATTATTATTATTATTATTAATAATTTACGAGTTGTGGTTTTAAAAAAGTTTTATACCTACTTATTGCTAAGTTTTGTATTTGTTCACATTCGCTTAACAAATATCAACATTATTTGCATACAAATAAGATTCATATTCGTCTACTAATTAAAATAAATTTGACTAACAATGAGTCGTTTTCTATTACTTCTTGTAACCTTCTGCTCATGCTGTTAACCATAGCCGCGCATATGTTACTGCTTTACGACAATCCTTAACCGACTTAAATGTTTTTTCGTCGCTAAAAATCACCACATTGTTCTCCCAATCAAAATTGATGTATGACCTAGCAAACTGTAGTCGGGTTTTTCGGTGCGCAGTGGACAGCAAATGTGCGCGCTGGCTTGCTGCAACGTAATCCAGCAGAATGTGATTTCTCACAGTTTGTAAGCACACTTTTATGCGGATGGACAAGAAGGGATCAGCCTTGTGCCTTGCCACGATGTCGTAGTGTCGAGCCGATGAATTTGCCTTTGGTTTTGGCCTAAGATGTTCTACGTCTCCAAAATCTGCATATCGGCGGACCCATAACTGCACGGTTCTCCTCTGTGGATAAAAACAGTATTTATAATAATAGCTAATATTATAATAAATAAACACTATATTAATATACTATATACACACTATGTTTGTTCAATATACTTAAACAACATGTAACGTAATTAATGCACACCCTCAGACACCCCAATTAGTATATAATGTTATAATCATAATACATACACTGAATTTTTAGTTAAACATGTATGAACATTGATTTTATTTATTGATTTAGTTATACTAATTCCGGAAGAATGTTGTGGTCACAGTACAAATCCACGAACGCACACAGTCGCACACGTGACTAATAGGGTCTTGCTAGCCTAGTACCTATTCGCTCGCGTTCGAGACGAGTTAACGCCGCTCGAAAAACCGACAATACACGATTGTTTACGTTAAAGAAATATGAACATTAGCCGATTCGAGTTGTTTATTTATGTCTAGTAAACATTTGATTGCATCTTTCCATTACACTTTTCAGGCTTTGGACTGTCGACTTTGAATGATTTTATTTATTTATTATGATATAATGCCAATATTCGGTACAAAATGTTATGCTGTTAATAATAATGAACTGCTAAAAATAAGAGGCGATACGACAATATTATTCAAAGACGGCGTGTTTAAAAGATGTGAATCAAGATATTTACAATAATTTAAAAAATCAAATAGGTACTTAACTTACTGATTGCCACTCAACATTCATACGACGTTGTATTTTTAATACACTTTCAAAATGTTCACCACCTTGTTCAATACATTTTAATGTCCGTTTGCTTTATTGATGTTTTAATTTAGAAAGTACTTCAGTGTCATTTTCACTTCACCATCGTGTTGGTAGAATACCTCTTATAAATTATGAAGAGGTATGTCTTCTAGCAGTGTAGGTAGAGTTTCTCGTGAAACGTGTAAATATGCGTCTCCTGTTAATCTTTGTAAGAACACAGGTCCCAGTATGTTTGTACCAATGACACCGGCCCAGACGTTAACTGAGAAACTGTGATGTAGTAGTTATAAGCTATATAATAAGGTGTCATTATTACAATATAGTCAGTGTATTCTCGAACCTCATTCGTTTCATTTGTCTCCTTAAACACCCGACCTTACATGGCGACCCTGCCAGTAACTTTAGCCGGCACGGGCCCGCGCGCGTGTGTGCCTTAAAAGGACTAAATATTATAAACAATCAGTGCAGTTAATGTGGACCTTAAAATGAAGGAAAAATATACTAGGCTCCCTTACCACGAGGACTGTTTTATTGTTGCGTATTCGCATAATTTTCATTTTAATTTGGAAAAATGGGAAACACCAACACCAAAGAGGAAGTAGTGATTGCACAGACCGCTGGTGTCGGTACCAATACGGCTCGTACGCAACAGCTGCAAGAGACCTCAAATACAATTTTGGTGGTAATATGTACCATATTGGCGATCGGACTTTTAATAATACTATACAAACTGTATAATCGTTGCCACAAAAAGCAAATACAGCGTCGTATAGATACTCGCTGTCCGACCATGGACCATGCCCGGGTCGACGGCGCGTTGTGTTCCACGCGCGCCTCAAAGAGTGTCAGCATTATGACGGGGCCCCCCTCTAGAGGGCGAAAGCCTGCCGGGGTCGCGGGACTTATAGAATTACCGTGACCCTGGATCATAAAGGGCTATTGAAGGACACCGTGGATTTTAGTCAGTACAAGTCTGACAGTTCCTCCCACTCTGCCCTGGGTGGGAGGACTCATTTGATGATTTTACCACGATAAAAAAAAAAAAAAAAAAAAAAAAAGCGTCGTATAGATGAGGTGACACTGAAGCGATACTCCAGCATTCTACGCAGGCAGCAAGCATACATGGGTGCTGTGCCGCAGCCTGGCAAGGCAGAAGCTCTCGACATTTAACTACGACGGCGAAATAACCCACGGCTTCTACAAGCTTCGTAGTTCTACGTTGTACGTGTTAGTGAAATGATTGTGTGAACAAGTAGGCAGTGATGTGATCGATAGTAAGTGAAACACGGAAATAATGAGGTATATTTTACAACCTATTTTGTGAATTTTAGGAACTGTCTTTTTATGATGGTATTTAAGTTTTATATTTACATTATACAATTTGTAATAGGTAGTTTCTGCAGAATTATTATGTGCATTTTTTTTATTAATCATAAATAGATGAAATACGTAGCTTAGAACAAGCACCAGTGACTAATTTAAAGGCTAATATGTTATGGCTGAGGATTTAGGTATATTATTAAATGAGTTAAAAGCTATAAGAAGCTACTTGATAAAAATTGGCCCTAGCCGCCGACAAGGAAAGATTTCAGAGGTAAAAAGAACAGAGGCAAATTCTGTTTTAGCTAAGTATAATAAGTTTTTAGAAATCTATAAACAAAACTTTAAAAACAACAACACCCCATTTCACCCTCTTAGGGGTGGAATTTCAAAAACCCTTTCTTAGTGGATACCTACTCTCCACAAAGAGACATTCTCCAAATTTCATGTCTCTAGAACCAGCGGTTTGGGCTGTTTGTTGATATATCAGTCAGCCAGTCAGGACATTGAATTTTAAATTGGGGGATGATTTTGGAAAAACTGTGATACACGTATCGCATCATTTTAATTGAAGTATATGTAGACACAATTTCAAGTCAATTGACTCAGAGAATAAAAAGTTACATGGAAAATTCAACACCCCATTTCACCCTGTTAGGGGTGGAATTTCTAAAAACCCTTTCTTAATAGATATTTACTCTTCACAAAGAGTACACTGTCCAAATTTCATGTCTCTAGGACCAGTGGTTTGGGCTGTGCGTTGATGTATCAGTCAGCCAGTCAGGACATTGAATTTTAAATTGGGGGATGATTTTGGAAAAACTGTGATACACGTATCTCATCATTTTAACTGAAATATATGTAGACACAATTTCAAGTCAATTGACTCAGAGAATAAAAAGTTACATGGAAAATTCAACACCCCATTTCACCCTCTTAGGGGTAGAATTTCTAAAAACCCTTTCTTAATAGATATCTACTGTTCACAAAGAGTACACTGTCCAAATTTCATGTCTCTAGGACCCGCGGTTTGGGCTGTGCGTTGGTATATCAGTCAGCCAGTCAGGACATGGAATTTTAAATTGGGGGATGATTTTGTGATACACGTATCTCATCATTTTAACTGAAGTATATGTAGACACATTTTCAAGTCAACCGAGAGAGTTTCACAGAAAATTCAACACCCCATTTCAACCTCTTAGGGGTGGAATTTCAAAAACCCTTTCTTAGTGGATACCTACTCTCCACAAAGAGTACATTCTCCAAATTTCATGTCTCTAGAACCAGCGGTTTGGGCTGTGCGTTGATATATCAGTCAGCCAGTCAGGACATTGAATTTTAAATTGGGGGATGATTTTGGAAAAACTGTGATACACGTATCTCATCATTTTAACTGAAATATATGTAGACACAATTTCAAGTCAATTGACTCAGAGAATAAAAAGTTACATGGAAAATTCAACACCGCATTTCACCCTCTTAGGGGTGGAATTTCTAAAAACCCTTTCTTAATAGATATCTACTTTTTACAAAGAGTACACTGTCCAAATTTCATGTCTCTAGAACCCGCGGTTTAGGCTGTGCGTTGGTATATCAGTCAGCCAGTCAGGACATGGAATTTTAAATTGGGGGATGATTTTGTGATACACGTATCTCATCATTTTAACTGAAGTATATGTAGACACATTTTCAAGTCAACCGAGAGAGTTTCACAGAAAATTCAACACCCCATTTCAACCTCTTAGGGGTGGAATTTCAAAAACCCTTTCTTAGTGGATACCTACTCTCCACAAAGAGTACATTCTCCAAATTTCATGTCTCTAGAACCAGCGGTTTGGGCTGTGCGTTAATATATCAGTCAGCCACTCAGGACATTGAAGTTTAAATTGGGGGATGATTTTGGAAAAACTGTGATACACGTGTCGCATCATTTTAATTGAGGTATATGTAGACACAATTTCAAGTCAATCGACTCAGAGAATAAAAAGTTTCATAGAAAATTCAACACCCCATTTCACCCTCTTAGGGGTGAAATTTCGAAAAACCCTTTCTTAATGGATACCTAGTCTTTACAAAGAGTACACTGTCCAAATTCCATGTCTCTAGGACCCGCGGTTTGGGCTGTGCGTTGGTATATCAGTCAGCCAGTCAGGACATGGAATTTTAAATTGGGGGATGATTTTGTGATACACGTATCTCATCATTTTAACTGAAGTATATGTAGACACATTTTCAAGTCAACCGAGAGAGTTTCACAGAAAATTCAACACCCCATTTCAACCTCTTAGGGGTGGAATTTCAAAAACCCTTTCTTAGTGGATACCTACTCTCCACAAAGAGTACATTCTCCAAATTTCATGTCTCTAGAACCAGCGGTTTGGGCTGTGCGTTGATATATCAGTCAGCCAGTCAGGACATTGAATTTTAAATTGGGGGATGATTTTGGAAAAACTGTGATACACGTATCTCATCATTTTAACTGAAATATATGTAGACACAATTTCAAGTCAATTGACTCAGAGAATAAAAAGTTACATGGAAAATTCAACACCGCATTTCACCCTCTTAGGGGTGGAATTTCTAAAAACCCTTTCTTAATAGATATCTACTTTTTACAAAGAGTACACTGTCCAAATTTCATGTCTCTAGAACCCGCGGTTTAGGCTGTGCGTTGGTATATCAGTCAGCCAGTCAGGACATGGAATTTTAAATTGGGGGATGATTTTGTGATACACGTATCTCATCATTTTAACTGAAGTATATGTAGACACATTTTCAAGTCAACCGAGAGAGTTTCACAGAAAATTCAACACCCCATTTCAACCTCTTAGGGGTGGAATTTCAAAAACCCTTTCTTAGTGGATACCTACTCTCCACAAAGAGTACATTCTCCAAATTTCATGTCTCTAGAACCAGCGGTTTGGGCTGTGCGTTAATATATCAGTCAGCCACTCAGGACATTGAAGTTTAAATTGGGGGATGATTTTGGAAAAACTGTGATACACGTGTCGCATCATTTTAATTGAGGTATATGTAGACACAATTTCAAGTCAATCGACTCAGAGAATAAAAAGTTTCATAGAAAATTCAACACCCCATTTCACCCTCTTAGGGGTGAAATTTCGAAAAACCCTTTCTTAATGGATACCTAGTCTTTACAAAGAGTACACTGTCCAAATTCCATGTCTCTAGGACCAGTGGTTTGGGCTGTGCGTTGATGTATCAGTCAGCCAGTCAGGACATTGAATTTTAAATTGGGGGATGATTTTGGAAAAACTGTGATACACGTATCTCATCATTTTAATTGAAGTATATGTAGACACAATTTCAAGTCAATCGATTCAGAGAATAAAAAGTTTCATAGAAAATTCAACACCCCATTTCACCCTCTTAGGGGTGGAATTTCGAAAAACCCTTTCTTAATGGATACCTACTCTTCACAAAGAGTACACTGTCCAAATTTCATGTCTCTAGGACCAGTGGTTTGGGCTGTGTGTTGATATATAAGTCAGTCAGTCAGTCAGTCAGGACTTTGAATTTATTTCGCTGCGGAGTTATTTTAAAACTGTGACATCTCCTAAGATATTCATTGAAATCAAATGATGTAAGAGCAATTTCGTTATAATATAAATACTTGTTATGAACAACGTATTTATTTGGAAAAGGAATACCCTGTTCACAAAAACACCTTCGCAAATAATGCGAATCAACCTTAAAAGATAGACATATGCTATCACGTATTTTTTTAGAACTTTTAAGAGGAACATTTCCGTCATTCATGATTGTTGCGTAACTTTAACCGTTTACGCAGCGCACGCAACGGTAGCTCTCAAAAGGAATACATTTTCCCCGTTTTTGCAACATTTTTCATTAGTGCTCCGCTCCTATTAGTTATAGCGTGATGTTATATAACCTATAGCCTTTCTCGATAAATAGGCTATCCAGTAGTTCCTGAAATTAGCGCGTTCAACCAAACCAACACACAAACTCTTGAGCTTTATATTATTAGAATAGATTCAAGTAGATAACTATTTAACTTCTCGGAAATAATTGAATTAATCGCTTAAACATTCTACTTATGTTTTTCTCAAATAAGGGCTTCCCTCGACAGCCTCACGTCTTCATCCTTTGACGCTCGATAACAGTCATACTCCAGCTAGGTCGAAAGTTCTCATCAAGGTGCATGAAATGAGCCCAGTAACAATATAGCTGCTGTAAACTGTTGCGGACCTCTTGCAACTACCTTCCGTCTCCATCGTTAGACCGTCGATGACAGTCTTACTCCAGCTAGTTCTAATATTCACATCAAGGTGTTTGAAATGAGCCCAATACCAATATAGTGATTGTGAAACTCTCTCGGTTGACTTGAAAATGTGTTTACATATACTTCAGTTAAAATGATGAGATACGTGTGTGGCGGAATATCATTTAGACCACCACCTTACAATTCGGAGAAAAACCGCTAACGCTTATGATCTTACACCGCGGTCTTAAATCAGGTGATGTTTCGACCACGCAGTTACGCGCGCCGCTGCACGCACGGAGCGCGTGATATTTATACGGGAGCCAGCGAAGAAGACCTTGAGCGGCCGGACGACGGCGTGCACACAAGCTTACCTATGCGAGCGCCGAGGACCGACCGGCAGTCGTCTTTGGACTAGCTACCTTACTATTCGGGACGCGCCGCGTAATATTAATATTTTCTGTTTGCTTGGTGCTATTTAATGTTACAATCTAATTTGCTTTATATTACTTTCAATCATCTTAATAGTAACCTTCATTTCTTCGCCTTTCGTTTCTTCATTCTACCTTCTGACTTGCTTGCTATTACTATCACCAATAGCCTTACTATACGGGTTAGACCCGGTAAAGCGTAGCTGTAAGCATCACGCCTACCCGCTACATTGGTGACCCTCGACTACACAGGATTGAAGACTGCAAGATCCCGGCAAACCGAGAGAAAGAGAGTGCGCCGAGTATTCGCATTAGTGGGTGACATAATAACAGGACGTGGTTTGGTTCAAGACATAGCGGTGAGCGATTTTATTTTTATTTTAACATGGCTGAGTCGGACGCTTATGCTGACTGTAAGGATGTTCCCGGTGTCTCAGGACAGGCAGCAGCTGTTGGAATGCCACTGCGCTGTCCTCCATTTTGCCCGGACGAACCGGCATTGTGGTTTGCGCAGCTAGAAGGCCAATTCATTCTGTCAAGAACTACGAGTGACTCGACAAAATTTTATTTCGCATCGACTCAGCTCGACACCAAATACGCCTTGCAGGTCAGGGACATTATTACCAATCCTCCTGAGGAGAACAAATTTATAAAATTAAAAACAGAACTCATAAAACGGTTGTCAGTTTCGCAAGAAAAGCGAATACAACAGCTCCTACTTCATGAGGAATTAGGTGACCGCAAGCCGTCGCAATTCCTGCGACACCTGCAAAGTCTAGCTGGACCATCAGGTGCAGCAGAATTCGTCAAAAGCATTTGGACCAACCGGTTGCCTCAGAATATACAAACAGTAATCGCCTCTCAAATAGCAGAATTGCAGGTGGAGAAATTAGCGGAGATAGCGGACAGGGTATTCGAAATCGTCCCAATGACACCGCAAATCGCTAGCGCTTCCGCTTCTAGTAGCACTGCATCGTCGGATCTGGAGAAGCAGGTGAGCGAACTCACAAAGCAGGTAGCCGCGCTCACTTCACGCTGGAACAGCAGGGAGAGACAACGCTCACGCACACGATCTCGCAATGACCATCGAAGGTATGATCGCTCTAAATCCTAACCGCAACAACCACCACAAAACCACCCACACTGTTTTTACCACTATACATACGGAGACAAAGCTCAAAAATGTAAATCACCTTGCTCGTTCATGGCGGAAAACAGGAAGGGCGGTCGCAAGTAGCGGCCAACGACTGCCCTACTTCTTCAGGCCGTCTATTCATCACTGACCGGTCCTCAAAAATACAATTCCTAGTAGACACCGGCTCAGACTTATGTGTTTTTCCCCGTTCTGCACTCAAAAAACCCTACAAACAATCCAAATACGATCTAGTAGCTGCAAACAACACATTAATTCACACTTACGGTCCTCTGCAACTACAGTTGAATCTAGGACTTAGAAGGAACTTCAGCTGGAGCTTCACAATTGCGGATGTTTCTAAGGCCATAATTGGGGTAGACTTCCTCAGTTTCTACAATCTGTTGGTAGATTGCAGGAATCAACGCCTGATCGATAACCTTACGTCTTTATCAGTTCCTGCCACACACTGCAACTCAGCAGACATTGCTTCACTGAAGGCTGTCATAGGTGACTCAGACTACCATCAAATTTTGCGTGAGTATCCAGAGATAACTCGACCACCAGGTAGGCAGGTACCGGGTAAACATAACACCTTGCATTTCATCAGGACGACACCCGGCCCACCTGTAGCATGCAAGCCAAGACGCCTTGACCCTTCTCGACTGCAAGCTGCTAAGAAGGAGTTTGAGCAGATGCTTGCAAGTGGAGTAGCATGACGCTCGGAGAGTCCTTGGTCAGCGCCACTGCACCTGGTGAAGAAGAAAGACGACGGTTGGAGACCATGTGGCGACTACAGGGCACTTAACTCGAGAACAATACCCGACAGGTACCCCATCCGCCATATTCAGGACTTCTCCAACCAACTAGCAGGCTGCACCATCTTCTCAACGATCGATCTCGTAAAGGCTTACAATCAGCTAGCCGTCAACCCTGAGGATATCCCGAAAACCGCGATTACTACACCTTTTGGCCTATATGAATTTCCATTCATGACTTTTGGTTTGAGGAACGCGGCTCAAACCTTCCAAAGGTTCATCGACGAAGTTTTACTGGGCCTAGACTTCTGCTACGGGTACGTCGACGATATTTTGGTTTCTTCAGCAACTGCTGAAGAATATAAAGTGCACTTACGCCAATTGTTTGATCGCCTGAAACAATATGGCGTCGTCGTCAACTCAGTCAAGTGCAATATCGGACAACAAGAGGTGACCTTTCTAGGGTACAGCGTCTCTGCTGAGGGCATAAAACCACTTCAGTCCAAGGTGCAGGCGATCCAGGAATATTCCAAACCCAAAACCTTGAAGGAGCTGCGACGATTCTTGGGTATGATGAATTTCTATCGCCGATTTGTCCCTAACGCAGCTCAACTACAAGCGCCATTAAACACAGCCCTTGCTGGCCCTAAGGTAAAAGGTTCGCATCCAGTACAAATGACTCCAGAGATGCTGAAGGCTTTCGACGACTGCAAATCTTCACTTTCAAAAGCAACACTCTTGGCTCATCCACACCCATCGGCGGAGTTGGCGATCGTAACCGATGCATCGAACACAGCTATTGGAGCTGTACTTCAGCAGCGAAAAGGAAAAAACTGGCAGCCATTAGCATTCTACTCTCACAAGCTAAACAACGCTCAAAAGAAGTACAGCCCGTACGACAGAGAGCTGCTCGCAGTGTACGAGGCCATTAAATACTTTCGGCATATGGTTGAGGCAAGAACATTTGCGATCTACACCGACCACAAGCCGCTTATCTTCGCCTTCAAGTTAAACAGGGAAAGCCTTCCGCCGAGACAGTTCCGATACCTGGACTATATTGGCCAATTCACTACGGACTTAAGGTACCTACCTGGCAGCGAGAACATTGTCGCTGATGCATTATCTCGCGTAGAGGAAGTGTCTGCCGCTATCAATTTTGAGAACCTTGCACGGCTCCAGGACCATGATCCAGAATTACAAGACCTCCTCCTTCATGGTTCAACACTTAAATTGAAGAAAGTAGCATCTACCTACAGTGGAAACTTACCAGTGTATTGCGATACCACCACACAGGTGCCACGTCCATACGTAACGCCAACACTGCGCAGAGACGTCTTCAACTCGCTACATAACTTGCACCATCCCGGGAAATCTGCTACAGTGCGACTGGTGACACAACACTACGTGTGGCCAGGGATTCGTAAAGACTGTAGAGAGTGGGCGAGGCAATGTGAACAATGCCAGACTTGTAAAGTCACACGTCACACCAAATCCCCGCTTTCCACCTACCTGACTCCATCCTCCCGATTCTCTCACATTCACCTCGACATCATAGGGCCTTTAACCCCTTCATCTGATTTCAGGTACTGCCTTACCGTCATCGATAGGTTCACCCGATGGCCTGAGACGTACCCCTTGAAAGACATCACGGCGGAGACCTGCGCAGCCACTCTGGTGACTCATTGGGTGGCCCGTTTCGGCTGTCCAGCACGGGTGACCACCGACCGTGGTCGCCAATTCGAGAGTCACCTGTTCAAGGCTCTCACTGCCTTGTTGGGGGCAGACCACCTTCGCACCACTGCCTACCATCTAGCAGCGAATGGCATGGTGGAACGGCTGCATCGACAGCTGAAGGCCGCCATCATGTGCCACACTTCTTCGCAGTGGACTGAAGCTCTTCCGCTGGTACTTCTCGGCATGCGTAACTCGTGGAAAGAAGATATCCAAGCTACGCCGGCCGAACTTGTCTACGGGGAAGCACTTCAGCTTCCTAGCCAGTACCTATCTTCGAAGGCAGAGTACACAACAGCCGACGTCACCGACTACGCAAACCGACTACGACGTCACATGGCCAACCTCACTCTTAAACCTACTGCGTGGCATACTACATCGCCCTTCTACGTGCCACGAGATCTTCACTCTTCCTCCCACGTCTTCCTTCGGCGAGACTACGTACGACGTGCACTGGAACTACCGTATGCGGGACCCTACAAGGTTTTACAGAGGCACGCAAAATACTTCACGATCGAGATACAAGGGAAGCCAAACAACGTATCGGTCGATCGACTCAAACCAGCTTACACAATGCGTGAAGAGGCTCCGAAGAAAACACCAATCATAACCCCTGACACTACCAACACCACAACTGAAGAGAGAAGGACGAGAAGCGGGCGGCGAGTAAAGTTCCCCGATTTTTATCGACCGTAGTTACGGTCTGGCCAGGGGGAATATGTGGCGGAATATCATTTAGACCACCACCTTACAATTCTGAGAAAAACCGCTAACGCTTATGATCTTACACCGCGGTCTTAAATCAGGTGATGTTTCGACCACGCAGTTACGCGCGCCGCTGCACGCACGGAGCGCGTGATATTTATACGGGAGCCAGCGAAGAAGACCTTGAGCGGCCGGACGACGGCGTGCACACAAGCTTAGCTATGCGAGCGCCGAGGACCGACCGGCAGTCGTCTTTGGACTAGCTACCTTACTATTCGGGACGCGCCGCGTAATATTAATATTTTCTGTTTGCTTGGTGCTATTTAATGTTACAATCTAATTTGCTTAATATATTACTTTCAATCATCTTAATAATAACCTTCATTTCTTCGCCTTTCGTTTCTTCATTCTACCTTCTGACTTGCTTGCTATTACTATCATCAATAGCCTTACTATACGGGTTAGACCCGGTAAAGCGTAGCTGTAAGCATCACGCCTACCCGCTACACGTGTATCACAAAATCATCCCCCAATTTAAAATTCCATGTCCTGACTGGCTGACTGATATACCAACGCACAGCCCAAACCGCGGGTCCTAGAGACATGAAATTTGGACAGTGTACTCTTTGTGAAGAGTAGATATCTATTAAGAAAGGGTTTTTAGAAATTCCACCCCTAAGAGGGTGAAATGGGGTGTTGAATTTTCCATGTAACTTTTTATTCTCCGAGTCAATTGACTTGAAATTGTGTCTACATATATTTCAGTTAAAATGATGAGATACGTGTATCACAGTTTTTCCAAAATCATCCCCCAATTTAAAATTCAATGTCCTGACTGGCTGACTGATACATCAACGCACAGCCCAAACTACTGGTCCTAGAGACATGGAATTTGGACAGTGTACTCTTTGTAAAGAGTAAGTATCCATTAAGAAAGGGTTTTTCGAAATTTCATCCCTAAGAGGGTGAAATGGGGTGTTGAATTTTCTATGAAACTTTTTATTCTCTGAGTCGATTGACTTGAAATTGTGTCTACCCCCTAAACTGACCAAGTGCCAAAATTGGGACCGGAACGAAAACGGTCAACTGCCCAACGCCCAATTTTGGCACACTATTATTATTACTTTTTATTTTTGTTGACAGCGCACTCTGTTTTATTTTTTAGAATTTTTCTAACGAAGCGACATCCTTCGTTCTTGTACTGATAGAAAGCCATTGAAATACCTCATTTTTAAGACAGATGGCATTGTTTCCAATCGGCTTACGCAAAATTTTATACGCTGTGGAAAAAGTAGAATTTTGAGTGAATTATTTGGTATTTATTTTTTCTGTGGTTGTGTTTTGAAGTGATAGTTGTTGGAGTTTGTTATTTGTTTGGTAAGTAATATTATATACCTTTTTGTTCCTGTTTTAACGGCCTTTCTAATGATACATGTAAATTCTGAATCGATCGTAAATTGGATGATGAAATCAATAGTTAGGTTATAATTTAGTCAGAAAAATTTAAAAATTTATAAAAACGTGACAAAACTATTAAATTGCTAGTTTGTACTTATGTCATTGTGAATTAACCATAAAGCGTGATTAATTACGAACAATTCGGTACCAATAACATACCATTCAGATAAGGTTTCGAAGTTGTGAAATAATTTGTTTACGTTGCGCCAGAGCGTTGTAGGTAAAAAAATTTACTAGAAATTTGGTACACGCGATGTTATTATTATTTGTATTTCAAAACTTTGTTTGAAGAGTGGGAACTATTATGATGTCATTTGATGCATATTGAGTTAGCCTATAATTTAGGTTAATAAAAACATAGGGTCATCGCTTTAGATTTTGAAATAATACAAGTTTTATTTGATGTTGGAATAATATATAATGTTGTCTGAAAAATCTTTAAATTACTAAAAACGTGATATAACTATTAAATTGCTAGTTTGTACTTAGTCATTGTGAATTAACCATAAAGCGTGATTAATTACGAACGATTTGGTACCAATTCCATACCATTTAGTTAAGAATTCGAAGGTGTGTAATGATTTACTTACGTAGTGTAGGTATTTGTTTTGACTAGAAATTTAGTCCAGGCGATGTTATTAATATTCGTATTTCAAAACTTTGTTTGAAGAGTGGTAACTATTTTGATGTCATTTGATGCCTACTGAGTACGGCTATAATTAAAGTTAAAAAAAACATAGGGTCACCGCTTTAAATTTTGAAATAATACAAGTTTTATTTTGTTTTGCCTTATCAAAACAATGACATTCATTCAAAGTTACGAAACAACTTGCGTTGTGAAGCTTGGTCCATACACTTGAGTAAACAGTCATTAGTTTACTATCAGTTCATAGAAACTTTTTGTTTATACGCCGTGTCGGTCACCCGACACCCGCCGCTCCTCGTAAAAAAAGGGTCGGGTTGTAGGTAAGTACAGACAACCGCGCTGCGCGCGGGGCAACTACACTCGACTCGCTACATATCGTCGACCGTAGGTTCAATTGGGGTAAGGGACAAAAAACCTAAAATGAGTTGAGTATACAGTTTTGTTCAGAATTTTTCGCTCTTTCGAATGGTGTTTATGAAAAAATTCTAACTCAAGAAAAATGTCCCTTACCCTACTGATTTTTTGGGTCAAAATTTCGAAACAGCCCCTTAATAACCATGTATCTGAAAAACTATGTAATATAGCAACTTTAATTGGTGTAATTATCGCCGCCAATCTACTTCGAATAAGGTAAGGGTCTTCCCAATCAACGAATTACCATAACATGGTTTATGTTTGAAGAAACCATAATAAAACTGACCTTACACTAATGCCTTTGTTATCTCAAAAAATAAATATCACCTATACTTTAAATGGATTGCACGAGTTTTGACATAGTTGTCCCTTACCCCAATTTGAATTGTCATACTTTAAGCAATGTCAACGTTACACTTATTTGAATCGAATAATATTTAGGTTCGGTGTCCGTTACATCAATTTGCTCGTGAGAAGCAATGAATATTTAACCCTGTTACCTTTATTTACACACATTTCTAGCTTCATAACACAAGAACATCACTATTACCATCCTTTTCTATCTTACAACGTTTTTGTGTGTGCGAAAGAGAGGATGATACCAATGCGAAAGCAGCGCGCGGGTATCAAAAAAATTGCAATCAGTGCGAGTTCACCTGTCGTTTGGTCGGGATTTAGCACGGTTTTTGACAAAAAGAATGTGGTAAAAATGGAAAAACAAAGCATTTAAACCAGTTGCTTAGTCGCAGATAGATTTTACTACAATTAGTAAATAAGATATGACAGTAAGTAAATAAATTTTGTTATAATAAAATCATTGTTACAATACATCGCTCATTTGGAGAAACATCGACGTAAATGTAATTTTCCCCAAAAATTAGTTAAATAATTAACAAAGCACTTAGAAAGTGTATTTACGTTAGGAGAAACAAAGACGTAAATCAATTTCAGTCTATATATCGGTAGGCGGCGCTGGCGTCGTTGTTGCATTTATGCTAACTCGCAAAGATCTCGCGGAAACAGCGACGCATCGGTAAGTTACGCGGGGAGCTCCGCGAAGTGAATTTGTGTTTGGGTGCTACATCGACGTAACGGTAATTATGACATTATTTTGTGTTCTTTTTGGGGCTACAACGACGGAATGTACATTTTCGTCATTGTGTCCCAAAATATATTGGTTTTTGCAGAAGCAACGGCATAATTTGTAATTTCTTATTAGTAATGTCGTTGTTGCTACAGAAATATTATTATTTGGTTCAAATACGCTTAAACATTGCTTTGTAAAATTATATAATTTTTATCGTGGTAAAATCATCAAATGAGTCCTCCCACCCAGGGCAGAGTGGGAGGAACTGACAGACTTGTACTGACTAAAATCCACGGTGTCCTTCAATAGCCCTTTATGATCCAGGGTCACGGTAATTCTATAGTCCCGCGACCCCGGCAGGCTTTGGCCCTCTAGAGGGGGGCCCCGTCATAATGCTGACATTACTCGCCCATTACTCGCCGCCCGCAAGCCCGCGCCTACGGTGGCCAGAGATCGTCTGCCGACGTGCGGCGCCGTGGGCGTCTACCACTGTGGCTGGTGTGGAGGGAGGACGCTGTCCTCTCCCTCACGCGGCCCGCCTCCTCCTTCGCGAGCATGACTGCTTCGCAGAAGGAGGCGACCGCTTCCCACTCCGTCTCGCCCCGCAGCATGGCCTCGACCAATGCCGGGCGCGAGAGGTCTCCGCCTATCGCCGCCGTGAGGACACGGCGGCGGTGCCCTGCCCAAGCGGGGCAGTCCTGCACCGTATGCTCCACCGTGTCCTCCGGGCGGTCCTCGCAGTGGTGACACCCAGGCGTTTCCTCCTTCCCCATCAGACACAGGTACCTCCCGAAGCTTCCGTGTCCGGTGAGGACCTGCGTCATGCGGTAGGTCAGGACGCCGTGACGCCTATCCAGCCAACAATAATTAACATTTTAAGTTATTTTCACAATATCTGGCCTATAACTAAAAGTTTTGTTGTGTTGTAGGTATCTATTACATGAAATGTATGTATTATTAGTTTTTGTATTTTTGGGAAGTCGGTGCTAACTTCATAAATTCCACGTAGGATTATTTTAGTCTTTTGAAGTTGGATTTGTATTTTTAAAGTTTGTTTTATGTGGTATGTATAGTTGTTGCAAGTAGGTTAAAATTGGGATTTCCAGATCAGATAAGATCTAAAAACCCGCAATTTTCACTCATTCATCATTTCATTCATTCAATTTCATATTATTCACTATATAATGACTATATATTTATTCAGATTTGTTCTTTAAAGCCACAGTTTTCACCATTCATTCATTCAATCTAAAGTGATCATTTATTAAAACTCAAATAAGTATTTATTATTTATTTATCTCTCTATTACCATTTTTTAAAGACATGTTTTAATATAATAAATCTTCTTGCGATGTATCTCTGACCTGAGGTTTTGATGAATCTGGGGCTCGATTTTTTTATGAGCGGGGCTGCATATCACGGATAAATATAGCCTCACCATTAGCGTTCTGAATAATAATTTTACAAATGCCTTCAGAAGTACATTTCACTGAATCTTGCATTTTAGCTAATATATTTATAGCCGATCAATCTATCCTCCTGCACTTTAGAATAATTTTCATATTTTTGTTTCTTTTAAAAATAGACGTTTTGATTTGTCGACGTAGTCCGTTCTTTTCACAGCGTTCAAGTAACAACATTGAGGAAATTGTAAAGTATGTTGCATCCAAGGATCATCGTAAATCTCCCAATAACACCTCCACATGAGAATCATGCTGCTTTATCATTTACACCATTTCCACAATAAAAAAATCCAGTGTCAGCCATTTCCATTACCAATCTTCTCCTTGAATCACCCGTTGGCCAATAGTAACTAAATGAAAATTCACGCATTTTAAATGCATTATACATATCATAACGAGGATTGTATTTATTTTGAGACATGTTCTGTTGACTCATTTCCTAGTTCTTGATACGGATACTTATAAATGTATACTGACATCGCACAGCTGTTACCAGCAACTTATAACGATGGATGGGATTGGTAGGGATAGGAAACTGATACTTATTACCCAATTGTGAAAAATTAAACAAGGGTATATATATTTTAAAAATTTATTATCTATACACCATTTATTTATACATATTACATTTTTTAAAGCACATATTGAATCATGAAAAATACAACTATACACATCATGAGAATGTTCATATTTATTGTACAAGCTTAATAAATTAGGACAACCGTCATCTTCTAAATTATATATATCATTATTCGAAATATTTTTTAACCACAACACTTTTTCTAAACCTTCGGTGTAAACACTTTTTTCTCTTAAGATATCTACAATCAAATTCTGATGATTTGAGTAAGGCACAAATCCATCTCTCCAGTATATTTTTCTATTACGTTCAATCCAACGGACTTGGCGTTTTTCTGATTTCGTCAAATCGTAAAATGGAAAATAAACGTGTTTTTAATTAAGCAAAAACACGTTTATTTTTTTATTCCATAATACAGCAATTTCTTTAATGATAAATTCATTTGTTTCTGTTTTAAAACCTTGAACATCTACAATGGCGGTCATGATAACCTGCGCACTACGTTACTCAAAGGTTTATATTCGACAAGTCGATCGTTGATAATTAAACAGTATCCAGTTGTGTTATCTGGTATTGGCGCCGAACATTCAATCTCCAACCGCACATCTACGGGACCTGTTTTCAAACTATCGTTTTGTCTTGAACAGTCTATGATAAAGAGAGGAGCCTTCTCCTTAAAACCGACCAAATCAAGCAGGGGGTCTGCAGGACAGTTGTAATACGACTGACGAAATTTCACATACATTTCATAAAATATATTGTATTTTTTTTTGAAAAATTTAAGCTTAGAGGCTCGTAAGGATAATACTGTGAATTCAAAAATAGTGTTACGTTGGTAACCCCACAGTGATCAAACAGAGAACTGTCTTTGGTTTTATTATTTTTTCTGTTGGTTTGCAAGCTAAAAATGACATATCGAGGTTTTTCTAATTGCGATGCAGTCTTAACTGACCAAGAATGTTTTGTAGTTTTAGGGAGCAAAGGATACTCATATAAATCCCAATTTCGAAACGCTATCTGAATAGGTTTATCTCTTTCCAAGTGTTTTAGTAATGTCAGTCGTTCGCGGTCTGACACTTTTATATGTGGTACACGCCATTGCAATCTTTGTATGTCTATTTGAAAATGTGCAATATTATCAGTTGCTATGATACTGTTTAAGTTAGAGTTACTTCTATTCAGAATAAGTTCATGTTTACAATTTATCACGATTTTATTGTAATCTTCCGCAAATCCTAAAATTGTATTAAGAGGTACAATGGCACTAAAATGACCATAATTTTTAAATCCATCTGTGTTCCAACCCCACAAGGCAGCAACTTTATTTTCTCCATCATTCATTGAAACGTATGACTTTAACTGTCGACGATATTCCAGAATTTTTAATGCGATCTATTTCAATACCGTTTATTTCGTATCTGATATCTTGAAACAAAAACATAACAGGGTTGTTACTGAAAGTAATATTTTTCTTAATCGGTTTTCCATCTTTGTCGAAGAACTTTGCCTCGCCCTCGACGTAAATTGAACTGGCTGACGGTAGCACGTATATGTCTTGTTGGTGTATGGGAATTCTGATTTCATCGTTTTCTCTAAAGCTGTTAGTGTAGGGATTGTATGAGTGGACTTCATAGCTTTCAATCGAACTATCAAAGTGGGGTGATTCAGTAATTTGTAACATAATTCATACTTTAAAACCTAGAGTTTTAAGAAAATCTTTATTTGCTTTACTCAATTTCTTCACTTTTTTATTACGCACCTTAATGGTCGTAGATGGAATAAGACGTTTGATTTTCAGTGGAGTGGTTTTATAATATACTATCATTTTGTTCTTCTTAAATGAAGGCGCAATTGAATTTGTTCTTCACCAAAGTTAATACAGTTACCAAGTTGATCAACAATCTTAATAGAAATCGATGAAATTAGATTTTTGTTCACTGGAAAGTAAATAACGTTTTGCGGTATTTCTATGTACCGGTGACCTGGAGCAGTATCACATACAAATTCGTGAATAAAATGAGTTGGTAACCCGTTGCAGTAAGAACCGTGAACAAGATCACATTCGATTCTGATTATAGACAGATTGCTATTATTGATGGTCACATTTGGTCTAGAATTTAAAACTGAAAAGTATAGTAAACCGCACTCGTATTGATCAGATAAATGTAGAGGTGGTTGAAAATACGAAACCAATTCAGATTTATTTCCAGAGATGGTGACTGTAGTAGACATGTCTTCATACTGAAGTCTTAAAAAAGAGCCTGTTCATTTTATTCCTCGACTACACCAAAAACTCTTTAAGAAATCCAAACATACTCGTAGATGTCCACAATTAAAAGGGTGATCACGTTGTATATTTTCATAATTATATCGGACTTTAGGTCCTACGTATTTTATCAATTCCTTGGGAGGTTTAAGATTCCCGTAACTGTCGAAATACTCAATATAATCATTGTAATTATTTTGCATAGGCTACCCAATGAGAACCAGGGTTTTTAGAACTATCTAAATTAATAACTCCGCATTCTTTTATAAAAGGACATTCAGGGAGCTCATCTCTCATAAAGACACCTCTAAAATAAGGAATACTATTTCCATACTTCAAAATGTCAAAGTTAGATAAGACTCGTTTTGGGTAGCCGATATATTAGTTTTTTTCTTTCGATACAAAAATTCCAAGCCCATCTTTATGCGGTTTAAGGTGTAATCCTTGCCCAATGCAAAGCGCTTCCATTTTTTCATTATGTCTCTTCGATTCATTCAACATTTTTTTAGCCATCTTGTATTCGTTAATGGTTTTAGCAATACCAGCTGCACCGCCTGCTAAAGCCCCTACCGCTGATAATCCCGCAAAAATAGGAATCAACGGCAATACTCCACCAGTTTTTGGTATAGGAATAACACGAGGAAGTTTAATAGATGAATCATCAGCTAATTCTCTGGCAGCGGCGATAGCCAATTCTATAGCCATTTTTTTTACTTTTTGGCTTTAATTTTTTCATGTGTCTCTTGGTTTTAGAAATGACATTTTTTAATTTGTTTTTAACCCTTTTCCAGATGTAACTTTTCGGCAGCACTTTGTACTACTACTTTTCAGACCAGAACCAGTTTTAATTTTTGCCGAGATAGCCCGGCTTACTAAGCGTGATGCAATTTTTTCACCTACACTCGCATCCGAAGCAAGTTGTCGTTCTTTAGCCATATTCAACAAAATTAAGTCAGCTTCGTGTCGATCCTTTAAGTTTGATGATTTATGATAGGCAATGTCGTGATCTTTGCAATATTCGTCTAATTTATTAATTCCCTTATCTCCTTGTGTAAGCCTTTTAATTAAATTTGTACCGGGACCACAATAATTGTATCCTGGTAAGTGTAATTCAAAAGGTAAGTGATTTATTACCCAATTGAGAAGACCACTCTCTCCAATACACATTATAAGACTGATGAATCTGGATTGAACACTTTATTAAATACTTATTATTTGAAGTGTCGTTAATTAATGTTTTAATATTTATGATAATATATTTGACTTATCAATCCAACTATTTTCAGTTGATGACAAACCTAACCATTTCACTAAAACTCTGTAACCTTTTCTTTTAAGAACTTTCTCCACTAGATACATATTGGGATGTTTTGTTTTTTGAAGCTCTTGCGCATAAAATGCACCTAAAATCGGCTGACCTCTGATTGTATCTTCTATTAAGTAGGTGATAGGAGTTGTATTTTGTATCATTCGAATTTTAAATATTTCTGTTGACCAGTTGGGAGTGTAACCTTTTTCAAATGTTCTTTTGTACTTACTCATACGCACATAATCACCAATTTGATATTTGCTTCGAATATTTTGATTTTTTGCCAACCTTGAATACCTTTCTAATATATGTTTTTTATTAGTGTTATCCACATTAACGGGAACTTCATCAATTGTCCGATGATAAGTGTGATTGTATTTGTAAATAACATTATTAAGCGTGCCATCTATCCAATTGTAACTGCCTCTTAAACTAAATTCCTTATAGACGTTCGATTTCAATGTCCTGATAAATCGCTCAACTATTGAAGCCTTTTTTGTTGAGAAGGTTGAATAATGATTAATGTGATATGTTTCCATAAGCTTTTGAAATTGATTATTGTAAAATTCTGCTCCATTATCCGTTTGTAGATTTTTAGGAACACTTCCTTTATCCAATAATTTCTTAAAAGAGTAACATACATCCTCTTTGGTTTTACTTTTTAGAGGAAAAGTCCAAGCATATTTCGAAAATGTGTCAATAATAGCAAGAATAAATCTGTAATTTTTATTTTGCTTTGAAATTGATTGCATATCGATTATGTCTGTTTGCCACAGGTCATCTAAATCTCTCATAATAACACATCTTCGCGGGAAGTTCACCCTCGCATTTTATGAATTTCGTTTACCACGTCGGTTTTGCTCATGTTCACAATTCAGTACATTTGTTTTTGAATACGTTTATAAGACTGAATGAAAATTTTATAGTGGTTATTATTTATACTTTAATTATGCCAGCTTCTTTCAATTCTTCAACTATCGATAAAATTTCATTATCATGGTTTGTGTTACCAGCATCTCTAGAAGCAACTAATAGTTTCAATCTCTCAACCAGCTCGTTAGGATCATCCCAATATACCACGTCAGTGTTATTTTTGTATTTCTTTAGGGTCGGTAAGCTTCCACCAGTGTGAAAATTTTCATTTAACAATTCGGAAAATAATGGTTTGACTACTTCACGATATTTTATTCCCTTATCGCCTCTTATTTGCCCATCAGGATTAAAATCTCTCTTATGAACATTTGTATAATGCAGTATGTCCTTATAAACAAGTCTATCTTTGCTCGATATTAATTTTAAATCAGGTTTTCTTCGAAGTAAAAGTTCTTTCAAGCCCGGGGTTAAATTATAGGATTTGTCACCGACTTTAATTAAAATGACACTGTCGTCATTCAAACCATCGATTTTTGAAAATGAGACTTCTGAATTACCCATAAGCAATGTTTTGTTAACACTTCTTATTCCAAACGGTATATTTACACCGTCATAAATATCATGGATATCGCGACCCACTAGCGACATTTCTAAATCATCCAGTATTTCTTTTGTAGGAGACTTTTTAGGCACTTGTGCAGACTTCAGTTTTGGATCGTAGCAGTCTTCAAACTTTGTAGATGAACTAGTATTAATATCATCCATTTCAATGTCGTCAGAATTTGGAGGTGTAGTATTTTGTAAATGCTTAATTTTTTCCATTGATATATTCGAATCGACTAGTGCTTTAAGGGGATCTGTGACGGTTTTTAACATTTTTCCAAGTGACAAGTTCATAGAGTGTTCCTGGTTCTTCATTTGTTTTATTTTATGCTTTATGCAATCTACAGACTTCATTAATTCTATTTTAATATTCTTTTCCATGTTGTATGTACAAGTTTACTCAACCAAAGAAGATATAATACTAAGTTAGATTTATCTGTTATTGATTTATATAATTACACTTTCACGCTCATAATTTAAAAAAACTATCTAAATTCTGTCTTTTTACCTTCCATTGTTTACTGAGGAGTCTTTGCAAATACTAACAAAGTTATATGGCTCTCTCCAAACTGTATTACAAATATTCTTGAATTGATTCCAGGACATATCAGAACTAACATGCTCTTCATAAATATGTTCCAAGTTTACATCGTCTTGTTTAAATATTATAAGAAAGTTTACGTTATCACGCAGCAACTGTTTAGGAATTTTAGAGTATGTTTGACATAAATAAAAGCAATCAATATGTTTATGTCGACCCATAGAGAAGTAATTGCGAATGTTTATTTGTTTTTCACATGCCACATCATCGAAAATAAATACAGAATTGGTTAGTGCTTCATCAGGAGGTATCATTTCTTTATTATCATTAAATTCATGAAACTTAACCTGATGCACTCTTTATAACTTCTCGTAAGAACTTGTATTTTGGTTGAAAGTTAGTTTTCGAGTACAAATAAAGATTTTGGAATTTTAGACCGTTCTCATGTAACAATAAACTAAGCACTACGTTTGTTTTTCCACAATTCGAGGGACCACATATAATACAACGAATCGTATTTGGTAACAGTATGCTATGCCTTATGTGGTTATCAGAGTCACCAAGATTGATATGATTAACATTAAGTGATGTGTGTTGTTTGATCAACTTCATTTTGACTATTGTTGGAGACAAAACATCACCGTGCGCCACTACGACCGAAGGGCGACAGCGGGGAGCGGGGAACGGGGGACCTCGTCCCCCGTTCCCCGCCCAGAGCCACCACCACCGCCGCGCCGCCGCCGCACGAGCATTGACATATACGACACGGACCAGAGGCGCGCGTTCTTTACTATCCTTCAATATACGAACCTACCTATACAGTCCGCTATTTTATTTTGAGAATCACCAACATATGGTCCTCTCACTGTGGAAAACGATACTAAGGACGTCTTGAAGCTTATCTGGAAATTTATTCGTGCAAAAATCAAGAAACTTTGGCGAGTCGTACGCGCCGGCCATTACGCGACGACTTTCGAGAAGGTCAAGGAAGGACATTTTTGAAGAACGAACAAACCGTCTCATAACTGGACAAAGGATAAGACATCTTGTGAGTTCGTTCCTTTTTGTTCCTCTTAATCCATCTTCTTCTAGCTAGCCCAATTCACATTCCCTTCTTAGTATCATACACATTTTGCTAAAACTTGAGTCAGTGCTTTCTACACTCTTCATACGTAACTATTCATAGAATATTGCCTGAGCTGTTACTTATAATATTTTAGTTTAGACAAATTATTTAGTCGAGATTAATTTTGCTAATTGCGGTTGTAAAACCCGAGCGTTGAATGCCTATTGCATGAATCATCTTGTTTACTTCAATCGATACGCACAGTCATTGAGCTTAGCTACCTGGTTAGAATTTTATTTTTGCTTACATAATAATATCTTTATTACGTGTTACAGTGCATCAAGTAGCTTATTATTTTAAATCAGCTGTTGCCATTACCACGATTTGAGGCTTGTTTGTGATCATGTCTGAACTTAAAACTTTAATTAAAAAACGCTCAGCTATAAAATCAAAGCTTACTATTTTTGGTAATCATATTAAATTAATTGAAACTTCAAAAACATTAACGCAGTTACAAATCATAGATTTAGAGTGTCGCTTACGAAAATTTGAGCCCTTATGTGAGGAATTTGACGCGTTACAGACCGATATCGAGATCCTATCTGACGAGCCACCAACCGAAGAAGTACCCGCGGAGCGTGTGCAGTTTGACAACGACTACTACTCGCTGGTGGCCAGGGCCAAGAGCTTGCTTGCTGCCGGAGGAAAGGGCAGCGGATCTGTGGCGAAGTTCAGCGATGCAGAATCAGGTGGGCGAGTGAGAAATATGGTTAGGCTACCGAAAATTGACTTACCACATTTCAGCGGTGGCTATCAAGACTGGCTCGAATTTAAAGACACATTCCTTTCTCTTATACATAACAGTGATTGCATAGATAACATTAATAAATTCCACTATTTACGGGCTACTTTAAAAGGAAATGCCACTTTTATTATTAAAAACATCGATTTTAAAGGTTACAACTATAAAATTGCATGGGACTTATTGTGCGAGCGATTTGATAACAGTCGTTTACTGGTTAATAATCATTTACAGGCCTTGTTTAACGTGGAACCTATTCGAACAGAATCATGTAAGTCGATACAAAATCTTATTGATGTAACTAACAAGAACATCAGGGCTCTCACATCATTGAAAGAACCTGTCATCTAAACTTGATAGTGTGACGGGTCGAGAGTGGGAAGAACATAGAAATACATTGAATTCATCCCCAACCCTATTACAGTTCATAACATTTTAAGTAAAAGAGCCGAAATAATAGAAAATTTAGAAGATAATAATAAAACAAAATCAGAACACGTTAAAGCCAAAGGTTTAGTAATCTATATATCTTCTATCTATACTTATAATAAATCTGTAGAGAGGTCAATTCTGTACATGAAATATATTTCCAAAATAACTATCAGGGGGTGATTAGGGACGGGCACGCCGCAATCGCGGCGGTAAGCTTTGAGGAGTGGCTGGATAGGCGTCACGGCGTCCTGACCTACCGCGTGACGCAGGTCCTCACCGGACATGGAAGTTTCGGGAGGTACCTGTGTCATATGGGGAAGGCGGAAACGCCTGGGTGTCACCACTGCGAGGACCGCCCGGAGGACACGGTGGAACATACGGTGCAGGACTGCCCCGCTTGGGCAGAGCACCGCCGTGTCCTCACGGCGGCGATAGGCGGAGACCTCTCGCGCCCGGCATTGGTCGAGGCCATGCTGCGGGGCGAGACGGAGTGGGAAGCGGTCGCCTCCTTCTGCGAAGCAGTCATGCTCGCGAAGGAGGAGGCGGGCCGCGTGAGGGAGAGGACAGCGTCCTCCCTCCACCCCAGCCGCAGTGGTAGACGCCCACGGCGCCGGACGTCGGCAGACGATCTCCGGCCACCGTAGGCGCGGGCATGCGGGCGGCGAGTAATGGGCGACTCGCTGTCCGACCATGGACCATGCCCGGGTCGACGGCGCGTTGTGTTCCACGCGCGCCTCAAAGAGTGTCAGCATAATGACGGGGCCCCCCTCTAGAGGGCCAAAGCCTGCCGGGGTCGCGGGACTCATAGAATTACCGTGACCCTGGAACATAAAGGGCTACTGAAGGACACCGTGGATTTTAGTCAGTACAAGTCTGACAGTCCCTCCCGCTCTGCCCTGGGTAGGAGGACTCATTTGATGATTTTACCACGTTAAAAAAAAAAAAAAAAAAAAAAGGGGGTGATTAGGGATCGATACTGATGCCAAAAATGCAATCAGTAAAATTTTTGTCTGTCTGTCTGTCTGTCTGTCTGTCTGTATAACCGTTATAGAAACAAGAACTACTCGACGGATTTTAACGAAACTTGGTACAATTATTTTTCATACTCCTGAGTTGGTTATAGTATACTTTTCATCACGCTACAATCAATAGGAGCAGAGCAGTTAAGGGAAATGTTGGGAAAACGGGAGAAGTTACTCCATTTTTTAAGCTTCCGTCGCGTGTGCAACCTTAATGGTTAAAGCTACACAGAAATCATGTATGACGGAAATGTTCTCCTTAAAATTATATAAAAAACTAGCTTATGCCCGCGGCTTCGCCCGCGTGGAGTTAGGGAATTGCCCACGGGATCTTACTTCTGGAATAATAAGTAATCTATGTATCTATCTATAATACATACATAGATTTACATGTACTTGCTTATAACTTGCAATCTATACATATAAAATTCAAAGTCCTGACTGACTGACTGACTGACTTATATATCAACGCACAGCCCAAACCGCTGGTCCTAGAAACATGAAATTTGGACAGTGTACTCTTTGTGACGAGTAAGTATACACTAAGAAAGGGTTTTTCGAAATTCCACCCCTAAGAGGGTGAAATGGGGTGTATAATTTTCTGTGAAACTTTTTATTCCCTGAGTCGATTGACTTGAAAATTTGTGTATTTACTCTTCAGTTAAAATTATGAGACACGTGTATCACAGTTTTTCCTAAATCATCCCCCAATTTAAAATTAAACGTTTGGGAATTTCACCCCTAAAGGGGTAAAATAGGGGATGGAAGTTTGTATGAAAGTCTGTCAGTTTTGAAGTTAGGATCTTAAAATTTTGTGATAAGGCTGACGATTGAACGAATTAATTTATACGTGTCTCGGCGTTTTTGATAATTCTACCCCCGAAGGGTTAAAAAGGGGGGTGAAGATACTATGTTTGTTCGGGTGAAATGCAACTAAAATTTTGTACAACCGATTGAGCTGAAATTTTGCACAAACCTTTGGTTCTGGTGACAATACATTTTTATGACAAACATTCCTTAATCTTGCAGCCAGGATCGTCTCCTCAAGAGAGAACTCTTCAGCGGTTAGTAGCATGGCCACGAAACTTTGTTTACGCGTTCAAGTTTGATAGATAAAGATGATTTTATCATTAATCTTTAATCTTCTTTCTTTCTTCTTCTTTTTTTCTTTATATAAAATGGTAAACTGACTGACTGACTGGGTGATATATCAACGCACAGCCCAAACCGATGGTCCTAGAGTCATGAAACTTGGAGGGTGTGTTCTTTGTGAAGAGTAAGTATCCACTAAGAAAGGATTTTTGGGAGTTCCACCCCTAAAGGGGTAAAATAGGGGATGGAAGTTTATATGAAAGTACGTCAGTTTTGAAGTTAGGATCTTCAAATTTTGTGTTTAGGCTGACGATTGAAAATTTGAATTCCCTATAGATCCTTTCTTAGTGGAAACCTTCTCTTCACAAAGAACACACCCTCCAAGTTTCATGTCTCTAGAACCAGCGGTTTGGGCTGTGCGTTGATATATCACCCAGTCAGTCAGTCAGTCAGTTTACCATTTTGTATATATAGATGTGTATCAGTTTTTCCAAAATCATCACCCAATATAGTTAAATAGGGCTTCAAAGCTCACGTAGAAGGGCGCATGCCGCGCAGCGTTGCATGGGGCGTGCGGGGCGTGGGAGTATTTACCTATTACTAAGTAGATAGGATTTTTCTGAGGTAGACGTGTCTGTGAATATAGTTTATTCCACCGATTTTCGCGTTGGCTCGCGATACGGGACATTGATATTAAATATTATGTCAAAGTATTATGTCTATAAATAGATTCCTAATAAATCATTTGTTTGGTGTCCCGGTGTCCAATCTCAAACCAAGATATTTCACATATTATGTAATTTAATTGATATTGCTATGAACAAATGTTTGCAATAGCAAGTACACGTAAATCTATGTATGTACTATACATACATAGATTACTTATTATCCCAGAAGTAAGATTCCGTGGGCAGTTCCCGAACTCCACGCGGGCGAAGCCGCGGGCAGAAGCTGTTATTATTATAAAGTAATATCAATTAAATTAGATACGTGAAATATTGATACCTTGGTTTGAGATTGGACATCGGATTTACTGGATTTTATCTGAAGAGTATGTAAACAAATTTTCAAGTCAATCGACCCCGAGAGTAAAAAGTTTCACAGAAAATTCAACACCCCATTTCACCCTCTAAGGGGTAGGAATTTCAAAAAACTGATACTAACTCTTCACAAAGAATACACCCTCCAATTTTCATATCTTTGGGACCCGCGGTTTGGGCTGTGCGTTGGTATATCAGTCAGCCAGTCAGGACATGGAATTTTAAATTGGGGGATGATTTTGTGATACACGTATCTCATCATTTTAACTGAAGTATATGTATACACATTTTCAAGTCAATCGACCCCGAGAGAGTTTCACAGAAAATTCAACACCCCATTTCACCCTCTTAGGGGTGGAATTTCAAAAACCCTTTCTTAGTGGATACCCACTCTCCACAAAGAGTACATTCTCCAAATTTCATTTCTCTAGAACCAGCGGTTTGGGCTGTGCGTTGATGTATCAGTCAGCCAGTCAGGACATTGAATTTTAAATTGGGGGATGATTTTGGAAAAACTGTGATACACGTATCTCATCATTTTAATAGAAGTATTTGTAGACACAATTTCAGGTCAATCGACTCAGAGAATAAAAAGTTTCACAGAAAATTCAACACCCCATTTCACCCTCTTAGGGGTGAAATTTCGAAAAACCCTTTCTTAGTGGATACCTACTCTTCACAAAGAGTACACTGTCCAAATTTCATGCCTCTAGAACCAGTGGTTTGGTCTGTGCGTTGATATATCAGTCAGCCAGTCAGGACATTGAATTTTAAATTAGGGGATGATTTTGGAAAAACTGTGATACACGTATCTTATCATTTTAACTGAAGTATATGTAGGCACAATTTCAAGTCAATCGACTCAGAGAATAAAAAGTTTCGTAGAAAATTCAACACCCCATTTCACCCTCTTAGGGGTGAAATTTCGAAAAACACTTTCTTGGTGGATACCTACTCTTTACAAAGAGTACACTGTCCAAATTTCATGTCTCTAGGACCAGTGGTTTGGGCTGTGCGTTGATGTATCAGTCAGCCAGTCAGGACATTGAATTTTAAATTGGGGGATGATTTTGGAAAAACTGTGATACACGTATCTCATCATTTTAACTGAAGTATATATAGACACAATTTCAAGTCAATCGACTCAGAGAATAAAAAGTTACATAGAAAATTCAACACCCCATTTCACCCTCTTAGGGGTGGAATTTCGAAAAACCCTTTCTTAGTGGATACCTACTCTTTACAAAGAGTACACTGTCCAAATTTCATGTCTCTAGGACCAGTGGTTTGGGCTGTGCGTTGATATATAAGTCAGTCAGTCAGTCAGTCAGTCAGGACTTTGAATTTTATATGTATAGATATCCCACGACAACATAATGTCTATCTTTTATGGTTGACTCACAATATCACGTGTAACTCCCGATAGCTTAGCAGTTCGAAGCTTTCTGATTATATTTGTCTAGGGGTAAAATAGGGGATGGAAGTTTATATGAAAGTCCGTCAGTTTTGAAATTAGGATATTCAAATTTTGTGTTTAGGCTGACAATTAAAAATTAATTTATACGTGTCTCAGCCGATGAAGGTAAGTAACTATGTTTGTTCAGGTGGGATATTTTTCGACATCCACGCGGGCGAAGCCGCTGGCAGAAGCTAGTAAATAATAATAACAGCGATAAAAAATTCAAACGTAAATCATGTCCATTGTGTGACGATGAGTCACATCAGCTGTTTAATTGCGAATCGTTTAGAAGTCTTCCTGTAGAATCTCGGATTTCAAAAGTAAAAGAGTTTAAGGTTTGCTTGAACTGTTTGCGCTTCGGTCACGTAGCAAAGAAATGTTTTTTGTCACACTGCAAATATTGCAATGAAAAGCACAACACTCTTCTGCACTTGGAAAAATCTGAGCAATCTGCTTCTCGTGATTCATCATCTTCATCTTCAAAAGATATTGTATTGACAACTGATGTTCTACCGGTTACTACTCCGACGCGTGTTTTCCTTTCCACAGCGTTGGTGAAAGTGGTTGACGGAAAGGGCAACAAACACAACGCCAGGGTGATCTTGGACAACGGTAGCGGAATAAATATCGTTTCCGAAGCTTTCTGCAGTAAGCTGGGTTTGCCGAGGCGGAACGTGAGCTCCACGGTATCAGGTTTTAATAATCATGTATCCCATAGTACACAGTCTTGCAATCTCACAATTGAGTCATTGAATTCTAGCTATAGGAATAACATTGATTGTTATGTGTTTACCAACGTCACCACAGCAGTGCCAATCACATACATTGACACACGACATATTCAAATCCCAGCAGGCTTACGTCTATCTGACCCCACTTATAATATTCCTTCCAAGGTCGATCTACTTATCGGGGCAGACATCTTCTGGGATACTCTAGGAAACAAAAAGATTAGCTTAGGCAAGCATCTACCCATGTTGCGTAGTTCGGAGTTCGGATGGATAGTCACTGGTCACATCTCAAGTCCGAAAAGTACATTCAGTCAATGTCTTTTTACTCAAGGTCAACTTGACATAGATCTCACTCGTTTTTGGGAAGTAGATATTGTTTCTCATGAGCATTCTCAATCCGCAGAGGAACGTGCGTGTGAGAATAGTTTTACTGTCAACACAACTCGTAATGACGACGGTCGCTTTGTCGTCACCATTCCTTTAAAACAAGATCCCCTGCTCTTAGGGGATTCTTTTGAGATGGCTAAGCGACGTTTTTTATCGCTTGAGCGAAAATTCGAACGAGAACCAATATTCAAGGAGAAATATTTAAACTACATGAAAGAATACGAGCAGTTAGGTCACATGACTGAAAATAAAGTTCTTCTTCCATACAGTGACAATGCCAACTACTACCTTCCTCATCATGGCGTACTTCGGGAGTCCAGTACAACAACAAAGTTGCGTACAGTCTTTGACGCTTCTGCCGTCACCACTTCAGGAATTTCCTTCAATGAAATTCAGATGGTCGGTCCTACAGTCCAAGACGATCTCTTATCGATTCTCCTCAGATTCCGCCAGCATAAATTTGTAGTATCGGCAGACATTGAAAAAATGTTTAGATCTATTGACATTGTACCCAGTCAACGCTCGTTACAGCAAATTGTATTTAGGTATGATTCATAGCATCGCTTAAAAACCTATACACTTTTTTTTTTTTTTTTAACGTGGTAAAATCATCAAGTGAGTCCTCCCACCCAGGGCAGAGCGAGAGGGACTGTCAGACTTGTACTGACTAAAATCCACGGTGTCCTTCAGTAGCCCTTTATGTTCCAGGGTCACGGTAATTCTATGAGTCCCGCGACCAAACCTATACACTTAATACAGTTTGTCAGGGGACTGCATCAGCGCCATATCTAGCGACAAAATGTTTGAGTAGCCTGGCATCCACAGTCAGCGATAATAACGTCAAATATAGTATAGCTCACGACTTGTATTGTGACGATTTATTAAGCGGGGCTTGTACTGTAAGCGAAGCTATACAGTTATGTAAGGGAATTACTACCACCTTAAACTTAGCAAAATTCAATATTCGCAAATGGAAATCGAATAACGCATTAATTCTTAACGAGCTGCTCTCAGGTCAAATTATTGAATCAAATACAGTTTTAGATCTATCAGAAAACAACATAAATGCAGCATCAAAAACATTAGGTTTATATTGGCTTTGTCAGCAGGATGCCTTATCTTTCTCAATTAACATTGAACTTCATGAGAAGGTTACCAAACGTCATATTCTTTCCGTTATAAGCCAAATATTCGACCCATTAGGCCTTGTAGGGCCATGCGTTGTCGAAGCTAAGTTGATTATGCAGAAATTATGGGTCAATAAATGCTCTTGGGACGAAGAAGTTTCGCCAGAGATTTTGCATCTCTGGTCTTCATTTGCTAACACATTACTCTGTCTTAATAAGTTACAAATTCCACGTTGGGTTCTTAGTGATCTTTGTGTAAAAATTGAAATCCATATATTCACAGATGCTTCTCAAAGTGCGTATGGAGCATGCGTCTACATTCGGTCTGTGTGTAACTCGGGGATTGTGCGTGTTCAGCTCTTAGTCTCGAAAAACAAGGTTGCACCGATCAAACCCACAACTATCCCACGTCTTGAGCTGTGTGGGGCCTTATTAGGTACAAGACTGTGTACTAAGGTACAAAATTCACTTACATTAAACATTAACATGTATCGCTTTTGGTGCGATTCCACGATCGTATTAGGGTGGTTATCCACCCCTTCAAATCAACTTAATCAATTCGTACGTAATCGTGTTAACGAAATCAAGGAAAGCACCAGCGGTCACACGTGGAGCTACGTGCCGTCCAAGGAGAACCCGGCAGATCTCGTTTCTCGCGGGGTGAAGGCTGATATTATCAGCGACGCCTCGTTGTGGTGGTCGGGCCCATCGTTTTTGCTCGAATCGGAGCGTTGTTGGCCGCAAATGCCTAGTGAAACCCAGAGACGGGACCTGCCGGATCTCCATCCTTGTCTTGTTGTGAATAATGACGTAAGCAAGAACGATGACGATAAACTATTGACAAAACTTATCTATCTATACATATAAAATTCAAAGTCCTGACTGACTGACTGACTGACTGACTGACTGACTGATATATCAACCCCCAGCCCAAACCACTGATCCTAGAGACATGAAATTTGGACGGTGTATTCTTTGTGAAGAGTAGGTATCCACTAAGAAAGGGTTTTTTGAAATTCCACCCCTAAGAGGGTGAAATGGGGTGTTGAATTATATGTGGAACTTTTTATTCTCGGAGTCGATTGACTTGAAAATATGTAAACATACTCTTTAGTTAAAATTATGAGATACGTGTATCACAGTTTTTCCAAAATCATCCCCAAAGGACATCAACCACTTTGTATGGCGTTTGGGCTTGAACATGAACATAAAAATATTGCACTATTTTTGATTTTATTGAGTGGCTTACAGTACATAGAAAACATATATGTAGGAAGTTTTGTATCAAATTGTTTAATATAATAATAAAAAATAAAACTTCAAAACTTTAAAATAAATCAATTTATTTGTAAAATTATTCATTTTCGTAAGTTAATAAAACGTTGTCTAAAAACTGGGCCGGTGGAGTTATATTTTCATACCTGGCCCAGCTTAAATACCATATCACAGACATGATGTGAGCGCAGCAACCTACAGTTCTTCGGCCGACTATGCAATTGCAGCAATAATGCTTTATAGCTTGTATGCCTTGATTATTATCTTCATATAATATATATACAAAATATATTTTACGGCCTATATGTCGGCTTTGTATTTTCCCTCGCAATAATGTGCAATTCTCGACCAAAGGAAATCCTTGTAAAAGCTCACTGGCTCTATCGATGCACACTTCAATAGTATAGGAACCATCATTTCTTATGTGCTCCCCATAATAAGACTTTGCCTGTTTAATCTGATATGTTCCACATGCTAATAACACAAGTTCATCAAATGTTAATCTAGGAAATTCAACAATTTCAATAGTAGCGTTTAAGTTGGAGAATTGTGTCCGTCTTCGATTTAAATTATTTTCAATTACATAATCAGCTAATATATTATTTGTGTGCAATTTTTCATTTACCAGATTTACAATTTGTCCTGCATCTGGTCTATCTGATACCCTTTGGTGGAACATGTTTATTAATGCGGCAGCTATTTTAAAATCCGTCATAGCATGAGTGGATGCAGTATTGAAAAATTCACTCCTAAATATTTTATAGGACATTTTAAAAATCCCATTTACTGCTTCAACAATCCACCTGCACATTGTGACCGTTCTTGACTTATTAGCTGCCGCTGTTGATAATTGAGTTTCACTTTGTTGTAGGGATAAAGGAAAGTGAACAGTATAGTTGCACTGTTGTAGTAAAGGGACACAATTCCTGAAACCCCTATCCAGCAAAAAAAATCCCCAGGTTGAAAATACCTTCGTAAAGTATTGTTTTCATTATTAAATTCATTAATCATGATATCTGCATCCGATGTTGTTGCTGGATAGGGACCAAGTACATCTATAATATAACCATCAGAACATACCATCATAAAAGGTTTCATGAGGTTCCTATACTTATGCAAAGAATAAGTATCTTTCTGGTATAAATAATTTGAACTTTTTTGTACATATAAATAGGTGCCATCCAGAATAATTATTGGGTTCCTATTTGCTCCACCAAACAGCTCATTAGGTATCATGAGATTTCTTGAAGCAATTTGAGCTCGTGTGATATGATTGATCCCTAAGTTTTGTGGAACAAAATCATCAGTAAGTATTTGCCGGAATACTTACTGATGATTTTGTTCCACAAAACTTAAACTAAAACTAACTAAACTTAACTTAACTTTTTTAATAATCTTACTAAAGTGGTAGGGGGTGTATTTAATAGCGTTGATATCCGCTCGTTGCTGTCGCCAGTTCTTATTTTCATAAGATACGCAGCAAGAGCTAATGTGCCATTTCGCATATTATCTATTTGTTGCACATTAGTTTTTAATTCAAAAAACTGGTGCTTGGTTAAACCAGTCCAATAATGCACTGAGTCGTCAGACATTTATTGAATATTCGAAAAGTCTAATATTACTCTTTCTTTTATGAATGAAGCAAAGTCTTCTATGTGATTAGCATTAAAATATTGTATTGAATGCAAGTCATTACTCAAAATGTCAAAATTATTATTTCTTAAATGGAATTCACAAATCCTACATTGCTGTGGTACATAGTAATTGTACTCACTAAAAATAAAGACTCTAAGCCACAAAGGAATCCTCACTCTTTCTTCGGCAGTGCAACCAGGTAAGAAACAATGTGCTTGTGTATCTGGAGCTCTTCTCATGTGAGGTAAAAATATCGAACCAACTGGTGCTTCAACTCCCTGTTGTATTTCTGCGTTATCACCCTGCTGTACATCATCAATAGCATCCCTCCCAACATTGCGTGTACTGTGTCTGTCAGCTCTTTGCCAACAAGGATGGCAGATTCTATCAGATGCCGTCAACTAAAACAAAAAAGAACATTATTATAATATGAAGAATGAATAACCTTATCAGCATCAACTGCCTATAATCATTAAACCCTGTTTTGCATACAGTCAGGTAAGGGATTGCTATTGTTGATCATAAGTAAATGCCTTATTCCCTGACATTTATAGGTATCTTTAAGTCTGCTTACACGTCACTTACAAGGAGAAAATAAAAAAACCTTTAAGATCTCTGCAATTACAATAGTGCACTATATGGTAAGAGCACATAAAGCTGTTATTTTGGAACCTACATCATATTAAAAAAAAAACAATTACCTCACGTGGTTGAATCCATTGCAAAATCACACTTCTGATATGCCCCTCTCGTTCCGTGTTATTGCTTATCTTATGGGATCGAATCCTTAACAGTGAACACCTGCAGTTCACACATAACTGTCTGTGATGACCTGGATCTGAGCTCGTTGAAGCATCAGATGATGAACCTGCCACGCTGGCAGATGCATTCAATGCTATAATCCAACAAGGATGGCATACAAAGCTGTTCTGTCCAATCTGTAAAAAAAATATTTATGACAAATAATAAAAAAAAACCAGCAATTGAATTCTAAGTAGTATTTCAAATAATGGCCAACACCATGTCTTAAAAAATCTTGCTGTTGCAGACAGACAATAAAACATCATACCTCATCTCTTACGATTTAGGCTATTCGTATAGCAATCATCCTTGTAAAAATGTTTTTTTTCCCCTTTCACTAGTGCGAGCCAACCCAACTATTCAATTGCAATTATGTACTTAATCATCTCAGAAGTTGGAACTTACCACTTGTGGTGCGATCCATTGCAGTATAACTCGCTGCACTTCCACAAGATTAATAATGTGTCTTCTCCTGTGAGTGATTTCAAGACCACAATTTATACAATGCATAGATTCACTAGGCAAAATCGGGAAGTCCATATTCATGCGCGGGTCGTCATGTAAAACGGGTTCATTATCCGAAGAAATGCCAGGGTAAACGTTTAAAGCGGGTTCTGAGTCCAAGAGTGAGCCGGGATCGTTAGGTAAAAAATCATCAGAATCCATTTTTAAAAGCGTAAGTTGTCAAAAATATCCAAAGTCGAAATAAAATAATATTCACAAACGAACAAGAGCACGAACACAGAGCGAATGACATTGACAATCGATCACCAATCGATTCTGGATCGGGGTTGCCAGTTCTCTGCACTAGGAATCAGTCACGATATACGATTTGAAAATCGATTCCTATGGAATCGATTTCAAATCGTATATTATATAATGCTGAGCTGTTTTGCTTTGCGTTTTATTTTTCTATATTATGCTGAGCTGTTTTGCTTTGCGTAATTATTTTGGTTATGGCCCATGTTGCATTCTAATTAGAATCTTCAAGAAAAGCACGCGTTAATAATACTCGCTACCATGACGGACAAAACTCAAATGAACGAAGACGAAATACCAATTACGACGATTATTACAATTGTTACGTTTACTACATTTTTTTCTCGATAAAAACTTTCTTCGTTTGTTCTACGTTGCGTAGGCAAGCTGATGATTTTTAACACTTCAAAAAAAAAATGTTGATCTACATAAACTAAATTTTTTTAATTGTGTGAGGTTAAGATGATGATGATGCTAATGATGAATATTCCACAACGGCTAGATAAAGCTCGGTCTTCCATCAAACATTTTAATGTTTTGAAGCTCTCGGATTGAAACATCGAATATCAATGTTATTTTTTTTGAATTTTTATTTTGGCAACCCTTACTCAATGCATCCCGCATGTTGCACAGCAAAGCAACTGTCACCATACACAACCAATAATCAATTAAAAATCTTTTTTATTCGTTTTTAATACCATTTAGTTTGACACTCCCAAAAGAAACCAATGTTTACTAAATATTATTACTAAATTATTTATTAGTTTATTTTTTCCCAATACAGCTGTTCACCGGTTAGCCCATTTTGGTTGAAGTCCTTTAAAATTTAATGTCCTGTCTGGCTGACTGATATATCAACGCACAGCCCAGACCGCTGGTCCCAGAGACATACAATTTGAACGGTGAATTGTTTGTGAAGAGTAAGTATCCACTAAGGAAGGGTTTTTCGAAATTCCACCCCCAAGAGGGTGAAATGGGGTGTTGAATTTTCTGTGAAACTTTTTATTCTCGGAGGCGATTGACTTGAAAATTTGTGTACATACTCTTTAGTTAAATTTATGAGATACGTGTATCACAGTTTTTCCAAAATCATTCCCCAATTTAAAATTTAATGTCATGTCTGGCTGACTGATATATCAATGCACAGCCCAAACCGCTGGTCCGAGAGAAATGAAATTTGGACGGTGTATTCTTTGTGAAGAGTAGGTATCCACTAAGAAAGGGTTTTTTGAAATTCTACCTCTAAGAGGGTAAAATGGGATGTTGAATTTTCTGTGAAACTTAATATTTACTGGGTCGATTGACTCGAAAATTGATGTTCACACTCTTCAATTAAAATTATAAGACATATGTATCTGTTTTTCCAAAATCATCCCCCAATATAGTTAAATAGGGCTTCGAAGCTCACGTAGAAGGGCGCATGCCGCGCAGCGTTGCGTGGGGCGTGCGGGGCGCGGGAGTATTTACCTATTACTAAGTAGATAGGATTTTTCTGAGGTAGACGTGTCTGTAAATTTGGTTTATTCCACCGATTTTCGCGTTGGCTCGCGATACGGGACATTGATATTAAATATTATGTCAAAGTATTATGTCTATAAATAGATTCCTAATAAATCATTTGATTGGTGTCCCGGTGTCCAATCTCAAACCAAGATATTTCACATATGTAATTTAATTGATATTACTATGAACAAATATTTACAATAGCAAGTACACGTAAATCTAAAAAACAAAAATCTATACATATAAAATTCAAAGTCCTGACTGACTGACTGACTGACTGATTGACTGACTGACTGACTGACTGACTGACTGACTGACTTATATATCAACGCACAGCCTAAACCGCTCGTCCTAGAAACATGAAATTTGGACAGTGTATTCTTTGTGACAAGTAAGTATTCACTAAGAAAGGGTTTTTCAAAATTCTACCCCTAAGAGGGTGAAATGGGGTGTTTAATTTTCTGTGAAACTTTTTATTCCCTGAGTCGATTGACTTGAAAATTTGTGTATTTACTCTTCAGTTAAAATTATAAGATACGTGTATCACAGTTTTTCCAAAATCATCCCCAATTTTAAATTAAACGTCCTGACTGGCTGACTGATATATCAACCCCCAGCCCAAACCACTGATCCTAGAGACATGAAATTTGGACGGTGAATTGTTTGTGAAGAGTAAGTATCCACTAAGAAAGGATTTTTCAAAATTCCACCCCTAAGAGGGTGAAATGGGGTGTTGAATTATATGTGGAACTTTTTATTCTCGGAGTCGATTGACTTGAAAATATGTATACATACTCTTTAGTTAAAATTATGAGATACGTGTATCACAGTTTTTCCAAAATCATCCCCAAATTTTATATTTAATGTCCTGTCTGGCTGACTGATATATCAAAACACAGCCCAGACCGTTGGTCCGAGAGACATGAAAGTTGGACGGTGTATTCTTTGTGAAGAGTAAGTATCTACTAAGAAAGGGTTTTTCAAAATTCTACCCCTAAGAGGGTGAAATGGGGTGTTGAATTTTATGTGAAACTTTTTATCCACGAAGCCGATTGACTTGAAAATTTGTATTCATACTCTTCAGTTAAAATCATGAGATACGTGTATCACAGTTTTCTAAAAATCATCCCCCAATTTAAAATTCAATGTCCTGTCTGGTTGATTGATATATCAACCCCCAGCCCAAACCACTGGTCCCAGAGACATAAAATTTGAACGGTGAATTGTTTGTGAAGAGTAGGTATCCACTAAGGAAGGGTTTTTTGAAATTCCACCCCCAAGAGGGTGAAATGGGGTGTTGAATTTCCTGTGAAACTTTTTATTCTCGGAGGCGATTGACTTGAAAATTTGTGTACATACTCTTTAGTTAAATTTATGAGATACGTTTATCACAGTTTTTCCAAAATCATTCCCCAATTTAAAATTTAATGTCCTGTCTGGCTGACTGATATATCAACGCACAGCCCAAACCGCTGGTCCGAGAGAAATGAAATTTGGACGGTGTATTCTTTGTGAAGAGTAGGTATCCACTAAGAAAGGGTTTTCTGAAATTTTACCCCTAAGAGGGTAAAATGATGTGTTGAATTTTCTGTGAAACTTAATATTTACTGGGTCGATTGACTCGAAAATTGATGTTCACACTCTTCAATTAAAATTATAAGACATATGTATCAGTTTTTCCAAAATCATCCCTCAATATAGTTAAATATAGCTTCGAAGCTCACGTAGAAGGACGCATGCCGCGCAGCGTTGCGTGGGGCGTGCGGGGCGTGGGAGTATTTACCTATTACTAAGTAGGTAGGATTTTTCTGAGGTAGAAGTGTCTGTGAATATAGTTTATTCCACCGATTTTCGCGTTGGCTCGCGATACGGGACATTGATATTAAATATTATGTCAAAGTATTATGACTATAAATAGATTCCTAATAAATCATTTGATTGGTGTCCCGGTGTCCAATCTCAAACCAAGATATTTCACATATGTAATTTAATTGCTATTACTATGAACAAATATTTACAATAGCAAGTACACGTAAATCTATGTATGTACTATACATACATAGATTACTTATTATCCCAGAAGTAAGATTCCGTGGGCAATTCCCGAACTCCACGCGGGCGAAGCCGCGGGCAGAAGCTAGTCTAAACATACATAGATTACTTATTATCCCAGAAGTAAGATTCCGTGGGCAATTCCCGAACTCCACGCGGGCGAAGCCGCGGGCAGAAGCTAGTTCTTAAATATTCACAATTTACACGTTTACAAAGAGTTGTAGCCTATACATATATACAGATTTATTCATAACTGTAAAAACAAAACAAACAGATTCTACGATCATCTTTCTTGTAAGAATTGCAAATTTCATTTAATTTCATTATACACATTGCTCAGTTAGAAATGTTCCCAAATGAATATCTTATCTTAAAATCAGGCCACGCATTACCAAAGAAAAATAAATTAATATCATTGACCCCATTCTTAGATTCAAATGATATCTTGAGAGTAGGCGGCCGACTTGATAATTCACCTTATAGCTATGACACAAAGCATCCCATATTATTATGTAGCAAACATCATTTAACGAAAATCTTATTTCGCATGCATCACTTGAAACTTTTACATGCCGGACCACAGCTATTGTTGTCCAGTATTCGTCAAACTTTTTGGCCTTTAGGAGGAAGGAATCTGTCTAAGTCCATAACGAAAGGTTGCATAAAATGTTTTAGATTTAAAGCCAGCAATGCTCAGCCCATTATGGGGCAGTTACCTGAATCCAGAACTACACTGGAATTCCCTTTTTTACATTGTTCGGTGGATTATGCAGGCCCAGTTAAGATAGCTAAATGTAAAGGTCGAGGTTGCCAACTGATTAAATCTTACTTGTCCATTTTTGTCTGTTTAGCTACAAAAGCCGTGCATCTAGAACTCGTCACAGATCTTACTAAAGAGGGAAACATGGCCGCTTTAAACCGGTTTGTGGCTCGTCGAGGGAAGCCTCAAAGTATAACCTCCGACAATGGAACTAATTTTGTAGGTACATGTAACAAGTTACATCGCTTCTTACAGGACTCAAGTTCCCAAATTAGTTCTGAAGTCGCCCAAGAAGGTATAGACTTCCTCTTCATTCCGAGCTACAGCCCCCATTTCAATGGTATGGCTGAAGCTGCAGTCCGTTCCACTAAATAACATCTTCGTAGGCTTCTCCAACTTACGCATTTCACGTATGAAGAAATGCACACCTGTCTGACTCAAGTGGAAGCCATCCTTAATTCTCGTCCTATAACCGCCTTAAACTCTGATCCTACAGACTTCACACCTTTAACACCTGCTCACTTCCTAATAGGACGATCACTTGTGACAGTTCCACACCCACAGCTGACAGAAAGAATAACAAGCCTTGAGCGATACAAACGAATCGAGTTCGTCAAACAACACTTCTGGAAACGATTCTCCAACGAGTACGTCACCACTCTGCAGCAAAAGACGAAGTGGCCTACTGCATCAAGCGAAATCAAATTGGGTTCCTTAGTCCTTATAAAGGACAAAGCGCTACCTCCTTTGCGTTGGGCCCTGGGTCGCTGTGTGGCCGTTTTCCCAGGAGCTCAGGATCAAGTCGCTCGAGTCGCCGATTTAAGGATCAAAGGAGGAACCATCATTCGAAGGGCGTTTAATAACATTTGTCCCCTTCCAGAACCTGCTTGTTGAATCAGCTGCCTATTTTAACCCGGGGAGTATGTTGGAGACAAAACATCACCGTGCGCCACTACGACCGAAGGGCGACAGCGGGGAGCGGGGAACGGGGGACGAGGTGCCTAGAGCCACCACCACCGCCGCGCCGCCGCCGCACGAGCATTGACATATACGACACGGACCAGAGGCGCGCGTTCTTTACTATCCTTCAATATACGAACCTACCTATACAGTCCGCTATTTTATTTGAGAATCACCAACACTATTAATTCAATTTAACCATACATAGATATATAAAGCCTTAGTTTAATAAAAAACAAATAATTGTGATTGGTTTAAAGTTGTCATGTGAAATATAAAGCGAACGTATTATTCGGTATACCTACTTATAGTGCTTATTCATTTCATGTTTATATCTGACTAGCTTATGCCCGCGGCTTCGCTCGCGTGGAGTTAGGGAATTGCCCACGGGATCTTACTTCTGGGATAATAAGTAATCTATGTATCTATCTATAATACATACATTGATTTACATGTACTTGCTTATAACTTGCAATTATTAGTTTAAAGTTATAAATCAATTAAATTAGACACGTGAAATAAACCTTTTTTTTTTTTTTTTTTTTTTTTTTTTTTTTTCGGATGGGAAATCATCAAATGACCCCCCCCACTCCGGGCGGAGCGGAAGGGAGTGTCAGACTTGTACTGACTAAAACCCATCCATGTTCCTTCTTTGCCCTTTGTGTTCCAGGGCCACGGTATCTCTTTCGAACAGTCCCGCAGCCCTGGCAGGCATCGGTCCTTGCAGACCCCTACATCGTTGCTGACATCTCTTTGAGGCGCGCGTGGAACACGAACGCGCCATCGACACGGCCTGTCGTCAGAAGACGGCCGGACGTGAAATAAACCTTGGTTTGAGATTGGACATCGGATTTACTGGATTTTATCTGAAGAGTATGTACACAAATTTTCAAGTCAATCTACCCCGAGAATAAAAAGTTTCACAGAAAATTCAACACCCCATTTCACCCTCTAAGGGGTAGGAATTTCCGCCATGGGATCTGGAGGCGATAGTCCTCGCGCGCCTGCACGAATGGCGCGCGGAGGCACTAAGTCGGTTGGAAACTCCGCTGCCGCGGCAAATTGCCGCTCAGCGGACAGACCTCCGGCGTGATCTCATGGCGACATGGAGAGAGCGACTGTCACAACCCCGTGCAGGGCACGCCACCATAGTGGCGATAAGTCCCCTCTTTGAGGAGTGGCTAGAGAGGCGCCACGGCGCCCTCACCTACCGCCTGACGCAGGTCCTCACCGGACACGGTTGTTTCGGGAGGTTCCTGCACCGGATCGGGCGGGAGGAAACGCCCGGGTGTTTCCATTGTGAGGATCGTCCGGAGGACACGGTGGAACATACCGTGGAGGTCTGCCCCGCTTGGGCGGAGCACCGTCGTGTCCTCGTTGCGGCGATCGGCGGCGGCGATCTCTCGCGTCCGGCCCTGGTTCAAGCCATGGTCCGGAGCGAGAGGGAATGGGAAGCCGTCACCTCCTTCTGCGAAGCAGTCATGCTGGTGAAGGAGGTGGCGGGACGTGAGAGGGAAAGAACCTCACGTCCCAGCCGCCGCGGGAGACGCCCTGGGCGTCGGGGGTCACGTGGTGGCTCCCGGCCACCGTAGGCGCGGGCCTGTGGACGGCGAGCTATGGGCTAGCTCGCCGTCCGGCCGTCTTTTGACGACAGGCCGTGTCGATGGCGCGTTCGTGTTCCACGCGCGCCTCAAAGAGATGTCAGCAACGATGTAGGGGTCTGCAAGGACCGATGCCTGCCAGGGCTGCGGGACTGTTCGAAAGAGATACCGTGGCCCTGGAACACAAAGGGCAAAGAAGGAACATGGATGGGTTTTAGTCAGTACAAGTCTGACACTCCCTTCCGCTCCGCCCAGAGTGGGGGGGGGTCATTTGATGATTTCCCATCCGGAAAAAAAAAAAAAAAAAAAAGGGGTAGGAATTTCGAAATACTGAAAATGAAAATGAAATCTATATTTGTAAACATAGGTTTTTAAATGGTGTTACAATTAAATATAAGAGTCCCGTCTATGTTTTGCGTTTAAGCGTATAAATTAAATTGACGATTATAATCAGTTTTTATCAAATTTCAAATTACAAAAATAACATTAATGTCAGAATGATTAGAAAATAACAATATTTTAGATTATTAATTACAGTCAAAAATTTTACACACACAAACAAATTAATTGTCACATAAACATAGAGGTAATAATTATAACAATTTTATTTCAATAACTAGCTTCTGCCCGCGGCTTCGCCCGCGTGGAGTTCGGGAATTGCCCACGGAATGTTACTTCTGGGATAATAAGTAATCTATGTATGTGTAGTACATACATAGATTTACGTGTACTTGCTATTGTAAATATTTGTTCATAGTAATATCAATTAAATTACATATGTGAAATATCTTGGTTTGAGATTGGACACCGGGACACCAATCAAATGATTTATTAGGAATCTATTTATAGATATAATACTTTGACATAATATTTAATATCAATGTCCCGTATCGCGAGCCAATGCGAAAATCGGTGGAATAAACCATATTCACAGACACTTCTCTACCTCAGAAAAATCCTACCTACTTAGTAATAGGTAAATACTCCCGCGCCCCGCACGCCCCACGCAACGCTGCGCGGCATGCGCCCTTCTACGTGAGCTTCGAAGCCCTATTTAACTATATTGGGAGATGATTTTGGAAAAACTGATACATATGTCTTATAATTTTAATTGAAGAGTGTGAACATCAATTTTCGAGTCAATCGACTCAGTAAATATTAAGTTTCACAGAAAATTCAACACCCCATTTTACCCTCTTGGGGGTGGAATTTTGAAAAACCCTTCCTTAGTGGATACCTACTCTTCACAAACAATTCACCGTTCAAATTTTATGTCTCTGGGACCAGTGGTTTGGGCTGGGGGTTGATATATCAATCAACCAGACAGGACATTGAATTTTAAATTGGGGGATGATTTTTAGAAAACTTTGATACATGTATCTCATGATTTTAACTGAAGAGTATGAATACAAATTTTCAAGTCAATCGGCTCCGTGGATAAAAAGTTTCACATAAAATTCAACACCCCATTTCACCCTCTTAGGGGTAGAATTTTGAAAAACCCTTTCTTAGTGGATATCTACTCTTCACAAAAAATTCACCGTCCAAATTTCATGTCTCTAGGATCAGTGGATTGGGCTGGAGGTTGATATATCAGTCAGCCAGTCAGGACGTTTAATTTAAAATTGGGGATGATTTTGGAAAAACTGTGATACACTTATCTCATCATTTTAACTAAAGAGTAAATACACAAATTTTCAAGTCAATCGACTCAGGGAATAAAAATTTTCACAGAAAATTAAACACCCCATTTCACCCTCTTAGGGGTGGAATTTCGAAAAACACTTTCTTAGTGGATACCTACTCTTTACAAAGAGTACACTGTCCAAATTTCATGTCTCTAGGACCAGTGGTTTGGGCTGTGCGTTTACGTATCAGTCAGCCAGTCACGACATTGAATTTTAAATTGGGGGATGATTTTGGAAAAACTGTGATACACGTATCGCATCATTTTAATTGAAGTATATGTAGACACATTTTCAAGTCAATCGACTCGGAGAATAAAAAGTTTCATAGAAAATTCAACACCCCATTTCACCCTCTTAGGGGTGGAATTTCGAAAAACACTTTCTTAGTGGATACCTACTCTTTACAAAGAGTACACTGTCCAAATTTCATGTCTCTAGGACCAGTGGTTTGGGCTGTGCGTTGATATATAAGTCAGTCAGTCAGTCAGTCAGTCAGGACTTTGAATTTTATATGTATAGATAGATTTTGGGTGCCATGCCTAAAAGGTTTTTGCTAAATATAGCTTTTTTGTGTCTTGTCATGCATATTGTATTTTTATAGCGTATGCTCTTCGGGCGATTATATAAATGTAGATTTGATTTGACAAAACTAGCTACTTCATATATATAAAGACACGGGAGTGTAAGTAACTTAAGCTTTCGAAAATATGGCTTACAGCTCTCTGTATTTTGTATGCCACATATTGCCCTTATGCATTTCTTCTGTGCCCTAAACGCCACTTCTCTGTCTGGCGAGTTTCCCCAAAACATAAGTCCGTAGCGTAATGTTGATGACACATAACCATGATATGCCACTAAAAGGGTGGCCTGACTTGATATTTTCCTTAGGTTATAAAGGGCATAGGAGCACTGGCTAAGTCTTTTACACACGCCCTCAACATGCATTTTCCAGTTCATGCCTTTATCTATCCACATGCCCAAGAATTTTGTGTGATCAGTATCCTGAATACTTGTATTACCATATCGAACGTCTGGTTTTTTATTATTTGTTTTTTGTTCAAATGAGATGTAGTTAGTCTTATTTAGATTAATTTTAAGTTATTTTCTGTTAGCCAGGATATTATGTCATTAAGGTTGTCATTAATTTCTTTTTCAAGTGTTGACACACTTGAAAAAGAAATTAATGACAACATTTAATTTTTGCTTTTAAATAATATTGTGCTATCATCTGCGAACAAGATCATAGGATTGTTAATGAGTTTAGGCATGTCGTTAATATATATGATGAAAAATAATGGAGCAAGTACACCGCCCTGTGGTACCCCGCATAAACATTCCCGACGTTTGGATTGATATGTAATTTCTGTTTTTGTACGGGGGTTGATTTTATTGATACATGTAAATTGTTGCCGATTGGTAAGGTATGATTCAACAAGTTCAAGGATGTTGCCTCTGATACCATATTTTTCCAATTTGTTTAGGAGTATTTTATGGCTAACATGGTCAAATGCCTTTGACATATCCATAAACAATGCAACTACAGGAGTTCCATTGTCCATATTAGTCAAGACATTTCTACAAGCGCATATATTGCGGAATTAATACTTTCTTTTTTCCTGAAACCGTACTGTTCGCTGATTAGGATTTTGTTTATTTCTAAGAAAGAATATATACTATTATGCATTACTTTTTCGAAAATTTTAGAGAAGACCGGAATAAGTGCAATAGGTCTATAGTTACCTGGATCTTGCCTGTCACCTTTTTTGAACAAAGGTTTGATTACTGAAATTTTCAGCCTTTCTGGGAATACGCCTTTCTCAATGCAGTTGTTTATAATGTGACTGAGTATTGGTGCAATAATTTGAGACGTAGCTTTAATCACTTTAGTGGTAATATCGTCATATCCAGCACTATTAGTATTCTTCAATGATTGGATTATTTTAATAATGTCAAAGGGTATCGTAGGTGTCATGAAAATTGAATTAGGATTTGTGTCAAATGTCAGTGTATTATTATAGTTAATGTCATTCTGAGATTGATTAAAATTTATAAAATATTCATTAAATGATTCCGTTATTTGTTCTGGAGAATTTTCAACTTTATTGTTAATCTGTATGCTGCAAATTCCTTCTTTTGGGTAATTTATTTTCTGTTTATTAATGATACTCCACGTAGCTTTGCTCTTGTTTTCGGACGTATCTATAAAATGACTGTTTTGCGCTTTTTGTGTTTGCTTGACTATGTGTTTTAATCTGTTAGTGTAGGTTTTTAGTTTGTTTTTATTTTCTGAGCTAGGCGACTTTCGATATTCCCATAGCATGTCCCTTTTCCGTTTGGAACATTTTTTTAATCCCGGTGTTATCCGCTTAGGTTTTTTAATTAGCGAAACCTTTATTTTATTAATCGGAAAACATAGGTCATAAAATAGTTTATAAAGGTCATGGAATTCATTAAATGCATTATTAGGATCAGAGCACATAAAGACATCATGAAATGTTAAATTTTGAAGGCATTCTCTAAATTTTTTTATATTTTCGTCACTATAATCACGTTTATGTATGAAACAGTGAGAAAGCGTACACGTTTTTTTGACACGACATTTTAGCAGTTGCGCTGTATGGTCAGACAATGCTAATTCTTTAACCTCACACTTGCTGCCTCTAATATTATGAACTATGTTGTCAATGCAGGTCCCACTGCATAGACGTGTCGGTGACCGAGTACCCAGAATCAGATTATAACTGCGTAATACAAGGTGTTGCTTTGCATCCTCGTCAAATTCAAGGAGGTCACTATACTAATGATTCTCGACCCGAATCAATAATAAAATGAGTAGGTATTTTTTTTCTTATTATCGGAAATAGTAAGTGTAACACCACCCGTATTAAAACGCGACCTGTCTAATACTAGCCCTAAACCGCCAATTCATTTCATTCAATAATTTCGTATTCCCTAAACTCCGCCCAACCGCACCCCGGCCCCGCGGTCAGTGCAATAAAAACCGGCGAGCCGTGTGCATGTGCATGCAAATTACGCTCCCCGTGTACTCGTATGTAGTGCAAGATGACGGACAATTACTCCAATGTTGAGTTGGTGGAAATGGTCCGCTTGTATGCCATCAGCGGAGACAGCCTACGTCGAGCCATCCAGCTGTTCGCGGAACTGTTTCCCAATCGGGAACCCCCATCACAGAGCCTTATGCTGGCTGCTACGCAGAGACTGCGAGATCATCGGCAGTTTGACGTTCCAAGGCATGCTCAAGCTCGCGGCAGCGAAGCCCTGCCTGTCGCCTTCGGCAAGTACGCGAGTACTTGAATGAAAGGTTTGGCAACCAGTGGATCGGCCGCGGTGGACCTGTGGCCTGGCCACCGCGTTCTCCGGACCTGACGCCCCTGGACTTTTATTTGTGGGGAGACGTTAAAAGGTTAGTGTACACGGAGGAAGTCACAAGTGTAACAGAATTACGTGCAAGAGTGATCAGTGCTTTCGACACTTTAAAAACGAATGTGTTAGTGTTGCGTAAACTGAAAGATAATCAGCGACGTCGTGCTAGACTGTGCCTAGAGTGTGGTGGTGGAAACTTTGAACAATACCTCCAGGTAACCTAAGTAGGTAATTTATTTATTTGTACATAGACAATCATTTGTAAATACGTTAGCTAAATCAATTTTATTAGTGTAAATAAGTTGATTTCAAATTTTTAACTACGCCAATAATACCTATCAAATTACCGCCACATGCCTACATAACTAGCACATTTTAGATTTAGTAGATCGGTCTAAGGTGTTTTTGCCGGTCCTAAGCCCGTTAAGTACGAAGGAAAATTTAAAATCAACCAATTTCAATTTCCAAATTCAATCCACAACTAAAAACAAAATCATAACGGTACGAAAACCTTGGGCTGTGTTTACCTACAATGCGTACTCGGCGCATTTAGGTAAATACGAGCGCGCGCGCTTATCTATGCAACAAACAGCTGTGCGCCTCAGGTTATACTTACCTAAATCTTACCGGTAGGTAGTAGGATTGTTACATGTTTTTATTATTAAAATCTAAGATTACCAATTTTAGGATTGTTCATTCAGCAGAATTGCAATAAAACGCCATAACAAAACTAACATTTTGTTAATCAGCTGATAACCACCGTACTTACAGTAGGTCAGTGAACTTTTCTTTGGGGCACTAGTACTACTTTTATTAGTAAGATTTCCGCATTCTTATGATACTTAAAAATGAATTAATTATTAAGCGAAATTTATGACAATAACGAAAGCGATTTTCGAGTTCGAACTAGGATAAATCATCGCCATTCGGTCACTGTAGGTATAAAGCGCGCACGTGCTATCCGCATGTTTGTGTGTCGTAGTTGTAAGTGGGCGGTGCCTCGCGCCATGAAAGGCGACGGGTGATTCTCCTCTTTTGCGAAGAGCTTCATTCTGAATTAGTGTCAAATTTAAACAACAAAAAAAAACAGCGTTTATTATTATTGACCAGGTTCCGTAATTTATATTGATTATTTACGTCTTTTAAGACAACCTCCTGAATTTTGACGAGGATGCAAAGCAACACCTTGTATAGTTTGAAAAGTGACCGAGGTTTTGCTATTTTTGCATATATCTATATTAAAATCCCCACATAGTATGATCTTGTTATTATGTTTTAGACAGATTTCTCTTAAAATCATGTCTAAATTCTCAAAAAATGACGATAGCTTATCTTTGTTATTATTTGGTGGTCTATACATACAGACAATGGTGATTGGGTGCAAAGAAAATTTTATTGCACAACATTCTATTTGATGTGGTATGGCCCATTTTTTGACATCAGTGACTTCAAATTTATGTGTATTCTTTATTAGAATGCATGAACCCCCGTTTCTATCATGTCTAGCATAGCATGTCGCAAGTGAATAATTATTTAAATGTAAATGTTGATTGTCACCATGTTTCATGTTGTGTTCTGTTATACAGAGGATATCTACTGACCTACCTTCTTCTGAGGGTTCATTTAGATGTATACCTAATAGATCCGATTTATTAATTAGACCATTGATATTTTGGTGCATTACAAATATATGATTAAATACGAAAAAGATCATGGTTACTAAAACTGTTGCTTTCAAGTTTATTATTTGATGTTTTGTTGTTGTCAATTAGATCTAAATCATATAGTATATTGCATATAATTCGGTCGTGTATGTTTCTCATTCCGTAATTAGTTATTTTTCCAGTTTTGTAGGAGAACATCTTGAGTGATAGCTCATAGTTACTATCAAAGAAGTATGCGTATTTGTTGCTTTGTATATCTGAGTACAAGAGATTGTTAAACACATCTACTTTGTAATTATATATTGGAGCACCTGCTACATAGGTGGCTGCACAGATAATTATATTGGTATGATTTACTGTTTGCAGAGATTCTCTTATTTTCTTTATTAGATTAATGCAGTCACCGTTTTCTTTTATGTCGTTTTCCCCGATAAAGAGTATGCAGTAGTCGCTAGTGGTGAAGTCTTTTAGCTTATGTTCAATATTGGTTAGAAGATCGTTGGCACTGCTGTTAGTCCTGATGTAGTGGCAGTAATGAGAGTAGCTTGAGTTTACGTCTCGGATTGTAGATAATTTGTTTTTTTGCCTAGGCTTCGTAATTTTGTTTGCCTGCTCTTTATTTATATTATGTAGTGTGCATTGGTTTGAGGAAGAAATGGTAGGTACTTCCTTCAGTTTGTTAGGTGTAGAAACTGTTTGTGTTCCCTTATTGTGCATGATGGTCGTACTTCCTGAGCAATTGTTTGTGTAGTGTTTATGTCGCTGTTATCGTGTAAGCTATCTGGAATACTCATCATCGTGGTATCAAATATCGCTTTCTCGCTACTATTTGTTGTGTTGGACAAGTTAGTTAATGAACTTGATCGATATAGTTTGCGATAGGTGACATTATCGTTGGGTGAAGTCATTTTTCTACTTGTTTGCGGTAGATGTTTGTGTGTTATTGTGTTATTATGAACATGACGGCGCCACCGTCATTATTTTGTAAACTGCGAGTACAACGGGCAAGCAGTGAACAAACAACTGACCGACGTCATTTCCAACCCTAATGCCGAGCGATATATAAGGCAGCGCGCGCGCACGACTCGGCTCAGTCGTTTGTCGACCGTTGCCCGGTGCACACGTTACGTAATCGCTTGCCGAGTAGTTTCTTTATAATCAGTGCAGATTAATTTAGTTATTTTAATTACGAGAAATTGTTGTGAAATTAATAAGGTTTATTAAATCGAAATAAACTAAGTGATTGTGTGAAGACTTTTGTGTTTTTTTTAAATAATGTCGGACCCTGACGCTACATCAGAAGTTACGGATCTACCCCCACAATCATCGCAGTCAAATGCGCCGAGTAATCCAGTCACGGAGCAAATGATGTTATTCTCGACTGGTATGGAAGCGATCTTCAAAAAAATCGCTGACAATATGACATCTTGTCAGCCTGTTCAGCATGCACCGACAAAATTAGTAAATTATGACCCGGATGAACCTGAATCCGACGTCGTTAATTGGTGCACACTCAGCGAATTGATAATTGAGCAGAAGAAAATAAAAGGAATCGACTTAATCCTCGCCCTAACACATTCTCTTAAGGGGCGTGCGGCAACGTGTCTAACGAATATCAAACCTGACCAAATATCATGGTCTGCGATCAAAGAGATGTTGATATCAAGATTTGCGAAGCCTTTGATGATGCAAGACCATTTCGATCACATCATTAAATTTCAGTTAGACGGCAAAGAGAGCCCTGCTGAAGCGGGAATGCGACTATGGCAATTAATCGAGAAGATTCCAGAAGTGATTATGCCAGAGAAAGTGATCACAGGCTTTGCCATTTCCGTACTGTCGCAGTGCGATGACAAGATTCGTCGAGAGCTAAATTCAGTGATTATAAACGACAAAAGCCAGTTATTTCGCACGTTACGCGGTTTCACATTAAAGAGACGTAACGAAGATATCAGTTCGACTGATCCGGACGCGAAACGCTTTAAAAACAATATTCCGTTTCGCGGCAACTGCCACTTTTGCGGTAGACCCGGTCACCGGGGTCAAGATTGCCGCGACAAAAACCGATTCATCTCAAAGAACTCTTCAGTGGCAGTCAGGGCGGAGCCGCCGCATTCTTCAGCCCCTCCGCGGAATCCTCGTCCATCTGTCGCCTGCTACGTGTGTGCCGACCCCGGCCACGTAGCCTCCGCATGTCCCATGCGATACAAGAAAAAGGAAGATGCTGCGACCGCTACCGCCAGCTCCAGCAAGCAGGTCAACGTGTGTCTCCGAGCTGCGCATGGAGTAGTTGAGATAAGTGGTATTAAATTACCTTTTGTTTTTGATTCTGGGTCGGAGTGTAGTTTAATCAAACAGAGCTATTGTAAATTTCTTAAGGGCGAGCAGTTTCATGAACAAATAGTTTTAAAGGGCATAGGCAATAATAATGTGATTTCTATGCTACAAATTAGATGTCCCACTGTAGTTCAAAATCTAAATTTCGACATCACTTATCACGCTTTGTCAGACGATTTTCTTAGTGAAGAAGTTTTATTAGGCCGGGACGTTTTAGAACTAGGAATTTCCGTTCAGATTAGTGATGATTATTTAACTTTTATTAAGAAAAAGATATCCAACTCTTGCGCGTTCTCACATTTTCACGAAGATACGATAGACACCGACCTCGTAGGAAATGATAGAGGTCGGTTGTTAGGCATACTCAAAAAATATTCCATGAATTTCGTACAGAGTTTACCAACGACTCGCATTAAAACCGGCGAACTCAAAATTGATCTTATTGATCCTGCTAAAATAGTTCACAGAAGACCATATAGTTTGTCTCCTCTAGAACTTGATATCGTTCACGAAAAGATTCAAAAAATGTTAGATGCCAATATAATTCGAGAAAGTTCGTCCCCGTTTTCAAGCCCCATCCTGTTAGTGAAAAAGAGAGACGGTAGCGATCGTTTGTGTGTAGATTACAGAGAGCTCAACAGCAATACTCGTCCGGATAGTTACCCTCTTCCCTTGATCAGTGACCAAATTAATAAATTACATGGAGCTTATTATTACAGTATTGTGGACATGGCTTCTGGTTTCCACCAGGTAAGGGTTCATGAGGATACAGTGGAGAAGACTGCTTTTGTAACACCAACAGGCCAATACGAATTTTTAACGATGCCATTTGGTCTTAGAAATGCTCCACAGGTGTTTCAAAGGGCTATTAATTCCGCGTTAAAACCGTTAAAAGATGACAGAATCCTGGTCTACATGGATGATGTCCTTGCAGCATCGGTAACCGTTGATGAAGGCCTTTCTCGACTAGATAAATTGCTAGAGACTTTATCTATTGCCGGATTCTCATTTAACTTTAAGAAATGCTCTTTTATGAAAAAGGAGATCGAGTATTTAGGCTATGTTGTATCCTCAGGAGCTCTCAAACCTAATCCGCGCAAAGTTCAAGCCTTACAAAATGCCCCAAAGCCATCCACAGTTAAACAGGTTAGGCAGTTTATTGGATTAGCAACATATTTCAGGCAATTTATCCCAAATTTCTCAAAGTTACTCAAACCCCTGTATCCGCTTACTTCTGGCAAAGGCCGCATCATTTGGACTGCTGAACATGATAAGATTCATGGCGAAATAGTTAGATACTTGATTACAGAACCAGTACTCAAAATCTTTGATCCCTCTTTGCCCATCGAGTTACATACCGATGCCAGCAGTGACGGATACGGGGCTTTCCTAATTCAGAAGTATGACTCTCTTCCACATGTTGTAGCTTATTTTAGTCATAAGACCACTAGTGCAGAAAGCCGCTACCACTCATACGAGTTGGAAACGTTAGCCGTTGTAAAATCTGTGGAACACTTTAGACGTTATCTCTATGGCCGACATTTTACCGTGTATACGGATTGTAATGCTTTAAAAGCCTCTCATTCCAAAAAGGACCTTACACACAGAGTCCATAGATGGTGGGCTATTCTACAATCCTATAATTTTGATATTGTCTATAAAGAAGGTAGAAACATGGCTCACGCAGACTTTTTATCCCGTAACTCCCCTCTAGATATTCAAGATAACGTAGCAGATTCTAAAGTAATAATTCAGAAACCTCTAACTTCGAAAGTCGTTAACTTTTCAGAACTTGATAAGGGATGGCTATCCGTAGAACAACAACAAGACTCTGAAATCATGGACTTGATTTCTAAAATACAATCAAATCAATTACCCTCTGAAATCGCACACACTTACGATATTAGGCAAGGCATACTGTACCGTAAAATAGAACGAGCCAAAACTACTAAATGGTTACCAATCCTTCCTCACTCCTTGATATGGTCGCTTATTAGCCACGTTCATAATGATATAAAACATTTAGGTTATGAAAAAACACTAGATAAGTTGTACGATCTTTACTGGTTCGGTAACATGTCCAAATATGTAAAGAAGTTTGTAGATTCCTGTGTAGTCTGTAAGTCTTCAAAGGGCCCATCGGGTGCGCAACAAGTACGCCTGCATCCAATCCCCAAGGTACCACTTCCATGGCACACTCTGCACTTGGATCTTACAGGGAAACTCAGCGGTAAGAGTGACCGCAAAGAATATTGTTCCGTCACTATTGATGCCTTTACAAAATATGTCTTACTGAAACACACATTGACGTTAAATTCCGTTGACGCTATTAAAGCAGTAAAAGACTCAGTACATTTATTCGGAGCGCCAAAAAGAATAATAGCCGATCGTGGGCGCTCTTATGACAATATAGATTTTAGAAACTTTTGTAAAGACAACAATATTGAGTTACACCTTATCGCTACGGGTGCCTGCAGAGCCAATGGACAAGTGGAGCGCGTGATGCGAACTCTTAAGAGCTTGCTCACAGTAGCTGAAGGTAACTCCGATAGGTCATGGCAGGAACAGTTAGGTGAGATCCAACTAGCCCTTAATAGTACCCGATGCAGAGTTACAGGCTTCACCCCAATCGAACTGATGTTTGGAGTTCAAGGTAACTCGCTAGGTATTTCTAGAATAGCTACGAATCCCGATAATCCCAGTAGACTAGATTTGGAAGCGGCGCGGTCTAGTGCGTCTGACAATATAAAGAGACTGGCTCAGTCTGACGTCATTCGCTTTAACCGGGGTAAGGCTAAGATAAAACCCTTTTCTATTGGAGACTTTGTTTTCGTAAAAAGTGAAGAAAGACACCAAACTAAGTTGGACCCAAAGTATAAAGGACCCTATAAAATCACTGCTGTCTTAGAAAACGATAGGTACGAATTGAAACTTGTTAACGGGTCTAGTCGAACGTACAAGGTCGCCCACGAGAACTTACGCGAAGTACCCCGCGGTCCATTAGGTTTTATAGAAGTAACCGAAAATTATAATGATGATGACGTGACGGCGGATGTTAGCCAGCGTAATGTTGTCCATGAAACTGATCGTGATGATGATAACGTAGCTGTGATTGGTGATGCTGAGGATGAACTTTCGGATAGCGACACTATATCTGTTAATAGTAGCACTCTATCGGCTAGTTCACGTACCTTGACCGCTATTAGTGATAATATAGAAAGTCCATCATCAGATTTACCAGAGTCAATAAATGTTGTAACTGATGCCATTGTACACCACAACAATGGTAAATAATTGAAGAAAAAAAAAAAAAAATGTAGGACAAAAAATTAGAGAAGTAACATAACAAAAAAAATGTAGGAAAGAGTTATTGAAGGGAAAATCCGGTCCAATGACTCTGCTAAAGGGCTTGCGATCCGGCCTAGCCCTCCGGCTATAGGGATAGCAATCCGGTCTAGCATGTTTGGCTATAGGGACTGTTGTCCGGTCTAGCATTCGCTAAAGGGATATTTGTCCGGTCTAGCATTCGCTAAAGGGATATTTGTCCGGTCTAGTACAATCGTCTCCAGTTTTAATACTGATGAGATAACGTAGTAGTTGTGGTAAGCTGAAGGGTTAACCGGGCCAGCACATTATTGAAATCTTTTGTTAAAGGTCATACTAGATAGAGAACAAATAAAGCCAGGATGAACGAACAGGTTATATTGTCTTGTTCCCAGATGCTCAGAAGACGCTCGAGGACGAGCGTACGTCAGTATGGCCGTGACGGCGCCACCGTCATTATTTTGTAAACTGCGAGTACAACGGGCAAGCAGTGAACAAACAACTGACCGACGTCATTTCCAACCCTAATGCCGAGCGATATATAAGGCAGCGTGCGCGCACGACTCGGCTCAGTCGTTTGTCGACCGTTGCCCGGTGCACACGTTACGTAATCGCTTGCCGAGTAGTTTCTTTATAATCAGTGCAGATTAATTTAGTTATTTTAATTACGAGAAATTGTTGTGAAATTAATAAGGTTTATTAAATCGAAATAAACTAAGTGATTGTGTGAAGACTTTTGTGTTTTTTTTAAATAATGTCGGACCCTGACGCTACAAACACAAAACGTCGTGTTTGTACTCACAAATGCTCACAGATGTAACTCGGACGAACTGATTCGCCGCTGGAACGCGCTTCTGCGTCGTCGCAATGTTGGTAGCAATGACTGCGCGTGCACAGGACTTTCGCCTTTCACTAGTTCACACAACTGCGAGGATTCCGTGCGTATGCGAAATTAGTCAATATGACCCACTATGACCGGCACTTTTTCGAGTGTTTTAATTTCGTATAATACTATTTAGTTAACACTGCAAACAATTATTGGCCGATTAACCCTTCACTGCACTTATGTTCAATGTAAAAAATATAGATTTTACAGCTGATAAGTATTTTTCTGAGATACAGAAACGCTCCCTTGCCACTTCTCGTTCTCGCGTTCCAGTAATTGATTGACACTTACTCATCACAAATAATACACGCTCCAATTTTCATATCTCTGGGACCCGCGGTTTGGGCTGTGCGTTGGTATATCAGTCAGCCAGTCAGGACATGGAATTTTAAATTGGGGGATGATTTTGGAAAAACTGTGATAAACGTATCTCATCATTTTAACTGAAGTAAAATATGTAGACATATTTTCAAGTCAATCGATCCCGTGAGAGTTTCACAGAAAATTCAACACCCCATTTCACCCTCTTAGGGGTGGAATTTCAAAAAACCCTTTCTTAATGGATACCTACTCTCCACAAAGAGTACATTCTCCAAATTTCATACCTCTAGGGCCAGCGGTTTCGGCTGTGCGTTGATGTATCAGTCAGCCAGGCAGGACATTGAATTTTAAATTGGGGGATGATTTTGGAAAAACTGTGATACACGTATCTCATCATTTTAACTGAAGTATAATATGTAGACATATTTTCAAGTCAATCGATGCCGTGAGAGTTTCACAGAAAATTCAACACCCCATTTCACCCTCTTAGGGGTGAAATTTCAAAAAACCCTTTCTTAGTGGATACCTACTCTCCACAAAGAGTACATTCTCCAAATTTCATGTCTCTAGGGCCAGCGGTTTGGGCTGTGCGTTGATGTATTAGTCAGCCAGTCAGGACATTGAATTTTTAAATTGGGGGATGATTTTGGAAAAACTGTGATAAACGTATCTCATCATTTTAACTGAAGTATATGTGGATATATTTTCAAGTCAATCGACTCGGGGAATAAAAAGTTTCATAGAAAATTCAACACCCCATTTCACCCTCTTAAGGGTGAAATTTCGAAAAACCCTTTCTTAGTAGATACCTACTCTTCACAAAGAGTACACTGTCCAAATTTCATGTCTCTAGGATCAGTGGTTTGGGCTATGCGTTGATATATAAGTCAGTCAGTCAGTCAGTCAGGACTTTGAATTTTATATGTAAATAACAATAAGTTAGTATGGTATTTACATTCGTGATCTTATAGATTATTAAAATGAACAACACTGTAAGGCCATAACAAGAATAAAATATCATGCATCAGTTATAACAAGACCAACCAGATTCACGATGTTGGAACTCTGAGAGCTTTCTATCAAAAGTATTTATTGTTTTCAAATATAATTCATTTATATCTGTATTATTTATTGTTTTCAAATATAATTCATTTATATCTGTATTATTATATACAATTACATATTTTGTGTTAAATGATTTAAAATGTTGCTCATCAGATTTCGGAAGAATGAAATAAGCAAAAAGCTCAAAGTTTAATTTAACACAATTATGTTTTATCAAACAATCGTTAATTAGTCTTATGACTTTATGTCGATTATCCATTAGGAATTCCTCAGGTGTTAGGTATTCCAATGATGGATTCAGTTTGTAACTAATTATTCTCTTTTTAAAAGCCGTGGCTATTATATCAATATTTTCTATTTCAGTTTTTAGTATGCAATTAGATTTGTGCAAATTCGTTCTCAAATGATACTGATATTCAATTTTAGGTATTTCAATGTGACATTTCTGACATTTTATTATTATATCATTGTTATTTGTTCTGATTCCGGGTCTAGGTGTAACTGTAAAAAAGAAAAAAAAGAAAACAATGAACATTAAATCAAATTCAATATAATATGAATTACTATTACTTAATTTCTATAGTACGATTACATGATATATTTATATGCCTAAGTAAGTACCATCTAAGATTGCTATTGCTTTAGAATAGATTTACATCTTCGATCTATTTAAGAAATAGATTTATAAACATGTAAGTATTGCAATACTGTATATCTTTAATAATGAAATCGCGACCTGCCTACTATTAGTTACATAATTTTACTATTAAGTGATATAAAAAAAAAGTGAAAGTGAAGTGAAATAAATTAATAAAAATTAGAAGAGAGTAATACAAAAAAAAGTATATAAGTGAATGGACATTTTTTTAAATTAAGTCCTAGTTCAATATTAGTTACTTACAAATGTTGGTGGGCACTTAACATACTCTTTACGTGTAGCCACAATAAAATTAGACAAAAGTTGCCAAGCATCTGTATTGTCAAAGGTCTGATTTTTAAGTGTGACAATTGCTTGGTGCCACCTATTCATTGGCGGAACTTTCTTTATTTCATCGCACCGGTATATTTTCAAATCAATATAGTGCGTTCCCGGCTTGTTTTCATAGTATTGGCGCGAATGGCCGTTTGCAAGGCGTCGTGTTATATATGAAGTTAACGGTGTTTTACCAGTAACTGCAGGGACCTCTTTCTCGTCGTCCTCGCTATCGGTTCCAAACAGATCGTAGACTGTGCACTTCTTCGGGGGGATGGGTTTGATATGCGGCTTCTTTGAAGTTGATGAACGGGGCGGCGCCGGCGAACGCGCCGATGACTGCACGGCAGGCGTCGCGGTAGTGGACGGACTTGCTCTCGATGGTGACGACCACGATTCTCGTGCCGGCTCCGTCATGCGAGTTGATGTGTGCTTCCTTTTCCGTCCGTCGTGCTTCTTTTTTGGAACCTGAGGTTCCTCGTCGGCATCGGAGGGAAAAAGGGTCTCGGCGTTTTCGTGCGACCTGAAATGGACAGAAACAAATAAATATTAATATAATCAAGTAATTATTCAAGCGCACATCCCAGTTTGATATAATTATCAGATAGGTACACTACACTAATTTATTATCATTTTATCATATCTATCTACACCTAATATTGAAATACATCTTTTTAGAATACTCTAGTACACCACAATACTATATCGTTCTCGATGAACTGTACAACATAAATTGAAGAGCAGATTTATTGCTGGTAGGCCCCTTGGCGCTTAGCTGTTGCTGCAACTACTTACAACACATTGCTACTACTGCGATAGTAAAAAAATAAGTAAGTAAATTTTTAATTAAAGAACTACTTACATGTTTCCTTATTGCAGGTTGATTCTTGGTAAGTACTTGATGTTAATCTGGAGCTCCTGGTAGCTGAAGTGATGCACCTAATTCACTCTCCAATGTTTAAATAGACGGGATTCACGTGAGGTGTTTCCATATATGTAATGCACGGGAGACCCTAAAATCCTGACTCAGGACTTTTTCACGGGACAAATGCTTTGCAATCATAGCCAGATCTACAAATCTCAACCTTAAATTATGAAATCTAAAGTATACATTAATATTTGAATAGGTATATAGTAGCTACATTCCAAGTCTTACATACTAGTTAAATGTGGGTGTACTACTAATCCTTCGGAGGATATCAGGCGTGATGTTATGATATGTCTATACTAATATAACACAGTAAGAGAATTACCCGACTGTGGCATGCAAAACGACGCCGCGACGGTGAAATTACCGGTGAAAATTACCTTTCCTTTGGTGATTAAAAATTATAAGTTTGAAGAATAAGATAATAATGGCAGGCAAAACTAGGAATAACGATAGTATGTCGATATTGCTATTTTGTTTTGATCCCTCTCCTTAAATGAAATCAGAACTTACATTGCAAATTAGACATACTACTTACATGCGATGGTTTTGCTTGCCGAATATTCTCAATCAAACTAAATGAAAAAATTACAGTGAACAACCGTACAGTAGTGTTTATTTTATCCATATATATAAATATATATTTTTAGTAAACAATAAGATGTTTGGCGCCGTGATGTCTTGAGGTTTCTATTTCACCATACCATTTTTGTTCAGGATAACAACATATAACAAAAATGTACTACTTTGAACTCTATGGGTTTAAATTAAATTATATATAAATTGAAACAAATAAATTAAAATGGATCATTCAATTTCTGCATGTGAATCCTCCTGCCTGTACCCAGGCAGGAGGATTCACATTATTATCGTGAAAGGTAAGTGTTAATTTAATAAAAATAAATATTTTAAATATTTCTTTGACAGTTCTTATTATAACTAACAATAAAAATAAAAGCATTAATAGGTAATCATAATTTAGTATAGGTCTGATGGTACACAGTGGTGTACCAACAACAAAAACAGACACAGACAGACGGTGGTCAGTATTTATTTCTACATAACACTATGTTTCAACCTTAATTGTTGTTTTTTTTTTCTTCTAGGTGTTTTAAAAAGTCTGGACAAAGAATTAACTATGTCACTCTCACCAGTCTACAGTCCTGTTTTAGATAACATTGACCAGCAATGTATTGTAAGTATCTAAGTGACTATCGATGTTAACAATTAAATTCATATTTGGTGCTGTTTAATGTTATTAAATTGTATAAAATCACTCATATTATCATTATTTATTTCAGAATTTGATAGATAGCTCAGATCCAGTTCTGAATCCATTTTACTATGCTCAAGACCAAGAGAGCTGGTACGCCGAAGTAGCGGCAAAAGCACGTGAAGAGAGTAGACAGCAAGAAATGGAAAAGAAAAAATTGAAGAAGAAAAAGAAATTATCAAAATCTTTTAAAAACGCATCCTTTATCACATGTAAAGAGCCCGGGCATGTTCAACGAATAATAAAAATAATTGTACATGATGTGAATGGTCGTCGTATGGAAGAAATAGAAAGTGACCCTGATAGTGCAAGCGTGAATATACAATATTTAGTGCGAAGTGATTCTGATGAAATTAAGAGTGAAACTGAATATTTAGTTACTAAAATAGTTAAAAAGTTAAGTTCAACTTCATGTAATTGAAATTAGAAATATAATCATCCTAAACATTATTTTTGTGTTTTATTTTTTCCTTTTTGTTTTACTTTTGGTGTACTGTGGTGTAGTGTAATTTAATAATAAATACTAATTTGAGTTTCAATTAATTATCACTTCAGATTGAATAAATGAATGAATGGTGAATACTGTGGGTTTTAGAATCTAATCTGAAAATATATGAATAGTGAATTTTTAAGATTTGAATGAATGAAATGATGAATGAGTGAAAATTGCGGGTTTTCAGATCTTATCTGATCTCGAAACCCCAATTTTAACCTATTGTAATTTAAACCTTATGTCAATGGAAATAAAAGTCACATGACGCGCGCTGGCGATTTACAATTTGTTTTGATTTCCTATTTATTTTTAGGTTATTTACAATAATGGAAGGACGTGGTAGAAAGTTGGTGAATTTAGTAATGGATAGACAAGAACCACCATCTTATGGCACAATGACTGATTTAAATAATGTCAATGTTGTTGGTGTTGCTGATCAGAGTGGGAATTGTAGGTGTAAAATAGGCAGACAACTAGATTTTGTTTTTGTTTTTTAATTTTGGTTTTGTTTTACAATAATTATGAATTTTCTTTTAGCCAATACAAATGAACAATCATTTTCAATAGTTGCGAGTATGCATCCTGCTGACTTGCCAAGTCCACGCAAGTCTCCGTATCGCAATGAAGATATTTCAAGCGTTTTTAATAACGTCGTAGAGTATGACAAGTAAACGCCAATCGGAAACCTTTGAATTCCAACATGTTCGTGATCTTAAGAAATCTACATCAACTTTATCCTTATCTAGCTCTGATTCTGAAGACTCTACTGCAAGTAAGTCGATTTTGACACAAGGGATCGTTTCCACATCAGAACAAGACAACTATGTGGTTAATCTTTTTTTTTTTAACGTGGTAAAATCATCAAATGAGTCCTCCCACCCAGGGCAGAGCGGGAGGGACTGTCAGACTTGTACTGACTAAAATCCACGGTGTCCTTCAGTAGCCCTTTATGTTCCAGGGTCACGGTAATTCTATGAGTCCCGCGACCCCGGCAGGCTTTGGCCCTCTAGAGGGGGGCCCCGTCATTATGCTGACACTCTTTGAGGCGCGCGTGGAACACAACGCGCCGTCGACCCGGGCATGGTCCATGGTCGGACAGCGAGTCGCCCATTACTCGCCGCCCGCATGCCCGCGCCTACGGTGGCCGGAGATCGTCTGCCGACGTCCGGCGCCGTGGGCGTCTACCAATGCGGCTGGTGTGGAGGGAGGACGCTGTCCTCTCCCTCACGCGGCCCGCCTCCTCCTTCGCGAGCATGACTGCTTCGCAGAAGGAGGCGACCGCTTCCCACTCCGTCTCGCCCCGCAGCATGGCCTCGACCAATGCCGGGCGCGAGAGGTCTCCGCCTATCACCACCGTGAGGACACGGCGGTGCTCTGCCCAAGCGGGGCAGTCCTGCACCGTATGCTCCACCGTGTCCTCCGGGCGGTCCTCGCAGTGGTGACACCCAGGCGTTTTCTCCTTCCCCATATGATACAGGTACCTCCCGAAACTTCCGTGTCCGGTGGGGACCTGCGTCACGCGGTAGGTCAGGACGCCGTGACGCCTATCCAGCCACTCCTCAAAGAGGGGTCTTACCGCCGCGATTGTGGCGTGCCCGGACGTCGGTTGCGACAGTCGTTCCCTCCATACTGCCCTGAGATCGCGCCGGAGCTCTTCCCGCCGCGCCTCGACTTGTCGAGGCAGCAGGGATTCGCCCCGGCGCTGCGCCTCCATGCGCCACTTATAGACGCGCTGGAGGGCAGTCGCCTCCAGATCCCAGGGCAGCAATCCGGCAAGGAGGTTGGCCGATTCGCCGGCGATCGTACGGTATCCTCGGATCATCCGGATAGCCATGACCCTCTGGCATGCGACCAGCTTCAGTGGTCGCGTCCGAATGCTCAGGGCCCACACGGGGGCCCCGTAGAGGGCCATGGACCGCACGACACCGGCGTACAGCCTCCGGCAGGAGGCGTTTGGCCCGCTGAGATTGGGCAGGAGTCGCCTGAGGGCGGCTGCTGCCCGGTTCAGCTTTGGGGCCAAACGCAGGAAATGCTCCTTGAAGTTCCACCGGCTGTCGAGGACGAGTCCCAGGTACTTCATCGTTCTCCCGACGCCGATGCGAACCCCTCCTACCGTTATGTGGGACTCAGACCGTGGCGCGTTCAGACGGCCATGAAAACACATGGCCTCTGTTTTGTGCAGCGCCACTTCGAGTCCCAACTGCCGGATCCTTCCAACGACTGTCGCAACCGCTTGCGTCGCCAGGTCAGCCGCCGCCTGGTGCGACTCTCCCTCCGCCAGGACGAGCGTGTCGTCGGCGTAACATATTACGCCGACGCCGTCAGGGAGGTCGCCGCGCAGCACCCAGTCGTAACCGATGTTCCACAGGAGCGGCCCCAAGACCGATCCCTGTGGAACACCGCACGACATCTCTCGCCGGTTCCATTCTCCCTGGTGACCGGGGTAGATGACGGCTCTGTCCGTCAGGTAGTCCTCGACTGTGTGACGGAGGCAGGTCGGCACCCGGTGATACCGGAGTGCCTCCCTGATGCAACTCCGGGTGTTAAAGGCATTGGTGATGTCCAAAGACACCGCCAAGACGACCCTGCCCCGGGATACCGCAGCCCCTGTCGTGAGGGCTCTCACGCGCATGATGGCGTCCACCGTCGAGCGCCCCCTGCGGAAGCCAAACTGGCTCTCCGCAAGGTCCGGACCCACCCGATTCAGGTGCCCGACGAGGCGGTCTGCAATGACTCTTTCAAAGAGCTTGCCCACCTCGTCGAGCAGCACGATGGGCCGGAATGCGGACGGAGAGTCCGCATGGCGCCCGGGCTTCTGGATGAGGACCAGTTTCCCCTTCTTCCAACGAAGCGGGAACCGGCCCCTCTCCAAGCACGCGCTAAAGAGCCCCCCCAGTCGAGGCCCGAGAGTCCCCGAGGCCAGAACCCAGGCTTTCCCTGGCAGGCCGTCGGGTCCTGGGGCGGTGTTTTTGGGTTTGAGCCGTTGTACCGCCACTCTCAGGTCTACCTCGGTCACCTCTGGAGCGTCGTAGACGTCGTCGTCGCTGTGGTCCGCGTTTGCGCCAACTTCATCGCCAGGCACCGTCGAAGGCGGAGCCATGGGCGGGGGAGTGTGCTCCCCTCGCGATGGGAACAGGGCGCTCACCACGTCCTCCACGAACTGAGGTCGGAGACTCTGCGTCAACGGGGGAGCCCAGGGCCGGAACTTTTCTCGCACCCACTTGTAGGGACGGCCCCATGGGTCCCCGTCCAGAGTCCCCAGCATCTCCTTGCGGGCCAGTTCCTTGGCCCGCCAGATCTCGTCGCGGAGAATGGTCTTCGCTGCCCTGTAGCCCTCGTACAGCTCCGCCTCCGGAGGTCGGGTGCGGCGCCTGCGGAACCTGGAGTACCGGCGTCGCGCGGCAACGCACGCCTCGCGCAGCGCTGCTAGCTCGCGCGACCACTAGTACAGCTGACGCCGGGCGCGTCCTTGCCGGACCCGGGGCATGGCCACGTCACAGATCTCCGACATGGCCTCCCGGAACCACTCCGCCTCGTCGTTGATGTCGGCAGGCCTGTCCGGTGGTGACACCCAGGCCTGCACGATCGAGGCTTCCAGGAATAGCTCCCGGTCCAGCTGCTTCAGCGCCCATCGCGGACCACTTGGGTTCCGTCGGACCGGCGCGTCTGGGGTCTGGGCGGAGACGTCGAACCGGATATACCGGTGATCGGAATAGGTCTCCACCTCCTCCACAACGCGCCAGTCAGTGACGCGCGGCGACAGGCCAGAAGTGGCGAACGTAACGTCCACCACCGACTCGCCATTCCACCGCACGCACGTGGGGACGGAACCCCGGTTCTCGATTACCAGGCCCTGCGCCAGGGCCCAGTTTTCGAGCATCCTGCCCCGCATATGGTCCGTGTACCGGGAACCCCAAGCCACATTCTTGGCGTTGCAGTCCCCGAGGACGAGCACGGGGAGGGAACCGAAATCGACGACGACGTCTCCCAGCTCCGATAAGGAGTCCTGGAACTCGGCGAGAGTTCGGCTCGGGGAGAAATAAACGCCTACCACGGCAATCTCCCCGAACCGTGCCGCGACGATCCCGCGCCCTCTCTTGACGAGATCAAGGGACGGGGTACCGGCGGCGGCCGACGAGATGAGGGTCACCGAACTGTCCAGGTCCGCCACCCAGTCATTTCTGGGCACGACAAAGTACGGCTCGGCGACCACGGCGACGTTGATCAACCACTGCGCCACGCTCTGGAGCAAGAGATCCTGAGCAGCGGCGCAGTGGTTGATATTCGCCTGGAGGAAGCGCATTGGGGCCATTAATCGGAGTCCATTGCAGCCTCCTCCAGGGCCCCTCGCGGGGGTACAGCCACGGCGGTGGCGGCGGCGGCAGTGGCGGTGGCGGCGGCGGGAGTGGCGGTGACGGTGGTGGCAGAGGGCCTACCTCTGCGCCTGTTTTTGCGCCCGGTGATCGGCCGGCTTTCCAGTCGCTGCACATGCGAAGCAGTGCGGCGGGGCAGTGCACGAGCCGGCTTTGTGACCGGGCTGACCGCAGCGGAAGCACCTATCGCTGCGGTCCACCTCCGAGGTGCAATCGCATGCCGCGTGGTTGCCCACTTGGCAGCGGAAGCACCTCAGGGGTCTGGGCTCCAGGACTTTCACCTGCGCAGACACCCACCCAACTAGGAGCCTTCGGCCCTCCTGTATCTTTTTGGCCGCCGACACGGGGCAGCCGACCGTGATGGTCTGCAGCCCCGCGAAGTCAGGACGCAGGGTGCCCGCCCTCACCTGGTCGGGAGGGCACCCCCCAGTCCTGGCAACGGCGGCCACCACGTCCTCGACCGTCACGGAGTCATCCAGACCCAGTATGCGCACGTCTGCGCGCTTGGTGGGTCTGGAGACTCGGGCCTCCTCCGCGTTTAAGGACGCTCTGAGCCGTTCGGCTAGAGCGTCAGCGGTAGGGCCACTGGCCGCGCCGGGGACCTCCAGCATCCGAGCCCCGGTTGCAGTGACCCGGTAATGGAGGCCCCCGGCGATGCTCTTGTGTCAAACTACATGATAGAAAGTACAGAATTCCAGCTCCATTTACAAGCCAATAATAATTCATCAAATTCGCAACCAGAAACATCTGAATTAGTTTTACCAAAACCTATCGACAATACTGCAAATGCAGATAAATCTGATGGTGAAGATTTTTCTCCAGACGACAGTGGTGATGAATATCGGCCAGCAAAACGCAATCGCAAAATGTCTTCATCTAGTTCAAGCAGTTCCACTTCATCGTCATCAAGCTCATCATCAAGTTCATCATCAAGCAGCTCCACTTCTATTCACTCTACTACGCGCAGCTCTAATTTAATGCAATCTGGCGAGACTCTCGAGGTTATATCACAGCAAAATAATCATTCCAGTAACAGTATGATGGCAAATGATGGATCTTCCCAAAATACAGATAATATTGTTCAATCTCCTAATACAAATAAAAATAAAAGGATGAGGAATGAAGCCCAATGGATGAAGAACAAAAAAAAAACAATTAAAGAATTCGGGAAAACAATATACATCTCGTACTGGTAAAACTGTTCCTGCCAAAACAATGAAGCCACCTTGTTCAGACAAGTGTCGATATTTGTGCTCGAACAAATTTTCAGAGGAGCAAAGGCGTGAAATATTTAATATGTATTGGGCTTTATCAACATATCAGAGACAACGTGATTTTCTTAATTCTGTAGTTATGGTATTGCTACCAGCAGTGCGTCGTGTTAGAACATCGACAAGGAATAGAAAACCTAACACATACTATTCCCTAGTAAACAATGGGCAAAATGTAAGAGTTTGCAAAACTTTCTTACTAAACACATTGGGATTTCCGGATAGAACTTTACGCACTGTGATCGAAGCTAAAACAAGCGAAGGCTTTCTAGGCGGTGCACCAGTGGACAGTCGTGGCAAGCATGATAATCATGTTAAAACTGATCCAGAAGTCTTGGACTCCATTAGGGTTCATATAAACTCCATAGCTAGGATTGAGAGTCATTATCTCCGTGCAAACACGACTCGAGAATACATTGATGGTGGTCTCACAGTAGCTGATTTACATCGTGACTACAAAAATATGAGGGAATCCGATAACAAAACTGCTGCAAACTATGATTTATACTACCGAATATTTAATAAGGACTTTAATATTTCTTTTTTCATCCCCAAGAAAGATCAGTGCGATCTATGTGAATCTCGTAAAAATGCAGTTGATGGTGATGAAGTATTAGAAAATAAATATTTAGAACATCTGCGCCAAAAAGACCTCAGTAGAGCTGAAAAAAAGAATGACATTGAGACTTGTAAAATGGCAGAAAGCAATAGCATAGTAGCTATATTTGATTTACAAGCTGTTATGCCTGTGCCCATTGGAGAATCATCAGCTTTCTTTTATAAGTCTATATTAAATTGTCTGAATTTAACTGTAAGTTACTCTTGACTTTTACTTCATAAACAATAATTTTATTTCATGTTACAATAAATTTCGATTAATGTTTTAGATCACTGATATAAAAAACAAGGAGACGATTTGTTACTTCTGGCATGAGGCTTTAGGAAGTCGGGGTGCAGTTGAGATCGGTTCCTGTGTCTACAAATTCCTGGAAAAAGTATCTGAAAAGTATCCTAATTCTGACGTAACATTTTAAACAGACAATTGCTGTGGACAGCAGAAGAACAGGTGAGTTGGATAAATAAATTGATTATTTTCAATAACTCTACATTCTTAATCTACCTTATACATTATTTAAATGAACTACATTTCACTTTAACGTTTCCAGATTCATTTTCTCAATGTATCTGTATGCTGTCAAAACATTACGAATCAAAACAATCACTCATAAATTTTTGATCCGTGGGCATACCCAAAATGAAGGAGACACAGCACACTCGTTAATAGAAAAGGCTATTAAAAAATCTAAAAAGTCTGGGCCCATATACGTGCCAGAGCAGTACGTTCAAATCATAAGGTCTGCAAAAAAAAATGGCAATCCATTTATTGTAGGAGAGTTAAACTATGACGATTTCTATGATCTCAAAAAATTTGCTGAAGAAATAGGACTAAACACCGCAAAAGATCTACAAGGAAACACAATTAAAACTAATGATATCAAAATGATTCAATTTCAAAAGGAAACTGGAACTTATGAATTTAAACTGGATACGAGGATGCCTGGATAGAAGCCGTAACAATAATCTCCAGACGAACTACAAGAGAGATAAGTGATTTAACACTAAAACCAGCGTATCGTGCAAAATAGCTATTGCTCAAAATAGGAAGAGTGATCTACAGGAATTATTACAAAAAAATATTATACCAAGGTTTTATTGCAGTTTTTACGACAATATTTTAAATATTTAAATGGTACTTGTAATATTTTGTAAAAGTAGGCTTAACGAAACTGTGATTGTCGTGCTGTTATGTATAAGTATGTGTGCGCGCATGTTGTGTGTGTGTGCGCGCACCGCACGGCCTACATGTAATTAAACAGTGTGCTAACAGCAGCCGATGGTTTCACTTGCCTCCCGCGACATACCTAACAGTGGCGACGAGTTTACCCAAAATGGCGTCGTTTGGTGTATTGTCCACTTTCGATCATAATGTACACGAATGGAAAACATACAAAGGTCGAATCACGCAGTGGTTCATTGCAAATGATATCGACGCCAAAAGTGACGCGACAGGAACAAGAAGGCCTACAAACTGGCAGCGGATTTGGCGTTGCCGAAAGACGTAAAGGTGGTGCCGTATGAAGGACTCATCAAGTTGTTGGATGATCACTTCACCCCGAAACGTTGCGGGTTCAGTGAGCGACATAAGTTCTACTCGGCTTCGCAGCAATCAGGCGAGTCACACACGGTGGCAAGGCTGCGAGGACTCACCGCACATTGTGAGTTCAGTAATGTGGAGGAAGCATTACGAGATCGGTTCGTGATGGGAATGGGAGCGGGACCAGAACGAGAGAAGTTGTTTGCCCGGGACTTGGAGAGCTTGACCTTGGCAAAGGCAGTGGAAGTCGCAGAGAGCGTGCGGTGCGCGCATGTGAGCGAGGACGACGACGGTAAATCGCTTTTTAACATTTGTTCAGCTCAAGGGGAACCTATGACAGAAACGGTTACAATTAAGGCGCTACCCATACGGGGACACCGTAAAAACGTACTCTTTTTCGTCGCAGAGTTAGCCATATTGCTAACATATTACAAGCCCAAAAAAAATACAGTGTGTAGTCAAATGTATAAGTAAAAGACAAATGCAAAAATATTTTCTAAAAATAATACAGAATCTTGAAAAAAAAAGTCACAAGAAAGAACACGAAAAAAATTTTTCGTCTCGAACTGCTCAATATTTTGAGCGATAACTATACATTTTTTTGTAACAATCAAAAAGGAAATTTAATCAACTAAAGACATATGTAAAAATATTTTAACAAAACGGCGTATTTTTTTTTAAACAATTAAATACTGCGAAGTCTTTCAATTGGCGGACACGAGATTCAACTGAAATCAAACGCATCGCCATTTTCAACCCTATTTGTTTACCGCGATGCACTACTGTTGCGCGCTTGGTACTACTTAGTAGCGACACGCCTAGTCTGCGGCTAACTCTCTCAGAGATAGGTCACGTTACGCATACGGAGCTCCAGCACTACGTAAATTCGTTTAGTAAAATAAGTTATTTTGTGAAAATTGACACTTTGTTTTTGGTTTTTATTTTTATAAGGTTTTCGTGTGATAATTGGATACTTTAGTTTACAAGTTTTGTTTAGTATTTATATTTAGGACTGACTCGTGATTCTGTGCGTACATGTGTGATAAAAACAATGGGAAATAAAAGAAGTAAAGTGCTACGACGGATTTGTACAAGAAAACGGAGAAATCAACGCAAAAAAATACTGTTTCTGAGTAAGTATAAAAAATTGAATTATAGTTAGATAGTAAGCAAAATGACACTATCAAGCTATATAGTTCCAGTATAAGCTGACCTCTCATTGTACGCCAAGCCTATATAACGCGAGATCAGCTCATACTGGAATGTGTCGACGTGTGTAGGTAGGTAAGTACGTATAAATTCATCACCCTTTACGGTAAAAAATTACAATTATCATCAAGTGCTATGTGGTCATATTTTCTCAATATCTGAAACATACTTATCTATGGATTGATAAGTAGAGACATAGGTAAACAAAATAATTATGATAGTTATCACAATGTTCGCCTCCTGCCATGGCTGGCTACGGGCCGGCGCGCGGCAGCGCGGGCGGGCCTGCAGCGACAGAATAGGTAAGCTCGCTCGAACGCGCTTCGATTGATAACAACAGTAGGTACAGAGTAATAAAAATATCGCACAGCTAGATCAACACTAAATCAATTCAAAAACAGTCATATTTCAGTAGTTAGGTAGGTACTAAATTTCTAAATAATAATCTGGATTTTATCAGAGATGGAATAATAGGATGCTTATTGATCTAAAGTTGAGGTGTTGACTTATATGTACTTACACTTTTGTAAGTACGGGAAAATCCAGTGATTCCGGGATCGACAAATTTAGTGTTCTATTGAATAGAACCATATTACCTATTTACTTACCTAGAATTGTATCATTCATAGCAAATTCATTTATTTACATACCTAAAGTTTTCCTAAAGGGGCGTCTAAACGGGCTATATTTTACGACAATTTGTGGCTGCAATTATTGGCAAACAATGCCCAGCCATCAAAAAAACATTTTAGTGCATTTTATGGCTGAGCAATCAATTGCAGGCAACATGTTGCAATATGGCTGCAATAGTATGGCCTTTGATTCAGAACCCTTTAATGAGCCACACAATCCAATAACAATGGCCGACGAAATGACAGCATTTCGAATCGCAGCAGCGAATCGCAGCCGCTTACATTGTTTTGGCAGAAAAACGAAAAAAAAGGACACGAATGTGGATTCGACCCTACCTAAGTAGGCGTGACACTTTGGATTCCGTAGACAAGGAATTAATGCTGGATAAATACTTATTTAAAAATTTTACAAGAATGTCTAAGAGCGACTTCGAATTTCTTGTGAACAGAATTGGACCAAACATACAAAGGCAAGATACAAACATGAGGAATGCAAGATTAGCAATAACTCTACGGTATTTAGCGACTGGAGATTCTTTCAAGAGTTTAATGTACCTTTTCAGAGTGTCCGCTTATTCAATTTCAACTATTGTCCCAGAGGTTTGTGAAGCCTTAATAGAAGGCTTAAAGGAATACATAAAGCAGAATATCGCCACACCACAGATTTATACACGATGGACGTCGCAGCACTCGCAGCACACTTTACGTCGCGCAGAAAGTGAAACGTAAAGTACTTCACGTCGCAGGGAGAAAGGGACGCGCATATACAGTAAAACAGAACAACAATATAGATGGCCCAGATATATTGCAGTATTTTCGATTGCGAGGCGATCGTTCGGCCACGCGCCGGCTACACATAAAAACATTTTGACATACCAAAAAATATGTGGCTATAATGCCGGGCCATCCTTAAAATATTGCATAGTGTGGCTGGTATTGCTAGCAATGTTGCCGGCCACAGTATTGCAGCCACAAATTGTCGTAAAATATAGCCCGTTTAGACGCCCCTTTAGATAAGCATTCGATTTATTATCCAGTGCTGTGATACTGGTATCCTTTTTTAGGTCATTCGATCTCGTCAAGTCTTGTGTGTGATACGTACATACATAAACTCGCACCTTTTTCCCGTAGGGGTATACACATACAGGGTGCAAGGGATACCGACGCGAAAACGGTTACCACGTATTCAGTACATGAATCTGAGCCGATCCATTTAGAAATTTTTCGTACATTATTTAGAAAAAAAACAGCTGTTTCCTACAAAAGTTATATGCCTACACGGTCAAAATATATGGAACAGCTGATTTTTTTTCAGCCGTTTTAGCGTCGGTGTCACTTCCACTCTGTATATGATATGATATAATACAGGGTGTAAGGGACAGCCCTCCACAAACTGATGGGGTGAATACAGTATATCATACTAAGATGACTGGTACATGAAATTACATCAGGAATGTTATGGGAATCCAATAAATTTGATTTGTTTTATTTCCTCATACGCTATGAATCGTTACCGTGTCAAAACGCACGTAGTGAACTGCAAGCGCGATGACGAGTTTGATGATCTCTGTAGCTAGGCAGGAAATGAACAGCTGATTTCACGCGTCGTTCGTTAGAGTACTTCAACATCCATTGTTGGATTTTTTTATTTTAGCCGTATGTTTTACATTAATGGAGTGCTGCGTACAGGGAATGTAATTTTACATTGAAATAGAAGAATAGTAACTGAAAAAAAAAACTAGTGGAATATGATTCAAAATAAGGAGCTGAATCCACCCCGTCAGTTTGAGGAGGGCTGTCCCTTATACCCTGTATAATATAATGTAAATAAAATAATATACAAGGAGAAATCAATTTAGATAGCGGAACTCCGCAGATGTGATGGGTGATAATGATTTAAAAATTTTTTTTTTTTTTGGGGTCAACGAACACTTGTGAATTACGAGTTAAGAAAATCTGTGTTTCTTGTTACCCATCACGTCAGTGAAGTTAAGAAAAATAAAAAAAAATTTGAAAGTGATATTTCAAGACTACACTACCTGTTTTTTGCGGTAGATGATCCGCAAAACACTCATCAAATCATTTTTTTTTGCCTACCACGTCTGTGAGGTATCGTTAGCTCATTTTATTTGAGCATGTATTAAATGTAATAGAAAGATTATAATTAATAAAATAAAAAGATAATAAAATAAATATCTAATAAACAGAAATTAATTTCTTATAAAGTTTTGTTAAATTACAGAGAACCCAGGGACTCTCAGTGTACCTCTGCAACATTACTCGCACCTCTTACTGCAGTTAATCCAACCTCAACAGATATCGGAACTACACAAGAACGAAATTATGGGTATGTATCATATAATCACATGGTTTAGCTTCGTACCATCAGTTTAGCCATTTCAGCGCGATTAAAATACGAACAAACAAACATTTACCTTTTCAATATTACTAAAATAACCCATTTATCTATTTTTTTTAGAGAAACCACCGAAGAGGAGCCATACCTTGTTGAGAGCGATTCTCATGACAATTCATACATACCAATACAGGGTCGAAGAATCGTAACTATGATGTACTTCATTCAACAACTACAAAATATTTGTAAATAAAATAATAATAATAATTGCAATTTAAAAGATATGTCACTGATAGGAGGGAAGGTCACTTATATAATTTCGTCGGAAATGCATAGTTTTTTTAATGATTTTTTAAAAGGGAAACATTTATTTTTGAGTTATACTAATACAAGCTTTACAATCGGTAATTCTATACATACGGGACAACTGCTGATGGGGGCAGAGGGGGAGAGGAGTACCTCGAGGTTACCTTTTTTTTTTGTTAAATTGTAACCTTACTTTTTCTGTCCCTATTTTTCAGGGAGGAAAGGGTAGGGGAGTAAGAACCAGTACTTCTGCCTTATCTCCGGCGCTGCGGGAATAGCAGCCCCTTCGCCTTTGCGTAACAAAGTCATAGGCGATCACCTTGCCTGCAGGCTGCCCTTCCTCCGCGCCTCCGGGCTGTAAAAAACACTCTAGGGGTAGGACATACCAAGACCACGGCGTGTCGGGGTTGACAAAGTCTGTTCTGAATTCAAGTTCGTTGTAAGGCCACATTTACTTTTAAATTACACGCACATTTGAACCAATTCTATAGTGTTTTTTTTTTAGTTTTTTTTTTTTGTAATAGCATTAGGTATACTTTGCTCACTGCACATTCCACATGTACGTTATACTCTATGCCAAAATAGTCTGTGGTGTGAATCAAAATAGTCTGTGATGTGAAATGTCGTCGTTTTCAATACAATGCCATCAATAATTCTACAATTAATATCTCCGAAACTATTCATTTCCGACAGTTTTCGGCAAATCGTTTTAATATATTAGTAGGAACCTACAATAAAAATTACAACATCCTAGGTTAATGTACAGATATAAGTGACTAGACAATGCCACTTAGAGAAAAAGAATCACCCAAGCTCGATCATCAAGAAAATAATCCTTGTCGTAAGAGAAGACTGACTTTTGAGGGATCGCCAACAGTTCTTTCTTCTTCAACGGATGATAATAAAGAAAAATATGTGTCGTACTAAGAGAAGCCTAACTTTTGAAGAATCGTCAACAATTCTTTCTACTGAAATAGGTGCTAACAAAGAAAATATGCCCTGTTGTAGCAAACAGCTAAGTTTTGATGAAATGTAACAAATACGTGAGACCGGCAAAGTAATTGTAATGTTTACCTTTGTGAAGTTATAGTAAAATCATTATAATAATATGCATATTGTTTTCTTGATTTACACCTATCTACTACCTACCTACTACCTACCTACTACCTACCTACTACCTACCTACTACCTACCTACTACCTACCTACTACCTACCTACTACCTACCTACTACCTACCTACTACCTACCTACTACCTACCTACTACCTACCTACTACCTACCTACTACCTACCTACTACCTACCTACTACCTACCTACTACCTACCTACTACCTACCTACTACCTACCTACTACCTACCTACTACCTACCTACTACCTACCTACTACCTACCTACTACCTACCTACTACCTACCTACTACCTACCTACTACCTACCTACTACCTACCTACTACCTACCTACTACCTACCTACTACCTACCTACTACCTACCTACTACCTACCTACTACCTACCTACTACCTACCTACTACCTACCTACTACCTACCTACTACCTACCTACTACCTACCTACTACCTACCTACTACCTACCTACTACCTACCTACTACCCACCTACTACCTACCTACTACCCACCTACTACCTACCTACTACCCACCTACTACCCACCTACTACCTACCTACTACCCACCTACTACCTACCTACTACCCACCTACTACCTACCTACTACCCACCTACTACCCACCTACTACCTACCTACTACCTACCTACTACCTACCTACTACCTACCTACTACCTACCTACTACCTACCTACTACCTACCTACTACCTACCTACTACCTACCTACTACCTACCTACTACCTACCTACTACCTACCTACTACCTACCTACTACCTACCTACTACCTACCTACTACCTACCTACTACCTACCTACTACCTACCTACTACCTACCTACTACCTACCTACTACCTACCTACTACCTACCTACTACCTACCTACTACCTACCTACTACCTACCTACTACCTACCTACTACCTACCTACTACCTACCTACCTACTACCTACCTACTACCTACCTACTACCTCTTTTTTTTCTGTTTTATCACGTCTGTGAAGTATACATAAAACCCGATTCAAATAAGGCAGTATGGACACTCACGCGGGCGTAGCCGCGGGCAACAGCTAGTTATTATTTTAATTCAAGCCCAAAAGATTTTTATCACCCCGTAGGTACCTATTATGCGAATAATGTTTTACTCATTGTAAGTCATATTCAGAGGTCGGATAATCGGATGCATAGGTATTATACCTACAAATAGTTGCTTCTTACAAAAGTAAAGAAGCGGCTTCTAAAATACACATGCATAAACTCACGCCTTTTTGCCATCGTGGGGGTAGGCAGAAACTACATAACTCCACCTGCTACAATTCTATTAAAAATGTACCTAAAATATTATTTCAAAATCAACACACATAAAACGCGCCTTCTGACCGATTTTTGTAAGAGAAATAATTTATTTTTGTCCTGCTCTAAATCTTTAGGTAGGTAAATTTTAATAAAATATGAATACAATTTTTGGGTAAATAATATGATTTGATTCAACAGAACACAAAATTTATCGATACCGTAATCGCGGGTTTTTTAATAAAAACATTTATTTTGAAAATCCCGGGACTAGAGTACGAACGCCGCCGCGCCGCGAAGGCCACGCGCTGCCGGTAACGTCAGCTGGGCCGTAGGGGCGGAGCTACGCGCTGCGCGCCTTTCCCCTGCTTCACCTCCTCAAATACCGAAAGATTTGCTGTTTACAGCGCCTTAAGGATAAAATTATTAAATTTCAAATTGATAGTGGTTCAGCTGTTTCTGTAATATCGGAAGGTACTTGTAAAACTTTATTTGTCGACATGCCCTTGCTATCATCACGGAAAAGATTTTATAGTTACACAGGAAACATAATGGAGTGTGTAGGGTATGTGCGACTGCCCGTAACATACATGCAGCGCACGCACACACTCGATGTATATGTAATACGTAGCGGCAGCCCGCTGCTCGGCAGAGATTTCATATCAAAATTTAAGTTGAAATTAACGTCAGTCAACTACTTTAACGGTAGCCAAAATGTGGGCGAACAATTACAGTCTCGGTTCCCAGAAGTATTTTCGGATAAATTAGGTACTTTTAAAAATTATCGAATAAAACTTAGGTTAAAAAGTGATGCGACACCGGTCTTTTTTAAAGCGCGCCCTGTCGCATTTGCACTACGTGACAAAGTAGATAAGGAGATAGAACGGCTACTGAGCTTAGGTATAATAAAACCAGTTCAACATTCGGACTACGCGTCACCAATTGTGCCCGTACTTAAGCGTAATGGTTCTGTAGGACTGTGCGCGGACTATTTCGTAACAATTAATAAGCTACTAGTTATTGAACAATATCCCTTGCCCACCGTCCATGAACTGTTTTCCAAATTACATGGGGTCAGCAGTTTTCAAAGCTAGATTTGTCAATGGCCTACAACCAATTTGAACTCGACGAAGAGTCGCAAAACATGACGTGTATAAACACGCATCGCGGGTTGTTCAATTATACGCGTCTTGTGTTCGGGTTGTCGAGTGCGCCATCTATCTTTCAGCGCGCCATGGAAACTTTGCTGTCTGGATTAGATGGGGTTTTGTGTCTGCTTGACGATATATTAATAACTGCAGAGTCAGCAGATGCACATTTAAAAAAACTACACATAGTATTACAGCGGCTGCAGGATGCAGGGTTGACACTACAGAAAGATAAATGTGATTTTTTCAAAGATGAAATAAATTATTTAGGGTACGTAATCAATAAAAACGGCCTGAAGAAAGATCCATTGAAAGTAAAGGCAATTGCTGACTCCCCGGTGCCAACCAATGTTAACACCTTGCAGTCATTTTTAGGACTAGTGAACTAGTAAAAATCTTACGCGTGAACTTGAGCCTCAGTAGTGAATTTGCTTGAATTTGTGAGGTGCATAGCGGCCGGCACGCACGCACCTCCTGCGCCGCTCGAGTACGGCGCGTAGAAAGCGCGCGAGCGGCGCGCGGACTGCGCAGGGGCTGCGTACGGACATAAAATGCACGCGTGCAGTTCGCAAACGGGTCGCGAGCTGCACATTTGCGGCACATTCGCCAGATGTGGACGCACCCTAACAGAAATTTTGTACCACAAACATCGAGTATTCTTTGCCCATTGTACGACTTGTTAAAAAAAGGAGTTAAGTAGAATTGGACCACAGATCACGAAAACGCGTTCAGTAAAATAAAAAAATATTTAACATCCGAACAAGTACTAACACATTATAATAGTAAATCAAAAATAATATTGACAGTTGATTCTTCTCCATACGGTCTAGGTGCAGTTCTGTCACAAGTAGATGGTGACGACTTAGAGCGACCAATTTCGTTCGCGTCACGTACACTGAATTCTGCAGAAAAACGATACTCGCAGATTCAGAAAGAGGCGACTGCAATTATATTTGGGGTAAAGCGTTATCACCAATACTTGTACGGGCGATCAGAACCATTCATACTACGTACTGACCATAAACCACTTATATCAATATTTGGTCCGTAAAAGGGAATACCGGAGGTGACGGCTAATAGGTTACAAAGGTACGCAATGTTTTTAAGTGCGTATAATTACTCCATCGAATATGTTCGCAGTGCCGACAATAGCGCAGATTATTTATCACGAGCGAGTTTACGCGGTGAGACTGAAAGGTCATTGGCGGAGGAAAAGGACGACACGCACGCCACCGCCGCCGCCGCGCTTGCTATAGACCGCGCGGCGTATGTGAACTTTGTCATCGAAGGTAATATGCCGGTGACCTTGGAAGAGTTACGCCAACAAACCGCTAAAGATATTACTCTAAAGAGGGTTATTGATTACGTACAAAATGGATGGCCAGGGAAATTAATAACAGACTTGCATATTAAACCTTACTATTTATGTAAAACGCAATTATCTTACGAAAAAGGATGTCTAATGAGGGGACATAAAGTAGTTCTTCCCGAAACATTACGTACTAAAGTATTGCAGGAATTACATAGCTCACATTTGGGTATTGTGAAGACTAAGGCAGAAGCCAGGTCTCGGTTTTGGTTTCCGGGTGTAGATGCTGCGTTGGAAACAATGATTAATTCCTGTGAGGTATGTCAACAACTGCGGCCCACGCCAGGGCGAGCGCCTCTCGCTCCGTGGCAGTACCCACCAGTACTATTTTATAGAATACACATCGACTTCCTCGGTCCATTTAATAATCAAACATTCCTGATAGTGGTAGACGCATACAGCAAGTGGGTAGAAGTGTATGACGTCAGCACGTCGACCACTTCGGCAAGCGTCGTGGAAAATTTATACGATTTCATGTCAAAGTACGGCCTACCCCACACAATAGTCAGTGACAACGGCACCGCATTCACGTCTTTCGAGTTTAGGAACTTTTGCTCGCTAAATGGCATCACTCATTTGACATCACCAGCCTATAACCCAGCAAGTAACGGACAAGCAGAGAGCTTTGTCAAAATCGTAAAAAAAGGCATAAAAACCAGCATTATCTCGCCACAACGCAATGCAAAGCAAAAATTAAAAGTTTTAAAGTACCTTTTTGATTACAGAAACTCGATTCATTCTGCCACAGGTTTTTCACCGGCTGAGCTAGTTTATGGGCGAAAGCTTAGGTCACGGTTAGATCTATTTGACCCGCAACCAGCGTCGCCCTCGCACACAACCCCCACTGATAATGTAACTTGTCAACAGTGCTCGCAGATTAAGTCATATGGGGGAAGAAACAAACAAGTGTTCAAACCAGGTGACCATGTAATGTATAAGAAATTTAAAAGCAGCAACAAATTTGATTGGTGTAAGGGAATTATCAAAAAGAAAATAGGGAAAGTATTGTACGTTGTTCAAGACACAAATACTGCGTCCGAGGTAAAAAAACATGTCAACCAGTTGACAATGAGTAAGGGAAATATTCCAGAAAAAAAACAACAAAACTACGATGACCTAGATGACTTCGACAGTAACAATACACCAATAAACCGGGCTCAAGAGCCTGTACCCGCGGGAGAGGAAAGTGTTGTGTCAAACACGCCGTCTTCACCCCCCGCAACAATTGAGCCGGGTGCCCAGGGGGTCTACTCTCTTTCTCCGAAACGAAACTTCGGAAACGAACGAAATTTAAACGAAGTTTCGTTAGTGATCCTACTCTATTTCATTTTCGGACGCGCACCAGGAGGTCTACTCTTATTCAACGAAAAACGAAGTTTCGATCGAAATTTCGCGTATTTCCTACCACGGTTCAATTTCGTTCCGAAATTTCGTACGACCGAAAATTGATTGACGTTTAGATTCTCTAAACCTACTCTAATTCGAAATATTACGAACGAATATTTGAATTTGACAGACGATTGTTCGGAATTTTAACCTCAAATTTGACGAAACCAAAAGTGTTACCTTTTGATTTTCGTTTTACGTTTAGTTTTGTAAATATTATGAGAAAATTATTGGCAATGGCTACAATAATGCTTTTAATCGAAGCTGCTTTACGTGAAGAACGTATAGAGTGTAGAAGGAACCGTCGCCGCCTGCGCAATCAACTAAATATTAGCGAAATTCCCGACTTAAGAGTTTGTAGGAAATTACGGATTCAGTCGGCAAGTATTCGAGTAGCCAAAGTATTCGGGAGTAGCCGAACCCGTATGTGGAGCCATTTTAAACTGAAAAGATGTTTATATGGTTATTATTAGAAGAGGTGATATTTAGTGTTAGTGAAAAATCTAATATTATGTATGTATAATATGATATTTACTTACAAAGTTTTTAAATCTAAACTTGTGGAGACCCAAAATACAAATAGCAGACTACGACAATATGACTTGAAACTTTCTTAAATGTGTATCGCGATTGCGAAGTATGTAAAAACGCACTTGGAAACATGATTTATTTAACACAACACTTGAGAAACACAATTTAGAAAAATTTTCAAAGTATTCAAACAAATAATCGTAAGTTGACATGTTATGATTAGATTGTGAATATACAGACATTTTTGGTCGTCTTACGTTACTACCCATTGTTGGCATGAAATAGTACTCTTCAAATTAGTCGGTTAACAATGACAGTGAAAGGGTGTTTTATAGGGTCGCGGTGAATGTCGTCGAAAATAGAATTTTTTATCTAAATATTTATATTTTCTGCATGAATATTACAAGAAATATTCAATAAATCACATTTTAAATGTAAAATGTAAAAATAAAGCAAAAGAGTTTATTAATTATAAGTTAAAGTAAAAACCGTAACTTACTTTAAATGACATCAAAAAAGACCCACACAATATTATAGATTTCATTCGTTCACGAAACTTGTCTATGGCTTCGAACTTGGGGTCTACTCTCTTTCTCCGAAACGAAACTTCGGAAACGAACGAAATTTAAACGAAGTTTCGTTAGTGATCCTAATCTATTTCATTTTCGGACGCGCACAAGAAGTTCGAAGCCATAGACAAGGGGGTCTACTCTCTTTCTCCGAAACGAAACTTCGGAAACGAACGATATTTAAACGAAGTTTCGTTAGTGATCCTACTCTATTTCATTTTCGGACGCGCACAAGAAGTTCGAAGCCATAGACAAGTTTCGTGAACGAATGAAATCTATAATATTGTGTGGGTCTTTTTTGATGTCATTTAAAGTAAGTTACGGTTTTTACTTTAACTTATAATTAATAAACTCTTTTGCTTTATTTTTACATTTTACATTTAAAATGTGATTTATTGAATATTTCTTGTAATATTCATGCAGAAAATATAAATATTTAGATAAAAAATTCTATTTTCGACGACATTTACCGCGACCCTATAAAACACCCTTTCACTGTCATTGTTAACCGACTAATTTGAAGAGTACTATTTCATGCCAACAATGGGTAGTAACGTAAGACGACCAAAAATGTCTGTATATTCACAATCTAATCATAACATGTCAACTTACGATTATTTGTTTGAATACTTTGAAAATTTTTCTAAATTGTGTTTCTCAAGTGTTGTGTTAAATAAATCATGTTTCCAAGTGCGTTTTTACATACTTCGCAATCGCGATACACATTTAAGAAAGTTTCAAGTCATATTGTCGTAGTCTGCTATTTGTATTTTGGGTCTCCACAAGTTTAGATTTAAAAACTTTGTAAGTAAATATCATATTATACATACATAATATTAGATTTTTCACTAACACTAAATATCGCCTCTTCTAATAATAACCATATAAACATCTTTTCAGTTTAAAATGGCTCCACATACGGGTTCGGCTACTCCCGAATACTTTGGCTACTCGAATACTTGCCGACTGAATCCGTAATTTCCTACAAACTCTTAAGTCGGGAATTTCGCTAATATTTAGTTGATTGCGCAGGCGGCGACGGTTCCTTCTACACTCTATACGTTCTTCACGTAAAGCAGCTTCGATTAAAAGCATTATTGTAGCCATTGCCAATAATTTTCTCATAATATTTACAAAACTAAACGTAAAACGAAAATCAAAAGGTAACACTTTTGGTTTCGTCAAATTTGAGGTTAAAATTCCGAACAATCGTCTGTCAAATTCAAATATTCGTTCGTAATATTTCGAATTAGAGTAGGTTTAGAGAATCTAAACGTCAAACAATTTTCGGTCGTACGAAATTTCGGAACAAAATTGAACCGTGGTAGGAAATACGCGAAATTTCGATCGAAACTTCGTTTTTCGTTGAATAAGAGTAGACCTCCCGGTATCAAGATGTGCGAATAGACTTTTACGAAACATTCCTCGCATAGACTATAAGTCCTATTATTAAGAAATGTATTAGTGTAGACATATCACAACTTATTTTTATTGTTTAGAGTATAAGTGTAATACGGGGAGGAAATGTTATATATGAGTATGTGTGCGCGCATGTTGTGTGTGTGTGCGTGCACCGCACGGCCTACATGTAATTAAACAGTGTGCTAACAGCAGCCGATGGTTTCACTTGCCTCCCGCGACATACCTAACACGTGCCTTGCTTTCTTTTTTTTTCTTTAAGTGAAAATTATCTCATAAATAAGTTTAAATTCCTCAGATGAGTGATTTTGTTACAAATTTTATTCGAAATAAATGGATAGTTTGATTACTTTACAAAATGTGGTATCATTTTGTCATAAAAGCATTAAAAATGTATACGCGGCACTCTGCACATTTTACTGAATCTTTGGGAAACAAAGACGGAATTGTAGGTCTCCGACATATTTTTATTTATTTATAAGAATACCAACATAAATATTCAGCTTTATTGAATTGCACATAAAACTACATTAGTGTTGCTACATTTTAAGTACAAAAAAATAGGCAAGAGTCATCATAAACAGACGGTAACTCATTACAAAAAAATAAAAACACTTCAAATCACTCTCCTATAAAATTGTAAAAATAACAATTACGTCGATGTTTCTCCGAATGAGCGACATGTTTTAAGCTGTCTGTGGGTTTTCCTATGCCTAATGCTAATATTGTTCATTTATTTTAACAGATATCGATTCTCGTAAGATAGTAATATAAGAATCAGATATAAAACTATTCAATATTACCTAATTATTCTCTAATAATGGACAATAATTACTAGGTACTCAAAGGCGCCGCTGAATGTTTACATTGATAACACTGTTTACAGCTCATATTGTAATATTTCACATCCAAAGATGAGGATGAGTAGAAAGACTACCAGCTAAGGTGAAATCGACACCTTCTCCGAATAAAGAATAAAAAGTAAGTTTCGCAGTTTCTACCTGTTCGCTTTTTACACCATACAAAAATAAATAAAAACTTGCGTTTATAGGTTCTAGAGAAAACTTAATTGGACGTTTTTTTTTGAGAATGAAGTATCAAAATTATAACTAAAACTTAATGTTTGAAAGCGCTCACGCGCCCTTACGTGCGCGCTCGAAACCCTGTTCGTTTTCTGAAATGATTGTATATGAGTTATAATTGTCATTAAATTTTCGTTCCTAAATACGAACTAAGTCTGAATGGTGAGGGATATAGCGTAGTTATAAAAATGATTTTAACTCTTAGTTGTGTGCTTTGTAAGTCCGAGTCAACAGTAAGCTCTGAATTTTCGGAGAGTATAACTGACACAATTGAGGAAATTGACATTGACAACTCTAGAAAAGATGAAACTAATTTATCAGTCAGAGAACGAGAGTAAATAATAAAAATAGTATTGATATAATAGTCACTAATACTAGCAATTTTCTAATTTTCAGATTATAATTGTTTGGAAAATCTTCGATTCACCGACGTCATTGTCCTTTTCCTGTCTTCAGCGGCAGAGTTGGGCGTCATGCTCGAACAATTGGGCCAAAGTGGCAACAGACTGGGTTCCGAACAACAGAATCCGGCGACGCGGTAGGCGAAGGCAGAAGGAGATGGCGTGACGAGCTGAACTCTTGTCAAAAGGATTGGGCCCAAATAGCCAAAGACAGAGATAAATAGAAAGAAGGCCTCCCGCCTTTGCCCTGCAGTGGGACAATCAGGCTCATAATAAATAAAAAAAATAAAAATGTGACTAACAATGCCCAATAGGCTCATGTCAATAGGATTATAATTATTTGCAGCTACTCTTTTATTTGAATAAATAAGAATACAAAGTAAGTATAGATATTTGTTATATAATTTAATTATAATAAATATATTAAATGATATAAAAAATGTTTTATTCCAACTAATATAAACTGGCTATTATAACGTACAAACATTGCATGTAAGCGCCACATAAAAAAACACACACGGTTCTAATACATTTTCATGTCTCTTAAATGAATTTTTTATGACGATTTCCAAATTTAAGATATCCGTACGCCAAAAGTGTGTATTAAATTTTCTGTCAACAATCTCTTTGCACTGTATTTTCTTTCATCCATTTTTTAAACAAGTCTTTTACACTATTTTTCTATAATAGATTCGATCCAACGCAGGTCAATTTAATGTAAGGGACGGGACTACAAGATACTTGGTCAGTAAGGGACATTACTAACAAAATACTTTGGTGTAAGGGACGTCTATTTTCTTAAATAGCTAATTTATTAAAATAATTTATACAGCTAGACAGAGCACTAAAATATAAGATTATGTATAAAATCAGATCCGAAAAAGGTAAATTACAACAAAAGTTATGATCGATTTAGTCCGAAAAAAAACTTTGTTGGCCTCTCCTGAAAAATCGTATTTTGTCCCTTACCCTAATTGAACCTACGGTCGACGATATGTATATAGATATAGATATTGTGTCTGAAGTATGCAATTTTTTCATAATCAAGGAACTTTCAACTAAGGATTTTAACTGTTTGTAGTATTTTTTTTTTGTTCTGATTTAGTATACCTATACTTGCCTAGTGCATTGTCTCGTAACTGCATCATAAATTTAATAGTGTCCGTAATCCAAGGATATGATAATTCCTTAATAGTGCAGGTTTTAAGTGGTGCGTGGACATCAAACAAGGATATTATGCAGTGATTAAAAGTATCAACCATGTCATTAATATTGATTAGTTTAGAAACACGCTCAATGTTTGATTGTGTCAAACCCATATAGAAACTATCCATACATATGTCTTTAATTGGTCTAAATCTGGTTACGTATGGTATAAACTTGTCCCGCTTCACATGAAATTCGCTGACTAAAATGGAGTGGCCAGAAATCGAAAATAAGGATTCCACTGTCGTATACCTAGGCCTTAGGTCTGTGCATAGTAGGTCGATCAGAGTTTCACTCGCATTTGTGAAATGAGTCGGCATCGTGACTAAATGATCGAGACTCGTGTAATTTAAAAATTGTTGCACCTTTTTAGTTTTAGTTTCGCTTACGTTGAGCATATTTACATTAAAATCGCCGAGCAAAATGTAATGATCACAATTTCCCAGTGTGGTAATAGTATTCGTAATGGCATCCAGGAAGCCAGGAAGGTACCGTATGGTGTCGGAGTACCGTATGGTGTCGGACGTAAAGAATAGCACCATCCCATATCTTCCCGTGGGTGTCGTAAGAGGCGACTAAGGGACTTACCAGAGAATGGGCAGCAGCGTTCTCTGTGACTGTATAACAACCATACTGCGATCGCCAACCCGCCTGCCAAGCGTGGCGATTATGGCAAAACCCCCCCAATGATGAGCGCAACACAAAAATGGCCCCTAGTACCCGGCAGCCCGTCTACCCTCGACTATGGTAGCGGTCGAGGTTACGGCGTGGCAAGGGGTGCGAAGAATCTCCGGAAGGGATCAGGCTGCCTATACCGACGACTTGACCTGGCAACATACAACACGCGTACACTCCGTACCGACGAGAAGATAACGGAACTCGAAGAGGAATTGAGCAGGCTGCGATGGAGTATTGTGGGATTATCTGAAGTCCGAAGAGAGGGGGAGGATACGATAATCCTGAGATCCGGCAACCTGCTCTATTTCCGAGAGGGTGACCGGCAGTCCCAGGGTGGTGTTGGGTTTATCGTTCACAAGTCCCTCGTGAATAACGTGGTGAAGATCGAGAGTGTGTCGACCAGGGTGGCGTACCTTATACTCAGAATATCCTCAAGATATTCGCTGAAGGTCACACAGGTCTACGCCCCGACCTCGGCACACCCCGACGACGAAGTGGAGACCATGTATGAGGATATTTCTAAAGCCCTGCATGGTTTCAAAACTCACTTCACCGTTGTCATGGGGGACTTCAACGCGAAACTGGGCAAACGAGACGGGGATGAACTGCAGGTGGGGCAATTTGGGGTTGGACGTCGGAACCACCGGGGTCACCAACTGGCTAGTTTTATGGAGAAGGAGGGCCTCTATATGATGAACTCCTTCTTCAGAAAGCGTGAGCACAGGAAGTGGACCTGGCAGAGTTCCGATGGTGCAACTAAAAATGAGATTGACTTCATCATGTCAACCAAGAAGCAAATGTTCAATGATGTCTCTGTGATCAATTCGGTGAAAACCGGGAGCGATCACCGCATGGTAAGAGGCACATTGAACATCAATATAAAGCTTGAAAGGTCTCGACTGATGAAGTCTACGCTCCGTCCAGCACATATCCAGATCCAAAACCCCGAGAGCTTTCAGCTTGAACTCCAGAATCGTTTCGAGTGCCTAGGAAGCTCAGTGGACGAATGCAACGATGGGTTCGTGGAAACTGTCCATACGACTGGGTCTAAGTTCTTCAAGACACGTCGTGCACAGAAGAACAAAAAACTCTCTGATCATACTCTCGAGCTCATGAAGGAGCGGCGCGAGATGATCCTGCAGTCTTCAGACGAGGCGTGGAAGTACCGGCAGCTCAATAGACGGATCTCTAAATCCTTGAAACGCGACCTCCGCCGCTTTAATACCGAGCGTATTAAAGACGCTATTGAGCGGAATAAAGGCTCCAAGGTATTTTCAAGAGATCTGGCTATTGGGCAGAGCCAGCTCACGAAACTGAAGACCGACGATGGCAGGATCGTATCCGCCAAACCGGAGCTGCTGAGGGAGATCGAGAGTTTTTATGGGCAGTTATACACTTCAACTAGCAAACCCGTTGCAAATCTAGCTAACGACCCAAGAGCTAGACTGACCCGACACTATACCGAAGACATTCCGGATGTCAGCCTGTAGGAGATTAGGATGGCTCTGAAACAGCTTAAAAACAACAAGGCACCGGGTGATGACGGAATTACGGCCGAACTCCTGAAGGCAGGTGGAAAACCGGTACTTAAGGCCCTTCAGAAGCTGTTTAATTCCGTCATACTCGAGGGGAAAACGCCGCAGGCATGGTGCAGGGGTGTGGTGGTACTCTTCTTCAAAAAGGGCGACAATGCCCGGCTGAAGAACTATAGGCCCATCTCACTTCTAAGTCATGTCTACAAGCTGTTTTCAAGAGTCATCACGAATCGTCTCGCGCGCAGGTTTGACGATTTTCAGCCTCCCGAACAAGCCGGATTCCGAAAAGGCTTTAGCACCGTAGACCACATACATACGCTGCGCCAGGTTATACAGAAGACCGAAGAGTATAACCTGCCTCTCTGCTTGGCGTTTGTGGACTACGAGAAAGCCTTCGATTCGATCGAGACTTGGGCTGTACTGCAGTCTCTCCAACGGTGCCAAATCGACTATCGGTACATCGAGGTGCTGAAGAGTTTGTACAAAAACGCCACCATGTCAGTCCGACTTCAGGACCAGACCTCGGAACCTATCCTTCTGCAGCGAGGTGTGAGACAGGGAGACGTCATATCTCCGAAACTGTTCACCGCTGCACTGGAGGATGTCTTCAAGGTTCTGGACTGGAGAAGGCTAGGCATCAACGTCAATGGCGAGTACATCTCTCACCTTCGGTTTGCCGACGATATAGTGGTCATGGCTGAGACCATGGAGGACCTCAGTACAATGCTTGATGACCTCAGTAGAGCTTCCGAAAGAGTGGGTCTTAAAATGAACATGGATAAAACCAAAGTCATGTTGAATGCCCATGTAACACCCACTCCTATCAAGATCGGAGACTCTACACTCGAAGTTGTAGACAATTATGTCTACCTGGGACAAACGGTCCAGTTAGGTAAGTCTAACTTCGAGAAAGAGGTCAATCGTCGAATCCGACTCGGCTGGGCAGCGTTCGGGAAGATGCGTGGTATCTTCTCGTCCAACTTACCGCAGTGTCTCAAGACGAAAGTCTATGACCAGTGTGTGTTGCCAGTGATTACATACGGGACCGAAACGTGGTCGCTCACAATGGGCCTCATCAGAAGGCTTAAAGTCACCCAAAGGGCAATGGAGAGGGCTATGCTCGGTGTTTCCTTGCGTGATGAAATCAGAAATGAGGAGATCCGCAAGAGAACCAAGGTTACCGACGTAGCCCGAAGAATAACCAAACTTAAGTGGCAGTGGGCAGGGCACATTGCTCGCAGAACGGATGGCCGATGGGGCCGAAAAGTTCTGGAGTGGCGACCGCGAACCGGAAGACGCTGCGTTGGAAGGCCTCCCACTAGGTGGACCGATGACCTCGTAAAGGTTGCAGGGATCCGCTGGATGCGAGACGCACGGGACCGGTCAATGTGGCGACATTTGGGGGAGGCCTATGTCCAGCAGTGGACGTCTTTCGGCTGAAATGATGATGATGATGATCCAGGAAGAGGTCAATATCAAACCAAGGTGGTCGGTACGCTGTACCAATGGCAATTTGTTTCCCGGTTAGGCAGGCCTAGCCAAGTTACAAACGTTTCTTATCGAATCTCTTTCTACAATCGTTGACGCCTCGGCGTAAGCGATTTGAGAAAACGCTAAGTTGGTAGCCAACTTGACACGACTCAGTCGATCGCTCGTTCTCCAATGTTTGTAGATAAAACCTATACTTTAGTTTATGGTGAGCGTTCCTACCCACGTCAAACTAACGTCAAAGTCACTGTTGTTAACTTTGTGCGCGGGCTGAACTTTTGTTTTGAATTGTTTAGAAAGGAATAATTCTTTTAAGTGATAAAAAGTAAGCGAAATAAGGAACAAGTTCTTCTTATAATTGGTTTATTATAATATCACAGTGCAGAATTTAATTTTAAACATTACTGTGACTCGAAATGATCCTGCATTTAAATTAAAGAAACCATAAGTGAAGTGATAACTTTTATAGGATGGAATCTAGTTTTCGAGCAAGTTCGCAGCTTTATTAGAATTCATAGAAAGGTACGAAAATCATTAGTTGTTTCGTAAATATCTTCCTGTGTTATTCGAAACTATCATACTCAGGCACTTGAAAGTTTGAAACATAAACAATGACGTGATACGCGACACAGCGGAATCATATAGACGCCGATTTTTATCGTTAACTCTTGGGTCTCGGCGATCGCTAAGTGGTCGCACAAATAAAAACTTCGACATCGTTTCGTTGGCGCTTGTCAAAACTGTAACATGGCTACGATTTATATGGGATGTAGCGATCAACATTGTAGAAACGATCACATTTCATTCTATCATTTTGAACTATGTAAACTTGTCTACGAATTTTCTATTCGTTTGTTTTGACCACGTGACTTAACGTTGAGATGATGTCATTCCCATACATTTGATTCGTTTTCTATTAGCGTTAACGATTGTAGATTGTCAACTTGGCTAAGCCCGCTGTTCCCAGAGACCCTGCGTTGAGGAAACCAACTTTAAAATATCTACCACTTTTAGGCATCATGACTATAATTGAAAAAAGACTACTAAAGTTATCATTTGATTTGCTGTGACCTGTGTTGCGTATTCATTCGAAATTATCTCAGTTACGATTAAAAAAAAAAATGGTATAAACCCTAGCATTATTGGCTTAAAAAGAAAAATGGTACAGGTATTTTTAAATATATAATTGTAGATACGTGTAATTATAAATAGGAGTCTGAATAGGTTTGAAATTCTCGCTTGTGATGTTTGTTTGTTGATGTAAATAATAACTAATGTAATATAATACGTGTATGTTGAAACCGGTTAATGAGCCCACTGAGTTGCGCCGCCGTGTGATAAACAGCTGCGACGATTAACAAAGACACTAGACAATAATTATTGTGCCACGACAGTTTTGCGACATTCAATATACATGCCATAGGTGCGTTAAAAGCTAAAAACACGCAGCATAAATAAATCGAAAAAAAAACAGAAATAAAAAAGTTTGAGAACAACAAAAAAAACATTAGGACAACATGTGGCCGTCGATAACCGACAGTAGTGTGGGTTCAAATACGCGCTGTAAATAAATAAATAATAATAAATAAAAAAAAAATTATTCACGAATTTGAGACAACCATACAGAGTAACTTAATAATAAACATAAAATGAATAGATCGTTGAATGTGAAATGGTACAATATAAAGATGGTTTGGTTCCAGTTGCAAGTCACACAGCAGCAGTTTGGTTACATACTGTATAGGTAATACGTCATAGTACAGATAATTATATTAATTCAGTTACAAATTATTGGAATTGTCTGTGTTTGGGTATATGTATATGTGTATAATTATGTTTTATGTATGTTTATGTATGTGTGCAGTTGGTGTGCTTTATTGTTCATCTATTTATGTGCCTTGTTTATAACTTCGTTTTGTAGTAGATTTTCAGTGCTGTTGTAGTCTAGTGCTTTCAGATATTTTTCAATAGCTTTTTTGCATGTATTTTGTTGTAGAGGCTAGAACCAAGATAATTGGGAAATTTGTGTGCAAAAGATGTTAAAAATTTGGGTATGTTATAAACTATATCTAATCGCCGCCTTTTTGCAAAGTGCGGTTTTACTTTATGTTGTGCCATGATCTTTTGCTTAATGAATTATTTTCGCATCGTTAGGACTCCTAGTTCTGAGTAAAGTAGGTGTGTCGGATAAGTGTACTTTTTGCGAGAAATTACTGTAAGTACCATGCGTTGTGCTCTTTCGACAGACAACATGGTTGTTTTTGAGGTTCCTCCCCATACTTTACTTTATTCTTTATTGCACACAAAAACAAAATATACATACAAATTGCAACAATATAGCTTATGTACACTGGGCCCAAGTATTTGGTTTACAGTTTATATGTGTGGGTGAAGTCATAGTTATGCACACAAACACAAAATAAAACGAGCGAGCTCAGTTTTTATTAGTGTGCGTGTGGCACATCAATTACCATATACCAATATATAGTCATCATTCACTTATGTTGCTGAAGGAGATATAATATTTTGCATGATGTAAATATAGCAATCCTGGCACAATGGCTATCGTCTTTGGTCACTGAACGAGAAGTTCTTTTTCTTTTTGTATTCATTATTTTGTTAAAACATTACTTAAAGTAGAATTTATAACAATTCCAACGTTTGAGACAAACATTGAACTCTCAGGCTATTTGATTTTGACTGTTTAGACAACAACTACCGACAATTTAAAAATATTGTTTTCAAACACCTTCATTTATAAAAAATGAGCATTCTTACTTGTCAATCTACGAGTATTTGCATTACTGAGTTTATTGATTACTACTCTTGAGCATGTGTGTGGTTTTATTTCTGTGGATCCAACCATGCAACATTTATCAATGTTCAAAGAGGTGGAAATCGTTGTTTTGGATGAGCAAAACGTATCTATATTATGTGAAATTGTGAGTGTAAATGTGGTGCTGCCTAACAAACGATGGGACACTTTATATCGTGTCCTGCCTGTTCTGTTGTTTGCTCCTGTGAAATGCATCACAGGACGCTACTGAAAGAGCCAAACTCGTCGCCAAATTTTGGGCTGACTCAATTTGAATTGTTATCGATTAGCGTATCGATGAGATGAAGTGAAATTACAAGGCGCTTAATGATATCGGTGAGTAACAGTTAGATATTACGTTGATATTATACCTACTTCACTTTAACTAACTCCTCTATTCTCTTTATTCCTAGTAAACATTGAAAGGGATGTTTACTAGGAATAAATAATTAATGTAACTTAAGTGCAATACCTACCATAGTTATTATAATAATATATTATCATAACTGAATTATTATAGTTTCTTTTTTTTAATTTGTAATCGTATGATGATTATGATAAAATTAGCTTGATCTAGCCTTTAGACAGATTAAAGAAAAGCCTTTGAATAACGTAAATAAAAATAGATTATAATGTTTGCTAATGTCAGTGTTTATCTTATATTTATGTATTGTATTATTATAAGTAATATTAATTAGGTATATAAAAGTATATTGAATAAACATAGTGTATATATAGTATAAAAATATAGTGTTTATTTATTATAATATTAGCTATTATTATAAGTATTATAAATACTGTTTTTATCCACAGGGGAGAACCGTGCAGTTATGGGTCCGCCGATATGCGTATTTTGGAGACGTAGAACATCTTAGGCCAAAACCAAAGGCAAATTCATCGACTCGACACTACGACATCGTGGCAAGGCACAAGGCTGATCCCTTCTTGTCCACCCGCATAAAAGTGTGCTTAAAAACTGTGAGATCTCATGAGCAGAAGGTTACAAGGAGTAATAGAAAACGAAGGATTGCCGACTCATTATTAGTCGAATTTATTTTAATTAGTAGACGAATGTGAATCTTATTTTTATGCAAATAATGTTCATATTTGTTAAGCAAATTAGAACAAATACAAAACTTAGTAATAAGTAGGTAGGTATAAAACGTTTTTTTTTAAACAACAACTCGTAAATTATTGAAAGTATGGTGAAGTGATGTTATTGTTATGCGATTAGAAGTTGTCATAATTTCTTACTATCTAACATGTTGATTCACTTCACCTCTAATTTTACTTTGATTCAATTTATATACCTACCTACTTTGACAAATTATTTACGTCAATCCTTACCAATAAAAACTTTGTATTTGTCAAAAAAACAGGTAAACAACAGTGTATTAAATCATTGTATCGGCCACACAAGTTTTTTTTTCTAACATACAGCCCCCACCAAATTGAACCTTAAAACAACCAATATAAGAAAGGAACATATTGGAATAAACGAGACGGATAATTTGCTAATGACCCAAGCGATAAGCTAAGCTAACAATAGCAATGTTTATCTAATAAAAAAATCAAATTATTTCATTGGTTATATTTAGTTACTTTTTACTTTTTGCTTGAGTAATTTTATTGGCCACAAAATAAATTTATTAAAAAACAAAAAGTAAAAAGTAGCAAAAATAATTCCTCAGTTGGGTTCGAACTCGCGTCGTCGAGGTTAGATCACTAGCTAACGCAAGCGCTTACACCAATCGGCTATGGTTACCATGTTAAGTTTGTATAAAATGTTGGACTTTATTGTAAACTCGTTTATATTATTTTTATTAGATTACCCGACAAGCGTAAAGATAAAAAAAATAAACCCCGTGTAGGGTACAATATGTTTACTCACACAATAATAATGAGCGGCTGTATGAATATTACCGGCTCGTACAGCAAGTCAAGTTAATTTAATTTTGTGTTTGTGTGCATAACTATGACTTCACTCACACATATAAACCGTAAACCAAATACTTGGGCCCAGTGTACAATGGCGAGCTTAACCCAGAATTGGGTTTTCTTACAGCAAACCAAATTTTGACAGTGAGATTTGCAGTAAAGGATAAACTTAAGTGCAGTAACACATTGTGTTACTTAAATTAATTAATGTTATAAACTAAACTAAATACATACAATATAATATACGCAACACACACAGCACATATATATATATACATATCTATAAAATCCTATTTAATATACATACATACATATTGATCATGTTGACAGGAAATGTTCCTTTATTCCTTTCTTGAACACCTCTACATTCAGGCCGTATATCAGTATAGATTGGCATAGTGCTAAATAGATTTTTATTAGTAGTGTAATGTCACATGCATTTCTAATAGTTTTAAAAATATAAATTAGCTTCCTTGCGCGATTATTTACTTTAATGACGTGTTCTTTCCAGTTTAGGTTTTGGTCTACTATAACACCGAGATATTTTATGGAATTGGTTCTGGTGATTGGGTTACAAAGACAGGTACTTCGAGTTTTGCAATGGTGAGTTTGTATGTTTATTGAGTTAGGAGATGGTTGAGTTCTACTGTTAATTGTGAATGTAATATATTTCGTTTTATCAAGATTAAGTGTTAACAGATGATTGTCCAGCCATGAGGTTACTAAAGCAAAACCTACATTTGCTGCTTCGGTAACATCTTTCCACCATATAGAATTTTTGAAAAACTAGAAAGTAGAGAGATCGGTCTATAATTCGACACCAAAGTTTTGTCTCCTGCTTTATACAACATGTAACGTAATTAACGCACACCCTCAGACACCCCAATTATTATATAATGTTATAATCATAATACATACACTGAATTTTTAGTTAAACATGTATGAGCATTGATTATTTATTGATTTAGTTATACTAATTCCGGAAGAATGTTGTGGTCACAGTACAAATCCACACGTGACTAAAGCCTAGTAGGTAACCTACGCTCGCGTTCGAGACGCGCCGCTCAAAAAACCGACAAAACACGATTGTTTACGTTAAAGAAAATATGAACATTAGCCGATTCGAGTTGTTTATTTATGTCTAGTAAACATTTGATTGCATCTTTCCATCACACTTTTCAGGCTTTGGACTGACGACTTTGAATGATTTTATTTATTGATTGATTATGATATAATGCCAATATTCGGTACAAAATGTTATGCTGTTAATAATAATGAACTACTAAAAATAAGAGGCGATACGACAATATTATTCAAAGACGGCGTGTTTAAAAGATGTGAATCCAGATATTATTATTTACAATAATTTAAAAAATCAAATAGGTACTTAACTTACTGATTGCCACTAAACACTCATAGAACGTTGTATTTTTAATACACTTTCAAAATGTTCACCACCTTGTTCAATACATTTTAATGTCCGTTTTCTTAATTGATGTTTTAATTTAGAAAGCACTTCAGTGTCATTTTCACTTCACCATCGTGTTGGTAGAATACCTCTTGTAAATTATGAAGAGGTATGTCTTCTAGCAGTGTAGGTAGAGTTTCTCGTAAAGTGTAAATATACGTCTCCTGTTAATCTTTGTAAGAACACAGGTCCCAGTATGTTTGTACCAATGACACCGGCCCAGACGTTAACTGAGAAACGGTGTTGGTAGGAATCCACTCTGCATGCGTGAGGATTTTCGTGCATCCATACGTGCTTTTTTTGTCCTGTGGCAACACTACAGCTAACAGCTGATTTGAATTTGTCCCTTTAATTTTAATTTTAAATATTGTATTTCCTTATTAATAAGGCCTATTTCTTATAAAATTACAAGTTCATAACAAGTATAATATAGTGAGTTATAGTGTAGATGTGTTGAATTAACGTAAATTAAGTGTAATTAAATCATTTGTGAAACTGACAGTTACCGGTATAGGGAATCTTGCATTGTCATCTTAATATCAGGTACATTACATCTTATTTTACTTGGTAGTACATTGTTTACGTTCTATAATTTGCGTTCAATTAACTGTATCACTTTTATTACGGATACCTGTTGATGCCGATGACCTTTGAAACGTAAACATAACCCTGATTGGTTCGGTGACAGAACTTCTTTCTTTTTTTTTTTCCACAAACTTAATTTCATTTTCTTTTCAATTATTCGTTTTTGACACAATTCTACCACACTTATTCTTTTCCTATCTTGTCTCTATTCTCCTGAATCATGATTATGACACGCAGTGCCCGCGCTCGCCTCGAAGAGTCCAAACTTAATCAGGCTTTGAGCGAACTAAAGGCGTGTAAGGAGTCCTGTAACCAGCTAAACAGGGAAATGGATGACAATGAAAGGGTGCTCTTTGAAGCTCATGAAAGGAATAATAAGTTAAAAAATGAAATGGCTCAGCTATACACTCAACTCACTGATGCCATAGAAGACCGGGATAGGCTCTAAGTCATTGTGGACGGGTTCAGCCAGTGTAGCGCTGAGTATGAACGAGCCCTGAGTCACAAGCATCATTTAAAACAACAGCTACATGAGGCTAGAAGTCAAATATCAGCACTTGAGACAGCAAATCATAACATCACAGCCTCATTGAACCAAAGTCTGTTTAGTGAATTGGTGCCTATTGCTCCGTCAATGATTTCTGATAATCACCACCTTACACTATAGATTTGACAGATGATGACGATTTAAAGTCAAATAAATCAGTGCGAGTAATCACTAGTAAGAATAAACTAAAAAAATATATTAAAATAAACAAATACATAGTTAAAACTAAGAAAATGGTAAAAAAGCAAAAATTTTTTATCAAAAATGTAAAATTAAATAGGGAAAGGTTTAAACTTTTAAAACAATTAGATATGTTTTCTTTAAACTTAGATAAAAGTAATAGAAAGTACCAAATAGACACAGAGAACTTGCGGTGTGAAATTGATCGCCTACAAGAGAAACTCACTTCTCTTAATATTAAATATACTGCCTCTGAACACCAAATAAGAGAATATGTATTGGCTATGAATGAGCTGGTTAGCACACAAACTAACAACTGTGAGCATTGCCAACCACCATCTGTTGAACCCACACCAGCCCATTCATTGTCTGTATGTGATAGTATCATGCCGCAGTCCTGTGCTAGTTTAATTTCTAATAATTTAACTAAACAGATGATTAATAAAGAAATTGTAATTTTTTCTGATGAAATTGGAAAGGATTTAGGCCATTTGTTGACAAATAAGTGTCCGGGACATTCAATTATGAACTTTTGTATGCCTGGTTGTTCCTTATATGACATCATGACAAAAATTATTAATTACAACTTCCACCAGGATTCTACTCTTCTGATACTTGTTGGTAATAGGGGTAATGTGAATAAAGGAGAATTGCTCCAATATTATAGATCATTAAGTAAACTTAGTTTAAGAAAATTTGTAATGTTCACATTCCCATACAGCCAAAGTTTGCCACAGGAAGAAAATGTCTTAAGGTTTGAAATTAATATAACATTACATAATTTGACATTTAATAATAATTTATTTCACTTGATTGACACTAACAATTATGTTGGTAATAATTTTTATTTGACAAAAGATAGATTCCTAATAGATAGGTACTATCTTTCTAAGTATTGTAAACGACAGATAGCTACGTCGTTGTCTTATTATTTTTATATTACAGCCAAGAATTTGGCTAAACAGATTGCTTCTATTGACCAATGCCATGACATGTTAAATAAATCAATGAATGATTTGGTAGATGATATTGACATTGTAAATCATTTAAATTAGAGAATAGGACAATAGAGGTAAACTCTAGCAATAATATACAGGTTTACAAAACTAAGTCTATTAAAAACAGTTTAAAAACAAATTGTATCAACCTGGTGCATCAAAATATTCAAGAACTTAAAAACAAAGACTTAGAAGTAGAATAATTTTTGAATTTTAATAATATTGATATCCTTTGTATTACAGAACATTGGCTACAAAGCCACCAGTTCATGATCAGTTTTAGTAATCACCAGGTTGGTAGTTCATTCAACAGAGTAAATGCTACTATTAATACTAACGGGATATTTACCATGTTTACTGTTTGTTATGAGTTCCCGATATTTCGGCGCTGTTACAAAAAAAAAAAAAAACCCGTTAGTATTAATAGTAATGTTAGTGACCATGATAGTTTAAAATCTTAAGAGTAAATGCTATACATGGCGGCTCACTAATTTTAATAAAAAACCAGATTAAATTTAAAGACCAAAAGGACATTGTGAGCCTCTCTGTTGAACGCATAATTGAAATAGCCTGTATAGAATTGGAGCAGTTTATTATATTAAGTGTGTACAGGCCACCCTCGGGATTGTATGACTGCTTTGAGAAGGTAATGGATGAAGTTTTACACAAGATTTGTAACACAAACAAGTCAATTATTACTTGTGGTGATTTTAATGTAAATTTATTAGAAAACTCTGGTACATGTAGTAAAATTATAAGTCTGTTTCAGTCCTACAATCTCGTTAACCTATTTATAGAGCCCACAAGAATAACGCCTACTAGTGCCACATGTCTAGACAATATTTATACTGATGTTATTCCGAATCATAAAGAAATCATAAATGTTTTAGACTCTGATCATTGCGGACAAATGATTACCATCGAAATCCAAAACATCAAAGTTGGAAAAAATAATATCACTGTTAACCCTAAAACTGCAAGACGCTTAGAATCATTTAAAAGTAAACTCGTGAATAACTTACCATTTTTGTCTAGTGACAATCATCATCGTCTATATGATGATTTTTTTAATATGTATTGTAAGCTTTTTAATTCCACCTTCATTCCCAAGACTATCTCAGTAAATTGTAACGCATCTTTCAGTGACTGGGCTACCATTGGTATTCACAAAAGTAGAACACGGCTTTATGATCTGTACAACGAAAGAATGTTTGTAAATACTGCCGAATTTAATTTATATGTGAGAAATTACTCGAAACTATTTAAAAAAGTGTGTTGTATGGCTAAGTCACAGTATTTGAGCTCGAAAATTAAGAATAGCAACAATGTAATTAAAACGACGTGGAATATTATTAATAATGAAACGGGAAGGTCTAGTAACCGAAATAGTGACTATACCTTAACCATTAATGATAGAGTAATCAAATCAGATTCAGACGTCGCCGCGGCTTTCGAGAGTTTCTTTTCTGATATTCCCGTTTCAACTACGAAATCCCTAAACTCATCACCTACTGTTGCCGAATCTTTGCTTAAGGAAAATGTTAAAGTTTGCGACTCGGAATTTTATTTTGAACATATCACGTGTAGAAATTTAATCAAAACTTTTCACTCCTTAAATGTTAAGAAGACTGCGGATCTGTGGGGTAATTCTGTAGAAGTTACCAAGTCTATTATAGCCATTGTAGCACCTACCTTAGTTCTTATCTTTAATAATTGTATTGATTGTGGGGAGTTTCCTGATCTTATGAAGAATAGTAAAATAATTCCTTTATTCAAAACGGGTAGTACAGTGGGCCCAAGTATTTGGTTTACAGTTTATATGTGTGGGTGAAGTCATAGTTATGCACACAAATACAAAATAAAACGAGCGAGCTCAGTTTTTATTAGTGTGCGTGTGGCACATCAATTACCATATACCAATATATAGTCATCATTCACTTATGATGCTGAAGGAGATATAATATTTTGCATGAAGTTAATATAGCAATCCTGGCACAATGGCTATCGTCTTTGGTCACTGAACGAGAAGTCGTAAGTTCAAATCATGCGTGCAATAGTATATTATTTTTCTTTTTGTATTCATTATTTTGTTAAAACATTACTTAAAGTAGAATTTATAACAATTCCAACGTTTGAGACAAACATTGAACTCTCAGGCTATTTGATTTTGACTGTTTAGACAACAACTACCGACAATTTAATAATATTGTTTTCAAACACCTTCATTTATAAAAAATGAGCATTCTTACTTGTCAATCTACGAGTATTTGCATTACTGAGTTTATTGATTACTACTCTTGAGCATGTGTGTGGTTTTATTTCTGTGGATCCAACCATGCAACATTTATCAATGTTCAAAGAGGTGGAAATCGTTGTTTTGGATGAGCAAAACGTATCTATATTATGTGAAATTGTGAGTGTAAATGTGGTGCTGCCTAACAAACGATGGGACACTTTATATCGTGTCCTGCCTGTTCTGTTGTTTGCTCCTGTGAAATGCATCACAGGACGCTACTGAAAGAGCCAAACTCGTCGCCAAATTTTGGGCTGACTCAATTTGAATTGTTATCGATTAGCGTATCGATGAGATGAAGTGAAATTACAAGGCGCTTAATGATATCGGTGAGTAACAGTTAGATATTACGTTGATATTATACCTACTTCACTTTAACTAACTCCTCTATTCTCTTTATTCCTAGTAAACATTGAAAGGGATGTTTACTAGGAATAAATAATTAATGTAACTTAAGTGCAATACCTATCATAGTTATTATAATAATATATTATCATAACTGAATTATTATAGTTTCTTTTTTTTAATTTGTAATCGTATGATGATTATGATAAAATTAGCTTGGTCTAAAATTAGCTTGATCTAGCCTTTAGACAGATTAAAGAAAAGCCTTTGAATAACGTAAATAAAAATAGATTATAATGTTTGCTAATGTCAGTGTTTATCTTATATTTATGTATTTCCTTTATTTCTTTCCTATACATATTCATTATTATGTATTTTATTATTATAAGTAATATTAATTAGGTATATATAAGTATATTGAATAAACATAGTGTATATATAGTATAAAAATATAGTGTTTATTTATTATAATATTAGCTATTATTATAAGTATTATAAATACTGTTTTTATCCACAGAGGAGAACCGTGCAGTTATGGGTCCGCCGATATGCGTATTTTGGAGACGTAGAACATCTTAGGCCAAAACCAAAGGCAAATTCATCGACTCGACACTACGACATCGTGGCAAGGCACAAGGCTGATCCCTTCTTGTCCACCCGCATAAAAGTGTGCTTACAAACTGTGAGATCTCATGAGCAGAAGGTTACAAGGAGTAATAGAAAACGAAGGATTGCCGACTCATTATTAGTCGAATTTATTTTAATTAGTAGACGAATATGAATCTTATTTTTATGCAAATAATGTTCATATTTGTGAAGCAAATTAGAACAAATACAAAACTTAGTAATAAGTAGGTAGGTATAAAACGTTTTTTTTTAAAACCACAACTCGTAAATTATTGAAAGTATGGTGAAGTGATGTTATTGTTATGCGATTAGAAGTTGTCATAATTTCTTACTATCTAACATGTTGATTCACTTCACCTGTAATTTTACTTTGATTCAATTTATATACCTACCTACTTTGACAAATTATTTACGTCAATCCTTACCAATAAAAAACTTTGTATTTGTCAAAAAAACAGGTAACAACAGTGTATTAAATCATTGTATCGCCACACAAGTTTTTTCTTCTAACATACAGCCCCCACCAAATTGAACCATAAAACAACCAATATAAGAAAGGAACATATTGGAAGAAACGAGACGGATAATTTGCTAATGACCCAAGCGATAAGCTAAGCAATCAATAGCAATGTTTATCTAATAAAAAAATCAAATTATTTCATTGGTTATATTTAGTTACTTTTTACTTTTTGCTTGAGTAATTTTATTGGCCACAAAATAAATTTATTAAAAAACAAAAAGTAAAAAGTAGCAAAAATAATTCCTCAGTTGGGTTCGAACTCGCGTCGTCGAGGTTAGATCACTAGCTAACGCAAGCGCTTACACCAATCGGCTATGGTTACCATGTTAAGTTAGTATAAAATGTTGGGCTTTATTGTAAACTCGTTTATATTATTTTTACTAGATTACCCGACAAGCGTAAAGATAAAAAAAATAAACCCCGTGTAGGGTACAATATGTTTACTCACACAATAATAATGAGCGGCTGTATGAATATTACCGGCTCGTACAGCAAGTCAAGTTAATTTAATTTTGTGTTTGTGTGCATAACTATGACTTCACTCACACATATAAACTGTAAACCAAATACTTGTGCCCAGTGTACATCAGACCCTACAAATTATAGACCTATTTCAGTACTACCTACTTTTAGTAAAATTTTTGAGAAATTAATTCTAGAACAATTGCAAAGATTTTTTAATAAACATAAATTATTACATGGCAAACAGCTCGGTTTTACGAGGGGTCGCTCAACTACTGATGTTGAACTTTTAGGACATATTTATAGTGCATGGGAAGGTAAATGCGATGCTTTGGGCATTTTTTGCGATTTGTCTAAGGCATTTGATTGCGTTCTTCATGAAACGTTAATCAGGAAACTCCGCCACTACGGAATCCGGAACAGCGCTTTGGATCTTCTTACCTCATACCTGAGTGATAGGATCCAGAGAGTTGACGTCAACGGAAAAATATCTTCCGGTTCAATAGTAATAATGGGAGTCCCACAGGGCTCAATTCTTGGTCCTTTCTTATTTCTTATTTATATTAATGACTTACCTTACCTCATAAAGGATAACCACGATATAGTGTTGTTTGCAGATGACACTTCGCTTTTGTTTAAACTTAAACGTCAGCAGCTAGTTACTGACGATGTAAATAGCGCGATTTCAAAAGTAGTGCATTGGTTTAACGCTAATAACTTAACTTCTAAATGAAAAAAAAAAACAAAATAAAAAAAACCAAATGCATTAAGTTTTCACTACCTCACGTTAGGCAGGTGAAAACTAGTGTGTTGGTGAAGGACGAAGAGTTGAATCCTGAAGATAGCACGGTGTTCTTGGGCTTAACTTTAGACGCTAAGCTACAGTGGGGCCCACATATAGATAAATTGTCGAAGAAACTGAGCTCCGCAGCATACGCAGTTAGGAAAATTCGTAATTTAACGGATGTAGAGACAGCTCGATTAGTTTACTTCAGCTATTTTCATAGCGTAATGTCGTACGGTATTCTGTTGTGGGGGAATGCCGCCGATATTCAGACCATCTTTGTTTTGCAGAAAAGGGCCGTTCGATCAATTTATAAGTTGAGTCCGAGACACTCTCTCAGAGAAAAGTTTAAGGAGATTAATGTAATGACTGTTCCCTCTCAATTTATTTATGAAAACCTTTTGTATGCTCACAAAAATATAAAGCTATATAAGAAATATTGTGATATTCACAACATAAACACAAGGAATAAAGATAAATTTATTGTACCCACAACAAGGCTCAAGAAAATAGGTGGATCATTTAGATGCCAATGTATACGCTTTTATAATAAACCACCAGGCCACATTCAAGAACTAAGCCTTAATAAATTCAATTTTTTTATAAAACATAGACTTTACCAGAAAGCCTTCTATTCTATTAGAGATTATATTGAGGACAAAAAAGCTTGGGTTTGAACTGCTCCAATTGTATTCGATATTTAATTGAATTTGTACCCATTTTATTTTATTTTTAGTACAGTTTGACATTTTCAATTTTTTTATTAACTATTGTTCGATTTAGTTGACATTATTTACTTTTTCAAGTACCTATGGTATTATTATTATTTTTATTTTCTTGACTTTATTTACTTTTTCAAGTGTTGTTTTGTAATGTTTATTATTGTAAATATGAGGACTACGTGGGTCATACTATTATTTTTATTTTATTTTTAGTTTAATTAGTTTCACGATTGTCTGGCAGTTTGAGTACTTTATGCGGCCTACCCAAATGTCCTTTCTTTGGTATTGTTCGTCGTGTCGTTGAGCTCCTTGGATCATGAGTTGAGCTACACGATCACTGACAAATGCTTGCACTGTCTGGACAGGTCCACTCAAATCTGTGTGGTTATTTCTTTAAAAGACCATCTCAGACATTAATCTACATGGTCCTCATATGATTTGAGCAATGTCTGGACTTTAAAAGAGACGATGACCTCTGAGTTTGTTTCGGATGTTTCTTCTCAGAGTAGTCAGGTACGAAACACCGGCCCCATCTAGCTTTAAAACAAAACATGACATGTAAAGAGTTTGGTAAACCTAATTGCAGAAATAAATATGATTTATGATTTATCATTGCAGACGGACAAGTCAGTCCTAGCCCTAGAAAGGTGGAGGCTTTACCGAAGGCACCGATCCCGAAAACTGTCAAACAAGTTAGGCAGTTTAACGGATTGGCTGGATATTTTAGACGCTTTATTCGCAATTTCTCGCGTGTGATGGTTCCTCTCTATGAACTCACCAAGAAAGATGAGAAGTGGGAATGGAACGAAAGGCATGATGAGGCTCGAAACCATATCATACAACACCTGTCTACTGCGCCCACCCTTCCGCTATTTCAGGAAGACGCACCAATCGAGCTCTACACGGACGCCAGCAGCATCAGCTACGGGGCGGTGCTCGTGCAGACCATCGGCGGTCGCCAGCATCCAGTCGCGTACATGAGCCAGCGCACCACCGACGCTGAGAGCGGCTATCACTCGTACGAGCTCGAGACCTTGGCAGTGGTAAGGGCAGTCAAGCATTTTTGGCATTACATAAAAGGCCGAAAATTTAAGGTTATAACAGACTAACTCCTTGAAAGCGTCCAAGAACAAAAAGAATCTCCTTCCTCGAATCCATAGGTGGTGGGCCTTCCTGCAGAATTAAGAGTTCGAGGTCGAGTATAGAAAAGGTGAGCGATTACAGCACGCGGATTTTTTCAGTAGGAACCCATCCACTGAAACAACCTCGTGACCAGAGACACTGAGTGGCTGCATATCGAGCAGCGCCGCGACGACGTGCTGCGCCCGCTTATAGCCACCATGAGCGGCGACAGTTCGGCCGAAGGCTACGTCCTGGAAGACGGCGTGCTTAAGAAGAATCTCACAAATTCTATACTCGGTATACATAAACCAATTGTAGTCCCTAGGTCATTCCAGTGGAGCCTGATAAACTCTTTCCATGTCGCTCTGCAACACCCTGGATGGGAGAAAACCTTACAGAAGCTGAGGGAAACGTACTGGTTCCACAAAATGAGTACAACCGTCAGGAGGTTTGTGGACAATTGTGTTGTATGTAAGACCTCGAAAGGGCCGTCGGGCGCTATCCAAGCTCAGCTTCATCCGATTCAGAAGCCCACTGCAGCGTTTCAGGTCGTCCACATGGATATTACTGGCAAGCTGGGAACGAGACATGCTGAGGGACGAGATGAGTATGTAATAGTTACGATTGACGCATTCACCAAATACATCCTACTTAGTTACTCAAATGACAAGAGCCCAAGCAGCAGCCTCGCAGCTTTGAAACTTGTCGTGCACCTGTTCGGAACCCCAGTGCAAGTCGTGGTGGATGGAGGTCGAGAGTTCCTTGGTGAGTTCAAGGTCTACTCGAACCGTTTCGGTATCGACATACATTCCATTGCGCCAGGAGTAAGCTGAGCAAACGGACAGGTTGAATGAATTATGGGCACTTTGAAAAACGCATTAACCATGATCAGAAACTATGACACTGAAGAGTGCACCATTTACGCTACTGACCCGCCGCCAACACAGTGTACCCCCAGAACTACTAAGGTTGGTAAATATTAATAAGGAATGAATAGACTTTGACTTGCTGGAGCAACACGTACAGGAGAAAATGAAAGCTGCGGGACAATATGACAAGCAGCGATTTGACAGGAGCAAGGCGAAAATGCGTCTGTTTCAGCGTGGAGATTACGTTCTTGTCAAGAACAATCCCCGAAACCAGACTTCTCTAGACTTAAAATACAGCGAGCCATACGAGGTATATAGGATCCTGGACAACGACCGATACATAGTGAAGCGTGTGACCGGCAGAGGGCGTCCACGTAAGGTTGCTCACGACCAACTGCGCCGAGCACCACAGCCAAGCAAGCAGGAAACCGTGTCGACGAATTACGAAGATAACCCTCAGCAAGTGGTCGCCCGGTTTGCTGATGACTCATCGACGTATTTGGTCGATGACACACTACAACAAACATCTCAGATCAACGGTACGCCGCCGTCAAAGGAGCCACAGCCGTCTACCTCCCAAGCTGCCTTTAAACAAAGTGAGTTTTTCTCTTCTTATTGTTATCTTGATACTGACTGTATGATTTATAAGACAGCAACGACAGTAAGAAGACCCGTTTTTGGCCTTTGTCTTTGTTGACTGGCTGATACCATCATAAACTACGAAATAGTAAGACTGTACAATCTGTATTCTCCGTTTCCCTCCTGCACTCTTTTCAGAACCTCTGTGGACCACGGTCAAAATAATAAGGCCCAGGCCAAAGATAGCTGAGGAGTTTCGTGCCTTTCGGGAGCTTGTGTTCTCCATGCTTGGTCTGCTGCGGACCCAAATTACTGAGTGTGCCAAGCAAATTGATGGCTTAGAGACCAGGCACCGACGGAAGGCATTGATTATACAAGGGCTCGCTGAAGCAGACAACGAAGACTGCACGGCGGCTATCTTGGATGTTATAAATACCAGGCTGGCACTCAGCAACATCTCAGCATCTTCAATCAAAGCCTGTCATAGATTGGGGGCCCTCAGCAAGGATCATCATAGGCCTATCCTTATTAGGTTTGCCAGTGTAGATTTAAAGTCATTGGTTTGGAAGGCAAAGAAAGGCTTGAAAGGCTCCAAAATGTCTATGAAGGAGTTCTTGACTAGGACCAGGCAATCTGTCTTCATTAAGGCACGGGAACACTTCAGCATGCGGTCGTGTTGGACTCAAGATGGGGTTGTCTTCATAAAGGCTCCTGACGGAAGTCGGCACAGGATAACTTCTATTGATGAGCTGAAGCCCCTGGTAGCCCAGTATCCCAAGGCCCCGGACGCGGCTCCTTCTACGAGTGGAAGAGATGGTGCTGCCGGGAATCTGAAAAACACAACACGAAAATAACTATAGGTCAGAGTGTTTTATGTTTCATTGTTGTTTCTTGATTAGTAGTTATAGATTCCAATATTTTTACTTACCAGTTTGTAGTTGTCTCGTCTTATAGTTGTCTTCCTTATATCTTGTACCTCAACTGTTTAATTTCTGTCTTTATTATTATTAGGTGTACTGGTAGTTAGATACCTTCAAAAACTTTGTTTATTTTTCTTATATTTGAGTGATTGTCCTGTATATTGTTGTGAAGTTGTGAATGTCAGCTTCAGCTTGTCAAATTGACGTTTAGAAAAATTAAGTGACGGTGACATTCCAAGTATACGTTTTGAAATGTTGAGTCTGGTAAATGTTTCACACATAGATTTTAAATTAATAACGTTTCATTTCATGTGCAACATTCATTTAATTTTCAGTTGGCTGTGTTCTCTCCTTCTTTTTCATTAGTTAACTTTTATTCTATTTTTGTCTTTTACGTCTGGGAACTACGGCTTTCACTTTTCCTTTTGTGTTTTGCTTGTATATGTGCTATGTTCTACGCTTGTTTTATTGTTTGTAGTGTTGGTGTTAGCTGGCGGGTGGTGCAGAGTTGTGCACCTGTTAGTCATTGTTTTGTTTTTAGTAATAGCTTAATTGTAATTTTCCATATATTATATATGTCGCCGCAAGAGCGTCTATCTGCTAAGAATATTAGTTAATTTAATTAATAACCAACTTATAATGTCTCATCCATCATAATATTGATCGTGCCATCTGTGGGTTCCAAGAACAATTATTACAATGACCTGTATAGATTGACAGAAGAGATAAGCGCCATCTAATGGTCTCTGTATTAACTAGTACTGAGATCTTATCACGAACTCGTGATAAGATCTTCTGAAGATTAATTTATTAAACGAAAGTCTAGCTAGAACTATAGTTAAAATTAAGACAAGCAAATATTTGACAATTGGGATTTTAACAATTGCACATTTAACACTAAGATTTGTTTTGTGGCAACATTCCACAATATTGTGGAAGATGGCGCCGAATACGATTTTAATGATCAATAACTCAATTTATAATTTGAAACTACAACTAAATCAGTTTCTGTAACTAATTACAAACTAAAAAGTAACAAGATTATTTTACAGAGCAATGTATTAGTGAAAGACCTGTTTGTATTAAATCCTTTGATCTGCCAGAAATGGTTTTAAGCAAGATCCCATTGTTGTAAAAAGTAATGAAGCCACTAATTAGTTTTAACTCAATAATGCCTTTGCATTTATGAATATTGGCATCGTTTAATTATTAGAGTAATTTAATTGTGAAGATAAGATAAGATAAGATAAGATAAGATAAGATTCCTTTATTTGTTTAAACATTGTTTACATACAAGAGCATGCAAGATGTTACATTGGTTTAGTCCAGAATGTTTAGCCGTAAGTAACGGCGTACAAATATTTCCATAACATTGAGAGAAAAAAAATAGATAAATTAACAATAAGAAATGATTTAAAAATTACTTAGAATAGGCACATGCAAAGTTTATAATTTAACAATCTTAAAAATAAAAAATAAAAACAATTCTAATGTGATAATGTCAAAATTCCATATTCATATAAATTTAGTATTAGTGTCAAGAAACGATAAAATAATATATTAAGTCAAACAGAAAAATCTTTTTCGGCTAGAAATTCGGAGATACTATAATACGCCTTTTGCGAAAGAAAAATTTTTAATTGGCGTTTGAATGCCTTACCATTCAGCTCCTTCCAGCATTTAGGCAATTTGTTAAATATAGTAGGCGCCATACAGACGATACTTTTGCGCATGAGTGCCGTTTTTGCGGGATAGACTCGAAGAATGGTCATATCCCGTCTGTTACGCGGTACCACGTCCTGTAAACGTGGAAATAGTTTGGGGTTTGTTTTAACGAACATTGCAGTTTCGAGGATATACAGACAAGGAAGAGTCAATAGCTTGTACTTTTTAAAATACGGCTTACATGTATCAATCGTTTTTAACCCAAACATAGATCTAATGCATCTCTTTTGGGCCTTAAATGCCGTGTTGGCGTCGGTAGAATTTCCCCAGAATATGATGCCGTATCTTAGGTGAGACGCAGCTAAGCCATGGTAAGCCGCAAGCAAGGTATCTACATTTACAACTGCAGCTAGAGAGTGCAGTGCAAATGCAGAACTACCGATTTTTTTACAAAGGTTCTCGATTTGAGATTTCCAGTCAAGCCTTTTGTCAATTATTAGTCCAAGGAACTTAGCAGTATTTACACTTTTAACAATTTTATTATCTATATTTATGTCCATATTTTCCATAGTCAGTCGTTGGCTAAAATGTGTGATTTTTGTTTTATCTAAATTAATCTTTAAATTATTATTGTTTAACCATTCTATTATAGATGTCAAGGTATTGTGAATGTCAAATTTATATTGGATCATGTCATTGCTATTACTACAAATGGTCACCGTGCTATCATCTGCAAATAAAGTCATAGGATGCGTAATTATTTTTGGCAAGTCATTAATATATAGTATAAAAAGTGGAGGTCCCAATACACTACCTTGTGGAACACCAAAAGTTGTTTGACGTTCCTCTGATAGGTATATCTCTTCCTTTTTAGTGGTTGTATTAATTCTCGTGATTTCTGTCTTTTGTTTTCTATTAGTCATGTAGGATTAAATTAAATTAAGAACCTTACCTCGTATACCATAGGCTTCAAGTTTTCTTATTAAAATGTCATGATTTACGTAGTCAAATGCTTGTGTCATATCGCAGAATATAGAGCATACAGGTGTTTTTTTGTCCATTTTTGTCAATACGGTGTATAAAAAGTCGTAGATCGCCATATTTATAGTCTTTTTTTCGCGAAATCCCTTTTGCTCGTTACATAATATATTATTTTTTTCAATGTAACCGTTTAATTCCGTTTGAATGAATTTCTCAAATATTTTCGAGAAGATAGGAATCAGAGAAATAGGCCTGTAGAATTCCATTTGCTCCCTATCGTCTTTTTTAAATAATGGCTTAATTATCGCTATCTTTAGTGCATCAGGAAACGTGCCGGCTACGATACACATATTTATAATATGAGACAAATGGTCGCATATTTCAGGTGCTACAGCTTTTATTACCTTGGTTGATATGCCATCATACCCTACACTATTTGTGTTTTTTAAGGCCATAATGATTGTCTGCACCTGTTGTGGTGTGCAGGGTGCCATAAACATCGAGTTTTTGTTGTTTAAGACAGGCCGTGTAGTTTTATAACATGAAGTATTCTAGTATTGTTTGTAAGGTTTAATGAACTTACTATGTTATAAATTACTGTACTGGCGGTGTGGTACTTCCGCCCGGACAGAGAGAGAACACGCGTAGGTACAACGAGAAGTCGAGTTAGTTAGCTCGCGATTAGAAAACAATTGAAGTATGTAATTGAAAGTGGTTTTTGAAGTGAACAATATTACGTTGTGTAAATGAGAACTGTAACACGAATTAAAAGAGTGTGTAAGGAGTTTCTTAGCCCATTCTTCTCCTTATGAACAATCATGTTTGCGAACGGGTGGCTCAACTTGTAAATGGTTTAATAGAAATAAACGTTTGAAGTTTGAGTCAAGTATTGTGTGTGATTTAAACTACCCAACTACCTATCTATCAACAAAAGAATCATGTCACACGAAGACAATATGGCGGAATGGCGGATGGCGCCGATATTTGGGATAAGCGTCCTCCTACTCCATTCTCTGTCATAATATCAGAAGAGGTGATAACTCTTGCGCGCTGCTCATGCATGCCGGACATCTGAAGACTTACATGGAACTGCGAAACTTACTTGCATGGTCATGGCCGAGGGCGTGCCTTAAGACTTGATATGGAATCGTAAACATGATGCTTTCCAAGAGCGAGCGACTTGGCTGCCACAGCCAATGTACGGTGGCAATGGACAGGAAGATACTGCAGACTATGACAGTCAAAGAGTTGGCTGCATTTTTATCCAAGTGGCTGACAGTCATTAACATGATAATATTATGGCTTAGTGCAACTTGAACACACAACCCAAGTCAGACCCTAAGAACACATTATGAAAATACAATTTACATCTCTAAACAAACAATGAAGTTGTATGTGACGGACAACTTAATAGTGCACTCAAAATGACTAACATTAACAGCACAGAATGACCGAACAGCAGAATAAAAATTGGACACCGGGAAAGCATAACGATAGATAAACCTGCTGATACCCACATCAATCCCGGGAAGTATTTTGTTTTATAAATTTTAGTATTTTGTTACTGTAGATATTTACAGTTAACATTATTTTATCTTGTCACATCACACACTGGCTAGGTTAATGCCACCTTTAACTTGACACCTGTGGATGTGAAATAATAAGTTAACACAACAGCTTTAATCACTCCATTTAATTCATTCACTAAGAGCTCAATGTAATTATTGAAATCCAGTAATGATGTGTTAGAAACTTAACTCATGAATCAGATTTAACTTTTTAATTACTTGCATTAACAAAATAATTAACTAAGTGGTATCAACAAATTTTAAATCTTGTATTTGACTTTTCATTCGCAGTGACTACAAACATTCAATAGAGAATATTAATTTTTATTTGAACTTAGTCACATTTGACATTCACACTGTAGGTTTATGTCTCACAATCAGATATTGTTTGCATTAAGTGCAACGTTTAGGGCTTTTCAATGAAATGTCAAACAAGTTTTAGTTCAACAAGTTGTGACTATGAAATCTTAGTGCGATAAATCAACAGAAAGCAAAGCTTTCATTATGTTAAAACATGAATGTTTTGTCGGTGTAATTACACAACCAATAGTTTTTAAAGTATTTCTGATCAGTTTAACTTTCCCATCTTAGTTTAATTAAGTTAATCTAAGTAAATAATTATTTCAAAACAATTGATTACCTACTTTATAACTTATCACTCCAACAAATTTAAACACTAGTAGGACTGCTTTGTTGGTCAGTGGTCATGAGCCTTATTATTAAAGCATGAGGGCCTGGATTCGATTCCCAGGTCTGGCAAAGTGTCATTGGGTTTTTCCATCAGGAATTGCTCAGTAGTAGCCCAGACAATCATATTAATGGCAAATAGCAATATCGCTAAACAAGAGGCTCGGGCATGACTGGCAAAGTGTGGATGTATTATTTACACCTCTGCCTAACCCTTCAGGGATTGCAGGTGTGATGTTATGTTGGACATGTTTTCTTGCACTTTATTTACCTGCACTAACTACCTCCTTGGTCTAGTGGTCGCAAGCACACCTGCTGAGCACGATGTCTTGGGTTCGATTCCCAGGTGGGGCAAAGTGTTATTGGGTGTTTCGATTAGGAATTGCTCAGTAGCAGCCACAGCGTCTGGATTTATCAATCAATCAATCATTTTATTGGCAGGCAACTGAGTCCCATAGATAAAACCCAGATTATTGATTTATGCCCAGTTGTTGGCAATAGGCTCGCCCCCTATTACATTGTATTTAAACATAACTGGTAAAATGTGGGTGTACTATTAGGCACACCTCTACCTAACCTTTCGGGGATTATAGGCGTGATGTTATGTTATTTACTTGCATGACTTCTCACATTTCAGGTTCCAGGCAATTGTCTTATAATAGAGGAAATGATAACCTACTATCAAAGAAATTGAAACAAAATTGAAAGCAACTATAAGGAACTTGAGTCTTCTAAAACTATGCACCCAGTCACTCTCAAGATAGTGATGACATCAAGTGTGGAAGTACTAGTAGTAAGCCAGCTTATTCTTAAAGGTGTTCTTATTGACGGTGGTCTACCGTCAATAAGAACACCTTTAAGAATAAGCTGGCTTACCAATGCATATCACAATTGGTTTTAGCCAACCAATACAATTTATTTTAATGCAAAGTGGCAACATTCCACCTGTTGACCACCACCTTTAAATATGTGATTCGACCAACAGTTTCAAAAACAACCAGCTTCATGGACTGTAGCCTGGTGAACAAATGACCGTGTCGCCAGCTATAAAATGAGGAACAGCATGGAAACAGCCAACCAAGGATAACTGTTTCAGTGTCTACACAGCATAAGCTAACATAAAAGGTGAGGAGTTTTCAAACTACTTGCTACACTTCACTGATACCTACAGTGTTACATCAATAGGCTTAATACAATAGCCAAATCAACCTACCCACGTGATGCTCATGCGTGATGAGTATTGTGTTGTGTATCCATTTTTGTTTTTGTAATCCTGCCAATTGTAAGCAACTACTAACAATAATAATAACAAAGTATTAGTACTCCTAACAGTAACTAATAAAGTAAAAAAATAATAAAACTCACAACCAGCTATTGGTATCCATGGAGGAAACAATTAGCTCAATGAGTAATACAACAAATGAAAAACGATCCTATCAGCCGCCGTGGAGGCAACCGATAATGAACACAACAAATGACAAACAATCCTATCAGTAGCCAAGGAGGCAATTGATAATGAACACAACACATAACAAACGATTCTATCAGCAGCCGTGGAGGCAACTGATAATGAACATAACACATGATAAACTATCCTATCAGCAGCCGTGGAGGCAACTGATAATGAATATAACACATGAAACTATCCTATCAGCAGCCGTGGAGGCAACTGATAATGAAAATAACAAACTATTAGCGGCCGTGGAGGCATCTAATAAACAATACTCTCATGTTATCCTGCTGGGTCCACGGCGGACAAACCGCCCAGAGCCTGGTTCCTTATATCCTGTCAAATCAAAGACTTCGTGCCTGTCACGGAGCAATGGTCCTAAACTCCTTATCCTTTAATCCTGTCAAATCAAAGACTTTGTGTCTATCACAGAGCGGTGTTCCTGATCCTATCCTTTTATCCTGTCAAATCCAAGACTTTGTGTCTATCACAGAGCATTACCTTCCCGTGAGAATGAACAAATAAAAACATGCTACTTTCACTACACTTACCAAATCAATAATTTTATTTAAGATGAATCTAGTAAAACGAGGTTCTAAAAACCTAACTCATACTAAGATTAACAATTTAATTAACGTTAACGTTGTTGGATAATTTTGGCAACAATATTCTATTAAGCTAGTAGCTGATCATACAATAGCAGTAAACTCAATACAATTAATTTTGTTGGATAATTTTGGCAACAATATTCTATTCAGCTAGTAGCTAATCAAACAATAGCTGTAAACTCAATACAATTAATGTTATTGAATAATCCAGGCAACATTATTTTATTCAGCTAACAGCTGATCATAAATAAATTTAAATAAAATTGCAAGCAGCTTTAAGTCTGAAACTGTGCATGTGTCTAGGTGATTCATAAATGCATTTAATTTTAAATATGAAGAAAACTGAATAGATGTCAGATCTATTACAAGCTTTCTATGTTGACTGAAACTTTCTGTTACCAAATCCTACATCTCAATGAACATTGTAGGATAATAAAAGTAACAATAATCTGCCGACAAAATTTATCTCCACTATTTCAGATAACAACCACGAAATTCCATAAAGTGACGGCGGCGGCAGGTGCAGAGCGCGCACCACCGATCAGAATGGCCGTGTCGCCGCAAGAGCGTCTATCTGCTAAGAATATTAGTTAATTTAATTAATAACCAACTTATAATGTCTCATCCATCATAATATTGATCGTGCCATCTGTGGGTTCCAAGAACAATTATTACAATGACCTGTATCGATTGACAGAAGAGATAAGCGCCATCTAATGGTCTCTGTATTAACTAGTACTGAGATCTTATCACGAACTCGTGATAAGATCTTCTGAAGATTAATTTATTAAACGAAAGTCTAGCTAGAACTATAGTTAAAATTAAGACAAGCAAATATTTGACAATTGGGATTTTAACAATTGCACATTTAACACTAAGATTTGTTTTGAGGCAACATTCCACAATATTGTGGAAGATGGCGCCGAATACGATTTTAATGATCAATAACTCAATTTATAATTTGAAACTACAACTAAATCAGTTTCTGTAACTAATTACAAACTAAAAAGTAACAAGATTATTTTACAGAGCAATGTATTAGTGAAAGACCTGTTTGTATTAAATCCTTTGATCTGCCAGAAATGGTTTTAAGCAAGATCCCATTGTTGTAAAAAGTAATGAAGCCACTAATTAGTTTTAACTCAATAATGCCTTTGCATTTATGAATATTGGCATCGTTTAATTATTAGAGTAATTTAATTGTGAAGTATTCTAGTATTGTTTGTAAGGTTTAATGAACTTACTATGTTATAAATTACTGTACTGGCGGTGTGGTACTTCCGCCCGGACAGAGAGAGAACACGCGTAGGTACAACGAGAAGTCGAGTTAGTTAGCTCGCGATTAGAAAACAATTGAAGTATGTAATTGAAAGTGGTTTTTGAAGTGAACAATATTACGTTGTGTAAATGAGAACTGTAACACGAATTAAAAGAGTGTGTAAGGAGTTTCTTAGCCCATTCTTCTCCTTATGAAAAATCATGTTTGCGAACGGGTGGCTCAACTTGTAAATGGTTTAATAGAAATAAACGTTTGAAGTTTGAGTCAAGTATTGTGTGTGATTTAAACTACCCAACTACCTATCTATCAACAAAAGAATCATGTCACACGAAGACAATATGGCGGAATGGCGGATGGCGCCGATATTTGGGATTAGCGTCCTCCTACTCCATTCTCTGTCATAATATATATTTATTGACATTTATTACGTATATTTATGTCAGACTATGAAAACTTTTTATCTGCGGATGAATCTGCTGCTTTTTCAAGCGATGGAAGCTTTTGTTCTTTCAATGATACTCTTGGTGATTTTTTGCAACAAAAATTTAATGATACGTCTAATCAGTTGGTGAATGTGTGTCATATTAATGCTCAAAGCGTTCCGAGCCACTATGGTGAGCTGTACGACGCCTTTAACAACAGCAACGTTCATGCCATCCTGATCTCCGAAACTTGGCTCAAACCACATCTCCTGTCCACTACCTACCCTCTTACTGGTTTCACTCTTATACGGAATGACAGGATTGGTAAGGGAGGGGGTGGTGTGGCGATGTACCTCCGTAGTGACTTTCCATATAAAATACTTGCTTTTTCCTCATCACACTATTCTGCTTCTGCAGAGTTTATTTTCTTTGAAGTCTGTGTCAAAGGTGCCAAATCTGTTATTGGTGTCGTTTACTGTTCCCACTATTGATTACTTCACTGAATTCGAATCAGTACTTGAATCTCTGGGTTCAGAGTATGCACACCACATCATCATGGGTGACTTCAACACTAATCTACTTGCCCGTAACGCCCCTCGATCCCGTAAACTCCTCCACCTTATCGAGTCAGTTAGTCTGCACGTTTTGCCGCTCCAACCTACCCACCATAACACTGCTGGTGATGACACCTGGCTCGATCTGATCCTCACCTCAAATCCTTCCCTCGTACCCTCCCATGGTCAACATGACGCCCCTGGTTTTTCTCATCACGACATGATTTTCCTTTCATATATCCTGAAACCTCCCAAACCCAAACCCAAGGTTCTGTACAGGCGTTGTTTCGCGCGGATGAATGTTGAGGAGCTCAAGGAGGATGCATCCTTGATTGATTGGGAGCCTATGTTGGAAGCCCCTTTGGTTGACGATAAGGTTGCGATATTTAATGATGTTGTGGTCAACCTCTACAATACCCATGCTCCTATCAAAAAAGTTAAACTCAAACGTCCTCCTGCTCCATGGATGACAGGAGGGATACGGATGGCTATGCGACGTAGGGACCGAGCATTTCGTAAATTTAAGAGGGATCGCAGTGACGAGAACTGGTCACTATACAAAACTGCAAGGAATAGGTGCAATCTGATGATACGCAACGGTAAACGCCGCCACATTCTGGATAATAAAATTTATTCCTCTTCTGCCGATACCTGGAAGTTTCTTAGAACTTTGGGTATCGGCAAACCGCGACCTTTAGACCTTCCAAACTCTATCGACCTGGACGAGCTTAACCGTCATTTTTCTTCTGCTACCACCATGGATCGCTAAGCCAAGCAACAAACTTTAACCTTAGTTTCTGGTCTAATGCGTCCACATATAACCCACTTTTGCTTCGTTCCAGTTGAGCCGGGAGAGATCAAAAAGATCATTCTCTCAATCAAATCCAAAGCAGTGGGTTGTGATAATATTACCCGTGGTATGATCACTACTCTTCTGGATGATCTCCTACCTGCGATATTATTGTGAATTTTTCCCTGTTTTCCGGAGTATTTCCTTCCCTGTGGCGCAAAGCCTATGTTTGTCCACTACCCAAGGTCCCTAATCCCTCTCTTCCTACCCATTTTCGTCCCATTTCGATCCTTCCCTTTCTATCCAAAGTGCTTGAGGCCTGTGTGCACAAACAATTCTCTAATTTTGTCCATCGGAACTCGCTTATCAGCCCTCTTCAATCTGGGTTCAGGCCCGGGCACAGCACTGTTTCCGCCCTTCTTAAAGTGACTGGCGATATAAGGGCAGGACTGGAAGACACCAAGGTAACTGTACTTGTGCTGGTCGATTTCTCGAATGCCTTTAATAACGTTAGTCACGACATCCTGTTAGCCATTTTATCCCACGTTATGGTCTCTCCCGGAGCACTGGAATAGTTCTCCTCTTACCTTCAGGAACGTCAGCAGTCAGTTCATGTCGAGGATTCCTCATCATGTTGGTGTGATTTGGAAACTGGCGTTCCTCAAGGCGGTATTCTTTCTCCTCTCCTATTTTCTATCTTTATTAATCTCCTAACTTCTGAACTTCAGTGTGCGTATCATCTGTATGCCGATGACTTGCAGTTGTACTGTCAGGGAAGGGTTGACGAAATAGCTGATCTGATCGCCAGTTTGAATAGGGACTTGATGGCAATAAAAACCTGGTCCGATAACTTTGGTGTGGCAGTTAACCCTAATAAATGTCAGGCGATCGTCATTGGGAGTTCTCGCAGTCTCAGTAAGTTGGATGGTACAACCTTGCCACCAGTTCTTTTTGACGGTGCAGTCGTTCCTTTTAGCGCTGATGTAAAGGATCTAGGCTTGCATATTGATAGATCTATGAAATGGCACACTCAAGTCGCTCGTGTCAGCCAGAAGGTTACTGGTACGTTGCGGGCTCTATACCGTTTGAAAAACTTTTTACCCTCTAATACAAAAACAATGCTTGTACAGTCCTTAATTTTTCCTATTATCGATTATGGTGATGTGTGCTACTTTGACCTGAATGCGGATCTCCTCGACAAACTTGACCGTCTTCTAAATTACTGCATTCGATTCGTGTTCAATCTACGTAAATATGATCATGTCTCAGAGCACCGGTCTCTTCTTAAGTGGTTGCCGATACTTCAGCGTAGGGAGCAAAGGGCGCTAACCACTTTGTTTTCTTTCCTTGTTTCTCCCTCTTCCCCTAGTTACCTTGCTCCCCACTTTCAATACATCTGTGCCAATCATGATAGGAGTCTGCGCTCATCGCAAAACCGAATTCTTCAATGTCCCTCTCACTGCACCGACTTCATTCACCGATCATTCTTCGTTCAATCTATTTCTCTGTGGAATGCGCTTCCCCAGGAAATCAGGATGGCAACCAATCGTTTATCATTTAAATTTAAAGTTCGCGAGTACATACAGAAAAAGCTGGCAGTTTCGTCACAACGTTAATGTTTTCTTCATTGTTTGTATTTTTATTTAAGTAAATCCGTGTAAATTTCTATTCACTTATATTTATATTGATATATATGTATAGTATTTTGATATATAGTTATAGTATTTTATATATCCTTGTAGTTTATCTTAGTGTTAAATTATTTTTTTTGCAAATTTATGCACCTACCACTGTCTGTCTCTGCATCACCCAAAGGTTGACTGGTAGAAAATGCCTATGGCATTAAGTCCGCCCGTGCACTTTGTGCTTGAAGTGTTAATAAATAAATAAATAAATGGATACCTAGCTCAGAAAAAAATAATTTTCATTTTCAGAACCGCGACTGGTGCAGGGAACGCACACCGTCTCGCAGAATGGCCGTGTCGACGCAAGGCTAACGTAAACGTTAAAAATATTAACTTTAAGTTCAAATTCAACAGTTAAATATGACTGGATAGGTTTCAATTAATTTAGAATTATTTATTGAAGTCAGTTTGCTACTTTTCAATATAAAAGATCGATTTATAAGCGATATGCGTTAAGTTTAAAATAATTTCTGTTTAATTATTGTTTAACAAATAGTTGATTGAACTACTGTGTGTCAAGCGAAAAATATAGCGCGCGTTTTAAATATTTAGGTAAATGTTTTAAACGATAGATGATTAATGCAATGTTAAAATCGAGTGTTAAAAATAGTAAAACTAATTAACAAATCATAGTTTGTTACTTCAATCAATGTTATCCGCAATTTGTAATAAAAAAGATGTGTAATAACTTCGCAACGACGACGCCATTTTTGGTATTGAAATGGTGAGCCGCTGCGAGGCCACATTTGAAAGGAGAATTTTGTGAAGACAAGTGGTGTTCCGACTAGAATATTTTGTGAGTACAATTTCTGTTGATTTCGATTTCTATTGATTAATTTAGATTTTAAGGCTGCTTTTAATCGTTTAGCTAAATATTAAGAATAAACGTGAGTAGATAACCAATTGTGTGTATTCATTTTTGCAATGAGTGAGCCTAGCGGCGGAGATGGTGACGTCAGCTCTGCTGACGTCACGGTTTCTAAAAATCCGAATGGTCTCTGTTCTCCGTTATATATGTAACACCTAATAATTAACGATTATTTTCATTCAAAACCGGATTTCCTAAAAATTTTATTAAGTTACCAAATATTATAATTAGAATAAGGGATATCGTATAGCAATGTTATGTTTAACTTTCATGTCATGTGTTAAGTCCCTAAGTTTAAATAATTCTATAAAACCTGATTTTTTGTGCCAAGTTGTAACATTAGTACCTAAGCATTCACATGGACATTCAGTCCTATTTTAATTCAAATACGGATTTTGTTATTTAAAAAAAAAACCAAATACTGTACGTATGTGATTCGGTCGCCAGACACTTAAGCGAGTGGACGTTTGTCGGTTCTCCGTAGTTTTTTGTGATTCGAAATTCTGTGATTGGTCAATTGTCGTGATTGCAATTCCTTGTCACACACGTTGAGTTCTTACCCGTTGTTGCCTCCTACTGGGCGGTCCTAGAAAGGGATATAAACATTTCTAATGTTTCCGATATTATAAAGTGACCGTGATTCGCCAGGATTTGAACTCGCGACGCGGCGGTGAGGTGCGTGAATACCCGGGCGCGCTCCCACTACGCCACCAAGCAAGTAGCTGTGGCGTGCGAAATTGTTCCGTGCTACCAACGTGTGCTGCGCGCGACGACGTCACCGACCAGTGCTACGACGTGCTACGAGCCCTCTACGAAACTTGTATCGGCTACGCCGCGCGCCGGCTGCGTACGACCGTCGAGCTGCGAACCGCGTCGTTGATGTATCAAAGATCAACTGCGAGTAAAGCGGCGGGCTAATTAACAGATAGTTGAAGCAATTTTTCTTTTCTTTATAATTATTCAGGATGGCAAGTCTCCAGCGCACTCCTCCGAAAACTCCAAATATTACTATGGCTCAGACTCAGTCTGAACCTGACATCAATTCGGCGATTGAGTTAAGCGATTATGTTACCAATAGGAACAAACGACCAAGACACGAACACTCGTCTCGAGGCCAGCAGGATGTGGAGGACTTACTTGCTAACTGGAAAAAAGACCAAGACACTCGTATCACCAAGATGCTGGAAGATCAAACTACCTTCATGTCAAAATTAGTAACTGACATAAGCGAGATTAAGGCCCAAAACATAAAAATTCAGGCGTCCAACGCTGAAATCTGCAAAACCAATGCAGAGATTGAGCGCTCGATGTCCTTCATGAACCAACAATTTGAAGACTTAAAGAAAGAGGTTGAAGAGCTTAAGAAAGAGCGGCAGGAACAGCGGGGCTATATAGAAGGTCTTGAGAGGAAGATTATGGATCTCCAATATAAGTCAAGGTCGTCGGGAATAGAAATAAGAAATGTTCCACAAAGTGACGGCGAGACCACGGCCGGCCTAATAAAAACGGTCTGCAGCTAGGCCAACTAGCTGGAATGCCTATATCCGAAACCGAAGTTCGTGATATATGTCGCCTCCCGGGAAAAAATACTAAGGATATGGCGGCCCCCACCACACGTCCAATCATTGCTGAGTTTACAACAGTGCAAACAAAACACAATGTATTGTCTGCCATCCGTTCTTACAATAAAAAGGAGTCAAAAGAGAACAAATTAAACACTGAGCTGATTGGTATACCCGGGAAACGGCAGGCGGTATATGTTGCTGAGCAGCTGCCTTCTGCGTCTAAAAAGCTATTTTACTTAGCACGGGAATTTGCGAAGAAAAATGCCTATTCTTTCTGTTGGGTAAGCAATGGAAACATCTTCCTTCGCAAGCAAACGGGCGATAAACAGCTGTTGATAAATTCAGAGAAATTTCTTCAAGATCTTACCAGCAAGTGACTAGTAGTACCTGTGCCTAGTCATTACATGGAAGCCTTAGGCTATTTATTATATCTGTTTCACTTTTTATTTACCCTTTTAACTTCGACTACACTTTGTTACAATTTATGCACTAATAAACACAACCCACATAGAAGAAACCCTACTTACACACTAAAAATTTATATAAAACCCACATACATACATACTTCCCCCCTCCACTACATTATAGTCGACAGAAAAGCGATGTTATAGTTAAATACCAAGAATATCACTCTCATTGTTTCTTTTTTGTTCGTTAATAAAAACATAAATGGCTAACATAAATAACATAAATCAGGACCTAGATAATCTTAACCTTGAAAACTCTTTCTCTTGTGACCCGAATGAGTGTATTAAATATATAAATAGAGCTGACAGTAGTATAAAATTATTGCACATAAATATTCGTAGCGTTAATAAAAATTTTGATAGCCTCCTAGCATTGATGTGTTTAATTGATATTGATTTTGATCTGGTTGTTTTGACTGAGTGTTGGCTGAGTAAAGTGATTAACCTCCCAGTTCTGAACGAATACCAATCGCACTCAACAAAAAACATTACAAACCAAAACGATGGGGTTATAATCTACACCAAAATTGGGCTAAACGTCAAGGTATGGGAACCAAACATAAATTATGCAAATAGTCTTGTATGTCAAATTGATAATAAGCTCTCGGTAGTAGCAATTTATCGCTCTCCATCGAATAATACCAAGGATCACTTCGATAGTTTTTTGACTAGTTTAAATAATACTTAAAATGAAATATCGTACTCACCCAGCATCTCAATTGTGGGAGATTTGAATATTGATATAAAATTGGACAGTAGGAATGACCGTGCACTAGAATACCTAATCCTAAATGCGTCCCATGGACTACTACCAACCCATCTCCTTCCAACTAGAATGGAAAACTGCCTGGATCACATTTTATTGAAAACAAAGGCAAGGGCCACCACGTTGGTATTGGAGTCACATATTACTGACCACAAACCGATTATTCTTTCGATCTCAAATACAAACCCGACACGGAAAAAAAGTTTCACTATATCCCGATTAAATCACGAAGCCATTAAGACAGAGTTAGAAAACACCGACTTCTCAGATATCTACAATATTAAAGACGCAAATACTGCTATGACTACGCTGATTACAAATATATCAACAGCAATAACAAAACATACAAAACATATCAATGTCCCGAGAAAACAAAGAACCTTAAAACCGTGGATAACTCCAGGGCTTTTAAAATAGATATATAAAAATATAAAAATATAAACTGCACGTAAAAACTAAGAAGTCACCAAACAATTTAATATTACATGTTACCTATATGCGTTATCGAAATTTCTGCAATATGCTACTGCGAAAATTAAAGAGGACTTATGAGAAGAGTGATCTTGAAAAATCTAGGAATAATCCTAAAGCATTGTGGAAAACCATTAAGGAAATAACAAATACTGGTTAGTATTTATTTGTGGAAATTTGTAAATGGCCTTCAAACTCCTTATTGTTTAAGAACATTGTTTATATTAGCTGTAAGTTTCCCGAATAGCATAAAATAAAATAAAATATGTTATAGTCCTGTTGAACTGCTCAAAACATGCGACAGTCCTGCATCTTCCCTCAACCATGTCTGTTCTTTCTTCAGCAATATAGGCAAAAGCATGGCTGCAAAAATAATGAACGATCCAAATAAAGCGCGTTCAGACTGCGATCCCATTCATGCTGGTAATAACAAAACACTGAACCCGCCTGTCAATTCACTTGCTATACACAAAGTTGACGAACGTGACATTGACACTATTATATTGCGCCATGACTGTGCCGTAGGCTGGGATGGAATATCTTCCTCGCTCCTTAAGACATGTCGTCATATTCTGGTATCGCCGATAACATATATCTGCAATCTCTGCATTGAGACAGGAGTTTTTCCAGATTCTCTGAAGAGGGCCATAGTCCACCCAATTTTTAAGGGCGGGAACAGAGGCTGTGTGGATAATTATAGGCCTATTTCAGTACTGTCGTCGCTCTCTAAAATCCTCGAGAAGATTCTTAATCAAAATCTTAGAAGCTTTCTCGATAAATACAAAAATATAGCGGATTATCAGTACGGCTTCCGGTCTGGAGTTTCCACTGAAGACGCAGTATTGGATTTAACGCAATCTATTGCTAAGACCCTGGACAGTAGAACAAAGTGCCTTGGTATATTCTTGGACCTATCAAAAGCCTTCGACACAGTTTCTGTCCCCAAACTAATTTCCAAGCTAGAGTGTTTGGGTGTACGTGGTATAGCTCTGGAAATGTTCAAGGATTACCTGAGGAATCGCACCCAGCTAGTAAAGATTGGCTCTAGCTACAGTGATGAAGAAGCTGTGCTATACGGTGTCCCCCAAGGAAGCATTCTAGGCCCTACACTTTTTCAAATATACATAGATGACCTTTGTAGAATGTCAATACCAGATTGTAAGATCTATGCATATGCAGATGACACAGCGATTCTGGTTGAAGGGCCCTCGTGGGAAGATGTGAAACGGAAGGCGGAATTTGCACTGTCTGCAATGATGAACTGGCTTGACCTTAACTTACTAACATTAAATCTAAAGAAAACCTACTACTTACCCTTTTCAATCCGGTGCAACACCAAACCTACAAGTAGTTTCACGATAACGGCTCACTCATGCCAGAATCAGTTGATGTCGTGTTCATGCCCTTTTTTTTTTTTTTTTTTTAACGTGGTAAAATCATCAAATGAGTCCTCCCACCCAGGGCAGAGCGGGAGGGACTGTCAGACTTGTACTGACTAAAATCCACGGTGTCCTTCAGTAGCCCTTTATGTTCCAGGGTCACGGTAATTCTATGAGTCCCGCGACCGTGTTCATGCCCTTCTATTGCTAGAGCTGATGGTGTTAAATACTTGGGTGTGCATATAGACGATGGACTAAAATGGGACAAACAACTCGATACACTAGCTAATCAAAAAATCTTCGTCTTATTCACATCTTCAAATCTCTCCGAGAATCAGCCAGTATTGACGTCCTCAAAATGGTGTACTTTACATTATGCCAATCGATTATTGGCTACTGTATAACTGTATGGGGTGGAGCAGCAAAGACTTATCTTCTGCGTGCAGAAAGGTCTCAAAGGGCTGTACTTAAAGTTATGCTAAGAAAACCCTACAGATACCCTACAACGCAACTTTACGCTGATTGCAAAGTTCTGACGGTTCGGCAGCTCTTTGTTCTCCAATCTGTACTGAGGATACATGCCCATCTACCTCCATCTGATCCAAGGAAGCGTACATATGTTCCCCCAGGTGTACAGTACAAAACCTCATTTGCAAGACGTCAATATTATGTCTTAAGCCATCAAGTTTTTGAAAAAAATACAGAAAGAACTGAACATAATAGACCTAAATAAATTTAATGTCAAATCAAAAACATCTAACTGGCTCATACTGCAGGACTATATCAAAACAGAATCATTGCTATCATACATCGCTTGAAATCATAGACTTCTTCTTTAAAAACTACAAACACGACAAATACTCAAACACACAGTTACACACACATACAACGGTACACACTCCCAGTCCCTTTCCACACACACAACCACGTTACACACCTCAACACTCTCACAAATTTTGATTAATTTCTTTTTATAATGGTAAATCGACACACTTTCACTCTTGCAACCTTCAGTTTTGTAAATTCCAATTTTGTCCGATCACTGTCTCTTAAGATACAGGTCTCCTAGTTTAAGAGACAGGGTTCATTATTATTTTTGTATGCATAGACTTTTTGTAGATTTAAATCTTCGGTGCATAAAAAACTATATTGTTATGCTTATTGTATTCTGCCACCTTGTTCTGAATTGTGTCTGTGTGTATTACTTGGATAAATAAACAATTTTATTATTATTTATTATTATAATTAGAATAAGGAAATACTGGGCAGGCAATATTTATAGTTTTAAGTTATATCTCACTAAGTCATTAATTATAGAATCTAAGCATCCATATAGACGTTCCTACTTGATTAAAACCAAAAAAGTGTGAAGACACTACGAATCCTACGAACATACAAACCTACATATATACAAAGTTCCTATTAATTTACCAAAAAATTTGTGAAAACAACAAAGTAATAAATAAAGAAGTATTTAATAATATAAAGAATTTGAATTTTATTTTTAACTAGCTTCTGCCCGCGGCTTCGCCCGCGTGGAGTTCGGGAATTGCCCACGGAATCTTACTTCTGGGATAATAAGTAATCTATGTTTGTATAGTACATACATAGATTTACGTGTACTTGCTATTGTAAATATTTGTTCATAGTAATATCAATTAAATTACATATGTGAAATATCTTAGTTTGAGATTGGACACCAGGACACCAATCAAATGATTTATTAGGAATCTATTTATAGACATAATACTTTGACATAATATTTAATATCAATGTCCCGTATCGCGAGCCAACGCGAAAATCGGTGGTATAAACCATATTTACAGACACTTCTACCTCAGAAAAATCCTACCTACTTAGTAATAGGTAAATACTCCCGCGCCCCGCACGCCCTACGCAACGCTGCGCGGCATGCGCCCTTCTACGTGAGCTTCGAAGCCCTATTTAACTATATTGGGGGATGATTTTGGAAAAACCGATACATATGTCTTATAATTTTAATTGAAGAGTGTGAACATCAATTTTCGAGTCAATCGACCCAGTAAATATTAAGTTTCACAGAAAATTCAAAACCCCATTTTACCCTCTTAGGAGTAGAATTTCAAAAAAACCTTTCTTAGTGGATACCTACTCTTCACAAACAATTCACCGTTCAAATTTTGTCTCTGGGACCAGTGGTTTGGGCTGGGGGTTGATATATCAATCAACCAGACAGGACATTGAATTTTAAATTGGGGGATGATTTTTAGAAAACTGTGAAACACGTATCTCATGATTTTAACTGAAGAGTATGAATACAAATTTTCAAGTCAATCGGCTCCGTGGATAAAAAGTTTCACATAAAATTCAACACCCCATTTCACCCTCTTAGGGGTGGAATTTCAAAAAACCCTTTCTTAGTGGATATCTACTCTTCACAAACAATTCACCGTCCAAATTTCATGTCTTTATGATCAGTGGTTTGGGCAGGGGTTTGATATATCAGTCAGCCAGTCAGGACGTTTAATTTAAAATTGGGGATGATTTTGGAAAAACTGTGATACACGTATCTCATAATTTTAACTGAAGAGTAAATACACAAATTTTCAAGTCAATCGACTCAGGGAATAAAAAGTTTCACAGAAAATTAAACACCCCATTTCACCCTCTTAGGGGTGGAATTTTGAAAAACCCTTTCTTAGTGGATACTTACTCGTCACAAAGAATACACTGTCTAAATTTCATGTTTCTAGGACCAGCGGTTTGGGCTGTGCGTTGATATATAAGTCAGTCAGTCAGGACATTTAATTTAAAATTGGGGATGATTTTGGAAAAACTGTGATACACGTATCTCATAATTTTAACTGAAGAGTAAATACACAAATTTTCAAGTCAATCGACTCAGGGAATAAAAAGTTTCACAGAAAATTAAACACCCCATTTCACCCTCTTAGGGGTGGAATTTCAAAAAACTCTTTCTTAGTGGATATTTACTCTTCACAAACAATTCACCGTCCAAATTTCATGTCTCTAGGATCAGTGGTTTGGGCTGGGGGTTGATATATCAGTCAGCCAGTCAGGACGTTTAATTTAAAATTGGGGATGATTTTGGAAAAACTGTGATACACGTATCTCATAATTTTAACTGAAGAGTAAATACACAAATTTTCAAGTCAATCGACTCAGGGAATAAAAAGTTTCACAGAAAATTAAACACCCCATTTCACCCTCTTAGGGGTGGAATTTTGAAAAACCCTTTCTTAGTGAATACTTACTCGTCACAAAGAGTACACTGTCCAAATTTCATGTTTTTAGGACCAGCGGTTTGGGCTGTGCGTTGATATATAAGTCAGTCAGTCAGTCAGTCAGTCAGTCAGTCAGTCAGGACTTTGAATTTTATATGTATAGATTTGATTGTAAATGAAAAATGTTTTGTTTCAGTACAAATTACATGTGAAAAGAAAATGTGTGATATTTTTGATTATTAAACTTGTTACGAACACCGCTTATGTTTCAATTTAGTCACGATGACATTTCCTATAGAGTCACTGTCACAATTTTATATTCCAAGATATGGGTGAATATCAAATCAGCAAATTTTACGTGTCCACGTTGAGAATCGAGGTGTAAAATGATAGGATGTTTCTGATTTTTTTTTGTAGTGAACTACGTAACTTGGTTCAATTAGGGCCACATTTTTTTTTTTTTTATCTATCTATACATATAAAATTCAAAGTCCTGACTGGCTGACTGACTAACTGACTGACTTATATATCAACGCACAACCCAAACCGCTGGTCCTAGAAACATGAAATTTGGACAGTGTACTCTTTGTGACAAGTAAATATCCACTAAGAAAGGGTTTTTCAAAAATCCACCCCTAAGTGGGTGAAATGGGGTGTTTAATTTTCTCTGAAACTTTTTATTCCCTGAGTTGATTGACTTAAAAATTTGTGTATTTACTCTTCAGTTAAAATTATGAGATACGTGTATCACAGTTTTTCCAAAATCATCCCCAATTTTAAATTAAACGTCCTGACTGGCTGACTGATATATCAACCCCCAGCCCAAACCACTGATCCTAGAGACATGAAATTTGGACGGTAAATTGTTTGTGAAGAGTAGATATCCACTAAGAAAGGGTTTTTTGAAATTCCACCCCTAAGAGGGTGAAATGGGGTGTTGAATTATATGTGGAATTTTTTATTCTCGGAGTCGATTGACTTGAAAATATGTACACATACTCTTTAGTTAAAATTATGAGATACGTGTATCACAGTTTTTCCAAAATCATCCCCAAATTTAAAATTTAATGTCCTGTCTGGCTGACTGATATAACAACGCACAGCCCAGACCGCCTGGTCCGAGAGACATGAAATTTGGACGGTGTATTCTTTGTGAAGAGTAAGTATCCACTAAGAAAGGGTTTTTCAAAATTCTACCCCTAAGAGGGTGAAATGGGGTGTTGAATTTTATGTGAAACTTTTTATCCACGGAGCCGATTGACTTGAAAATTTGTATTCATACTCTTCAGTTAAAATCATGAGATACGTGTATCACAGTTTTCTAAAAATCATCCTCCAATTTAAACTTCAATGTCCTCTCTGGTTGATTGATATATCAACCCCCAGCCCAAACCACTGGTCCCAGAGACAAAAAATTTGAACGGTGAATTGTTTGTGAAGAGTAGGTTTCTACTAAGGAAGGGTTTTTCGAAATTCCACCCCCAAGAGGGTGAAATGGGGTGTTGAATTTCCTGTGAAACTTTTTATTCTCGGAGGCGATTGACTTGAAAATTTGTGTACATACTCTTTAGTTAAATTTATGAGATACGTGTATCACAGTTTTTCCAAAATCATTCCCCAATTTAAAATTTAATGTCCTGTCTGGCTGACTGATATATCAATGCACAGCCCAAACCGCTGGTCCGAGAGAAATGAAATTTGGACGGTGTATTCTTTGTGGAGAGTAGATATCCATTAAGAAAGGGTTTTTTGAAATTCTACCCCTAAGAGGGTAAAATGGGGTGTTGAATTTTCTGTGAAACTTAATATTTACTGGGTCGATTGACTCGAAAATTGATGTTCACACTCTTCAATTAAAATTATAAGACATATATTATGTATCAGTTTTTCCAAAATCATCCCCCAATATAGTTAAATAGGGCTTCGAAGCTCACGTAGAAGGGCGCATGCCGCGCAGCGTTGCGTAGGGCGTGCGGGGCGCGGGAGTATTTACCTATTACTAAGTAGGTAGGATTTTTCTGAGGTAGAAGTGTCTGTGAATATGGTTTATTCCACCGATTTTCGCGTTGGCTCGCGATACGGGACATTGATATTAAATATTATGTCAAAGTATTATGTCTGTAAATAGATTCCTAATAAATCATTTGATTGGTGTCCTGGTGTCCAATCTCAAACCAAGATATTTCACATATGTAATTTAATTGATATTACTATGAACAAATATTTACAATAGCAAGTACACGTAAATCTATGTATGTACTATACATACATAGATTACTTATTATCCCAGAAGTAAGATTCCGTGGGCAATTCCCGAACTCCACGCGGGCGAAGCCGCGGGCAGAAGCTAGTAAGTGTATATAAATCATCAGGGAAAAAAAAATCGCCTTCAAATTCAAGTTTGGTGGCTTGTCCCAGTTCCATTTTTTTATGTAATTGCGTTCACCAAAGTAACAATTTGAGGTACAATAAAAAATAAACAATTTTGTTAGTATATGCATTAGTCAAATTATCTAAAAACAGTTAAACCATATTATAAAATCTTATTTAAAAGCACAGGACACTCGATCAAAGTTTGTCCAAGCAAAAATCAAAAATTTTCTGGCACTTTTTCAACTTACTATAACATGAAGTTTCGTGCGTGTGCGATCAATAGCGTTATTTATTTCACATCTGTCAGTCGTGCCATTAGTGCGATTAGTGTCAGGTGTGTGATTAGTGCTGTGATTACCCTCCAAAAACATAAGTACTCGCCTCGGGCGGTACGGGGGACAAGAATTGTTCAATTTTTGGTGGATCGATTTACTGTTGATTTTAAAGTGTTATAATAGTAAGCTACATGCTATAGCTAATGATTTGGGTGACCCATAAATTAATGACATTAATTTAATTTTAACATAAAACCCTTATTTTTTAAGATTTTTTTTATGCCTGGTTCCAATTTTGGTGGTTTTGGTTAAAAATTGAAAATGTCCCACCAGATTTTAATTATGTACTGTATATGTATTGTTTTTACCTATATAGCTAGTTTTTACGTTGCAAGACAGTTTGATTAGCAAACAAATACATGTTATGTACTTGGCAGTTAGTAAGACCTATTATTATAAGGGTTGCATACTAATAACCAAGTTTCTTATTCATATATATTTATTTTGTTGCTTTTTAGAATGCCAAAACAGATCAGCGAAGAGAGGCTGCTTAAAAGCACTTCACCGTTGTCATTGGGGACTTCAACGCGAAACTAGACAATTTGGGGTTGGACGTTGGAACCACTGGGGTCACCAACTGGCCAGTTTTATGGAGAAGGGGGGCCTCTATAGGATGAACTCCTTCTTCAGAAAGCGTAAGTACAGGAAGTGGACCTGCCAGAGCCCCGATGGTGCAACTTAAAATGAGATTGACTTCATCATGTCAACCAAAAAGCGTATTATGTTCAATGTTGCCTCTACGATCAATTCGTTGAAAACCGGAAGCGATCACCGCATAGTAAGAGGCACATTGAACATCAATTATCAAGCTTGAAAAGTCTCGACTGATGAAGTCTACGCTCTGTCCAGCACAGATCCAGATTCAAAACCCCGAGAGCTGCTGCAATCTGAAAAGCTTGAACTCCAGACTCGTTTTGAGTGCCTAAGAAGCTCATTGGACGAATACAACGATAGGTTCGTGGAAACTGTCCATACGGGTCTAAGTTCTTCAAGACACATCGTGCACATAAAAACAAAAAACTCTCTGATCATACTCTCAAGCTCATGCAGGAGCGGCGTGAGATGATCCTGCAGTCTTCAGACGAGGCGTGGAAATACCGGCAGCTCAATAGACGGATGTGGAAGGTGACTAACCTAACAGGGGATCTAAAGTTCACACGGATCCTCCGTGAACTGCTCAGCAACCGCAGATTCCGGGTGAATCTTCTTGAAGATAGAAGCAGATGGCGAGCCCAAAAAAATGGATTACCTCAGGGTAGCGTATTAGCCCCACTACTTTTCAACGTATATACTAACGACCAACCAGTTAGCCTAAACACAACCCGCTTCCTGTACGCTGACGACCTTGCACTCACATGTCAAGCAACCAATTTTGAGGAGATTGAAGTAACACTTTCTGCAGCTCTAAGTGATCTCAGCCATTATTATACCGAAAACGCTCTGAAACCGAATCCCTCAAAAACGCAATCATGCGCGTTCCACCTCCGTAATAGACAGGCGGGTTGTAAATTAAACATCTCTTGGCAGGGGGTTCCCATCGCCCACAGTTCTAACCCGAAATACCTTGGCATAACCTTAGACCGGTCACTCACCTACAATAACAACTGCCAAAATGTTAAATTAAAAGTGCATGCCAGAAATCACCTTTTACGCCGCCTTACATCCACAAAATGGGGGGCCTCTCCAAAAGTTCTGCGAACCACAGGGATGGCGCTCTGCTTCTCTGCTGGTAAATATGCCTGTCCAGTATGGGACCGTTCTGCCCACGCACACCTAGTGGATACAGCCTTAAATGAGACGTGCCGCATAATTACTGGATGTCTTAAACCGACCCCGGTACGAATGCTGTATCCACTGTCTGGCATCGCGCCTCCCCAAGTTCGCAGGACTATAGCCAGCCGTATCGAGAGGACGAAACTACAAGCTGACTCACGCCACCCAATGCACAGCTACGTCTCAGTGCCCCAGAGGCTGAAAAGTCGTAAAAGTTTTCTTGGGTGCGTGAGCCCAGCTAGCCCAGTCAATTTCAACGCCTCCACAGCAAGATGCAATCTCTGGCGGGAGTGGTTTAAGCCCCCTGACAACTTCAACGATCCATCCATTGAGTCGTGTGCGCGCGCGCTTGGCGTACGGATGTTGTTTCGTAGATCCATCTAAGTCAAACAACTAATAGTGCATAAATATCTAAAAGACAGTGTTTTGCTAATATCGCATAAGCATTCATAATGGTGAAGTGTAAGAAATGCAATAAGTTTGTATCGATCGCGAAAGTTGAGACTAGTAAATGCAAAGGCTCATGTGAAGCAGTCTTCCATAAAAAGTGCGTCACGAAAGCTACCTTCAAAAATGAAAAATGTGAGGATTGTGTTTCCCTGCCCGGGTCGAATCCTAGTTCGCCTAGTGTTGAAGAACCGGATATTGCAATGACCCTGGCTGCTATGAACAGGAAAATGGATGTGGTGTACAAAATGGAGAAAAAGCTGAGTGAGCTGGCCGATCTGGTTGATTTCGTTTCAGAAAAATATGATAATCTGATGGAGTACCAGAAATCAACCGAAACAAAAATAAAATCCCTAGAAAATATGAACGCATACTTGGAAAAGTGCAATAAATCACTGGAGGAACGTGTGAACGAGCTGGAGGAGAAAGACAAGGAGAAGAAGGTGGAGCTGGCTGGATTGGAGAAGAAAGAAAATGAAGATGTGGCGAAAGTAATATTCCAGGTTGCTGGTAAGCTCCAGATGGATGTTAGTCAGATTGAGTACGCAGCGAGGGTAGGCCGCGAAAAACCAGACGCCGACAAACCACTGCCAGTAGTTGTAACGCTGAGAACAAAAGAGGCTCGTGATAAGTGGATTGGAAGTCGCAAAAAACATTTAACAAATGGGGAAATTTATGGTACAAATAATGACAAGCGTATTTATATAAATGAGAATCTCACTAGATACAAGAGAAACCTTCTATGGGTTACTAAAAACCAGCTTAAGAAAACCTACAAGTACATTTGGGTACAGGATGGAAAAATACTCATAAGAAAGAGTGACGAACAAAAGAAAATAATGTCAATCAGGAGTGAACGTGATATTGTACGACTCATAGATAGCAACACAGAGACGGCGACTACCTAGATGTTGTTGGTACTTACATGCCTCACGCACACATTGTGCGAAGTAAACACTGCGAGCTAAACTAACATCTGCAAATAATAGTGGATCGTTTCGATGCAATAATCACACTGGAATGTGAATTTACCAGACTTAAAACAGCGAACACGTGGGTTCAAAGTATATCTAGTAAAAACAAACTTTTACACATACTACACTTAAATATTCGATCGATAAGAAAAAACTTTAATGAACTGCAAATTTTCGTAAATAATTGCTCTGAAGAGATAGGAATGCTAGTGCTGACTGAGGTTAACATTAAGGAAAATGAGTTATCATTATATCACTTAGAGGGGTACAACCTATTTGCAAACACGAGGGAGACTACAAGAGGAGGAGGTGTGCTTATTTATGCTAAGGAATATCTTATTTTCAATGCGCACAAAACCCAGACGAGTTCACTGGAGGGACTGCATGGTAAACTCACTGTTAACCACTCAACCCTAAATGTAATTGCGATCTACAGACCACCAAAAACGAATAGGTTTGTATTCGTTGACGAAATCGAGCAGATAATCAAGAAGATCCCAGCGAGCGAGGAAATCGTCATGTTAGGTGACGTCAACATAAATCTATTGGGAGTGAGTGAAAGTCAACTAGTGACAAAATATAAGGACTGCCTGTGTGGACTAGGCCTACAGTGCGTAATACCCGTTACGGAGGTGACGCGAGAGGCTGTCGTCGCGGGTGTAATAGAAGTGTCGTGTATCGATCATGTTTGGGTGCGAGCAAGACAGTTGCGAGATTGCCATTCATTTGTTATCGAGTGCTTCATGTCGGATCATCACGTGGTCGGAGTTTCAATACCGTTACATGTGACGCAACACTACACTGACAGTGACAACTCGGACACTCGGTATGTGATTGATAATAAGTTAGTAGCTAAGCAGATCACTGATTACGATTGGTCTCAACTGTTGTTTATTGATTGTCCATTAACTTTGTATTGTGAGTTACATAATGTTTTCAATGATATTTACAAAAGCAGTAAGACTTTAATGCCAAAGATTAAAAAACGGGTTAAACAACCGTGGATAGACGGAGAATTGAATAAAATGTTGATGCGTAGGGATAGGTTATTTAGGGATTGGAAAGAAGCACCCAAAAATAACACGAAACGACTAGAATACACACGATTTAGAAATAAGGTGAACAAATTAATATTTAAAGCAAGAAATAGGTTTCGGCAGGAAGAAATTAAGAATTGTAACGGAGACCCAAAAAAAATCTGGGACAAAATTAATAGCTGGACAGGTAGGAAAAAAGCAAATATAGATGATATTGTTAAAAGATACTTTGGAGATAAAGATACAATGTATAATATATGTAGTCAATTTGCAAATACATTTACCAACGAAGTAATTGATATTAAACATAATTGTAGTATTAAATTATTAGACAGAAGTAAGTATGTTAGGCCAAGTGATGTAACGTTTCGCTTTAAGCCTGCAACCTGTGACACAGTGTGTAAAGTTATTGATCAGCTGAACAGTGATAAGGCGCCAGGCATTGACGGCATTCGAGTTATAGACTTAAAATTAATCAAGAATAAGATCTCACCGGTCTTGTCGCACTTTGTCAACCTGTGTTTGTTGAAAGGGGAATATCCTAGCCCACTCAAAAGGGCTTTAATTAGGCCCATTTACAAGCAGGGAGCGCATTCAGATTACGCTAACTATAGGCCGATTGCTATCTTATCAGTTATTAATAAAATAGTGGAGAAAATTGTAGTTGGCCAGGTTAGCGAATTCTTAGACAAAAATAGTATATTAGCGGATGCACAGCACGGTTTTAGGCAGGGCCGTAGCACCTTAACAGCACTATCACAGTTTTCCGAAGATATGAACAGTAGTCTGGACCAGGGCCACCAGGTCCTGGCGCTGTTCATTGATTATAAAAAAGCGTTCGATACATTGGATCACGAGGTGCTGTTGCAGGCCATGGATGAGTGTGGAATCAGGGGCCCCACAAACAGGTGGTTCCGGAGTTATCTGAGTGGCAGAACCTTACAGACCTGCATTTCTGGTATTGCTGGTAAAGAAGCGGCGGTACAGCTAGGTGTTCCGACTGGGTCAGTCTATGGTCCGGTTGGCTATGTCATGCATGTCAATAGCGTCAGTAACGTGGTTAGGAAATGTCGGGTGTATATGTATGCGGACGACATGTGCCTTATGTACTCCTCTAAGAATATACAAGAGATCAGGACTGTGCTGCAGGCTGACTTCGATAATATTACCCGCTGGGCGCACGATAATGGTATCATACTTAACCTTAGTAAGACAAAAGTGATGCATCTGCACTCACCGCACAACTTGGTAGCGAAGAGTGTCAAGAGCGTGGAAATAGGTATCGTTGGACACACGTATGAGTGCATGCACGTTAAAAATGTCAATTGTGTCTGTGAACAGCTTGAGTTTGTAAATAAATTTAAGTATCTAGGTCTGTGGGTGGACCGCAATATGAATTGGAAAACACAGGTTGACACAGTGTGTACAAAGCTTAGGGCAGTGTCGAGTAAGTTTTATGTCTTGAAGGCGCCGTTGAGTAGAAAAACGCTGCGTGTCATTTATTTTGCTCTTGCCGAGTCATTGCTATCTTATGGATTAAACACGTATGGTCGTACATTCAAAACTTATCTTAACAGTATTAAATCGCTGCAAATTCGTTTTATGAAATACCTTGTCAACCCACAAACAAAACTTGCTTGTAAAGAAAACTATGAAAGGCTTTTTGTTGCGTGTAAGGTGCTTCCTGTACATGAGAAGGTCAAGTACCTGCTGGTTCTACAACAGTTCTATGACGACCAATTCAAAGTACATGTGCAAAATAGGTATAATACTAGAAGCGTTAGAGAGCGTAAACTTGTGCGACCACCAGCAAATAATTACTATGGCAAAAGAACCAACAAGTACTTGACCCCTACACTCTTCAATAATCTCGATTGGCTGAGAAAGGAAAATAATGAAATTTGTAAACGATCACTAAAATACAAATTGAAAACTGTTTTCCTCAATGAAGTGGTCGCAAGATGTGAAAATGCCCATTAATTTGTTTTGTTTTAATGTAACTTGTGTGTGACAAACCTTATATTAACTGACTATGAGTCAGGTTTGACTATAGTTAAGTTTATCTTTATTTATTTTTTGTAATTCTGAATAATTGTGAGGGCCCGGCCCGTCGCCGCCGCCGCGCCTGCCGGCGCGTTTGCCGGCGGCGGCTCGCGCTTCCACAATATTTGCCACTTTTACTTTTATTACCAAAAAATGTGAACCAAATGTATTATACAAGCGCTAATCCCGCCGACAAACTGTTGCGCAGTTTGGTGGGTGCATACAATTGATAAAATGTTTGGTCCTGATTAAATTATTATTTATTTATTATTATTTATTATTATTATCAGAAACCTTCCACCTGGACACGAGTTGCCGTGGCCGACTTGGAAATCTCTAAACAGACTTCGAACCCAAGTCGGCCGGAGCAAAGACAATCTCTGCAGATGGGGATTCATGGACGGCTCAGACCTCAAGTGCGTATGCGGCGTCTCCCCACAAACAATGGCCCACCTTCCATCTTGCCCCGCATGCCCTTTCACCTGCTCTCTTGATGATATATTTACTGCATCAGTGAGCGGGGTACGCGTGGCTGAGTTTTGGGGTAAACATATTTAAACATTTTGCCATCGAAACGCTAAGAAGAATAGACGGATCTTTAAATCCAGCATATTTAAGATGCAATTGAGCGGCTCATTTGCAAGAGATCTGGCTATTGGGCAGAGCCATCTCACGAAACTGAAGACCGACCATGGCAGGATCGTATCCGCCAAACCGGAGCTACTGAGGCAGATCGAGAGATTCTATGGGCAGTTGTACACTTCAACCAGTAAACCCCTTGTAAATCTACCAAATGACCCAAGATCTAGACTGACCCGACACTATACCGAAGACAATCCGGACGAGATCTGGATGCACGAGATTAGGATGGCTCTCATCATCATCATCATCATCATCATTTCAGCCGAAAGACGTCCACTGCAGGACATAGGCCTCCCCCAAGTGTCGCCACATTGACCGGTCCCGTGCGTCTCGCATCCAGCGGATCCCTGCAACCTTTACGAGGTCATCGGTCCACCTAGTGGGAGGCCTTCCAACGCAGCGTCTTCCGGTTCGCGGTCGCCACTCCAGAACTTTTCAGCCCCATCGGCCATCCGTTCTGCGAGCAATGTGCCCTGCCCACTGCCACTTAAGTTTGGCTATTCTTCGGGCTACGTCGGTAACCTTGGTTCTCTTGCGGATCTCCTCATTTCTGATTTGATCACGCAAGGAAACTCCGAGCATAGCCCTCTCCATTGCCCTTTGGGTGACTTTAAGCCTTCTGATGAGGCCCATTGTGAGCGACCACGTTTCGGTTCCGTATGTAATCACTGGCAACACACACTGGTCATAGACTTTTGTCTTGAGAGACTGCGGTAAGTTGGACGAGAAGATACCACGCAACTTCCAGAACGCTGCCCAGCTTTTTCTCGAAGTTAGACCTACCTAACTGAACCGTTTGTCCCAGGTAGACATAATCGTCTACAACTTCGAGTGTAGAGTCTACGATCTTGATAGGAGTGGGTGTTACATAGGCATTTAACATGACTTTGGTTTTGTCCATGTTCATTTTAAGACCCACTCTTTCGGAAGCTCTACTGAGGTCATCGAGCATTGTAACTCTGAGGTCCTCCATGGTCTCAGCCATGACCACTATATCGTCGGCAAACCGAAGGTGAGAGATATCCTCACCATTGACGTTGATGCCTAGCCCTCTCCAGTCCAGAACCTTGAAGACATCCTCCAGTGCAGCGGTGAACAGTTTCGGAGATAATAATATGACGTCTCCCTGTCTCACACCTAGCTGCAGAAGGATGGCTCTGGAACAGCTTAAAAACAACAAAGTACCGGGTGATGACGGAATTACGGCCGAAATCCTAAAGGCGGGTGGAAAACCGGTACTTAAGGCCCTTCAAAAGCTGTTTGATTCCGTCATACCCGAGGGGAAAACCCCTCAGGCATGGTGCAAGGGTGTGGTGTTACTCTTCTTCAAAAAAGGCGACAATGCCCGGCTGAAGAATTATAGGCCCATCTCACTTCTAAGCTATGTCTACAAGTTGTTTTCAAGAATCATCCCGAACGAGCCGGATTCCATAATGGCTTTAGCACCGTACACCACATACATACGCTGCGGCAGGTTATACAGGAGACCGAAGAGCTGCCTCTCCGTTTAGTGTTTGTGGACTACGAGAAAGCCTTCGATTCAATCGAGACTTGGGCTGTACTGCAGTCTCCCCAACAAAAACGCTACCATGTCAGTCCGACTTTAGGACCAGACCTCGGAATCTATCCTATTTTTAACAAAAGAGAGTTTTATTAACCGATAAAAGTTTTTGATACTTCCCGGGAATTTGTGAGATTAATCACATTGAGCTTTATTAGTGAGATTGAGGTTTCTGACAGAGAAATCCAATTTTGGTGCCACTGATTTTCAATTTTGGTGAGTACTTTCGATTTTGGTGGGCGATTTTCAATTTTGGTGGCCACACTGGACTTTGAACTAAAATATCTCAAAAAGTTATGGAGATATTCTGAGACCTCTTGCAGATCCTTCAAGCTTGGACTTTCTATTCTTATACCAGATCGTTATTTTTCACGAAAACTAAAGAAAAAATTGAGCCACCAAAATTGACAAAAAATGAACTTTGTTGATATTCACCCATATAGGCTGTAAAGTCGAATTTATTACTAGTAATGGTATATTTTGGGATGAAATATAATAGAATATGATACTGTAGCAAGCCTTTTTATAACCACTAGCGACATCAACCGGGCAAAGGAGATACTACATAGTGCCGACTCCTTGACACTAGATGGCGCTGTGCATATGACGCGCAATCATGAATCGCGGTGTCGAGATTCTCCGCGGTCTAATGACCTCCCCGAGTACATTATGTTTTAAAAAAAGGAAGACTGAACTAGCAGTCCATTCGTGGGTTACGCTCTAATTTGGATAATCACACGAGACTCCGCTACTAAGCCTAAGTTGATAAGACTTATTGTCACCTTTTTGGTTAGAGGGCCAACAGCTCCCCCTCCTTCGTCCTTGCTGGGAAAAGGTGGTCGGGACTCGTCCTATCACGCTAGCGCTATTAATACGTTTTGACAAATAAATCTTCGTCTAAAAACTAACCTTCTCTTCGTGCCGGAAAACGGTGACTACATCCTCTATTACAATACTCATTTTTATTTAAAATAGTTTGAATTCTTTTTCAAAGTGCTAAATTAACTAAAAAGTTAAAAATATTAGTCGCACTGACCTATAACGTGACGAAAATATTTTAATGTGTTTTAAAGCTAGAAATATTTTTCAAATAGGGTAAACGAAATTGATTTCAAACAGAATATTATATGTATTTTAACTAAAAAATGTTAAGAATTTGTAAAAGATAGTTCATATTGCTGATAAAATATTAAGTGATCGTTACTAAATGGACAGTGCTCGTCATGGATCATGTTTGAAAGTCCGATTTTTTTTTTAAACTGTATATTATTTATTTATAAACTATATATTTTTCTTAAACTTTGATAAATGCCGCATTGATTCATAAAGAAAGCTAAAAAAGATAATTTTTAAATTGTCCATTTTGTCCGCTTAGTAACGGTACAATTTTTCAGGAATGGCTCAGTTCGGCTCCAGATGCTAAAACTTTTGTGTAAAAAAAACTGTTCATAGCATTAATCTGTAAATTAGATTAAGTACTTTTTTGTGAAAGAAAATAAATTTATTATTATTATAGTGATTCCCGAATTTGACCCATTAGTGGAGGATATTGAAATGTGGATAAACGTAGTAGAAGCCAATGCTTGTGCTTTTCGTTGATCGTGTTCTATAATATCAAGCCTTGCAAAAATTGCGTAATACCGCTAAAACATGGTACGACTCGCTTCAAAAAAATAAAACACGATGGACCACCTGGAAATGGAAGGATTGGCGAAATACATTATTAAGATACATTTCAAATTAAGCGTAATATGTACAGTTTGTGGACGGCGAGCTATGGGCTAGCTCGCCGTCCAGCCGTCTTATGACGATAGGCCGTGTCGACGGCGCGTTCGTGTTCCACGCGCGCCTCAAAGAGATGTCAGCAATGATGTAGGGGTGTGCAAGGGCCGATGCCTGCCAGGGCTGCGGGACTGTTCGAAAGAGATACCGTGGCCCTGGAACACAAAGGGCAAAGAAGGAACATGGATGGGTTTTAGTCAGTACAAGTCTGACACTCCGTTCCGCTCCGCCCAGAGTGGGGGGGGGGGGTCATTTGATGATTTCCCATCCGAAAAAAAAAAAATATGTACAGTTTGTTAAAAGATTAGGTCCAAACGAAACCTTCGGATGTTCAATCATTATACGAATTTTTCTTTTGTACAAAAAGAAAAATTGACAGAATGAGGCTGTCATTTTCTGATCGTGATATTATTTCGATAATTGTAGGATCAATTGGTGATAAAAATATACTCACTGCAGCAGATGCAGGTTAAATACTGTGATGAGTTAGCCTCATTTTTAAACGAAAAAATACATGTTGACTCGGAACAAAAGTCGTTAATAAACATAACAGTTTGCAAGAGAAAAATCATCAAGTCGCTATAGTAATGTAGATAAAAAGACAGATAGTTCTTCGAACTCTATGGAGCACCAGTACATAGTTTCGTTTCAAATACTGGTGCAAATATTACATGTTTTCGGTGTGGTGAACCTGGCCACAAAAATACCAGCTGCAGTCTGAAGGATAATGTCAAATGTAATTCATGTAATAAATTTGGTCATTTAGAGCTTGCATGTAGGTCTAAACCTAAAGTGAAACCTGAAGTGAAACCTGAAAAGGACGGTGAAGTCAAATTAATTGCTGATCCTACACCTAAGGATACATTTTATAAGGAAATTATCCTTAATGGATGTAAACGACAGGCTTTTATTGATATGGGTAGTAGTTGTTCTCTAATAACGTCTTCTTTGGCACGAGAGTTAAACCTAGCATTGTTCCAATTAAATAAATCCGTGATATTAACAGGATTTAAAACAGATTCATGCTCCGAGGTCTCGCATGGGACTCGGGTTGATATAATGGTGGACAATGCTGAGCTTGGTGTAGTCATATATATGCAAGGGCGTCAGATGGGGCCTCATAGCGGTCTTGGCTGTCGCTATCTATCTTGGGCGTTGTAACGGTCGGAACTTAACAATAAAAGCACACGTGTATTGTTCAATGTCTTATAATTTGATTTTCTTTCAATTTTATACAAAATCACACACAATTAACAGGATGATACTAGATTGTGAGCCAATAGGTTAGCACGTGTGCACTTCGCTCGGCAGCTGTCAATGCAATGACCGCCGCCATTCCTCGTAGTGACACTTACTACTCTATTCGGGGTTACCCGCTCATAATTTTAATATTATCGATAAACTAATCGACTAAAATTAAAACAACATTGAAAAATCGAGTTATGATTAACAATAAATCGTAAAGTAATAATTGCGTACTTTATAATTAAAAGTAATCCATAATCAGCGCGCCGTCACGGCCGTCCTGCATTATCACACGTTCTCGTGTGTGTGGGTCTCATCTGTAAGCCAAAGACATAGTGCCATTATAGTATACTCCGTTCGGTCTCCCTGACTCCTCAAATGACTCCCTTTGCTCAAGTTGTACAACAACTTACAGTGCTTTTTTTTTTTTTTTTTTTTAACGTGGTAAAATCATCAAATGAGTCCTCCTACCCAGGGCAGAGCGGGAGGGACTGTCAGACTTGTACTGACTAAAATCCACGGTGTCCTTCAGTAGCCCTTTATGTTCCAGGGTCACGGTAATTCTATGAGTCCCGCGACCCCGGCAGGCTTTGGCCCTCTAGAGGGGGGCCCCGTCATTATGCTGACACTCTTTGAGGCGCGCGTGGAACACAACGCGCCGTCGACCCGGGCATGGTCCATGGTCGGACAGCGAGTCGCCCATTACTCGCCGCCCGCATGCCCGCGCCTACGGTGGCCGGAGATCGTCTGCCGACGTCCGGCGCCGTGGGCCACCACTGCGGCTGGGGTGGAGGGAGGACGCTGTCCTCTCCCTCACGCGGCCCGCCTCCTCCTTCGCGAGCATGACTGCTTCGCAGAAGGAGGCGACCGCTTCCCACTCCGTCTCGCCCCGCAGCATGGCCTCGACCAATGCCGGGCGCGAGAGGTCTCCGCCTATCGCCGCCGTGAGGACACGGCGGTGCTCTGCCCAAGCGGGGCAGTCCTGCACCGTATGCTCCACCGTGTCCTCCGGGCGGTCCTCGCAGTGGTGACACCCAGGCGTTTCCTCCTTCCCCATATGACACAGGTACCTCCCGAAACTTCCGTGTCCGGTGAGGACCTGCGTCACGCGGTAGGTCAGGACGCCGTGACGCCTATCCAGCCACTCCTCAAAGAGGGGTCTTACCGCCGCGATTGCGGCGTGCCCGGACCTCGGTTGCGACAGTCGTTCCCTCCATACTGCACTGAGATCGCGCCGGAGCTCTTCCCGCCGCGCCTCGACTTGTCGAGGTAGCAGGGATTCGCCCCGGTGCTGCGCCTCCACGCGCCACTCATAGACGCGCTGGAGGGCAGTCGCCTCCAGATCCCAGGGCAGCAATCCGGCAAGGAGGTTGGCCGATTCGCCGGCGATCGTACGGTATCCTCGGAAACTTACAGTGCTTACAAATTTTAAGTCCAAATACAACGAAACGTTTGGTAAAAGACACACATAACACAGGGTCCTACAAAATATGTCACAAACGTCAGTCAATGCCACACAGGCTAGTCGTTGTCACACAGGCTAGTCATTGCCACATAGGCCAGTCTTTGCCACATAGGCTTGTCTTTGCCACACAGGCTTGTCTTTGCCACACAGATCAAAGAGTACAATTGACAGGAAATGTAATTACTTACCATGGCCGTCATCGGCACATTCTGTCTCAATTTGGTTAGTTGGGATTTCCAGTCCGCCACTCAACTCTAATGGAACGTAACATTCGGGCATAGCACGCACACGATCGTGCGCGTATTTATACGTTCTATTAGAATTAAGGGCCCGCAGTAAATACCTGTCACCATCCAACAGCTCAACTACTTTATAAGGGCCTTTAAATTTTGGGTCAAGCTTGGTTTGATTACGCTCGTGATTTTCAAGCAGCACATAATCACCTACTTGAAATTTTTTTAACATTGCTTTACTTTTATCAAACCTAACTTTCTCCGAAGAAGCGTTAGCTTCTATTGCTCGTGTCGATTGCTCTCTAATATGACTCAAATTAACTTCTATGTCATCTGTTTCTAATGACATTAAGTTTAGGGCCTAGCAACCTTTCCTATTAACAATTCTAAAGGACTTGCCTTTGTATCCCTACTCATAGTACAGTTGAGGGCTAGCTGAATGTCAGACAGTGCATCCTGCCATGACTTATTATTATCTACCTCAACAGCAGTTAACATATTTTTGAATGTGGACATGACCCACTCTACTTGCCCATTTGCTCGGCTTGTTCCGGTAGCTACAAGGTGTAGGTTAATGTTGTGTGCATTGAAAAAGTCCCTAAACTCTTTTCCAGCAAAGCATCGACCCTGATCAGCTATAACGCGTGTGGGGGCACCAAACAAAGACACGTTGTATTTTAATGCCTTAATGGCACTATTTGCGTCTATGTTACGCGCGTGATGTAATATCACGTACTTCGTAAAAGCGTCTATTGATACAAAAACATACTCTTTTGCGTCTTTTTTACCGCTAAGTTTACCAGTTGCATCCATGTGAATGGTATGCCATGGGATTGGAGTTTTAGGGATTGGGTGTAGTTCAGCTTGAACTTTCCCTGAGTTAGACTTTGCCATTCTGCAAGTTATGCAATTTTCTACAAATTTTCGTACGTATTTGTTCATATTTGGGAACCAATAGTGGCAGTAGGCCTTTTCTAATGTTTTCTCCCACCCTAGGTGCATGATACTTTCGTGCACATAGTTAATTATAGCCCACTGAAATTCCCTAGGCACTATTGGCAACCAATAGCTCTTATTATTTCTATCAATTTTCCGATAAAGAAGACCGCGCCTTATTTCGTACGTTTTAGCGATATCACTATTAAGCTCATTTGCCTGAAGTTTCGTCATAATAGAATTAATTTCGTTATCTTTTTCTTGCTCTGCCTTTAACCAATGGTCTGAAATCGCGGTCAAATGAATACGTTTTTGTTCGGTTCTAATAACTGAACACACTGTGGTTGGCAACGGGTTACGGGAAAAGAAGTCTACGTGACTCATGTGTTTCCCCAGTCTATACTCGATATCAAAGTCAAACGCTTGCAGGAAACACCACCACCTGTGAACCAAAGGTGTAAGGTCTACTTTTGACTTGGACGCCTTGACAGCATTGCAATCAGTTACGACAGTAAACCTTCTACCCTGCAAATAGTGACGAAAATGCTTGACAGCGTTCACCACTACAAGCGTTTCCAGCTCATATGAGTGGTATTTTGATTCAGCGCTGGAGGTTCGGCGACTATAATATTCAACTACATGCAGTTTGCCTTCGACTCGCTGCATTAGTATTGCACCATAACCTTCAACGCTGGCATCTGTATCTAACTCTGTTGGAAGATTAGGATCAAAGATCATTAATACAGGTTTATCAATCAAAATGTCTATTATATCCCTTCTCGAGTTGGGGAGTCCAATTCATTTTTCCTTTTCCCGATGTAAGTCCATAAAGCGGAGCTGCCTTTTGAGAAAACCCCGGTACGAATTGCCTGAAGTAGGAAGCCAAACCAATGAATTGGCGAAGCTGAGTGACGTTTTGAGGTGGTGGGAGTTCAGTAAGGGCTCGAATTTTACAAGGATTTGGTCTTATTTTACCGGTTGACACCTCAAAACCCAAAAATTCTACCCTCGTCTTAAGAAAACTACATTTCTTGATATTTAACGAAAATCGCGAATAAGTTAACGCTTTAAGAACTAGCTGTAATCGTTCAATGCCCTCGCCTACTGTTCGTGATGGAATGATTACATCATCAATGCAGCGAATGACTCAGTAAATGCCCCAAGGGCCTTATTAATGGCACGTTGGTACACTGATGGTGCATTACAAAAGCCAAATAGCATTGACAAATACTCAAACTGGCCATCTGGTGTAACAAACGCGGTACGTTCTATGAAATTTTCTTTGACTGGTATCTGATGATAGCCGCTAGCCATATCTAACGAAGTAAAATAGATAGCCCCCACTAAACGCTGTATTTGATCAGAAATAAGAGGCAAAGGATATCTATCAGGCACCGTATTGCTGTTTAATTCCCTGTAATCTACGCAGAGCCTATCACTCCCGTCCTTCTTCATAACTAGGATGATTGGGCTCGCGAAGGGGGAAGAACTTTCACGTATAATGCCAGCAGACGATAGTTCTTTGATTTGACGGCGTACTTCTTGTCTTTCGTCTGAACTTAACCTATAGGGTCTAGGTTGAACCGTGAGATTAGGGTCAATTAATTTAATGACCAGCTGGCCTGTGCTAACCCTACCAATGGGTGTCCCCTCTACGAAATAACTAGAATGATTTTTCAGTAAAGTTATTAATTGCTCTTTCTCACGATAAGGCACGTTACACTCTATACTTTCGAAGTTGTTTACCTTTGTACCTATGTCACAAATAGAAACTACCCTATTCTTTTTAAGAACAAGATCATTTTCAAAAATCTCTATTGAATACCCTAATGTAAGCAGATCCCGTCCAATCATTACATCGTTGGAAATACACGAATCGGGCACCACATGAAACAGTAACTGCACTGAATAACCCTGAATTGAAACTGTAGAAAGAATTTGGATGTTGCAATTAAGGCGCGCGTTACTTATACCCACTAATGTTACTGTATTATATTGTCGTTTACCTGGAAATCTATCTGACAGAACTTGTTTTATTAAAGAGCATTCGGCACCGGAGTCAAAACAAAATGAAAACTTCTCACCGGTTTCATCTAAGAGCTCATCCATAGCTGGCTGGATGGAACAGATATCCACTCGTCGTTCGGTCCGTGCATCGCTGGCCTTGACATCCACACTGGGGCAGCGCGGCGCGATGTGGCCTCGTTCGCCACACTTAAAGCAGGTTGGAGTAATCGTCTTCTTCTGCGCGCTAGCTTCCTTTGACTGTTGAGAGGAGTTGGTATCTGAAATCTCAGGACGTGTATTAGTATTGCGGTCACGACTACTATTGCCTCGACATTCACTAGATACGTGACCCGGCTTGCCACAGTTATAGCATCGCCGCGTAATATCCATACGTGGCTTCTTCGCTTCCACAGTTGGAGTAGTCTTCTCACTATTCAGAGGTCCTTTTTTTCTAAAGCTAAAAGCCATGAGCTCTTGTTGTAATTTATTACGAGTGTCAATCTCAGTAGTAAATGTGATTCTTTGCAATCGCGGCTCAATTTTTGAAGCATGTGCTAGAGTAAGCGCGATCGCAATCTGTTCCATCGACAAAGACTTCCACCGCGCTAATATAGTGCTCATAAATCGCCCGGCATACGCAGACAAACACTCGCCTTCCTTTGGACTACTATTAAGTAATCGCCAGAATTTCGCAGCTGGAGTCTCAACAGTATCATACCGAGCTAAAAACATGTCTTTTAATTGCGGACACGTAATTCCAGAATAACTAGACTGGGCAAGCCATGATGACGCCGATCACTTGAGTGCCTTGCTCATTGTGATTATCAAATCACTGCCGGAAATGGGGTTTTCTTGTAAACATATGTCCACCGTTTCACACCAAGCCCGAGCGTCGTGCTCTGGAGCATCAGGATTAAACTCAGGTAACGTTGTTATCATGCTGGTTGCACGTGGTTCTCGTATAGTACGAATTAATTCCATCATACTTTGTTGCTGCATTTCAAAAAGACTTTTCCAACATTCACACTCATTATCTTGTGAAATCTTAACGCACTGACCTGTATTCTGTTCCTGATGCGTCGCAGGTAATCCCACTTCTGATGCAAGGGCGTCAGATGGGGCCTCATAGCGGTCTTGGCTGTCGCTATCCATCTTGGGCGTTGTAACGGTCGGAACTTAACAGTAAAGGCACACGTGTATTGTTCAATGTCTTATAATTTGATTTTCTTTCAATTTTATACAAAATCACACACAATTAACAGGATGATACTAGATTGTGAGCCAATAGGTTAGCATGTGTGCACTTCGTTCGGCAGCTGTCAATGCAATGACCGCTGCCATTGCTCGTAGTGACACTTACTACTCTATTCGGAGTTACCCGCTCATAATTTTATATTATCGATTAACTAATCGACTAAAATTAAAACAACATTGAAAAATCGAGTTATGATTAACAATAAATCGTAAAGTAATAATTGCGTACTTTATAATTAAAACTAATCCATAATCAGCGCGCCGTCACGGCCGTCCTGCATTATCACACGTCCTCGTGTGTGTGGGTCTCATCTGTAAGCCAAAGACATAGTGCCATTATAGTATACTCCGTTCGATCTCCCTGACTCCTCAAATGACTCCCTTTGCTCAAGTTGTACAACAACTTACAGCTGGTTGTCCTATTTTAATTGGTAGGAATTTCACGGAGGTTAAAAGACTTATGTATGTACGTGTAGGAGATAGCCCTTCTTTTTGCCCCATTAGTGAGTACCAGGTAGCTTTAATAGAGTCGTCTATGTTTAACTCTGATTCTAAACACATCTCTGTATGAAATTTTTTCTAGATACCCTCGTGTAGTTTCAAAAGATTTAAAAACGTTAGGACAAACTTCTTGTGTGGAGTTAGATATTGAATTAATAACTAATAAACCAGTATATCAAAGATCCTACCGTATGTCTGAATCCGAAAAGGCAGCAACTAGGGAGATTATTGATGACCTATAAAAAATGGAATAGTTCGCGAAAGTAATTCCGCTTGCGCTAGTCCGGTTCTATTAGTTGATAAGCCATCGGGTGAAAAACGTTTGTGCATTGACTATAGTTGGCTCTAAATAAAATAACTGTCAAAGAAAAAAACCCAATGCCCATTGTAGAAGACCTTATAGACAAACTTAGAGGATGTAAATGCTACACATCTATTGATTTAAAAAGTGGCTACTACCAAATTTCTGTTAATGAAAATTCTATTTCTAAAACTGCTTTCATTACCCCAAATGAGAATTTTGTATTTAGAAGGATGCCATTCGGTTTATGCAATGCACAATCTGTATTTCAAAGGTTAATGAACAAAGTCTTAGGTAAACTACGTTTTGATAAAGTAATTTGTTACATGGATGATCTATTGATCGCTACTAAATCAATCGATGAAAATGCTAGGCAGTTAGACGAAGTATTAAAAATATTACAAACTTTTTTCAGAGCTCTGGTAGTTTTCTTGGGTACGATATTTCAGAAGATGGAATACGACCAGGTAAAAAGAAATTAAAGGCAGTAGAAAATTATCCTGAGCCCAAAACGGTGCATCAAGTAAGACAGTTTTTAGGTGTTATTAATTATTTTAGAAAATTATAAAGAATTGCGCTCTTATAGCAAAACCCTTGACAAAGCTCTTAATAAAGTCACGTGGGAGTGGGGATCCCAACAAATTTCGTCAGTTAATAAATTAAAAGAAGAGTTATCACTAGTGATCGGATAATCGGATGCATATTTACCTAAAGTTCATTTTTGGTTAGGAAATTATGGAAGCGGCTTCTTAAAACATATTTTTTTAAATATAAATCCCGGGATTCCATAAAATTCGGGATTTCGAAACTAGTCTGTAACATGGTGAGGAAACGTCGTCTTTAGCATGTGGTATTTATTTAAAAAAAAACAGGGGATTACATAATAAGATTATTAATGTGTATTTACTTGAAGTTAATTTTAAAATGAACAATAGGAACTTCCTTCGGGTACCTGCACACAAGCAGGAATATAAATTGATTTTATTACCCCATTTGATTCTATAATAAAAACAGTAAATTTCTTGATTCCGAAATCGCGGGATTTTTTTGATACAAAAGTGCATTCCATAATAGCCAACACCTACATTTTAGGTAAATATGCATCCGATTATCCGATCACTGGTTATCACATAATGCTTTATTAAAAATATATGACCCCAAATTACCTACTATTTTATACACCGATGCTAGTCGTGATGGTGTAGGCTGCATACTGAGTCAAGTAACTGATACGGGTGAAAAGTCAATCCATTTTTATAGTCGACAGACTTCGATCGAGGAGAAAAAGTACCGCTCTTTTGAGTTGGAATTCTTAGCTATAATTGTTGCGCTTAAAAAATTCCGTCACTATTTATTGGGGTCCACTTTTAAAATTTATACTGATTGCAATGCTTAACAGCATACACAATAAATAAGCAGGAAATTAATTCTAGAATTGATAGATGGGTATTAATTACACAAGAATTCACGTTTGAAATAATACACAAACCCGGAGCTCAAATGCAACATGTTGACGCTTTGAGTCGAAACCCTGTTGATATAAAATTTGCCCCCATATGCAATGAATGTGTGCTGTCTATTACTGAAGCAGATTGGTTATTATCAGTCCAGTTACAAGATCCAAATATTTGTGCAATTAGAGAAATATTACAGTCAGGTCAGGCCGAGCTTAATAAGAAAGTGTATAATGATTATGAGCTATTAGATAATAAAGTATACCGTCGGACTAACTATGGCAGACGATGGGTTGTCCCTAAACAATGTATTTGGCAAATAATAAGAGCTAATCATGACGAACTTGGACATTTTGCCGTGGATATGACAATTGAAAGGATAAAATCTTGTTATTGGTTTCCCAAAATTAAGAAAGTGGTATCTAATTATATTAAAAATTGTAATAACTGTATTTACTATAAAACATCCACGGCAAAAAGGAAGGCAAACTGTTTCCGATACCTAAATATGCAAAGCCCTTTCACACGCTTCACATAGACCATCTGGGTCCATTTGTAAAAACTACGCGTAAAAATACCTACCTCTTGGTTACTGTTGACGCTTTTATAAAATTTGTTTTTAAATCACCTGTTCGTAATACTAAGAGTCAGGTTGATATTAGCGAATTAGACAAAATATTTAAAGTTTTTGGAAATCCGAAGCGTCGAATATGTGATGCTGGAAGTTCTTTCACATCCAAGTTGTTTGTAAAGTACTGCCAGGACAAAAATATTCGACATCATGTTATAGCTACTGGTGTTCCACGCTCAAACAGTCAGGTGGAACGCTTTAATCGCACCATCCTTGACGCATTGAGAAGTATGGGTGCCAACAGCAACTATGACAACGTCGTTGTAGAGCGAGAAGTCACTAAGTGACATTTTTAGCCAAAATGAGTTAATGATGTCAAAGTGTTTTTAAACCCAATATTTACCTTATTAAAAGGTAAAATACAGCTTTTTTTTAGTATTTTAGATAATACGAGAATGTCAGAACTACATAACTACTTGTTAAGGCAAAACACCAGCTTATGAAAATTAACTAACGGCACTTAAGTAATTTTTCCTACTAACTTTTTCTCAATTACTGGGGCTTCCATGCTCATTAATGTTACTTAGTTACTTTTCGTATTCTAGATAAAGAAACCCTGTAACGTCACTTAGGCATTTCTTGCAGGCGAAAGCTTTACATTAGATGACATAAAATGTCCGATAGAAGTCACCAATAGATCTCAAGTAATTTATAAAGCAAGGTAATCGCGCGTATTTTTCGGATTCTGGCGGACCCGCTTAGATACCGGTGCCAACTGCCAACCGCTGAAAACAACTGTGCAGTTTGTCAGACTCCTCGACTCTCCCCAGGGCTGAGGATTTTTCTCGAGGTGTGGATACCTCGAGAAAAAAAAAGATGGGAGGCACTCCTATGCCATGCCAAACCTATTCCGTACCAACCTCTGCCGCATAATCAGGGCCTGAGAGTTAGAAATATCATCTACCCGGGTCAACAAAGAGGGGGTCAGCCAGAGATATTGCGCGGTGTTCCACAGGGATCCGTTCTGAGGCCGCTCCTAGGGAACATCAGGTACGAATGGGCACTTCGCGGTGCGCTTCTTCATGGTGTCTGTGTCATCTGTTATGCTGATGCCACGCTGGTGAAGGCACGAAGTAAGACGTTTCAGCGGTGAACATCTTGGCGACAGCTGGGGTCGTAGATGGCATCCGGCGGTTGCCACCCGGCATTGCATATATCCGAGGCCCTCTGTTTTCATGGACCTTAGAAAGTGAACGAACATCGTGTCAGGAGGTGTCCGCATTAGTGTCGAGTCGACGATGAAGTACCTGGGACTCCTTCTTGGCGCTCTACGGAGCGCCAGTATGGGCGGACAACCTAACGGCCTAACTGACGACCGAACGTCGAATAGTGCAAGGAATTTCATCATCTGCCTAGCCTTATCCCAACTATGTTAGGGTCGGCTTCCAGTCTAACCGAATGCAGCTGAATACCAGTATTTTCCTTCACCAAACTCCAAGTACCAGTATTTTACATGGAACGACTGTCTATCTGATCGGATTGCAAAATTGCCGGTCGTAGTGAACAGACGTATCGAACAATAATTGCAATAAACAAATAATCACTTGCGAAATGCGAAATTGTGACCTAGTTACCAATACCCAGTAGTACCGCATACTCGTACAGTACATTTGTGGAAAGTGTATTATTAGCAGAAATGACCGGTGTTTAACAGGAACAATATAACCTACTTCACGTTGGCGGATTCTCCATTCCACCGGAGTAGTAAATGTGCTCGATCCCCGCCTTCTACACCTGTGCCCGTGGCCGTACCCGCCTCTACGCCTGAGCCCCTGGCCGTACCCGCCTTTTCCTCTCAAGCGCCTATCCGAAGGAACGATGCCCCTGAAGTTGTCTCGACTTCAGAAATACAGAACTGGATGGCTATTATCGAGCAGAGCCTGAAGGAAGTGTGCGCTATTGCAGCTGAGGGAAAGCTGAATGCGGAGCAGAAAACGCGCATCACTAACCTATGCCGGAAGGTTAGTCACGGGACCTCGCAGATGGCCGTTATGTACCAGTCCGTCAAAGCTAGAGCCCTCCAATCGCAATACACCGTCAGAACTCTCGAAAACCAACTCGATCTTTCGCAGCAGCTACAGAACCTTAAGATGTGCATCGAAGATTCGACGAAATCGGCCCAGGTATCTTCCTTTGCTGAGATGGTAAAGAAAGGTGCCAATACTTTTATCCAGCCAAGTCATGTAAGTTCTGTGGCCATCTATCCGAGTGACAAATTGAAGACCAGCGATGAGACTAAGACTCTTGTCCAAAAAATTATCAGCCCCGAACAAATGAAGCTCCACGTGAGAGGCTTGCGCAAGACGAAGAACGGCGGTGTTATCATCAGCACCGAGACGAAGGACGATATCGAGAAGCTGAGACAATCGGTGCAGCTTACTAAATCAGGCCTAACAGTCGACGAGCCCCATAAAAGGAAGCCTAGGGTTGTAATTATAGGAGTGCCGACATCCATGCAGGAAAATGAGGTTTTTACCTGTGTTTACAACCAGAACCTAGCCGAAAAACTTCAGGATTGCAGCCTTGAGACTTTTTTGAGTTTAGTTAAATTAAGTCATAAGTCAGGAAAGAAAGACTCCGAGACATGTAGTTACATTGTTGAAGTACCTGCAATCATACGCAAAGCCCTGATATCACAAGACCGAGTTTTTGTAAATTGGTCATCATGCCCTGTGAGAGACTTTACTTTGGTCACACGATGCTATAAGTGTCAGCAGTATGGACATGCGGCCAAGTCATGTCGACAGACATCATATACCTGCGGCCACTGTGGTGATCAAGGTCACTCTGTAAAAGAATGTCCAAAGAAGGGTGACGAACCAAAATGCGCTACTTGCTTGCATTTCAAAAAGCCAGACAAGCATAACACAGGTGCTGCTGACTGCCCGGTGAAAATAATGGCTGAAAAAAGGTACATCAATTCTGTAGATTATGGAGGCGCCTAAGAGCGCCGTTAATTCGTTATTTTTTCTGACCTTTTATTTTTTATATTTTTATTTAATCTACCGTTATGATAAATAGTTTAATTAATGATTTGGATAATTTCTCTGTATCTGAGTCCAAAGTTTGTGAAGCGGAAAACTGCAAACAATATCTATCCGGCTACAAATCAAAAAAATAACGAATTAACGGCGCTCTTAGCGCCGTTAATTCGTTATTTTTTCTGACCTTTTATTTTTTATATTTTTATTTAATCTACCGTTATGATAAATAGTTTAATTAATGATTTGGATAATTTCTCTGTATCTGAGTCCAAAGTTTGTGAAGCGGAAAACTGCAAACAATATCTATCCGGCTACAAATCTCCACTAACCGTATTAACACAAAATATTCGCAGTGTTTTTAGGAATTTTGATAGCTTTAGTTCATTTCAGCAACGGCTAAACATAAATTGTGACGTTATTGTTTTAACCGAATGCTGGCTTTCCAAACAATATAACATACCACTCATCCCGGGATATAATATGTATAGAAGTACCATAAATTACAACCAAAATGATGGTGTGATAGTTTATGCTAGAAACCATCTGAACGTCTCTGTTGAGGAACCAGATATGCACGACTGTAATAGATTGTTAGTTAAAATTGGATCGGAATTTGCGATATTAGCATTATATCGACCTCCTTCTTTTAAGAATACTAGCAATTTTACTGACTCTCTGAATGCGACCTTGCAGAACCTGTCATCCATCAAAAACACTATTGTAATTGGAGATATTAATATGAATATTCTTCCGGGAAGTGCTGATGCTTCTGCTCAGGACTACCTCAACCTATGCGCCTTACATGGCCTGCTCTTAGCACACAGCTTTCCTACACATCACAGTGGCTCCTGTTTGGATCATATTATGCTAAAAACGAATTTTCCTTCACTTGCACTTGTTGTTAACTCAACAATAACCGATCACAATGCTGCCCTACTAACTCTAAATTGTAAATTACCTAAACAAGACACTCGCAAAATTTCAAAACTGAATATAAATAGACTTGAAGAAGATTTACGCGTCATCGATTTTGATCCAGTCTATAATTCCGCTGACCCGCAGTTTTGCATGTTGTATGTAATTGAAAACTTACGAAATGCAATTCAGAAAAACACAGTCGTATCGCAGTTGAGCAATAAAAATCACAACATAAAACCATGGATCACACCGGGTCTTATTCGCTGTATGAAACATAGGGATAAACTGCATATGAAAACTAAATCTAATCCAGAAAATGCAGTATTGCAACTTTCGTACAAAAGATATCGAAATTTTTGTAATGACCTCCTTAAAAAAATTTAAAGCAACTACGACAAAATGGCATTGGAAAAGGCTGGAACAAATAGTAAAAAGATCTGGAAATATATTAAAGACGCAACTTATACCGCAAAACAATATGAGTCATCTTCAAGTTTATTACAAGCACACTCGTCACCGGTGGAATCCGCTAACATAGCAAATAATTTCTTTGTTAATGTGGGTAAGTGTCTGGCAGAAAAACATTTGGGATTATCCCAAAACCTAATGAGCACACCTTTAACATCTAACACTGCTTTAACATCCTTCGCGCTGCTAGATACTGACGAGACTGAGGTAGAAAATATAATCATGACCCTGTGCAGTTGGCTGGGACAACATTTCGAATAAAATTATTAAAAAATTCAAGGACATTTTGATACCACCACTGACTTATATTTTCCGTATTTGTTTATCTTCAGGTAATTTTCCAGAGTGTCTTAAAAAAGCTGTAATTGTCCCTGTCTATAAATCAGGCAGCAAAGAGCAAGTGACAAATTATAGACCTATTTCTTTACTGCCTTCTATGTCAAAAATATTGGAGAAAATAATAAACAAAAGGTTGTTGAAATATTTGGAAGATAAATCGATTCTGTCTGAACGGCAGTTTGGATTTAGGCCTAAAGTTTCAACTGCCGATGCGGTACATCATCTGACTGACTATCTAGCGAAAGAACTTGACAAGGGTAACCACACAGTAGGAATTTTCCTGGACCTTGCCAAAGCTTTTGACACAGTTTCCATTCCAATTCTGTTGCGCAAGCTTGAGATCATGGGTGTAAGAGGCACCCAGCTGAAAATATTCAAAAGTTATTTAGAAGATCGTTCCCAGTGCGTAAAGATTGGCGATGTTGTCAGCTCTGTTCAAAAAAACCCATTTTTTGGTGTTCCCCAAGGAAGTATTCTAGGGCCCACTCTATTTTTGATCTACATAAATGACCTTTGCAATCTTAAGCTAGAGCATGGCACTATTATAACTTACGCTGACGACACTGCTTTACTTTTTTCGGCTGACTCAGAAAATGAAGTCTACAATTTTGCGCAACACGGCTTCAATATTGTAAATAAATGGCTTCAAAATAACTCACTAACTCTAAATGCAGAGAAGACAAATTGCATTAAGTTTTCGATGCGCAAGCACATATTGAATATCCCCTCAGCGTTGCATGCTCACTGTTGCCCAATTCCTGCAGATAGCCAGTGTATGTGTCCCAATATTAGGAAGACTGATAAAATAAAATACCTGGGTATTATAATAGATGAAACCCTTTCCTTCAAACAACATATGGAAGCTCTAAATAGTAGAATTCGTAAGCTGATATTCGTATTCCAAAAAGCTACGATTTATTACAGATCCAAAAATACTTAGACAAGTATATTTTGCTCTTTGTCAGTCAATTCTGACCTACTGTATTACTTCATGGGGTGGGACGAGTAAAACACTGTTACTGCCCATTGAAAGAGCTCAAAGAGCAATTCTCAAGGTGGCTACTTGCCGCCCTTTCCTTTTCCCCACTAACCTCCTGTATAAATCTTGTGAAGTACTAACAGTTCGACAGTTATTTATTATGAGCACTGTACTAAAACAACACGCAGCACTTCCATACAGCACTGAATTTACTAAAAAAAGACGGAAAGATTTAGTTTGCCCTCAAAAAAGTACAAAACATGCTTTCACAGCGAAGTTTTATATGTACAGTCGCCAGCACGTCAAGCTAAACCCTACACATATCTATAAATACGACGCAACATCGCATGTTAGAAAGAAAGTATCCTTGGCATTATTGGTGGAATTTTCATCGTTTCCTTAATTTACCCAATGGTTGCGCATACTAACAATTAGTAGCCAATAAATTCATGCGTCATCGCGTCACTAGGCCACACCTCCAAGCCCCCGCGCAGTCGCCCCGACTCCCGAGAATTCCCGAGCTTTAGCGAAATTTAACGAACGCCACTCGTCACCGCGTTTGTTCCTTCCGGTTCCGTGAGTGATCTATTACGCCAGTCAATAAAAAATCGTCTAGTCGGCCGGTATTTTGTTAAAAGTATTTTGTGATTATTAATCATGGCGCCTCAGTTGACGCAAATAGAGAGACAGCGCATAATAGCGCTCCGATTGAGTGGATGCCGGATAATAGATATTTGTCGGCAGACGGGCATAACGGTGAGTAATATTTATTGTTATTATAATTTTAAATTAATATAAACAAAAACTATTATTGAAAAAATGTGTCAATGGTGTTTTTTTAAAGAACTTTCTAAATAAGTTAACGATTTTAAATGTTGTTTCTGTGATATTAAATTAGTGTTACCTTATTTGGTGATAAAAACTAACCAATTTAGCTTAATACCTATTCGTATGCTGCTTCTAGTGGCGGTTAAGCCTTGAACATTAATATTTTAACAACTTTGTGCCTACCCGTATCCTACGAACATGGGTGTTTCTCCATTTTTGTGCATATTACACGTCCAGATCAAAAACCTTTATTAATTATTGTATCTATCCTACCTTTTAAAAGAAATCAAACAAGATCAAGTTGTGCTTACATGCATGGAACATTTACAGGTCAAAATAACACAATTGCCTTCTTTATTAGGTATTATTACATGGTATAAAACAAAGTCACGACTAAGGTGTGAGGAAATAAGTTACATTAAATACTTATAATACTACTTCTTGGTTTTTTTAACTTTTTAATTACAAACATCGTATTCTCCTTTGAAACTTAACAATATTATGGAATATGCACGAAATACGACAAACACCCATAAAATGTCTTTCTCTCGCCTTATCTACCTATTGGTAGGAATCTTTCTTTTGTTCCTTCCTATTGAGTTCCCGGTATTGTAAGTTTTTAACGCTGCGCGCTGTTTCAAGAGCCATTGTTATTGTTTTTTAATCGCTATTGGTTGGATTTTAAAGTAAACACCTACGCAAACACGCACTTCTTTTTGTCTGTTGAAAGATTACAGAGTTAAGACCTTTTTAGTGATGTTGTGATGTGTAAATAATAATTTAATAATAATAAAATAGCAATTATTGTAGGGAATCATTTACGTAGCATATTGGGTAATAATGCGCAAATAAACTATAGTTTTTACTTTCGTTCCAGAAAAAAACTGTTTACTTCTGGCTTCGGCGGTGGCATGAAAGCGGAACACTCGAAGCGCACCACCGCCAGCTGTACGCGAGAGCCACGACGGCGGCAGAGGATGCGGCTATGGTCACGGCACACTCAGCCGACCCGTTCCTAAGCACAAGAGTGACCTCAACTTCATATAGTGTGAGTCCATGTATACCTTGTTATCACACAAATGTCACCCTTCCTTATTCATATTTTTTTTATAGTCATAGTTTAACGCGCGCCGAGCGGCCTGTGGGATCTAGCGATACCTATTAATTGCAACCGCTAATAGCAGCAATACGTCTGTATTGGACTCAGTGCAATGTTAATATCATTGACTCAGTGAATGTTAATAACATTCACTGTTAGATAAAGCTTCAGTTCTTTAGCACCTATCTCAACAAAGGTGGAAGTTCTCAAGTCGACGGATTGTTTATTTGTGTATGTTTATATTTTGGGGAATAATTTTTAACTGTCCCATACTCATATAATAGTAGTTAAGTTGGCCCGTACATTTTGTCATAATCTTTAATTGTTGTTCGTTAGTCTCGCTAAAACTGGAGAACGACTCGACCGATTTGGCTAATTTTGGTTTTGAAATATTTGTGGCAGTCCAGGTAAGGTTTAAACGGTGAGAAATAGGTAGGTAGGTAGGTAGTAGGTAAAAAAAGTGCATTGCAACGCATCAGCTAGTTAGCAATATTATGTAAGAATTGAAATTGTAAAATTTTTCCTTTGTTTTAGATTTCAATGGACACCGTCAGGAGGCGCCTGAAGGACGCCGGAAAGAAATGTTGCCGCCCTGCCAAGAAGATATTAATGACCCAGGCACATAAAGACGCAAGAGTAAGTTTTTGCCTGGAATATTATAATTTTGACTGGGCAAACAATATCGTCATTTTTGTGGACGAAAAAAGCTTCCGGTCGGATATGGACGGAAGAAAAATATTATGGCGCAACAGCAACGAGCGCTATGTAGAAATGAATACTCTACCAAATCGGGCTAGTGGAAGAATTTCCTTAAATTTTTGGGGATGGATGAGCTCAATGGGACCGGGTGAACTGGTGGAGGTTAGCGGGCGCATGACTGGGGCTCAGTATGTCGAAATATTACGTGACGTAATGATCCCCACCGTGCGCCTGCACTATCCAGAGGGCATTATATACTTGTGCCAAGACAACTGCCGCGTGCACACCTGCAGAGTGGTGCAGGAGTGGTTCGCGGCACAGGATGACGTCATCTGCCTGCCATGGCCTGCAAAGAGCCCTGACCTAAACCCAATCGAGAATTTATGGGGTCTCATGGTTCTCGATTAGGATACCTCAGAAATCCGCAACAACGAGAACTTGCGGCGAGAGGCCCATACTACATGGGAGCATTTCCGTGGCACGGACACGTGCTGGAACATGGTGGTCGGCATGAAGGACAGGCTGGACGCCGTGTTAGATGCGCAAGGAGGTCCGACCAAATATTAAAATATTCCCCTATGGAAAGACCCAGTATGCAGGGTGAATTTTCCAACTGGCCGTGGATGACCAAATCCGAAACCATGAGGAATAGCGAAAAAGAAAGAAAGGAGTCCCGAGGCCGATTTTGATGAAAACTAAAACTGCAATATTCGATTTTTAAAAAATCTATAAGGCGATTTTCACACTGCCCCGCATCATGCTGCATATTGCGTGTCGACGCACCTACGCGCGTTCCTGCGGGAGTGCAGATCTGCATCATCGTGCGGGTTTTTTGCGCACTCACGCGCGTAGGTGCGTTTTGTAGATTCACGCACGGCGGCTTTCATTTATTCGCCGTTCTCTGTGGTGGTCGTGCAGTACTGAGCATCACGATAGTTTTGATAAAAATGGTTAATAGTGTGGAACTCATTCAGGACGCTGCCATTATACTAACTGTTTGGTTTTCGATTTCGAATATAAATCGATCGATATCGAGATCCATTTTCAAACACACATGTCACGCCCATTCAAAATCACGCTCGGCACTGCGGGATTCGGTGTGCCATACCTTGCGTCTCGCCCCGCACCTACGCACGGGGGTGCATGTTTCTCCGCGTGTATGCGCGTGATCCGCATGAACGCGCGTGGATGCATTTTCTGTGTGTTAGACTGTGCGTGTTTTCCATACAAACGGAGATACTTACAAGCAACGAAAGAAAACGCATCCACGCGCTACGCTGCATCATGCGGGGCAGTGTGTGAATCGCCTTATCCTCGCCAGAAATCAAACCTACTCAACAGTTTCGATTCGTGGCCAGGAATTTTGATTTTTCAAAAATCCATTGTTGCAGTTTTAGTTTTCGTCAAAATCGGCCTCGAGGCGCCTTTCAGTATTTTTCGATATTCCACGTAGTTTCGGATGTAGCCATCCACACCCAGTTGGTAAATTCACCCTGCATACTGGGTCTTCCCATACGGGAATATTTTAATATTCTAGGGTCTTTCCATAAGAGATTCGAAAAAAAATTGTTAGGAAACTTTAGCTCTTTTTTATGTTTACAAATTTCACTATATTTGTGGACAACTCACACTTAACCAAAAAAGAAATATGCCAAAATTGTTAACATAAAAAAGAGCTTAAGACTCCCAACAAAGTTTTTTCGGAACTGTTATGGTTTCGAATTCTATTTGTCTTCTAGTTTTTTGTTCAATTTTACAGTATCCATAGCTATTAGAGTTTTATTTATGTAAGCAACATAATATATTATTTATCATTTAATAATATATTGTATTGGCAATGCGTTACGCTCCTTTGTAGTCATATTTTTTACCAACTAAAAGGCCGATCTTGTTGCGTATTTCTGAGGTTACGTTTGGGCTCTTTTAGGTCATGGCATATTATTTGTTTCTAATAAGACCCGAGTAAACTTGGTTTTAAGTTTAATCTACAATACTATAGGCCGCACAAAGACACTCTGTGTCGGACACTGAGTGCACAGCGTATAGTGTCGTAGTCTGAATTTAGCAGATGACGATCTCCCATGGCACTAGTATATAATGCGCTTCATTCACCTGCTCTTCCGTAGAAACCTATCCTCATCCATCCATTTTCACAAACCTTCACATTAAATAGTAGTAGTCATTTTACAATTCAATTCATTTAATATTGTTATTTTATTTATCAAATTAAATATATTTCGGTATTTTCAACCACTGTTTCTGAAACGCCTAAAAATTCTTCCATTGCTCGATTTGGGTAAGACGCCAGACATGTCGCTTGTTGATGTTGTGTCATAATAAACTGGCTTCCTCCATGTCCTTCCCCAGGCTTCAAACTATCTCCACATTTTGTATCACAATTGGCCAGCTGTTTCACCGTGTAGGCGTAACAAATAGACAGTTTCTTTCGCATTTATAATACTAGTATGAATAATTCTACAAATAATGTTATAGCTAATATAATAATGTATACTGTAAAACATTTTATACTTCTTTTTGCACCATTGTTATTTTCTTGAGATTTTTTTCTTTACTATTGTTGGTGATAATTATTATAGTTACGGTCGTCGCCTACTGGCGGCATGGGCCGATAAGGGATTTTAGTAAACGCAAATGATTTGAGATCTTATTGTATTATGCTTAGCGCACACATTTCGGGATGACACGGATAGCAAGAACGTGCCGAAGGCTACGAAAGCAGGCTGTGCCGTATTATGAAATGTGAGTGATTAACAGTGTTGGATAAGATTTGAATTCATCTGCAAATATTATAAAAATCCCTTGTCGTGCCGTGCCACCAATGGGCGCCGGGCCTTTTACAGCCCAGTCAAGTTATACTAATCCAGGTAAAAGCTTACTTTTGTTTGGCGACAGCATTTAATTCTGCTTGGCAACTTAAAGTGTATAATAAAATTCATCTGCAAGCTTGTAAAAAATAAATATAAGTAATCTAGTTGTTTCTAATGTATGGTTTTATATTTTAATTTAAAGTATTTGTTTTTAAGTTTTGTAGATATTAAAATGAATGTTTAAAAATAAAGAGATAAAGATTGTTATTCCGCATTTTATTTTGATACTAGATGACCCGCGCATCTTCGTTTGCGTCACATAACAGAGAGAGGGTTAAAGACAGTGGGTCGTATGCAGGACACCTACAATACAATTCTAAAGGTAGCTGAACTTTCTTTGTTTCTGAATAACTGCGTTGAGCGGTCGCCCGCGATGGGCATCCGTTGCGTGCAAATGCGCGTTTGCGCGCGCTTGGCCACGCGGACGTATTCCTTGGGACCGCAACGGTCCTCGTCGCAGAGGCCGGCTTATTACGCAGTGTCGCTTGTTCAACATTATCGGTTAGTGGTAGTTCAACATTAACCACTCAGTATCTAAAGACATTCTTCCGAGTGCGTGCGACCCGTATCGCATAGCGATATTGACAAAACAAGCCCTTGCGTGTTACCGCTGGCAGAAAGGGCGCGTGCTCCCGCGCTGGCCTCCGTCGCACGGACGTGGGCGCCGCGCGCCGGTGTGTGGACGCGGGCCCGGGCTTCCCGCCTGATTCCCGTGCGAGTCTCCGCAACGGAGTGCTTTTATATGGGACCGCGCGGGCGTCCGCTTTACGCAGTTTCAGCCCTAAGTTGACTTTATTAACATTTCAACATTTTTCATTGATGCTCCGCTCCTTGTGATCGTAGCGTGATGTTATATAGCCTGCGTAGCCTACGCAGGCTATATAATCCTCGATGAAAGGCCTATCCAATAATTAACGAATTTTTCAATACGAACCAGTGGTTGCTGTGAATAGCGCGTTCAACAAAAGAAAAACAAACTCATCAGCTTTATATAGTATAGATTTTTCCCGCGGTTTCACACGCGTTCTCGTAGGAACCTATCCTATGTCCTTTTCTGATAAATTAAATAGATGTGAAACATCTACATACGCGCCTAGGCAGTAAAACCGACACGTATGCCATGACGGGAATCACGATGCTGATGGCTACTGCCCATCAGCATCTCAGGGCTCTTGAGAGAGGAACCACTAATATAAAATTATTATAACTAAAGTAAACATAAATCGATTTTATTGAACGAAAACACGAAAATAAAAAATATTTTTTTTTGTTTTACTCCATATTTCGCCATAGAATAGAATAGATTTTTATTTCGTAGTGTTTATGGGTAGTCATAGGTTTTTATTTATTACTAGCTTCTGCCCGCGGTTTCACCCGCGTCATGTTGTGCGTCAACCCTATGGAGGCCCCGTCAGTTCCCTTGAGCGCGTGGAACACAACGCGCCGACGACTCGGGCCATGTCTTTGGTCGGAAAGCGAGCTACCCATTACTCGCCGTCCGCAAGTCAGTGTCTACGGTGGCCGCAATTTGCGCCGCGGTATCAGACGGCGTTTTCAGCGGTAAGGTGAGGTAGAGGATGTCCTTTCCCTCACGCGTTCTTACTGCTCCCCATTCAACTCGACTGCCGCTGAATCCCTGACCTCCCAAAACAACCATGTCCGGTGAGGACTTGCGTCAGGCGGAAAAGAGGGATCTTACCGCCACAATAGGCTATTTTACCTACTCAAAAAATTTAATTAGTCCGAAAGATAGATTATCAAAAAAATTTTGATACGTATACCAAAATTGACGAAGATACAACGCTTCTAAAAATCACAAAACGTCACTCGGTCAGTATAATTTTGCAGGCGTTATGATGTCACAAGCCCCCCCCCACTCCCGAAGCGTTTTAACTTTGTCAATATTCATTGATTTAAAAAAACAAAAATACGTGTTCAATATTTTTCAACACTCGTAACTGGCGGACTAAACTGATTTTCAATTTATTTCTGCTTGTGAACTGCCTATTTTGTTGCGGCATTATTTTGAAACTATGATATTTCCCAAAATATTCATTGAAATCAAATGAAATCAAGGGCAATTTTGTTCAAAAAGAATGCTTGTGATGATTAACGTATTTATTTGTATTAGAATTAATATAGTGTTTATAAATTAGCTTCGCAAATAATGCATTATTTTAAAACCAATTTAATTTCCATGAAAAAGGTTATAGTGAGTTAACTTTAAAAGATACGTATATGCTTTTGCAGACTTTTTTAAAAACTTTTAATGAGAAATAATTCCGTCATACATGATTTTAGCGTTAGTAAGGAATATTTTTTCCCGCTATTACAACATTTTTGTGTGCTGCTCCGCTCTTATTAGCCGTAGCGTGATGTTATACAGCCCATAGCTTTCCTCGATAAATGAACTATCCAACACAAAAATATTTTTTTCATTCGAACTAGTAGGTAGTTCTTGGATTAGCGCGTTCAACCAAACAAACAAACTCTTCAGCTTTATAATATTGGTAAAGATGAATAGGATAGATAACCAAAAAGATCTTATTAGATCGACACTTAGATTCCTAAAAAATATTGGACACGTATTTTTCTTTTTTCATGTAAACAAAAAATTTTGACGATACAGTGCGTCGAAAACTCGAGTGACGTCACATTTCGGTGCACTTTTACCGGAAAGTGAGGTCACTCATGATCTTTAATGCGTTCTATATCTTCGTAACTTTTTATTGGTTTCATAAAAAAAATACGTATACAATATTTTTCAATAATTTATGATGATTTATGACGAACTAAATAAAATCATATTTTTACTCAGATATCATCCTTTTCTAATATTACAGAGATGTTTGACATAATTATGCCAGACGTCCCGTCCGGCTAAATTATTTTATTACCATGCCATTATTTCGATTCCATTCAAGTACGCAACCTGCTAAACTTGTTTTTCGCATCAAAAGTATCTTATACAACACCACGACGCGTACACGCACACACTCTCACGGACGCACTGCAGCACGAAACATTACAAGCAGGAACAATAAAAATATATTTATCTCTTTCGCACTATTCTCGCTGTTCTTGTTCATAACGCGCTCAAGGTCAAAGTGGGGTAACTTGATGTGCTGGCGACTGTACCTCGGACCACTAGTATATAACAGGCTAAATGAAAAAGAAAACATCTACCCTTTAAATCACAGTAACTGCAAGAAAACCCTTAAGGAAGCTCTTCAAACTATGTCCTATGAAGATACAGAGAAGTTATTACTAGTGCTAAAGTAAATATTGTTCATATTATTGTTAATTAGTTAACTAAGTTAAGATAATATAATTGTATATGTACCTTTTTTTACATAAGTTCCAATAAGTTTAATATGATTTGTGATTATTTAATCAATTAATGTTACCCCCAATCGCCTGAAACACAGGATTACCTAGTTCAGGCACACATCATGGCAGAACTTGACATAGATTTAAGAAAATCTGTAAATGTTGTACCTTATATTTTTGAATAAATTTTATTATTATTATTATTATCTGAGCTGCACAACCCGGTTGGTACTAGGTAATACGATACCCCTTGGTAAGACTTGTTGTCAGACTTTTTGGGCCACTGACTACCTGTAACGACTGTCAAAGATCTACAAATGACAGCTGGGACCAACGGTTTAACGTGCTTTCCGAGGCACGGAGGAAACTCGGTATGTAATGTAATGGGTCGTCACCCATCCACAGACCACACTAGGCAAGCACGGCTTAAAATAAAGATCGATTCGAGCGGCTGTTATTATTTAGCTACGACCTTAGCTAGAGTTCGCGATTTAGACCCGTTTCAATCTGTACATATAAAATTCAAAGTCCTGACTGACTGACTGACTGACTGACTGACTGACTGACTGACTGACAGACTGACTGACTGACAGACTGACTGACTGACTGACTTATATATCAACGCACAGCCCAAACCGCTGGTCCTAGAAACATGAAATTTGGACAGTGTACTCTTTTTGACGAGTAAGTATTCACTAAGAAAGGGTTTTTCAAAATTCCACCCCTAAGAGGGTGAAATGGGGTGTTTAATTTTCTGTGAAACTTTTTATTCCCTGAGTCGATTGACTTGAAAATTTGTGTATTTACTCTTCAGTTAAAATTATGAGATACGTGTATCACAGTTTTTCCAAAATCATCCCCAATTTTAAATTAAACGTCCTGACTGGCTGACTGATATATCAACCCCCAGCCCAAACCACTGATCCTAGAGACATGAAATTTGGACGGTGAATTGTTTGTGAAGAGTAGATATCCACTAAGAAAGGGTTTTTTGAAATTCCACCCCTAAGAGGGTGAAATGGGGTGTTTAATTTTCTGTGAAACTTTTTATTCCCTGAGTCGATTGACTTGAAAATTTGTGTATTTACTCTTCAGTTAAAATTATGAGATACGTGTGTCACAGTTTTTCCAAAATCATCCCCAATTTTAAATTAAATGTCCTGACTGACTGACTTATATATCAACGCACAGCCCAAACCGCTGGTCCTAGAAACATGAAATTTGGACAGTGTACTCTTTGTGACGAGTAAGTATCCACTAAGAAAGGGTTTTTCAAAATTCCACCCCTAAGAGGGTGAAATGGGGTGTTTAATTTTCTGTGAAACTTTTTATTCCCTGAGTCGATTGACTTGAAAATTTGTGTATTTACTCTTCAGTTAAAATTATGAGATACGTGTATCACAGTTTTTCCAAAATCATCCCCAATTTTAAATTAAACGTCCTGACTGGCTGACTGATATATCAAACCCCTGCCCAAACCACTGATCATAAAGACATGAAATTTGGACGGTGAATTGTTTGTGAAGAGTAGATATCCACTAAGAAAGGGTTTTTTGAAATTCCACCCCTAAGAGGGTGAAATGGGGTGTTGAATTTTATGTGAAACTTTTTATCCACGGAGCCGATTGACTTGAAAATTTGTATTCATACTCTTCAGTTAAAATCATGAGATACGTGTTTCACAGTTTTCTAAAAATCATCCCCCAATTTAAAATTCAATGTCCTGTCTGGTTGATTGATATATCAACCCCCAGCCCAAACCACTGGTCCCAGAGACAAAATTTGAACGGTGAATTGTTTGTGAAGAGTAGGTATCCACTAAGAAAGGGTTTTTTGAAATTCTACTCCTAAGAGGGTAAAATGGGGTGTTGAATTTTCTGTGAAACTTAATATTTACTGGGTCGATTGACTCGAAAATTGATGTTCACACTCTTCAATTAAAATTATAAGACATATGTATCGGTTTTTCCAAAATCATCCCCCAATATAGTTAAATAGGGCTTCGAAGCTCACGTAGAAGGGCGCATGCCGCGCAGCGTTGCGTAGGGCGTGCGGGGCGCGGGAGTATTTACCTATTACTAAGTAGGTAGGATTTTTCTGAGGTAGAAGTGTCTGTAAATATGGTTTATACCACCGATTTTCGCGTTGGCTCGCGATACGGGACATTGATATTAAATATTATGTCAAAGTATTATGTCTATAAATAGATTCCTAATAAATCATTTGATTGGTGTCCTGGTGTCCAATCTCAAACTAAGATATTTCACATATGTAATTTAATTGATATTACTATTAACAAATATTTACAATAGCAAGTACTCGTAAATCTATGTATGTACTATACATACATAGATTACTTATTATCCCAGAAGTAAGATTCCGTGGGCAATTCCCGAACTCCACGCGGGCGAAGCCGCGGGCAGAAGCTAGTTACTTATAATTATGAACTATTAGAAATAGTTTATTTTGTACGCTGAGGATTTTAGTGGTGTGTTTTTTTTGTATTAAACTAGCTTTTGCCCGCGGCTTCGCTCGCGTGGATGTCGAAAAATATCCGACGGGAACGTACTACCGGGATTAAAAAGTAACCTACAGGTTAATCCAGGTTATAAACGATCTGCGTGCCAAATATTATCCAAATCCGTTCAGCCGTGTTTGTGCAAACCGGAACATGCATCCAAACAAACTGACCAAAATTCTAAAAACTAAATTTTTGGCATCGGACTCGAATATTCAATGTAAGGTTTGATTTCGTTCCTATTTATTTTACTACGTCCGCGTAGAGTTTAAACTCTTTTTTTCTACATAATTATGAATTATTATAACAATAACAATATTGAGCTTTGTTCATGGCTAATTGTCCTGCACTATGTGTGATATTTGAGGAATACTCTAAAGAAATTCCTACTGTCAAGGACTGGTATCTACATAAATACCGTCCTTCACAGTATTTCTTTATAGACAATGTTTTTCTAATTCGGAAGCGGGCACTAAAACAAACAGCCCAGTTGGAGAGCTTACACGTGAAGCAAGCCATATAAACTGGCCGTGGGAGAAACAGTCTTGCTGCAAATCAACTCCAGCAAATTTCAGAGTTTGTCCCTGTAACTTACCTTGATTGGGAACTGCAATCTTTTAAATTCAAACGGAAAGTCATTTGGTATCAATGGTATACGCGGCACGAAGACTGTTTCTCCTCTGGCAGATCCAGTTAGGTTTTGGCCTTAATAACATTGCGGCGGAGACCAGTTACTTGAAGTCTAGTTCCATTGCACCATTTTGGAGGCCGTATATTTCGAAGCAACATCACAGGAGCACCTACACGCAACATAAGTCTGTGACGCGGAAAACCCGACGGATAAAGAGAGTTTAAAAATTCTACAGGATAATTAACCGACTCGTCCATATCGACCATCGTATCAAAAGAATTATAAATCATTTCTTCACCTTCGCATGTATTTATCAACATTTCGTTGATCGCAGCGGCTTGGGCGTTTTTGGGAGTCAAAATGGCTCTCTTGCAAAACCACTCCATCGGTTTGTCTTTAATATTTTTATTCATGAACGAACAACTTCAATAAAAAACTTCATCCCCCTTTTCACCCCATTGTGGGTTTGAAATTAAAAAAAACAACGATTTACGTTGTGTTAATTTCCAACCATAAGCCGACGATATTAGTGACTTTAACTTAAAATTGCTTTTTAAAAACGCTAGTAACCATTGAGGAGTTCCTTCGTGAGAAGACGGTCCTGGCTGCAGGATGAGGTCATGATAAAATTATCTTTATCTATCAAACTTGAACGCGTAAACAAAGTTTCGTGGCCGTGCTACTAACCGTTGAAGAGTTCTCTCTTGAGGAGACGATCCTGGCTGCAGCATTAAGGAATGTCTGTCATAAAATTGTATTGTCACCAGAACCGCATAGTATTATATAGCCGCATAGCCCATATTGTGTGAGTACTATGTAATAGAAAGCTGTCATTCGCGGGAAACCTACGTCTTTTCTTGACTTGAATGTGCCCTGGCGGTTAGGAGTGTGTCATGCTCACTTAAATGTCTCGCTGATGGTGGCGCGTGTGTCGGATCATTTAGTTCCCTTCAAAATGGTTGAGTTGAATGGTGCTGATACATGCGTCATGTTCGTGAACGGGCGCTGTCAGATGTGACTGGTCATGTCTTGGTTGCCACGGCTTATTTGAATTGATTATTTTATTTTTGAATTGTTTACTATGGACACTTTTAACGTACACATCTTGCTACATCGTTCTCACATAATGTACCATCTCAACATGAATGATGTAACCAAGAGTTTGTAAAAGTATTCTGATTTAAAAGAGTGTCCATGGAGTTTCTTGCCCGTTCTTCTCCATAGAGATCTACGTTAGGGAATGGGCAACTACAGTACTTTCACAGTTTTTATGCCTTGTGACTGGGACTGTAGCTATTGTTGTCTTTGTTTCGACAATTCAAAAGTGCCTGTAACTGGCATATTTGAAACAAATGCTTTGATTTTGATTTTGAACCAAAGGTGTGTTCATGAATTTCAGCTCCATCGGTTGTACAAAATTGAGTTGCATTCCACCCGAACAAACATAGTAACTTACCTTCATCCCCCTATTTAACCCTTCGGGGGTAGAATTATTAAAAACGCTGAGACACGTATAAATTAATTTTCAATCGTCAGCCTAAAAACAAAATTTGAAGATCCTAACTTCAAACCTGACGTACTTTCATATAAACTTCCATCCCCTATTTTACCCCTTTAGGGGTGGAATTCCCAAAAATCCTTTCTTAGTGGAAACCTTCTCTTCACAAAGAACACACCCTCCAAGTTTCATGTCTCTGGGACCATCGGTTTGGGCTGTGCGTTGATATATCACCCAGTCAGTCATTCAGTCAGTTTATCATTTTATATATAGACAGATTAAAGATTAATGATAAAATCATCTTTACCTATCAAACTTGAACGCGTAAACAAAGTTTCGTGGCCGTGCTACTAACCGCTGAAGAGTTCTCTCTTGAGGAGACTATCCTGGCTGCAGGATTAAGGAATGTCTGTCATAAAAATGTATTGTCACCAGAACCAAAGGTTTGTGCAAAATTTCAGCTCAATCGGTTGTACAAAATTGAGTTGCATTCCACCCGAACGAACATAGTACCTTCACCCCCCTTTTTAACCCTTCGGGGGTAGAATTATCAAAAACGCCGAGACACGTATAAATTAATTTTCAATCGTCAGCCTAAACACAAAATTTGAAGATCCTAACTTCAAAACTGACGTACTTTCATATAAACTTCCATCCCCTATTTTACGCCTTTAGGGGTGGAATTCCCAAAAATCCTTTCTTAGTGGAAACCTTCTCTTCACAAAGAATACACCCTCCAAGTTTCATGTGTCTAGGACCAGCGGTTTGGGCTGTGTGTTGATATATCACCCAGTCAGTCAGTCAGTCAGTCAGTTTATTATCTTCTATCTATCTATACATATAAAATTCAAAGTCCTGACTGACTGACTGACTGACTTATATATCAACGCACAGCCCAAACCGCTGGTCCTAGAAACATGAAATTTGGACAGTGTACTCTTTGTGACGAGTAAGTATCCACTAAGAAAGGGTTTTTCAAAACTCCACCCCTAAGAGGGTGAAATGGGGTGTATAATTTTCTGTGAAACTTTTTATTCCCTGAGTCGATTGACTTGAAAATTTGTGTATTTACTCTTTAGTTAAAATTATGAGATACGTGTATCACAGTTTTTCCAAAATCATCCCCCAATTTAAAATTAAACGTCCTGACTGGCTGACTGATATATCAACCTCCAGCCCAAAACCACTGATTCTAGAGACATGAAATTTGGACGGTGAATTGTTTGTGAAGAGTAGATATCCACAAAGAAAGGGTTTTTTGGAATTCCACCCCTAAGAGGGTGAAATGGGTTGTTGAATTTTATGTGGAACTTTTTATTCTCGGAGTCGATTGACTTGAAAATATGTATACATACTCTTTAGTTAAAATTATGAGATACGTGTATCACAGTTTTTCCAAAATCATCCCCAAATTTAAAATTTAATGTCCTGTCTGGCTGACTGATATATCAACGCACAGCCCAAATCGCTGGTCCGACAGACATGAAATTTGGACGGTGTATTCTTTGTGAAGAGTAAGTATCCACTAAGAAAGGGTTTTTTGAAATTCCACCCCTAAGAGGGTGAAATGGGGTGTTGAATTTTTTATTCTCGGAGTCGATTGACTTGAAAATATGTATACATACTCTTTAGTTAAAATTATGAGAGACGTGTATCACAGTTTTTCCAAAATCATCCCCAAATTTAAAATTTAATGTCCTGTCTGGCTGACTGATATATCAATGCACAGCCCAAACCGCTGGTCCGAGAGAAATGAAATTTAGACGGTGTATTCTTTGTGAAGAGTAGATATCCACTAAGAAAGGGTTTTTTTAAATTCTACCCCTAAGAGGGTAAAATGGGGTGTTGAATTTTCTGTGAAACTTAATATTCGCTGGGTCGATTGATTCGAAAATTGATGTTCACACTCTTCAATTAAAATTATAAGACATGTGTATCAGTTTTTCCAAAATCATCCCCCAATATAGTTAAATAGGGCTTCGAAGCTCACGTAGAAGGGCGCATGCCGCGCAGCGTTGCGTGGGGCGTGCGGGGCGTGGGAGTATTTACCTATTACTAAGTAGGTAGGATTTTTCTGAGGTAGAAGTGTCTGTGAATATGGTTTATTCCACCGATTTTCGCGTTGGCTCGCGATACGGGACATTGATATTAAATATTATGTCAAAGTATTATGTCTATAAATAGATTCCTAATAAATCATTTGATTGGTGTCCCGGTGTCCAATCTCAAACCAAGATATTTCACATATGTAATTTAATTGATATTACTATGAACATAATATATATTACTAGCTTCTGCCCGCGGCTTCGCCCGCGTGTAGTTCGGGAATTGCCCACGGAATCTTACTTCTAGGATAATAAGTAATCTATGTATGTATAGTACATACATAGATTTACGTGTACTTGCTATTGTAAATATTTGTTCATAATAATATCAATTAAATTACATTCGTGAAATATCTTGGTATGAGATTGGACACCGGGACACCAATTAAATGATTATTAGGAATCTATTTATAGACATAATACTTTGACATAATATTTAATATCAATGTCCCGTATCGCGAGCCAACTCGAAAATCGGTGGAATAAACCATATTCACAGACACTTCTACCTCAGAAAAATCCTACCTACTTAGTAATAGGTAAATACTCCCACGCCCCGCACGCCCCACGCAACGCTGCGCGGCATGCGCCCTTCTACGTGAGCTTCGAAGCCCTATTTAACTATATTGAGGGATGATTTTAAAAAAACTGATACATATGTACAGTGCACCGGTCTCTTCTTAAGTGGTTGCCGATACGTCAGCGTAGGGAGCAAAGGGCGCTAACCACTTTGTTTTCTTTCCTTGTTTCTCCCTCTTCCCCTAGTTACCTTGTTCCACACTTTCAATACATCTGTGCCAATCATAATAGGAGTCTGCGCTCATCGCAAAACCGAATTCTTCAATGTCCCTCTCACCGCACCGACTTCATTCACCGATCATTCTTCGTTCAATCTATTTCTCTGTGGAATGCGCTTCCCCAGGAAATCAGGATGGCTACCAATCGTTTATCGTTTAAAATTAAAGTTCGTGAGTACATACAGAAAAAGCTGGCAGTTTCGTCACAACGTTAATGTTTTCTTCATTGTTTGTATTTTTATTTAAGTAAATCCGTGTAAATTTCTATTCACTTATATTTATATTGATATATATTTATAGTATTTTGATATATAGTTATAGTATTTTATATATCCTTGTAGTTAGTGTTAAATTATTTTTTTTTGCAAATTATGCACCTACCACTGTCTGTCTCTGCATCACCCAAAGGTTGACTGGTAGAAAATGCCTAAGGCATTAAGTCCGCCCGTGCACTTTGTGCTTGAAGTGTTAATAAATAAATAAATATGTCTTATAATTTTAATTGAAGAGTGTGAACATCAATTTTCGAGTCAATCGACCCAGTAAATATTAAGTTTCACAGAAAATTCAACACCCCATTTTACCCTCTTAGGGGTAGAATTTCAAAAAACCCTTTCTTAGTGGATACTTACTCTTCACAAAGAATACACCGTCCAAATTTCATTTCTCTCGGAGCAGCGGTTTGAGCTGTGCATTGATATATCAGTCAGCCAGACAGGACATTAAATTTTAAATTGGGGAATGATTTTGGAAAAACTGTGATACACGTATCTCATAAATTTAACTAAAGAGTATGTACACAAATTTTCAAGTCAATCGCCTCCGAGAATAAAAAGTTTCACAGGAAATTCAACACCCCATTTCACCCTCTTGGGGGTGGAATTTCGAAAAACCCTTCCTTAGTGCATACCTACTCTTCACAAACAATTCACCGTTCAAATTTTATGTCTCTGGGACCAGTGGTTTGGGCTGGGGGTTGATATATCAATCAACCAGACAGGACATTAAATATAAAATTTGGGGATGATTTTGGAAAAACTGTGATACACGTATCTCATAATTTTAACTAAAGAGTATGTTTACATATTTTCAAGTCAATCGACTCCGAGAATAAAAAGTTCCACATATAATTCAACAACCCATTTCACCCTCTTAGGGGTGGAATTTTGAAAAACCCTTTCTTAGTGGATACCTACTCTTTACAAACAATTCACCGTCCAAATTTCATGTCTCTAGGATCAGTGGTTTGGGCTGGGGGTTGATATATCAGTCAGCCAGTCAGGACGTTTAATTTAAAATTGGGGATGATTTTGGAAAAACTGTGATACACGTATCTCATAATTTTAACTAAAGAGTATGTTTACATATTTTCAAGTCAATCGACTCCGAGAATAAAAAGTTCCACATATAATTCAACACCCCATTTCACCCTCTTAGGGGTGGAATTTTGAAAAACCCTTTCTTAATGGATACCTACTCTTCACAAACAATTTACCGTCCAAATTTCATGTCTCTAGGATCAGTGGTTTGGGCTGGGGGTTGATATATCAGTCAGCCAGTCAGGACGTTTAATTTAAAATTGGGGATGATTTTGGAAAAACTGTGATACATGTATCTTATAATTTTAACTGAAGAGTAAATACACAAATTTTCAAGTCAATCGACTCAGGGAATAAAAAGTTTCACAGAAAATTAAACACCCCATTTCACCCTCTTAGGGGTAGAATTTTGAAAAACCCTTTCTTAGTGGATACTTACTTGTCACAAAGAGTACACTGTCCAAATTTCATGTTTCTAGGACCAGCGGTTTGGGCTGTGCGTTGATATATAAGTCAGTCAGTCAGTTAGTCAGGACTTTGAATTTTATATGTATAGATGACAGAGAATGGATTAGGAGGAACGCTAATCCCAAATATCGACGCCATCCGCCATTCCGCCATATTGTCTTCGCGTGACATGATTCTTTTGTTGGTAGATAGGTAGTTGGGTAGTTTAAATCACACACAATACTTGACTCAAACTTCAAACGTTTATTTCTATTAAACCACTAGCTTATGCCCGCGGCTTCGCCCGCGTGGAGTCAGGGAATTGCCCACGGGATCTTACTTCTGGGATAATAAGTAATCTAGGTATCTATCTATAATACATACATAGATTTACATGTACTTGCTTATAACTTGCAATTATTAGTTTAAAGTTAAATCAATTAAATTAGATACGTGAAATATTGATACCTTGGTTTGAGATTGGACATCGGATTTACTGAATTTTATCTGAAGAGTATGTACACAAATTTTCAAGTCAATCGACCCCGAGAGTAAAAAGTTTCACAGAAAATTCAACACCCCATTTCACCCTTTATGGGGTAGGAATTGGGCGGGAGGAAACGCCCGGGTGTTTCCATAGCGAGGATCGTCCGGAGGACACGGTGGAGCACACCGTGGAGGTGTGCCCTGATTGGGCGGAGCACCGTCGTGTCCTCGTAGCGGCGATCTCTCGCGTCCGGCCCTGGTTCAAGCCATGGTCCGGAGCGAGAGGGAATGGGAAGCCGTCACCTCCTTCTGCGAAGCAGTCATGCTATTGAAGGAGGTGGCGGGACGTGAGAGGGAAAGAACCTCACGTCCCAGCCGCCGCGGAAGATGCCCTGGGCGTCGGGGGTCACGTGGTGGCTCCCGGCCACCGTAGGCGCGGGCCTGTGGACGGCGAGCTATGGGCTAGCTCGCCATCCGGCCGTCTTATGACGACAGGCCGTGTCGACGGCGCGTTCGTGTTCCACGCGCGCCTCAAAGAGATGTCAGCAACGATGTAGGGGTCTGCAAGGGCCGATGCCTGCCAGGGCTGCGGGACTATTCGAAAGAGTTACCGTGGCCCTGGAACACAAAGGGCAAAGAAGGAACATGGATGGGTTCTAGTCAGTAGAAAAAAAAAAAAAAATATGGGGTAGGAATTTCGAAAAACTGAAACTTACTCTTCACAAAGAATACACTCTCCAATTTTTATATCTTTGGGACCCGTGGTTTGGGCTGTGCGTTGGTATTTCAGTCAGCCAGTCAGGACATGAAATTTTAAATTGGGGGATGATTTTGGAAAAACTGTGATACACGTGTCTCATCATTTTAACTGAAGTATATGTAGACACATTTTCAAGTCAATCGACTCGGAGAATAAAAAGTTTCATAGAAAATTCAACACCCCATTTCACCCTCTTAGGGGTGGAATTTCGAAAAAACCCTTTCTTATTGGATATTTACTCTCCACAAAGAATACATTCTCCAATTTTCATGTCTCTAGGACCAGCGGTTTGGGCTGTGCGTTGGTATATCAGTCAGCCAGTCAGGACATGGAATTTTAAATTGGGGGATGATTTTGGAAAAACTGTGATACATGTATCTCATCATTTTAACTGAAGTATATGTAGACACATTTTCAAGTCAATCGACTCGGAGAATAAAAAGTTTCATAGAAAATTCAACAACCCATTTCACCCTCTTGGGGGTGGAATTTCGAAAAACCCTTTCTTAGTGGATACCTACTCTTTACAAAGAATACACCCTCCAAGTTTCATGTCTCTAGGACCAGTGGTTAGGGCTGTGCGTTGATATATAAGTCAGTCAGTCAGTCAGTCAGTCAGTCAGTCAGTCAGTCAGTCAGTCAGGACTTTGAATTTTATATGTATAGATTTACAAGTTGAGCCACCCGTTCGCAAACATGATTGTTCATAAGGAGAAGAATGGGCTAAGAAACTCCTTACACACTCTTTTAATTCGTGTTACAGTTCTCATTTACACAACGTAATATTGTTCACTTCAAAAACCACTTTCAATTACATACTTCAATTGTTTTCTAATCGCGAGCTAACTAACTCGACTTCTCGTTGTACCTCCGCGTGTTCTGTCTGTCTGGGCGGAAGTGCCACACCGCCAGTACAGTAATTTATTACATAGTAAGTTCATTAAAACTTACAAACAATACTAGAATACTTCACAATTAATTACTCTAATAATTAAACAATGCCAATATTCATAAATGCAAAGGGGTTGTTGAATTAAAACTAATTAGTGGTGTAGTATCCTCTCGTAACTGACCTAATAGGTTGATAACACTGTTTACTAACTATATCACAGGCTCACCACACCACCAAGCCCCCAGTCCAGGGTACGCTTCACGTTCCAACTTCCCGCCATTCGTGGTGACTGACAGTTGTCATTAGTGACAGCTACCTGACTACTTGTGGCTGTGAGACAGTGTTTCTATATCTATTAAATAGATACAATACATCCCTTCCTTGTTATATTTGTTTTAATGAAAATGCTTTACCTTCTCGGGCTTTACACAGTTACCCCATTTGAACATCTCCTCCGATGGCCTCCACTAAGTGTTGTGTAGGATTGAAGTTGCTTTATAGTTTATTAGACCTTCGCATATCTTTTCTATAAACTTTATCGTCTACTCTAATCTCTGGGTCTGTATAATCTCGTCTTCCTATTTCCTTATTCCTTTGTTTTTTTTATTATATTCTTGTTGCTGACTTCATTATTGTCTCCTTTCTCAATGACATCTTTTCGAAAAGTTCTGATGGTGTCTGCCCCATTACCGAACGTGGGGTTGAATTTATACAAAATGACAAATTCAGAGAGAATTTCTCTAACATTTTTGTGTTTCAATCGATTAACTTATTTAACGCTCTATTATATCTCTATTTTGTCGCTCAACGTTTTCTTCATCTGGCCAACAGATAACCGAATTAATATTACAATACCGTTGAATCTTACATTCTTTACAAAAAGTCTAAAATTCCTAGCTAACAAACTGTCATCCCGAAGTCAGCGGTGACCTGGTAAGGACATTTAAATGAAAACTCCCAATATTTTGTGACCGGTAACCAAATCAAATTCCTTCCCAAAAATAAAGATGTTTAAATGATCGATAGCCCAGTCAAGAGCAAAGGCTTCTTCTTTCTCTATCTGGTTATATCTTCGTACATAATCTGATGTCTCCATCTATAAAATACTGTAAAACTGAAGAGCTTGTTTGTATGAACGAGCTAATCTCTGGCTGGAACCACCAATAATTTTAATATATATATTTTTTTTTACATTTTATTTATTAATTTTGAATGTTTTATTATATTTTTTACGCCGTTGACGACAAGACATAGCATACATTTATTTATTTTTGACACCTGTACTTTTTGTTTAGGTACCATGTTCTACAACAAAATATTTGAATTAAAAGATAGCCCAATTCTTGAAGACGGCCGTAGGCCATTTAACATCACGCCACGATCCTAAGGAGCCGAGAAGAGAAATGGCAGGTGAAACCACAGGGTATAGCTAGTTTGCTCAAATCCTGCACTCACTGTCCTCAGTTTGAACTGGTACTGCTTCAACCCCAACTGGGTTGGCATCAGCAATGACTTGCATACTGTCCGTAAGATCCCAGAGTTAGTTAGTTTATCTTAGTCTTCTTTTAGGTTTCTACATAAGACTGACACTGGTACCCAATTTCAACACACCTAGTTGTAACACTATGTCCTTATTCTTACCCAATAAGTTTGTCAAACTATTTTTTTTTTACATTCTACGATGCTAGGTTCCTTTTTACCATTTATCTTTATAGAAAATTCAAAACATCCTTGGACCAAGGAGTTTTACTGCCGTAGGCTACAAAAGTTCTTTAACCTGTTTGCAACAAATTTCGTTGTTAATTTTCAGATAGTTCCAAACTTCGTTAGATATCTAATTTAATTTTCAATCCCAATCAATTAGCATCTTTAATTTCACTCCTCTACATCACATTCTACCTCCGTATCATCGTTAATTTTGTAAATATATTGTACTCCCTCTTTTTCTAAAGAATATAACTACGTTTTCTTGACGTGGTCGGTTACTATATCTAGTTCCTACAGTTTTTATTTTGATCGAATTTCCGTTAGTTTTGAATTTCTTTTGATTTACAATACCCTTGCCCTTGGTATTGGTTTCCCTATCTTACTATAGTTGTGACACTTTTTCCTTTAGCCGGACAAATCTTGAGATTTCCACATTTAGTCCAATTGTTTAATTGTTTTTCGCTATCTGTATTCTTCTCTAGTCTTCAAAATCACAATATTTTATTTCACATAGGCCTAAACAGGCACTTATAAAACGTCGAGAAAAGGTGCAAGGTTTGGGTTAGTCGTTTCCTATGAAGAAGAACCGGCAAGAAACTCCATGGTCACTCTTTTAAAATTATTTAGTTTTATTTTTACATTATTATCATATTATAGCATTCCATTCTTCCATTCTTCTTATGCATCTTGTAGTTCCAATATATTGGCTTCAATCACCATTCACCAACGTGTCCAAAGTAACTTCATACTCAAAAATATTTTTCTTTTCTTCTACAATCTGATCTACATGATCATCTACTTTTTCAAATCTACATTTTGAAATTTGATCATGAAATTTAACTAAAAATGTATCGACTCTATCTCCTTCATTTTGCTTAATGAGTCGGGGAATATTCTTTCGTGTGTCTTGTTTTGCTTGGTAGAAAATAACGGTCAAGTCGATCGACAGCACTCCGAAAACGTTGACTCCCTCAGACTTTTAGCAATCTCTTGAGGACCTGTACCTCCTAAAAACAGCAACAGAACTCTTCTTCTTTTTCTTTTTTTTTTAATATAAATTCAGTAGCCTCGAAAGAAATTATAAAATATCTCTACTACTTTTCCACCGTAACCCTAACAAAGTACGGTCTCCCTCAATAATACTGACAACTTCACGTCGTCCAAGGAAAACACATTAAATTTGATGGATGTCAATGCTTCGTCCGATTGAATGGATGCCCAATTCCTCCAATTTAATGGATGACCAATGCTTCCAAATTTAATGGTTACCCAATACTTCCACTTTAATGGATGTCAATGCTTCGTCCAATTGAATGGATGCCCAATTCTTCCAATTGAATGGATTACCAATGCTTCCAATTTAATGGATGCACATTGCTTCCAATTTAATGGATGCCAATGCTTCCAATTTAATGGATGCCCAATGCTTCCAATTTAATGGATGCCCATTGCTTCCAATTTAATGGATGCCCATGCTTCCAATTTAATGGATGCCCATTGCTTCCAATTTAATGGATGCCCATTGCTTCCAATTTAATGGATGCCCATTGCTTCCAATTTAATGGATGCCCATTGCCCACGCGAAAACAGTGCGTGGTAAATGTCACATGTCGAAGTATTGGTTCTAGGACATGCCGGTTTCCTCACGATGTTTTCCTTCACCGTTCTGAGCATTGGTGATGAGTGTCAACACAAATGCCTGCCTGGTTTCGAACCCACGACCTAAGTCGGGCTAGGCCATCACCAATGAGATGCATACATATATGTTATTGCTACATATTATATTTTAAGTTTACCTATATTTTGTTAAATTAAAGTAATTTCTTTGATTTTTATAATAATTATTAATATAATACATAATTATACATTGGTTCCACATTAAAGTTACATAGTGAGAAAGTTGTCTACTTGTAACTTAGTGACCTGTATAACCATATTGTTTTTATTAATTTACAGGCCTCTTCACTTAGTCCAACTTATTCCCATTCAAAATTGCAATTTTCCCGAACAGTACTTATGTATCTTTCTTATTATTTAAACACTTGTTTTCTTCTTTTTTCTCTTTATGAGAAGAGACTCTTGCCCATCAGTGAAAAGTAATAGGCTGGTATTATTATTTTAATGTTCACTTTACATTGCACACATTTATCGCATACTATTATTATGCTTGCATAGTATCTACTTCACATAACACAACATAATATCAAGCCCGCACTCCCCCAGAGGTGCACACAATAGCACATCCACACTAAGCCCGCCGTGTCCAAAACCCATGCAACACAGGGCAAGTCTACTTCCGTCAACTATGCACAAATCTAGACTCTTTGGCTGCTACTGAGAAATTGCCAATGAATAAAACCCAACAAGGCTCTTCTCAACCTGGAAATCGAAACCAAGACCCCACACCAAGCAGCCACGCTCGTGACCAACGAGTCATAGTCTCATCATTCTCATGACCCTTTCACAATTTATTTGGGTTTGCCACAGCATGTCTTCTTCCTCCACACCACTCTATTACTCATCATCTCATTAGACACATGAGTCATACTAGCTACCTACCCAGTTTCCTTTTTTTTTTTTTTTTTTGTTGTTTCAAATAACCATCACCAAAATACCTTCATACTAAAATCAAATTTAGACTGTACTCATATTGACTACACAAAATAAATTCAATCAAATCCCTCAGCTTATTTTACAGCAAAATGTCTATAATTTCTTAATTGGATAGAAACTGTTTGAGGTGAATTTTCACTTTCACATATTCATTCCAAAAAAATAAGTAGGTTACCAATCATTCATGCAGTTGTTCAAGTTATTACATGTCTTGTTAAAGCGAAGCACTTGATGGTTGTTATAAGAATACTTACTAGTTAGTTCAACACATTCCAAAGCAATTGTAGTTCAACACTGTTGCCATCTATCTGCTAATAACAGAGAAGTGAAACTCAAAACCATTTAATACAGAAATATTTTAGGTCCTGTATCCAATAATTAAATGTCTATGAATACAAATTATTAATCATCAACTTGCCCTTATTCTAGTGACTAAGGACCTGTTATCTAGTTTGATTTGCAGGTAAGTATGCCTGATTAATTTAGTTCAATAAGTACTGAATGAATGTGGACTTACTCATGTAACATGTTGACATATTTATGTAGGTTCTTCATTATATTGAATATCTAGTTAGTTTTACTAAGATGATCTAAACGCAATGCATCATAGAATTTATCCATTACTGTGGGATCCATCTCTTCCAATAGTTCCAAAGCAACCCATAGTTTACAATGCAACAAATGTACAATGCATGATAAAACAATAACAGAATTGTTCCTTCAGCTTGAAATACTAAATGCCAGTAGGTATATAATAATTGACATGAATTATGTTTCAAGCATAGTCCAATATCTGTACTTACTAAAGTTTGTTTTTTTATTTTATTGTCGACTACTCCTTGCACACTTACACTAAGTATTATTATTTGAATTTCAGACCTTTATCCTCGTCGCCACTTGTAGTATCCTCTTGTAACTTACCTAATAGGTTGATAACACTGTTTACTAACTATATCACAGGCTCACCACACCACCAAGCCCCCAGTCCAGGGTACGCTTCACGTTCCAACTTCCCGCCATTCGTGGTGACTGACAGTTGTCATTAGTGACAGCTACCTGACTACTTGTGGCTGTGAGACAGTGTTTCTATATCTATTAAATAGATACACTACAAGTGGCTTCATTACTTTTTTACAACAATGGGATCTTGCTTAAAACCACTTCCGGCAGATCAAAGGATTTAATACAAACAGGTCTTTCACTAATACATTGCTCTGTAAAATAATCTTGTTACTTTTTAGTTGGTAATTAGTTACAGAAACTGATTTAGTTATAGATTCAATTTATAAATTGAGTTATTGATCATTAAAATCGTATTCGGCGCCATCTTCCACAATATTGTGGAATGTTGCCTCAAAACAAATCTTAGTGTTAAATGAGCATTCTTAAAATCCCAATTGTCAAATATTTGCTTATCTTAATTTTAAGTATAGTTCTAGCTAAAGACTTTCGTTTAATAAATTAATCTTCAGAAGATCTTATCACGAACTATCTCAGTACTAGTTAATACAGAGAGCATTAGATGGCGCTTATCTCTTCTGTCAATCGATACAGATCATTGTAATAATTGTACTTGCAACCCACAGATGGCACGATCAATATTATGATGGATGAGACATTAAAGTTGGTTATTAACTAAATTAACTAATATTCTTAGCAGATAGACGCTCTTGCGGCGACACGGCCATTCTGATCGGTGGTGCGCGCTCTGCACCTGCCGCCGCCGTCACTTTATGGAGTTTCGTGGTTGTTATCTGAAATAGTGGAGATAAATTTTGTCGGCAGATTATTGTTACTTTTATTATCCTACAATGTTCATTGAGTTGTAGTATTTGGTAACAGAAAGTTTCAGTCAACATAGAAAGCTTGTAATAGATCTGACATCTATTCAGTTTTCTTCATATTTAAAATTAAATGCATTTATGAATCACCTAGACACATGCACAGTTTCAGACTTAAAGCTGCTTGCAATTTTTTTTTTATTTAAATTTATTGATGATCAGCTGTTAGCTGAATAAAATAATGTTGCCTGGATTACTCAAAAACATTTATTTAATTGAGTTTATTGATATTGTTTGATCAGCTACTAGCTGAATAGAATATTTTTGCCAAATTATCCAACAACAATAATTGTATTGAGTTTACTGCTATTGTTTGATCAGCTACTAGCTGAATAGAATATTGTTGCCAAATTATCCAGCAACATTAACCTCTCCGGTCCAAGTGTACCGAAAACGGTACGCAAAATCTTATTGCCGTTGAGCACCGGTGTACCGTTTTCGGTACGGTGCGAACCAGCTAACTTAAACCTTATTTTTACCTAAAATACGGCTCCAAATGCTTTGCAAACGGTTTACCTCTATGGCCAACTAATAGTCGATTCGAACGACACCAATTGTTACTAAAAATAAACTGGGCATCACTTAGAAAAAAATATAAAAACGCGTCATTGTCGTTGAAAAAATTCAGTGCAAAAAAAGTGAGCGACCGGTGTGGTATTTGGATGTTTGAGTGCCGTACAGCGTGTGAAACTTTGGTAAGTAAATGTATAGTATGTTATAAGTGTACAAAGAAACTTATTAGATAATCATTTGCTTGAAAAAATATCCCAAAATATTTTTTTTGAGCCAACAAAATATTTCTAATTTCGATTTCGTCAGTCGCCATCGAATGAACGATTGAAAATATGAATTGTGACTGTTTTACAATGAAATATGTCTTGGAAACATTAGTGGCAACGTAAAAAGTAGTGATAATTCATTATTTCATGTATTCGAGGCATATCTATTCATATTTATTTATATTTCAAGTATTTTCAAGTGAAGGTCAATGTCAACCGCCAGACAAACTCGGCGTAATTGTTTTTGAATTATAATTAGATTTGGTGTGAAAATCATATAATAAGTGGATGAAATATTAGTGCTAAGTATCTAATGCAAGTTTGTATATAATTGTTTGCTTGAAACAATATATACAAACTACTCTTTTGAGCCAACAAAATGTTAGTCCGCGTCGCCGTTGTTTGTTATAAATTCTAAAAATTCTCAATTAATTACTATCTTTGTAAGGTTATATAACAACGTAAAAACTAATGATAATTTATAATTTCACTTATTCCAGGCGTATTTATTCAATTATCATTCATATTTCGATGTTTTCTCATGTATTATTTTCGTAACACGTAACTGTCAAAATTCAAACATGGCCGCAACGACCACTAGACCGTAGGTCATATCGACAAAAGTTATCGATGGTATCGATAACTTAATTTTAATTTTTTTGTGAAGTAGAAATATTTTGGGGAGACCTTTGCCCAACAGTTGGACAGTTTGAGAAAAAAAAACAAATATATTTTATTTTATTGTTTTTTTTTATTTTTTTTTAGAAATATCTTGGAACGTGGGGCGGGTGGAAGCCCCGTTCAATTTTGAGGAGGTGCTGCAGGACAGCGACTCTGAGGATGAGGGCGATAGACGGGAGTACCTCGAAGTAGACATGTCCGAGGATGAGTTGGACGAGCCGGTATATGATGAGCCGGAATTCCTTGAAGACTTTGAGGAATCGGATTGTGAGGTAAATCCTTTACATCATCTTGACTAAATTACTGAATCTATTGTAATGAGATCTGTCGCATAGACTTGACATTGTATTTTTTGATACAAAATAGGATTTTGTCAGTTATTACAATTAGATTTTGTGGTCTTTCAGCAATTTATTATCCTTATTCACAGATACTCCACTCATATCGCTGTGCAAGCTGAAAGAAGGTCAGATCGTAGCTCGTCATGCCGGCGATGTCGTTGTCATGGCCTATCAGGATAAGAAACGCAAAATCTGCACCATCTCATCCTACCATGGCATTCAACAAGACCAGATAGAGCCAAGACCATATCGTGAAGCTCAATATAAACCCCAGGTAATTTTAGATTATAATAAGGGTATGGGAGGCGTTGATCGTAAAGATCAAATGCTGGACCATACCTGCTTCACGGATTCATTTAGCGGCTTCAACCACTACTCCTAAAGAACACATAGTTTTTCGGTTGGAGCTAGTCAACCAGATACTCCAAAAACACCACAAATATATACCAAAACAGCGCAGTGCCCCTGGCGTTTGTGTTGGTGCACCCACAGCGGCCCCAATCACATTTGGCATGCCCGAAGTTCCGATGGAACGGCATTTTGCAGCCCGCATTCCAAAGATAGACGGGAAGGGCTGTATGCGGATCCTACAGTACGCGAAACAAACGCACGTCATACTGGTGCAATATTTGTGGTGTTCCACTTTGTTTAGAGCCCTGTTTCGCGCGTTACCATAGCCATCCGCCATGTCCGTGACTGTGGTGGCCATTATGTGACGTCATTTACCTCAATCTGCCTTGTTTACATCTAACTTTTTTTTATAAATAAAGAGTTTTTTTATTGCTTGCATATTCCCTATTGCGTAACACATATTATGCCAATCACTTTTATTTTGTTACTATATAAGGTGTTTTTGTTTGTATAAGAATTATGTTTACTCTAATATTTTTTACCCGATGTAAAAGTAGTAAATACTTTTTATGTGAATAACTTACGTATATGCACAATATAAAAAATGTCGATCTAAATTGTATTTTTTTATTTTCCTTACTGAACACATTTTCGATAGGTACACATTTTATCGACAGACAGTGTAGTGGTGTGTTCCCCACCCTACGGCATGTTAGAATTCAGTACAAATTTTACAACCACTTGAAATATTGATATTTCTTATTTTTTCTATGATAGGAAGATGTGTGTGTATAGAAATTGATAAAGCATCTTGTTTTTGTTTGCTTCCAAGTAAGATTCTAATTGGAAAACCTAAATTATCGAATGGAAATAGGTCATATCCCTCTGTGAAATGAATTTCGTATTTATCAAATTTCCTAGAATATTTTTTCGATTCATGGTTAGAAATCACTCGAAGAAGGTATAGGTAGTATCCTTAAAACATTTTATATTGATACCTGTTGATAATAACACGGATGATCGTTTACAAAGTCATGCATTGAACTGCGCAATTCCAAAATGACAGTTCCGCTTATAAGAATTTTGAGTTGGATTCTAATAAGAATAATGTATGTAGGACTCCTAAAAAACACTGTCATTAGATTACTTGTATATTAGTAATATTAGTTCTAAAGTTTCGTGTAAATTGATTCAGTAGTTTTACCAAAAAAAAATAAGATACGGCAACAAGTCGAGTTGCAGCGAGTTCTCTTGTGTCTAGAGGATGTTTATAATTCTAAAGTAGTTATAAAAGAATTGTTTATATAGTAATACATAGTCTCGTTCTTCACGAACACGAAACTGTTTACAGTTTGAGATAAGAGTTACGAGAACTCGAGCAATAGGCGTTTTTGTGCGCGCGGCCACTTGACACTCGCGATGACGTAACTATGTGGGGCGCGGGGGCGGTTACCGTTTAAGAGCTCGAGGTCGGAGAGGTTGTATTGAGTTTATTGCTATTGCATGATCAGCTACTAGCTTAATAGAATGTTGTTGCCAAAATTATCCAACAACGTTAACGTTAATTAAATTGTTAATCTTAGTATGAGTTAGGTTTTTAGAACCTCGTTCTAATTATTGATTGCTTTACATAATCTGTAATTTGTATTTGGTAAGTGTAGTGAAAGTAGCATGTTTTTATTTGTTCATTCTCACGGGAAGGTAATGCTCTGTGATAGACACAAAGTCTTGGATTTGACAGGATAAAAGGATAGGATCAGGAACACCGCTCTGTGATAGACACAAAGTCTTTGATTCGACAGGATTAAAGGATAAGGAGTTTAGGACCATTGCTCCGTGACAGGCACGAAGTCTTTGATTTGACAGGATATAAGGAACCAGGCTCTGGGCGGTTTGTCCGCCGTGGACCCAGCAGGATAACATGAGAGTATTGTTTATTAGATGCCTCCACGGCCGCTAATAGTTTGTTATTTTCATTATCAGTTGCCTCCACGGCTGCTGATAGGATAGTTTATCATGTGTTATGTTCATTATCAGTTGCCTCCACGGCTGCTGATAGAATAGTTTGTCATGTGTTATGTTCATTATCAGTTACCTCCACGGGTGCTGATAAGATCGTTTGTCATGTGTTGTGTTCATTATCAATTGCCTCCATGGCTACTGATAGGATTATTTGTCATTTGTTGTGTTCATTATCGGTTGCCTCCACGGCGGCTGATAGGATCGTTTGTCTTTTTTGTGTGTATTACTCATTGAGCTAATTGTTACCTCCATGGATAACAATAGCTGGTTGTGAGTTTTATTATTTTTACTTTATTAGTTACTGTTAGGAGTACTAATACTTTGTTATTATTATTGTTAGTAGTTGCTTACAATTGGCAGGATTACAAAAACAAAAATGGATACACAACACAATAATAGTCACACATGAGCATCACGTGGGTACGTTGATTTGTCTATTGTATTAAGCCTATTGATGTAACACTGTAGGTATCAGTGAAGTGTAGCAAGTAGTTTGAAAACTGCTCACCTTTTATGTTAGCTTATGGTGTGTAGACATTGAAAAAGTTATCCTTGGTTGGCTGTTTCCATGCTGTACCTCATTTTATAGCTGGCGACACGGTCATTTGTTCACCAGGCTACAGTCCGTGAAGCTGGTTGTTTTTGAAACTGTTGTTCGAATCACATATTTAAGTGAACTTGCTCCACTGTCATTTGCTGAGGTGGGACCACCAGGTCAACAGGTGGAATGTTGCCACTTTGCATTAAAATTAATTGTATTGGTTGGCTAAAACCAATTGTGATATGCATTGGTAAGCCAGCTTATTCTCAAAGGTGTTCTTATTGATGGTGGTCTAGTACTTCCACACTTGATGTCATCACTATCTTGAGAGTGACTGGGTGCATAGTTTTAGAAGACTCAAGTTCCTTATAGTTGCTTTCAATTTTGTTTCAATTTCTTTGATAGTAGGTTATCATTTCTCTATATAAGACAATTGCTTGGAACCTGAAATGTGAGAAGTCATGCAAGTAAATAACATAACATCACGCCTATAATCCCCGAAAGGTTAGGTAGAGGTGTGCCTAATAGTACACCCACATTTTACAAGTTATGTTTAAGTCCCATGTAAAAGGAGGCGAGCCTATTGCTAACAACTGGGCATAAATCAATAATCTGGGTTTTATCTATGGGCCTCAGCTGCCTGCCAATAAAATGATTGATTGATTGATAAATTCAGACGCTGTGGCTGCTACTGAGCAATTCCTAATTGAAAAACCCAATAACACTTTGCCCAACCTGGGAATCGAACCCAAGACATCGTGCTCAGCTGGTGTGCGTGCGACCACTAGACCAAGGAGGTAGTTAGTGCAGGTAAATAAAGTGCAAGAAAACATGTCCAACATAACATCACACCTGCAATCCCTGAAGGGTTAGGCAGAGGTGTAAATAATACATCCACACTTTGCCAGTCATGCCGGAGCCTCTTGTTTAGCAATATTGCTATTTGCCATTAATATGATTGTCTGGGCTACTACTGAGCAATTCCTGATGGCAGCGGTCATTTGCCGAGGTCACGGATCATAAAATCGCATCAATGAAATTAAAATGAATAAGCAATACTTTAAAGGAAAGAGATATCCCTTTGTCGGCGAGCGGGCGGCGCGGCGCAGGCGACGTCCCCACCCCGTCGGTCGCAGCGAAATCGAATTATTTTTTTGCATTTCTAGTGCTAGCCTAACTCGTATCCTTGACACACTTCTTCACAGTAGTGTGCATAATTACGTCGAGTAATTTTGTGAATGTTTCCGCGAAAAAGACGCTCACCTATTGTTTTATTTATTTATTTTTGTGTTATGATAGTAATTAGAATAAGGTACTGCGATAAAGACGCTTTGTTTTGTTTTAGTTTTCTAATCTAGTAGGTACGTTGACATCTCTTGCGATACGGACGCTTTTATTTGTGTTATTAGTGCTTGTGTAAACTTGTGATCGTGATGGCAAATACACATCCGAACTACACAGCAGCTGAATATGCGGACATGATCCTAATTTACGGAGAATGTCGTCAAAATGCCGCTCTTGCGATAAGGACATATCGCGAGAGATATGGCGGTTCAAGACAATGTCCTACTAATCCTCGCACTATTGTAGGAGCTCTTCAGCGCATCCGCGAAAACCAGCCAGTGGATCCTAGGTCTCAACGCCCTGATCGACCACCTACACGACAAAACCCAATGCAGTTAACTGAAAACGTGCTACAATATTTCCAAAACCAACCCAAAACTAGCCTCCGCCAGAGTGCTAGGCATTTTCAAGTTCATCACAGGACCGTCCATAGGATATTAAAGCGCGAAAAGTGGCACCCATTCAAGTTTAGAAAAGTACATACTCTGCTATCGCGTGATAAAATTGATCGAGTGAATTATTGTCAGTGGTTACTGAGTAAAATTGAAGAGGACAGTGACTTTCTTTCTCAAATTTGTTGGACTGATGAAAGCACGTTCACCAGAAACGGCATGTGGAACCAGCACAACCTACACCATTGGGCACCCAAAAACCAAAATCCACGCGTGTGGCGGGAGTCAGCCCATCAGTACAGATTTTCTTTAAATGTTTGGGCAGCTATTCACGGTAACAATATCATCGGACCCGTATTCATTGATGGGGCTTTGAACGGAGAAAGGTTTGTTAATCTACTAAATGAAACGGTGTCAGAATACACAAACAACCTAAACGTCCATCAATACCAACGAATGTGGTACCAATTAGATGGCGCGCCAGCACACTCTGTAATAACAGCCAGGCAGTGGCTAAATGACACGTTTGGTGCACAATGGATTGGTAGATTTGGACCTCGTAGGTGGCCAGCAAGATCGCCAGACCTCACGCCACTCGATTTTTTTTTCTGGGGATGCATCAAAGACGATGTGTACGCGAAGAACGTGGATTCGGTGGAACAATTACGCCATCGAATAATAAATGCGTTTGAGAAATTGAGGGAAATGGCTCTGAGTGACAATTTATTTTCAAATGTGCGGGAAAACATGAAACGCCGTTTAACTCTTTGCATCCGCCAACGCGGTGGTCTCATTGAAAATAAGAAAATTTAAAATAAAGACAAATAAAAGCAGTGATTAGTGATGATAGTTATAACCAATAGTAACAACAGAGAGGGTGACATGATAAGTGTTTAGACTAAGCACCTCCGCTGTAGGTATCACTTGCGCCGCTCGCCGCCGCCGCCGCTCGGTTTCTTTGATTAAACGCCGTCAAAGAATCGGGCCGCTCACAAGTAGGTACAAAACGCGTTGCGCGTGAAGCGACGCGTTGCCGCTCTGAGTTAACGTAAGCCAGCTAGGTAAGTAATTTCATGAATGATTTTTTGCAAGGGTGATCCCAATTTTAGTTACTTTTTTATCATTTAATTTGTTTGAAAAAATTTTTTTTTCAATTTACGAGTTATTTTAACCTATCAAAATTAATATGATTAATGGGCACTAGCCCTACACGTGTGTTAAATTAATGTCACCATTGTAGCGCCACGCTGTATAAGTACATGTAGGTAGGGGGGGGGGAGGGAAGGGAGGGGAGGGTCATAGGAACCCCCGAGGGGGGGGGAAATTCGTCGGAAATGAATAGTTTTTTTTAATGATTTTTTAAAAGGGAAATATTTATTTTTGAGTTATACTAATACAAGCTTTACAATCGGTAATTTTATACATACGGGACACCTGCTGATGGGAGCGGAGGGGGAGAGGAGTACCCCTGCCCTGTAGTTTCGGTCGGAGTTACTATTTTTTTTTTTTTGTTAAATTGTAACCTTACTTTTTCTGTCCCTATTTTTCAGGGAGGAAAAGGTAGGGGAGTAAGAACCAGTACTTCTGCCTTATCTCCGGCGCTGCGGGAATAGCAGCCCCTTCGCCTTTGCGTAACAAAGTCACAGGCGATCACGCGCCCGTCGCGCGATGCCTGCGCCTTTGTCACGGCAGGCTGGGGCTGCCTTCCCTCCGCGCCGGCTCTAAAAAACACTCTAGGGGTAGGACATACCAAGACCACGGCGTGTCGGGGTTGACAAAGTCGGTTCTGAATTCAAGTTCATTGTAAGGTTACATTTACTTTTAAATTACACGCACATTTGAACCAATTCTAGTGTTTTTTTTTTTAGTTTTTTTTTGTAATAGCATTATGTGTACTTTGCTCACTGCACATTCCACACGTACGTTATACTCTATGCCAAAATAGTCTGTGTTGTGAACCAAAATAGTCTGTGATGTCAAATGTCGTCGTTTTCAATACAATGCCATCAATAATTCTACAATTAATATCTCCGAAACTATTCATTTCCGACGGTTGAAATTTAGCAAATCGTTTTATTATATTAGTAGGAACCTACAATAAAAATTACAATTATATTACTTACTATTATTACTTACTTTTACTTATTATTATTTAGTTATGTTTCGGCGGTCGGGATTTTCGTTAAAAAAATATTTATTTATTACAATATTATTTAATTAATAAAAATACAGGATATTAAGCTGATGGCTGATGCAAGACTGAATACAATGCAAAGAAAAATAATTTTATTGAATTTCCGGTAAATGCATAGTTGCAATATGACGCATGCTGACGGTGGCTGCAGGCTCAGCGTAAACGCGTGTTACGATGAGTTAACTCATCCTAGGTTAATGTACAGATATAAGTGACTAGCCAAATATTGTTAACTGTAAATATCTACAGTAACAAAATACTAAAATTTATAAAAACAAAATACTTCCCGGGATTGATGTGGGTATCCATCAGCAGGTTTATTTATTGTTATGCTTTCCCGGTGTCCAATCTTTATTCTGCTGTTCGGTCATTCTGTGCTGTTAATGTTAGTCATTTTGAGTGCACTATTAAGTTGTCCGTCACATACAACTTCATTGTTTGTTTAGAGATGTAAATTGTATTTTCATAATGTGTTCTTAGGGTCTGACTTGGGTTGTGTGTTCAAGTTGCACTAAGCCATAATATTATCATGTTAATGACTGTCAGCCACTTGGATAAAAATGCAGCCGGCCAGTCACTTATATCTGTACATTAACCTAGGATGTTGTAATTTTTATTGTAGGTTCCTACTAATATAATAAAACGATTTGCAAAATTTCAACCGTCGGAAATGAATAGTTTCGGAGATATTAATTGTAGAATTATTGATGGCATTGTATTGAAAACGACGATATTTCACACCACAGACTATTTTGGTTCACACCACATACTATTTTGGCATAGAATATAACGTACGTGTGGAATGTGCAGTGAGCAAAGCACACAATGCTATTACAAAAAAAAACTGACACTATAGAATTGGTCAAATGTGCGTGTAATTTAAAAGTAAAGTAAATGTAGCCTTACAACGAACTTGAATTCAGAACCGAATTTGTCAACCCCGACACGCCGTGGTCTTGGTATGTCCTACCCCTAGAGTGTTTTTTAGAGCCCGGAGGCGCGGAGGGAGGGCAGCCCCAGCCTGCCGTGACAAAGGCGCAGGCATCGCGCGACCCGTAGCGACCGAGGCTGGTCGCCACCGGAGGTGGCGACCAACAAGCCGAAGGTGCGGAGGGGAGCGTGATCGCCTGTGACTTTGTTACGCAAAGGCGAAGAGGCTGCTATTCCCGCAGCGCCGGAGATAAGGCAGAAGTACTGGTTCTTACTCCCCTACCCTTTCCTCCCTGAAAAATAGGGACAGAAAAAGTAAGGTTACAATTTAACAAAAAAGAAATGGTAACTCCGACCGAAACTACAGGGCGGGGGTACTCCTCTCCCCCTCCGCCCCCATCAGCAGGTGTCCCGTATGTATAAAATTACTGATTTTAAAGCTTGTATTAGTATAACTCAAAAATAAATATATCCCTTTTAAAAATCATTAAAAAAAAACTATGCATTTCCGACGAATTTCCCCCTCCCCCTCGGGGGGTTCCTATGACCCTCCCCTTCCTTCCCTCCCCTCCCCCTCCCCCTACCTACATGTACTTATATAAGTGACCTTCCCATGATTGTTCATAAGGAGAAGAACGGGCTAAGAAACTCCTTACACACTCTTTTAATTCGTGTTACAGTTCTCATTTACACAACGTAATATTGTTCACTTCAAAAACCACTTTCAATTACATACTTCAATTGTTTTCTAATCGCGAGCTAACTAACTCGACTTCTCGTTGTATCTCCGCGTGTTCTGTGTGTGCGGAAGTGCCACACATCCAATACAGTAATTTATTACATAGTAAGTTCATTAAAACTTACAAACAATACTAGAATACTTCACAATTAATTACTCTAATAATTAAACAATGCCAATATTCATAAATGCAAAGGGGTTATTGAATTAAAACTAATTAGTGGCTTCATTACTTTTTTACAACAATGGGATCTTGCTTAAAACCACTTCCGGCAGATCAAAGGATTTAATACAAACAGGTCTTTCACTAATACATTGCTCTGTAAAATAATCTTGTTACTTTTTAGTTGGTAATTAGTTACAGAAACTGATTTAGTTATAGATTCAATTTATAAATTGAGTTATTGATCATTAAAATCGTATTCGGCACCATCTTCCACAATATTGTGGAATGTTGCCTCAAAACAAATCTTAGTGTTAAATGAGCATTGTTAAAATCCCAATTGTCAAATATTTGCTTATCTTAATTTTGACTATAGTTCTAGCTAAAGACTTTCGTTTAATAAATTAATCTTCAGAAGATCTTATCACGAACTATCTCAGTACTAGTTAATACAAAGACCATTAGATGGCGCTTATCTCTTCTGTCAGTCGATACAGATCATTGTAATAATTGTACTTGCAACCCACAGATGGCACGATCAATATTATGATGGATGAGACATTATAAGTTGGTTATTAATTAAATTAACTAATATTCTTAGCAGATAGACGCTCTTGCGGCGACATATAGATAACTGATTTTTTCTTTGATATTATGATTTTTCTTTCTTATCCACCTTTGAGCAATAGTCACTAACTGATTACTATCTGAAAAAAACTGTACCAAGAATTAATTAAGTAACAGGGAGGGCTTGTATTTATGCTTTTGCGGTTGCACAACGACATGCTTTGCTTTGCTTTGCTTGTTAGTATAGATGCAGGCCTACCTTACCGCTTCCCTCAGAAGTGGTAAGGTGGCGTGGTCTTGAGGGTGAGCGCTACAGTCGTGTAGATCCTCAAGGCAAGTCTGGTAGTTTACCTTCACGTGGTTGCCGCCCTGTTATTGGTCTAATTCCGTAAGAAATAGACGCAACAGAAACCACCAGGCGCTTTTCAACCTAACCATGACCCTCTGTGACCGAGTGGTTGTGGGCTCGGCCGTCACTAAACCCAGCTGACGACGAGTAGGTAATCTGGTCACCTGCGCTAGGACCTGCGCAGTTGAGCGCCGTAAGCGGGGATGAAGGAGTCCTGGAGGGTTGAGCCGAGCGGCGCTGGTGGTAATGCGTCCGTGAGGCAACACGCCCTCTTTGGTCTGGATTTCAAGCGAAACGGTGGCCCTACCCAATAGCTAGGGGTAGGGAAATGGCCACAGTGTCCCGTTAGAGGGCCACGGCGAGGGGCGGGAGGTCCGCGGAGGTCGTCCTTGGATAACCGAAGCGGTGGGTGAAGGTCATGCTGACGGTGTAAGTGAGGGTTGATCAGTTCAGAAGGGACGGGCGTTCAGTCCCCTATGCCAACCCGATCAAGCACCCGATGTCGCACTGTAAGCCAGCCTCACGCCCCTATATCTCAATGGTACTCCTAACGTTCGAGCTAGTTTGTAGCAAGACGTTCCCAGGTGCGGGCTCCATGGAGGGTGGGAAGCCGGAGAGATGAAGTTACACAAACACAAACATGGACAAAACTAGCCCATCTGACACCACACACACACCCACAACAAACACTCACACAAAAACCTCACACACACACAAACCCACACACACACATACACGCCCCACACACACTCACAGGCACACTGCACAAATACACACCGGAGTGGAGGCGAAAGCCAAGGATACTCCCAAGGGAGGTGCTGCAAGCACCTCCCTAGCCCCCGGATGCTCTGCTGCCAACACAGCGAGCTCCAGTGCGGGTAGCGGTCCGGTAGTGGCGAAAACCGCTGCCAAGACCAAAACCAAGTCCCGTAACAAACGGAGGACACCGGCGCTGCTCGGGACCAGCACCGCTCCTTCTTCTTCTTCAGGCGCAGAGCCCCCCACGACAATTCACTCCGGTGGCCGGGCTCCCCTCATACATCCTCCTCCGCCTATTGCTGCACAAGCTCCCCCCCAGCTGGCCGTCACTGGTCAACCGGTGGTGATAAGCACCACAGGTGATGCGTTCGCGCACACCTGACAGGTGCAGAGGAGCTGGCACAAGGGCAGCAAGGAGGAACAGACTCCGGCAACGCAAGCTGCTCCGGCCTCTTCAACTCCGAAGACGAAGAGGAAGAACAGGCCGTCCAAGAAGCAGCGGCTTCAGAAACTGTGGAATAGTAAGTCTCCACAAACCAAACAGGCTAATGCCGAGGGTCGGGTAATACCGACCAGCGGTAATGTCAACTTCTCCGCAGGCAAGCGGTTGCAGGCAGAGGCCGGCCAACCAACAGCCAGCGGCGGCGGGAAGGGACGAGCCTCAAATAACACACAGCGACCCGTTCGGAAGGATCAGGCCGCGGCCAAGCGGGCTCTCAACGAGACTTCATCACCTCGTGGAGAGCGTAAGCGGCCGTGTCTTGATAAATCCAAACGGGACGCTAACCGAAGCTACGCCCAAGCTGCAAGCTCCGACCTCGACGTCGCAGTCACCTGCGGCCGCACGGGGCTAATCAGCAGGGAGGCGTCAAACCAGGTTCTCGCGGCAATCCAAAGGAGGATAGTCGCCGAGGCCTCTTCACCCATACAGGGCTCACCTGCACCGACCTTCAGAGCGAAGCCGGTGTTCAGTGGCGGGGCCCTCAAACTGTGGTGCGGCAGCGACCACACCTTAGCTTGGCTAGGGACTCTGGTCTCCGAGCTGGCTCCCAACATTAGCACCTCGCTAGTGATCAGGAGGCAGGCGGAGATCCAGCGTCGGATTAGGTGTGGTGTGCTGATCCCCGACGAGCAGGGAATCTTCGCGGAGCCGTCCAACATTGGGCGCGCTCTGTGGTACCAGAACCCCTGGATAGACGTCAGGGGATGGGTATTGCTGGGCGCCAACAAACGGGCCGACGCATGGTATGTGGTGGTCGGGGTCCCTGAGGACCAAATTCCGACCCTGATGGAAGCCGGACGCCGTCTCTCATTTGGTGTAGGGACGGTGTACGTTAAGTTCCAGGGTCCGAACGGCAGATTTGTCGACGTCCCTCAGGGATATCCGGCCGCTGTAACCAGCGCCGTGACACAGGAGGAGGAGGCAACTCCCCCCACAGCAAACACCGCGGTGGCACCCGCGGTTGTGCCTGCAGTAGCAGCACCGGCAGCCCCTGCCGTCGCCAGCGTGGGCGCCGACCTCTCGGGTGGGGAGCCCGATGACATTACCCTGTCGTCGGCTTCTGACCTTGAGGAGGGCGGCTTCGACGCGGGCGACCTACTTGCCGGGCTGCGACTTGAAGGAGACGAGGACGGAACGTCGTGCGATGGCGTCCCCTTCGTCGACATGTAAAGTCCTGCAGGCCAACCTCCACCACAGCCAAACCGCGACGGCTCAGCTGCGGAAGTGGCTGGAGGTTCAACACACAGCCATTGCCTTGATCCAAGAGCCGTGGATTAGGGGTGGCAGAATACAAGGTCTCTCCAATCTTGGGGGTAAGCTCCTAGTCAGTACAGATCACGATAAACCAAGATCGTGCATTTATACCACACGTAACATAAAAACACAGCCACTAACAGATTTCTGTTGCAGGGATATCTCTGCAGCTAGGCTACTGATACGGCGTGAGGACACAGAGGCCGCTGTGGTCGTCGTCTCCGCTTACATGCCCGAGGCAGAGGAGCCGCCCCCGCATGACCTCGCCCGCCTCGTGACCTACTGCGAGAGCACAGGGGTGGAGGTTGTCATAGGCGCCGACGCAAACGCTCATCATCCTCTGTGGGGCATGGACACGCAAAACGCAAGAGGTAAGGCTCTAGTAGATTACTTGTTCACAACAAACTTAACCCTACTCAATACAGGTTCCGAACCAACCTTCGTAAACAGACGTAGCCAAACTATCATCGACCTCACTCTGGCAACGGAGGGCGCAGCGACCATCGTCACCGGCTGGCAGGTCTCTAAGGAGGCCTCCTGCTCGGACCACAGGTGGATCCGCTTCGACATACAGGTCTGTGTGACTCCAATACTGCCACGGCGCAACCCGCGTAACACTGACCGCGCTGCCTATACACGCATCCTCGAAACCAAGCTTGCGCCAACAAACTACTGGATGACCTACGAGGACACGCCACAGATTGACGAGCGTGTAAGTCATCTCACGAAATCAATGCTAGACAGCTACCGATCATCCTGCCCGGAATCCACTCCGCCCACAACACCAGGGAAGCAACCTTGGTGGGGAGCGGATCTGGAACGTAAGCGCAGGAAGGTAAGGGCAGCCCTAAACAGAGCCATGAACACCTGTGCTGACAAGGATTGGGACGTGTATTACGCGGCCAAATCCAACTATAAAAAATGTATCAGATTCAGGAGCTCCACCGGATGGCGAAAATACTGTGGCAACATCGAATCCTGCCAACAAGCAAACAGGGTAAGGAAAATACTGGCACAGCAGAGCCCGTCTGGGCCCGCTGCTCTCCGGAAACCCGACAACACACTTACCACCTCACCAGAAGAGGCGATGCGCGTCCTTATCGAAACTCACTTCCCAGGTTGCGCTTTCGCACAGACTATTGACTGGACAGAGGTAACTCAAACACCTTCAGAAAACGACTGGCGCTACGCACACAAAGTGATAACACTGCAGAAACTCCAGTGGGCGATCAGGTGCTTCCATCCCTTCAAGGCGGCCGGTCCCGACGGAGTCTTTCCCGCTTTACTGCAGTGGGGAGGGGCCTCTGTCGCTAGTAGACTGGTACGCATAATGAGAGCGTGCCTGGCCTTTAGATACGTTCCAAAGGGATGGAGGGAAGTGAAAGTTATATTCATTCCTAAACCAGGTAAGAGTGACTATACCAACGCCAAATCTCACCGACCGATCAGCCTGACCTCCTTCCTCCTTAAAACCATGGAGAGAATTTGCGAGAGAGAGCTGAGGGACGGCGTTTTAAAAACAATACCACTCCATGCTAACCAGCATGCATACAGCTCGGGTAAGTCCACTGAATCCACTCTCCATCTAGTGGTCGGCCGGATAGAAGAAGCGATACATCAGAAGGGCACCTGCCTGGGCACTTTCATAGACATCGAAGGAGCCTTTGATAAAACAAACTTCTCCAGCATTAGCACCGCCCTCTCTCGACACGGAGTGGAACAGGTACTGACTGACTGGATTACTAACATGTTAAGTAAACGAGTGGTTCGTCTTGCAGAGGAACAGCAGATGGCCATGATAGCCAGAGGCTGCCCCCAAGGAGGTGTATTATCCCCCCTCCTCTGGAATCTGGTGATAAATGACCTTATCACTAAACTCAACGCGAACCAATTCTATACAATAGGGTACGCCGACGACCTCGCCATCCTCATATCGGGGAAAGTGACGGGCACAATCTGCAATCTCACTCAACAGGCGCTACGCATCGTTGAACGGTGGTGCAGAGAATTCGACCTCTCGGTAAACCCCTCGAAAACGGAACTAGCCATGTTTACCCAAAAACGAACACTAGGCCCCTATCGCCTACCTAAACTTTTCGATACAGAACTCCAGCTAGCTGACGAGGTCAAATATCTGGGAGTCATCCTGGACAGTAAGCTAAACTGGAGTAGTCATCTAGACAACAAAATAAACAGGGCCTGCATCACCTTTTGGCAATGCAGAAGAATGATAGGTAAGAAGTGGGGCCTATCCCCTAAAATTATACTTTGGTTATACTGCGCGGTAATCCGACCCATGATCACCTACGGGGCAGTAGTCTGGTGGCCCCGCACCAGACTAGCCACAGCCTCCATCAAACTGCAACGCATGCAAAGGCTTGCCTGCATGGCGACCACAAGGTGCATGAGGACTACTCCGACCGCAGCTCTCGAAGCCATGCTGGGACTCCCACCGCTCCATCTGTTTATACAGCAGGAAGCGACGATGACGGCAGTTCGCCTTAAAACACTTCATCTCTGGGGTAAGAAGGAGACACAGCACACTGCGATACTGGAGGGATTCTATAATGAGTTCCCCCTGGCAAAAGCAACAAACGATCGAATACCCAAACAGTTTGTATTCGATAAAAAATACAAAATCCAACTCCATGAGGACCACCGCTGCGAGGGATTGAGCCCTGCAGAACTTCGGATCTTCACGGATGGATCTAAAACAGGCACTGGCACTGGTGCTGGAGTCTTCTCGGAGGATCTCAACATCCATATAGCCACACCACTGGGGGCCCACAACACGGTATTTCAGGCAGAATGCATGGGCATTTCCCTGGCGGCATCCGCCATCTTAGCCAGGGGGGTTGTGGACCACTCCATCCGCATACTCTCAGACAGCATGGCTGTACTGCTAGCATTAAACAACCACATAGTCAACTCAGGGTTAATACACGAGTGTCATCAACGCCTGAACCAGGTTGGTAATCTCAATAATATAACGATCCAATGGATCAAAGGACACAGCGATTCCCGAGGCAATGATGCAGCGGACGAACTCGCTAGAAGGGGATCGAGCATGGCAGCAGTGGGTCCCGAACCCATTGTGCCACTCCCCTTCGGGAATCTACGCACACTGGTAAGAAAACGAACCAGTGAACAACACCACAAGCTGTGGCTGGACCACGGTGAGTGTAGGCAGGCCAAGGAAGCACTTCCTACTATCGATGGCCGCCTCACCAAACGAGCGCTTCGGCTGACCAAATTACAGCTGCGCACACTAACAGCCGCTATCACTGGACACGGCTCTTTTAACAAACACCTCTTTGTCATAGGAGTCACAGACAGCCCCCTGTGCCGAGCCTGCATGGAGGAAGACGAAACAGCAGCCCACGTGCTTCTACATTGCCCAGTGGTTGCAACATACAGGGCAAAGTACTTCGGTACCCCAGGTACTCTCCGCGAGATTGTCAGCAACATCAAGGCGCTGCTGGCCTTTCTTGGGGAGTTAGGGTGGATCGAATAAAATTTCCCACCCGCACGCAAAATACGCGCTTTGACGTGGAGTTGCGGACACCAGCCCGTTATACAATACAATACAATAATAATTAAGTAACACAAAAAGTTAATCAACTAACCCAAATTTCATATTTTGAGTATGCTGGAATTACCTAACTTTCTTTTTATTACATTAAGTAAATATTTTTACCGTTACTGAGAAGTAACGGTAAAAATATTTACATAATTTACTGAATATTAGAGTGCAGGGTAAAAATATCAATATTTTGTTCATAAAAAGTATTTGTGTAACTATACATGTTAATGTGTTACACCGATTATAAGAACAAAAAAACTTTAAAACGCGTTTATCTCGAAACTAGCTTTTTGCACTTAGTGATTTCTCGCTCTACAACGACGAAATGGGACACTCGTATAACCATTATCCAAAAAGGCATTAACAGTACCATTAATAAAACCCCTTTAGCCATTCCCAGTGAAGTGTTTTTTGGATACCGCCTTCAAACTGATGCCGACAAGCTGGCACAAGAAAATCAAGCTGTTGACGTTACGCTATTAAGAAATAACGGTAATAGTCGTATTCAGGCCAGTGCAGACAAACAAAAGCAGGCTTTCGATTCAAAATTTAAGAAAACGCTTGAAATTTTGTCTCAGTAAAGCCTGTATGTATACAAATACACTAGTTTTTGTTGTAGTTAAAAATACCTAGTAGTTTTGATTTTATAGGCATTCAAAGTTTCGAAAAATATCGAGTCCCGCTAAGTCACGTGACTGCTTGTGACGTCATATAACAACGCGCTGCGCAATTGGTAGTTGTATTTTTTTACATTTAGGCACAACACATGACTTCCTAGTATTTGGATTGGACATTTTTAAAAGTATTTAGGTATAATTTCGAAGGCACGGGCGCGCGACCGCGAGCGGACTGAGTGAGCTAGACTGAGCGTGTTGTGCGATGACGTCACACCATCACCGGCAGCCCGCGTCGTGCGGTTACAACTTGTTTTACTTCTAAATCGGAAACGAATTGACGTATCGAAGTAATTCTTTCACTAGTATTTTTTATTTTTGACAGAGAATATGGAGTGTTAATAATCAAAATTAGTTAACATTCTTCATTACAACATTAACGATTAAAAATTCCTAGTCAATGCAATGAGGGGCAAAGCACTAAATTATTACCGCTTTTCAAAGGCCCTTTTCAGGTGACTGAAGTATTAGGTCATGACCGCTACAAAGTAAAGGACATGCGTGGCGCTGAAAGAACAAACAAGTGCTATGAAGAAACCACGTGTGATGAGAATATGAAGCCTTTTTTTTTTTTTTTAACGTGGTAAAATCATCAAATGAGTCCTCCCACCCAGGGCAGAGCGGGAGGGACTGTCAGACTTGTATTGACTAAAATCAACGGTGTCCTTCAGTAGCCCTTTATGTTCCAGGGTCACGGTAATTCTATGAGTCCCGCGACCCCGGCAGGCTTTGGCCCTCTAGAGGGGGGCCCCGTCATTATGCTGACACTCTTTGAGGCGCGCGTGGAACACAACGCGCCGTCGACCCGGGCATGGTCCATGGTCGGACAGCGAGTCGCCCATTACTCGCCGCCCGCATGCCCGCGCCTACGGTGGCCGGAGATCGTCTGCCGACGTGCGGCGCCGTGGGCGTCTACCACTGCGGCTGGTGTGGAAGGAGGACGCTGTCCTCTCCCTCACGCGGCCCGCCTCCTCCTTCGCGAGCATGACTGCTTCGCAGAAGGAGGCGACCGCTTCCCACTCCGTCTCGCCCCGCAGCATGGCCTCGACCAATGCCGGGCGCGAGAGGTCTCCGCCTATCGCCGCCGTGAGGACACGGCGGTGCTCTGCCCAAGCGGGGCAGTCCTGCACCATATGCTCCACCGTGTCCTCCGGGCGGTCCTCGCAGTGGTGACACCCAGGCGTTTCCTCCTTCCCCATATGACACAGGTACCTCCCGAAACTTCCGTGTCCGGTGAGGACCTGCGTCACGCGGTAGGTCAGGACGCCGTGACGCCTATCCAGCCACTCCTCAAAGAGGGGTCTTACCGCCGCGATTGCGGCGTGCCCGGACCTCGGTTGCGACAGTCGTTCCCTCCGTACTGCCCTGAGATCGCGCCGGAGCTCTTCCCGCCGCGCCTCCACTCGTCGAGGTAGCAGGGATTCGCCCCGGCGCTGCGCCTCCACGCGCCACTCATAGACGCGCTGGAGGGCAGTCGCCTCCAGATCCCAGGGCAGCAATCCGGCAAGGAGGTTGGTCGATTCGCCGGCGATCGTACGGTATCCTCGGAAGAATATGAAGCCTTGGATCAAGTTGGCAGATCTAGATGTTGACGGTTTTGAAATGGCCTAAGATGTTGTCAGGTATTTATTGAACCCAAATAGTGATTCGATTTATTCAAAGTATATTTTTAAATTATTTTCAACTACTTGTTATAAGAGCTGTCTAGTGCATTTGCTTCAAACATATCTTGGTATTTGGATTGTGTTGAGTTGCAGTATTTATTCATGTAAAATAAAGCTGTGGTTCTTGGGTTTTGGGGTTTGTAGTGTAATGCAATGGCCAAAGGCATCGCCTAGGGTAAACTACAAGCTCTAAACTTAACTATGACCTGATGGAACAGTGACAAATATATCTAGATACCAATATTATGTCAAGTTGTAGGTCTTTTGAACTGTGTTCTTTCTTCTGCTGGCCGTTGATGACAAGTATTTTGTAATTACTGTGTAACTTTATAGTTATATTTTGTAACTTATTGTTTATATAATTTGTTCTCAGCAAATTGCACCAGACTGGGACGCTATCAGGGACGGATGCGTGCGCAAGACGGCCGAATGTTGTCGCCTCGAAGACTGCCATCCATTTTTACGCATCTCTCTCTCTCTGGGGTCGGTCCCTCATGTCTGAGGATCGTGGTCAGCATCAGAGTTGCATCTGGAGCGGATGATCTGCCTCCACCGGTTTCTGTCCAGCGCGTCTCTTACAACCGTGTAAAAGGATTCCGAGTCTTTAATTTGGTCGGTCCATCTTGTTGGTGAACGACCACGCGATCTTTTGCCTTCGGTGTTCCCAACCACAATCAGTTTTTCCAAACTTTTTTCACCTCTGCGCACTGTGTGACCGAAGTATGAAAGAATACGTTCTCGGCATGAGGTGGACAAACGAGTTTTTATTTGGAGCTGGGTCAGGATCGATGCATTGGTGCGTTTCGCCGTCCAAGGTATTCTCAGCATTCGTCTCCAACACCACATTTCGAATGCATCAATCCTTTGCCTTTCTCGGGCCAGGATTGTCCACGTTTCCACTCCATATAGGAAGATGGGGAAAACCAGAGCTCGTATCAATCTGATCTTAGTTTTGATACCAATTCCTCTTTTCTTCCAGATATTGCTTAGACGGGACATAGCATCTTTTGCCATCCCGATTCTCCTTTCTATCTCGGGGACACAGCTGCCGTTATTGTTGATCTGGGAGCCCAAGTAAATGTAGTGGTCGACGTTATTAATGCCCGGAATGTTGCAGAAGCCATTTGTTAGCTTTCCGGCTCGATCAACTATCATCACTTTGGTTTTTGCTCTGTTCACCGCCAGACCGATGTTGCCACTTTCTGACTCAAGTCGTTGGAACAGCTCACTCATATCTTCTATGGATGTTGCTAGAAGAATGGTGTCATCGGCATATCGGAGATTTGATATTCTCTTTCCACCTATAGGGAAGCCCTTCTCCCAGTTTTCTGTGGTCTTCCGAATAATGTACTCTCCATATATGTTAAAAAGTGCAGGGGACAAGATGCAACCCTGTCTCACTCCCTTCCTAGTTTGGAATATATTGGAGCATTCAGGGCCTATTCTGATGAACGAACGGTTTTCCGTGTACAGACTTTGGATCAAGGCAACGAGATGTTCAGGAGCACCCATTTCGAGCAGCACATTCCACAGTTTGTCCCACTGTACGCAGTCAAAGGCCTTTGTGTAGTCGATAAAGCATAGGACGACAGTCAGCCCAAAATTTGGCGACGAGTTTGGCTCAAGCAAACAACAGAACAGGCAGGACACGATATAAAGTGTCCCATCGTTTGTTAGGCAGCACCACATTTACACTCACAATTTCACATAATATATATACGTTTTGCTCATCCAAAACAACGATTTCCACCTCTTTGAACATTGATAAATGTTGCATGGTTGGATCCACAGAAATAAAACCACACACATGCTCAAGAGTAGTAATCAATAACCTCAGTAATGCAAATACTCGTAGATTGACAACTAAGAATGCTCATTTTTTTATAAATGAAGGTGTTTGAAAACAATACTTTTAAATTGTCGGTAGTTGTTGTCTAAACAGTCAAAATCAAATAGCCTGAGAGTTCAATGTTTGTCTCAAACGTTGGAATCGTTATAAATTCTACTTTAAGTAATGTTTTAACAAAATAATGAAAACAAAAAGAAAAAGAATATATTATTATTATTGCATGCATGATTTGAACTTACGGCTTCTCGTTCAATGACCAAAGACGATAGCCATTGTGCCAGGATTGCTATATTAACATCATGCAAAATATTATATCTCCTTCAGCATCATAAGTGAATGATGACTATATATTGGTATATGGTAATTGATGTGCCACACGCACACTAATAAAAACTGAGCTCGCTCGTTTTATTTTGTGTTTGTGTGCATAACTATGACTTCGGCTAGTCACTTATATCTGTACATTAACCTAGGATGTTGTAATTTTTATTGTAGGTTTCTACTAATATAATAAAACGATTTGCCAAATTTCAACCGTCTTAAATGAATAGTTTCGGAGATTTAATTGTAGAATTATTGATGGCATTGTATTGAAAATGACGATATTTCACACCACAGACTATTTTGGTTCACACCACAGACTATTTTGGCATAGAATATAACGTACGTGTGGAATGTGCAGTGAGCAAAGCACACAATGCTATTACAAAAAAAAAACTGACACTATAGAATTGGTCAAATGTGCGTGTAATTTAAATGTGGCCTTACAACGAGCTTGAATTCAGAACCGAATTTGTCAACCCCGACACGCCGTGGTCTTGGTATGTCCTACCCCTAGAGTGTTTTTTAGAGCCCGGAGGCGCGGAGGGAGGGCAGCCCCAGCCTGCCTACGCAAAGGCGAAGGAGCTGCTATTCCCGCAGCGCCGGAGATAAGGCAGAAGTACTGGTTCTTACTCCCCTACCCTTTCCTCCCTGAAAAATAGGGACAGAAAAAGTAAGGTTACAATTTAACAAAAAAAAAAAATGGTAACTCCGACCGAAACTACAGGGCGGGGGTACTCCTCTCCCCCTCCGCCCCCATCAGCAGGTGTCCCGTATGTATAAAATTACCGATTTTAAAGCTTGTATTAGTATAACTCAAAAATAAATATTTCCCTTTTAAAAAATCATTAAAAAAAAACTAGGCATTTCCGACGAATTTCCCCCCCCTCGGGGGGTTCCTATGACCCTCCCCTCCCTTCCCTCCCCTCCCCCTCCCCCTACCTACATGTACTTATATAAGTGACCTTCCCGTTCGCAAACATGATTGTTCATAAAGAGAAGAACGGGCTAAGAAACTCCTTACACACTCTTTTAATTCGTGTTACAGTTCTCATTTACACAACGTAATATAGTTCACTTCAAAAACCACTTTCAATTACATACTTCAATTGTTTTCTAATCGCGAGCTAACTAACTCGACTTCTCGTTGTACCTACGCGTGTTCTCTCTGTCTGGGCGGAAGTGCCACACCGCCAGTACAGAATTTATTACATAGTAAGTTCATTAAAACTTACAGACAATAATAGAATACTTCACAATTAATTACTCTAATAATTAAACAATGCCAATATTCATAAATGCAAAGGCGTTATTGAGTTAAAACTTATTAGTGGCTTCATTACTTTTTTACAACAATGGGATCTTGCTTAAAACCATTTCCGGCAGATCAAAGGATTTAATACAAACAGGTCTTTCACTAATACATTGCTCTGTAAAATAATCTTGTTACTTTTCAGTTTGTAATTAGTTACAGAAACTGATTTAGATGTAGTTTCAAATTATAAATTGAGTTATTGATCATTAAAATCGTATTCGGCGCCATCTTCCACAGTATTGTGGAATGTTGCCTCAAAACAAATCTTAGTCTTAAATGTGCAATTTTTAAAATCCCAATTGTCAAATATTTGCTTGTCTTAATTTTAACTATAGTTCTAGCTAAAGACTTTCGTTTAATAAATTGATCTTCAGAAGATCTAGTCACGAACTATCTCAGTACTAGTTAATACAGAGACCATTAGATGGCACTTATCTGTTCTGACAATCGATACAGATTATTGTAATAATTGTACTTGCAACCCACAGATGGCAGGATCAATATTATGATGCTTGCTTGCATGCTGCATGCTTGCTTGCATGCTGCATGCTTGCTTGCATGCTGCATGTATGGTGCATGCTTGTTTGCATGCCTGCTGCATGCATGGTGTATTCTTGTTTGCATGTTTTTACAGGGAAATAAAAACCACATATGTTCACAATCAACGGTTTTATAATGATTCATGCTTCGATTGATTGACTATAAAATAACAAAAAAAAAAAAACGATTACAAACAGTAATTGTTCTTTTAAGCTTAAATTAGAAGCCAGAGCTCGTAATGATATTTGTTACCTACATTTCACAACTTATTAATAATTCGTCGGCTTATTGCAAGAAGTCATTTTGTGACATATTCACTATTCTGAGATAAACGGTATTTTAGTTCGATTTAGATAGTGGTTATGTTGATTTGCCCATATTATCCTAAATATAATTACGGTGAAGAAAAATTTAATAATTTCGATTAGCCTAATATGTATATTAATAAAAACACATGAGGGTCGCTAATCCTACAAAGTTATTTATTTTTTAAAAACACAAAATAAAAGTTAATGACTTCTGGCTACTGTAAGTCTGTTCGGTGTGTAAATTAATTATTTCTTAAATTGTAATAAAACAACGAAAATCTAGTCAAATGTTTATTTTATAAAAGGCCATATGAAAAACAAATTAAATTATTCCAAACAAACAAAATAACTATTTTTTATCACATAAAACTTCCCATGTAAGTCAGTCTTCGAATAAACAGGTAATTAACAGGGCTAATTCAGATGAATAAGCAATTGCAAGTTTAATAATCAAAACGAAATAAATTCTGAAAAATAAACAAAAACAATTCTATCTTAACAGTTGTCGTAACCACTTAATAAATATTGTAAATACTAGCGACAACTTACATAGTCTCAAAACTTATAAATAATAATAAAATTAAAATAAGTATCAACTCCACCACCACCACCACCACGGCGACGAGGAAGAGGACGGACACCAGCGGGCTTGGGATCTCGAGGCCAACCGGCCCCGAACAGGGTCCCCGCTACTGGTGGAAATGTGTTAATCTCTGGATCTGCCTACATGTTGGATAGATTATAAGAAGGCCTATGATTCTGTGCCTCATACATGGCTCATGAGGGTGCTGGAGTTGTATAAAGTTGATACAACTCTGCGTACCTTCCTGATGTCATGTATGGGGCACTGGAGAACGGTCCTTCGCTATCCAGGATGTCGACAGATCCAGGGGAACAGCGAACCGATAAGGATCGAGCGCGGTATATTCCAGGGTGATAGTCTGAGTCCATTGTGGTTTTGTCTAGCCTTGAACCCTCTCAGCACACTGCTGGAGGGTTCAGGTCTAGGCTATCAGTTGAGAAGAGGAGGTCAGGTCATATCTCACCTTCTTTACATGGATGATCTGAAACTCTTTGCCCCCAACAATTTGCAACTGATGAAGCTACTGAAGGCAACGGAAACTTTCAGTACCGCCATCAGGATGGAATTTGGTGTGGACAAATGTGCAGTCATGCATGTGAAGCGAGGGGAGATTATGGAATCCGTGGGAACTCAACTCTTGGATTCCATACACCTTAGATCCCTCTCCTCAACAGAAACCTACAAGTATTTGGGTATGTCGAAAGCATTAGGTATCAATACTGCCAACATGAAACAATCGTTGAGGGACCGCTTCTTTGGTTTACCTTTTGTCAGGCGGAACCAAGGCGCCTTCGATGGTTGGGTCATGCCGGTTTTGATGTATTCTTTCGGCATACTCAAATGGACTCAGACGGAACTTGATGCCCTGGATAGGAGGGTCCGCGCACTGCTGACGGCAAATCGAATGCATCGCCCACGGTCGGCGGTGATGAGACTATATATCCCGCGGAAGTGCGGGGGTCGTGGCTTTTTAAATGCTAAGACCCTGCACAACCGAGAGGTATGCAGTCTCAGGGAATACTTCCTAGAAGTCGACGTGGGGATGCACCGACATGTGGTCTCAGTGGACAAGGGCCTCACCCCGCTCTCCCTGGCTAACGAGAACTGGCGCAAACCTAGAGTATTAGACACTAATGATCGCAAGGAGGTATGGCAGGGCAAGGAGCTTCACGGACGCTTTTACCGGGCCCTACATGGACCCGATGTAGACTTCTTAGCGTCCGTATCTTGGCTGCGCTTCGGTGACCTATTTGGGGAAACCGAAGGTTTTGTCTGTGCAATAATGGACGAAGTTATGATGACGAATAACTACCGGAAATACATTGTGAAGGATGGCACGGTTGACATATGTCGGGCATGCCACCGTCTGGGAAAATCGATCCGACACATTATTTCTGGGTGATCTCGTCTGGCTAACGGAGTACCTGCATAGACACAACCTCGTTGCCAAGATTTTCCACCAGCAACTTGGTTTGAAGTACAACCTTGTGGAATCAGAAGTGCCATATTATAAGTATGTGCCCGACCCAGTTCTCGATGATGGTAATATCATGTTGTATTGGGATCGATCTATCGTCACTGACAGGACTATTGTTGCTGATAGATCGATTGGAGCGTCGCGCAATGATTGTTGATATAACGGTTCTGCATGACGAGAACCCCGTGAAAGTAAAGAAAGATAAACAATTCAAAAATCTAGATCTAGCTCGCGAGGTTGTCGACATGTGGGAAGTGAGTACAGCAGTCATTGTGCCGATAGTCGTGTCGGCCAATGGCTTAATAGCCAATAGCCTCGAGCAACATCTGAGGAGGCTCTCGCTTGGCAGCTGGATCAAGGGCTTGATTCAGAAAGCAGTACTTCTGGAAACGGCGCGTATCGTTAGGAGGTTCCTCTCTCAAGAGCCCTGACCACCGGTAGCTCGGAACCAGTTCCCGATGCCGGTGGGCTACTATTTTTTATATTTTCAAATGTTTATTTAATATTACTTTGTATAGAAATATTTAGAAATGTAAATTATATGTATAGAAAATAAATAAAGGGATATTAAAATTAAAAGATTTTTCTTCTCCGTAATGCTACCAGTCATATTATTTTTTAATAAAAAGTAGGAACTGGGATAAAAACCGTACAACAATATTAAAAACGTTAGATACAATGTACGCCCGCAAACCCACCCTCACCCGCGTTCTTCCTTTTTTCCGCGTTCCTTAGACAAGCTGTTTTGTCGTATTTTACCTAACCATGAATACTGTTACTATATTCTATTAACCGATGTTAATTTAATTAAATTATGCGATCGACAAAATAAAAAAGAAACTAAAAACAATAACTGATTTTAAGGAAATCTTAAATATTATGATTGTAGGTGTTTTTTGGGGTTCCGAACTCGAAGGAAACACGGGAGTCACAGCAGCTGGTGTATTTTAGCAACGGTTACAGGTGATAATATGGTACAGAAGAGATGGATGATATTTACAAAAGAAGAGAAGATGACTTTGGAGTTATACAATAGGGATAGTTCCACCCCACCAAGACCTTAGGACGAAGGTCGGGGAATGAGTCCCTCTATCCAAAAAAATATTTCAGCCGGAATATACTGAGCAAACAGTAGAGGTGTCCCTAGTGACTTTTCCAAGTTGGACGAAGTCCCAGAATGCACACTCTACGTAGCTGTGTTCAAGGAGGCTCACTGATCCAGCGAGGGTCATTAAGTCACGGAGAATCTTAACACCGTGATTCAGAAATGCGCGTCATATGCACCACGCCATCTAGTGGTGAGTAGCGGAACCTTTTTACGAACAACTGGATCAATGAACCTCTGTTACTTATATCTATCTATACATATAAAATTCAAAGTCCTGACTGACTGACTGACTTATATATCAACGCACAGCCCAAACCACAGGTCCTAGAGACATGAAATTTGGAGAATGTACTCTTTGTGGAGAGTAGGTATTCATTAAGAAAGGGTTTTTTGAAATTTTACCCCTAATAGAGTGAAATGGGGCTTTGAATTTTCTGTGAAACTCTCTCGGGGTCGATTGACTTGAAAACGTGTCTACATATACTTCAGTTAAAATGATGAGATACGTGTATCACAGTTTTTCCAAAATCATCCCCCAATTTAAAATTCAATGTCCTGACTGGCTGACTGATACATCAACGCACAGCCCAAACCGCTGGTCCTAGAGACATGCAATTTGGAGAATGTACTCTTTGTGGAGAAAAGGTATCCATTAAGAAAGGGTTTTTTGAAATTTTACCTCTAATAGGGTGAAGGGGCTTTGAATTTTATGTGAAACTTTTTATTCTCAGAGTCGAGTGACTTGAAAATATGTCTGCATATACTTTAGTTAAAATGATGAGATACGTGTATCACAGTTTTTCCAAAATCATCCCCCAATGTAAAATTCAATGTCCTGACTGGCTGACTGATACACCAACGCACAGCCCAAACCGCGTGTCCCAGAGATATGAAAATTGGAGGGTGTATTCTTTGCGAAGAGTAAGTATCAGTTTTTTGAAATTCCTACCCCTTAGAGGGTGAAATGGGGTGTTGAATTTTTTGTAAAACTTTTTATTCTCGGGGTCGATTGACTAGAAAATTTGTGTACATACTCTTCAGATAAAATCCAGTAAATCCGATGTCCAATCTCAAACCAAGGTATGAATATTTCACGTACCTAATTTAATTGAAATAACTTTAAACTAATAATTGCAAGTTAAAAGCAAGTACTTGTAAATCTTTGTATGTATTATAGATAGATACGTAGATTACTTATTATCCCAGAAGTAAGATCCCGTAGGCAATTCCCTAACTCCACGCGAGCGAAGCCGCGGGCATAAGCTAGTCTCTAATACAGGACAGGTGTACATAATAAATGTTAAATTAAACGTGTGTTACAATCTCCCCTTCAGTCCTCAAAGACGTCTCGGCGTAGTGGACTGGATAGTGGGATCATTGTTTCCTCGGGCGCCTACGTCCTCGTTTGGGCCCTGGTGAAGGTTTGTTGGCAACCTCCTTCTTTCTCGGTCGTCCTCTTCTTCGAAGTGGCTGCACGTGTTCGGGAACTGTTTCACGGCTTTCACCTTTATATGGAGTCAAAGCGGAAACATGATAGAGGCCGATTGGGGTAGTAGGATCGTTTGGAGATGCTACTTTAAAAGAGGTGGGTCCATGTTTATTCATGATGACGTATGGTCCATCTCTACGTGGCGCAAATTTGGCGGTTACACCTTGAGCTGCTTTGCTCACGGGGTGTATGTTAACAAGTACCAAATCGCCGGGTTGATACTGTGGTTGTTCCCGCCTATGCTCATCAACATTTGCCTTGCGTGACTCCTCCTTCATTTCTCCTACTTCTCTCGCCTTGATTAAGGTCTCCGCTAGTTGTACAAGTTTTGGAGTTATCTCTGGTATTATATTTTCAGAAGTGACTATATTTCTAAAGTCAACTTCGTTGTCACGTGGGGATCTTATTATGCTTATAATCAATGTTGTTGATACACGCTTACCTCTAATCTCCCTCTTTTTCCTTTTCCTTTATCTACCTCCAGTTTCACTTTCGCTTGAAAATATTTCAATGACCTATTTATGTGCGGCACTGGAATATCATATTAATTTGTTACAGCAACCCACTGTTAGGGAAACATCTTTCCGTTTATTTCAATTAGTCCGTCGCGCTCGGCTACTTGTAGCATATTGTGGACGAAATGCAAGGTTAAATTAAATACTGAGCGTTAAAAGTCTTCGTGCGAAACAGGTTTTTATATCATACGTCCGTCCCATTTATCTATCTATATTCTTACATATTTCTGTTTTGCACTTTCGTTTAGTCACTCTAGTTTATTTTATTGTTTGTTTATGATATATTTTTTTTTTATTGTATGCAGATCTATTTCTCATATTTAAGTACCTATTCACCACCACCATTGACCCAAAATATAAGGATGCGTCCACATCTGGCGAATGTGCCGCGAATGTGCAGCTCGCGAGCCGTCTGCGAGCTGCCCGCGAGCTGCGCGCGTGCGGTTACAGCCTATATTTGGTGCGCCGCTCTAGTGCAACCCTAGCAAGGCTCGAGTGGGGCGCGCGTGCAGCGCGCGCGCTGCTCGTGCGCCCATACGCGTGAACTTGAGCCTCAGTTGTGAATTTGCTTGAATTTGTGAGGTGCATCGCGGCCGGCACGCGCGCACCTCCTGCGCCGCTCGAGTACGGCGCGTAGAACGCGCGCGAGCGGCGCGCGGATGGCGCAGGGGCTGCGTACGAACATAAAATGCACGCGCGCAGTTCGCAAACGGCTCGCGAGCTGCACATTTGCGGCACATTCGCCAGATGTGGACGCACCCTAAAACTGATTCACATCCGTAACCTCACTAATTTCAGGTCCAGTTGAAAACCAGCGTCGGGCACTAGTTGTCCGGCATTTTGCTGAACTGGGCCTATTTGGCGCAGCCGTGAGGCACACAGTGTCACACTATTTTATTTTTCTGTTTAGATTTAAGATTTTTAATTTTTTAATTTGTTTTTTAATTTAAGATTTTAAACTATCATGGTCACTAACATTTCTATTAAAACTAACGGGATATCAGTCTTCAGTTTATCCGTGATCATGGTGCTTGCAACAGCGCCGAAATATAGGGAACTCATAACAAACAGTTAACATGGTAAATATCCCGTTAGTTTTAATAGAAATGTTTTTTAATTTGTTATTTTTTATATTGTGTGCACTTGTGGCATGTGCCAAATAAATGTATTTTCTTTCTTTCTTTCTTTCTTATCTTAGTTCCCTTCCGAACGTCAAATACGCCGGGGTTTTCAGTCGACGTTCGCGCGCGAATGTGAGCGTACGTACTACTAGCGTACCAACTTTGTTTCGGTGCAATGGCGTCAGAAATTGTGAAATGTGTAAACTGTAATGTAGTAATAAACGAGTTACTAGCGTTTATTCAGAACAAGGCGGATGTTATGGATGAAGTGTCCCTCACTCGGATATGCAGTGAAAGTTTTACTGCCAGTGAAATTGTGACGGCCAAAATACTGCTTTTTGAATCAGTTCCAAACTCAAAACGAAAAGTGCGTAAAAACAAAGGAAAAAGTGCTCGAGACATTAATTTATTTATTTATTTATTTATTATATTTAGTACAGCATAAGCCATTTAAACTAAATTAAGTAATCCTTTTACTCGGTCTTCTCACAGAACCACAAACATTCTAACATTATCGTCTTCCATTCATCAGCAAACAAATCCAATCCAGGGTTGGTCTCCACGAGCGCGTTGAGCATCGTAAGCATACGCGGAATAGGAGAGGTGGATCGAGCTACAGTGCGACAAAATGGGACATTAAACAATTTATGCTTTCTAGAGCGATTATAATTATTCGGAACAAAGAATTGACACAGCTCCGCATGTAAATCCGAGGCGTCGGTATGACCATGTATAATTTTATACGCTGTTATTATTTGGTCAACAGCACGCCTAACTTTAAGGGAATTAAAATTCAAACATCCTAAAATATACTTAGTAGGATACATATATGGATAATATCCAAACACATGTTTGTACAGGTATCTGAGAAAAGCTTTTTGCACTTTTTCCAGCATGAGTATATATGTAACCTCGTGAGGATTCCATACACAAGCGCTAGTTTCGAGCTTGCACCGAACTAAAGCGTTGAACAAGAGCCTGATAACTGCCTGGTTTTTAAAACCTTGACAGTTACGTAAAACAAAACCTAAGCGTCTGAAAGATTCTTTAGCCAAGCTTATAATGTGTGTATGAAAGGTCAGTTTGCTATCAAATAGTACACCGAGGTCTTACTGTCGATACTCTGGCTATAGACTCGCTGCTCACACTGTAGTCGTACTGTATAGGACTCCGCATGCGGCCAAAGCTCATAATTTGGCATTTAGAGATGTTAAATTCCATTTTGTTTGTGGCGGCCCATTCACTCAAGGCATCGATATCACGCTGGAGAGCTATACAGTCAGATACAGAGTATACAGTTGCATATATTTTCAGGTCGTCGGCATAAAGTAGACATTTCGCTTGTTTTATTATTTGTGGCAGATCGTTTACCATAATCAAGAAGAGCAAGGGACCTAGAATGGAACCCTGACTCACGCCTGATCGTGTATGATATGCATGTGAGTTGTATGAGCCAAGGCGAACAAATTGCTGACGATCCCGGAGATAGTTAGAAATCAGAAGAAGAAGACTGGGTGTAAATCCAATGGTACTTAACTTGCGTAACAGAATGTCGTTATTAATTCTATCAAAGGCCTTACGGAAATCGAAATTAAGGATATCATATGTCTCCTCAAACTTACTGACCCTGAGATAGTCCCCATCTTCGTTGCGAGAGACCTGCAAAAACTACCACCGATTTCGTTTGACCACATCGACGCAACGAAGTTACTAAAAGATATTTTAGTGCTGCAGTCTGATATAAATCTTCTTAAAAATGACTGTGCCACGTCGAATCATGTGTTGGAACTTAGAACTGAAATAGATAGTCTGAAGAGAGCCTCAATTGTGTTCAATAATTTTGATTCTGTCAACAGAAGGCGAGGCGCCTTTACAGGTGATCTAGATAACTTTGACACTGGTCCCATGACTTTACAACAGGACTCAAACTCAGAATGTAAGGATATTTCACCGAAATTCTTATCACAGGCGATCAGTGATTATTTTCCAAATTTTGAGGGTGCACAGAAAAAAGGTGATCAAACACCAGAATGCGATAACGCCGCGAGGCGATCAGCTGTTAGTGCGTCTGCCATAGGTATTATAAATCCGTGCGGTGTTGTCTCACCCGCACAACGGCACGACAGCGATGAGTCAGAGCGAATGGCAGGCCAGTCAAATGAACAATGCAATATCCCTACCGCGCGTTCAAATATCGACAACTCGAACGTACACAATAATCTCTCGACTATAACGCGAGGTAATGAGCTCAGATCTATGGCAGATGTACTTAGGGTGAGCAACGAGTGTAAAGGAGTAGGGGAAAAATGGCATCTTGTTTCAAATAAGAAGCGCAAAAAACCTATTTCAAGTGGAAGAATGGGAAAAGCTGACGTTGGGCCTGACGGAAAGTTTAAAGCAGCCGACATCAAAGTACCATTGTTTATCTCCAATGTGTGTAAAAGTACTAATGAGGGCGATATTATTGCATATATAAAGCGTAGTACTCAGGAAGTTGTAACTCTGTTTAAAATTAACAGAAAGACGGAAAAGAGATACAATTCTTTTAAGTTGTAAGTACCAAAAACAAAACTGGGTTTGTTTTTAGACAATAAGTTCTGGCCCGATGGAATTAGTTTTAGACGTTTTGTAAACGAAACGTACAAGGCGAAGACTGGCGTAACGAAACAAACAACGTGAACATAATGAATGAAAGCAATTATCAGACTAGCAAATTAGTAAGTTTTAACTGCAAGTCTGTAAAACGATTTGTTGAAGCAGTTAGGCGTTTGTGCCAGACTGCGGACATTGTTGCCCTTCAGGAGACATGGCTGCTCCCTCATGACGTACCATATCTAGGACTAATACATGGTGACTTTGAGTACACAGGAAAGTCAGCCGTAGAAACATCAGCGGATTTACTCAGAGGGCGACCGTATGGGGGTGTTGCGATCCTGTGGCGTAAGCGGGCTTTTAAATCGGTAGCAGTAATCAGCTGTGTCAGTGCGCGATTGGCGGCTATTAAAGTGTCGCTCGAGGATAGATGTATCCTAGTGTTTAATGTGTATATGCCGACGGACTCTAGTGAAAACGTAGCGGAATTTACGGAGTGCCTTGGAGAAATGAGTGCCACCGGAGGTGGCGACCAACAAGCCGAAGGTGCGGAGGGGAGCGTGATCGCCTGTGACTTTGTTACGCAAAGGCGAAGGGGCTGCTATTCCCGCAGCGCCGGAGATAAGGCAGAAGTACTGGTTCTTACTCCCCTACCCTTTCCTCCCTGAAAAATAGGGACAGAAAAGTAAGGTTACAATTTAACAAAAAAAAAAATGGTAACTCCGACCGAAACTACAGGGCGGGGGTACTCCTCTCCCCCTCCGCCCCCATCAGCAGGTGTCCCGTATGTATAAAATTACCGATTTTAAAGCTTGTATTAGTATAACTCAAAAATAAATATTTCCCTTTTAAAAAATCATTAAAAAAAAACTAGGCATTTCCGACGAATTTCCCCCCCCTCGGGGGGTTCCTATGACCCTCCCCTCCCTTCCCTCCCCTCCCCCTCCCCCTACCTACATGTACTTATATAAGTGACCTTCCCGACAAGCTCTCCGTATGGTATGGTTTAAAGTGCGGGGTGAGGCAGGGGGGGATAACCTCGCCAAAGCTTTTTAACCTCTACATCAACGATCTGCAGCTTACTCTTCAAACTAATTTTAATTCCAATCTAATGCCAATCCGATTCCAATGTGAATTTTGCAGTCACGTGATTCGGTACTCTTGAACACAATAATGTCAACATTGAATTGAAAATAGGATTGCCCCGCTATTATTTTGTTACGAGTGAAGTTAGCTATGTTACGGGCCGCAATAGTGTTGTTCAACTCATTACGATAAACCTGTAATAGTTCTTTAAAATGCTTTATCCTTTAAAAAAAAGGTTAATAAATAAATACGATATAAGTAGTGGTTTAATTGATTAATTGTAACATATTAAATTCATTTCTGCGGAAGAAAATGATTTAAATCATAAAGTAACCATGACTTTGGCTGCATGCGGTAGGATCGTTGCCTACACTACAAAAAAAAAGACGCCGTCAAAGTACTCTAATTTCAAAATTTAAGTCGAAGTGGTTTTAGAGTTGCATTCGGAATGCAAGTTTGTTTATAACATTCACAGATATTGTTCGTAATTGTTGTCCGTTAAGTTAAAGTTGTGAAAGTTTTATACAAGTGTTAACTGGTAAGTAAACAATTGTACTAACTTTATTATTACTAGTGAAATATTTTTGTTTTGTCAATGTAGTTATTTTCTTGGACTATGTTTTATACATTTATATTATGTAAGACATAATAAAAAAAATCTAATTTCAGTTACAATGACAAATCGTCCCAGTTACGCCCAATTAGAAGCTTTGGTGGAATTCTTGGAGCAAAACACAGGCATTGCTAAAGGTTTGCTCCGGACCGCTCAAGCCCAATTAGAAACGAAGAGGAAATGGGCAAATTTGGCAACCACTTTAAATTCCTTCGGAGGAGCAAATAACGATGGATGGATTGTGTGAGGAATGATATGAAAGTTAAAGGAGTGAATGATAGCGTGACGGTTGACAGAGGAGATTGGAAGAAAACAACGTGTTGCGCCGACCCCAAGTGACATGGGACAAGGGCAGGAAAATGATGATGATTTACAATTTTATCATACCTATGATATTTATTTATCTAATAATAATCATTTTATTGCTTCAGACTAGACCTACCGAGCCAGAGCCAGAAGTGGTTCTTAGTGAAGACAACATTGAACAAGACACTGAAATGACTGAAACTAATTATTTTAGAATGATTTCCCCTATTCCTGGCACGTCACGAGATGACGCAATACCAGCATCATCCACAAGTAAGTCTTTATTCGGATTTGTTTAGGAATGTTTAAACAATAAGCTGTCCATCAGTCATACAACCCAACATAAGTGTGTAATATTGAAGTGTTTGGGGTCTTATCTCACTTGGGCTATGGCAAAAAACAAACTGCAGCATTATTTATTGACTTGTTTTTTGTAATAAGTCAATAACTCAGAAGTTTAAAAATTGTTGGGTCAAGTGCCAATTTTATTTTTTTTTATTTTATATTTCAGTACCTGCGCCTCCAACGCCACTTCAGAGGACCATATCACCACGACCCCGCCGGCGCCGCTCTTCGATTCCGAGGCCGTTGAATGCAAATATGGATCAGTTCACGAATATCGAAGCGCGGCGGGTTGAAGCGGAGTTAATAACAGCGCGAGCATTTGCTCAATTGGCCGAAAACATTGGCAATATCGCAAGTGCTTTGACGTCTATTGCTAATGCAATTTCGGATGTAGCTAGAAAAATGCCAAATCCATGATTTTCCATTTTGTAGCTACATATTTTTCAAAATGCATTCGCGATTAATGTCAAAGCTTTATTTTATTGCTTATGTTTTCAGATATTGATTAAATGCTTGCGTTGCGCTTCATATATTTTTGTGTTTTTACTATCCTATTTGATTTTATATTATTAATTATATTAAAGTTTTATTACTAAGTAAATTAAAGTACATTTAAGTAAAAAAACACTATTTATTCAGTTCTCCATTTTTCAAGAAATAATATGTAGATAGTAAGTAATGGTCTATAATCCCTAATATACATGTCATTGTTTCCTATTACACTAAGTAAAGATTATGACGATTCAGAATGAATAATTTAAAAACATAAACTATAGAAATACAATTTCACAAATATAGCATGAAAGAAATATACATTTTATCAAAGAAAAAAGGTCACAACTTAGACTACTCCGCTATTCTTTCCTAATACTAATATTAAAATTGAAATCTAAAAACATCCTATCCAAATCTTACCATAGCCTTTAACCTAACTCCTACTGGCCCACAACTGCTGGACTAAAACATTTCGCTTTTCGATGCCTTGCCTTAGTTCAGCAGCTGTGCTGCTAGTTGATTCTTGAGAAGTGGCAGCTGGGTAATCATTTGCATCCACTGCTGTATTCTCCACAAGATCAATTTCTACTCTATTGATACTCATGTTGTGTAGGACACAACATGCATTAATTATTTTGGCTGCTACGTCAGGATGATAATGTAGCACCCTATGTCCGAGTAGGCACCGCCATCTGTTTTTAAGTACACCGATGGCACGTTCTACTGTATTACGTGCAGAGCAGTGCAACTTGGTGTAGAATTGTTCTGGGGAGCCTTCAGGAGCATCTACTATAGGTGTCATCATATACACCCTCTGGGCATATCCAGAATCACCTGAAAAGTAAATCTAATTAACATATATCCACAATAAGAAAAAACTAAAATATATCTGACTACTTATTTACTTGCCTAGTAAAATCACATTTTCTCCATTATTGTTCAAATCAATTGAATATTGTTTCACAGGATGCTGATTCCAGACGAAACTGTCATGTGATGCTCCTCCAAATGAAGCATCTACTGACAAGATTCTTAAATCTGCATCACAAATCTGAAAATATAATAATAATAAAAAGGACATTCAACTCCATTGTTATAGAGTGAATTACAAATAAATATGAATCAAAAGTATTGCCTAACAATTAGAACATTTCTTGAATGGAAATGTTTGCGATTAAAAAATCTCTCTTCATTTTCAATAGGTCTAATTATAGCTACATGTGTGCCATCAATACATCCTATAACAGCCGGTATTTGAAATTTTTCAAAAAACCTGAAACATAAGGAAAAGTACATGATAAGGTACTATGAAAACAAGGCATTTTATATTTTTGATAGGTAACAAATGATTCCATATAATTTGTCTAAATTCGATAATAATTAGGTATTTGTCACTAGCATTACCTCCTTTTTATAGCATTTCTTTCCTGACGAGTTTGAGGAAACTTAATCCATTTACTTTGTACTTTTGGATGGTTAAGAGCTGCTGTTACATCTCTAATAGTACGAGAAACAGATTGCTGCGACATTAGGGTCCCATATGTGCCTCCAACTAGTTTTTGGTAACTGCCAGTCGCATAAAAGGATAATGCCACTAAAACCTGCAAGAATTTAATATAAGTGTTAAGCTGTTTAAGCTGTTGATCTTCTAAACAAGTCATAATAATATCATTCACACAAGTCATGTATCAAAGTCAACGGGTACCTTATATTTTGGTGATATATCACTTCTTCTCTTAGGAGATGGCATAAAGGGCTTAATGTTTTCATAAATTTCCTCAAACAAATCCTTGCTCACTCTATAATTCGCTTTAAATTCGTCATCATTCATTGAAAACGCTTTGCTCGTATAACGCATCATCCGACGCTCATCTCGTCTTTGTTTCAACTGTTTTTTATGGGAACTACTTAGAATACTGTACATTATTGCTAATCGTGCCATATTATACACTTATTACTTACTGAAAATCACATAAACACAAAATAATTTCTAAAAAGTTACACTTTTGTTATTGGATTAATCATAATCAACAAACAAACCTAACTCAATAATGACGCAATAGACAGCTGTCAAAATAAACTCAAGAGTAGCGTTTATGGTACGCCAAGCCCGATTCCGATTTCACTTAGTTCCCCAAAATGGACACGCAATTTAAAATCAATGTGGCGCTAGCGTCGAACTCAAGAGTACGAAACGTCACAATTCCAATGCCGATCGATCGGAATTAAAATCAAGAGTTGATCATTGAGCTCAGCAGTAAGCGAATCGGGTGTCGCATTGATGACGTCAGTATTAACAATATTAGTTACGCTGATGACATGGTGCTGCTGAGCCCAACGGTCAGAGCGCTTAGAGAACTTCTCATTATCTGCGAGGAATTTGCGCTGGCGCACGGCTTGGCCTATAATGTTAAAAAGAGCGAGTTCTTGGTCTTTAAGGCCGTCGACGGTAAGTGCCCAGTGACTGTGCCTGTGATTAAGTTGACCTGTCAGGAACTGAATCGGGTCTACCAGTTCAAGTATCTAGGGCACTACGTAACCGACGACCTTAATGACCAGGCGGATATGGATAGGGAACGTAGGGCGTTGGCGGTCCGGTGTAACATGTTGGCTCGCAGGTTTGCACGTTGTAGTAAGCAAGTTAAAATAACGCTTTTCAAAGCTTATTGCCAAGTCTTCTACACGTGCGGCCTGTGGGCCAATTATACTCAGCGGACCATCAGCGCCTTACGGGTCCAGTATAATAATGAATTCAGGATGTTGATGGGGCTGTCCCGTTTCTGCAGTGCATCTGGTATGTTCACGCAGGCACGCGTCGACGACTTTCACGCGAACGTTAGGAAGAAGTCTGCGTCGTTACTCTGCAGAGTACGGGCCAGCTCCAACTCCATCTTGAAGACTATAGCAGGGAGGTTCGACTCCCCGATTATTGGGGCTATTGTTCGTAGGTGCCTCTCGAACAACAAGCTCGTATCGAAATAAGGTGTAATTAACATAGTTTATAAGTTTTATTTTACTAACCCTCTATGGATGCTGCTTGTCCGAAATAAAAGTTTTTTTTTTTTTTTTACTAGTTGTAGAACCGGTAGTACTATTCATAGCGAAACGAATCGCCGGCAAGAGCTCTGACCATGCATTATGTTTCCCTCTTTGTACCATTATAGATAGTTGGGTCTTTAAGTCCCAATTCTTGCGTTCGACAGGGTTCGCTTCAGGGTGATACAACGGGGTATACTGGTGCTTTATATTCAGGCTGTACATAACTTGTTGCATCACAGCACTCACAAACTGAGTTCCATTGTCACTTATTACTCGGCGGGGCATCCCGTATCTTAGAAAAACTTCGTTGATCAGAGTTATTGCACAGGTTTCAGCGGTGGCGGTAACCAAAGCGAAAAGCTCCACCCAACGGGTAGCGACATCCTCAACGATTCATATCCAAGTTTTTCCATCTTCCGTTTGTGGTAGAGGTCCAAACAAATCAAAAGAAACTACTTCAAATCACGTGGCACATGCTTGTTGTTTGTAGTAATCCAGCCGGTTTCTGATTACAGGGTTTGTACCGTTGGCACTCCAAGCAACTCTTCACGTAACTTGCAACATAGCTACGCATCCCACTCCAATAGTATCTGTTAGCTATCTTCTTGTAAGTTTTTCCAGCGCCATAGTGTCCTGCTAATGGATCATCATGGTAGGCACTGAGAACGTTTGCCCACTCGTCAGTGGGTACCACGAGTTGAGTATCATCAGCTTCGGTATCAGGATGTAATCTGTATAGCAGCCCATTATTCATAAGGTATCCTTTGTTACTCCAGTATACAGCATCCTCTGTTCCCTTAGTTTCCTCAAAAGCTCCTATTATTTTCTGAATTTTGGCATCCTTCATTTGTTCTTCTCGGATTCCTTTAATACTCCTCGTGGGCATATCCACGATTACAGAACATATCTCACAAGAACATATCTCACAAGTAGGGTTATCTTCACAACACGGTGGTCTGGACAATGCATCAGCCACGGTATTCAGTTTACCAGGTTGGTAGTTAATATTAATAATGTTGAATGTTTGGAGTTGTAATGCCCATCTAGCCAAACGTCCGGTTGGCGATTTTAAGTTCATTAACCATTTTAAGGTCAGTTACCACAGTCACAGGTTGACCTTCAACAGAGGCTCTAAATTTATTTCATGACTAGATTACGGCTAACGATTCTCTTTCAGTGGTGGAGTAATTTTTCTCAGCGATCGTGAGCAATCTACTCGCATATTCAATAGGATGCTCATCTTCCTTCTCCCCCTGGACCAGAACTGCTCCAAGCGCATAGCTACTGGCATCAGTCTTGAGGATGTAGGGCTTTGTTTCGTCGGCCTGCCGCAACACAGGGGCCGTTGTTAACCGAGTTTTAAGCGTGTTGTAGGCCTCTTCCTGTTCAGTATTCCATACCCAACGGGCTTCCTTCTTGGGTAATTTCGTAAGAGGTTGAGCTATAGCGGAAAAAATTTCAATAAAACGTCGGAACCAAGAACATATTTGTAGAAAAGATATGAGCTGTTGAAGATTCTTGGGTGTTGGTCTTTCTAAGATAGCCTTGGTTTTATCTGAATCTGGCTTTAGGCCTTCAGGTGTTATGATGTGACCTAAGTATTTTATCGACGAGGTCGCGGGACTCATAGAATTACCGTGACCCTGGAACATAAAGGGCTACTGAAGGACACCGTGGATTTTAGTCAGTACAAGTCTGACAGTCCCTCCCGCTCTGCCCTGGGTGGGAGGACTCATTTGATGATTTTACCACGAAAGTATTTTATCGACGAGCAAAAAAATCTACATTTGTCTTTGTTTACAGTGAGGTTATATTCCCTCATCCTTTGTAGTACGTCCTTTTTTTTTTTTTCGGATGGGAAATCATCAAATGACCCCCCCCCACTCTGGGCGGAGCGGAAGGGAGTGTCAGACTTGTGCTGACTAAAACCCATCCATGTTCCTTCTTTGCCCTTTGTGTTCCAGGGCCACGGTATCTCTTTCGAACAGTCCCGCAGCCCTGGCAGGCATCGGTCCTTGCAGGCCCCTACATCATTGCTGACATCTCTTTGAGGCGTGCGTGGAACACAAACGCACCGTCGACACAGCCTGTCGTCATAAGACGGCCGAACGGCGAGCTAGCCCATAGCTCGCCGTCCACAGGCCCGCGCCTACGGTGGCCGGGAGCCACCACGTGATCCCCGACACAGGGCGTCTCCCGCGGCGGCTGGGACGTGAGGTTCTTTCCCTCTCACGTCCCGCCACCTCCTTCACTAGCATGACTGCTTTGCAGAAGGAGGTGACGGCTTCCCATTCCCTCTCGCTTCAGACCATGGCTTGAACCAGGGCCGGACGTGAGAGATCGCCGCCGCCAATCGCCGCTACGAGGACACGACGGTGCTCCGCCCAAGCGGGGCAGACCTCCACGGTGTGCTCCACCGTGTCCTCCGGACGATCCTCGCTATGGAAACACCCGGGCGTTTCCTCCCGCCCGATCCGGTGCAGGAACCACCCGAAACAACCGTGTCCGGTGAGGACCTGCGTCAGGCGGTAGGTGAGGGCACCGTGGCGCCTCTCTAGCAACTCCTCAAAGAGGGGACTTATCGCCACTATGGTGGCGTGCCCTGCACGGGGTTGCGACAGTCGCGCTCTCCATGTCGCCATGAGATCACGCCGGAGGTCTGTCCGCTGAGCGGCAATTTGCCGCGGCAGCGGAGTTTCCAACCGAGTGTTGAGTTAGTGCCTCCGCGCGCCATTCGTGCAGGCGCGCGAGGACTATCGCCTCCAGATCCCATGGCGGCAATCCGGCAAGGAGGCTAGCCGCCTCGCCGGAGATTGTGCGGTACCCGCGGATTAGCCTAAATAGCCAAATAATATAAAAATTTTGCCTTATGGCTATCACCTTTTGGGGCGCGTTCAAGTAGTGGGCGGCTCGCCGTTTCAAAGAACGCGTCCACACCGGGGCCCCATAAAGGGCCATGGACCGCACGACCCCCGCGTAGAGCTTCCGGCAGGAGGCGTTTGGACCCCTCAGGTTGGGCAAGAGCCGCTTGAAGGCAGCCCCTGTCCGTTCCAGTTTGGGAGCAAAACGTCGGAAATGCTCCACGAAGTTCCACCGGCTGTCGAGGACGAGTCCTAGGTACTTGTAGTACGTCCTTCAGGTCGGAAAGGTGGCTTTCAAAGGTGCTGGAGAATATGAGTTAGTCATCCAGATAGGCCAGCATGTTAACATGTTCTAGGGTAACACGGAATCTATCCACAAGTCGCTGGAAGGTAGCCGGTGCATTGCGTAGACCAAATGGCATTCTCTTGAATTTATAAAGACCAAAAGGGGTGATGAATGCTGTTTTTTCTTCGTCTTCTTTCCTGATCCTGATGATGCAACATAAGTCATCAGTCATAAGTCATTTATTTCAGAACAACATACATTGTATAGAAATTTAGTAAAAATAAGATAAAAGTACCATTAAAACATAAAAAATCGAAAAACATGTCAAAGATGGAATAACAAATTCAAAAATGGTAATAATCCACTTTCAATTTAAAATAATTAATAATATGTCATCTAATTTATGTAAATAATAATAAACAAATAATAATAACTAGCTTATGCCCGCGGCTTCGCCTGCGTGGAGTTAGGGAATAGCCCACGGGATCTTACTTCTGGGATAATAAGTAATCTACGTATCTATCTATAATACATACTTACATAGATTTACATGTACTTGCTTATAAATTGCAAATATTAGTTTAAAGTGATATCAATTTAATTAGATACGTGAAATATTGATCCCTTGGTTTGAGATTGGACATCGGATTTACTGAATTTTATCTGAAGAGTATGTATACAAATTTTCATGTCAATCGACCCCGAGAATAAAAAGTTTCACGGAAAATTCTACACCCCATTTCACTCTCTAATGGGTAGGAATTTCGAAAAAAATGAAGAATACACCCTCCAATTTTCATGTCTCTGGGACCCGCGGTTTGGGCTGTGCGTTGGTATATCAGTCAGCCAGTCAGGGCATGGAATTTTAAATTGGGGGATGATTTTGGAAAAACTGTAATACCTACACGAATCTCATCATTTTAACTGAAGTATATATGTAGACACATTTTCAAGTCAATCGACTCCGAGAATAAAAAGTTTCTCATAAAATTCAAAATCCCATTTCACCTTATTAGGGGTGGAATTTCAAAAAACCCTTTCTTAGTGGATACCTACTCTCCACAAAGAGTACATTCTCCAAATTTAATGTCTCTCTAGAACCAGCGGTTTGGGCTGTGCGTTGATGTATCAGTCAGCCAGTCATGACATTGAATTTTAAATTGGGGGATGATTTTGGAAAAACTGAGATACACGTATCTCATCATTTTAACTGAAGTATATGTAGACACATTTTCAAGTCAATCGACCTCGAGAGAGATTCACAGAAAATTCAACACCCCATTTCACCCTCTTAGGGGTGGAATTTCAAAAAACCCTTTCTTAGTGGATACCTACTCTCTACAAACAGTACATTCTCCAAATTTGATGTCTCTAGGACCAGCGGTTTGGGCTGTGCGTTGATGTATCAGTCAGCCAGTCAGGACATTGAATTTTAAATTGGGGGATGATTTAAAAAAAAACTGTGATACACATATCTCATCATTTGAACTGAAGTATATGTAGACGCATTTTCAAGTCAATCGACTCAGAGAATAAAAAGTTTCATAGAAAAATCAACATCCCATTTCACCCTCTTAGGGGTGGAATTTCGAAAAACCCTTTCTTAGTGGATACCTACTCTTCACAAAGAGTACACTGTCCAAATTTCATGTCTCTAAGACCTGTGGTTTGGGCTGTGCGTTGATATATAAGTCAGTCAGTCAGTCAGTCAGTCAGTCAGGACTTTGAATTTTATATGTATAGATAGATAATAATGGAATGTCAAAACAAGTTGTTATAAAAATGTCAGTAATAGTATTTCATCTAATTTTAAAATATAATAGTAAAAAAATGGAATGTCTATCTATAAATATAAAATTCAAAGTCCTGACTGACTGACTGACTGACTGACTGACTGACTGACTGACTGACTGACTTATATATCAACGCACAGCCCAAACCACTGGTCCTAGAGACATGAAATTTGAAGGGTGTATTCTTTGTAAAGAGTAGGTATCCATTAAGAAAGGATTTTTCGAAATTCCACCCCTAAGAGGGTGAAATGGGGTGTTGAATTTTCTATGAAACTTTTTATTCTCCGAGTCGATTGACTTGAAAATGTGTCTACATATACTTCAGTTAAAATGATGAGATACGTGTATCACAGTTTTTCCAAAATCATCCCCCAATTTAAAATTTCATGTCCTGACTGGCTGACTGATATACCAACGCACAGCCCATACCGCTGGTCCTAGAGACATGAAATTTGGAGAATGTATTCTTTGTGGAGAGTCCACTAAGAAAGGGTTTTTTCAAAATTCCACCCCTAAGAGGGTGAAATGGGGTGTTGAATTTTCTATGAAACTTTTAATTCTCCGAGTCGATTGACTTGAAAATGTGTCTACATATATTTCAGTTAAAATGATGAGATACGTGTATCACAGTTTTTCCAAAATCATCCCCCAATTTAAAATTCCATGTCCTGACTGGCTGACTGATACGTCAACGCACAGCCCAAACCTCTGGTCCTAGAGACATGAAATTTGGACTGTGTACTCTTTGTGAAAAGTAGGTATCCATTAAAAAAGGGTTTTTTGAAATTCCACCCCTGATAGGGTGGAATGGGGTTTTGAATTTTATGTGAAACTTTTTATTCTCGGAGTCGATTGACTTGAAAATGTGTCTACATATACTTCAGTTAAAATGATGAGACACGTGTATCACAGTTTTTCCAAAATCATCCCCCAATTTAAAATTCCATGTCCTGACTGGCTGACTGAAATACCAACGCACAGCCCAAACCGCGGTTCCCAAAGATATAAAAATTGGAGGGTGTATTCTTTGTGAAGAGTAAGTTTCAGTTTTTCGAAATTCCTACCCCATTTTTTTTTCGGATGGGAAATCATCAAATGACCCCCCCCCACTCTGGGCGGAGCGGAAGGGAGTGTCAGACTTGTACTGACTAAAACCCATCCATGTTCCTTCTTTGCCCTTTGTGTTCCAGGGCCACGGTATCTCTTTCCAACAGTTCCGCAGGCCTGGCAGGCATCGGCCCTTGCAGACCCCTACATCGTTGCTGACATCTCTTTGAGGCGCGCGTGAAACACGAACGCGCCGTCGACACGGCCTGTCGTCATAAGACGGCCGGATGGCGAGCTAGCCCATAGCTCGCCGTCCACAGGCCCGCGCCTACGGTGGCTGGGAGCCACCACGTGACCCCCGACGCCCAGGGCGTTTTCCGCGGCGGCTGGGACGTGAGGTTCTTTCCCTCTCACGTCCCGCCACCTCATTCAATAGCATGACTGCTTCGCAGAAGGAGGTGACGGCTTCCCATTCCCTCTCGCTCCGGACCATGGCTTGAACCAGGGCCGGACGCGAGAGATCGCCGCTACGAGGACACGACGGTGCTCCGCTCAAGCGGGGCAGACCTCCACGGTGTGCTCCATCGTGTCCTCCGGACGATCTCGCAATAGAAACACCCGGGCGTTTCCTCCCGCCCAATTCCTACCCCTTAGAGGGTGAAATGGGGTGTTGAATTTTCTGTGAAACTTTTTACTCTCGGTGTCGATTGACTTGAAAATTTGTGTACATACTCTTCAGATAAAATCCAGTAAATCCGATGTACAATCTCAAACCAAGGTATCAATATTTCACGTATCTAATTTAATTGATATAACTTTAAACTAATAATTGCAAGTTATAAGCAAGTACATGTAAATCTATGTATGTATTATAGATAGATACATAGATTACTTATTATCCCAGAAGTAAGATCCCGTGGGCAATTCCCTAACTCCACGCGGGCGAAGCCGCGGGCATAAGCTAGTCAAAAATAAAATTTATAATTATTACAAGAGATAATTTGTCATTTGATAATCTATGAGTAATACAATAAATCATAATCATAATCATAATCATAAATCATTTATTTGCTGGTCAAAAAACAAACAAAAAAAAAAAAAGTAATAAAAATATATGTCAATGTTAAGTATAAAAATTCAAAATAATAATAATCAACACATCATTTAAAGTTTCAATGTGGAACAAAAATATTACGGCTGTCGCTTATCATCAACGTACTCGTCGACACTGTAGTAGCCCTTCCTCAACAAATATGTCTTCAATTTATTTTTAAATATGTTTGCGCTATTTATACTTTTAAATTCTAAGGGAAGCTTGTTGTATAGAAATACTGATTGGTACCTAGGACTGTGATGAACCACGTTTATTTTCGGTTGGATTGTGTTAGGCAGGTCTTTCCTACGCGTATTAACTCTAACTTGTCGTTGGTCATCAGTTTCAAATTCGTGCAAGTTCTTAACCAAACTGGTTAGCAGCACCAGTATATAAAGGCATGGCACTGTCAAAATATTAAGTTTAGTAAAATGGTATCTGCACGAATCCGTCTGTTTTAAGCGTAGCATTGTCCTTAAGGTTCTTTTTTGAATTACAAATGCCGAGTGGATATTGTACTTATAGCTGTTGCCCCAAAACTCAATACTGTATCTAAGCCTAGACTCAACCAAAGCAAAGTACACCGTCCTAAGCTGGGCCAACGTCAGTTCTTCCCTCAGGCTTCTGACTGCATAGCTTGCTGAGCTAATAGACTTCGTTACAGGCGATGTCTCAACCTTCCAGTTCAGCAATGCATCAATGTGAACACCTAGGAATTTTACATAGTCAACCACTTCGACTTTGTTGCCACATGACAAAACCTCTAGACTAGCGTTGTTCCGAACATTCGACTTGAATAGTACACATTTTGTTTTATTTACATTGAGCTTAAGATTATTTGTACCAAACCAGTGTTCAAAAGCTTTTAATAAGTTATTAATTCTGAGTTCTAAATTATTTAAGTTATTTGCAGACACTATTGCATTAGTGTCATCCGCAAAAATAACGAGTCTAGTGTCTGTAATACGTTGTTTTATGTACTCAATTAAATCATTAAGGAATAGGATGAAGAAAATTGGGCCTAGAACAGATCCCTGAGGAACACCTCGAAATACCGTCATTAAATTGGAGTTCAATATTTTTTGTTCCTCATCCACTACCGTCTTTATCTCTACAAATTGACGTCTATTATGCAAATACGATTGAAATAGCTTCAGAACATTCTCCCTTATACTATAATGTTCCAACTTGGCCAGCAAAATTTCATGGTCCACCGTGTCGAATGCAGAACTAAGATCCAGGAATACACCTGCCGCCTTATGTTTGTCATTAAGATTGCAAATAACCTCATCGACTAATGCGTCAACAGCATCGGCGGTTCCCAATGATTTTTGATAACCAAATTGATGTCCATTTAAGATGGTATGCAGTCGTAAGTGTTTCATAAGCCTATCCTTCATAACCTTTTCAAATATCTTTGATAGTACAGGCAATAGGGAAATCGGCCTGTAGTTGCTAGGATCCGTTTTTGAACCCTTCTTAAAAATTGGAATGACTCGTGCAATTTTAAACTGATCAGGGAACAGGCCTTCCTCAATACAATTATTATAGAATGATGCTAGTGGACTTGCCAATATGTCAATATTATCTTTAATGATATTCAGGGGAATTTGGTCATAGCCTGTAGACAATTTATTGACCATCTTTTTAACTATGTTGAAAATTTCAAGAGGTGTGACTGCCTCAAAACTCATGTTAGAGGTTACTCTGCTGACACTTTCAGTCAGATATGTAATTGCCAATTTATGATCACACGCTTTAAGGCGTACATTGTTGTCAAACCTTTTTGAAAAAATGTTAGCTACATCTACAGCATCATTAATAACTGTGTTGTCAATCTTTAGAAATATTTGTTCATTTTCAAGGTTTTTCGTAGCATTGCGCTGTCGATTGACTATTTTTCAAATCATCCTACTAGAATCCGATGCCATTTCTATTTGTTTTCTGACACTGTTCCTTTTTGCGCAACTTAACACTTTCCTATACGTTCTAATACAGAGTGGTGATGACAATAGGACAATAAATTAAACTTCGCATACCTCAAGACGTTCCCAATATACATACAAAAATCATTTGAATATATCAAATAGTTTTGTCACAGGAAATTAATTTTCATCTTCAACATTTGCTACATGATGTATCTGATTTTAAGGAAGCACTAACAGGTTAACGACCCCCGCATCGGTAAATCATCAAATCATTAAAGACACGTTGCCAACTCGCTATTTAAAAACTTTCGCCAAATTCGTTTTTAAATTTGATTTACTGCAAATTATACCTTAAACCAGGCCAATAAGAGTCATAAAGGGTATCCTCAGAGTTAGATAAGAAAATAACGCATGCGGAAGTTGAACTATGCACTGTATCAATAGAAAATTTAGTAAGTGCGAAAGAGATAAATGTAATTTGGTTTGTTTGTACTTCACTTTCTTGTCGAAACTTGAAACTACAAATGTAGGTCAGTGTGTCATTGCAATCCTGTGACGACCAACGCGTCATCGCTTCGTAAGCGCATGAGTACCGCAGGACGTACTTTTTTTGCCCGCCTCGCCGCGCCTCCTTTAAAGTACCCGGCGCCCGCGTTCGCGTGTTTGTGGTTTGTTAGTTATCATAAGTGCGAATTGGGCGCTTTATTTTAGTGACAGGACACGTAACATTTTAATAGGTATCGAGTTAAGTAGTTAAGTGAATTGTGCGAGATTAGGCTCTTAGTTTTTATTGTGTTTTCGTGTTTTTTTGTTTTGTTTGTAGGTAATAATCATGCCTCGTTACACCTACACAGCTTCGGAATACACCGACATGGTTTTAATTTACGGGGAGCGTCACAGAAATGCCGCTTTGGCTATACGGACATATCGAGAGAGAAAATTTAGTGACGTAGGTACTTAGCTAAGTGATTGAACAGTGATCCAGATAGTGATTAATAATTTCATTAAAAAATAACCAGCGGATGAGAGGTGCCTGATTGTTTGGTGAATAGTCTATGATTTAGTGTAATTGTTTTTACTGAACATTAGCCAAAAGATCAAGTCGCTACAGGACCGCGTTGTTGCCGCTCTTAGCACAGGTTAGTGAACCAATATTCACAAATGGTGTTCTATTTCGTGTTCAGTTTTATGCCATTTAGTTTGTTAGAATTTTTTTTTTTTTCTATTTCGATTTTGGATTTTTTTTGATAGTTTAGAATTGTTCCTATGAACTAGTATTATTCGTGTTTTCATTTATTGTCGTATTATCGTCTCCACTCTGTATACTTGTTTCGATATTCAACAATGAAATAATAATAATAAGGATGTTGGAAATTGGGCTAAAACTTGCATAAGATGCCAAAAAGCGAAAACCCAAAAACATACTGTTTCGGATTTAGGAACTTTCGAGAGTAGTAAACGATTTGAACATATTCACATAGATATAGTAGGACCCTTTTTTTTTTTTTTTTTTTTTTTATCGTGGTAAAATCATCAAATGAGTCCTCCCACCCAGGGCAGAGTGGGAGGAACTGTCAGACTTGTACTGACTAAAATCCACGGTGTCCTTCAATAGCCCTTTATGATCCAGGGTCACGGTAATTCTATAAGTCCCGCGACCCCGGCAGGCTTTCGCCCTCTAGAGGGGGGCCCCGTCATAATGCTGACACTCTTTGAGGCGCGCGTGGAACACAACGCGCCGTCGACCCGGGCATGGTCCATGGTCGGACAGCGAGTCGCCCATTACTCGCCGCCCGCAAGCCCGCGCCTACGGTGGCCGGAGATCGTCTGCCGACGTCCGGCGCCGTGGGCGTCTACCACTGCGGCTGGGGTGGAGGGAGGACGCTGTCCTCTCCCTCACGCAGCCCGCCTCCTCCTTCGCGAGCATGACTGCTTCGCAGAAGGAGGCGACCGCTTCCCACTCCGTCTCGCCCCGCAGCATGGCCTCGACCAATGCCGGGCGCGAGAGGTCTCCGCCTATCGCCGCCGTGAGGACACGGCGGTGCCCTGCCCAAGCGGGGCAGTCCTGCACCGTATGCTCCACCGTGTCCTCCGGGCGGTCCTCGCAGTGGTGACACCCAGGCGTATAGTAGGACCCTTACCAACTTCACCAGAAGGATTTAGATATTGTTTAACAATCATAGATAGATTCACACGTTGGCCAGAAGCATTTCCGATAAAAGAGATAACTGCAGAAGTAGTAGCAAAAACATTATATGAAGGTTGGATTAGTCGTTATGGGTGTACAGTTAAACTCACAAGTGATCAGGGAAGACAGTTTGAAAGCAATTTGTTTAAAGAATTAATGTCGTTAATGGAAATTCAGAAAACGCGTACAACTCCATATCATCCTCAATGTAATGGAACAGTAGAACGATGGCATAGATCTTTAAAAGCCGCATTAAAAGCACGTTTAGACACCAAATGCTGGATAGATGAATTGGCAACGGCAATGTTAGGGTTACGCACAACAATCAGGTCTGATACAGGCGTAACCGCAGCACAAATGTTGTATGGCAGCAATATTAGGTTGCCAGGTGACTTTTACGACAATAATAATGTGAAATCGTATGATGATAACAGTTTTGTAAACAAATTAAAGGACGTGATAGATAGATTTAAACCGTCCTGTAGAGAAAACAAGTCAACCCACAAGATTTTTGTACACAAATATTTATACACTAGTGATTACGTCTTTATTAGGAATGACGCAGTACGAAAACCATTACAACCTCCTTACGATGGACCATATCACGTCATTAATAAAAATGATAAAGTATTTCGTGTACAATTGCCAGACAGACAAGCAAATTTGTCTATAGATCGTTTGAAACCAGCATACCTATTGACAGATTGTGAATTGCCAAATGAGAAATTAGATAAACAAACAGTAGATAAACAGTTAAAAGATAAAACCGATATTAAAAAAGGCGAGAAAATTCAGAAAAAAGTAACCTTTCAAACGAGCGAACCCAGTAACAATACATATACAACGCGAACTGGACGCTTAATCAAAAAACCGTTGAATTATCGTTAAATTAGCAGAATCAAAATCTAGGCCAAATTCATTGAATACGAATGACATCGCGGAATAAAAAGTCAATACATACCAGACATCAGTCAAGAAGCCACACATAATTGTAAAACATCTACATTATTCTTAAAACATGGGTTCCAATCAGACAAAGGAAAATGTCATAGTCAATGAAAACTTATCAAACGTAGCTCAGGTAGAGAATAAATTAAATTATATCGGCATCGTTATGATAGTAACAATAGTGTTATTCGCCATGCTGTTAATATATGCAGCAAAAAGAAGATGCATAAAAGGCATACGAAAATGGTTAAGGAAGGAAGTGGTGGCAAGTTCAATGGCCTTACCGAGTATTAAGGTAGAAACTGTGCAACCGCCACAAACATCACCGAATTCCAAAGTCATATACTGATTACAACCAGCAAGAAACCATAGTCCATCGTCCATTCAATTCAAGTTATGTTCAAATATGTGCAATAGTGAAAAATTCTTGTTATGTGTAATACTTAGGTAAGAACAGTGAAGAAGTGACGTTTAATAATTTGTGTTGTCATTGGCGTCATCATGACGAATATTGTGGACTCCAAGGGGTGCCAAAATTTTTTTTATTGCAGAGTATGTCGTCATGGTGACTACCGTTATTTTTTTGTTATCTCTACATTTTATACCTATGTATAAGAAATTTCAAGTCGGTACCTTGAAAAACAGGTAACCGCACCATATATATTATTTCTTGGTTGTTTATATTTTGTTGTTCAATCGTAGGACAATCAGCAGATTTTGTGTTGTTGGCCAAGCCACAATGAAGCCAAGAGAGGACAGCAGAATATAAACGAAACGATAATTGTAAGGTCGTGTAATAGACCATATGTATCCTCATTGTTATTTATAGATTTATTACATCAAAATTAAAAGTACTGAATGTAAAACAAATATACCAATTGTAATGTTCACGAAAAAACAACACTGCTTGTTCCTTTAATAATAACAGCGCGATAGTATAACTAAAAACTTGCAATTCATAACATTGTTTAAAGCATACATTATAAGTAGCGCAACCGCGCACCTGCTAGATATCTGGTTACAACATTGTACATTGCATGAAATGATGTATAAGCAAATTCATTGTAACTTGCAATTCTGATAAACTTGTACTCAGTTTTAGTCATGTTATTTTTGTACTTGGAAATTATTATGTAAAAAACCTTTTGTTTTTTAAAAAAAGGGTAGGAATAGTGTAGGAGCGCTGACACATCGTTTTGTATTCATGATACGTGCAGCGCCCGGCAAGTTTAGTTCGCCCGTATCCGCCATATACTATAGACGCGCTCCTGATTAACTACTCATTTGTAATATTTCGTAACAGGTTTAATAAGTAAATTAAATATAGATTCCGCAATCTTTTATTTCTCTCCGTACACATACAACCCAAAGACTTTATATAAACGCACACAAAAACTGTTTCAAGCTTTCACGGTTTACAACTAAACTTATACTGTCACTTACGGGATATCTTCCGTGATTGTTCATTATTTTGAGCTCCCGATATTTCGGCGCTGTTGCAAGCGCCATGATCATGATGATGTGATGATGTGATTGAGTAAGCTCAAAAGTAGCAGCCGGTTTCGTAATAAGGACTCCACAAAACCTGGTGATATTGTGAGTGTGTTTTGCCGTGACTTAGTGTCGAGTTCCAATAGTGCGCGTAGCAAAAGACAAAGAAAGAGGGTAGATAGATTTTTCTGCTCTTAACAATTTATTTTTCCATCCACCCGCATTCTCCAGTCAACCCACGATCATGGTGCTTGCAACAGCGCCGAAATATCGGGAGCTCAAAATAATGAACAATCACGGAAGATATGAAGTGACAGTAAAAGTTTATTTTGAAATAAAGTATACTGTATAAAGCATTGAATGTAATGATAATTTTTCTTTACTATTATTTTGAATTATTCATTGTATGTAAAAGTTCTAATTTCAATAATTTATAAATATGTTATGTAAAGCCGTTTTCTGTGCATGTGGTGTTAACCTGTAATTAATTGTTGCACTTGTAAATGTTACTCTAGTCATTAAATCAGAAATGAATATAGTGTAAGCAATTGTTGGTTAACCTAAATAAATAAATAAGTTGCGAGCGATCGCGGTTGCGGTGTAAGGTCGTAATGGCGCGCGAGCTCTTGTCCGGACGCCGCGCCGCCCGGTCCCCTCGTCGCGCCGGTCGTGTGTAGGTAGTGTTGACGCTGTGTGCGTTGACACAGTGCAAACCCACAATTACACATTGCACCAGTAAACACTACAAGAAGTAGATGAAGTTCGTGACAAGGGAATATTGTGTTTGACAAAAAACTGAAAGGAGATGTTTCAAAATGTATGGAGCCCCGGTCAGGTCTTTGTACACCATACTAAAAAATGGGGAAACACAATTAAAACAGTTTCCAATCATCCAATTATTTTAAATTGGCTTTGTTTGGTTGTAAACCCCAAGAATGTACACTTGAAATTGCAACACACAACAAAAACCCGTTATGGCGGAAAAGCTGTCATGTTGATTGATTATTGACGTTTGATATGTTTATTTCTGTCATATTACATGGTCAAAGAGAAGTTAGTCGTACTTTTAGTCTTTTGTTATAGATCTAGTTGTAGTTTGTAAGTATAGTCCAGTTAAGCAGACGACAACCTCGTAGGTTGACCTGCGAGATGCCATAAAAAAATCATTTAAGATTTTCACATAATAATATAGCTTATATGTACAGAATACAAACATTCAATCGTCGAAATATTAACTCAAGACAAAAACAATGTACCGATCTTTTGATTCAACTATCAAATACACAGATATGTTTACAAACAAATGTGGATACAAATAAAACAGCAATTTATGTTTTATAATTCATTTATTCATGAGGTTATTGGGTTTTCCGTCAGGATGGGACTTAAAGATAACTGGCAAAATGTGGGTGTACTATTAGGTGCCTACACCTTTGCCTAATCCTTCGGGCATTACAGGCGTGATGTTATATGTGTGATGTTAAATATAGGTATACAATTAACTAGCTTATGCCCGCGGCTTCGCCCGCGTGGAGTTAGGGAATTGCCCACGGGATCTTACTTCTGGGATAATAAGTAATCTATGTATCTATCTATAATACATACATAGATTTACATGTACTTGCTTATAACTTGCAATTATTAGTTTAAAGTTATATCAATTAAATTAGATACGTGAAATATTGATACCTTGGTTTGAGATTGGACATCGGATTTACTGGATTTTATCTGAAGAGTATGTACACAAATTTTCAAGTCAATCGACACCGAGAGTAAAAAGTTTCACAGAAAATTCAACACCCCATTTCACCCTCTAAGGGGTAGGAATTGGGCGGGAGGAAACGCCCGGGTGTTTCTATTGCGAGATCGTCCGGAGGACACGATGGAGCACACCGTGGAGGTCTGCCCCGCTTGAGCGGAGCACCGTCGTGTCCTCGTAGCGGCGATCTCTCGCGTCCGGCCCTGGTTCAAGCCATGGTCCGGAGCGAGAGGGAATGGGAAGCCATCCCCTCCTTCTGCGAAGCAGTCATGCTATTGAATGAGGTGGCGGGACGTGAGAGGGAAAGAACCTCACGTCCCAGCCGCCGCGGAAGACGCCCTGGGCGTCGGGGGTCACGTGGTGGCTCCCAGCCACCGTAGGCGCGGGCCTGTGGACGGCGAGCTATGGGCTAGCTCGCCATCCGGCCGTCTTATGACGACAGGCCGTGTCGACGGCGCGTTCGTGTTTCACGCGCGCCTCAAAGAGATGTCAGCAACGATGTAGGGGTCTGCAAGGGCCGATGCCTGCCAGGCCTGCGGAACTGTTGGAAAGAGATACCGTGGCCCTGGAACACAAAGGGCAAAGAAGGAACATGGATGGGTTTTAGTCAGTACAAGTCTGACACTCCCTTCCGCTCCGCCCAGAGTGGGGGGGGGTCATTTGATGATTTCCCATCCGAAAAAAAAATGGGGTAGGAATTTCGAAAAACTGAAACTTACTCTTCACAAAGAATACACCCTCCAATTTTTATATCTTTGGGAACCGCGGTTTGGGCTGTGCGTTGGTATTTCAGTCAGCCAGTCAGGACATGGAATTTTAAATTGGGGGATGATTTTGGAAAAACTGTGATACACGTGTCTCATCATTTTAACTGAAGTATATGTAGACACATTTTCAAGTCAATCGACTCCGAGAATAAAAAGTTTCACATAAAATTCAAAACCCCATTCCACCCTATCAGGGGTGGAATTTCAAAAAACCCTTTTTTAATGGATACCTACTTTTCACAAAGAGTACACAGTCCAAATTTCATGTCTCTAGGACCAGAGGTTTGGGCTGTGCGTTGACGTATCAGTCAGCCAGTCAGGACATGGAATTTTAAATTGGGGGATGATTTTGGAAAAACTGTGATACACGTATCTCATCATTTTAACTGAAATATATGTAGACACATTTTCAAGTCAATCGACTCGGAGAATTAAAAGTTTCATAGAAAATTCAACACCCCATTTCACCCTCTTAGGGGTGGAATTTTGAAAAAACCCTTTCTTAGTGGACTCTCCACAAAGAATACATTCTCCAAATTTCATGTCTCTAGGACCAGCGGTATGGGCTGTGCGTTGGTATATCAGTCAGCCAGTCAGGACATGAAATTTTAAATTGGGGGATGATTTTGGAAAAACTGTGATACACGTATCTCATCATTTTAACTGAAGTATATGTAGACACATTTTCAAGTCAATCGACTCGGAGAATAAAAAGTTTCATAGAAAATTCAACACCCCATTTCACCCTCTTAGGGGTGGAATTTCGAAAAATCCTTTCTTAATGGATACCTACTCTTTACAAAGAATACACCCTTCAAATTTCATGTCTCTAGGACCAGTGGTTTGGGCTGTGCGTTGATATATAAGTCAGTCAGTCAGTCAGTCAGTCAGTCAGTCAGTCAGTCAGTCAGTCAGGACTTTGAATTTTATATGTATAGATTGATTACTATTTATTCATTTTCAATGCCTTCTCTAACCAAGATGTCATCCAGAAATAAAGCCGGTGCTGCAATAGAGGCCTGATGCCGAGCCCAACCCAAAAACCAAACAATGGTCATAATATGCGCACAGCAACCTACTGTTCGCTGTCCGCAGATACTGTTGTAATAATAACTTATTATTTTTTCATCCCAACTTATTCCTTGTCTCGCCATCAGTATGTATGTGTAATAGGTTCTTCCCGAATGATGGCGAGACTTTATTTGACCCCCTTATTAATACAGGGTCCTGTTGGGATGAGGTTGCTTGCGATACTACTTCCAAATATTCAGATACTTCCACCTGAAATGACCCACGTTGCCTCACATGTTCACCGTAATAACTTCTGGCTTGTTTAATTTGGTATATAACCAATCCAAATATTATTAGATTTGACATGGTCATTTCAGGAAAACTATCCAACTCTGGAAGCTGAGTATTGATACTGGTAAAGTGGGCTCGGAATCGGTTTATCCTATTGCTTATAATTAGTGGTGCCAAAGTATTGGGCATGTCTCTTTTTTGTATAGCACGATTTAAAATTATTTCAGCATCCAGCCTGTTCACAATTTCTGGATGGAAGGCATTAAAATGCTTGCACAAATCCGAATATCATCCATCAGATGAGTGGCAGCCAGATTAAAATAATCTTGCCGGAATAATTTGAAATCCCTTTTCAACGGGCCATTAACTACCTCTACCACCCATCTGCACAAAATAACGCACCTTGACTTGTTGGCCTTGATAGTTGGCAATTAAATCTCTCCTTGTTCTAAGAATTCGGGTTTGTGGATTTTGGACTCAAAAAATGGGACTGCATCACGAAAGACTCGGTTCAAAATTGTAAACATCATTTTCCCTGAAAAATCTTCTAAATTCGCCAATTTCATTTTGAAACAAGGCCTTAAAAATGTCTGAATCAGACTCAGTTGCTGGGTAAGGCCCAAATGTATCAATTATATGTCCATCAGTGACCAAAAGCAAAAATGGTTTTACTAAATTGCGGTATTTGTGCAAACTGTATTTTTTTTTTTAAATAAGTAATTAGAAGATTTTTTGTAGATATATATATGTACCATCACAAATAACAATTGGTACTCTCTCCTCTCTGCTGCCGAATAAACCCTCTGGTATTATAAGATTTCTATTAATTAATTCTTCTCTTGTTATATGGTTTATGCTCAAGTGTAGAGGCACAAATAACCTTAACAGTGCCTCTCTGGCTGAGCATTATTGAGCATGCGTGTGATTGAGGATTTACTCAAACATAACAGAGAGGTGATTCTTTCATGGGAGTCTCCAGTTCGAGCTTTTATTAAATAAACCCTCAACGCAGTTTGTGGAGTCTTGCATGTCAATACTGAACTTACTATAATATAAACTAGCTTCTGCCCGCGGCTTCGCCCGCGTGGAGTTCGGGAATTGCCCACGGGGTCTTACTTCTGGAATAATAAGTAATCTATGTATGTATAGTACATACTTATATTTACATGTACTTGCTTATAACTTGCAAATACTTGTTCATAGTAATATCAATTAAATTACATATATGTGAAATACAACTACACTATACTGTTAGCGGTAAGTCCAAGTGAATTGGCCGCATTGGATGGTTTGGAAAGTTCCAAGGCCATTTGGGAAAAACTGAAATCTATGTATCAGTCCAGCGGTCCTGCTAGAAAGGCCTCTTTGTTGAAGAAACTGGTACTGACTCGTATGCAAGAAGATGATGATTTGAAGAAACACATCTCGGATTTTTTTGATGCTGTTAAGAAATTGAGAGAAATCGGTTTAATAGTTATAGACGAACTATTAGCCATTTTATTGTTGTATAGTTTACCGGATTCATTCGCCATGTTTAGAACGGCAATGGAATCACGCGATGATTTACCATCAACGGAAACGTTAAAAGTGAAGATTATCGAGGATCATGAAGCTCGTAAGTCAAAGACAGCTGATCAGGGAGCTATGTTCGTCAAACGTATCAATAAAAACAAAAATGCCAATCTGAAGAAGAATCATGACAAGGACAACCACGGCAATAAAAATAATTTTGAATGTCATCGTTGTGGTCGTCGTGGGCATTTTGCGAGAGACTGCAGAACTAAGTATATCAACAAGAATAAACAAAGTGCACAGAGTTTGGAAAATAGAGACGACAGAGAGCAAAAGACAACAATGTTGTTCAGTACTATCGAAGAGGTTATGCAAGGTGAGAAAGTAAATCCTATTTGGTGCATTGACAGTGGATGCACAGGTCATATGTGCAACGAGAAGCAAATGATCGAGGATTTTACGCAGCTAGATTCAGAGCTAAATTTAGCTAATAGCGACAGAACACAAATTACTGGGACTGGTAAGGTCAAGATTTCTGTAGACACGGGCAGTGAAGAATGCCAGATTAATATAGAAAAATTGTTCTACGTATCCGACTTACGAACAAACCTATTATCAGTGGCTAAGATGACTGATCGCGGGTTCGAGGTTCACTTTAGGAAGAATGATGCGATTGTGATTGATGACAATGATAAAATTCATATGCGTGCAGAAAGAGTTGGAAATCTGTACCATGTTCGAATGAGTAAGAATTCTGTTAATAATATTGAAGCAGTTAAGAATTCAATAGACATGTGGCACCAACGACTCGGATATCTCAACGAACGCGACTTGAAAACTATGGCGAACAATAGTTTAGTACACGGGCTAATATTTAAGGATGGCGAAAAGTTGTCCCAATGTGAGATTTGTATTAGTGAAAAACAAACATGCACGCCTTTTCCAAAGAAAGGAGAAAATAGTACCACCGAATTACTAGAAATAGTGCATAGTGATGTTTGTGGCCCCATGAATCATCAGTCGTATGGCGGTAAGAAATATTTTGTTACTTTCATTAATGATAAATCTAGATGGTGTGAAATCTACTTCATTGCGAGTAAAAGTGACGTCTTAAGCGTGTTCAAAACTTACAAAGCCTATGCAGAGAATTTAACTGGGAAGAAAATAAAGAATCTTCAGTCTGATAACGGTCGAGAATATGTGAATAATGAGTTTGATGATTATCTGAAGAAGGCTGGAATTAGAAGAAGATTGACGGCGCCATATACACCTCAACAGAATGGTATTGGTCGAAATGGCACGATGTATGATGCATCAAGCCGGAAGTCCTCCTTCATTTTGGGCTGAAGCGGTAAATACTGCTAATTATATAAGAAACCGGTGTCCAACAACAGCCTTAAATGGTCAAATACCTTTTAAACTGTGGAGAGGAAAGAAACCTACAGTTATATATATGCATGTGTTTGGCTCGAAGGCTTATTATAAAGATAAGGGAAACCCGAAAAGAAAGTTTGAGTCACGTTCGCAGCTAGGAATATTTGTGGGCTATGATATTCAATCTAAAGCATACAGGATACATGATCCTGCAACAAGAAAGATTATTGTTACTCGTGACGTGAAGTTCATGAATGAGACAGCATTTAGGCATGAATATAAGGAAATACTTGATGACGAAGAAGATACTGATGAAGAAGAAGTGAGAATAGAATTGAATGCGTCTAATGAGAACAATAAAAGAAAGGAAGATAACTGTAAGATATTAAAAGCCAACAAAAATGTTGCTAGATCAAGAAGATCACTTGAAATAATTCATGAACCAGAAGAAGATGGAGATAGAGGTCAATTATATAGAAAAAGGAAATCAACTGTTTCATGGGAAAACTTAATAGAACCCTCTAAAAGAGGAAGAGGAAGACCTCGCCTAACTCGTACTGGTCAGGCGGGCAGACCGCGGAAAGAAGATAAGTACAGGGATAGCAATAATAGAACAAATGACATGGAAAGATATAGAGAAGAGAAGCGACTTGAATTTGTGGAAATCTGCTCTAGAAAACGAGTATCTGTCTCAGATAAAGAACAAAACCTGGGAAATTGTACCACGACCAAATCAACGCAAGGTTATTGGAAGCAGATTCGTGTTTAGTACCAAAAGTACTGGCAAGAAAGTACGCCTTGTCGCAAAAGGATGTTCACAACGGCCAGGGGAGGATTTCCATGAGACGTCTTCGCCTGTTGTGAGATCGTCATCCATAAGACTCATAGCTGCTTTGTCGGCTGAGTTAGGATTGGACATACATCAAATGGACGTAGTAACGGCTTACCTGAATGGTTCACTAGATGAAGAAGTGTATATGGAAATTCCAGATCAGTTAAGCGACGTTCTGAAGAAAGTAGTTGCGAAAGAAAAGGTCGGTTCGCAGAAGAATATAATAACAGACAAGGATATACTACAGACAGCTAAACGCTGGCATAAAACTCTTGATGAATGTGTGGATAGTGTGTGTTTATTGAAAAAGTCTTTATACGGCTTGCGACAATCAGGATTGCAGTGGTATAAAAGGTTAGCCAGAATGTTGAATGATATTGGTTTTCAATCATTGCCACAGGAACCTTGTGTGTTTGTTGCGAGAAAGGGTGAACGACTAATGTTAATAGGTATATATGTCGATGATATGATTCTAGCGGCAAATGATAATGTATGGATGGAAAGTGTAAAGAAACAGTTAGGAAGTGCATTTGAAATGAAAGATATGGGGAAAATATCTACTTGTTTAGGAATTGAATTTAGTCGTGATGATGAAAATAGAGTGTACTTAAGTCAAAAATCATATATTGATAAAGTGTTGGAACGCTTTGGTATGAGTGAGTGTAAACCTGCTATCACGCCTATAGATGTGAATGTAAAATTAGTGAAGCCTGAGTGTATTAGTAATGATGTAATAGAACAATACCCGTATCAGTGTTTGATTGGCGCCTTAATGCACTTGGCAGTGTCAACCAGACCAGATATCGCGTATGCCGTTAACTTTTTAAGTCAATTCAATACAAATTACGACATTGAACATTGGAAGGCTGCTAAACGTGTGTTAAGATATTTGCGAGGTACATCTGATTACGGGCTAGTGTATGAAAGAACCGGCTTGCCCCTTTTTGGTGTGGTTGATGCAGACTGGGCAGGGAATGCGGTAGATCGAAGGTCCTATTCTGGCTTCGCATTTATTTTTGCAGGTGCACCAGTCAGCTGGGAAGCGCGAAAGCAACGGACCATTGCTTTATCCAGCACCGAAGCCGAATACATGGCTATATCCGAATGTACTAAAGAGGCCATGTATTTACGTGATGTTTTGAATAGCATTTTTTTTTTTTTTTTTTTTTTTTATCGTGGTAAAATCATCAAATGAGTCCTCCCACCCAGGGCAGAGTGGGAGGAACTGTCAGACTTGTACTTACTAAAATCCACGGTGTCCTTCAATAGCCCTTTATCATCCAGGGTCACGGTAATTCTATAAGTCCCGCGACCCCGGCAGGCTTTCGCCCTCTAGAGGGGGGCCCCGTCATTATGCTGACACTCTTTGAGGCGCGCGTGGAACACAACGCGCCGTCGACCCGGGCATGGTCCATGGTCGGACAGCGAGTCGCCCATTACTCGCCGCCCGCAAGCCCGCGCCTACGGTGGCCGGAGATCGTCTGCCGACGTCCGGCGCCGTGGGCGTCTACCACTGCGGCTGGGGTGGAGGGAGGACGCTGTCCTCTCCCTCACGCGGCCCGCCTCCTCCTTCGCGAGCATGACTGCTTCGCAGAAGGAGGCGACCGCTTCCCACTCCGTCTCGCCCCGCAGCATGGCCTCGACCAATGCCGGGCGCGAGAGGTCTCCGCCTATCGCCGCCGTGAGGACACGGCGGTGCCCTGCCCAAGCGGGGCAGTCCTGCACCGTATGCTCCACCGTGTCCTCCGGGCGGTACTCGCAGTGGTCACACCCAGGCGTTTCCTCCTTCCCCATCAGACACAGGTACCTCCCGAAGCTTCCGTGTCCGGTGAGGACCTGCGTCATGCGGTAGGTCAGGACGCCGTGACGCCTATCCAGCCATGTTTTGTTTTGAATAGCATTGAGGTTAAGTGTGAGCGTGTGATACTATTCAACGATAACCAGGGTGCGATTAAACTTGCCCAAAATAAGAACTACCATTCACGAACGAAACACATTGATGTACGGCACCACTTTTTTCGCGATAAGTGCGAACAAGGTGTAATTGATCTTAGATATTTGTGTACTGATCGAATGCCTGCTGATGTTTTGACTAAAGGTTTGACTGGAACAAAACATCATGAATGTCTGCATAATTTAGGTATGATGGTTGAATGTATGTAAATTTCGAAGATCTGCTCACGACTTCGAGGGGAGGTGTTAAGCTATGACGAAGCGCGCGAGCAGTGCCCTCTAACTATGTAATTTGTAAGTTTTGTTGTTGTGTCGCGCCGCTAGCACGGATTGCATTGTTGAATCAAAACATATAAAATAAATTAGATTACTGCTGTAAAAGTGTCTAATTTACCCATACCCTTCAATCTTGGTTTGAGATTGGACACCGGTGACACCAATCAAATGATTTATTATCAATCTTTTTATAGACATAATACTTTGACATAATATTTAATATCAATGTCGCGTATCGCGAGCCAACGCGAAAATCGGTGGAATAAACCATATTTACACTCCCGCGCCCCGCACGCCCCACGCAATGCTGCGCGGCATGCGCCCTTCTACGTGAGCTTCGAAGCCCTATTTGACTCTATTGGGGGACGATTTTGGAAAAATTGATACACATGTCTTATAATTTTAATTGAAGAGTGTAAACACGAATTTTCGAGTGAATCGACCCAGCAAATATTAAGTTTCACAGAAAATTCAACACCCCATTTTACCCTCTTAGGGGTGGAATTAAAAAAAACCCTTTCTTAATGGATACCAACTCTACACAAAGAATACATCGTCCAAATTTCATGTCTCTCGGATCAGCGGTTTGGGCTGTGCATTGATATATCAGTCAGCCAGACAGGACATAAAATTTTAAATTGGGGGATGATTTTGGAAAAACTGTGAAATACGTATCTCATAAATTTAACTAAAGAGTATTTACACATATTTTCAAGACAATCGACTTCGAGTATAAAAGTTTCACATAAAATTCAACACCCCATTTCACCCTCTTAGGGGTGGAATTTCGGAAAACCCTTTCTTAGTGGATATCTACTCTTCACAAACAATTCACCGTCCAAATTTCATGTCTCTAGGACAAGCGGTTTGCGTTTATACACGAATACTTTTACATCGTTCTGGAGCCGAAACACAGTTACTCCAGTCGAGTAATAGTTACTATTGGCATTGTTATTGTTTTTTTAAGACATCAAATAAAGAAGTTAGAAATTTATCACTTTTATTCTGTCATTCGAGTTAAATCTTAGTAGCGCTTTCACTATTTCATTCATAAACGCAAGATATTACGCGATGTCATCGGAAGCCATTCCCTCCCCGTGCTTGTGCTCGGGGACTTCAATGCCAAAAACTTGGCTTGGGGTTCTCGTTACACGGACGCGCGGGGTAGGATGGTGGAGGACTGGGCTCTGGAGACAGGCCTGGTCGTCCTAAATCGGGGTTCTGTCCCCACGTGCGTGCGGATGCGGGGCGAGTCGGTGGTGGACATCTCGTTCGCTAGCCCCGCTCTGTCGCCGCGTGTCGTTGACTGGCACGTCATGGAGGGGGTGGAGACATATTCCGACCACCGGTACATCCAGTTCGACGTCTCCACCCAGACCTCAAGCGCGCCGGTCCTACAGGCCCCGAGTGGTCCGCGATGGGCGCTGAGGCAGCTGGACCGGGAGCTCCTCCTGGAAGCCTCGATCGTGCAGGCCTGGGTGTCATCACCGGTCAGGCCTGCCGACATCAATAACGAGGCGGGTTGGTTCCAGGAGGCCATGTCCGGGATTTGCGACGTGGCAATGCCCCGAGTTCGGCCAGGAAGCGTCCGGCGTCAGGTGTACTGGTGGTCGCGAGAGCTGACGTCTCTGCGCGAGGCGTGCGTTGCCGCGCGGCACCTGTACGCCAGGCATCGCAGGCTACGCATCCGCCCTCCGGATGCGGCAGCCATTGAGGCGGAGCTGTACGAGGGATACAGAGCGGCGAAGACCGCCCTCCAAGAGGCTGTTCGGCGGGCCAAGAACCTGGCCCGCGAGGAGATGCTGGAGTCTCTGAATGGAGATCCGTGGGGGCGCCCTTACAAGATGGTGCGGGACAAACTCCGCACCCGGGCCCCCCCGCTGACGCAGAGTCTCCGGCCTGAGCTCGTGGAGGACGTGGTGAGCGCTCTGTTCCCTTCGCGAGGGGAGCATCCTCCCCCGCCTATGGCTCCGCCGCCGCGTGCGGTACCGGGAGCGGACCACACCGATGACGATGACGACATTCCGGAGGTGACTGGGGTAGACCTGAGAACTGTGGTACGCAGGCTGAAAGCCAGAAATACCGCCCCGGGACCCGATGGCTTGCCTGGCAAAGCCTGGGTCCTGGCCTCTGAGGCTCTCGGGCCCCGACTGGAAGGGCTCCTAAGCGCATGCTTGGAGAGAGGCCAGTTCCCGCTTCGTTGGAAGACGGGGAAGCTGGTCCTCATCCGAAAGCCAGGGCGCCCTGCGGACTCTACGTCCGCATACCGGCCCATCGTGTTGCTCGACGAGGTGGGCAAGCTCTTTGAAAGAGTCATTGCCAACCGCCTCGCCGGACACCTTGTGGGGATGGGGCCGGATCTTGCGGAACACCAGTTTGGTTTCCGCAAGGGGCGCTCAACGGTGGACGCCATCATGCGCGTGAGAGCCCTCACGACGGGGGATGCGGTGTCCCGGGGCGGGGTCGTCTTGGCGGTGTCTCTTGACATCGCCAACGCCTTCAACTCCATGCCCTGGAGTTGCATTAGGGAGGCACTCCGGTATCACCGAGTGCCGACCTACCTTCGTCGTGTGGTCGGGGACTACCTGACGGATAGGGCCGTCATCTACCCCGGTCGGAGCGGAGAATGGAACCGGCGAGAGATGTCGTGCGGTGTTCCACAGGGATCGGTTCTGGGACCGGCCTTGTGGAACATCGATTACGACTGGGTGCTGCGCGCCGAACTCCCTAGCGGCGTCAGCGTAGTTTGCTACGCTGACGACACGCTGGTACTGGCACAAGGGAGGTCGCACGAGGCGGCGGCCGAAAACATGACACGCGGGGTTGCGATAGTCGTGGAGAGGATCCGGCAATTGGGTCTCGAGGTGGCATTGCACAAGTCCGAGGCCATGTGTTTTCGTGGGCCTCGGAATGCGTCACCGTCGGGATCCCTACTGACGGCAGGAGGGGTCTCCATCGGCGTCGGGTCGACGTTGAAGTACCTAGGACTCGTCCTCGACAGCCGGTGGAACTTCGTGGAGCATTTCCGACGTTTGGCTCCCAAACTGGAACGGACAGCCCAACCTGAGGGGTCCAAACGCCTTCTGCCGGAGGCTCTACGCGGGGGTCGTGCGGTCCATGGCCCTTTATGGGGCCCCGGTGTGGGCGCGTTCTTTGAGGCGGCGAGCCGCCCACTACCTGAATACGCCCCAAAAGGTGATAGCCATAAGGCTAATCCGCGGGTACCGCACGATGTCCGGCGAGGCAGCTAGCCTCCTTGCCGGATTGCCGCCATGGGATCTGGAGGCGATAGTCCTCGCGCGCCTGCACGAATGGCGCGCGGAGGCACTAAGTCGGTTGGAAACTCCGCTGCCGCGGCAAATTGCCGCTCAGCGGACAGACCTCCGGCGTGATCTCATGGCGACATGGAGAGAGCGACTGTCGCAACGCAACCCCGTGCAGGTCACGCCACCATAGTGGCGATAAGTCCCCTCTTTGAGGAGTGGCTAGAGAGGCGCCACGGCGCCCTCACCTACCGCCTGACGCAGGTCCTCACCGGACACGGTTGTTTCGGGAGGTTCCTGCACCGGATCGGGTGGGAGGAAACGCCCGGGTGTTTCCATTGTGAGGATCGTCCGGAGGACACGGTGGAACATACCGTGGAGGTCTGCCCCGCTTGGGCGGAGCACCGTCGTGTCCTCGTAGTGGCGATCGGCGGCGGCGATCTCTCGCGTCCGGCCCTGGTTCAAGCCATGGTCCGGAGCGAGAGGGAATGGGAAGCCGTCACCTCCTTCTGCGAAGCAGTCATGCTAGTGAAGGAGGTGGCGGGACGTGAGAGGGAAAGAACCTCACGTCCCAGCCGCCGCGGGAGACGCCCTGGGCGTCGGGGGTCACGTGGTGGCTCCCGACCACCGTAGGCGCGGCCTGTGGACGGCGAGCTATGGGCTAGCTCGCCGTCCGGCCGTCTTTTGACGATAGGCCGTGTCGACGGCGCGTTCGTGTTCCACGCGCGCCTCAAAGAGATGTCAGCAACGATGTAGGGGTCTGCAAGGGCCGATGCCTGCCAGGGCTGCGGGACTGTTCGAAAGAGATACCGTGGCCCTGGAACACAAAGGGCAAATAAGGAACATGGATGGGTTTTAGTCAGTACAAGTCTGACACTACCTTCCGCTCCGCCCAGACTGCGGGGGGTCATTTGATGATTTCCCATCCGAAAAAAAAAAAAAAAAAAGATAGTACGCGATGCGCTCGTTGATGACGTAGAGCGACACAGCTGTGAAGTGCGCTCGCGGTGGTTCAATGGACGTCGGACGAATAACCAGCTGAAAAAGTACTTTCAAGTAGGTATTTCATTTCAGGTACGATTAAGGTTGATGTAAGTTCATTTTCCTCCATCATCTCTCGTCTCCTCGTAAACGAGAGGAATTAATTGACAATTAATTCACCAGTCTCGCAGCACGAAATCACTAATACTCGTACTTATTCAACTACACAACGACGAGTACGCTTGGGAGTTGTTTTTAAGGCATTGAATCGAGTGTTGATCAATCGAGCTAATAGATACTTAACATATTATTTATTTAGTACTTATATATTTATTAATAGGACCGTCGCGTCAGTTATACATTTTACGTATCTAAATACCTACCTACTTACTTACTTGTACACTTTTAATCTCAAGAAAAATAAATGCAGGCGCAGGCGTATTTAAAAATTTGAGCTATTTACAAACATAATCAACGTATAACTAACTAAGGATATTAGATTTTTCACAATTTATACTTCCCTGTATCGAAGCAACTGCTCAAATTGGAGTCCATTTCGCTCGATACACAAACGGGCACGTTTAATGAGATTGTCTTTTAATTTAGCTAATGTGTCTCTGTCACTTTTCCACAATATTAAACGCACTTCTTAACTCATCTCGAGTAGTATGCTCCTCGAAATAAACTAATCTTTTTATCACAGACCACAAATAAAAATCCAGTGGGGTTAAGTCAGGGTTCCTTGCGGGCCCGGCCAGTACTCGACGACTGGCTCGGGAGAAGGCACGGCTCCCTGTCGTTTAGGGTGACGCAGGTGCTGTCGGGGCACGGCTGCTTCGGCAAGTACCTGTGCCGCATAGACAGGGAGCCGGACGCTCGGTGCCACCACTGCGTCGATTGCGGGGAGGACACGGCGCAACACACGCTCGCCGAGTGCGTGGCTTGGGAGGAGCAGCGCCGTGTCCTCGCAAATGAAGTAGGAGGCGATCTGTCGCTGCCGGCCGTAGTGTGGAGGATGGTCGGTAGCGCAGAGTCGTGGGACGCGGTGGTGTCCTTCTGCGAGGACGTGATGTCGCAGAAGGAGGCTGCGGAACGGGAGAGGGAGATCTCGACTCCCTTTCCCGGCCGCAGAAGGCGCACCGGGCGCAGGAGAAGGGCGGACAACGCCCTTTTCCGGCCCCCATGAATGGGTCCAGGGGCGAGGGACTTGGGGAAGTCCCCGCCCCCTATTCGATGGACCCGAGGCGGAGGCGCGCGCGGGTGTCGGCGCGCGCCTCTGAGGCGATGCACGGGGTAGTCGAACGCCTCACTACCCCGTGCAGGAGACGAGGCCCGGACAGACCGGGCCAGCACTAGTGTGGGGCTGCGGAAGAATCTGGATTCCCGCGGCCCCGCGCGCACGTGCGAGGAGACACCGGGGTGGTTTTTAGTCAGTTTGAGTCTGACAGACCCCTCTGCCCGCCCCAGGGCGGAGGACATCCGTGAGGATTTTCCACCCCGACAAAAAAAAAAAAAAAAAAAAAAAAAGGGTTCCTTGCGGGCCAAGCCACAGAGCTACCACGACCTATCCACTGCTTACTTGGCAGGTTAATTTAATAATATAAATAATAAATTTAATTATACAATTAATCAAGTGTTACGTACAGCACGAAAACCTGCCAAGTTCAAAATTGGAAGTATTATAATTTTAGATGATTATGATCGATTTTAAAGTGCATCTAAACTTTGCATTGGATTGGATTTCAACCCTTTTTTAGGCGAACAATTAGCTGATAGGAACTTGGCCCCTTTTTAACAGGTATGTTTTTGGTGGGATTATTTATTTATTTATTTATTAAAACTTTATGCACAAGAACTGCACAATGGCGGACTTAATGCCGTAGGCATTTTCTACCAGTCTACCTTAGGGTGATGCAGAGATAATATAAAGTAGGTGCAATAACAGAAAGAAAGACTAGAACATATTTATAACTAAAACATATAAGAATAAATACTTATATACATACATATAATAAACTATATAAAGTTAAGAGAGATAAACAAGAAAAACTACAACAACTTCAGTTCTGAGACGAATCTGTCAACTTCTTGCGTATATGTTCCCGAGCTTTCACTTTGAAAGTGAACTGACTGGTCACCGTCCTGATACTCTGAGGGAGCGCATTCCAAAGGAAAACCGCCTGGACAAAGAAAGAAGATTTTATAAAACCAGAGCGGTGAGATGGACATCGTAAAAGACAGTTGTTAGCGGAGCGAAGATTCTTGCTGTGCGCAGAGCATAAATATTGACAATTAGACGTCAGATAAGAAGGAGAAGTGGGTTTGTGAAGAAGAGAAAACATGGTTGTCAAAGCCCTCAATTCTCTGCGCTGCCGAATGGGTAGCCATCTTAAAAGCGATCGATGTGCAGATACATGACTGAAATAAATACATTTTTATTTTATTTATTTTATGATCATACTTGCGGAGATTGAAGACGAATCGAATTAATATTACGCGTCGCGTCCCGACTAGTAAGGTATATAGCTAGTCCAAAGACGACTGCCGGTCAGTCCTCGGCGCTCGCATAGGTAGGCTTGTGTACACGCCGTCGCCCGGCCAGATTCCAGAGAAGGAGGGATAGTACACCTCTTTAGGGGCAGCCTCTGGCTATCAAGGCCATCTGCTGTTCCTCTGCAAGACGAACCACTCGTTTACTAAACATGTTAGTAATCCAGTCAGTTAGTACCTGTTCTACTCCGTGTCGAGAGAGGGCGGTGCTAATGCTGGAGAAGTTTGTTTTATCGAAGGCTCCTTCGATGTCTATGAAAGTACCCAGGCAGGCGCCCTTCTAGTGTATCGCTTCTTCTATCCGGCCAACCATTAGATGGAGAGCGGATTCAGTGGACTTACCCGAGCTGTATGCATGCTCGTTAGCATGGAGTGGGATCGTTTTTAAAACGCCATCCCTCAGCTCTCTCTCGCAAATTCTCTCCATGGTTTTAAGGAGGAAGGAGGTCAGGCTGATCGGTCGGTGGGAATATAACTTTTACTTCCATCCCTTTGGAACGTATCTAAAGGCCAGGCACGCTCTCATTATGGGTACCAGTCTACTGGCGACAGAGGCCCCTCCCCACTGCAGTAAGGCGTGAAAGACTCAATCGGGACTGGCCGCCTTGAAGGGATGGAAGCACCTGATCGCCCACTGGAGTTTCTCCAGTGTTATCACTTTGTGTGCGTAGCGCCAGTCATTTTCTGAAGGTGTTTGAGTTACCTCTGTCCAGTCAATAGTCTGTGCGAAAGCGCAACCTGGGAAGTGAGTTTTGATAAGGACGCGCAACGCCTCTTCTAGTGAGGTGGTAAGTGTGTTGTCGAGTTTCCGGAGAACAGCGGGCCCAGACGGGCTCTGCCATGCCAGTATTTTCCCTTACCCTGTTTGCTTGTTGGCAGGATTCGATGTTGCCACAGTATTTCCACCATCCGGTGGAGCTCCTGAATCTGATGCATTTTTTTCCGCGTAATACACATCCCAATCCTTGTCAGCACAGGTATTCATGGCTCTGTTTAGGGCTGCCCTTATCTTCCCGCGCTTGCGTTCCAGATCCGCTCCCCACCATGGTTGCTTCCCTGGTGTTGTGGGTGGAGTGGATTCCGGGCAGGACGACTGGTAGCTGTCTAGCATTGATTTCGTGAGATGACTTACACGCTCGTTGATCTGCGGCGTGGTCTCGTATGTCATCCAGTAGTTTGTTGGCGCAAGCTTGGTTTCGAGGGTGCGTGTATAGGCAGCACGGTCAGTGTTACGCGGGTTACGCCGTGGCAGTATTGGAGTCACACAGACCTGGATGTCGAAGCGGATCCACCTGTGGTCCGAGCAGGAGGCCTCCTTAGAGACCTGCTAGCCGGTGATGATGGCCGCTGCGCCCTCCGATGCCAGAATGAGGTCGATGATTGTTTGACTACGTCTGTTTACAAAGGCTGGTTCGGAACCTGTATTCAGTAGGGTTAAGTTAGTTGTGAACAAGTAATCTACTAGAGCCTTACCCTTTGCGTTTTGTGTGACCATGCCCCACAGAGGATGATGAGTGTTTGCGTCGGCGCCTATGACAACCTCCAGCCCTGTGCTCTCAGTAGGGTAAAATTGCCCAAAACCCCCAATTTCACAATAATTAGTTTATTCATTCATTATTTACATCAATACAGAGTTTTATTATCTAAAAGTATGATCTATATCTATATCTATATATATACTTATAATAAATCTGTAGAGAGGTCAATTCTGTACATGAAATATATTTCCAAAATAACTATCAGGGGGTGATTAGGGATAGATACTGATGCCAAAAATGCAATCAGTAAAATTTTTGTCTGTCTGTCTGTCTGTCTGTCTGTATAACCGTTATAGAAACAAAAACTACTCGACGGATTTTAACAAAACTTGGTACAATTATTTTTCATACTCCTGAGTTGGTTATAGTATACTTTTCATCACGCTACAATCAATAGGAGCAGAGCAGTGAAGGGAAATGTTGGGAAAACGGGAGAAGTTACTCCATTTTTTAAGCTTCCGTCGCGTGTGCAACCTTAATGGTTAAAGCTACACAGAAATCATGTATGACGGAAATGTTCTCCTTAAAATTATTTTAAAAAATATCCCACGACAGCATATGTCTATCTTTTATGGTTGACTCACAATATCACGTGTAACTCCCGATAGCTTAGCAGTTCGAAGCTTTCTGATTATATTTGTCTAGGGGTAAAATAGGGGATGGAAGTTTATATGAAAGTCCGTCAGTTTTGAAGTTAGGATATTCAAATTTTGTGTTTAGGCTGACAATTAAAAATTAATTTATACGTGTCTCAGCGGATGAAGGTAAGTAACTATGTTTGTTCGGGTGGGTTATTTTTCGACATCCACGCGGGCGAAGCCGCTGGCAGAAGCTAGTTATTAAATATTTTAGTAACAAATCGACACAGATACCAAACAGACATACGATACCTTCATTCGAACTAATGTATGGAGCACATTGTGAGCAAGCATTGTTTTATACATGACATTTATAATTCGCCCGCGTGGATGTCGAAAAATATCCGACGGCATCGTACTATCGGGATTAAAAAGTAACCTATAGGTTAATCCAGGTTATCAACGATCTGTGTGCCAAATGTCATCCAAATCCGTTCAGCCGTTTTTGTGCAAACCGGAACATACATCCAAACAAACTGACCAAGATTGTAAAAAACTTTATTTTCGGCATCAAACTCGAATATTCAATGTAAGGTTTGACTTCATTACTAATTCATTTTACTTCGTCTGCGTAGAGTTGAAATTCTTTTTTTTAGATAATTATGAATTATTATAACAATAACAACATAGAGCTTTGTTCATGGCTAATTGTCTTCCACTACGTGAGATATTTGAGGTGTACTGTAAAGAAATACCTACTGTAAAGGACCGGTATCTACCTAAATACCGTCCTTCATAGTATTTTTTCGTCCCAGCTCCGCGAGGTCCTGGTGGTAGAATGGCGGGACAGGCTTTTGCGCCCTACCGCCGGTCTCCCTACCATCGAGTCGATCGGACCAGTGCTCGAGGAATGGCTCGAGAGGAGGCACGGCTCCCTGTCGTTTCGGGCGACGCAGGTTTTCTCGGGGCATGGTTGCTTCGGAAAGTACCTGTGTCGCATAAACAGGGAGCGGGACGCCCGGTGTCATCACTGCGTCCGTCTGGAGGACACGGCGCGGCATACGCTGGCAGAGTGTGCCACATGAGAGGAGCCGCGCCGTGCCCTCATAACAGAAGTCGGAACCGACCTATCGCTGCCGGCCGTCGCTCGTTCTATGGTCGGGAGCGCAGAGTCGTGGGATGCGGTGATTTCCTTCTGTGAAACCGTCATATCACAGAAGGAGGCTGCGGAAAGGATGAGAGAGGTCGAGACCACTCTCCCAACCCGCAGCAGACGTACTGGGCGTCGGCGGAAGGCGGACAACGTTCTCTTCCAGCCCCCCTAAACGGGTGCAGTGCTCCGCCCTCCCCAGGGCGGAGGACATCCGTAAGGATTTTCCACCCCGAAACAAAAAAAAAAAAGGTTGTAAACGATCTGTGTGCCACATATCATCCAAATCCGTTCAGCCGTTTTTGTGTAAACCGGAACATACATCCAAACAAACTGACCAAGAATGTAAAATACTATATTTTCGGCATCAAACTCGAATATTCAATGTAAGGATTGACTTCGTTACCTAGGACTCGTCCTCGACAGCCGGTGGAACTTCGTGGAGCATTTCTGACGTTTGGCTCCCAAACTGGAACGGACAGGGGCTACCTTCAAGCGGCTCTTGCCCAACCTGAGGGGTCCAAACGCCTCCTGCCGGAAGCTCTACGCGGGGGTCGTGCGGTCCATGGCCCTTTATGGGGCCCCGGTGTGGGCGCGTTCTTTGAAACTGTGAGCCGCCCACTACCTGAACGCGCCCCAAAAGGTGATAGCCATAAGGCTAATCCGCGGGTACCGCACGATCTCCGGCGAGGCGGTTAGCCTCCTTGCCGGATTGCCGCCATGGGATCTGGAGGCGATAGTCCTCGCGCGCCTGCACGAATGGCGCGCGGCCAAAAAAAAAAAAAAAAAAGTATTGACTTCGTTACTATTTATAGAGCTTCGTTCATGGATAATTGTCCTCCACTACGTGAGATATTTGAGGTATACTGTAAAGAAATACCTACTGTAAAGGACCGGTATCTACCTAAATTCCGTCCTTCACAGTATTTCTTCATATACAATGTTTTTCACTAATTCGGAAGCGGGCACTCAAACAACCAGGCCAGTTGGAGAGCTTACACGTGAGCAAGCCACATAAAACTGGCCGTTGGAGAAACAGTCTTGCTTTGCTTCAAATCAACACCAGCAAATTTCAGAGTTTGTCCCTGTGACTTATTAATAGTCATCGCGAAACAAACCTTGATAGGGAACTACAATCTTTTAAATTGAAACTGAAGGTCATTTGGTATCAACGGTATACGCGGCACGAAGACTGTTTCTCCTCTGGCACATCCAGTTAGTATTTTGGCCTCAATAACATTGCGGTGGAGAGCTGTAGTTACTTGGAGTCTAGTTCCATTGTACAATTTTGGACGCCGTATATTTCGAAGCAACATGACAGGAACACCTACAAACCTACTGCTATGGTCCGGAGCGAGAGGGAATGGGAAGCCGTCACCGTGATAGCGAAGGAGGTGGCGGTACGTGATATGGAAAGAGCCTCACGTCCCAGCCGCCGCGGGATACGCCCCAGGCGTCGGGGGTTACGTGGTGGCTCCTGGCCACTGTAGGCGCGGGCCTGTGGATGGCGAGTAATGGGCTAGCTCGCCGTCTGGCCGTTTTATGATGACAGGCCGTATCGACGGTGCGTTCGTGTCCGACGCGCGCCTCAAAGAGATGTAAGCAACAATGTAGGCGTCCGCAAGGGCCGATGCCTGCCAGGGCTGCAGTACTGTTCGAAAGAGATACCGTGGCTATGGAACACAAAGGGCAAAGAAGGAACATGGATGGGTTTTAGTCAGTAGAAGTCTGACACTCCCTTCCGCTCCGCCCAGAGCGGGTTTGATGATTTCCAATCCGAAAAAAAAAAGTTAATTTCGTATCAATGGTTACGCGGCACGAAGACTTTCTCCTCTGCCAGATCCAGTTAGTATTTTGGCCTCAATAACATTGGGGCGGAGAGCTATTGTTACTTGGAGTCTAGTCCCATTGCACAATTTTGGAGGCCGTATTTTTCGAAGCAGTATGAAAGACCACCTACACGCTACATAATTCTGTGACACGGAAGACGGCGGATTAAGAGAGTTTAAAAATTCTACAGGATAATTAAACGACTCGTGCATGTCGACAAAATCAAAATCAAAATCAAAATATTTTATTTCACATAGGCCTCGATGGGCACTTATAAAACGTCGACAAAAAGGTGCACGGTTCGGGTTGGTCGTTTCCTATGGAGAAGAACCGGCAAGAAACTCCACGGTTACTCTTTTCAAATCGAGCATGGTTACAACAGAATTATACATCATTTCTTCACTTTCGAATGTATTTATCAACATTTCGTTGATCGTAGCGGCTTGGTCGTTTTTGGGAGTCAAAATGGCTCTCTTGCAAAATCACTCCATCGGTGTGTCCTTAATATTTTTATTCATGGACGAACAACTTCAAAACAAAAGTTCATCCCCCTTTTCAACGCCTTGTGGGTTGAAATTAAAAAAAAACAACGATTTACGTTGTGTTAGTTTCCAACCATAAACCGAAACATTAGTGATTTTAACTTAAGAATACCTTTTTAAAATCGCTAGTAACCGTTGAGGAGTTCTTTCGTGAGAAGGCGATCCTGGCTGCAGGATGAGGTCATGATAAAAATCATCTTTATCTAGCAAACTTGAACGCGTATACAAAGTTTCGTGTCCGTGCTACTAACCGTTGAAGAGTTCTATCTTGAGGAGACGATCCTAGCTGCAGGATTAAGGAATGTCTGTCTAAAAATGTATTGTCACTAGAACCAAAAGTGTGTGCAAAATTTCAGCTCAATCGGTTGTTCAAAATTGAGTTTGCGATTCCACACGAACAAACATAAATTATAGTTACCTACCTTCATCCCCCTTTTTGATTTTATTTTAAGTAAAATAACACAAATGATGACAAAATTATCATACCAATATTTCTTGCGTTTTATTATTATTGTTGTCTTGGTTGCTGTATTGCAACTACAGGAACTTCCGTATACAGGGTCGCCGGAACATTGACGTCCAAAAATAAAATTTAGGTCCCTCGTACCGTGGGGTATCCGAATCACCACCATGTATGTTCCGCGACTTTTCATAGTTTTCGAGTTATGAATTTTTTTCTGATTTTTTGAAAATGATCGTTAAAAAATTACGTTCGGTAAATTATGACTTAAATTTTCAACTTTAAATAACAAATTTAAACATGTGACTTCATGGTTCCTAAGCAGGCTTCAAAATTCAAAATGGCGACACGCGTATAGCAGTAAACACAATGTGAGCACGACTGACGTACTTGTTTTGCGTTGGCTTCGGTTGCGCTCCTTACTATCTCTGCTATCTCTCTCACTCTCGGTGGCGAGAGGGGCACCCCTCGTCATCGTTTACCGAACGTAATTTTTTTACTTTAGACCATCTTTTTCATAACTTTACTTATCACAGTTACGAAGCTGATTATTTTATGCATAAAAGTACTACTCATGAAAATTCAGTTGCAAAAAAAAATCTCGACAAAGTCTTGTACAGTCGCCAGCACATCAAGTTACCCCACTTTGACCTTGAGCGCGTTATGAACAAGAACAGCGAGAATAGTGCGAAAGAGATAAATATATTTTTATTGTTCCTGCTTGTAATGTTTCGTGCTGCAGTGCGTCCGTGAGAGTGTGTGCGTGTACGCGTCGTGGTGTTGTATAAGATACTTTTGATGCGAAAAACAAGTTTAGCAGGTTGCGTACTTGAATGGAATCGAAATAATGGCATGGTAATAAAATAATTTAGCCGGACGGGACGTCTGGCATAATTATGTCAAACATCTCTGTAATATTAGAAAAGGATGATATCTGAGTAAAAAATATGATTTTATTTAGTTCGTCATAAATCATCATAAATTATTGAAAAATATTGTATACGTATTTTTTTTATGAAACCAATAAAAAGTTACGAAGATATAGAACGCATTAAAGATCATGAATGACCTCACTTTCCGGTAAAAGTGCACCGAAATGTGACGTCACTCGAGTTTTCGACGCACTGTATCGTCAAAATTTTTTTGTTTACATGAAAAAAAAAAATACGTGTCCAATATTTTTTAGGAATCTAAGTGTCGATCTAATAAGATCTTTTTGGTTATCTATCCTATTCATCTTTACCAATATTATAAAGCTGAAGAGTTTGTTTGTTTGGTTGAACGCGCTAATCCAAGAACTACCTACTAGTTCGAATGAAAAAAATATTTTTGTGTTGGATAGTTCATTTATCGAGGAAAGCTATGGGCTATATAACATCACGCTACGGCTAATACGAGCGGAGCAGCACACAAAAATGTTGTAATAGCGGGAAAAAATATTCCTTACTAACGCTAAAATCATGTATGACGGAATTATTTCTCATTAAAAGTTTTTAAAAAAGTCTGCAAAAGCATATAATGTATCTTTTAAAGTTAACTCACTATAACCTTTTTCATGGAAATTAAATTGGTTTTAAAATAATGCATTATTTGCGAAGGTAATTTATAAACACTATATTAATTCTAATACAAATAAATACGTTAATCATCACAAGCATTCTTTTTGAACAAAATTGCCCTTGATTTCAATGAATATTTTGGGAAATATCATAGTTTCAAAATAATGCCGCAACAAAATAGGCAGGTCACAAGCATAAATAAATTGAAAATCAGTTTAGTCCGCCAGTTACGAGTGTTGAAAAATATTGAACACGTATTTTTGTTTTTTTAAATCAATGAATATTGACAAAGTTAAAACGCTTCGGGAGTGGGGGCTTGTGACATCATAACGCCTGCAAAATTATACTGACCGAGTGACGTTTTGTGATTTTTAGAAGCGTTGTATCTTCGTCAATTTTGGTATACCTACGTATCAAAAGAATAAATACGGGTCAAAATTTTTTTGATAATCTATCTTTCGGTCTAATTAAATTTTTTGAGTAGGTAAAATAGCCTATTGTGGCGGTAAGATCCCTCTTTTCCGCCTGACGGAAGTCCTCACCGGACATGGTTGTTTTGGGAGGTCAGGGATTCAGCGGCAGTCGAGTTGAATGGGCAGCAGTAAGAACGCGTGAGGGAAAGGACATCCTCTACCTCACCTTACCGCCGAAAACGCCGTCTGATACCGCGGCGCAAATTGCGGCCACCGTAGACACTGACTTGCGGACGGCGAGTAATGGGTAGCTCGCTTTCCGACCAAAGACATGACCCGAGTCGTCGGCGCGTTGTGTTCCACGCGCTCAAGGGAACTGACGGGGCCTCCATAGGGTTGACACACAACATGACGCGGGTGAAACCGCGGGCAGAAGCTAGTAATAAATAAAAACCTATGACTACCCATGTTTCCAAAATAAAAATCTATTCTATTCTATGGCGAAATATGGAGTAAAACAAAAAAAAATGTTTTATTTTCGTGTTTTCGTTCAATAAAATCGATTTATGTTTACTTTAGTTATAATAATTTTATATTAGTGGTTCCTCTCTCAAGAGCCCTGGCCATCACCCTTAGCTCGGATACAGTTTGCGATGCTGATGGGCAGTAGCCATCAGCATCGTGATTCCCGTCATGGCATACGTGTCGGTTTTACTGCCTAGGCGCGTATGTAGATGTTTCATATCAATTTAATTTATCAGAAAAGGACATAGGATAGGTTCCTACGAGAACGCGTGTGAAACCGCGGGAAAAATCTATCTATCTATACATATAAAATTCAAAGTCCTGACTGACTGACTGACTGACTGACTTATATATCAATGCACAGCCCAAACCACTGGTTCTAGAGACATGAAATTTGGACAGTGTACTCTTTGTGTAGAGTAGGTATCCACTAAGAAAGGGTTTTTCGAAATTTCACCCCTAAGAGGGTGAAATGGGGTGTTGAATTTTCTATGAAACTTTTTATTCTCTGAGTCGATTGACTTGAAATTGTGTCTACATATAGTTCAGTTAAAATGATGAGATACGTGTTTCACAGTTTTTCCAAAATCATCCCCCAATTTAAAATTCAATGTCCTGACTGGCTGACTGATATATCAACGCACAGCCCAAACCACTGGTCCTAGAGACATGAAATTTGGACAGTGTACTCTTTGTGGAGAGTAGGTATCCACTAAGAAAGGGTTTTTCGAAATTTCACCCCTAAGAGGGTGAAATGGGGTGTTGAATTTTCTATAAAACATTTTATTCTCTGAGTCGATTGACTTGAAATTGTGTCTACATATACTTCAATTAAAATGATGAGATACGTGTATCACAGTTTTTCCAAAATCATACCCCAATTTAAAATTTAATGTCCTGACTGGCTGACTGATATATCAACGCACAGCCCAAACCGCTGGTTCTAGAGACATGAAATTTGGAGAATGTACTCTTTGTGGAGAGTAGGTATCCACTAAGAAAGGGTTTTTGAAATTCCACCCCTAAGAGGGTGAAATGGGGTGTTGAATTTTCTGTGAAACTCTCTCGGGGTCGATTGACTTGAAAATGTGTCTACATATACTTCAGTTAAAATGATGAGATACGTGTATCACAAAATCATCCCCCAATTTAAAATTCCATGTCCTGACTGGCTGACTGATATACCAACGCACAGCCCAAACCGCGGGTCCCAGAGATATGAAAATTGGAGGGTGTATTCTTTGTGAAGAGTTAGTATCAGTTTTTCGAAATTCCTACCCCTTAGAGGGTGAAATGGGGTGTTGAATTTTCTGTGAAACTTTTTACTCTCGGGGTCGATTGACTTGAAAATTTGTTTACATACTCTTCAGATAAAATCCAGTAAATCCGATGTCCAATCTCAAACCGAGGTATCAATATTTCACGTATCTAATTTAATTGATATAATTTTACAATAATAATTTCAAGTTATAAGCAAGTACATGTAAATCTATGTATGTATTATAGATAGATACATAGATTACTTATTATTCCAGAAGTAAGATCCCGTGGGCAATTCCCTAACTCCACGCGGGCGAAGCCGCGGGCATAAGCTAGTACAATATAAAGCTGATGAGTTTGTTTTTCTTTTGTTGAACGCGCTATTCACAGCAACCACTGGTTCGTATTGAAAAATTCGTTAATTATTGGATAGGCCCTATATAACATCACGCTACGATCACAAGGAGCGGAGCATCAATGAAAAATGTTGAAATGTTAATAAAGTCAACTTAGGGCTGAAACTGCGTAAAGCGGACGCCCGCGCGGTCCCATATAAAAGCACTCCGTTGCGGAGACTCGCACGGGAATCAGGCGGGAAGCCCGGGCCCGCGTCCACACACCGGCGCGCGGCGCCCACGTCCGTGCGACGGAGGCCAGCGCGGGAGCACGCGCCGTTTCTGCCAGCGGTAACACGCAAGGGCTTGTTTTGTCAATATCGCTATGCGATACGGGTCGCACGCACTCGGAAGAATGTCTTTAGATACTGACGTTGCGGTCCCAAGGAATACGTCCGCGTGGCCACGCGCGCGCAAACGCGCATTTGCACGCAACGGATGCCCATCGCGGGCGACCGCTCAACGCAGTTATTCAGAAACAAAGAAAGTTCAGCTACCTTTAGAATTGTATTGTAGGTGTCCTGCATACGACCCACTGTCTTTAACCCTCTCTCTGTTATGTGACGCAAACGAAGATGCGCGGGTCATCTAGTATCAAAATAAAATGCGGAATAACAATTTTATCTCTTTATTTTTAAACATTCATTTTAATATCTACAAAACTTAAAAACAAATACTTTAAATTAAAATATAAAACCATACATTAGAAACAACTAGATTACTTATATTTATTTTTTACAAGCTTGCAGATGAATTTTATTATACACTTTAAGTTGCCAAGCAGAATTAAATGCTGTCGCCAAACAAAAGTAAGCTTTTACCTGGATTAGTATAACTTGACTGGGCTGTAAAAGGCCCGGCGCCCATTGGTGGCACGGCACGACAAGGGATTTTTATAATATTTGCAGATGAATTCAAATCTTATCCAACACTGTTAATCACTCACATTTCATAATACGGCACAGCCTGCTTTCGTAGCCTTCGGCACGTTCTTGCTATCCGTGTCATCCCGAAATGTGTGCGCTAAGCATTATACAATAAGATCTCAATCATTTGCGTTTACTAAAATCCCTTATCGGCCCATGCCGCCAGTAGGCGACGGCCGTAACTATAATAATTATCACCAACAATAGTAAAGAAAAACAATGGACAAAAAGAAGTATAAAATGTTTTACAGTATACATTATTATATTAGCAATAACATTATTTGTAGAATTATTCATACTAGTATTATAAATGCGAAAGAAACTGTCTATTTGTTACGCCTACACGGTGAAACAGCCGGCCAATTGTGATACAAAATGTGGAGATAGTTTGAAGCCTGGGCAAGGACATGGAGGAAGCCAGTTTATTATGACACAACATCAACAAGCGACATGTCTGGCGTCTTACCCAAATCGAGCAATGGAAGAATTTTTAGGCGTTTCAGAAACAGTGGTTGAAAATACCGAAATATATTTAATTTGATAAATAAAATAACAATATTAAATGAATTGAATTGTAAAATGACTACTACTATTTAATGTGAAGGTTTGTAAAAATGGATGGATGAGGATAGGTTTCTACGGAAGAGCAGGTGAATGAAGCGCATTATATACTAGTGCCATGGGAGATCGTCATCTGCTAAATTCAGACTACGACACTATACGCTGTGCACTCAGTGTCCGACACAGAGTGTCTTTGTGCGGCCTATAGTATTTGAGATTAAACTTAAAACCAAGTTTACTCGGGTCTTATTAGAAACAAATAATATGCCATGACCTAAAAGAGCCCAAACGTAACCTCAGAAATACTCAACAAGATCGGCCTTTTAGTTGATAAAAAATATGACTACAAAGGAGCGTAACGCATTGCCAATACAATATATTATTAAATGATAAATAATATATTATGTTGCTTACATAAATAAAACTCTAATAGCTATGGATACTGTAAAATTGAACAAAAAACTAGAAGACAAATAGAATTCGAAACCATAACAGTTCCGAAAATACTTTGTTGGGAGTCTTAAGCTCTTTTTTATGTTAACAATTTTGGCATATTTCTTTTTTGGTTAAGTGTGAGTTGTCCCCAAATATAGTGAAACTTGTAAACATAAAAAAGAGCTAAAGTTTCCTAACAATTTTTTTTCGAATCTCTTATGGAAAGACCCTAGAATATTAAAATATTCCCGTATGGGAAGACCCAGTATGCAGGGTGAATTTACCAACTGGGTGTGGATGGCTACGTCCGAAACTACGTGGAATATCGAAAAATACTGAAAGGCGCCTCGAGGCCGATTTTGACGAAAACTAAAACTGCAACAATGGATTTTTGAAAAATCAAAATTCCTGGCCAGGAATCGAAACTGTTGAGTAGGTTTGATTTCTGACGAGGATTATAGATTTTTAAAAAATCGAATATTGCAGTTTTAGTTTTCATCAAAATCGGCCTCGGGACTCCTTTCTTTCTTTTTCGCTATTCCTCATGGTTTCGGATTTGGTCATCCACGGCCAGTTGGAAAATTCACCCTGCATACTGGGTCTTTCCATAAGGGAATATTTTAATATTTGGTCGGACCTCCTTGCGCATCTAACACGGCGTCCAGCCTGTCCTTCATGCCGACCACCATGTTCCAGCACGTGTCCGTGCCACGGAAATGCTCCCATGTAGTATGGGCCTCTCGCCGCAAGTTCTCGTTGTTGCAGATTTCTGAGGTATCCTAATCGAGAACCATGAGACCCCATAAATTCTCGATTGGGTTTAGGTCAGGGCTCTTTGCAGGCCATGGCAGGCAGATGATGTCATCCTGTGCCGCGAACCACTCCTGCACCACTCTGCAGGTGTGCACGCGGCAGTTGTCTTGGCACAAGTATATAATGCCCTCTGGATAGTGCAGGCGCACGGTGGGGATCATTACGTCACGTAATATTTCGACATACTGAGCCCCAGTCATGCGCCCGCTAACCTCCACCAGTTCACCCGGTCCCATTGAGCTCATCCATCCCCAAAAATTTAAGGAAATTCTTCCACTAGCCCGATTTGGTAGAGTATTCATTTCTACATAGCGCTCGTTGCTGTTGCGCCATAATATTTTTCTTCCGTCCATATCCGACCGGAAGCTTTTTTCGTCCACAAAAATGACGATATTGTTTGCCCAGTCAAAATTATAATATTCCAGGCAAAAACTTACTCTTGCGTCTTTATGCGCCTGGGTCATTAATATCTTCTTGGCAGGGCGGCAACATTTCTTTCCGGCGTCCTTCAGGCGCCTCCTGACGGTGTCCATTGAAATCTAAAACAAAGGAAAAATTTTACAATTTCAATCTATACATATAAAATTCAAAGTCCTGACTGACTGACTGACTGACTGACTTATATATCAACGCACAGCCCAAACCACTGGTCCTAGAGACATGAAATTTGGACATTGTACTCTTTGTAAAGAGTAAGTATCCATTAAGAAAGGGTTTTTCGAAATACCACCCCTAAGAGGGTGAAATTGGGTGTTGAATTTTCTATGAAACTTTTTATTCCCCGAGTCGATTGACTTGAAAATGTGTCTACATATACTTCAGTTAAAATGATGAGATACCTGTATCACAGTTTTTCCAAAATCATCCCCCAATTTAAAATTCCATGTCCTGACTGGCTGACTGATATACCAACGCACAGCCCAAACCGCTGGTCCTAGAGACATGAAATTTGGAGAATGTATTTTTCGTGGAGAGTAAATATCCACTAAGAAAGGGTTTTTTTGAAATTCCACCCCTAATAGGGTGAAATGGGGTGTTGACTTTTCTATGAAACTTTTTATTCTCTGAGTCGATTGACTTGAAAATGTGTCTACATATACTTCAGTTAAAATGATGAGATACGTGTATCAGAGTTTTTCCAAAATCATCCCCCAATTTAAAATTCAATGTCCTGACTGGCTGACTGATACATCAACGCACAGCCCAAACCACTGGTCCTAGAGACATGAAATTTGGACAGTGTACTCTTTGTGAAGAGTAAGTATCCACTAAGAAAGGGTTTTTTGAAATTTTACCCCTAATAGGGTGAAATGGGGTTTTGATTTTTATGTGAAACTTTTTACTCTCGGGGTCGATTGACTTGAAAATTTGTGTACATACTCTTTAGGTAAAATCCAGTAAATCCGATGTCCAATCTCAAACCAAGGTATCAATATTTCACGTATCTAATTTAATTGATAGAACTTTAAACTTATAATTGCAAGTTATAAGCAAGTACATGTAAATCTATATATGTATTATAGATAGATACATAGGTTACTTATTATCCCAGAAGTAAGATCCCGTGGGAAATTCCCTAAGTCCACGCGGGCGAAGCCACGGGCACAAGCTAGTTCTTACATAATATTGTTAACTAGCTGATGCGTTGCAATGCACTTTTTTTACCTACTACCTACCTACCTATTTCTCACCGTTTAAACCTTACCTGCCACAAATATTTCAAAACCAAAATTAGCCAAATCGGTCGAGTCGTTCTCCAGTTTTAGCGAGACTAACGAACAACAATTAAAGATTATGACAAAATGTACGGGCCAACTTAACTACTATTATATGAGTATGGGACAGTTAAAAATTATTCCCCAAAATATAATCATACACAAATAAACAATCCGTCGACTTGAGAACTTCCACCTTTGTTGAGATAGGTGCTAAAGAACTGAAGCTTTATCTAATAGTGAATGTTATTAACATTCACTGAGTCAATGATATTAACATTGCACTGAGTCCAATACAGACGTAGTGCTGCTATTAGCGGTTGCAATTAATAGGTATCGCTAGATCCCACAGGCCGCTCGGCGCGCGTTAAACTATGACTAAAAAAAAATATGAATAAGGAAGTGTGACAACAAGGTATACATGGACTCACACTATATGAAGTTGAGGTCACTCTTGTGCTTAGGAACGGGTCGGCTGAGTGTGCCGTGACCATAGCCGCATCCTCTGCCGCCGTCGTGGCTCTCGCGTACAGCTGGCGGTGGTGCGCTTCGAGTGTTCCGCTTTCATGCCACCGCCGAAGCCAGAAGTAAACAGTTTTTTTCTGGAACGAAAGTAAAAACTATAGTTTATTTGCGCATTATTACCCAATATGCTACGTAAATGATTCCCTACAATAATTGCTATTTTATTATTATTAAATTATTATTTACACATCACAACATCACTAAAAAGGTCTTAACTCTGTAATCTTTCAACAGACAAAAAGAAGTGCGTGTTTGCGTAGGTGTTTACTTTAAAATCCAACCAATAGCGATTAAAAAACAATAACAATGGCTCTTGAAACAGCGCGCAGCGTTAAAAACTTACAATACCGGGAACTCAATAGGAAGGAACAAAAGAAAGATTCCTACCAATAGGTAGATAAGGCGAGAGAAAGACATTTTATGGGTGTTTGTCGTATGTCGTGCATTTTCCATAAATTGTTAAGTTTCAAAGGAGAGTACGATGTTTGTAATTAAAAAGTAAAAAAAAAACAAGAAGTAGTATTATAAGTATTTAATGTAACTTATTTACTCACACCTTAGTCGTGACTTTGTTTTATACCATGTAATAATACCTAATAAAGAAGGCAATTGTGTTATTTTGACCTGTAAATGTTCCATGCATGTAAGCACAACTTGATCTTGTTTGATTTCTTTTAAAAGGTAGGATAGATACAATAATTAATAAAGGTTTTTGATCGGGACGTGTAATATGCACAAAAATGGAGAAACACCCATGTTCGTAGGATTAAAATATTAATGTTCAAGGCTTAACCGCCACTAGAAGCAGCATACGAATAGGTATTAAGCTAAATTGGTTACTTTTTATCACCAAATAAGGTAACACTAATTTAATATCACACAAACAACATTTAAAATCGTTAACTTATTTAGAAAGTTCTTTAAAAAACACCATTGACACATTTTTTCAATAATAGTTTTTGTTTATTTTAATTTAAAATTATAATTACAATAAATATTACTCACCGTTATGCCCGTCTGCCGACAAATATCTATTATCCGGCATCCACTTAATCGGAGCGCTATTATGCGCTGTCTTTCTATTTGCGTCAACTGAGGCGCCATGATTAACAATCACAAATTCACTTTTAAAAAAATACCGGCCGACTTGACGATTTTTTATTGACTGGCGTAATAGATCACGGAACTCGGAACCGGAAGGAACAAACGCGGTGACGAGTGGCGTTCGTTAAATTTCGGTAAGGCTCGGGAATTCTCGGGAGTCGGGGCGACTGCGCGGGGGCTTGGAGGTGTGGCCTATTCCTAGTGACGCGATGACGCATGAATTTATTGGCTACTAATTGTTAGTATGCGCAACCATTGGGTAAATTTAGGAAACGATGAAAATTCCACCAATAATGCCAAGGATACTTTCTTTCTAACATGCGATGTTGCGTCGTATTTATAGATATGTATAGGGTTTAGCTTGACGTGCTGGCGACTGTACTTTTTTGTCAGTTCGATCATTCTCAAAAAATCAGAAAAAATTTCATAACTTGAAAACTACGAATAGTCGCGGAACATACATGGGGGTGATTCGGATACCCCACGGTACGAGGGACCTAAATTTTATTTTTGGACGTCAATGTTCCGGCCACCCTGTATACAGTTTTAATTTGAGACTGCATCCATTTTGCGCTCCATGATTTACACTTTTGTAGACAAAAATACAAGAACATTATTCCGCATAAAATAAGTACTGCCAACATGATAGATCTGTACATCTTTACGCTTGCTTCCAAATTACTTGTACTTGCACTGTTAGCTCCATTTTGGGCTATAATAATGTCCTCCGGTTTAGTGACTGTTGTACCCATTTTTGGACGTGAGTATGGGTCAGTTACGATCATAAAGAGAAAGTAATGAAATGTTTATTTGTAAGCAGTTCTCATGATTTTAAATACATAGTTTCAAGTAGTTGACAGAAATCTTACGGGCGGTTTCGTAACTCGGCCACTACGTGTGGTTTAAGTGTTAAGCTTCACGCTCGTAGCGGATTCATCAATGTACAGCCCAAACTGCTGGTTCTAGAGACATGAAATTTGGAGAATGTACTCTTTGTGGCGAGTAGGTATCCACTAAGAAAGGGTTTTTCAAAATTCTACCCCTAATAGGGTGAAATGGGGTTTTGAATTTTATGTGAAACTTTTTATTCTCCGAGTCGATTGACTTGAAAATGTGTCTACATATACTTCAGTTAAAATGATGAGATACGTGTATCACAATATAAGATTTTAAACTATCATGGTCACTAACATTACTATTAATACTAACGGGAACTCATAACAAACAGTAAACATGGTAAATATCCCGTTAGTATTAATAGTTACGTGTATCACAGTTTTTCCAAAATCATCCCCCAATTTAAAATTCCATTTCCTGACTGGCTGACTGAAATACCAACGCACAGCCCAAACCGCGGGTCCCAGAGATATGAAAATTGGAGGGTGTATTCTTTGTGAAGAGTAAGTATAGTTTTTTGAACTTCAACTTCAACTTTGTTTTCTAAGGGGTACCTTAGAGGGTGAAATGGGGTGTTGAATTTTCTGTGAAACTTTTTATTTTCGGGGTCGATTGCATTTTTTTTTTTTTAACGTGGTAAAATCATCAAATGAGTCCTCCCACCCAGGGCAGAGCGGGAGGGACTGTCAGACTTGTACTGACTAAAATCCACGGTGTCCTTCAGTAGCCCTTTATGTTCCAGGGTCACGGTAATTCTATGAGTCCCGCGACCCCGGCAGGCTTTGGCCCTCTAGAGGGGGGGCCCCGTCATTATGCTGACACTCTTTGAGGCGCGCGTGGAACACAACGCGCCGTCGACCCGGGCATGGTCCATAGTCGGACAGCGAGTCGCCCATTACTCGCCGCCCGCATGCCCGCGCCTACGGTGGCCGGAGATCGTCTGCCGACGTCCGGCGCCGTGGGCGTCTACCACTGCGGCTGGTGTGGAGGGAGGACGCTGTCCTCTCCCTCACGCGGCCCGCCTCCTCCTTCGCGAGCATGACTGCTTCGCAGAAGGAGGCGACCGCTTCCAACTCCGTCTCGCCCCGCAGCATGGCCTCGACCAATGCCGGGCGCGAGAGGGGTCGATTGCCTTGAAAATTTGTGTACATACTCTTCAGATAAAATCCAGTAAATCCGATGTCCAATCTCAAACCAAGGTATAAAGTTATCTAATTTAATTGACATAACTTTAAACTTAATTGCAAGTTATAAGCAAGTACACGAGACCCAAGTATTTGGTTTACAGTTTATATGTGTGGGTGAAGTCATAGTTATGCACACAAACACAAAATAAAACGAGCGAGCTCTATTTTTATTAGTGTGCGTGTGGCACATCAATTACCATATACCAATATATAGTCATCATTCACTTATGATGCTGAAGGAGATATAATATTTTGCATGATGTTACTATAGCAATCCTGGCACAATGGCTATAGTCTTTGGTCACTGAACGAGAAGTCGTAAGTTCAAATCATGCATGCAATAGTATATTCTTTTTCTTTTTGTATTCATTATTTTGTTAAAACATTACTTAAAGTAGAATTTATAACGATTCCAACGTTTGAGACAAACATTGAACTCTCAGGCTATTTGATTTTGACTGTTTAGACAACAACTGCCGACAATTTAAAAATATTGTTTTCAAACACCTTCATTTATAAAAAATGAGCATTCTTAGTTGTCAATCTACGAGTATTTGCATTACTGAGTTTATTGATTACTACTCTTGAGCATGTGTGTGGTTTTATTTCTGTGGATCCAACCATGCAACATTTATCAATGTTCAAAGAGGTGGAAATCGTTGTTTTGGATGAGCAAAACGTATCTATATTATGTGAAATTGTGAGTGTAAATGTGGTGCTGCCTAACAAACGTTGGGAAACAAACGTTGGGACACTTTATATCGTGTCCTGCCTGTTCTGTTGTTTGCTCCTGTGAAATGCATCACAGGACGCTACTGAAAGAACCAAACTCGTCGGCAAATTATGGGCTGACTCAATTTGAATTGTTATGGATTAGCGTATCGATGAGAAGAAGTGAAATTACAAGGCGCTTAATGATATCGGTGAGTAACAGTTAGATATTACGTTGAAATTATACCTACTTCACTTTAACTCCTCTATTCTCTTTATTCCTAGTAAACATTAAAAGGGATGTTTACTAGGAATAAATAATTAATGTAACTTAAGTGCAATACCTACCATAGTTATAATAATACATTATCATAACTGAATTATTATAGTTTCTTTTTTTTAATTTGTAATCGTATGATGATTATGATAAAATTAGCTTGGTCTGAAATTAGCTTGATCTAGCCTTTAGACAGATTAAAGAAAAGCCTTTTAATAACGTAAATAAAAATAGATTATAATGTTTGCTAATGTCAGTGTATATCTTATATTTATGTATTGTATTATTATAAGTAATATTAATTAGGTATACACGATTACTTTTACATCGTTCTGGAGTCGAAACACAGTAACTCCACTCGAGTAATAGTTACTATTGGCAATGTTATTTTTTTTTAAGACATCTATTAAAGAAGTTAGAAAATTATCACTTTTTTTCTGTCATTCGAGTTAAATCTTAGTAGGGACTTCCACTATTTCATTCATAAACGCAATATCGTACGCGATCCGCTGGATAATGACGTAGCGCGGCACAGCTGTGAGTGAGGTCAATGGACGTCGGACGAATTTGATATCCGACTGCAAATAAGTAGGTTTCAGGTACGATTTAGGTTGGTGTAAGTTCATTTACCTACATCATCTCTCGTTCGTATCAGAAGCACGTGTTTACCACTATCACATCTCTTCGTTAACGAGAGAAATTAATTGGCATTTAATTCACCACTCTCGCATCACGAAATCACTAGTTGGTACTCGTACCTATTCAACTAGACACCGACACGACGACAGTACGCTTGGCAAAGGCAGGCAGTTCGCACAGAAAAACGAATCGTTTCGTCTGTCGAATAGAGTTCATTATTAGTTGCAGGTATCAGGAGGTATTGGAAGTATTAGGTTGGAATTAAGACCTTATTTTCAGAACGTTAACCGTGTAATTCGGTTGTGCATCTTTGTAACAGTCAGGTCGGACACGAGGCAATCGGTTTCTCATAATATTTTTAGTAAACTTAGTAAACATTACTTTTAGGTACCTAGTTTGGTAAAATTTCTAATTTTCACCGTTTGCAGTTAAGAAATAAAGTCTGAATTCGCTTTTCGTATTTTTATTTGCGAACCAACTTATCTATCGCGTATGTATTTTATTTTATTTGATTATGTACACTGGGCCCAAGTATTTGGTTTACAGTTTATATGTGTGAGTGAAGTCATAGTTATGCACACAAACACAAAATTAAATTAACTTGACTTGCTGTACGAGCCGGTAATATTCATACAGCCGCTCATTATTATTGTGTGAGTAAACATATTGTACCCTACACGGGGTTTATTTTTTTTATCTTTGCGCTTGTCTGGTAAACTGGTAAAAATAATATAAACGAGTTTACAATAAAGTCCAACATTTTATACTAACTTAACATGGTAACCATAGCCGATTGGTGTAAGCGCTTGCGTTAGCTAGTGATCTTACCTCGACGACACGAGTTCGAACCCAACTGAGGAATTATTTTTGCTACTTTTTACTTTTTGTTTTTTAATAAATTTATTTTGTGGCCAATAAAATTACTCAAGCAAAAAGTAAAAACTAATTAAATATAACCAATGAAATAATTTGATTTTTTTATTAGATAAACATTGGTATTGTTTGCTTAGCTTATTGCTTGGGTCGTTAGCAAATTATCCGTCTCGTTTCTTCCAATATGTTCCTTCCTTATATTGGTTGTTTTAAGGCTCAATTTGGTGGGGGCTGTATGTTAGAAAAAAAAACTTGTGTGGCCGATACAATGATTTAATACACTGTTGTTCACCTGTTTTTTTGACAAAGTTTATTTTTGGTAAGGATTGACGTAAATAATTTGTCAAAGTAGGTAGGTATATAAATTGAATCAAAGTAAAATTAGAGGTGAAGTGAATCAACATGTTAGATAGTAAGAAATTATGACAACTTCTAATCGCATAACAATAACATCACTTCACCATACTTTCAATAATTTACGAGTTGTGGTTTTAAAAAAAAGTTTTTATATATTACTAAGTTTTGTATTTGTTCTAATTTGCTTAACAAATATGAACATTATTTGCATAAAATAAGATTCATATTCGTCTACTAATTAAAATAAATTCGACTAATAATGAGTCGGCAATCCTTCGTTTTCTATTACTCCTTGTAACCTTCTGCTCATGAGATCTCACAGTTTGTAAGCACACTTTTATGCGGGTGGACAAGAAGGGATCAGCCTTGTGCCTTGCCACGATGTCGTAGTGTCGAGTCGATGAATTTGCCTTTGGTTTTGGCCTAAGATGTTCTACGTCTCCAAAATACGCATATCGGCGGACCCATAACTGCACGGTTCTCCCCTGTGGATAAAAACAGTATTTATAATACTTATAATAATAGCTAATATTATAATAAATAAACACTATATTTTGATACTATATATACACTATGTTTATTCAATATACTTTTATATACCTAATTAATATTACTTATAATAATACAATACATAAATATAAGATATACACTGACATTAGCAAACATTATAATCTATTTTTATTTACGTTATTCAAAGGCTTTTCTTTAATCTGTCTAAAGGCTAGATCAAGCTAATTTTAGACCAAGCTAATTTTATCATAATCATCATACGATTACAAATTAAAAAAAAGAAACTATAATAATTCAGTTATGATAATATATAACTATGGTAGGTATTGCACTTAAGTTACATTAATTATTTATTCCTAGTAAACATCCCTTTCAATGTTTACTAGGAATAAAGAGAATAGAGGAGTTAGTTGAAGTGAATTAGGTACAATATCAACGTAAAATCTAACTGTTACTCACCGATATCATTAAGCACCTTGTAATTTCACTTCTTCTCATCGATACGCTAATCGATAACAATTCAAATTGAGTCAGCCCAAAATTTGGCGACGAGTTTGGCTCAAGCAAACAACAGAACAGGCAGGACACGATATAAAGTGTCCCATCGTTTGTTAGGCAGCACCACATTTACACTCACAATTTCACATAATATAGATACGTTTTGCTCATCCAAAACAACGATTTCCACCTCTTTGAACATTGATAAATGTTGCATGGTTGGATCCACAGAAATAAAACCACACACATGCTCAAGAGTAGTAATCAATAAACTCAGTCATGCAAATACTCGTAGATTGACAACTAAGAATGCTCATTTTTTTATAAATGAAGGTGTTTGAAAACAATATTTTTAAATTGTCGGTAGTTGTTGTCGAAACAGTCAAAATCAAATAGCCTGAGAGTTCAATGTTTGTCTCAAACGTTGGAATCGTTATAAATTCTACTTTAAGTAATGTTTTAACAAAATAATGAATACAAAAAGAAAAATAATATACTATTGCATGCATGATTTGAACTAACGACTTCTCGTTCAGTGACCAAAGACGATAGCCATTGTGCCAGGATTGCTATATTAACATTATGCAAAATATTATATCTCCTTCAGCATCATAAGTGAATGATGACTATACACGGTTACTTTTAGGTCGTTCTGGAACCGAAAGCCACAAACTCGATCATCGAACTCGAAACGATTGGGACTATTTTTTTCAAAAAGTAACAATAAAAAAAATCACGAAAAATTAAATTAATTGTTTTTTTTGTTAAATGATGAGAACTCGAAGTAACGCTTCCTTGCGGTAAATGCATAAGTGTGCGTACGTAACGTATCGATGATCGGCAACACATGCAAACGGTACCCATTGAAAAATCCATTCTACGATCAGACAGAATGATCCGCAAGCCACGCCCCCACCCCACGCTTACACAGTCTAGCCGACGCGACCGCTCGCCCTTTCTTCCTAGTATTGTCGCGCGTTTCGCTGTATTAGGTCACTCACGCAGAACCTAATTACGTGTTTAATGAGTCGGCAGTATGTCTACTCCAATGTGGAGTATTGGGCAATGGTGGATTTTTATGGGATGGCGCACCATAACTTGGAAGAGGTTAGACGCTTGTATGCTCAGCCGGAAAACCTGAACTCACTGCGCGCACGTGGAATCACCGACCCTCAAGTTCCCTTCACCTCCAGCGCCTGCTATTTACGAAGGTGACGGGCCAAGGAGAATCGCCCTATGTCAGTGGTTGATAAAAACTGCCACTGCCAACATACTGTGGACGGATGAATCCTGAATCCTGTTCACACCTGATACCGGAGTTGCTAGAGGATGTGCCTCTGGCATATTTACGCGGTATGTAGGTACTATCAGCATGATGGATGCCCTGCTCATTATGCGAATTTAGTGCGTGCGTATCTAAACCGTGAGTTTGGTGAGCAGTGGATAGGTCGTGGTGGCCCTGTGGCTTGGCCCGCAAGGAGCCCTGACTTAACCCTACTGGATTTTTATTTGTGGTCTGTGATAAAAAGATTAGTTTATTTCGAGGAGCATACTACTCGAGATGAGTTAAGAAGTGCGATTGTGGACGCGTTTAATATTGTGAAAAGTGACAGAGACACATTAGCAAGACAATCTCATTAAACGTGCCCGTTTGTGTATCGAGCGAAATGGACTCCATTTTGAGCAGTTGCTTCGATACAGGGAAGTAGGTATAAACTGTGAAAAATCTAATATCCTTAGTTAGTTATACCTACGTTGATTATGTTTGTAAATAGCTCAAATTTTTAAGTAGGTACGCCTGCGCCTGCATTTGTTTTTCTTGAGATTAAAAGTGTACAAGTAAGTAAGTAGGTACGTATTTAAATACGTAAAATGTATAACTGACGCGACGGTCCTAAGCCCGTAGAAAGTATGACGGAAAAATTTGAGTTATTGAACTCATCATCATCATCATTTCAGCCAAAAGACGTCCACTGCTGGACATAGGCCAAGTGTCGCCACATTGACCGGTCCCGTGCGACTCGCATCCAGCGGATCCTTGCAACCTTCACCAGGTCATCGGTCCACCTAGTGGGAGGCCTTCCAATGCAACGTCTTCCGTTTATTGAACTGTTATGTAGATAAACGAAATTTAAATCAAGCAATAGTTCGGCGCCGCGTTCTTTATGATAGGTACATCAACATAAATAAAAATACAAACGCGATAGATAAATAGGTATACAAATAATAACACGAAAAGCGAATTTAGACTTTATTTCTTAACCGTAAACGGTGAAATTTAGAAATTTTATCAAACTAGGTAAATCGCAGTTTACTAAAAAATATTCTGAGAAACCGATTGCCTCGTGTGCACAACCGAATTACACGGTTAACGTTATGAAAATAAGGTCTTAATTCCAACCTAATACTTCCAATACCTCCTGATACCTGCAACTAATAATGAACTCTATTCGACAGACGAAACGATTCGTTTTTCTGTGCGAACTGCCTGCCTTTGTAGCAGCCGCAAAAGAAATGTTAAAAGCAGTATTATTTTATGAATCACAATATTATGGTAGGTAGGTTCATTGGTCGACAGGTCGACTCTCGATTCAAGGCCTAACTCCCAAGCGTACTGTCGTCGTGTCGGTGTCTAGTTGAATAGGTACGAGTACCAACTAGTGATTTCGTGATGCGAGAGTGGTGAATTAAATGCCAATTAATTTCACTCGTTAACGAAGAGATGTGATAGTGGTAAACACGTGCTTCTGATACGAACGAGAGATGATGGAGGTAAATGAACTTACACCAACCTAAATCGTACCTGAAACCTACTTATTTGCAGTCGGATATCAAATTCGTCCGACGTCCATTGACCTCACTCACAGCTGTGCCGCGCTACGTCATTATCCAGCGGATCGCGTACGATATTGCGTTTATGAATGAAATAGTGGATGTCCCTACTAAGATTTAACTCGAATGACAGAAAAAAAGTGATAATTTTCTAACTTCTTTAATAGATGTCTTAAAAAAAAAATAACATTGCCAATAGTAACTATTACTCGAGTGGAGTTACTGTGTTTCGGCTCCAGAACGATGTAAAAGTAATCGTGTATATTGGTATATGGTAATTGATGTGCCACACGCACACTAATAAAAACTGAGCTCGCTCGTTTTATTTTGTGTTTGTGTGCATAACTATGACTTCACCCACACATATAAACTGTAAACCAAATACTTGGGCCCAGTGTACCTATCTAACGCGGCGGATCTTATGTTTTCGAGACGGCGAAGGCTGTAGTGATGGCACACTAGCGGATGAACTAATTAGATAGATACTTACATACCTACCTACACGACGTCAGTAACAACCACGTTGTTGCTACTGCAGATACCTAGGTAGTAGGTACCTACCCGTGACAATAATAAATCGTTTGATTCTGCATTCATGACCATTGTTCGATCTAAATTGCATTTATGTTTACGTACATAACAGTTAAATAACTCTAATTTTTCCTTCATACTTTCTACGGACTTAGGACCGTCGCGTCAGTAATACATTTTACGTCTAATTATTTACCTACTTACTTTTAAGTATTCTTTTATTCTCAAGAAAAAGTATTGCAGGCGCAGGCGTATTTAAAAAATTGGAGCTATCTACAAACATAATCAACATAAAACTAACTAAGGCTAAGAACATAAATTAGATAATTACACTTCCCTGAATCGAAGCAACTGCTCAAAATGGAGTCCACTTCGCTCGATACATAGACGGGCACGTTTCATTAAATTGTCTTTTAATTTTCCTAATGTGTGTCTGTCACTTTTCACAATATTAAATGCGTCCACTATCGCACTTCGTAACTCATCTCGAGTAGTACGCTCCTCGAAATAAACTAGTCTTTTAATTTCGGACCACAAATAAAAATCCAAGGGTGTTAAGTCAGGGCTCCTTGCGGGCCAAGCCACAGGGCCACCACGACCTATCCACTGCTCACCAAACTCACTGTTTAGGTACGCACGCACTGAAGTAGCAAAATGGGCAGGGCATTCATCATGCTGGTAGAACATACCGCGTAAATATGCCAGAGGCACATCCTCTAGCAACAGCGGTATCACAGTTTGCAGCATCTCTAAATAAGACCCACCAGTCAGGTGACCTTCAATAAAAATAGGCCCTATTATTCGGTCGTTAATAATGCCTGCCCAAACATTCACGCTGAATCTAACCTGATGGTTATCTTCGCGAATGAGGTGCGGGTTTAAAAACGACCAATAATGTTCGTTGTGAACGTTGTACAGACCCACGCGTGTAAATAGCGATTCATCCGTCCACAGTATGTTGGCAGTGGCATTTTCCAGCAACCATTGGCATAATGCGATCCTCCTTGGCCCGTCGCCTTCGTAGATAGCATGCGCTCGACGAAAATGGTATGGATGTAATCCATTTGAATTTAATAATCTCCAGACGTAATACTGGCTAACATTGAACCGCCTGGCCGCCATTGTGGTACTGCGACGTGGGTCGCGTTCGAAGTACTCCAGTATTTCTTCTTCCAATTCCGCCGAGTATGGTAGTCTACCGCGGCCCTGCGCGTGTGTGGGTGCTCGAAACTGTCCGTGATCGAGGAGGCGCTGGCTTACAGCCAGGATGGTGGAGGTGAAGGGAACTTGAGGGTCGGTGATTCCACGTGCGCGCAGTGAGTTCAGGTGTTCCGGCTGAGCATATAAACGTCTAGCCTCTTCCAGGTTATGGTGCGCCATCCCATAAAAATCCACCATTGCCCAATACTCCACGTTGGAGAACACGTATTGCCGACTCATTATTAGCTCGAGATTAGGTTGCGCGGGAATGACCTAATACAGCGAAACGCGTGACAATACTAGGAAGGAAGGGCGGGCGGGCGCCCGGTCGGCTAGAGTCTAGAGCGTGGGGTGGGGGCGTGGCTTACGGATCATACTGTCTGATCGATGAATGGATTTTTCAATGGGTACCGTTCGTATGTGTTGCCGATCGTGTTTACGTTTTACACACACATATGCATTTACCGCAAAGAAGCATTACTTCGAGTTCTCATTATTTCACAAAAAAAACATTAAATTTTATTTTTCGCGATTTTTTTTATTCTTACTTTTTTAAAAAATAGTCCCAATCGTTTCGAGTTCGATGATCGAGTTTGTGGCTTTCGGTTCCAGAACGACCTAAAAGTAACCGTGTATACAAGTATATTAAATAAACATAGTGTATATATAGTATAAAATATAGTGTTTATTTATTATAATATTAGCTATTATTATAAGTATTATAAATACTGTTTTTATCCACAGGGGAGAACCGTGCAGTTATGAGTCCGCCGATATGCGGATTTTGGAGACGTAGAACACCTTAGGCCAAAACCAAAGGCAAATTCATCGACTCGACACTACGACATCGTGGCAAGGCACAAGGCTGATCCCTTCTTGTCCACCCGCATAAAAGTGTGCTTACAAACTGTGAGATCTCATGAGCAGAAGGTTACAAGGAGTAATAGAAAACGAAGGATTGCCGACTCATTATTAGTCGAATTTATTTTAATTAGTAGACGAATATGAATCTTATTTTTATGCAAATAATGTTCATATTTGTTAAGCAAATTAGAACAAATACAAAACTTAGTAATAAGTAGGTAGGTATAAAACTTTTTTTTAAAACCACAACTCGTAAATTATTGAAAGTATGGTGAAGTGATGTTATTGTTATGCGATTAGAAGTTGTCATAATTTCTTACTATCTAACATGTTGATTCACTTCACCTCTAATTTTACTTTGATTCAATTTATATACCTACCTACTTTGACAAATTATTTACGTCAATCCTTACCAATAAAAAACTTTGTCTTTGTCAAAAAAACAGGTAAACAACAGTGTATTAAATCATTGTATCGGCCACACAAGTTTTTTTTTCTAACATACAGCCCCCACCAAATTGAACCTTAAAACAACCAATATAAGGAAGGAACATATTGGAAGAAACGAGACGGATAATTTGCTAATGACCCAAGCGATAAGCTAAAGACCGCCTCGTCGGGCACCTGAATCAGATGGGTCCGGACCTTGCGGAGAGTCAGTTTGGCTTCCGCAGGGGGCGCTCGACGGTGGACGCCATCATGCGCGTGAGAGCCCTCACGACGGGGGCTGCGGTATCCCGGGGCAGGGTCGTCTTGGCGGTGTCTTTGGACATCACCAATGCCTTTAACACCCTGCCCTGGAGTTGCATCGGGGAGGCAGTCCGGTATCACCGGGTGCCGACCTACCTCCGTCGCACGGTCGAGGACTACCTGACGGATAGAGCCGTCATCTACCCCGGTCACCGGGGAGAATGGAACCGGCGAGAGATGTCGTGCGGTGTTCCACAGGGATCGGTCTTGGGGCCGCTCCTGTGGAACATCGGTTACGACTGGGTGCTGCGCAGCAACCTCCCTGACGGCGCCGGCGTAATATGTTACGCCGACGACACGCTCGTCCTGGCGGAGGGAAAGTCGCACCAGGCGGCGGCCGACCTGGCAACGCAAGCGGTTGCGACAGTCGTTGGAAGGATCCGGCAGTTGGGACTCGAAGTGGCGCTGCACAAAACAGAGGCCATGTGTTTTCATGGCCGTCTGAACGCGCCACGGTCTGAGTCCCACATAACGGTGGGAGGGGTTCGCATCGGCGTCGGGAGGACGATGAAGTACCTGGGACTCGTCCTCGACAGCCGGTGGAACTTCAAGGAGCATTTCCTGCGTTTTGCCCCAAAGCTGAACCGGGCAGCAGCCGCCCTCAGGCGACTCCTGCCCAATCTCAGCGGGCCAAACGCCTCCTGCCGGAGGCTGTACGCCGGTGTCGTGCGGTCCATGGCCCTCTACGGGCCTCCGTGTGGGCCCTGAGCATTCGGACGCGACCACTGAAGCTGGTCGCATGCCAGAGGGTCATGGCTATCCGGATGATCCGAGGATACTGCACGATCGCCGGCGAATCGGCCAACCTCCTTGCCGGATTGCTGCCCTGGGATCTGGAGGCGACTGCCCTCCAGCGCGTCTATGAGTGGCGCGTGGAGGCGCAGCGGGAAGAGCTCCGGCGCGATCTCAGGGCAGTATGGAGGGAACGACTGTCGCAACCGAGGTCCAGGCACGCCGCAATCGCGGCGGTAAGACCCCTCTTTGAGGAGTGACTGGATAGGCGTCACGGCGTCCTGACCTACCGCATGACACAGGTCCTCACCGGACACGGAAGCTTCGGGAGGTACCTGTGTCTGATGGGGAAGGAGGAAACGCCTGGGTGTCACCACTGCGAGGACCGCCCGGAGGACACGGTGGAGCATACGATGCAGGACTGCCCCGCTTGGGCAGAGCACCGCCGTGTCCTCACGGCGGCGATAGGCGGAGACCTCTCGCGCCCGGCATTGGTCGAGGCCATGCTGCGGGGCGAGACGGAGTGGGAAGCGGTCGCCTCCTTCTGCGAAGCAGTCATGCTCGCGAAGGAGGAGGCGGGCCGCGTGAGGGAGAGGACAGCGTCCTCCCTCCACACCAGCCGCAATGGTAGACGCCCACGGCGCCGGACGTCGGCAGACGATCTCCGGCCACCGTAGGCGCGGGCTTGTGGGCGGCGAGTAATGGGCGACTCGCTGTCCGACCATGGACCATGCCCGGGTCGACTGCGCGTTGTGTTCCACGCGCGCCTCAAAGAGTGTCAGCATTATGACGGGGCCCCCCTCTAGAGGGCCAAATCCTGCCGGGGTCGCGGGACTTATAGAATTACCGTGACCCTGGATCATAAAGGGCTATTGAAGGATACCGTGGATTTTAGTCAGTACAAGTCTGACAGTTCCTCCCACTCTGCCCTGGGTGGGAGGACTCATTTGATGATTTTACCACGATAAAAAAAAAAAAAAAAAAAAAAAGCGATAAGCTAAGCAAACAATACCAATGTTTATCTAATAAAAAAATCAAATTATTTCATTGGTTAAATTTAATTACTTTTTACTTTTTGCTTGAGTAATTTTATTGGCCACAAAATAAATTTATTAAAAACAAAAAGTAAAAAGTAGCAAAAATAATTCCTCAGTTGGGTTCGAACTCGCGTCGTCGAGGTTAGATCACTAGCTAACGCAAGCGTTTACACCAATCGGCTATGGTTACCATCAGGGGCGTGCCGTCCATAGAGGCAATTAGACAAAGCCTACCCTACCATTCCTACCAACAACGCTAAGTGCATTTATTTTAACTATGTAATAAAATAAACAAAATATTAAAAAAAAAGTTAAAACTCCTGTTAGAACACTTATAGCAACTTGTCGCGAACGGTAACGTAACTCAAAATTACAAGTAAGTTCGTGGCTATCAATTGTCAATTCTGTTAGGCACGAAGTGATCGTGCCTACATCTCATTCAAAAACTTACGCACACTGTTGCATATTTTTGTGTGTATGAACGCCATGAACGGCACACATGTATAGATTATGGGCGTAAACTCCGTCCACTGTAGACGATCACAACGTGCTATGATTGGCTAATCGCGAAATAGATTTATGAATGATTATGACATTAGAGCAGTGTTCCCAATTTGAGGACATTTCCCCGAACTGCGGGGAATTCGAGAAACAAACACAGACATGATAGTTTCCTTAATGACTACTAGATACAATTAAAAAAACATGGTCTTATTGTCGAATTTAGACCTTCCACAAAAATGATAAATTGTATTTGTAAGATTTGCAAAAACCCCCTATAAAAATAATTAAAAACTACATGAATTTTATTTTTCGCTCTGATTTTTGGGGTGTTTGGAAATTAAGTAATGACAACACCACCGTTACTGTCGTCTGTCAGTACTATTATCCGGCAAAATGTTGTTATGCGCCTTTATAAAGGATCACGGTATGACAATGATGCATTTTATTTGGTAGTGTTTTTTTTAAAACAGATTTCGAAATATTTTTTTCTTGAGTAGCCATATTGTTTATTTGTTTCATGTGACAAGCAATTTATATGCGATCTTGAATGTTTTTATATCTTACTAAGTTATAACTTATAAGTAATTGGTTTTGATACGTACATTAATGTAAATATTATTTGTTAAGTACATTTACACTTAAAGATGATTTTCTGTTGTGAAGTGTGTAGTGATAATGTGTTTGTTAGAAGTTAAAAACAATAAGTTTTCGCAATTATCGTTTAATGATAAGATTCAAGTGGTGTCTAAAGGTATACCAATTGCGAGAATTAATCCAAAAATATAATAATTCACCTCGTACTCGTCATTTCAATCCTCAAAATTATGCAACATTTAGCTGGCTGTGTGGGTGTTAACACACAAATAAATTGTATTGTTTTCCGTGCATTTGGTTTAATACTTCCAGTAAGTGGAGTGAGGGATATATTGATTTGGATAATTTTCATTACTCGTCAAAAAAGCATGACATATCAATAGAATAACATCTAGAGGCATGTTTAAAGTTAAATACATTTGGTAAATCACGTATTGAAACTAGTTTGCATCGTCAGAAAATCGTGATTTGAACCTTCAGAACCTTGAATAACGTGGTGAGTTCTTGTATTTATAACTTTTATTTTTACAGGCTTATTTTCAATGTTTTTTTTTTTCAAATTTTTACATCATTTTTTTTTGGTTAGGTTTAGGTTTCCTCAGAGGTGCCCTCCGGCTAGCCTAACCTCTGAGGAAACCTACTGCACGCCACTGGTTACCATGTTAAGTTAGTATAAAATGTTGGGCTTTATTGTAAACCCGTTTATATTGTTTTTACCAGTGTACCCGACAAGCGTAAAGATAAATAAATAAACCCCGTGTAGGGTACAATATGTTTACTCACACAATAATAATGAGCGGCTGTATGAATATTACCGGCTCGTACAATGACAGTTACCGACGTGTGCGATGTAAACTAATTAAATTGGCTTGCTGTACATGTAAATCTATGTATGTATTATAGATAGATACATAGATTACTTATAATCCTAGAAGTAAGATCCCGTGGGCAACTCCCTAACTCCACGCGGGCGAAGCCGCGGGCATAAGCTAGTACATCTATTATAAATGGTTTTTCTCCTCTCCTAATGACTTTAAACGGGTCTTGATAGGGGTGTGTAAGTGACTGCCTGACCATAATATATCCCGCTTTACGAAAACATGTTCACATTGTTGTAAATCTTTGTGTACGAATATACATAGTTCGTGAATCTCTCTGGGCAGTTGGTCTAGGTCTCAGATCATTACGTTTTGCAAGATATTACCCCAGGGCGGTACCAGCTGCACAGCAGCTGGAGAATCCGCCACGACCCCTTTGGGGTCGTCAAGCCCTTCGTATTCTGGGGGGGGGCAGCGAACGTGTACCACTTGCCAATGGCAACGAGAGCTGAGGAGGCTCCTCGAGATCGAGGTCTTTTGAAGACCTCATCTCTTTTAATTTTAAGAATCCCGATCGAGGACGGGTCGAACGCCACGCGGCGAACGCAGTGTCAGAGTCTGGCGCTGCGTCACAGAGGATGGGAGAGGAGGCTCCAAAAGAACCTCGCGTGGTCCTGGAGAGGGTGACCGCGATATCGGAGGTTGAAGGCACACCGTAGGAAGTTACGGCCGCTCCGTCCAAGTTTTGGGGGAAGCGGCCGCGTGTGTGTGAGTCGGACGCGTGGTCGGTGGGTTTTTCCTCAAGCGAGGAGAACCTGCCGGCCGCCAAGGTGACGACAGCCAGGAGGGGCAGAGGTCGCGGGACAGCTTCCGGACTAAACACTCCGGCAGCGTCACGTGACACCCGGGGTCGCTTCCTAAAGCGCCCCAATACGCCGGTGGCCAGTAGATCGAGTGACTCTAATCTCAATCAAGACGAACTGGGAGGGGTTACTGTATATCTCTGGGCACAAAGGCGGAAGCCAACGCTGCGAAGCGTGCGCAGAGCAGAGCGGTCGCGGCTGATGAGGTCGCCGAAATGGCCCGTCAGGCCCGAGAGTGCCGGTCTGCCCAGGCGGCTAATGGGGAGAGCCTAACGGCAGAGGCTCTCAACCGCCAGGTGATGGACGGCGTGGACGTTGTCCTGAAGGTTGCGACCAAGTCCGGCAACCTGAAGGGCTCGTTTATGCGCGCCCTCAAAGAGGCGGCAGAGGGGATCAGGGAGGCAGTGGAGGCTCTCCATGGCCGCACGACCTCGGAGGAGACGGCGAGGTTGTGGAGGGAGAACAGCCGTCTCCGATCCGAGCTGGAGGACCTCAAGCGAGAGTTTGCCGCTCAGCGGAGTGTTGGGCAGCAGCGGGCAGCTCCCACGTCGGCGCTTGCACCTGCGGCGCCATCATCTTTAAGCTTGTCGGACTACGACATGGAGAGGGTGGCGAGAATCTGCATGGTGCAGTGTGGTGGCATGGTGAGTACCCGCCTGGAGGCAATTGAGTCTCGACTCCCTCCAGCTGAAATCCTTTGGCCCCCGCTTGCGGCGGATAGGCGGAGGACGGAAGAGTCCGCCAGGACGAAGCCCGCGCTGGTAGCTCAGAAACCTGCAGAGGGGGCCAAAAAGCCCGCGGCGGGGCCCAGGAAGCCCGTGCAGGGTGCGTCCGCGCCTCTCCTCCAAACGTCCCAGCCCCTGGCAACCGCTTCTCCCACCCATGTAATGGTGGGAGGAGGGGGCCGCCGCAAGAAGAAGGCGGCGGGTGCAACCGCGCCCCCTACCTCCCAAGAGACAGCGCTCCCAGCGACCGCACTTCCCACCCGGGAGGCCTGGACGACGGTGGTCAAGAGGGGACGCAGAAAGAGGGCGTCGCAGCTGACACCCCCCATGTATCGACTCAACCAGAAGGCACGAGGCCGCCCAAGGTCATTACTCCACGCTCCGAGGCTGTAGTTATTACACTGCAGCCCGAAGCCGCAGACAGGGGAGTGACCTATAAATCGGTTCTGGCGGAAATGAAGCACAAGCTTAAATTCAGCGAATTTGGCACCCCGGCTGGTTTCGTGTTTAGAACTGCGGTCACGGGTGCCAAGGTGCTTCAGGAGTCGGGTGCCGCAAGACAAGAGAGGGCGGACAATTTGGCCGCCAAGCTCCGGGAAGTCTTCAAACCAGACGACGTCCGAGTGTCTAGGCCCACTATCACGGCTGAATTGCGTGGCGGCCATTGCGCGGATCGGTGGATGTCCGCCTGAGAATGTGGTGGCAGGCGAAATTCGCAACGGCGCGGACGGGCGGGGCACGATCTGGGTGCGGTGCCCGGTAGCGGCTGCGAACAAGGCTGCTGATGGCGGACGGCTACTGGTGGGTTGGGTGTCTGGCAGGGTCAAACTCCTGCCAAGGCGGGCTGTGCAGTGTTTCCGATGTCTGGAAAAGGGGCATGTCCGGGCTCAGTGCACTGCACAAATTGATCGCAGCGAACTGTGTTTCTGCTGCGGTCAACCCGGCCACAAGGCGGCCCAGTGCTCCGGAGTGCCAAACTGCAGCCTATGCGAAGCTGCAGGAAAGCCCACGGAGCACAGTCTTGGCGGGATGGCCTGCAAGGCACCCGTGTCTAAGAAAAGGAGGTCTAGGGCTGTCGGAGGACCTGCGCTTCTCACAAAGCCTGACTCCCGACCCAGGGAAGGAGGAGCCGAGGAAATGGAATGCCAGTGATGGCACAATTCCGTTTCCTCCAAGCTAACATCAACCACGCCGCCAGAGCTCAGGATCTATTGCTCCAGAGCATGGCGGAGTGGTTGATCCACGTGGCTGTGGTCGCCGAGCCGTATTTTGTCCCCCCCCGCGATAACTGGGCAGGGGACCTGGACGGTTTGGTGGCCATCATTAGTGGGACTCTTGTCAGTCCGTCCTGAGGACACGGTGGGGTGGCCGCCCTCGTGGACGGCATAGTCACAATTGGGGCATATTTCTCTCCCAACAAGGGTCTCACTGACTTCGAGGAGTTCCTTGTCGAGCTAGGTGCCGTCGTGAGCCGGTTCCACCTTCGCCCGGTGCTGTTGCTCGGGGATCCCAACGCCAAGTCTGCGGCTTGGGGATCCCCGATCACCGATTCTAGGGGCGAGGTGTTGGAGGAGTGGGCGGTCGAAACCGGCCTGACCGTCCTGAATCAGGGCTCGGTGTACACGTGCGTGCGGCAGCGGGGCGGGTCCATAGTGGTCGTGTCGTTCGCAAGCTCTGCTGTTGCGGGCCGTGTACGCGACTGGCGAGTTGCCGTAGGGGTGGAGACGCTGTCGGACCATCGATACATTCGATTTGACGTCTCCCCTCAGACTGCGGGCGGTGGTCGCCCGTCGGCCCCGCAAATGGACGGTCCTCGCTGGTCGTACAAGAGAATCGACAGGGAACTCCTCGAGGAGGCCGCAATCCTCCAGGCCTGAGTCCGGGATACACCGTCGAACGAACCCGTCGACGTCGAAGCGGAGGCGCAGTGGTTCCGCGGGGCGATGACGCAAATTTGCGATGCGTCTATGCCCCGTGTCACCCAACCCACAAGGCGCCAGCTGTACAGGTGGTCCGCCGTCATCGCGCAGTTGCGTGTGGCGTGCGTGGAGGTGAGACTCCAGTACACCCGATACCGGCGGAGACGTCGTCGGGTTCCGGAAGAAAATGCCGCGCTGTATGAGGTGTACCGCGCGGCGAAGGAGGCTCTGTGGCTGGCCATCGACGAGGCGAAGACTCGAGCCAGGGAAGAGATGTTGTCGACCCTGGACGTGAATCCATGGGGGCGCCCTTATCGTGCGGTCCGACGGAAACTTCGTGCCTGGGCGCCCCCACTCACTGAGAGTCAATAATTCGCGATCATAATTCGAATATTTCTGTTGTGCGTCCGTAATTTTTTTAGAAAAATAACCTAAAGGTTCCCAGCACTGATCTACTTTCTGTTGTAACACTGCGCCCACGCACGTACCTGATGCATCGGTCATGAGCGCGAGCGGGTTGTCGGGTAGCGGATGCGACAACGTGACTGCATTTTTAAGGCTGGTTTTACACCGTTCGAAATCTTTGTTTGTTGTGTCTGTCCAATTAATTTTTGATTTATCGTTACGCTTCGCGTTATGTAAATATTTATTGAGTTCGGTGTGAATTTCAGCAGCATTTGGAATATGTGACCTGTAAAAATTTATCATTCCGAGAAAGCGTCTCAGGTCTGATATCGTTTCTTGCTTAGGGTAATTTAAAATAGCTTCGACTTTTTCTTGCAATGGACACACGCCCTTAACTGATACTTCATGTCCTAAGAAGTCGATTTTCTCTTGACCGAACGTAGATTTGGAAACGTTAATTGTAATTCCTTTCTCATTATTTTTTTTAAGTATGGCTTGTAAATGTTTCTTATGCGTTTCTATATTTTTGCTGGCAATTATTACGTCATCTAAGTAGGCAAAATAGAAATCCGATCCTAGCTCTGTACTTAATTCTGTTAACACACTTTGATCCATGAAACGCTGAAACGTCTGCGCAGCGTTTCGCAGACCAAACGGCATGCGTTGGAATTAAAAAAGTCCAAAAGGTGTTATTATAGCAGTTTTTTGAATACCTGATTCATTTACGGGAATACAATAGTATGCTCTATTTATATCAATGCGTGAAAATATTGTTTTATTTGCTAGAATATTTATGTAAAATCGTGTAACCGTGGAATCGGATATCTATCTGGAATTGTAGCGGAATTCAATTGTCTGTAATCACCACAAGGGCGTAATTGATCATTCTTTTTTAGAACTACATGTAACGGACTAGCCCATGCACTTTTTTAAGGACGACAAATCCCTAACTCCTGCATGAGAGAAAACTCTTCTTTGACTTTTTTGTAACGTTCGGGTGGTAACCGCCGTGCTTTTGTATGCACCAGGGGCCCCGTTGTTTCTAAAAAGTGACATACCGAATGAGCTGAGACTTCTTTAAACGACACGGGCTTCAAAACTTCAGGAAATTCTCTCAATATACTGTAACTAGCTTGTGCCCGCGGCTTCGCCCGCGTGGAGTTAGGGAATTTCCCACGGGATCTTACTTCTGGGATAATAAGTAATCTATGTATTTATCTATAATACATACATAGATTTACATGTATTTGCTTATAACTTGCAAGTATTAGTTTAAAGTTCTATCAGTTAAATTAGATACGTGAAATATTGATACCTTGGTTTGAGATTGGACATCGGATTTACTGGATTTTACCTAAAGAGTATATACACAAATTTTCAAGTCAATCGACCCCGAGAGTAAAAAGTTCCACAGAAAATTTAACACCCCATTTCACCCTCTAAGGGATAGGAATTTCGAAAAACTGATACTTACTCTTCACAAAGAATACACCCTCCAATTTTTATATCTCTGGGACCCGCGGTTTGGGCTGTGCGTTGGTATATCAGTCAGCCAGTCAGGACATGGAATTTTAAATTGGGGGATGATTTTGGAAAAACTATGATACAGGTATATCATCATTTTAACTGAAGTATATGTAGACACATTTTCAAGTCAATCGACTCCGAGAATAAAAAGTTTCATAGAAAATTCAACACCCCATTTCACCCTATTAGGGGTGGAATTTCAAAAAACCCTTTCTTAGTGGATACTTACTCTTCACAAAGAGTACACTGTCCAAATTTCATGTCTCTAGGACCAGTGGTTTGGGCTGTGCGTTGATATATCAGTCAGCCAGTCAGGACATTGAATTTTAAATTGGGGGATGATTTTGGAAAAACTGTGATACACGTATCTCATCATTTTAACTGAAAGTATATGCAGACACATTTTCAAGTCAATCGACTCCGAGAATAAAAAGTTTCATAGAAAATTCAACACCCCATTTCACCCTATTAGGGGTGGAATTTAAAAAAAACCCTTTCTTAGTGGATATTTACTCTCCACAAAGAAAACATTCTCCAAATTTCATGTCTCTAGGACCAGCGGTTTGGGCTGTGCGTTGGTATTTCAGTCAGCCAGTCAGGACATGGAATTTTAAATTGGGGGATGATTTTGGAAAAACTGTGATACACGTACCTCATCATTTTAACTGAAGTATATGTAGACACATTTTCAAGTCAATCGACTCAGAATGTGAGATTTGTAAAAGAGGATATGCTTTTTTTTTTTTTTTTAACGTGGTAAAATCATCAAATGAGTCCTCCCACCCAGGGCAGAGCGGGAGGGACTGTCAGACTTGTACTGACTAAAATCCACGGTGTCCTTCAATAGCCCTTTATGTTCAAGGGTCACGGTAATTCTATGAGTCCCGCGACCCCGGCAGGCTTTGGCCCTCTAGAGGCCCCCCTCTCCCCGTCATTATGCTGACACTCTTTGAGGCGCGCGTGGAACACAATGCGCCGTCGACCCGGGCATGGTCCATGATCGGACAGCGAGTCGCCCGTTACTCGCCGCCCGCATGCCCGCGCCTACGGTGGCCGGAGATCGTCTGCCAACGTCCGGCGCCGTGGGCGTCTACCACTGCGGCTGGGGTGGAGGGAGGACGCTGTCCTCTCCCTCACGCGGCCCGCCTCCTCCTTCGCGAGCATGACTGCTTCGCAGAAGGAGGCGACCGCTTTCCACTCTGTCTCGCCCCGCAGCATGGCCTCGACCAATGCCGGGCGCGAGAGGTCTCCGCCTATCGCCGCCGTGAGGCCACGGCGGTGCTCTGCCCAAGCGAGGCAGTCCTGCACCGTATGCTCCACCGTGTCCTCCGGGCGGTCCTCGCAGTGGTGACACCCAGGCGTTTCCTCCTTCCCCATATGACACAGGTACCTCCCGAAACTTCCGTGTCCGGTGAGGACCTGCGTCACGCGGTAAGTCAGGACGCCGTGACGCCTATCCAGCCACTCCTCAAAGAGGGGTCTTACCGCCGCGATTGCAGCGTGCCCGAAGAGAATATGCTTATGTGCAAAACAGTACATTTAAAAGCTTAAATTAACATAATTTTATAACAAAACTTAACTTATACATACAATATAATATACGTAATACGTACAATATATAAAGATAAACATATATATAAAAAAAAGAAAAATAAAAAAAATAGAAAAAGAATTAGGGCTCCGTGCAAAAAAATTTAAATCATGAAATTAGTAACAAAATCCGATTAAAAAAGGGAAGTTGTGGTGTTCACTACAAACACTAGTTAGGGTTTAGAATAAAACCACCCAATTATCAGTAAGTAGATGAACAACTTTAAGGGTACGTGCACTCGCTGTCCGGGATAAGTGAGGACTAATTGACACGGAACTGTAAAGCGTCACGCTACGTTTATTAGTATATCACATCTCTTCCTTTTTATATGAAAACTAGCTTATGCCCGCGGCTTCGCCCGCGTGGAGTTAGGGAATTGCCCACGGGATCTTACTTCTGGAATAATAAGTAATCTATGTATCTATCTATAATACATACATAGATTTACATGTACTTGCTTATAACTTGCAATCTATACATATAAAATTCAAAGTCCTGACTGACTGACTGACTTATATATCAATGCACAGCCCAAACCACTGGTTCTAGAGACATGAAATTTGGACAGTGTACTCTTTGTGACGAGTAAATATACACTAAGAAAGGGTTTTTCGAAATTCCACCCCTAAGAGGGTGAAATGGGGTGTATAATTTTCTGTGAAACTTTTTATTCCCTGAGTCGATTGACTTGAAAATTTGTGTATTTACTCTTCAGTTAAAATTATGAGACACGTGTATCACAGTTTTTCCTAAATCATCCCCCAATTTAAAATTAAACGTCCTGACTGGCTGACTGATATATCAACCCCCAGCCCAAACCACTAATCCTAGAGACATGAAATTTGGACGGTGAATTGTTTGTGAAGAGTAAGTATCCACTAAGAAATAATTTTTGGGAATTTCACCCCTAAAGGGGTAAAATAGGGGATGGAAGTTTGTATGAAAGTCTGTCAGTTTTGAAGTTAGAATCTTAAAATTTTGTGATAAGGCTGACGATTGAAAATTAATTTATACGTGTCTCGGCGTTTTTGATAATTCTACCCCCGAAGGGTTAAAAAGGGGGGTGAAGATACTATGTTTGTTCGGGTGAAATGCAACTAAAATTTTGTACAACCGATTGAGCTGAAATTTTGCACAAACCTTTGGTTCTGGTGACAATACATTTTTATGACAAACATTCCTTAATCCTGCAGCCAGGATCGTCTCCTCAAGAGAGAACTCTTCAGCGGTTAGTAGCATGGCCACGAAACTTTGTTTACGCGTTCAAGTTTGATAGATAAAGATGATTTTATCATTAATCTTTAATCTTCTTTCTTTCTTCTTCTTTTTTTCTTTATATAAAATGGTAAACTGACTGACTGACTGGGTGATATATCAACGCACAGCCCAAACCGATGGTCCTAGAGTCATGAAACTTGGAGGGTGTGTTCTTTGTGAAGAGTAAGTATCCACTAAGAAAGGATTTTTGGGAGTTCCACCCCTAAAGGGGTAAAATAGGGGATGGAAGTTTATATGAAAGTACGTCAGTTTTGAAGTTAGGATCTTCAAATTTTGTGTTTAGGCTGACGATTGAAAATTTGAATTCCCTATAGATCCTTTCTTAGTGGAAACCTTCTCTTCACAAAGAACACACCCTCCAAGTTTCATGTCTCTAGAACCAGCGGTTTGGGCTGTGCGTTGATATATCACCCAGTCAGTCAGTCAGTCAGTTTACCATTTTGTATATATAGATGTGTATCAGTTTTTCCAAAATCATCACCCAATATAGTTAAATAGGGCTTCAAAGCTCACGTAGAAGGGCGCATTCCGCGCAGCGTTGCATGGGGCGTGCGGGGCGTGGGAGTATTTACCTATTACTAAGTAGATAGGATTTTTCTGAGGTAGACGTGTCTGTGAATATAGTTTATTTCACCGATTTTCGCGTTGGCTCGCGATACGGGACATTGATATTAAATATTATGTCAAAGTATTATGTCTATAAATAGATTCCTAATAAATCATTTGTTTGGTGTCCCGGTGTCCAATCTCAAACCAAGATATTTCACATATTATGTAATTTAATTGATATTACTATGAACAAATGTTTCCAATAGCAAGTACACGTAAATCTATGTATGTACTATACATACATAGATTACTTATTATCCCAGAAGTAAGATTCCGTGGGCAGTTCCCGAACTCCACGCAGGCGAAGCCGCGGGCAGAAGCTGTTATTATTATAAAGTTATATCAATTAAATTAGATACGTGAAATATTGATACCTTGGTTTGAGATTGGACATCGGATTTACTGGATTTTATCTGAAGAGTATGTAAACAAATTTTCAAGTCAATCGACCCCGAGAGTAAAAAGTTTCACAGAAAATTCAACACCCCATTTCACCCTCTAAGGGGTAGGAATTTCAAAAAACTGATACTAACTCTTCACAAAGAATACACCCTCCAATTTTCATATCTCTGGGACCCGCGGTTTGGGCTGTGCGTTGGTATATCAGTCAGCCAGTCAGGACATGGAATTTTAAATTGGGGGATGATTTTGTGATACACGTATCTCATCATTTTAACTGAAGTATATGTATACACATTTTCAAGTCAATCGACCCCGAGAGAGTTTCACAGAAAATTCAACACCCCATTTCACCCTCTTAGGGGTGGAATTTCAAAAACCCTTTCTTAGTGGATACCCACTCTCCACAAAGAGTACATTCGCCAAATTTCATTTCTCTAGAACCAGCGGTTTGGGCTGTGCGTTGATATATCAGTCAGCCAGTCAGGACATTGAATTTTAAATTGGGGGATGATTTTGGAAAAACTGTGATACACGTATCTCATCATTTTAATAGAAGTATTTGTAGACACAATTTCAGGTCAATCGACTCAGAGAATAAAAAGTTTCACAGAAAATTCAACACCCCATTTCACCCTCTTAGGGGTGAAATTTCGAAAAACCCTTTCTTAGTGGATACCTACTCTTCACAAAGAGTACACTGTCCAAATTTCATGCCTCTAGAACCAGTGGTTTGGGCTGTGCGTTGATATATCAGTCAGCCAGTCAGGACATTGAATTTTAAATTAGGGGATGATTTTGGAAAAACTGTGATACACGTATCTTATCATTTTAACTGAAGTATATGTAGGCACAATTTTAAGTCAATCGACTCAGAGAATAAAAAGTTTCGTAGAAAATTCAACACCCCATTTCACCCTCTTAGGGGTGAAATTTCGAAAAACACTTTCTTGGTGGATACCTACTCTTCACAAAGAGTACACTTTCCAAATTTCATGTCTCTAGGACCAGTGGTTTGGGCTGTGCGTTGATGTATCAGTCAGCCAGTCAGGACATTGAATTTTAAATTGGGGGATGATTTTGGAAAAACTGTGATACACGTATCTCATCATTTTAACTGAAGTATATATAGACACAATTTCAAGTCAATCGACTCAGAGAATAAAAAGTTACATAGAAAATTCAACACCCCATTTCACCCTCTTAGGGGTGGAATTTCGAAAAACCCTTTCTTAGTGGATACCTACTCTTTACAAAGAGTACACTGTCCAAATTTCATGTCTCTAGGACCAGTGGTTTGGGCTGTGCGTTGATATATAAGTCAGTCAGTCAGTCAGTCAGTCAGTCAGGACTTTGAATTTTATATGTATAGATATTTATTTCAATTAGACCATTAGAGGTCACTTTAGGAAATGAGTTTATTTCATTTTCCTCATTTTCCCATTCGCTACGGTAGCTTGTATGTAGAAGAATGGGGAAGAAACTCCATACTTACTCTTTTAATTTTTTTTACAAAAATGTGTAGGTCATATTAATTGGTGTAATAGTTATAATATTAAGTTTACATATCTGGAATACAATTACTTTTATGTTACCTTAAAATATAAATTATGCTAACATAGGTACACAATATTAAAATTTAAACAATTTCAGAAAAATTAATAATGGTAATAGACATAATCTAGGTGCAGATATTGTAGGCATATACATTTTTTGTGTGCGTGTATATATATATTATGACAGAGAATGAAGTAGGAGGAACGCTAATCCCAAATATCGACGCCATCCGCCATTCCGCCATATTGTCTTCGCGTGACATGATTCTTTTGTTGGTAAATAGGTAGTTGGGTAGTTTAAATCACACACAATACTTGACTCAAACTTCAAACGTTTATTTCTATTAAACCATTTACAAGTTGAGCCACCCGTTCGCAAACATGATTGTTCATAAGGAGAAGAACGGGCTAAGAAACTCCTTACACACTCTTTTAATTCGTGTTACAGTTCTCATTTACACAACGTAATCTTGTTCACTTCAAAAACCACTTTCAATTACATACTTCAATTGTTTTCTAATCGCGAGCTAACTAACTCGAATTCTCGTTGTACCTACGTGTGTTCTCTCTGTCCGGGCGGAAGTGCCACACCGCCAATACAGTAATTTATTACATAGTAAGTTCATTAAAACTTACAAACAATACTAGAATACTTCACAATTAATTACTCTAATAATTAAACAATGCCAATATTCATAAATGCAAAGGCGTTATTGAGTTAAAACTAATTAGTGGCTTCATTACTTTTTTACAACAATGGGATCTTGCTTAAAACCATTTCCGGCAGATCAAAGGATTTAATACAAACAGGTCTTTCACTAATACATTGCTCTGTAAAATAATCTTGTTACTTTTCAGTTTGTAATTAGTTACAGAAACTGATTTAGTTGTGGTTTCAAATTATAAATTGAGTTATTGATCATTAAAATCGTATTCGGCGCCATCTTCCACAATATTGTGGAATGTTGCCTCAAAACAATTTTTAGTGTTAAATGAGCATTGTTAAAATCCCAATTGTCAAATATTTGCTTATCTTAATTTTAACTATAGTTCTAGCTAGACTTTCGTTTAATAAATTAATCTTCAGATCTTATCATGAACTATCTCAGTACTAGTTAATACAGAGACCATTAGATGGCGCTTATCTCTTCTGTCAATCGATACAGGTCATTGTAATAATTGTTCTTGGAACCCACAGATGGCACGATCAATATTATGATGGATGAGACATTATAAGTTGGTTATTAATTAAATTAACTAATATTCTTAGCAGATAGACGCTCTTGCGGCGACAAATATATTCACTAAATAAAGTTGATCTTCAAAACTTCATAAACTGTTTTTCTTGCTTCTGAGTATTAAACCAGTACGGTTTACACAGTGTATATTATCTTATATGTATTTATGTATTGTATTATTATAAGTAATATTAATTAGGTATATATAAGTATATTGAATAAACGTAGTGTATTTATAGTACCTATAAAAATATAGTGTTTATTTATTATAATAAGTATTATTATAATAGCTATTATTATAAGTATTATAAATACTGTTTTTATCCACAGGGGAGAACCGTGCAGTTATGAGTCCGCCGATATGCGGATTTTGGAGACGTAGAACACCTTAGGCCAAAACCAAAGGCAAATTCATCGGCTCGACACTACGACATCGTGGCAAGGCACAAGGCTGATCCCTTCTTGTCCACCCGCATAAAAGTGTGCTTACAAACTGTGAGATCTCATAAGCAGAAGGTTACAAGGAGGATTGACTGTATTAACTAGTACTGAGATCTTATCACGAACTCGTGATAAGATCTTCTGAAGATTAATTTATTAAACGAAAGTCTAGCTAGAACTATAGTTAAAATTAAGATAAGCAAATATTTGACAATTGGGATTTTAACAATGCTCATTTAACACTAAGAATTGTTTTGAGGCAACATTCCACAATATTGTGGAAGATGGCGCCGAATACGATTTTAATGATCAATAACTCAATTTATAATTTGAAACTACAACTAAATTAGTTTCTGTAACTAATTACAAACTGAAAAGTAACAAGATTATTTTACAGAGCAATGTATTAGTGAAAGACCTGTTTGTATTAAATCCTTTGATCTGCCGGAAATGGTTTTAAGCAAGATCCCATTGTTGTAAAAAAGTAATGAAGCCACTAATTAATTTTAATTCAATAACCCCTTTGCATTTATGAATATTGGCATTGTTTAATTATTAGAGTAATTAATTGTGAAGTATTCTAGTATTGTTTGTAAGTTTTAATGAACTTACTATGTAATAAATTACTGTACTGGCGGTGTGGCACTTCCGCCCAGACAGACAGAACACGCGGAGGTACAACGAGAAGTCGAGTTAGTTAGCTCGCGATTAGAAAACAATTGAAGTATGGAATTGAAAGTGGTTTTTGAAGTGAACAATATTACGTTGTGTAAATGAGAACTGTAATACGAATTAAAAGAGTGTGTAAGGAGTTTCTTAGCCCGTTCTTCTCCTTATGAACAATTATGTTTGCGAACGGGTGGCTCAACTTGTAAATGGTTTAATAGAAATAAACGTTTGAAGTTTGAGTCAAGTATTGTGTGTGATTTAAACTACCCAACTACCTATCTACCAACAAAAGAATCATGTCACACGAAGACAATATGGCGGAATGGCGGATGGCGTCGATATTTGGGATTAGCGTTCCTCCTACTCCATTCTCTGTCATAATATCAGAAGAGGTGATAACTCTTGCGCGCTGCTCATGCATGCCGGACATCTGAAGACTTACAAGGAACTGCGAAACTTACTTGCATGGTCATGGCCGAGGGTGTGCCTTAAGACTTGATATGGAATCGTAAACATGATGCTTTCCAAGAGCGAACGACTTGGCTGCCACAGCCAATGTACGGTGGTAATGGACAGGAAGATACTGCAGACTATGACAGTCTAAAGAGTTGGCTGCATTTTTATCCAAGTGGCTGACAGTCATTAACATGATAATATTATGGCTTAGTGCAACTTGAACACACAACCCAAGTCAGACCCTAAGAACACATTATGAAAATGCAATTTACATCTCTAAACAAACAATGAAGTTGTATGTGACGGACAACTTAATAGTGCACTCAAAATGACTAACATTAACAGCACAGAATGACCGAACAGCAGAATAAAGATTGGACACCGGGAAAGCATAACGATAGATAAACCTGCTGATGGATACCCACATCAATCCCGGGAAGTATTTTGTTTTTATAAATTTTAGTATTTTGTTACTGTAGATATTTACAGTTAACAATATTTTATTTTGGGCTAGTCACTTATATCTGTACATTAACCTAGGATGTTGTAATTTTTATTGTAGGTTCCTACTAATATAATAAAACGATTTGCAAAATTTCAACCGTCGGAAATGAATAGTTTCGGAGATATTAATTGTAGAATTATTGATGGCATTGTATTGAAAACGACGATATTTCACACCACAGACTATTTTGGTTCACACCACATACTATTTTGGCATAGAATATAACGTACGTGTGGAATGTGCAGTGAGCAAAGCACACAATGCTATTACAAAAAAAAACTGACACTATAGAATTGGTCAAATGTGCGTGTAATTTAAAAGTAAAGTAAATGTAGCCTTACAACGAACTTGAATTCAGAACCGAATTTGTCAACCCCGACACGCCGTGGTCTTGGTATGTCCTACCCCTAGAGTGTTTTTTAGAGCCCGGAGGCGCGGAGGGAGGGCAGCCCCAGCCTGCCGTGACAAAGGCGCAGGCATCGCGCGACCCGTAGCGACCAACAAGCCGAAGGTGCGGAGGGGAGCGTGATCGCCTATGACTTTGTTACGCAAAGGCGAAGGGGCTGCTATTCCCGCAGCGCCGGAGATAAGGCAGAAGTACTGGTTCTTACTCCCCTACCCTTTCCTCCCTGAAAAATAGGGACAGAAAAAGTAAGGTTACAATTTAACAAAAAAAAAATGGTAACTCCGACCGAAACTATAGGGCGGGGGTACTCCTCTCCCCCTCCGCCCCCATCAGCAGGTGTCCCGTATGTATAAAATTACTGATTTTAAAGCTTGTATTAGTATAACTCAAAAATAAATATATCCCTTTTAAAAATCATTAAAAAAAAACTATGCATTTCCGACGAATTTCCCCCTCCCCCTCGGGGGGTTCCTATGACCCTCCCCTTCCTTCCCTCCCCTCCCCCTCCCCCTACCTACATGTACTTATATAAGTGACCTTCCACAAATTTTAAATCTTGTATTTGACTTTTCATTCGCAGTGACTACAAACATTCAATAGAGAATATTAATTTTTATTTGAACTTAGTCACATTTGACAGTCACACTGTAGGTTTATGTCTCACAATCAGATATTGTTTGCATTAAGTGCAACGTTTAGGGCTTTTCAATGAAATGTCAAACAAGTTTTAGTTCAACAAGTTGTGACTATGAAATCTTAGTGCGATAAATCAACAGAAAGCAAAGCTTTCAATATGTTAAAACATGAATGTTTTGTCGGTGTAATTACACAACCAATAGTTTTTAAAGTATTTCTGATCAGTTTAACTTTCCCATCTTAGTTTAATTAAGTTAATCTAAGTAAATAATTATTTCAAAACAATTGATTACCTACTTTATAACTTATCACTCCAACTAATTTAAACACTAGTAGGACTGCTTTGTTGGTCCAGTGGTCATGAGCCTTATTATTAAAGCATGAGGGCCTGGATTCGATTCCCAGGTCTGGCAAAGTGTCGAACACTGTTTCAAGCTTTCACGGTTTACAACTATACTGTCACTTACGGGATATCTTCCGTGATTGTTCATTATTTTGAGCTCCCGATATTTCGGCGCTGTTGCAAGCGCCATGATCGCGGGTTGACTGGAGAATGCGGGTGGATGGAAAAATAAATTGTTAAGAGCAGACAAATCTATCTACCCTCTTTCTTTGTCTTTTGCTACGCGCACTATTGGAACTCGACACTAAGTCACGGCAAAACACATACATACACGGACACATACATACATACGGATAGACATTACGTACCAAGGCTGACAAGAGAAGCAATTGAAATAAGAAAACACAAAAATTTCAATCGAGAGGATGGCTTCAAATTGTCAAGTACGTGGAATCCAGTTTTGAGTAAGCTCAAAAGTAGCAGCCGGTTTCGTAATAAGGACTCCACAAAACCTGGTGATATTGTGAGTGTGTTTTGCCGTGACTTAGTGTCGAGTTCCAATAGTGCGCGTAGCAAAAGACAAAGAAAGAGGGTAGATAGATTTGTCTGCTCTTAACAATTTATTTTTCCATCCACCCGCATTCTCCAGTCAACCCGCGATCATGGTGCTTGCAACAGCGCCGAAATATCGGGAGCTCAAAATAATGAACAATCACGGAAGATATCCCGTAAGTGACAGTATGGCAAAGTGTCATTGGGTTTTTCCATCAGGAATTGCTCAGTAGTAGCCCAGACAATCATATTAATGGCAAATAGCAATATCGCTAAACAAGAGGCTCGGGCATGACTGGCAAAGTGTGGATGTATTATTTACACCTCTGCCTAACCCTTCAGGGATTGCAGGTGTGATGTTATGTTGGACATGTTTTCTTGCACTTTATTTACCTGCACTAACTACCTCCTTGGTCTAGTGGTCGCAAGCACACCTGCTGAGCATGATGTTTTGGGTTCGATTCCCAGATGGGGCAAAGTATTATTGGGTTTTTCGATTAGGAATTGCTCAGTAGCAGCCACAGCGTCTGAATTTATCAATCAATCAATCATTTTATTGGCAGGCAACTGAGGCCCATAGATAAAACCCAGATTATTGATTTATGCCCAGTTGTTAGCAATAGGCTCGCCCCCTATTACATTGTACTTAAACATAACTGGTAAAATGTGGGTGTACTATTAGGCACACCTCTACCTAACCTTTCGGGGATTATAGGCGTGATGTTATGTTATTTACTTGCATGACTTCTCACATTTCAGGTTCCAGGCAATTGTCTTATAATAGAGGAAATGATAACCTACTATCAAAGAAATTGAAACAAAATTGAAAGCAACTATAAGGAACTTGAGTCTTCTAAAACTATGCACCCAGTCACTCTCAAGATAGTGATGACATCAAGTGTGGAAGTACTAGACCACCGTCAATAAGAACACCTTTGAGAATAAGCTGGCTTACCAATGCATATCACAATTGGTTTTAGCCAACCAATACAATTTATTTTAATGCAATGTGGCAACATTCCACCTGTTGACCACCACCTCAGCAAATGACAGTGGAGCGAGATCACTTAAATATGTGATTCGACCAACAGTTTCAAAAACAACCAGCTTCATGGACTGTAGCCTGGTGAACAAATGACCGTGTTGCCAGCTATAAAATGAGGAACAGCATGGAAACAGCCAACCAAGGATAACTGTTTCAGTGTCTACACAGCATAAGCTAACATAAAAGGTGAGGAGTTTTCAAACTACTTGCTACACTTTACTGATACCTACAGTGTTACATCAATAGGCTTAATACAATAGCCAAATCAACCTACCCACGTGATGCTCATGCGTGATGAGTATTGTGTTGTGTATCCATTTTTGTTTTTGTAATCCTGCCAATTGTAAGCAACTACTAACAATAATAATAACAAAGTATTAGTACTCCTAACAGTAACTAATAAAGTAAAAAATAATAAAACTCACAACCAGCTATTGGTATCCATGGAGGAAACAATTAGCTCAATGAGTAATACAACAAAAAAACGATCCTATCAGCCGCCGTGGAGGCAACCGATAATGAACACAACAAATGACAAACAATCCTATCAGTAGCCACGGAGGCAATTGATAATGAACACAACACACAACAAATGATCCTATCAGCACCCGTGGAGGTAACTGATAATGAACATAACACATGACAAAATATTCTATCAGCAGCCGTGGAGGCAACTGATAATGAACATAACACATGATAAACTATCCTATCAGCAGCCGTGGAGGCAACTGATAATGAACATAACACATGAAACTATCCTATCAGCAGCCGTGGAGGCAACTGATAATGAAAATAACAAACTATTAGCGGCCGTGGAGGCATCTAATAAACAATACTCTCATGTTATCCTGCTGGGTCCACGGCGGACAAACCGCCCAGAGCCTGGTTCCTTATATCATGTCAAATCAAAGACTTCGTGCCTGTCACGGAGCAATGGTCCTAAACTCCTTATCCTTTAATCCTGTCAAATCAAAGACTTTGTGTCTATCACAGAGCGGTGTTCCTGATCCTATCCTTTTATCCTGTCAAATCCAAGACTTTGTGTCTATCACAGAGCATTACCTTCCCGTGAGAATGAACAAATAAAAACATGCTACTTTCACTACACTTACCAAATACAAATTACAGATTATGTAAAGCAATCAATAATTTTATTTAAGATGAATCTAGTAAAACGAGGTTCTAAAAACCTAACTCATACTAAGATTACCAATTTAATTAACGTTAACGTTGTTGGATAATTTTGGCAACAATATTCTATTCAGCTAGTAGCTGATCATACATAAGCAATAAACTCAATACAATTAATTTTGTTGAATAATTTTGGCAACAATATTCTATTCAGCTAGTAGCTGATCAAACAATAGCAGTAAACTTAATACAATTAATGTTGTTGGATAATTTGGCAACAATATTCTATTCAGCTAGTAGCTGATCAAACAATATCAATAAACTCAATTAAATAAATGTTATTGAATAATCCAGGCAACATTATTTTATTCAGCTAACAGCTGATCATCAATAAATTTAAATAAAAATTGCAAGCAGCTTTAAGTCTGAAACTGTGCATGTGTCTAGGTGATTCATAAATGCATTTAATTTTAAATATGAAGAAAACTGAATAGATGTCAGATCTATTACAAGCTTTCTATGTTGACTGAAACTTTCTGTTACCAAATCCTACAACTCAATGAACATTGTAGGATAATAAAAGTAACAATAATCTGCCGACAAAATTTATCTCCACTATTTCAGATAACAACCACGAAACTCCATAAAGTGAGGGCGGCGGCAGGTGCAGAGCGCGCACCACCGATCAGAATGGCCGTGTCGCCGCAAGAGCGTCTATCTGCTAAGAATATTAGTTAATTTAATTAATAACCAACTTATAATGTCTCATCCATCATAATATTGATCGTGCCATCTGTGGGTTCCAAGAACAATTATTACAATGACCTGTATCGATTGACAGAAGAGATAAGCGCCAATGGTCTCTGTATTAACTAGTACTGAGATCTTATCACGAACTCGTGATAAGATCTTCTGAAGATTAATTTATTAAACAAAAGTCTAGCTAGAACTATAGTTAAAATTAAGATAAGCAAATATTTGACAATTGGGATTTTAACAATGCTCATTTAACACTAAGAATTGTTTTGAGGCAACATTCCACAATATTGTGGAAGATGGCGCCGAATACGATTTTAATGATCAATAACTCAATTTATAATTTGAAACTACAACTAAATTAGTTTCTGTAACTAATTACAAACTGAAAAGTAACAAGATTATTTTACAGAGCAATGTATTAGTGAAAGACTTGTTTGTATTAAATCCTTTGATCTGCCGGAAATGGTTTAAGCAAGATCCCATTGTTGTAAAAAAGTAATGAAGCCACTAATTAGTTTTAATTCAATAACCCCTTTGCATTTATGAATATTGGCATTGTTTAATTATTAGAGTAATTAATTGTGAAGTATTCTAGTATTGTTTGTAAGTTTTAATGAACTTACTATGTAATAAATTACTGTACTGGCGGTGTGGCACTTCCGCCCAGACAGACAGAACACGCGGAGGTACAACGAGAAGTCGAGTTAGTTAGCTCGCGATTAGAAAACAATTGAAGTATGTAATTGAAAGTGGTTTTTGAAGTGAACAATATTACGTTGTGTAAATGAGAACTGTAATACGAATTAAAAGAGTGTGTAAGGAGTTTCTTAGCCCGTTCTTCTCCTTATGAACAATCATGTTAGTAGGTTAAAATTGGGGTTTCCAGATCAGATAAGATCTGAAAACCCGCAATTTTCACTCATTCATCATTTCATTCATTCAATTTCATATTATTCACTATTTATTTATTCAGATTAGTTCTTAAAACCCACAGTTTTCACCATTCATTCATTCAATCTAAAGTGATCATTTATTAAAACTCAAATAAGTATTTATTATTTATTTATCTCTCTATTACCATTTTTAAAGACATGTTTTAATATAATAAATCTTCTTGCGATGTATCTCTGACCTGAGGTTTTGATGAATCTGGGGTTCGATTTTTTTATGAGCGGGGCTGCTTATCACGGATAAATATAGCCTCACCATTAGCGTTCTGAATAATAATTTTACAAATGCCTTCAGAAGTATATTTCACAGAATCCTGCATTTTAGCTAATATATTTATAGCCGATCAATCTATCCTCCTGCACTTTAGAATAATTTTATATTTTTGTTTCTTTTAAAAATAGACGTTTTGATTTGTCGACATGTCCGTTCCTTTCACAGCGTTCAAGTAACAACATTGAGGAAATTGTAAAGTATGTTGCATCCAAGGATCATCGTAAATCTCCCAATCTTCTACAACACCTCCACATGAGAAGCATGCTGCTTTATCATTTACACCATTTCCACAATAAAAAAATCCAGCGTCAGCCATTTCCATTACCAATCTTCTCCTTGAATCACCCGTTGGCCAATAGTAACTAAATGAAAATTCACGCATTTTAAATGCATTATACATATCATAACGAGGATTGTATTTATTTTGAGACATGCTCTGTTGATTCATTTCCTAGTTCTTGATACGGATAATTATAAATGTATACTGACATCGCACAGCTGTTACCAGCAACTTATAACGATTAACACTGGACGGGATTGGTAGGGATGGGAAACTGATACCTATTACCCAATTGTGAAAACTTAAACAAGAGTATTTTTATTTTAAAAAATTATTATCTATGCACCATTTATTTAAACATATTACATTTTTTAAAGCACATATTGAATCATGAAAAATACAACTATACACATCATGAGAATGTTCATATTTATTGTACAAGCTTAATAAATTAGGACAACCGTCTTCTTCTAAATTATATATATCATTATTCGAAATATTTTTTAACCACAACACTTTTTCTAAACCTTTGGTGTAAACACTTTTACCTCTTAAGATATCTACAATCAAATTCTGATGATTTGAGTAAGGCACAAATCCATCTCTCCAGTATATTTTTCTATTACGTTCAATCCAACGGACTTGGCGTTTTTCTGATTTCTTCAAATCGTAAAATGGAAATGGTGGCTTAATTAAAAACACGTGAATTTTTTTATCCCATAATACAGCAATTTCTTTAATGATAAATTCATTTGTTTCTGTTTTAAAACCTTGAACATCTACAATGGCGGTCATGATAACCTGCGCACTATGTTACTCAAAGGTTTATATTCGACAAGTCGATCGTTGATAATTAAACAATATCCGGTTGTGTTATCTGGTATTGCCGCCGAACATTCAATCTCCAACCGCACATCTACGGGACCTGTTTTCAAACTATCGTTTTGTCTTGAACAGTCTATGATAAAGAGAGGAGCCTTCTCCTTGAAACCGACCAAATCAAGCAGGGGGTCTGCAGGACAGTTGTAATACGACTGACGAAATTTCACATACATTTCATAAAATATATTGTATTTGTTCTCGGAAAAATTTAAGCTTAGAGGCTCGTAAGGATAATACTGTGAATTCAAAAATAGTGTTACGTTGGTAACCCCACAGTGATCAAACAGAGAACTGTCTTTGGTTTTATTATTTTTTCTGTTGGTTTGCAAGCAAAAAATGACATATCGAGGTTTTTCTAATTGCGATGCAGTCTTAACTGACCAAGAATGTTTTGTAGTTTTAGGGAGCAAAGGATACTCATATAAATCCCAATTTCGAAACGCTATCTGAATAGGTTTATCTCTTTCCAAGTCTTTTAGTAGTGTCAGTCGTTCGCGGTCTGACACTTTTATATGCGGTACACGCCATTGCAATCTTTGTATGTCTATTTGAAAATGCGCAATATCATCAGTTGCTATGATACTGTTTAAGTTAGAGTTACTTCTATTCAGAATAAGTTCATGTTTACAATTTATCACAATTTTATTGTAATCCTCCGCAAATCCTAAAATTTTATCAAGAGGTACAATGGCACTAAAATGACCATAATTTTTAAATCCATCTGTGTTCCAACCCCACAAGGCAGCAACTTTATTTTCTCCATCATTCATTGAAACGTATGACTTTATTGTCGACGTTATTCCAGAATTTTTAATGCGATCTATTTCAATACCGTTTATTTCGTATCTGATATCTTGAAACAAAAAAATTACAGGGTTGTTACTGAAAGTAATATTTTTCTTAATCGGTTTTCCATCTTTGTCGAAGAACTTTGCCTCGCCCTCGACGTAAATTGAACTGGCTGACGGTAGTACGTATATGTCTTGTTGGTGTATGGGAATTCTGATTTCATCGTTTTCTCTAAAGCTGTTAGTGTAGGGATTGTATGAGTGGACTTCATAGCTTTCAATCGAACTATCGAAGTGGGGTGATTCAGTAATTTGTAACATGTTCATACTTTAAAACCTAGAGCTTTAAGAAAATCTTTATTTGCTTTACTCAATTTCTTCCCTTTTTTATTACGTCTATGCACCTTAATGGTGGTAGATGGAATAAGACGTTTGATTTTCAGTGGAGTGGTTTTATAATATACTATCATTTTGTTCTTCTTAAATGAAGGCGCAATTGAATTTGTTCTTCACCAAAGTTAATACAGTTACCAAGTTGATCAACAATCTTAACAGAAATCGATGAAATTAGATTTTTGTTCACTGGAAAGTAAATAACGTTTTGCGGTATTTCTATGTACCGGTGACCTGGAGCAGTATCAGATACAAATTTGTGAATAAAATGAGTTGGTAACCCGTTGCAGTAAGAACCGTGAACAAGATCACATTCGATTCTGATTATAGACAGATTGCTATTATTGATGGTCACATTTGGTCTAGAATTTAATACTGAAAAGTATAGTAAACCGCACTCGTATTGATCAGATAAATGTAGAGGTGGTTGAAAATACGAAACCAATTCAGATTTATTTCCAGAGATGGTGACTGTAGTAGACATGTCTTCATACTGAAGTCTTAAAAAAGAACCTGTTCATTTTATTCCTCGACTACACCAAAAACTTATTAAGAAATCCAAACATAGATGTCCACAATTAAAAGGGTGATCACGTTGTATATTTTCATAATTATATCGGACTTTAGGCCCTACGTATTTTATCAATTCCTTGGGAGGTTTAAGATTCCCGTAACTGTCGAAATACTCAATATAATCATTATATTTTGCATAGGCTACCCAATGAGAACCAGGGTTTTTAGAACTATCTAAATTAATAACTCCGCATTCTTTTATAAAAGGACATTCAGGGAGCTCATCTCTCATAAAGACACCTCTAAAATAAGGAATACTATTTCCATACTTCAAAATGTCAAAGTTAGATAAGGCTCGTTTGGGTAGCCGATATTTTAGTTTTTTTCTTTCGATACAAAAATTCCAAGCCCATCTTTATGCGGTTTAAGGTGTAATCCTTTCCCAATGCAAAGCGCTTCCATTTTTTCATTATGTCTCTTCGATTCATTCAACAATTTTTTAGCTATCTTGAATTCGTTAATGGTTTTAGCAATACCAGCTGAACCACCTGCTAAAGCCCCTACCGCTGATAATCCCGCAAAAATAGGAATCAACGGCAATACTCCACCAGTTTTTGGTATAGGAATAACACGAGGAAGTTTAATAGATGAATCATCAGCTAATTCTCTGGCAGCGGCGATAGCCAATTCTATAGCCATTTTTTTACTTTTTGGCTTTAATTTTTTCATGTGTCTCTTGGTTTTAGAAATGACATTTTTTACTTTGTTTTTTAACCCTTTTCCAGATGTAACTTTTCGGCAGCACTTTGTACTACTACTTTTCAGACCAGAACCAGTTTTAATTTTTGTCGACATAGCCCGGCTTACTAAGCGTGCTGCAATTTTTTCACCTACACTCGCATCCGAAGCAAGTTGTCGTTCTTGAGCCATATTCAACAAAATTAAGTCAGCTTCGTGTCGATCCTTTAAGTTTGATGATTTATGATAGGCAATGTCGTGATCTTTGCAATATTCGTCTAATTTATTAATTCCCTTATCTCCTTGTGTAATCCTTTTAATTAATTTTGTCCCGGGACCACAATAATTGTATCCTGGTAAGTGTAATTCAAAAGGTAAGTGATTTATTACCCAATTGAGAAGACTACTCTCTCCAATACACATTATAAGACTGATGAATCTGGATTGAACACTTTATTAAATACTTATTATTTGAAGTGTCGTTCATTAACGTTTTAATATTTATGATAATATATCTGATTTATCAATCCAACTATTTTCAGCTGATGATAAACCTAACCATTTTACTAAAACTCTGTTACCTTTTCTTCTAAGAACTTTCTCCACTAGATACACATTGGGATGTTTTGTTTTTTGAAGCTCTTGCGCATAAAATGCACCTAAAATCGGCTGACCTCTGATTGTATCTTCTATTAAGTAGGTGATAGGAGTTGTATTTTGTATCATTCGTATTTTAAATATTTCTGTTGACCAGTTGGGAGTGCAACCTTTTTCAAATGTTCCTTTGTACTTACTGATACGCACATAATCACCAATTTTATATTTGCTTCGAATATTTTGATTTTTTGCCAACCTTGAATACCTTTCTAATATATGTTTTTTATTAATGTTATCCACATTAACGGGAATTTCATCAATTGTCCGATGATAAGTGTGATTGTATTTGTAAATAACATTATTAAGCGTGCCATCTATCCAATTGTAACTGCCTCTTAAACTAAATTCCTTATAGACGTTCGATTTCAATGTCCTGATAAATCGCTCAACTATTGAAGCCTTTTTTGTTGAGAAGGTTGAATAATGATTAATGTGATAATTTTCCATAAGCTTTTGAAATTGATTATTGTAAAATTCTGCTCCATTATCCGTTTGTAGATTTTTAGGAAGACGCCCTTTATCCAATAATTTCTTAAAAGAGTAACATACATCCTCTTTGGTTTTACTTTTTAGAGGAAAAGTCCAAGCATATTTCGAGAATGTGTCAATAATAGCAAGAATAAATCTGTAATTTTTATTTTGCTTTGAAATTGATTGCATATCGATTAAGTCTGCTTGCCACAGGTCATCTATATCTCTCATAATAACACATCTTCGCGGGAAGTTCACCCTCGCATTTTTATGAATTTCGTTTACTACGTCGGTTTTGCTCATGTTCACAATTCAGTACATTTGTTTTTGAATACGTTTATAATACTGAATGAAAATTTTATAGTGGTTATTATTTATTCTTTAATTATGCCAGCTTCTTTCAATTCTTCAACTATCGATAAAATTTCATTATCATGGTTTGTGTTACCAGCATCTCTGGAAGCAACTAATAGTTTCAATCTCTCAACCAGTTCGTTAGGGTCATCCCAATATACCACATCAGTGTTATTTTTGTATTTCTTTAGGGTCGGTAAGCTTCCTCCAGTGTGAAAATTTTCATTTAACAATTCGGAAAATAATGGTTTGACTACTTCACGATATTTTATTCCCTTATCGCCTCTTATTTGCCCATCAGGATTAAAATCTCTCTTATGAACATTTGTATAATGCAGCATGTCCTTATAAACAAGTCTATCTTTGCTCGATATTAATTTTAAATCAGGTTTTCTTCGCAGTAAAAGTTCTTTCAAGCCCGGGGTTAAATTATAGGATTTCTCACCGACTTTAATTAAAATGACACTGTCGTCATTCAAACCATCGATTTTAGAAAATGAGACTTCTGAATTACCCATTAGCAATGTCTTGTTAACACTTCTTATTCCAAACGGTATATTTACACCGTCATAAATATCATGGATATCGCGACCCACTAGCGACATTTCTAAATCATCCAGTATTTCTTTTGTAGGAGACTTTTTAGGCACTTGGGCAGACTTCAGTTTTGGATCGTAGCAGTCTTCAAACTTTGTAGATGAACTAGTATTAATATCATCCAATTCAATGTCGTCAGAATTTGGAGGTATAGTATTTTGTAAATGCTTAATTTTTTCCATTGATATATTCGAATCGACTAGTGCTTTAAGGGGATCTGTGACGGTTTTTAACATTTTATCAAGCGACAAGTTCATAGAGTGTTCCTGGTTCTTCATTTGTTTTATTTTATTCTTTATGCAATCTACAGACTTCATTAATTCTATTTTAATATTCTTTTCCATGTTGTATGTACAAGTGTACTCAGCCAAAGAAGATATAATACTAAGTTAGATTTATCTGCTATTGATTTATATAATTACACATTCACGCTCATAATTTAAAAAAGCTATCTAAATTCTGTCTGTACCTTCCATTGTTTACTGAGGAGTCTTTGCAAATACTAACAAAGTTATATGGCTCTCTCCAAACTGTATTACAAATATTCTTGAATTGATTCCAGGACATATCAGAACTAACGTGCTCTTCATAAATATGTTTCAAGTTTACATCGTCTTGTTTAAATATTATAAGAAAGTTTACGTTATCACGCAGCAACTGTTTAGGAATTTTAGAGTATGTTTGACATAAATAAAAGCAATCAATATGTTTATGTCTACCCATAGAGAAGTAATTGCGAATGTTTATTTGATTTTCACATGCCACATCATCGAAAATAAATACAGAATTGGTTAGTGCTTCATCAGGAGGTATCACTTCTTTATTATCATTAAATTCATTAAACTTAACCTGATGCACTCTCTTTATAACTTCTCGTAAGAACTTGTATTTTGGTTGAAAGTTAGTTTTCGAGTACAGATAAAGATTTTGGAATTTTAGACCATTCTCATGTAACAATAAACTAAGCACTACGTTTGTTTTTCCACAATTCGAGGGACCACATATAATACAACGAATCGTATTTGGTAACAGTATGCTATGCCTTATGTGGTTATCAGAGTCACCAAGATTGATATGATTAACATTAAGTGATGTGTGTTGTTTGATCAACTTCATTTTGACTATTAATTCAATTTTACCCATACATAGATATATAAAGCCTAAGTTTAATAAAAAAAAAAACAAATAATTGTGATTGGTTTAAAGTTGTCATGTGAAATGTAAAGCGAACGTATTATTCGGTATACCTACTAATAGTGCTTATCCATTTCATGTTTATATCTGATGTAAATAATAATAAGTTAGCATGGTATTTACATTCGTGATCTTATAGATTATGAAAATGAAGAACACTGTAAGGCCATAACAAGAATAAAATATTATGCATCAGTTATAAATGTTTTATTCAGATATTATACATTTAGGTAAATACGAAAATCAACACTAAATTATTAATAATTAATTGCTATACTTATCCTAATTATGAACAAAGATTATAATAACATTACAATGTATTAATATAAACATTCATAAATTAGTTCTCAAAATAAAGTTTCACAGTGACCCCAAGGTAAAGTTTCAATTAGGTTCGTGAGTATTTGTCTCTTATCATCATTTCTATTTAATACTACTTTATGAATTTCTTGAGAGTATAGTACATGCTTGAGTGATTTAATTATATTCATTTTACATTTGAAATTGACATTATTTGTTAAAGCTTTACTGTAGTGAGATAATTTTAATCGATTGGTAACAGCTTTAGTTATTCCTTTTGCTTTTGTGATGCGAGTTTTTGAAGTGATTATACAATATAGTTTAGCTCTCAGTCCCACAAATTCGCTTATGATGTCACCCCCGAGTTCATCTTTAAATAGTCCTGGAATTTTAGTATTTACTCTTGGCACGGTGTAACAATTATCAGTCTGGAAATTACTCGTATCAAATTTTGAGATATCATTTTTTATGTCTTCATAAAAATCCTCTGTATTTATAAAATAAAGGAGGCTGTCCGTGTCTGTATAACACAGTCTTGCGCGAGTTTTATATTTATTTTTAATAAAGTTATAGTGAAATTTATATAAATGTTCCTTTGCGAATTCTAGAACTGTAAACCCAATATAGATAGGACGATCTAAAATATTTTTTTCAGGAGTTAATTGAATAGCAACAAAATTTTCCGAAAAGATCGCAATACTTTTCAGATTTGGTTTTGCAATTAATTTTTCTGCACCGTAGTGCTTGTTAGTTTTATTATTGTAATCATTCCACATGGTAACTAATTTAACATTAACCTGTTTGCGCCTATTTTCAATAGTTTTCCCAAATATAGCATTATTAAGGAGTTTGAAAAAGTCTTTCTCAAATACGGTATTTGAAGCTTGACGCAATGTAGTATTCAAGTCAATATATTTTTGTAAATAATTTTCTTGTCTAAAAGTTAAAACACGGTGAATTTTTTTCAAAATTAATCCATTCAATAAACATGCCTTTAAATGAACGTAATGTATTACATAGTTGAATTTGTCGTATAAATTAGCGATTAATTTTGGTGTTTTGCCTCCAGGAGGAGAGAATCTCTCGGGCGCAAAAGGTAAATCACTATGCGTATTATGTAAACTCTCAGGATATATTAAATCAACTTCTAAAATATACCCATATTCAGAATCATCTGATATTGATAAGACATTTATTGTGTTAATCTCATCAATTGTCAAAAAACGGAAATCTGAAATAGGCATTTTCTTTGTCATTGCGTAACCATATAAATTGTTACAGTCAAGATAAACCAAATAAGTTGATTTTTGAGAAGCATCATAATTTGGTAAATATTTATTATTAGCTTGAGCATGGCGAAGAGAACATTGTGCCAAGCCTCCACGTATTCCCTTTTCCAAAAATTCATACATTTCTAAACTATGAATTAATTCCAATTTAACGCCTGTGTACAGTAGCATTGCATCCCAGCTTAAACTAGGTGCAGTAATGTAATACGTTGGATCAAGTTAATAATATTTTATTTATTTATTTACTTCAGAACATTACAAGATCCATATGTTGTTAGTAAAAGTCTTAACCTAATGTTAGTAAAACACACTGTATATAAAAATGTAACGACTGACACCTACGTGTGCAGCCGTATCCAGTGAGCCAGCATGGGGCTGTCCCACCTATCACAAAAAACATTCAGAATGCTGTGGGAACTAGCACGTACTCTACCGAGAATAGAAGCGCACCGTTTCCGCATAATGGCATGAAAACCATCAACCCTTGCCTCGGTGAACATCCCGGAAGCGCTACAATAGCGTGGTAGACCCAACAGCATCCTGAATACATTATTATACTGGACACGCAAGGCGTTGTATGCCCTCAGCGTATACCTGACCCACAGACTGCACGTGTAAAAAGACTGACAGTATGCTCTGAAAAGGGTTATTTTGACTTCCGTCGTACAACGTGCAAATCTGCGGATCAGCATATTACCTCGGACAGCCATCGCCCTGCGTTCCCTTTCTATGTCCAGGTCATCATTCAGGTCATGAGTGACCCAGTGACCCAGGTACTTAAATTTTGTTACTCTAGATAACGGAGTATTATTTATGATCACATCTGGCACGTTAGTGTAACATTTGGTACCTGCTTTAAATACCAATAACTCACACTTTTTTGCATTGTACCTGAGTCCCTGAGTAGCCGCGTAGTCTTCACAAATCTTAACAAGACGCCTGAGTGCGCTTATTGATGGACTCAGCAGCACCATGTCATCAGCGTAACTTATATTGTTAACGCAAACTCCGTCAATGTGACAGCCTATACGGGTGCTGCTGAGTTCAACAATCAGCTGATTAATGTAGAGGTTAAAGAGACGAGGTGAGGTAATACCCCCCTGTCTCACCCCGCACTTCAACCCATACACATCAGACAGTGTTCCACCCCACCTGACATAGTTCGTTTGCTTCTCATACCAAAATTTAAGTAAAGAAATAATAGTACAGTCAACGCTGCTTTCTTTTCGCAGCTTTTCCCACAAGATATCGTATGACACCAGGTCAAAAGCTCTCGATAAGTCCAGAAAACATGAATTGACCGGAGTTTTCCTATCAGCATAATACTGAACAGTCTGCTTAAGACACATGATGGCAGTCTCCGTCGATAGTCCGGGTCTGAAACCGAATTGGGCATCATGAAGACTTATACGACTCGCCATATGTGCATCAAGCAAACAGTCCAGTACCTTAGCTGTAACAGTCGCCAAGGAAATAGGCCTATAGTTGGCGGGGTCTGTAACATCGCCCGTTCTGTTCTTAACTATTGGCACGACTATGGTCCTCATAAGCTTATCTGGCAAGTAGGAGTGACTTATACATAAGGAATAAAATGTTGCCAACACCCTTGGTAAATGAACCCCTGCGTATCGCAAGTGCTCGACGCTGAGGTGGTCATGTCCAGGAGACTTACCTCCGACCATCTTTCTAATGACATCAGTTATTTCTTTGGCCAAAAACCTTAAACTCGGAGAACTTACCTCAGCGCCAATCACCGACGAAGACACGGACGCAGTCGGCCCCGACAAGGGATCAACTTGGAACTGATTCACAAACAAATTTGAAATGGCTTGAGGATCACAAACTCCTGCCACGCTCACCGGCAGACTCGGCTTGGGGTTCAGTTTGCCAGTACTCTTCCAAAACTTCCCGAAATCTTTGGATTCGCGCTGCACAGCTATTATGTCCAGTTTTATTTGTGCCTGATTATTGCGACACCACTTTAACTTGGATTTAAAAATTTTACGTGTATTTCTCATATTCTCATAAATAGATCCTGAAGTTGGATTTCCAAATAAATGCCACATCTGAAAAGCAAGCCGAGCCTGACAGTGAACATTTTTAACATGCCTATTCCAACCTGTTAAAGGTTTATAACATTTTTGTCTAATACATGTAGCGGTCCGCTCAGCAGAAGTTGAAAGTATATCAATGATTTTCGTGTACATATTGTCTAAAACCACTCTGTGAGTTAAATCGCCGCATATTTTATCCGCACAGTTAATACACTCAGAGGGGAAATCTATTTTACATAAACCTGAATTACAAAACTTTTCATACATCTTTATCTGTTCTAAGTCTCGATCACCCCATATAACCTTACTACTTAACACTTTACGTAGTGGAATATTAGACTCCACTACACTTAGGTTACATTCTAATTGAATGGGAAAGTGATCGGACCAATACGTGCCGTACAATACTTCTACACTAGATATAGTTTGACGCGCGGCCTCAGTAACGACACAGTGGTCAAGCCAACGCTTGCACCCGTGCGCATCACTCACATATGTATACGAGTCGCAAGGTAGTTGCTCACTATCCGCGCAGGTCCAACACTGTTCCTCACAAAACTTTAACAATTCATAGTGAAAATGTTCATTGGTATGCGCATTATAGTCTCCCAACATAAACACACATTGAATATCGCTATTTTCTATTATAGCGTTCATCTCGCTTAGACACTCGGTAAACTCAGTTATATTATCAGCACAGCAAGTAGGCATATAGACTGAAAAAACAAGTAACCTATTGTATGATTGTTCTATCTGTATTGCTGTGAGACGGGCACTATTACACTTTATAACCGTCACAGATGAGAATAAACTTTTCCTCCAGAGGAGTGCCACTCCTCCGTAGGGCCTACCTCGCAGTATTCCAGCCGAAGTATCCACCGCAGAGGTCCCGGTGTACGCAAAGTCATCATGTACAGTGCCTAGAAACGTCAAGTCGTGGGGTAGTAACCATGTTTCTTGTAGTGCTATAACGTCAGCCGATACACACAGCCGCCTAATACAGTCAACAGACGTTTTTACACATTTGCAATTGAAACTGATCATTTTAACCGCTTTATCCATTATTATTGGTCTTCGTATTAATTTTCAGTGTCTCCACTCTGCCTCTGAAATTTCCTCTAAAATGTATGAATCTGCGGTATGATACCCCATCCGGCCAGAATTCGTCATTCATAAAAAAATCCTCCTTATGTTTCGGAATGAAAACTTTGTAACTGTCATACTCCTTTTCTATTTTCATACTCATCTTTTCCACCTTCAATTGTAAATTACATTTCTCGTTAATATACGTTACTATGTCTTCTTTAGAAAGTCCTTTAAAAACATTGGAAATATATAAAGGTACCATTATCTCAGCCGCCTTAAACTTCGCATCAGGTTGTATTACAGCTTTCCCCATTTTCCCTGCAAACCTCTTATTTCGGTTACTTCTTTGAACTAATGTCCAACCGTCCTTATCTTGCGAAGGAGCTTTCCCTTCCTTTCTCAAGATACTTGCAAAAGTCGATTGCTTCCCAACATGCTCGCCATTTGACACAGCAGTGTGTCCCAACTTATCTATTCGGCCAGGTGTAAGCGTCACCGCCGGTGTTACGCGATGCGTCATCGTATTCTCGTCGCTCCTCGCAATGTTTACCACCGGTACGCCACCGCCGCCGCCGCCGCCGCCGATCAAACATACACTTCTACCGTCAACATCTTTTTCTTGTCTACCCTCCACCCGCGAAGAATGTAATAACGGGCTACCGGGTGCAGATATAATTGTAGTATAACTACCCGACTTCTCAATATCTGCATTGTTTAGCACACAACAGGCTCGTTTTGTGTTTACTTGATGAACATCCATCGTTGAACTTTTTAGACTTTCAATGTCCCTTCTAACAGAATCCAATTGTTGTAATGTAACATACTGCTCCTGGACTTCCTTAATCTCATTCTGCATTCGAAGCAAGTCTTTTAAAAGTCTAGTACAATCCAAATGATCAAACAGAACCGCCGGAAGTTTTTGAAGGTCCCGTGCAACAAATATGGGAATCAGTTCAGGATCTGCTTCTTTTAGCAAACATATTATATCATCTATATCACGCTTCATTTTTCCATCCCGTTTCCTTTGGATCCTACGTTTTGTTGTAGGAACCGAATCAAACAGCAGACTCTTTGCCTTACTTATGTCTTCCTCAGTAAACGCAGTTACACAGATGCGACTTATACTCTCTTCGTCCATGACATCGATCTTATTACACACAAAGGAAAGTACTTCGTTTATAACAATGTTGCAATTTGAACACTTTAACACTCGCGACTGCGCCATCGTACTTTGTCTCTAAACTCGCAATCAGCACGTCCATCGGTTATGCGTGCGCGCGCAAGACTGGATAATAATGATTCAGACAAGTATGTCTAAATTTCTCGAAAACGTCAGTAAGAAGTAATACATCGGTCTTTAAATATAAATCTGTATATTCACCAAGTGATTTCATATTAAAAGACTGCCAAATAGATTGTGCGTGTGCGTATTCATCATCGCTAATATGTTGACAATTCAAACTGTTATAGAAACAAACTTTCGATGGAAGTTTAGTCTCGTTATATTTTGAGTATGCATTCATATAATCATAGGGATAAATTCCTTTTTGTCGTAACAACTTTAACTGATTATAACTAATATCTGGAAATCCTTTTGATAAATTAACAAAGTCGGTTTCATTCAAATTATTTACTAATGTGCTTAAACTTGAATTAAGAAATTGATAAGAATCTATGAACTTAACTTGAATAGGCCTTGATTTTAATGCATTCTTAGTATGGAGGATTTTTGTGAATGACATATACCTTTCTTTGGTTTTTGGTATAATTTTAAAAGCGCCTTCATACTTCGATAGTTCTTTTATAAATAGGTGAGAGTCATAGCCGGATAGGTTATGAAATATAACAGGCACGAAAGGGCAAACTCTTAACATTAAATTACAGTGAGAGTGTGCTGCGCCTCGACATTGTGATGTAATGTGGTCATGATCCATTACTTTATCGTCAAAGAGCAAATAATTACAGATATGACATGTAGTGGCATTTTTGTAATCGTTTTCTTGCTCCTTAGTTAAAGGTGTCATAGGTATTTTATTTAATAAGATACTGTGAATGTACTCCAAATCTTTTATTAAATATTTAATAAATACTTCTACGCAATCGGCTCCTCTATAAGTAACATACTTATTCAGATCCGTATTGTGTGAACAACAAATAAAGTAACCAAAACATGAAGGTTCGTGAACCTTATATGTACGAGTATTTTCAGTTACATTTATGTCGCAGTTTAGTAAAAGACTTTCAAAGTCGGCGTATATAACGAAATTAATTTTTTGTTTTCTTTCGAAGTTCTTAAATTGAAGAATACTATTTTTTTCAGGTAAAATTGTCAAAATTTTAGGACACTTATTATGGGAATTATATTTGGTTTCACTCGTGAAAACTTGTAAGCATTTCTCACATAGGTACATTTTACCTTTATGTTTACTTATTTGACGTCTGATCAATCTCAATAGATTTTTTATCAAGCAATAATGCCCGTTGCCTTTCTGTTCAAAGTACAATAAATTGATATGCTGGTTTTTTCTTGAACTTGTCACATATAAAGGACCAGTAACCATGTTTTTATTATCTAATCCATATATATTAATACTTATGCGGGGATTTAAATTTTCAAATATTTTAATATCTTTACTTGATGGGGGAAATGATAGACCATCTATATTTAAAACTTTTGAAAAATGTGGATACGAACTTGTTCTGCAAACATTCATTTGGGTCGGATATAATGCTGCGACGATACTCCATAAAAAGCAGTAGTTATCGCTGTTTTTAATATTTAAACAACTTCTAGTTTTTTTATTACTTGCGGCAAATCTATATAGGTGCCACCTTTTAACGGAGAGTATTTGTTAATGTTAATTTCTAGATGACTTATAAAGAAACAAGACCAACCAGATTCACGATGTTGGAACTCTGAGAGCTTTCTATCAAAAGTATTTATTGTTTTCAAATATAATTCATTTATATCTGTATTATTGTATACAATTTCATATTTTGTGTTAAATGATTTAAGATGTTGCTCATCAGATTTCGGAAGAATGAAATAAGCAAAAAGCTCAAAGTTTAATTTAACACAATTATGTTTTATCAAACAATCGTTAATTAGTCTTATGACCTTATGTTGATTATCCATTAGGAATTCCTCAGGTGTTAAGTATTCCAATGATGGATTCAGTTTGTAACTTATTATACTCTTTTTAAAAGCCGTGGCTATTATATCAATATTTTCAATTTCAGTTTTTAGTATGCAATTAGATTTGTGCAAATTCGTTCTCAAATGATACTGATATTCAATTTTAGGTATTTCAATGTGACATTTCTGACATTTTATTATTATATCATTGTTATTTGTTCTGATTCCGGGTCTAGGTGTAACTGTAAAAAAGAAAACAATGAACATTCAATCAAATTCAATATAATATGAATTACTATTACTTAATTTCTATAGTACGATTACATGATATATTTATATGCCTAAGTAAGTACCATCTAAGATTGCTATTGCATTAGAATAGATTTACATCTTCGATCTATTTAGGAATAGATTTATAAACATGTAAGTATAGCAATAGTGTATGTCTATAATAATGAAATTGCGATCTGCCTATTATTAGTTACATTATTTTACTATTAAGTGATATAAAAATTAGAAGAGAGTAATACAAAAAAAAGTATGATGTGTGAGTATGGCTGGACATTTTTTAAAATTAAGTCCTAGTTCAATAATAGTTACTTACAAATGTTGGTGGACACTTAACATACTCTTTACGTGTAGCCACAATAAAATTAGACAAAAGTTGCCAAGCATCTGTATTGTCAAAGGTCTGATTTTTAAGTGTGACAATTGCTTGGCGCCACCTATTCATTGGCGGAACTTTCTCTATTTCATCGCACCGGTATATTTTCAAATCAATATAGTGCGTTCCCGGCTTGTTTTCATAGATTTGGCGCGAATGGCCGTTTGCAAGGCGTCGTGTTATACACGATTACTTTTACATCGTTCTGGAGCCGAAACACAGTAACTCCACTCGAGTAATAGTTACTATTGGCAATGTTATTTTTTTTTTAAGACATCTATTATAGAAGTTAGAAAATTATCACTTTTTTTCTGTCATTCGAGTTAAATCTTAGTAGGGACTTCCACTATTTCATTCATAAACGCAATATCGTACGCGATCCGCTGGATAATGACGTAGCGCGGCACAGCTGTGAGTGAGGTCAATGGACGTCGGACTAATTTGATATCCGACTGCAAATAAGTAGGTTTCAGGTACGATTTAGGTTGGTGTAAGTTCATTTACCTACATCATCTCTCGTTCGTATCAGAAGCACGTGTTTACCACTATCACATCTCTTCGTTAACGAGAGAAATTAATTGGCATTTAATTCACCACTCTCGCATCACGAAATCACTAGTTGGTACTCGTACCTATTCAACTAGACACCGACACGACGACAGTACGCTTGGGAGTTAGGCCTTGAATCGAGAGTCGACCTGTCGACCAATGAACCTACCTACCATAATATTGTGATTCATAAAATAATACTGCTTTTAACATTTCTTTTGCGGCAATGCTAGCGGCTTCTACAAAGGCAGGCAGTTCGCACAGAAAAACGAATCGTTTCGTCTGTCGAATAGAGTTCATTATTAGTTGCAGGTATCAGGAGGTATTGGAAGTATTAGGTTGGAATTAAGACCTTATTTTCATAACGTTAACCGTGTAATTCGGTTGTGCATCTTTGTAACAGTCAGGTCGGACACGAGACAATCGGTTTCTCAGAATATTTTTTAGTAAACATTACTTTTAGCCTACCTAGTTTGGTAAAATTTCTAATTTTCACCGTTTGCAGTTAAGAAATAAAGTCTGAATTCGCTTTTCGTATTTTTATTTGCGAACCAACTTATCTATCGCGTATGTATTTTATTTTATTTGTTTATGTACCTATCTAAGGCCTAGCGGATGAACTAATTAGATAGATACTTACATACCTACCTACACGACGTCAGTAACAACCACGTTGTTGCTACTGCAGATACCTAGGTAGTAGGTACCTACCCGTGACAATAATAAATCGTTTGATTCTGCATTCATGACCATTGTTCGATCTAAATTGCATTTATGTTTACGTACATAACAGTTAAATAACTCTAATTTTTCCTTCATACTTTCTACGGGCTTAGGACCGTCGTCGCGTCAGTAATACATTTTACGTCTAATTATGTACCTACTTACTTTGTAAGTATTCTTTTATTCTCAAGAAAAAGTATTTCAGGCGCAGGCGTATTTAAAAAATTGGAGCTATACAAACATAATCAACATAAAACTAACTAAGGCTAAGAACATAAATTAGATAATTACACTTCCCTGAATCGAAGCAACTGCTCAAAATGGAGTCCACTTCGCTCGATACATAAACGGGCACGTTTCATTAAATTGTCTTTTAATTTTCCTAATGTGTCTCTGTCACTTTTCACAATATTAAATGCGTCCACTATCGCACTTCGTAACTCATCTCGAGTAGTACGCTCCTCGAAATAAACTAGTAATTTCGGACCACAAATAAAAATCCAAGGGTGTTAAGTCAGGGCTCCTTGCGGGCCAAGCCACAGGGCCACCACGACCTATCCACTGCTCACCAAACTCACTGTTTAGGTACGCACGCACTGAAGTAGCAAAATAGCCAGGCATCCATCATGCTGGTAGAACATACCGCGTAAATATGCCAGAGGCACATCCTCTAGCAACAGCGGTATCAGTTTGCAGCATCTCTAAATAAGACCGCCATCCCATAAAAATCCACCATTGCCCAATACTCCACGTTGGAGAACACGTATTGCCAACTCATTATTAGCTCGAGATTAGGTTGCGCGGGAATGACCTAATACAGCGAAACGCGTGACAATACTAGGAAGGAAGGAAGGGCGGGCGGGCGCCCGGTCGGCTAGAGTCTAGAGCGTGGGGTGGGGGCGTGGCTTACGGATCATACTGTCTGATCGATGAATGGATTTTTCAATGGGTACCGTTCGTATGTGTTGCCGATCGTGTTTACGTTTTACACACACATATGCATTTACCGCAAAGAAGCATTACTTCGAGTTCTCATTATTTCACAAAAAAAACATTAAATTTTATTTTTCGCGATTTTTTTTATTCTTACTTTTTAAAAAAAATAGTCCCAATCGTTTCGAGTTCGATGATCGAGTTCATGGCTTTCGGTTCCAGAACGACCTAAAAGTAACCGTGTATATGAATTTAACGGTGTTTTACCAGTAACTGCAGGGAGCTCTTTCTCGTCGTCCTCGCTATCGGTTCCAAACAGATCGTAGACCGTGCACTTCTTCGGGGGGATGGGTTTGATATGTGGCTTCTTTGAAGTTGATGGACGGGGCGGCGCCGGCGAACGCGCCGATGACTGCACGGCAGGCGTCGCGGTAGTGGACGGACTTGCTCTCGATGGTGACGACCACGATTCTCGTGCCGGCTCCGTCATGCGAGTTGATGTGTGCTTCCTTTTCCGTCCGTCGTGCTTCTTTTTCGGAACCTGAGGTTCCTCGTCGACATCGGAGGGAAAAAGGGTCTCGGCGTTTTCGTGCGACCTGAAATGGACAGAAACAAATAAATATTAATATAATCAAGTAATTATTCAAGCGCACATCCCAGTTTGATATAATTATCAGATAGGTACACTACACTAATTTATTATCATTTTATCATATCTATCTACACCTAATATTGAAATACATCTTTTTAGAATACTCTAGTACACCACAATACTATATCGTTCTCTTAAACTGTACAACATAAATTGAAGAGCAGATTTATTGCTGGTAGGAATAATAACTTATTGCTCGATTGGGGGGGGTCGAACCCCTTGGCGCTTAGCTGTTGCTGCAACTACTTACAACACATTGCTACTACTGCGATAGTAAAAAATAAGTTAAAGTAAATTTTTAATTAAAGAACTACTTACATGTTTCCTTATTGCAGGTTGATTCTTGGTAAGTACTTGATGTTAATCTGGAGCTCCTGGTAGGTGAAGTGATGCACCTAATTCACTCTCCAATGTTTAAATAGCCGGGATTCACGTGAGGTGTTTCCATATATGTAATGCACGGGTGACCCTAAAATCCTGACTCAGGACTTCTTCACGGGACAAATGCTTTGCAATCATAACCAGATCTACAAATCTCAACCTTAAATTATGATATCTAAAGTATACATTAATATTTGAATAGGTATATAGTAGCTACATTCCAAGTCTTACATACTAGTTAAATACCGCGACTTCGTTGATATAATATTTATTTTATTACAACATTACATTATTATTAATGTATTCTATACTAACAGACTGCCTCATTTGTTCGTTTGTTTTCGAAATGTGGGTGTACTACTAATCCTTCGGGGGATAACAGGCGTGATGTTATGATATGTCTATACTAATATAACACAGTAAGAGAATTATCTGACTGTGTCATGCAAAACGACGCCGCGACGGTGACATTACCGGTGAAAATTACCTTTCCTTTGGTGATTAAAAATTATAAGTTTGAAGAATAAGATAATAATGGCAGGCAAAACTAGGAGTAACAATAGTATGTCGATATTGCTATTTTGTTTTGATCCATCTCCTTAAATGAAATTAGAACTTACATTGCAAATTAGGCATACTACTTACATGCGATGGTTTTGCTTACCGAATATTCTCAATAAAACTGTATGAAAAAATTACAGTGAAAAACCGTACAGTAGTGTTTATTTTATCCATATATATATTTTTAGTAAACAATAAGATGTTTGGCGCCGTGATGTCTTGAGGTTTCTATTTCACCATACCATTTTTGTTCAGGATATCAACATATAACAAAAATGTACGACTTTGAACTCTATGGGTTTAAATTAAATTATATATAAATTGAAACAAATAAATTAAAATCGATCATTCAATTTCTGCATGTGAGTCCTCCTGACTGGGTACAACATTATTATCGTGAAAGGTAAGTGTTAATTTAATAAAAATAAATATTTTAAATATTTCTTCGACAGTTCTTATTATAACTAACAATAAAAATAAAAGCATTAAAAGGTAATCATTATTTAGTACAGGTCTGATGGTACACCACTGTCAGTTGTTATTTCTACATAACACTATGTTTCAACCTTAATTGTTGTTTTTTTTTTCTAGGTGTTTTAAAAAGTCTGGACAAAGAATTAACTATGTCACTCTCACCAGTCTACAGTCCTGTTTTAGATAACATTGACCAGCAATGTATTGTAAGTATCTAAGTGACTATTGATGTTAACAATTGAATTCATATTTGGTGCTGTTTAATGTTATTAAATTGCATAAAATCATTCATATTATCATTATTTATTTCAGAATTTGATAGATAGCTCAGATCCAGTTCTGAATCCATTTTACTATGCTCAAGACCAAGAGAGCTGGTACGCCGAAGTGGCGGCAAAAGCACGTGAAGAGAGTAGACAGCAAGAAATAGAAAAGAAAAAATTGAAGAAGAAAAATAAATTATCAAAATCTTTTAAAAACGCATCTTTTATCACGTGTAAAGAGCCCGGGCATGTTCAACGAATAATAAAAATAATTGTACATGATGTGAATGGTCGTCGTATGGAAGAAATAGACAGTGACCCTGATAGTGCAAGCGTGAATATACAATATTTAGTGCGAAGTGATTCTGATGAAATCAAGAGTGAAACTGAATATTTAGTTACTAAAATAGTTAAAAAGTTAAGTTCTAACTTCATGTAATTGATATTAGAAATATAATCATCCTAAATATTATTTTTGTTTTAATTTTTAAGTTTCCTTTTTGTTTTACTTTTGGTGTACTGTGGTGTAGTGTAATTTAATAATAAATACTAATTTGAGTTCTATTTAATTATCACCTCAGATTGAATAAATGAATGAATGGTGAATACTGTGGGTTTTAGGATCTAATCTGAAAATATATGAATAGTGAATTTTTAAGATTTGAATGAATGAAATGATGAATGAGTGAAAATTGCGGGTTTTCAGATCTTATCTGATCTGGAAACCCCAATTTTAACCTACTCATGTTTGCGAACGGGTGGCTCAACTTGTAAATGGTTTAATAGAAATAAACGTTTGAAGTTTGAGTCAAGTATTGTGTGTGATTTAAACTACCCAACTACCTATCTATCAACAAAAGAATCATGTCACACGAAGACAATATGGCGGAATGGCGGATGGCGTCGATATTTGGGATTAGCGTTCCTCCTACTCCATTCTCTGTCATAATATATTTTATATAAGATAATTATTTAATACAATTTCCATTTAGTGATACAAGTGACAGGCACCGATGTCCAAACACGAATGCCCGAGCATGGCGGGCATATCCCTCAAATGCCCGCCGACTACCCTTTTATTCCCGCCATTTTTACTTGGTTATGATTGGTCGTCGATAACTGTCAGTCTCGACCAATGACATGCAGTCAATACAACTACTTTTAATTATACAAGTTCATAAAAGTGATTATAATTAGTAACAAACAAAAATAATTATAGATATAATTTAAATATTTATAACAACTGACATTAGCAAACATTATAATCTATTACAACGATGAGCAAAAATCTGCCATAGCTGAACACCTACTGCAGTCAGGGCCCAATCACTGGATCGAATTTCACAAGCCGCGTATTTTGTCAACGGACAGACATTACGTACCAAGGCTGACAAGAGAAGCAATTGAAATAAGAAAACACAAAAATTTCAATCGAGAGGATGGCTTCAAATTGTCAAGTACGTGGAATCCAGTTTTGAGTAAGCCCAAAAGTAGCAGCCGGCTTCGTAATAAGGACTCCACAAAACCTGGTGATACTGTGAGTGTGTTTTGCCATGACTTAGTGTCGAGTTCCAGTAGTGCGCGTAGCAAAAGACAAAGAAAGAGGGTAGATAGATTTGTCTGCTCTTAACGATTTATTTTCCATCCACCCGCATTCTCCAGTCAACCCGCGATCATGGCGCTTGCAACAGCGCCGAAATATCGGGAGCTCAAAATAATGAACAATCACGGAAGATATCCCTTAAGTGACAGTATAAGTCAAGCTAATTTTATCATAATCATCATACGATTACAAATTAAAAAAAAGAAACTATAATAATTTAGTTATGATAATATATTTATTACTAGCTTATGCCCGCGGCTTCGCCCGCGTGGAGTTAGGGAATTGCCCACGGGATCTTACTTCTGGGATAATAAGTAATCTATGTATCTATCTATAATACATACATAGATTTACATGTACTTGCTTTTATCTTGCAATTATTAGTTTAAAGTTATATCAATTAAATTAGATACGTGAAATATTGATACCTTGATTTGAGATTGGACATCGGATTTACTGGATTTTATCTGAAGAGTATGTACACAAATTTTCAAGTCAATCGACCCCGAGAGCAAAAAGTTTCACAGAAAATACAACACCCCATTTCACCCTCTAAGGGGTAGGAATTGGGCGGGAGGAAACGCCCGGGTGTTTCCATCGCGAGGATCGTCCGGAGGACACGGTGGAGCACTCCGTGGAGGTCTGCCCGCTTGGGCGGAGCACCATCGTGTCCTCGTAGCGGCGATGGTCGGAGCGAGAGGGAATGGGAAGCCGTCACCTCCTTCTGCGAAGCAGTCATGCTATTGAAGGAGGTGGTGGGACGTGAGAGGGAAAGAACCTCACATCCCAGCCGCCGCGGAAGACGCCCTGGGCGTCGGGGGTCACGTGGTGGCTCCCGGCCACTGTAGGCGCGGGCCTGTGGGCGGCGAGCTATAGGCTAGCTCGCCATCCGGCCGTCTTATGACGACAGGCCGTGTCGATGGCGCGTTCGTGTTCCACGCGCGCCTCAAAGAGATGTCAGCAACGATGTAGGGGTCTGCAACTTCTGCAAGGGCCGATGCCTGCCAGGGCTGCGGGACTGTTCGAAAGAGATACCGTTGTCCTGGAACACAAAGGGCAAAGAAGGAACATGGATGGGTTTTAGTCAGTACAAGTCTGACACTCCCTTCCGCTCCGCCCAGAGTGGGGTGAGTGGTCATTTGATGATTTCCGATCCGAAAAAAAAAAAAAAAATGGAGTAGGAATTTCGAAAAACTGAAACTTACTCTTCACAAAGAATACACCCTCCAATTTTTATATCTTTGGGACCCGCGGTTTGGGCTGTGCGTTGGTATTTCAGTCAGCCAGTCAGGACATGGAATTCTAAATTGGGGGATGATTTTGGAAAAACTGTGATACACGTGTCTCATCATTTTAACTGAAGTATATGTAGACACATTTTCAAGTCAATCGACTCCGAGAATAAAAAGTTTCACATAAAATTCAAAACCCCATTCCACCCTATCAGGGGTGGAATTTCAAAAAACCCTTTCTTATTGGATACCTACTCTTCACAAAGAGTACAGTGTCCAAATTTCATGTCTCTAGGACCAGTGGTTTGGGCTGTGCGTTGACGTATCAGTCAGCCAGTCACGACATTGAATTTTAAATTGGGGGATGATTTTGGAAAAACTGTGATACACATATCTCATCATTTTAACTGAAGTATATGTAGACACATTTTCAAGTCAATCGACTCGGAGAATAAAAAGTTTCATAGAAAATTCAACACCCCATTTCACCCTCTTAGGGGTGGAATTTCGAAAAACCCTTTCTTAGTAGATACCTACTCTTTACAAAGAATACAATCTCCAAATTTCATGTCTCTAGGACCAGCGGTTTGGGCTGTGCGTTGGTATATCAGTCAGCCAGTCAGGACATGGAATTTTAAATTGGGGGATGATTTTGGAAAAACTGTGATACACGTATCTCATCATTTTAACTGAAGTATATGTAGACACATTTTCAAGTCAATCGACTCGGAGAATAAAAAGTTTCATAGAAAATTCAACACCCCATTTCACCCTCTTAGGGGTGGAATTTCGAAAAACCCTTTCTTAGTAGATACCTACTCTTTACAAAGAATACAATCTCCAAATTTCATGTCTCTAGGACCAGCGGTTTGGGCTGTGCGTTGGTATATCAGTCAGCCAGTCAGGACATGGAATTTTAAATTGGGGGATGATTTTGGAAAAACTGTGATACACGTATCTCATCATTTTAACTGAAGTATATGTAGACACATTTTCAAGTCAATCGACTCGGAGAATAAAAAGTTTCATAGAAAATTCAACACCCCATTTCACCCTCTTAGGGGTGGAATTTCGAAAAACCCTTTCGTAGTGGATACCTACTCTTTACAAAGAATACACCCTCCAAATTTCATGTCTCTAGGACCAGTGGTTTGGGCTGTGCGTTGATATATGTCAGTCAGTCAGTCAGTCAGTCAGTCAGTCAGTCAGGACTTTGAATTTTATATGTATAGATAACTAATGGTAGGTATTGCACTTGTTAGATTAATTATTTATTTCTAGTAAACATCCCTTTCAATGTTTACTAGGAATAAAGAAAATAGAGGAGTTAGTTAAGGCGCTGTAAATAGCAAATCTTCCAGTATTTGAGGAGGTGAAGCAGGGGAAAGGGGCGCAGCGCGTAGCTCCGCCCCTACGGCCCAGCTGACGTTACCGGCAGCGCGTGGCCTTCGCGGCGCGGCGGGATTTTCAAAATAAATGTTTTTAATAAAAAACCCGCGAATACGGGATCGATAAAGGAGAAACCCAAACTCCATAGAAACTTGGGCCTGGCGTTACAGGGCTGAAATTTTGCCAGAAATTTGAGCATCTATAAAGGTTTCACTAGCCCAATTTTCACGTCTCCCAGCAATGGCCAAATTGGAAAAATCAGACAATGTTTACATTTTAGGTTATTTTATTTTTCGAGATATTTAATTATTAAATTATATTTTTGAGGCGTTGTTTCCTACGTAGGTAAATCTGGAACGCACATGCGCTGAGCGGCAGCGCCTGCATCCTATCATAATGAGGTTTTGGGTACTTACATAAAAGCGGTGAATTCAGACTAATCTTATTGATCTTACTGAAAACCTCAGCTGAAAACTATGTTTATGAGACAAGACCCACTTACATTACTACTGCCTTGCATTTGTTAACATTGTATCTACTACCTACTAGGGGATTTGTGGCTATCTCAGATTACAGTAATCTGAGATTGCAATAACAGGTATATTGAAATAAAAAACGCATAATTTAGATAGGGTTTTTATTAAACACCTTCTTCATTAGGATTATCATAGTATAATAACACAGAATCTAAAAATTGTGCAGGAGGTAATTGACTACCCTGGTGCCGTGCCCAACCAAGATACCATATTATGCTCATGGTGTGGGCACAGCAACCAACCGTTCTTTTACCAACGATGCAGGTGCAATAATATTGGATTATAGCATCCCTTCCACTTAGAGAGCTGTCAACTAATATATAAACGAAATACATCCTATTACCAATATGCCTGGATTTTATTCGTCCTCTTAACAACCAGGTTGAGTCCAACGTTGACAGCTCTTGCTGTAGGTCACCGTCCACCTCTCTACACACTTCTATGACATATGAGCCATTTTCTCTCACGTGCTCCCCATAGTAAGAACGGGCCTGTTTAACTTGGTATGTGCCCAAGGAGACAAGAATAAGCTCGCTGTATGTTAATACGGGAAACTCGCTGACATTATCTCTTTCTACATCTATTGCTTGGAACTGCGCCCTTCGTCGATTTATATTGTTGTTAATCACGTAGTTACTTAATCGATTTTCCACATTCATATACTGATTAATTTTTTGAAGTATTTCCTGAGCATCACTACGGTTTGCGATAGGAGGGTGGAAAGCATTTATTAAAGCGGCAGCCACTTCAAAGTGAACCATTACATTTTTTGACGCTCTATTAAAAAAATCTTGGCGAAAAAGCTTAAAATCTCGCTTAAACCTACCATTAACTACTTCTACAACCCATCTACATATTGTTACTGTTCTCGATTTATTGGCTTCGAGGGTTGACAGTTGAGATTCACCCTGTTGCAAGGAAGATGGTACATATGTCCTATAGCCACATTCATTGAGTAAGGGTAAGGCATCCCGGAAGCCCCTATCCAAAATAAACGCATCTCCAGATTCAAAGTACTGCCTTAGAACAGATTCGTTTCTAAATTCTTTATTAATTATTTCAGCATCTGAAGTTGTCGCTGGATAGGGACCCCAAACATCAATTATGTATCCATCTGTACAAACAATCAAAAATGGTTTAACAAGATTTTGGTACTTATGCAAACTGTATGTTTTTTTTTGGTACTTATAATTCGAGCTTTTCTGCACATAAACATATGTGCCATCTAAAACAACTATAGGTTTCTCTTCACCATTATCGCTACCAAACAATTCATTTGGAATAAGAAGATTCCTTTCAATTATTTGATGCTTATTAATATGATTAAGTCCCAAGTGACGGGGCACAAAATAATCATATAAGAGACTTCTAGCTTTACCCAGTAGAGTACCAAAAGTAGTTTTAGGAATTTGCAGAAGTGTTGACAAGCGATCATCTGAGTCCCCAGTCCTTAGTTTAATTAAATAAGCAGCTAATGTAGTAGATCCCCTGTTAAGGTTCAGAAACTGAGGCACTTCATTCAATATCTGTCCGAATTGGTCTTTGTTAAAACCAACCCAGTGGTAGAAAATATGGTCTTCCATAGACTCAACATTTTCGAAATCCAAAAAATTACAATCAGACTCTTTTAATGAAAACATATCTTGAATTTGATTTGCACTAAATGTGTTAATTATATTATCACTTATATCATTGAGAAAGTCCCATGATGTGCATGTTAAGTGGATATCACAAAGGCGATTATTTGGAGGTACATAATAATTATACATTTTAAGTAACTGTTTCCGCATAGTAATTGTTATTCGGTTTCTTTCATGTCTCCGACATCCTTCCACAAAACATCTACTTTCAGTTTCAACAGCTCTATAATAATCAGGTAAAACAATAAGAGTTCCAACTGTAAGTGCCCTTGGTGCAGAATAAGTTTCTTGCCTTGTTGGGGGTTCTGCTAAATGAGGAATGTCCTGACTATTTGGCTCATTGACAGCTGATGAAGTAGCACCAGATGTTGAGGGGCCTGATTGGAAATGCCGGGATGCTCTATTTGCCCGCACCCAACAAGAGTGACAGACAACACTTAAAGCACCCACCTGAAAATAATTAATTTACTTTAAAGGGTGCCTTTAAAGACGCCAAAGATGTGGGATGTGTTATTGCCCACTTTGAAAAAGACTGATCGAAATCCTGCAATTGAGAAATCCTGATGTAGGAGTTTAACCGTTCTCACACCGTCTCTCTATTTCATTAAATGTTTTAGCATCCCAAATAACATTTTATATTGTCCTTATTATCAAAACTAAACTAAAAAATGTTATTAATAAAACATGAATAACACTAATATACTAACCGTGCGTGGTAGGATCCATTCTCTTATAACTTCGTGTATTCTGCGTTCTTGCACTGTACAAGTCCTAAGCTGATGGCAACGAACTCTTCTCAGAAGAGAACGTCCACAGTGAATACATACTCGTTGGTGTCCTATATGTGTCAGTTCACTCTCTTCTGGTCTATTTCCGTCAAGAGATACAGTATTGGCATGATTCCAGCAAACTTGGCAGATAAAATCATTTTCATTTACCTGAAGCAAACATTTATCATTTGTCTATTAGTTCTAGCACTAGCATTCAGCAATAAACATCTGAGTGGGTAAACATAAGCAGCCTTATTACATTCCCACTGCAACGACACAGGCCTCCTCTCTGAGAGAGGGAATAGGCTGTATTAACTATGCAGGTTCAGTACGTTATAGAAATATCGCATACTAACCGATTGAGGCGCGACCCATTCCTGTACAATTGAAAGAATCATTTCATCTTCCAATCTTCGCCTTCCTATTGCGTTGCAGCGGTCCGTTGCTATTCCGCAATTAATGCACAGGCTCATGATGTCGTATTAACCAATCGTCAAAAGAGCAATATTCAGATCCGGCTTTCCAGCAAAAGTCAGCAGGGATGGCAGAGTACGGTGTCCAATGTTCAAGCGAGGGTCAGTCAGAAGGCAATCAATTTCGGAGTCCAGTTTTCGAGCAGAGGTCTTATGAAATAATATTGCAATAAATCTCGAGAAACGGAAAAATTCACTTGCGCAGAGATACGAAAAGCGAATGATTGACATTTGATAAATAACCATCTAGGCATGACAATTGACTTGACAGCCGTTGACAGTGACATTTGCCGTTTATTAGTGTAATCCATGTGCAATCCGCGTTGCAATCGATTTTATCGATTATTGATTTCTTTTAATGAGTTTTAATGGTGCTCACTTAAAAAAACAATTAGATTCCAGATTGATTGATTAGAAGCAATTGTTTTACATTGATTTCAATATCTAAAAAACAATTATACTGAAACAGTAGAGTATTCATCAAACACTGTTTCAAGCGTTCACGGTTTACAACTAAACTTATACTGTCACTTACGGAATATCCCGTAAGTGACAGTATAAGTTTAGTATTCATCAATTATTTGTAACTATCGATATCCACTAAATTGATCATATTCCTAAGGTACGCTCTATGGTTATAATGTAACGTTTGCAAAGTAAGTGACGTATAATGAAATAAGTGCTGTAACGGTTTACAAAGGTTGTTTAAAACAAAAAAATAAAAATCTACCTATTTTTTAGACTTGGCCATTGTAATTGAGGCTAAGATTTGAATGGGTTCATTAAGCAAAATAGTAGATTTTTTTGGTACATATCTGATTCGTGTAACGGCTAGGCCCAGAAACGGGTTTCTCCTTTAATGTTCTGTTGAACCAAATCATATTATTTACCCAAAAATTGTATTCATATTTTATTAAAATTTACCTACCTAAAGATTTAGAGCAGGACAAAAATAAATTATTTCTCTTACAAAAATCGGTCAGAAGGCGCGTTTTATGTGTGTAAGGTTTGATTTTGAAATAATATTTTAGGTACATTTTTAATAGGATTGTAGCAGGTGGAATTATGTAGTTTCTGCCTTTTTTTTTTTGCTATCGTGGGGGTCCACGATAGCAAAAAAAAAAGGCGTGAGTTTATGTATGTGTATTTTAGAAGCCGCTTCTTTACTTTTGTAAGAAGCAAGTATTTGTAGGTATAATACCTATGCATCCGATTATCCGACCTCTGAATATGACTTACAATGAGTAAAACATTATTCTCATAATAGGTACCTACAGGGTGATAAAAATCTTTTGGGCTTGAATTAAAATAATAACTAGCTGTTGCCTGCGGCTACGCCCGCGTGAGTGTCCATACTGCCTTATTTGAATCGGGTTTTATGTATACTTCACAGACGTGATAAAACAGAAAAAAAAGAGGTAGTAGGTAGGTATTAGGTAGGTGGTAGGTATGTGGTAGGTAGGTGGTAGGTAGGTGGTAGTTAGGTGGTAGTTAGGTGGTAGGTAGGTGGTAGGTAGGTGGTAGGTAGTAGGTAGGTGGTAGGTAGTAGGTAGGTAGTAGGTAGGTAGTAGGTAGTAGGTAGGTAGTAGGTAGGTAGTAGGTAGGTAGTAGGTAGGTAGTAGGTAGGTAGTAGGTAGGTAGTAGGTAGGTAGTAGGTAGGTAGTAGGTAGGTAGGTAGTAGGTAGTAGGTAGGTAGGTAGTAGGTAGGTAGTAGGTAGGTAGTAGGTAGGTAGTAGGTAGGTAGTAGGTAGGTAGTAGGTAGGTAGTAGGTAGGTAGTAGGTAGGTAGTAGGTAGGTAGTAGGTAGGTAGTAGGTAGGTAGTAGGTAGGTAGTAGGTAGGTAGTAGGTAGGTAGTAGGTAGGTAGTAGGTAGGTAGTAGGTAGGTAGTAGGTAGGTAGTAGGTAGGTAGTAGGTAGGTAGTAGGTAGGTAGGTAGGTAGTAAGTAGGTAGTAGGTGGGTGTAAATCAAGAAAACAATATGCATAATTATAATGATTTTACTATAACTTCACAAAGGTAAACATTACAATTACTTTGCCAGTCTCACGTATTTGTTACATTTCATCAAAACTTAGCTGTTTGCTACAACAGGGCATGTTTTCTTTGTTAGCACCTATTGCAGTAGAAAGGATTGTTGACGATTCTTCAACAGTTAGGCGTCTCTTAGTACGACAGATATTTTTCTTTATTATCATCCCTTGAAGAAGAAAGAACTGTTGGCGATCCCTCAAAAGTCAGTCTTCTCTTACGACAAGGATTATTTTCTTGATGATCGAGCTTGGGTGATTCTTTTTCTCTAAGTGGCATTGTCTAGTCACTTATATCTGTACATTAACCTAGGATGTTGTAATTTTTATTGTAGGTTCCTACTAATATATTAAAACGATTTGCCAAATTTCAACCGTCGGAAATTAATAGTTTCGGAGATATTAATTGTAGAATTATTGATGGCATTGTATTGAAAACGACGACATTTCACATGACAGACTATTTTGATTCACACCACAGACTATTTTGGCATAGAGTATAACGTACATGTGGAATGTGCAGTGAGCAAAGTACCTATACATAATGCTATTACAAAAAAAAAACTAAAAAGAAAAACACTATAGAATTGGTTCAAATGTGCGTGTAATTTAAAAGTAGATGTGGCCTTACAACGAACTTGAATTCAGAACCGACTTTGTCAACCCCGACACGCCGTGGTCTTGGTATGTCCTACCCCTAGAGTATTTTTTAGAGCCCGGAGGCGCGGATGGAGGGCAGCCCCAGCCTGCCGTGGCAAAGGCGCAGGCAAGGTGATCGCCTGTGACTTTGTTACGCAAAGGCGAAGGGGCTGCTATTCCCGCAGCGCCGGAGATAAGGCAGAAGTACTGGTTCTTACTCCCCTACCCTTTCCTCCCTGAAAAATAGGGACAGAAAATTTAAGGTTACAATTTAACAAAAAAAAAAATGGTAACCTCGAGGTACTCCTCTCCCCCTCCGCCCCCAGCAGCAGTTGTATTAGTATAACTCAAAAATAAATATTTCCCTTTTAAAAACTCATTAAAAAAAAACTGCATTTCCGACGAATTCCCCCCCCCCCCCCCCCCGGGAGTTTCTATGACCCTCCTCTCTCTTCCCTTCCCTCCCCTCCCCCTCCCCCTCCCCCTACCTACATGTACTTATATAAGTGACCTTCCCTCCTATCAGTGACATATCTTTTAAATTGCAATTAAATAAAGAGCTATGACTGGAAATTTTTTGTAGTTGTTGAATGAAGTACATCATAGTAACGATTCTTCGACCCTGTATTGGTATGTATGAATTTTCTTGAGAATCGCTCTCAACAAGGTATGGCTCCTCTTCGGTGGTTTCTCTAAAAAAAATAGATAAATGGGTTATTTTAGTAACATTGCAAAGGTAAATGTTTGTTTGTTCGTATTTTAATCGCGCTGAAATGGCTAAACTGATGGTACGAAGCTAAACCATGTGATTATATGATACATACCCATAATTTCGTTCTTGTGTAATTCCGATATCTGTTGAGGTTGGATTAACTGCAGTAAGAGGTGCGAGTAATGTTGCAGAGGTACGCTGAGAGTCCCTGGGTTCTCTGCAATTTAACAAAAAGAAAACTTTATAAGAAATTAATTTCTGTTTATTAGGTATTTATTTTATTATTTTTTTATTTTATTAAATATAATCTTTCTATTACATTTAATACATGCTCAAAAAAAATGAGCTAACGATACCTCACAGACGTGGTAGGCAAAAAAAATGATTTGATGAGTATTTTGCGGATCATCTACCGCAAAAAACAGGTAGTCAAAATTTTTGTTATTTTTCTTAACTTCACTGACGTGATGGGTAACAAGAAACACAGATTTTCTTAACTCGTAATTCACAAGTGTTCGTTGACCCCAAAAAAAAAACATTTTTTTTAAATCATTTATCACCCATCGTATCTACGGAGTTTCGCTATCTAAATTGATTTCTCCTTGTATATTATTTTATTTACATTATATTATACAGGGTATAAGGGACAGCCCTCCTCAAACTGACGGGGTGCATTCAGCTCCTTATTTTGAATCATATTCCACCGGTTTTTTGGTTGGAGTGTAGCCTTAGGGGCGCTATGGCGCGAGGACTTAGAAAATTTTTCAATTTTTTTTTCTGATATTTTACAATATTATTGCAGTTTCAGGTTGACCTTGACCATAGAAACCATTTTGGTTCTGAGAAGCATAGCCCTACGACGCACCGTTTCCGAGTTAAGAGGTTTTATTTTTTTTCTTTTTTTTACAAACCGCTCTATATTTCCAAAATGGTAGCTCGGATGAAACACTTTTCAGGAAAGAAATTGTTGCTCTAGTTCCAAACCATGAGATGATATAAAAAAAAACCTAGGAAATATTGCAAAAAAAAAAACACGGATAATTTTCTAAGTGTCGGACGACGATCTTTTACCTTGTGTATCCTTAGGGGCGCGGACTTAGCCAAATTTTCAGAAATTTTTTTTTAATCAGATTTCGGCCATTTTTCTTGCAGCACCTTATTAACCTTGTCCATAGAAACCATTTAGGTTCTGAGAAGCATGGTCCTACGATGCACCGTTTCCGAGTTAGGAGCTTTTGAATTTTTTTCTTGTTTTTACAAAACCCTCTGTATTTCCAAAATGGTAGCACGGATGAAAAACTTTTCGGGACAGAAATTGTTGCACTAGTTGCAAACCAAGACATGGTATAAAAAAACCCGAGAAATATTGAGGAAAAAAAAAATTTAAAAAATTTTTAAGTGTCGGTCGATCTTTCAGCTTGTGTATCCTTAGAGGCAGAGGACTTGGCCAAATTTTCAGAGATTTTTTTTTTTCAATATTTCTTAGGTTTTTTTATATCATCTCATGGTTTGCAACTAGAGCAACAATTTCTTTCCCGAAAAGTTTTTCATCCGAGCTACCGTTTTGGAAATATACAGGGTTTTGTAAAAACAAGAAAAAAATTCAAAAGCTCCTAACTCGGAAACGGTGCGTCGTAGGACCATGCTTCTCAGAACCGAAATGGTTTTTATGGTCAAGGTTAACCCGAAATTGCAAAAAAAATCAGTTTTGGGAAAAAAACATTTTTTTTGGAAAATTGATGTTCCAATTTTTTTAAACCAAAAAATTTTTTTTTCGTTTTCTTTGCTGTTCATAGTGCCCCTAAGCGTATACTCCAACTCCTAAAAATCCGCCCCTAAGACGACCCACTGACCGGTTTTTTTTTTTCAGTTACTATTCTTCTATTTCAATGTAAAATTACATTCCCTGTACGCAGCACTCCATTAATGTAAATAATACGGCTAAAATAAAAAATCCAACAATGGATGTTGAAGTACTCTAACGAACGACGCGTGAAATCAGCTGTTCATTTCCTGCCTAGCTACAGAGTTCATCAAACTCGTCATCGCGCTTGCAGTTCACTACGTGCGTTTTGACACGGTAACGATTCATACCGTATGAGGAAATAAAACAAATCAAATTTATTGGATTCCCATAACATTCCTGATATAATTTCCAGTACCAGTCATCTTAGTAATACTGTATTCACCCCATCAGTTTGTGGAGGGCTGTCCCTTACACCCTGTATTATATCATATCATATACAGAGTGGAAGTGACACCGACGCTAAAACGGCTGAAAAAAAATCAGCTGTTCCATATATTTTGACCGTGTAGGCATAGAACTTTTGTAGGAAACAGCTGTTTTTTTTCTAAATAATGTACGAAAAATTTCTATGTGACTCGGCTCAGATTCATGTACTGAATACGTGGTAACCGTTTTCGCGTCGGTATCCCTTGCACCCTGTATGTGTATACCCCTACGGGAAAAAGGTGCGAGTTTATGTATGTACGTATCACACACAAGACTTGACGAGATCGAATGACCTAAAAAAGGATACCAGTATCACAGCACTGGATAATAAATCGAATGCATATCTTAGGAAAACTTTAGGTAGGTACCTATGTAAATAAATGAATTTGCTATAAATTATACAATTCTAGGTAAGTAAATAGGTAATATGGTTCTATTCAATAGAACACTAAATTTGTCGATCCCGGAATCACTGGATTTTCCCGTACTTGCAAAAGTGTAAGTACATATAAGTCAACACCTCAACTTTAGATCAATAAGCATCCTATTATTCCATCTCTGATAAAATCCAGATTATTATTTAGAAATCTAGTACCTAACTACTGAAATATGACTGTTTTTGAATTGCTTTAGTTTTGATCTAGCTGTGCGATATTTTTATTACTCTGTACCTACTGTTGTTATCAATCGAAGCGCGTTCGAGCGATCTTACCTATCCTGTCGCTGCAGGCCTGCCCGCGCCGCCGCGCGCCGGCCCGTAGCCAGCCATGGCAGGAGGCGAACATTGTGATAACTATCAAAATTATTTTGTTTACCTATGTCCCTACTTATCAATCCAGAGATAAGTATGTTTCAGATATTGAGAAAATATGACCACATAGTACTTGATAATGATTGTAATTTTTTACCGTAAAGGGTGCGTACGTACTTACCTACCTACACACGTCGACACATTCCAGTATGAGCTGATCTCGCGTTGTATAGGCTTGTCGATATACAATAAGAGGTCAGCTTATACTGAAACTATATGGCTTGATAGTGTCATTTTGCTTACTATCTAACTATAATTCAATTTTTTATACTTACTCAGAAACAGTATTTTTTTGCGTTGATTTCTCCGTTTTCTCGTACAAATCCGTCGCAGCACATTACTTCTTTTATTTCCCATTGTTTTCATCACACATGTACGCACAGAATCACGAGTCCGTCCCAAATATAAATAGTAAACAAAACTTGTAAACTAAAGTGTCCAATTATCACACAAAACCTTATAAAAATAAAAACCAAAAACAAAGTGTCAATTTTCACAAAATAACTTATTTTACTAAACGAATTTACGTAATGCTGGAGCGCCGCATGCGTAACGTGACCTATCTCTGAGAGAGTTAGCCGCAGACTGGGCGTGTCGCTACCAAGTAGTACCAAGCGCGCAACAGTAGTGCATCGCCGTAAACAAATAGGGTTGAAAATGGCGATGCGTTTGATTTCAGTTGAATCTCGTGTCCGCCAATTTGAAAGACTTTTCGCAGTATTTAATTGTTTAAAAAAAAAAATACGCCGTTTTGTTAAAATATTTTTACATAAGTCTTTAGTTGATTAAATTTCCTTTTTGATTGTTACAAAAAAATGTATAGTTATCGCTCAAAATATTGAGCAGTTCGAGACGATAAATTTTTTTCGTGTTCTTTCTTGCGACTTTTTTTTTCAAGATTCTGTTTTATTTTTAGAAAATATTTTTGCATTTGTCTTTTACTAATACATTTGACTATACACTGTATTTTTTTTGGGCTTGTAATATGTTAGCAATATGGCTAACTCTGCGACGAAAAAGAGTACGTTTTTACGGTGTCCCCGTATGGGTAGCGCCTTAAAGTGAAGTAGGTATAATATCAACGTAATATCTAACTGTTACTCACCGATATCATTAAGCGCCTTGTAATTTCACTTCTTCTCATCGATACGCTAATCGATGACAATTCAAATTGAGTCAGCCCAAAATTTGGCGACGAGTTTGGCTCTTTCAGTAGCGTCCTGTGATGCATTTCACAGGAGCAAACAACAGGACAGGCAGGACACGATATAAAGTGTCCCATCGTTTGTTAGGCAGCACCACATTTACACTCACAATTTCACATAATATAGATACGTTTTGCTCATCCAAAACAACGATTTCTACCTCTTTGAACATTGATAAATGTTGCATGGTTGGATCCACAGAAATAAAACCACACACATGCTCAAGAGTAGTAATCAATAAACTCAGTAATGCAAATACTCGTAGATTGACAACTAAGATCGCTATTTTTTATAAATTAAGGTGTTTGAAAACAATATTTTTAAATTGTCGGTAGTTGTTGTCTAAACAGTCAAAATCAAATAGCCTGAGAGTTCAATGTTTGTCTCAAACGTTGGAATCGTTATAAATTCTACTTTAAGTAATGTTTTAACAAAATAATGAAAACAAAAAGAAAAAGAATATATTATTATTATTGCATGCATGATTTGAACTTACGGCTTCTCGTTCAGTGACCAAAGACGATAGCCATTGTGCCAGGATTGTTATAGAAACATTATGCAAAATATTATATCTCCTTCGACATCATAAGTGAATGATGACTATATATGGTAATTGATGTGCCACACGCACACTAATAAAAACCTAGCTCGCTCGTTTTATTTTGTGTTTGTGTGCATAACTATGACTTCACCCACACATATAAACTGTAAACCAAATACTTGGTTCAATTGTACAATAGTTACAATATTTAGCATCATTTAGAATTCAGTCATTCATTCTTTTAAAGTACAATGACAATTATTTCCATTTAGAATTTAATTACATTTTAGGTACATACTAGTACCTGCACTATTTAGCATTAAACTTACTTTATTGCATTATGCTCAATTTTAAAATACGGTACGTAACTTTATCTTACGTTTTGTGATCGATAAGTTTCAATTGACCAGTTTTCGTTACTTTTATTTATGTAACTTTATCTTACGTTTTGTGATCGATAAGTTTCTATTGACCAGTTTTCGTTACTCTTATTTATGGAACTTTAGGTGTTCCATGATATTGGTCATGTGTCGGTAGTCTTGACCAGTTTCGGCATACCTTATGTTTCAGTACGCTGCGGTGTGGATTAAATTACGGAGGTGTGTTGTTTTCGTTCATCATGTTTTCTACATGTACTTTTTCTCCAATCCCAATTCTCAATGTGTAACTTTTCTGCCATCTCTGTTTAATAAATCTGTCCATTTTTTGAATGGTTGTATCAATTTCGAGATCTATTTATGGTTATTTATTTCCACTTCACCTCTGAACGGTCTTGCATAAAACAGCTCTGAAGGTGTTTTTTTAGTTTTTTTTTTTAGTTGAGGTGTACTGATATACATCATTAAGTACTATAACAAATCACCCTTTCAGGCTGATTTTCGCATTGATGAATTCTCAATTGTTTAAGGATATCCCTGTTTGTCTTTGGTGAGAAAGTATTCTTTGTCTAGTAGGGGACCTTGTATTTTAGCTCTTTGGTGAGTAAGTACTCTTTGTCTAGTAGACGACCTTGTATCTTAGCTCTTTGTTGAGTAAGTACTCTTTGGCTAGTAAAGGACCTAGTTTATTCCTTTTTATATATAGAATGTCTCGAACTCTTGAGACACAAAGTTGTCTGTCAAACTTTAGATTTTATACTTGCAGGATCCCGGTTTAAGAAAAGATTGCTCAATACCTTTACCGTTTCCTGTATATGTAGAGAGAAAGAATAATTTACATTTCAATCTCTTTGTATCGACTGTCATAATCGATAATCACAAAAAGATAATCTCCACTTGGCAGTGGATTCAAAAATCAAAGCTTTATTAATACAAGCTTCTGAAGGAAATTCACGCCTTTTAACTATACTAGAGGGTTTTGTCTTGAGACTAAACCTATTTAAGGCGTCTTTGTTTGCCTATATCGGCAAACAGACCTTTGTATGTAGTCTATCCTTTAAAGTCCTAGTTGGCAATGCTTCTACTCAGGCGTTATTTTGTTTTCAAATTGAGTTTGGTTGCTCTTTTAAACTGTTTCATGAGTTTCATGTTACTAAAGTTCATGTTTAATTATTTATATTGCAGCGTCTTTTTTTTTTTCTTACTTTTCGATGCTGCTATATACATTTTAAGGATAATATGGACCAGGTTCTTTTTTATGCTTGCCTTTGAAAGTCCCTTAGGTCACTCTCAAAGTTTACATTTTGTGCAAGATATAACTTAGGCTAAGGGTAAGGCTTATGATCCGTGAAAAGTTCATATATTCATCCCAAGCAAATGGTTGTTTTTGTTCTGACAGTAATGTTTTTTCAACGTCTATCAGACTCTTGTTTCCGAAGGACAGGATGATATTTGTTGTTATACTGAATAAGTACAGTCCTTTAACTAACAGAATGTTGTGCGTGTTATGTTATCGGTGAGATAAATAAAGAATCGGACTCCAAAGAAACAAATGTCTTTAATTCAAGTTCCACAATACTTCGTTATAGCTAACTACGTACTATATGCGTCGAGGCAGGGCGGTGGTATGTAGGCGACTGGCGAGCCGATTGCCCGCTCCCACATACTTCGTCAATAATGCAACTCAGCATTTTACGATTACTAAGCCGCCACATCACACCCCCCCTTTCTCTAAAAATTTTTACACAAAAAAATATTTTTACTCTATTCTTAACGTGACTACATGCTTATGTGACTGTTCGTAAATTACCCTAGGCTGATAAAATTTTCGTTTTTCCTAATTCAAGTACATATTAGTGTTATTGTCGGCTTCTCCCGAAGGAGGAGAGGCCGGGCCCCGCCATCCGCTCGGCCTTGTAAGACTCGTCACCAAACTGGTCATCTCCCCACCGACTAATAGAACTGACCTCCAGCCCTGTCCTGACTTTAGAAGCTAGGGGACAGGGAGGGGTACTAGGTGAAGTTAATATTGGGGATTCACAGTTAAGACATATACATGAATAATAACAAATCTTATAAAACTAAATCAATAATAAAGCATGAAGTAAATAAGACAAGAGGGCGCAAACACGATTTACACGGTTACTTTTAGGTCGTTCTGGAACCGAAAGCCATGAACTCGATCATCGAACTCGAAACGATTGGGACTATTTTTTTTAAAAAGTAAGAATAAAAAAAATCGCGAAAAATAAAATTTAATGTTTTTTTGTGAAATAATGAGAACTCGAAGTAATGCTTCTTTGCGGTAAATGCATATGTGTGTGTAAAACGTAAACACGATCGGCAACACATACGAACGGTACCCATTGAAAAATCCATTCATCGATCAGACAGTATGATCCGTAAGCCACGCCCCCACCCCACGCTCTAGACTCTAGCCGACCGGGCGCCCGCCCGCTCTTCCTTCCTAGTATTGTCACGCGTTTCGCTGTATTAGGTCATTCCCGCGCAACCTAATCTCGAGCTAATAATGAGTTGGCAATACGTGTTCTCCAACGTGGAGTATTGGGCAATGGTGGATTTTTATGGCATGGCGGTCTTATTTAGAGATGCTGCAAACTGTGATACTGCTGTTGCTAGAGGATGTGCCTCTGGCATATTTACGCGGTATGTTCTACCAGCATGATGGATGCCTGGCCATTTTGCTACTTCAGTGCGTGCGTACCTAAACAGTGAGTTTGGTGAGCAGTGGATAGGTCGTGGTGGCCCTGTGGCTTGGCCCGCAAGGAGCCCTGACTTAACACCCTTGGATTTTTATTTGTGGTCCGAAATTACTAGTTTATTTTGAGGAGCGTACTACTCGAGATGAGTTACGAAGTGCGATAGTGGACGCATTTAATATTGTGAAAAGTGACAGAGACACATTAGGAAAATTAAAAGACAATTTAATGAAACGTGCCCGTTTATGTATCGAGCGAAGTGGACTCCATTTTGAGCAGTTGCTTCGATTCAGGGAAGTGTAATTATCTAATTTATGTTCTTAGCCTTAGTTAGTTTTATGTTGATTATGTTTGTAGATAGCTCCAATTTTTTAAATACGCCTGCGCCTGCAATACTTTTTCTTGAGAATAAAAGAATACTTAAAAGTAAGTAGGTAAATAATTAGACGTAAAATGTATTACTGACGCGACGGTCCTAAGTCCGTAGAAAGTATGAAGGAAAAATTAGAGTTATTTAACTGTTATGTACGTAAACATAAATGCAATTTAGATCGAACAATGGTCATGAATGCAGAATCAAACGATTTATTATTGTCACGGGTAGGTACCTACTACCTAGGTATCTGCAGTAGCAACAACGTGGTTGTTACTGACGTCGTGTAGGTAGGTATGTAAGTATCTATCTAATTAGTTCATCCGCTAGGCCTTAGATAGGTACATAAACAAATAAAATAAAATACATACGCGATAGATAAGTTGGTTCGCAAATAAAAATACGAAAAGCGAATTCAGACTTTATTTCTTAACTGCAAACGGTGAAAATTAGAAATTTTACCAAACTAGGTACCTAAAAGTAATGTTTACTAAAAAATATTCTGAGAAACCGATTGTCTCGTGTCCGACCTGACTGTTACAAAGATGCACAACCGAATTACACGGTTAAAGTTATGAAAATAAGGTCTTAATTCCAACCTAATACTTCCAATACCTCCTGATACCTGCAACTAATAATGAACTCTATTAGACAGACGAAACGATTCGTTTTTCTGTGCGAACTGCCTGCCTTTGTAGCAGCCGCTCTAGCATTGCCGCAAAAGAAATGTTAAAAGCAGTATTATTTTATGAATCACAATATTATGGTAGGTAGGTTCATTGGTCGACAGGTCGACTCTCGATTCAAGGCCTAACTCCCAAGCGTACTGTCGTCGTGTCGGTGTCTAGTTGAATAGGTACGAGTACCAACTAGTGATTTCGTGATGCGAGAGTGGTGAATTAAATGCCAATTAATTTCTCTCGTTAACGAAGAGATGTGATAGTGGTAAACACGTGCTTCTGATACGAACGAGAGATGATGTAGGTAAATGAACTTACACCAACCTAAATCGTACCTGAAACCTACTTATTTGCAGTCGGATATCAAATTCGTCCGACGTCCATTGACCTCACTCACAGTTGTGCCGCGCTACGTCATTATCCAGCGGATCGCGTACGATATTGCGTTTATGAATGAAATAGTGGAAGTCCCTACTAAGATTTAACTCGAATGACAGAAAAAAAGTGATAATTTTCTAACTTCTATAATAGATGTCTTAAAAAAAAAATAACATTGCCAATAGTTACTATTACTCGAGTGGAGTTACTGTGTTTCGGCTCCAGAACGATGTAAAAGTAATCGTGTATAAAGAAATGTTTGGTAAAGGAAACGTTACGCTTGCGCTTCAGAAATTATTAATTTATTCGTTACGTTAATTTATTTGATTCCAAAATACTAGATGCCGATTCGCAAACGCAAACGATTCCATGTTACAACATGGAACCGTTTTACAACGTTTGCTCGGCGTACGTGTACTGTTAGACCTAAGTGCATAGTCCTACTGAGGACACTGCTACGAACTCGAACAGGTCACGTTCCCTAAGCTCTATCTACATGTCCTTCCCAATCCTAAGGCAGTGGGTTGTGAGGCCACTGCCATTGAAAAGACAGGTTTCTAGTATTTCTACTTATACGCGTACTCACGTTAATAACACCCTTACGGCAGATTACCCCAATTACTATATTATAACACAATTTGCACAAGCGTACTGTAGACTCAGTCTGTAGCAGAACATATTGCGATTGTTATTGGTGGACGCCGAAGTGGTTATTCCATCGTCACTTCACATTTCTTTACTCTGCCCCATGTCGTGGTTGCGTGTCTCGCTAAATAGTGTCGATTCAGTAATAGGCCTGTGGCAGCCGGGGTTTGTTTTAACGAGACAGTCCCTAGCGTTCCTAAGAACGTAGCTATCCATTCAGTTTAGAATACTTGGTGAAGCCTACCCCCGCTCCCTGAAATGTGCGCCAACAATCTCTACGCAATGTTTCTGAGCTAGACCTTTACAGGAAGCAGTATCCATCAGCAGCGTTTCGTTGATTTTGAACTACGAGTACTAGTCGGCATAATAGCGTGACTAACAATGTAGTTTATTCTAATTGGAATGCGAATATTACGGGTCTGCCTTCCATAATTATGTGGTAAGTCAGTTAAAAGTCAACATTCGTCAATAGTCGGGTGTGTTGGTGTATAGTGTACATGTCGTATGCATGAAATGTGTGTATAGTGTAGCGAAAGGCTGTCTCCGTTTCCCTATAACGAAACGCAGATTACAGGATATGTGCCAAGGTTCGGATTAAGAGGTGGAACATAATAATAATATACATTGTGATGATACAGCGGCTGCTCCGTCTCGCTGAAATAAATAATTATTAATTCGCCCGTCTGCCTTACCGCAACACATGAGATAATAGTACACATTGTGATGATACAGCGACTGCTCCGTCTTGCTGAAATAAATTATTATTAGTTCGCTCGTCTGCGTTACCACCAAACTGCTACTTAAACAAGGAGTTAATTATAGTTAACACTTACCACGTATTCATTGTTCATTGAAGAGGATTAGTCTTCAACTAACTTACAGAGTACTGCACACATTACCAGTTTCGCCACAGCCACAGCTTGTCTTCTCCCGCGCCTCGCCACTCACTTTAACTAGACTTATTACTACTACTTATATTTAACTTATCAAGTACTAATCGCTCTCTTACGACAGCCCTCTGGGACATGTCCATCTTGGTACCAAGATTACGCTAACCTTCCGAACCTAACCTAGGACGTCCTAGCTCTTTAACTGTTTTTAGACCGACTCCCTGACTTAGCACGACTCCACGTGTGGACCCTTTCGCGATATCAAACCAACTGCCTGGAGTCCACCACCCTTCCTCAGCCCTTGGCCTTTCTCAACACACCACTCTTGGGTCGCCTTACCTGAATTGGTTAAGTGCTGTTTTTTTATACAAACGTCTCAATTGTTTTAGGGGCCCTGCGGGCGCCAAAGACCGGGGTAAATTGCAACCAGATGTTGCACAAGCATTCAGAAATGTGTTTAGGAATCAGATATTTTTATGCTTTAACATTCGGCCTGTCAGCCTTTTAAGAATTTATGTGTTTCCAAGTGATGCAATATTGTTTTACAATTCAAAGGAAGAAAGGACACTTCGTTATTAATTACGGTAACTTGTCAGCCTGTCAAGCCATAAAATAGAAGTTTTATGTGTTCGTAAGTGGCCCAAACCGTGTGATGATTTTTGAAATATGAATCAAGGCAAAGATATTTGCTTAATAATTAGGAGTACGTGACAGACAGTCACACTTACATCACTATTATGGTGTTACAAATCTCCTAAATTACAATGTTGCTTACGATAACATTCTATCCTGTCAGCTGTTACAGACTTCCGGTACTGCCCATACCAGCACTAGTTGATTATATATCGATAACTAGCTTATGCCCGCGGCTTCGCCCGCGTGGAGTTAGGGAATTGCCCACGGGATCTTACTTCTGGAATAATAAGTAATCTATGTATCTATCTATAATACATACATAGATTTACATGTACTTGCTTATAACTTGCAATCTATCTATCTATACATATAAAATTCAAAGTCCTGACTGACTGACTGACTGACTTATATATCAACGCACAGCCCAAACCGCTGGTCCTAGAAACATGAAATTTGGACAGTGTACTTTTTGTGACGAGTAAGTATACACTAAGAAAGGGTTTTTCGAAATTCCACCCCTAAAAGGGTGAAATGGGGTGTATAATTTTCTGTGAAACTTTTTATTCCCTGAGTCGATTGACTTGAAAATTTGTGTATTTACTCTTCAGTTAAAATTATGAGACACGTGTATCACAGTTTTTCCTAAATCATCCCCCAATTTAAAATTAAACGTCCTGACTGGCTGACTGATATATCAACCCCCAGCCCAAACCACTAATCCTAGAGACATGAAATTTGGACGGTGAATTGTTTGTGAAGAGTAAGTATCCACTAAGAAAGAATTTTTGGGAATTTCACCCCTAAAGGGGTAAAATAGGGGATGGAAGTTTGTATGAAAGTCTGTCAGTTTTGAAGTTAGGATCTTAAAATTTTGTGATAAGGCTGACGATTGAAAATTAATTTATACGTGTCTCGGCGTTTTTGATAATTCTACCCCCGAAGGGTTAAAAAGGGGGGTGAAGATACTATGTTTGTTCGGGTGAAATGCAACTAAAATTTTGTACAACCGATTGAGCTGAAATTTTGCACAAACCTTTGGTTCTGGTGACAATACATTTTTATGACAAACATTCCTTAATCCTGCAGCCAGGATCGTCTCCTCAAGAGAGAACTCTTCAGCGGTTAGTAGCATGGCCACGAAACTTTGTTTACGCGTTCAAGTTTGATAGATAAAGATGATTTTATCATTAATCTTTAATCTTCTTTCTTTCTTCTTCTTTTTTTCTTTATATAAAATGGTAAACTGACTGACTGACTGGGTGATATATCAACGCACAGCCCAAACCGATGGTCCTAGAGTCATGAAACTTGGAAGGTGTGTTCTTTGTGAAGAGTAAGTATCCACTAAGAAAGGATTTTTGGGAGTTCCACCCCTAAAGGGGTAAAATAGGGGATGGAAGTTTATATGAAAGTACGTCAGTTTTGAAGTTAGGATCTTCAAATTTTGTGTTTAGGCTGACGATTGAAAATTTGAATTCCCTATAGATCCTTTCTTAGTGGAAACCTTCTCTTCACAAAGAACACACCCTCCAAGTTTCATGTCTCTAGAACCAGCGGTTTGGGCTGTGCGTTGATATATCACCCAGTCAGTCAGTCAGTCAGTTTACCATTTTGTATATATAGATGTGTATCAGTTTTTCCAAAATCATCAACCAATATAGTTAAATAGGGCTTCAAAGCTCACGTAGAAGGGCGCATGCCGCGCAGCGTTGCATGGGGCGTGCGGGGCGTGGGAGTATTTACCTATTACTAAGTAGATAGGATTTTTCTGAGGTAGACGTGTCTGTGAATATAGTTTATTCCACCGATTTTCGCGTTGGCTCGCGATACGGGACATTGATATTAAATATTATGTCAAAGTATTATGTCTATAAATAGATTCCTAATAAATCATTTGTTTGGTGTCCCGGTGTCCAATCTCAAACCAAGATATTTCACATATTATGTAATTTAATTGATATTACTATGAACAAATGTTTGCAATAGCAAGTACACGTAAATCTATGTATGTACTATACATACATATTAGGGGTGGAATTTCAAAAACCCTTTCTTAGTGGATACCCACTCTCCACAAAGAGTACATTCTCCAAATTTCATTTCTCTAGAACCAGCGGTTTGGGCTGTGCGTTGATATATCAGTCAGCCAGTCAGGACATTGAATTTTAAATTGGGGGATGATTTTGGAAAAACTGTGATACACGTATCTCATCATTTTAATAGAAGTATTTGTAGACACAATTTCAGGTCAATCGACTCAGAGAATAAAAAGTTTCACAGAAAATTCAACACCCCATTTCACCCTCTTAGGGGTGAAATTTCGAAAAACCCTTTCTTAATGGATACCTACTCTTCACAAAGAGTACACTGTCCAAATTTCATGCCTCTAGAACCAGTGGTTTGGGCTGTGCGTTGATATATCAGTCAGCCAGTCAGGACATTGAATTTTAAATTAGGGGATGATTTTGGAAAAACTGTGATACACGTATCTTATCATTTTAACTGAAGTATATGTAGGCACAATTTCAAGTCAATCGACTCAGAGAATAAAAAGTTTCGTAGAAAATTCAACACCCCATTTCACCCTCTTAGGGGTGAAATTTCGAAAAACACTTTCTTGGTGGATACCTACTTTTTACAAAGAGTACACTGTCCAAATTTCATGTCTCTAGGACCAGTGGTTTGGGCTGTGCGTTGATGTATCAGTCAGCCAGTCAGGACTTTGAATTTTAAATTGGGGGATGATTTTGGAAAAACTGTGATACACGTATCTCATCATTTTAACTGAAGTATATATAGACACAATTTCAAGTCAATCGACTCAGAGAATAAAAAGTTACATAGAAAATTCAACACCCCATTTCACCCTCTTAGGGGTGGAATTTCGAAAAACCCTTTCTTAGTGGATACCTACTCTTTACAAAGAGTACACTGTCAAATTTCATGTCTCTAGGACCAGTGGTTTGGGCTGTGCGTTGATATATAAGTCAGTCAGTCAGGACTTTGAATTTTATATGTATAGATAATTAATGAACGTCAGTAATTCCAATTTGTTTTTAATAAGTTGCATTTAATTGTAAAAGTAATTATTTTGTGATTGTTAGTAATGTTAAATAAACAGAATATTTAATTTGTGGCATCTTCCGCTTGTCAGCTTCCGGTGCGCCGAATATGATATTATAATTAGTTAAGATTTTAATGATTATTGATTAATAATATTGTTACTAGCAGCTAATTAATATTAAAGAGCTTATTGAGTGATTTGATTATAATGTTTAGGTTTTTGTAGATATGTTTAAAAGTCGATGCGTCGGCTTTTTGAGGGCAGTCGTTTTGTAACCGTCGAGTGAGAAAGTTATAGTGAGAACTCCGACCAAAATAAATCAGTTACAGTGCAACCATATTTTTATTTGGACCACCAAATCCGACCACCGTCAACACTTCAGAAGTGGGATGATGTCTGGCCCATATATTGATGGTATTGGTGCAAAGAAGAGGAGACACTGTGAAGCAAAGACGTCTGATGAAGAGGAAAATTCCGATTTTTTTTCTTCATCTGATCACGAGGGTACCGACAGAAGATACCTGCGACGAAAAAGGCACCGTGTTACCCAAACTGATGCGGAGGTTATTCCAAAGTTCCAGCCGGATGAAAAATCTAGCAACGTGAAAGGATGGTTGCACAAAATTGACCAATTAGGCGATGTATATGGTTGGGACAGTAAGGATCGGCAGTTCATTATGCAAATTCGTCTCCGAGGATCCGCTCGAGATTGGTATGACGAGTTAGATAATTACAATCTCACGTGGAAGGAATGGAAAGACTCATTAGAGACCGCCTTTCCACGTTCAACCGATTTTGTTGACCTACTTGAAACTATGCTCGCAAGAAAAAAAACTAACACCGAAACAATGACTAAATATTTCCACGACAAGGTGTCACTGCTCAAAAAATGCAATATTTACGGTGAGTCTGCGATTTCGTGCATAATCAAAGGTTTATCAGTAGAGATAAGAGCCAACGCAAAGGCTTATCAATGCGAGACACCACAGCAACTGTACTATGGATATTTATCATCCCTCGAAAACTACAAGCAAGTAGAAGATAGCAACTCCAAGCAAGAAGAAACAAGAAGTTCCAAGCGGCCGACTGCTACCTGGAGAAGAGGGGGCAATGTTTCTTCGAGTTCAAAAGAAAACGAACTTAACCTGAAGAAATGTTATGCCTGCAGAAGAACAGGGCTTGAGGCGAAGGACTGCAGGGTCCACGCTGCGAGGTGTGTCGTCGTTCTGGCCAGGCTGCAGCTAGCTGCTGGTTTGCGGCCGGCTCTTCACATCAGCAGCCACAAAAGGTTGGTAACGTGCTATTTACAACTTACAATATTTATATAGACCTGTACAAGAAGGCAGTGGTAATTAATGGACACAATCTTATTGCATACATAGATACAGGCAGTAAGTTAAATATTCTCACAATGTCACAAGCTAATAATTTAACCTCTCCGGCCTCGAGCTCTTAAACGGTAACCGCCCCCGCGCCTCACATAGTTACGTCATCGCAGGTGTCAAGTGGCCGCGCGCACAAAAACGCCTATCGCTCGAGTTCTCGTAACTCTTATCTCAAACTGTAAACAGTTTCGGGTTCGTGAAGAACGAGACTATGTATTACTATATAAACAATTCTTTTATAACTACTTTAGAATTATAAACATCCTCTAAACACAAGAGAACTCGCCGCAACTCGACTTGTTGCCGTATCTTATTTTTTTTTGGTAAAACTACTGAATCAATTTACACGAAACTTTAGACCTAATATTACTAATATACAAGTAATCTAATGACAGTGTTTTTTAGGAGTCCTACATACATTATTCTTATAAGAATCCAACTCAAAATTCTTATAAGCGGAACTGTCATTTTGGAATTGCGCAGTTCAATGCATGACTTTGTAAACGATCATCCGTGTTATTATCAACAGGTATCAATATAAAATGTTTTTAGGATACTACCTATACCTTCTTCGAGTGATTTCTAACCATGAATCGAAAAAATATTCTAGGAAATTTGATAAATACGAAATTCATTTCACAGAGGGATATGACCTATTTCCATTCGATAATTTAGGTTTTCCAATTAGAATCTTACTTGGAAGCAAACAAAAACAAGATGCTTTATCAATTTCTATACACACACATCTTCCTATCATAGAAAAAATAAGAAATATCAATATTTCAAGTGGTTGTAAAATTTGTACTGAATTCCAACATGCCGTAGGGTGGGGAACACACCACTACACTGTCGATAAAATGTGTACCTATCGAAAATGTGTTCAGTAAGGAAAATAAAAAAATACAATTTAGATCGCCATTTTTTATATTGTGCATATACGTAAGTTATTCACATAAAAAGTATTTACTACTTTTACATCGGGTAAAAAATATTAGAGTAAACATAATTCTTATACAAACAAAAACACCTTATATAGTAACAAAAAAAAGTGATTGGCATAATATGTGTTACGCAATAGGGAATATGCAAGCAATAAAAAAACTCTTTATTTATAAAAAAAAGTTAGATGTAAACAAGGCAGATTGAGGTAAATGACGTCACATAATGGCCGTCACAGTCACGGACATGGCGGATGGCTATGGTAACGCGCGAAACAGGGCTCTAAACAAAGTGGAACACCACAAATATTGCACCAGTATGACGTGCGTTTGTTTCGCGTACTGTAGGATCCGCATACAGCCCTTCCCGTCTATCTTTGGAATGCGGGCTGCAAAATGCCGTTCCATCGGAACTTCGGGCATGCCAAATGTGATTGAAGCCGCTGTGGGTGCACCAACACAAACGCCAGGGGCACTGCGCTGTTTTGGTATATATTTGTGGTGTTTTTGGAGTATCTGGTTGACTAGCTCCAACCGAAAAACTATGTGTTCTTTAGGAGTAGTGGTTGAAGCCGCTAAATGAATCCGTGAAGCAGGTATGGTCCAGCATTTGATCTTTACGATCAACGCCTCCCATACCCTTATTATAATCTAAAATTACCTGGGGTTTATATTGAGCTTCACGATATGGTCTTGGCTCCATCTGGTCTTGTTGAATGCCATGGTAGGATGAGATGGTGCAGATTTTGCGTTTCTTATCCTGATAGGCCATGACAACGACATCGCCGGCATGACGAGCTACGATCTGACCTTCTTTCAGCTTGCACAGCGATATGAGTGGAGTATCTGTGAATAAGGATAATAAATTGCTGAAAGACCACAAAATCTAATTGTAATAACTGACAAAATCCTATTTTGTATCAAAACTATACAATGTCAAGTCTATGCGACAGATCTCATTACAATAGATTCAGTAATTTAGTCAAGATGATGTAAAGGATTTACCTCACAATCCGATTCCTCAAAGTCTTCAAGGAATTCCGGCTCATCATATACCGGCTCGTCCAACTCATCCTCGGACATGTCTACTTCGAGGTACTCCCGTCTATCGCCCTCATCCTCAGAGTCGCTGTCCTGCAGCACCTCCTCAAAATTGAACGGGGCTTCCACCCGCCCCACGTTCCAAGATATTTCTAAAAAAAAATAAAAAAAACAATAAAATAAAAAAATAAAATATATTTGTTTTTTTTTCTCAAACTGTCCAACTGTTAGGCAAAGGTCTCCCCAAAATATTTCTACTTCACAAAAAAATGAAAATTAAGTTATCGATACCATCGATAACTTTTGTCGATATGACCTACGGTCTAGTGGTCGTTGCGGCCATGTTTGAATTTTGAGTTTCGTGTTACGAAAATAATACATGAGAAAACATCGAAATATGAATGATAATTGAATAAATACGCCTGGAATAAGTGAAATTATAAATTATCATTAGTTTTTACGTTGTTATATAACCTTACAAAGATAGTAATTCATTGAGAATTATTAGAATTTATAACAAACAACGGCGACGCGGACTAACATTTTGTTGGCTCAAAAGAGTAGTTTGTATATATTGTTTCAAGCAAACAATTATATACAAACTTGCATTAGATACTTAGCACTAATATTTCATCCACTTATTATATGATTTTCACACCAAATCTAATTATAATTCAAAAACAATTACGCCGAGTTTGTCTGGCGGTTGACATTGACCTTCACTTGAAAATACTTGAAATATAAATAAATATGAATAGATATGCCTCGAATACATGAAATAATGAATTATCACTACTTTTTACGTTGCCACTAATGTTTCCAAGACATATTTCATTGTAAAACAGTCACAATTCATATTTTCAATCGTTCATTCGATGGCGACTGACGAAATCGAAATTAGGAATATTTTGTTGGCTCAAAAACATTATTTTGGGATATTTTTTCAAGCAAATGATTATCTAATAAGTTTCGTAATACACTTATAACATACTATACATTTACTTACCAAAGTTTCACACGCTGTAGCGCACTCAAACATCCAAATACCACACCGGCCGCTCACTTTTTTTGCACTGAATTTTTTCAACGACAATGACGCGTTTTTATATTTTTTTCTAAGTGATGCCCAGTTTATTTTTAGTAACAATTGGTGTCGTTCGAATCGACTATTAGTTGGCCATAGAGGTAAATCGTTTGCAAAGCATTTGGAGCCGTATTTTAGGTAAAAATAAGGTTTAAGTTAGCTGGTTCGCACCGTACCGAAAACGGTACACCGGTGCTCAACGGCAGTAAGAGTTTGCGTACCGTTTTCGGTACACTTGGGCCGGAGAGGTTAAAGCTAAAAATCATGCCTTCTTCAGTTGCTATGAAAGGTTTTGGTGGTGCACATTCAAACTCTTTGGGAACATCACATCTTAATGTAAAAATAGATAATATCATGTTAAGTGGTTTTGTTGAGCTGACTAATAATGATCTAGCCGATATAGACTTAATAATCGGTCAATCAATGATAAATCAGAAAAATATAAAGTTAGTTATTTCGGAAAAATCTGTTAATTTCGTGTACAACGTTGATTTCAATAATGATCTGTTTGATATACAACTGTGTGAGATTGCAATACAAAATTTCCAGTCTATTTAAAACATAATAGTGTAATACCTAAACAAAGTTGCGCTTTTGTACAAGTTTATGTCGATATTAATACTAGCCATTCATTTTGTACGAATTCTGTATACTTTGAGTTAGGAAGTATGTGTTATGTAATTATAGGAGGGCTTATAAGGTCGAGGGATTCCTTTTTGAAAGTAGTAAACATCGGAGATGATGTTATTGAGTGGCATGCAAATAGACTCGTAGCGCGCGCGGAACTAGTTAGTCACAAAAATAATAATAAACCCACAAATGTAATGACAAATGACCTATCTACGTTTAAGAATTACAGTTATCCGATTTAGATGTAGGCGATTTGGAAATCAATGATTGCAGTCGTTTGGTACAATTATTAAATAAATACAGATATTTGTTTGCGGAAAACGAAAGATTTGGGATGTACGGACTTACTGGAAATGCATATTCGGACAACAACCGAACAACCTGTTTAGTGTAAACCTTATCGACTTTCTTACAAGGAGAATGAGATTGTTAACGGAAAAGTTCAGGACCTAATGGATGCAGGTGTTGTGAGGGAATCTATGTCTGACTATGCAAGCCCAGTGGTCCTTGTAAAGAAAAAGAAAGAAAAGAAAGAAAGAAAGAATTTTTGACGTCAGTACATCAAGCACACATAATTAAAATAATAACAAAAAATACAAAATAAAAAATCACAGTTTTTAGAAAAAATAAAAAAAAATGAGAAAATAGGTACATGTGCTGTGTGCCTCACGGCTGCGCCAAAAAGGTCCATTTCAGCATTCATGCCAGACAGGTGATGCTGTCTGACGCTGGTCTTCCAATGAACCTTTGGGGGGTAAGTGACGGAACAACAGTTTCAAAAATAATATACCTATATAAATAAATATATAATACAAATAAATAGATAGCGAGTAAGTAATGAAATGTGTATTTACGAGTTTTGATAATAAAGAAATTAATAAAAAAATGTGAGTAATAAGTATTTAAGTGTGTTAGAGAGTGACACTAGTAACAATAACAAATACAGACATAAAATAAGATTAAGCTAGGTGAGGGAAGAAAGTGATGAGAGTGGTGAGTCAGTGTAGTCAATTTTGGGTTGCACAAGAAAACAAAATAAAAAAAAACAGAAAAATAGAATAATATAATAAGAGGCTAAGACCTTGTGGTGAACAGGCAAATTCCAAGCCACAGACATACTCGTATATATAAACGCACGATGCACTCGCACATAAGCGCTGCAAACCTGAATATAGTTTGTTCAGAATAAGTAACTGAAACGATTCCAATAATTTTATACCATGTTATATTTTGTCCCAAAAATATTTAAAAAGGTTACCAGTTGGACATCGGGCGAAACCAACTACCTACCCGCAATCATACGCGCACAAAACAGGTTACTGAACGTCATAGCGGCACTAGGCGCGGGCGCACAGCCAGGCGGGGGTAACGTAACCCAACCCCTTCAGTCACCCGGATGTTACAAGTTGACGCGCACGTGTCACGCTTCCGCTCAGCCACATAACGCGATCGCGAGTGCACGGCCGCCGTGGGCCTTACAGTTGTTTCGTTTGATCGTGTACCAATCATGTCGTTCTCGTACACAACGTCCAGTACACAGAAATGGTACGCACACTAGCTGACCGTGGTGACAACGTAACCCTGGCAGTGCGGCGGCATGAGGAGCAAAAATCGGCATCCGAGTGACGTGTGGAACACAATGCTTTGCTTTCCGCCACACAAAGATAATGCGATGTGTTTGTGATCAACACTTTTCATCCACTTGCGAACTTTAAGTGGTTGGCATTGACTACATTTTATCACCCACGACTGCATGTGAGACTAAAGTAATAGTAATAATATCTACCTACACTTGACCATTATGACAGTGCAAAGCCTGCAATTGTGATGGAAAATGTTTTCATCAGTTAATCACTATACAATCGCCGCACGGCCAGGTTAGGTGCGTACCCCTACCTGCCAAAGTATTTATCAATGAGCGCACAACGTACGCGTGGGCGGCAGGGCGGCGCGGGGGACCGCGCGGTGAGCATGTTATAGTGCGGACAACCAGGTAACATAACAAGCTTATAACTTTGTGATTTTTCATGATACAGTTTTGAAATTTTGTACATAGATTCTATACACAAAAATACTAGACACGTGTTTCGGCTTTCGCATATACTAAAACTAACGTTGTATAATTATAATAATGAAACATTAATTGCGACCATATCCAACCTCTGCTGCGCTGTTAGCAAATACTGCCGCAGACGTGTTCTGAACGTGTGTATGGTGCCCAGTACCCGTAATGGTGGGGGAATATTATTCCACACTTTAGATGCAGCGTATCGGAAACTACCTCTGAAAGCTGCTGTCCTATGAGACTGTGTCGATAATTGCTGCGCACAGAGCCTAGGTGCGCACTCCCGTCTACTAGCCATCCAACTTAACTTGTCGTACAGATATTTCGGCTTCGCAGTCTTAATAACACCAAAAAGAAGACACGCTAGGTGTAACTTTCGCCTCGACTTCATTTTGAGCATAGTGTTTGTTCAGATAAGGGGTGACATGACTTTTAGGGGGAACCGAGTAACAGAATCGAGCACAGGCATTTTGGACTCTTTGTATAAGGCTATCCGTACGAGCCAGCAAACGTGGGCCGTAAACCGTATCAGCGTAGTTTAGTTTAGATAGTACAAGGGTTTCGACTAACTGTTCGCGAAGCCTTTCGGACAGGTAAGGCCTCATTTTATAAAGCAGTTTCAGGCGGTAAAAACAATTTTTTACGGAGTTAGCGACGTGTTTCTCAAATCTAAGGCTACTGTCCATAAACAACCCTAGGTTCCGCGCCTCATTAACTCGCTCAATAGGCTCACCCATTAGAGTCAGATTAAGGCTTACAGGTAGCTTTTTTACTTGATGCCTCGTACCAAACAACATATACTTGGTTTTCAACGGGTTTAAGGCTAAACAGTTCTCATCCGACCAGGTGGCGATTCTTTCCAGGTCGTCATTTAGATCATTAATAGCCGAGTCAATATCGTCAGGCTTAAAGGATAAATACAATTGCACATCGTCAGCATAAATATGGTATTTGCATTTCTGCAGACACTTTATTATGTCTGCACAATATAAAATAAAAATAATCGGACCCAAGATTGATCCCTGAGGAACTCCTCTTTCTATAGAAGCAAGGGCCGAAGTCAGGGCAGTACCGTCCGCCAAACGTAATTCCACGAGTTGTTTTCTGTTACCGAGGTAGCTATGGAACCACTGGATTGCATTGTTGTCAAAACCGTAGTATTTTAACTTAGACAATAACAGTGAGACATTTATGCAATCAAATGCACGGGAAAAATCAAGTAGCACCATAAGTGTACACATGCCCTTATCTTGGGCAGACAAAATGTTATCGGTAACGTCCAGCAACGCCGTAGAAGTACCGCGCTGTTTCCTGAATCCAGATTCTAGGTCAGGTAACACTTCGTTCTCTTCTAAAAACTTGGTTAATTGACGGCATACTACCCTCTCCATTACCTTTGAAAGACAGGGCAGAATACTGATAGGCCGCAAGTCTTTAACCTCTATAGGGTTTGGATTCTTTGGTAGAGGTCTAACTGTAGCAATTTTCCATTGGTAGGAAAACTTAGCTGTCCATATGGAGCAATTAATCATATCAGTGATAGTCGCTAAGGTGTAAGGCAAAGTAAGGGTAAGCATACTTAAGGTTACGTTGTCGTAACCTTCAGCATTTGACTTTAGGTCAGAGATTATGCGGGAGACATCATTTTGGTCTACCGGAGCAAGTGTGAAAGTTGCTTCACTACATTTGTTGGTCTCATAAAATGATATAAGCGAAGTGCTAGCTACTGGGTTTCCAGGGACAGTCAAAAAAGTGTTATTTATAAGGTCTGGGTTTCTGAAATGTGAGGGAAGGTCTTTTCTTTGGTTAGAGGGTGCAAACGTGGATTTAATGTTCTTCCATAGTAATTTTGGATCTTTCATTTTATTATTTATATTGTGTCTGAAGTATGCAATTTTTTCATAATACAAGGAACTTTCAACTAAGGATTTTAACTGTTTGTAGTATTTTTTTTTTTGTTCTGATTTAGTATACCTATACTTGCCTAGTGCATTGTCCCGTAACTGCATCATAAATTTAATAGTGTCCGTAATCCAAGGATATGATAATTCCTTAATAGTGCAGGTTTTTAGTGGTGCGTGGACATCAAACAACGATATTATGCAGTAATTAAAAGTATCAACCATGTCATTAATATCGGTTAGTTCAGAAACACGCTCAATGTTTGATTGTGTCAAACCCATATAGAAACTATCCATAGACATGTCTTAAAAAAGGGCGGTGATTATAGGTTATGCCTAGATTACAGAGCCCTCAACGCACGTGCAATCAACGATCGATATCCATTGCCTCATATAGATGACCAGGTAACGCGCTTGGCTGGAAAAGCTTTATTTACCACCCTAGACCTCGCACAAGGCTACTATCAGGTAAAAATATCCGAAGACTCTGTTCATAAAACCGCGTTTGTAACACCTTCAGGACAATACGAGTTTTTGAAAATGCCATTCTGTCTGGCGAACGCGCCAGTAGTTTTCTCACGTCTCATCAAAATAGTCTTAGGCAGGTTGGGCAATGACGTGGCTACATATCTTGATGACGTCATGCTTCCAACTGTTTCGGTTGATGATGGACTCAAGTTATTGAATGACGTCTTACACCTTTTATCGGAAGCCAATTTAAAATTAAATCTAAGTAAATGTTCTTTCTTAAAGAAAAGTGTAAATTATTTGGGACATGAGATTACCGCAGGTACAATACAACCGGGACAGACTAAAATTCGTTGTGTAGCGGAATACAAAAAACCTCGTAATGTGCATGAAATCCGTCAATTTATTGGTTTGGCATCGTATTTTAGAAAATTTATTCGTGGATTTGCCGAGATTGCTAGACCGCTCACAAAGTTAACAAAAAAGGATGTAGAATGGACTTGGAGTTCTGCCCAAGAAACTGCTTTTCAGACTCTAAAAGAACGCCTTATTGAAAGACCTGTTTTAGGCATTTACGATAGAAATGCACGCACAGAACTCCATACTGATGTAAACTAGGATTAGGTGGTATACTCTTGCAATACCAAACTGATGGTGTTCTAAAACCGATTTCGTATTTTAGTAGGGTTACAACTAAAGAAGAACAGTTTTATCATAGCTATGAACTGGAGACATTAGCAGTTGTAGAATCTCTCAAACGATTTCGTGTTTATCTTGTAGGTATCCCCGTAACTATAGTGACAGACTGTGCTGCGTTACGGACTACATTAGTTAAAAAAGACCTAATTCCTCGCATAGCCCGCTGGTGGCTTTCAATTCAAGATTTTGATGTACAAATTGAGTATCGATCTGGGGACCGTATGTGACACGTAGATGCTTTGAGTAGAAACCCAGTATCGAGCCCCGTTTTATTAATTGAGGATTCCGACTGGCTATTAACGTTACAGCTGCAAGACGAAAAAGTTCAGTCAATTCTGAATCAATTGCGTAATAGTACGGACAATACTAATATTACTAACTAGCTTTTGCCCGCGACTTCGTTCGCGTGGAAATTTTGATGAATATGTGTGAGAAAAATACGATAACCTATATCATTCCTCAGAATATAATCTATCTCCTTGCCTTTCATTACGATCCAATCAGCTGTTTAGTCATGAAAACGTAACAAACAAACAGAGTTACTTTCGCATTTATAATATTAAAATGGATTATTTTGTAGAGGATATTATGAATATACTACGACTTCACGTTCCCATGTAATGTTCCCTAATAATGCCAAAAGAATACGCGCTCACGTGAGCGAAGCCGCGGGCACAGCTAGTCCCCAATAAAATGGAACTTAGCATACCTAATTATCAAAATGTGGGACGCGCTCACGTGAGCGAAGCCGCGGGCACAGCTAGTCCCCAATAAAATGGAACTTAGCATACCTAATTATCAAAATGTGGGTGCACTGGTACACATCTGCGTACCCCCTCAAAGCATACAGGCGTGATGTTATGTTATGGTGTTTAAAAATCCAAGCGATTGCAGCAATCACGACAGATTTGCTGTCTATTATTGAAGAGTTCCATTGATATCTCCGAAGATCAGCATCAGATCTTCACCAAATTTAAACAGGACCACTGCGGAATTATATTTGTCCAAACAAAAAAAGAATCATCAAAATCGGTTCACAATTGGCGCAGAAATCGTTGCACAAACACACAAAAAAAAAATACTCCTCCTTTTGGAAGTCGGTTAAAAATCATCTTTATCTATCAAACTTGAACGCGTAAACAAAGTTTCGTGACCGTGCTACTAACCGTTGAAGAGTTCTCTCTTGGGGAGACGATCCTGGATGCTGGATTAAGGAATGTCTGTCATAAAAATGTCACCAGAATCAAAGGTGTGTGCAAAATTTCAGCTCAATCGGTTGTACAAAATTGAGTTGCATTCCACCCGAACAAACATAGTACCTTCACCTCTGTTTTTAACCCTTCGGGGGTAGAATTATCAAAAACGCCGAGACACGTATAAATTAATTTTCAATCGTCAGCCTAAACACAAAATTTGAAGATCCTAACTTCAAAACTGACAGACTTTCATACAAACTTCCATCCCCTATTTTACCCCTTTAGGGGTAGAATTCCCAAAAGTCCTTTCTTAGTAGAAACCTTCTCTTCACAAAGAACACACCCTCCAAGTTTCATGTCTCTAGGACCAGCGGTTTGGGCTGTGTGTTGATATATCACCCAGTCAGTCAGTCACTTTACTATTTTATATTTATAGACAACAAAAGGAATCTAAAAATAAATTCTTTTTTATGGAATAGTTAATAATGTTAACTTTTTTAATTAGGGACGACTGAGAGTGTTATAAACGTAAGAGTAGGCAAATATAATCAGAAAGTTTCGAACTGCTAAGCTATCGGGAGTTACACGTGATATTGTGAGTCAACCATAAAAGATAGACAAATGCTGTAATGGGATATTTTTTTATATAATTTTAAGGAGAACATTTCCGTCATACATGATTTCTGTGTAGCTTTAACCATTAAGGTTGCACACACGACGGAAGCTTAAAAATGGAGTAATTTCTCCCGTTTTCCCAACATTTCCCTTCACTGCTCTGCTCCTATTGATTGTAGCGTGATGAAAAGTATACTATAACCAACTCAGGAGTATGAAAAATAATTGTACTAAGTTTCGTTAAAATCCGTCGAGTAGTTTTTGTTTCTATAACGGTTATACAGACAGACAGACAGACAAAAATTTTACTGATTGCATTTTTGGCATCAGTATCGATCCCTAATCACCCCCTGATAGTTATTTTGGAAATATATTTCATGTACAGAATTGACCTCTCTACAGATTTATTATAAGTATAGATAATTATTTAATAAAAGACGATCTTCTCTATAGAAAAACACCGGGAATCGTTTTGTTATACCTAAATTAGCAAAATGGGGTTTACTGCAAAAATTCCATGATCAGATAGGACATGTTGGCTTTGATAAGTGCGAAAAGACCATTAAAGCACAATTTTGGTTTGAGGGCATGACTAGGTTTATCCGAAAGTATATCAAATCATGTCTTCAATGTGCTTACGGTAAAGGGGAACATGGTAAAGTACAAGGAGAACTGCACCCAATTCAAAAAGCGGCTGTTCCCATGCACACACTACATGTTGACCATTTAGGTCCGTTTGTTAAGACTCGTAAAGGAAACTCTTATGTACTCGTTGTTATAGACCCTTTTACAAAATTTGTATTTTCAAAAGCTGTTAAAAGCTGTAGTTCTGTTGAAACTATTAAACATTTGAAAGATATTATTTCTCAGTTTGGAAATCCCAACAGGATTATCACGGATAGGGGAAAAGCATATACGAGCCGCTATTTCAAAAGCTTTGCTGATGAAATGCAATTTAAACATGTCTTAAACGCTATCGCGAGCCCTAGGTCGAATGGCCAAGTAGAACGTGTGAATCGAACTTTGATTAACGAGTTAAATACGATGTCTGATAGCGAGTGCACCTGGGATGATCACTTGAGTGATATAGTTTGGGGTATTAATAACACTCCTCATGCAACAACTGGTTTTCCTCCATTCAAACTTTTATTTGGTCATTCTAATTCAAGGCTACCCGCTTATCCCACCGGGGAACCGAATGATTTTGAAGGTCAAAGAAAGGCACTAGAAGAACGCCGATGTGCGGCTAAATTGCGTATTGATAAAAATATGTCTCTCATGAAGGATAGATTCGATCGATCTCATAAGAAACTAGCTTATGCCCGCGGCTTCGCTCGCGTGGAGTTAGGGAATTGCCCACGGGATCTTACTTCTGGGATAATAAGCAATCTATGTATCTATATATAACACATACATTGATTTACATGTACTTGCTGATAACTTGTAATTATTATTGTAAAGTTATATCAATTAAATTAGATACGTGAAATATTGATACCTTGGTTTGAGATTGGACATCGGATTTACTGGATTTTATCTGAAGAGTATGTACACAAATTTTCAAGTCAATCTACCCCGAGAATGAAAAGTTTCACAGAAAATTCAACACCCCATTTCACCCTCTAAGGGGTAGGAATTTCGAAATACTGATACTTACTCATCACAAATTATACACCCTCCAATTTTCATATCTCTGGGACCCGCGGTTTGGGCTGTGCGTTGGTATATCAGTCAGCCAGTCAGGACATGGAATTTTAAATTGGGGATGGTTTTGGAAAAACTGTGATACACGTATCTCATCATTTTAACTAAAGTATATGTAGACACATTTTCAAGTCAATCGACTCCGATAATAAAAAGTTTCACATAAAATTCAAAACCCCATTTCACCCTATTAGGGGTGGAATTTCAAAAAACCCTTTCTTATTGGATACCTACTCTCCACAAAGAGTACATTCTCCAAATTTCATGTCTCTAGGACCAGCGGTTTGGGCTGTGCGTTGATGTATCAGTCAGCCAGTCAGGACATTGAATTTTAAATTGAGGGATGTTTTTGGAAAAACTGTGATATACGTATCTCATCATTTTAACTGAAGTATACGTAGACACATTTTCAAGTCAATCGACTCTGAGAATAAAAAGTTTCATAGAAAATTCAACACCCCATTTCACCCTCTTAGGGGTGGAATTTCGAAAAACCCTTTCTTAGAGGATACTTACTCTTCACAAAGAGTACACTGTCTAAATTTCATGTCTCTAAGATCAGTGGTTTGGGCTGTGCGTTGATATATAAGTCAGTCAGTCAGTCAGTCAGTCAGGACTTTGAATTTTATATGTATAGATGCGTTAAGTACTCTGTAGGACAATTGGTGTTATGGAAAGGAGGAATTACTAAAGAAAGCGCGAAAATTTCTAGGAAACTTAATGGGTTGTACACGGGACCTTATAAAATACTAGCTTATGCCCGCGGCTTCGCCCGCGTGGAGTTAGGGAATTGCCCACGGGATCTTACCTCTGGGATAATAAGTAATCTATGTATCTATCTATAATACATACATAGATTTACGTGTACTTGCTTATAACTTGCAATTATTAGTTTAAAGTTATATCAATTAAATAAGATACGTGAAATATTGATACCTTGGTTTGAGATTGGACATCGGATTTACTGGATTTTATCTGAAGAGTATGTACACAAATTTTCAAGTCAATCGACCCCGAGAGCAAAAGTTTCACAGAAAATTCAACACCCCATTTCACCCTCTAAGGGGTATGAATTTCGAAAAACCCTTTCTTAGTGGATACCTACTCTTCACAAAGAATAAACCCTCTAAATTTCATGTCTTTAGGATCAGTGGTTTGGGCTGTGCGTTGATATATAAGTCAGTCAGTCAGTCAGTCAGGACTTTGAATTTTATATGTATAGATGTCAGGCTGATCAGTCATTAGATCGTTCCACAATAAGTAGTATAAAAGGCATGAAAGGGTACAGAAAATTCACTGCAATTGTACGCGGTGAAGTCCTCCGACCTTATAATTCGTCCATCTCTGATGAAAGTAGTGGTAGTGATCATGAAGTTGATAGGGATGATTTGATAGACTTGTTAGAAAGTTAATTAAAATCATAATAATCCATATTGTTCATTGGAATAAAAAAATCATAAATTAGAATGTTTATTAATTTATCCATAGGTAAACAATCAATAAAACACTTTTCACTGCCGTCGTCTACAAATTACAGATGCGTCAAATTTGAACATAAACAAGGCTGTATGCAATAGGGATAATCAAAGCTGTGTGCAATGGGTGTTATCAAAGCTGTGTGCAATGGGAGTAATCAAAGCTGTGTGCAATGGGAGTAATCAAAGCTGTGTGCAATGGGAGTAATCAAAGCTGTGTGCAATGGGTGTTATCAAAGCTGTGTGCAATGGGAGTAATCAAAGCTGTGTGCAATGGAAGTAATCAAAGCTGTATGCAATGAGAGTAATCAAAGCTGTGTGCAATAGGAGTAATCAAAGCTATGTGCAACAGGGGTAAATTAAAGCTGTGTGAAATAGATGTAATTAAATCTGTGTGAGATACAAACAATTAGAAAAGCTATGTGAGATACAATCAATTGGAAAAGCTGTCTGAGATAAGAGTTCCTAATTAAAGGTTAAAGCTTTTTTTTTTTTTTTTTAACGTGGTAAAATCATCAAATAAGTCCTCCCACCCAGGGCAGAGCGGGAGGGACTGTCAGACTTGTACTGACTAAAATCCACGGTGTCCTTTTTTTTTTTTTTTTTTTTTTTAACGTGGTAAAACCAGGGCAGAGCGGGAGGGACTGTCAGACTTGTACTGACTAAAATCCACGGTGTCCTTCAGTAGCCCTTTATGTTCCAGGGTCACGGTAATTCTATGAGTCCCGCGACCCCGGCAGGCTTTGGCCCTCTAGAGGGCCGTCATTATGCTGACACTCTTTGAGCCGCGCGTGGAACACAACGCGCCGTCGACCCGGGCATGGTCCATGGTCGGACAGCGAGTCGCCCATTACTCGCCGCCCGCATGCCCGCGCCTACGGTGGCCGGAGATCGTCTGCCGACGTCCGGCGCCGTGGGCGTCTACCAATGCGGCTGGTGTGGAGGGAGGACGCTGTCCTCTCCCTCACGCAGCCCGCCTCCTCCTTCGCGAGCATGACTGCTTCGCAGAAGGAGGCGACCGCTTCCCACTCCGTCTCGCCCCGCAGCATGGCCTCGACCAATGCCGGGCGCGAGAGGTCTCCGCCTATCGCCGCCGTGAGGACACGGCGGTGCTCTGCCCAAGCGGGGCAGTCCTGCACCGTATGCTCCACCGTGTCCTCCGGGCGGTCCTCGCAGTGGTGACACCCAGGCGTTTCCTCCTTCCCCATATGACACAGGTACCTCCCGAAACTTCCGTGTCCGGTGAGGACCTGCGTCACGCGGTAGGTCAGGACGCCGTGACGCCTATCCAGCCACTCCTCAAAGAGGGGTCTTACCGCCGCGATTGCGGCGTGCCTGGACCTCGGTTGCGACAGTCGTTCCCTCCATACTGCCCTGAGATCGCGCCGGAGCTCTTCCCGCCGCGCCTCGACTTGTCGAGGCAGCAGGGATTCGCCCCGGCGCTGCGCCTCCACGCGCCACTCATAGACGCGCTGGAGGGCAGTCGCCTCCAGATCCCAGGGCAGCAATCCGGCAAGGAGGTTGGCTGATTCGCCGGCGATCGTACGGTATCCTCGGATAATCCGGATAGCCATGACCCTCTGGCATGCGACCAGCTTCAGTGGTCGCGTCCGAATGCTCAGGGCCCACACGGGGGCCCGTAGAGGGCCATGGACCGCACGACACCGGCGTACAGCCTCCGGCAGGAGGCGTTTGGCCCGCTGAGATTGGGCAGGAGTCGCCTGAGGGCGGCTGCTGCCCGGTTCAGCTTTGGGGCCAAACGCAGGAAATGCTCCTTGAAGTTCCACCGGCTGTCGAGGACGAGTCCCAGGTACTTCATCGTTCTCCCGACGCCGATGCGAACCCCTCCCACCGTTATGTGGGACTCAGACCGTGGCGCGTTCAGACGGCCATGAAAACACATGGCCTCTGTATTGTGAAGCGTCACTTCGAGTCCCAACTGCCGGATCCTTCCAACGACTGTCGCAACCGCTTGCGTCACCAGGTCAGCCGCCGCCTGGTGCGACTCTCCGCCAGGACGAGCGTGTCGTCGGCGTAACATATTACGCCGACGCCGTCAGGGAGGTCGCCGCGCAGCACCCAGTCGTAACCGATGTTCCACAGGAGCGGCCCCAAGACCGATCCCTGTGGAACACCGTACGACATCTCTCGCCGGTTCAATTCTCCCTGGTGACCGGGGTAGATGACGGCTCTGTCCGTCAGGTAGTCCTCGACTGTGCGACGGAGGCAGGTCGGCACCCGGTGATACCGGAGTGCCTCCCTGATGCAACTCCAGGGCAGGGTGTTAAAAGCATTGGTGATGTCCAAAGACACCGCCAAGACGACCCTGCCCCGGGATACCGCAGCCCCCGTCGTCGGCTCTCACGCGCATGATGGCGTCCACCGTCGAGCGCCCCCTGCGGAAGCCAAACTGGCTCTCCGCAAGGTCCGGACCCACCTGATTCAGGTGCCCGACGAGGCGGTCTGCAATGACTCTTTCAAAGAGATTGCCCACCTCGTCGAGCAGCACGATGGGCCGGAATGCGGACGGAGAGTCCACAGGGCGCCCGGGCTTCTGGATGAGGACCATTTTCCCCGTCTTCCAACGAAGCGGGAACCGGCCCCTCTCTAAGCACGCGCTAAAGAGTCGAGGCCCGAGAGTCCCCGAGGCCAGAACCCAGGCTTTCCCTGGCAGGCCGTCGGGTCCTGGGGCGGTGTTTTTGGCTTTGAGCCGTTGTACCGCCACTCTCAGGTCTACCTCGGTCACCTCTGGAGCGTCGTAGACGTCGTCGTCGCTGTGGTCCGCGTTTGCGCCAGCTTCATCGCCAGGCACCGTCGAAGGCGGAGCCATGGGCGGGGGAGTGTGCTCCCCTCGCGATGGGAACAGGGCGCTCACCACGTCCTCCACGAACTGAGGCCGGAGACTCTGCGTCAACGGGGGAGCCCAGGGCCGGAACTTTTCTCGCACCCACTTGTATGGACGGCCCCATGGGTCCCCGTCCAGAGTCCCCAGCATCTCCTTGCGGGCCAGTTCCTTGGCTCGCCAGATCTCGTCGCGGAGGATGGTCTTCGCTGCCCTGTAGCCCTCGTACAGCTCCGCCTCTACAGTCACCGCATCCGGAGGTCGGGTGCGGCGCCTGCGGAACCTGGAGTACCGGCGTCACGCGGCAACGCACGCCTCGCGCAGCGCTGCTAGCTCGCGCGACCACCAGTACAGCTGACGCCGGGCGCGTCCTTGCCGGACCCGGGGCATGGCCACGTCACAGATCTCCGACATGGCCTCCTGGAACCACTCCGCCTCGTCGTTGATGTCGGCAGGCCTGTCCGGTGTTGACACCCAGGCCTGCACGATCGAGGCTTCCAGGAATAGCTTCCGGTCCAGCTGCTTCAGCGCCCATCGCGGGCCACTTGGGTTCCGTCGGACCGGCGCGTCTGGGGTCTGGGCGGAGACGTCGAACCGGATATACCGGTGATCGGAATAGGTCTCCACCTCCTCCACAACGCGCCAGTCAGTGACGCGCGGCGACAGGCCAGAGGTGGCGAACGTAACGTCCACCACCGACTCGCCATTCCACCGCACGCACGTCGGAACGGAACCCCGGTTCTCTATTACCAGGCCCTGCGCCAGGGCCCAGTTTTCGAGCATCCTGCCCCGCATATGGTCCGTGTACCGGGAACCCCAAGCCACATTCTTGGCGTTGAAGTCCCCGAGGACGAAACACGGGGAGGGAACCGAAATCGACGACGACGTCTCCCAGCTCCGATAAGGAGTCCTGGAACTCGGCGAGAGTTCGGCTCGGGGAGAAATAAACGCCTACCACGGCAATCTCCCCGAACCGTGCCGCGACGATCCCGCGCCCTCTCTTGACGAGATCAAGGGGCGGGGTACCGGTGGCGGCCGACGAGATGAGGGTCACCGAACCGTCCAGGTCCGCCACCCAGTCATTTCTGGGCACGACAAAGTACGGCTCGGCGACAACGGCGACGTTGATCAACCACTGCGCCACGCTCTGGAGCAAGAGATCCTGAGCAGCGGCGCAGTGGTTGATATTCGCCTGGAGGAAGCGCATTGGGGCCATTAATCGGAGTCCATTGCAGCTTCCTCCAGGGCCCCTCGCGGGGGTACAGCCACGGCGGCGGCGGCGGCGGCAGTGGCGGCGGCGGCGGCGGCAGTGGCGGTGACGGTGGTGGCAGAGGGCCTACCTCTGCGCCTGTTTTTGGCGGGTGGGGCGCAGGAACTGCCCCCCGCCCGGTGATCGGCCGGCTTTCCAGCCGCTGCACATGCGAAGCAGTGCGGCGGGGCAGTGCACGAGCCGGCCTTGTGACCGGGCTGACCGCAGTGGAAGCACCTATTGCTGCGGTCCACCTCCGAGGTGCAATCGCATGCCGCGTGGTTGCCCACTTGGCAGCGGAAGCACCTCAGGGGTCTGGGCTCCAGGACTTTCACCTGCGCAGACACCCACCCAACTAGGAGCCTTCGGCCCTCCTGTATCTTTTTGGCCGCCGACACGGGGCAGCCGACCGTGATGGTCTGCAGCCCCGCGAAGTCAGGACGCAGGGTGCCCGCCCTCACCTGGTCGGGAGGGCACCCCCCAGTCCTGGCAACGGCGGCCACCACGTCCTCGACCGTCACGGAGTCATCCAGACCCAGTATGCGCACGTCTGCGCGCTTGGTGGGTCTGGAGACTCGGGCCTCCTCCGGTTTAAGGACGCTCTGAGCCGTTCAGCTAGAGCGTCAGCGGTAGGGCCACTGGCCGCGCCGGGGACCTCCAGCATCCGAGCCCCGGTTGCAGTGACCCGGTAACGGAGGCCCCCGGCGATGCCGAGCTCCGTGAGGTCTACCGCCTCCCGCACCTTCGCGAGCACGTCGCGGTACGACACGCCCCTCTTGACCGCGTCCGGCTGTAGTGTGATCACTACAGCCGCGGTCTTTGGGGCGCTGAGCCTAGCCGCGACGCCACGCTCCTTTTGCCGGCGCTTTCGCTCCCGCTTCCTGGCCTTTTTGGCCGCCCTTTGCTCCCTCGCCCTCTCTCCGGCCATCTGCCACCCGGTCTCGGCCACGGAAGGCTCTGCGGGCGGGGGGGGTGGCGGTGGCGGCCGTCTCGCGGCTGGCGCTGGCACGTTCGCCGCCTTTCCATTCTTTTGAGCCGCCGCCTTGCCCTGCTTTAGGGCCGCCGCCTTCCTAAGCGGAACCGGTTTCGCTGAAGCCGGCTTTGCGGGGGCTGACGTGACCCTGCCGGAGTGATGGCTGGACGGCCCCAGTGCCGAGGCCGCAGCAGCCGCATACGTGGCCGCCTTCGGGCCCGGGGGCGCCTTGTTTGCCGCCAGGGGGGGGGCGCAGGACAATGCCCTCCAGGACGGAGAACCGCGCCTGGAAGGCAGCCAGCTCCTGCCGAACCAGGTTCAGGACCTGGTTCTCCACCGGCAAGGGCTGGCTTGGTCGCTGCTGGCCCCCATTTTGGGGCGCCTCGCGAGAGCCGGACTCGCGCAGACCGGCCAGATCTGCTCGGAGCTTCCTGTTCTTCTCTTGAAGAAGCTCCGTAGCGGCCGTCAGTCGAGTGACCTCTGCCCGCAGTTTGGCCACGTCGTCTGGCGGGGGCCCCACATATCTGGCCTCCGCTGCCGCCATGCCTTACCTTTGCCTGGTGGAGGCCTTTTGTTTGGTGGAGACAGCCCTCAGCGCCGCCTCCACCTCCTTCGCCAGCCCGGCCTTACGCTCTGCATCGGAGCCGCCGTCTGCACCCGCCTCGTCACCAGAGGAGCCCGAACGGACCACCCCGTGACCGGCAGCCACCCCCGGGTGGCGCCCCTCCTCGGCAAGCCGCGCCGACCTCTCGGTGGCAAAGAGGCCTCTCCCCTTGCCGCGGATTCCGCCACGCTTGCTGGTGGGGATCTTGCGAGCCGAGGCCAGCTCCCCCTCCGACGATGACTCTCGGTCGCCCACCGGCCTGGACCGCTTGCGTAGGAACTCCCTGTTCCCCGCAGCAGCCCCGGGCCTCCCGCGCCGGGAGCTCTCTGAGCCTCCCGCGCTCACATCGCTGGATGCGGCGCCGGACTCCGACCTCGCATCTCTCTCCTTCCTTCCTTTGCCGTTATCGGCCGTGTTTTGGGCGTGTTTTTTATCCATACTGTTCCCACGAGTATGGGGGAAATAAAAAGTCCATCTGGGCAGTGCCCCCTGTACCCAGATAAGCCATTGCCAGGCCCGGCAGTGGTTCGCACTAGCGACTGATTTTCCATAGGAACCCGTCAGCCATACATCTCCTCGCGGTGCGCCGCCGCTTGAGATTCGGGGTAACTTTTATAGAGGTTTTCTACCTCGTGGTCCGGGCGGTTAAGCCAAGACCCTCGGTCCCAATCGAAGCCGCGAGACGTGTTCCACGACACTTCGACGGTGGGATTACGATATCGACGGGGACAGCGAATGACTGCGTCCTTCACTGTCTGCTCGGAGGCAGGGTAAGTGCACACCGAGCCCGCCCTTGCTCCTCCGCTGTGCCCTCTGCTTATCAGAGGGTCACGCGGAGCAACGCCCCCTTGGTCCACAATGGACCCCTCCCATGTCAGAATATTAGCCGTGGACAGTAACCTTCCCCGAGGAATAAGAATCTCTTCCCATTCCTCGGGGAAGGACACTGCCCACGCCCAGGGTGCACCGGCCCAGCAGCTGCTGTTCCCTCCAGACGTATCGAGAGGGACCGGCAGCCACCAGGCACACGAGGAGGAATTCTGACAACGCACCCCATCCACGGTGTCCTTCAGTAGCCCTTTATGTTCCAGGGTCACGGTAATTCTATGAGTCCCGCGACCCCGGCAGGCTTTGGCCCTCTAGAGGGGGGCCCCGTCATTATGCTGACACTCTTTGAGGCGCGCGTGGAACACAACGCGCCGTCGACCCGGGCATGATCCATGGTTGGACAGCGAGTCGCCCATTACTCGCCGCCCGCATGCCCGCGCCTACGGTGGCCGGAGATCGTCTGCCGGCGTCCGGCGCCGTGGGCGTCTACCACTGTGGCTGGGGTGGAGGGAGGATGCTGTCCTCTCCCTCACGCGGCCCGCCTCCTCCTTCGCGAGCATGACTGTGAAGCAGCCCAACATACTAACGGGCATACAGCACGTCCGTCCACACCGCCGCACGGCCGGGCACTGAGGGCCGACGGCCGACCGCTCTGTACCATGCGCCCGCGCTGGCGGCTTGCGCCTCCTCCGCCCCGCTGTGACGTCATCGGACAACGTGCCGCCTTGGAGTCAAGTGATGTACTGCCGCGCGGCGAGCCGGAGCAAGCCTTTTATAAGTTTACGCGTTCGTGGAGCTGACGCCGAAAGTATAGACCGCGGCGACGGTCCCTGATTGGTCAATCCACAATCAGGGGTAGTTGCTACTACCTCTACTCAACATGTTGTAAATGATATACATATACCTAGGCCAAAATAAATGATTATTATTCGAATTACCATAAATCGCTGTTTCTTTTACCAGCACACATAGAGCTCCTAAAGTGGTGACCCCGCGTTTGAATACCATGTTGAGCCAGGAAGAAATCGAGATGGTCAGCATCAAATCCCGCATCCCGCTGTTCTGGTGCGACAAACCACGACTTTGGTTCGCCCAGTTCGAGACGATGGTCGCAAACCAAAAATTCGGCGATGAAGGCAAGTTCGGCCTCGTGGTGGCACAGCTGACGAAGGCCGATGTGGAGCAGATTAGCGACATCATCATGGCAGCGCCAAACACCGGTAGATACGAACTAGTGAAGAAACGTTTAATATCGGTCTACGAAGAAAGCGAGGGTAAACAGCTGCGCAAGTTACTAACGGAAATGGACCTCGGAGACCAACGCCCATCACATCTACTTCGGCGTATGAAGGACTTGGCGCGAGGCAAGATGACCGACCCCACCATACGTTTGCTATGGATGGAACACCTACCTGCACCATCCCGTGCAGTGTTAGCAGTCAGCAACGAGGAAAATTTGGATACTTTGGCCGCAATGGCCGATAAAATGCATGAGCATCAAAAGGAGGTCAGTACAGTGTGTTCGTGCCAAAATCAATCGTCAGCGTCACAAACACCAGCAACAGAAGAGGGGCGTATAATGAACATGATCGAAGCCCTGACTAAAGAGGTTGCTTCACTCAAGATGAACCGTGCAAGTCATCATCCACGTCGACAACATTATCACCGAGATCGATCCCGTACCCGTTCAAGATCACAGGGAAGACACAGCAAAGTGTGCTATTACCACCAAAAATTTGGAAAAGCAGCATTTCGGTGTAGAAGTCCGTGCAATTTCAAAAAACAGCAAGCAAGTCAGCCGGAAAACTAACGCAGACCGAAGCTGTGGCGGTAGCTGAAGTCGACGAAATATCATCATACCGCCAATTCATAAAAAACACAATCACCGGACAAAAGTTCCTCGTCGACACGGGTGCAAATGTTTCCGTACTACCCGCAACCGCGCTTGAGAAAAAGAAGCAGTCACCAAACAATTACCTGTACGCGGCGAACGGAACACAAATACCCACATATGGTGAGCGAACAGTGGCACTCAACATTGGCATGCGACGACCTTATAGCTGGAATTTTGTGATCGCAGCAGTCGGTAGGCCGATACTAGGCGCCGATTTCCTGCGACATCATGCTCTTATGGTGGATCTCCACGGGCGAAGACTGGTAGACAAGAAAACCAACCTATCGACATCCGGAAGCGTGTCAAACGCACCAGAAGGAAGCGTCAGAACGATCGACGACAAATTGCCCTATCACGACCTACTCGCAAAATATCCGGACATAACAAGACCCAGTATACGGAAGATATGTCACGGTGAGGTCGAACATTATATCGAAACCACGGGCCCGCCTATCTATACAAAGGCGAGACCACTGCCACCTCACAAATACAAAGCCGCTAAAGAAGAGTTCCAGATGATGATGGAACAAGGTATTTGTTGTCCATCTAACAGTCCATGGGCAAGTCCACTCCACCTCGTGTTGAAGAAAGATGGCAAATATCGACCTTGCGGCGATTACAGAAGGCTCAATGCAGTCACAACACCAGACCGGTACCCAATACCTCGGTTGCACGACTTCACCCATAACCTACAAGGCAAGAACATCTTCACCAAGGTAGATCTGCAAAAAGCATATTTTCAAAAAAAAACCGAGAAGAAGACATAAAAAAAAACTGCAGTCATAACACCATTCGGCTTGTACGAATTCACTCGAATGTGTTTTGGTTTGAGAAACGCCGGCCAAACCTTTCAACGTCACATCGACAATGTCCTGCGCGGTCTACCCGTATTCCCATTCGTCGACGACATTCTGCTAGCCTCAGACAACGAGGAAACGCACAGAAGTGATCTCGAGGAACTGTTCAAGCGACTCCACGAGTACGGTCTGCAAATCAACGTGGCAAAATGCGTCTTTGGGCAAACCCAACTCGAATTCCTGGGTTACACCATAAACTCAGAAGGTATCACACCAACAGAAGAAAAAGTCAAGGCCATCAAATCGTACCCACTACCAAACACGGTTGAAGAACTTCGCCGCTTTATCGGCATGATAAACTTTTATCGTTTGAACATACCGCACGCCGCCGATCACCAACGTGAATTGAGCAAGTACTTTCACAATGCAAAAAAAAAAACGATAAAACCAAAATACAATGGACCACAGATGCCAAAGAAGCGTTTGCAAAAAGCAAACAAGACATAGAAGACGCCGTATTGCTATCCTACCCATCACCGAGCGAACCTTTCGCGCTGATGACAGACGCATCAAGTACCTGTGCTGGCGCCGTCATACAACAGAATATCAATGGAAAATGGAGACCGCTAGGTTTTTTTTCGAAGAAATTTAGTGACGCGCAACAGAAATATAGCACATACGACAGGGAATTGCTGTCTATATACATGGCAATACGTCATTTTCGTCGAGTGTTCGAGGGACGTGACCTAATTATATACACGGACCACAAACCACTGTTGCACGCCTTAACAGCTGACAGTAAATCAGAGACACCACGACGAACCCGTTACCTCGAATATATCGGACAATTCACATCAAACATCCAACACGTGAGCGGCAAGGACAACCAAGTGGCGGACGCACTATCAAGGATAGAAACCATAACGTGCCCCAATCCAATCGATTACACCGAGCTAGAAAAAATGCAATCACAAGACTCAGAGTTGAAGGCGTTAAAAAGTACCGGAAAGTACATTTTCAAACACATCACGATGCCTAACTCGAACATCAAGATCATCTGCGAGATGTCTTCAAACATTGCTCGACCATACCTATCACCGGCCTTTAGAAAAACCGCATACGATGCCATTCACAACCTCAGTCACCCGGGAATAAGGGCGACAAGGAAGCTGGTTACGTCACGTTACTTTTGGCCATCGATGAATCGTGACGTAAGCAACTGGGCGCGAGCCTGCGACCCGTGCCAGCGAGCGAAAATACAACAACACACGAAGTCACCAGTGGCAAGCTTCCCACAAGCAAATCGGTTGGAACATGTGCACATCGACATCGTCGGGCCGTTACCCACTTCCAACGGGTATCGCTATTTGTTGACCATGATCGATCGAGCTACCAAATGGCCAGAAGCCTACCCACTTGAGGACATAACCGCAGAGAAAGTCGCGAGTACAGTATACGAGTGTTGGATAGCAAGATTTGGCTGCCCCGAGACAATCACCACCGATCAAGGCAGACAATTTGAGTCGGAGTTGTTCAAGACACTGATGCATCGCATGGGAGTACATCGCACCCGAACTACTGCTTACCACCCGCAGTGTAATGGGATCATAGAACGTTGGCATCGAACGCTCAAGACCGCACTCACCGCGCGACTCCATACATCAACATGGACACAAGAACTACCAACAGTACTACTAGGACTGCGCGCATCAATTAAAGAGGACGTCGGTGCGAGTACAGCCGAATTATTATATGGGCAATCATTACGACTACCCGGCGAATTTTATCAAGAATGCACAAGGTATAAGGACACCACTTCAAGCGTCATGCATAAACTAAATGAGGCATACAAGAAAGCTCAGGTGCAGCGGACGTCCAACCAACACCAAGCGATGTTCGTCCACGAGGAATTACAACACTGCACTCATGTGTACGTCCGTAATGACTCATCGCGCAAACCACTGACACCGACATACGACGGCCGTACGAAGTCATTAAGCGCAACAATAAATATTACACAATCCAGCTACGAAACAGATGTGCTAATAAAACCATTGACCGATTGAAGCCAGCATTCCGGTTAAACATGGAGTCAGAAGCAGCAGCGCATACTTCACCACCTACGTACGCACACATAACCAGAAAAGGGAGGGTGTCGAAACCCCCCGTACGCTTTGCTGGAGGGGAACCATGAAGCAGCCCAACATACTAACGGGCATACAGCACGTCCGTCCAGGCGTCCACACCGCCGCACGGCCGGGCACTGAGGGCCGACGGCCGACCGCTCTGTACCATGCGCCCGCGCTGGCGGCTTGCGCCTCCTCCGCCCCGCTGTGACGTCATCGGACAACGTGCCGCCTTGGAGTCAAGTGATGTACTGCCGCGCGGACGTTGGGATGTCGCTGCGTCCCCGCTAGGGGACGCGGCAAGCGGTAACGGGGCTTCGCCCCCTTGCCGCGGAGGCCATACCTTGGCCCGTTAAAACGGGACCCGTCGTTGTGTTGCCAATGTTCGGCAGGCCTGATGCCGCACGCATGGCACGTGCGTCTGGGTGTGTGTGATTGCTATAAGAATTTTCGTAGGCGCGCCACAGCGCTGTAGTTACAGCGCTGATTTCTTCACGGCGCCTCGGCGGTCTGTCCCCGCCAGGTGAGACCCCCAGTTACCCAGGGGAGGCCCAGCGGGGGACGACCAGCGACAGAGGGGCCGACTCCGACGCACCTACGAAGGATGTATGGCTCTCGTCCGCCCCGCTTCCAGAGCTAGCCGGTCGCGGTCCGGACTAAGAGGCCGTTGTGAGTGTAAGGGCGGTATTGTATTGTGTGACACCGCCCAGTGTCTGCGTAGGTTGCGAGCCGGCGGCGCGCCCCTTGCGCGTGAGTCTACGTGAGTGTAGAGAGGGTGCTTGTGTGGTTTAGCTACGCGACGCACCTATATTAACTTAGAATACGTCGCGCAGCTGGATGCGTGTTTGAAATGTTGAGTCTTATTGTGCAGGTAAGCTGCGTGTAACCTGGTACAGCTTACCCGGGCGTCAAATCCGGTGGGGTGGGGTCATCGTCCGCTACCAGGTCGCGGGGGAGGGGGCGCCTCGCGTCAGGGGGGCGCGCATGCCAGGGCGCAATGTGCTTGACGTGGGGCCAAGCGGATGCGTCGGCACGCGCGAACATTCCCGTCGCAAGGCGCCGGATGAAAGCGTCCAGGCTCTCGATCCCGAGATCCCGCTGGATGACGTCGTTCCTCACGTGCCGTGGGGCGGCGACGATGGTCCGCAACGCAAAGTTCTGTTGCGTGCGGAGAAGCTTCTTGTGGCCCTCGCACGCGAGGACGAACCATGCAGGGGCGGCGTACGTCAATATCGAGCGTATATATGTTTTATACACGCCCAACTTGACGCGCGCCGGTAGCCGGGACGAGAGCACTGGGTGGAGCAGGTTGCGGGCGACCTTGACCCGCGCCGCGACCTGGCGGACGTGAGGACCCATGGTGAGCCGACGGTCGATGGTGACGCCCAGGTACTTCACCCGGGGCGACCACGCGACGTCGGCGCCTTGTAGCGTCAGGGGTGGTGGGAGGGGCGCTGATCCGACGACCATCGCCTGCGTCTTACCCACGTTAACTGACAGCCGCCACTTCGACAGCCAGTCAGGCAGCAGGTTTAGCGCGCGCTGCATCTTCACCGCCGCGTACTTTGCGTTGAGCGAGGTGGTAATGTACGCGGCGTCGTCGGCGTACAGCGCGAGCATCGCCTCTGGCGTCGTGGGGATGTCGTCCGTGTAACGTGAGTAACACGCTGGCGACACGCAGCTGCCCTGCGGCACGCCTGCCAGCACCGGGCGGGCGCTAGACAGCGCGCCCTCGACCACCACGCGGAAACTCCGATCTGTAAGGAAAGACTGGACCACCTTGACAACGCGGCGAGGCGCGTCAGACGTGGCCAGCTTAAATACAAGGCCGTCGTGCCACACGCGGTCGAAGGCCTTCTCCATGTCGAGGAGTACTGCCACCGCGTACTCCTTCTTGTTCATGGCTTGCGCCAGGTGGTGCAGTACCCTCGACAGCTGAAGCGTCGTGCTGTGCTCCGACCTAAACCCGAATTGTTCAGGCCGCGGCGAGATGTGCGGCTGGAGATGTCGCAACAGGAGCATCTCGAACACCTTGGAGATGGTGGGCAGCAGGGTGATGGGCCGGTAGCTCTCTGGCTTCAGGATGTTTTTCCCCGCCTTGGGCAGCATGATGACGCGCCCCTCCTTCCACGAGGAAGGAAACGTCCCAGTGCGCAGTATCGCCGTAAACAGGCGCGCCAGTGCCGCCACCAAGCGGTACGGCAGGTGGCGCAGCACTGCGTTGGTGATACCGTCAGCACCGGGGGCCTTCCTGGGTTTTGTCCTCAGGATGGCGCGTCTGACCGCCCTGCCGCGCGGCGAGCCGGAGCAAGCCTTTTATAAGTTTACGCGTTCGTGGAGCCGACGCCGAAAGTATAGACCGCGGCGACAGTCCCTGATTGGTCAATCCACAATCAGGGGTAGTTGCTACTACCTCTACTCAACATGTTGTAAATGATATATACCTAGGCCAAAATAAATGATTATTATTCGAATTACCATAAATAGCTGTTTCTTTTACCAGCACACATAGATTTCCTAAAACTGCTTCGCAGAAGGAGGCGACCGCTTCCCACTCCGTCTCGCCCCGCAGCATGGCCTCGACCAATGCCGGGCGCGAGAGGTCTCCGCCTATCGCCGCCGTGAGGACACGGCGGTGCTCTGCCCAAGCGGGGCAGTCCTGCACCGTGTGCTCCACCGTGTCCTCCGGGCGGTCCTCGCAGTGGTGACACCCAGGCGTTTCCTCCTTCCCCATATGACACAGGTACCTCCCGAAACTTCCGTGTCCGGTGAGGACCTGCGTCACGCGGTAGGTCAGGACGCCGTGACGCCTATCCAGCCACTCCTCAAAGAGGGGTCTTACCGCCGCGATTGCGGCGTGCCCGGACCTCGGTTGCGACAGTCGTTCCCTCCATACTGCCCTGAGATCGCGCCGGAGCTCTTCCCGCCGCGCCTCGACTTGTCGAGGCAGCAGGGATTCGCCCCGGCGCAGCGCCTCCACGTGCCACACATAGACGTCACGCAGACGCCGAATAGCAGCGACAGACCAGGCGGTGTAACAAGGGATACTGACCGCCGTGGGCCACGGCAAACGCAGGATGGCCGAGTGTTACAGACTTCCGGTACTGCCCATACCAGCACTAGTTAATTATATATCTATATTATTACTTATAATAAATCTGTAGAGAGGTCAATTCTGTACATGAAATATATTTCCAAAATAACTATCAGGGGGTGATTAGGGATCGATACTGATGCCAAAAATGCAATCAGTAAAATTTTTGTCTGTCTGTCTGTCTGTCTGTCTGTCTGTCTGTCTGTATAACCGTTATAGAAACAAAAACTACTCGACGGATTTTAACGAAACTTGGTACAATTATTTTTCATACTCCTGAGTTGGTTATAGTATACTTTTCATCACGCTACAATTAATAGGAGCAGAGCAGTGAAGGGAAATATTGGGAAAACGGGAGAAGTTACTCCATTTTTTAAGCTTCCGTCGCGTGTGCAACCTTAATGGTTAAAGCTACACAGAAATCATGTATGACGGAAATGTTCTCCTTAAAATTATATAAAAAACTATGTACTTATAATAAATCTGTAGAGAGGTCAATTCTGTACATGAAATATATTTCCAAAATAACTATCAGGGGGTGACTAGGGATCGATTCTGATGCCAAAAATGCAATCAGTAAAATTTTTGTCTGTCTGTCTGTCTGTATAACCGTTATAGAAACAAAAACTACTCGACGGATTTTAACGAAACTTGGTACAATTATTTTTCATACTCCTGAGTTGGTTATAGTATACTTTTCATCACGCTACAATTAATAGGAGCAGAGCAGTGAAGAGAAATGTTGGGAAAACGGGAGAAGTTACTCCATTTTTTAAGCTTCCGTCGCGTGTGCAACCTTAATGGTTAAAGCTACACAGAAATCATGTATGACGGAAATGTTCTCCTTAAAATTATATAAAAAATATCCCACGACAGCATATGTCTATCTTTTATGGTTGGCTCACAATATCACGTGTAACTACCGATAGCTTAGCTGTTCGAAGCTTTCTGATTATATTTGTCTACTCTTACGTTTATAACACTCTCAGTCATCCCTAATTAAAAAAGTTAACATTATTAACTATTCCATAAAAATGAATCATAGAAATCGGTATAGAAACACCAAAGTTATACATGAAATACGCTAATAATAAGCCATCGCGCGTGAATACTGAATCATGATAATAAGGATTATTTTTGTATAAGGTCCGAGAATCGGTCGCCGCGCTCGACGCGTCTCGCGGCCGAAGGTATTAAAAGGCGAGGCGTCCGAGCGCGAGCTTCATACAATTTTTGCCTGTTGATGCGAATAGACGTTCAGAGCGTTCGACCTTATTGACAGACAATACTTAATTAATATTAACAAACCGTGCTTATCAGCGCGACTTTTAGTCTTTGATAATTTATTTTTAGATTCCTTTTGTTGTTATGAGACACGTGTCGCACATCACAGTTTTTGAAAATCATCCCCCAAAAGAGTCAAATAGGACTTCGAAACTCACGTAGACGGGTCCAAAAACGACCAAGCGCAATCAACGAAATGTTATGTGAAGGAGAAGAAATGAATTATATTTTTTTAGATACCATGGTCGATATGGACGAGTCGGTTAATTATTCTGTAGAATTTTTAAACTCTCTTAATCCGGTCTAGGTCTTCCGTGTCACAGACTTATGTTGCGTGTAGGTGCTCCTGTCATGTTGCTTCGAAATATACGGCCTCCAAAATTGTTCAATGGAACTAGACTCCAAGTAACTGCTCTCCGCCGCAATGATGGATGATGGAATGATGGATCTGCCAGAAGAGAAACAGTCTTCGTGCTGCGTATACCATTGATACCAAATGGCCTTCCGTTTGAATTTAAAAGATTGCAGATCCCCATCAAGGTAAGTCACAGGGACAAACTCTAAAATTTGCTGGAGTTGATTTGCGACAAGACTGTTTCTCCCACGGCCAGTTTTATGTGGCTTGCTCACGTGTAAGCTATCCAACTGGCCTGGTCGTTTCATTGCCCGCTTCCGAATTAGTAAAAAATATTGTATATTAAGAAATACTGTGAAGGAAGATATTTAGGTAGATACCGGTCCTTTACAGTAGGTAGGATTTCTCAAATATCACACGTAGTGCAGGAAAATTAGCCATGAACAAAGCTCAATATTGTTATTGTGATAATAATTCATAATTATCTAGAAAAAAAGAATTTAAACTCCGAAATCAAACCTTACATTGAATATTCGAGTCTAATGCCGAAAATATAGTTGTTAGAATTTTGATCAGTTTGTTTGGATTTATGATCCGGTTTGCACAAACACGGCTGAACGGATTTGGATAAATTTGGCACTCAGATCGTTTATAACCTGGATTAACCTATAGGTTACTTTTTAATCCCGGTAGTACGTTCCCGTCGGATATTTTTCGACATTCACGCGGGCGAAGCCGCGGGCAAAAGCTAGTCGATAATAATTAATGAACGTCAGTAATTCCAATTTGTTTTTAATAAGTTGCATTTAATTGTAAAAGTAATTATTTTGTGATTGTTAGTAATGTTAAATAAACAGAATATTTAATTTGTGGCATCTTCCGCTTGTCAGCTTCCGGTGCGCCGAATATGATATTATAATTAGTTAAGATTTTAATGATTATTGATTAATAATATTGTTACTAGCAGCTAATTAATATTAAAGAGCTTATTGAGTGATTTGATTATAATGTTTAGGTTTTTGTAGATATGTTTAAAAGTCGATGCGTCGGCTTTTTGAGGGCAGTCGTTTTGTAACCGTCGAGTGAGAAAGTTATAGTGAGAACTCCGACCAAAATAAATCAGTTACAGTGCAACCATATTTTTATTTGGACCACCACATCCGACCACCGTCAACACAGCATTCCAACAGTTGAATGCTGCCTATTGTTTTATTTCTATCGCTAAATATAGATCCTATACACCTTATTTTCTAAAAATTTTGCGGTCTCTTCATTACCTGGGCTCCGAGCCGACTTGAAATTATACATAGGCTGTAACTATATCTCAATTAAGGGTAGTTACCATGACCTCCGCTCTGCAATAACTAAGTAACACCTCGCGGGTCGGCAGCTTTGGTCATGGTAACGCCGTTCACAAAATTACTACAATATATGACATGCTACGTATTCTTACTCACTATTTTGTTTTTTTTTTTCTCTTTTTGCACATTTCACTACGTCGCTTAGCTAAACGTATCCCGTGGCGGTAGCCGTGGGTGCCGGGTTTCCCACTGTACCGGGTTGTCTTGCCAGTATCTCCGGCACTTCTTTTCTTAACCATTCCCTCGTATGGCCTGCGCAACCTCTCTTGATAGCGTAACATAGTAATATGCCCATTATTGCGGCGATAATGATTAACATTATCCCGAAATAGTTTAGTTTGTTTTCTAACTGCTGTCCTGCTACTACCTGGGCCTGTGCTATGGCTGTTTTCTTTATTTTGGTAATTTCCCATTTTCAAACTCTAAACTGTATTTAGTTTGTACTGCAAGTATATTTGGTCAAATAACCGTAGTGAAATGTACAAAAAATTCTCGTCAACATTCGATGTACTTCCATTATTGTCATGTGAGCAAAAATCGCACCGGTTGCTTAATTACTCGACCACAGCGCGTGATTTAACCATGGGCGGTAGCGATTTTTGCTCGCTTGGTTCTACATTTGGTCCACACTCATTTTCAGTACGTTTATTTTCTGACGGTTTTTCCTCATCATATATTGTATACGCTGGTTTTAATCTGTCTATGGAAATGGTTGCTTGACGGTCGCCTATTTGTATGTAAAAGGTTTTCTTTTCCCTATTGATTACTTTGTGTGGGCCGTTATATGATGGGATTAGTGGACTTTTTACCATATCGTTCCTTATAAAAACATGAGAGCACGTATTTAAGTCTTTATGGATAAATGTTTTCCGCGAATCGCTGCTCTCCCTTGCCTGTGGCCGCATACTGTTTATTACGCTTCGAAGTTTGCTTACGAACGTAGGTAAATGTTCTACTTGTGTTGTGTTGTTTTCACAATAAAAATCGCCTGGTAAACGTAGTGTCTGTCCTAATACTAATTCTGCTGAGCTTACATTTTCGTCATTTTTACAAACCGCACGAAGGCCCAACAATGCTGTCGGTAATTCCTCGACCCATGACCTATTATCTTGTAGCCTAGTCTTAATTGCAACCTTAAGTGAGTGTACGGGTCTTTTTTTATACCTAACAGGTTTAACAGGCTCTTGAATAGTTCGCTCTCAAACTGTCTTCCCTGATCACTAGTTATTGTAAGTGGGCACCCAAATCTGCATACCCAACCTTCGTAAAAGGCTTCAGCTACTGTGTCCGCGGTAATATCGGTAAATGGAATCGCTTCTGGCCATCTCGTGAACCTATCTATCATAGTGACGCAATACCTACAACCTTCTTGTTACGTTGGCAGTGGTCCGACTATGTCTACGTGTACATGCTCAAATCTATCTACTACCGGAAAACTACTTAATTTGGATACTGTATGTCGCTGTACTTTTACTTTCTGACAGTGAATGCATGCCCTGGCCCACCTGGTGACGTCTTTGTTCATTTCTGGCCAAAAATAACGTAATATAACGCCCCGGGGTGGCCGACTACCGCTTGTGGGTTCATCTTGAAACCGGTACACACGCGTCGCTTTACTTTGCTAAAGCACGTTACGTTTCACTTTGCACCACGCGGTCTAATCGCCTCTGCCTCGTAAGCTTTTTTGAGTCGCCTACCCTGTTGCTACGTGAATAACAACGCGGAATCTTTAAATCGTCGAAAGGTCACCAGTGTTGTGCGTGTTATGTTATCGGTGAGATAAATAAAGAATCGGACTCCAAAGAAACAAATGTCTTTAATTCAAGTTTTACAATACTTCGTTATAGCTAACTACGTACTATGTATGCGTCGAGGCAGGGCAGTGGTATGTAGGCGACTGGCGAGCCGATTGCCCGCTCCCACATACTTCGTCAATAATGCAACTCAGCATTTTACGATTACTAAGCCGCCACAAGAACATGTTTACTTGGCTTTGATATTTTGGGTAGCCAAAAGTATGAATTTAATTCGGGAGGTATAAATCGTTGCCCGAGCAACAATGTTCAGTACAAACTACTGTTCTCTCATAGTACGTTTACTTCTGATTGGGCATCACTTTTAAAATGACAATGATCTTTATTCCCATTTGAGTAAGGTTGCTGTTCTATTGCAGCCACTGACAAGTTTGTCCAATAACTGATCTTTATTCTGATTGTGTTATGGTTGTTTTTGGGTTGCTATCAAACGTAAACCGACATTGTGTGCTTGTATTTTTTTTTTTTTTTTTAATCTTTATTTAAAGAGTTTTTTCACTAATGTGAATATGACACTCTGTATGTATGTATACAAAAAAAGTTAGTTAACTTAACAATAACAAAACATCATCAATCAGAACTGTCGCCGCAAGAGCGTCTATCTGCTAAGAATATTGGTTAATTTAATTAATAACCAACTTATAATGTCTCATCTATACATATAAAATTCAAAGTCCTGACTGACTGACTGACTGACTGACTTATATATCAACGCACAGCCCAAACCACTGGTCCTAGAGACATGAAATTTGGACAGTGTACTCTTTGTGAAGAGTAGGTATCCATTAAGAAAAGGTTTTTCGAAATTCCACCCCTAAGAGGGTGAAATGGGGTGTTGAATTTTCTATGTAACTTTTTATTCTCTGAGTCGATTGACTTGAAATTGTGTCTACATATACTTCAGTTAAAATGATGAGATACATGTATCACAGTTTTTCCAAAATCATCCCCCAATTTAAAATTCAATGTCCTGACTGGCTGACTGATACATCAACGCACAGCCCAAACCACTGGTCCTAGAGACATGAAATTTGGACAGTGTACTCTTTGTGAAGAGTAGGTATCCACTAAGAAAGGGTTTTTCGAAATTTCACCCCTAAGAGGGTGAAATGGGGTGTTGAATTTTCTATGAAACTTTTTATTCTCTGAGTCGATTGACTTGAAAATGTGTCTACATATACTTCAGTTAAAATGATGAGATACGTGTATCACAGTTTTTTCAAAATCATCCCCCAATTTAAAATTCAATGTCTTGACTGGCTGACTGATATATCAACGCACAGCCCAAACCGCTGGTTCTAGAGACATGAAATTTGGAGAATGTACTCTTTGTGGAGAGTAGGTATCCACTAAGAAAGGGTTTTTGAAATTCCACCCCTAAGAGGGTGAAATGGGGTGTTGAATTTTCTGTGAAACTCTCTCGGGGTCGATTGACTTGAAAATGTGTCTACATATACTTCAGTTAAAATGATGAGATACGTGTATCACAAAATCATCCCCCAATTTAAAATTCCATGTCCTGACTGGCTGACTGATATACTAACGCACAGCCCAAACCGCGGGTCCCAGAGATATGAAAATTGGAGGGTGTATTCTTTGTGAAGAGTTAGTATCAGTTTTTTGAAATTCCTACCCCTTAGAGGGTGAAATGGGGTGTTGAATTTTCTGTGAAACTTTTTACTCTCGGGGTCGATTGACTTGAAAATTTGTTTACATACTCTTCAGATAAAATCCAGTAAATCCGATGTCCAATCTCAAACCAAGGTATCAATATTTCACGTCTCTAATTTAATTGATATAACTTTACAATAATAATTGCAAGTTATAAGCAAGTACATGTAAATCTATGTATGTATTATAGATAGATACATAGATTACTTATTATTCCAGAAGTAAGATTCCGTGGTCAATTCCCTTACTCCACGCGGGCAAAGCCGCGGGCATAAGCTAGTCTATCATAATATTGATCGTGCCATCTGTGGGTTCCAAGAACAATTATTACAATGACCTGTATCGATTGACAGAAGAGATAAGCGCCATCTAATGGTCTCTGTATTAACTAGTACTGAGATAGTTCGTGACTAGATCTTCTGAAGATTAATTTATTAACCCTATACTTGGCAAGATTTTTTTTTTTTGAAATTTTGGTAAATTTTGCATAAAATGTATTCTTAGGTATTCATTGAAGGGAGAAAAATTAAAAACAAAAATATAATTTTATTAGTTTACGATTTATTGAATGTATCACTTTAGGCACATTGCCAGACTCATAACAACTAACCTTATAAAATCTATGTATCACATTTGTCGCACTGCCAGGCTTTCAACAAGTTATAAGGATTATTATAGTAGAACAAAAAACAAAAAATAAATAAAAATCTAACGTGAAAAAACATGAAATTAAACATAATATTTTGTACTTCCGTACAACTAAAAACAGTACCTCCTTTTTTGTATTAGTCGGTTAAAATCAACAATAATAGTTACAAACAGCCTACAAAAAAAAAGCCTTCAAAAAATATCGCCTCAGTAACTGGAACTTCTTCAGAGTCATTCTATCAGCTACTTTGCCGTACCGTAGAATTTTGGACCAATAATCTGTATAAGCGCCCATAAATAAAAGGATCGCCAGAAAATCTTTGACATCATCTTCTGTGATATTTATTGAGCTGCCATTTTTCTGTGTGTTATAGATATTTGTTTGTTGCACTATGAGAAAGATGATGTCATCTGAAAAGAACAGCTTGAAGTATTCAATGGCACTCTTCTCTTCACGAGGCTCAAACGAGTTATCTTCCACTTCTGCAGAACCCGTAAACTTACAGCAACGCCAACTAGGTTGTAATCTTTTAGCAGGTATTACTTTTCGCTTTACCGCGACAACTCTAGGTCTTTTTGAACGAGTAGCCGCTGAGGGAGAGGGTGCAAACAATGGTGACAGCACCTGATTATAACGCGTCAAATTGCTGGCTCGTGGTAAAGGTAGTTGCCAGGAGGTTGCCAGTGGTGAAGGTACTTGCGAAGAGGTTGCTAGAGGAGATGGTAAACTTGCTTGATGTAACAAAGGTGCTACCGGAGACAATGGCTGAGGCTACAGCACAATGAAGCTGCCTTATTGCAGATGGATTGGACGATAAAATTGATGGACGAACAAGGGTTGTTTGACGGCGATGACTGTGGGTATATTACTAAAGATGTTGAAGCAACCACTTCATTTACCTCATTATCGTCACCTTATAAAAGATTAAGATTTTCTATCGAAGAAAGTAATGATGGAGGCGGTGAACTGCTGTCGGAGTGCGCTGGGCGGAAGCAATACTGAAGTTCATCCTCAGCAGATGATTCGCTTTCGTCCAAATCAGATTTTGCGTTTGGCTTTGGAACAAGAGCCACAAGTTGCCGAGCTCTTCGTTGCTGTTGCATGCTAAGCCGTACCTACCTGTAACAGAAAAAAAAAATTAATAATAATAATATCAATAAAATAACAATAATAATTTAAAATAATTATAATAATAATAATATTCACAAATAATTGTAACCGTACAAATCGAGCAATGTCACGTATTTGATACATAACAAAAGATGTCTAGAAGGATGGCTACCTGGCAGTGTGTCATATCTGATACACTCGAAAAAAACTGTAAATTACAGTCGATTTTATCCACTTTAGTACTCGAAAATAGTGTTTCCGAGTAGCAAATATTGTAACCTATTTGAACTATACAGCTTTTGAAAACAATTTGACCAAAATATAATAAAAAATTAGTATTTTTACCTTGCGACGCGCAGACGCCTTCGATCGGTTCGCCATCTGGTTTTCCACTGCTTAATTGGTTTTACAAGAAATAAAATAGTATTTTTTAGTAGAATTGGGATTATATTTTGTAGCAAATTAAATAATAAATGTTTCGTAAATTCGTCTCGGAACGTCTCGAGATTTTCGCAAAGTTCAATGTATCAAATTATCCACAGTGGCAAGAATAGGGTTAAACGAAAGTCTTTAGCTAGAACTATAGTTAAAATTAAGACAAGCAAATATTTGATAATTGGGATTTTAACAATTGCACATTTAACACTAAGATTTGTTTTATTTAATTTATTTATTAGGGAAAACAAACAATAACACACTATAAATGATTAACAAATAATTATACGAGACTGCATCAGTGTGCAACTAACTACGTTATCCACATCTTATATAATTAAAATCGGAAGATACATGCACGAGTACAATTGCCTTAGTTTTATTAAATACTATGTAAATTAAAAAGAAAAAAAAAAAAAAAAAAAATCTGCAGATACAGAAATAAGTAAGTTAGTTAATCCTCAAAGTTTTTGATAGCTTTAAGGATATCATTTCGAAATCTATTAGCAGACAAAGAAAATAAATCTAAATTTGAGAATAGGGTGTTGTAATTTTTCGCTAAACGACGCAAAGGTGCGCGGATCCCCGCGTTTGTGCGACACGAGGAGACAGCAAACAGCGGGCGACCGCGCACCTCGCGTCTTATGATAGTTCTAGGTACTACATAACACAATCTGTTTGTTAAATCTGAGCAATCGTATTTGTTATTACACAGGTCATAAAGAAACATGCTTTCCAAAAAGGTGCGTCTAATATTCAGAGTAGTAAGTTTATAATGTTTTAATAAATTATGGTAAGACGTAGTTTTACGGAAGCATCGGTAATGAGTGACTTTAAGGAATTTATATTGTACGGTTTCGAGGTTTTCTTTGTATTTTGTATAAAAAGGGTTCCAAATCATTACAGCATACTCCAACTGTGATCTCACCAAAGATTTGTATAAATGAATGTATGTATGAGTACGTTTAAAATCGGTCATGCATCTCATCACAAACCCATACATGCGGAAGGCATTACTAACAATTTTATCTATATGTTGATCAAGATGAAGTTTGTTATCCAGCAATACTCCAAGGTCCTTAACTAAATTTGATTTGTGCAATATGGTGTTAATTAAGTTATATGTGTGAGTTATTACGTTTCTATTCTTGGTAAATGTTATAGATGAACACTTTGCAATACTTAGTTGAATTTTATTTTCGATACAGTATGTCGAGAATCTATCCAGATCCTCTTGAAATAAGAGACAATCATTTTTGTTTTGAATTTTTCTAAAAATTTTAAGATCATCAGCATATAGTAGAAATTTGGAATATCTGAAACACTTATATATGTCATTTATGAATAATATAAACAAAAGAGGACCCAAAATTGAGCCTTGAGGCACACCGGATGTAACATGTATGGATGTAGATTCAAAACCTTTGATGACTACTTTTTGAGTTCTATTTGTGACATAAGATGTAAACCAACGAAGTAAATCACCTCGAATACCGTTGAAAGCAATTTTTGTTAAAAGTAGTTCATGATCCACCTTGTCAAAAGCTTTTCGAAAGTCCGTGTACACAGCATCTACCTGTAATTGTTGATCCATGTTATTAAACAAGAAATCAGTGAAAACCATTAAATTTGTGACTGTTGATCTTTTTTTAACAAATCCATGCTGTTGTTTTATTATAATGTTATGTAATATAGGATAAATCTCGTCATGAACAAGTCCTTCGAAAAGCTTCGACAAGGTGGACAAAATAGGGATAGGTCGGTAATTTTCAATATCGTGCTTGGATCCAGATTATGTACGGGAGTTATATTAGCACTTTTCCATATTTCAGGAAATGAACCTTCGGAAATACATTTGTTGTACAGAATATATAGGGGTGTGCATATGATATCTGCTGTTTTTTTTAAGATAAAGTGCTGGTATACCATCTGGCCCAGGACCTTTTGTAGTATCCAGTGATTTTAAAGCTTTTAAAATTTTATCAATACTGAAATGGATACTGTTAATAAGAACACAATTTTCGTCGTACAATTGCGGAGGCAACCAAGTACTTTTGTCAAACGTGGAATTTTCGTACACTGAATGAAAAAATTCGGAGAACATATTACAAATTTCAGTAGGATCACTCGAGTTATGACCTTCGTAAGAAACTGTGGAGGGTATGCCATGCATTTGTTTTGAGGCAACATTCCACAATATTGTGGAAGATGGCGCCGAATACGATTTTAATGATCAATAACTCCATTTATAATTTGAAACTACAACTAAATCAGTGTCTGTAACTAATTACAAACTAAAAAGTAACAAGATTATTTTACAGAGCAATGTATTAGTGAAAGACCTGTTTGTATTAAATCCTTCGATCTGCCAAAAATGGTTTTAAGCAAGATCCCATTGTTGTAAAAAGTAATGAAGCCACTAATTAGTTTTAACTCAATAACGCCTTTGCATTTATGAATATTGGCATTGTTTAATTATTAGAGTAATTAATTGTGAAGTATTCTAGTATTGTTTGTAAGTTTCAATGAACTTACTATGTAATAAATTACTGTACGGTGTGGCACTTCCGCCCAGACAGAGAGAGCAGAGAACACGCGTAGGTACAACGAGAAGTCGAGTTAGTTAGCTCGCGATTAGAAAACAATTAAAGTATGTAATTTGAAGTGAACAATATTACGTTGTGTAAATGAGAACTGTAACACGAATTAAAAGAGTGTGTAAGGAGTTTCTTAGCCCGTTCTTCTCCTTATGAACAATCATGTTTGCGAACGGGTGGCTCTACTTGTAAATGGTTTAATAGAAATAAACGTTTGAAGTTTGAGTCAAGTATTGTGTGTGATTTAAACTACCCAACTAACTACCTACCTACCAACAAAACAATCATGTCACGCGAAGACAATATGGCGGAATGGCGGATGGCGTCGATATTTGGGATTAGTGTTCCTCCTACTCCATTCTCTGTCATAATAGAATTATGTTCTGGCCCTGTTCTTCGAAGAGGACTTAACCATATTTACTATGGGAATTATTTTATCAGTTAGAGGGTTAGATAAATTTATATTATGTATACTAATTTGAGATCCAATAAATATTACTGGCCACTTGTTTATCTGTGGTCAATTTTACTTTTCATTCTATCTGTTTACCGTTATTGCACTTTGAATAAACAGTGTGCTCATGTAGCTAACTTAATCAGTTAGTTTTATAATATTTACAACAGTAGTTTTCTTTCTTACATATTGTCAAGTAAATCTTATAGACATTTTTTTTTTTTGATCTTTTTGCCTAAATGCAAAACTGGCTGTAAATGTCGGCTCTATTGGTTGTAGTAAATTCGAACTTCTCGAGTGGTCTAAATGTTTGATTACAAAATCTCAGAAATTAAACGGTTTTAGGATTTTTTTTTTATTTTTATTTTTTAAAACGTTGCCCCACACTAGGAATTTCTCCTGTATCGTGGGTGTGTTTACAAACATTTAAATATTTGTTTTTAAATATTTGTTCCGTGCGGGAATCGAACCCGCGACACGAAGCGCAGCAGTCAATCGCTCAGCCACTGCGCCAACCGTGCCGTCAATTAGCCGATTTATTTAACAAAATCTGTTTTTGTGTAGTAAATCATTTACTACTCTCTTAATACTTTAATGTCGTCTATACAGATGACAACTTGTTCGCATAAACCGGTAAATCTCTTGCTTGTAACTAACGTTGAGATTTTATATTATTTTCAACGTGATAAAATGCGTTGCACAATATCCAATTTTGAAATATTGCTCCATAGTGGGCAAGTGATGTTTTTTTATAATAATAGTTTATCATTATTTGGCTTTAAATTCGGTACCATCAGATAAACCCAAGACTATGGTTTACTTCCAGGTTTAATGATGTCCATTTTACCAGTTCGTCTTGTTTATTATTTTTCTTTGCTCCAAATGAATTGGAACTCATGTATAAAGCTGACAACTGGAGAAATTGTTTCATAAACAGTGATTTTTAATTTAACATCTTTGAACTATGTCTTTTACTCGAGAATTAAATAAAATTAACCATTTAGCGGCCCATGAATGTTCTGTCTGGAGTCTTTTATTGGTTGTAGCCTATAAGTTTTGCTTCATGATCAAAATTGATGACTTAATTTTTTTTTGTCTTTTATCATTTAAATCTACAGTTATATTCCAATGATCATTTTCATGTTAACCTCATCTTTTGGCATTATTGATTCTACTCTAGTCATTTGACGAGAGGTAAACCATTTTCCATTTTCTTTTATTTGCCCTTGTTTTGCTATGGCTCTGGCCTGGTTAAGACACTTTATGTTTTGGCCAACCAGAGGTAAACACTTTTTCTTTTATTGGACCTTGTTTTGCAATGGTTTTGGTTATGACCTTTTTGCCATCTTTTATGCGAATTGTATGATTTGCAGGGCTTCAGCTACTGACCATTATTTGTGATCTTTACTGCCGTATCGGCACCAAAGATTAACCTCTCTGGTGAGGCTAGGTACTTATTGCATTTTGTACTCTGACTCTATTGTGTATTTGTTTAACGGCCTTTTTACAGCTTTAAGAGAGAAACTTATTGTAATTATTTTCGATTTTTGCTGTATCACCGAGAATCAAAATAACCTTTCTTAATTAAGTCGAGGTAAGCACTATATTAGTAAAAATAATTTCAAGGTTGTCTCGACAAATTCTTAATTATTTTACCAAAACATAAGTACAATAAAGTTTTTGAAGTTAAAATAAGCAAACTGCTTAACTTATTATTTTGGCTTTAACAAAAGAAACAGATTGGTCGTATCCGGCCAACAACAAAGAGTTCTGTGAGTTCTGATAACATAGCACTTAAAACAAACTGTAGCTTGCAAGTCTCACCAAGGGTTTCTTTATAGGTCCCCTTTAAGTGTCAACTAAGCAAAGCGGCCACTTATAATTTTAGTACAAGTCGGAGCTAGGGATGTACGATACTTGCATCGATACTTTGGATTATCCGAATCGTGCCCACGCGATACGATTCTAGGATCGTATTGAATAGCTTCGATCCAATTCACAATAAAAGTAATCGAATTGCATCGTATTTATTTCTTATTTTGTTTTTGATGACATCACAAAACACATTTTAAGATTTAGTCAAAAGTCATTAGCTTTAATAGATTTCATGACAGTTGTTCAGTTTTAACAATAGGTAAGGTAATAATTATTACCTTCATTACTACGAAATTATCGAACTGGAATTTACGAGAAAATGTTCTCGTCGGTACATTCGTTTTTTATTGAATGTTTTTAATGGGAACATTTACGAGAAACTTTCTCGTAGGCACATTAGGTTTTTGATCGAAATTAATTTAATAGGCACGTGTTATTTATTTAACACGTCAAACACAAAATACAGAGTGGACTTAATGCCACAGGCATTTTCTACCATTATTATGGTATTTACGAGAAATTGATCTCGTAGGTACATTTTTTGTAAAGTACTTTTATCGAATTTGTCAGAATTTGTCTTTCGATAATGTTGTTTGCAAACGGATTTGGTCAACAATATGTAGGTACTAAGTATTTCATCCAGTATTTTTACCTCCATTTTTGATGATTTTAAGCCATTTAATTAATGTCGAAATACAGAGACTTATCAAAATATCATAACTTCATTCCAACATTCGGTTCTGTTTACGAGTGACATAATTACTTAGTTCATCGACCCATGCCGCACATCCCTCAGCTTATCGCAGACGCAGATCGTGCATAGGATATTATATAAGTAACAATATACCTAATAACAATTGTTAATCGAAATATAAAACAATTGAGGAAATGAACAGTATTCATTAGATACTGTATTATTTTGTACTAGCTTATGCCCGCGGCTTCGCCCGCGTGGAGTTAGGGAGTTGCCCACGGGATCTTACTTCTGGGATAATAAGTAATCTATGTATCTATCTATAATACATACTGTTAGCTTAATAATATTTAGCTAAGTTATTTTTCACAATGGTATAATTTATAATCTATGGTCTTGACGTGAAGTGTCACTTTTGATGTCTGTCGACATCAATGTGACAACTGTCAAAACTTGCCAGGCATATTGAAATGAATTATTATTGGTTGTTGGCTTTTGATACTCATCGGTCGAACTGTACGGATTAAATCCAAATATTTCTAAGCAATCTGTATTTTATTTGAGTGAACCTGCTTTGATCCTTCATCTCAGAAGTGGGATAAGACAGGCTAGCTCTATATTACTAGCAAAAACGCCCACAAATCAGAGTTTTGCTACACGTGCGTTTTCCATTATTCTAACGCAACACAATGGAGGATGGAAATGTGACACCTACCGAGACTTTGGATCGTCACAAATCTTATACAAGAAAAAGAAAACGACACGATCGCAAAGACAAAAGAAAACGACGCAGACGCACATCAAAAACTGAAGATGGATCAGCAACGGACTCGAGCGTTTCAATGCGAAGAAGCCGTCCTCGGGAGCGTTGTGAGCATCGTCGTCAGCGACGTAAGACTGACAGCAGCCAAAGCAGTGACCGGGATCCTCACAGACGCCGTCAGGAAAATAGCAGCACCACCCGAAGCTATCGCCGTGAGCGTCATGGGCGGCGCCGTAGGAGTGGCAGCAGTCGCCATAGCCGCCGGCGAGTCAGCAGGAATGCGGGTTCGCGCGACAGCAGCAGTGGCTCGAGATCTTCGCGCCATGACAGGCGCTTGTCTTCCCCAGTAAGACGTTCCAATAATATTACTGACAATGTGACACATTTATTGTTGACTAAATTAGTGAATACCTTGGCAAATACTCGTCCTGAAGATAATAAATTTCCAATGTTAGGAAACGTCATACCTGATTTTGATCCAATGGTTAAGGGGCAAACTATACAAGTGTGGCTAAGTAAAGTCGATGAGTGTGCAAAATTATATAGATGGGGCGATGATCAGGTCATACACTATGCTTTACCTAAATTAGTTGGCGTTGCAAAAACTTGGTACCAAGCGTTACCCACTATGTCATTTTCGTGGCCTGAATGGAAACAAAAATTATTAGAATCATTCCCTAGTAGTGATGATTACGCAGAAATGTATAGTTACTCACAGAAATGTTATCTAAACGTGTAAAATATAATGAGTCACTAGAATTATATTATTACGAAAAAATCAATTTGTTGAATGTGTAGGTAAAAGAGCAGTTGACTGTTTATTGTACGGAATCGAAGATCGTTCATTAAGATTAGGCGCGAAAGCATTAAAATGTCAGGAACCGGAACAAGTATTACAATATTTTCAATCTATCAAACAACAACCGCGCGAAACAGATAGGTCGCGTCCTCATGGGGATAAGAAACCTAACGCTTTATCGAACGCAAAACCTACTAACAACGACTTAAAGGCTACAAGTAGTAGTAATTCTATTGTTTGTTACAACTGCAACGAACCAGGACACTTTAGTTATAAATGTACTAAAAAAATACTCAAGTGCAATATTTGTAACAAACTTGGGCATACTACATTAAATTGTCCAAAACTGCCCTCCGATAATAAAAGTAACACCGATAAAGTGGGTCAAGGTCAAAAGAATATTTTACGCATAGACGCCGAGAGCACCGCTAGAAACGATTGTAAGTAAATTATGCAGTTGATGCTTAACGGACAATCGGTCGTAGGTTATGTAGATTTAGGAAGTCAATGCACTTTAATAATTCGTTGTAGTTATGCTAGAAACCTAGGAATTAATTGGTCAAATAACCCAGATTTACCTATGATGAGAGGTATTGGTAATAACATAGTACTACCTGTGGGGCTCGCTACTGTCACTATACAGATACAAGATGTTATAGAAAAAGTAGATGCCTTGGTTGTAGAGGACAATATTATTAAATACCCTGTATTAATCGGACACAGTTTTACTGAAAGGCCCGGTATTGTCATAACGAAAACTTACGATTCCTTGATATTTACGCGGGAACTTACAAACAAATTACATCTCGAATTAGTCTCGGACACATCAATACGGGCTAGGGAGATGTGCCTAGTTGAAGTTAGTTGTACCGGCGATTATTCAGGAACTGTGTACGTGCGCGGTTCACTTCGTGGAAAGTCTGAACATGAGTTTTACCTCCTACCAGGAGAGTATAAATTAGATAATGGTCGTGGTCATTTATTGATTCAAAATATATCTGACAAGGTAGTTTTACTTAAAAAGGGTTCATTAATGACTCGTGCTTTTAGAACTGACGGTTATGTTGACGTAAATCTTTTAAATGTCAATGCTAGTAATTTTTGTTCAGAATTTAATTATGACTCGAATTTAACCAGTAATCAAGTAGATCAATTAAAAAGCTTATTAAATAAATACAAGGAGTGTTTCTCGAATAATTTGAATGATTTGGGATTCACCAGCGTAGTAAAGATGGAGATTGAATTAACTGATGCTAAACCAGTTGTATATCGTCCGTACAGACTTTCATATCCCGAGCGTGAGCTGGTACGATCAATGGTACAGGAAATGATAGACGCTGATATTGTCTGCGAATCTAATTCTCAGTACGCCAGCCCTATACTGCTTGTGAAGAAAAAGACTGGTGAAAAAAGACTATGCGTGGATTATCGCGCTCTTAACAATAAAACAAATAAAGAACATTACCCTTTACCATTGATCGACGATCAGCTGGATATGCTAGCTGAGCATTCTCTTTTTATTACGCTTGACTGTGCGTCAGGCTATTATCAATTGCCTATCGAAGAAAGCTCCCAGGACAAGACGGCATTTGTCACACCGGATGGCCAATATCAATTTAAACGGATGCCGTTTGGTTTGGCAAATGCTCCGTCGGTTTTTCAAAGGGCTATGAATAAGATACTAGTAAAGTCTAAAGTTAATTTTGCCCTTATATACATGGATGACGTTTTAATTCCTGCTAGATCGTTCGAAAAGGGTCTTGAACGGTTAGAGATAGTACTTAAACTACTCCATGAGGCCGGGTTAACGTTAAAACTTAAGAAATGTAACTTTTTCTATAGAGAAATATACTTTTTGGGGTTTCAAGTTAGTGGCCAAGGCATAAGACCGGGGTCACGTAAGACGTTAGCTGTTTCAAGTTTTCCCGTACCCAAGAGCGTACATGACGTAAGACGTTTCATCGGACTAGCTAGTTTCTTTCGGCGTTTCGTGAAAGATTTCGCCCTGATCGCGCGTCCCCTAACTGATCTCCTCAGGTCCAATTTCACATGGAAATGGAACGAGGAACATTTAACAGCCTTTAATACACTGAAACAAAAACTTGTTGAACGTCCTATTTTGGCCTTGTACGACTCGAGATTTGAAACTGAACTACATACCGACGCGTCTAAGTTAGGAATTGCTGGTATTTTAATGCAAAGACATAGCGACGGAATGCTTATCCCCTTGGCGTATTACAGTCGGAAAACCACTCAAGATGAACAAAAATTACATTCGTTTGACCTGGAAACGTTAGCAGTGATAGCCTCACTGAAACGTTTCCGTGTCTACTTACTGGGATTAAAATTTAAGATCATAACCGATTGTAATGCGCTACGCACGACACTTACCAAACGTGATCTTATACCGAGAATATCACGGTGGTGGGTGCAGTTCCAGGAGTACGACTGTGATATTGAATATAGGTCTGGATCTCAAATGGCACATGTAGATGCTCTCAGTCGTGCACCTGTAACTGAGCCCGTAGCGAGCGATGATGAAACACACGTACTCGATGTTTCAAATATAGACATTAAAGACTGGATCTCCACAGTACAAATTAATGACGAGGAAATTGGGAGGATTAGAGACATTTTACGTGATAAAAATACAAATTATATAGTAGATGTCTGTAAAAATTACCAATTGAAAGGTGATCATGTGTACAGAATTGTTGGTGATAAAATAAAATGGGTAGTTCCTAGAGCCGTCAGGTGGCAAATTTTACGAATGAACCACGACAATGTAGGCCATTTTGGCTATGAGAAAACTCTTAGTCGACTTCGCGAAACATTTTGGTTCTCTAAGATGCGACGTTTTACCTAAAAGTATGTTTCAGCGTGTCTTGAATGTGCGCACCACAAAGCTCCGGGTGGTCGTAAGGAAGGGATGCTTCATCCAATACCAAAAGCAGATATTCCCTTTCATACAGTTCATGCCGATCATTTAGGCCCGTTCATTAGCTCTAGGAGAGGTAACACCTATATTCTTGCGATTATTGATTCTTTTACAAAATTTATAAGCATAAATGCCGTACGGGATACAAAAAGTACCACAGCTATTAGAGTTTTTAGAGACCATTTTAGTACTTTTGGTACTCCATCACGTCTTATCACTCGGGGTTCTTGTTTTACAAGCTCAAAATTTAAATCTTTTATGGAGAGTACAAATATTAAACATATACTTAATGCAGTGGCTACTCCAAGAGCGAACGGACAAATAGAACGTTGTAATAGAACCATATTAGACGCTTTAAGCACAAAATTCCACGATAAGGGTGATAACACCTGGGATGAACACGTTGGTGACATCCAGTTAGGTATAAATACAACCATGAATAAAGCAACGGGCAAAAGCCCATCAGAACTGCTGTTTGGGTTTAAGGTCTTAAATTCATCAGAAAATATAATAAATGAAGTGTTAAATGAAGTTATATGTCGTGTTAGTGATAAAGAGTTAGTAAAGATACGGTCGGAAGCTAAGTCTAGAGTAGAAAAACAGCAGTCTGATTCAAAGAAGATATTTGATAAGAAAAGAAAAAGGGCAACGTTATATAATGTTGGTGACCTAATTAGAGTTGAAAGAACAATAACAGATAAAGAAAATGTAGGTAAATCAAAAAAGCTTATATCCATGTTCCATGGCCCTTATAGAATAATGAAAATTCTAGAAAATTACAGGTTTTTGATTGAGGACACTCCTCTTACTAGGAGGGGCAATAAAAAGTATCAAAATGTTGTAGCAGTAGATAAGATACACCCCTGGCTAAGTTATACAAATATATCCAGTGATGGTAGTGAAACTCATAGTAATGGCGATGAATAAAATTTACAGGTTCAGATTAGGATCAAAGTCTACTGTATGATTACTTTAACTTAAAAATGTTTCTAAAAAAAGGAAAGAAAAGAAATAATTATTTGAAATTAATAATAATATGAGTTAATTAGTAAATACCTATGAGTCATTGTTAATGAGAGTTTTTGATTTGTAAAGGACGATAATTGATGATTTGCTAAGTTGTTGACTTAAAATATATACTAGACAAGACAAGAGACTTGACGATGCAATACTTAGGCTATGAGCAATCAGTGCAGAAAGTTATTGATATCGGAGACCGATATTGCACAGATGATTGTAGATTATAGCAGACTAAGTATCGCGAAATCTAGGCGCATAGGCTATGAGCTTCCAGTGCAGAAACGAATGATGATAAAAATCATCGCACAGATGGTCGCAGATCATAGCAGACTATGCAACTAGATGACATAGAGCATGGGTTGTGAGCGGTCAGTTCAGATTCGAATGGTGTCATGCAATTGGCATCGCACAGATGACCGCAGATCACAACAGACTGTGCAGATTGACGATGATAATGATATGAACTGAATTAGAATGGAACCAATTATTACTTAAGAATACGAAATGTATATCACTTTAAGTTATTGATAAAGTTAAAATAATTTTGTGTAATTTAACTAAAAGATGTAATTTTTTTTTTCTTCTGATTTTATTATATTTATATGTTTACTGATTTTGTGAGAGGACTCACTTCAAGAGGATGGCCGAGTTGTTAGCTTAATAATATTTAGCTAAGTTATTTTTCACATTGGTATCATTTATAATCTATGGTCTTGACGTGAAGTGTCACTTTTGATGTCTGTCGACATCAATGTGACAACTGTCAAAACTTGCCAGGCATATTGAAATGAATTATTGTTGGTTGTTGGCTTTTGACAGAATAAGTAAGCTGAAGTGGCAATGGGCCGGTCATATTAGCCGTAGAACCGATGACCGTTGGGGTAGACGTGTTCTTGAGTGGAGACCGCGAATCGGCAAACGTAAGTTGGGACGCCCTCAGGCTCGGTGGAGTGACGATCTTCGCAGGGTGGCTGGTAGCAACTGGATGAGAGTCGCTGAAATTCGAGTTGAATGGCGTGCGATTGAGGAGGCCTATGTCCAGCAGTGGACTGCTATAGGCTGATGATGATGATGATGATGATGTTGGCTTTTGATACTCATCGGTCGAACTGTACGGATTAAATCCAAATATTTCTGAGCAATCTGTATTTTATTTGAGTGAACCTGCTTTGATCCTTCAATACATAGATTTACATGTACTTGCTTATAACTTGCAATTAAGTTTAAAGTTATGTCAATTAAATTAGATAACTTTATACCTTGGTTTGAGATTGGACATCGGATTTACTGGATTTTATCTGAAGAGTATGTACACAAATTTTCAAGGCAATCGACCCCGAGAATGAAAAGTTTCACAGAAAATTAAAAAAAAAAAAGTGGGGTGTTGAAGTTTGAAAAACTGATACTTACTCTTCACAAAGAATACACTCTCCAATTTTCATATCTCTGGGACCCGCGGTTTGGGCTGTGCGTTGGTATATCAGTCAGCCAGTCAGGACATGGAATTTTAAATTGGGGGATGATTTTGGAAAAACTGTGATACACGTATCTCATCATTTTAACTGAAGTATATGTAGACACATTTTCAAGTCAATCGACTCGGAGAATAAAAAGTTTCACATAAAATTCAAAACCCCATTTCACCCTATTAGGGGTAGAATTTCAAAAAAACCTTTCTTAGTGGATACCTACTCTCCACAAAGAGTACATTCTCCAAATTTCATGTCTCTAGAACCAGCAGTTTGGGCTGTGCATTGATGTATCAGTCAGCTAGTCAGGACATTGAATTTCAAATTGGGGGATGATTTTTCAAAAACTGTGATACACGTATCTCATCATTTTAACTGAAGTATATTTTTTTTTTTTTTTTTTTTTTTTAATTTATTTATTGATATTATATTACAGAGATGTGACTTAATTCTAAACTCGCCAAACTTTTACGTTTGATGGCGAGAGGCGCTCTTTTACTTTACAATGAACCTTACTTAAATTGCTACTTATAAATTCTACTCTTGTGGTTTAATCATATCACAGTACATTTTGATATAAGTGGGGAAACTGTTACTGCATTCGAGGCGGAATTAACGTAAGTAAACAGCCCAATATGAAAAACAGAAAATACTAGTACAAAACTGTGCTGAAACATGAAAAACAGAAAATTGAAACATTTTGAATTTGGAACACAAACAAATAAAATTCAATGCTAATTTTGTTCATAAAAGTAAATATTTTTATTTCAAACAATAATGTTAATCTATCCCAATCCATTCATAAACACAAATTAAATATTAAAAATCCACGCGTGTGAAGTACATTGCATGTTGAACCCAATCGCAGTGCGATAAGAACCAGTTTTCGAGAAAATTGAAAAACTTATTGTTTCCGTTAGCTATCCTGTATCATCTGCCTAGCCTTCTCCCAACCATGTAGGGGTCGGCTTCCAGTCCAACCGAATGCAGCCGAACACCAGCACTCCACATAGAGCGACCGCCCATCTGACGTCCACAAACCAGTAGTGGGTAATACGACACCCCTTGGTTGTCAGACTTTCGGGCCACTGACTACCTGTAACGACTGTCAAAGATCTACAAAAGACAGCCGGGACCAACGGCCCAACGTGCTTTCCGCGGCATGGAGGAAACTCGGTATGTAATGGGTGGCCACCCATCCACAGACCAACCCAGGCAAGCACGGCTTAACCTAAAGATCGATCCGAGCGGCTGTTATCATTTAGCCACGAGCTCCTCGAGTATGCTATCCTGTATAAAGTTTTTTAATTTTGTCTTTAGTGATCCTTTACTTACTTTTACTTTTTCTCTTAACAAATCTATTTTGTTAAACACTTTAGGTACCAAATACTTAGATGTTCTCTTACCATAATAATTTGTTATCTGAGGTTGAACCAGTTTGTTTTCTCTAACCCTTCGTGTGTTGTACTTGTTTTTAACATTAAATTTATATTCTCTGTAATAATATTCCAGACCTACCAAATAATCTATTTTTCTATCTATGGGTATAATTTTACAGATGGGAAATAACTTATCATACTCTTTGTTGCACTTATCTTTAACATTCTTACTAACCAGAAACTTTATCAGTCTTATTTGTATGTCCTTGATCTCTCTTAAATATGTAATAAAGGTTCGCCCGTACACAAGGAGTCCATAGCTTATTAGCGAATCGGCAAGTGCGAAATACACAATTCTTAACGTCTGTTTGTTTAATACATTTTTCAAGTGGTAAAACTTACCTAGCACCGATCTTAGCCTATTGCAAATGTCATTTACATGCAATCTCCAATTAAAGTTCTTATCAATTGTTAGACCTAAATATTTAAATTTGTCCACATACTCCAATTTTGAACAGTTACAATTACACTTATTTCTATGCAAACATTCGTATGTATGTCCTATCACTGTGAGATATTCATGATTTACATATTTAGAATTTCGATTATATGGCGAGTATATATGCATACATTTAGTCTTTGAAAGATTTAATATTATTCCATTGTCGTGTGCCCATTTACTAATATTTTCAAAGTCACCTTGAATACATTTTTGGACCTCAGCTATATCTTTGGAGGCATAAACAAGACACATATCTTCAGCGTACATGAACACCTCACATTGACGTACGACGTTTGACACACTATTAACATGCATTATATATCCTACAGGGCCGTACACCGAACCAGTAGGCACACCCAAGTCGACATCCGCCTCTTTCCCAGCCACACGGGAAATAATTGTGCTTATTTTTCTATTAGTGAGGTAGTTTCTAAACCAATTATTTGTGGGACCACGTATTCCGCATTCGTCCATTGCCTGTAATAAGATATCATGGTCTAGAGTGTCAAACGCTTTTTTATAGTCGATGAATAGTGCCATAACTTGTTTGCCAGAGTCTAAACAGTCATTAATATAATCTGAAAATCCCAACAAGGCAGAGACAGTGTTGCGCCCGCTTCGGAAACCGTGCTGAGTGTCACTCAATATGTTGTGTTGTTCTAAGAACGCGCTTATCTGTCCTACAATAACTTTTTCGGTTATTTTATCTATAACCGATAATATTGCGATAGGCCTATAATTAACATATTCTAAATGACATCCTGATTTGTATATAGGACGAATAATTGCATTTTTTAACTGGTCTGGATAAATACCGTTAGATAAGGACATATTCACCAATGCAGCTAGAACAGGACTTATTTGTTTACATAAATATATAATGTCTTGCACCCGTATTCCATCTGAACCAGGTGATTTTTCACAGGACAATGTTCTTATAACTTTTTCTACCTCTGACGAGTCCACCTTATTGTATCTAAAGCTTACCTCGCTCGGTTTTACATATTTATTTCTGTCCAAAAACTTAAAGTTACATACATGTTTAATTCCCTTTATTTCCTCGGTAAATGTTTTAGAAAAGTTTGTACAAATCTGTTCTATACAATCTGTTTTTCCTAAATGCCTTAAAATAACATCGTCCAGGCTAGTTTTGTTTCGACCCAACCATAAGTTTATATTTGTCCATATTTTCCTGAAATCTCCATTACATTTTACAATTTGTTCCTGTCTATATTTATTTCTAGCCATATTTGTTCATTTATTTACTTTATTTCTGTATTTTGTATAGTCTAATCGCTTGTTCATATTCTTTGGATCCGCTTTCCAAAGTCTAAATAAATAATCCCTTCGTAATAACATTGTATATAAATTCCTATCTATCCACGGCTGCCTTATTACTTTCGTATTATTTGTGCTGATGTTAATTGTACTTTCGTTGTAAATGCGATCAAATACACTACACATAGTTTGATACAATACCACCGGACACGTTATTATATGTAGACACATTTTCAAGTCAATCGACCCCGAGAGAGTTTCACAGAAAATTCAACACCCCATTTCACCCTCTTAAGGGTAGAATTTCAAAAACCCTTTCTTAGTGGATACTTACTCTCCACAAAGAGTACATTCTCCAAATTTCATGTCTCTAGGACCAGTGGTTTGAGCTGTGCGTTGATGTATCAGTCAGCCAGTCAGGACATTGAATTTTAAATTGGGGGATGATTTTGGAAAAACTGTGATACACATATCTCATCATTTTAACTAAAGTATATGTAGACACATTTTCAAGTCAATCGACTCAGAGAATAAAAAGTTTCATAGAAAATTCAACACCCCATTTCACCCTCTTAGCGGTGGAATTTCAAAAAACACTTTCTTAGTGGAAACCTACTCTCTACAAAGAGTACATTCTCCAAATGTCATGTCTCTAGGATCAGCGGTTTGGGCTGTACATTGATGTATCAGTCAGCCAGTCAGGACATTGAATTTTAAATTGGGGGATGATTTTGGAAAAACTGTGATACACGTATCTGATCGTTTTAACTGAATTATATGTAGACACATTATCAAGTCAATCGACCCCGAGAGAGTTTCACAGAAAATTCAACATCCCATTTCACCCTCTTAAGGGTAGAATTTCAAAAACCCTTTCTTAGTGGATACTTACTCTCTACAAAGAGTACATTCTTCAAATGTCATGTCTCTAGGACTAGCGGTTTGCGCTGTGCGTTGATGTATCAGTCAGCCAGTCAGGACATTGAATTTTAAATTGAGGGATGATTTTGGAAAAACTGTGATCTCATCATTTTAATTGAAGTATATGTAGACATATTTTCAAGTCAATCCACTCAGAGAATAAAAAGTTTCATAGAAAATTCAATACCCCATTTCACCCTCTTAGGGGTGGAATTTCGAAAAACTCTTTACAAAGAGTACATTGTCTAAATTTCATGTCTCTAGGATCAGTGGTTTGGGCTGTGCGTTGATATATAAGTCAGTCAGTCAGTCAGGACTTTGAATTTTAGATGTATAGATTATACATAATAATATTTTGTATTGTAAGTACATAATAATATATTTTAGAATAGTTTCATGTATCCTAGAATAGAATATTCTTAATTATGTACACCATAAAAGTAACATTCTTACAAGAAAACATTTCACTAAAAGTGACAAAATGGGCGGTCTTATCGCAAAAAGCGATATTTCCATGACCTAGGTAATTTTTAGTTAAATATTTACAAAGTAAACATAATTACGGAAACAAATCATCATTAATACTGAATTTCGCTATAGTAATTGGTTCGCCCTTATTAAATACTTGGGACTTAAACGTAACGAGCGAAATGTTGGAGTACCTAAGAGGCACACTTCTGCCTAATCCTATGGTAGATTCATTCAGATTTAGTATGGTATGGTATGGTAGATTCTTTTTATCGATTGTTTGTGAATGTGTGGACATTGTAGGCTTTGTAGATCCCCAGCTGCTTGTTAACTTTTGTTAACTTTTTATTTTGTTCTACATTTTTTGTGTAGTAAGCAACGACTTATTGTCGGGCCTACGCTGTCCCCCCATACTTAAGTACAAATGCTGTATCCATAATAATATTGTAACACCAAATGATTTGAAAAGAGTAACCATGGAGTTCCTTGCCGGTTCTTCTCCATAGGAAACGACCAACCCGAACCGTGCACCTTTTTGTCGACGTTTTATAAGTGCCCATCGAGGCCTATGTGAAATAAAATATTTTGATTTTGATTTTGGTGATTACAGGCGTGATTTTATGATGACGTTTTTCACTCAATTTCACTTAGATCACCGTTGGGATTACAGGCGCGATGTTATGATGAGGCTTGTTACAAATTTTCACTGAGATCACAGTCACTATTTTTCAGAACTTTTTTTTTTATAATTAATTCATAATTTTGTTGTTGACCAATTTCCGTAAGCAAGTACATAATACAATTACTACGCTTTTACTCGTCGCTAATGTGGTGTTCACTAGAAACACTAGTTTGGGTTTAGAATAAAACCACCCAATTATCAGTAAGTAGATGAACAAATTTAAGGGTACGTGCACTCGCTGTCCGGGATAAGTGAGGACTAATCGACACGGAACCGTAAAGCGTCACGCTGGGTTTATTAGTATATCACAGAAGTAATATAATAACTTCTATCGAACGTAATGTGTTTCTGAAACTAACCGACAGGAAACGAAAACAGTCTTAAGTGTAAAAAGACCTACTTATCAAAATCTAAACAAAATGATAAGTTGTCTTAGGAGTCAAGAACAGTTAAAAAACATTAAAATAATAAAAAATTTCAACTTCCTATAATCAACTACGGTAAATAAAACTTAACTACTACTTAAAGAGAAATATGCTCAAGCTAGAGTTATTTTGTGTAAATAGTTAGATCTGTAAATAGTAACTAAGCTAAAACATTGTGAAGTATTAACAATTAAATATAGAATAATTATCTTTAATCAATAAATATAAGGAGCTAACAGTAGTAACAAATATTTGAAGAAATATATAATAGTGTAACTACTCAGTTTCAATATAATGAGCAACAGTTAGAAAAATATATTTTTTAATTTGGTGTAATTAGTTTATTATAATCATGACTTAGAAATTAACCGGCAGTAAATTGAATCAGTCTTTTTTAGTAGTTATAATATTAGTAACTAATCATAAAAATACGAGTCTTTAGGAAATCACAACCAACGATGAGAATAGATATCACATAGTTTTAAATATAAGCATTACGAGTCTCGATACGGTATTCGTGCGAGGTAGACGTTTGTTAATTTTTCGAGCAGCGCGTACACCCATTACGTTGTTGGTATTATCTGCGCGTAGCCACGGTAGCTATACCCAACGTGTATGTATTAATGTGTTGTGTGTGTAAGTGTGTGACTTCGCGCGTAATAGCTAACGATGTATGGTTGTTAGTTTTACGCGATAAATGAAATTAAAGAAGATCACTGCGACTACTGGGCCGAGAAGCAGTCCGTGGAGTGATTTAGTAGAACAAGATTTAGAAGGGAAACAATACCAAGAGGAAGTTAATATGCAAATGGAGGGCGAAACGAGGTTGGAGAAGAGGAAAGGAGATGACGATGATAATGAATGGACTAAGGTAGAACCAAAACAAAAAAAGAAGTACAAGTCTGAGATATATAAAATAGAGATATACATATCATATAGTAAACAATTGCCTAAACAATTTGCTTTGGCCAGATTATTTAAAGATAGCGGCATTACCGATATTTTAAGGGTAAAATATATTAACCCATACAAACACTGTTTTAAGCCCTGGACCTGGAGGAGAGGGCGCTGCAGTGCGTCAATATAGATCAGCTGTTCACATTAAAATCTTTAAAAATAGTTCAAGTGAATAATTTGTGACAAATAGTCAACCAAGTGATAGTGCTAAAGGACCTGCAGAGGTTCATGTTGAAAGACAAAAGTTTTGTGAGAGAAAACTGAAGAAATCCAGAAATTGGACTGACTAACGTAAACATTTCAAATCAGTGCAAAACTAAATGTCTGGATAACGGATTGTCAGTCATCTAGAAAAACCTGTGGTCACTACTTAAACCACAAAAAAGGTACGAAGATTCTTTCTATTGTTTACTTTACTACATAATTATCATTCTAGAATCCAAAAAGTGCAAATCATGTAATAACCTTTTCTGGTAAAAGCGCCATCTATTGCCTAGAACAAAAACCACCATAGGTGACAGGTCTACGATACGGTTCACTATTTCGCTTAACTTTCACACATCGATTGAAAGATAAAAGTGACATCAGATCCACTAGAGGGCATTATAAGCATCAAACATCCAAAATGTCACGATTATTGTGCGCAGGTTGTCAACAACATCTATTGAACAACAAATATGTAACTTGTTCATTGTGCAAAAGCACGTACGATCTACAATGTGTTAATATCCAGACCGACCGTTTTAAAGAAATAACGGCATCAAAGGGCATTAAAACTTCGAAGTGTCAGGCATGTTTTTGTAAAATGCCCAAAAAAGGTAACATAAACACCCCAATTCGTCAACGAGAACGCGATCCCCAATCGATAGCTTCATCACCAGAAGTAAATAACGTCACGATCAGAAAAACGACCAACAACACTATGAATGTCACTACATGCTCTGCAGACCTTAGTCTGTTGGGCGATACAATTTACACACAGGACGAAGCAAAAACATTTCAATCCTCTACACAAACCGAACTAACACTACAAAACTTGAGCGAAATGATGATGTTACGCCTACAGGAAAACAACAAATCTATTATCACAGAACTACAAAATACAATCCAAATCGAAATAAAAAAAAGCCATTTCAAAATTAAGAGAAGACGTTGAACGCGAAACGAATGAATTATTGAGGCAAAACGAACACAGAATAAAAGAGATTCAAGAAACAAACACTGCTTTAGAAAACCTAAGAATCGAAAATGAGAAACTAAAAACTGAAATAAAAGACTTAAAAACAAAAACCGTTAAGGATCAGTCAAACCGAAGTTATTGCACAGAAAGTCATTTCAAAAAGATTGTTTTGTATGGTCTTGATGAATACTACAAAGAACCAAGATTTTAAACTATCATGGTCACTAACATTACTATCAAACATAAAACACAGACAAACAGACAACAAACAACAAACAGTAAACATGGTAAATATCCCGTTAGTATTAATAGTAATACAAAGAACCAGTCAACAATCTACACATGAGACTAATTGATTTATTTCGCGAGATAATTAATGTTGACCTAATGGGTTACATAGAGGATACTCACAGAATAGGCAGATATAGCACACAAAATCGCCCACTAGTGACTGAATTACTAAGCAAAAGAATGGCTACTTATATCAAAGAAAACAGACACCTCTTCCAGGGCACCGGATTATTAATATCAGAATTTCTGGATAATAATGTGCGAAGGGAAAGGAAGTTTCCTTTCCCTTCGCACATTATTATCCAGAAATGCGCGAAGAAATGCTGAAAGCAAGAAGTAAAGGGTAACATGCAATAATTTGTAACAATCAATTGATGATAGAAGGAAAACTCATAACTATAGAAGACGAGACAACCAAAAACCGAATTAGCATAAATAGAAGCGAAGACAAAGAAGACCGAGTAAATTCCCAATATCTTAACAATGACTTTCAAAGCTACAATAACACAGAACACCAAAATAAGTCATTTCGTAAAAAAAGACCAACAATTTAAAATACTGTTTCAAAATATCCAAAGCCTCTATAATACGGGCACGCCGCAATCGCGGCGGTAAGACCCCTCTTTGAGGAGTGGTTGGATAGGCGTCACGGCGTCCTGACCTGCCGCATGACGCAGGTCCTCACCGGACACGGAAGCTTCGGGAGGTACCTGTGTCTGATGGGGAAGGAGGAAACGCCTGGGTGTCACCACTGCGAGGACCGCCCGGAGGACACGGTGGAGCATAAGAGAGAGACCTCTCGCGCCCGGCATTGGTCGAGGCCATGCTGCGGGGCGAGACGGAGTGGGAAGCGGTCGCCTCCTTCTGCGAAGCAGTCATGCTCGCGAAGGAGGAGGCGGGCTGCGTGAGGGAGAGGACAGCGTCCTCCCTCCACCCCAGCCGCAGTGGTAGACGCCCACGGCGCCGGACGTCGGCAGACGATCTCCGGCCACCGTAGGCGCGGGTGTTAAGAATAGCCTTATATATATGAGAATATCCGACCAAATTAATAACTATATATAATTATCTATTATATTTTATAGAAATAGTTTCCATTGTGGCTAAAAAGGCTTAGTTTCAAAACGAAAGATAATTGTGATATTTGAATAATCAAGTTAAATGTTTATTTACTTTATATTGCTAATAAATCAATTGGTAATAATTAAATGATATTTCTAATGTTTCCTAGATCTTATCTTGCAATTTCAAAATATCTAGTTGTTTTAAGCAATTCTCTGAACTATCAGTTGATGTTCATATTTTATCCGATTAAACATAAATATTACAAATAAATACATACTATATTGCTAAATTATGTAATGAAGTTTTAAAATAGTTCCCATATAAGATTTGTTAATTATAATCTATGTTATTAGTTATTTAGGTATAATGTATGACCATTTGCCATTGGTTTATTATGGCGGCCATCTTTGATTAGTATTATTATGATTATGATTTGACGGGTATAAAAGTAGATGTCGCCGCCAATTCAAGGCTTTTTGCTGTTAGTGTTCGAAGAGTTAAGACATACCCTGATTGGTATATTGTGTGATACAAAATGTGTAAAGCTGGAACCTATTTGGATTACAATGTTTATGTAAGTTATTTGATATTATACTATTATACTAGAATATATAATATTTTAAAAGATGTTACCGTGGAGTTTCTTTTCCATTCTTCTCCACGAAGACCTAGGTTTGCGAATGGACGTAGCTTGATAGGTAATTGACGTTACCTATAAATATCTGACAAGCCTAACCGAAATAAATGAATAGTCTTGTCTCTCTGTGCTTTTCTTGATAAAAACCCTTTTCCCTAAACACCCTTTTAGAGATACTTTAGACATATTAAATAACAAGTAACCATTCTGACACTGAAAACTTAATAATCGGTATATATTAATACATATATACATATAGTCTTACACACTGTTCTTAACACGGGCATGTGGGCGGCGAGTAATGGGCGACTCGCTGTCCGAGCATGGACCATGCCCGGGTCGACGGCGCGTTGTGTTCCACGCGCGCCTCAAAGAGTGTCAGCATTATGACGGGGCCCCCCTCTAGAGGGCCAAAGCCTGCCGGGGTCGCGGGACTTATAGAATTACCGTGACCCTGGATCATAAAGGGCTATTGAAGGACACCGTGGATTTTAGTCAATACAAGTCTGACAGTTCCTCCCACTCTGCCCTGGGTGGGAGGACTCATTTGATGATTTTACCACGAAAAAAAAAAAAAAAAGCCTCTATAATAAACAACACATACTTGAAGCCTTCATAGAACAAACACCTAACTACAATGCTATATGCTTATCGGAATCGTGGTTATCACAAGAAAAAATGAATACAATGCAATTTAGCGGCTACAAATTTGCATCCTCTTACTGCCGGACAACTCGAACAGGCGGTGGAGTTTGCATCCTTTTACAGGAACACATTGAATGCGTGGATAGAAGTGGTATCACAGAATTTTCAATTGAACATGTTATAGAAGTATGTGCAACAGAATTGGTAAAAGAAAATCTCTTATTGATAACTATTTATTGGTGTAGTGTATCTGTTTAATAGATATAGAAACACTGTCTCGCAACCACAAGTAGTCAGGTAGCTGTCACTAGTGACAACTGTCAGTTACCACGAATGGCGGGAAGTTGGAACGTGAAGCGTACCCTGGACTGGGGGGCTTGGTGGTGTGGTGAGCCTGTGATATAGTTAGTAAACAGTGTTATCAACCTATTAGGTACTTTACAAGAGGATACTACAAGTGGCGACGAGGATAAAGGTCTGAAATTCAAATAATAATACTTAGTGGAAGTTTGCAAGGAGTAGTCGACAATAAAATAAAAAACAAACTTTAGTAAGTACAGATATTGGACTATGCTTGAAACATAATTCATGTCAATTATTATATACCTACTGGCATTTAGTATTTCAAGCTGAAGGAACAATTCTGTTATTGTTTTATCATGCATTGTACATAATTGTTGCTTTGTAAACTATGGGTTGCATTGGAACTGTTGGAAGAGATGGATCCCACAGTAATGGATAAATTCTATGATGCATTGCGTTTAGATCATCTTAGTAAAAGTAACTAGATATTCAATATAATGAAGAACCTACATAAATATGTCAACATGTTACATGAGTAAGTCCACTTTCATTAAGTACTTATTGAACTAAATTAATCAGGCATACTTACCTGCACATCAAACTAGATAACAGGTCCTTAGTCACTAGAATATGGGCAAGTTGATGATTAATAAATTTGTATTCATAGACATTTAATTATTGGATACAGGACCTAAAATATTTCTATATTAAATGGTTTAGAGTTTCACTTTTCTGTTATTAGCAGATAGATGGCAAAAGTGTTGAACTACAATTGCTTTGGAATGTGTTGAACTAACTAGTAAGTATTCTTATAACAACCATCAAGTGCTTCGCTTTAACAAGACATGTAATAACTTGAACAGCTGTATGAATGACTAGCTGTGCCCTGCGGTTTCACCCGCCGCTTCTGACTTGTTTTCTTTTTGCGTAGCGTGATGTTATATAGCCTATGGCCTTCCTCGGTAAATGGGCTGTCCAACACTAAAAGAATTTTTCAATTCGTACCAGTAGTTCCTGAGATTGGCGCGTTCAGCCAAACAAACGGACTCTTCAGCTTTATAATATTAGTATAGATTGGTAAACTACTTTTTTTTTTTGGAATGATTATGTGAAAGTGAAAATTCACCTCAAACAGTTTCCATCCAATTAAGAAATTACAGACATTTTGCTGTAAAATAAGCTGAGGGATTTGATTGAATTTATTTTGTGTAGTCAATATGAGTACAGTCTAAATTTAATTTTAGTATGAAGGTATTTTGGTGATGGTTATCATTATGTGAAACAACAAAAAAAAAAAAAAAGGAAGTAGGTAGCTAGTATGACTCATGTGTCTAATGAGATGAAGAGTAATAGAGTGGTATGGAGGAATAAGACATACTGTGGCAAACCCAAATGAATTGGGAAAGGGTCATGAGAATGATGAGACTATGACTCGTTGGTCACAAGCGTGGCTGCTTGGTGTGGGGTCCTGGTTTCGATTTCCAGGTTGAGAAGAGCCTTGTTGGGTTTTATTCATTGGCAATTTCTCAGTAGCAGCCAAAGAGTCTAGATTTGTGCATAGCTGACGAAAGTAGACTTGTCCTGTGTTACATGGGTTTTGGACACGGCGGGCTTACTGTGGATGTGCTATTGTGTGCACCTCTGGGGGAGTGCAGGCTAGATGTTATGTTGTGTTATGTAAAGTAGATACTATGCAAGCATAATAATAGTATGCGATAAATGTGTGCAATGTAAAGTGAACATTAAAATAATAATACCAGCCTATTACTTTTCACTGATGGGCAAGAGTCTCTTCTCATAAAGAGAAAAAAGAAGAAAACAAGTGTTTAAATAATAAGAAAGATACATAAGTACTGTTCGGGAAAATTGCAATTTTGAATGGGAATAAGTTGGACTAAGTGAAGAGGCCTGTAAATTAATAAAAACAATATGGTTATACAGGTCACTAAGTTACAAGTAGACAACTTTCTCACTATGTAACTTTAATGTGGAACCAATGTATAATTATGTATTATATTAATAATTCGCGTTTTGGCGTTCCGTATGGTGTCGGACGTAAAAGAATAGCACCATCCCATATCTTCCCGTAGGTGTCGTAAGAGGCGACTAAGGGACTTACCAGAGAATGGGCAGCAGCGTTCTCTGCGGTTTCTAACAACCGTACTGCGATCGCCAACCCGCTTGCCAAGCGTGGCGATTATGGCAAAACCCCCCCAATGATGAGCGCAACAAAGAAATGGCCCCTAGTACCCGGCAGCCCGTCTACCCTCGACTATGGTAGCGGTCGAGGTTACGGCGTGGCAAGGGGTGCGAAGAATCTCCGGACGGGATCAGGCTGCCTATACCGACGACTTGACCTGGCAACATACAACACGCGTACACTCCGGACCGACGAGAAGATAACGGAACTCGAAGAGGAATTGAGCAGGCTGCGATGGAGTATTGTGGGATTATCTGAAGTCCGAAGAGAGGGGGAGGATACGATAATCCTGAAATCCGGCAACCTGCTCTATTTCCGAGAGGGTGACCGGCAGTCCCAGGGTGGTGTTGGGTTTATCGTCCACAAGTCCCTCGTGAATAACGTGGTGAAGATCGAGAGTGTGTCGACCAGGGTGGCGTACCTTATACTCAGAATATCCTCAAGATATTCGCTGAAGGTCATACAGGTGTACGCCTCGACCTCGGCACACCCCGACGACGAAGTGGAGACCATGTATGAGGATATTTCTAAAGCCCTGCATGGTTTCAAAACTCACTTCGCCGTTGTCATGGGGGACTTCAACGCGAAACTGGGCAAACGAGACGGGGATGAGCTGCAGGTGGGGCAATTTGGGGTTGGACGTCGGAACCACCGGGGTCACCAACTGGCTAGTTTTATGGAGAAGGAGGGCCTCTATATGATGAACTCCTTCTTCAGAAAGCGTGAGCACAGGAAGTGGACCTGGCAGAGTCCCGATGGTGCAACTAAAAATGAGATTGACTTCATCATGTCAACCAAGAAGCAAATGTTCAATGATGTCTCTGTGATCAATTCGGTGAAAACCGGGAGCGATCACCGCATGGTAAGAGGCACATTGAACATCAATATAAAGCTTGAAAGGTCTCGACTGATGAAGTCTACGCTCCGTCCAGCACAAATCCAGATCCAAAACTCCGAGAGCTTTCAGCTTGAACTTCAGAATCGTTTCGAGTGCCTAGGAAGCTCAGTGGACGAATGCAACGATGGGTTCGTGGAAACTGTCCATACGACTGGGTCTAAGTTCTTCAAGACACGTCGTGCACAGAAGAACAAAAGACTTTCTGATCATACTCTCGAGCTCATGAAGGAGCGGCGCGAGATGATCCTGCAGTCTTCAGACGAGGCGTAGAAATACCGGCAGCTCAATAGACGGATCTCTAAATCCTTGAAACGCGACCTCCGCCGCTTTAATACCGAGCGTATTAAAGACGCTATTGAGCGGAATAAAGGCTCCAAGGTATTTTCAAGAGATCTGGCTATTGGGCAGAGCCAGCTCACGAAACTGAAGACCGACGATGGCAGGATCGTATCCGCCAAACCGGAGCTGCTGAGGGAGATCGAGAGTTTTTATGGGCAGTTGTACACTTCAACTAGCAAACCCGTTGCGAATCTAGCTAACGACCCAAGAGCTAGACTGACCCGACACTGTACCGAAGACATTCCGGATGTCAGCCTGTACGAGATTAGGATGGCTCTGAAACAGCTTAAAAACAACAAGGCACCGGGTGATGACGGAATTACGGCCGAACTCCTGAAGGCAGGTGGAAAACCGGTACTTAAGGCCCTTCAGAAGCTGTTTAATTCCGTCATACTCGAGGGGAAAACGCCGCAGGCATGGTGCAGGGGTGTGGTGGTACTCTTCTTCAAAAAGGGCGACAATGCCCGGCTGAAGAACTATAGGCCCATCTCACTTCTAAGCCATGTCTACAAGCTGCTTTCAAGAGTCATCACGAATCGTCTCGCGCGCAGGTTTGAAGATTTTCAGCCTCCCGAACAAGCCGGATTCCGAAAAGGCTTTAGCACCGTAGACCACATACATACGCTGCGCCAGGTTATACAGAAGACCGAAGAGTATAACCTGCCTCTCTGCTTGGCGTTTGTGGACTACGAGAAAGCCTTCGATTCGATCGAGACTTGGGCTGTACTGCAGTCTCTCCAACGGTGCCAAATCGACTATCGGTACATCGAGGTGCTGAAGAGTTTGTACAAAAACGCCACCATGTCAGTCCGACTTCAGGACCAGACCTCGGAACCTATCCTTCTGCAGCGAGATGTGAGACAGGGAGACGTCATATCTCCGAAACTGTTCACCGCTGCACTGGAGGATGTCTTCAAGGTTCTGGACTGGAGAGGGCTAGGCATCAACGTCAATGGCGAGTACATCTCTCACCTTCGGTTTGCCGACGATATAGTGGTCATGGCTGAGACCATGGAGAACCTCAGTACAATGCTCGATGACCTCAGTAGAGCTTCCGAAAGAGTAGTAAAACCAAAGTCATGTTGAATGCCCATGTAACACCCACTCCTATCAAGATCGGAGACTCTACACTTGAAGTTGTAGACGATTATGTCTACCTGGGACAAACGGTCCAGTTAGGTAGGTCCAACTTGAGAATCCGCCACGATCCCTTTGGGGTCGTCAAGCCCTTTGTATTCTGGGGGGGGCAGCGAACGTTTATCACTTGCCAATAGCAACGAGAGCCGAGAAGGCTCCTCGAGATCGAGGTCTTTTGAAGACCTCATCTCTTTTAATTTTAAGAATCCCGATCGAGGACGGGTCGAGCGCCACGTGGCGGACGCAGTGTCAGAGTCTGGCGCTGCGTCACTGAGGATGGGAGAGGAGGCTCCAAAAGAACCTCGCGTGGTCCTGGAGAGGGTGACCGCGATGTCGGAGGTTGAAGGCACACCACAGGAAGTTACGGCCGCACCGTCCAAGTTTTGGGGGAAGCGGCCGCGTGTGTGTGAGTCGGACGCTTGGTCTGTGGGTCTTTCCTCAAGCGAGGAGAACCTGCCAGCCGCCAAAGTGACGACAGCCAGGAGGGGCAGAGGTCGCGGGACAGCTTCCGGACTAAACACTCCGGCAGCGTCACGTGACACCCGGGGCCGCTTCCTAAAGCGCCCCGATACGCCGGTGGCCAGTGGAGCGAGTGACTCCGATTATGTCACATCCGCGGTCTTAATCGACGAACTGGGAGGGGTCACTGTCTCTCTTGTGGGCACAAAGGCGGAAGCCAACGCTGCGAAGCGTGCGCAGAGCAAAGCGGTCGCGGCTGATGAGGTCGCCGAAATGGCCCGTCAGGCCCGAGAGCGCCGGTCTGCCCAGGCGGCCAATGGGGAGAGCCTAACGGCAGAGGCCCTCAACCGCCAGGTTATGGACGGCGTGGACGTTGTCCTGAAGGTTGCGACCAAGTCCGGCAACCTTAAGGGGTCGTTCATGCGCGCCCTCAAAGAGGCGGCAGAGGGGATTAAGGAGGCAGTGGAGGCTCTCCATGGCCGCACGACCTCGGAGGAGACGGCGAGGTTGTGGAGGGAGAACAGCCGTCTCCGATCCGAGCTGGAGGACCTCAAGCGAGAGTTTGCCGCTCAGCGGAGTGTCGGGCAGCAGCGGGCAGCTCCCATGTCGGCGCTTGCACCTGCGGCGCCATCATCTTTAAGCTTGTCGGACTATGACATGGAGAGGGTGGCGAGAATCTGCATGGTGCAGTGTGGTGGCATGGTGAGTGCCCGCCTGGAGGCAATGGAGTCTCGACTCCCTCCAGCTGAAATCCTTCGGCCCCCGCTTGCGGCGGATAGGCGGAGGATGGAAGAGTCCGCCAGGACGAAGCCCGCGCAGGTAGCTCAGAATCCTGCAGAGGGAGCCAAAAAGCCCGCGGCGGGGCCCAGGAAGCCCGTGCACGGTGCGTCCGCGCTTCTCCTCCAAACGTCCCAGCCCCCGGCGACCGCTTCTCCCACCCATGTAACGGTGGGTGGAGGGGGCCGCCGCAAGAAGAAGGCGGCGGGTGCAACCGCGCCCCCTACCTCCCAAGAGACAGCGCTCCCAGCGACCGCACCTCCCACCCGGGAGGCCTGGACGACGGTGATCAAGAGGGGACGCAGAAAGAGGGCGTCGCAGCCGACACCCCGCCAGGTACCGACTCGACCAGAAGGCACGAGGCCGCCAAAGGTCATTACTCCACGCTCCGAGGCTGTAGTTATTACACTGCAGCTCGAAGCCGCGGACAGGGGAGTGACCTACAAGTCGGTCCTGGCGGAAATGAAGCAGAAGCTTAAATTCAGCGAATTTGGCACTCCGGCTGGTTTCGTGTTTAGAACTGCGGCCACGGGTGCCAAGGTACTTCAGGTGTCGGGTGCCGCAAGGCAAGAGAGGGCGGACAATTTGGCCGCCAAGCTCCGGGAAGTCCTCAAACCAGACGACGTCTGAGTGTCTAGGCCCACTGTCACGGCTGAATTGCGTGTAGGCGGGCTGGACCATTGCCCGGATCGGTGGATGTCCGCCTGAGAATGTGGTGGCAGGCGAAATTCGCAGTGGCGCGGACGGGCTGGGCACGATCTGGCTGCGGTGCCGTAGCGGCTGCGAACAAGGTTGCTGATGGCGGACGGCTACTGGTGGGTTGGGTGTCTGCCAGGGTCAAACTCCTGCCAAGGCGGGCTGTGCAGTGTTTCCGATGTCTGGAAAAAGGGCATGTCCGGGCTCAGTGCACTGCACAAATTGATCGCAGCGAATTGTGTTTCCGCTGCGGTCAACCCGGCCACAAGGCGGCGCAGTGCTCCGGAGTGCCAAACTGCAGCCTATGCGCAGCTGCAGGAAAGCCCACGGAGCACAGACTTGGCGGGAAGGCCTGCAAGGCACCCGTGTCCAAGAAAAGGAGGTCTAGGGCTGTCGGAGGACCTGCGCCTCTCCCAAAGCCTGACTCCCGACCCAGGGAAGGAGGAGCCGAGGAAATGGAATGCCAGTGATGGCACAATTCCGTTTCCTCCAAGCTAACATCAACCACGCCGCCAGAGCTCAGGATCTATTGCTCCAGAGCATGGCGGAGTGGTTGATCCACGTGGCTGTGGTCGCCGAGCCGTATTTTGTCCCCCCCCGCGATAACTGGGCAGGGGACCTGGACGGTTTGGTGGCCATCATTAGTGGGACTCTTGTCAGTCCGTCCCGAGGACACGGTTGGGTGGCTGCCCTCGTGGACGGCATAGTCACAATTGGGGCATATTTCTCTCCAAACAAGAGTCTTGCTGACTTCGAGGAGTTCCTTGTAGAGCTAGGTGCCGTCGTGAGCCGGTTCCACCCTCGCCCGGTGCTGTTGCTCGGGGATCTCAACGCCAAGTCTGCGGCTTGGGGATCCCCGATCACCGATTCTAGGGGCGAGGTGTTGGAGGAGTGGGCGGTCGAAACCGGCCTGACCATCCTGAATCAGGGCTCGGTGTACACGTGCGTGCGGCAGCGGGGCGGGTCCATAGTGGACTTGTCGTTCGCAAGCTCTGCTGTTGCGGGCCGTGTACGCGACTGGCGAGTCGCCGTTGGGGTGGAGACGCTGTCGGACCATCGATACATTCGATTTGACGTCTCCCCTCAGACTGCGGGCGGTGGTCGCCCGTCGGCCCCGCAAATGGACGGTCCTCGCTGGTCGTACAAGAGAATCGACAGGGAACTCCTCGAGGAGGCCGCAATCCTCCAGGCCTGGGTCCGGGATACACCGTCGAACGAACCTGTCGACGTCGAAGCGGAGGCGCAGTGGTTCCGCGGGGCGATGACGCAAATTAGCGATGCGTCTATGCCCCGTGTCACCCAACCCACAAGGCGTCAGCTGTACTGGTGGTCCACCGTCATCGCGCAGTTGCGCGTGGCGTGCGCGGAGGTGAGACGCCAGTACACCCGATACCGGAGGAGACGTCGTCGGGTTCCCGAAGAAGAGGCCGCACTGTATGAGGTGTACCGCGCGGCGAAGGAGGCTCTGTGGCTGGCCATCGGCGAGGCGAAGACTCGAGCCAGGGAAGAGATGTTGTCGACCCTGGACGCGAATCCATGGGGGCGCCCTTATCGTGCGGTCCGAGGGAAACTTCGTGCCTGGGCGCCCCCACTCACTGAGAGTCTGCAGCCTCAGCTGCTTGAGGAAGTGGTCGCAACTCTCTTTCCTGCTAGGGAAGAGCACGTACCGCCGCCGATGGCTTTGCCCACAGCCGTAGAGTCAGAGGATGAGGAGGACGTCAGCGTCCCTGAGGTGACACAACCAGAGATGTGGGGATGTGTGTGTGGATAACGCGGCTTCGAGCCAAAACCGTTGCCCCGGGGCCCGACGGAGTTCCCGGCGGCGCGCTAGCCCTCGCTCTGAAAGAGCTAGAGCCCCAGCTGAGAGGACTCTACTCAGCTTGTCTTGAGCAGGGCCAATTCCCTAGTCAGTGGAAAACGGGTCGTTTGGTCCTCCTCAGGAAGGCGGGGCGCCCAGCGGACTCGCCGTCCGCATACCGGCCCATAGTGCTGCTGGACGAGGTGGGAAAGCTTTTCTTTTGCTGCCCGCCTCGCCGGCCACTTGTACAGAGAGGGGCCGGATCTGGACGATAGCCAGTTCGGCTTTCGGCATGGGCGCTCCACTGTGGACGCCATAATGCGGGTAAGAGTCCTGGCGGAGGAAGCGGTGTCCCGGGGTGGGGTGATGTTGGCGGTGTCCTTGGACATCTTCAACGCTTTCAACACCCTGCCCTGGAGCTGCATTCGGGAGGCGCTGTGCTATTACAGGGTGCCCCCGTACCTCCGTCGCATCGTTGGGGCTTATTTAGCGGAGAGGTGTGTCACCTACAGGGGACGCGACGGCGGAGGCCGGCGCGACATGTCGTGCGGTGTCCCACAGGGTTCGGTCGTTGGCCCTCCCCTGTGGAACATCGGGTACGACTGGGTGCTGAGAGACGAGCTCCAACCGGGGGTGGCCCTGGTGTGTTACGCCGACGACACGCTGGTCACGGCCCGGGGGAGCTCGTACAGGGAGGCAGCGTTGCTAGCGACAGTTGCGGTCTCGCAGGTTGTGAGCCGCATACGGCGCCTGGGCCTGGAGGTGGACCTCAACAAGTCGGAGGCCATGGTCTTTCATGGCCCCAGGCGGGCGCCGCCGCCGGGATCACATATTGTGGTCGGGGGTACCCCAATTGCTGTCGAGTCCACCATGAAGTATCTGGGATTGGTGCTCGACGGCCGTTGGGACTTCGGCCCCCACTTCCGGCGGCTGGTGCCCAAGTTGATGGGCGCGGCGGGCGCGCTCGCAACGCTGCTTCCCAATCTGGGGGGCCCGAGCACCGCCTGTAGGAGATTGTACCTAGGGGTCTTGCAATCCATGGCCCTGTACGGGGCGCCGGTGTGGGCCTCTGACCTGACGGCCGGCAGCATCGCGATACTGCGAAAACCGCAGAGGGCGATGGCCGTCAGGTCTATCAGGGGGTATCGTACAGTCTCCTACGAGGCGGCTTGTGTACTGGCCGGGTCGCCACCGTGGGACCTAGAGGCGAGAGTCCTCGCGTCACTGTACCGGTGGCGCGAGGAGGCGCGGACGCGGGGCGGGGAACCGATGCAGCGAGAGATCGATCTGCGTCGGTCCCAGCTCCGCGAGGTCCTGGTGGCAGAATGGCGGAACAGGCTTTTGCGCCCTACCGCCGGTCTCGCTACCATCGAGGCGATCCGACCAGTACTCGAGGAATGGCTCGAGAGGAGGCACGGCTCCCTGTCGTTTCGGGCGACGCAGGTTTTCTCGGGGCATGGTTGCTTCGGGAAGTACCTGTGTCGCATAAACAGGGAGCCGGACGCCCGGTGTCATCACTGCGTCCACTGTGTGCAGGACACGGCGCGGCATACGCTGGCAGAGTGTGCCGCATGGGAGGAGCCGCGCCGTGCCCTCATAACAGAAGATGGTTGGGAGAGCAGAGTCGTGGGATGCGGTGATCTCCTTCTGTGAAACCGTCATCTCACAGAAGGAGGCTGCGGAAAGGATGAGGGAGGTCGAGACCACTCTCCCGACCCGCAGCAGACGTACCGGGCGTCGGCGGAGGGCAGACAACGCCCTCTTCCAGCCCCCCTAAACGGGTGCAGAGGGACGGCGGACTTGGGGACGTCCGCCGCCCGCCCGACATCCGTGAGGATTTTCCACCCCGAAACCAAAAAAAAAAAAAAAAAGGTAGGTCCAACTTCGAGAAAGAGGTCAATCGTGGTATCTTCTCGTCCAACTTACCGCAGTGTCTCAAGACGAAAGTCTATGACCAGTGTGTGTTGCCAGTGATTACATACGGGACCGAAACGTGGTCGCTCACAATGGGCCTCATCATAAGGCTTAAAGTCACCCAAAGGGCAATGGAGAGGGCTATGCTCGGTGTTTCCTTGCGTGATCAAATCAGAAATGAGGAGATCCGCAAGAGAACGAAGGTTACCGACGTAGCCCTAAGAATAGCCAAACTTAAGTGGCAGTGGGCAGGGCACATTGCTCGCAGAACGGATGGCCGATGGAGCCGAAAAGTTCTGGAGTGGCGACCGCGAACCGGAAGACGCTGCGTTGGAAGGCCTCCCACTAGGTGGATCGATGACCTTGTAAAGGTTGCAGGGATCCGCTGGATGCGAGACGCACGGGACCGGTCAATGTGGCGACGCTTGGGGGAGGCCTATGTCCAGCAGTGGACGTCTTTCGGCTGAAATGATGATGATGATGATTAATAATTATTATAAAAATCAAAGAAATTACTTTAATTTAACTAAATATAGGTAAACTTAAAATATAATATGTAGCAACAACATATATGTATGTATCTCATTGGTGATGGCCTAGCCCGACTTAGGTCGTGGGTTCGAAACCAGGCAGGCATTTGTGTTGACACTCATCACCAATGCTCTGAACGGTGAAGGAAAACATCGTGAGGAAACCGGCATGTCCTAGAACCAATACTTCGAAGACATGTGACATTTATCACGCACTGTTTTCGCGTGGGCAATGGGCATCCATTAAATTGGAAGCAATGGGCATCCATTAAATTGGAAGCAATGGGCATCCATTAAATTGGAAACAATGGGCATCCATTAAATTGGAAGCATGGGCATCCATTAAATTGGAAGCAATGGCCATCCATTAAATTGGAAGCATGGGCATCCATTAAATTGGAAGCAATGTGCATCCATTAAGTTGGAAGCATTGGTAATCCATTCGATTGGAAGAATTGGGCATCCATTCAATTGGACGAAGCATTGACATCCATTAAATTGGAAGTATTGGGTAACCATTAAATTGGAGGAATTGGGCATCCATTTAATCGGACGAAACATTGACATCCATCAAATTTAATGTATTTTCCTTGGACGACATGAAGTTGTCAGTATTATTGAGGGAGATAGTACTTTGTTAGGGTTACGGTGGAAAAGTAGTAGAAATATTTTATAATTTCTTTCGAGGCTACTGAATTTATATTAAAAAAAAAAGAAAAAGAAGAAGAGTTCTGTTGCTGTTTTTAGGAGGTACAGGTCTTCAAGAGATTGCTAAAAGTCTGAGGGAGTCGACGTTTTCGAAGTGCTGTCGACCGACTTGACCGTTATTTTCTACCAAGCAAAACAAGACACACGAAAGAGTGTTCCCCGACTCATTAAGCAAAATGAAGGAGACAGAGTCGATACATTTTTGGTTAAACTTCGTGATCAAGTTTCAAAATGTAGATTTGGAGGAGTGGATGATCATGTAGATCAGATTGTAGAGGAATCATTGTCATTTTAGTTAAAGAAAGGTATTTTTGAGTGTGAGGTTGCTTTGGACACTTTGGTGAATGGTGATTGAAGCCAATATATTGGAAGCAGTATGTAGTATTGACTACAAGAATATAAACAAGGAGAAAAGGCAACACAAATGAAGTTAATGCAGTTGCAAATAAAAACTGCAAGATGCATAAGAGGAAGAATGGAATGCTATAATATGATAATGGTGTAAAAATAAAACTAAATCATTTTGAAAGAGTGGCCATGGAGTTTCTTGCCGGTTCTTCTTCATAGGAAGCGACTAACCCGAGCCGTGCACCTTTTCTCGACGTTTTGTGGGTGCCTGTTTAGGCCTATTTGAAGTAAAATATTGTGATTTTGAAGACTAGAGAAGCATGCAGATAGCGAAAAACAATTGGGCAATTGGATTGAATGTGGAAGTCTCGGGATTTGTCCGGCTAAAGGAAAAAGTGTCACAGCTAGAGTAAGATAGGGAAGCCAATGCCAAGGATATTGTAAATCAAAGGAAATTCAAAACTGACGGAAACTCGATCAAAACAAAAACTGTAGGAACTAGATATAGTAACCGACCACGTCAAGAAAGCGCAGTTATATTCTTTAGAAAAAGAGGGAGTACAATATATTTACAAAATTAACGATGATACGGAGGTAGAATGTGATGTAGAGGAGTGAAATTAAAGATGCTAATTGATTGGGATTGAAAATTAAATTGGGTATCTAACGAAGTTTGGAACTATCTGAAAATTAACAACGAAATTTGTTGTAAAGCGGTTAAAGAGCTTTTGTAGCCTACGGCAGTGGGACTCCTTGGTCCAAGGATGTTTTGAGTTTTCTATAAAGATAAATGGTAAAAAGGAACCTGGCATCGTAGAATGTAAAAAAAAAAAAAAAATGGTTTGAGAAACTTATTGGGTAAGAGTGGGGACACAATGTTACAACTAGGTGTGCTGGGATTGGGTACCAGTGTCAGTCTTATGTAGAAACCTGAAAGAAGACTAAGATAAACTAACTAACTCTGGGATCTTACGGACAGTATGCAAGTCATTGCTGATGCCAACCCAGTTGGGATTGAAGCAGTACCAGTTCAAACTGAGTACAGTGAGTGCAGAATTTGAGCAGGCTAGCTATACCCTGTGGTTTCACCTGCCATTTCTCTTCTCGGCTCCTTAGGATCGTGGCGTGATGTTGAATGGCCTACGGCTGTCTTCAAGAATTGGGCTAACTTTTAATTCAAATATTTTGTTGTAGGGCATGGTACCTAAACGAGAAGTACAGGTGTCAAAAATAAATAAATGTATGCTATGTCTTGTCGTCAACGGCGTAAACAATATAATAAAACATTCAAAATTAATAAATAAAATGTAAAAAAAAATATATATAAAAATTATTGGTGGTTCCAGCCAGAGATTAGCTCGTTCATACAAACAAGCTCTTCAGTTTTACAGTATTGGTATAGATGGAGATATCAGATTATGTACGAAGATATAACCAGATATAGAAGGAGGAAGCCTTTGCTCTTGACTTGGCTATCGGTCATTTGGACATCTTTATTTTTTGGGAAGGAATTTGATTTGGTTACCGGTCACAAAATATTGGGAGTTTTCATTTAAATGTCCTTACCAGGTCACCGCTGACTTCGGGATGACAGTTTGTTAGCTGGGAATTTTTATTGTAATATTAATACGGTTATCTGTTGGCCAGATGAAGGAAACGTTGAGCGACAAAATAGAGATCTAATAGAGCGTTAAATAAGTTAATCGATTGAAACACAAAGATGTTAGAGAAATTCTCTCTGAATATGTCATTTTGTATAAATTCAACCCCACGTTCGGTAATGGGGCAGACACCATCAGAACTTTTCGAAGAGATGTCATTGAGAAAGGAGACAATAATGAAGTCAGTAAAAAGAATAAAATCCAAAAAAAAAAAAAACAAATAAAGGAATAAGGAAATAGGAAGACGAGATTATACAGACCCAGAGATTAGAGTAGACGATAAAATTTATAGAAAAGATATACGAAGGTCTAATAAACTACAAAGCAACTTCAATCCTACACAACACTTAGTGGAGGCCATCGGAGGAGATGTTCAAATGGGGTAACTGTGTAAAGCCCGAGAAGGTAAAGCATTTTCATTAAAACAAATATAACAGGGAAGGGATGTAGTGTATCTGTTTAATAGATATAGAAACACTGTCTCGCAATCACAAGTAGTCAGGTAGCTGTCACTAGTGACAACTGTCAGTTACCACGAATGGCGGGAAGTTGGAACGTGAAGCGTACCCTGGACTGGGGGGCTTGGTGGTGTGGTGAGCCTGTGATATAGTTAGTAAACAGTGTTACCAACCTATTAGGTACTTTTTTTTTTTTTTTTTTTAACGTGGTAAAATCATCAAATGAGTCCTCCCACCCAGGGCAGAGCGGGAGGGACTGTCAGACTTGTACTGACTAAAATCCACGGTGTCCTTCAGTAGCCCTTTATGTTCCAGGGTCACGGTAATTCTATGAGTCCCGCGACCCCGGCAGGCTTTGGCCCTCTAGAGGGGGGCCCCGTCATTATGCTGACACTCTTTGAGGCGCGCGTGGAACACAACGCACCGTCGACCCGGGCATGGTCCATGGTCGGACAGCGAGTCGCCCATTACTCGCCGCCCGCATGCCCGCGCCTACGGTGGCCGGAGATCGTCTGCCGACGTCCGGCGCCGTGGGCGTCTACCACTGCGGCTGGTGTGGAGGGAGGACGCTGTCCTCTCCCTCACGCGGCCCGCCTCCTCCTTCGCGAGCATGACTGCTTCGCAGAAGAAGGCGACCGCTTCCCACTCCGTCTCGCCCCGCAGCATGGCCTCGACCAATGCCGGGCGCGAGAGGGCTCCGCCTATCGCCGCCGTGAGGACACGGCGGTGCTCTGCCCAAGCGGAGCAGTCCTGCACCGTATGCTCCACCGTGTCCTCCGGGCGGTCCTCGCAGTGGTGACACCCAGGCGTTTCCTCCTTCCCCATATGACACAGGTACCTCCCGAAACTTCCGTGTCCGGTGAGGACCTGCGTCACGCGGTAGGTCAGGACGCCGTGACGCCTATCCAGCCACTCCTCAAAGAGGGGTGTTACCGCCGCGATTGCGGCGTGCCCGGACCTCGGTTGCGACAGTCGTTCCCTCCATACTGCCCTGAGATCGCGCCGGAGCTCTTCCCGCCGCGCCTCGACTTGTCGAGGTAGCAGGGATTCGCCCCGGCGCTGCGCCTCCACGCGCCACTCATAGAGGCGCTGGAGGGCAGTCGCCTCCAGATCCCAGGGCAGCAATCCGGCAAGGAGGTTGGCCGATTCGCCGGCGATCGTACGGTATCCTCGGATCATCCGGATAGCCATGACCCTCTGGCATGCGACCAGCTTCAGTGGTCGCGTCCGAATGCTCAGGGCCCACACGGGGGCCCCGTAGAGGGCCATGGACCGCACGACACCGGCGTACAGCCTCCGGCAGGAGGCGTTTGGCCCGCTGAGATTGGGCAGGAGTCGCCTGAGGGCGGCTGCTGCCCGGTTCAGCTTTGGGGCCAAACGCAGGAAATGCTCCTTGAAGTTCCACCGGCTGTCGAGGACGAGTCCCAGGTACACCTATTAGGTACTTTACAAGAGGATACTACAATTGGAATAAAAGACAGGAAGATATATTTTATAAACACTTAAAGCAAATATTAACTTATATAAATAAAAAAATGTTTTAAATTAAACATAATTTATAAATATTTTAGAAAATAATTTGAAAACAAACCAATTTTTAGATCTCATGCTAGAATATAAGTTCAACCAACAAATAAAATCACCAACACGAATTACTCAAACTTCATCAACATGCCTAGACTTAATTTTAACAAATTTCAATAGCCAACTGCATACAACAGTAGAGGAGTTAGGTTTCTCAGATCATAGTGGTACTATCATACACTTAGCTTTGCCTCAACAAACTAAACAAACTATCTGGTATGTCAAAAAAAGGTTATACAATTACAAAAACACCCAACTATTTAAATCTAAATTTAAAGAACTAAATTGGAACGAAATAATAAAAACAAATATAAACATAAACGAAAACTATACAGCATTTAATAACACATTAACCAACATTAAACCAATGTATACCTAAAATGAAAATAAAGTTAAAAACAAATTATAAAAAGTATTGGCTTACCCGAGGCATCAAACTTTCATGTAAAAATAAAAGGCTTGAAAAGATACTTACACTCAAAACTAATAATCCGCTAATTAAAAATAACTATAAAAATACGAAAAAACATTGAAGAAAACAGTTATAACAGTAAAGAAATTGCAATATATAAATCAAATAAAAAAATCAAATAACAAAGTTAAAACTATGTGGAGTATTATAAATGAAAGAACAAATAAAAAATTAAAAAGGGATAGAAATAACATTAAATTACAAATAAATAATATGAACATCACTGAACCTAAGGAAATAGCTAACTTTTTTAATAACTTCTTTGCGTCCATTGGTAGCAACAAAACACCGGGCAATGAGCCGACAGGCACCCCAGTCCTCAACCCCACTGAAAACACGATGTTTCTTAGCCCAGTAGACCCCGGCGAAATAAACAAACTATTAAAAAACCTAAAAAACAAAAAAAGTCACGGAATAGACGAGTTACCACCAATGTTAATACGAAAATGCGCTAACGAACTTACGTTACCTTTCTATTTGCTAGTACATCAATCTTTCGAAGAAGCCACTTTCCCGAATCACCTAAAGAAAGCACTAATAAAACCAATCTACAAAAAAAACTCGAAAACGGATCCAAGCAATTACCGTCCAATAGCTCTTTTACCAACCGCCTCTAAAAGGACATCAACCACTTTGTATGGCGTTTGGGCTTGAACATGAACATAAAAATATTGCACTATTTTTGATTTTATTGAGTGGCTTACAGTACATAGAAAACATATATGTAGGAAGTTTTGTACCAAATTGTTTAATATAATAATAAAAAATAAAACTTTAAAACTTTAAAATAAATCAATTTATTTGTAAAATTATTCATTTTCGTAAGTTAATAAAACGTGGTCTAAAAACTGGGCCGGTGGAGTTATGTTTTCATACCTGGCCCAGCTTAAATACCATATCACAGACATGATGTGAGCGCAGCAACCTACAGTTCTTCGGCCGACTATGCAATTGCAGCAATAATGCTTTATAGCTTGTATGCCTTGATTATTATCTTCATATAATATATATACAAAATATATTTTACGGCCTATATGTCGGCTTTGTATTTTCCCTCGCAATAATGTGCAATTCTCGACCGAAGGAAATCCTTGTAAAAGCTCACTGGCTCTATCGATGCACACTTCAATAGTATAGGAACCATCATTTCTTATGTGCTCCCCATAATAAGACTTTGCCTGTTTAATCTGATATGTTCCACATGCTATAAGTATAAGATAAGTTCATCAAATGTTAATCTAGGAAATTCAACAATTTCAATAGTAGCGTTTAAGTTGGAGAATTGTGTCCGTCTTCGATTTAAATTATTTTCAATTACATAATCAGCTAATATATTATTTGTGTGCAATTTTTCATTTACCAGATTTACAATTTGTCCTGCATCTGGTCTATCTGATACCCTTTGGTGGAACATGTTTATTAATGCGGCAGCTATTTTAAAATCCGTCATAGCATGAGTGGATGCAGTATTGAAAAATTCACTCCTAAATATTTTATAGGACATTTTAAAAATCCCATTTACTGCTTCAACAATCCACCTGCACATTGTGACCGTTCTTGACTTATTAGCTGCCGCTGTTGATAATTGAGTTTCACCTTGTTGTAGGGATAAAGGAAAGTGAACAGTATAGTTGCACTGTTGTAGTAAAGGGACACAATTCCTGAAACCCCTATCCAGCAAAAAAAATCCCCAGGTTGAAAATACCTTCGTAAAGTATTGTTTTCATCATTAAATTCATTAATCATGATATCTGCATCCGATGTTGTTGCTGGATAGGGACCAAGTACATCTATAATGTAACCATCAGAACATACCATCATAAAAGGTTTCATGAGGTTCCTATACTTATGCAAAGAATAAGTATCTTTCTGGTATAAATAATTTGAACTTTTTTGTACATATAAATAGGTGCCATCCAGAATAATTATTGGGTTCCTATTTGCTCCACCGAACAGCTCATTAGGTATCATGAGATTTCTTGAAGCAATTTGAGCTCGTATCATCAGTAAGTATTTGCCGGACCTTTTTTAATAATCTTACTAAAGTGGTAGGGGGTGTATTTAATAGCGTTGATATCCGCTCGTTGCTGTCGCCAGTTCTTATTTTCATAAGATACGCAGCAAGAGCTAATGTGCCATTTCGCATATTATCTATTTGTTGCACATTAGTTTTTAATTCAAAAAACTGGTGCTTGGTTAAACCAGTCCAATAATGCACTGAGTCATCAGACATTTGTTGAATATTCGAAAAGTCTAATATTACTCTTTCTTTTATGAATGAAGCAAAGTCTTCTATGTGTTTAGCATTAAAATATTGTATTGAATGCAAGTCATTACTCAAAATGTCAAAATAATTATTTCTTAAATGGAATTCACAAATCCTACATTGCTGTGGTACATAGTAATTGTACTCACTAAAAATAAAGACTCTAAGCCACAAAGGAATCCTTAGTCTTTCTTCGGCAGTGCAACCAGGTAAGAAACAATGTGCTTGTGTATCTGGAGCTCTTCTCATGTGAGGTAAAAATATCGAACCAACTGGTGCTTCAACTCCCTGTTGTATTTCTGCGTTATCACCCTGCTGTACATCATCAATAGCATCCCTCCCAACATTGCGTGTACTGTGTCTGTCAGCTCTTTGCCAACAAGGATGGCAGATTCTATCAGATGCCGTCAACTAAAACAAAAAAGAACATTATTATAATATGAAGAATGAATAACCTTATCATCATCAGCATCAACTGCCTATAATCATTAAACCCTGTTTTGCATACAGTCAGGTAAGGGATTGCTATTGTTGATCATAAGTAAATGCCTTATTCCCTGACATTTATAGGTATCTTAAGTCTGCTTACACGTCACTTACAAGGAGAAAATAAAAAAACCTTAAAGATCTCTGCAATTACAATAGTGCACTATATGGTAAGACCACATAAAGCTGTTATTTTGGAACCTACATCATATTAAAAAAAAACAATTACCTCACATGGTTGAATCCATTGCAAAATCACACTTCTGATATGCCCCTCTCGTTCCGTGTTATTGCTTATCCCATGAGATCGAATCCTTAACAGTGAACACCTGCAGTTCACACATAACTGTCTGTGATGACCTGGATCTGAGCTCGTTGAAGCATCAGATGATGAACCTGCCACGCTGGCAGATGCATTCAATGCTATAATCCAACAAGGATGGCATACAAAGCTGTTCTGTCCAATCTGTAAAAAAAATATTTATGACAAATAATAAAAAAAAACCAGCAATGGAATTCTAAGTAGTATTTCAAATAATGGCCAACACCATGTCTTAAAAAATCTTGCTGTTGCAGACAGACAATAAAACATCATACCTCATCTCTTACGATTTAGGCTATTCGTATAGCAATCATCCTTGTAAAAATGATTTTTTTTTATGTGCAATAGACTTTAAAATAATGATCGTCCAAAACCTTTCACTAGTGCGAGCCAACCCAACTATTCAATTGCAATTATGTACTTAATCATCTCAGAAGTTGGAACTTACCACTTGTGGTGCGATCCATTGCAGTATAACTCGCTGCACTTCCACAAGATTAATAATGTGTCTTCTCCTGTGAGTGATTTCAAGACCACAATTTATACAATGCATAGATTCACTAGGCAAAATCGGGAAGTCCATATTCATGCGCGGGTGGTCATGTAAAATGGGTTCATTATCCGAAGAAATGCCAGGGTAAACGTTTAAAGCGGGTTCTGAGTCCAAGAGTGAGCCGGGATCGTTAGGTAAAAAATCATCAGAATCCATTTTTAAAAGCGTAAGTTGTCAAAAATATCCAAAGTCGAAATAATATTCACAAACGAACAAGAGCACGAACACAGCGAATGACATTGACAATCGATCACCAATCGATTCTGGATCGGGGTTGCCAGTTCTCTGCACTAGGAATCAGTCGATTTGAAATCGATTCCATTATGCTGAGCTGTTTTGCTTTGCGTTTTATTTTTGTATATTATGCTGAGCTGTTTTGCTTTGCGTAATTATTTTGGTTATGGCCCATGTTGCATTCTAATTAGAATCTTCAAGAAAAGCACGCGTTAATAATACTCGCTACCATGACGGACAAAACTCAAATGAACGAAGACGAAATACCAATTACGACGATTATTACAATTGTTACGTTTACTACATTTTTTTCTCGATAAAAACTTTCTTCGTTTGTTCTACGTTGCGTAGGCAAGCTGATGATTTTTAACACTTCAAAAAAAAAATGTTGATCTACATAAACTATATTTTTTTATTTGTGTGAGGTTAAGATGATGATGATGCTAATGATGAATATTCCACAACGGCTAGATAAAGCTCGGTCTTCCATCAAACATTTTAATGTTTTGAAGCTCTCGGATTGAAACATCGAATATCGATGTTATTTTTTTTGAATTTTTATTTTGGCAACCCTTACTCAATGCATCCCGCATGTTGCACAGCAAAGCAACTGTCACCATACACAACCAATAATCAATTAAAAATCTTTTTTATTCGTTTTTAATATCATTTAGTTTGACACTCCCAAAAGAAACCAATGTTTACTAAATATTATTACTAAATTATTTATTAATTTCTTTTTTCCCAATACAGCTGTTCACCGGTTAGCCCATTTTGGTTGAAGTCCTTTTTGAAAAAGCAATGTGTAATCGTGTATACTCCTTCTGCGAAAAATACAAAATATTTAACGAATGCCTACACGGCTTTCGCAGAAACCGATCCAGTGTTTTAGCCATTTATAAATATATACAGGAAGTTTTAAATATAATAAACGACAAAAAATACGCCGTAGGTATATTGTTAGATTATGCCCGCGGCTTCGCCCGCGTGGAGTTAGGGAATTGCCCACGGGATCTTACTTCTGGAATAATAAGTAATCTATGTATCTATCTATAATACATACATAGATTTACATGTACTTGCTTATAACTTGCAATCTATCTATACATATAAAATTCAAAGTCCTGACTGACTGACTGACTGACTTATATATCAACGCACAGCCCAAACCGCTGGTCCTAGAAACATGAAATTTGGACAGTGTACTCTTTGTGACGAGTAAGTATACACTAAGAAAGGGTTTTTCGAAATTCCACCCCTAAGAGGGTGAAATGGGGTGTATAATTTTCTGTGAAACTTTTTATTCCCTGAGTCGATTGACTTGAAAATTTGTGTATTTACTCTTCAGTTAAAATTATGAGACACGTGTATCACAGTTTTTCCTAAATCATCCCCCAATTTAAAATTAAACGTCCTGACTGGCTGACTGATATATCAACCCCCAGCCCAAACCACTAATCCTAGAGACATGAAATTTGGACGGTGAATTGTTTGTGAAGAGTAAGTATCCACTAAGAAAGAATTTTTGGGAATTTCACCCCTAAAGGGGTAAAATAGGGGATGGAAGTTTGTATGAAAGTCTGTCAGTTTTGAAGTTAGGATCTTAAAATTTTGTGATAAGGCTGACGATTGAAAATTAATTTATACGTGTCTCGGCGTTTTTGATAATTCTACCCCCGAAGGGTTAAAAAGGGGGGTGAAGATACTATGTTTGTTCGGGTGAAATGCAACTAAAATTTTGTACAACCGATTGAGCTGAAATTTTGCACAAACCTTTGGTTCTAGTGACAATACATTTTTATGACAAACATTCCTTAATCCTGCAGCCAGGATCGTCTCCTGAAGAGAGAACTCTTCAGCGGTTAGTAGCATGGCCACGAAACTTTGTTTACGCGTTCAAGTTTGATAGATAAAGATGATTTTATCATTAATCTTTAATCTTCTTTCTTTCTTCTTCTTTTTTTCTTTATATAAAATGGTAAACTGACTGACTGACTGGGTGATATATCAACGCACAGCCCAAACCGATGGTCCTAGAGTCATGAAACTTGGAGGGTGTGTTCTTTGTGAAGAGTAAGTATCCACTAAGAAAGGATTTTTGGGAGTTCCACCCCTAAAAGGGTAAAATAGGGGATGGAAGTTTATATGAAAGTACGTCAGTTTTGAAGTTAGGATCTTCAAATTTTGTGTTTAGGCTGACGATTGAAAATTTGAATTCCCTATAGATCCTTTCGTAGTGGAAACCTTCTCTTCACAAAGAACACACCCTCCAAGTTTCATGTCTCTAGAACCAGCGGTTTATGCTGTGCGTTGATATATCACCCAGTCAGTCAGTCAGTCAGTTTACCATTTTGTATATATAGATGTGTATCAGTTTTTCCAAAATCATCACCCAATATAGTTAAATAGGGCTTCAAAGCTCACGTAGAAGGGCGCATGCCGCGCAGCGTTGCATGGGGCGTGCGGGGCGTGGGAGTATTTACCTATTACTAAGTAGATAGGATTTTTCTGAGGTAGACGTGTCTGTGAATATAGTTTATTCCACCGATTTTCGCGTTGGCTCGCGATACGGGACATTGATATTAAATATTATGTCAAAGTATTATGTCTATAAATAGATTCCTAATAAATCATTTGTTTGGTGTCCCGGTGTCCAATCTCAAACCAAGATATTTCACATATTATGTAATTTAATTGATATTACTATGAACAAATGTTTGCAATAGCAAGTACACGTAAATCTATGTATGTACTATACATACATAGATTACTTATTATCCCAGAAGTAAGATTCCGTGGGCAGTTCCCGAACTCCACGCGGGCGAAGCCGCGGGCAGAAGCTGTTATTATTATAAAGATAAATCAATTAAATTAGATACGTGAAATATTGATACCTTGGTTTGAGATTGGACATCGGATTTACTGGATTTTATCTGAAGAGTATGTAAACAAATTTTCAAGTCAATCGACCCCGAGAGTAAAAAGTTTCACAGAAAATTCAACACCCCATTTCACCCTCTAAGGGGTAGGAATTTCGAAAAACTGATACTAACTCTTCACAAAGAATACACCCTCCAATTTTCATATCTCTGGAACCCGCGGTTTGGGCTGTGCGTTGGTATATCAGTCAGCCAGTCAGGACATGGAATTTTAAATTGGGGTATGATTTTGTGATACACGTATCTCATCATTTTAACTGAAGTATATGTATACACATTTTCAAGTCAATCGACCCCGAGAGAGTTTCACAGAAAATTCAACACCCCATTTCACCCTCTTAGGGGTGGAATTTCAAAAACCCTTTCTTAGTGGATACCCACTCTCCACAAAGAGTACATTCTCCAAATTTCATTTCTCTAGAACCAGCGGTTTGGGCTGTGCGTTGATATATCAGTCAGCCAGTCAGGACATTGAATTTTAAATTGGGGGATGATTTTGGAAAAACTGTGATACACGTATCTCATCATTTTAATAGAAGTATTTGTAGACACAATTTCAGGTCAATCGACTCAGAGAATAAAAAGTTTCACAGAAAATTCAACACCCCATTTCACCCTCTTAGGGGTGAAATTTCGAAAAACCCTTTCTTAGTGGATACCTACTCTTCACAAAGAGTACACTGTCCAAATTTCATGCCTCTAGAACCAGTGGTTTGGGCTGTGCGTTGATATATCAGTCAGCCAGTCAGGACATTGAATTTTAAATTAGGGGATGATTTTGGAAAAACTGTGATACACGTATCTTATCATTTTAACTGAAGTATATGTAGGCACAATTTCAAGTCAATCGACTCAGAGAATAAAAAGTTTCGTAGAAAATTCAACACCCCATTTCACCCTCTTAGGGGTAAAATTTCGAAAAACACTTTCTTGGTGGATACCTACTCTTCACAAAGAGTACACTGTCCAAATTTCATGTCTCTAGGACCAGTGGTTTGGGCTGTGCGTTGATGTATCAGTCAGCCAGTCAGGACATTGAATTTTAAATTGGGGGATGATTTTGGAAAAACTGTGATACACGTATCTCATCATTTTAACTGAAGTATATATAGACACAATTTCAAGTCAATCGACTCAGAGAATAAAAAGTTACATAGAAAATTCAACACCCCATTTCACCCTCTTAGGGGTGGAATTTCGAAAAACCCTTTCTTAGTGGATACCTACTCTTTACAAAGAGTACACTGTCCAAATTTCATGTCTCTAGGACCAGTGGTTTGGGCTGTGCGTTGATATATAAGTCAGTCAGTCAGTCAGGACTTTGAATTTTATATGTATAGATATGACCAAAGCTTACGACAAAGTGCAATATGACATCTTACTGAATAAATTACATGGCATAGGGCTCCGCGGAAAAACTCACGAATGGTTTAAATCCTATTTAACAAATAGAGAACACCAGGTTGAAATAGATTTTTATAATGAAAATACCAAAGAAATACAAAATATTCGGTCTGACTGTACAACAATTAACGCCTCTATTCCCCAAGGGAGTGTAGTTGGATGCCTCCTATTTCTTATTTACATAAATGACCTTCCGAAAACCATAGAAGGGCCATGCGTCGTCTTTGCTGACGATATTTCGCTTCTTACTTCATGCCGTAACAATGTTGGCTTGAGCGAGAACCTAACCACTACACTAAATAAAACGATAACTTGGATGAATAACCATAACCTCGAAATCAATTTTTCTAAAACAAAAATAATGTCCTTCCACCCCCGTCAAAAAACTCCATTAAAAATAAACTTCAAGTATAACGGCACTACAATAGAAGTCGTACAAGAATTTACTCTACTTGACCTGTCCATAGATACTAACATTAATTGAAAATATCACGTTCAAAAGATTAGATCTAAACTATCCAAATTTGCATACGCCCTTAGTGAAGTCAAAAAAACGACCAACCTTAAAACCGCACTTATTACCTATTATGCCTATGCATATGCGTGGCTCAATTACGGAGTGATATTGTGGGGAAACAGCACAGACGCACCGACACTTTTCACACTACAAAAAAGACTAATAAGAATATTAGTAAATATAAACGATACCGACAGCTGTAAACCTCATTTTCAAGAGCATAAAATATTAACCCTCCCCAGCCTATACATTCTAGAAATTTGCAAATTTGTTCGAAAATACCCACACTTTTACACTACACGAGAAAATATACAGTCAAGATACACATTACGCCATAAAAATAGACTAAACATACCAAGCTCTAAGCTAAAAATGCACTCAACAAGTGCCCTAGTCATGTCAATGAAGGTTTATAATAAATTACCAGAAATTATTAAAAATGTACAAAAATTTAATCCATTCATAAATAAATTACAACAATTTTTATTATATAAATGATATTATACTATTAATGAATATCTAAATGACAAATTTTAAATTAATAATTATGATTCAGTATTGTTACTTTTGTATACCAACTAATTAATAGTAAAATTAAAGCCCTCTTCCTCTCTCTTACCTTGCTGTGCCCTTACAGGGTCCATATTTATGTACCTAGCTTAAAGCCTTTTGTAACATCTTTTTTACAATATGGAATGCAAAATAAATGAATATGAATATGAATAAGCTTTCACGGTTAACAACTAAACTTATACTGTCACTTACGGGATATTCTTCTTCTTCTTCTTTTCTTACTTCTTCTATCTTTTCCTTAATCTTCTTCTTCTTTTCTTCTTAACATCGGGAGCTCAAAATAATGAACAATCACGGAAGATATCCTGTAAGTGACAGTATAAGTTTAACCCGTACAAAGTCCACCTCGATATGTAGAATGAAGTCAGCGCAGAAAGATTAGAGAACTATAAACAACTTCTTGAGAAGGGCTGGCATATTCAACGGGCTATGGAAAAGATTCTATCATATGGTGTTATAAGAGATGTGGATTTAGATTTAACCGATGAGGAGATACAAAATACAATAGTATGCCCGACACCAGCCAAATTGGTGTCAATATTTGGACTCAACCGACGTATCTCGGAAGAAGGCTGGACAAGAAGTAAAGCTGTGCGTTTATGTTTTAAGGGCTCCTTTATACCACATTATATATCTGTGGATGGTCTCAGAATTAAAGTGGATCCATACATCTTTTCTGTATCACAGTGTACCCAGTGTTGGAGGCTGGGTCATCCAACTAAAAGGTGTGCAAGCATAGTTAGCTGTCCGAAGTACGGAGAAAATCATACTAACTGCGATACTACGACACTTAAATGTGTCAACTGTGACGGTGCACACATGGCTGCGTACAAAGGTTGCCCGGCATTCCTTAAAGAAAAAAGGTTACGAGACATTATGGCGGAGTTTAATTGCACGTACAGAAAGGCCCTCACTATTTATGTAGCACCAAGTTCTCCAACAGATGTCGCCCCTAAGATATCGTCAATCAAAACGTTACGTTAATGTCTAAACGTCCGCCTGTGGAAGATTCGACATCGTTGCGCCGTGAAGCTAGACCTTACGTTGAAATTGTAAAGACAAAAGCACAAATACACAAAAGGGAACAGGTCAAGCAAGCCTCACAATCTTCGTTCAAAAAACAAGGGAAACGTAAGGATGCTGCCTCTAATCGTTTTGAATACGATCTTTTTTTAAATCCAGAGCCACAGGAGATAAATAAACCGAAGGTGTGAGTTAAGGAGGTTGAAGAAAAGAGAGAGAGAAGTGAACTTTGGAGAGCTAATTCAAAGACTAAAAGAAATAATGTTTTTGAAAAATAAATCTTTTATAAATAAAATTACAAGCGTTGTAAAGTGTTGCGTCGAATGGATCATTTTAGTGGTGGTAGATAATATTTCAGATTGGCCTTTAGTAAAACAGACATTAGGTTTTTTTTTTGTAAATCATGAGTAATAACAGGAAAAAGGTAAAATTGAATATACTCCAATGGAATGCGCAGAGTTTACGGCCGAAGTTAATTACATTTGAAAATATTTTGTCTCAGGAGAAAGTCCACATTGCCGCCGTTATTGAAACCTGGTTAGAACCGGATAGCCACCTCAATTTGAAACATTATAATATTTACCGCAAAGTTAGGGAGGATGGTTACGGTTGGGTTGCTATCTTTGTACATAGGTCGATTCATTCATGTATCTGTGAAGTTCAAACCACAAATCTGGATATTGAACTTGTTTGTGTAAAAATAGTCAATTGTGGTGAAATCGAATATACTGTGCGTCATCTGTGCGTACCAGCCAGCATGATTGGGATTTAGTTTTTTCTTTAGTTAACAAAAAAAGCCTTGTTGTAGGGGATTTTAATAGTCACCACACCAATTGGTCTTACAAGACCGATGTAAGAGGATCTCAAATATGTGAGGCTACTTTAGATAACGGTTTTGTAACCCTGAATGATGGCAAATCCACCCGCGTTAAGTTAATTAATAACCAACTTCAACAATCAGCCACCGCCTCGCCGGGCATCTTGTGGGGATGGGGCCGGATCTGGCGGAACACCAGTTTGGTTTCCGCAAGGAGCGCTCAACGGTGGACGCCATCATGCGCGTGAGAGCCCTCACAACGGGGGATGCGGTGTCCCGGGGCAGGGTCGTCTTGGCGGTGTCTCTTGACATCGCCAACGCCTTCAACTCCATGCCCTGGAGCTGCATTAGGGAGGCACTCCGGTATCACCGGGTGCCGACCTACCTTCGTCGTGTGGTCGGGGACTATCTGACGGATAGGGCCGTCATTTACCCCGGTCGGAGCGGAGAATGGAAACGGCGAGAGATGTCGTGCGGTGTTCCACAGGGATCGGTTCTGGGACCGGCCTTGTGGAACATCGGTTACTACTGGGTGCTGCGCGCCGACCTCCCTAGCGGCATCAGCGTAGTTTCCTACGCTGACGACATGCTAGTACTGGCACAAGGGAGGTCGCATGAGGCGGCGGCCGAAAACATGACACGCAGGGTTGCGATAGTCGTGGAGAGGATCCGGCAACTGGGTCTCGAGGTGGCATTGCACAAGTCCGAGGCCATGTGTTTTCATGGGCCTCGGAATGCGCCACCGTCGGGATCCCTACTGACGGCGGGAGGGGTCTCAATCGGCGTCGGGTCGACGTTGAAGTACCTAGGACTCGTCCTCGACAGCCGGTGGAACTTTGTGGAGCATTTCCGACGTTTGGCACTCAAACTGGAACGGACAGGGGCTGCCTTCACGCGGCTCTTGCCCAACCTGAGGGGTCCAAACGCCTCCTTCCGGAGGCTCTACGCGGGGGTCGTGCGGTCCATGGCCCTTTATGGGGCCCCGGTGTGGGCGCGTTCTTTGAGGTGGCGAGCCGCCCACTACCTGAACGCGCCCCAAAAGGTGATAGCCATAAGGCTAATCCGCGGGTACCGCACGATCTCCGGCGAGGCGGCTAGTCTCCTAGCCGGATTGCCGCCATGGGATCTGGAGGCGATAGTTCTCACGCGCCTGCACGAATGGCGCGCGGCGCGGAGGCACTAAGTCGGTTGGAAACTCCGCTGCCGCGGCAAATTTCCGCTCAGCGGACAGACCTCCGGCGTGATCTCATGGCGACATGGAGAGCGCGACTGTCGCAACCCCGTGCAGGGCACGCCACCATAGTGGCGATAAGTCCCTTCTTTGAGGAGTGGCTAGAGAGGCGCCACGGCGCCCTCACCTACCGCCTGATGCAGGTCCTCACCGAACACGGTTGTTTCGGGAGGTTCCTGCACCGGATCGGGCGGGAGGAAACGCCCGGGTGTTTCCATTGCGAGGATCGTCCGGAGGACACGGTGGAGCACACCGTGGAGGTCTGCCCCGCTTGGGCGCAGCACCGTCGTGTCCTCGTAGCGGCGATTGGCGGCGGAGATCTCTCGCGTCCGGCCCTGGTTCAAGCCATGGTCCGAAGCGAGAGGGAATGGGAAGCCGTCACCTCCTTCTGCGAAGCAGTCATGCTAGTGAAGGAGGTGGCGGGACGTGAGAGGGAAAGAACCTTACGTCCCAGCCGCCGCGAGAGACGCCCTTTGCGTCGGGGGTCACGTGGTGGCTCCCGGCCACCGTAGGCGCGGGCCTGTGAACGGCGAGCTATGGTCTAGCTCGCCGTCCGGCCGTCTAATGACGACAGGCCGTATCGACGGCGCGTTCGTGTTCCACGCGCGCCTCAAAGAGATGTCAGCAATGATGTATGGGTCTGCAAGGGCCGATGCCTGCCAGGGCTGCGGGACTGTTCGAAAGAGATACCGTGGCCCTGGAACACAAAGGGCAAAGAAGGAACATGGATGGGTTTTAGTCAGTACAAGTCTGACACTCCCTTCCGCTCCGCCCAGAGTGGGGGGGGTCATTTGATGATTTCCCATCCGAAAAAAAAAATAAAGTACTTAGGTGTGTGGCTAGACCACTCGCTCAAGTGGAAAAAACATATTGGGGAACTTGCCGAAAAATGTTTTAAATCGTTGAGAATCTTTCAAGTTCTTGCTGGGTCGGGGTGGGGCGTACATTCATTATACTTGAGGCTATTATATATTTCTATTATTCGTTCGAGACTGGACTATGGCAGCCTTTTATATAATAATGGGTACATGAGCAATCTAGTCAAATTGGACAGAATACAAAATCAGTGTATGCGTGTTATTGGTGGTTTTGTGAGGAATACTGCAATACACGTTATGGAGTGTGAGCTCGTTATCCCCGTAAATTAAAACCATGTCGGTGTATTCCGAAGCTGTGTAGGTGTAACGAGGCATGATTATTACCTACAAACAAAATAAAAAAACACGAAAACACAATAAAAACTAAGAGTCTAATCTCGCACAATTCACTTAACTACTTAACTCGATACCTATTAAAATATTATGTGTCCTGTCATTAAAATAAAGCACCCAATTCGCACTTATGATAACTAACAAACTACAAACACGCGAACGCGGGCGCCGGGTACTTCAAAGGAGGCGCGGCGAGGTGGGCAAAGAAAGTACGTCCTGCGGTACTCGTGCGCTTACGAAGCGAGCGTAGATCGTCACAGGATTGCAGCGACACACTGACCTAAATTTGTAGTTTCAAGTTTCGACAAGAAAGTGAAGTACAAACAAACCAAATTACATTTATCTCTTTCGCACTTACTAAATTTTCTATTAATACAGTGCATAGTTCAACTTCCGCATGCGTTATTTTCTTATCTAACTCTGAGGATACCCTTTATGACTCTTATTGGCCTGGTTTAAGGTATAATTTGCAGTCAATCAAATTTAAAAACGAATTTGGCGAAAGTTTTTAAATAGCGACTTGGCAACGTGTCTTTAATGATTTGATGTTTTACCGATGCGGGGGTCGTTAACCTGTTAGTGCTTCCTTAAAATCAGATACATCATGTAGCAAATTAATGTTGAAGATGAAAATTAATTTCCTGTGACTAAACGACTTGATATATTCAAATGATTTTTTGTATGTATATTGGGAACGTCTTGAGGTATGCGAAGTTTAATTTATTGTCGTATTGTCATAACCACTCTGTATAGATGGCATAGACAAACCGAAAAACTAGTATAGATGTAGCAACATACATGAAGTTTGTGAACAGTATTTATATACTAATTGGTACTCCCTTTCTTCTCCTAAAATTGTTTGTCCAAAAATCATTATCCTTAATACGTATGCTATAAACTTCAGTAACCATAATGTTCAAAATCCCGAAATTTTGTTTAACATAATTATCTTTAGTTCTAAAAGTATTCTGTCATAATATCGAGTACTATAATAATTGAATCTCCTAAGCCGGAGCCCCGCAGCGCCGGTGCCGTGACAGAAACCATGCCTGCTGCATGTTGCATGCTTGCTTGTATGCTGTGTGATTGCTTGCATGCTTCATGCTTGCTTGCATGCTGCATGCTTGCTTGCTTACAAAAACCACATGTTCACAATCAACTGCTTTATTGAGTACATGTATAATATATTTATTTATGTGTAATAAAAAAAAATTATAAGAGAGAGAAGTTCATTGCAAAAGCTTTGTTATACAAATTTGTTCTAAGAATATTATTATTATAAATAAACATTATGTAATTTGAATTTAGGACTTATAACTTTTATTGAAAACGGTTTTATGTCTTTTGTATGTTATTGATTGTAATATTTATGACAAACGGATTTAAAAGACATATTATGTCAGAGAATGGAGTAGGAGGAACGGTAATCCCAAATATCGACGCCATCCGCCATTCCGCCATATTGTCTTCGTGTGACATGATTCTTTTGTTGATAGATAGGTAGTTGGGTAGTTTAAATCACACACAATACTTGACTCAAACTTCAAACGTTTATTTCTATTAAACCATTTACAAGTTGAGCCACCCGTTCGCAAACATGATTGTTCATAAGGAGAAGAACGGGCTAAGAAACTCCTTACACACTCTTTTAATTCGTGTTACAGTTCTCATTTACACAACGTAATATTGTTCACTTCAAAAACCACTTTTAATTCCATACTTCAATTGTTTTCTAATCGCGAGCTAACTAACTCGACTTCTCGTTGTACCTCCGCGTGTTCTGTCTGTCTGGGCGGAAGTGCCACACCGCCAGTACAGTAATTTATTACATAGTAAGTTCATTGAAACTTACAAACAATACTAGAATACTTCACAATTAATTACTCTAATAATTAAACTATGCCAATATTCATAAATGCAAAGGCCTTATTGAATTAAAACTAATTAGTGGCTTCATTACTTTTTTACAACAATGGGATCTTGCTTAAAACCACTTCCGGCAGATCAAAGGATTTAATACAAACAGGTCTTTCACTAATACATTGCTCTGTAAAATAATCTTGTTACTTTTTATTTGGTAATTAGTTACAGAAACTGATTTAGTTTGTAGGCTATAGCTACCTACATTGCCTGCAGTTCGGCTGCACCGAACATTGCCGAGGTTTGACGAACCGCGCGACTTGCGGCTCGACGCGCCGCCGCCTCCTCCCCGCACGGGAGATGCGCCCCTCGGTCGCCCTCGCCAGTCCACGCTTACCAACGTATTGGTCTGCACGAATTTGTTATCGCGCCTCGAATTAGTGTTAAACTTATATTTTTATTATAGTACATTAAACCTATATATTTGTTAGAGCTGTGTTTATTGTGAAGAGTTCCCAAAACCACCAAATACACACATAGACTCTACAGTGGTGACCCCGAGAAGTTAACACGTGCAACAAGTGCTACCTTTTCCTAATTCAGTTCAAAATAAGTGGACTCATAAACTGTGACAGTGAAAAATTACTGACCAAGAAATGAATACCGAGCAGATTAAAGTGGATGATCCAGAAACATCTCAAGATGTTTTTAGAGTAGGTGTGCGCGTTCCGCCATTTTGGCCAGAGAAGCCTGCGATTTGGTTCGCACAAATAGAGGGACAGTTCGCGATATCGAATATTACGGTGGACTCAACTAAATTCTATTACGTCGTCAGTCATCTCGATCCGCGGTACGCAGCAGAGGTAGAAGATATCATCGTAAATCCACCAGCGACCGATAAATACGCAATATTGAAGGCAGAGCTTATTAAGCGACTCTCAGAATCCCGCGAGAAAAAAGTGCACCAACTGCTGACACATGAAGAGCTTGGCGACAGGAAGCCGTCGCAGTTCCTCCGACACTTACAGCACCTGGCTGGTCCAAAGGTACCTGAAGAATTTTTAAGAACGATATGGTCGAGCCGCCTGCCGAGCAACATACGATCCATAATCGCGTCTCAAGCATCCGCGCGTCTCGATGTACTAGCTGATCTCGCCGACAGAATACATGATGTCGTGCCGAGAGGTCATCAAGTTGCGGCGACATCAACACACGGGGTGAGTGAAATGGATATAATGTGTAAACAAATGACCGAGCTAACCAGGCAAGTCCAATCACTTACGCAAAAGGTCAATGACCTTTCCCGCCCAAGCCGATCAAATAGACGCGAAAATCGCTCGAAATCCCGCCAAAACCGGTCACGCAGTAAACATTCAACATGTTGGTATCATTACAAGTTTGGTGCAAAGGCCACCAAATGTGTTCAGCCGTGTGATTTTCAGCCGGAAAACTGCGCAAGCAGTCAGTAATGGCGGCTGACGACTGCTCGACGTGTAAAGGCCGCCTATTTATCAGTGATAAACGTACTGGCATACAGTTTCTCGTAGATACGGGTTCGGACGTGTGTGCCTACCCAAAATCATACTTACGTAATAAGCTGCAACATAGTAACAAAATGTACCTACGAACTTGTCGCTGCAAATGGCACTCCGATACCTACATACGGTACATATCAACTTAATCTTAACCTCGGATTACGTCGTGAGTTTACTTGGAAGTTTATTATTGCTGATGTTTCAAGGCCAATCATAGGCGTCGATTTTTTAAGTTTTTATAACTTATTAGTCGACTGCAGGCAACAAAAATTGATCGATTCAATAACAAATATGACCGTCGGTGCGCCTTCATCTCACGGAATAACTCACGAACTGCTGTCGTTGAAAATGTTTACAGGTCATTCAACTTATCTCGACTTATTACGATGTTATCCGGAAATAACAAGACCAGCTGGATTACAAAATGTGCCAATTCATAATAAAAAACACCACATTAGAACGACGTCTGGCCCACCGGTAACATCACGACCGCGTCGTTTGGCACCTGACAGGCTTAAAATCGCAAAAAAGGAATTTCAGGAAATGTTGCAAAATGGAACAGCTCGTCGGTCTGAAAGTTCATGGTCGTCCCCCTTACATCTGGTACCCAAAAAAGACGACGGCTGGAGGCCATGTGGGGATTACAGACAATTAAATGCGAGAACAATACCTGATAGGTATCCGGTGAGGCACCTTCACGACTTCGGATACCAGTTGTCAGGATCAACCATATTTTCAAAAATTGACCTCGTGAAAGCATTTAACCAAATCCCGCTTTTTGAAGACGACATTAAGAAAACAGCGATCACAACACCATTCGGACTTTTTGAATTTACTGCGATGACTTTCGGTTTGAGGAACGCTGCACAGACGTTTCAAAGATTTTTAGATGAAATTCTTCAGGGATTAGACTTCACGTTCGGATACCTTGATGATATCCTCGTGTTTTCAAAAGGGGAGACAGAGCACGTTGGACACCTGACAAAAGTATTCAACCAATTAAAAAAATATGGAGTAGTAATTAACACCAACAAATGCGTCTTAGGTGCTACTGAAGTTACTTTCTTGGGTTATCACGTATCTGCAGCTGGCATACGTCCCCTCCTAGAAAAAGTAAAGGCGATCCAAGAATACCCCCTCCCTAAAAATGCTAAAGAATTGCGAAGATTTCTAGGGATGATTAACTTTTACAGAAAATTTCTCCCTGGCGCCGCTGAAATCCAAGGCCCTCTCAATCAAGCTTTAAGTGGCCCAAAAATCAAAGGATCAACGCCCATCACCATAACACCTGAAATACGAAAAGCGTTCGACGCATGCAAAAATAACTTGTTAGAAGCCACTCTCATCTCGCATCCTGATCCACAAGCTGAGTTAGCACTTTTTACCGACGCTTCAGATGTGGCCATCGGAGCTGTCTTACAACAACAAATAAATGACAACTGGATACCACTAGGATTCTTTTCCCGCAAGTTATCTCCTGCTCAAACGAAACATAGCACTTACGACCGTGAATTGCTCGCAATATATGAAGGAATAAAATACTTTAGGTATATGGTCGAAGCGAGAACATTTAAGGTGTACACCGATCATAAACCCATTACATTCGCCTTCACTACAAGAAGAGACAACTGCTCACCTCGTCAACACCGCTATCTCGATTATATCTCTCAATTCACAACAGACATAAACCATATCTCAGGAAATGACAACGTAGTCGCCGACGCGTTTTCACGACTGGAAAGCATCGACACTACAATCAACTACAAAGAACTGGAAAAAGAACAGGAAAACGATCAAGAGTTACAGAGTTTGCTATAAAATAACACGGCGTTACAGTTAGAGAGAGTGAAAACTATGGATGCCTACATTTACTGTGACCAGTCTACTTCACGTCCTAGGCCATTCATCACTCCAACTTTCCGAAAAGCAATCTTCAACAACCTACACAATCTCAGTCATCCAGGCCCCAACGCTACAGCCAAACTAGTGTCAGAACGATTTGTGTGGCCTAAGATTCGTCGTGACTGCAAAACATGGGCTCAAAAATGCACAGACTGCCAACGCAACAAAGTTACCCGCCATACCCACTCTCCTCTTTCCTCATTCCCTGTTCCTTCCAACCGTTTTTCCCACGTCCACCTTGACATAATAGGCCCTATGCCACTTTCTTCTGGTTTCAGATACTGCCTTACAGCTGTAGACAGGTATACTCGATGGCCAGAAGCCTACCCTCTAGCTGACATCACAGCGGAGACCTGCGCTAGCGCTTTCATTTCTGGCTGGGTCGCTCGCTTCGGATGTCCAGAGAAAATAACAACTGACCGAGGAAAACAATTTGACTCGCAGCTATTCCAGTGCATGTCGTCGATTATTGGCGCCTATCATTGTCCCACGACAGCTTATCACCCTCAGTGCAACGGCCTAGTGGAGAGAATGCACAGACAGCTGAAAGCCGCCATAATGTGCCACAACAACGCGCAATGGTCGGAGGTACTTCCTCTTGTTCTCCTGGGTATGAGGAGCGCCTGGAAGGATGATCTACAAGCATCTTCAGCTGAATTGGTGTACGGCTAGCCACTCCGGTTACCTGGTGAGTTTATGAAACCAGTAACACACAAGATCGTAGATGAAGCAGACTTCGCAGCACGTCTAAGAAAACATATTTCGAGACTGTCACCTGCATCAACATCCGGCCATGGTGAGAAAACATTTTATGTACCTAAAGACCTTCATACAGCCAGTCACGTCTTCCTGCGGAAAGGACCTTTAAAAAAGTCATTGGAATCACCTTATTCCGGTCCACACAAAGTCATAGAAAGTGGATCAAAAACCTTTACAATAGACGTCCAAGGGAAACACTCAACTGTAACCATTGATAGGCTAAAACCAGCCTACATGAACAACAATGATTGCTCGATAATACCACCTTTACCGCCATCACCAGTGCCATCAGCTTCATCGCCAGCATTGCCACTACCACAGCCGGAAACCACCACGAGAAGCGGGAGGACCGTTAGATTCCCGCGACACCTTTCTCACTATCGACCGTGAACCGGTCTCAGCGGGGGAGTGATGTAGGCTATAGCTACCTACATTGCCTGCAGTTCGGCTGCACCGAACATTGCCGAGGTTTGACGAACCGCGCGACTTGCGGCTCGACGCGCCGCCGCCTCTTCCCCGCACGGGAGATGCGCCCCTCGGTTGCCCACGCCAGTCCACGCTTACCAACGTATCGGTCTGCACGAATTTGTTATCGCGCCTCGAATTAGTGTTAAACTTATATTTTTATTATAGTACATTAAACCTATATATTTGTTAGAGCTGTGTTTATTGTGAAGAGTTCCCAAAACCACCAATACACACATTGACTCTACAAGTTAAAGATTCAAATTATAAATTGAGTTATTGATCATTAAAATCGTATTGGCGCCATCTTCCACAATATTGTGGAATGTTGCCTCAAAACAAATCTTAGTGTTAAATGAGCATTGTTAAAATCCCAATTGTCAAATATTAGCTTATCTAAATTTTAACTATAGTTCTGGCTAAAGACTTTCGTTTAATAAATTAATCTTCAGAAGATCTTATCACGAACTATCTCAGTACTAGTTAATACAGAGACCATTAGATGGCGCTTATCTCTTCTGTCAATCGATACAGATCATTGTAATAATTGTACTTGCAAACCACAGATGGCACGATCAATATTATGATGGATGGGTTACTAATTAAATTAACTAATATTCTTAGCAGATAGACGCTCTTGCGGCGACAGACATATTATATTTAGGGATTGGCATTTGATATTATATGATATTAAGTTCGGGTAAGTTATCATTCGGACAAATGATGATTAGGACAAAAAAAGTTATGGCTCTTTAAATTATGGTTAAAAAAGTTAGGTGACACAATAGAGAACCATATTAATTATTTACATGTAATGAAATGACATTTCATTAATTCGAATTTGCCGCGCTTCGCGCCTTTATAAGTTGTCTGTGGAATTGAATGGCAGATGATGGTCAGAATATTCGGTGCAATTTATTGTTTTAACAAAACGTGTGGAGAGACAAAATAAAAGGATATAATTGAGGAGGCGATATTAGTGAACTTTAAATGTCGTTTCTTTGTACTTTCAGGTGAGATTATTGAGTAATTATCATAGATAAACGATTACTGTTGTAATATTGTAAGAACGTGTTAAATAAAACAAAACTTTGGGTCAGAGTGTCGTCTTGGGGCACTATGAAAATAATACTTAGAAAAATTTCGCGACCAATTTTGGGGTAGCGCTCGCCGGCCGCTGCCGCGGCACCGCTCGCTTCGCTCACTCGGCTCGCGCGTAGTTGGTCACAGTTCTAACCTAACCTAACCTATGGATCCCTTCCACATCGTTTTAACGACAAACGGTTAGTCGGAGACAAAAAACACTAAGACACTTTTAGCCTTATATTTAGGTGTTTTATACGATAGAATCGAGAAAATAAACGATTTGCAAAAATAACACTTTTTTGGCTAAATTTTTCAAGTCCTCGCACCGTAGCGCCCCCAAGGCTACACTCCAACCAAACTTTGTACTTTCAGAGAAACAATTTGTGGTTTATTTTGAAAATCCTCAATAATATACTTATAAAACGACATTTTCGTTAACTAAAAGAAGATGAATCGGTTGTTATTTGAGTTTACGATAATAGCCGCAAAGGATGGCAAAATAATCTAATGTATTAGCCACAACCTCAATATCTACAGAAGAAGGAAAATGTTATGTTTTACCTGATGAATTGAAGCCGGTGAGTCATCATACATATTGTTGAATTTGACACTTTCTCAAAAATAAAAAATAGCTTAAAGAAAAGGCACCAAAGTAGAAAAATATGGATAAAACTGGATAAAGATCTAAAGAAAACATATACAACATGTAACGTAATTAACGCACACCCTCAGACATCCCAATTAGTATATTATGTTATGATCATAATACATACACTGAATTTTTAGTTAAACATGTATGAGCATTGATTATTTATTGATATAGTTATACTAATTCCGGAAGAATGTTGTGGTCACAGTACAAATTCACGAATGCACACAGTCGCACACGTGACTAAAGCCTAGTAGGTAATCTATTCGCTCGCGTTCGAGACGTGCCGCTCGAAAAACCGACAATACACGATTGTTTACGTTATAGAAATATGAACATTAGCCGATTCGAGTTGTTTATTTATGCCCAGTAAACATTTAATTGCATCTTTCCATCACACTTTTCAGGCTTTGGACTGTCGACTCTGAATGATTTTATTTATTGATTATGATATAATGCCAATATTCGGTACAAAATGTTATGCTGTTAATAATAATGAACTGCTAAAAATAAGAGGCCATACGACAATATTACTCAAAGACGGCGTGTTTAAAAGATGTGAATCAAGATATTTACAATAAACAACTTACTGATTGCCACTAAACACTAAACACTCGTACGTTGTATTTTTAATACACTTTCAAATTGTTCACCACCTTGTTCAATACATTTTAATGTCCGTTTTCTTAATTGATGTTTTAATTTAAAAAGCACTTCAGTGTCATTTTCAATTCACCATCGTTTTGGTAGAATACCTCTTGTAAATTATGAAGAGGTATGTCTTCTAGCAGTGTAGGTAGTTTCTCGTAAAACGTGTAAATATGCGTCTCCTGTTAATCTTTGTAAGAACACAGGTCCGAGTATGTTTGTACCAATGACACCGGCCCAGACGTTAACTGAGAAACGGTGTTGGTAGGAATCCACTCTGCATGCGTGAGGATTTTCGTGCATCCATAAATGTGTGTTGTGTTGATTGTAGGTACATACCCACACGTGTGAATGAACTTTCATCTGTCCAAATTATGTTCCAATTTTCTAATAACCAGCGGCTGAACTGCAAGCGTGAAGCGTAATCGTTTGGAGTCAACTCCTGGCATCTTCTGAGGTGGAATGGATGTTCTTTATCTCCACGAAGTCTTCTCCACACATGCGACTACATTCAAAGCGTGGCGCTGCTTCTCGGGTACTGGCATGGGGATTCTTATCGAAATAATCCAGTATTTCGTTTTGAAGACGAGTACGTGTACGCACATTGGCTCCCCTGTCGATGACCCGTGTTCGGACGGAACGTTCCGTGGTCGCGAAGCCGCTGAGTAGCAGCTAACATAGTCCTGCGGTCTACTCTTGTACCATACCTTTGGTTGAATGTTATGCAAGCTAGAGCCACATTATCACCACACCGTGCCTAAGTTCTCACCATTTCGGTGTACTGAACATTTTTGTAATGGAAAGACATCGCGCGCGAAAAATTATTTGCAAACAACTTTCCACTATTGATATCCGCGCGTGACTAATACATCGTAGGCGCGCGAGCGAGCGCCGGCGCGTGGTTGCTATCTCACTCTATCCCAGGTTTTTAGTTTGCAGGAGAAAGGGAACGAAAACAAACATGACAGATTTTGTATTTAGTTGGCTTATCTAATATTGTGTCCTTTGTGCAATGCCTGTGTGCGTGCGGTTAAATCGCAAAGTTTACTTAAAAGTATCTGTAAAGACTTTAACTTGCTTGAAATAAGATTAATTTTTCTTTATTTTGTTTTGAATGACGGGAATTTGTATTGATACAAATAAAACTGCACTTTTAAAAGTCTTATTGCCTTGCGTTACGGTCTATCTTAGTTTTTTTTGACAGTACAGGGGTAGTGTGACTGTAATTTATGTAGTTTTAATTATTTTTGGGAAAAAAAATTATCTATATTAAAAATTATAGAAATCGATTCAGTAAACGATTCTGAACAAACTAATTTCAGGATGTGTGTTAATTATGTTACATGTTGTATAGATGAGGAAGGTAATATGTAATTTTTAGATCAATATTTACAAGAAATAAACACGGAACAACCAGGAGACAAAGACGACAGTTTGCAAAAAATATCCTGGAGAAAAAAATTATATAATCTACAACAAAGAAAGAAAATCAGCATAACCTAAAACATATTTCAGAGAAATTTATTATTGACAAATTCACAACCAAGAATCCTAATGCAATGCAATGGATATAGAATTTTGAAAAAGAGTGTGAGCGCTTTAATATAACAAAAGATGAAACAAAAATAGACATACTGAGGTTATTTTTAGAAAAATCTTGCTTGGATTGGTATAGTTCAATGATGATAAAACTAACAGTAAACTCTGAATGGAATTAATGGAAAGACAAATTCCTAGAAACTTTTAAAAACCGAGGATGGGACATAGTCATAAGTGCTTTCTCATTCAAATATAAAGACGGATTGTCAATCGATAAAATTATGCTATAAAGAAAAGAACGGCTTATACTAGATCCAAACAAATCGATAGATCTCATCGCAACAGGTTTACCTGGATTTATCTTGAATAAGCTAAACATAGACGAACTCAACAATACTACAGATTTGTTCAACGAGATAAGAAAATATGAAGGTATGATGCACAAGGGGTGCGTTGTCAGAATTCCTCCACGTGTGCCTGATGGCTGCCGGTCCCTCTCGATACGTCTGGAGGGAATAGCAGTTGCTGGGCCGGTGCACCCTGGGCGTGGGCAGTATCCTTCCGCGAGGAATGGGAAGAGATTCTTATTCCTCGGGGAATGTTACTGTCCATGGCTAATATTCTGACATGGGAGGGGTCCATCTTGGACCAAGGGGGCGTTGCTCCGCGTGACCCTCTGAAAAGCAGAGGGCACAGCGGAGGAGCAAGAGCGGGCTCGGTGTGCACTTACCCTGCCTCCGAGCAGACAGTGAAGGACGCAGTCATTCACTGTCCCGGTCGATATCGTAATCCCACCGTCGAAGTGTCGTGGAACACGTCTCGCGGCTTCGATTGGGACCGAGGGACTTGGCTTAACCGCCCGGACCACGAGGTAGAAAACCTCTATAAAAAGTTACCCCGAATCTCAAGCGGCGGCGCACCGCGAGGAGATGTATGGCTGACGATAGGAACCCCCTATGGAAAATCAGTCGCTAGTGCGAACCACTGCCGGGCCTGGCAATGGCTTATCTGGGTACAGGGGGCACTGCCCAGATGGACTTTTTATTTCCCCCATACTCGTGGGAACAGTATGGATAAAACAAAATATACAACCCAAAACACGGCCGATAACGGCGAAGGAAGGGAGGAGAGAGATGCGGGGTCGGAGTCCGGCGCCGCATCCAGCGATGTGAGTGCGGGAGGCTCAGAGAGCTCCCGGCGCGGGAGGCCCGGGGCTGCTGCGGTGAACAAGGAGTTCCTCCGCAAGCGGTCCAGGCCGGTAGGCGACCAAGAGTCGTCGTCAGAGGGGGAGCTGGCATCGGCTCGCAAGATCCCCACCAGCAAGCGTGGCGGGATCCGCGGCAAGGGGAGAGGCCTCTCTGCCACCGAGAGGTCGGCGCAGCTTGTCGAGGAGGGACGCCACCCGGGGGTGGCCGCCGGTCGCGGGGTGACCCGTTCGGGCTCCTCTGATGACGAGGCGGGCGCAGACGGCGGCTCCGATGCGGAGCGTAAGGCCGGGCTTGCGAAGGAGGTGGAGGCGGCGCTGAGGGCTGTTTCTTGCAAACAAAAGCCCTCCACCAGGCACAAGGCTATACCTGCAGCGATCGCCTCCATCATGGCGGTAGCGGAGGCAAGATATGCGGGGCCCCCGCCAGACGACGTGGCCAAACTTCGGGCGGAGGTCGCTCGACTGACGGCCGCCACGGAGCTTCTCCAAGAGGAGAATAAGAAGCTCCGAGCAGACCTGGCCGGTCTGCGCGAGTCCGGCTCTCGCGAGGCGCCCCAAAATGGGGGCCAGCAGCGACCAAGCCAGCCCGTGCCGGTGGAGAACCAGGTCCTGAACCTGGTTCGGCAGGAGCTGGCTGCCTTCCAGGCGCGGTTCTCCGTCCTGGAGGGCATTGTCTTGCGCCCCCCCCTGGCGGCAAATAAGGCGCCCCCGGGCCCGAGGGCGGCCACATATGCGGCTGCTGCGGCCTCCGCACCGGGGCCGTCCAGCCAGCCCTCCGGCAGGGTTACGTCGGCCCCCGAAAAGCCGGCTCCGGTTAGGAAGGCGGCGGCCCTGAAGCAGGGCAAGGCGGCGGCCCAAAAGAAGGGCAAGGCGGCGAATGTGCCAGCGCCAGCCGCGAGACAGCCACCACCACCGCCCCCCCCGCCCCCTAAGCCTTCCGCGGCCAAGACTGGGTGGCAGGTGGCCGGAGAGAAAGCGAAGGAGCAAAGGGCGGCCAAAAAGGCCAGGAAGCGGGAGCGGAAGCGCCGACAAAAGGAGCATGGCATCGCGGCTAGGCTCAGCGCCCCAAAGACCGCGGCTGTAGTGATCACACTACAGCCGGACGCGGAAAAGAGGGGCGTGACCTATCGCGACGTGCTCGCTAAGGCGAAGGCGACGGTGGATCTCGGGGAGCTCGGGATCGCCGGGGGCCTCAGGCTTAGGGTCACCGCAACAGGGGCTCGAGTGCTAGAGATCCCCGGCGAAACCCGTGGCTCGTCCGCTGACGCTCTGGCTGAAAAGCTTAGAGCGTCCCTAAATGCGGACGAGGCCCGAGTGTCCAGGCCCGTCAAATGCGCAGACCTGCGCATCCTGGGTCTGGACGACTCGGTGACCGAGGAGGAGGTGGTGGCCGCCGTCACCAGGACCGGTGGGTGCCCTGCCGAGCAGGTCAAGGCAGGCACCTTACGTCCGGACCTGACGGGCATGCGAACCATACCGGTAAGCTGCCCTGTGACGGCGGCGAAAGCCATTGTAGAGGGCCGAAGGCTCTTGGTGGGCTGGGTGTCGGCGCAGGTGAAGCTGCTGGAACCCAGACCTCTGAGGTGCTTCCGCTGCCATGTGGGGCACCACGTGTCGGTCGGGTGCACCTCGGAGGTGGACCGCAGTGACCATTAATTCCGCTGCAGCCAGCCTGGTCACATGCCGCGGCTTGCTCCGCCGCGTCGTACTGCGCCGCATGTGCGGCAGCTGGCAAGCCGGCCGATCACCGGGCAGGGAGCAAGGCCTGCGGTACACCCGCCAAGGCCAGGGGCAAGGGAAGGCCCTCCACCATCACCACTGCCAAAACCCCCACCGTCGCCACCACCGCAGCCGCCGCCACTGTCGCCGCCGCTGCCGCCACTGCTGCAACTTCCGCAGCGGGGCCCTCGCAGGGGGCCCGGGAGGGGGCTGAAATGGAGTGCCAATAACGGCCCCACTACGCCTTCTCCAGGCGAACATCAACCACTGCGCCTGCGCTCAGGATCTGTTGCTCCAGAGCATGGCGCAGTGGTCGATTAACATCGCCGTGGTCGCTGAGCCGTACTTTGTCCCGCCCAGGACTGACTGGGTGGAGGAACTTAGCGGCTCAGTGACCATAATTGCGTCAGCCGCCGCCGGTACTCCGACCCTTGAGAGTGTCAGGAAGGGTCAGGGGTGCGTAGCAGCACGGTTCGGGGAGATCGTAGTAGTGGGAGTCTACTTCTCCCCGAGCCGAACACTCGCCGAGTTCCACAACTCCCTCACGGAGTTGAGTGTCGTCATCGGAAGCTATTCCCTCCCCGTGCTTGTGCTCGGAGACTTCAATGCCAAGAACTTGGCTTGGGGTTCTCGTTACACGGACGCGCGGGGTAGGATGGTGGAGGACTGGGCTCTGGAGACAGCCCTGGTCGTCCTAAATCGGGGTTCTGTCCCCACGTGCGTGCGGATGCGGGGCGAGTCGGTGGTGGAAATCTCGTTCGCTAGCCCCGCTCTGTCGCCACGTGTCGTTGACTGGCGCATCATGGAAGGGGTGGAGACCTACTCCGACCACCGGTACATCCGGTTCGACGTCTCCACCCAGACCTCAAGCGCGCCGGTCCTACAGGCCCCGAGTGGTCCGCGATGGGCGCTGAAATAGCTGAACCGGGAGCTCCTCCTGGAAGCCTCGATCGTGCAGGCCTGGGTGTCATCACCGGTCAGGCCTGCCGACATCAATAACGAGGCGGGTTGGTTCCAGGAGGCCATGTCCGAGATTTGCGACGTGGCAATGCCCCGAGTTCAGCTAGGAAGCGCCCGGCGTCAGGTGTACTGGTGGTCGCGAGCTGAGGTCTCTGCGCGAGGCGTACGTTGCCGCGCGGCACCTGTACGCCAGGCATCGCAGGCTCCGCATCCGCCCTCCGGATGCGGCAGCCATTGAGGCGGAGCTGTACGAGGGGTACAGAGCGGCGAAGACCGCCCTCCAAGAGGCTGTCCGGCGGGCCAAGAATCTGGCCCGCGCGGAGATGCTGGAGTCTCTGAACGGAGATCCGTGGGGGCGCCCTTACAAGATGGTGCGGGACAAACTCCGCACCCGGGCCCCCCCGCTGACGCAGAGTCTCCGGCCTGAGCTCGTGGAGGACGTGGTGAGCGCTTTGTTCCCTTCGCGAGGGGAGCATCCTCCCCCGCCTATGGCTCCGCCGCCGCGTGCGGTGCCGGAAGCGGATCACACCTATGACGATGACGACATTCCGGAGGTGACTGGGGTAGACCTGAGAGTGGCGGTACGATGGCTTGCCTGGCAAAGCCTGGGTCCTGGCCTCTGAGGCTCTCGGGCCCCGACTGGAAGGGCTCCTAAGCGCATGCTTGGAGAGAGGCTAGTTCCCGCTTCGTTGGAAGACGGGGAAGCTGGTCCGCATCAGGAAGCCAGGACGCCCTGCGGACTCTCCGTCCGCATACCGGCCCATCGTGTTGCTCGACGAGGTGGGCAAGCTCTTTGAAAGAGTCATTGCCAACCGCCTCGCCGGGCACCTTGTGGGGATGGGGCTGGATCTTGCGGAACACCAGTTTGGATTCCGCAAGGGGCGCTCGACGGTGGACGCCATCATGCGCGTGAGAGCCCTCACGACGGGGGACACGGTGTCCCGGGGCGGGGTCGTCTTGGCGGTGTCTCTTGACATCGCCAACGCCTTCAACTCCATGCCCTGGAGCTGCATTGGGGAGGCACTCCGGTCATCACCGAGTGCCGACCTACCTTCGTCGTGTGGTCGGGGACTACCTGACGGATAGAGCCGTCATATACCCCGGTCGGAGCGGAGAATGGAACCGGCGAGAGATGTCGTGCGGTGTTCCACAGGGATCGGTTCTGGGACCGGCCTTGTGGAACATCGGTTACGACTGGGTGCTGAGCGCCGACCTCCCTAGCGGCGTCAGCGTAGTTTGCTACGCTGACGACACGCTGGTACTGGCACAAGGGAGGTCGCACGAGGCGGCGGCCGACAACATGATACGCGGGGTTGCGATAGTCGTGGAGAGGATCCGGCAATTGGGTCTCGAGGTGGCATTGCACAAGTCCGAGGCCATGTGTTTTCATGGGCCTCGGAATGCGCCACCGTCGGGATCCCTACTGACGGCGGGAGGGGTCTCCATCGGCGTCGGGTCGACGTTGAAGTACCTAGGACTCGTCCTCGACAGCCGGTGGAACTTCGTGGAGCATTTCCGACGTTTGGCTCCCAAACTTGAACGGACAGGGGCTGCCTTCAAGCGGCTCTTGCCCAAGCTGAGGGGTCCAAACGCCGACTGCCGGAAGCTCTACGCGGGGGTCGTGCGGTCCATGGCCCTTTATGGGGCCCCGGTGTGGGCGCGTTCTTTGAAACTGCGAGCCGCCCACTACCTGAACGCGCCCCAAAAGGTGATAGCAATAAGGCTAATCCACGGGTACCGCACGATCTCCGGCGAGGCGGCTAGCCTCCTTGCTGGATTGCCGCCATGGGATCTGGAAGCGATAGTCCTCGCGCGCCTGCACGAATGGCGCGCGGAGGCACTAAGTCGGTTGGAAACTCCGCTGCCACGGCAAATTGCCGCTCAGCGGACAGACCTCCGGCGTGATCTCATGGCGACATGGAGAGCGCGACTGTCGCAACCCCGTGCAGGGCACGCCACCATAGTGGCGATAAGTCCCCTCTTTGAGGAGTGGCTAGAGAGGCGCTTCGGCGCCCTCACCTACCGCCTGACGCAAGTCCTCACCGGACACGGTTGTTTCGGAAGGTTCCTGCACCGGATCGGGCGGGAGGAAACGCCCGGGTGTTTCCATTGCGAGGATCGTCCGGAGGACATGGTGGAGCACACCGTGGAGGTCTGCCCCGCTTGGGCAGAGCACCGTCGTGTCCTTGTAGCGGCGATTGGCGGCGGCGATCTCTCGCGTCCGGCCCTGGTTCAAGCCATGGTCCGGAGCGAGAGGGAATGGGAAGCCGTCACCTCCTTCTGCGAAGCAGTCATGCTAGTGAAGGAGGTGGCGGGACGTGAGAGGGAAAGAACCTCACGTCCCAGCCGCCGCGGGAGACGCCCTGGGCGTCGGGGGTCACGAGGTGGCTCCCGGCCACCGTAGGCGCGGGCCTGTGGACGGCGAACTATGGGCTAGCTCGCCGTCTGGCCGTCTTATGACGACAGGCCGTGTCGACGGCGCGTTCGTGTTCCACGCGCGCCTCAAAGAGATGTCAGCAATGATGTAGGGGCCTGCAAGGGCCGATGCCTGCCAGGGCTGCGGGACTGTTCGAAAGAGATACCGTGGCCCTGGAACACAAAGGGCAAAGAAGGAACATGGATGGGTTTTAGTCAGTACAAGTCTGACACTCCCTTCCGCTCCGCCCAGAGTGGGGGGGGTCATTTGATGATTTCCCATCCGAAAAAAAAAAAAAAAAGGTATGATGCACAAAAAAAACTCAACTATAATAAAAATGGTACATTTTCTTATAAAAAAAAACTAATGAGAAGAAGCCATGTACGACCTGAATCGTTGGACAAAGGAATTTGATACCATCCGGAGGAGTCATGTTGGTTCAAGAAAAATAAAAATGAATCTGAAAAGGTGTTTAAAGCCAAAAACGTAAATAATAACTCCATTATTGAAGTAGATATGAACACTGATAAAAAAAACGAGTAAGTACACCATTAATCAAAATCAAGCTATTAATAGAAAATAAACTAGAAGTGAGTGGCATTTATGACTCAGGCTCACAGATCTCTTTAATAAATTCAAGACTGATTAAAGTAAAAGAAAAAAAAGACAATTTGAACATAGCATATATGAAAACGGTTAATGGTGTGAAAAAGACAGATGGCTTGACAACAATTAAAATAAAAATCTTTCATATAGAAGAAGAGGTGGATATGGTGGTATACATAGTAGAAAATGAAAATTTTGTTGATTTTATAATCGGATTAGATATGATAAAGAAATTCAAATTAACCCAAAATGAGGACTTGCAGATAGAACAAAAGAAAATAATAAATAAAATAGACAGGATGTCTAAAGATAACAGAAATGAAGACAAGAATATAAAAACATATGCAATAAATTACAATGAACACATAGAAACAGAGGAATTTATAAGTAAGACAGACCATTTAGATAATGAAAAGAAAATTTAAATAGAAGAAATCATAAAGGAATATAAAACAATGTTTGCTAAGGACAAGTATGACATAGGATCAGTTAAAGACTATGAAGCTCACATAGATTTACTAGTCAATAGATACTGCAGTAAAAGACCATACAGATGTACAAAAAGATGTTTATGTTCTCAACCGGTGTTGGAAATATATGACAAAGACTTACCAATAAAAATTTTTACAGATGCATCCTTAGAGGGCATCGGAGCAATATTAAAACAAACACAATTGGACGGTAAAGACAAACCAGTGGCATATTTCTCAAAAAAACTGAATGAATCTCAAAAACGGAAAAAGGCTATATACTTGGAATGTCTTGCTATGAAAGAAGCCGTTAAATACTGGCAGCACTGGCTCATTGGAAAACAATTCACTATTTATTTTTTTATTTATTAAAACTTTATGCACAAGTTACAAGACTGCACAACGGCGGACTTAATGCCATAGGCATTTTCTACCAGTCTACCTTAGGGTGATGCAGAGACAATAAACAGTAGGTGCAATAACAGAAAAAAAGACTAGAAAATATTTTAATTTAAAACATATAGGAATATATACTTATATACATACATAATAATTCATTCTTAATTCATTCCCAGCTAATTGTGTGACTAGAGCAGACGTGTGTTCAAGTTTTTGCTCAGTTAATAAGTTCAATGCCATTTAAAATCGTACCCTATCTACAAGACTATAAAACTTAAAAAGTGCTACATCTACTTATTTAAAAATCCTTAAATCACGGGTGACAGTGCGCGTGCGGCTCCCCTCACACCCTCGGGGAAACAGTGCGGAGTATATTTTTTGACTCGCTCACCGTGCAGGGATACTTTCACATTGTGAACGTGCGGCCCTCTTCACCTCCTCGAGCAAACGGAACAACCGAGATTTTTCATCTCACTCACTTGACGCCGGTTCTGCATACAACTCTAACAAGGACCCATCAGCTGATTGCTGCGTAACTTAACGTTACTACAACTCACTGTCATCTACATAATTTCGCCCTGTTGAACGCAGTGTACACAATGATGCTCTCTCCGAAAGGTAGTAAATGCCAATCGGTTCCAGATCTATACTCAGGCAAAGCTGCTGAACCCAATGTAACGCAGAGGAATTTTAAGAGGAAGCAGCCTCACTGTGAACTGACCTCGGCTATATCTGTATTGTCCGAGGAACTTCAGAGGTCAATGAATGCTCTGCGTGTTGATATGCGTGACCAGTTTGCAAATATAAACACGAACATCAGCAATCTCAGGGATGAGTTCAATAAATTGTCATCCACCTCCTCCTAGATTCAAAACGATTTGAAAGAATTACGTTCCGAGTTTTCTGTTACTAAAAAGGATATATTAACCCTAGATACAAAACACCTGGAATTATCTAAAGTTGTGACAGAGTTGAAGTCGTCAGTTGACTTCAACTCAGCGAACAATATTGACAACATGAAACGTATCACGGAGATGGAGTCAAGGATTAATACTTGTGCGTCTGAGACCATATCTTTACTGGAAAATAAATTAGATCGGCTAGAACAACATGCTAGACAGTGCAATATTGAAATAGGAAACTTGCCCGAAAAACGTGGTGAAAATCTGGTGGGAATCATGGATTCAATTGCGTCAGCGATCAAAATACCTTTAACGCAAAGAGATATAGGTAGCTATTCACCGTGTTCCACACGCACACGTGCATAATTCACGTCCGAAAAATGTTATAGTGAAGTTTAGTACCCGGCTGCTTCGTGATAACGTGCTAAGCGCTTATCGACTGTCTAAAGGTATTACGTCGGATTGTATTGGTCTTGCTGGAAATCAGTGTCGTATTTACATGAACGAACACCTGACGTTTCGTAATAAGGAGTTATTTCGCAAAAGTCGCGATGCCGCCAAAACAAATAAGTTCAAGTATGTATGGGTCCGAAATGCAACTGTTTTGGTCAAGGAAACTGATGACTCATCTACCTTCGCGATCCGCTCGGAAGACGACATTTCTAGAAGTATTAGTTCTAGCAACTCCTTCAATGAAACTGTCAGTAATGACTAATCATTATTGTTGTTTTGTTTGTTTCACTTTAAAATTATAAATAAGTTGTCAATCGTTAGTATGATATGTTTTGTTGGCAGTGTGATTATAAGTTTACCCGCGTTTTTGAAACGCTGTTTACAATGTAAAATTATCTTACTCAATAACATTATATATATCACAGTCCTGCCACCAATCCTGATATTGTTGCTGGATATTATAGTTACCAATTTAGATTGTGTCTATATTTTATTTTTATTTTCTGGTATTATGATGGAAAAGTACCGTGAAAGTTATAAGCTTTGGTTTGTTCTAGTTAAATATATTAGTCTCAATTATACTTTACTGATTAATCTCATTATACCCTCTCACTTTGAAAATGGCTGATGATAGTAATCTTTCCATTTATTATCAAAACTGTCGAGGAATTAGGACTAAACTAAATACCCTATATTTAAATGTTTTATCGCATACATATGACGTCATTATCTTGACCGAGACCTGGTTGACGCCAGAAATATCCGATAATGAATTTATTGATCACCGCTATTTGGTATTTAGATGCGATCGTAACCGTGTACTCACCAATAAAAAGGATGGTGGCGGTGTACTTATAGCTGTATCGAAAGAACTGAACCCGACCTATATTTCATTCTCGCCCCCGTTAGCGTTGCCCGAGCATGTCATAGTGAAAATACCCTCCAACAATAATAAGTATCATTTAATATGTGCCACCTACATACCTCCAACCGCTGTTGATGATATATACTTAACTTTTCTCGATTCTCTGTCAATTTTGTGCGATGACCCTCGCCTTGATAATATTATTTTAGCAGGTGACTTCAACTTTCTTTTAATTAACTGGGTAGAACAATCATCATACATGGAATATGCTACAAATAATAAACTCACAAAAATTAGTTGCAGTTTATTAAACTTCTGCTCGCAACAAGCTCTGAAACAGTATAATCATTTATCCAATTCTGTAGGTCGCATATTAGACTTATTCTTTTGTAACACTCATACCGTAATGTTTACTCCTGATACTACCCTTTTACCCATTGACACCTACCATCCTGCTTTCTATGTTCAGATTTCTTTCACTTGCCCTACACATATTTCTAAAGGGAGTTCTCATAACAGACTAAATTATCACAAAGCTGACTATCAGGAAATAAATACTGATTTGGGTAACGTTGATTGGAGTTTCTTACTTGATAACTTAGCACCTGATAAATCTGTTTCTACATTCTATGAAAAACTCTATGAAATTATAAGATCACACACGCCATTTTGTAAACGCAAAAATGCGAATTACCCAAATTGGTTTTCCAAATCACTTATAGCTATTTTTAAGAGTAAAACTCGTGCCTGGGTTAGGTGGAAGAAGTATGGGAATTTAAGCGACTATGAGGTATTTTCCATCAACAGAACAAGGTTTAAAAAAGTAGCTGACCGATGCTACGATAACTATATCAAAGCTGTTGAGGACAGTGTTGCTACCAATATTAAGACCTTTTGGACATGCCATGTGGCAAGCCGCAAAACTACAAATAAAATCCCGGCAACGGTTCACTTCAATCAAATCTCATCCAATGATCCGATCACTACCTGTAACTTATTTGCTACATTCTTCCGCTCTGTATATGAGCCTTCAACTTTTGACCATAACACCTGGAAACCACCCACTAACAGTGCTGGCAATGATGTAAACTTGTGTGGGCTGCATCTTTCTCTTGATGCTATACGTAGAGAATTAAAATCACTCGATTCATCTAAAGGTCCGGGTCCGGATGGGATTCTATCAGTTTTTCTAAAAAATACGTGTGATACACTTTGCTGTGCCTTATTTATTGTTTTTAATAAATGTTTATCCTGTGGTGTCTTTCCAGATGTCTGGAAACATGCAAATATTGTGCCAGTTCACAAAAGTGGATCCAAACATGATGTTGCGACTTATCGACCTATCTCTATACTATCTGCCTTTTCCAAGCTCTTTGAGAGGCTTAATAAACCAAATACTTGGGTCTTGTGTACATAACGAGGTATATCCGGCTATTCAAAGTGTACTAATAAATGAACAGCATGGTTTTGTTAAGGACAGATCTTGTATTAGTAATCTCCTTATTTTCACGTCCCATCTCTTTGAAAATATTGACGATAGGCAGCAAATTGACGCAGTTTATACCGATTTCCAAAAGGCGTTCGATAAAATTGATCATGAACTACTGCTGAGCAAAATTGCTTATAACGGAATCAGAGGGGACCTTTTGCGGTGGTTTATATCTTACATAACTAACAGAACTCAGAAAGTAGTGATTGATGGCTTCGAGTCCAGCTCTATTCAGGTCACGTCTGGTGTCCCTCAAGGTTCCATTCTAGGACCATTATTATTTATTTTATTTATCAATGACATTAATTCCTGTTTTCAACATTCTAAATTTCTTCTATCTGCGGATGATTTAAAGGTTTATAAAAAAAATTCAAATAAACAAGACTGTATTGATTTCCAGCAAGATCTGGACAGTTTCTCCGACTACTGTTCTTCCAATAAGCTTTATCTTAGTCTTCCAAAGTGTCACGTTATAACGTTTACCAAAAAGAAAAATAAAACTGAATTTAACTACCGTCTCGCTACTACATTTATAGATAAAGTTACTTCTCTCCAAGATCTTGGGGTTCAGCTGGATTCAAAGCTCCATCTAGATGTTCATATAGATACAATAGTTAGTCAGGCTTACAAAATGTTTGGTTTTGTAATGAGAGCATCTACAGAATTTCGTCGCCCCTCCACCTTTTTACATTTATACAAATCCATAATTAGGCCACAGTTAGAGTTTGCAGTACGTATATGGAACCCTCTATAGAAAAAATATAATGATACTTTGGAGCTGGTACAACGCAAATATCTTCGTGTTATAAACTACAGATATTTTCGGAAAAAAGTCTCATATCACTTACTTCTTAGAAAATATGATCTCCTTACCTTGCAGTCAAGACGAATGCTCCTTGATGTTATGACTCTGTTTAATGTATTCCGCAATAATTTTGATTGTCCTGAATTAGTAAAGAACCTATGTTACCTTGTTCCTCGAACAGTACATGTACGTGAGGTGCGCACAAGGCGCTTGTTTGCTACGAGCTGTTGTAAATCTAACGCTGGCTCACGCTCACCTCTTCATCGCTTGGTTGAGACTTACAACAATGAGTTTAGCTTAATCGACATACTTTTCCTCAGTAAAAATGTATTCAGGAAGCAAATCCGTGCAATTCTAAGGGTGCGTCCACATCTGGCGAATGTGCCGCGAATGTGCAGCTCGCGAGCCGTTACCGAACTGCGCGCGTGCATTTTATGATCGTACGCAGCCCCTGCGCAGTCCGCGCGCCGCTCGCGCGCGTTCTACGCGCCGTAGTCGAGCGGCGCAGGAGGTGCGCGCGTGCCGGCCGCGATGCACCTCACAAATTCAAGCTATTTCACAACAGACTGAGGCTCAAGTTCACGCGTATGTGCGCACGAGCAGCACGCGCGCTGCACGCGCGCCCCACTCGAGCCTTGCTAGGGTTGTACTAGAGCGGCGCACCAAATATAGGCTGTAACCGCACGCGCGCAGCTCGCGGGCAGCTCGCAAACGGCTCGCGAGCTGCACATTCGCGGCATATTCGCCAGATGTGGACGCACCCTTAAGGATCGGCAGTCGACCATTGTAATGTAGTGTGAAATAATGTATTCATATGTTTATATATGTACCGTATGCTTTATGTAACTTTTTGTATATTGTGCATCATGTATTATTATAACTGTTATTTTATTTAACATCTTATACATATGCCTCTCTAGTTACTAAGTATTTAAAGTAATCTGTGGAAAACGTAGTGGGTAGCATATTTATCATTATTTTACACGTAAGCCTTCTTGTAAACCTCTAATATGTTACTGTTTGTTAATTACGTTAGCTGGAGCCGGAGGATGCAAAAAAAACCAATTTACTTTAAGGTGTGTCCAAACATAAAGCGGCATTCGAGCGCGGCTGCCGCGCGCGGCTTGCCGCGCTATGATTGGACGATTGCCGCGCGCGGCAGCCGCGAGCTACCTGCCGCGCGCGACGATCGCCGCGAACGGTGTTAGTGTTGGTTCCCCAGTGGTTGTGTGTGGACGGACGTATTTTATCAAATAAAATGGATAATGAAACAGCAATTCGTCTTATTGAAATTTATGGCTCCCATAGTCCATTATGGGACACTAGACGTAAAGAATATCACAATAATAATGTGAGAGAAGATCTATGGGATGAAATAGCAAAAACATTCGTACAACCAAAAGCAGCTTTAAAATTGAAAATGAAAAGTCTTTTGAGTTCTTATAGAAGGGAGAGAAACAGAGAAAAAACAAGTAATGTCACCGGTTGTGGTAAGTTTAATCTTATTACATTTTATAACAGTAGGTACTTATTAATAAATCTCTGGCTGTTTACATTTTCACTATACTAATTCTTAATTATCTCTAAACGCGTGGACCGAGTTACATGATTCAAACTGATAAAATGGTTTTAGACCTAGACCTTTTATTTGACACCATAATCGTTAAGATATCTCACCAAACAAAAAATCTAATTTTCAAGTTACCCTCGCGATTATCCAACATGTATGAAATGCGTAATTCAATTCTTTAATAAGACACAAAATCAGCTTATGTTTTAGTTGTTATAATGTTCTTTTTTCTGTTGCAGGTAGAAACAAGGCCTATAAATCTAAATGGTTTGCTTATGAAGCATTTAGTTTTTTACATGACAGGAATAACCCTATTGATGCAGTGGTAAGTACCTATTTCTTTTATATTTTTATTAGACTATAGCTTTCCGCCAGCGGCTTCGCCCGCGTGGTCTGGTTGTTTTTTATAAATTATAACCTAATGTTACTCAGTGAAGATGTAGCTTTGTAATAGTAAAAAAAAAATCAAAATCGGTCCAGTAGTTTTTGAGTTAAATCGTAACAAACAAAAAAATCTTTCCTCTTTTTAATATTACTTTAGATGTAACGGCCATATTATACATACAGCCCGCATACTGCAAAATCTATGAGATCAAATAATGCTAAGGGGCTGTTTATTAATTTTGGCCATTTTTAACCTAAGGTTATGCAATTATTTAATATCTTTCTTGCCAATCAATTGATCCGTTTGTCATAAAATATCTTGACAAAAAAATACGAATATCAGAAGGAGTGGTAATAAATTGATTTGGAGTAAAGGTAGCTGTTTCAATCGTCGAATCATTTGTTTTTTTTAATAAAGAGTCTCTGCGAAGAAAGTTATGCAAGTGAACAGTAGCTAGAACTATGGTTTTGGCTGATTTTGGGCTTAAAATCATTGTACTTCTCAATACTCTAAATTTTGCCGACATGATTCCAAAAGCATTTTCTACTACTCGGCGTGCTCTTGATAGTCTATAGTTGAAAATCCTTTCTTTTGACCCTTTTGGATGAATTCCTGCAAATGGTGTCATCAAATGTGTGCTTAATGCAAAAGCTTGATCTCCTAATATTACATATGGTATTTTAGTTATGTAGGGTATTTGTAAAATTTCTGGCGCTGGTACATTAAGTTGATTATTTTCTACCTTTCGATACAATTCGGAATGTTTATAAACTCCTCCATCTGAAATTCGACCTTGGCTTCCTATGTTAACATACATAAAATTGTAGTTTGCGTCTACTAATGCTAATAGCACGATACTAAAGAACTTTTTATAATTAAAATATTCAGTGCCGCTACGAAAAGGAGCTTGAATAGTTATGTGTTTTCCATCTAACGCCCCAATAGTGTGCGGAAAATTCCATTTTTCCTCGAAGTCTTTAGATACTGCTTTCCAATCTTGCTCTGACACTGGTAGCTGAAAAAAAAATTAATAACGTTTTATTTATTTTGTTTCAGGATTGTGGCTCACCCTCAGAGCCGGGTAATACAAAACAAGCTATTCCGGTACAAGGCATTTCAGAACAAGGCACTTCAGAACCAGGAACTTCGGAACCAGGAACTTCGGAACAAGGCACTCGAGACCAAGATACAAATACCAAGAAGCCAAGAAAAGAAATGCCCGCTAACAAGAGGACATATCAAGAGTCAGAGTATGATGCTGAAAATCAAATGATAGAAGAAGCATTAGAAGTAATGCGAAAACAAAATGACAGTAGTAATGATCCTTACGTTGCTTTTGGCATGCACATAGCAGCCGAACTAAGAAAATATGATGCCACTATGTTTACGAGAGTCAAACATTCAATAAATACTATACTATACGAAGCTGATATGGAGCTCCTCAATCAATCATCAACACAAGAATATAACGCTGAAAACAGACGAGGATATTTCACTTCACAGTTTACCGATCTTGACTCATCATCTTCTAGTAACATGGGTACTGGCCTTACACAATTGATTCGCGATTTAGACACGGATGTAGATTAATATTGTGAATTAGTTGAGAACAACTGTGATTGACGTATGATGATTGTGTTGTATTTAATTACTACTTAATTATGAAAATAAATAAATAAAAAATATAAATTAAAAATCTGTAGTTTAAAATATTTCACCAAATAATAAAAATAATATAAGTAATAAAGTTCATAATAATTTACCTGTACCATGTCCTTAAGAGCTCTCACTATGGCATCGCACACTTCTGGAATTATTGTTGATATTGTTTGCTTTGATACGTGAAACGTGTATTGTAGGCTGGAATAGGAGTCTCCTGTAGCCAAATAACGTAACGTTATTGCAAGTCTCTCCTTCGACGTTATTGCCGTTCGCCAGTGAGTATCCATTTTTTTAATAAATGGTTCTACCAATGTATGTATGTGTTCGAATTCTTCCAAAGATAATCTTAAAAACTGTGGCGTTCGGTAGTTGATTTCGTAATAGATCCCTTCCAGATTCTTTGTCCTTTGTTGAAAGAGTGGTCGCATCCAACACTGCCTTTTTTTAATACACTTTCTTTTATTCCTTCTTCTACGTAATTTACGAATAATAAGCACAGCAACAACACACGCGGCCGCTTTCATTGTAGTTTGAATACGAAATAAAGAGCGCGGCGTGTCTCGGACATGCCGCGCATCACTGCCGCGCAGAAGGTTTAAACTAGGCGCGCGGCAAATTTGTGTCCCGCGAATGCCGCGCGTAGCTGCCGCGCACCTTGCACGCCGTGTTTGGACACACCTTTAGACTAATTTAATGAAATTATTACAAATTATAGATTAAAATTATACAAGTGACAATTGGTCGATGGATGTACCAAGAATGCTTGAAAACGTGGAATTGTGGAAGGCATCGCCGATGTCCGGTCCCACGGTTGCGAAATGCTGCGTAGGCACCACGTGCAGGTCGTTGCAATGCGCAATATCGAGGTCACGTCGTCCATAGTCCATGTTTAATACCGAATCGTAATATCAGCGATCCTTATGTTACACCGTTGTGAAACATGCGTAACATCTCCCCCCGTAGAACAGCAATTATTTGTTAACTGTTGTTAAATGTTGCTGTGAGATGACTGGGGTCCCTCTCGACCAAATATAGCTATGCCACACCCATTGCAACGTGTACCGCAAATGTGGAGACCAGGCTTTAACCATCCACAACAGTTCCAGCAGCAAGGTCCATCGCGTACGCAACAGATATTCGGGGCACGTCCTTCTAACTATAATCCACAAAATAATTCATCTGGTAATAATCAATTTAAAGGGCTAAACACAAATGATACACCAAAACCAATGAGCGGCGTATCTCATTTCGTACCGAGACAAATGCCATTCCGGGGTAACGATTGGACTAGGCAAGGGAACCCACCGCCTACTAATTATTTTAAGACAAGAGAAATGAATTTCAACGAATGCTTTGAATATCCATATATGTTTGAACCTTATTGTGATAATTACCTCGATGGTTATCAGTATAACTTCTTTGAACAGCCCGACTATTTCTACTATGAAACTTTGAATGCATATATGAACCAGCAGTTAGGCTCGACCCCAGAGGTAAGTCAGGCGATATCTGAAGGGAAATCCACTGAGGGGTCAGCGTCTTCTAACCAGGAAAATTTTCAGAAGAGTCGGACTACAAACGAATCAAAATAGAGGTCAACCTACAAACCCAACGTTACCTACCATATATAGTAATTTCACACCCACCATTAATATTATTAATCGACACAGGAGCAAACCAATCATTTATCAGCCCTGAAGCCGTTCAAAAGTTTTATCCACATTTGGCATGGAACTATGACCTTTTTGATTAACAAATGTGCACGCAACTAGCCGTAACGATTACTCCATTAACTTACCTTGTTTTCAGGAAATAAACGACAATAATGATTTAACATTCTACATTTACAAGTTTCACGAATACTTTGACGGTCTTATCGGTTTAGATTTGTTAAACAAATGGGAGTCAAATATTGATCTTAAAAATAATAAATTAATTACAAAAGCTGCAGTCAACCCAATAGTTATGTACAATTCGCGCAACAGCAATTTATATGAAGATATTATCCCAGCAAATTCCTCAAAATTAGTCAGAGTCCCAGTTAACATACAAGATGGTGATGCCTTAATTCCTGATCAGATAATTTCAAATTGTTGCATAAACGAGTGTATTACGAGTGTCAAAAATAATCGAGGTTATCTAGAAATTCTCAACCCAACTAGTAATGACTTAATTTTTTCCATGGACGAGCCTATTAAAGCGGAAACATATAACTTAGAATGTACTCATCAATCACCTCAATCCCGGGTAGAGGAAGTATTATCTCGGTTACGCACTGGTCATCTAAATGAAGAAGAGCGCGCTAATCTAAAGTCTTTGGTTTCGCAATACGCCGATATATTTTATACACGATTACTTTTACATCGTTCTGGAGCCGAAACACAGTAACTCCACTCGAGTAATAGTTACTATTGGCAATGTTTTTTTTTTTTTTAAGACATCTATTAAAGAAGTTAGAAAATTATCACTTTTTTTCTGTCATTCGAGTTAAATCTTAGTAGGGACTTCCACTATTTCATTCATAAACGCAATATCGTACGCGATCCGCTGGATAATGACGTAGCGCGGCACAGCTGTGAGTGAGGTCAATGGACGTCGGACGAATTTGATATCCGACTGCAAATAAGTAGGTTTCAGGTACGATTTAGGTTGGTGTAAGTTCATTTACCTACATCATCTCTCGTTCGTATCAGAAGCACGTGTTTACCACTATCACATCTCTTCGTTAACGAGAGAAATTAATTGGCATTTAATTCACCACTCTCGCATCACGAAATCACTAGTTGGTACTCGTACCTATTCAACTAGACACCGACACGACGACAGTACGCTTGGGAGTTAGGCCTTGAATCGAGAGTCGACCTGTCGACCAATGAACCTACCTACCATAATATTGTGATTCATAAAATAATACTGCTTTTAACATTTCTTTTGCGGCAATGCTAGAGCGGCTGCTACAAAGGCAGGCAGTTCGCACAGAAAAACGAATCGTTTCGTCTGTCGAATAGAGTTCATTATTAGAAGCATTACTTCGAGTTCTCATTATTTCACAAAAAAAACATTAAATTTTATTTTTCGCGATTTTTTTTAGTCTTACTTTTTAAAAAAAATAGTCCCAATCGTTTCGAGTTCGATGATCGAGTTCATGGCTTTCGGTTCCAGAACGACCTAAAAGTAACCGTGTATAGAGGGAGAACCCCTTACCTTTACCAATAAAATAAAACACAGCATACGTACTTCAGATGAGGTACCAGTTTATACCAAAACTTATAGATACCCATTCGTGCACCGCGAAGAAGTACGCAGTCAAATTACAAAAATGCTAGAACAGGGAATCATCCAACCTTCAGAATCGGCTTGGAGCTCACCCATTTGGGTAGTCCCAAAAAAAACTGATGCATCCGGTAAAGCCAAATGGCGAATTGTAGTGGATTTTAGGAAACTGAACGAAAAAACCATCGACGATAAGTACCCTATTCCCAATATAACCGACGTATTAGAGAAATTAGGCAATTGCCAATACTTCACAACTCTCGACCTCGCCAGTGGCTTTTATCAAGTGGAAATGAACCCTAACGACATCCCAAAAACTGCATTTAACGTAGAACATGGCCATTTTGAGTTCCTACGCATGCCAATGGGACTGAAAAACTCACCATCAACTTTTCAAAGAGTTATGGACAATGTGCTTAGGGACCTCCAAAACTCTATTTGTCTAGTATATTTAGATGACATCATCGTATTTAGCACTAGTTTACAGGAGCATATAATAAATTTGGAAAAGGTTTTTAAAAGACTCAGAGATTCGAACTTTAAAATACAAATGGATAAGTCGGAATTCCTAAAATTGGAAACGGCATATCTCGGACATATTATCAGTAAAGATGGCATTAAGCCGAATCCCGACAAAATTTCAGCTATCCAGAAATTCCCACTTCCCAAAACAGCCACGGAAATTAAAAGATTTCTAGGGTTACTGGGGTACTATAGAAAGTTCATTCCCGATTTCGCCAAAATCACGAAACCAATGACCCAATGCTTAAAGAAAGGCTCAAAAATAACTTGCGATGACACCAACTATGCAAATTGCTTCGAAAAATGTAAAACATTACTTACCAACGATCCGATTTTGCAATATCCCGATTTTAATAAAGATTTCTTACTCACAACAGACGCATCAAACCTAGCCATAGGAGCCGTACTCTCACAGGGGCCTATAGGTTCAGACAAACCAATAGACTATGCCTCGCGCACGCTGAACACAAGCGAGATCAATTATAGCACGATAGAAAAGGAGCTCCTAGCTATAGTTTGGGCAACCAAATATTTTCGGCCATATCTATTCGGACGTAAATTCAAAATTATAACAGATCATAAACCGCTTCAATGGATCATGAGTCTCAAAGAACCTAGCTCGAGACTAACTCGTTGGAGACTCAAGCTCAGTGAGTACAATTATTCAGTAGTTTATAAGCAGGGCAAAAGCAACACAAATGCCGATGCTCTGTCCCGAATCGAAATTAATAATGAAGAAACGAGCTCCATCATAGTTAACGTATCCGAAAAACCACCTTCTGTAGTGGGCTCGTCCACTCTCACAGCTCACACTAGTGCCGAAAGTCCAATATTAGAAATACCGATTTCAGATGACCCCTTTTTTTTTTTTTTTTTTTTAACGTGGTAAAATCATCAAATGAGTCCTCCCACCCAGAGCAGAGCGGGAGGGACTGTCAGACTTGTACTGACTAAAATCCACGGTGTCCTTCAGTAGCCCTTTATGTTCCAGGGTCACGGTAATTCTATGAGTCCCGCGACCCCGGCAGGCTTTGGCCCTCTAGAGGGGGGCCCCGTCATTATGCTGACACTCTTTGAGGCGCGCGTGGAACACAACGCGCCGTCGACCCGGGCATGGTCCATGGTCGGACAGCGAGTCGCCCATTACTCGCCGCCCGCATGCCCGCGCCTACGGTGGCCGGAGATCGTCTGCCGACGTCCGGCGCCGTGGGCGTCTACCACTGCGGCTGGTGTGGAGGGAGGACGCTGTCCTCTCCCTCACGCGGCCCGCCTCCTCCTTCGCGAGCATGACTGCTTCGCAGAAGGAGGCGACCGCTTCCCACTCCGTCTCGCCCCGCAGCATGGCCTCGACCAATGCCGGGCGCGAGAGGGCTCCGCCTATCGCCGCCGTGAGGACACGGCGGTGCTCTGCCCAAGCGGAGCAGTCCTGCACCGTATGCTCCACCGTGTCCTCCGGGCGGTCCTCGCAGTGGTGACACCCAGGCGTTTCCTCCTTCCCCATATGACACAGGTACCTCCCGAAACTTCCGTGTCCGGTGAGGACCTGCGTCACGCGGTAGGTCAGGACGCCGTGACGCCTATCCAGCCACTCCTCAAAGAGGGGTCTTACCGCCGCGATTGCGGCGTGCCCGGACCTCGGTTGCGACAGTCGTTCCCTCCATAACAGTCGTTCCCTCCATAATTCGTTCCCTCCATAAGTCGTTCCCTCCATATCAGATGACCCCTTAAATAAATTTAACAGACAAATATGTTTTACAGTAGTAGGCGACATAAAGAAACGCCCAGCAGTTTCCAAGCCATTTGAGACTCATACCCGTACCTCCATCCAACTCTCCGAATCGAATTTAGAGGAGGATGTAACAAACGCAATTAAAGAATTCGCAAACCCGAAAGTTAAGACTGGCATTATAATACATCCCCCACTATCTATGTATAGAATAGTTCCAATAATCCAGGAAAAGTTCAAGAGCTCCGCTATGAATCTTGTTTTGACTAAAACCGAAGTAGAAAACGTAAAAGAATATCTCAAACAGCAAGAGATTATTCAGAAATACCACGAAGGTAAAACTAATCATCGCGGTATAACTGAGTGCTACCTAGCCTTATCCCATAGATACTATTGGCCAAAAATGAAAGACCAAATCTCAAGATATACACGGTTACTTTTAGGTCGTTCTGGAACCGAAAGCCATGAACTCGATCATCGAACTCGAAACGATTGGGACTATTTTTTTTAAAAAGTAAGAATTAAAAAAATCGCGAAAAATAAAATTTAATGTTTTTTTTGTGAAATAATGAGAACTCGAAGTAATGCTTCTTTGCGGTAAATGCATATGTGTGTGTAAAACGTAAACACGATCGGCAACACATACGAACGGTACCCATTGAAAAATCGATTCATCGATCAGACAGTATGATCCGTAAGCCACGCCCCCACCCCACGCTCTAGACTCTAGCCGACCGGGCGCCCGCCCGCCCTTCCTTCCTAGTATTGTCACGCGTTTCGCTGTATTAGGTCATTCCCGCGCAACCTAATCTCGAGCTAATAATGAGTCGGCAATACGTGTTCTCCAACGTGGAGTATTGGGCAATGGTGGATTTTTATGGGATGGCGCACCATAACCTGTGGTTAGATTCAGCGTGAATGTTTGGGCAGGCATTATTAACGACCGAATAATAGGGCCTATTTTTATTGAAGGTCACCTGACTGGTGGGTCTTATTTAGAGATGCTGCAAACTGTGATACCGCTGTTGCTAGAGGATGTGCCTCTGGCATATTTACGCGGTATGTTCTACCAGCATGATGAATGCCCTGCCCATTTTGCTACTTCAGTGCGTGCGTACCTAAACAGTGAGTTTGGTGAGCAGTGGATAGGTCGTGGTGGCCCTGTGGCTTGGCCCGCAAGGAGCCCTGACTTAACACCCTTGGATTTTTATTTGTGGTCCGAAATTAAAAGACTAGTTTATTTCGAGGAGCGTACTACTCGAGATGAGTTACGAAGTGCGATAGTGGACGCATTAATATTGTGAAAAGTGACAGAGACACATTAGGAAAATTAAAAGACAATTTAATGTAACGTGTCCGTCTATGTATCGAGCGAAGTGCACTCCATTTTGAGCAGTTGCTTCGATACAGGGAAGTGTAATTATCTAATTTATGTTCTTAGCGCTTAGTTAGTTTTATGTTGATTATGTTTGTATAGCTCCAATTTTTTAAATACGCCTGCGCCTGCAATACTTTTTCTTGAGAATAAAAGAATACTTACAAAGTAAGTAGGTACATAATTAGACGTAAAATGTATTACTGACGCGACGACGGTCCTAAGCCCGTAGAAAGTATGAAGGAAAAATTAGAGTTATTTAACTGTTATGTACGTAAACATAAATGCAATTTAGATCGAACAATGGTCATGAATGCAGAATCAAACAATTTATTATTGTCACGGGTAGGTACCTACTACCTAGGTATCTGCAGTAGCAACAACGTGGTTGTTACTGACGTCGCCGCGTCGTGTAGGTAGGTATGTAAGTGTCTATCTAATTAGTTCATCCGCTAGTGTGCCTACAGCCTTCGCCGTCTCGAAAACATAAGATCCGCCGCGTTAGATAGGTACATAAACAAATAAAATAAAATACATACGCGATAGATAAGTTGGTTCGCAAATAAAAATACGAAAAGCGAATTCAGACTTTATTTCTTAACTGCAAACGGTGAAAATTAGAAATTTTACCAAACTAGGTACCTAAAAGTAATGTTTACTAAGTTTACTAAAAAATATTCTGAGAAACCGATTGCCTCGTGTCCGACCTGACTGTTACAAAGATGCACAACCGAATTACACGGTTAACGTTATGAAAATAAGGTCTTAATTCCAACCTAATACTTCCAATACCTCCTGATACCTGCAACTAATAATGAACTCTATTCGACAGACGAAACGATTCGTTTTTCTGTGCGAACTGCCTGCCTTTGTAGCAGCCGCAAAAGAAATGTTAAAAGCAGTATTATTTTATGAATCACAATATTATGGTAGGTAGGTTCATTGGTCGACAGGTCGACTCTCGATTCAAGGCCTAACTCCCAAGCGTACTGTCGTCGTGTCGGTGTCTAGTTGAATAGGTACGAGTACCAACTAGTGATTTCGTGATGCGAGAGTGGTGAATTAAATGCCAATTAATTTCTCTCGTTAACGAAGAGATGTGATAGTGGTAAACACGTGCTTCTGATACGAACGAGAGATGATGGAGGTAAATGAACTTACACCAACCTAAATCGTACCTGAAACCTACTTATTTGTAGTCGGATATCAAATTCTTCCGACGTCCATTGATTTCACTCACAGCTGTGCCGCGCTACGTCATTATCCAGCGGATCGCGTACGATATTGCGTTTATGAATGAAATAGTGGAAGTCCCTACTAAGATTTAACTCGAATGACAGAAAAAAAGTGATAATTTTCTAACTTCTTTAATAGATGTCTTAAAAAAAAAATAACATTGCCAATAGTAACTATTACTCGAGTGGAGTTACTGTGTTTCGGCTCCAGAACGATGTAAAAGTAATCGTGTTTAATGAATGCGACATATGCGGACAAGCCAAATATGATCGAAACCCTATAAAACAAAGATTCTGCATAGTACCACCACCGACAAAACCGTTTGATGTAGTTCACCTAGATTTGTTTACGGCCCAGAACGAAAAATATCTGACTATTATTGATGCTTTCTCTAAATACGCTCAGGCATACCATCTTAGAGATGGCACAGCAGTTAGTGTAGTACAAGCCTTTTTAAAGTTTTGCTCCCATCATGGAGTTCCGGTTTCAATAGTCACGGACCAGGGACCCGAATTCACTAATCAACTTTTTACCGAATTTACGCGTGTCCATAAAATTCAACACCATAAAACCTTGGCCCATACTCCCAACGATAATGGGATAGTGGAGCGCTTACACTCCACCTTACTAGAACACTTGAGAATTCTAAAATTACAACACCGTAGTGAAGCAACTTTTAACCTAATGACATACGCCTTATTAGCTTACAACAGTACCATACACAGCTTCACAAAATGTAGACCACTTGAAGTAGTTACCGGTCATACGGATCCTCGTGATCCCTTGGATATAGACTTATCCGTGCACTTGCTACAGCAATATGTGCAAGAACACCGAGATAAAATGTCTAAGGTATACGAGGCCATTAATGAAACGTCCCTGCATAACCGCACAGAATTAATCAAAAATAGGAACCAAAATAGGGAGCCTGAAAAGGAATACGAGCCAGACCAACAAGTATTCATTAAGAATCCACTAGCTAACAGACAGAAACTCGCACCTCGTTACACACCCGACACAGTATTAGCTGACATGCCCATTCATATTTATACAAAAAAGAAGCGTGGTCCCGTTGCCAAATCACGTCTTAAACGAACACCTAACACGAAACAATTGTTGCAGAATACCACTGACGATATTGCTACACCTGGTCCAAGCGGAGGACATATTACTTGAGCCCCTAGAAGACGGACCCGGATTACTCCCCTTCAAATTGGGACCTACAAAAATCGTGTCCCATTATCATTCCTTCCTCCTTCACATAGATTTAGAAGATATTCAGTCAAAGGTTGATTTAGTCAAATTGCAACTAAGTGAATTTAGGCCACTAATTAACAATAAAACACTGTCACTCTTTGAACCCCATCTAAGTTACCTTGCGGACAAACTTGAAAAGATATCTATACAATTAGAAAGCTTTAAACCTAGTCGTGTTAAACGAGGACTCATTGATGGATTAGGATCAGTTATAAAAAGTATCTCGGGAAACTTAGACTACACAGATGCAATCAAATATAATAACGCCATCCAAGTTTTAGAAGGTAACGACAATAAACTGGAAACGGAATTTAACCGTCACATAAGCTTGACTAAGGAATGGATGTTAGAACATTCTAATGTATTAAAAGGTATAGTAGACAACCAGAACACTATTGCTAATAAACTTAACCAAATCTTAAAACAAGATGCATCCAAACAGGCAGACCTAGTAACGTATGCCCATTTAGCAAAGCACCTACTTATTTTAAACGATAATATAGAGACATTATCGGATGAGTTAAATAAAATAGAACTTATGGTAGCTTTTATGCGTTCTTCCAGCACTACCCATTCTATGATTAGTTTAGGTAATCTTAGAAATATGATAAGCAAATTAGGGTTATTATACTCAAAAGACGAAATCATTGATATCGACCTTTTTTAAAATTAGGATCGTATTATATTGATAACTAGCTTATGCCCGCGGCTTCGCCCGCGTGGAGTTAGGGAATTGCCCACGGGATCTTACTTCTGGAATAATAAGTAATCTATGTATCTATCTATAATACATACATAGATTTACATGTACTTGCTTATAACTTGCAATCTATACATATAAAATTCAAAGTCCTGACTGACTGACTGACTGACTTATATATCAACGCACAGCCCAAACCGCTGGTCCTAGAAACATGAAATTTGGACAGTGTACTCTTTGTGACGAGTAAGTATACACTAAGAAAGGGTTTTTCGAAATTCCACCCCTAAAAGGGTGAAATGGGGTGTATAATTTTCTGTGAAACTTTTTATTCCCTGAGTCGATTGACTTGAAAATTTGTGTATTTACTCTTCAGTTAAAATTATGAGACACGTGTATCACAGTTTTTCCTAAGTCATCCCCCAATTTAAAATTAAACGTCCTGACTGGCTGACTGATATATCAACCCCCAGCCCAAACCACTAAACCTAGAGACATGAAATTTGGACGGTGAATTGTTTGTGAAGAGTAAGTAATAATAATAATAATAATAATAATAATAATAATCGTTTATTTATAAAAAGGGGGCACATTTACAATAAAATATCTTAAGAAATAAAATAGAGCAGTTGCTTATTGCCTGAACTAGGTTGAACCTGTGTTTCAGGCTACAAAGTGCGTAAATACCTACTTAAAATAAATAAATTAACATTAAATGAAAAGTAAAGTACTAAAATTAAAACTTACATAAAATAAACAAACATAAAAACAGCGTGTCAGCAGTTTACTTGCAGACAACAAGTAAGTCTTCTGTCTGTGCATAAGATATGGGTATCCACTAAGAAAGAATTTTTGGGAATTTCACCCCTAAAGGGGTAAAATAGGGGATGGAAGTTTGTATGAAAGTCTGTCAGTTTTGAATTTAGGATCATAAAATTTTGTGATAAGGCTGACGATTGAAAATTAATTTATACGTGTCTCGGCGTTTTTGATAATTCTACCCCCGAAGGGTTAAAAAGGGGGGTGAAGATACTATGTTTGTTCGGGTGAAATGCAACTAAAATTTTGTACAACCGATTGAGCTGAAATTTTGCACAAACCTTTGGTTCTGGTGACAATACATTTTTATGACAAACATTCCTTAATCCTGCAGCCAGGATCGTCTCCTCAAGAGAGAACTCTTCAGCGGTTAGTAGCATGGCCACGAAACTTTGTTTACGCGTTCAAGTTTGATAGATAAAGATGATTTTATCATTAATCTTTAATCTTCTTTCTTTCTTCTTCTTTTTTTCTTTATATAAAATGGTAAACTGACTGACTGACTGGGTGATATATCAACGCACAGCCCAAACCGATGGTCCTAGAGTCATGAAACTTGGAAGGTGTGTTCTTTGTGAAGAGTAAGTATCCACTAAGAAAGGATTTTTGGGAGTTCCAGCCCTAAAGGGGTAAAATAGGGGATGGAAGTTTATATGAAAGTACGTCAGTTTTGAAGTTAGGATCTTCAAATTTTGTGTTTAGGCTGACGATTGAAAATTTGAATTCCCTATAGATCCTTTCTTAGTGGAAACCTTCTCTTCACAAAGAACACACCCTCCAAGTTTCATGTCTCTAGAACCAGCGGTTTGGGCTGTGCGTTGATATATCACCCAGTCAGTCAGTCAGTCAGTTTACCATTTTGTATATATAGATGTGTATCAGTTTTTCCAAAATCATCACCCAATATAGTTAAATAGGGCTTCAAAGCTCACGTAGAAGGGCGCATGCCGCGCAGCGTTGCATGGGGCGTGCGGGGCGTGGGAGTATTTACCTATTACTAAGTAGATAGGATTTTTCTGAGGTAGACGTGTCTGTGAATATAGTTTATTCCACCGATTTTCGCGTTGGCTCGCGATACGGGACATTGATATTAAATATTATGTCAAAGTATTATGTCTATAAATAGATTCCTAATAAATCATTTGTTTGGTGTCCCGGTGTCCAATCTCAAACCAAGATATTTCACATATTATGTAATTTAATTGATATTACTATGAACAAATGTTTGCAATAGCAAGTACACGTAAATCTATGTATGTACTATACATACATATTAGGGGTGGAATTTCAAAAACCCTTTCTTAGTGGATACCCACTCTCCACAAAGAGTACATTCTCCAAATTTCATTTCTCTAGAACCAGCGGTTTGGGCTGTGCGTTGATATATCAGTCAGCCAGTCAGGACATTGAATTTTAAATTGGGGGATGATTTTGGAAAAACTGTGATACACGTATCTTATCATTTTAACTGAAGTATATGTAGGCACAATTTCAAGTCAATCGACTCAGAGAATAAAAAGTTTCGTAGAAAATTCAACACCCCATTTCACCCTCTTAGGGGTGAAATTTCGAAAAACACTTTCTTGGTGGATACCTACTCTTCACAAAGAGTACACTGTCCAAATTTCATGTCTCTAGGACCAGTGGTTTGGGCTGTGCGTTGATGTATCAGTCAGCCAGTCAGGACATTGAATTTTAAATTGGGGGATGATTTTGGAAAAACTGTGATACACGTATCTCATCATTTTAACTGAAGTATATATAGACACAATTTCAAGTCAATCGACTCAGAGAATAAAAAGTTACATAGAAAATTCAACACCCCATTTCACCCTCTTAGGGGTGAAATTTCGAAAAACCCTTTCTTAATGGATACCTACTCTTTACAAAGAGTACACTGTCCAAATTTCATGTCTCTAGGACCAGTGGTTTGGGCTGTGCGTTGATATATAAGTCAGTCAGTCAGTCAGTCAGTCAGGACTTTGAATTTTATATGTATAGATAAAATAATTATAGTTATAAAGGTGCCGATTGCCTTACCAAGAACCTACATCCTATATAAGTTGTCCATAATTCCTAACAAAAATAAGATGGCCCTTATTCCTACCTCACCTTATATAGCAATTCATGGATCATATTCTATGTACATAGAGACAGAATGTCCGAAGCTTAACTCATGGTACCTCTGCGAAGAGAAAGTTGGCTTCAAGATTACAGACAATCCGGACTGCGTGCAGCAGCTCATAACTCAACAGCATCTCAACTCCTGTACATTAATGCCAGTCACTCTACACAAGCCAGCTCTGGAACAACTTGACGAACAACATTATACACTAAGCTTTCCGATACCTGCAAAAGTACAGATGTCATGTGCACAGGAAGAATTCAGAACACTTCAAGGAAGTTATTTGGCTACAATACCGCAAGGTTGCCTGATGAGAACCACCGAATTCACTATCGCTAACATTGACAACCGAATTAAGGGACATGTACTTAGAATACGAACACTATGGGAACAGAACACTACATCAAAAACTGAAGAATCACTGATACAGCTTCATTCAATCAACCTAGAGAACCTCCACGAGAGTTACAAGAAAGTCTCAGTACAACCTCCAGTTAGACTTAACAAGATACCAGATGGAAGCCTCTACCACACTACCATACCAGTATACCTATTACTATTCAGTGCAGGTGTACTTGCCATTGCTCTTAAATACCGGCATTGGATGGGAAACAAGGACAAGCAAATCGACCCTATATCTATAGAGATGAACGCAGATCAAGACATTTATGCTGAAACGGAACCGAGAAGGAATATTCATCCAGCTGGAATCAAGATGGACCCCAGTCATCTCACAGCAACATTTTTAACAACAGTTAATAAATAATTGCTGTTCTACGGGGGGAGATGTTACGCATGTTTCACAACGGTGTAACATAAGGATCGCTGATATTACGATTCGGTATTAAACATGGACTATGGACGACGTGACCTCGATATTGCGCATTGCAACGACCTGCACGTGGTGCCTACGCAGCATTTCGCAACCGTGGGACCGGACATCGGCGATGCCTTCCACAATTCCACGTTTTCAAGCATTCTTGGTACATCCATCGACCAATTGTCACTTGTATAATTTTAATCTATAATTTGTAATAATTTCATTACTTCATTAAATTAGTCTAAAGTAAATTGGTTTTTTTTGCATCCTCCGGTGCCAAACTCTGTTTGCCACTATCATGACCTATGTATCACTACATGAAACCGTTCAAAGTACAATCGATTCGAAACGTTCCCTTTATAAAAAAATAACTTTGCAATCATACTTACGGGGCCTTCGCGACCCCTTAGGCTCACGCATTAGATGCATGCGACCGGACACGATTGAAAAGGCACTTGAGTTTGTTCATGAGGAGATGAACACTCTCTACTTACAACAGCGAAATGAGCAAACACCGGCTAAAAAGCCACAGCCTCAGGCATCGACCGATCAGACCAAATTATTTAATTCTGTCATGCCGCACGTTCCCATGCCCATGCAGAGGCCATTTAATTTTAATATGTCCGGTCCCACGGTTGCGAAATGCTGCGTAGGCACCACGTGCAGGTCGTTGCAATGCGCAATATCGAGGTCACGTCGTCCATAGTCCATGTTTAATACCGAATCGTAATATCAGCGATCCTTATGTTACACCGTTGTGAAACATGCGTAACATGTTTTTCCTAAATAAATAAATAAATAAATAATAAACTTTATAAAGTTAAGAGAGATAAACAAGAAAAACTACAACAACTCAGTTCTGAGGCGAATCTGCCAACTTCTTGCGTATATGTTCTCGAGCTTTCACTTTGAAAGTGAACTGACTGGTCACCGTCCTGATACTCTGAGGGAGCGCATTCCAAAGGAAAACCGCCTGGACAAAGAAAGATGATTTTATAAAACCAGAGCGGTGCGAAGGACATCGTAAAAGACAATTATTAGCGGAACGAAGATGCTTGCTGTGCGCAGAGCATAAATATTGACAGTTAGACGTCAGATAAGAAGGAGAAGTGGGTTTGTGAAGAAGAGAAAACAGGGTTGTCAAAGCCCTCAATTCTCTGCGCTGCCGGATGGGTAGCCATCTTAAAAGTGATCGATGTGAAGATACATGATCATACTTGCGGAGATTGAAGACGAATCGAATGCAGTTATTAAGAAGTCGGTCAAGTTTATTGAGGAGATCTGCATTCAGGTCATAGTAGCACACATCACCATAGTCAATTATGGGGAAGATTAGGGACTGTACAAGCATTGCCTTAATATGTCATGGGAGAACATTTTTCAACCGGTAAAACGACCGCAACGTTCCGGTGACTTTCTTGCTAACAATCGCGACCTGCTTACGCCAGTCAACAAGGTCAGTACAAGTGTCAACATGCAAACCCAGATCCTTGACGTCAGAGCCAAACGGAATCACTGTGCCGTCAAAGGTCACCGGTGGCACCGCTAACCCATTCAGCCTTCTCATACTCAGACCACAAACCACTAGAGAATATGAACATCAAATGCAGGACGGACGAAGAATTGGGAGAACTCACATACTACCTGTCTCAATATGACTTAACAGTAAAATATACACGATTACTTTTACATCGTTCTGGAGCCGAAACACAGTAACTCCACTCGAGTAATAGTTACTATTGGCAATGTTATTTTTTTTTTAAGACATCTATTATAGAAGTTAGAAAATTATCACTTTTTTTCTGTCATTCGAGTTAAATCTTAGTAGGGACTTCCACTATTTCATTCATAAACGCAATATCGTACGCGATCCGCTGGATAATGACGTAGCGCGGCACAGCTGTGAGTGAGGTCAATGGACGTCGGACGAATTTGATATCAAACTGCAAATAAGTAGGTTTCAGGTACGATTTAGGTTGGTGTAAGTTCATTTACCTACATCATCTCTCGTTCGTATCAGAAGCACGTGTTTACCACTATCACATCTCTTCGTTAACGAGAGAAATTAATTGGCATTTAATTCACCACTCTCGCATCACGAAATCACTAGTTGGTACTCGTACCTATTCAACTAGACACCGACACGACGACAGTACGCTTGGGAGTTAGGCCTTGAATCGAGAGTCGACCTGTCGACCAATGAACCTACCTACCATAATATTGTGATTCATAAAATAATACTGCTTTTAACATTTCTTTTGCGGCAATGCTACAAAGGCAGGCAGTTCGCACAGAAAAACGAATCGTTTCGTCTGTCGAATAGAGTTCATTATTAGTTGCAGGTATCAGGAGGTATTGGAAGTATTAAGTTGGAATTAAGACCTTATTTTCATAACGTTAACCGTGTAATTCGGTTGTGCATCTTTGTAACAGTCAGGTCGGACACGAGACAATCGGTTTCTCAGAATATTTTTTAGTAAACATTACTTTTAGGTACCTATTTTGGTAAAATTTCTAATTTTCACCGTTTGCAGTTAAGAAATAAAGTCTGAATTCGCTTTTCGTATTTTTATTTGCGAACCAACTTATCTATCGCGTATGTATTTTATTTTATTTGTTTATGTACCTATCTAAGGCCTAGCGGATGAACTAATTAGATAGATACTTACATACCTACCTACACGACGTCAGTAACAACCACGTTGTTGCTACTGCAGATACCTAGGTAGTAGGTACCTACCCGTGACAATAATAAATCGTTTGATTCTGCATTCATGACCATTGTTCGATCTAAATTGCATTTATTTTTACGTACATAACAGTTAAATAACTCTAATTTTTCCTTCATACTTTCTACGGGCTTAGGACCGTCGTCGCGTCAGTAATACATTTTACGTCTAATTATGTACCTAGGTACTTACTTTGTAAGTATTCTTTTATTCTCAAGAAAAAGTATTTCAGGCGCAGGCGTATTTAAAAAAATGGAGCTATACAAACATAATCAACATAAAACTAACTAAGGCTAAGAACATAAATTAGATAATTACACTTCCCTGAATCGAAGCAACTGCTCAAAATGGAGTCCACTTCGCTCGATACATAAACGGGCACGTTTCATTAAATTGTCTTTTAATTTTCCTAATGTGTCTCTGTCACTTTTCACAATATTAAATACGTCCACTATCGCACTTCGTAAATCATCTCGAGTAGTACGCTCCTCGAAATAAACTAGGAATTTCGGACCACAAATAAAAATCCAAGGGTGTTAAGTCAGGGCTCCTTGCGGGCCAAGCCACAGGGCCACCACGACCTATCCACTGCTCACCAAACTCACTGTTTAGGTACGCACGCACTGAAGTAGCAAAATGGCCAGGCATCCATCATGCTGGTAGAACATACCGCGTAAATATGCCAGAGGCACATCCTCTAGCAACAGCGGTATCACAGTTTGAAGCATCTCTAAATAAGACCGCCATCCCATAAAAATCCACCATTGCCCAATACTCCACGTTGGAGAACACGTATTGCCGACTCATTATTAGCTCGAGATTAGGTTGCGCGGGAATGACCTAATACAGCGAAACGCGTGACAATACTAGGAAGGAAGGAAGGGCGGGCGGGCGCCCGGTCGGCTAGAGTCTAGAGCGTGGGGTGGGGGCGTGGCTTACGGATCATACTGTCTGATCGATGAATGGATTTTTCAATGGGTACCGTTCGTATGTGTTGCCGATCGTGTTTACGTTTTACACACACATATGCATTTACCGCAAAGAAGCATTACTTCGAGTTCTCATTATTTCACAAAAAAAACATTAAATTTTATTTTTCGCGATTTTTTTTATTCTTACTTTTTAAAAAAAATAGTCCCAATCGTTTCGAGTTCGATGATCGAGTTCATGGCTTTCGGTTCCAGAACGACCTAAAAGTAACCGTGTATACCTGGTAAAGAAAATGTAGAAGCAGACTGTTTGAGCCAAAATCCTGTGTTAGAACCAGAAGACAACAAAGAGGAACTATTGAAAGTAGTCAATTTGATACAAATAAAAGAAATAGTTGAAGATCAAGAAAAAAATGAAACAATAAAAGAAACAAGATCTAATATACAAAAATAGAATCTATTATTTATCTATACTATTATTATAAAGCTGAAGAGTTTGTTTGTTTGGTTGAACGCGCTAAACTCAGGAACTACTGCATCAAATTGAAAAATTCTTTTAGTGCTGGATAGCCCATTTATCGAGGAAGGCTATAGGCTATATTATCACGCTAATAACTTAAGTGGGTGAGCAATATTGCATTATGTCCATATTCTTCAGCTGTTTGACAACGGTTTGACAACTGACAACTGTCATGGCATGCATTAGAAGAGAACAGCTATTTTGGACCGTTTGTCACCAAAGTAAGTAGCCCGTAAGTGTCAGCGGCCGCCCGTTGAACAGTGGTTTGCAAGTTCGAGCCTCAGTTAAGTTATTTTGTTTTTGTATTTATTTCGATTTTTTTAATGCTGTAAGCATGGTGCAAGTTCGATTCCCAGCCGCACTCACTTTCACTTTTTGTAAATAGGTATGTTGTTTTTTTTTAAACCTTTAAGATTTCCAAATCATTACCAAATAGTGTTATACATACTTTTAGTTTTTTTAACCATTCAAACGATGTTTCATTGTAATCGGTGCTCTCTATCAAAAGATAGTCTGAGTGTCTCCGGGTATTTTTTTGGTAAAACATCATGCGTGAGTAAATTATAAAACCCATGTTGTTAGATTCAATGCACACATATTGTGCATAACTTAGAGAAGGTTAAAGGTTTCGTTTCATTGTAATCGGTGCTCTCACGGTGCTCTCTATCAAAAGATGTATGAATTTCAAGTGTTCAAGAAGAACTTATCATAATTATATATGTAACATGCAACGACATCTTTTGAACCAAAATGGTACTAATGAATAAAATGTGCTCACAAGATAACTTTTAAATCGACTGGCCAGTTTTTTTTTAAGTTACGATAGCAAAAGGTATTCTAGATTAAACTTAACTAGAGTATGACTTCTATCGAAGGTCTGACGAAGGAGACAAAAGGCAATTGCAAGTGGTCCTCAAGAGTTTACAGCATCTATATCGTGTTTGGGCTCACTTTATGCATCTTGATGAGAACTTTAGACCTAGCTGGAGTATGGCTGTCATCGATGGTCTAACGATGGAGACAGAAGGCAGTTGCAAGAGGTCCTCAACAGTTTACAGCAGCTATATTGTTATTGGGCTCATTTCGAACACCTTGATGAGAACTTTAGACCTAGCTGTGGATTATGACTGTCATAGAAGGTTTGACGATGGAGACGGAAGGCAGTCGCAAGAGGTCCTCAACAGTTAACAGCATCTATATCGTGTTTGGGCTCATTTCATGCATATTGATGAGAACTTTAGACCTAGCTGGACTATAACTGTCATCGATGGTCTAACGATGGAGACGCAAGGCAGTTGCAATAGGCACTCAACAGTTTTACAGCAGCTATATTGTTATTGGGCTCATTTCATGCACCTGGATGAGAATTTTAGACCTAGCTTGGGTAAGACTGACATTGACGGTCTAACGATGGAGACGGAAGGCAGTTGCAACAGGTCCTCAACAGTATACAGCAACTATATTGTTATTGGGCTCATTTCATGCACCTTGGTGAGAACTTTAGACTGGCCTGGACTATGAGTGTCATCGACAGTCTAACGTTGGAGACGGACGGCAGTTGAAAGAGGTCCTCAACAGTTTACAGCAGCTATATTGTTATGGGCTCATTTCGAACACCTTGATGAGAACTTTAGACCTAGCAGTAGAGTATGACTGTAATAGAAGGTTTGACGATGGAGACGGAAGGCAGTCGCAAGAGGTCCTCAACAGTTAACAGCATCTATATCGTGTTTGGGCTCATTTCATGCATATTGATGAGAACTTTAGACCTAGCTGGACTATGACTTTCATCGATGGTCTAACAAAGGAGACACAAGGCAGTTGCAATAGGCCCTCAACAGTTTACAGCAGCTATATTGTTATTGGGCTCATTTCATGCACCTTGGTGAGAACTTTAGACCTGCCTGGAGTATGACTGTCATCGACAGTCTAACGATGAAAACGTGAGGCTGTCGAGGGAAGCCCTTATTTGAAAAGAACATAAGTAGAATGTTTTAGCGATTAATTAAATTATTTCCGAGAAGTTAAATAGTTACCTACTTGAATCTATACTAATAACATAAAGCTCAAGAGTTTGTTTGTTGGTTTGGTTGAACGAGCTAATTTCAGGAACTACTGGATAGCCTATTTATCGAGGAAGGCTATAGATTATATAACATCACGCTATAACTAATAGGAGCGGAGCATCAATGAAAAATGTTGCACAAACGGGGAAAATATATTCCTTTTGAAAGTCACCGTTGCGTGCGCTGCGTAAACGGTTAAAGTTACGCAACAATCATGTATGACGGAAATGTTCCTCTTAAAAGTTTTAAAAAAATACGTGATAGCATATGTCTATATTTTAAGGTTGACTCGCATTATTTGCGAAGGTGTTTTTGTGAACATGGTATTTATTCTAATCCAAATAAATACGTTATTCATCTCAAGTATTTAATTTTGAACGAAATTGCTCTCATCATTTGATTTCAATGAATATCTTAGGAGATATCACAGTTTTAAAATAACTCCGCAGCGAATAAATTATCAACATGATGTAGAATGATGGGTGTGATGTGCTAGAATTGTACTATAGGTGCCTACGACCCACTCTCTCTAACCCTCTCTCTCTTTTATGTGACGCAGATGAAGTTGCGCGGGTCTGCTAGTTATTATAATATTGGGATCAGACAATTGCAGAAAAAAATTAGTCCAATATACACGATTACTTTTACATCGTTCTGGAGCCGAAACACAGTAACTCCACTCGAGTAATAGTTACTATTGGCAATGTTATTTTTTTTTTAAGACATCTATTATAGAAGTTAGAAAATTATCACTTTTTTTCTGTCATTCGAGTTAAATCTTAGTAGGGACTTCCACCATTTCATTCATAAACGCAATATCGTACGCGATCCGCTGGATAATGACGTAGCGCGGCACAGCTGTGAGTGAGGTCAATGGACGTCGGACGAATTTGATATCCGACTGCAAATAAGTAGGTTTCAGGTACGATTTAGGTTGGTGTAAGTTCATTTACCTACATCATCTCTCGTTCGTATCAGAAGCACGTGTTTACCACTATCACATCTCTTCGTTAACGAGAGAAATTCATTGGCATTTAATTCACCACTCTCGCATCACGAAATCACTAGTTGGTACTCGTACCTATTCAACTAGACACCGACACGACGACAGTACGCTTGGGAGTTAGGCCTTGAATCGAGAGTCGACCTGTCGACCAATGAACCTACCTACCATAATATTGTGATTCATAAAATAATACTGCTTTTAACATTTCTTTTGCGGCAATGCTACAAAGGCAGGCAGTTCGCACAGAAAAACGAATCGTTTCGTCTGTCGAATAGAGTTCATTATTAGTTGCAGGTATCAGGAGGTATTGGAAGTATTAGGTTGGAATTAAGACCTTATTTTCATAACGTTAACCGTGTAATTCGGTTGTGCATCTTTGTAACAGTCAGGTCGGACACGAGACAATCGGTTTCTCAGAATATTTTTTAGTAAACATTACTTTTAGCCTACCTAGTTTGGTAAAATTTCTAATTTTCACCGTTTGCAGTTAAGAAATAAAGTCTGAATTCGCTTTTCGTATTTTTATTTGCGAACCAACTTATCTATCGCGTATGTATTTTATTTTATTTGTTTATGTACCTATCTAAGGCCTAGCGGATGAACTAATTAGATAGATACTTACATACCTACCTACACGACGTCAGTAACAACCACGTTGTTGCTACTGCAGATACCTAGGTAGTAGGTACCTACCCGTGACAATAATAAATCGTTTGATTCTGCATTCATGACCATTGTTCGATCTAAATTGCATTTATGTTTACGTACATAACAGTTAAATAACTCTAATTTTTCTTTCATACTTTCTACGGGCTTAGGACCGTCGTCGCGTCAGTAATACATTTTACGTCTAATTATGTACCTACTTACTTTGTAAGTATTCTTTTATTCTCAAGAAAAAGTATTTCAGGCGCAGGCGTATTTAAAAAATTGGAGCTATACAAACATAATCAACATAAAACTAACTAAGGCTAAGAACATAAATTAGATAATTACACTTCCCTGAATCGAAGCAACTGCTCAAAATGGAGTCCACTTCGCTCGATACATAAACGGGCACGTTTCATTAAATTGTCTTTTAATTTTCCTAATGTGTCTCTGTCACTTTTCACAATATTAAATGCGTCCACTATCGCACTTCGTAACTCATCTCGAGTAGTACGCTCCTCGAAATAAACTAGTAATTTCGGACCACAAATAAAAATCCAAGGGTGTTAAGTCAGGGCTCCTTGCGGGCCAAGCCACAGGGCCACCACGACCTATCCACTGCTCACCAAACTCACTGTTTAGGTACGCACGCACTGAAGTAGCAAAATAGCCAGGCATCCATCATGCTGGTAGAACATACCGCGTAAATATGCCAGAGGCACATCCTCTAGCAACAGCGGTATCAGTTTGCAGCATCTCTAAATAAGACAGCCATCCCATAAAAATCCACCATTGCCCAATACTCCACGTTGGAGAACACGTATTGCCAACTCATTATTAGCTCGAGATTAGGTTGCGCGGGAATGACCTAATACAGCGAAACGCGTGACAATACTAGGAAGGAAGGAAGGGCGGGCGGGCGCCCGGTCGGCTAGAGTCTAGAGCGTGGGGTGGGGGCGTAGCTTACGGATCATACTGTCTGATCGATGAATGGATTTTTCAATGGGTACCGTTCGTATGTGTTGCCGATCGTGTTTACGTTTTACACACACATATGCATTTACCGCAAAGAAGCATTACTTCGAGTTCTCATTATTTCACAAAAAAAACATTAAATTTTATTTTTCGCGATTTTTTTAATTCTTACTTTTTAAAAAAAATAGTCCCAATCGTTTCGAGTTCGATGATCGAGTTCATGGCTTTCGGTTCCAGAACGACCTAAAAGTAACCGTGTATACAGCTAAAACCTAACAAAGAATATCATAAAGATTTGTAAAACATGTGAAATATGTATAAAAAATAAAGCAAGAAGCCAAGGATTTGAAGAAGGATCAAAATTCACCCACGTCCTACAGCAACGAGAAGTATCTCAAAAAATAGATAAAAATGGGTATAAAAAGATAGCAAATTTCCAAACTCCATCCTTACATTCTAACATATAAAAAATTTCTATGAAAATTCGTTCAGGGAAATATCTACAATTAATGTACTACAATACTACATGATTATTATTTGAGAAATACTTGGCTATCTTGACTTGACTTCAATTATTGAGTTCCATCATCGAGCAACAGAGGTTTTTTTCACTTATTCGACCACCGAACATCGAACTAGTGAGAATTAGGCATAACTTAATTGTTTAATCATTAGCATTATTAAAAAGAAAAGAGTAGACTAAGATAGAGTACCGTAGACTATGACAAATTCCACATAATAATTGATATGGTAATTCCATTTGCAATACGGTTATTGTTTTTTTCTTTTGATTAGTTAAAAGTTTAGCCAACTATCCTGACTTGTGATAAAGCTCTATTGACCGTAGAAGGTATGTTTACCGTATAAGAGAAACCTATCTATACATATAAAATTCAAAGTCCTGACTGACTGACTGACTGACTTATATATCAACGCACAGCCCAAACCACTGGTCCTAGAGACATGAAATTTGGACAGTGTACTCTTTGTGAAGAGTAGGTATCCACTAAGAAAGGGTTTTTCGAAATTCCACCCCTAAGAGGGTAAAATGGGGTGTTGAATTTTCTATGAAACTTTTTATTCTCTGAGTCGATTGACTTGAAAATGTGTCTTCATATACTTCAGTTGAAATGATGAGATACGTGTATCACAGTTTAAACCAAGGTATCAATATTTCACGTATCTTATTTAATTGATATAACTTAAAAAAAAAAAAAAAAAATCTATGTATGTATTATAGATAGATACATTACTTATTATCCCAGAAGTAAGATCCTGTGGGCAATTCCCTAACTCCACGCGGGCGAAGCCGCGGGCTTAAGCTAGTTACTTTATAATTGTAAGATGTTAAAAGAGTATTTATTATATTGTTAGGAAGTACAGGTTTTACTTAGTATTAGGAAGAAATGAGGTTTTATGTGGCATAATTATGTTAGTTCTATGGCAAGGAGTGACAACTTAGAAATGGTCTCTGGTCGCGGGAGACGCTGGTTGGGAATATCGCTCAAAGGGCGGGAAGATTTATATTTTCCTATTTTGTGAACTAAATCACTATTTTGTGAACAATTACGTGTTAATTGAATTCGTTATGATTTGTGGCGGTCTAGGTTAGTTTCAGTGATTGATATTTTGTTCCAAGTTAGAATAAACTGTTGTATTCATTATTTTGTGAAACTCGTTGTCTTCTTTTTTAAACATCTTCGCTTATGTTTGCTAATATCATAAGTGGGATAAAGAACTTAGATTGCCCACTAAAGTATAAAACATTCAAGGAACAAAATAACAATTACCCTTCAACCTATAGTCAAAATGGTGATTTTGACTTTTTTTTTTCGTTTTTATTCTTGTCATTGTTGTTATTTCACGTGTGTGTGATTAAATATCAAACTTTGTGATAAATAAGGCCGAGAAGGTGTGACCACCGTTCACGAGATTGACCTAGAGGTGGCTCGCGAGGCCGCTAGTGATGAAGATCTAACCCTGAGAACCCTGTTCGTGAGGTCACTTCGCGTTCGTTTAGCCCCGTTAACTTGAGCGATGTTCCGCAACGAGTTCGTACAAACAACTCGAGTGTCTTTCAACAACGCCGTGCGGTAGTAGCAATCGGTTGGAGCCACTCCGCGTGCTTTTCGCGAGTAGCTTCTCTGTCTCAAGGGTGGCACTAAATTTGGCTAAATGAATGGGTCACCAATGACCAACCGATAAGTTGTGAAATCCCGATCGTTGGCCAACGAATTATTAATAAATCCCTTCGCAAATTGATCGACACTGTCCTTCTTTTAAGTAATACCATGGAGGGCTGTATCGGAGTGTATCGCCTTGCTCCAAAAAGTCCAACAGACTCGCAAAATCAGGCTTGACTGCCGAAGTCAAATATTTAGGCGACATTAAGCTTTGATCAGGTTAGGCCGAGCCGAGCCCCCGAAAAGGCCACGGCGCGCGGCGCAGTGTTTCGCGCACGTGTTCAAGGTGTGCGACGAGCCGCACCCCATGCTGGTACGCGGCATGCTGGAGGCCTGCATGCGCCAGTACATCCTAGAGGCCTACAAGGTGATCGCGAAACTGTGCAAGCTGGGCTATGCGGTGGAGGACATCGTGAGCAACATCTTTCATGTGAGCGAAACGCTGGACGCGAGCGAGGCCCTGCGCCTGCCGCTGCAGCTGGCAGGGCTGCTGGCGCGCTCCTGCCGCGCACTGAGCCGCGGTGCGCGAGGTGCGGCTTACGCACATGCGCGTGGCGTACGGGCTGGCGGCGCCGCTGTAGCTGGCTGGCTGCTGGCACGCTGCTGCCGCGCCGCCGCCGCGCACTGAGCCGCAGTGCGCGAGCTGCAGCTCACGCACAGGCGCGTGACGTTCCTTTAGCAAGTAGACTGCGGGATGCTTGCCTACATGATTAAGTGATGATTTATGTTAGACAGACTGCGGGATGTCTAAGGTTTGTTTGGTAAACTGCGGGGTACCAAACTCATGTAGAGGACGGACTGCGGGACGTTCCTTTAGCAAGTAGACTGCGGGATGCTTGCCTACATGATTAAGTGATGATTTATGTTAGACAGACTGCGGGATGTCTAAGGTTTGTTTGGTAAACTGCGGGGTACCAAACTCATGTAGAGGACGGACTGCGGGACGTTCCTTTAGCAAGTAGACTGCGGGATGCTTGCCTACATGATTAAGTGATGATTTATGTTAGACAGACTGCGGGATATCTAAGGTTTGTTTGGTAAACTGCGGGGTACCAAACTCATGTAGAGGACGGACTGCGGGACGTTCCTTTAGCAAGTAGACTGCGGGATGCTTGCCTACATGATTAAGTGATGATTTATGTTAGACAAACTGCGGGATGTCTAAGGTTTGTTTGGTAAACTGCGGGGTACCAAACTCGTGTAGAGGACGGACTGCGGGACGTTCCTTTAGCAGGTAGACAGCGGAATGCTTGCCTACATGATTAAGTGATGCCTCCTGCCCCACCTTGGTTCGTGATCATGGATCATGTGTGAAGAAGGTGGAGAAGTTCTTAAAGTTGTGGTCACATTTCAGATGACGAATTGTGTGATCCCGGTACAGGGTCATCATCGGCGTCCCTACCACCTAATGCTGAGGTGTTCGGGAGCAGTCGTGAGCCCTCATCTGCAGACTTGGCCCCGGTGCGCGACGAGCATCACGAGGACTGCGACAAAGATGACGTTACGTTATGATAGGCCGATTTAGGGGATAGGTTCCTATTGTGAGGTTATGTATAAGAAAGGCGCCGATCGTGCGGGTGCGTCCCAAGGCGTGTGTCGCCCAACGTTGGTGTTTGTCACCCGGATAGCGTTAGTCGCTGTAGTAAAGTTTTCGGCAGTAATATAGGACGGTTGGGACGCTGACCATCTTATATTTTTGTCATTAGTCGCTGTAGTAAAGTTATCGGTAACAATATAGGACGGTTGGGACGCCGACCATCTTATATTTATGCCATTTTGAACTTTCAATTTCTACGTGGTCAGCATGAGTTGCTTACATGAATAATCATCGTAAACACTTTCAGATCGAAAAAGCATGAAAAGGACCGTTCTGAAACTAACGAGCCTGTGCCCGTGGCGTTAGGGCTACCCATACCTGATCCCGATGCTGGAATAGGAGCAGTGCGCTACCAAGATCATCGCTTTGCAGATGCAACCTATAACTTTCAAGTCGAGGGCGACTTGGCGTCAGGAGAGGCCGTGTTAGGAAGTACAGGTTTTACTTAGTATTAGGAAGAAATGAGGTTTTATGTGGCACATGTTAGTTCTATGGCAAGGAGTGACAACTTAGAAATGGTCTCTGGTCGCGGGAGACGCTGGTTGGGAATATCGCTCAAAGGGCGGGAAGATTTATATTTTCCTATTTTGTGAACTAAATCACTATTTTGTGAACAATTACGTGTTAATTGAATTCGTTATGATTTGTGGCGGTCTAGGTTAGTTTCAGTGATTGATATTTTGTTCCAAGTTAGAATAAACTGTTGTATTCATTATTTTGTGAAACTCGTTGTCTTCTTTTTTAAACATCTTCGCTTATGTTTGCTAATAATATTATGATTTTTTTTAAATAAAAATTCAATTCCAAATATTTTTCTTGTAAAATATAGGTAAATATTAATAAAATGAACGCCATGTCTTGCCGTTAATGGCGTTCAAATATTCTAATTATAACTTATGAACAATTGCTAAATATAAAAGTATATAATAATAGTAGGTTTTCATTTTACATTATGTACACTGTTTCAAGCTTTCACGGTTTTCATCCACCCGCACTCTCCAGTCAATCCGCGATCATGGCGCTTGCAACAGCGCCGAAATATCGGGAGCTCAAAATAATGAACAATCACGGAAGATATCCCGTAAGTGACAGTTTACATTATGTAGTTGTTGATAATAATAAATGACATAGTTTTTTGACCTATTGTGATTTGTTGGATGCTATTTATTACGTGCCAAGTTATTACCGGAATTGATTAAGGCTGTGATTTGGACACTGATGATATGGAGAACAATTGTGTTGTGTGTGAGCATTCACTGCGACGGCGCGCGGCGTCGTAGACACATTCTTAATGAACATTTTCTACTATCATGACCGGACTTTAGAGAACATATTCCCCATGCGGTACGAAGAAGACAACGTTCGAAGAAGAGAGTACTATACCTTTACGCTTTACAACAGAGAACTTGAAGGGAGAAATGCAATAATTGAATATTATTATACATTGTTGTTCATGCTTACATGGGCGCAGGACACTGGGAGTATGCGCCTATATTATGACGATCATCTATTACTAAGAACCTATGAACCATCCGGTACAATTCTTAAATACTGTATTAAGAGATATGGAAATTGAATAAAAGTATGCGCCCGACCCAGTTCTAGATCAGATAATGCTATTATCACGTTGTATGGGGATCGACTTATAGTCTCTGACAGGACTGTTGTTGCCAATAAGCCTGACGTTGTGGTTATAGATCGATTGGAGCGTAGCGCAATGATTAGTGATATAACGGTCCCGCTGAGTTGCTGGTTGTTCTGAGGAGGCTCTTGGTTGGCAGCTGGATCAAGGGCTTGATTCAGAAAGCAGTACTTCTGGACACGGCACGTATTGGTAGGAGTTTCCTCTCAAGATCTAGCGGTTGTTATAACCGGTAGTTCAAACCCTGTTCCCGAAGCTGGTGGGCTACTATTGTTTATATTTTTAATGTTTTTTTTATTTGGGTGTACTATTAGGTACATCTCTGTCTAACCCTTCGGGGATTACAGGCGTGATGTTATTTTTTTTTAATGTAGTTTTTAGATTCCTACATAATTATTCGAATATTTAAAAATGTATTATCCTATGTACATTTTTAAATACTCCTATATTTTAAAATGTAGACGATATTGATAAAATGAATAAAGGAAATAATTTAAAAAAAAAACAGTATCTATAGTTGTAACATAGTCTACCCTACTCTTATTTTAGTCAACTCTTTTCTATTTAATAATGCTAATGATTAAACAATTAAGTTATAATTCTCACTAGTTCAATGTTCGGTGGTCGAATAAGTGAAAAAAACCTCTGTTGCTCGATGATGGAACTCAATAATTGAAGTCAAGACAAGATAGCCAAGTATTAGTCAGTATTGTAGTACATTCATTGTAGATATTACTGCCCCTGAATGAATTTTCTTAGCAACTTTTTTTAATGTTAGACTGTAAGGATGGAGTTTGGAAGTATGCCATCTTTTTATGCATAATTTTATCATTTTTTTGAGATACTTCTCATTGCTGTAGGACGTGGGTTAATTTTCTATGAACCGTGCTCCTTCTTCTTTGGATTGATGTCACAACTGGGACCAGCGACAAAACCATTTGAGATAATGTCAATGGATACTATTGGTGGCTTTGGAGGATCTAGGTCAACAAAAAAATACACCTTTTAGTAGACCACTACACTAGATATGCATATATTGCGACTTCAAAAACACAGAATGCAAGTGACTTTATAAATCTAACAAAGAATGACGGTCATAAATTCAATGGGCGTAAGGGACAAAGTACAGGTTTTCAGTACGAGCAAAAAACAAAAAAAGTATGCATTATCTACCATAACTTTTTCATTTTTAAAGCAATTTTCATGATGTCTTTGGCAAAAGAACTTTTGACTGCTAATACTCAAAATAACTTTAATTTAATAGTTTCGGAGATAGTGTCCTTTACTCTTGCTTTAATATGAGAACTTGTCCCTTACACCCATACATAGTTTGTGTCAATTGGGTCGTAAGATGTCGTAAGTGACTATAATACTATAAAGTCTTATGAAAAATATGCCGTAAGTAACATGAACCCAAATAGAAACACCCCAAAAGGGATGTAAATGTAGCAGATCCGAAAGTCTTTAAAGCTATATTTTACTTCGGGCACGCCGCAATCGCGGCGGTAAGACCCCTCTTTGAGGAGTGGCTGGATAGGCGTCACGGCGTCCTGACCTACCGCGTGACGCAGGTCCTCACCGGACACGGAAGTTTCGGGAGGTACCTGTGTCATATGGGGAAGGAGGAAACGCATGGGTGTCACCACTGCGAGGACCGCCCGGAGGACACGGTGGAGCATACGGTGCAGGACTGCCCCGCTTGGGCAGAGCACCGCCGTGTCCTCACGGCGGCGATAGGCGGAGACCTCTCGCGCCCGGCATTGGTCGAGGCCATGCTGCGGGGCGAGACGGAGTGGGAAGCGGTCGCCTCCTTCTGCGAAGCAGTCATGCTCGCGAAGGAGGAGGCGGGCCGCGTGAGGGAGAGGACAGCGTCCTCCCTCCACACCAGCCGCAGTGGTAGACGCCCACGGCGCCGGACGTCGGCAGACGATCTCCGGCCACCGTAGGCGCGGGCATGCGGGCGGCGAGTAATGGGCGACTCGCTGTCCGACCATGGACCATGCCCGGGTCGACGGCGCGTTGTGTTCCACGCGCGCCTCAAAGAGTGTCAGCATAATGACGGGGCCCCCCCTCTAGAGGGCCAAAGCCTGCCGGGGTCGCGGGACTCATAGAATTACCGTGACCCTGGAACATAAAGGGCTACTGAAGGACACCGTGGATTTTAGTCAGTACAAGTCTGACAGTCCCTCCCGCTCTGCCCTGGGTGGGAGGACTCATTTGATGATTTTACCACCAGCGAGTCGCCCATTACTCGCCGCCCGCATGCCCGCGCCTACGGTGGCCGGAGATCGTCTGCCGACGTCCGGCGCCGTGGGCGTCTACCACTGCGGCTGGGGTGGAGGGAGGACGCTGTCCTCTCCCTCACGCGGCCCGCCTCCTCCTTCGCGAGCATGACTGCTTCGCAGAAGGAGGCGACCGCTTCCCACTCCGTCTCGCCCCGCAGCATGGCCTCGACCAATGCCGGGCGCGAGAGGTCTCCGCCTATCGCCGCCGTGAGGACACGGCGGTGCTCTGCCCAAGCGGGGCAGTCCTGCACCGTATGCTCCACCGTGTCCTCCGGGCGGTCCTCGCAGTGGTGACACCCATGCGTTTCCTCCTTCCCCATATGACACAGGTACCTCCCGAAACTTCCGTGTCCGGTGAGGACCTGCGTCACGCGGTAGGTCAGGACGCCGTGACGCCTATCCAGCCACTCCTCAAAGAGGGGTCTTACCGCCGCGATTGCGGCGTGCCCGATATAATAATAATAAGATTCACTTAAATTAATCAATTTCACTGTCATCTTTATCTGTGTCTGGCAGAACATTTTTAACGTCGTCTGCTACTGGAAGATTGAAATATACGTCGTGGAATCTCCGGCGAATTATATTTTTTTCACATAACCGTTTCAAATCAATCGATTTGGCTTTTGAAATACATAAACAGTTTTCATAAAGTCGGGGCAAATCAAATACGGTTTTGCTTGACATCTGCGATCCTGGTCTGGTCTTCTCATCTCTACCTCTTTTTCCCTTTCCTCTTCCTTTCCCTTTTCCAATTGTCTTTTGAAACAGCTCTGTCGAATAATATGTTTCCACGTCATCTTTCATAGAATCCTTTACTTCGATTTTCTTCAAATCTTTCTTTCTTAAAGTAACTACTCGAATATCTCTCATCTTAATTCCTTCAGTGTATTTTTAGTGAATGTTTCTTCAGTAATGGTATTCCAATTAATAAATTCAGTGTGGTCAATTACGTTGACATTATATGGTTTTGGTCTCTTTCGCGCTGCTTCTATAAAAGTTGGCCATTGATCAGGACTCCATACGATCACTTTTTTCATTTCATTCTCAATGACAGCGTAAACCGAATCAACGGGCATATAAGTATGCCCGGGAAGAAGGTAATTAAGCTGAACAACTTCGATATTTATGGAAATGTGCAGAAAGTGGTTAATGGCAGCTAACACAACTTTATTCTTGTTTTGACCACTGCAAGAATCACAATAAAGTAGCACATTTTTTATGGTACCTCTCTCGTCGACTTCTTTTAAATACTTGTATAGGCACGAAGCTATCTCATTGGATCCTCTTTTTCCATCACATTCGCCCCAAATGTAACATGAAACATTTTGTGTTTTACTTTCATACATCGTCAAATTGTATACTGCGTATTTTCGGCTGTAATACAGCAGCATGCTTTCACCGTAAGGTGTACTTAAAACCTTTTGAAGGTCAAAACTGCAAACAATAGTTTTATTGTCTTGCAAGTTCTGATGAAATTTGAATCTTCGATATGTAGCTTTCTTTTCTTCGATATGTTTTGTCATGTTGTCCATGTCTGTTGGGTCCTTGTTCGTTTTGTTTTCAAAAGCTACACATTGGCTACGTTTATCTTTTTTGGGTGCGTGGATGCGGATATTATATTCCTCTCGAAATATTTATTAAAGGAAGCTTCAAGTAAACAGGATTGTTCTTGGCTTGTACACTCTAAACAATAAAGTCTATATACATTAGCCAAGTTTTTGAATTCCTGTGGTAAGTAAACACAAGCACTATCTTTTCTGCAGTAGTGGCTCGGCACAGCAGGAAGGTTTTCTAAATAATTTCGGGCACACCTTTTGGTGAATTCGTTGATTACAGGAGCATTAGAATGCCTTTTCTCTTTTTGGGTCACTCCTTCATTTGCATTCTTAATTGTATAAAGAATTGTTTTGTTTTCTGTCTCTTTACTGGAACTTCTCTGGTACAGCGTACTAACCAGTCGCGGCGTCGTTGTGGCTCTAGACCCCAATAAAAGTCAAAGAATGATTTCCTTCTCTGTTCGGGTATTTTGTAATAACCCCTTCCACATTTACCTTCAACACAAGGATTTTCCTTTATACTTCTTTCTCGCACTTCGTTCCCTGATTTAGTTATATATTTATTTCCTTGATCTCTATTCTTTTTCATTTGTTGTAGTTTATTCAATTTCCTTATTCGTTTCCGTATATCGCTGCGTTTTCTTTAGTGGAATTTTCTTGCGTTGCTTTCTTCTTTTTCTTACGTTTGGTTTTAGATAGTTCTCCATCACTTGAACTTTTGGATTCTTTAGCAGTCCAGTTGTCAGAACTTCCATCAGAAAAATAATCCGGTTCGTTGTCAGATACAAAATCAATATATGATTTTCTAAATTTGTTTGCCTTGCGTCTCTTTTTCTTTACACTTTTTAGCTGAGTTGAGTCGTCGGTGTCTTTGATTTCTAAAACATAGTTTATTTCAGATGTTAGTATTTTACTGCAAGTTAGAACAGGCTCAGCTGTCATGACATCATGTAACGAAGAACTTAAGGGGTCAGCTGCTGGGTACAATACATCTTCAGAAGGCAGTTCTATATTGTCTGTAGATACATTAAATGGCGAGAAGCAGATATTCTTAGATGTTCCTGCCGTAGCGTCTGCGAATTTATTATCTAACGGCGAATTACTAACACGGGCTATTGGTTCAAAAATGCCTGTTAAAGGGTTAATCAAAACATCTGAAACGCTATCTAGGTAGGTGAGTGTACCTTTTGTCGAGTGACAGTATCGAAATTTTTCTTAAGTCCCTAAAAAAAAAACAAGTACTTTATTTACAAAAACTATACTGTGAAAAGTCATTAGCAAGTGCAACAACAAGTGACGCTATTATCCTTCGGTTCAGTGCTGTGTACAAACTATAAAACATCGAAAACTCCATACCATTCTGGTACTGCTAATCTTCTACCCGATACATAAGAATAATAACAGACGTTCTGCTCAGTGACTGAAAATACTCTGTGACACAGCTTCAGTGTTTGCGCATCTTGGCATAGTTGCTGCGTTACGGCTTGTGGTGTCACAAGTTACCATAACACCATAGCAATTGCCGAAAACCACATATTGAAAACAGCGCCATCTATCGTTTCCAAAGCGAACTGCTTGAAGATCGATCGAACAAGCAAGATCGAGTACTTCGCGATGGTCAAGTGCGGTGCCTGCGGTAAATTTCTTGCGTCGGCAGACGCCGCTAAATGCGACAAATGCATGTGTTGTTATCACCGTCAGTGTGCTGGATTGAACCAAATAGGTCCCATAGCATCTCCGTGGCACTGCCCGGAGTGCAAAAAAAACCTTGTACGGGACAACCGGTCCGAAACGCCAGTACGAGGGCATGCTAAAGGACCACTGGACGAGAGCATGGTTAATCTCGTGGATATTAACACCACTGCTTCGGCTGCGACGCATGAACTCTCCAAAGACATCACGTCTGAGCTGAGGAAGTTCAAGGAAGAATTTATTAACACGGTACGGAGTGAGTTTCAGTTACTGCGAAATGATTTGGCTGACTTAAGATCTTCCCTAAAGTCCACAAATGACCGTATGAGCAGTTTGGAGGAAAGAGTGGCCAATATGGAGAACCAAAAATCTGGGCACACCCCGGTATCGGCGGATGTGCATCATTTAATTGCCCAGTTGCGGAGCGACATAAATGTTCGCGATCAGGAGCTACTAGCCACCGACATACAGATATCAAACTTGCCTGAGACGAGTGGTGAAAAAACCCTGTACATACGGCTATGTTGGTGGCGTCAAAGATGGGCTTAAGCCTTGAGACGCGCGATATTGTGAGCGCCGAGCGATTAGGAGGAAGACGTATAAATGCAACGCAGCCAGCGCCGGTGGAGTCCCGCCCGCGCTTTCTCGTCGTGCGCCTAGCGCGCCGTGATCTACGCAACGAGATGTTGGAGGCCGCACGAGTACGTCGTGGCATGACTTCTGCTGATCTGGGTATGCCTGGTCCGCCAGCGCGGTTTTATGTCAACGAGCGTCTAACAAAACAGAATCGGGAGTTATTTCGGAAGGCGCGAGAGGCTGGGGGACGGCTCGGGTGGCAATTTGTGTGGTGCAAACGAGGCCGTATTCTTGCCCGTTGCAAACCCGGAGACGCCACTTTCCAGATCAGCTGCGACGCTGATATACAGCGCGTATTTGAACCCACACTACTGTCGGTTACCGACGGCCACATGTTGTCCTAAATGTTTTTTTTTTATTGTTCTCATACACTTTTTTATTTCTGTTTTTTTTTCGATTAATTTATGCTGCGTGTTTTTAGCTTTTAACACGTATATTGAATGTCGCAAAACTGTCGTGGTACAATAATTATTGTCTAGTGTTTTTGTTAATTGTCGCAGCTGTTTGTCACACGGCGGCGCAACTCAGTGGGCTCATTAACCGGTTTCAACATACACGTATTACATTACTTGTTATTTACATCAACATACAAACATCACAAGCGAGAATTTCAAACCTATTCAGACTCCTATATATAATTACACGTATCTACAATTCAATATTTAAAAATACCTATTCCATTTTTCTTTTTGACCCAATAATGCTAGGGTTTATACCATTTTTCTTTTTAATCATAACTGAGATAATTTCGAATGAATACGTAACACAGGTCGTAGCAAATCAAATGATAACTTTAGTAGTCTTTTTTCAATATGGTCATGATGCCTAAAAGTGGTAGATATTTTAAAGTTGGCTTCCTCAACGCAGGGTCTCTGGGAACAGGCCATGACGATTTAATTTGCGCAATGGACAGGCATAGTTTCGATATTATGGCAATAAACGAGACTTGGCTTCGAGCCGGCGAGGAGGAGCGCGCGCCTATTGTCCCTGGCTACCGCTTACGTCACACTCCGTGGCCGACAGCTGTTCGCGCGGGGCGTGGTGGGGGTGTTGGTTTTTATCTGCGCCGGGGCCTGAGCGCGCGTATCTGTTCTGGCACGGCTAATCCCAGGTTCGATTCCGTCGAACAGATGTGGCTGACAACCTCGCTAACCGGGAAAAAAAATTGCCATTGGTACAGCGTACAGACCACTTTGGTTTGATATTGACCTCTTCCTAGATGCCATTACAAATTCTATTACCACACTGGGAAATTGCGATCATCACATTTTGCTCGGCGATTTTAATGTAAATATGCTCAACGTAAGCGAGACTAAAACTTAAACCTAATACAATAAACCTAATATAACCTAATATAACAAACACTACACACACTACACCATATACTTAGACCTAATATAATAAATAAATAAATAAATAAATAAAAGGTGCAATAATTTTTAAATTACACGAGTCTCGATCAGCTAGTCACGATGCCGACTCATTTCACAGATACGAGTGAAACTCTGATCGACCTACTATGCACAGACCTAAGGCCTAGGTATACGACAGTGGAATCCTTAGGTTCGATTACTGGCCACTCCATTTTAGTCAGCGAATTTCATGTGAAGCGGGACAAGTTTATACCATACGTAACCAGATTTAGACCGATTAAAGACATGTGTATGGATAGTTTCTATATGGGTTTGACACAATCAAACATTGAGCGTGTTTCTGAACTAACCGATATTAATGACATGGTTGATACTTTTAATCACTGCATAATATCGATGTTTGATGTCCACGCACCACTAAAAACCTACACTATTACGGAATTATCATATCCTTGGATTACGGACACTATTAAGTTTATGATGCAGTTACGAGACAATGCACTAGGCAAGTATAGGTATAGTAAATCAGAACAAAAAAAAAATACTACAAACAGTTAAAATCCTTAGTTGAAAGTTCCTTGTATTATGAAAAAATTGCATACTTCAGACACAATATAAATAATAAAATGAAAGATCCAAAATTACTATGGAAGAACATTAAATCCACGTTTGCACCCTCTAACCAAAGAAAAGACCTTCCCTCACATTTCAGAAACCCAGACCTTATAATTAACACTTATTTGACTGTCCCTGGAAACCCAGTAGCTAGCACTTCGCTTATATCATTTTATGAGACCAACAAATGTAGTGAAGCAACTTTCACACTTGCTCCGGTAGACCAAAATGATGTCTCCCGCATAATCTCTGACCTAAAGTCAAATGCTGAAGGTTACGACAACGTAACCTTAAGTATGCTTACCCTTACTTTGCCGTACACCTTAGCGACTATCACTGACATGATTAATTGCTCCATATGGACAGCTAAGTTTCCCTACCAATGGAAAATTGCTACATTTAGACCTCTACCCAAGAACCCAAACCCTATAGAGGTTAAAGACTTGCGGCCTATCAGTATTCTGCCCTGTCTTTCAAAGGTAATGGAGAGAGTAGTATGCCGTCAATTAACCAAGTTTTTAGAAGAGAACGACGTGTTACCTGACCAACAATCTGGATTCAGGAAATAGCGCGGTACTTCTACGGCGTTGCTGGACGTTACCGATAACATTTTGTCTGCCCAAGATAAGGGCATGTGTACACTTATGGTGCTACTTGATTTTTCCCGTGCATTTGATTGCATAAATGTCTCACTGTTATTGTCTAAGTTAAAATACTACGGTTTTGACAACAATGCAATCCAGTGGTTCCATAGCTACCTCGGTAACAGAAAACAACTCGTGGAATTACGTTTGGCGGACGGTACTGCCCTGACTTCGGCCCTTGCTTCTATAGAAAGAGGAGTTCCTCAGGGATCAATCTTAGGTCCGATTATTTTTATTTTATATTGTGCAGACATAATAAAATGTCTGCAGAAATGCAAATACCATGTTTATGCTGACGATGTGCAATTGTATTTATCCTTTAAGCCTGACGATATTGACTCAGCTATTAAAGATCTAAATGACGACCTGGAAAGAATCGCCACCTGGTCGGATGAGAACTGTTTAGCCTTAAACCCGTTGAAAACCAAGTATATGTTGTTTGGTACGAGGCATCAAGTAAAAAAGCTACCTGTAAGCCTTAATCTGACTCTAATGGGTGAGCCTATTGAGCGAGTTAATGAGGCGAACCTAGGGTTGTTTATGGACAGCAGCCTTAGATTTGAGAAACACGTCGCTAACTCCGTAAAAAATTGTTTTTACCGCCTGAAACTGCTTTACAAAATGAGGCCTTACCTGTCCGAAAAGCTTCGCGAACAGTTAGTCGAAACCCTTGTAATATCTAAACTAAACTACGCTGATACGGTTTACGGCCCACGTTTGCTGGCTCGTACGGATAGCCTTATACAAAGAGTCCAAAATGCCTGTGCTCGATTCTGTTACTCGGTTCCCCCTAGAAGTCGTGTCACCCCTTATCTGAACAAACACTGTATGCTCAAAATGAAGTCGAGGCGAAAGTTACACCTAGCGTGTCTTCTTTTTGGTGTTATTAAGACTACGAAGCCGAAATATCTGTACGACAAGTTAAGCTGGATGGCTAGTAGACGGGAGTGCGCACCTAGGCTCTGTGCGCAGCAATTATCGACACAGTCTCATAGGACAGCAGCTTTCAGAGGTAGTTTCCGATACGCTGCATCTAAAGTGTGGAATAATATTCCCCCACCATTACGGGTACTGGGCACCATACACACGTTCAGAACACGTCTGCGGCAGTATTTGCTAGCAGCGCAGCAGAGGTTGGATATGGTCGCAATTAATGTTTCATTATTATAATTATACAACGTTAGTTTTAGTATATGCGAAAGCCGAAACACGTGTCTAGTATTTTTGTGTATAGAATCTATGTACAAAATTTCAAAACTGTATCATGAAAAATCACAAAGTTATAAGCTTGTTATGTTACCTGGTTGTCCGCACTATAACATGCTCACCGCGCGGTCCCCCGCGCCGCCCCGCCGCCCGCGCGTACGTCGTGCGCTCATTGATAAATACTTTGGCAGGTAGGGGTACGCACCTAACCAGGCCGTACGGAGATTGTATAGTGATTAAATGATGAAAACATTTTCCATCACATTTGCAGGCTTTGCACTGTCATAATGGTCAAGTGTAGGTAGATATTATTATTATTATTACTTTAGTCTCACATGCAGTCGTAGGTGATAAAATGTAGTCAATGCCAACCACTTAAAGTTCACAAGTGGATGAAAAGTGTTGATCACAAACACATCGCATTATCTTTGTGTGGCGGAAAGCAAAGCATTGTGTTCCACACGTCACTCGGATGCCGAATTTTGCTCCTCATACCGCCGCACTACCAGGGATGCGTTGTCACCACGGTCAGCTAGTGTGCGTACCATTTCTGTGTACTGGACGTTGTGTACGAGAACGACAAGATCGGTACACGATCAAACGAAACAACTGTAAGGCCCACGGCGGCCGTGCACTCGCGATCGCGTTATGTGGCTAAGCGGAAGCGTGACACGTGCGCGTCAACTTGTTACATCCGGGTGACTGAAGGGGTTGAGTTACCCCCGCCTGGCTGTGCGCCCGCGCCTAGTGCCGCTATGACGTTCAGTAACCTGTTTTGTGCGCGTATGATTGCGGGTAGGTAGTTGGTTTCGCCCGATGTCCAACTGGTAACCTTTTTAAATATTTTTGGGACAAAATATAACATGGTATAAAATTATTGGAATCGTTTCAGTTACTTATTCTGAACAAACTATATTCAGGTTTGCAGCGCTTATGTGCGAGTGCATCGTGCGTTTATATATACGAGTATGTCTGTGGCTTGGAATTTGCCTGTTCACCACAAGGTCTTAGCCTCTTATTATATTATTCTATTTTTCTGTTTTTTTTTATTTTGTTTTCTTGTGCAACCCAAAATTGACTACACTGACTCACCACTCTCATCACTTTCTTCCCTCACCTAGCTTAATCTTATTTTATGTCTGTATTTGTTATTGTTACTAGTGTCACTCTCTAACACACTTAAATACTTATTACTCACATTTTTTTATTAATTTCTTTATTATCAAAACTCGTAAATACACATTTCATTACTTACTCGCTATCTATTTATTTGTATTATATATTTATTTATATAGGTATATTATTTTTGAAACTGTTGTTCCGTCACTTACCCCCCAAAGGTTCATTGGAAGACCAGCGTCAGACAGCATCACCTGTCTGGCATGAATGCTGAAATGGACCTTTTTGGCGCAGCCGTGAGGCACACAGCACATGTACCTATTTTCTCATTTTTTCTAAAAACTGTGATTTTTTATTTTGTATTTTTTTTATTATTTTAATTATGTGTGCTTGATGTACTGACGTCAAATAAACTTTGTTCTTTCTTTCTTTGATCTGCCGGAAATGGTTTTAAGCACGATCTCATTGTTGTAAAAAAGTAATGAAGCCACTAATTAGTTTTAACTCAATAACGCCTTTGCATTTATGAATATTGGCATTGTTTAATTATTAGAGTAATTAATTGTGAAGTATTCTAGTATTGTTTGTAAGTTTTAATGAACTCACTATGTAATAAATTACTGTACTGGGTGTGTGGCACTTCCGCCTAGACAGAGAACACGCGTAGGTACAACGAGAAGTCGAGTTAGCTCGCGATTATAAAACAATTGAAGTGTGTAATTTAAAGTGGTTTTTGAAGTGAACAATATTACGTTGTGTAAATGAGAACTGTAACATGAATTAAAAGAGTGTGTAAGGAGTGTCTTAGCCCGTTCTTCTCCTTATGAATAATCATGTTTGCGAACGGGTGGCTCAACTTGTAAATGGTTAATAGAAATAAACGTTTGAAGTTTGATTCAAGTATTGTGTGTGATTTAAACTACCCAACTGCCCTATATACCAAAAAGAGAATCATGTCACGCGAAGACAATATGGCGGAATGGCGGATGGCGTCGATATTTGGGATTAGCGTTCCTCCTAATCCATTCTCTGTCTTAACGTATACAATAAAAATAAAAAATAAATGTCAATATGGTCTAAGTAATAAAAAATTTAAAATTTTATCAATAATGTCAAACGTAATAATATTATGCCAACTTGAATAACAATATGTCAATTAGAGTAAAAGTAGGTATATTATAAATCGGTCAATAACAGTAGGTGTATAGAGTAACAGTAAGTACATCAATCAGTCAGTGAATCATCATTTAGAAAGTCGGCAATTAAGTAATAGCTTTTCATAATTTAAATTTCCTTTTGCACCCTTTTAAATTTTAATACAGTCATGTTTTTTATAACATTAGGTATTCTATTATAAATGCGTGGGGCGATACCAAAAAAACTTTTTTGCATTAGTGCGTCTTTACATTTCACTTGACATAATTTATTGACGTAGTGAGTCCGTATTGAATTTTTTCTGACATCTGATAATTTTTTAAATAGATTTAGATTACAATTCACAAACAAAGCCGTTTCTAATATAAACAAAGCCGTTTCTAATATAAACAAAGAGAGTAAAGTTAAAATTTTTAATGATTTAAAATAGGGCACACAGCTATCAGTTGTCTTAATACACTTTGACCTGATGTATCGCTTCTGCAATCTAAATACCAGCTCCCTATCAGTGGACTGACCCCAGAAAATAATGCTATACCGCAATACAGAGGCAACCAGTCCATGGTACGCTGCTAAAAGAGCCTGACCGTTAAGTTTCTTTGAGAGATCAACTCTCAGATAGAGCGGATTTGCTGAGTTTTTTACGTAGTTCTTCAACATGAGGCTTCCATGTAAGTTGGTTATCAATTATAATACCTAAGAACTTAGCTTTATTAGCTTCTTCAATATCACAGCCATTGTAGGAAATGTTAACCTTTGGGTTTGGACATCGTTGATAAAAATGCATGACTCTTGTTTTAGTCAGGTTTATAACCAAATTATTATTATTTAGCCAATTTATGATGTCATTTAAGCAAGTATTGATGTCATTCTCATAATTATTTGGATCAGTACATTTTATTATAGCGGTACTATCATTTGCAAAAAGAACCATTTAGTTAGTTGTTGCTTTCGGGAGATCACCGACTTCGGCACACTCGGACGACGTGGTGGAGGAAATGTTTGAGGACATTTCCAAGGCAATGCACTCCACTACTAAGGCCCATTACAGCGTTGTTATGGGGGATTTTAACGCTAAAGTGGGAGTACAAAATGGCAGTGAATCGGTAGTAGGATCCTACGGGTTTGGCAGCAGAAATCATAGGGGGCAAATGCTTGTGAACTTCCTTGAGAAGGAGGGGCTTTTCATGATGAATTCTTTCTTTAAGAAACAGCCCCAAAGGAAGTGGACGTGGCGAAGCCCCGACACTATGACGAAAAATGAGATAGACTTCATCATAGCGGATAAAAAGCATATATTTAGAGATGTCTCGGTGATCAACAGGTTCAACACCGGTAGCGATCACAGACTTGTCCGTGGCACTCTGAATATTAATTTTAAGCTGGAGCGAACCCGCTTGATGAAGTCTAAGCTCCGTCGAAATATGCTCCAAACCATGCTAGGGTCTGAAGCATTCCAGTCAGATCTGGAGAACCGATTCGTGGCCGTGGAAACCACAAATGACGTTGACCAGGCGCTCGACCAAATTATGGAAATCCTCAGGGAGGAAGGGACGCGTTTTTGTAAAATGCGGCATACGGGCAAGAAGTCCAAACTTTCGGAGGAGACTCTGGAGCTTATGACGGAACGACGTGAAAACCCACCCATCACTTCGTGAGGACTACAGGCACTCAATAATAAAATTAGGAAATTGGTGCGACGCGACCTTCGATGCTCCAGCACACGCTCAATAGAAAAAGCGATTGAGCAAAATCGGGGGTCGAAAGTGTTCGTCCAATCACTTGGGAGGAGCCACCTGACGAAGTTGACCAAATCTAGTGGGGATATCGTCGTTTCGAAGCCCGAGATTCTTTCAGAAGTCGAAAATTGTATGCATCGCATGCATCTCGACCTGATCCCGAAAATGAGGATTCCAGAGCCACCTTAACCCGCCACTTCACAGAAGACCTGCCAGAAGTCAGCCAAGACGAAATCGAGGCGGCTCTTAGACAGCTTAAGAATGGAAAAGCCCCTGGCGAGGATGGGATAACGACTGAGCTCCTGAAAGCGGGAGGAAGTCCTGTTTTAAGAGAGCTTCGGGAGCTCTTCAACTCCGTCCTGTTCTCTGGGAGAACTCCAGAAGCGTGGAAAAGGAGCGTGGTCGTTCTTTTCTTTAAAAAGGGAAACAAGACCCTATTAAAGAATTACAGACCCATTTCGCTCCTTAGCCACGTGTATAAGCTGTTCTCAAGAGTCATCACGAATCGTCTAGCGCGAAGACTCGATGACTTCCAGCCACCGGAGCAGGCCGGGTTTCGAGGAGGATACAGCACCATAGACCACATCCACACAGTGCGGCAGATCATACAGAAGTCCGAAGAGTATAATCGCCCGCTGTGTCTTGCATTTGTGGACTATGAGAAAGCTTTTGACTCTGTCGAGACCTGGTCGGTTCTGGAGTCTCTGCAGCGATGCCGAGTCGACTGGCGATACATCCAAGTGTTGAGAAGTCTTTATGAGAACGCCACAATGACCGTCCAAAGTCAAAACCAGCAAACGGAGCATATCCCATTGCGTCGGGGGGTGAGGCAAGGAGACGTTATTTCACCGAAATTGTTCACCAACGCACTGGAGGATGTGTTCAAGACGCTAAAATGGGAAGGACGTGGCATAAACATCAACGGCGAGTACATCTCACACTTGAGATTTGCAGATGACATCGTCATACTGGCTGAATCGCTGCACGACTTGCAGCAGATGCTGGATGGCCTAGTTGATTCTTCAATACGCATTGGTCTCAGGGTGAACTTGGACAAAACCCATGTTATGTTCAACGAACACGTCACCCCAGGACCTGTTGTTGTCAATGGCGGTCCTCTCGAGGTTGTTCGAGAATATGTTTACCTCGGGCAAACTCTGCAGTTTGGTAAGAACAACTTTGAGAGGGAGGCTAACAGAAGAATCCAGCTGGGCTGGGCAGCATTTGGGAAGCTTCGCCGGGTCTTCTCGTCGCGTATTCCACAGAGCCTAAAGACTAAGGTCTTCAACCAGTGCGTCCTGCCAGTTATGACTTACGGAGCCGAAACGTGGACACTCACAGTACGACTGGTCCATAAATTTAAGGTCGCTCAGCGAGCTATGGAAAGGGCTATGCTTGGAGTCTCTCTGAGGGATCGCATCCGAAACGATGTGATCCGACAGAAAACCAGAGTTGTCGACATAGCTCACAGAATAAGTAAGCTGAAGTGGCAATGGGCCGGTCATATTAGCCGTAGAACCGATGACCATTGGGGTAGACGTGTTCTTGAGTGGAGACCGCGAATCGGCAAACGTAAGGTGGGACGCCCTCAGGCTCGGTGGAGTGACGATCTTCGCAGGGTGGCTGGTAGCAACTGGATGAGAGTCGCTGAAAATCGAGTTGAATGGCGTGCGATTGAGGAGGCCTATGTCCAGCAGTGGACTGCTATAGGCTGATGATGATGATGAAAATTCAAAATCCCATTTCACCCTATTAGGGGTGGAATTTCAAAAAACCCTTTCTTAGTTGATACCTACTCTCCACAAAGAGTACATTCTCCAAATTTAATGTCTCTTGGACCAGCGGTTTGGGCTGTGCGTTGATGTATCAGTCAGCCAGTCAGGACATTGAATTTTAAATTAGGGGATGATTTTGGAAAAAACTGTGATACACGTATCTCATCATTTTAACTGAAGTATATGTAGACACATTTTCAAATCAATCGACCCAGAGAATAAAAAGTTTCATAGAAAATTCAACACCCCATTTCACCCTCTTAGGGGTGGAATTTCGAAAAACCCTTTCTTAATGGATACTTACTCTTCACAAAGAGTACACTGTCCAAATTTCATGTCTCTAGGACCTGTGGTTTGGGCTGTGCGTTGATATATAAGTCAGTCAGTCAGTCAAGACTTTGAATTTTATATGTATAGAAGATACTTGTTGATGCCGATGACCTTTGAAACGTAAACATAACCCTGTTTGGTTCGGTGACAGAACTTCTTCTTTCTTTTTTTTCCCCAAACTTAATTTCATTTTCTTTTCAATTATTCATTTTTGACACAATTCTACCGCACCTATTCTTTTCCTATCTTGTCTCTATTCTCCTGAATCATGATTATGACACGCAGTGCCCGCGCTCGCCTCGAAGAGTCCAAACTTAATCAGGCTTTGAGCGAACTAAAGGCGTGTAAGGAGTCCCGTAACCAGCTAAACAGGGAAATGGATGACAATGAAAGGGTGCTCTTTGAAGCTCATGAAAGGAATAATAAGTTAAAAATGAAATGGCTCAGCTATACAGTCAACTCACTGATGCCATAGAAGACCGGGATAGGCTCCAAGTCATTGTGGACGGGTTCAGCCAGTGTAGCGCTGAGTATAAACAAGCCCTGAGTCACAAGCATCATTTACAACAACAGCTACATAAGGCTAGAATTCAAATATCAGCACTTGTTTAACATTTCCGACGTTTGGTTCCCAAACTGGAACGGGCAGGGGCTGCCTTCAAGCGGCTCTTGCCCAACCTGAGGGGTCCAAACGCCTCCTGCCGGAAGCTCTACGCGGGGGTCGTGCGGTCCATGGCCCTTTATGGAGCCCCGGTGTGGGCGCGTTCTTTGAGACGGCGAGCCGCCCACTACCTGAACGCGCCCCAAAAGGTGATAGCCATAAGGCTAATCCGCGGGTACCGCACGATCTCCGGCGAGGCGGCTAGCCTCCTTGCCGGATTGCCGCCATGGGATCTGGAGGCGATAGTCCTCGCGCGCCTGCACGAATGGCGCGCGGAGGCACTAAGTCGGTTGGAAACTCGGCTGCCGCGGCAAATTGCCGCTCAGCGGACAGACCTCCGGCGTGATATCATGGCGACATGGAGAGCGCGACTGTCGCAACCCCGTGCAGGGCACGCCACCATAGTGGCGATAAGTCCCCTCTTTGAGGAGTGGCTAGAGAGGCGCTTCGGCGCCCTCACCTACCGCCTGACGCAGGTCCTCACCGGACACGGTTGTTTCGGGAGGTTCCTGCACCGGATCGGGCGGGAGGAAACGCCCGGGTGTTTCCATTGCGAGGATCGTCCGGAGGACACGGTGGAGCACACCGTGGAGGTCTGCCCCGCTTGGGCGGAGCACCGCCGTGTCCTCGTAGCGGCAATTGGCGGAGGCGATCTCTCGCGTCCGGCCGTCTTATGACGATGACGACAGGCCGTGTCGACGGCGCGTTCGTGTTCCACGCGCGCCTCAAAGAGATGTCAGCAATGATGTAGGGGCCTGCAAGGGCCGATGCCTACCAGGGCTGCGGGACTGTTCGAAAGAGATACCGTGGCCCTGGAATACAAAGGGCAAAGAAGGAACATGGATGGGTTTTAGTCAGTACAAGTCTGACACTCCCTTCCGCTCCGCCCAGAGTGGGGGGGGTCATTTGATGATTTCCCATCCGGAAAAAAAAAAAGACAGCAAATCATAACATCACAGCCTCATTGAACCAAAGTCTGTTTAGTGAATTGGTGCCTGTTGCTCCGTCAATGATTTCTGATAATCACCAACCTTACACTATAGATTTGACAGATGATGACGATTTAAAGTCAAATAAATCAGTGCGAGTAATCACTAGTAAGAATAAACTAAAAAAATGTATTAAAATAAACAAATACATAGTTAAAACTAAGAAAATGGTAAAAAAGCAATTTTTTTTTATCAAAAATGTAAAATTAAATAGGGAAAGGTTAAACCTTTTAAAACAATTAGATATGTTTTCTTTAAACTTAGATAAAAGTAATAGGAAGTACCAAATAGACACGCCTACAAGAGAAACTCACTTCTCTTAATACTAAAGCCTCTGAACACCAAATGAGAGAATATGTATTGGCTATGAATGAGCTGGTTAGTACACAAACTAACAACTATGAGCATTGCCAACCACCATCTGTTGAACCCACACCAGCCCATTCATTGTCTGTATGTGATAGTATCATACCGCAGTCCTGTGCTAGTTTACCATTAAAAATTTCTAATAGTTTAACTAAACAGATGATTAATAAAGAAATTGTAATTTTTTCTGATGAAATTGGAAAGGATTTAGGCCATTTGTTGACAAATAAGTGTCCGGGACATTCAATTATGAACTTTTGTATGCCTGGTTGTTCCTTATATGACATCATGACAAAAATTATTAATTACAACTTCAACCAGGATTCTACTCTTCTGATACTTGTTGGTAATAGGAGTAATGTGAACAAAGGAGAATTGCTCCAATATTATAGATCATTAAGTAAACTTAGTTTTCACATTCCCATACAGCCAAAGTTTGCCACAGGAAGAAAATGTCTTAAGGTTTGAAATTAATATAACATCACATAATTTGACATTTAATAATAATTTATTTCACTTGATTGACACTAACAATTATGTTGGTAATAATTTTTATTTAGAAAGAAAGAAAGAAAGAATAAAGTTTATTTCACGTCAGTTCATCAAGCACACATAATGAAAAAAAAAATAAAAAATACAAAATAAAAAATCACAGTTTTAAAAAAATGAGAAAATAGGTACATGTGCTGTGTGCCTCACGGCTGCGCCAAAAAGGTCCATTTCAGCATTCATGCCAGACAGGTGGTGATGCTGTCTGACGCTGGTCTTCCAATGAACCTTTGGGGGGTAAGTGACGGAACAACAGTTTCAAAAATAATATACCTATATAAATAAATATATAATACAAATAAATAGATAGCGAGTAAGTAATGAAATGTGTATTTACGAGTTTTGATAATAAAGAAATTAATAAAAAAATGTGAGTAATAAGTATTTAAGTGTGTTAGAGAGTGACACTGGTAACAATAACAAATACAGACATAAAATAAGATTAAGCTAGGTGAGGGAAGAAAGTGATGAGAGTGGTGAGTCAGTGTAGTCAATTTTGGGTTGCACAAGAAAACAAAATAAAAAAAAAATAGAATAATAAAAGAAGTGGCTAAGACCATGTGGTGAACAGGCAAATTTCAAGCCACAGACATACTCGTATATATAAACGCACGATGCACTCGCACATAAGCGCTGCAAACCTGAATATAGTTTGTTCAGAATAAGTAACTGAAACGATTCCAATAATTTTATACCATGTTATATTTTGTCCCAAAAATATTTAAAAAGGTTACCAGTTGGACATCGGGCGAAACCAACTACCTACCCGCAATCATACGCGCACAAAACAGGTTACTGAACGTCATAGCGGCACTAGGCGCGGGCGCACAGTCAGGCGGAGGTAACCCAACCCCTTCAGTCACCCGGATGTAACAAGTTGACGCGCACGTGTCACGCTTCCGCTCAGCCACATAACGCGATCGCGAGTGCACGGCCGCCGTGGGCCTTACAGTTGTTTCGTTTGATCGTGTACCAATCATGTCGTTCTCGTACACAACGTCCAGTACACAGAAATGGTACGCACACTAGCTAACCGTGGTGACAACGCATCCCTGGTAGTGCGGCGGTATGAGGAGCAAAATTCGGCATCCGAGTGACGTGTGGAACACAATGCTTTGCTTTCCGCCACACAAAGATAATGCGATGTGTTTGTGGTCAACACTTTTCATCCACTTGCGAACTTTAAGTGGTTGGCATTGACTACATTTTATCACCTACGACTGCATGTGAGACTAAAGTAATAATAATAATAATATCTACCTACACTTGACCATTATGACAGTGCAAAGCCTGCAAATGTGATGGAAAATGATTTCATCATTTAATCACTATACAATCGCCGTACGGCTAGGTTAGGTGCGTACCCCTACCTGCCAAAGTATTTATCAATGAGCGCACGACGTACGCGCGGGCGGCGGGGCGGCGCGGGGGACCGCGCGGTGAGCATGTTATAGTGCGGACAACCAGGTAACATAACAAGCTTATAACTTTGTGATTTTTCATGATACAGTTTTGAAATTTTGTACATAGATTCTATACACAAAAATACTAGACACGTGTTTCGGCTTTCGCATATACTAAAACTAACGTTGTATAATTATAATAATGAAACATTAATTGCGACCATATCCAACCTCTGCTGCGCTGCTAGCAAATACTGCCGCAGACGTGTTCTGAACGTGTGTATGGTGCCCAGTACCCGTAATGGTGGGGGAATATTATTCCACACTTTAGATGCAGCGTATCGGAAACTACCTCTGAAAGCTGCTGTCCTATGAGACTGTGTCGATAATTGCTGCGCACAGAGCCTAGGTGCGCACTCCCGTCTACTAGCCATCCAACTTAACTTGTCGTACAGATATTTCGGCTTCGTAGTCTTAATAACACCAAAAAGAAAACACGCTAGGTGTAACTTTCGCCTCGACTTCATTTTGAGCATACAATGTTTGTTCAGATAAGGGGTGACACGACTTCTAGGGGGAACCGAGTAACAGAATTGAGCACAGGCATTTTGGACTTTTTTTTTTTTTTTTTATTACGAAATGGGCCCGCTCTTGACCTCGAACACGCCTGATGGAAAGCGATAGATGAGGTCTATGATGGGACGAGCGTGCCCAGAAGATGCCTGTTCACTCTTGCTTTGAAGGCTGACGGGTTAAATGTGGGAGGGAACACAGATGCCGGCAGAGAGTTCCACACTTTGGCTGTGCGCGTTATAAAAGTGGATGAGAAGCGCTGAGTACGACTCGTCGGGATATCAACCAAGTGTACGCCGCAGTGCGTCTGCTAGTCCGGTGGTAAAAAGGTGATGGTGGGATCAGGTCGTGGAGCTCCTGCGCACACTCTCCGAAGTACAGCCTGTAGAAGACCGACAGGCAGGCAACATTACGCCGATGCGCTAGGCTGTGAAGCGTAGCTGCCAACGTCTCGTTGCCTATAAGCCTTTTAGCTCTGCGTTCCACCGAGTCAAGTGCAGCAAGCTGGTATTTTGCTGAGCCATCCCACAAGTGACTGCAATACTCCATACAGGAACGGACCTGTGCTTTATACAAACTTACCTCACCTTATTCAGGATGCCCAGCTTCTTAGCTGCGGTCTGAGCTTTAGACTCGACGGTTGAGCCGAAGTTGAGATCCGATGTCAACTCCATGCCCAAAAGCTGTAGGCGGTCGGTAACTGGTACAGATGCACCTCGGAAAGTAGGAGATAACTGGAACTGGCTCCATTTAGCAGTGAAAAGACACGCCTGTGTTTTCAGAGCATTGAATTTGACCAGATTGTCGTCACCCCACTGGGAAACGAGATTTAGGGTCAAATTCATTCTCTCCACCATGGCCTCTCTAAGAGAAGCTGTTTCCTCTTTGTATACGGCTGGACTCTTTGTATAAGGCTATCCGTACGAGCCAGCAAACGTGGGCCGTAAACCGTATCAGCGTAGTTTAGTTTAGATAGTACAAGGGTTTCGGCTAACTGTTCGCGAAGCCTTTCGGAGAGGTAAGGCCTCATTTTATCAAGCAGTTTCAGGCGGTAAAAACAATTTTTTACGGAGTTAGCGACGTGTTTCTCAAATCTAAGGCTGCTGTCCATAAACAACCCTAGGTTCCGCGCCTCATTAACTCGCTCAATAGGCTCACCCATTAGAGTCAGATTAAGGCTTACAGGTAGCTTTTTTACTTGATGCCTCGTACCAAACAACATATTATATTTATTTATTTATTTGTTTAGGATCTCCAACAAAGGATGTACACAAACACGAAATAAATAATCGACGACAAAGTATCACGTAGGTGTACTCCTTCACTTATAGGAGACCACAGCATGCTTCATAAAATTTATAACTAAGCTAACAAAGATATAGTAGCGTTTAAAAAATAAAATCAAAACTTATTATGGTAATAACATCAAATTGGAAAAATAAAATTAAAAATAACAAAGTCATAGTAGCAATTAAAAAATCAAAACAATTGGTAATAAAAATTAAAATAAAATTAAAGTTAACAAAGTCAAAGTAGCAATTTATAAAATCGAAACACATTGGTAAAAAAATTGGAAAAATAAAATAACATTAAAATTAAATTATTAATTTACAAATAGATAATTCTTTGAAGCATTTTTATAATTAGAGAGAGATTAACAGATGTCAAGATTGGTGGTCTAGTAGCTATTGTGTTATATTGTCTACAAAGTCTTGGAACAGCGGCGTAATGACCTAAGTTGGTTTTTGAGCCAGGAATATATTTATAACTCATATGTATTATGCCTGGGAGTCCGGATAGGAATCTTAATATCTAATGAGCTCAAAAGTTCACTGCAATCTATCGCTCCACTAAATATTTTGTGAAGGATAGTGAAGTCCAGTTTCTTTCTACGACTGGCTAGTGTATCCAAATGATAATGTTTCAACCTATCAGAGTAGCTAGTCAGTTGTTTAGCCAAGTGATCTCCGTAGCACAGATGGTAAAGGAACCGCTTTTGGACACTCTCTAATCGCTTGGTATAAACATCGTAATGCGGATTCCATACCACTGAGCTATACTCTAAGATTGGACGGACTAGAGTGTTGAAGAGCTTTATTTTTGTAGATGGTCTCTTGAATTCTTTACTGTTTCGCAAAACGAATCCCAGTACCTTAAAGGATTTAGCCACAATATTTAGAATGTGCACATCGAACTTCAGTGCTTGGTCGAGTTGAACTCCAAGGTCGCGAACACTACTCAGTTTCTGTACTTCAACCCCGTCTATGTAGTATTTATTATCTAACACCTTTTTGTTCCGAGTGAACTGGATGTAGTGACACTTACTGATATTTAAGTGCATGTTGTTTTGTGTACACCAGTTTGCAAGTCTGTTGATGTCGTCCTGAAGCATTATGGAGTCTAGGTTACTCTGAATTGGCTTCATTATTTTTAAGTCATCAGCAAACAAATAAAAACGGGAGTGTTTGAAGCATTCAGTGATGTCGTTAATGAACACGTTAAAAAGAATAGGTCCCAAATGTGATCCTTGGGGAATTCCGGAAGTTGCGTTATAGCTGTCAGAAAAATTACCATTAACTACTACTTTTGACTCTCTGTATTCAAGGTAAGATTTAAACCACCCTATTATTGTTCCGCCCACTCCCAGCTGAGACAATTTATTTATTAGAAGACAGTGATCTACCTTATCAAATGCTTTACTAAAGTCTGTATAAAATGCGTCCACTGGGATACGATTGTCAAGACACTTAGACAAAGCCGATGTAAAACACAATAGCTTAGTATTGGTAGATTTAGACTTGACGAAACCATGCTGATATTCAGTGATGTGTTGTTTAAGGTACCACATCAGGTGTCTGCTAACAAGTTTTTCGAACACTTTTCCAAATGTAACTAGTATTGATATTGGTCTATAATTAGTCACTAAATGCTTTTTCCCGGATTTAAATATGGGTATCACGAGAGCTTCTTTCCAGGTGTTTGGAAAAATACCATCACGTAAAGATCTGTTAAAAATTGTTTGCAGGGGTGATACTAAGGCCTTAGCGCAATTTTTTATAAACATTGGAGGAATGCCGTCACCACCCGCGCCCTTAGTTTCGTCCAATCGGGTTAACTCACGGTATATTTCGTTACCATCAAACTGTAGATTACACAGTGCTACGGACGAGAGGGAAAAGGCAGTGTCCGCGCGACTTGGATGACTACCTGTAGGGGTAGTAAAGGTACTCGCGAAATTTTCTCCAAACATATTACAGATATCCTGTCCGCCTGACGCGATTTTATTGTTGTGAGACATTTGTGCGGGGTATGTACTGCTACCTTTTCTTTTAGTTTTAATGAAGGACCAAAATATTTTAGGGTTATGCGTAATACTGTTTTCCATACTTGAAATATAATTCTTGTAGCATTTTGAACTTAGAGCATTGCATTCATCCCTTAATCTCTCAAAAAACTCTTGGTCTAATGGATTTTTATACTTTGTAAAACGAATATGGTATTTGTACTTCTCTCTAAGACGTATTATTAGATCACAAGAGTACCAAGGTGGATATTTTTTACTCGCCGGTTTTTTCATAGAGATACAGTCTGTAATAGTCTGTCTTAATAAGTTATAAAAAACGTCTACCACATCATTAACAGTAGCACAGTTTTTAAACTCACTATTCCACTCAATCGCTAACAAGCGATGCAGAACCATATTATAATCCGCTCGATGGAAGTTCGGTGTTTTCACGTTTTTAGCTTCCAGTAAACGTTCCGTCTGCACTAGTAGACAAAATTCTAACGGGGGATGTAAAGGGTCTTCTTTTGATAAACTGTGGGTACAACGGGCTACGTCAGTAATAGAGGTGTTACATAATATTGAATCCAATATTTTCAGCTTATTATTTAGTATACCGTTATATTGATTAAGACCATTCAAGGTCAAAAATTCAGTGAACATCGCATTTATATCCGTATTGCTGGGTTCTGGATACAAGTATATAAGGTCATTAATTGTAAGCCATGTTATGTTAGAGAGATTAAAGTCTCCCAAAATCAAATTTTTTTCATTGTTATTCAATATAATTATGAACGTTTTTAGTAAATAATTCCAGCGTATTACTATGAATAGGTGGCGGTAGGTATACGCCACTGATGTAGAGTTTATTGTTACAACTATTTTTTGTACCAATGTTAACGCTTATCCATAAATCTTCAATCTCGCTCTCAAAGTGGGATTGTCGACATGATTTCAGAGTTTTTGAGACGGCAATTAAGACACCACCTCCCTCTTTACGAGTTTTATATTTACTTGACTCACGATCGCGCCTGTAAACTATGTATCTGTCGTCAAACAACTCGGAGTCATAGACACCGCTGTTCAACCAAGTTTCTGTTAACACTATAATGTCGTAATTACTCATGGAAATGTTATGATAAAAATTAATAGTTTTGGTTTTTAAGCCTCGTACATTTTGATAGTACACATGTAGTGGACAATTGAATGTGACACACATATACTTGGTTTTCAACGAGTTTAAGGCTAAACAGTTCTCATCCGACCAGGTGGCGATTCTTTCCAGGTCGTCATTTAGATCTTTAATAGCTGAGTCAATATCGTCAGGCTTAAAGGATAAATACAATTGGACATCGTCAGCATAAATATGGTATTTGCATTTCTGCAGACACTTTATTATGTCTGCACAATATAAAATAAAAATAATCGGACCTAAGATTGATCCCTGAGGAACTCCTCTTTCTATAGAAGCAAGGGCCGAAGTCAGAGCAGTACCGTCCGCCATACGTAATTCCACGAGTTGTTTTCTGTTACCGAGGTAGCTATGGAACCACTGGATTGCATTGTTGTCAAAACCGTAGTATTTTAACTTAGACAATAACAGTGAGACATTTATGCAATCAAATGCACGGGAAAAATCAAGTAGCACCATAAGTGTACACATGCCCTTATCTTGGGCAGACAAAATGTTATCGGTAACGTCCAGCAACGCCGTAGAAGTACCGCGCTATTTCCTGAATCCAGATTGTTGGTCAGGTAACACGTCGTTCTCTTCTAAAAACTTGGTTAATTGACGGCATACTACTCTCTCCATTACCTTTGAAAGACAGGGCAGAATACTGATAGGCCGCAAGTCTTTAACCTCTATAGGGTTTGGGTTCTTGGGTAGAGGTCTAAATGTAGCAATTTTCCATTGGTAGGGAAACTTAGCTGTCCATATGGAGCAATTAATCATGTCAGTGATAGTCGCTAAGGTGTACGGCAAAGTAAGGGTAAGCATACTTAAGGTTACGTTGTCGTAACCTTCAGCATTTGACTTTAGGTCAGAGATTATGCGGGAGACATCAATTTGGTCTACCGGAGCAAGCGTGAAAGTTGCTTCACTATATTTGTTGGTCTCATAAAATGATATAAGCGAAGTGCTAGCTACTGGGTTTCCAGGGACAGTCAAAAAAGTGTTATTTATAAGGTCTGGGTTTCTGAAATGTGAGGGAAGGTCTTTTCTTTGGTTAGAGGGTGCAAACGTGGATTTAATGTTCTTCCATAGTAATTTTGGATCTTTCATTTTATTATTTATATTGTGTCTGAAGTATGCAATTTTTTCATAATACAAGGAACTTTCAACTAAGGATTTTAACTGTTTGTAGTATTTTTTTTTTGTTCTGATTTACTATACCTATACTTGCCTAGTGCATTGTCCCGTAACTGCATCATAAATTTAATAGCGTCCGTAATCCAAGGATATGATAATTCCTTAATAGTGCAGGTTTTTAGTGGTGCGTGGACATCAAACAACGATATTATTTGACAAAAGATAGATTCCTAATAGATAGGTACTATCTTTCTAAGTATTGTAAACGACAGATAGCTACGTCGTTGTCTTATTATTTTTATATTACAGCCAAGAATTTGGCTAAACAGATTGCTTCTATTGAGCAATGCCATGACATGTTAAATAATTCAATGAATGATTTGGTAGATAATATTGACATTGTAAATCATTTAAATTAGAGAATAGGACAATAGAGGTTAACTCTAGCAGTAATATTCAGGTTTACAAAACTAAGTCTATTAAAAAGAGTTTAAAAACAATTAGTATCAACCTGGTGCATCAAAATATTCAAGGACTTAAAAACAAAGACTTAGAAGTAGAATTATTTTAGAATTTTAATAATATTGATATCCTTTGTATTACAGAACATTGGCTTCAAAGCCACCAGTTCATGATCAGTTTTAGTAATCACCAGGTTGGTAGTTCATTCAACAGAGTAAATGCTATACATGGCGGCTCACTAATTTTAATAAAAAAACAGATTAAATTTAAAGACCGAAAGGACATTGTGAGCCTCTCTGTTGAACGCATAACTGAAATAGCCTGTATAGAATTGGAGCAGTTTATTATATTAAGTGTGTACAGGCCACCCTCGGGATTGTATGACTACTTTGAAAAGGTAATGGATGAAGTTTTACACAAGATTTGTAACACAAACAAGTCAATTATTACTTGTGGTGATTTTAATGTAAATTTATTAGAAAACTCTGGTACATGTAGTAAAATTATAAGTCTGTTTCAGTCCTACAATCTCGTTAACCTATTTATAGAGCCCACAAGAATAACGCCTACTAGTGCCACATGTCTAGACAATATTTATACGGATGTTATTCCGAATCATAAAGAAATCATAAATGTTTTAGACTCTGATCATTGCGGACAAATGATTACCATCGAAATCCAAAACATCAAAGTTGGAAAAAATAATATCACTGTTAACCCTAAAACTGCAAGACGCTTTTTTTTTTTTTTTTTTTTTTTAACGTGGTAAAATCATCAAATGAGTCCTCCCACCCAGGGCAGAGCGGGAGAGACTGTCAGACTTGTACTGACTAAAATCCACGGTGTCCTTCAGTAGCCCTTTATGTTCCAGGGTCACGGTAATTCTATGAGTCCCGCGACCCCGGCAGGCTTTGGCCCTCTAGAGGGGGGCCCCGTCATTATGCTGACACTCTTTGAGGCGCGCGTAGAACACAACGCGCCGTCGACCCGGGCATGGGCCATGGTCGGACAACGAGTCGCCCATTACTCGCCACCCGCATGCCCGCGCCTACGGTGGCCGGAGATCGTCTGCCGACGTCCGGCGCCGTGGGCGTCTACCACTGCGGCTGGTGTGGAGGGAGGACGCTGTCCTCTCCCTCACGCGGCCCGCCTCCTCCTTCGCGAGCATGACTGCTTCGCAGAAGGAGGCGACCGCTTCCCACTCCGTCTCGCCCCGCAGCATGGCCTCGACCAATGCCGGGCGCGAGAGGGCTCCGCCTATCGCCGCCGTGAGGACACGGCGGTGCTCTGCCCAAGCGGAGCAGTCCTGCACCGTATGCTCCACCGTGTCCTCCGGGCGGTCCTCGCAGTGGTGACACCCAGGCGTTTCCTCCTTCCCCATATGACACAGGTACCTCCCGAAACTTCCGTGTCCGGTGAGGACCTGCGTCACGCGGTAGGTCAGGACGCCGTGACGCCTATCCAGCCACTCCTCAAAGAGGGGTCTTACCGCCGCGATTGCGGCGTGCCCGAACTGCAAGACGCTTAGAATCATTTAAAAGTAAACTCGTGAATAACTAACCATTTTTGTCTAGTGACAATCCTCATCGTCTATATGATGATTTTTTTAATATTTATTGTAAGCTTTTTAATTCCACCTTCATTCTCAAAACTATCTCAGTAAATTGTAACGCATCTTTCAGTGACTGGGCTACCATTGGTATTCACAAAAGTAGAACACGGCTTTATGATCTGTATAACGAAAGAATGCTTGTAAATACTGCCGAATTTAATTTATATGTGAGAAATTACTCGAAACTTTTTAAAAAAGTGTGTTGTATGGCTAAGTCACAGTATTTGAACTCGAAAATTAAGAAAAGCAACAATTCATATTCATATTCATATTCTTTATTGCACACAAAAACAAAAACAACAACAACAACAACAACAGTACACAACAACAAACAACAACAACAACACACAACAACAACAACAACAACAACAACAACAATGTAATTAAAACGACGTGGAATATTATTAATAATGAAACGGGAAGGTCTAGTAACCGAAATAGTGACTATAGCTTAACCATTAATGATAGAGTATTCAAATCAGATTCAGACGTCGCCGCGGCTTTCGAGAGTTTCTTTTCTGATATTCCCGTTTCAACTACGAAATCCCTAAACTCATCACCTACTGTTGCCGAATCTCTGCTTAAGGAAAATGTTAACGTTTGCGACTCTGAATTTCATTTTGAACATATCACGTGTAGAGATTTAATCAAAACTTTTCACTCCTTAAATGTTAAGAAGACTGCGGATCTGTGGGGTAATTCTGTAGAAGTTGCCAAGTCTATTATAGACATTGTAGCACCTACCTTAGTTCTTATCTTTAATAATTGTATTGATTGTGGGGAGTTTCCTGATCTTATGAAGAATAGTAAAATAATTCCTTTATTCAAAACGGGTAGTACATCAGACCCTACAAATTATAGACCTATTTCAGTACTACCTACTTTTAGTAAAATTTTTGAGAAATTAATTCTAGAACAATTGCAAAGATTTTTTAATAAACATAAATTATTACATAGCAAACAGTTCGGTTTTACGAGGGGTCGTTCAACTAGTGATCGGTGTCGGTGTTGAACTTTTAGGACATATTTATAGTGCATGGGAAGATTAATGCGATGCTTTAGGCATTTTTTGCGATTTTCTAAGGCATTTGATTGCGTTCTTCATGAAACGTTAATCAGGAAACTCCGCCACTACGGAATCCGGAACAGCGCTTTGGATCTTCTTACCTCATACCTGAGTGATAGGATCCAGAGCGTTGACGTCAACGGAAAAATATCTCCCGGTTCTATAATAATAATAATGGGAGTTCCACAGGGCTCAATTATTGGTAAGCGTCAGGACCCCTGGACCAATAGAGATATTTGATGTTTAGAAAATACCAAAATTGACTACCTTTAAGCTACTATTTGAACTTCAAATATTTAGTACCTCGACTGACAGCGAAAAAATACGTAAAGAAAGTGGTCAGACATTCTGACGTCAGGATGTCTGGACCATTTTTTTTTTTCATAGTTCGAGACAACACAACGAATTTATCTCTTTGTAAATATTTACTACCTTTTTAGTACCTCAACATATATTTTTTTCAATCCTTTTTGGCATTCCAGAAAAATGTTACGCAAGAAAGATGTTTTTCTTGATAATGGATATTTAATTTGCCACATTAGGATATAGGTATTTGCATAGTGTATTAGAAAATCATAGTCTAATATAGAAAATAAGTTTAATAACTAGAATTATCTATCTTCTATACATATAAAATTCAAAGTCCTGACTGACTGACTGACTGACTGACTGACTGACTTATATATCAACGCACAGCCCAAACCACTAATCCTAGAGACATGAAATTTGAAGGGTGTATTCTTTGTAAAGAGTAGGTATCCACTAAGAAAGGGTTTTTCGAAATTCTACCCCTAAGAGGGTGAAATGGGGTGTTGAATTTTCTATGAAACTTTTTATTCTCCCAGTCGATTGACTTGAAAATGTGTCTACATATACTTCAGTTAAAATGATGAGATATGTGTATCACAGTTTTTCCAAAATCATCCCCCAATTTAAAATTCAATGTCGTGACTGGCTGACTGATACGTCAACGCACAGCCCAAACCACTGGTCCTAGAGACATGAAATATGGACACTGTACTCTTTGTGAAGAGTAGGTATCCATTAAGAAAGGGTTTTTTTAAATTCCACCCCTAATAGGGTGGAATGGGGTTTTGAATTTTATGTGAAACTTTTTATTCTCGGAGTCGATTGACTTGAAAATGTGTCTACATATACTTCAGTTAAAATGATGAGACACGTGTATCACAGTTTTTCCAAAATCATCCCCCAATTTAGAATTCCATGTCCTGACTGGCTGACTGAAATACCAACGCACAGCCCAAACCGCGGGTCCCAAAGATATAAAAATTGGAGGGTGTATTCTTTGTGAAGAGTAAGTTTCAGTTTTTCGAAATTCCTACCCCATTTTTTTTTTTTTTTTCGGATCGGAAATCATCAAATGACCACTCACCCCACTCTGGGCGGAGCGGAAGGGAGTGTCAGACTTGTACTGACTAAAACCCATCCATGTTCCTTCTTTGCCCTTTGTGTTCCAGGACAACGGTATCTCTTTCGAACAGTCCCGCAGCCCTGGCAGGCATCGGCCCTTGCAGAAGTTGCAGACCCCTACATCGTTGCTGACATCTCTTTGAGGCGCGCGTGGAACACGAACGCGCCGTCGACACGGCCTGTCGTAATAATAATAAGACGGCCGGATGGCGAGCTAGCCTATAGCTCGCCGCCCACAGGCCCGCGCCTATGGTGGCCGGGAGCCACCACGTGACCCCCGACGCCCAGGGCGTCTTCCGCGGCGGCTGGGATGTGAGGTTCTTTCCCTCTCACGTCCCGCCACCTCCTTCAATAGCATGACTGCTTTGCAGAAGGAGGTGACGGCTTCCCATTCCCTCTCGCTCCGACCATCGCCGCTACGAGGACACGATGGTGCTCCGCCCAAGCGGGGCAGACCTCCACGGTGTGCTCCACCGTGTCCTCCGGACGATCCTCGCGATGGAAACACCCGGGCGTTTCCTCCCGCCCAATTCCTACCCCTTAGAGGGTGAAATGGGGTGTTGTATTTTCTGTGAAACTTTTTACTCTCGGGGTCGATTGACTTGAAAATTTATGTACATACTCTTCAGATAAAATCCAGTAAATCCGATGTCCAATCTCAAATCAAGGTATCAATATTTCACGTATCTAATTTAATTGATATAACTTTAAACTAATAATTGCAAGATAAAAGCAAGTACATGTAAATCTATGTGTGTATTATAGATAGATACATAGATTACTTATTATCCCAGAAGTAAGATCCCGTGGGCAATTCCCTAACTCCACGCGGGCGAAGCCGCGGGCATAAGCTAGTAGGCTATATACAATATCAAGCTATAAATTTCCAGTTAATGCTGACCTCAGAAATAATGTTATTCATGAATGATAAATAATTATCAATAACATCATGTACAATTGAACCAAGTATTTTGTTTACAGTTTATATGTGTGGGTGAAGTCATAGTTATGCACACAAACACAAAATAAAACGAGCGAGCTCAGTTTTTATTAGTGTGCGTGTGGCACATCAATTACCATTTACCAATATATAGTCATCATTCACTTATGATGCTGAAGGTATATAATAATGATGCTATGGCAATCCTGGCACAATGGCTATCGTCTTTGGTCACTGAACGAGAAGCCGTAAGTTCAAATCATGCATGCAATAATATATTCTTTTCCTTTTTGTATTCATTATTTTGTTAAAACATTACTTAAAGTAAAATTTATAACGATTCCAACGTTTGAGACAAACATTGAACTCTCAGGCTATTTGATTTTGACTGTTTAGACAACAACTACCGAAAAATTAAAAATATTGTTTTCAAACAGCTAAATTTATAAAAAATTAGCGTTCTTAGTTGTCAATCTACGAGTATTTGCATTACTGAGTTTATTGATTACTACTCTTGAGCATGTGTTTGATTTTATTTCTGTGGATCCAACCATGCAACATTTATCAATGTTCAAAGAGGTGGAAATCGTTGTTTTGGATGAGCAAAACGTATCTATATTATGTGAAATTGTGAGCGTAAATGTGGTGCTGCCTAACAAACGATGGGACACTCTATATCGTGTCCTGCCTGTCCTGTTGTTTGCTCCTGTGAAATGCATCACAGGAAGGGCTTGACTGATTTTGGGCTGACTCAATTTAAATTGTCATCGATAAGCGTATCGATGAGAAGAAGTGAAATTACAAGGCGCTTAATGATATCGGTGAGTAACAGTTATATATTACGTTAATATTGTACCTACTTCACTTTAACTAACTCCTCTATTCTCTTTATTCCTAGTATACATTGAAAGGGATGTTTACTAGGAATAAATAATTAATGTAACTTAAGTGCAATACCTATTTCACGGAAGCTTCGGGAGGCCACGGAAGCTTCGGGAGGTACCTGTGTCTGATGGGGAAGGAGGAAACGCCTGGGTGTCACCACTGCGAGGACCGCCCGGAGGACACGGTGGAGCATACGGTGCAGGACTGCCCCGCTTGGGCAGGGCACCGCCGTGTCCTCACGGCGGCGATAGGCGGAGACCTCTCGCGCCCGGCATTGGTCGAGGCCATGCTGCGGGGCGAGACGGAGTGGGAAGCGGTCGCCTCCTTCTGCGAAGCAGTCATGCTCGCGAAGGAGGAGGCGGGCCGCGTGAGGGAGAGGACAGCGTCCTCCCTCCACCCCAGCCGCAGTGGTAGACGCCCACGGCGCCGGACGTCGGCAGACGATCTCCGGCCACCGTAGGCGCGGGCTTGCGGGCGGCGAGTAATGGGCGACTCGCTGTCCGACCATGGACCATGCCCGGGTCGACGGCGCGTTGTGTTCCACGCGCGCCTCAAAGAGTGTCAGCATTATGACGGGGCCCCCCTCTAGAGGGCGAAAGCCTGCCGGGGTCGCGGGACTTATAGAATTACCGTGACCCTGGATCATAAAGGGCTATTGAAGGACACCGTGGATTTTAGTCAGTACAAGTCTGACAGTTCCTCCCACTCTGCCCTGGGTGGGAGGACTCATTTGATGATTTTACCACGATAAAAAAAAAAAAAAAAAAAAAAGTGCAATACCTACCATAGTTATAAAAATATATTATCATAACTGAATTATTACAGTTTCTTTTTTTAATTTGTAATCGTATGATGATTATGATAAAATTAGCTTGATCTAGCCTTAAGACACATTAAAGAAAAGCCTTTGAATAACGTAAATAAAAATAGATTATAATGTTTGCTAATGTCAGTGTATATCTTATATTTATGTATTGTATTATTATAAGTAATATTAATTAGGTATATGTAAGTACTAGCTTATGCCCGCGGCTTCGCCCGCGTGGAGTTAGGGAATTGCCCACGGGATCTTACTTCTGGGATAATAAGTAATCTATGTATCTATCTATAATACATACATAGATTTACATGTACTTGCTTTTATCTTGCAATTATTAGTTTAAAGTTACATCAATTAAATTAGATACGTGAAATATTGATACCTTGATTTGAGATTGGACATCGGATTTACTGGATTTTATCTGAAGAGTATGTACACAAATTTTCAAGTCAATCGACCCCGAGAGTAAAAAGTTTCACAGAAAATACAACACCCCATTTCACCCTCTAAGGGGTAGGAATTGGGCGGGAGGAAACGCCCGGGTGTTTCCATTGCGAGGATCGTCCGGAGGACACGGTGGAGCACACCGTGGAGGTCTGCCCCGCTTGGGCGGAGCACCATCGTGTCCTCGTAGCGGCGATGGTCGGAGCGAGAGGGAATGGGAAGCCGTCACCTCCTTCTGCGAAGCAGTCATGCTATTGAAGGAGGTGGAGGGACGTGAGAGGGAAAGAACCTCACATCCCAGCCGCCGCGGAAGACGCCCTGGGCGTCGGGGGTCACGTGGTGGCTCCCGGCCACCGTAGGCGCGGGCCTGTGGGCGGCGAGCTATAGGCTAGCTCGCCATCCGGCCGTCTTATGACGACAGGCCGTGTCGACGGTGCGTTCGTGTTCCACGCGCGCCTCAAAGAGATGTCAGCAACGATGTAGGGGTCTGCAACTTCTGCAAGGGCCGATGCCTGCCAGGGCTGCGGGACTGTTCGAAAGAGATACCGTTGTCCTGGAACACAAAGGGCAAAGAAGGAATATGGATGGGTTTTAGTCAGTACAAGTCTGACACTCCCTTCCGCTCCGCCCAGAGTGGGGTGAGTGGTCATTTGATGATTTCCGATCCGAAAAAAAAAAAAAAAAAATGGGGTAGGAATTTCGAAAAACTTACTCTTCACAAAGAATACACCCTCCAATTTTTATATCTTTGGGACCCGCGGTTTGGGCTGTGCGTTGGTATTTCAGTCAGCCAGTCAGGACATGGAATTCTAAATTGGGGGATGATTTTGGAAAAACTGTGATACACGTGTCTCATCATTTTAACTGAAGTATATGTAGATACATTTTCAAGTCAATCGACTCGGAGAATAAAAAGTTTCACATAAAATTTAAAACCCCATTCCACCCTATCAGGGGTGGAATTTCAAAAAACCCTTTCCTAATGGATACCTACTCTTCACAAAGAGTACAGTGTCCAAATTTCATGTCTCTAGGACCAGCGGTTTGGGCTGTGCGTTGGTATATCAGTCAGCCAGTCAGGACATGGAATTTTAAATTGGGGGATGATTTTGGAAAAACTGTGATACACGTATCTCATCATTTTAACTGAAGTATATGTAGACACATTTTCAAGTCAATCGACTCGGAGAATAAAAAGTTTCATAGAAAATTCAACACCCCATTTCACCCTCTTAGGGGTGGAATTTCAAAAAACCCTTTCTTACCTACTCTTTACAAAGAATACACCCTCCAAATTTCATGTCTCTAGGACCAGTGGTTTGGGCTGTGCGTTGATATATAAGTCAGTCAGTCAGTCAGTCAATCAGTCAGTCAGTCAGTCAGGACTTTGAATTTTATATGTATAGATATTAAATAAACTTAGTGTATATGTAGTATAAAAATATAGTGTTTATTTATTATAATATTAGCTAATATTGTAAGTATTATAAATACTGTTTTTATCCACAGGGGAGAACCGTGCAGTTATGGGTCAAACTTAGATGGGTACATCTTAGGCCAAAACCAAAGGCAAATTCATCAACTCGACACTACGACATCGTGGCAAGGCACAAGGCTGATCCCTTCTTGTCCACCCGCATAAAAGTGTGCTTACAAACTGTGAGATCTCATGAGCAGAAGGTTACAAGGAGTAATAGAAAACGAAGGATTGCCGACTCATTATTAGTCGAATTTATTTTAATTAGTAGACGAATATGAATCTTATTTTATGTAAATAATGTTCATATTTGTTAAGCAAATGTGAACAAATACAAAACTTAGTAATAAGTAGGTAGGTATAAAACTTTTTTAAAACCACAACTCGTAAATTATTGAAAGTATGGTGAAGGGATGTTATTGTTAAGTATGCGTTTAGAAATTGTCATAATTTCTTACTATCTAACATGTTGATTCACTTCACCTCTAATTTTACTTTGATTCAATTTATATACCTACCTACTTTGACAAATTATTAAATTCATATTCATATTCTTTATTGCACACAAAAACAAAATATACATATAAATTGCAACAATATAGCTTATGTACAATGGCGAGCTTATCCCAGAATTGGGTTTTCTTACAGCAAACCAAATTTTTACAGTGAGATTTGCAGTAAAGGATAAACTTAAGTGCTTAACACATTGTGTTACTTAAATTAATTAATGTTATAAACTAAACTAAATATATACAATATAATATACGTAATACATATAGTATATAAATATATATACATATCTATAAAATCCTATATAATATACAATATACATACATACATATTCATCATGTTGACAGGAAATGTTCCCTTATTCCTTTCTTGAACACCTCTAACGAAGGGCTATCCCGCAAGGAGTGTGGAAGCGAATTCCAAAGGCGCACAGCGCGAACAGTAAATGAACCATCATACCGACTTGAGGAGTGGGGAGGGAAACGAAGGAGAAGAGATGATGATGAGCGACAAGGTTTACCTCTAGGTACAAGATACTCGAAGCGTTCCTGAAGATACGAAGGAGCTTTAGGGTTATGGAGAACAGAAAAGAGAAAAGAGAGAGTGTGTAAATCTCGACGCCGCCGAATAGGTAGCCACTTCAGTTGCTTCCGAAATTCCGACACATGGTCGTACTTACGAAGCCCGAAAATGAAGCGGATGCACAAATTCTGCAGACGTTCGAGCTTATCAAGAAGTTCTTCAGTCGCGTCAAGAAAACAGACATCGGCATAGTCTAGAAGAGGAAGAAGAACAGACTGAGCAAGAGTAATTTTAGTCTGAAACGGCAGGAACTTCTGAACTCTTATTACTTCAATCCTTACCAATAAAAAACTTTGTCTTTGTCAAAAAAACATGTAAACAACAGTGTTTTACTCATTCGAACGTCTTATCTGTATAGCTATAGCCTATGAATGTTTAAAACCAGTTCGTATTAAATCATTGTATCGGCCACACAAGTTTTTTTTTCTAACATACAGCCCCCACCAAATTGAACCTTAAAACAACCATTATAAGGAAGGAACATATTGGAAGAAACGAGACGGATAATTTGCTAATGACCCAAGCGATAAGCTAAGCAAACAATACCAATGTTTATCTAATAAAAAAATCAAATTATTTCATTGGTTATATTTAATTACTTTTAACTTTTTGCTTGAGTAATTTTATTGGCCACAAAATAAATTTATTAAAAAACAGAAAGTAAAAAGTAGCAAAAATAATTCCTCAATTGGGTTCGAACTCACGTCGTTGAGGTTAGATCACTAGCTAACGCAAGCGCTTACACCAATCGGCTATGGTTACCATGTTAAGTTAGTATAAAATGTTGGGCTTTATTGTAAACCCGTTAATATTATTTTTACCAGTTTACCCGACAAGCGTAAAGATAAAAAAATTAAACCCCGTGTAGGGTACAATATGTTTACTCACACAATAATAATGAGCGGCTGTATGAACGTTGCCGGCTCGTACAATGACAGTTACCGATGTGTGCGATGTAAACTAATTAACTTGGCTTTTTGTAAACACGGCTATACGTTTCCAGTATAAGCTGATCTCACATTCTACAGGATTTCCGTACAATAAAAATTGTACGGAAATCCGGCAACGTTCATACATATATAATTAATATTTCTTGACGTATATTAGACAATGAGCAATCATGTTCTTACAACTTATAGTTACTCTATTAGACATATCGTCGTAACATTGCCATTTAGACTCTCGTCGGCAATGCGATTTGTAATGTCCTACACCTTCGGGAGTCGCAGATGGGACAAATTCAATTACTGACAATAAATTGTACTCTTGTCCTTTTAAAAATATGCTTTCTGGTAAATCACCGATGCAAATTTGTACTTCAGGGTTGGGCTCAAAGGCAACAACACTCTTCAAATTATAATCTATGCTTCTTATACCATCGTCGCAGCTAGAATGTCTACAATTTAACATATTGCTATCACTGTTAATCATTGAATTTGCAGACTCACTTAATGAGTCTTTGTTGAAATCAAGTGGCAAAAAAGCACATTTCCTACGGACCTTGTTAACAGGACAGTTCAAATTTGTGCAAGCTTCTTTTATATCTGCACTATATATTATATCCAACAATATCTTTTCAAATATGTATGCAACGTTGCATTCACAATTAACGTACATTTTATCGCCTATGAATTTGATTTGAAAATACTTTTTCAGTATCTCTGTACGGAGTTTGTAAACATTTTGTGTATCGTTGCCTACAATCATTTTAATTAATTTACAATATTCATTATCTTCATTGGTATGTATGATCCTACCCAATGCATAGTCATCAGCAACTCCAATGGCAATCGCTTGTGCAACCGCGTCAAAAGCGCAAGTATTTAAAATAATAGATTTTTTATCAGTAAAAGTAGTTGTTAAGGAGCCGTTTCTCAATAAAATTATCTTTTTTTTAATGAATTTTATTTTCTTTTCCTTTTTCCCAACAGCTAAGCCTCTCCAATTTTCTAACATCGAAGGCATATCAGACAAAATTGACTCATTGTTTATTCCTTTTGTAAAATTAGTTTTCGTATCCTTTTTCTTATCATTCGTTTTTTTTATCTTTTTATTGCCATGATTGAATGTACTATACGCCGTTTTCAGTTGTCCCGAAATAGACTCTGAGTGTTTAACAATAAATTCGTCTATACGATATCTCTCCGATTTCATGTTTATTTGGCATAAATATCTTTTCAACATTTTAAAGTAAACTTCGACATTAGATGAAGTTGGGGCTGATATTTCTGATTGGAAAGTTCTTTTCATAACATTGGACCATAACGGGAGTTGTCTCATTAGTCGTGTTAAAGTTGTTAGAAATTGTGGGAAATAATACAAGTTGTCGTGTGTTGCACAACAATCACCATCAGTGAGAGTAAGCAATAATTTTTCAGAATCAATAGCATCAAAAAACCATTTAGGATTTTTTCCAGTAAATTGTTTATCATCAATGTCTTTCGATTCAGTGTCTGAAATTAGAGATTTGTTTGATGACGTTTGCGAAATTTGACTGGTTTCCTCTATAACGATTTCAGAATCAGAGGTGTTTTGGAAATAATTCAGTCGTCTTAACCTGATTTTAGCTTTTTCACATCTCGTTAATGTTCCTTGTTTATCTTGCCCATCATATTTGTTGAGACACACTATGATCAGATTAATTATCATCTCCTTCAATTTATCATAATCTTCACATCGCTTGACTTCTTGAAGACATTTTAAATAAAAAAATTTTACTCTCTGATCTACATGGTGGAAGCATGCTAGATTAAAAAGAATTTTAACAAAATGACTGATGTCTATTCGAATGAAGCAATCATCTGGTGTTTGTTTTTTCGTTTCTAATTTTATGTAACAGGCATTAACATAGTCTTTCGTCGATTCAAATTTTGTAAAAGCTTTTACAACAGCTCCAATCAAGGCTGCACAGTCATCCACGACTACTTCACTCGGAGTTGCATTATTTTGAGTTTTACACCATGTGTCGAGCCATTTATATATTGTTTCTGAAGTATGATTGTCTGATAACATTTGTATTATTGGTACACTTTCACTATAAACTGATAATAGCACGCATGAATATAGAAATATCTGTTTACTCAGTACCAAATCTTTATTCGGTCCACATGACTTGACGATACTTCCTGTTGCGTCAATACTTAATACAGTTCTCTCAGATTTTCTATAATCCCTGTAGAATTGTTCCTGTGCAATAGACCAATAATAAATGCAAATAGGAAATACTGAGATGGATCTAATCATAAGGAGATAGACGTGTCATAATCCATAACGCCATTATTGGATTCGGATCGTAATATGTGCTTTTCCGCTGTTCATACTTTATCTGTCTTAAACAGCCGAGTGTAGGTAAGTGAGCCGGTTCAAAATCATCATTTTTATTCATTATAAAATCACTCAGTTTGTTTCTAACCGTCACAGCATGTTCAAACTTTAAATCGCCACTAAGCTTACAGCGTTTTACAGGGGAAAGTTTAATTTTTTTTTTGTAGTCATGTTTGAACGTTTCATCATAATTACTTATGGTGCAAATACAACGCGCAATTTTTTCTGTTGGCCAATGAATCACTACTTCTACCTTTGCCTTGCACTGCTTACAGGAACCATAACACCTAATGTTGGCTTCCTTTTTAATTGAATAATTTTGGAATATCCAACTGCACGGCGAACGTACACGTTTCCATATTTCTTCTCTTAGAAGGTTCGCCCATTGGTGACTTGGTAGCAAAGTTTTACTGCGAAAATCAGATAAGGTTCTTGTACGTTTCACGCAACGATCAATGGGCTTAATTTTATTCCACTGATAAACATCAATAAAAAAAATATAAGTTTCGCACTCAGATGTTTTGTTCGTTGCTATACTTTCTTCTGCAAATTCATCAGAATAAGTATCGGACTCGTCGTGACCAAAAAATAAATTGTAATTTTTTTTTATTGAAAGGTATAGAGCTTTTGTTGACATTTTGTAAGACAATCTTTCGGAAATCTCTTGATATATTGGGTCACAGGGTGAAGGTAAATCATTTTTACGTGAAGTCACTTAAGTACTTCTTGAACTCACTCAAAACAGACTTTTGTTTTTCTAATGGAACTGCAGCTTTTCGACCTTTTTTCATAGTTTATTATAGAAAATATACGTAATCACTGCTTAAATATAACCACTGGCGAATTAATATTATTGGTGGAACTATTATAATAAATTAATGTTTAATTTTTTAATGCAGGTGGAGTAGAAAGGTGTGAGCCATGTACATTCTGCCTGGAATTAGGCACGGAAAAATTTAAAATAAAAAGTAAAACAATGTACAGAGTATCTAAAATAAAAAATTAAAATTACAAATCACAGTTAGAATTATTACAATCACAGTTAGAATTATTACAATTATACATTGATTAAAATTTAAGAATGTCAAATTAAAATGTCACTTGAAAATAAAATTAATATTAATGTATATTAGGTACATAATATGTTTAAAATAATATTAATTATATTTATTTTACAGACTGAAAATTAAAAAGTTTTGTCCATTATAAAATCATTAATTGAATATTAACAATTTTCTATTATTTATTTTCCACTAATTTCTTTTTAAAGTTTTAACCATAAAGTTCGGTACGGACTCCTTCGGGAGTCTGACACTCAAACCTCCGCTGGATTGGTACCGGCCCCGAAAGGGGCTAGCGTTTAAGTCATACGTCATCCTTATTTATGTCAAAATTTAATATTCTGATTATCAAACACTATGAGTGTGCGTTAATGAAGACTTTTTTTTTTTTTTTTAACGTGGTAAAATCATCAAATGAGTCCTCCCACCCAGGGCAGAGCGGGAGGGACTGTCAGAATTGTACTGACTAAAATCCACGGTGTCCTTCAATAGCCCTTTATGTTCCAGGGTCACGGTAATTCTATGAGCCCCGCGACCTTAATTAAGAGACTTGGATAAAAAGTTCATATGTTTTCGCCATCAAAACTTCTGTATTTACAAGTTTCTTAGTTAAGCGCGCAAGTTTCTTAATTTACCCTTTAAACCCTTCTCAGACGAATTTTTCTATCTTTAGAAGAAACCCGACTTGCAAATGTACTAACAATAAATGTACTCACGATTTTGCCTTCAACAAACCGCACTTCACTATCACTGAACCACTCCTCCAATGGTGACTGCGTCTTACTCAGCAGCTGCTGATGATGTCCAGTCCGCCCCGCTCCACCCTTACTTCGATGGTGTCCAACTCCGCCTGGCGCCCTGCACCGACTCCTGGTCCACGCCAACTCTGCTGCAGCAGCACTGGTCACTTCACTGTGCACACCAGCTTGGGTGTGCGGCGCTTCAGGGCGATCCACCCTGGTTTCTACGCCAAGAATCACAAACACTGTCTGCGTCTCGTCTGGGTCTCACTTATCCGACTCGATAAGGACCATGAACTTTACTTCGCGGAACTCGGGTAAATGAAACACCGTATACCGGACAGTAAATATAATAATTATTGGATCTTGGCGTGATCACAATACTCGGTTCAAACACAAAAAAAAAACATACATTCAGAAACCCTATATAGTATCCACGCAAAATCTTAACACCGAGATCTAGGATCTTGACGTAATTGCACAACGCCATCTAGTTTCCTTTGATGGAACTATTGAATGCGAACATCTTTATTCAATACTATATCACAATCGCTACTTTTAACATTCGGTAAAGCAAATCTTATGCATTTCGTTTTTTTTTCATTTAATACTAAATTGTTTGCTGTGAACCAATTATGTGAAGTAGGGCATTATTTACGTCATGTAGATTTTAGGCCCGTCTATTTATCTTAAAAATTAAGGAAGTGTCATCAGCGAATAATACCATATTTTGAGATTGGTTTTTCAATAAATAGGGTAGATCATTTATGTATACTAAAAAGAGGAAAGGACCCAATATTGAGCCTTGCGGAACCACCATTTTTACTTTTAAACCCTGTGAATTAACACCATTTATTTGAACTTTGTTGTCTATCATTCAAATAAGATTTTATCAAACTAAGTGCAAGTTTACCTAGTCCGTAATGCTCATGTTTCAAAAGTAATGTGTCGTGATTTACGCAATCAAATGCTTTAGAGAGGTCACAAAATATTCCTATGGCATCTTGGGACTCTTCCCACGCAGTAAAAATGTGCTTTAATAAGGTTACACCGGCGTCAGTTGTACAACGTCCCTTGGTGAAACCATACTGTCGATCGTGCAAGATTCTGTTGGTGTTAAAATGATTGAGCATTTGATTCAGCATTACCTTTTCAAACACCTTGCTAAAAACTGGCAACACGGAAACAGGTCTATAATTATTTGTATCTTTACTATCTCCGGATTTGAACAGAGGCTGTATTTTGTTAAATCAGGGAAAACTCCTTGGTCTACACACAAATTAAAAATTAAAGCTAAGTATGGTGCAATAGTCTCAACTATGGATGTACAAACTCTGATAGACATTCCCCAAAGATCTTCGGTCAGTTTGACTTTTATTTGCCGGAAAGCTTTAATAACTATCATAGGGTTTATGTGTTTAAATTTAAATTCAGCCAGGCAGCCAGACACATTCACCTTTAATAAACCAATTGAGACTTCAGGAGAGGAGTTTAGAGTCTCTGTAGTTTTTAACGGTATATCGGTAAAGAAATTTACAAATTCATGAGCTACTTCTTGATTAGAGCTTTTAGGACCACATGCTGTATCTAATGTGTAGCTAGTGTTACGTATTTTCTTCCTGTTAGTCTCGTTATTTATGACTTTCCAAACTGTCTTAATTTTGTTTTCCGCTGTTTCACTAAATAAAAATTTAGGGCAAATACATTTTGTCTTCTTTTCAAAAGTTTTGTTGAACTCAGTGTGAAGTATTGAAAACAAATTATCATACAATTGATTAATATTAATATCGTCCACATGAAGGCTCATAACACTTAACTTGTTCTGTAGGGAAATATTATACCTATTTAATTTATTAGTGTAATAGAGGATGTAGTCACCGTTTTCCGGCACAAAGAGAAGGTTAGTTTTCAGACGAAGATTTATTTGTCAAAACGTATAAATGGATAGGACTAGTCCCGACCACCTTTTCCCAGCAAGGACGAAGGAGGGGGAGCTGTTGGCCCTCTAACCAAAAAGGTGACAATAAGTCTTATCAACTTAGGCTTAGTAGCGGAGTCTCGTGTGATTATCCCAATTAGAGCGTAACCCACGAATGCACTGCTAGTTCAGTCTCTTTTCTTAAAACATAATGTACTAGGGGAGGTCATTAGACCGCGGAGAATCTCGACACCGCGATTCAGGATTGCGCGTCATATGCACAGCGCCATCTAGTGTCAAGGAGTCGGCACTATGTAGTATCTCCTTTGCCCGGTTGATGTCGCTAGTGGTTATAAAAAGGCTTGCTACATTAGTAGTTATAGGTCTAAATTGAATCTGAACTTTTTGCAATGGTATGTTACACCTAAAAGTTACAGTTTGTCCGCTATGGTCAGACGGCAGACAATTTACTATGACTTTAACTAAGTAATCACAATTGCAGAAAACATTATCAATACAAGAAGCAGAAGATGGAGTGACTCTCGTAGGTTCCATAAAATTTGTTGGTCAAGTCAAATGACTTATAAAGATTTAATAACCGACTGCTATTAGAATTTTCTTCTAAAATATTAATATTAAAATCACCGCAGATAATTACCGATTTATTACCACTTGAAAGTTTGCCCAAAACATCTTCCATAACTGACTCAAAAATAGAGTAGTTTTGATAATTAGGGGGTCTGTATACGCACACTATAACATGCTTATCCAGCTCAACACATGACAATTCAATGCTATGCTCAACTGAGAGTTCAACTATGTCTTTACGTGGTTTTGATGTAAAACGATTTCTAATTAAAATTAATGAACCTCCCCGCAGCATTGATTTTCGGTTAAAGCAACTGCCCACGCTATAATTCTCAAAATTAATTTGCATTTCATAATCTTTCATCCAATGTTCGGTAATGCAGATAATATCAAACTTGGTTTTTTCTAAAAATAGTTCTATTTCTAATTGTTTGGAGTAAAAACCCTGAATATTCTAATGAAACAATTTCAGGGAATTCTGCTCAACCCCTTTTTTACAATTAATTGATTGTGAGCTAGAAGATACCTTAAAGTTGAGAGGTTTAACTAAATTGTTACTCGTACCTTCTATTGTCGTAATGACTAGTTTAAATCTAAGTTAATATTTGTATAATTACAATTAGTATTTTTTTTTTTTAACGTGGTAAAATCATCAAATGAGTCCTCCCACCCAGGGCAGAGCGGGAGGGACTGTCAGACTTGTACTGACTAAAATCCACGGTGTCCTTCAGTAGCTCTTTATGTTCCAGGGTCACGGTAATTTTATGAGTCCCGCGACCCCGGCAGGCTTTGGCCCTCTAGAGGGGAGGCCCCGTCATTATGCTGACACTCTTTGAGGCGCGCGTGGAACACAACGCGCCGTCGACCCGGGCATGGTCCATGGTCGGACAGCGAATCGCCCATTACTCGCCGCCCGCATGCCCGCGCCTACGGTGGCCGGAGATCGTTTGCCGACGTCCGGCGCCGTGGGCGTCTACCACTGCGGCTGGTGTGGAGGGAGGACGCTGTCCTCTCCCTCACGCGGACCGCCTCCTCCTTCGCGAGCATGACTGCTTCTCAGAAGGAGTCGACCGCTTCCCACTCCGTCTCGCCCCGCAGCATGGCCTCGACCAATGCCGGGCACGAGAAGTCTCCGCCTATCGCCGCCGTGAGGACACGGCGGTGCTCTGCCTAAGCGGGGCAGTCCTGCACCGTATGCTCCACCGTGTCCTCCGGGCGGTTCTCGCAGTGGTGACACCCATGCGTTTCCTCCTTCCCCATATGACACAGTTACCTACCGAAACTTCCGTGTCCGGTGAGGACCTGCGTCACGCGGTAGATCAGGACGCCGTGACGCCTATCCAGCCACTCCTCAAAGAGGGGTCTTACCGCCGCGATTGCGGCGTGCCCGACAATTAGTAATAATAATAATAAATGTACTAGCTAATTACGTTAGCTGGAGCCGGAGGATGCAAAAAAAAACCAATTTACTTTAGACTAATTTAATGAAGTAATGAAATTATTACAAACTAGCTGTTGCCCGCGACTTCGTTCGCGTGGAAATTTTGGTGTGCATGTGTGAGATTGGCTCGTTGGTCTAGTGGTAGCAAGCGCGAATACTAAGCGTGGGGATTGATTCCCGGAGTCGGGCAAAGTGTTAAAAAAAAAGTTTATTTCAATTACATAAAGTTGTCACACACATTATTTGGAGATCACCTTTTAAGCAAGAAGATGCTTTTGTTAGGGGGCGTCCATTAATTACGTGAGGCGATTTTTCGACCCCCTCCCCCTTGGTGGGATGTCGTGAGATTTGGGTTGACCCCCTCATCTCCCTCCTAATCTCACGTGAGACTCAATTAAACCCGGTTATATCTGCCGAAACCCCCCTCTCTCCCTCGTGAGATTGGGTGATAATGGGCGCGACCCCTTAGGTGACTCCGCTCTTCCACTTAACATTAAAATATGCAAATGAAAAAATACTATGAATAATAATGTTATTGGGTTATCCCATCAGGAATTTCTCAGTAGCAGCCACGGAATCTGGATTTGTGCCCGGTTGATGGCAATAGGCTCACCCCCTATTACATGGGACTTCAATAAAACTGGCGAAATGTGTGTGTGATTAGGTACACGTCTGCCCAACCCTTCGGGGCTTTAAGGCGTGATGTTATGTTTTGTATGAGAACTGACTGCCAGATCAAAAGGTGATATGACTACAAACGGCGTCCTTTTGGGTGCTGTAATTCTGGGCGGCAGAGGTCCGAAACAAAATTAAATGGCGTTGAGGCAACGATAGGGCTTTAAAAATCGGTGTATTTTGGCGCTATACAACTATTTTCCAAAGTGAACCTTGTTGGGCACTTTTTATTCTAATACCATTCTGTATACAACATTAAATGATTTTTTGCGAGAGCCCTTAGACCTCCATAAGTCGCCCCTGTCGCAAAATCCGTTCTTAGCGAACGTCTACTAACTATAAACTACCTCACTGCCAAATATTAAGTTTGTAGCACAAAAAGTTAAGGACTTTCATCCAAACTTGCGAGAGCCCTTAGACGTCCTTAATCCGACCCTATCGCAAAATCCGTTCTAAACAAACGTCTGCTAACTATAAACTACCTTCCTGCTAAATTTCAAATTTGTAGCACAAAAAATGAAGGATTTCCATACAAACTTGCGAGAGCCCTTAGATCTCCTTAATCCAGCCCTGTCGCAAAATCCGTTCTTAGCGGACGTCTACTAACTATTAACTACCTTCCTGCCAAATTTCAAGTTTATACGTCAAGCGGTTTTCGATATTTCGTGATGAGTGGGTTTGCCATTTATACTTTCATCCGCTATTTAATTCCCTTAGGGGTTGAATTTCGAAAAACACTGAAACACGTAGTTTTTAATTTTTAACGAGAATGGTAACCACCAACTTTTATGGTTTAATCTACAAAAATGATGATTTTCCATACAAACTTTCATCCCCTATTTAACTCCCTTAGGGGTTGAATTTGGAAAAACACTGAAACACGTGGTTTTTAATTTTTAACCAGAATGGTAACCACCAATTTTTATGGTTTAAACTACAAAAATGATGATTTTCTATGCAATCTTTCGTCCCCTATTTAACTCCCTTAGGGGATGAATTTGGAAAAACACTGAAACACGTGGTTTTTAATTTTTAACCAGAATGGTAACCACCAATTTTTATGGTTTAAACTCCAAAAATGACGATTTTCCATACAAACTGTCATCCCCTATTTAACTCCCTTAGGGGTTGAATTTCGAAATATACTCAAACATGTGGTTTTTAATTTTTCACCAGGATGGTAACCACCAATTTTTATGGTTTAAACTACAAAAATGACGATTTTCCATACAAACTTTCATCCCCTATTTAACTCCCTTAGGGGTTGAATTTCGAAAAATCCTTCCTTATTCCTTGTCTACATTATAAAGGAAACCTCTGTGCCAAATTTCAGCTTTCTAGGTCCAAGGGTTTGGGCTGGGCGTTGATGAGTCAGTCAGTCAGTCAGTCAGTCAGTCAGGCCTTCTCTTTTTATTTATATAGATTATAGATTAAAATTATACAAGTGACAATTGGTCGATGGATGTACCAAGAATGCTTGAAAACGTGGAATTGTGGAAGGCATCGCCGATGTCCGGTCCCACGGTTGCGAAATGCTGCGTAGGCACCACGTGCAGGTCGTTGCGATGCGCAATATCGAGGTCACGTTGTCCATAGTCCATGTTTAATACCGAATCGTAATATCAGCGATCCTTATGCTACACCGTTGTGTAACATGCGTAACATCTCCCCCCGTAGAACAGCAATTATTTGTTAACTGTTGTTAAAAATGTTGCTGTGAGATGACTGGGGTCCATCTTGATTCCAGCTGGATGAATATTCCTTCTCGGTTCCATTTCAGCATAAATGTCTTGATCTGCGTTCATCTCTATAGATATTATTTAAGAGCAATGGCAAGTACACCTGCACTGAATAGTAATAGGTATACTGGTATGGTAGTGTGGAAGAGGCTTCCATCTGGTATCTTGTTAAGTCTAACTGGAGGTTGTACTGAGACTTTCTTGTAACTCTCGTGGATGTTCTCTAGGTTGATTGAATTAAGCTGTATCAATGATTCTTCAGTTTTTGATGTAGTGTTCTGTTCCCATAGTGTTCGTATTCTAAGTACATGTCCCTTAATTCGGTTGTCAATGTTAGCGATAGTGAATTTGGTGGTTCTCATCAGGCAACCTTGCGGTATTGTAGCCAAATAACTTCCTTGAAGTGTTCTGAATTCTTCCTGTCCACATGACATCTGTACTTTTGCAGGTATCGGAAAGCTTAGTGTATAATGTTGTTCGTTAAGTTGTTCCAGAGCTGGCTTGTGTAGAGTGACTGGCGTTAATGTACAGGAGTTGAGATGCTGTTGAGTTATGAGCTGCTGCACGCAGTCCGGCTTGTCTGTAATCTTGAAGCCAACTTTCTCTTCGCAGAGGTACCATGAGTTAAGCTTCGGACATTCTGTCTCTATGTACATAGAATATGATCCATGAATTGCTATATAAGGTGAGATAGGAATAAGGGCCATCTTATTTTTGTTAGGAATTATGGACAACTTATATAGGATGTAGATTCTTGGTAAGGCAATCGGCACCTTTACAACTATAATTATTTTCTTATCAATATAATACGATCCTAATTTTAAAATGTTATAGTACTCTCGAAGGTCGATATCAATGATTTCGTCTTTTGAGTATAATAACCCTAATTTGCTTATCATATTTCTAAGATTACCTAAACTAATCATAGAATGGGTAGTGCTGGAAGAACGCATAAAAGCTACCATAAGTTCTATTTTATTTAACTCATCCGATAATGTCTCTATATTATCGTTTAAAATAAGTAGGTGCTGTGCCAAATGGGCATACGTTACTAGGTCTGCCTGTTTGGATGCATCTTGTTTTAAGATTTGGTTAAGTTTATTAGCAATAGTGTTCTGGTTGTCTACTATACCTTTTAATACATTAGAATGTTCTAACATCCATTCCTTAGTCAAGCTTATGTGACGGTTAAATTCCGTTTCCAGTTTATTGTCGTTACCTTCTAAAACTTGGATGGCGTTATTATATTTGATTGCATCTGTGTAGTCTAAGTTTCCCGAGATACTTTTTATAACTGATCCTAATCCATCAATGAGTCCTCGTTTAGCACGACTAGGTTTAAAGCCTTCTAATTGTATAGATATCTTTTCAAGTTTGTCCGCAAGGTAACTTAGATGGGGTTCAAAGAGTGACAGTGTTTTATTGTTAATTAGTGGCCTAAATTCACTTAGATGCAATTTGACTAAATCAACCTTTGACTGAATATCTTCTAAATCTATGTGAAGGAGGAAGGAATGATAATGGGACACGATTTTTGTAGGTCCCAATTTGAAGGGGAGTAATCCGGGTCCGTCTTCTAGGGGCTCAAGTAATATGTCCTCCGCTTGGACCAGGTGTAGCAATATCGTCAGTGGTATTCTGCAACAATTGTTTTGTGTTAGGTGTTCGTTTAAGACGTGATTTGGCAACGGGACCACGCTTCTTTTTTGTATAAATATGAATGGGCATGTCAGCTAATACTGTGTCGGGTGTGTAACGAGGTGCGAGTTTCTGTCTGTTAGCTAGTGGATTCTTAATGAATACTTGTTGGTCTGGCTCGTATTCCTTTTCAGGCTCCCTATCTTGGTTCCTATTTTTGATTAATTCTGTGCGGTTATGCAGGGACGTTCCATTAATGGCCTCGTATACCGTAGACATTTTATCTCGGTGTTCTTGCACATATTGCTGTAGCAAGTGCACGGATAAGTCTATATCCAAGGGATCACGAGGATCCGTATGACCGGTAACTACTTCAAGTGGTCTACATTTTGTGAAGCTGTGTATGGTACTGTTGTAAGCTAATAAGGCGTATGTCATTAGGTTAAAAGTTGCTTCACTACGGTGTTGTAATTTTAGAAATCTCATGTGTTCTAGTAAGGTGGAGTGTAAGCGCTCCACTATCCCATTATCGTTGGGAGTATGGGCCAAGGTTTTATGGTGTTGAATTTTATGGACATGCGTAAATTCGGTAAATAGTTGATTAGTGAATTCGGGTCCCTGGTCCGTGACTATTGAAACCGGAACTCCATGATGGGAGCAAAACTTTAAAAAGACTTGTACTACACTAACTGCTGTGCCATCTCTAAGATGGTATGCCTGAGCGTATTTAGAGAAAGCATCAATAATAGTCAGATATTTCTCGTTCTGGGCCGTAAACAAATCTAGGTGAACTACATTAAACGGTTTTGACGGTGGTGGTACTATGCAGAATCTTTGTTTTATAGGGTTTCGATCATATTTGGCTTGCCCGCATATGTCGCATTCATTTATATATCTTGAGATTTGGTCTTTCATTTTTGGCCAATAGTATCTATGGGATAAGGCTAGGTAGCACTCAGTTATACCGCGATGATTAGTTTTACCTTCGTGGTATTTCTGAATAATCTCTTGCTGTTTGAGATATTCTTTTACGTTTTCTACTTCGGTTTTAGTCAAAACAAGATTCATAGCGGAGCTCTTGAACTTTTCCTGGATTATTGGAACTATTCTATACATAGCTAGTGGGGGATGTATTATAATGCCAGTCTTAACTTTCGGGTTTGCGAATTCTTTAATTGCGTTTGTTACATCCTCCTCTAAATTCGATTCGGAGAGTTGGATGGAGGTACGGGTATGAGTCTCAAATGGCTTGGAAACTGCTGGGCGTTTCTTTATGTCGCCTGCTACTGTAAAACATATTTATCTGTTAAATTTATTTAAGGGGTCATCTGAAATCGGTATTTCTAATATTGGACTTTCGGCACTAGTGTGAGCTGTGAGAATGGATGAGCCCACTACAGAAGGTGGTTTTTCGGATACGTTAACTATGATGGAGCTCGTTTCTTCATTATTAATTTCGATTCGCGACAGAGCATCGGCATTTGTGTTGCTTTTGCCCTGCTTATAAACTACTGAATAATGGTACTCACTGAGCTTGAGTCTCCAACGAGTTAGTCTCGAGCTAGGTTCTTTGAGACTCATGATCCATTGAAGCGGTTTATGATCTGTTATAATCTTGAATTTACGTCCGAATAGATATGGCCGAAAGTATTTGGTTGCCCAAACTATAGCTAGGAGCTCCTTTTCTATCGTGCTATAATTGATCTCGCTTGTGTTCAGCGTGCGCGAGGCATAGGCTATTGGTTTGTCTGAACCTATAGGCCCCTGTGAGAGTACGGCTCCTATGGCTAGGTTTGATGCGTCTGTTGTGAGTAAGAAATCTTTATTAAAATCGGGATATTGCAAAATCGGATCGTTGGTAAGTAATGTTTTACATTTTTCGAAGCAATTTGCATAGTTGGTGTCATCGCAAGTTATTTTTGAGCCTTTCTTTAAGCATTGGGTCATTGGTTTCGTGATTTTGGCGAAATCGGGAATGAACTTTCTATAGTACCCCAGTAACCCTAGAAATCTTTTAATTTCCGTGGCTGTTTTGGGAAGTGGGAATTTCTGGATAGCAGAAATTTTGTCGGAATTCGGCTTAACGAGTCGAGTGTAGTTGCCCCGCGCGCAGCGCGGTTGTCTGTACTTACCTACAACCCGACCCTTTTTTTACGAGGAGCGGCGGGTGTCGGGTGACCGACACGGCGTATAAACAAAAAGTTTCTATGAACTGATAGTAAACTAATGACTGTTTACTCAAGTGTATGGACCAAGCTTCACAACGCAAGTTGTTTCGTAACTTTGAATGAATGTCATTGTTTTGATAAGGCAAAACAAAATAAAACTTGTATTATTTCAAAATTTAAAGCGGTGACCCTATGTTTTTTTTAACTTTAATTATAGCCGTACTCAGTAGGCATCAAATGACATCAAAATAGTTACCACTCTTCAAACAAAGTTTTGAAATACGAATATTAATAACATCGCCTGGACTAAATTTCTAGTCAAAACAAATACCTACACTACGTAAGTAAATCATTACACACCTTCGAATTCTTAACTAAATGGTATGGAATTGGTACCAAATCGTTCGTAATTAATCACGCTTTATGGTTAATTCACAATGACTAAGTACAAACTAGCAATTTAATAGTTATATCACGTTTTTAGTAATTTAAAGATTTTTCAGACAACATTATATATTATTCCAACATCAAATAAAACTTGTATTATTTCAAAATCTAAAGCGATGACCCTATGTTTTTATTAACCTAAATTATAGGCTAACTCAATATGCATCAAATGACATCATAATAGTTCCCACTCTTCAAACAAAGTTTTGAAATACAAATAATAATAACATCGCGTGTACCAAATTTCTAGTAATTTTTTTTACCTACAACGCTCTGGCGCAACGTAAACAAATTATTTCACAACTTCGAAACCTTATCTGAATGGTATGTTATTGGTACCGAATTGTTCGTAATTAATCACGCTTTATGGTTAATTCACAATGACATAAGTACAAACTAGCAATTTAATAGTTTTGTCACGTTTTTATAAATTTTTAAATTTTTCTGACTAAATTATAACCTAACTATTGATTTCATCATCCAATTTACGATCGATTCAGAATTTACATGTATCATTAGAAAGGCCGTTAAAACAGGAACAAAAAGGTATATAATATTACTTACCAAACAAATAACAAACTCCAACAACTATCACTTCAAAACACAACCACAGAAAAAATAAATACCAAATAATTCACTCAAAATTCTACTTTTTCCACAGCGTATAAAATTTTGCGTAAGCCGATTGGAAACAATGCCATCTGTCTTAAAAATGAGGTATTTCAATGGCTTTCTATCAGTACAAGAACGAAGGATGTCGCTTCGTTAGAAAAATTCTAAAAAATAAAACAGAGTGCGCTGTCAACAAAAATAAAAAGTAATAATAATAGTGTGCCAAAATTGGGCGTTGGGCAGTTGACCGTTTTCGTTCCGGTCCCAATTTTGGCACTTGGTCAGTTTAGGGGTTAATGCCATCTTTACTGATAATATGTCCGAGATATGCCGTTTCCAATTTTAGGAATTCCGACTTATCCATTTGTATTTTAAAGTTCGAATCTCTGAGTCTTTTAAAAACCTTTTCCAAATTTATTATATGCTCCTGTAAACTAGTGCTAAATACGATGATGTCATCTAAATATACTAGACAAATAGAGTTTTGGAGGTCCCTAAGCACATTGTCCATAACTCTTTGAAAAGTTGATGGTGAGTTTTTCAGTCCCATTGGCATGCGTAGGAACTCAAAATGGCCATGTTCTACGTTAAATGCAGTTTTTGGGATGTCGTTAGGGTTCATTTCCACTTGATAAAAGCCACTGGCGAGGTCGAGAGTTGTGAAGTATTGGCAATTGCCTAATTTCTCTAATACGTCGGTTATATTGGGAATAGGGTACTTATCGTCGATGGTTTTTTCGTTCAGTTTCCTAAAATCCACTACAATTCGCCATTTGGCTTTACCGGATGCATCAGTTTTTTTTGGGACTACCCAAATGGGTGAGCTCCAAGCCGATTCTGAAGGTTGGATGATTCCCTGTTCTAGCATTTTTGTAATTTGACTGCGTACTTCTTCGCGGTGCACGAATGGGTATCTATAAGTTTTGGTATAAACTGGTACCTCATCTGAAGTACGTATGCTGTGTTTTATTTTATTGGTAAAGGTAAGGGGTTCTCCCTCTATATAAAATATATCGGCGTATTGCGAAACCAAAGACTTTAGATTAGCGCGCTCTTCTTCATTTAGATGACCAGTGCGTAACCGAGATAATACTTCCTCTACCCGGGATTGAGGTGATTAATGAGTACATTCTAAGTTATATGTTTCCGCTTTAATAGGCTGGTCCATGGAAAAAATTAAGTCATTACTAGTTGGGTTGAGAATTTCTAGATAACCTCGATTATTTTTGACACTCGTAATACACTCGTTTATGCAACAATTTGAAATTATCTGATCAGGAATTAAGGCATCACCATTTGTATGTTAACTGGGACTCTGACTAATTTTGAGGAATTTGCTGGGATAATATCTTCATATAAATTGCTGTTGCGCGAATTGTACATAACTATTGGGTTGACTGCAGCTTTTGTAATTAATTTATTATTTTTAAGATCAATATTTGACTCCCATTTGTTTAACAAATCTAAACCGATAAGACCGTCAAAGTATTCGTGAAACTTGTAAATGTAGAATGTTAAATCATTATTGTCGTTTATTTCCTGAAAACAAGGTAAGTTAATGGAGTAATCGTTACGGCTAGTTGCGTGCACATTTGTTACCTCAAAAGGGTCATAGTTCCATGCCAAATGTGGATAAAACTTTTGAACGGCTTCAGGGCTGATAAATGATTGGTTTGCTCCTGTGTCGATTAATAATTTTAATGGTGGGTGTGAAATTACTATATATGGTAGGTAACGTTGGGTTTGTAGGTTGACCTCTATTTTGATTCGTTTGTAGTCCGACTCTTCTGAAAATTTTCCTGGTTAGAAGACGCTGACCCCTCAGTGGATTTCCCTTCAGATATCGCCTGACTTACCTCTGGGGTCGAGCCTAACTGCTGGTTCATATATGCATTCAAAGTTTCATAGTAGAAATAGTCGGGCTGTTCAAAGAAGTTATACTGATAACCGTCGAGGTAATTATCACAATAAGGTTCAAACATATATGGATATTCAAAGCATTCGTTGAAATTCATTTCTCTTGTCTTAAAATAATTAGTAGGCGGTGGGTTCCCTTGCCTAGTCCAATCGTTACCCCGGAATGGCATTTGTCTCGGTACGAAATGAGATACGCCGCTCATTGGTTTTGGTGTATCATTTGTGTTTGGCCCTTTAAATTGATTATTACCAGATGAATTATTTTGTGGATTATAGTTAGAAGGACGTGCCCCGAATATCTGTTGCGTACGCGATGGACCTTGCTGCTGGAACCGTTGTGGATGGTTAAAGCCTGGTCTCCACATTTGCGGTACACGTTGCAATGGGTGCGGTATAGCTATATTTGGTCGAGAGGGACCGGGCATATTAAAATTAAATGGCCTCTGCATGGGCATGGGAATGTGCGGCATGACAGAATTAAATAATTTGGTCTGATCGGTCGATGCCTGAGGCTGTGGCTTTTTAGCCGGTGTTTGCTCATTTCGCTGTTGTAAGTAGAGAGTGTTCATCTCCTCATGAACAAACTCAAGTGCCTTTTCAATCGTGTCCGGTCGCATACATCTAATGCGTGAGCCTAAGGGGTCGCGAAGGCCCCGTAAGTATGATTGCAAAGTTAATTTTTTATAAAGGGAACGTTTCGAATCGATTGTACTTTGAACGGTTTCATGTAGTGATACATAGGTCATGATAGTGGCAAACAGAGTTTGGCACTTTTCGTAGAATTCCTGTGGTGTGGAAGAGCCTTGAGTTAACAGAGCCATGTCGTTATAAAGCGAGGTCTCATCGAGTTGGTCAGAGAAATTGTTAACTAAAGAACTACGTATGCCATCCCAAGTTTCTGGTACGCCGTTGGTGTTAATTAACCGGGCTGCGGGTCCGGTGACCTTGTTAAGAATCCCGTTTAAAAGAGTCAAATTTATTAATTCGCGCCCTGGCTCAGCTGATACATAGGCCTGTACTAGCTGGTCGCACAGTTTTATGAACCTAGTGAGTACATTAGGGTTCCCGTCAAATTCGGGAACTATGCGTAAGGCCTTGTAAATTTCGTCTATCGCCGACATTTCTATAGTTGTTTCTCTATTTTCTAATTGCCTAAATGAATCTAGTAATGATGATCTGGACGATCTATCTAACCTAGGGGTCCTCGATTGCCTGGGATGGAAAATCTTGAGTTTTTATGATTAACACTTAAGGATAAGCATGAGCAACTCAAGAACTATTCTAAAGTACTCACATGAACATAATTGGTCCCTCTGCGGTATCGATGTCTGGATACTCCTCCCGACGATAGCTTCTGAAGATTCGGATACTCGTACGGTGCTTGATGGTCACCCGGGTGACTCGCGAGTCGCGATACTAAGGTCGATCCTTATGAATTTACTCTCGCGAACCGGCCCGCGAGTATCCTACCGACTGCGCCAATTACGTTAGCTGGAGCCGGAGGATGCAAAAAAAAAACCAATTTACTTTAGACTAATTTAATGAAGTAATGAAATTATTACAAATTATAGATTAAAATTATACAAGTGACAATTGGTCGATGGATGTACCAAGAATGCTTGAAAACGTGGAATTGTGGAAGGCATCGCCGATGTCCGGTCCCACGGTTGCGAAATGCTGCGTAGGCACCACGTGCAGGTCGTTGCGATGCGCAATATCGAGGTCACGTTGTCCATAGTCCATGTTTAATACCGAATCGTAATATCAGCGATCCTTATGCTACACCGTTGTATAACATGCGTAACACCGTTGTGTGCCCGCGGCTTCGCCCGCGTGGAGTTAGGGAATTTCCCACGGGATCTTACTTCTGGGATAATAAGTAATCTATGTATCTATCTATAATACATACATAGATTTACATATACTTGCTTCTATTCATATACTAACTTGCAATTATTAGTTTAAAGTTCTATCAATTAAATTAGATACGTGAAATATTGATACCTTGGTTTGAGATTGGAAATCGGATTTACTGGATTTTACCTAAAGTGTATGTACACAAATTTTCAAGTCAATCGACCCCGAGAGTAAAAAGTTTCACAGAAAATTCAACACCCCATTTCACCCTCTAAGGGATAGGAATTTGCCCTGGGATCTGGAGGCGACTGCCCTCCAGCGCGTCTATGAGTGGCGCGTGGAGGCGCAGCGCCGGGGCGAATCCCTGCTGCCTCGACAAGTCGAGGCGCGGCGGGAAGAGCTCCGGCGCGATCTCAGGGCAGTATGGAGGGAACGACTGTCGCAACCGAGGTCCGGGCACGCCGCAATCGCGGCGGTAAGACCCCTCTTTGAGGAGTGGCTGGATAGGCGTCACGGCGTCCTGACCTACCGCGTGACGCAGGTCCTCACCGGACACGGAAGTTTCGGGAGGTACCTGTGTCATATGGGGAAGGAGGAAACGCCTGGGTGTCACCACTGCGAGGACCGCCCGGAGGACACGGTGGAGCATACGGTGCAGGACTGCTCCGCTTGGGCAGAGCACCGCCGTGTCCTCACGGCGGCGATAGGCGGAGACCTCTCGCGCCCGGCATTGGTCGAGGCCATGCTGCGGGGCGAGACGGAGTGGGAAGCGGTCGCCTCCTTCTACGAAGCAGTCATGCTCGCGAAGGAGGAGGCGGGCCACGTGAGGGAGAGGACAGCGTCCTCCCTCCACATCAGCCGCAGTGGTAGACGCCCACGGCGCCGGACGTCGGCAGACGATCTCCGGCCACCGTAGGCGTGGGCATGCGGGCGGCGAGTAATGGGCGACTCGCTGTCCGACCATGGACCATGCCCGGGTCGACGGCGCGTTGTGTTCCCCGCGCGCCTCAAAGAGTGTCAGCATAATGACGGGGCCCCCCTCTAGAGGGCCAAAGCCTGCCGGGGTCGCGGGACTCATAGAATTACCGTGACCCTGGAACATAAAGGGCTACTGAAGGACACCGTGGATTTTAGTCAGTACAAGTCTGACAGTCCCTCCCGCTCTGCCCTGGGTGGGAGGACTCATTTGATGATTTTACCACGTTAAAAAAAAAAAAAAAAAAAAAAGGGATAGGAATTTCGAAAAACTGATACTTACTCTTCATAAAGAATACACCCTCCAATTTTTATATCTCTGGGACCCGCGGTTTAAGCTGTGCGTTGGTATATCAGTCAGCTAGTCAGGACATGGAATTTTAAATTGGGGGATGATTTTGGAAAAACTATGATACACGTATCTCATCATTTTAACTGAATTATATGTAGACACAGTTTCAAGTCAATCGACTCCGAGAATAAAAAGTTTCACATAAAATTCAAAACCCCATTTCACCCTATTAGGGGTGGAATTTCAAAAAACCCTTTCTTAGTGGCTACTTACTCTTCACAAAGAGTACACTGTCGAAATTTCATGTCTCTAGGACCAGTGGTTTGGGCTGTGCGTTGATGTATCAGTCAGCCAGTCAGGACATTGAATTTTAAATTGGGGGATGATTTTGGAAAAACTGTGATACACGTATCTCATCATTTTAACTGAAATATATGTAGACACATTTTCAAGTCAATCGACTCAGGGAATAAAAAGTTTCATAGAAAATTCAACACCTCATTTCACCCTAGTAGGGGTGGAATTTCAAAAAAACCCTTTCTTAGTGGATATTTACTCTCCACAAAAAATACATTCTCCAAATTTCATGTCTCTAGGACCAGCGGTTTGGGCTGTGCGTTGGTATATCAGTCAGCCAGTCAGGACATTAAATTTTAAATTAGGGGATGATTTTGGAAAAACTGTGATACACGTATCTCATCATTTTAACTGAAGTATATGTAGACATATTTTCAAGTCAATCGACTCGGGGAATAAAAAGTTTCATAGAAAATTCAAAACCCCATTTCACCCTATTAGGGGTAGAATTTCAAAAAACCCTTTCTTAGTGGCTACTTACTCTTCACAAAGAGTACACTGTCGAAATTTCATGTCTCTAGGACCAGTGGTTTGGGCTGTGCGTTGATGTATCAGTCAGCCAGTCAGGACATAGAATTTTAAATTGGGGGATGATTTTGGAAAAACTGTGATACACGTATCTCATCATTTTAACTGAAGTATATGTAGACACATTTTCAAGTCAATCGACTCAGGGAATAAAAAGTTTCACATAAAATTCAACACCTCATTTCACCCTATTAGGGGTGGAATTTAAAAAAAACCCTTTCTTAGTGGATATTTACTCTCCACAAAAAATACATTCTCCAAATTTCATGTCTCTAGGACCAGCGGTTTGGGCTGTGCGTTGGTATATCAGTCAGCCAGTCAGGACATGGAATTTTAAATTGGGGGATGATTTTGGAAAAACTGTGATACACGTATCTCATCATTTTAACTGAAGTATATGTAGACATATTTTCAAGTCAATCGACTCAGGGAATAAAAAGTTTCATAGAAAATTCAACACCCCATTTTACCCTCTTAGGGGTGGTATTTCGAAAAACCCTTTCTTAGTGGATACCTACTCTTCACAAAGAGTACACTGTCCAAATTTCATGTCTCTAGGACCAGTGGTTTGGGCTGTGCGTTGATATATAAGTCAGTCAGTCAGTCAGTCAGGACTTTGAATTTTAGATGTATAGATTTCAGACCATAAGAAAAAAAAAATGTGTGTGTGTGTGTAAAAAAATGTTTTTAGTAAAATTACTAATTACAGTAGACCTATTTACAAAAAACTGCGACATACTACATAAGTCTGAGTTTATATTAAAAGCTAATAGCCGTGCTATTTGACGTCTAAAACTAATGGGCAGGTACGCATTATTTCTCGTTGACTTCAGTTTCTGAACGAAACTGTTGGTGTCGAAAAATATCAACTTGTCACTATAGTGACTAACTAATAAATGCATGCGATCGTTAAGGTTATGTATGTAATGATTTTGCCTGCTTGACAATTTCGCAAAGTATGGAAAGGCACACAGAATTATTTTCTTACAATTTAGTTTTAACAGTTGAGTGACATTGTCAGTGATATCATCAATTTTAACGTTCGAACTATTACAAGCACAGTTATAATGGCATTACGGTTTAATTCTTTCCGAGTTATGGATGACATTATCTGGTTGTAAGAAGCCTGAGGTGTACAATAATTTTGAGTGAGAGAATGACTCAGATTATTATTATTTATTAATTTTCCTAACCCTTTTCCTAAACTATCTGAAAACATAATTGAGCCGCAACAATGTGTATTATAACCAGGGTGAGAACTACTTTCTGTTTGTACTACTTGTGATGAATCTTGTACAATGTCTAGTGATATTTGAATGGGGATACAGCCCCGAGCACTTCCCAACGGGGTCAGGTCCTCCGTTTCCTCATGTATGAGAGTATCAGGGCTGGATTCCCTTTGTGATGTACATTGATTGTTGTTCAAGGTCATCCTGTCAATACAGTCTGCATTACTATTACACCTACTGACTAACTCGTTTGCAGCAAGGATATGTTCCTTAATTTGTTTTTGAGAGATCACATACTTAGAATAACATGATTGTAGTTGACTCTTTAGTACTTGAATTTCAGACTGTAAGTTTTGAGTGTCTATTTCATAAAAATTCTTACTGTCCTCTAATTTAATTTGATATTTGTCTTTGTTTCGACAATTCAAAAGTGCCTGTAACTGGCCTATTTGAAATAAATGCTTTGATTTTGATTTTAATTATTCAACTTTTTTATAAGAAAAACACGTTCTTTTCTTAGTTTAATATTGTCGGAACTGTATTTTTGTTGTTACTTAAATTTATTGCAATTTTTATAATTCTATTTAGTTTTGCAAATTTTTTTATTTTATTTTGGCTTACTTTATAACTGCTACAATTATATTTCAGAATAGAATCTTCGGTAAGATCCATGTTGTTAAAGATAGTGGGTTACAATTTGAATTCAATGTTACAATTTGAATTCAATAAGCTAAAGTATGAGCTCGGATAGCTCTCGCGTATGCATGACCGTTGAGCGTTTTATCTAATGACCCAGGTGCATAAATTAAAGAAAGTATTTCTTTTATGCCGCTTCCTTGCATGATGTAATCAATCGCTCCAAGAAATGACATAATTAAATGAAATCCTCCGAGCCTGATTATGATTTTCGATAATTCAGACCCTTCAGGTGCAGCTAAGACGATTTCTTGAGCTTTTGCATACAGAGGCTGATCAAAAGTAACAATGCATACATCATGACCATAACATTTTGCATTTTCTGAAGCACAAAGTAAAGTGGTGTATATGGTATTGTAATTACTATCTGGTTGATGAATAAACGGTAAAAATGAAATTTTCGATGTTGAAAAATTCAAAATATTACTTGTTAAATGTTCAATAAAACCATTCCAACCGGGAATTGATAGATTTCTCCATTTGCCATAGAACCATATCACGTCGACTTTTTTGAGTAAAGATACTCTTACTCTACTTCCATAATCAAAATCTCGGACATTTATTTTACTGTAACCTACTACACCATTATTTTCATACACCTGTATTGGCACATGAGCTTTTGCCGCGAAATCTTTTGCTGATGGGACTACTTTTATTCGTTGTATAGGTTCTTCTAGTACAACTGAAGTTTTTGGAGTAACAATTTAAATAATACCCATAATGTGAAGCGTGTTATGACCGTTTAGCGTATTTACATTTATATCAGCATTATCTGCTACATATATCTATCTATACTTATAATAAATCTGTAGAGAGGTCAATTCTGTACATGAAATATATTTCCAAAATAACTATCAGGGGGTGATTAGGGATCGATACTGATGCCAAAAATGCAATCAGTAAAATTTTTGTCTGTCTGTCTGTCTGTATGTATAACCGTTATAGAAACAAAAACTACTCGACGGATTTTAACGAAACTTGGTACAATTATTTTTCATACTCCTGAGTTGGTTATAGTATACTTTTTTTAATTAATAGGAGCAGAGCAGTGAAGAGAAATGTTGGGAAAACGGGAAAAGTTACTCCATTTTTTAAGCTTCCGTCGCGTGTGCAACCTTAATGGTTAAAGCTACACAGAAATCATGTATGACGGAAATGTTCTCCTTAAAATTATATAAAAAATATCCCACGACAGCATATGTCTATCTTTTATGGTTGGCTCACAATATCACGTGTAACTCCCGATAGCTTAGCTGTTCGAAGCTTTCTGATTATATTTGTCTACTCTTACGTTTATAACACTCTCAGTCATCCCTAATTAAAAAAGTTAACATTATTAACTATTCCATAAAAATGAATCATAGAAATCGGTATAGAAACACCAAAGTTATACATGAAATACGCTAATAATAAGCCATCGCGCGTGAATACTGAATCATGATAATAAGGATTATTTTTGTATAAGGTCCGAGAATCGGTCGCCGCGCTCGACGCGTCTCGCGGCCGAAGGTATAAAAAGGCGAGGCGTCCGAGCGCGAGCTTCATACAATTTTTGCCTGTTGATGCGAATAGACGTTCAGAGCGTTCGACCTTATTGACAGACAATACTTAATTAATATTAACAAACCGTGCTTATCAGCGCGACTTTTAGTCTTTGATAATTTATTTTTAGATTCCTTTTGTTGTTATGAGACACGTGTCGCACATCACAGTTTTTGAAAATCATCCCCCAAAAGAGTCAAATAGGACTTCAAAACTCACGTAGACGGGTCCAAAAACGACCAAGCGCAATCAACGAAATGTTATGTGAAGGAGAAGAAATGATTTATATTTTTTTTGATACCATGGTCGATATGGACGAGTCGGTTAATTATTCTGTAGAATTTTTAAACTCTCTTAATCCGGTCTAGGTCTTCCGTGTCACAGACTTATGTTGCGTGTAGGTGCTCCTGTCATGTTGCTTCGAAATATACGGCCTCCAAAATTGTTCAATGGAACTCGGCGAGAGTTCGGCTCGGGGAGAAGTAGACTCCTACTACTACGATCTCCCCGAACCGTGCTGCTACGCACCCCTGACCCTTCGTGACACTCTCAAGGGTCGGGGTACCGGCAGCGGCTGACGCAATTATGGTCACTGAGCCGCTAAGGTCCTCCACCCAGTCAGTCCTGGGCGGGACAAAGTACGGCTCAGCGACCACGGCGATGTTAATCGACCACTGCGCCATGCTCTAGAGCAACAGATCCTGAGCGCAGGCGCAGTGGTTGATGTTCGCCTGGAGAAGGCGTAGTGGGGCCGTTATTGGCACTCCATTTCAGCCCCCTCCCGGGCCCCCTGCGAGGGCCCCGCTGCGGAAGTTGCAGCAGTGGCGGCAGCGGCGGCGACAGTGGCGGCGGCTGCGGTGGTGGCGACGGTGGGGGTTTTGGCAGTGGTGATGGTGGAGGGCCTTCCCTTGCCCCTGGCCTTGGCGGGTGTACCGCAGGCCTTGCTCCCTGCCCGGTGATCGGCCGGCTTGCCAGCTGCCGCACATGCGGCGCAGTGCGGCGCGGCGGAGCAAGCCGCGGCCATGTGACCAGGCTGGCTGCAGCGGAAGCAATGGTCACTGCGGTCCACCTCCGAGGTGCACCGGACCGACACGTGGTGCCCCACATGGCAGCGGAAGCACCTCAGAGGTCTGGGTTCCAGCAGCTTCCCCTGCGCCGACACCCAGCCCACCAAGAGCCTTCGGCCCTCTACAATGGCTTTCGCCGCCGTCACAGGGCAGCTTACCGTTATGGTTCGCATGCCCGTCAGGTCCGGACGTAAGGTGCCTGCCTTGACCTGCTCGGCAGGGCACCCACCGGTCCTGGTGACGGCGGCCACCACCTCCTCCTCGGTCACCGAGTCGTCCAGACCCAGGATGCGCAGGTCTGCGCATTTGACAGGCCTGGACACTCGGGCCTCGTCCGCATTTAGGGACGCTCTAAGCTTTTCAGCCAGAGCGTCAGCGGACGAGCCACGGGTTTCGCCGGGGATCTCTAGCACTCGAGCCCCTGTTGCAGTGACCCTAAGCCTGAGGCCCCCGGCGATCCCGAGCTCCCCGAGATCCACCGTCGCCTTCGCCTTAGCGAGCACGTCGCGATAGGTCACGCCCCTCTTTTCCGCGTCCGGCTGTAGTGTGATCACTACAGCCGCGGTCTTTGGGGCGTTGAGCCTAGCCGCGATGCCATGCTCCTTTTGTCGGCGCTTCCGCTCCCGCTTCCTGGCCTTTTTGGCCGCCCTTTGCTCCCTCGCTTTCTCTCCGGCCACCTGCCACCCAGTCTCGGCCGCGGAAGACTTAGGGGGCGGGGGGGGCGGCGGTGGTGGCTGTCTCGGCGGCTGTCTCGCGGCTGGCGCTGGCACATTCGCCGCCTTGCCCTTCTTTTGGGCCGCCGCCATGCCCTGCTTCAGGGCCGCCGCTTTCCTAACCGCAGCCGGCTTTTCGGGGGCCGACGTAACCCTGCCGGAGGGCTGGCTGGACGGCCCCGTTGCGGAGGCCGCAGCAGCCGCATATGTGGCCGCCCTCGGGCCCGGGGGCGCCTTATTTGCCGCCAGGGGGGGGCGCAGGACAATGCCCTCCAGGACGGAGAACCGCGCCTGGAAGGCAGCCAGCTCCTGCCGAACCAGGTTCAGGACCTGGTTCTCCACTGGCACGGGCTGGCTTGGTCGCTGCTGGCCCCCATTTTGGGGCGCCTCGCGAGAGCCGGACTCGCGCAGACCGGCCAGGTCTGCTCGGAGCTTCTTATTCTCCTCTTGGAGAAGCTCCGTGGCGGCCGTCAGTCGAGCGACCTCCGCCCGCAGTTTGGCCACGTCGTCTGGCGGGGGCCCCACATATCTGGCCTCCGCTGCCGCCATGATGGAGGCGATCGCTGCAGGTATAGCCTTGTGCCTGGTGGAGGGCTTTTGTTTGCAAGAAACAGCCCTCAGCGCCGCCTCCACCTCCTTCGCAAGCCCGGCCTGGACCGCTTGCGGAGGAACTCCTTGTTCACCGCAGCAGCACCGGGCCTCCCGCGCCGGGAGCTCTCTGAGCCTCCCGCACTCACATCGCTGGATGCGGCGCCGGACTCCGACCCCGCATCTCTCTCCTCCCTTCCTTCGCCGTTATCGGCCGTGTTTTGGGTTGTATATTTTGTTTTATCCATACTGTTCCCACGAGTATGGGGGAAATAAAAAGTCCATCTGGGCAGTGCCCCCTGTACCCAGATAAGCCATTGCCAGGCCCGGCAGTGGTTCGCACTAGCGACTTATTTTCCATAGGAACCCGTCAGCCATACATCTCCTCGCGGTGCGCCGCCGCTTGAGATTCGGGGTAACTTTTTATAGAGGTTTTCTACCTCGTGGTCCGGGCGGTTAAGTCAAGACCCTCGGTCCCAATCGAAGCCGCGAGACGTGTTCCACGACACTTCGACGGTGGGATTACGATATCGACGGGGACAGTGAATGACTGCGTCCTTCACTGTCTGCTCGGAGGCAGGGTAAGTGCACACCGAGCCCGCCCTTGCTCCTCCGCTGTGCCCTCTGCTTTTCAGAGGGTCACGCGGAGCAACGCCCCCTTGGTCCAAGATGGACCCCTCCCATGTCAGAATATTAGCCATGGACAGTAACATTCCCCGAGGAATAAGAATTTTCTTCCCATTCCTCGGGGAAGGATACTGCCCACGCCCAGGGTGCACCGGCCCAGCAACTGCTATTCCCTCCAGACGTATCGAGAGGGACCGGCAGCCATCAGGCGCACGTGGAGGAATTCTGACAACGCACCCCTTCGTACCAAGCTTGATTTAAAATATCATGGTGACTATCAATAAAACATACAAATGTTAATTTTAATTGTATGATCCAAAGTTAGTTGAAATAAATAAATAATAATAATAATAATGATCCTGATTTTTCTGTAATAATAATTTTATCACCATACTCCAACTTCAATCGCATTTTAATGGTTCTGTTATCTATTGTTGAGTTTTTACAAATACTTTTCAATTCGTCTAATGTGAATTGCCAATCATCGTTATTTTTATTATTATTTTTTTATTTTTTTACTAGCTTATGCCCGCGGCTTCGCCCGCGTGGAGTTAGGGAATAGCCCACGGGATCTTACTTCTGGGATAATAAGTTTGGGCTGTGTGTTGGTATATCAGTCAGCCAGTCAGGGCATGGAATTTTAAATTGGGGGATGATTTTGGAAAAACTGTGATACCTACACGTATCTCATCATTTTAACTGAAGTATATATGTAGACACATTTTCAAGTCAATCGACTCCGATAGTAAAAAGTTTCTCTTAAAATTCAAAATCCCATTCCACCCTATTAGGGGTGGAATTTCAAAAAACCCTTTCTTAGTGGATACCTACTCTCCATAAACAGTACATTCTCCAAATTTGATGTCTCTAAGACCAGCGGTTTGGGCTGTGCGTTGATGTATCAGTCAGCCAGTCAGGACATTGAATTTTAAATTGGGGGATGATTTTGGAAAAACTGTGATACACGTATCTCATCATTTTAACTTAAGTATATGTAGACACTTTTTCAAGTCAATCGACTCCGAGAGAGATTCACAGAAAATTCAACACCCCATTTCACCCTCTTAGGGGTGGAATTTCAAAAAACCCTTTCTTAGTGGATACCTACTCTCCACAAACAGTACATTCTCCAAATTTGATGTCTCTAGGACCAGCGGTTTGGGCTGTGCGTTGATGTATAAGTCAGTCAGTCAGGACTTTGAATTTTAAATTGGGGGATGATTTTGGAAAAACTGTGATACACGTATCTCATCATTTTAACTGAAGTATATGTAGACATATTTTCAAGTCAATCGACTCCGAGAATAAAAAGTTCCACAAAAAATTCAACACCCCATTTCACCCTCTTGGGGGTGGAATTTCGAAAACCCCTTTCTTAGTGGATACTTACTCTTCACAAAAAATACACCGTCCAAATTTCATGTCTCTCGGACCAGCGTTTTGGGCTGTGCGTTGATGTATCAGTCAGCCAGTCAGGACATTAAATTTTAAATTGGGGGATGATTTTGGAAAAATTGTGATACACGTGTCTCATCATTTTAACTGAAGTATATGTAGACACATTTTCAAGTCGATCTACTCGGAGAATAAAAAGTTTCATAGAAACTTCAACACCCCATTTCACCCTCTTAGGGGTAGAATTTCAAAAAACCCTTTCTTAGTGGATACCTACTCTTCACAAAGAGTACACTGTCCAAATTTTATGTCTCTAGGACCTGTGGTTTGGGCTGTGCGTTGATATATAAGTCAGTCAGTCAGTCAGTCAGGACTTTGAATTTTATATGTATAGATTTTTTTATCGTGGTAAAATCATCAAATGAGTCCTCCAGACAGCGAGTCGCCCATTACTTGCCGCCCGCAAGCCCGCGCCTACGGTGGCCGGAGATCGTCTGCCGACGTCCGGCGCCGTGGGCGTCTACCACTGCGGCTGGGGTGAAGGGAGGACGCTGTCCTCTCCCTCACGTGGCCCGCGTCCTCCTTCGCGAGCATGACTGCTTCGCACAAGGAGGCGACCGCTTCCCACTCCGTCTCGCCCCGCAGCATGGCCTCGACCAATGCCGGGCGCGAGAGGTCTCCGCCTATCGCCGCCGTGAGGACACGGCGGTGCCCTGCCCAAGCGGGGCAGTCCTGCACCGTATGCTCCACCGTGTCCTCCGGGCGGTCCTCGCAGTGGTGACACCCAGGCGTTTCCTCCTTCCCCATCAGACACAGGTACCTCCCGAAGCTTCCGTGTCCGGTGAGGACCTGCGTCATGCGGTAGGTCAGGACGCAGTGACGCCTATCCAGCCACTCCTCAAAGAGGGGTTTTACCGCCGCGATTGCGGCGTGCCCGGACCTCGGTTGCGACAGTCGTTCCCTCCATACTGCCCTGAGATCGCGCCGGAGCTCTTCCCGCTGCGCCTCGACTTGTCGAGGCAGCAGGGATTCGCCCCGGCGCTGCGCCTCCACGCGCCACTCATAGACGCGCTGGAGGGCAGTCGCCTCCAGATCCCAGGGCAGCAATCCGGCAAGGATTTTCAATATACTTAAATATTTCTCTCATCGCAATATCGATGTCGATCGTCCTCAAGATGAAGCAACAAGCTTCATCTTGAGGACGATCGACTTTACCCCCAGTGGTCGGTTTCAAAAAAGAATTGTAGCAATCGTTATGACACTTAGCCTCGGCAGCGACTAAATCATATTCAAATTCAATTCGAGCAGCAACAGCTTTGGCTACATCATCACAACGAGTTTTAGCTATAGTTAGAATACTGTCTTTGAACGAAAGTGTAGTCACTTTAAAAATCTTACGTCGGTACTGCAGTGCTTTTTTCTTCTCCAACTCTCCATTAAATTCATTGCCGCAAAATTAACAACAAACTGATTGAAGCAAAATGTAGTTTCACTTACTCGTGCTCTAGTACGAGGAGGACTTATTTTTGATGAACCAGCTTCTTCTTGGCGCCGTCTTTTCACGGCATCAATGCTACTTTTTCGAGTATAATTTTTTCGACACTGCACATGAATTTTTACAGATGTCTGGTCTTTCAGGTACTCCGAAAACTCATCACCACTTTCAATACTTACATCAATTAATGCTTTCATGCCGCGATCAACAGTAACAACTCCACTTTCAGTCATAGGTTGACTACAAATAAAGCAGAATTGCGACATTTTTTTTAAAAAACAGTAAAATGCACAAACTTTGTTACAAAATATAAGCGATAGCCACGAGTTGTCACTACGAAGGAATGCTTACGACTAACAGTATTTTGTTGAGTGTGAGACCTTTGAAACGGAGCAGGTATACGAGCATCGCCACGCTGACAATTGAATGGAAGACTGATGTTACTCAAGGCCATGCGACTAAATGAAACTAGGGGCGGAGTTTTTTTTTTTCTCATATTTTTACTCGTATAACTGTTCAAAAATGTATATAAAAGTACATAAACATGCATATTACAAATAAAATATTTTTTTCAATTCTTACAACCGCTATATCACGGAAATGGCAATACTTATAAAAAAAAGTGTAAAACATTTTTGTAGAGAATCGGATGATCTACAATTTTTGTCTGAACTATTTTTGCTGTAAAACTCACCGTTTAGCTGAAGCTGTAGCGAAAAACCTATTTTTGCGAACTTTCACAATCAATAAAAAATTTTTATTGATTGTGAAAGTTTAGTTTTTAGAAACCGATTAGTACGGCATGAGCGCCCATTGACGAAGGATCTGTGTCAATTTTTCCCGCGTCCCGATTTTCGAGCGCATCTATCGTGAAAGCATTTTTATACTACGACTACAACATTTTGATCCTCTTTGTATTTTTATTCATAAGGTATGAAGTTCGTTTATTATTTTGTATATTCGTTTATCAGTAAAGTATTATTTTAGTAGTTTGTAGAATCATTATTATATTTCTGTTTTATTAGTTTTAGCAATGGGGCGTAAGGGTTGTGTATACCATTGTGTCAAAAAATGGAAAAATACAAATTCTGCAGCCTTAAAGAAAGCAACAGAAGCCACGTAGATATTATTTTTATTTGCAATTCATATACAGTTATCGATCACTTAGGTGGAAGCGCCAGGGTAGCCCGCGAAATTAAAATCTTGTAATGGGTGGCGTTACCCGCCTTACCCCATTTAATGACTATTTCGTGAAAAAGTTAATCAATGGGATTAAATGAGTTTAGAGGGTTGTATTGATGATTTAATGATTAAAACTCTGTAAAGCCATATTTGTTACGATCGCGAATCATATTTTGTCCAACATACAGCCTGACACTCACATGCAAATTCTCTTTCCTTAAGTATATATCGACATGGACTATATAACCGTAATTACAATCTTAAGGATTTGAATACACATATTATTATTTGAGACTAATATATAATTGTTTCCCTGTTTGTGTAATTTCTATTATATACTTCACATAACATATATTTGTGTTTTTTTTATTAGTCTAGAATGCTTCAACAGATTAATAGACTGAACAAATAAATTTTCTTTTTGCATGAATCTCAAACCAAGGTGCATTACGATTATAACGGCTCAAGATTGTTTAGACCGTCTCGACAGTCGCGCTGCACTGTTTGCGTTGTGTATGTGTGGATAGCTACGCACACATGCACAATGCTGCGGTCTTTTACCTAAACTCGAGCGTTAAAATTTTGTAAAATGGCTCTTAACTAAAGTGGTAATGACGTTTATATCATGGTAATTAATTTTCTTTAACGGGAATGACAATATGTTAATGGGAATGATGAAAAAGAGTAAATAACATTTATCTTTCTGCTTTGAATCACTATAATCATAATACAATATCACAAATCAACGATTGATACATACTCGTAGGTAGGTAGGTATAGATGTTCTAAACAATAACAACCGAATGGTATAAAGGTAAATTAAAAAAATCCTAACAATACAATTTTTCACTGATTAAATGATTTTTGGCTAATTCTTTAGAAATTAAGTCATTCATACAATTAGTTTATTAAATAACTAGCTTCTGCCCGCGGCTTCGCCCGCGTGGAGTTCGGGAATTGCCCACGGAATCTTACTTCTGGGATAATAAGTAATCTATGTATGTATAGTACATACTTAGATTTACGTGTACTTGCTATTGTAAATTTTTGTTCATAGTAATATCAATTAAATTACATATGTGAAATATCTTGGTTTGAAATTGGACACCGGGACACCAATCAAATGATTTATTAGGAATCTATTTATAAACATAATACTTTGACATAATATTTAATATCAATGTCCCGTATCGCGAGCCAACGCGAAAATCGGTGGAATAAACCATATTCACAGACACTTCTACCTCAGAAAAATCCTACCTACTTAGTAATAGGTAAATACTCCCACGCCCCGCACGCCCCACGCAACGCTGCGGCGCGGCATGCGCCCTTCTACGTGAGCTTCGAAGCCCTATTTAACTATATTGAGGGATGATTTTGGAAAAACTGATACATATGTCTTATAATTTTAATTGAAGAGTGTGAACATCAATTTTCGAGTCAATTGACCCAGTAAATATTAAGTTTCACATAAAATTCAACACCCCATTTCACCCTCTTAGGGGTAGAATTTTAAAAACCCTTTCTTAGTGGATACTTACTCTTCACAAAGAATACATCGTCCAAATTTCATGTCTCTCGGACCAGCGGTCTGGGCTGTGCGTTGATATATCAGTCAGCCAGACAGGACATTAAATATAAAATTTGGGGATGATTTTGGAAAAACTGTGATACACGTATCTCATAATTTTAACTAAAGAGTATGTGTACAAATTTTCAAGTCAATCGACTCCGAGAATAAAAAGTTCCACATATAATTCAACACCCCATTTCACCCTCTTAGGGGTGGAATTTTGAAAAACCCTTTCTTAGTGGATACCTACTCTTCACAAACAATTCACTGTCCAAATTTTATGTCTCTAGGATCAGTGGTTTGGGCTGGGGGTTGATATATCAGTCAGCCAGTCAGGACGTTTAATTTAAAATTGGGGATGATTTTGGAAAAACTGTGATACACGTATCTTATAATTTTAATTGAAGAGTAAATACACAAATTTTCAAGTCAATCGACTCAGGGAATAAAAAGTTTCACAGAAAATTAAACACCCCATTTCACCCTCTTAGGGGTAGAATTTTGAAAAACCCTTTCTTAGTGGATATTTACTTATCACAAAGAGTACACTGTCCAAATTTCATGTTTCTAGGACCAGCGGTTTGGGCTGTGCGTTGATATATAAGTCAGTCAGTCAGTCAGTCAGTCAGTCAGTCAGTCAGTCAGTCAGTCAGTCAGTCAGTCAGTCAGTCAGTCAGTCAGTCAGTCAGTCAGTCAGTCAGGACTTTGAATTTTATATGTATAGACTAGCTTATGCCCGCGGCTTCGCTCGCGTGGAGTTAAGGAATTGCCCACGGGATCTTACTTCTGGGATAATAAGTAATCTATGTATCTATCTATAATACATACATTGATTTACATGTACTTGCTTATAACTTGCAATTATTAGTTTAAAGTTATATCAATCAAAATCAAAATCAAAATCAAAGCATTTATTTCAAATAGGCCAGTTACAGGCACTTTTGAATTGTCGAAACAAAGACAACAATAGCTACAGTCCCAGTCACAAGGCATAAAAACTGTGAAAGTACTGTAGTTGCCCATTCCCTAACGTAGATCTCTATGGAGAAGAACGGGCAAGAAACTCCATGGACACTCTTTTAAATCAGTATACTTTTACAAACTCTTGGTTACATCATTCATGTTGAGATGGTACATTATGTGAGAACGATGTAGCAAGATGTGTACGTTAAAAGTGTCCATAGTAAACAATTCAAAAAAGAAAAAAAAACAATTCAAATAAGCCGTGGCAACCAAGAGATTATTAAATAATATTTAAATAATATTTTTATTCTGCTTGATCAAAATCTATTGTTATTTAATCTAAAAAGGCTGCAGGTGCATCTATTACATCTTGATGGCCTTGTCTGGCCCATGATAAAAAATAATCTATGCTTACAACATGCGCACAGCTTCCAACAGTGCGGCGGCCGTGTATACACGAGCAGTAATACTGATCAATGCCATTTCTTCCAATTCGATTGGGATCTACTAAAATATACGTATAATATTGTTTACTACGGACGTGTCGCGACTGAATTCGACCTCTTATTAGTATCTTCTTTTCGATAATTTCTTGGTGTCGGTATATTTAGATGTGGTATACTCCATTCAAACGCATGTGCTCGTGGCAATATGACCTCGCGATTCTCAAGTGGTACGATCCCAACGTAAATAACATTAATTCTTCATATGTAAAGCGCGGAAAGTCTTCAAAATCCGGATCGTTTCCGTCGAGTCGCACGAACGCTACTCTCTGCCTGTTCAAATTATGCCTTATCACATAATCTGACAGCTCATTGCGTTGATTTATCCGCTCATTTATTATGGATATGAACTGTTCCGCATTCATATGGTCTTCATATGGATTTCGAGTGGCATTAATTATTGCCGCAGTTATTCTGAAGTCGACCATCATATGTCTCATAGCAAAATTAAAATATACATGGCGGAAGATTTTAAAATCTTTTTTAAATCTGCTGTTAATAGTTTCTACTACCCAACGGACCATAGTTAATAACCTAGATTTATTAGCATCTAATGTCGTCAGTTGTTCTCCTCTTGCTCTCGTTGGCGGCATGTGAGGATTATATCCGCATTCTTCAATAGTATTGATCGAATCTCGAAATCCACGATCTATACATATAAAATTCAAAGTCCTGACTGACTGACTGATTGACTGACTGACTGACTGACTTATATATCAACGCACAGCCCAAATCACTGGTCCTAGAGACATGAAATTTGGACAGTGTACTCTTTGTAAAGAGTAGGTATCCACTAAGAAAGGGTTTTTCGAAATACCACCCCCAAGAGGGTGAAATGGGGTGTTGAATTTTCTATGAAACTTTTTATTCTCTGAGTCGATTGACTTGAAAATGTGTCTACATATACTTTAGTTAAAATGATGAGATACGTGTATCACAGTTTTTCCAAAATCATCCCCCAATTTAAAATTCCATGTCCTGACTGGCTGACTGATATACCAACGCACAGCCCAAACCGCTGGTCCTAGAGACATGAAATTTGGAGAATGTATTCTTTGTGGAGAATAAATATCCACTAAGAAAGGGTTTTTTTGAAATTCCACCCCTAATAGGGTGAAATGGGGTGTTGAATTTTCTATGAAACTTTTTATTCTCTGAGTCGATTGACTTGAAAATGTGTCTACATATACTTCAGTTAAAATGATGAGATACGTGTATCACAGTTTTTCCAAAATCATCCCCCAATTTAAAATTCAATGTCCTGACTGGCTGACTGATACATTAACGCACAGCCCAAACCACTGGTCCTAGAGACATGAAATTTGGACAGTGTACTCTTTGTGAAGAGTAAGTATCAGTTTTTTGAAATTCCTATCCCTTAGAGGGTGAAATGGGGTGTTGAATTTTCTGTGAAACTTTTTACTCTCGGGGTCGATTGACTTGAAAATTTGTGTACATACTCTTTAGATAAAATCCAGTAAATCCGATGTCCAATCTCAAAATAAAGGTATCAATATTTCACGTATCTAATTGAATTGATATAACTTTAAACTAATAATTGCAAGTTATAAGCAAGTACATGTAAATCTATGTATGTATTATAGATAGATACATAGATTACTTATTATCCCAGAAGTAAGATCCCGTGGGAAATTCCCTAACTTCACGCGGGCGAAGCCGCGGGCATAAGCTAGTCCAATATAAAAATGTCATCAGTTCTCAAGAACCCATGAATCGGAGAATCTTGTCGCATCAGGTCGAGCATAATTCTTGCGTCCGAAGTATTTGCTGTATATGGTCCCATAGCATCTGGTATGTGACCATCGGTACATACTAGTAAAAAGGGTTTAACTAAGTTCCGAAACTTATGGAGACTATAAGTTTTCCGCTGAAAAAGGAAATTCGCACTCTTCTGCAGATAAATATATGTTCCGTCACATACGACAATGGCTGCGGGATCATTTTGGTTACCACCGAAAAAATGGCTTGGGATAGAAAGGTTTCTGGCTACCTGGCATCTTCTCTTGTAATACGATTTAAACCCAAATGCTGTGGCACAAAATCTTTAATTAAGCATTCTCTTGCTATCACCAATTTCCTTTCTAATGTTCTCCTCGACATATTGAATTTAGTAGATAAGCGCTCATCTGGTTCACCGGTTCTTATTTTAGTTAGGTAAATTCCAAGAACCGTGGCAGGACGTTCTGATCTATCACGCAGAGAAGGCGTTTGGTTTAAAATAACATTAAATTGATATTTTGTAAGACCCGTCCAAAAGTGGAATTCGTTGTCATCTATTTCTTCGATATTTTCATAATCAAATTGATTTCTCCGTTCGAAACCCCATTTGTACAGATTCATCATGCCAACAACATGAACACCATTAAAGTTATCGAGTGAAGGGGTATTAATTAAGTCTTCCCAATCGTTTCTTATAAAATGAGGATTGCAAACCCGAGCTAATTCCGGTATGTAAAATTATAATTATGCAAAAGTTGAAACTTAGCATACGGTGGAACAATGTGGGCCACCACATTTCTGCAGTTAGGAAAAACACAATGCCTGGCTGTATTTGATGCTCGCAAATATCCACTAGGCGCAACAAAACCGGGACCCAATTGTGGACCCGCAACATCTCTCTGTTCTGTCTCTCCTTCAACTTGATGGGGTACATGATCTTGAACTGCTTGATCTTCCACTGGTTGATCTTGCACGGGTTGGTCATCCACTGGTTGGTTGTGCAATTGACGATCAAATCTCACCCAGCAAGCATGGCATATGGCCCTTGAGCCATCGAAACGAATCTGAAACAATTGATAAAAAATTGCATATACTGAGAAATATTAACATCATCAGATGATGATGTTAATATTTCTCAGTATATGCAATTTAAACAGTGGAAAGCATACAAAAATCTCCGCCAACCGCCAATGACACTCACACACATCGCTTTACGACGACGCGTGCGGCGTTGCCGTCCCGTGCATTAGCACTTCATGGCAACGTGCCACCCGGATCTTTCCATCGTTTATGACCAAGCAGTATAAATTATATTAATTAACAATTATAAATAGTTTTATTTTAGTAAAAACTATTGCAATTCCTCACAAGCAAATTTTGGCCAGGAATAAAACGCGTAACGTAATCACAAAATAACAGTTTAATATTTAACTTATAATACAAATTCACACAATACAACCACAGTTTCACTAAAACACAAATTCACAGGTGTTACTTCCCTCAGCGTTCTACACCGACTGCGCGTAACGGCGGACGAAGCGATTCTTATAACAATTTGCCCCACCACTCGCAGTGGAGAATCGTTCGTCAAAAAGTGACCAACAAACAATGAATTAATCAGTTCAAATACATCTACAAACTTTAAATCACTATTAATTTAGTATTACATGATTATTTAGACAAATTTAATTAATAAATCATTAAAAACATTTAAACCTAATAAATTCACACGTGCATTGCTTCTTGATACATTCACTGAATAATATTTACTTATTATATAACGGTTACTTATAATACGACCTAACACAAAGATAACGTTTGCGATAACTGCGACTATAATCAGGGTAAAGCCTACGATACCAAATAAGCGTACCTACAATGACAAAAGCTTGGTTAAAAGTATTTCTTTCTATCGCTATCTCATAGTCGAGGTTTGGTGAGCCGGTAAGTAATAACTGTGTAGGTTACTTACCTCGTGTGGAATCATTTCTTGCAATAATAATACTGCATGACTTCGGTATCTTTCTAGAAAGAGCGTTGTCAATATGTGTTTTCGTCGACGTAACACAGATCGATTACACGACACACAACTATTTTGTCTTTCCATTTCAACGTAAAACCAATCATCAAGCAAAGCCAATCTATACATATAAAATTCAAAGTCCTGACTGACTGACTGACTTATATATCAACGCACAGCCCAAACCGCTGGTCTTAGAAACATGAAATTTGGACAGTGTACTCTTTGTGACGAGTAAGTATCCACTAAGAAAGGGTTTTTCAAAATTCCACCCCTAAGAGGGTGAAATGGGGTGTTTAATTTTCTGTGAAACTTTTTATTCCCTGAGTCGATTGACTTGAAAATTTGTATTCATACTGTTCAGTTATAATTATGAGATACGTGTATCACAGTTTTTCCAAAATCATCCCCAAATTTAAATTTCAATGTCCTGTCTGGCTGACTGATATATCAATAAACTTATACTGTCACTTACGGGATATCTTCCGTGATTGTTCATTATTATTAATATCGGGAGCTCAAAATAATGAACAATCACGGAAGATATCCCGTAAGTGACAGTATTAGTTTAGTTGTAAACCGTGAAAGCTTGAAACAGTGTTTGATATATCAATGCACAGCCCAAACCGCTGGTCCGAGAGAAATGAAATTTAGACGGTGTATTCTTTGTGAAGAGTAGGTATCCACTACGAAAGGGTTTTTTGAAATTCTACCCCTAAGAGGGTAAAATGGGGTGTTGAATTTTCTGTGAAACTTAATATTTGCTGGGTCGATTGACTCGAAAATTGATGTTCACACTCTTCAATTAAAATTATAAGACATGTGTATCAGTTTTTCCAAAATCATCCCCCAATATAGGGCTTCGAAGCTCACGTAGAAGGGCGCATGCCGCGCAGCGTTGCGTGGGGCGTGCGGGGCGCGGGAGTATTTACCTATTACTAAGTAGGTAGGATTTTTCTGAGGTAGACGTACGTGTCTGTGAATATGGTTTATTCCACCGATTTTCGCGTTGGCTCGCGATACGGGACATTGATATTAAATATTATGTCAAAGTATTATGTCTTTAAATAGATTCCTAATAAATCATTTGATTGGTGTCCCGGTGTCCAATCTCAAACCAAGATATTTCACATATGTAATTTAATTGATATTACTATGAACAAATATTTGCAATAGCAAGTACACGTAAATCTATGTATGTACTATACATAATTATATAGATTACTTATTATCCCAGAAGTAAGATTCCGTGGGCAATTCCCGAACTCCACGCGGGTGAAGCCGCGGGCAGAAGCTAGTAGTCCATAAAACGCGCACAGGTAGTCGATAAAATGAATAAATAACAGGAACACAAGTGTAAACGCACAGATCGAAACGACGGATGACGTACGACTGCGACGTGGTCCAAGCGGCGCTGGCGCATGCACAGTTCGGTACCTACCTGATTTTATCTACCTGCCAAATGTGCGAGCGAGAGAGAGATATTTCGTAGAGCTATACAAACATTTATAGTGACTGAACGACACGTTTCCACAATGCTAAAAGTAAAAACTTCTGTTTTATTAACAAAAGTTTATTAACTTTTTAAATGTAATAACTTTATTTTCCCATTGGATACTTAAAAAAAAATACATATTTTGAAAAGTGGGATTGAATTCTTCAATTTAAAACTAATTTGGTCTGTGTACGCGAACTTTCATAAAGTGGGTCAGAAACGCCCAATGACCTTTGAACCTACAAATGTTATGATGTGTAAAAAGATTAATTACAAAAAAATATGTAACTAAATCTGTAACTGCTGGTGAATGGTGAAAGGATAATGGGAATGGTAATAACGCTTTATTTTATACTAACACATTATTTCTTTATAAACTATTTTTTTTTTGTAAATACAATGCTGGAAACATTTGTAGGAAAGTGTTTTTTTTTTTAGATTTCAACATTGCTGCCACGATCTATGGTGATATTTTTTGAGTTGCCATTTATAAAAACATAAAAAATAATAATTTAATTAATTAATTAATTAATATTGTGCATGTTAAAAAAAATTTAAGTACTGTATCCTGACATTCAATTTTGTATAATTTCAGAAACTTTGCCGAATAATTTTAAAATATCTACTGTGCAGGGCTGCCAGGCCTAGCCAAGTTACAAACGTTTCTTATCGAATCTCTTTCTACAATCGTTGACGCCTCGGCGTAAACGATATGAGAAAACGCTAAGTTGGTAGCCAACTTGACACGACTCAGTCGATCGCTCGTTCTCCAATGTTTGTAGAAAAAACCTCTACTTTAGTCTATGGTGAGCGTTCCTACCCATGTCAAACTAACGTCAAAGTCACAGTTGTTTACTTTATGCGCGGGCTGAACTTTTGTTTTGAATTGTTAAGAAAGGAATAATTCTTTTAAGTGATAAAAAGTAAGCGAAATAAGGGACAAGTTCTTCTTATTATTGGTTTATTATAATACCGCAGTGCGGAATGTAATTTTAAACATTACTGTGACTTGAAATGATATGATATAATTCCTGCATTTAAATGAAAGATACCATAAGTGAAGTGATAACTTTTATAGGATCGAATCTAGATCTCGAGCAAGTTCGCAGCTTTATTGGAATTCATAGAAAGGTACGAAAATTATTAGTTATTTCGTAAATATCTTCCTGTGTTATTCGAAATTCTATCATACTCGGGCACTTGAAAGTTTGAAACATAAACAATGACGTGATACACGACACAGCTGAATCATATAGACGCCTATTGTTATCGTTAACTCTTGGGTCTCGGCGATCGCGCAGTGGTCGTTCAAAAACTTCGACATCGTTTCGTTAGCGCTTGTCAAAACTGTAACTTGGCTACGATTTATATGGGATCTAGCGATAAACATTGTAGTCTACGAATTTTCTATTCGTTTGTTTTGACCACGTGACTTAACGTTGAGATGATGTCATTCCCATACATTTGATTAGCTTTCTATTAGCGTTAACGATTGTAGATTGTCAACTTGGCTAAGCCTGCTGCAATAGCCGGTTAATCGTTTTGTGGTGTTTGTTTTGCGTCGAGTTAAATTATATTCCTCCGTATTTACCTCTGTTACGTTACGATTCCTCGCTAACGAGTTGAGCATTTGCGTTCCTCAAGTGGTTTTGTTGTGAGATAATTATCGGACTTTTGTTTGATTGTTAAGTGAGCGAATTGACTCTAGTTTTAACAAGAAAATGTCTACACCGGGTCGAGATCGGACAAACCGTCCACTCTTTTGACGGTGTGTAAATTGTTCCCTTCGGTTGGCGCCTAATCTTCGTAGACGACCTATTGAAGATCTAGACGAACAAATGCTCATCCTTCTACGATCCTGGGTAACGCCGACACCGGTAAGTTTATATTTTCTATATCAGATTTCCATGCACACGCTATAGTGTTCACTATTCTAGCAGTCTATGCGGAGGCCTAAGTTCAACTGTAAATGTAACAAGCTGATATCATAATAATTGTGCACTAATATTATCTAAGCGGATGCAAACAAAACATTACTAAAGTGAATGGTGTAATTATCATCATAGGTCTTTATGTCTATTATGACTCGTACAAAATAATTGGGTGTATGAAGAGAATACTTGGCAGGTAAACATGTGTGAGCTTGTACAAAGAACCGGCACAGCCAATTTATGTGAATATGTATCATAACAGTGGACATATAACTTAAACAGGTACATTTACAGATTTTTTTAACTTTTCAGGTATCATCTGATGACATCCTGTGCATTGAATGTTTCCTGTTGTTGCAAGAGCGGATATTATCAAACACACCTCCATCTCAAATTGAAGTATCCCCGCCTCTTGGACATCTAAGCATATTATGTTTTGGATGTGGCATCTCCATTGCAAGTCGCAGAACTCACAGAGTTTCCCAAGACTGTCCTCAAAGAACTTTTATTTTAAGATGGACTCCAGCTCATCACGTAAGTGTTATTAACTTGGCAGAATTGCTGTATTTAATTGTCGGTATTATTGAAAAAAAGTTTTTGTCAGTAAATATAATAAATCTTTCTTTTTTAGGTCATACATTTGGAAAGAGTTTGTCGTGCTTGTTGGGAGGCTGCAACTAGAAATATCCAAAGACAGGCACTTCCTGTCATTAAGAGACCTGCACTGGAGTCGGTGGATTCTGAAAATATTGAAATGGATATCTCAGATGCTGTGATGAACCACCTCCACTGCCACTACCAGTTCAACCACCACAGGTACAACAATTGCCCCGACTAGTATCAAAAATTAATTCTCTTAAGTACAAACGAGTATCTGCAAGTTCACGTCATTGCCTTTTTGTTGGATGTGCGAATACTACTCGTCTTTTAGTACCGGGTACTATAAAAGAAGTTTTATTATTTCAGTACAAAATATACATACCTTTCACAGCTCGAATCTGTGAATATCATTTGTACAGCAATCATTGGGATGAATAAGAGGCCCAATATTCGGATTTTACGGGATTTCAAGTTGATGACATATTTTCTAAACTAGAAAAGCTGCCTGTAGTGTATCTATTTAATAGATATAGAAACACTGTCTCACAGCCACAAGTAGTCAGGTAGCTGTCACTAATGACAACTGTCAGTCACCACGAATGGCGGGAAGTTGGAACGTGAAGCGTACCCTGGACTGGGGGCTTGGTGGTGTGGTGAGCCTGTGATATAGTTAGTAAACAGTGTTATCAACCTATCAGGTAAGTTACAAGAGGATACTACAAGTGGCGACGAGGATAAAGGTCTGAAATTCAAATAATAATACTTAGTGTAAGTGTGCAAGGAGTAGTCGACAATAAAATAAAAAAACAAACTTTAGTAAGTACAGATATTGGACTATGCTTGAAACATAATTCATGTAAATTATTATAAACCTACTGGCATTTAGTATTTCATGCTGAAGGAACAATTCTGTTATTGTTTTATCATGCATTGTACATAATTGTTGCATTGTAAACTATGGGTTGCATTGGAACTATTGGAAGAGATGGATTCCACAGTATTGGATAAATTCTATGATGCATTGCGTTTAGATCATCTTAGTAAAACTAACTAGATATTCAATATAATGAAGAACCTACATAAATATGTCAACATGTTACATGAGTAAGTCCACATTCATTAAGTACTTATTGTACTAAATTAATCAGGCATACTTACCTGCACATCAAACTAGATAACAGGTCCTTAGTCACTAGAATAAGGGCAAGTTGATGATTAATAATTTGTATTCATAGACATTTAATTATTGGATACAGGACCTAAAATATTTCTGTATTAAATGGTTTTGAGTTTCACTTCTCTGTTATTAGCAGATAGATGGCAACAGTGTTGAACTACAATTGCTTTGGAATGTGTTGAACTAACTAGTAAGTATTCTTATAACAACCATGAAGTGCTTCGCTTTAACAAGATATGTAAAAACTTGAACAACTGTATGATATATGTATGGTATATGATAAATGTGAAAGTGAAAATTCACCTCAAACAGTTTCCATCCAATTAAGAAATTACAGACATTTTGCTGTAAAATAACCTGAGGGATTTGATTGAATTTATTTTGTGTAGTCAATATGAGTACAGTCTAAATTTAATTTCAGTATGAAGGTATTTTGGTGATGGTTATTTGAAAAAAAAAAAAGGAAAGTGGGTAGCTAGTATGACTCATGTGTCTAATGAGATGATGAGTAATAGAGTAGTGTGGAGGAAGAAGACATGCTGTGGCAAACCCAAATGAATTGGAAAAGGGTCATGAGAATGATGAGACTATGACTCGTTGGTCACGAGCGTGGCTGCTTGGTGTGGGGTCCTGGTTTCGATTTCCAGGTTGAAAAGAGCCTTGTTGGGTTTTATTCATTGACAATTTCTCAGTAGCAGCCAGAGTCTAGATTTGTGCATAGTTGACGGAAGTAGACTTGCCCTGTGTTGCATGGGTTTTGGACACGGCGGGTTTAGTGTGGATGTGCTATTGTGTGCACCTCTGGGGGAGTGCAGGTTTGATGTTATGTTGTGTTATGTGAAGTAGATACAATGCAAGCATAATAATAGTGTGCGATAAATGTGTACAATGTAAAGTGAACATTAAAATAATAATACCAGCCTATTACTTTTCACTGATGGGCAAGAGTCTCTTCTCATAAAGAGAAAAAAGAAGAAAACAAGTGTTTAAATAATAAGAAAGATACATAAGTACTGTTCGGGAAAATTGCAATTTTGAATGGGAATAAGTTGGACGAAGTGAAGAGGCCTGTAAATTAATAAAAAAAATATAGTTATATAGGTCACTAAGTTACAAGTAGACAACTTTCTCACTATGTAACTTTAATGTGGAACCAATGTATAATTATTAGTAAAATCAAACAAATTACTTTAATTTAACAAAATATAGGTAAACTTAAAATATAATATGTAGCAACAACATATATGTATGTATCTCATTGGTGATGGCTTAGCCCGACTTAGGTCGTGGGTTCGAAACCAGGCAGGCATTTGTGTTGACACTCATCACCAATGCTCTGAACGGTGAAGGAAAACATCGTGAGGAAACCGGCATGTCCTAGAACCAATACTTCGAAGACATGTGACATTTACCACGCACTGTTTTCGCGTGGGCAATGGACATCCATTAAATTGGAAGCAATGGGCATCCATTAAATTGGAAGCAATGGGCATCCATTAAATTGGAAGCAATGGGCATCCATTAAATTGGAAGCATTGGGCATCCATTAAATTGGAAGCAATGGGCATCCATTAAATTGGAAGCCTTGGGCATCCATTAAATTGGAAGCAATGGGCATCCATTAAATTGGAAGCCTTGGGCATCCATTAAATTGGAAGCAATGGGCATCCATTAAATTGGAAGTATTGGGTAACCATTAAATTGGAAGCATTGGTCATCCATTAAATTGGAAGTTTAGTGGTTATGCACACTAATTATTGTGTCTGTGTGGTGAGCGGTGGTAATAAAAGATGGTGTAGGTACTCACAATTATAATGTTCTCAGAACTGGCACAGACACATTAATATAAACACTTAAGTTCGACATGCACGTTTAGATGGACAGTCAGATGGTACATACACAAGGGAACCTTTGTGTTTCCACTAAATTCGAAGGATTCGCGATAGTTTAGGGAATACCGGGATAGCACAGAGTTGCGTGGGCTTCGCGTCGTGAGAGCGAGATCGTACTAAGGTCAACCAAGGTGGCCGACCGCGCGCTGAGACCCGCGACCCCACTCACGCGCAGCACGTACGTCACCGCGTGACGTAGGCGCGGCGCGCCTCCACAGTACTGTGTCGGTACGGTACGGGCGATGAAATTGTATAGTGTTAAAATATTGTTGTGATAAGATTTGTACTGTAATGTAAATGTTGTTGTGGATCGCCACATCACTCCCCTCCAGAGACCGTCCTACGGGCGATAATAATCTGGGAAACGAACCCTTCGACCAGACCTGGTAGTTCTGACGGTAGTGTCCGTGGGCTGTTTTTCTTCTTGAACATCTTGATCGGTTGGTGGTGTGTCAGCCAATATGTAGGCGGGTTTGAGGCGGTCCACGGAAACTTTGACTTTCTTACCTTTGACCATTATAGTGTAGGTTTTGTCGCCTTTTTGTACCACTTCGTGAGGACCGGTGTATGCTGGTTGCAATGAACCTCGAAGCGCATCGTCCCTGAGGAATATGTGGCTTGAGGTAGCGAGGTCCTTGTGGACAAATATTTTGTCCTTGGAATGACGTGCAGCTGGTGTGGGCTGCAATTTTGCGGCAAACGAGCGTAAGCGAGTGGTGAACTCCGAGATGTCGGTGGTGCCGCCGTCACCGGGGTCGAAAAATTCTCCCGGAAGCCGTAAAGGCTCGCCGTATAGGAGTTCCGCAGGAGAAGTCTGTAGATCCTCTTTAAAAGCGCTCCGGACACCCAATAGAACCAAGGGCAGAGATTCTGTCCAGTTATGGTCAGCGTGGCACATTATCGCCGTTTTGAGTTGTCTGTGGAATCGTTCCACTAGGCCATTGCATGCTGGATGGTAGGCTGTGGTTTTTCGATGTTTGAATCCGACTATTTTGGCTAGATATTGGAACAGTACGGATTCAAATTGCCGTCCTCTGTCTGTGACAATATCCGTTGGACAACCAAAGCGGGAGATCCAGTTGGTCAGCAATGCTTTACCGACTGTTTCAGCCGTAATGTCTACAATCGGTACAACTTCTGGCCACCTAGTGAAACGATCCACGGCCGTCAAGCAGTAACGGTAGCCCTGTGATGGAGGAAGCGGACCTATTAGGTCAATATGGACGAAGGCAAACCTAGCACGGGGTAATTCGAATGTGCCCAATGGTGAAGACACATGGCGATTAACCTTTGTGCGTTGACAGCTGAGACACGTTCGTGACCATTGTCGGCAGTCCTTGCGAATTCCAGGCCAAACGTATCGCTGCGCAACTAATTTTGCGGATGTGTTTACTCCCGGGTGGCTGAGGCTGTGAAGGCTCTCAAATATTTGACGTCGTAAAGCTTTGGTCACGAATGGTCTGGGATTGCCTGTACTTACATCACAGAGTAACTCGACGAGACTGTCGTCGATTTTAAGCCTCTTTAGTTGAAGAGTCGTTTCTGACTGCAAAAGTTGCAACAGTTCCGGGTCTGAAGTTTGAGATTTGGCGAGAACTTCGAAATCGACTGGAGTTTGCAGTTCACTGACGCGAGACAATGTGTCAGCGACGACGTTGTCTTTGCCGGATATATGTTGAATGTCCGTTGTGAACTGCGAAATAAAATCAAGGTGTCTATACTGACGCGGAGCACAGTTGTGCTTTCGCTCATGGAAAGCGTATATTAACGGCTTGTGGTCAGTATATACGGTGAAGTGCCTCGCTTCCAACATGTGGCGGAAGTATTTTATGCCTTCATAGATCGCAAGTAGCTCACGATCATATGGCGAGTACTTCTGCTGAGTGGGGCTCATCTTGCGCGAGAAGAAGGCAAGCGGTTGCCACTGCTCGTCTTTGAACTGTTGCAAAACTGCACCCATCGCCAGATCGGACGCATCTGTAACTAGGGCGAGCTTTGCCTGGTAGTCAGGGTGTGCAAGCAATACAGCGTTGCAGAGGCTATCTTTGCACATATTAAAGGCGGTGAGCGCCTCGCCTGTTATCTCCACGGGATGTTGACCTTTTACTGAGCCAACTAGCAGGGCGTTTAGGGGACCTTGAAATTTTGCGGCTTTGGGTATAAACCGTCTGTAAAAGTTCAACATCCCTAAGAAACGCCTGAGCTCCCTAACAGTTTTAGGCGTGGGGAAGTTCTTGATGGCTTCCACCTTGGACTCCAAAGGTCTGGTTCCGGCTGCAGATATGCGGTAACCTAAAAATGTGACTTCGTCAACTCCGAATACACACTTCGTGGTGTTGATGACGATGCCATATTTCTGCATCCTGGTGAAGAGCTGATGCAGGTGGTCCTCGTGCTGCTCCTGGTCTTTCGAGTAAATAAGGAAGTCGTCGAGGTAACAGTAGCAGAAATCAAGCCCGCGCGTCATTTCATCGACGAATCTCTGAAATGTTTGACCTGCATTCCTCAGACCAAAGGTCATGTAAGGAAATTCGTACAGGCCAAACGGGGTTGTGATCGCCGTCTTCTGGATGTCGTCCTCGCTGACCGGTATCTGGTTGTAAGCTTTGACCAAATCGATAGTTGAGAAGACCTTGCAACCTGCTATGCTATGGGTAAGGTCGTGGACATGCTTAATTGGATACCTGTCAGGTACGGTCCTTACGTTGAGCAGCCTGTAGTCACCGCAGGGTCGCCAGCTGTTGTCCTTTTTCGGCGCTAAATGAAGGGGTGAAGACCAAGAGCTCTCTGATGGACGAGCAGTTCCGTTGCTAAGCATGATCTCAAATTCTTGCTTAGCGATCTGCAGTTTGTCTGGGGCTAGCCTGCGAGGGGAACAAGAGATGGGCGGCCCGGGTGTGGTGCGTATGTGGTGTACTGTGTGATGTGTAACTTTTCGGTGTGTGCCCGCGGGTCGTGTGATCTCGGGGTACTTATTAAGTATTAAGTGATACCTCGAATCACCAACTGAGACTTTCACTGAACACGTCGACGAAGCCTTTGCAATGGAAGCTGTTACAAACATTGAGGTGGTTTTGTCCACCAAACGATGATTTCTGATGTCAACAAGCAGATCGTAAAAGCTTAAAAAATCTACACCGATTATCGGCTTGGTGACGTCAGCTACAATGAACCGCCATGGAAAGTTACGGCGCAAACTTAAATCTAAATTTAGTTGTAGATAGCCGTAAGTATCAATTATAGTCCCGTTAGCGGCCGATAATTGATAGTTCGACTTGACACGCTGTTCACGTAGAACATGTCGCGGAAACACACATAAATCACTACCAGTGTCCACTAAAAACTGTGTCTTTGATGTTCGGTCCGTTACGAAGAGGCGACCGGTAGTCGTCAGACAGTCGTCAGCCGCCATTACCGACTGCCTTTGGAGTTTCCCGACTTGTCGTAGTCGCATGGCTTAACGCATTTGCGAGCGTTGGCCCCGAACTTGGAGTGATAAAAGCAAAACGGTTGCTTCTGGTGGCTGGACTGTGATCGCTGTCTGGATCGATGACGCTGGTGGTGGTTCGAACGCGATTGCGAACGAGGTCTCCTACTCAGCTGCGTCGTCAGATTCTTCACGGCTTTCTTTAATTCGGCGATCTCATTCGGCCCGACGCCGATGCTGCAGCGACTTGGCCTGGGGTCACAATGTCCTGGACCCTGTCCGCCAGGTCTGCTAATCCCTCGAGAGAAGTAAGTGGCTGTGAAGCCAGCAGGGTCTGGACGTTGCTTGGCAGACGGCTGCTCCATATTGTCCGGAGGAAGTCTTCTGGAACACTCGGTCCGGCCAAACTTTGGAGGTGTCGCAGGAACTGTGAGGGTTTGCGATCTCCGAGCTCTTCGTGAATGAGAAGCTGCTTCACTTTCTTCTCGTGTGACGCTGTCAGTCTCTTTATGAGCTCGTGTTTGAGCTTCTCATATTTGTTGTTCTCGGGTGGGTGAAGAAAAATGTCTCTTACTTGTTTGGAGTATTGGTGCTCGAGGTTGCCGATGACGTGGTTATATTTCGTCGTGTCGCTGGTGATGTTGGCGTTCGCGAACTGAGCCTCCACTTGTGCGAACCAAACCTCTGGGTCATCCGGCCTAAATGGTGGTATTCGTACCGCTATACGGCAAATGTCGGATGGCTCGTCAATGGACACGCACTTTGCACGACGAGGTTTTGGACGAGCACGGGTACTTTCGTACGATTTTGCGGAGTCACTGCTATCACTCATCGCGCTAATTTAGAGTTCCGAGTACCAATTTAGTGAATTTGCTTGGCCTGATTAAATATGGAACTTCCTTTTCAGGGTTCTGACCGCACGTGGTTATCGAGCCTTTCTGGCTGGCGTGTTCTAGGCGGGGTCACCAATTTAGTGGTTATGCACACTAATTATTGTGTCTGTGTGGTGAGCGGTGGTAATAAAAGATGGTGTAGGTACTCACAATTATAATGTTCTCAGAACTGGCACAGACACATTAATATAAACACTTAAGTTCGACATGCACGTTTAGATGGACAGTCAGATGGTACATACACAAGGGAACCTTTGTGTTTCCACTAAATTCGAAGGATTCGCGATAGTTTAGGGAATACCGGGATAGCACAGAGTTGCGTGGGCTTCGCGTCGTGAGAGCGAGATCGTACTAAGGTCAACCAAGGTGGCCGACCGCGCGCTGAGACCCGCGACCCCACTCACGCGCAGCACGTACGTCACCGCGTGACGTAGGCGCGGCGCGCCTCCACAGTACTGTGTCGGTACGGTACGGGCGATGAAATTGTATAGTGTTAAAATATTGTTGTGATAAGATTTGTACTGTAATGTAAATGTTGTTGTGGATCGCCACAGAAGCATTGGGCATCCATTAAATTGGAAGCAATGGGCATCCATTAAATTGGAAGCATGGGCATCCATTAAATTGGAAGCATGGGCATCCATTAAATTGGAAGCATTGGGCATCCATTAAATTGGAAGCATTGGTAATCCATTCAATTGGACGAATTGGGCATCCATTCAATCGGACGAAGCATTGACATCCATCAAATTTAATGTATTTTCCTTGGACGACATGAAGTTGTCAGTATTATTGAGGGAGACCGTACTTTGTTAGGGTTACGGTGGAAAAGTAGTAGAAATATTTTATAATTTCTTTCGAGGCTACTGAATTTATATTAAAAAAAAAGAAAAAGAAGAAGAGTTCTGTTGCTGTTTTTAGGAGGTACAGGTCTTCAAGAGATTGCTAAAAGTCTGAGGGAGTCGACGTTTTCGAAGTGCTGTCGACCGACTTGACCTTTATTTTCTACCAAGCAAAACAAGACACACGAAAGAGTGTTCCCCGACTCATTAAGCAAAATGAAGGAGATAGAGTCGATACATTTTTAGTTAAACTTCGTGATCAAATTTCAAAATGTAGATTTGAAAAAGTAGATGATCATGTAGATCAGATTGTAGAAGAATCATTGTCATTTGAGTTAAAGAAAAATATTTTTGAGTATGAAGTTACTTTGGACACGTTGGTGAATGGTGATTGAAGCCAATATATTGGAAGCAGTATGTAGTACTAACTACAAGAATATAAACAAGGAGAAAAGGCAACACAAATAAAGTTAATGCAGTTGCAAATAAAAACTACAAGATGCATAAGAGGAAGAATGGAATGCTTTATTATGATAATAATGTAAAATAAAACTAAATCATTTTAAAAGAGTGACCATGGAGTTTCTTGCCGGTTCTTCTTCATAGGAAACGACTAACCCGAACCGTGCACCTTTTCTCGACGTTTTATAAGTGCCTGTTTAGGCCTATGTTTAATAAAATATTGTGATATTGAAGACTAGAGAAGAATACAGATAGCGAAAAACAATTAAACAATTGGACTAAATGTGGAAATCTCAAGATTTGTCCGGCTAAAGGAAAAAGTGTCACAACTATAGTAAGATAGGGAAACCAATACCAAGGATATTGTAAATCAAAAGAAATTCAAAACTAACGGAAACTCGATCAAAACAAAAACTGTAGGAACTAGATATAGTAACCGACCACGTCAAGAAAACGCAGTTATATTCTTTAGAAAAAGAGGGTACAATATATTTACAAAATTAACGATGATACGGAGGTAGAATGTGATGTAGAGGAGTGAAATTAAAGATGCTAATTGATTGGGATTGAAAATTAAATTAGATATCTAACGAAGTTTGGAACTATCTGAAAATTAACAACGAAATTTGTTGCAAAGAGGTTAAAGAACTTTTGTAGCATAAGGCAGGAAAACTCCTTGGTCCAAGGATGTTTTGAATTTTCTATAAAGATAAATGGTAAAAAGGAACCTAGCATCGTAGAATTAATAAAAAAAAAATAGTTTGAGACTCTTACCCTAAAACCTAAAAGAAGACTAAGATAAACTAACTAACTCTGGGATCTTACGGACAGTATGCAAGTCATTGCTGATGCCAACCCAGTTGGGGTTGAAGCAGTAGTCAGTACCAGTTCAAACTGAGGACAGTGAGTGCAGGATTTGAGCAAACTAGCTATACCCTGTGGTTTCACCTGCCATTTCTCTTTCGGCTCCTTAGGATCGTGGCGTGATGTTAAATGGCCTACGGCCGTCTTCAAGAATTGGGCTATCTCTTAATTCAAATATTTTGTTGTAGAACATGGTACCTAAACAAAAAGTACAGGTGTCAAAAATAAATATATGAATGCTGTCTTGTCGTCAACGGCGTAAAAAATATAATAAAACATTCAAAATTAATAAATAAAATGTAAAAAAAAAAATATATTAAAATTATTGGTGGTTCCAGCCAGAGATTAGCTCGTTCATACAAACAAGCTCTTCAGTTTTACAGTATTGGTATAGATGGAGATATCAGATTATGTACGAAGATATAACCAGATATAGAAGGAGGAAGCCTTTGCTCTTGACTTGGCTATCGGTCATTTGGACATCTTTATTTTTTGGGAAGGAATTTGATTTGGTTACCGGTCACAAAATATTGGGAGTTTTCATTTAAATGTCCTTACCAGGTCACCGCTGGCTTCGGGATGACAGTTTGTTAGCTGGGAATTTTAGACTTTTTGTAAAGAATGTAAGATTCGACGGTATTGTAATATTAATTCGGTTATCTGTTGGCCAGATGAAGGAAACGTTGAGCGACAAAATAGAGATATAATAGAGCGTTAAATAAGTTAATCGATTGAAACACAAAGATGTTAGAGAAATTCTCTCTGAATATGTCATTTTGTATAAATTCAACCCCACGTTCGGTAATGGGGCAGACACCATCAGAACTTTTCGAAGAGATGTCATTGAGAAAGGAGACAATAATGCAGTCAGTAGCAAGAATATAATCCAAAAAAAAAAAAAAAATAAAGGAATAAGGAAATAGGAAGACGAGATTATACAGACCCAGAGATTAGAGTAGACGATAAAGTTTATAGAAAAGATATGCGAAGGTCTAATAAACTATAAAGCAACTTCAATCCTACACAACACTTAGTGGAGGCCATCGGAGGAGATGTTCAAATGGGGTAACTGTGTAAAGCCCGAGAAGGTAAAGCATTTTCATTAAAACAAATATAACAAGGAAGGGATGTAGTGTATCTATTTAATAGATATAGAAACACTGTCTCACAGCCACAAGTAGTCAGGTAGCTGTCACTAATGACAACTGTCAGTCACCACGAATGGCGGGAAGTTGGAACGTGAAGCGTACCCTGGACTGGGGGCTTGGTGGTGTGGTGAGCCTGTGATATAGTTAGTAAACAGTGTTATCAACCTATCAGGTAAGTTACAAGAGGATACTACACTGCCAAAAGACAGTTAGACTTCAATGATATAAACTCAATCAGTCTTATTACAAAAAATGAAATAAACCTTGGTTTAGACCTGGCCTATGAAGTCCAGGCTTATCTGCAGAGCCATGGTTTAAATTTCTCCGTATTACAAAACATAAATATACCATGGTCTTCTTAGTACTGACATTTGAACCAAAGTTTAAATATCAACCACAGATTACAACAAATACATTCATTCACCATGTTATCATTCAATTGCAACGTTCTGTTTTCACAGAAAAGAAAACGTTTTGATAATTCGCAATTGACTGATTAATGTTTACGAGTATTAAAAATATTGATATGTCGTTATTTTGCATGGATATAAACGTTAGGTGGTTCCTAGATTGCAGTTTTGTTTACATTTGAGAAATTACTTGATGTCGTAATATTTACTTATAAGCATTAATACTTGTAATGAAACATTACATTATTCCCGATTTCCCGCGCGATATACGAAACCGATTAAATTTTTTTCGCAAGTTCAGCTTTCCTAATTCCTTAGTTTTGGAACGTTTTACGTGTCGTGTTAAAATAATTACCTCTTTTTTGTTGCGAAGTGCTAGTTTTTTAATATTTGTATTAGTAATGTATACAGGGTCATGTAAAGATCATTTCATTGTATGGGAAGAAAAAAAACGGGTTTTTTTTTTATGAAACTGTTTAACTTACTTTCATGTAAGGATGATTTCATTGTACATACAATTAAAATTAAAATATATATTATTTAAATTAAAAGTCTTTCAATGAACTGCCTTCTTCTAATACTACCACACACATTGTTTTCCACTGGTAAAATAATAGCTTCAGATGTTTGTGTGTTATTGTCATCAGGCCCACTCGGAAACACATCTTCCTTCATGTCAATAGCTATATTGTGCAATACAGCACATGCCACAATAGTTTTTTTTGCAGTCTCAATATTGCAGTAAAGGCCTCTTAATAAACAGCGGAACCTCTGCTTCCACAACCCAAAACATCTTTCCACTGCATTTCTGGTACTAATATGAGCACTGTTGTAGCGTTCCTCCTGAGGTGTTGAAGGATTCAATACTGGAGTAAACAAATATGGTGTGCACGGATAGCCACTATCTCCCAGCAATATGCCTGAGAATGCACCAGCTTCAAATCGCTGCTTCACACGACTTTCTCTAAATATTCGAGAGTCACATACACTTCCACGCCACCTAGTTACAATGTCCATGATTTTTAAATCAGCAAGAGTAAATCAGCAAGAGTAAATCAGCAAGAGTGTGCCCATCTAAAAAGACACTGTGCCCAAAATGTGGTAGTAATCATCCAAATTGCGACACACAAAAGTTTAAATGTTTAAACTGCGACGGACCACACATGGCGTTATCTAAAACTTGCCCAGCATTTTTAAAAGAAAAGAATCTCAAGAATCTCATGGCAGAGTTCAACTGTACCTATAGGAAGGCCTTACTGTTATATGTTGCACCATCTCCACGCAGGGATGAGAGGGAACCTATTAGAGTGACCCCCACAACTGGTGTATTCCCTGAACATCAAATAAACCTCACACACACAGGTGTATTCCCTGAACATCAAACTAACCTCACAGAACGACCGAGCTCGCCTTTATATGCAGAGGTGGTAAAAACGGAAGCCGTTATCCATAATCCACACACTCAAAAATATCAACAAAGTATTAAAAAACACGAAAAGACAAGGGTTGCTAAAGATGATGATTGGGCAAACTGGTTACCAACAGAAACGGAAGAAGTAAAGGAATCGAACAACAATCCTGAGGAGTCTAGAAAGAGAGAGGTGCATTTTGATGAGCTTTTAGCTAGACTCAAAAATATTGTATTATTAAAGAGATGTACGGTAGCGGAAAAAATCCAAAAGGCAATTCAATGTTGTGTAGAATGGCTGATCTTAGTGGTTGTTGATAACGTATCGGATTGGAAAATGATGAAAAAATTATTTGATTTCTTTAATGGACAAACACAAAACTAGCATTAAAGTAAACATGATACAATGGAATGCCCAAAGTGTGTGGAACAATTGCTGAATCAGGAACATATACACATTGCTGCGATAAGTGAGACATGGCTGGACAAAGAAAGTGACATAAGGCTGAGCAATTACACAATCTACCGTAGGGACAGGTTTGATGGCTACGGAGGGGTTGCAATTCTTACCCACAAGTCTATAAAATCTCAGTTGTATGAAGTCCAACTCAGTAACCAAGGTATTGAATTAGTTTGTATAAAAGTATTTAACTGCGGAATCATACAAAATATTGTTTCTATCTACTGTCCCCCTTCGATTAGAACTTCTCAAAACGATTGGGATGCTTTATTTTCTATTGTTGCAAAAAATACGGTAATTCTAGGAGATTTTAATGGGCATCATTGTAATTGGTCAAATAAAATAGATAGTAGGGGTATTCCAATTTTTGAAGCTGTAATGGACAATCAGTTTATTATTTTAAACAATGGCAACCCAACTCGGTTAAAAATGGTTAACTTGGAATGGCAAAAGTCCTCACCCGACATTTCTGTGGTATCATCTGACATAGCATTGCAGTTCGACTGGTCAGTCATGAATGAGACACTAGGCAGTGATCATAGGGTTATTAAAATTATTTCAAATATCCAGGCTAGTCCTCCGTCAATAGTTCGCAAAAATTTCAAAAATGCTGATTGGACTTCATACACTGAGCTACTCAACACCCTCTTTGCAGATTTTACATTTTCTGGAGACTTACAGACCGATTATGACACCTTCATTGACTATATAAACTTGGCTTCCGATGTTTGTATCCCTTTAATTAAGATAAACCCGAACCCCGATATTAAATTTTTACCTAAACCTTATTGGAAGCCCGAGCTATCTAAATGTGTGGCTGAACGTCGACTAGCATTGTCTAAATTTAGACGTAATCCAACCCCCCAAAATTATGAAATACTACAAAACAAAATTCGCGTGTCCCAAAAATTGATTCGCATAGCTAAAACTAAAGGGTGGACTGATTTTTGTTCTTCATTAGATTGTTCTACATCTCAATCAACCGTATGGCAAAAAATGAAGTGGTTGGAGGGATACAAATATTCAAACCATCACGTAGACAAACATAAGGCTACTGATTTACTTCTTAGTTTAACGCCAGATTTGTACCCCCGAGTGACATGACTTTCGACACAAATAACCCGGAACTTGATGTTAGTGTTACCCCCTCAGAATTTCAAAAATGTGTCCGATCGAAAGATACGGCACCTGGAGGGGATAATATTTCATTCTCCATGATAAAGAGGTTACCACAAAATTGTCAAAAGGTATTAATTGAGTTATATAATAAGATACTCATTTCTGGTGATGTTCCTAAACAATGGCGCGATATTGTAATTGTGCCAATCCCTAAACCGGGACGAGACTCCCAAAGTTTATCATCTCTTCGTCCTATTTCAATGATCTCATGCGTTTGTAAGGTTTTTCATAACATTTTAATGAATAGATTAGAGTGGTTTATTGAAAAACATATGCTTTTGTCTAATAATACTACAGGGTTTAGAAAATGTCGCTCAACTGTGGATAACTTAACCGTCTTAGTATCTCATATTCAAATTGGTTTCTCCAAAAAATGTATTACAGTGGCTGTTTTTATAGACATAAGCAATGCGTATAACTACGAAGATATCAAAAGCCTACTAAAAATCATGCAGCAAATTGGTGTGGGATCTAGGATTTGTAGTTACATCTGGAACTTCCTCAAACTGAGAAACCTTAAAATTACCATAGGTAACCACAAAATAAGTCGTACGTCCGGTCGGGGATTGGCACAAGGCGATCCACTGTCACCATTACTCTTTAATATAGCAACCATGAACGTTTGTAATAGTAGTGGTAGGGACGTGTATCTGTCGCAATATGCGGACGATTTTGTATTGTACACCACTTGCAGGGATGTCTCTTTGGCCCAACAATTATTACAACCCGCTTTAAATGAAATGACTGAACTCTTTTTGAATTTGGGTCTTGAGATATCTCCCACGAAAACCAGCGTCTGTATTTTTAAGAACGGTGTAGCAAGAGAGTCTGTCAATTTAAAAATTAATGAGATATCGCTGCCAGTGGTACACAATGTAAAATATTTGGGGGTTTGGCTTGACCGATCACTTAGGTGGGCTAAGCATATTAACGAGACTCGAGAAAAGGTATTAAAATTATTAAATGTTTTTAAAATTCTGTCTGGGTCTGGATGGGGAATACATCCCAAGCATCTCAGACGGTTATATATCTCAACAATTCGAAGTAGAATTGACTACGCTTGTTTTCTATACGATAGCAGTTGTGAAACTCACCTAAGTAAATTAGACAGGGTTCAAAATGTTTGCATGAGGATTATCGGTGGCTTTATTAGAACTACAGCCATTCACATTATGGAAAATGAATTAAACCTGACTCCTTTGAGGCTTCGTAGATATTATCTAGCGGGTAAATATTGGCTCAAAATAAAATCATACGCGGATAATAATATCATTGCTGTGTTAAATGTATTACAAGTACTTTGTCAACAATCACACTGGAGAAGAAAAGTGCCACTGTTAATTAGAATGCACGAGTCTTTGGATTTACTACCTGTTTATACTAGCCCAAAGCTTGAATTTTTTTCATTGGATACTTGGGTCCAAGGGATAGATCTGTCTCAAATTATATTTCCTCAAGTAGATGGCTTGGTTGCGGCTAAAAAGTGCTACCAAAAAACTAAACTGACTGAGTTTTGCACTATGATTTTAAATAACACATACTCGGAATTTTATAAAATATACACGGATGGATCCAAAGATAAAATAGGTTCTGGAGCAGCGTTTTTCGACCCACAAACCAAACTGGCAGTGCAATTAAAGGTAAACGCAAAATGCAATATAATGTACACAGAACTGGTTGCAATAGAAGAAGCATTATCGTACATTGAATCATTTGAAAGCGGCAATTATGTTATTCTTTGTGATTCGAAAAGCGCCCTTCAACATTTAATTCGGTGTACCACAAATTTTCGGGGCACTCCGATTGCATATAGTGTGATCAAATCATTAAATAAGCTTATTTCTAAGAAAATGAAAATTATACTTCAGTGGATACCGGCTCATGTTGGCTTGGAGGACAATGAAATAGTTGATCGACTAGCAAAGGATGCATGTGATGATGGGTTGGTTTGTCCATACCTTCCCGTGCACAGTGATTTTTTGTATGCTGTAAGAGAAGAAAGTATTAAAATGTGGCGAGAGCACTTCGACCAGAGGTCACTGAGCAAGGGAATTTGGTATCGGACGATCCAACCAACACTTCCATGGTTCGACCAGGCCAACATGAGTCGATCAGAAATTGTTATGGCTCTCCGGCTTCGATCGGGACACATACCATTGAACAGTTTCGCGTTCCTCATGGGTAAAGTTAATTCACCAAATTGTCCGGAGTGTAGTACAGTGGAAGACACTTACCATATTCTGATGGAGTGTGTCCGGAACGAGGCCGAAAGACGTTTAATTTTACCCACTTCAATGGATGTTGGTAAATGCAAGTGTTCTTGCGTCACCTTTGTCAAAGGATGCAAGAACCCTTTATAAATTAGCTAAGATAGGATTTAGATCGTAAGAAATATTTGTTTATACCGATGAGGGTGGCATAATCAGTTTGTGATTAAACCCTCTATAATTAAAAAAAGATTAAAAAAAAAAAAAAAAACCACCTGGAACAAGAGTTGAATTTTAGTGTTTCCTACTCACATAAATAAGCATAATTATTCATTATCAGTAGGATAAATTATAGACTGGCAGATAGATAGACTGGCAGTTACTGACTGGAGATGGCAATTCATTGTTATTTCATTTTTTTTACATAAGCAGCTTACATTCCCACTGCTGAGACACAGGCTTTCTCTCAGTGAGAGTGGGCTATAAATAACTATGCAGGCCCAGTGCAGGTGGGTGGGTTGTATGCACAAAACATCCCAATTATACTTTTTCACTGCATCTATCATATTCCATGCAAAGACAGGGTGGGTCATTACTACATATTTATTATATTGATGTAATCTGTTTACTAATCGCATTACACATGGATACACCAAACCCTGTGGTAGGTCTGCCTATTTTCTACGCTACAACCAATGCCTCATCAGGGCTGTGTACAAGTCATTGTTGATTCATTTTGGAAGAAAAATATGAATGGATAGTCAAAAGTACCTGGACATTAATCGATGGAAATCCTTTACGGTTAATGTATAGTTGACCACCATCTTCACTGGTTTTTTTAATTTTAATATGAGTGCAGTCAATTGCACCAATGACTGTAGGGAAATTTGCAATTCTGCGAAATTTTTGCATCGCTTCCTCTTGTTTCAATATTGTACCAGGCATTTGAATAAATCTGTGTGATCTTCGGGCTATGGCTTCAGCGATTTTTTGCATATTTTGCTTATAAATGGTTGTGAAACTCCATGCAAATCGGCTGTATCATCCTGGATCTATTAAAACAATAACGAGTTATTAGTTTGGTACTTAGGACATATTATTATAAATTGCTGACTATGTTTTGTTAAATGTAAGGTAAGCTTTGGGTCTACTTACTTCATGTCGAGCCCAGCTTCGTAATGTGCAAACCATTTGTATTTCAGGAGACACAGAGCATCCTCGAGGATCTCTAGTTATGTCTTCTCTAATTAAGTCCACTATTTTCATAGCATATCTTTTGCTAAATCTATACTTTTTTCTGAAATCTGTATCGGATAAGTCCACGAATGGATTGATTCGAATACGATTTCTGTTGGGTTCGCGTGGCGTTTCTAATAGCTTGACGGTTTCGATATCCTCAATATCATTTAAATCTACCATATTTAAATACATTTTTGGATAAAAATAACACAAAATCCAAATTTACAATGAAAAAGACGCTACGAGAAACTGACACAACTTTGACAGCTACGACTTAGACCATCGCTAAACTAGGGGGCGGCGTGGTTTATTGTTAGACCATGGTTTAACGCAAAACCACGTTTTGTAATAACGTTTTTGTGTAAACCATGGTTTTACGAGATTTAAACCTGGGTGAGGTTTAACTAAAAAGTTAAACCTCTTTTTGTAATAAGACGGAATGGATCCACATTTATGCCATTATTGGTTGGGACTTAGTGCAGAGCAATTTAACAAGCTTTTAATTTGTATTCCAATGTTATATGATCATTTTGCAAACCCTTCTGTTGCTCTCAGTATATTTTTGGCAAAACTCAGAACAGGTGACAGGAATCAAAGACTGTCAACCTTGTTTAAAATACCAAGATCCACTTTGGAAAGAAAAATGAACATAGTAAGCAATTGTTTTGATGCACAGTTTGTTCCTAGACATTTAGGAATCAATCACATGTCTATCCAAAATGTAGCATCACGCAATAGGATCATACCAGAGGGTTTTTTTTTTTGGGGATGCCAACATGGCTTCAGATATCAAGCCCGCTATTTTAATATGTGATGGTACATATATTTACGTACAAAGCAGTAGTAATTATTTATACCAAAAAAGAACCTACAGTCTCCACAAATATGCAAATCTTGTAAAACCATTTTTAGTTGTTTGCTGTGATGGGTAAGTAGGTTAAAATTGGGGTTTCCAGATCAGATAAGATCTGAAAACCCGCAATTTTCACTCATTCATCATTTCATTCATTCAATTTCATATTATTCACTATTTATTTATTCAGATTAGTTCTTAAAACCCACAGTTTTCACCATTCATTTATTCAATCTAAAGTGATCATTTATTAAAACTCAAATAAGTATTTATTATTTATTTATCTCTCAATTGAATTTCGCATAAAATGGCTGTAAGTAATTTATAGTTACTTAGGTTCCATTGCTAATAGCATTTGGTAGCTTGTTTGGAAGCCAATCAATCTATCCTTCTGCACTTTAGAATAATTTTATATTTTTGTTTCTTTAAAAAATAGTTGTTTTGATTTGTCGACATAGTCCGTTCCTTTCACAGCGTTCAAGTAAAAACATTGAGGAAATTGTAAAGTATGTTGCATCCAAGGATCATCGTAAATCTCCCAATCTTCTATAACACCTCCACATGAGAAGCATGCTGCTTTATCATTTACACCATTTCCACAATGAAAAAATCCAGCGTCAGCCATTTCCATTACCAATCTTCTCCTTGAATCACCCGTTGGCCAATAGTAACTAAATGAAAATTCACGCATTTTAATTGCATTGTACATATCATATCGAGGATTGTATTTATTTTGAGACATGTTCTGTTGACTCATTTCCTAGTTCTTGATACGGATAATTATAAATGTATACTGACATCGCACAGCTGTTACCAGCAACTTATAACGATTAACATTGGACGAGATTGGTAGGGATGGGAAACTGATACCTATTACCCAATTGTGACAAATTAAACAAGTGTATATTTATTTTAAAAATTTATTATCTATACACCATTTATTTATACATGTGGTGTTCACTAGAAACACTAGTTAGGGTTTAGAATAAAACCACTCAATTATCAGTAAGTAGATGAACAACTTTAAGGGTACGTGCACTCGCTGTCCGGGATAACTGAGGACTAATCGACACGGAACCGTAAAGCGTCACGCTACGTTTATTAGTATATCACATCTCTTCCTTTTTATCTATAATAATAATTATAATAAATCTGTAGAGAGGTCAATTCTGTACATGAAATATATTTCCAAAATAACTATCAGGGGGTGATTAGGGATCGATACTGATGCCAAAAATGCAATCAGTAAAATTTTTGTCTGTCTGTCTGTCTGTCTGTCTGTCTGTCTGTATAACCGTTATAGAAACAAAAACTACTCGACGGATTTTAACGAAACTTGATACAATTATTTTTCATACTCCTGAGTTGGTTATAGTATACTTTTCATCACGCTACAATCAATAGGAGCAGAGCAGTGAAGGGAAATGTTGGGAAAACGGGAGAAGTTACTCCATTTTTTAAGCTTCCGTCGCGTGTGCAACCGTAATGGTTAAAGCTACACAGAAATCATGTACAATGGAAATGTTCTCCTTAAAATTATATAAAAAATATCCCACAACAGCATATGTCTATCTTTTATGGTTGACTCACAATATCACGTGTAACTCCCGATAGCTTAGCAGTTCGAAGCTTTCTGATTATATTTGTCTACTCTTACGTTTATAACACTCTCAGTCATCCCTAATTAAAAAAAGTTAACATTATTAACTATTCCAGAAAAAAGAATCATAGAAATCGGTATAGAAACACCAAAGTTATACATGAAATACGCTAATAATAAGCCATCGCGCGTGAATACTGAATCATGCTATAAGGATTATTTTTGTATAAGGTCCGAGAATCGGTCGCCGCGCTCGACGCGTCTCGCGGCCGAAGGTATAAAAAGGCGAGGCGTCCGAGCGTGAGCTTCAGAGAAGGCTAGTGATCGATCGTTCGGACGTGCCAGTGACCTACTGACCTACTTTCTCACCGACCAACGACCGGAGGAGTTTTTGCCATTGTGCCAACTTTTGGGGGTACTTTGGCAAAACTTTTTTTCGCCGGGACCGTCCTTTTTTTCACTTTCCCTGTGTTCGCGCAAGTGTTTTGCACTGGTGCGAGCACAGGGGGAGCGCCGTTGCTGCCCGGTGCCTGGGCACCGTTGCGGTCGCGAATTCACGTCGTCGAAAGAAGCAAGACAGCAAGAAGATGCCGATGCCTGGCGCCCGCGGCTCGTTTGGCCGCGGTGACGCCGGCTACCCGACGCCTCGCCCGGGGTTGGACCGGACAACGTCGTTGCCTAATATTGGCGACGCGATGACCGGTGCAGCGCCGGCGGGACCCCCACCTCGAAGCGAAGAGAAGATCAAGAAGAAGAAGAAGCCTAGCAGGAAGGGGCCAGAAGAGGAGCCCACAACCGAAGTCGGACCGAGCGGATCAAGCACGGCGGCTGCTGCGAGTGACCCGTCGGTGACATCGGCGCCTGCGCGCGTTGCGCCGGCACCCTCGCCGAGTCATCCGCACGCCGTAGCCGTGCGGCCGTCCGCCTCTCGTCCGGTGCCGACCCAGGCCCCGGGACCTGCCGCCGCGATTGCGGGCCGCGCGCCGCCTGTGCGCGCCGCCGCGCCCGCCGTACGTGCGACAGTACGCGACGCCGCGCCTCCGTCGTGCGCGTCGGTGCGCGACCTCGCGCCAACCGCGCGCGACGCCGCGCCACCTGTGCGCGCACCCACATCCGCGCCGCGCGCCCCTGTGGCGGCGGCGCGAGCTGCCGCAACACCATCCGCGCCATATGTGCGCCCAACCGCGCGCCCAGTCGCGCGCACCACCGCCGCATCGCATCCCGCCGCGTCGACAGCGCCCTCTGTGGCTGCGTCCGCGGCGGCCGCCTCCAGCCGCGGTGCCACAGCCACGCGCCCTACCGCCGCCAGCACCAGCCGCAGCGTGGTGACCGGACCGGCACAGGCGGAGCGGGACCGTCGCCCTCTGCCAAAGTTGGCACTTCGTGCTCGTGCGACGCCACCGACGCCTGTGGCGCCTGAATCTCCCCCCCGTGCCTCGGCCTACGACTCGCCGGCGGGACGATCGGCATGCTCGTCTCGAGCGGGCTCGAGTATGTCGATGGTGTCCGCGGGCTCGGTCGACTCTCTGCCGAGTGCGCTTGGCGGGCGCTCACCACCGGCATCTCCGACGCCGTCACTGGGACTCGGCTACGAGTTCCAGTCGGACCTGCGTCCGCAGCGACGGCGCCGAAGCACCGACGAAGCTGAAGAGGAGGCGAAACGATACTGCCTCGACCCGCCGCGACCGCAGCGCGAGCGCGCACCGCCGCGAGGGCAGGGCACCGCCAGGGCGCCCACCTTCGCCGAAGCGGCTCGCCGCACACCGCCTGCGTCGCCGTCGCCAACACCATCACCGCCTCCGCCTCCTCCAAGGTGTTCGAGATGCTCCTGTTGCGACATCTCCAGCCGCACATCTCGCCGCGGCCTGAACAATTCGGGTTTAGGTCGGAGCACAGCACGACGCTTCAGCTGTCGAGGGTACTGCACCACCTGGCGCAAGCCATGAACAAGAAGGAGTACGCGGTGGCAGTACTCCTCGACATGGAGAAGGCCTTCGACCGCGTGTGGCACGACGGCCTTGTATTTAAGCTGGCCACGTCTGACGCGCCTCGCCGCGTTGTCAAGGTGGTCCAGTCTTTCCTTACAGATCGGAGTTTCCGCGTGGTGGTCGAGGGCGCGCTGTCTAGCGCCCGCCCGGTGCTGGCAGGCGTGCCGCAGGGCAGCTGCGTGTCGCCAGCGTGTTACTCACGTTACGCGGACGACATCCCCACGACGCCAGAGGCGATGCTCGCGCTGTACGCCGACGACGCCGCGTACATTACCACCTCGCTCAACGCAAAGTACGCGGCGGTGAAGATGCAGCGCGCGCTAAACCTGCTGCCTGACTGGCTGTCGAAGTGGCGGCTGTCAGTTAACGTGGGTAAGACGCAGGCGATGGTCGTCGGATCAGCGCCCCTCCCACCACCCCTGACGCTACAAGGCGCCGACGTCGCGTGGTCGCCCCGGGTGAAGTACCTGGGCGTCACCATCGACCGTCGGCTCACCATGGGTCCTCACGTCCGCCAGGTCGCGGCGCGGGTCAAGGTCGCCCGCAACCTGCTCCACCCAGTGCTCTCGTCCCGGCTACCGGCGCGCGTCAAGTTGGGCGTGTATAAAACCTATATACGCTCGATATTGACGTACGCCGCCCCTGCATGGTTCGTCCTCGCGTGCGAGGGCCACAAGAAGCTTCTCCGCACGCAACAGAACTTTGCGTTGCGGACCATCGTCGCCGCCCCACGGCACGTGAGGAACGACGTCATCCAGCGGGATCTCGGGATCGAGAGCCTGGACGCTTTCATCCGGCGCCTTGCGACGGGAATGTTCGCGCGTGCCGACGCATCCGCTTGGCCCCACGTCAAGCACATTGCGCCCTGGCATGCGCGCCCCCCTGACGCGAGGCGCCCCCTCCCCCGCGACCTGGTAGCGGACGATGACCCCACCCCACCGGATTTGACGCCCGGGTAAGCTGTACCAGGTTACACGCAGCTTACCTGCACAATAAGACTCAACATTTCAAACACGCATCCAGCTGCGCGACGTATTCTAAGTTAATATAGGTGCGTCGCGTAGCCAAACCACACAAGCACCCTCTCTACACTCACGTAGACTCACGCGCAAGGGGCGCGCCGCCGGCTCGCAACCTACGCAGACACTGGGCGGTGTCACACAATACAATACCGCCCTTACACTCACAACGGCCTCTTAGTCCGGACCGCGACCGGCTAGCTCTGGAAGCGGGGCAGACGAGAGCCATACATCCCTCGTAGGTGCGTCGGAGTCGGCCCCTCTGTCGCTGGTCGTCCCCCGCCGGGCCTCCCCTGGGTAACTGGGGGTCTCACCTGGCGGGGACAGACCGCCGAGGCGCCGTGAAGAAATCAGCGCTGCGCCTACAGCGCTGTGGCGCGCCTACGAAAATTCTCATAGCAATCACACACACCCAGACGCACGTGCCATACGTGCGTCACCAGGCCAGCCGAGTTAAGGCAACTCAACGACGGGTCCCGTTTTAACGGGCCAAGGTATGGCCTCCGCGGCAAGGGGGCGAAGCCCCGTTACCGCTTGCCGCGTCCCCTAGCGGGGACGCAGCGACATCCCAACGTAGTCGTGAGCTTTATACAATTTTTGCCTGTTGATGCGAATAGACGTTCAGAGCGTTCGACCTTATTGACAAACAATACTTAACAAACCGTGCTTATCAGCGCGACTTTTAGTCTTTGATAATTTATTTTTAGATTCCTTTTGTTGTTATTTTATAAAATAGGTATTAGTTATTTTGGTAGTGTTTAAATATTCGTTCAAATTACAATTATTAATAGTTTACATTTTATTTATTTTTAGGTGAAGTAGTAGTGGGTATGCATAGATTTTTAGATACTGATAGGTAAGTTTTGGCTAATTTACGTTCACTTTTTATACCTATTAGTTTTATTTTCATTTACTTTTTAGCTTTATTTTTATTTGCCTGCATCAATGCCACCTAAAAAACGATTATCTTTATCTCGAAATTCGAGAGAAGCTAAGAGAATGAGAAATAGGCGTTCTCAAGAATCGGCAGAGGAAACAGCACATCGGTTAAACTCTATGAGAGTTAGTGCCTCAACTTCTCGAGCCAATGAAAGCTCTCCCGAGAGAGAGATGCGATTAGCAGCTGACAGAGCGAGACGAGCTTCATCACGGGCGTCTCAAAGCTCTTCTGAACGAGAGCTAAGGCATACCATAGACCGAGAACAACATGTGTTATCCCGAGAAGCTATAACTGCTTCACAACGAGAATTGCGACTCACAGCTGACCGCGAACGGCATACATTATCTCGCGAGTCCGAAACCTACACTGAGAGGGAATTACGTCTCACAGCTGATCGTGGGAATTCCACCCCTAAAGGGGTAAAATAGGGGATAGAAGTTTGCATAAAAGTCTGTCAGTTTTGAAGTTAGGATCTTCAAATTTTGTGTTTAGGCTGAAGATTGAAAATTAATTTCTACGTGTCTCGGCGTTTTTGGTAATTCTACCCCCGAAGGGTTAAAAAGGGGGGTGAAGGTAAGTAATCGGATATTTACGACATCCACGCGGGCGAAGCCACGGGCAAAAGCTAGTATTATAATAAATAAACACTATATTTTTATACTATATATACACTATGTTTATTCAATATACTTATATATACCTAATTAATATTACTTATAATAATACAATACATAAATATAAGATATACACTGACATTAGCAAACATTATAATCTATTTTTATTTACGTTATTCAAAGGCTTTTCTTTAATCTGTCTAAAGGCTAGATCAAGCTAATTTTAGACCAAGCTAATTTTATCATAATCATCATACGATTACAAATTAAAAAAAAAGAAACTATAATAATTCAGTTATGATAATATATTATTATAACTATGGTAGGTATTGCACTTAAGTTACATTAATTATTTATTCCTAGTTAACAACCCTTTCAATGTTTACTAGGAATAAAGAGAATAGAGGAGTTAGTTAAAGTGAAGTAGGTATAATATCAACGAAATATCTAACTGTTACTCACCGATATCATTAAGCGCCTGCAGTGGCGGACCTGTCATACAAGCCGAAAAGCCGGGCTTGCCTAACGATAAACAAAAAAAAAATTTTAAAAAAATTAAAAAAAAAAAAAAAACTCTCCCTGATGCCGATGGGCCATCAATTTTTTATATTTTTAAATGTTTTTTATATTGTTTTATAATGGAATATTTAAAATGTATTTAATGTGTTTAAAAATAACATTCTTACAAAAACAAAATAATACTTAGTAATTTTTTGTCAAACAATAATAACATTCGGTTTCCACACAACTATCAATCCATAACAGAAATTATTTTAAATTCGCGCGCTTAAATTCTGATATGCCGGCCGCGATACTCTGGCTCGCTCTAACACTATACAAAAGAAGAGTTGAAAAGTTGAAGTTTAGTGCGTAATACGGCCTACGGTCAGTGACCCAGTGCTAGCTAACGCTTTCTCTTTCACACCCACTGGCTTTTACGTGGCTTCTGTGACCTCTCATGTTTCCTAGCAAAATGTGTCCGTTTTTGACAAAACTTGTATGTACTCATGTGAGAATTTGTATCGAGTTTAAAGCTAGGCTTTTCTTTGAATGTGTCTTTGAAGTCTGTGTAAGTTTGAGAGAGAGTGTGTGTGTGTTCGCGCCGATATTGCGCGCGGTTATGGGCTTCGTGCGATATTTGATACAAAGTACGATTTCAAGTTAGTTCGTATTGTTTTGACCTAGGAATTATGCCAGTAGCACGCGTTAATTATTACGAATGAATGCTGTTTTGAAAATTTTGAGAACAATATTCTAAAGTTAGGAGGAGTAGGTCTTAAAATGAACATGGACAAAACCAAAGTCATGTTGAATGCCCATGTAACACCCACTCCTATCAAGATCGGAGACTCTACACTCGAAGTTGTAGACGATTATGTCTACCTGGGACAAACGGTCCAGTTAGGTAGGTCCAACTTCGAGAAAGAGGTCAATCGTCGAATCCGACTCGGCTGGGCAGCGTTCGGGAAGTTGCGTGGTATCTTCTCGTCCAACTTACCGCAGTGTCTCAAGACGAAAGTCTATGACCAGTGTGTGTTGCCAGTGATAACATACGGGACCGAAACGTGGTCGCTCACAATGGGCCTCATCAGAAGGCTTAAAGTCACCCAAAGGGCAATGGAGAGGGCTATGCTCGGTGTTTCGTTGCGTGATCAAATCAGAAATGAGGAGATCCGCAAGAGAACCAAGGTTACCGACGTTGCCCGAAGAATAGCCAAACTTAAGTGGCAGTGGGCAGGGCACATTGCTCGCAGAACGGATGGCCGATGGGGCCGAAAAGTTCTGGAGTGGCGACCGCGAACCGGAAGACGCTGCGTTGGAAGGCCTCCCACTAGGTGGACCGATGACCTTGTAAAGGTTGCAGGGATCCGCTGGATGCGAGACGCACGGGACCGGTCAATGTGGCGACACTTGGGGGAGGCCTACGTCCAGCAGTGGACGTCTTTTGGCTGAAATGATGATGAATGATGATTCTAAAGTTAGGTTTTGTTTTGTTATTGTAATTGTGTGAAAGTTATTAGCACGATGTGATTTATACTAATGATTTTGCAAGTGATTAATTGATTGTTATAAAGTGGTCTGTGAATGTGAATTCGGATATTACCGTCGAAAAGGTATGTAAATACGTTGAGTTAGCTACTCCACTGTTAAAGAAGTCCTAATGATAGTTTTTCTCGGCAATGAATTTTTGTCGCTTTTCGCATATCATTTTGTTGTTATTTGATATAGTTCTTCCAAATAAAGAACCGTCATCGTAATATTATATCTCTTTGAAATAAGAAAATACAATACCTAATGATTTTATCGAAGAGTTTAGGTACTTAAAGAGTTGTTCTGAAGAATAGAATAAGTAAATAAACTTGGCTGTTATTTATTAGTGATTTATAATGATTTTGTGAGATCATTAATATTTATGTAACTAGCTTTTGCCTGCGGCTTCGCCCGCGTGAATGTCGTAAATATCCGATTACTTACCTTCACCCCCCTTTTTAACCCTTCGGGGGTAGAATTACCAAAAACGCCGAGACACGTAGAAATTAATTTTCAATCTTCAGCCTATACACAAAATTTGAAGATCCTAACTTCAAAACTGACAGACTTTCATGCAAACTTCTATCCGCTATTTTACCCCTTTAGGGGTGGAATTCCCACGATCAGCTGTGAGACGTAATTCTCTCTCAGTGTAGGTTTCGGACTCGCGAGATAATGTATGCCGTTCGCGGTCAGCTGTGAGTCGCAATTCTCGTTGTGAAGCAGTTATAGCTTCTCGGGATAACACATGTTGTTCTCGGTCTATGGTATGTTTTAGCTCTCGTTCAGAAGAGCTTTGAGACGCCCGTGATGAAGCTCGTCTCGCTCTGTCAGCTGCTAATCGCATCTCTCTCTCGGGAGAGCTTTCATTGGCTCGAGAAGTTGAGGCACTAACTCTCATAGAGTTTAACCGATGTGCTGTTTCCTCTGCCGATTCTTGAGAACGCCTATTTCTCATTCTCTTAGCTTCTCTCGAATTTCGAGATAAAGATAATCGTTTTTTAGGTGGCATTGATGCAGGCAAATAAAAATAAAGCTAAAAAGTAAATGAAAATAAAACTAATAGGTATAAAAAGTGAACGTAAATTAGCCAAAACTTACCTATCAGTATCTAAAAATCTATGCATACCCACTACTACTTCACCTAAAAATAAATAAAATGTAAACTATTAATAATTGTAATTTGAACGAATATTTAAACACTACCAAAATAACTAATACCTATTTTATAAAATAACAACAAAAGGAATCTAAAAATAAATTATCAAAGACTAAAAGTCGCGCTGATAAGCACGGTTTGTTAATATCAATTAAGTATTGTTTGTCAATAAGGTCGAACGCTCTGAACGTCTATTCGCATCAACAGGCAAAAATTGTATGAAGCTCACGCTCGGACGCCTCGCCTTTTTATACCTTCGGCCGCGAGACGCGTCGAGCGCGGTGACCGATTCTCGGACCTTATACAAAAATAATCCTTATAGCATGATTCAGTATTCACGCGCGATGGCTTATTATTAGCGTATTTCATGTATAACTTTGGTGTTTCTGTACCGATTTCTATGATTCTTTTTTCTGGAATAGTTAATAATGTTAACTTTTTTAATTAGGGATGACTGAGAGTGTTATAAACGTAAGAGTAGACAAATATAATCAGAAAGCTTCGAACTGCTAAGCTATCGGGAGTTACACGTGATATTGTGAGTCAACCATAAAAGATAGACATATGCTGTCGTGGGATATTTTTTATATAATTTTAAGGAGAACATTTCCGTCATACATGATTTCTGTGTAGCTTTAACCATTACGGTTGCACACGCGACGGAAGCTTAAAAAATGGAGTAACTTCTCCCGTTTTCCCAACATTTCCCTTCACTGCTCTGCTCCTATTGATTGTAGCGTGATGAAAAGTATACTATAACCAACTCAGGAGTATGAAAAATAATTGTACCAAGTTTCGTTAAAATCCGTCGAGTAGTTTTTGTTTCTATAACGGTTATACAGACAGACAGACAGACAGACAGACAGACAGTCAAAAATTTTACTGATTGCATTTTTGGCATCAGTATCGATCCCTAATCACCCCCTGATAGTTATTTTGGAAATATATTTAATGTACAGAATTGACCTCTCTACAGATTTATTATAAGTATAGATAGATATAGATTAGCTATTATTTTAAGTATTTTAAATACTGTTTTTATTCACAGGGGAGAACCGTGCAGTTATGGGTCCGCCGATATGCGTATTTTGGAGACGTAGAACATCTTAGGCCAAAACCAAAGGCAAATTCATCGACTCGACACTACGACATCGTGGCAAGGCACAAGGCTGATCCCTTCTTGTCCACCCGCATAAAAGTGTGCTTACAAACTGTGAGATCTCATGAGCAGAAGGTTACAAGGAGTAATAGAAAACGAAAGATTCATAATTTCTTACTATCTAACATGTTGATTCACTTCACCTCTAATTTTACTTTGATTCAATTTATATACCTACCTACTTTGACAAATTATTTACGTCAATCCTTACCAATAATAAACTTTGTCTTTGTCAAAAAAACAGGTAAACAACAGTGTATTAAATCATTGTATCGGCCACACAAGTTTTCTTTTCTAACATACAGCCCCCACCAAATTGAACCTTAAAACAACCAATATAAGGAACATATTGGAAGAAACGAGACGGATAATTTGCTAATGACCCAAGCGATAAGCTAAGCAAACAATACCAATGTTTATCTAATAAAAAAATCAAATTGTTTCATTGGTTATGTTTAATTACTTTTTACTTTTTGTTTGAGTAATTTTATTGGCCACAAAATAAATTTATTAAAAAACAAAAAGTAAAAAGTAGCAAAAATTATTCCTCAGTTGAGTTCGAACTCGCGTCGTCGAGGTTAGATCACTAGCTAACGCAAGCGCTTACACCAATCGGCTATGGTTACCATGTTAAGGTAGTATAAAATGTTGGGCTTTATTGTAAACCCGTTTATATTATTTTTACCAGTGTACCCGACAAGCGTAAAGATAAAAAAATAAACCCCGTGTAGGGTACAATATGTTTACTCACACAATAATAATGAGCGGCTGTATGAATATTACCGGCTCGTACAGCAAGCCAAGTTAATTTAATTTTGTGTTTGTGTGCATAACTATGACTTCACCCACACATATAAACTGTAAACCAAATACTTCGGTCTTGTGTACATACTAGTACCTGCACTATTTAGCATTAAACTTACTTTATTGCATTATGCTTAATTTTAAAATACGGTACATAACTTTATCTTACGTTTTGTGATCGATAAATTTCAAATGATCAGTTTTCGTAACTCTTACTTATGTAACTTTATCTTACGTTTTGTGATCGATAAGTTTCAATTGACCAGTTTTCGTTGCTCTTATTTATGCCTTCTTTAGGTGTTCCATGATATTCGTCATGTGTAGGTAGTCTTGACCAGTTTCGGCATACCTTATGTTTCAGTACGCTGCGGTGTGGATTAAATTACGGAGGTGTATTATTTTCGTTCATCATGTTCTCTACATGTACTTTTTCTCCAATCCCAATTCTCAATGTGTAACTTTTCTGCTATCTCTGTTTAATAAATCTGTTCAACTTTTGAATGGTTGTATCAACTTCGAGATCTGTTTATGGTTATTTATCTCCACTTCACCTCTGAACGGTATTGCATAAAACAGCTCTGATGGTGTTTTTTTTTTATTTTTGTTAATTTGAGGTGTATTAATATGCATCATTAAGTACTATAACAAATTGAAGGGTATGGGTAAATTAGACACTTTTACAGCAGTAATCTAATTTATTTTATATGTTTCGATTCAACAATGCAATCCGTGCTAGCGGCGCGACACAACAACGAAACTTACAAATTACATAGTTAGAGGGCACTGCTCGCGCGCTTCGTCATAGCTTAACACCTCCCCTCGAAGTCGTGAGCAGATCTTCGAAATTTACATACATTTAACCATCATACCTAAATTATGCAGACATTCATGATGTTTTGTTCCACTCAAACCTTTAGTCAAAACATCAGCTGGCATTCGATCAGTACACAAATATCTAAGATCAATTACACCTTGTTCGCACTTATCGCGAATAAAGTGGTGCCGTACATCAATGTGTTTCGTTCGTGAATGGTAGTTCTTACTTTGGGCAAGTTTAATCGCACCCTGGTTATCGTTGAATAGTATCACACACTCACACTTAACCTCAATGCTATTCAAAACATCACGTAAATACATGGCCTCTTTAGTACATTCGGATATAGCCATGTATTCGGCTTCGGTGCTGGATAAAGCAATGGTCCGTTGCTTTCGCGCTTCCCAGCTGACTGGTGCACCTGCAAAAATAAATGCGAAGCCAGAATAGGACCTGCGATCTACCGCATTCCCTGCCCAGTCTGCATCAACCACACCAAAAAGGGGCAAGCCGGTTCTTTCATACACTAGCCCGTAATCTGATGTACCTCGCAAATATCTTAACACACGTTTAGCAGCCTTCCAATGTTCAATGTCGTAATTTGTATTGAATTGACTTAAAAAGTTAACGGCATACGCGATATCTGGTCTGGTTGACACTGCCAAGTGCATTAAGGCGCCAATCAAACACTGATACGGGTATTGTTCTATTACATCATTACTAATACACTCAGGCTTCACTAATTTTACATTCACATCTATAGGCGTGATAGCAGGTTTACACTCACTCATACCAAAGCGTTCCAACACTTTATCAATATATGATTTTTGACTTAAGTACACTCTATTTTCATCATCACGACTAAATTCAATTCCTAAACAAGTAGATATTTTCCCCATATCTTTCATTTCAAATGCACTTCCTAACTGTTTCTTTACACTTTCCATCCATACATTATCATTTGCCGCTAGAATCATATCATCGACATATATACCAATTAACATTAGTCGTTCACACTTTCTCGCAACAAACACACAAGGTTCCTGTGGCAATGATTCAAAACCAATATCATTCAACATTCTGGCTAACCTTTTATACCACTGCAATCCTGATTGTCGCAAGCCGTATAAAGACTTTTTCAATAAACACACACTATCCACACATTCATCAAGAGTTTCATGCCAGCGTTTAGCTGTCTGTAGAATATCCTTGTCTGTTATTATATTCTTCTGCGAACCGACCTTTTCTTTCGCAACTACTTTCTTTAGAACGTCGCTTAACTGATCTGGAATTTCCATATAGACTTCTTCATCTAGTGAACCATTCAGGTAAGCCGTTACTACGTCCATTTGATGTATGTCCAATCCTAAATCAGCCGACAAAGCAGCTATGAGTCTTATGGATGACGATCTCACAACAGGCGAAGACGTCTCATGGAAATCCTCCCCTGGCCGTTGTGAACATCCTTTTGCGACAAGGCGTACTTTCTTGCCAGTACTTTTGGTACTAAACACGAATCTGCTTCCAATAACCTTGCGTTGATTTGGTCGTGGTACAATTTCCCAGGTTTTGTTCTTTATCTGTGAAACGACCGATGATTCATGGGGCCACAAACATCACTATGCACTATTTCTAGTAATTCGGTGGTACTATCTTCTCCTTTCTTTGGAAAAGGCGTGCATGTCTGTTTTTCACTAATACAAATCTCACATTGGGACAACTTTTCGCCATCCTTAAATGTTAGCCCGTGTACTAAACTATTGTTCGCCATAGTTTTCAAGTCGCGTTCGTTGAGATGTCCGAGTCGTTGGTGCCACATGTCTATTGAATTCATAACTGCTTCAATATTATTAACAGAATTCTTACTCATTCGAACATGGTACAGATTTCCAACTCTTTCTGCACGCATATGAATTTTATCATTGTCATCAATCACAATCGCATCATTCTTCCTAAAGTGAACCTCGAACCCGCGATCAGTCATCTTAGCCACTGATAATAGGTTTGTTCGTAAGTCGGATACGTAGAACACTTTTTCTATATTAATCTGGCGTTCTTCACTGCCCGTGTCTACAGAAATCTTGACCTTACCAGTCCCAGTAATTTGTGTTCGTGTTTGTGTTTGTGTTTGTGTCGCGCTGCTATAAGCTAAATTTAGCTCTGAATCTAGCCGCGTAAAATCCTCGATCATCTGCTTCTCGTTGCACATATGACCTGTGCATCCACTGTCAATGCACCAAATAGGATTTACTTTCTCACCTTGCATAACCTCTTCGATAGTACTGAACAACATTGTTGTCTTTTGCTCTTTGTCGTCTCTATTTTCCAAACTCTGTGCACTTTGTTTATTCTTGTTGATATACTTAGTTCTGCAGTCTCTCGCAAAATGCCCACGACGACCACAACGATGACATTCAAAATTATTTTTATTGCCGTGGTTGTCCTTGTCATGATTCTTCTTCAGATTAGCATTTTTATTTTTATTGATACGTTTGACGAACATAGCTCCCTGATCAGCTGTCTTTGACTTACGAGCTTCATGATCCTCGATAATCTTCACTTTTAACGTTTCCGTTGATGGTAAATCATCGCGTGATTCCATTGCCGTTCTAAACATGGCGAATGAATCCGGTAAACTATACAACAATAAAATGGCTAATAGTTCGTCTATAACTATTAAACCGATTTCTCTCAGTTTCTTAACTGCATCAAAAAAATCCGAGATGTGTTTCTTCAAATCATCATCTTCTTGCATACGAGTCAGTACCAGTTTCTTCTACAAAGAGGCCTTTCTAGCAGGACCGCTGGACTGATACATAGATTTCAGTTTTTCCCAAATGGCCTTGGAACTTTCCAAACCATCCAATGCGGCCAATTCACTTGGACTTACCGCTAACAGTATGTCGGCTTCGGCTTTTCTGTCCATTTTCAACCATTCAGCATATTTTGGATCATTTAACTGCGGTTTGGGCAATAATCCCGAAACAAACTCCCATAAGTCATTTTTAATTAATATAGCCCGCATGTGAATTTTCCATGTATCATAATCATCACCAGTAAGTCGATCAATCTTTATAGATGTAGCCATAATGAAGTTTCTTCAACTCCAAAATCAAAAACAATAGCAATGAATAAAAATCTTCGTGACAAAAGTTTAGTAAACAAACGGCGACGGCGAACGTAACTTGAAAGTCCGCGTTACACTAATTGACCTTCACTTAACTACACGCGTTTATAACTTTTTAATTACGATGAACTGTTTTGGTTCAAATCACTGCAATTGTTCACTAATATGTCCTGTTTTTCACTCACTGACTGTTCCTGGGCCCATAACCTGAAGGGTATGGGTAAATTAGACACTTTTACAGCAGTAATCTAATTTATTTTATATGTTTCGATTCAACAATGCAATCCGTGCTAGCGGCGCGACACAACAACGAAACTTACAAATTACATAGTTAGAGGGCACTGCTCGCGCGCTTCGTCATAGCTTAACACAAATCACCCTTTCTGGCTGATTTTCACATTGATGAATTCTCAATTGTTTAAGGATATCCCTGTTGCTCTTTGGTGAGTAAGTATTCTTTGTCTAGTAGACGACCTTGTATCTTAGCTCTTTGGTGAGTAAGTACATTTTGTCTAGTAGACGACCTTGTATCTTAGCTCTTTGGTGAGTAAGTACATTTTGTCTAGTAGACGACCTTGTATCTTAGCTATTTGGTGAGTAAGTACTCTTTGTCTAGTAGACGACCTTGTATCTTAGCTCTTTGATGAGTAAGTACTCTTTGTCTAGTAGCCCTTGTATCTTAGCTCTTTGTTGAGTAAGTACTCTTTGGCTAGTAAAGGACCTTGTTTATTCCCTTTTCTATATAATGTCTCGAACTCTTGAGACACAAAGTTGTCTGTCAAACCTAGATTTTATACGTGCAGGATTTCGGTTTAAGAAAAGATTACTCAATACCTTTACCGTGTCCTGTATATTATGTAGAGAGAAAGAATAATTTAGATTTCAATCTCTTTGTATCGACTTTAATAGTCGATCATCACGAAAAGATAATCTCCACTTGGCAGTGGATTCAAAAATCAAGCTTTATTCCTACAAGCTTCTGAAGGAAATTTACGCCTTTTAACTATACTAGAGGGTTTGGTCTTGAGACTAAACCTATTTACGGCGTCTTTGTTTACCTATAATAAATAACAACCTAACCTAATCTATTTAAGTCGCGAGTTAATAGGCTTCTTTTAGGTTAGCTCGTTCCATCGTGGACCTCATCTCTGTCCCCAGGACTAGATTGAGGTCAAGAGTAAAGTCATTTAGAATTAAAAAAAAAAAAATATCGGCCAACAGACCTTTGAATGTAGTCTAGCCTTCAATGTACTAGTTGACAATGCTTCCACTCAGGCATTATTTTGTTTTCAAATTGAGTTTGGTTGCTCTTTTAAACGGTTTAATGAGTTTCATATTACTAAGTTTAATTATTTATTTTGCAGCGTTTTTTTTAACTTATTATTCGATGCTGCAGTAATCATTTTAAGGATAAAATGGACCAGGTTCATTTTTATCCTTGCCTTTGAAAGTCCCTTAGGTCACTCTCAAAGCTTACATTTTGTGCGAGATATAACAAAGGCTAAGGGTAAGGCTTATGATCCGTGAAAAGTTCATATATTCATCCCAAGCAAATGGTTGTTTTTGGTCTGACAGTAATGTTTTTTCAACGTCTAACAGACTCTTGTTTCCGAAGGACAGGATGATATTTGTTGTTATACTGAATAAGTACAGTCCTTTAACTAACAGAACATGTTTACTGGGCTTTGATATTTTGGGTAGCCAAAAGTATGAATTTAATTCGGGAGGTGTAAATCGTTGCCTGAGCAACAATGTTCAGTACAAACTACTGTTCTCTCATAGTACGTTTACTTCTGATTGGGCATCAGTTTTAAAATGACAATGATCTTTATTCCCATTTGAGTAAGGTTGCTTTTCGATTGCAGCCACTGACAAGTCTGTCCAATAACAATGATCTTTATTCTGATTGTGTTATGGTTGTTTCTGGGTTGCTGTCAAACGTACACAGACATTGTGTGCTTGAACATTTCAATAAATATTACTGACCACTTGTTTATCTGTGGTCAATTTTACTTTTTATCTATCTGTTTACTTTTATTGCACTTTGAATAAACAGTGTGCTCGTGTAGCTGACTTAATCAGTTAGTTTTATAATATTTACAACAGTACTTTTCTTTCCCACATATTGTCAAGTAAATCTTATAGGCATTTGTTTTTTTTTTTTTCTTCTTTTTGCCGAAATGCAAAACTGGCTGTAAATGTTGGCTCTATTATTTGTAGTAAATTTTGAACTTCTCAAGTGCAAACAGAAACCAAACGGTTATAGAATTTATTTAACAAAATCTGTTTTTGTGTAGTAAATCATTTTCTACACTATTAGTACTTTAATGTCGTCTATACAGATGACAACTTGTTCGCATAAACTAGTAAAGCTCTTGCTTGTAACTAACGTTGAGATTTTATTTTATTTTCAACGTGATAAAATACGTTGCACAATAACCAATTTTGAAATATTGCTGGAGACATTACTTGCCCACTATGGATAGTGGGCAAGTGATGTTTTTTATAGTAATAGTTTATTTGGCTTTAAATTCGGTACCATCAGATAAACCCAAGACTATGGTTTACTTCCAGGTTTAATGATGTCCATTTTACCAGTTCGTCTTGTTTATTATTTTTCTTTGCTCCAAATGAATTCGAACTCATGTATAAAGCTGACAACTGGAGTAATTGTTTCATAAATAGTGATTTTTAATTTAACTCTTTGAACTTTGTTATTGACTTAACACCTTTTACTCGATAATTAAATAAAATGAAACATTTAGCGACCCATGAATGTTCTGTCTGGAGTCGTTTGTTGGTTGTAGCCTATAAGTTTTGCTTCGTGATCAAAATTCATGACTTGATTTTTTGTCTTTTATTATTTAAATCTATTTTCGATTCAATGATCATTTTCATGTTAACCTCATCTTTTGGCATTATTGATTCTACTCTAGTCATTTGACGAGAGGTAAACCATTTTCTTTTATTTGCCCTGGTTTTGCAAAGGCTCTGGCCTGGTTAAGACACTTTATGTTTTGGCCGACCAGAGGTAAACACTTTTTCTTTTATTGGACCTTGTTTTGCAATGGTTTTGGTTATGACCTTTTTGCCATCTTTTTAACCGACTTCCAAAAGGAGGTTATCAAGTCGACTGAATTTTAATTTTTTTTTTGTGTGTATGTTCAGCGATGTCTTCGCCAATTGTGAACCGCTTTTGATGGTTCTTTTTTTGTTTGGAAGAATATTATTCCGCGGTGGTCCCATTTTTTATTTGGTGAAGATCTGATGGTGATCTTCGGAGATATCAATGGAACTCTTCAATAAGAGACAGCAAATCTGTCGTGATTGCTGCAATCGCTTGGATGTTTATTGTTTACACAACACCATAACATAACATCACGCCAGTATGCTCTGAGGGGGTACGCAGATGTGTAGAGTACACCCCCATTTCAACAGTTAGGTATGTTAAGTTCCATTTATTGGAGATAAGCCTATTACCATGACATGTATTGTGAACGGTTCACAAATTTTTCACCAAAACTCCTTTGACAATTTTTAGCCGACTTAAAAAAAAGGAGGAGTTTCTATGTTCGACTGTATGTATTTTTTATGTACCTATGTTCACTGATTTCTCCGCCAATAGTAGTCCGATTTTCATAATTCTTTTTTTATTCGAAAGCCTATACTCCTGAGGTAGTCCCAACTCAGAATCTGATCATGGGATCCCAGGGAAATCGAGGGCAACCCTCGAATTTTATAGGCACATACAATGTTTTTCATATACTCTCCAACACAATTCAGATGTTCGTGCCTGGTAATCATCATCTCATGTTGATGAGCTGATGATGGAAGGTATAAGTCAGGATCAGATGATGGAATCCCAGAAAATTTAAGGGCAACCCTCAAATTTTATGGGCATTGTTTGAGTCAGTATACTTTCCATGTGGTCCCATGGTCATCATGTCAGGATCTAATGATGGGATCTTGGAGAAATCGAGGGGACTCTCCAAATTTTATATTATCGATATCTTCGACAATTGTGAACCGATTTCAATGATTTTTTTTTTGATTTGGATGAATATTATTCCGCGGTGGTCCCGTTTAAATTTGGTGAATCTGATCTTCGGAGTTATACAATGGAACTCTTCAATAGTAGATAGCAAATCTGTCGTGATTGCTGCAATCGCTTGGATGTTTATTGTTTACACAACACCATAACATAACATCACGCCAGTATGCTCTGAGGGGGTACGCAGATGTGTAGAGTACACCCCCATTTCAACAGTTAGGTATGTTAAGTTCCATTTATTGGAGATAAACCTATTACCATGACATGTATTGTAAACGGTTCACAAATTTTTCACCAAAACTCCTTTGACAATTTTTAACCGACTTAAAAAAAAGGAGGAGTTTCTATGTTTGACTGTATGTATTTTTTATGTACCTATGTTCACTGATTTCTCCGCAATTGTAGTCCGATTTTCATAATTCTTTTTTTATTCGAAAGCCTATACTCCTGAGGTAGTCCCAACTCAGAATCTGATCATGGGATCCCAGGGAAATCGAGGGCAACCCTCGAATTTTATAGGCACATACAATGTTTTTCATATACTCTCCAACAAAATTCAGATGTTTGTGCCTGGTAATTATCATCTCATGTTGCTGAGCTGATGATGGAAGGTATAAGTCAGGATCAGATGATGGAATCCCAGAAAATTTAAGGGCAACCCTCAAATTTTATGGGCATTGTTTGAGTCAGTATACTTTCCATGTGGTCCCATGGTCATCATGTCAGGATCTAATGATGGGATCTTGGAGAAATCGAGGGGACTCTCCAAATTTTATATTATCGATATCTTCGACAATTGTGAACCGATTTCAATGATTTTTTTTTTGATTTGGATGAATATTATTCCGCGGTGGTCCCGTTTAAATTTGGTGAATCTGATCTTCGGAGTTATACAATGGAACTCTTCAATAGTAGATAGCAAATCTGTCGTGATTGCTGCAATCGCTTGGATGTTTATTGTTTACACAACACCATAACATAACATCACGCCAGTATGCTCTGAGGGGGTACGCAGATGTATAGAGTACACCCCCATTTCAACAGTTAGGTATGTTAAGTTCCATTTATTGGAGATAAACCTATTACCATGACATGTATTGTAAACGGTTCACAAATTTTTCACCAAAACTCCTTTGACAATTTTTAACCGACTTAAAAAAAAGGAGGAGTTTCTATGTTTGACTGTATGTATTTTTTATGTACCTATGTTCACTGATTTCTCCGCAATTGTAGTCCGATTTTCATAATTCTTTTTTTATTCGAAAGCCTATACTCCTGAGGTAGTCCCAACTCAGAATCTGATCATGGGATCCCAGGGTAATCGAGGGCAACCCTCGAATTTTATAGGCACATACAATGTTTTTCATATACTCTCCAACAAAATTCAGATGTTTGTGCCTGGTAATTATCATCTCATGTTGCTGAGCTGATGATGGAAGGTATAAGTCAGGATCAGATGATGGAATCCCAGAAAATTTAAGGGCAACCCTCAAATTTTATGGGCATTGTTTGAGTCAGTATACTTTCCATGTGGTCCCATGGTCATCATGTCAGGATCTAATGATGGGATCTTGGAGAAATCGAGGGGAGTCTCCAAATTTTATATTATCGATATTTTCGACAATTGTGAACCGATTTCGATGTTTTTTTTTTTTGATTTGGGTGAATATTACTCCGCGGTGGTCCCGTTTAAATTTGGTGAATCTGATCTTCGGAGTTATACAATGGAACTCTTCAATAGTAGATAGCAAATCTGTCGTGATTGCTGCAATCGCTTGGATGTGTATTGTTTACACAATATCATAACATAACGTAACGGCTGTATGCTCTGATGTATGCGCAGATGCGTACAATAGGTACACCCAGATTGCGACAGTTAGGTATATTAACTTCCATTTTATTGGGTACTAGCTTTTGCCCGCGGCTTCGCCCGCGTGGATGTCGTAAATATCCGATTACTTACCTTCACCCCCCTTTTTAACCCTTCGGGAGTAGAATTACCAAAAACGCCGAGACACGTAGAAATTAATTTTCAATCTTCAGCCTAAACACAAAATTTGAAGATCCTAACTTCAAAACTGACAGACTTTCATGCAAACTTCTATCCCCTATTTTACCCCTTTAGGGGTGGAATTCCCACGATCAGCTGTGAGACGTAATTCCCTCTCAGTGTAGGTTTCGGACTCGCGAGATAATGTATGCCGTTCGCGGTCAGCTGTGAGTCGCAATTCTCGTTGTGAAGCAGTTATAGCTTCTCGGGATAACACATGTTGTTCTCGGTCTATGGTATGCCTTAGCTCTCGTTCAGAAGAGCTTTGAGACGCCCGTGATGAAGCTCGTCTCGCTCTGTCAGCTGCTAATCGCATCTCTCTCTCGGGAGAGCTTTCATTGGCTCGAGAAGTTGAGGCACTAACTCTCATAGAGTTTAACCGATGTGCTGTTTCCTCTGCCGATTCTTGAGAACGCCTATTTCTCATTCTCTTAGCTTCTCTCGAATTTCGAGATAAAGATAATCGTTTTTTAGGTGGCATTGATGCAGGCAAATAAAAATAAAGCTAAAAAGTAAATGAAAATAAAACTAATAGGTATAAAAAAGTGAACGTAAATTAGCCAAAACTTACCTATCAGTATCTAAAAATCTATGCATACCCACTACTACTTCACCTAAAAAGAAATAAAATGTAAACTATTAATAATTGTAATTTGAACGAATATTTAAACACTACCAAAATAACTAATACCTATTTTATAAAATAACAACAAAAGGAATCTAAAAATAAATTATCAAAGACTAAAAGTCGCGCTGATAAGCACGGTTTGTTAATATCAATTAAGTATTGTTTGTCAATAAGGTCGAACGCTCTGAACGTCTATTCGCATCAACAGGCAAAAATTGTATGAAGCTCACGGACGTTGGGATGTCGCTGCGTCCCCGCTAGGGGACGCGGCAAGCGGTAACGGGGCTTCGCCCCCTTGCCGCGGAGGCCATACCTTGGCCCGTCAAAACGGGACCCGTCGTTGTGTTGCCAATGTTCGGCTGGCCTGATGACGCACGTATGGCACGTGCGTCTGGGTGTGTGTGATTGCTATGAGAATTTTCGTAGGCGCGCCACAGCGCTGTAGGCACAGCGCTGATTTCTTCACGGCGCCTCGGCGGTCTGTCCCCGCCAGGTGAGACCCCCAGTTACCCAGGGGAGGCCCAGCGGGGGACGACCAGCGACAGAGGGGCCGACTCCGACGCACCTACGAAGGATGAATGGCTCTCGTCCGCCCCGCTTCCAGAGCTAGCCGGTCGCGGTCCGGACTAAGAGGCCGTTGTGAGTGTAAGGGCGGTATTGTATTGTGTGACACCGCCCAGTGTCTGCGTAGGTTGCGAGCCGGCGGCGCGCCCCTTGCGCGTGAGTCTACGTGAGTGTAGAGAGGGTGCATGTGTGGTTTAGCTACGCGACGCACCTATATTAACTTAGAATACGTCGCGCAGCTGGATGCGTGTTTGAAATGTTGAGTCTTATTGTGCAGGTAAGCTGCGTGTAGCCTGGTACAGCTTACCCGGGCGTCAAATCCGGTGGGGTGGTGTCATCGTCCGCTACCAGGTCGCGGGGGAGGGGGCGCCTCGCGTCAGGAGGGCGCGCATGCCAGGGCGCAATGTGCTTGACGTGGGGCCAAGCGGATGCGTCGGCACGCGCGAACATTCCCGTCGCAAGGCGCCGGATGAAAGCGTCCAGGCTCTCGATCCCGAGATCCCGCTAAATGACGTCGTTCCTCACGTGCCGTGGGGCGGCGACAATGGTCCGCAACGCAAAGTTCTGTTGCGTGCGGAGAAGCTTCTTGTGGCCCTCGCACGCGAGGACGAACCATGCAGGGGCGGCGTACGTCAATATCGAGCGTATATAGGTTTTATACACGCCCAACTTGACGCGCGCCGGTAGCCGGGACGAGAGCACTGGGTGGAGCAGGTTGCGGGCGACCTTGACCCGCGCCGCGACCTGGCGGACGTGAGGACCCATGGTGAGCCGACGGTCGATGGTGACGCCCAGGTACTTCACCCGGGGCGACCACGCGACGTCGGCGCCTTGTAGCGTCAGGGGTGGTGGGAGGGGCGCTGATCCAACGACCATCGCCTGCGTCTTACCCACGTTAACTGACAGCCGCCACTTCGACAGCCAGTCAGGCAGCAGGTTTAGCGCGCGCTGCATCTTCACCGCCGCGTACTTTGCGTTGAGCGAGGTGGTAATGTACGCGGCGTCGTCGGCGTACAGCGCGAGCATCGCCTCTGGCGTCGTGGGGATGTCGTCCGTGTAACGTGAGTAACACGCTGGCGACACGCAGCTGCCCTGCGGCACGCCTGCCAGCACCGGGCGGGCGCTAGACAGCGCGCCCTCGACCACCACGCGGAAACTCCGATCTGTAAGGAAAGACTGGACCACCTTGACAACGCGGCGAGGCGCGTCGGACGTGGCCAGCTTAAATACAAGGCCGTCGTGCCACACGCGGTCGAAGGCCTTCTCCATGTCGAGGAGTACTGCCACCGCGTACTCCTTCTTGTTCATGGCCTGCGCCAGGTGGTGCAGTACCCTCGACAGCTGAAGCGTCGTGCTGTGCTCCGACCTAAACCCGAATTGTTCAGGCCGCGGCGAGATGTGCGGCTGGAGATGTCGCAACAGGAGCATTTCGAACACCTTGGAGATGGTGGGCAGCAGGGTGATGGGCCGGTAGCTCTCTGGCTTCAAGATGTTTTTCCCCGCCTTGGGCGGGGAAAAACATCGATGACGCGCCCCTCCTTCCACGAGGAAGGAAACGTCCCAGTGCGCAGTATCGCCGTAAACAGGCGCGCCAGTGCCGCCACCAAGCGGTACGGCAGGTGGCGCAGCACTGCGTTGGTGATACCGTCAGCACCGGGGGCCTTCCTGGGTTTTGTCCTCAGGATGGCGCGTCTGACCGCCCCAGGCGAGAAAAAGATGGCGTCCTCCTCGGGGGCTACCGGCGTTGCGAAGTATTCCCCAAGGTGTTGCTCGACTGTTGCGACATGTGCGGCGTCGCTGGTCGGGTTCGGTCGGAACTGACGCTCCAGGTGCTCAGCGAAGACCTCCGCGCGGTCCTCAGCGACATACTTGAGCGCCCCGCCGCTGTCCAGTAAGGGGCGCACCGGGGCTGGGGTGTTCGTGAGCTGGCGGCAGAGACGATGGGCGGATGGCCAGCTGCCGGCCGCCTCATCGATGCGTTCCTCCCAGCACTCGGCGTCCCGGCATCTCAACTCGGCCTTAATCTTCTCCGCGAGACTATTAAGTTTCCTTTTCAGTGAAGGGCATCTAAGTTGTTGCCACTGCTTGCGAAGGCGCCTCTTGACGGCGATCATTGATCGGAGATAAGCCGGCAAGGGCGGCTGCTGCACTCTCCCCTGCGGCTCTGTCGTAGTCGCCGCTTCTAAGGCGCTCTGAATACAAGCAGTGACGTCATCGGCAGTCTGATTAACGTCCGCGGAGGTAATCAGGGGCCGAGTCGGTGTGGTGGCCTCAGTCTTTTCCTTAAAGGCATCCCAATCGATGCGACGACGTGGCGCTGCGGGCATCATTCGGGTCGGCATACCCGATAGGACGACGAGTACAGGGTGATGATCCGATTGCATCTCGTCGTCTAGGACTTGTTGCGTGATCTGGCAGTGTAGCCCTCGGTAGGCCACGATGTCCAGCACGTCCGGCATGTAGATGTGGGCGTCCGGGTAATGGGTGGGCGTCTCTGGGCCGGACACCGTATAGCCGAAGGCCTCCGCGTCCGCGTAGAGTCGTCTGCCCGCCGTGTTGGTCGCGGCCGAGTTCCACGCCGGGTGCTTACAGTTAAGGTCACCGGCAAGGATCGTCGCGCCGCTGTTGGCCTCGAGAAGGGCCCTCAGTTCCGTGGGGTCCAGTTTGGCCGAGGGCGCCTTGTAGCAGGCGTAGATGGCGAGATCCTCGCCGGAAAAATGTAGCTGCACACCCAGCGCGTAGAACGAGCCGGGCGACGGCACGGGGAGCTCTTGATGGACGACCCTACGCCTTACCAGTACCGCCAGACCACGGTAGGGGGCGTTGTTGGCCGACCTTTCGTCCTTCCTGTAAGCGAGGAAACCCGAGACTTTGAGCTTGTCCTCCTGTCCCAGGTGCGTCTCGCTTACCAGCGCCACGTCGATGTCCTGTTCATATAACAAGCGGCGGAGGGGGGCGACCTTACCTCGAAGGCCGCGGGCGTTCCAATGGAGCACCCTCAACGACCTATCCATGATATAATTTGAGGAGAGAGGCCAGGCCGTCGAGGATGACCAGCTCCGCGTCTTGGCCTTGGCTGATGGCCTTAATTAAGTCCATCAGCAGCTGTATGGCGCAGGCTGTGAATTCCTTCTTCTTCTCGGCGTCGGCAGCTGGGCCGGCCGGCTTGTGTGTCTCGTAGAGGAGCGTTGTGGTGGCAGGGGGGCCGAGGGCCGTGCTATGCCGGCGCCAGCTGTCGGCCTTGTCTTCCTCCGCTCAGATGTTGTTGGTAGTGGGAGGACAGCCTGCGCTTGGGTCGAGGTAGGGTCGGCCCGGCGAGTATCTTCCCTGGGTGCGGGGGGGGGCTCCGGCTTCTTGCCTTTTGCCCCACGCCTCTTCTTCCGCATCCTCCGCCGCTTGGAGGAGGAGGGGGCTTCTGTCCGTGACGTGGGCCCGTTGGCCGCCGCCATCAGCGACGCGCTTTGGGCCTCGGTGGAGGCCACTTCTGTCGGCCTCTCGATGGCCTGAGCCGGTCGGCGTGCGGCGGTCGTGGCGGCGACCGTGCCGGCTCGCCTGTTCCGCAACTCAGCCTGAAAGGATGGGCAGCGCACGTTGTTCGCAGGGTGATCACCCCCGCAGTTGGCGCATGTCGCCGGCTCTTCGCGTGGGCGAGGGCAATCCCGTGCGGCGTGCCCCTCTCCACAGCGGACACAGGCGAGCGGTCGGTGGCAGTGGTGCGATGAGTGCCGAAACTTCTGGCACCTGTGGCACTGCGCGGACCCGCGTTTTCCCCGCCAGGCCTCGATCTTGACACCCCGCATGCACATAAACACGGTGATGTCGAAGATGGACCTGGCCTCCGGCGTCCTTTTTATTACCGCGTGGAATACGCAGCCGGGTCGTCCTTGGCGCGCCCTGATGTGACGCACATACTCCGGCTCGTATCCCAACGCGCGGAGCTCCTCCTGTATCTCTTCCGGCGGGGTGTCGACCGGTAGCCCTGTGATGGCCACCTTAATGCTGCGCTCCGCCGGCAGTGAGTAGGCAAATCACGATATGCCACACTCTTTTTCCAGGCCGGTCAGGTACCTCTGGACCAACCTAAATTCCTCCTCACTTTCTGGTGAGAAGCGAACCCCAGCGCCGTATGGTCGGGCGCTGGGTGGTCGGCCCAGTTTGGCACTGATGGCCCTGAAGTGTGCGGCCCATCCCGGCAGCCTCTCCACCACCAGCGGAGGATACCTCGGCCGCTTCGGCGGCTTCGGCTTAGGCTTTCCAGTGGCCGCTCCGTTGTCCTCTGGGGCAACCGGTCGAACTGTACAGACAGTAGTGGCACTTGAAACACTCACCCCTTGTTGTCGTTGCGGTGCTTCCTGGCGTCTTCTACCTCCCGAGGATGGAGGCGGTGATGGTGTTGGCGACGGCGATGCAGGCGGCGTGCGGCGAGTCGCCTCGGCGAAGGTGGGCGCCCTGGCGGTGCCCTGCCCTCGCGGCGGTGCGCGCTCGCGCTGCGGTCGCGGCGGGTCGAGGCAGTATCGCTTCGCCTCCTCTTCGGCTTTGTCGGTGCTTCGGCGCCGTCGCTGCGGACGCAGGTCCGACTGCAACTCGTAGCCGAGTCCCAGTGACGGCGTCGGAGATGCCGGTGGTGAGCGCCCGCCAAGCGCACTCGGCAGAGAGTCGACCGAGCCCGCGGACACCATTGACATGCTCGAGCCCGCTCGAGACGAGCATGCCGATCGTCCCGCCGGCGAGTCGTAGGCCGAGGCACGGGGGGGCGTCGGTGGCGTCGCACGGGCACCAAGTGCCAACTTTGGCAGAGGGCGACGGTCCCGCTCCGCCTGTGCCGGTCCGGTCACCAAGCTGCGGCTGGTGCTGGCGGCAGTGGGGCGCGTGGCTGTGGCACCACGGCTGGAGGCGGCCGCCGCGGACGCAGCCACAGAGGGCGCTGTCGACGCGGCGGGATGCGGTGCGGCGGTGGTGCGCGCGACTGGGCGCGCGGTTGGACGCACATATGGCGCGGATGGTGTTGTGGCAGCACGCGCCGCCGCCACAGGGGCGCGCGGCGCGGATGTGGGTGCGCGCACAGGTGGCGCGGCGTCGCGCGCGGTTGGCGCGAGGTCGCGCACCGACGCGCACGACGGAGGCGCGGCGTCGCGTACTGTCGCACGTACGGCGGGCGCGGCGGCGCGCACAGGCGGCGCGCGGCCCGCAATCGCGGCGGCAGGTCCCGGAGCCTGGGTCGGCACCGGACGAGAGGCGGACGGCCGCACGGCTACGGCGTGCGGATGACTCGGCGAGGGTGCCGGCGCAACGCGCGCAGGCGCCGATGTCACCGACGGGTCACTCGCAGCAGCCGCCGTGCTTGATCCGCTCGGTCCGACTTCGGTTGTGGGGTCCTCTTCTGGCCCCTTCCTGCTGGGCTTCTTCTTCCTGGCAGTCTTCTTATCCTCGCTTCGAGGAGGTGGAGGTCCCGCCGGCGCTGCACCGGTCATCGCGTCGCCAATATTTGGCAACGACGTTGTCCGGTCCAACCCCGGGCGAGGCGTCGGGTAGCCGGCGTCACCGCGGCCAAACGAGCCGCGGGCGCCAGGCATCGGCATCTTCTTGCTGTCTTCTGCTTCTATTTTTCACGTGATTTCGCGACCGCAACGGTGCCCAGGCACCGGGCAGCAACGGCGCTCCCCCTGTGCTCGCACCAGTGCAAAACACTTGCGCGAACACAAGGAAAGTGAAAAAAGGACGGTCCGGGCGAAAAAAGTTTTACCAAAGTACCCCCAAAAGTTGGCACAATGGTAAAAACTCCTCCGGTCGTTGGTCGGTGAGAAAGTAGGTCACTAGCACGTCCAAACGATCGATCACTGGCGATCCTCGTATGAAGCTCACGCTCGGACGCCTCGCCTTTTTATACCTTCGGCCGCGAGACGCGTCGAGCGCGGCGACCGATTCTCGGACCTTATACAAAAATAATCCTTATAGCATGATTCAGTATTCACGCGCGATGGCTTATTATTAGCGTATTTCATGTATAACTTTGGTGTTTCTATACCGATTTCTATGATTATTTTTTCTGGAATAGTTAATAATGTTAACTTTTTTAATTAGGGATGACTGAGAGTGTTATAAACGTAAGAGTAGACAAATATAATCAGAAAGCTTCGAACTGCTAAGCTATCGGGAGTTACACGTGATATTGTGAGTCAACCATAAAAGATAGACATATGCTGTCGTGGGATATTTTTTATATAATTTTAAGGAGAACATTTCCATCATACATGATTTCTGTGTAGCTTTAACCATTACGGTTGCACACGCGACGGAAGCTTAAAAGTGGAGTAACTTCTCCCGTTTTCCCAACATTTCCCTTCACTGCTCTGCTCCTATTGATTGTAGCGTAATGAAAAGTATACTATAACCAACTCAGGAGTATGAAAAATAATTGTACCAAGTTTCGAGTGAGTGACGATCTTCGCAGGGTGGCTGGTAGCAACTGGATGAGAGTCGCTGAAAATCGAGTTGAATGGCGTGCGATTGAGGAGGCCTATGTCCAGCAGTGGACTGCTATAGGCTGATGATGATGACCAAACAATTCACACTTACCTACAATTACCTTTTACACCTTACATACAACAAAACAACGCACACAAACTATATACACACAAGTCTACACACTTAACTACAAAATACTTTATTCCATCACCATACACGCTAATACAATAGGTACCTGTCAAGCTGCTACCTACCATAAGATATCAGTAGCTCAAACATTATTGGGTGCTGCGCGCCGACCTCCCTAGTGGCGTCAGCGTAGTTTGCTACGCTGACGACACGCTGGTACTGGCACAAGGGAGGTCGCACGAGGCGGCGGTCGAAAACATGACACGCGGGGTTGCGATAGTCGTGGAGAGAATCCGGCAATTGGGTCTCGAGGTGGCATTGCACAAGTACGAGGCCATGTGTTTTCATGGGCCTCGGAATGCGCCACCGTCGAGATCCCTACTGACGGCAGGAGGGGTCTCCATCGGCGTCGGGTCGACGTTGAAGTACCTAGGACTCGTCCTCGACAGCCGGTGGAACTTCGTGGAGCATTTCCGACGTTTGGCTCCCAAACTGGAACGGACAGGGGCTGCCTTTAAGCGGCTCTCTCCCAACCTGAGGGGTCCAAACGCCTCCTGCCGGAGGCTCTACGCGGGGGTCGTGCGGTCCATGGCCCTTTATGGGGCTTCGGTGTGGGCGCATTCTTTGAGGCGGCGAGCCGCCCACTACCTGAACGCGCCTCAAAAGGTGATAGCCATAAGGCTAATCCGCGGGTACCGCACGATCTCCGGTGAGGCGGCTAGCATCCTTGCCGGATTGCCGCCATGGGATCTGGAAGCGATAGTCCTCGCGCGCCTACACGAATGGCGCGCGGAGGCACTAAGTTGGTTGGAAACTCCGCTGCCGCGGCAAATTGCCGCTCAGCGGACAGACCTCCGGCGTGATCTCATGGCGACATGGAAAGAGCGACTGTCGCAACCCCGTGCAGGACACGCCACCATAGTGGCGATAAGTCCCCTCTTTGAGGAGTGGCTAGAGAGGCGCCACGGCGCCCTCACCTGCCGCCTGACGCAGGTCCTCACCGGACACGGTTGTTTCGGGAGGTTCCTGCACCGGATCGGGCGGGAGGAAACGCCCGGGTGTTTCCATTGTGAGGATCGTCCGGAGGACACGGTGGAACATACCGTGGAGGTCTGCCCCGCTTGGGCGGAGCACCGTCGTGTCCTCGTAGCGGCGATTGGCAGCGATCTCCCGCGTCCGGCCCTGGTTCAAGCCATGGTCCGGAGCGAGAGGGAATGAGAAGCCGTTATCTCCTTCTGCGAAGCAGTCATGCCAGTGAAGGAGGTGGCGGGACGTGAGAGGGAAAGAACCTCACGTCCCAGCCGCCACGGGAGACGCCCTGGGCGTCGGGGGTCACGTGGTGGCTCCCGGCCACCGTAGGCGCGGGCCTGTGGACGGCGAGCTATGGGCTAGCTCGCCGTCTGGCCGTCTTTTGACGACAGGCCGTGTCGATGGCGCGTTCGTGTTCCACGCGCGCCTCAAAGAGATGTCAGCAACGATGTAGGGGTCTGCAAGGGCCGATGCCTGCCAGGGCTGCGGGACTGTTCGAAAGAGATACCGTGGCCCTGGAACACAAAGGGCAAAGAAGGAACATGGATGGGTTTTAGTCAGTACAAGTCTGACACTCCCTTCCGCTCCGCCCAGAGTGGGGGGGTTCATTTGATGATTTCCCATCCGAAAAAAAAAAAAAAAAAAAAGACTGGTCTCCTATGCTGTCCATCTCGGATCCAAATGAAGCTGCAGATGCGTTTATAGGTAATCTCTCCTCTATTGTCACTAAGCACACTCGGGAAAAAACTATTCCAAGAACAGAACGTAACTTGAAGCCCTGGATTACGCCGGGGCTACTCCGCTGTATACGACACCGTGACCGCATGCACGTCAAACTCAAAAAGTCGGATGATAACTTAATATTAAAAATCACCTACACTCGCAATCGCAATTTTTGTAATTCCCTGCTGAGAAAACTTAAGCGCTCGTATGAAAAGGAACAGTTTCGTAAAGCAAAAAATAATGTTAAGGCTACTTGGAATGTTATTAAGAAAGTCTCAGATCTTCAAACTCAATCTTCTCCCTCTTTTGACCTGTTACATTTATTAGATAATCCTAAATCCTCGCTTAATCATGTCATTAATTTTTTTGCTAATGTAGGCAGTAGCTTGGCGTCGAAATTTAAATCACCTTCAATCGTGGCCAATTCTGTGTTGGATTCAAATTCGTATAGCTCAATGGCCCTCTTCGATGTGACTTTGGGTCTTAGGTCTGATTGTGCTACTGGGTTAGACTGTATACCGTCTAAAATAATAAAGGCCTCGAGATGCGTATTAGTTCCGGTTATTACACATATCTGTAATTTGTCTATAAGAGCAGGTGTCTTTCCTACCGCGTTTAAAAAAGCAGTAGTTCACCCCATTCACAAGTCTGGGCGCAGAGATGATGTCAACAACTACCGTCCAATCTCGATTCTATCAGCAATGTCAAAGATCTTAGAACGAATTCTTAATAAGAACCTGACCAGCTTTCTCGACGCAAACAACATCTTAGCGAATAATCATTATGGTTTCAGAAATGGAGTTAGTACCGAAGACGCAGTCCTGGATTTGTCTAGTCACGTGGCTAGGACTCTTGATCGAAAACACAAGTGCCTGGGAATTTTCCTCGATCTGTCAAAGGCATTTGACACCGTTTCTGCCCGAGCCCTATTGAATAAAATGGAAAGCATTGGAATACGTGGACACCCTTTGAAAATTTTCGCAGATTATCTCAGCGATCGTACCCAAATAGTGAAAATTGGTCCACACGAAAGTGATGAGCTTCCGATCACATACGGCATTCCGCAAGGCAGCATATTGGGGCCTACTCTCTTTCTCATTTACATTAATGAGCTCTGTAAACTGCCTCTCGAAAATTGTAAGATATTTACGTACGCTAATGACACTGCCGTTGTTGTAGATGGTTATGACTGGCCCCAGACATACCATAACGCCGAGGCTGCGCTGTCTACCGTAATGAAATGTCTGGCTGATAACTTGCTCACTTTAAATGTTGATAAATCGGTTTATGTTCCCTTTGCCATTCGGTCGGATTTGTGTCCCTCAAATTCCCTTACCCTAAAAGCGCACGCTTGCGGATCCTCAACGCAGTGTAGCTGCCTCTTCCTCACCAAATCCACTTGTGTAAGGTATCTAGGTGTACTCATTGATCAGCATCTCAACTGGCACCCCCATATGGACAAAGTCACGTCCTGCATACGTAAGCTAATATATGTTTTCAAGAAGCTACGAAACTCTGCTGATAATGAAACTCTAAAATTAGTATATTTTGCCCTATGCCGATCTGTCCTAACGTACTGCTTGCCCGTCTGGGGTGAAGCCAAACAAAATGTATTTATCCGCATTGAGAGAGCCCAGAGAGCTGTCCTTAAAGTAATGCTCTCTCTTCCACGTAGGTACCCCACTGTGCAGCTCAACTCCGAATGCAAGGTACTTACAGTCAGGCAACTTTATGTGCTCCTGTTGACCCTACGCAAACACTCTGCCCGCCCTCCTAAGGAACCGACTGGCAGGCTTAAGCATAATGTCTTCTCCCACGAACGCCACAGAACTGCCTTTGCTAAACGCCAATTCTACGTTAGTAGCATTATTATGTACAACCTCTTAAATAAAAAGGTCAAAATTTATTCGTGCCCTAAATATAAATGTAAAAACTTACTTAGAGATTATCTCCAAACACTAAGTCATGCTGACACTGAGGGTCTTCTGCTGGGTAATTTACAATGATAATGTTCAATTTAATATAAGTCTAAATCTAACCATCAACATTTTTTCTCACTACACAAACCCTACACCTACACACCACATTTGCACACACACATCCTACACTTACTCACTACACACACCCTACATTTATTCCTCTCACCACACAGTTTGACGTTTTTTATTTTGTGTATTCTTTACTTAGATTAACTGTATCCTGTTTTTCTTTTACACCATTTGCTTATTGTTGTAACATCCCGTTTTAATAATTATACAATGGCTTTGTTTGTTACGGAGAATCACTGACTCCTAAGACACAGGCACATACACCTAGTTTAGGAGTCAGAGTATTAACTTTATTGTATCCTAGTTACAAGCCTTATATGCTCTTAGTCTGTAGATACTGTACTGTGATGGCGTTTGGTGAAATAAAGAATTTATTATTATTAATTTAGAAAGCACTTCAGTGTCATTTTCACTTCACCATCGGGTTGGTAGAATACCTCTTGTAAATTATGAAGAGGTATGTCTTCTAGCAGTGTAGGTAGTTTCTCGTAAAACGTGTAAATGTGCGTCTCCTGTTAACCTTTGTAAGAACACAGGTCCGAGTATGTTTGTACCAATGACACCGGCCCAGACGTTAACTGAGAAACGGTGTTGGTAGGAATCCACTCTGCATGCGTGAGGATTTTCGTGCATCCATAAATGTGTGTTGTGTTGATTGTAGGTACATCCCCATATGTGTCAATGTACTTTCATCTATCCAAATTATGTTCCACTGCCAATTTTCTAATAACCAGCGGCTGAACTGCAAGCGTGGAGCGTTATCGTTTGGAGTTAACTCCTGGCATCTTCTGAGGTGGAATGGATGTTCTTTATCACCACGAAGTCTTCTCCACACATGCATATGACTACATTCAAAGCGTGGCGCTGCTTCACGGGTACTGGCATGGGGATTCTCATCGAAATAATCCAGTATTTCGTTTTGAAGACGAGTACGTGTACGCACATTGGCTCCCCTGTCGATGTCCCGTGTTCGGACGGAACGTTCCGTGGTCGCGAAGCCGCTGACTAGCAGCTAACATAGTCCTGCGATCTACTCTTGTACCATACCTTTGGTTGAATGTTCTGCAAGCTAGAGCCACATTATTACCACACCGTGCCAAAGTTCTCACCATTTCGGTGTACTGAACATTTGTGTAATGGAAAGTCATCGCGCGCGAAAAATTATTTGCAAACACACAACTTTCCACTAATAATGTCCGCGCGTGACTACTGACTTACGGCCGCTTTCTATATTCAATCCCAATCCCTAATTTTCTGGTCGAGATTGATATTTGAATCCATTTCCCACTTTTAGTATTTCAACAACCGATCGATGGATCGTTATGCCGATCTTTTTTTTCAATCCATCTTTGGGAGGGCGGATCGGATTTTTAGGTTGGTATTTGTATGAAAGTGACAGTTACGCGCTTTCTATAACCGATCTCTGATTTTGACAAATCAGTTTTTGAACGTTATCGATCTTTATTTGCGATCCTCAAATTTTGCCCGATTGTATTGATAAAGGCGTGAAAATGAAATTATTTTCAAGTGATAGTGATAGTGATCTTGAAGGATTAGCTCAGCTATCGGATTGGGATAGTAGCGACAGCGAACAAGAGAGAGCTGTGTCCTCAAAAACTTTTCAACGGATAAACTTCATGGCAAGTTTAACTGACGCAGAGTTCACATTTAGATTCAGAATAAACAAAGCGTCAGTTGAATCTGTTTTGAGTGAAATAATGCCCTTTATCAAAGTGAAATCAAGACGGGAAGAAATTTGTTTGTTTGCACAAATTGCTTCAATATTTAAACATAACCTAAAAGAGTGAATACCTAACTATAGTATCATTTTCAGGAATAATGGTATACCACCATTGCATCAACTTTTATTGGCGCTTCGATTTTATGCATTGGGGACAATGCTTAATTCAGTGGCCGACTTTGCTGGAGTATCCTTATCGTCAGCTTGTAGAATAGTGGCAGACATATCTGCTGCAATCGCAAGATTGTACAACAAATACATTTTTCTGCATTCTAGAACTACAGACAAATTTTATAACATAGCTCAATTTCCTAGAGTATGTGGTGCTATTGACTGTACACATGTACACATTCAGTCTCCATGTAGGTATAAAAGTCTTGATTTGTGATCAATTAATAATTTGCAATTTACATACCTAATTGTTTAGAAAGTTACCATACATTTGCTACAACAAATAAAATATTTTGTATTTCAGGTTCAACAATAGGAGAGGAATATAGAAATAGGAAAGGATACTTTTCAATCAATGTTCAAGCCGTTTGTGATGCAGACCTTAAATTATTGAATGTTGTTGCTCGGTGGCCTGGTTCTGCTAATGATGCTACTATTTTTAATAATTCAGTATTAAGAGGTAATATTGGGTTTATTGTCCTTTCAACATTTCAAATAATATGAATTTCTGATGTATCTGACTAATTATTACAGCCCAGTGTGAAGATGGTATTCTGGGAAATCGCTGGTTACTCGGGGACAGTGCCTATCCAAACCGGCCTTACTTGCTCACACCTTTGATAAACCCATCAACTAGCTAGGAAATAAGGTACAATGAGGCACACATAAAAACTAGAAACACAATTGAAAGGTAAAATCACCATTTTATAAAGCTTTCACTATACTAGAGATTATTAAGATTAAGTACCCTATTCATGGGACCAATTTTTTTTATTATTTACCAAGTTCATGAAAAAAATGGATTTGTTTGTTTAGGACATTTGGAGTCTGGAAACGTCGCTTCCCAGTTATATCATTGACCATGCGGTTGTCATTATATAACATACAAGCAGTTATAATTGCGACAGCTGTTCTTCACAACATCTGCAGAAATTATAATATTGAAGAAGTACCCCCTGAAGTAGAAATGCCAGAAGAAAGTGAAATTACTCTAACATCAGAGAATTCGGATAGTATTCAAAATGATATCAGACATAGACAAGGATTAATTTTAAATTATTTTTAATACTTATTACATATTTATTTTACAAAAATCGTCTGCCTTGAGATAATTTGTAAATTGCTTTGATTAGAGTTTTATTCATACCACTTTGTCTTTATTATCATACCTACTATTACCTTCAAATGATTAAACAATGATAAATATATATAATCAGGAAATAAAATATTAATTTTTCAAAATTGTTTAATTGTTACATACATAAAATATATTTACACTTCAGACACATTTACATTAAATCTAGATACTAAAAAACTAAAATTATGACTAAATAATATTAAGGTACATACAATAATATAATTCTAAAAATCCTCTCCCTTCAGCTTCCTTATCTCTAATCTTAATTTTTCATTTTCTAACATTATATTTTCAAACTTACTCTCTAACAATTTTCTCTTAACATTATAATATTCAGCCAATGCAATATTTCGAGCTTGACACCCGTTGTCTGGCTTCAGTAGCTTACGTTTAATACCACCTGTAAAACAAAAATGCATTAAATATAGGAAATCAAAACGTTTAAAATTTCATCAAGCATTATAGAGTAACAAACATTCATAATAAACATACAAAGTTACACATATTATGTATTAGTAGGATATAAAAGGATATTACCACTAGCTCTAAAATTCCTTCTTTCTCTTGGTACAATTGGAGTATTAATATTGCCCAGCATCATCAACTCATCTCCGATGCCATTGACTGGCACTTCACTGGCCATGGACACTGGATATTCAGTGGACACAGATGTATAATCCATGGATGTGGAAGGATTTCTCACAGGCAATGGACTGTCAAACAATAGCATTGGAGATATGTTATCTTCAACTGGCACAACATAAGCCGTCTCAACAATCCCATCACCATCACCATCACCAATAATTTGAGGCTCAGCATCACCACCAAACCTCACTGTGAGACCCTCTCCAGTGCTACCCAGTAATGCTGCCACCCTATCCAAGATGTCATCAGGAGGAAAGTACCCTGGTGGCCCACCTCCTGTCTGGAACATAATATGACATAAATCAACATGTTCTAGACTACATTCACTGTACTTAACTTTAAGTAAAACATAAATATAACATCATGCCTGTATTCCCCAACAGGTTGAGCAGTACAACCACATTTTGCCAGTTATATTTTAAGTTGCATGTTAGGGGATACCAGACTCCGGGCTGCTACTGAGAAATTCCTAATGGAAAAACTTAAAACATTGCCTAAGACCTCATGCTCAGCAGTCACTCTTACAACCACTAGAGTCTACTTACTAGAGCAACGAGCAGGCAAGGCTAGTCCAAGTTTTCTATTTTTTAAATTTTAAACTTAATTTACCTTGATCCGTTCCATCCGTATTAAAGTACTGCGCTTTCGTGAGTTCTTCTTTAAGTTTTCCCACTTAAGACGCAGTTGTTGTGGTGTACGGCGACAGGTGCCCATATTTGCGTTGAAGACGCCTGCAATACGCGTCCACTCTTCCACCTTTATTTTATTATTGGTGGCATTGGTCTTCTTATTATTTATTATCTTGCTCCCCTCAATTAAGGAGACCAGCCCTTTCGTCTCTTCCTTCGAAAGAGGTTTGGTTTTACTCTACAAACAAATAAAATAAAGCTTAGTAAGTTTTGTGCGAAATGGCGCGAAATACCGCGTCCCCACGCATTTATCTTTAACAGCAAAAAATAATACATTTGTGGACGTGTGAATGTTTATTGCACGATTATTTAGTCATAATTATTTACTTACAGTTTCTGGCTCCATTTTTCACTTTTCTTCTTTCCAAGAAACAAACAACAAACAAACAAACTTGAGGTTTTAGAATGTTAATGTTGTCAATAATGTCAATGAATGTCAAACTGACCGACGCTGACGTTCCGTTCCTCTTCAACAAAACATTTATGTTTTACTAATTTCGACGTATAGTTTTAGTACTTTACCGCTGCGACTTCGCAATCAATTGTTATTGTTACTGTGTATGCAATTTCTTGTGATTATACATAAAATAGATAAGCTTTAAGAAAACTTCCACCAAAACGAAACGTTAAGGAGGGTGCAAATTTATGACCTATCTCTTTTTTTCAATGGATTTTGAGACGAGATCGGCTTATTGAAATGCAGATTCAACATCAATCGAGGGATCAGATAAAATCTGGATCAATAGAAATCTTAGATTCACGATCGAATATTGAAAGCGGCCGTTACGCGCTAGCGCGTGGTCTATCCCAGGTTTTTGGTTTGCAGGAGAAAGGGAACGAAAACAAACATGACAGATTTTGTATTTAATTGGCTTATCTAATATGTTGTCCAATGCCTGTTATGTTAGTGTGTGCGTGCTGTTAAATTGAAAAGTTTACTTAAAAGTATCTGTAAAGACTTTAACTTGCTTGAAATAAGGTTAATTTTTCTTTATTTTGTTTTGAATGACGGGAATTTGTATTGATACAAATAAAACTGCACTTTTCAAAGTCTTATTGCCTTGCGTTACGGTCTATTTTAGTTTGTTTTGACTGTACAGGGGTAGTGTGACTATAATTTACGTAGTTTTAATTATTTTTGGGAAAAAAAATTACCCATATTAAAAATTATAGAAATCGATTCAGTAAACGATTCTGAACAAACTACTTTCAGGATGTGCGTTAATTATGTTACATGTTGTATTTCGAGACAACATGAAAGGACCACCTACACGCAACATAATTCTGTAACACGGAAGACCTGGCGGATCAAGAGAGTTTAAAAATTCTACAGGATAATTAAACGACTCGTGCATTTAATCATAAATCATAAATCATATTTATTTCTGCAATTAGGTTTACCAAACTCTTTTACATGTCATGTTTAGTTTGAAAGCTAGATGGGGCCGGTGTTTCGTACCTGACTACTCTGAGAAGAAACATCCGAAACAAACTCAGAGGTCACCGTCTCTTTTAAAGTCCAGACATTGCTCAAGTCATATGAGGACCATGTAGATTAATGTCTGAGATGGTCTTTTAAAGAAATAACCACACAGATTTGAGTGGACCTGTCCAGACAGTGCAAGCATTTTTCAGTGATCGTGTAGCTCAACTCATGATCCAAGGAGCTCAACGACACGACGAACAATACCAAAGAAAGGACATTTGGGTAGGCCGCATAAAGTACTCAAACTGCCAGACAATCGTGAAACTAATTAAACTAAAAAATAAAATAATAATAATAGTATGACCCACGTAGTCCTCATATTTACAGTAATAAACATTACAAAACAACACTTGAAAAAGTAAATAAAGTCAAGAAAATAAAATTAATAATAATAATACCATAGGTACTTTAAAAAGTAAATAATGTCAAAAAAATCGAATAGTTTAAAAAAATAAAATAAAAAGTGTCAAACTGTAATAAAAATAACATAAAATGGGTACAATTCAATTTAATATCAATTCAATTGGAGCAGTTCAATCCCAAGCTTTTTTGTCTTCAATATAATCTTTAAAAGAATAGAAGGCTTTCTGGCAAAGTTTATGTTTTATAAATAACTAGCTTTTGCCCGCGGCTTCGCCCGCGTGGATGTCGAAAAATATCCCACCCGAACAAACATAGTTACCCCGAAGGGGGAAAAAGGGGGATGATGGTAAGTACCTTCATCCCCCTTTTTCCCCCTTCGGGGTTAGAATGATCAAAAACGCTGAGACACGTATAAATTAATTTTCAATGGTCAGCCTAAACACAAAATTTCAAAATCCTATCTTCAAAACTGACGGACTTTCATATAAACTTCCATCCCCTATTTTACCCCTTTAGGGGTGGAATTCCCAAAAATCTTTTCTTAGTGGATATTTTTTTTTGCTCTTTACAAAGAACACACCCTCCAAGTTTCATGTCTCTAGGACCAGCGGTTTGGGCTGTGTGTTGATATATCACCCAGTCAGTCAGTCAGTTTACTATTTTATATATATATAAGATTTGAATTTATTAAGGCTTAGTTCTTGAATGTGGCCTGGTATTTTTTATAAAAGCGTATACATTGGCATCTCAATGATCCACCTATTTTTTTGAGCCTTGTTGTGGGTACAATATATTTATGTTTATTCCTAGTGTTTATATTGTGAATATCACAATATTTCTTAAACAGCTTTATATTACATTGCATTAAGTCCGCCCGTGCACTTTGTGCTTGAAGTGTTAATAAATAAATAAATAAATAAATATTTTTGTGAGCATACAAAAGGTTTTCATAAATATATTGAGAGGGAACAGTCATTACATTAAACTCCTTAAACTTTTCTCTGAGAGAGTGTCTCGGACTCAACTTATAAATTAATCGAACGGCCCTTTTCTGCAAAACAAAGATGGTCTGAATATCGGCGGCATTCCCCCACAACAGAATACCGTACGACATTACGCTATGAAAATAGCTGAAGGAAACTAATTGAGCTGTCTCTACATCCGTTAAATTACGAATTTTCCCAACTGCGTATGCTGCGGAGCTCAGTTTCTTCGACAATTTATCTATATGTGGGCCCCACTGTAGCTTAGCGTCTAAAGTTAAGCCCAAGAACACCGTGCTATCTTCAGGATTCAACTCTTCGTCCTTCACCAACACACTAGTTTTCACCTGCCTAACGTGAGGTAGTGCAAACTTAATGCATTTGGTTTTTTTTTCATTTAGAAGTTAAGTTATTATGCGTTAAACCAATGCACTACTTTTGAAATCGCGCTATTTACATCGTCAGTAACTAGCTGCTGACGTTTAAGTTTAAATAAAAGCGAAGTGTCATCTGCAAAGAACACTATATCGTGGTTATCCTTTATGAGGTAAGGTAAGTCATTAATATAAATAAGAAATAAGAAAGGACCAATAATAATAAGCGTCAGGACCCCTGGACCAATAGAGATATTTGATGTTTAGAAAATACCAAAATTGACTACCTTTAAGCTACTATTTGATACCTAACTTCAAATATTTAGTACCTCGACTGACAGCGAAAAAATACGTAAAGAAAGTGGTCAGACATTCTGACGTCAGGATGTCTGGACCATTTTTTTTTTCATAGTTCGAGACAACACAACGAATTTATCTCTTTTTAAATATTTACTACCTTCTTAGTACCTCAACATATATTTTTTTCAATCCTTTTTGGCATTCCAGAAAAATGTTACGCAAGAAAGATGTTTTTCTTGATAATGGATATTCTCCCTCTTAAATTACAGAATAAGCAATAAAGTTAATAATTATTAAACCAATATTGAAAAATAATGTAAAATCCTTTGTCCCGCAGTGAGTAAGAACAGGCTAATAAAAGAAGTATTTGTAAATGGTGAATACCACAATAACGAATCTAACCTAACATAATACTAACTACTACACTCTACTACTTAACCATACTAAATTCATCTTGGGAACCAAACAAATTTTTACTATGCCTTCCAAGATTCTAGGCATTCTTTATCCAACCGACCAAACAATAGAAAAACAAAATGATTAATTTAAAAAAGTAAATAATCTTATTTTCGAATTTTTAGTTGTGTTGTATACTATACATTTCTGATACCGCATCATTATCTGTACATATAAAATTCAAAGTCCTGACTGACTGACTGACTGACTTATATATCAACGCACAGCCCAAACCACTGGTCCTAGAGACATAAAATTTGGACAGTGTACTCTTTGTGAAGAGTAGGTATCCACTAAGAAAGGGTTTTTCGAAATACCACCCCTAAGAGGGTGAAATGGGGTGTTGAATTTTCTATGAAACTTTTTATTCTCTGAGTCGATTGACTTGAAATTGCGTCTACATATCGTCGACCGTAAGTTCAATTGGGGTAAGGGACAAAACACCCAAAATGAGTTGAGTATACAGTTTTGTTCAGAATTTTTCGCTCTTTCGAATGGTGTATATGAAAAAATTCTAGCTCAAGAAAAATGTCCCTTACCCTACTGATTTTTTGGGTCAAAATCAAAATCAAAATCAAAATCAAAATCAAAATATTTTATTTCACATAGGCCTAGATGGGCACTTATAAAACGTCGACAAAAAGGTGCACGGTTCGGGTTGGTCGTTTCCTATGGAGAAGAACCGGCAAGAAACTCCATGGTTACTCTTTTCAAATCATTTGGTGTTACAGTATTATGGATACAGCATTTGTACTTAAGTATGGGGGGACAGCGTAGGCCCGACAATAAGTCGTTGCTTACTACACAAAAAATGTAGAACAAAATAAAAAGTTAACAAAAGTTAACAAGCAGCTGGGAATCTACAAAGCCTACAATGTCCACACATTCACAAACAATCGATAAAAAGAATCTATACAAAGGTAAGAAAATATTGTAAAATACTAAATTAAACAAGTGACACAAATACTGTTATCAGTGCTGTAACTATTTTGAGGAAAAGATATAAATGATTTGAAAATTACTGTAAAATCTGATTCAAAAGAAGAGAAAAAAAATTGAGAATAGTTAGAGACATCCACATATTTGTGCCGTTTATGAGCTACCAGGGAGGCCGCAAGCGCAGAAGGAACTAAGGCCAAACTTCTTTATCTTCAACGTAGTCCTTGATTTTGTAGTATGCTTTTTTAATAAGGACACGTTTGATGTGGTTTTTGAACTTTCCATCGGTCAGTTCTATAACTGACTTTGGCAACTTGTTATAAAAGCGTATGCTGTTTATAAGAAAAGACTTGCTAGTTTTTGTTAATCTAAATTTAGGTATTACAATTTCGTGTTTACCGCGTGTATTTATCTTATGAAAGTCGCTTCTAATTTTGAAAAGCCCTCGATTTTTGCGGACATATAAAATACATTCTAAAATATAAAGTGAAGGCAGGGTTAGTATATCAATCTCTTTAAATTTTTCTCTGAGGGACTCGCGAGGACTCATTTTATAGATCGCGCGGACTGCCCTCTTTTGTAAAATGAAAATCGAGTCAACGTCTGCTGCTGATCCCCACAGCAGAATGCCATAGGACATAATACTGTGGAAATAAGCATAGTATACTAGCCTAGCTGTAGCCACATCAGTTAACTGCCTTATTTTTCTTACTGCATATGCAGCTGAGCTTAATCTACCCGAAAGAGTTCTAATGTGCGCGCCCCACTGCAATTTTGAATCGATAGTAATCCCTAAGAATACAGTTTCCGCTATAATATCAAGTTTTTTGCCGTCAAGATTTAAATCCAGATCCCGTTGCGGCACATTCGGTAAAGAGAACTTCAGACATTTTGTTTTGTTCGCATTAAGTAAAAGATTGTTAGCTGCGAACCATTTCGAGAGAACGGTTAGACTTTCGTTGGCATGTAAGACATTCGTATCTTTTCTATCTATTTTAAAAATTAGCGAAGTGTCATCAGCAAATAGAATTATATCCGATAATTTGGCCATCATATAAGGGAGATCATTAATGTAAACAAGAAATAGGAAAGGACCGAGAATTGAACCTTGGGGCACGCCCATTTTGACTAGAGACCCGGAGGACGTCGCCCCATTTACATTTACTTTTTGCTGCCTATTAGATAAATAGGAAAGAAGAAGGTCAGCAGCTTTTCCACGAATTCCGTAGTGGTGTAATTTACAGATTAGTGTGTTGTGGTCGACGCAGTCAAACGCTTTTGAGAGATCACAGAAAATGCCAATGGCATCCTGGGACTTCTCCCAAGATTCCAAAATATGACTGATGAGTTTTACTCCCGCGTCCGTTGTCGACCTTCCCTTCGTGAAACCAAACTGTTGTCTATGCAGAATCCCATTTGAGTTGAAGTGAGACAACATCTGGTCCAGCATGATTTTTTCATAGATTTTACTCAATGCTGGAAGCACAGATATAGGTCTATAATTTGAAGGATCACTCTTTGAACCCGATTTGAAAATTGGTACTACTTTACTATGTTTCATTAGATCAGGAAACTTGCCGCTGTCCAAACATTGATTGAATATGCCTGTTAGGACAGGAGCGATTGAGTCAATAATGTCTCCAAGAACCTTGACGGATATCCCCCATAAGTCTTCAGTATTTTTTATGTTGAGACTTTTGAATGCCTTTTTAATTGTAGCAATACATATTGGTTTAAATTTGAAGTTTGGTATGTACTGAGTAAAGTTTTCTTTAAGAAGAGCTTCAGCTAATTTAGAAGAAGAGGGGAGAGATTTAGTAACCTCTAACGGAATGTTGGTAAAGAAAGTTTCTAGAGTCTCAGCGACTTTTAGCTTATCAGAAATGGTCTGATTATCTATTTTCAAAGACAATTGATTCTGATCTCGTTGTTGTGCCTTTCCAGTTTCTCTGTTAATTACCTGCCACACAGTTTTTATTTTATTATTAGAAATACCAATTTTGTTAATTATTATTTGTGATTTTGCTTGAGCGCAGACACTTTTGAATATTTTTGAATAGTTTCTAACGTAAGTATGAAAAACTTGATCTGAAGTCAGAGATTTTTCGTGATATAAATTATATAAAGTATCTCTGCTTTTTCTTATTCCCGCAGTGGCCCATTCACTAAATTTCGATTTAGAATTGACTTTAACTGTTTTTAAAGGACACGTTTTATTGAATTCTTGACAAACTGTAGAAAATAATGTGCCGTAGTTTATATTGGGGTCTTTTGAATCAAAATTAGCGTTAGAAAGGCTGCTAAGAACATTATTATTAAAAGATTTTAATTTATATTTAGTAAGAGGTCTTAATTGAATAGTTTTACCTAAGTATAGGTTTTTGTCTAACTCAAAAGATACAAGTTGACCAGTATGGTCTGACCTAACGCCACTAATTAAAAACGAATCTTTTACGTTACAATTAGTAAATACATTATCTATGCATGATGCTGAAGTTGCTGTTATTCTAGTCGCTTCATTAAATAAATTTCGAAACAGCCCCTTAATAACCATGTATCTGAAAAACTATGCAATATAGCAACTTGAAATGGTGTAATTACCGCCGCCAATCTACTTCGAATAAGGTAAGGGTCTTCCCAATCAACGAATTACCGTTACATGGTTTATGTTTGAAGAAACCATAATAAAACTGACCTTACACTAATGCCTTTGTTATCTGAAAAAAATAATATCACCCATACTTTAAATGGATCGCACGAGTTTTGACATAGTTGTCCCTTACCCCAATTTGCATTGTCATACTTTAAGCAATGTCAACGTTACACCTATTTGAATCGAATTATATTTAGGTTCGGTGTCCGTTACATCAATTTGCTCGTGAGAAGTAATGAATATAACCCTGTTACCTTTATTTACACACATTCCTAGCTTCATAACACAAGAACATCACTATTACCATCCTTTTCTATCTTACAACGTCTTTCTATGTGCGAAAGAGAGGATGATACCAATGCGAAAACAGCGCGCGGGAATCAAAAAAATTGCTATCAGTGCGAGTTCAGCTGTCGTTTGGTCGGGATTTTGCACGGTTTTTGACAAAAAGAATGCCACCAGTTGCTTAGTCGCAAATAGAAATTACTACAATTAGTAAATAAGATAACACCGTAAGTAAATAAATTTTGTTCTAATAAAATCATTGTTACATACACGTTTTAAGCTGTCTGTGGGTTTGCCTATGCCTAATGCTAATATTGTTAGTTTATTTTAATAGATATCAATTCTTGTATGATAGTAATATAAGAATCAGATATAAAACTATTCAATGTTACCTAATTATTCTCTAATAATGGACAATAATTACTAGGTACTCAAAGGCGCCGCTGAATGTTTACATTGATAACACTGTTTACAGCTCATATTGTAATATTTCACATCAAAAGATGAGGATGAGTAGAAAGACCACCAGCTAAGGTGAAATAGACACCTTCTCCGAATAAAGAATAAAAAGTAAGTTTCTACCTGTTCGCTTTTTACACGATACCAAAATAAATTAATTAAACCTTGCGTTTATAGGTTCTAGAGAAAACTTGATTGGACGTTTTTTTTGTTGAGAATGAGGTATCAAAATTATAACTAAAACTTAATGTTTGAAAGCGCTCGCGCCCTACGTGCGCACTCGAAACCCTGTTCTTTTTCCAAAATGATTGTATTTGAGTTATAATTATTATTAAATTTTCGTTCCTGAATACGAACTAAGTCTGAATGGTGAGGGATATAGGGTAGTTATAAAAAATGATTTTAACTCTTACTTGTGTACTTTGTAGGTCCGAGTCAACAGTAAGCTCTGAATTTTCAGAAAGTATAAATGACACAATTAAGGACATTTACATTGACAACTCTAGAAAAGATGAAACTAAATTATCAGTCAGAGAACGAGAGTAAATAATGAAAATAGTATTGATATAACAGTCACTAATACTAGCAATTTTCTGATTATATTTGTTTGGAAAAACTTCGATTAACTAATCTTCGATTCGTCGACGACATTATCCTTTTCCCGTCTTCAGCGGCAGAGTTGGGCGTCATGCTCGAACAACTGAGCAGCGCCAGCCTCGAGGTCGGACTCAAAATGAACATGACGAAAACGAAGTTAATGACAAATAGCACAAAACGCAAAGTAGATAAGGGGTGTGGAGACAGAGCATGTCCACGAGTATGTATACCTCGGCCAAATAGTCACCTTGGCGAGGCAAGATAAAGAAGTCGCTCGACGCACCGAAAACGCCTGGAAGAGCTATTGGTCGATGAAACACTTCATGAAAGGATCACTTTCACTTTCCCTCAAAAGGAAACTCATGAACACGTGATTCCTTCCTACCCTCACCTATGGAGCGCAAACTTGGTCATTAACGAAGCGTCAGAACTCCGCACTCAGGGTCTGCCAGTGAGCCATGGGACGGAGTATACTAGGAGTCAAAATTTCTGACCGTTTACGGAACAGTATACTTCGATCCAAGACCCAAATCGCAGACGTTTGCAACACAGCCGCCAAATTAAAATAGAACTGGGCAGGCCACATTTGCCACATGTCGCATAAAAATTGGGCCAAAGTGGCAACAGATGGGGTTCCGAACAACAGAATCCGGTGACGCGGTAGGCCCAGAAGGAGATGGAATGACAAGCTGGACTCTTGTCAAAAAGATTGGGCCCAAATAGCCAAACACAAATAAATAGAAAGAGGGAAGGGAGGCCTTTGCCTTTGCCCTGCAGTGGGACAAACCAGGCTCATGACAATGCCTAATAGGCTCATGTCAATAGGATTATGATTATTTGCAGCTACTCATTTATTTTAATAAGAATTCAAAGTAAGTATAAAGAAAGAAAGAAAGAATAAAGTTGGGGGGGGGGGGGGTTGGGTTTGGTAGGTATTTGTTATAATTTTTTTATAATTTGATTATAATAAATATATTAAATGATATGAAAATTGTTTAATTCAAACTAATAGAAATTGGCTATTACAATGTACAAACATTGCATGTAAGCGCCACACAAAAAAACAAACACGGTTCTAATACATTTTCATGTCTCTTAAATGATTTTTAAATGACGAATTCCAAATTTAAGATATCCGTACGCCAAAAGTGTGTACTTAATTTTCTGTCAACAATCTCTTTACACTGTATTTTCTTTCATCGATTTTTTCAAAAAGTCTTTTACACTATTTTTTCTTTAATAGATTCGATCCAACGCAGGTCAATTTAATGTAAGGGACGGGACTACAAGATACTTGGTCAGTAAGGGACATAACTACCAAAATACTTTGGTGTAAGGGACATCTATTTTCTTAAATAGCTAATTTATTTAAATAAATGTTATACAGGTAGACAGAGCACTAAAATATAAGATTATGTGTGAAATCAGATTCGAAAAAGGTTAATTACAACAAAAGTTATAATCGACTAGCTTCTGCCCGCGGCTTCGCCCGCGTGGAGTTCGGGAATTGCCCACGGAATGTTACTTCTGGGATAATAAGTAATCTATGTATGTGTAGTATATACATAGATTTACGTGTACTTGCTATTGTAAATATTTGTTCATAGTAATATCAATTAAATTACATATGTGAAATATCTTGGTTTGAGATTGGACACCGGAACACCAATCAAATGATTTATTAGGAATCTATTTATAAATATAATACTTTGACATAATATTTAATATCAATGTCCCGTATCGCGAGCCAACGCGAAAATCGGTGGAATAAACCATATTCACAGACACTTCTCTACCTCAGAAAAATCCTACCTACTTAGTAATAGGTAAATACTCCCGCGCCCCGCACGCCCCACGCAACGCTGCGCGGCATGCGCCCTTCTACGTGAGCTTCGAAGCCCTATTTAACTATATTGGGGGATGATTTTGGAAAAACTGATACATATGTCTTATAATTTTAATTGAAGAGTGTGAACATCAATTTTCGAGTCAATCGACCCAGTAAATATTAAGTTTCACAGAAAATTCAACACCCCATTTTACCCTCTTAGGGGTAGAATTTCAAAAAACCCTTTCTTAGTGGATACCTACTCTTCACAAAGAATACATCGTCCAAATTTCATTTCTCTCGGACCAGCGGTTTGGGCTGTGCATTGATATATCAGTCAGCCAGACAGGACATTATATTTTAAATTGAGGAATGATTTTGGAAAAACTGTGATACACGTATCTCATAAATTTAACCAAAGAGTATGTACACAAATTTTCAAGTCAATCGCCTCCGAGAATAAAAAGTTTCACAGGAAATTCAACACCCCATTTCACCCTCTTGGGGGTGGAATTTCGAAAAGCCCTTTCTTAGTAGATATCTACTCTTCACAAACAATTCACCGTTCAAATTTCATGTCTCTAGGATCAGTGGTTTGGGCTGGGGGTTGATATATCAGTCAGCCAGTCAGGACGTTTAATTTAAAATTGGGGATGATTTTGGAAAAACTGTGATACACGTATCTCATAATTTTAACTGAAGAGTAAATACACAAATTTTCAAGTCAATCGACTCAGGGAATAAAAAGTTTCACAGAAAATTAAACACCCCATTTCACCCTCTTAGGGGTAGAATTTTGAAAAACCCTTTCTTAGTGGATACTTACTTGTCACAAAGAGTACACTGTCCAAATTTCATGTCTCTAGGATCAGTGGTTTGGGCTGGAGGTTGATATATCAGTCAGCCAGTCAGGACGTTTAATTTAAAATTGGGGATGATTTTGGAAAAACTGTGATACACGTATCTCATCATTTTAACTGAAGAGTAAATACACAAATTTTCAAGTCAATCGACTCAGGGAATAAAAAGTTTCACAGAAAATTAAACACCCCATTACACCCTCTTAGGGGTAGAATTTTGAAAAACCCTTTCTTAGTGGATACTTACTCGTCACAAAGAGTACACTGTCCAAATTTCATGTTTTTAGGACCAGCGGTTTGGGCTGTGCGTTGATATATAAGTCAGTCAGTCAGTCAGTCAGTCAGTCAGTCAGTCAGTCAGTCAGTCAGGACTTTGAATTTTATATGTATAGATAGAAGATAGATTTAGTCCGAAAAAAAACTTTGTCGGCCTCTCCTGAAAAATCGTATTTTGTCCCTTACCCCAATTGAACCTACGGTCGACGATAATACTTCAGTTAAAATGATGAGATACGTGTATCACAGTTTTTCCAAAATCATCCCCCAATTTAAAATTCAATGTCCTGACTGGCTAACTGATACATCAACGCACAGCCCAAACCACTGGTCCTAGAGACATGAAATTTGAACAGTGTACTCTTTGTGAAGAGTAAATATCCACTAAGAAAGAATTTTTCGAAATTTCACCCCTAAGAGGGTGAAATGGGGTGTTGAATTTTCTATGAAACTTTTTATTCTCCGAGTCGATTGACTTGAAATTGTGTCTACATATACTTCAGTTAAAATTATGAGATACGTGTATCACAGTTTTTCGAAAATCATCCCCCAATTTAAAATTCAATGTACTGACTGGCTGACTGATACATCAACGCACAGCCCAAACCGCTGGTTCTAGAGACATGAAATTTGGAGAATGTACTCTTTGTAAAGAGTAGGTATCCACTAAGAAAGGGTTTTTTGAAATTCTACCCCTAAGAGGGTGAAATGGGGTGTTGAATTTTCTGTGAAACTCTCTCGGGATCGATTAACTTGAAAATGTGTCTACATATATTTCAGTTAAAATGATGAGATACGTGTATCACAGTTTTTCCAAAATCATCCCCCAATTTAAAATTTAATGTCCTGACTGGCTGACTGATACATCAACGCACAGCTCAAACCGCTGGCCCTAGAGACATGAAATTTGGAGAACGTACTCTTTGTGGAGAGTAAGTATCCACTAAGAAAGGGTTTTTTGAAATTCCACCCCTAATAGGGTGAAATGGGGTGTTGAATTTTATATGAAACTTTTTATTCTCCGAGTCGATTGACTTGAAAATGTGTCTACATATACTTCAGTTAAAATGATGAGATACGTGTATCACAGTTTTTCCAAAATCATCCCCCAATTTAAAATTCCATGTCCTGACTGGTTGACTGATATACCAACGCACAGCCCAAACCGAAAATTGGAGGGTGTATTATTTGTGATGAGTAAGTATCAGTATTTTGAAATTCCTACCACTTAGAGGGTGAAATGGGGTGTTGAATTTTCTGTGAAACTTTTTATTCTTGGGGTAGATTGACTTGAAAATTTGTGTACATACTATTCAGATAAAATCCAGTAAATCCGATGTCCAATCTCAAACCAAGGTATCAATATTTCACGTTCCTAATTTAATTGACTTGACTTAAATGTGCCCTGGCGGTTAGGAGTGTGTCATGCTCACTCAAATGTCTCGCTGATGGTGGCGCGTGTGTCGGATCATTTAGTTCCCTTCAAAATGGTTGAGTTGAATGGTGCTGATACATGCGTCATGTTCGTGAACGGGCGCTGTCAGTTGTGACTGGTCATCTCTTGGTTGCCACGGCTTATTTGAATTGTTTTTTTTTCTTTTTTGAATTGTTTACTATGGACACTTTTAACGTACACATCTTGCTACATCGTTCTCACATAATGTACCATCTCAACATGAATGATGTAACCAAGAGTTTGTAAAAGTATACTGATTTAAAAGAGTGTCCATGGAGTTTCTTGCCCGTTCTTCTCCATAGAGATCTACGTTAGGGAATGGGCAACTACAGTACTTTCACAGTTTTTATGCCTTGTGACTGGGACTGTAGCTATTGTTGTCTTTGTTTCGACAATTCAAAAGTGCCTGTAACTGGCCTATTTGAAATAAATGCTTTGATTTTGATTTTGATTTTGATTGATATAACTTTAAACTAATAATTGCAAGTTATAAGCAAGTACATGTAAATCAATGTATGTATTATAGATAGATACATAGATTACTTATTATCCCAGAAGTAAGATCCCGTGGGCAATTCCTTAACTCCACGCGAGCGAAGCCGCGGGCATAAGCTAGTTTATACATATAAAATTCAAAGTCCTGACTGACTGACTGACTGACTGACTGACTGACTGACTGACTGACTGACTGACTGACTGACTGACTGACTGACTTATATATCAACGCACAGCCCAAACCGCTGGTCCTAGAAACATGAAATTTGGTGAGAGGGTGAAATGGGGTGTTTAATTTTCTGTGAAACTTTTTATTCCCTGAGTCGATTGACTTGAAAATTTGTGTATTTACTCTTCAATTAAAATTATAAGATACGTGTATCACAGTTTTTCCAAAATCATCCCCAATTTTAAATTAAACGTCCTGACTGGCTGACTGATATATCAACCCCCAGCCCAAACCACTGATCCTAGAGACATAAAATTTGGACAGTGAATTGTTTGTGAAGAGTAGGTATCCACTAAGAAAGGGTTTTTCAAAATTCCACCCCTAAGAGGGTGAAATGGGGTGTTGAATTATATGTGGAACTTTTTATTCTCGGAGTCGATTGACTTGAAAATTTGTACACATACTCTTTAGTTAAAATTATGAGATACGTGTATCACAGTTTTTCCAAAATCATCCCCAAATTTTATATTTAATGTCCTGTCTGGCTGACTGATATATCAACGCACAGCCCAGACCGCTGGTCCGAGAGACATGAAATTTGGACGATGTATTCTTTGTGAAGAGTAAGTATCCACTAAGAAAGGGTTTTTAAAATTCTACCCCTAAGAGGGTGAAATGGGGTGTTGAATTTTATGTGAAACTTAATATTTACTGGGTCAATTGACTCGAAAATTGATGTTCACACTCTTCAATTAAAATTATAAGACATATGTATCAGTTTTTCCAAAATCATCCCTCAATATAGTTAAATAGGGCTTCGAAGCTCACGTAGAAGGGCGCATGCCGCGCCGCAGCGTTGCGTGGGGCGTGCGGGGCGTGGGAGTATTTACCTATTACTAAGTAGGTAGGATTTTTCTGAGGTAGAAGTGTCTGTGAATATGGTTTATTCCACCGATTTTCGCGTTGGCTCGCGATACGGGACATTGATATTAAATATTATGTCAAAGTATTATGTTTATAAATAGATTCCTAATAAATCATTTGATTGGTGTCCCGGTGTCCAATCTCAAACCAAGATATTTCACATATGTAATTTAATTGATATTACTATGAACAAAAATTTACAATAGCAAGTACACGTAAATCTATGTATGTACTATACATACATAGATTACTTATTATCCCAGAAGTAAGATTCCGTGGGCAATTCCCGAACTCCACGCGGGCGAAGCCGCGGGCAGAAGCTAGTTATTTAATAAACTAATTGTATGAATGACTTAATTTCTAAAGAATTAGCCAAAAATCATTTAATCAGTGAAAAATTGTATTGTTAGGATTTTTTTAATTTACCTTTATACCATTCGGTTGTTATTGTTTAGAACATCTATACCTACCTACCTACGAGTATGTATCAATCGTTGATTTGTGATATTGTACGAGGGTGAATCAAAAAGTTCTTAGAAGCGTATATTTATAATAAAAAAAATCGGATAGTTCCATGTTTGATTTAAAGAGTGTCTATCACACAATATTTATGCAAAGTGTCACTTGATTTCATCCGTTCGTTCGCACGCAATAAATTATTTTGTACACCGAGTTTCTTAAAACGCGAAATTATGGAGAAAAGTGAGTTACGTGCGGTGATAAAGTATCTCTGCCTGAAAAAAATGTCCACGAAGGGGTTTCTTTTGGACATTCAGAAGACGTTAGGGGATGATGCTATACCCTATTCTACGGTTGCATACTGGGTAGCTGAATTTAAAAGAGGTAGATTAAGCTGTAAAGATGACCCGCGTTCTGGCCGCCTTCAACCTCTGTTACGGATGAAAATATCAAAAAGATTGAAAATCTGGTTCTGAAAGACAGAAGAATAACGATAAATCATTTAGCTGAAATCCTAAAGATATCATTTGGTAGCATTCAATCCATTTTAATTGATTCATTGGGGTTTAAAAAGTTTCGGCAAAATGGGTGCCACGAATGTTAACCGACGAAAACAAAAAGCGACGTTTGGAAATTTCAAAGCGTAATGTCGAAATGTTCCAGCAGGTTCCGGAAAATTTTTGCCATCGTCTTGTCACGGTGGATGAAACGTGGGTCCACCATTTCGATCCTGAATCTAAGAGACAAAGCATGTCTTGGAAACGACCATCGTCTCCGTCCATAAAGAAATTTCGGGTTACTCCTACCGCCGGTAAAGTTATGGCCTCAGTATTCTGGGATAGTGAAGGAATCCTTTTTATTGATTACATGCCTAAAGGCCAGACGATTACTGGACCCTATTATGCTAATTTAATTCCGAAAGTGCGTGATGCAATTAAAGAAAAACGTCGTGGAAAACTATCGGCAGGCGCGTTGTTTCTTCACGATAACGCTCCTGCTCATCGATCGGAAGTTGCGGTCAACGCAATCCGCTGTGCTGGCTTCAATATCCTTGACCACGCACCATATTCTCCGGACTTAGCCCCTAGTGATTTTCACTTATTCCCAAAATTAAAAGAGCATATTCGTGGAACTAAATTTCACGACGACGACGCGGTTATGGCTGCCGTAGAGGAGTTTTTTGAGAGTCAAGAAATAATTTTTTTTCGCAAGGATTAAGAAAGTTAGAAACGCGTTATTCTAAATGCATTACATTATAAGGAAATTATGTACAAAAATAAAATATTTTTGATAATTTTTTTGCATTTTTTTATATTGATTCCAAGAACTTTTTGATCCACCCTCGTATTATGATTATAGTGATTCAAAGCAGAAAGATAAATGTTATTTACTCTTTTTCATCATTCCCATTAACATATTGTCATTCCCGTTAAAGAAAATTAATTACCATGATATAAACGTCATTACCACTTTAGTTAAGAGCCATTTTACAAAATTTTAACGCTCGAGTTTAGGTAAAAGACCGCAGCATTGTGCATGTGTGCGTAGCTATCCACACATACACAACGCAAACAGTGCAGCGCGACTGTCGAGACGGTCTAAACAATCTTGAGCCGTTATAATCGTAATGCACCTTGGTTTGAGATTCATGCAAAAAGAAAATTTATTTGTTCAGTCTATTAATCTGTTGAAGCATTCTAGACTAATAAAAAAAACACAAATATATGTTATGTGAAGTATATAATAGAAATTACACAAACAGGGAAACAATTATATATTAGTCTCAAATAATAATATGTGTATTCAAATCCTTAAGATTGTAATTACGGTTATATAGTCCATGTCGATATATACTTAAGGAAAGAGAATTTGCATGTGAGTGTCAGGCTGTATGTTGGACAAAATATGATTCGCGATCGTAACAAATATGGCTTTACAGAGTTTTAATCATTAAATCATCAATACAACCCTCTAAACTCATTTAATCCCATTGATTAACTTTTTCACGAAATAGTCATTAAATGGGGTAAGGCGGGTAACGCCACCCATTACAAGATTTCGCGGGCTACCCTGGCGCTTCCACCTAAGTGATCGATAACTGTATATGAATTGCAAATAAAAATAATATCTACGTGGCTTCTGTTGCTTTCTTTAAGGCTGCAGAATTTGTATTTTTCCATTTTTTGACACAATGGTATACACAACCCTTACGCCCCATTGCTAAAACTAATAAAACAGAAATATAATAATGATTCTACAAACTACTAAAATAATACTTTACTGATAAACGAATATACAAAATAATAAACGAACTTCATACCTTATGAATAAAAATACAAAGAGGATCAAAATGTTGTAGTCGTAGTATAAAAATGCTTTCACGATAGATGCGCTCGAAAATCGGGACGCGGGAAAAATTGACACAGATCCTTCGTCAATGGGCGCTCATGCCGTACTAATCGGTTTCTAAAAACTAAACTTTCACAATCAATAAAAAATTTTTATTGATTGTGAAAGTTCGCAAAAATAGGTTTTTCGCTACAGCTTCAGCTAAACGGTGAGTTTTACAGCAAAAATAGTTCAGACAAAAATTGTAGATCATCCGATTCTCTACAAAAATGTTTTACACTTTTTTTTATAAGTATTGCCATTTCCGTGATATAGCGGTTGTAAGAATTGAAAAAAATATTTTATTTGTAATATGCATGTTTATGTACTTTTATATACATTTTTGAACAGTTATACGAGTAAAAATATGAGAAAAAAAAAAAACTCCGCCCCTAGTTTCATTTAGTCGCATGGCCTTGAGTAACATCAGTCTTCCATTCAATTGTCAGCGTGGCGATGCTCGTATACCTGCTCCGTTTCAAAGGTCTCACACTCAACAAAATACTGTTAGTCGTAAGCATTCCTTCGTAGTGACAACTCGTGGCTATCGCTTATATTTTGTAACAAAGTTTGTGCATTTTATGATATGAAAAATGTCGCAATTCTGCTTTATTTGTAGTCAACCTATGACTGAAAGTGGAGTTGTTACTGTTGATCGCGGCATGAAAGCATTAATTGATGTAAGTATTGAAAGTGGTGATGAGTTTTCGGAGTACCTGAAAGACCAGACATCTGTAAAAATTCATGTGCAGTGTCGAAAAAATTATACTCGAAAAAGTAGCATTGATGCCGTGAAAAGACGGCGCCAAGAAGAAGCTGGTTCATCAAAAATAAGTCCTCCTCGTACTAGAGCACGAGTAAGTGAAACTACATTTTGCTTCAATCAGTTTGTTGTTAATTTTGCGGCAATGAATTTAATGGAGAGTTGGAGAAGAAAAAAGCACTGCAGTACCGACGTAAGATTTTTAAAGTGACTACACTTTCGTTCAAAGACAGTATTCTAACTATAGCTAAAACTCGTTGTGATGATGTAGCCAAAGCTGTTGCTGCTCGAATTGAATTTGAATATGATTTAGTCGCTGCCGAGGCTAAGTGTCATAACGATTGCTACAATTCTTTTTTGAAACCGACCACTGGGGGTAAAGTCGATCGTCCTCAAGATGAAGCTTGTTGCTTCATCTTGAGGACGATCGACATCGATATTGCGATGAGAGAAATATTTAAGTATATTGAAAATCCTTGCCGGATTGCTGCCCTGGGATCTGGAGGCGACTGCCCTCCAGCGCGTCTATGAGTGGCGCGTGGAGGCGCAGCGCCGGGGCGAATCCCTGCTGCCTCGACAAGTCGAGGCGCAGCGGGAAGAGCTCCGGCGCGATCTCAGGGCAGTATGGAGGGAACGACTGTCGCAACCGAGGTCCGGGCACGCCGCAATCGCGGCGGTAAAACCCCTCTTTGAGGAGTGGCTGGATAGGCGTCACTGCGTCCTGACCTACCGCATGACGCAGGTCCTCACCGGACACGGAAGCTTCGGGAGGTACCTGTGTCTGATGGGGAAGGAGGAAACGCCTGGGTGTCACCACTGCGAGGACCGCCCGGAGGACACGGTGGAGCATACGGTGCAGGACTGCCCCGCTTGGGCAGGGCACCGCCGTGTCCTCACGGCGGCGATAGGCGGAGACCTCTCGCGCCCGGCATTGGTCGAGGCCATGCTGCGGGGCGAGACGGAGTGGGAAGCGGTCGCCTCCTTGTGCGAAGCAGTCATGCTCGCGAAGGAGGACGCGGGCCACGTGAGGGAGAGGACAGCGTCCTCCCTTCACCCCAGCCGCAGTGGTAGACGCCCACGGCGCCGGACGTCGGCAGACGATCTCCGGCCACCGTAGGCGCGGGCTTGCGGGCGGCAAGTAATGGGCGACTCGCTGTCTGGAGGACTCATTTGATGATTTTACCACGATAAAAAAATCTATACATATAAAATTCAAAGTCCTGACTGACTGACTGACTGACTTATATATCAACGCACAGCCCAAACCACAGGTCCTAGAGACATGAAATTTGGACAGTGTACTCTTTGTGAAGAGTAGGTATCCACTAAGAAAGGGTTTTTTGAAATTCTACCCCTAAGAGGGTGAAATGGGGTGTTGAAGTTTCTATGAAACTTTTTATTCTCCGAGTAGATCGACTTGAAAATGTGTCTACATATACTTCAGTTAAAATGATGAGACACGTGTATCACAATTTTTCCAAAATCATCCCCCAATTTAAAATTTAATGTCCTGACTGGCTGACTGATACATCAACGCACAGCCCAAAACGCTGGTCCGAGAGACATGAAATTTGGACGGTGTATTTTTTGTGAAGAGTAAGTATCCACTAAGAAAGGGGTTTTCGAAATTCCACCCCCAAGAGGGTGAAATGGGGTGTTGAATTTTTTGTGGAACTTTTTATTCTCGGAGTCGATTGACTTGAAAATATGTCTACATATACTTCAGTTAAAATGATGAGATACGTGTATCACAGTTTTTCCAAAATCATCCCCCAATTTAAAATTCAAAGTCCTGACTGACTGACTTATACATCAACGCACAGCCCAAACCGCTGGTCCTAGAGACATCAAATTTGGAGAATGTACTGTTTGTGGAGAGTAGGTATCCACTAAGAAAGGGTTTTTTGAAATTCCACCCCTAAGAGGGTGAAATGGGGTGTTGAATTTTCTGTGAATCTCTCTCGGAGTCGATTGACTTGAAAAAGTGTCTACATATACTTAAGTTAAAATGATGAGATACGTGTATCACAGTTTTTCCAAAATCATCCCCCAATTTAAAATTCAATGTCCTGACTGGCTGACTGATACATCAACGCACAGCCCAAACCGCTGGTCTTAGAGACATCAAATTTGGAGAATGTACTGTTTATGGAGAGTAGGTATCCACTAAGAAAGGGTTTTTTGAAATTCCACCCCTAATAGGGTGGAATGGGATTTTGAATTTTAAGAGAAACTTTTTACTATCGGAGTCGATTGACTTGAAAATGTGTCTACATATATACTTCAGTTAAAATGATGAGATACGTGTAGGTATCACAGTTTTTCCAAAATCATCCCCCAATTTAAAATTCCATGCCCTGACTGGCTGACTGATATACCAACACACAGCCCAAACTTATTATCCCAGAAGTAAGATCCCGTGGGCTATTCCCTAACTCCACGCGGGCGAAGCCGCGGGCATAAGCTAGTAAAAAAATAAAAAAATAATAATAAAAATAACGATGATTGGCAATTCACATTAGACGAATTGAAAAGTATTTGTAAAAACTCAACAATAGATAACAGAACCATTAAAATGCGATTGAAGTTGGAGTATGGTGATAAAATTATTATTACAGAAAAATCAGGATCATTATTATTATTATTATTTATTTATTTCAACTAACTTTGGATCATACAATTAAAATTAACATTTGTATGTTTTATTGATAGTCACCATGATATTTTAAATCAAGCTTGGTACGAAGGGGTGCGTTGTCAGAATTCCTCCACGTGCGCCTGATGGCTGCCGGTCCCTCTCGATACGTCTGGAGGGAATAGCAGTTGCTGGGCCGGTGCACCCTGGGCGTGGGCAGTATCCTTCCCCGAGGAATGGGAAGAAAATTCTTATTCCTCGGGGAATGTTACTGTCCATGGCTAATATTCTGACATGGGAGGGGTCCATCTTGGACCAAGGGGGCGTTGCTCCGCGTGACCCTCTGAAAAGCAGAGGGCACAGCGGAGGAGCAAGGGCGGGCTCGGTGTGCACTTACCCTGCCTCCGAGCAGACAGTGAAGGACGCAGTCATTCACTGTCCCCGTCGATATCGTAATCCCACCGTCGAAGTGTCGTGGAACACGTCTCGCGGCTTCGATTGGGACCGAGGGTCTTGACTTAACCGCCCGGACCACGAGGTAGAAAACCTCTATAAAAAGTTACCCCGAATCTCAAGCGGCGGCGCACCGCGAGGAGATGTATGGCTGACGGGTTCCTATGGAAAATAAGTCGCTAGTGCGAACCACTGCCGGGCCTGGCAATGGCTTATCTGGGTACAGGGGGCACTGCCCAGATGGACTTTTTATTTCCCCCATACTCGTGGGAACAGTATGGATAAAACAAAATATACAACCCAAAACACGGCCGATAACGGCGAAGGAAGGGAGGAGAGAGATGCGGGGTCGGAGTCCGGCGCCGCATCCAGCGATGTGAGTGCGGGAGGCTCAGAGAGCTCCCGGCGCGGGAGGCCCGGTGCTGCTGCGGTGAACAAGGAGTTCCTCCGCAAGCGGTCCAGGCCGGGCTTGCGAAGGAGGTGGAGGCGGCGCTGAGGGCTGTTTCTTGCAAACAAAAGCCCTCCACCAGGCACAAGGCTATACCTGCAGCGATCGCCTCCATCATGGCGGCAGCGGAGGCCAGATATGTGGGGCCCCCGCCAGACGACGTGGCCAAACTGCGGGCGGAGGTCGCTCGACTGACGGCCGCCACGGAGCTTCTCCAAGAGGAGAATAAGAAGCTCCGAGCAGACCTGGCCGGTCTGCGCGAGTCCGGCTCTCGCGAGGCGCCCCAAAATGGGGGCCAGCAGCGACCAAGCCAGCCCGTGCCAGTGGAGAACCAGGTCCTGAACCTGGTTCGGCAGGAGCTGGCTGCCTTCCAGGCGCGGTTCTCCGTCCTGGAGGGCATTGTCCTGCGCCCCCCCCTGGCGGCAAATAAGGCGCCCCCGGGCCCGAGGGCGGCCACATATGCGGCTGCTGCGGCCTCCGCAACGGGGCCGTCCAGCCAGCCCTCCGGCAGGGTTACGTCGGCCCCCGAAAAGCCGGCTGCGGTTAGGAAAGCGGCGGCCCTGAAGCAGGGCATGGCGGCGGCCCAAAAGAAGGGCAAGGCGGCGAATGTGCCAGCGCCAGCCGCGAGACAGCCGCCGAGACAGCCACCACCGCCGCCCCCCCCGCCCCCTAAGTCTTCCGCGGCCGAGACTGGGTGGCAGGTGGCCGGAGAGAAAGCGAGGGAGCAAAGGGCGGCCAAAAAGGCCAGGAAGCGGGAGCGGAAGCGCCGACAAAAGGAGCATGGCATCGCGGCTAGGCTCAACGCCCCAAAGACCGCGGCTGTAGTGATCACACTACAGCCGGACGCGGAAAAGAGGGGCGTGACCTATCGCGACGTGCTCGCTAAGGCGAAGGCGACGGTGGATCTCGGGGAGCTCGGGATCGCCGGGGGCCTCAGGCTTAGGGTCACTGCAACAGGGGCTCGAGTGCTAGAGATCCCCGGCGAAACCCGTGGCTCGTCCGCTGACGCTCTGGCTGAAAAGCTTAGAGCGTCCCTAAATGCGGACGAGGCCCGAGTGTCCAGGCCTGTCAAATGCGCAGACCTGCGCATCCTGGGTCTGGACGACTCGGTGACCGAGGAGGAGGTGGTGGCCGCCGTCACCAGGACCGGTGGGTGCCCTGCCGAGCAGGTCAAGGCAGGCACCTTACGTCCGGACCTGACGGGCATGCGAACCATAACGGTAAGCTGCCCTGTGACGGCGGCGAAAGCCATTGTAGAGGGCCGAAGGCTCTTGGTGGGCTGGGTGTCGGCGCAGGGGAAGCTGCTGGAACCCAGACCTCTGAGGTGCTTCCGCTGCCATGTGGGGCACCACGTGTCGGTCCGGTGCACCTCGGAGGTGGACCGCAGTGACCATTGCTTCCGCTGCAGCCAGCCTGGTCACATGGCCGCGGCTTGCTCCGCCGCGCCGCACTGCGCCGCATGTGCGGCAGCTGGCAAGCCGGCCGATCACCGGGCAGGGAGCAAGGCCTGCGGTACACCCGCCAAGGCCAGGGGCAAGGGAAGGCCCTCCACCATCACCACTGCCAAAACCCCCACCGTCGCCACCACCGCAGCCGCCGCCACTGTCGCCGCCGCTGCCGCCACTGCTGCAACTTCCGCAGCGGGGCCCTCGCAGGGGGCCCGGGAGGGGGCTGAAATGGAGTGCCAATAACGGCCCCACTACGCCTTCTCCAGGCGAACATCAACCACTGCGCCTGCGCTCAGGATCTGTTGCTCTAGAGCATGGCGCAGTGGTCGATTAACATCGCCGTGGTCGCTGAGCCGTACTTTGTCCCGCCCAGGACTGACTGGGTGGAGGACCTTAGCGGCTCAGTGACCATAATTGCGTCAGCCGCTGCCGGTACCCCGACCCTTGAGAGTGTCACGAAGGGTCAGGGGTGCGTAGCAGCACGGTTCGGGGAGATCGTAGTAGTAGGAGTCTACTTCTCCCCGAGCCGAACTCTCGCCGAGTTCCATTGAACAATTTTGGAGGCCGTATATTTCGAAGCAACATGACAGGAGCACCTACACGCAACATAAGTCTGTGACACGGAAGACCTAGACCGGATTAAGAGAGTTTAAAAATTCTACAGAATAATTAACCGACTCGTCCATATCGACCATGGTATCAAAAAAAATATAAATCATTTCTTCTCCTTCACATAACATTTCGTTGATTGCGCTTGGTCGTTTTTGGACCCGTCTACGTGAGTTTTGAAGTCCTATTTGACTCTTTTGGGGGATGATTTTCAAAAACTGTGATGTGCGACACGTGTCTCATAACAACAAAAGGAATCTAAAAATAAATTATCAAAGACTAAAAGTCGCGCTGATAAGCACGGTTTGTTAATATTAATTAAGTATTGTCTGTCAATAAGGTCGAACGCTCTGAACGTCTATTCGCATCAACAGGCAAAAATTGTATGAAGCTCGCGCTCGGACGCCTCGCCTTTTTATACCTTCGGCCGCGAGACGCGTCGAGCGCGGCGACCGATTCTCGGACCTTATACAAAAATAATCCTTATTATCATGATTCAGTATTCACGCGCGATGGCTTATTATTAGCGTATTTCATGTATAACTTTGGTGTTTCTATACCGATTTCTATGATTCATTTTTATGGAATAGTTAATAATGTTAACTTTTTTAATTAGGGATGACTGAGAGTGTTATAAACGTAAGAGTAGACAAATATAATCAGAAAGCTTCGAACAGCTAAGCTATCGGGAGTTACACGTGATATTGTGAGCCAACCATAAAAGATAGACATATGCTGTCGTGGGATATTTTTTATATAATTTTAAGGAGAACATTTCCGTCATACATGATTTCTGTGTAGCTTTAACCATTAAGGTTGCACACGCGACGGAAGCTTAAAAAATGGAGTAACTTTTCCCGTTTTCCCAACATTTCTCTTCACTGCTCTGCTCCTATTAATTAAAAAAAGTATACTATAACCAACTCAGGAGTATGAAAAATAATTGTACCAAGTTTCGTTAAAATCCGTCGAGTAGTTTTTGTTTCTATAACGGTTATACAGACAGACAGACAGACAGACAAAAATTTTACTGATTGCATTTTTGGCATCAGTATCGATCCCTAATCACCCCCTGATAGTTATTTTGGAAATATATTTCATGTACAGAATTGACCTCTCTACAGATTTATTATAAGTATAGATAGATATATGTAGCAGATAATGCTGATATAAATGTAAATACGCTAAACGGTCATAACACGCTTCACATTATGGGTATTATTTAAATTGTTACTCCAAAAACTTCAGTTGTACTAGAAGAACCTATACAACGAATAAAAGTAGTCCCATCAGCAAAAGATTTCGCGGCAAAAGCTCATGTGCCAATACAGGTGTATGAAAATAATGGTGTAGTAGGTTACAGTAAAATAAATGTCCGAGATTTTGATTATGGAAGTAGAGTAAGAGTATCTTTACTCAAAAAAGTCGACGTGATATGGTTCTATGGCAAATGGAGAAATCTATCAATTCCCGGTTGGAATGGTTTTATTGAACATTTAACAAGTAATATTTTGAATTTTTCAACATCGAAAATTTCATTTTTACCGTTTATTCATCAACCAGATAGTAATTACAATACCATATACACCACTTTACTTTGTGCTTCAGAAAATGCAAAATGTTATGGTCATGATGTATGCATTGTTACTTTTGATCAGCCTCTGTATGCAAAAGCTCAAGAAATCGTCTTAGCTGCACCTGAAGGGTCTGAATTATCGAAAATCATAATCAGGCTCGGAGGATTTCATTTAATTATGTCATTTCTTGGAGCGATTGATTACATCATGCAAGGAAGCGGCATAAAAGAAATACTTTCTTTAATTTATGCACCTGGGTCATTAGATAAAACGCTCAACGGTCATGCATACGCGAGAGCTATCCGAGCTCATACTTTAGCTTATTGAATTCAAATTGTAACATTGAATTCAAATTGTAACCCACTATCTTTAACAACATGGATCTTACCGAAGATTCTATTCTGAAATATAATTGTAGCAGTTATAAAGTAAGCCAAAATAAAATAAAAAAATTTGCAAAACTAAATAGAATTATAAAAATTGCAATAAATTTAAGTAACAACAAAAATACAGTTCCGACAATATTAAACTAAGAAAAGAACGTGTTTTTCTTATAAAAAAGTTGAATAATTAAAATCAAAATCAAAGCATTTATTTCAAATAGGCCAGTTACAGGCACTTTTGAATTGTCGAAACAAAGACAAATATCAAATTAAATTAGAGGACAGTAAGAATTTTTATGAAATAGACACTCAAAACTTACAGTCTGAAATTCAAGTACTAAAGAGTCAACTACAATCATGTTATTCTAAGTATGTGATCTCTCAAAAACAAATTAAGGAACATATCCTTGCTGCAAACGAGTTAGTCAGTAGGTGTAATAGTAATGCAGACTGTATTGACAGGATGACCTTGAACAACAATCAATGTACATCACAAAGGGAATCCAGCCCTGATACTCTCATACATGAGGAAACGGAGGACCTGACCCCGTTGGGAAGTGCTCGGGGCTGTATCCCCATTCAAATATCACTAGACATTGTACAAGATTCATCACAAGTAGTACAAACAGAAAGTAGTTCTCACCCTGGTTATAATACACATTGTTGCGGCTCAATTATGTTTTCAGATAGTTTAGGAAAAGGGTTAGGAAAATTAATAAATAATAATAATCTGAGTCATTCTCTCACTCAAAATTATTGTACACCTCAGGCTTCTTACAACCAGATAATGTCATCCATAACTCGGAAAGAATTAAACCCTAATGCCATTATAACTGTGCTTGTAATAGTTCGAACGTTAAAATTGATGATATCACTGACAATGTCACTCAACTGTTAAAACTAAATTGTAAGAAAATAATTCTGTGTGCCTTTCCATACTTTGCGAAATTGTCAAGCAGGCAAAATCATTACATACATAACCTTAACGATCGCATGCATTTATTAGTTAGTCACTATAGTGACAAGTTGATATTTTTCGACACCAACAGTTTCGTTCAGAAACTGAAGTCAACGAGAAATAATGCGTACCTGCCCATTAGTTTTAGACGTCAAATAGCACGGCTATTAGCTTTTAATATAAACTCAGACTTATGTAGTATGTCGCAGTTTTTTGTAAATAGGTCTACTGTAATTAGTAATTTTACTAAAAACATTTTTTTACACACACACACACATTTTTTTTTTCTTATGGTCTGAAATCTATACATATAAAATTCAAAGTCCTGACTGACTGACTGACTGACTTATATATCAACGCACAGCCCAAACCACTGGTCCTAGAGACATGAAATTTGGACAGTGTACTCTTTGTGAAGAGTAGGTATCCACTAAGAAAGGGTTTTTCGAAATACCACCCCTAAGAGGGTAAAATGGGGTGTTGAATTTTCTATGAAACTTTTTATTCCCTGAGTCGATTGACTTGAAAATATGTCTACATATACTTCAGTTAAAATGATGAAATACGTGTATCACAGTTTTTCCAAAATCATCCCCCAATTTAAAATTCCATGTCCTGACTGGCTGACTGATATACCAACGCACAGCCCAAACCGCTGGTCCTAGAGACATGAAATTTGGAGAATGTATTTTTTGTGGAGAGTAAATATCCACTAAGAAAGGGTTTTTTTGAAATTCCACCCCTACTAGGGTGAAATGAGGTGTTGAATTTTCTATGAAACTTTTTATTCCCTGAGTCGATTGACTTGAAAATGTGTCTACATATATTTCAGTTAAAATGATGAGATACGTGTATCACAGTTTTTCCAAAATCATCCCCCAATTTAAAATTCAATGTCCTGACTGGCTGACTGATACATCAACGCACAGCCCAAACCACTGGTCCTAGAGACATGAAATTTCGACAGTGTACTCTTTGTGAAGAGTAAGTAGCCACTAAGAAAGGGTTTTTTGAAATTCCACCCCTAATAGGGTGAAATGGGGTTTTGAATTTTATGTGAAACTTTTTATTCTCGGAGTCGATTGACTTGAAACTGTGTCTACATATAATTCAGTTAAAATGATGAGATACGTGTATCATAGTTTTTCCAAAATCATCCCCCAATTTAAAATTCCATGTCCTGACTAGCTGACTGATATACCAACGCACAGCTTAAACCGCGGGTCCCAGAGATATAAAAATTGGAGGGTGTATTCTTTATGAAGAGTAAGTATCAGTTTTTCGAAATTCCTATCCCTTTTTTTTTTTTTTTTTTTTTTAACGTGGTAAAATCATCAAATGAGTCCTCCCACCCAGGGCAGAGCGGGAGGGACTGTCAGACTTGTACTGACTAAAATCCACGGTGTCCTTCAGTAGCCCTTTATGTTCCAGGGTCACGGTAATTCTATGAGTCCCGCGACCCCGGCAGCCTTTGGCCCTCTAGAGGGGGGCCCCGTCATTATGCTGACACTCTTTGAGGCGCGCGTGGAACACAACGCGCCGTCGACCCGGGCATGGTCCATGGTCGGACAGCGAGTCGCCCATTACTCGCCGCCCGCATGCCCACGCCTACGGTGGCCGGAGATCGTCTGCCGACGTCCGGCGCCGTGGGCGTCTACCACTGCGGCTGGTGTGGAGGGAGGACGCTGTCCTCTCCCTCACGTGGCCCGCCTCCTCCTTCGCGAGCATGACTGCTTCGTAGAAGGAGGCGACCGCTTCCCACTCCGTCTCGCCCCGCAGCATGGCCTCGACCAATGCCGGGCGCGAGAGGTCTCCGCCTATCGCCGCCGTGAGGACACGGCGGTGCTCTGCCCAAGCGGAGCAGTCCTGCACCGTATGCTCCACCGTGTCCTCCGGGCGGTCCTCGCAGTGGTGACACCCAGGCGTTTCCTCCTTCCCCATATGACACAGGTACCTCCCGAAACTTCCGTGTCCGGTGAGGACCTGCGTCACGCGGTAGGTCAGGACGCCGTGACGCCTATGCAGCCACTCCTCAAAGAGGGGTCTTACCGCCGCGATTGCGGCGTGCCCGGACCTCGGTTGCGACAGTCGTTCCCTCCATACTGCCCTGAGATCGCGCCGGAGCTCTTCCCGCCGCGCCTCGACTTGTCGAGGCAGCAGGGATTCGCCCCGGCGCTGCGCCTCCACGCGCCACTCATAGACGCGCTGGAGGGCAGTCGCCTCCAGATCCCAGGGCAAATTCCTATCCCTTAGAGGGTGAAATGGGGTGTTGAATTTTCTGTGAAACTTTTTACTCTCGGGGTCGATTGACTTGAAAATTTGTGTACATACACTTTAGGTAAAATCCAGTAAATCCGATTTCCAATCTCAAACCAAGGTATCAATATTTCACGTATCTAATTTAATTGATAGAACTTTAAACTAATAATTGCAAGTTAGTATATGAATAGAAGCAAGTATATGTAAATCTATGTATGTATTATAGATAGATACATAGATTACTTATTATCCCAGAAGTAAGATCCCGTGGGAAATTCCCTAACTCCACGCGGGCGAAGCCGCGGGCACACAACGGTGTTACGCATGTTATACAACGGTGTAGCATAAGGATCGCTGATATTACGATTCGGTATTAAACATGGACTATGGACAACGTGACCTCGATATTGCGCATCGCAACGACCTGCACGTGGTGCCTACGCAGCATTTCGCAACCGTGGGACCGGACATCGGCGATGCCTTCCACAATTCCACGTTTTCAAGCATTCTTGGTACATCCATCGACCAATTGTCACTTGTATAATTTTAATCTATAATTTGTAATAATTTCATTACTTCATTAAATTAGTCTAAAGTAAATTGGTTTTTTTTTTGCATCCTCCGGCTCCAGCTAACGTAATTGGCGCAGTCGGTAGGATACTCGCGGGCCGGTTCGCGAGAGTAAATTCATAAGGATCGACCTTAGTATCGCGACTCGCGAGTCACCCGGGTGACCATCAAGCACCGTACGAGTATCCGAATCTTCAGAAGCTATCGTCGGGAGGAGTATCCAGACATCGATACCGCAGAGGGACCAATTATGTTCATGTGAGTACTTTAGAATAGTTCTTGAGTTGCTCATGCTTATCCTTAAGTGTTAATCATAAAAACTCAAGATTTTCCATCCCAGGCAATCGAGGACCCCTAGGTTAGATAGATCGTCCAGATCATCATTACTAGATTCATTTAGGCAATTAGAAAATAGAGAAACAACTATAGAAATGTCGGCGATAGACGAAATTTACAAGGCCTTACGCATAGTTCCCGAATTTGACGGGAACCCTAATGTACTCACTAGGTTCATAAAACTGTGCGACCAGCTAGTACAGGCCTATGTATCAGCTGAGCCAGGGCGCGAATTAATAAATTTGACTCTTTTAAACGGGATTCTTAACAAGGTCACCGGACCCGCAGCCCGGTTAATTAACACCAACGGCGTACCAGAAACTTGGGATGGCATACGTAGTTCTTTAGTTAACAATTTCTCTGACCAACTCGATGAGACCTCGCTTTATAACGACATGGCTCTGTTAACTCAAGGCTCTTCCACACCACAGGAATTCTACGAAAAGTGCCAAACTCTGTTTGCCACTATCATGACCTATGTATCACTACATGAAACCGTTCAAAGTACAATCGATTCGAAACGTTCCCTTTATAAAAAATTAACTTTGCAATCATACTTACGGGGCCTTCGCGACCCCTTAGGCTCACGCATTAGATGTATGCGACCGGACACGATTGAAAAGGCACTTGAGTTTGTTCATGAGGAGATGAACACTCTCTACTTACAACAGCGAAATGAGCAAACACCGGCTAAAAAGCCACAGCCTCAGGCATCGACCGATCAGACCAAATTATTTAATTCTGTCATGCCGCACATTCCCATGCCCATGCAGAGGCCATTTAATTTTAATATGCCCGGTCCCTCTCGACCAAATATAGCTATACCGCACCCATTGCAACGTGTACCGCAAATGTGGAGACCAGGCTTTAACCATCCACAACGGTTCCAGCAGCAAGGTCCATCGCGTACGCAACAGATATTCGGGGCACGTCCTTCTAACTATAATCCACAAAATAATTCATCTGGTAATAATCAATTTAAAGGGCCAAACACAAATGATACACCAAAACCAATGAGCGGCGTATCTCATTTCGTACCGAGACAAATGCCATTCCGGGGTAACGATTGGACTAGGCAAGGGAACCCACCGCCTACTAATTATTTTAAGACAAGAGAAATGAATTTCAACGAATGCTTTGAATATCCATATATGTTTGAACCTTATTGTGATAATTACCTCGACGGTTATCAGTATAACTTCTTTGAACAGCCCGACTATTTCTACTATGAAACTTTGAATGCATATATGAACCAGCAGTTAGGCTCGACCCCAGAGGTAAGTCAGGCGATATCTGAAGGGAAATCCACTGAGGGGTCAGCGTCTTCTAACCAGGAAAATTTTCAGAAGAGTCGGACTACAAACGAATCAAAATAGAGGTCAACCTACAAACCCAACGTTACCTACCATATATAGTAATTTCACACCCACCATTAAAATTATTAATCGACACAGGAGCAAACCAATCATTTATCAGCCCTGAAGCCGTTCAAAAGTTTTATCCACATTTGGCATGGAACTATGACCCTTTTGAGGTAACAAATGTGCACGCAACTAGCCGTAACGATTACTCCATTAACTTACCTTGTTTTCAGGAAATAAACGACAATAATGATTTAACATTCTACATTTACAAGTTTCACGAATACTTTGACGGTCTTATCGGTTTAGATTTGTTAAACAAATGGGAGTCAAATATTGATCTTAAAAATAATAAATTAATTACAAAAGCTGCAGTCAACCCAATAGTTATGTACAATTCGCGCAACAGCAATTTATATGAAGATATTATCCCAGCAAATTCCTCAAAATTAGTCAGAGTCCCAGTTAACATACAAATGGTGATGCCTTAATTCCTGATCAGATAATTTCAAATTGTTGCATAAACGAGTGTATTACGAGTGTCAAAAATAATCGAGGTTATCTAGAAATTCTCAACCCAACTAGTAATGACTTAATTTTTTCCATGGACCAGCCTATTAAAGCGGAAACATATAACTTAGAATGTACTCATTAATCACCTCAATCCCGGGTAGAGGAAGTATTATCTCGGTTACGCACTGGTCATCTAAATGAAGAAGAGCGCGCTAATCTAAAGTCTTTGGTTTCGCAATACGCCGATATATTTTATATAGAGGGAGAACCCCTTACCTTTACCAATAAAATAAAACACAGCATACGTACTTCAGATGAGGTACCAGTTTATACCAAAACTTATAGATACCCATTCGTGCACCGCGAAGAAGTACGCAGTCAAATTACAAAAATGCTAGAACAGGGAATCATCCAACCTTCAGAATCGGCTTGGAGCTCACCCATTTGGGTAGTCCCAAAAAAAACTGATGCATCCGGTAAAGCCAAATGGCGAATTGTAGTGGATTTTAGGAAACTGAACGAAAAAACCATCGACGATAAGTACCCTATTCCCAATATAACCGACGTATTAGAGAAATTAGGCAATTGCCAATACTTCACAACTCTCGACCTCGCCAGTGGCTTTTATCAAGTGGAAATGAACCCTAACAACATCCCAAAAACTGCATTTAACGTAGAACATGGCCATTTTGAGTTCCTACGCATGCCAATGGGACTGAAAAACTCACCATCAACTTTTCAAAGAGTTATGGACAATGTGCTTAGGGACCTCCAAAACTCTATTTGTCTAGTATATTTAGATGACATCATCGTATTTAGCACTAGTTTACAGGAGCATATAATAAATTTGGAAAAGGTTTTTAAAAGACTCAGAGATTCGAACTTTAAAATACAAATGGATAAGTCGGAATTCCTAAAATTGGAAACGGCATATCTCGGACATATTATCAGTAAAGATGGCATTAAGCCGAATTCCGACAAAATTTCTGCTATCCAGAAATTCCCACTTCCCAAAACAGCCACGGAAATTAAAAGATTTCTAGGGTTACTGGGGTACTATAGAAAGTTCATTCCCGATTTCGCCAAAATCACGAAACCAATGACCCAATGCTTAAAGAAAGGCTCAAAAATAACTTGCGATGACACCAACTATGCAAATTGCTTCGAAAAATGTAAAACATTACTTACCAACGATCCGATTTTGCAATATCCCGATTTTAATAAAGATTTCTTACTCACAACAGACGCATCAAACCTAGCCATAGGAGCCGTACTCTCACAGGGGCCTATAGGTTCAGACAAACCAATAGCCTATGCCTCGCGCACGCTGAACACAAGCGAGATCAATTATAGCACGATAGAAAAGGAGCTCCTAGCTATAGTTTGGGCAACCAAATACTTTCGGCCATATCTATTCGGACGTAAATTCAAGATTATAACAGATCATAAACCGCTTCAATGGATCATGAGTCTCAAAGAACCTAGCTCGAGACTAACTCGTTGGAGACTCAAGCTCAGTGAGTACCATTATTCAGTAGTTTATAAGCAGGGCAAAAGCAACACAAATGCCGATGCTCTGTCGCGAATCGAAATTAATAATGAAGAAACGAGCTCCATCATAGTTAACGTATCCGAAAAACCACCTTCTGTAGTGGGCTCATCCATTCTCACAGCTCACACTAGTGCCGAAAGTCCAATATTAGAAATACCGATTTCAGATGACCCCTTAAATAAATTTAACAGATAAATATGTTTTACAGTAGCAGGCGACATAAAGAAACGCCCAGCAGTTTCCAAGCCATTTGAGACTCATACCCGTACCTCCATCCAACTCTCCGAATCGAATTTAGAGGAGGATGTAACAAACGCAATTAAAGAATTCGCAAACCCGAAAGTTAAGACTGGCATTATAATACATCCCCCACTAGCTATGTATAGAATAGTTCCAATAATCCAGGAAAAGTTCAAGAGCTCCGCTATGAATCTTGTTTTGACTAAAACCGAAGTAGAAAACGTAAAAGAATATCTCAAACAGCAAGAGATTATTCAGAAATACCACGAAGGTAAAACTAATCATCGCGGTATAACTGAGTGCTACCTAGCCTTATCCCATAGATACTATTGGCCAAAAATGAAAGACCAAATCTCAAGATATATAAATGAATGCGACATATGCGGGCAAGCCAAATATGATCGAAACCCTATAAAACAAAGATTCTGCATAGTACCACCACCGTCAAAACCGTTTAATGTAGTTCACCTAGATTTGTTTACGGCCCAGAACGAGAAATATCTGACTATTATTGATGCTTTCTCTAAATACGCTCAGGCATACCATCTTAGAGATGGCACAGCAGTTAGTGTAGTACAAGTCTTTTTAAAGTTTTGCTCCCATCATGGAGTTCCGGTTTCAATAGTCACGGACCAGGGACCCGAATTCACTAATCAACTATTTACCGAATTTACGCATGTCCATAAAATTCAACACCATAAAACCTTGGCCCATACTCCCAACGATAATGGGATAGTGGAGCGCTTACACTCCACCTTACTAGAACACATGAGATTTCTAAAATTACAACACCGTAGTGAAGCAACTTTTAACCTAATGACATACGCCTTATTAGCTTACAACAGTACCATACACAGCTTCACAAAATGTAGACCACTTGAAGTAGTTACCGGTCATACGGATCCTCGTGATCCCTTGGATATAGACTTATCCGTGCACTTGCTACAGCAATATGTGCAAGAACACCGAGATAAAATGTCTACGGTATACGAGGCCATTAATGGAACGTCCCTGCATAACCGCACAGAATTAATCAAAAATAGGAACCAAGATAGGGAGCCTGAAAAGGAATACGAGCCAGACCAACAAGTATTCATTAAGAATCCACTAGCTAACAGACAGAAACTCGCACCTCGTTACACACCCGACACAGTATTAGCTGACATGCCCATTCATATTTATACAAAAAAGAAGCGTGGTCCCGTTGCCAAATCACGTCTTAAACGAACACCTAACACAAAACAATTGTTGCAGAATACCACTGACGATATTGCTACACCTGGTCCAAGCGGAGGACATATTACTTGAGCCCCTAGAAGACGGACCCGGATTACTCCCCTTCAAATTGGGACCTACAAAAATCGTGTCCCATTATCATTCCTTCCTCCTTCACATAGATTTAGAAGATATTCAGTCAAAGGTTGATTTAGTCAAATTGCATCTAAGTGAATTTAGGCCACTAATTAACAATAAAACACTGTCACTCTTTGAACCCCATCTAAGTTACCTTGCGGACAAACTTGAAAAGATATCTATACAATTAGAAGGCTTTAAACCTAGTCGTGCTAAACGAGGACTCATTGATGGATTAGGATCAGTTATAAAAAGTATCTCGGGAAACTTAGACTACACAGATGCAATCAAATATAATAACGCCATCCAAGTTTTAGAAGGTAACGACAATAAACTGGAAACGGAATTTAACCGTCACATAAGCTTGACTAAGGAATGGATGTTAGAACATTCTAATGTATTAAAAGGTATAGTAGACAACCAGAACACTATTGCTAATAAACTTAACCAAATCTTAAAACAAGATGCATCCAAACAGGCAGACCTAGTAACGTATGCCCATTTGGCACAGCACCTACTTATTTTAAACGATAATATAGAGACATTATCGGATGAGTTAAATAAAATAGAACTTATGGTAGCTTTTATGCGTTCTTCCAGCACTACCCATTCTATGATTAGTTTAGGTAATCTTAGAAATATGATAAGCAAATTAGGGTTATTATACTCAAAAGACGAAATCATTGATATCGACCTTCGAGAGTACTATAACATTTTAAAATTAGGATCGTATTATATTGATAAGAAAATAATTATAGTTGTAAAGGTGCCGATTGCCTTACCAAGAATCTACATCCTATATAAGTTGTCCATAATTCCTAACAAAAATAAGATGGCCCTTATTCCTATCTCACCTTATATAGCAATTCATGGATCATATTCTATGTACATAGAGACAGAATGTCCGAAGCTTAACTCATGGTACCTCTGCGAAGAGAAAGTTGGCTTCAAGATTACAGACAAGCCGGACTGCGTGCAGCAGCTCATAACTCAACAGCATCTCAACTCCTGTACATTAACGCCAGTCACTCTACACAAGCCAGCTCTGGAACAACTTAACGAACAACATTATACACTAAGCTTTCCGATACCTGCAAAAGTACAGATGTCATGTGGACAGGAAGAATTCAGAACACTTCAAGGAAGTTATTTGGCTACAATACCGCAAGGTTGCCTGATGAGAACCACCAAATTCACTATCGCTAACATTGACAACCGAATTAAGGGACATGTACTTAGAATACGAACACTATGGGAACAGAACACTACATCAAAAACTGAAGAATCATTGATACAGCTTAATTCAATCAACCTAGAGAACATCCACGAGAGTTACAAGAAAGTCTCAGTACAACCTCCAGTTAGACTTAACAAGATACCAGATGGAAGCCTCTTCCACACTACCATACCAGTATACCTATTACTATTCAGTGCAGGTGTACTTGCCATTGCTCTTAAATAATATCTATAGAGATGAACGCAGATCAAGACATTTATGCTGAAATGGAACCGAGAAGGAATATTCATCCAGCTGGAATCAAGATGGACCCCAGTCATCTCACAGCAACATTTTTAACAACAGTTAACAAATAATTGCTGTTCTACGGGGGGAGATGTTACGCATGTTACACAACGGTGTAGCATAAGGATCGCTGATATTACGATTCGGTATTAAACATGGACTATGGACAACGTGACCTCGATATTGCGCATCGCAACGACCTGCACGTGGTGCCTACGCAGCATTTCGCAACCGTGGGACCGGACATCGGCGATGCCTTCCACAATTCCACGTTTTCAAGCATTCTTGGTACATCCATCGACCAATTGTCACTTGTATAATTTTAATCTATAATCTATATAAATAAAAAGAGAAGGCCTGACTGACTGACTGACTGACTGACTGACTCATCAACGCCCAGCCCAAACCCTTGGACCTAGAAAGCTGAAATTTGGCACAGAGGTTTCCTTTATAATGTAGACAAGGAATAAGGAAGGATTTTTCGAAATTCAACCCCTAAGGGAGTTAAATAGGGGATGAAAGTTTGTATGGAAAATCGTCATTTTTGTAGTTTAAACCATAAAAATTGGTGGTTACCATCCTGGTGAAAAATTAAAAACCACATGTTTGAGTATATTTCGAAATTCAACCCCTAAGGGAGTTAAATAGGGGATGACAGTTTGTATGGAAAATCGTCATTTTTGGAGTTTAAACCATAAAAATTGGTGGTTACCATTCTGGTTAAAAATTAAAAACCACGTGTTTCAGTGTTTTTCCAAATTCATCCCCTAAGGGAGTTAAATAGGGGACGAAAGATTGCATAGAAAATCATCATTTTTGTAGTTTAAACCATAAAAATTGGTGGTTACCATTCTGGTTAAAAATTAAAAACCACGTGTTTCAGTGTTTTTCCAAATTCAACCCCTAAGGGAGTTAAATAGGGGATGAAAGTTTGTATGGAAAATCATCATTTTTGTAGATTAAACCATAAAAGTTGGTGGTTACCATTCTCGTTAAAAATTAAAAACTACGTGTTTCAGTGTTTTTCGAAATTCAACCCCTAAGGGAATTAAATAGCGGATGAAAGTATAAATGGCAAACCCACTCATCACGAAATATCGAAAACCGCTTGACGTATAAACTTGAAATTTGGCAGGAAGGTAGTTAATAGTTAGTAGACGTCCGCTAAGAACGGATTTTGCGACAGGGCTGGATTAAGGAGATCTAAGGGCTCTCGCAAGTTTGTATGGAAATCCTTCATTTTTTGTGCTACAAATTTGAAATTTAGCAGGAAGGTAGTTTATAGTTAGCAGACGTTTGTTTAGAACGGATTTTGCGATAGGGTCGGATTAAGGACGTCTAAGGGCTCTCGCAAGTTTGGATGAAAGTCCTTAACTTTTTGTGCTACAAACTTAATATTTGGCAGTGAGGTAGTTTATAGTTAGTAGACGTTCGCTAAGAACGGATTTTGCGACAGGGGCGACTTATGGAGGTCTAAGGGCTCTCGCAAAAAATCATTTAATGTTGTATACAGAATGGTATTAGAATAAAAAGTGCCCAACAAGGTTCACTTTGGAAAATAGTTGTATAGCGCCAAAATACACCGATTTTTAAAGCCCTATCGTTGCCTCAACGCCATTTAATTTTGTTTCGGACCTCTGCCGCCCAGAATTACAGCACCCAAAAGGACGCCGTTTGTAGTCATATCACCTTTTGATCTGGCAGTCAGTTCTCATACAAAACATAACATCACGCCTTAAAGCCCCGAAGGGTTGGGCAGACGTGTACCTAATCACACACACATTTCGCCAGTTTTATTGAAGTCCCATGTAATAGGGGGTGAGCCTATTGCCATCAACCGGGCACAAATCCAGATTCCGTGGCTGCTACTGAGAAATTCCTGATGGGATAACCCAATAACATTATTATTCATAGTATTTTTTCATTTGCATATTTTAATGTTAAGTGGAAGAGCGGAGTCACCTAAGGGGTCGCGCCCATTATCACCCAATCTCACGAGGGAGAGAGGGGGGTTTCGGCAGATATAACCGGGTTTAATTGAGTCTCACGTGAGATTAGGAGGGAGATGAGGGGGTCAACCCAAATCTCACGACATCCCACCAAGGGGGAGGGGGTCGAAAAATCGCCTCACGTAATTAATGGACGCCCCCTAACAAAAGCATCTTCTTGCTTAAAAGGTGATCTCCAAATAATGTGTGTGACAACTTTATGTAATTGAAATAAACTTTTTTTTTAACACTTTGCCCGACTCCGGGAATCAATCCCCACGCTTAGTATTCGCGCTTGCTACCACTAGACCAACGAGCCAATCTCACACATGCACACCAAAATTTCCACGCGAACGAAGTCGCGGGCAACAGCTAGTTTGTAATAATTTCATTACTTCATTAAATTAGTCTAAAGTAAATTGGTTTTTTTTTGCATCCTCCGGCTCCAGCTAACGTAATTAGCTAGTACATTTATTATTATTATTACTAATTGTCGGGCACGCCGCAATCGCGGCGGTAAGACCCCTCTTTGAGGAGTGGCTGGATAGGCGTCACGGCGTCCTGTTCTACCGCGTGACGCAGGTCCTCACCGGACACGGAAGTTTCGGTAGGTAACTGTGTCATATGGGGAAGGAGGAAACGCATGGGTGTCACCACTGCGAGAACCGCCCGGAGGACACGGTGGAGCATACGGTGCAGGACTGCCCCGCTTAGGCAGAGCACCGCCGTGTCCTCACGGCGGCGATAGGCGGAGACTTCTCGTGCCCGGCATTGGTCGAGGCCATGCTGCGGGGCGAGACGGAGTGGGAAGCGGTCGACTCCTTCTGAGAAGCAGTCATGCTCGCGAAGGAGGAGGCGGTCCGCGTGAGGGAGAGGACAGCGTCCTCCCTCCACACCAGCCGCAGTGGTAGACGCCCACGGCGCCGGACGTCGGCAAACGATCTCCGGCCACCGTAGGCGCGGGCATGCGGGCGGCGAGTAATGGGCGATTCGCTGTCCGACCATGGACCATGCCCGGGTCGACGGCGCGTTGTGTTCCACGCGCGCCTCAAAGAGTGTCAGCATAATGACGGGGCCTCCCCTCTAGAGGGCCAAAGCCTGCCGGGGTCGCGGGACTCATAAAATTACCGTGACCCTGGAACATAAAGAGCTACTGAAGGACACCGTGGATTTTAGTCAGTACAAGTCTGACAGTCCCTCCCGCTCTGCCCTGGGTGGGAGGACTCATTTGATGATTTTACCACGTTAAAAAAAAAAAATACTAATTGTAATTATACAAATATTAACTTAGATTTAAACTAGTCATTACGACAATAGAAGGTACGAGTAACAATTTAGTTAAACCTCTCAACTTTAAGGTATCTTCTAGCTCACAATCAATTAATTGTAAAAAAGGGGTTGAGCAGAATTCCCTGAAATTGTTTCATTAGAATATTCAGGGTTTTTACTCCAAACAATTAGAAATAGAACTATTTTTAGAAAAAACCAAGTTTGATATTATCTGCATTACCGAACATTGGATGAAAGATTATGAAATGCAAATTAATTTTGAGAATTATAGCGTGGGCAGTTGCTTTAACCGAAAATCAATGCTGCGGGGAGGTTCATTAATTTTAATTAGAAATCGTTTTACATCAAAACCACGTAAAGACATAGTTGAACTCTCAGTTGAGCATAGCATTGAATTGTCATGTGTTGAGCTGGATAAGCATGTTATAGTGTGCGTATACAGACCCCCTAATTATCAAAACTACTCTATTTTTGAGTCAGTTATGGAAGATGTTTTGGGCAAACTTTCAAGTGGTAATAAATCGGTAATTATCTGCGGTGATTTTAATATTAATATTTTAGAAGAAAATTCTAATAGCAGTCGGTTATTAAATCTTTATAAGTCATTTGACTTGACCAACAAATTTTATGGAACCTACGAGAGTCACTCCATCTTCTGCTTCTTGTATTGATAATGTTTTCTGCAATTGTGATTACTTAGTTAAAGTCATAGTAAATTGTCTGCCGTCTGACCATAGCGGACAAACTGTAACTTTTAGGTGTAACATACCATTGCAAAAAGTTCAGATTCAATTTAGACCTATAACTACTAATGTAGCAAGCCTTTTTATAACCACTAGCGACATCAACCGGGCAAAGGAGATACTACATAGTGCCGACTCCTTGACACTAGATGGCGCTGTGCATATGACGCGCAATCCTGAATCGCGGTGTCGAGATTCTCCGCGGTCTAATGACCTCCCCTAGTACATTATGTTTTAAGAAAAGAGACTGAACTAGCAGTGCATTCGTGGGTTACGCTCTAATTGGGATAATCACACGAGACTCCGCTACTAAGCCTAAGTTGATAAGACTTATTGTCACCTTTTTGGTTAGAGGGCCAACAGCTCCCCCTCCTTCGTCCTTGCTGGGAAAAGGTGGTCGGGACTAGTCCTATCCATTTATACGTTTTGACAAATAAATCTTCGTCTGAAAACTAACCTTCTCTTTGTGCCGGAAAACGGTGACTACATCCTCTATTACACTAATAAATTAAATAGGTATAATATTTCCCTACAGAACAAGTTAAGTGTTATGAGCCTTCATGTGGACGATATTAATATTAATCAATTGTATGATAATTTGTTTTCAATACTTCACACTGAGTTCAACAAAACTTTTGAAAAGAAGACAAAATGTATTTGCCCTAAATTTTTATTTAGTGAAACAGCGGAAAACAAAATTAAGACAGTTTGGAAAGTCATAAATAACGAGACTAACAGGAAGAAAATACGTAACACTAGCTACACATTAGATACAGCATGTGGTCCTAAAAGCTCTAATCAAGAAGTAGCTCATGAATTTGTAAATTTCTTTACCGATATACCGTTAAAAACTACAGAGACTCTAAACTCCTCTCCTGAAGTCTCAATTGGTTTATTAAAGGTGAATGTGTCTGGCTGCCTGGCTGAATTTAAATTTAAACACATAAACCCTATGATAGTTATTAAAGCTTTCCGGCAAATAAAAGTCAAACTGACCGAAGATCTTTGGGGAATGTCTATCAGAGTTTGTACATCCATAGTTGAGACTATTGCACCATACTTAGCTTTAATTTTTAATTTGTGTGTAGACCAAGGAGTTTTCCCTGATTTAACAAAATACAGCCTCTGTTCAAATCCGGAGATAGTAAAGATACAAATAATTATAGACCTGTTTCCGTGTTGCCAGTTTTTAGCAAGGTGTTTGAAAAGGTAATGCTGAATCAAATGCTCAATCATTTTAACACCAACAGAATCTTGCACGATCGACAGTATGGTTTCACCAAGGGACGTTGTACAACTGACGCCGGTGTAACCTTATTAAAGCACATTTTTACTGCGTGGGAAGAGTCCCAAGATGCCATAGGAATATTTTGTGACCTCTCTAAAGCATTTGATTGCGTAAATCACGACACATTACTTTTGAAACATGAGCATTACGGACTAGGTAAACTTGCACTTAGTTTGATAAAATCTTATTTGAATGATAGACAACAAAGTTCAAATAAATGGTGTTAATTCACAGGGTTTAAAAGTAAAAATGGTGGTTCCGCAAGGCTCAATATTGGGTCCTTTCCTCTTTTTAGTATACATAAATGATCTACCCTATTTATTGAAAAACCAATCTCAAAATATGGTATTATTCGCTGATGACACTTCCTTAATTTTTAAGATAAATAGATGGGCCTAAAATCTACATGACGTAAATAATGCCCTACTTCACATAATTGGTTCACAGCAAACAATTTAGTATTAAATGAAAAAAAAACGAAATGCATAAGATTTGCTTTACCGAATGTTAAAAGTAGCGATTGTGATATAGTATTGAATAAAGATGTTCGCATTCAATAGTTCCATCAAAGGAAACTAGATGGCGTTGTGCAATTACGTCAAGATCCTTGATCTCGGTGTTAAGATTTCGCGTGGATACTATATAGGGTTTCTGAATGTATGTTTTTTTTTTGTGTTTGAACCGAGTATTGTGATCACGCCAAGATCCAATAATTATTATATTTACTGTCCGGTATACGGTGTTTCATTTACCCGAGTTCCGCGAAGTAAAGTTCATGGTCCTTATCGAGTCGGATAAGTGAGACCCAGACGAGACGCAGACAGTGTTTGTGATTCTTGGCGTAGAAACCAGGGTGGATCGCCCTGAAGCGCCGCACACCCAAGCTGGTGTGCACAGTGAAGTGACCAGTGCTGCTGCAGCAGAGTTGGCGTGGACCAGGAGTCGGTGCAGGGCGCCAGGCGGAGTTGGACACCATCGAAGTAAGGGTGGAGCGGGGCGGACTGGACATCATCAGCAGCTGCTGAGTAAGACGCAGTCACCATTGGAGGAGTGGTTCAGTGATAGTGAAGTGCGGTTTGTTGAAGGCAAAATCGTGAGTACATTTATTGTTAGTACATTTGCAAGTCGGGTTTCTTCTAAAGATAGAAAAATTCGTCTGAGAAGGGTTTAATTGGACTTTAGTAGATTTATTCATAAGTTGTAAATTATTTGAACTTGTGATAATTATGTATCAATTTTGTGTGAAATTGAACCAATTGAAAAAATCGAAAAGAAATCGAATCGAATTGAATTGTAATTGAATTTGTCTTTGGTATATTTTAATTATAAACTGGTTGTATTCAAATGATTTAATTTATAGTTACGTTGGTATTTTGGTGGTAAATAATTTTGAATTAGTGAATTTTGGATAGTATATTTAAAACAATATAAATATGGAGGCCATGTATAAATACAAAATAACACAAGGCTTCTCATTGAAAAGGCAGAGATTAATTTTAAAAAATCACCCAAAGATCGAGTGACTAAAACATATGTGGAAACTAGGTTAGAAGCATTTGAAGCCTTATGGAGAAAGTTCTCGACAACTCACGAAAGTTTAGTACAAAACGTCACAGACTCTCAACGAGAATCAGATAAGTATTTTGTAAATGACGTTTATGACGCCACTGAAGAAAATTATATTATGCATAAAAGTTAGTTAAAAGATGTTTTAAATAAATTTAGTGATAATAATTTAGAAAAAATCCCAGGGACAAATAACGACCACACAAAATCAAATAATGTTAGGTTGCCGAAAATAATCATTCCAAAGTTTTAGGGCAATTATGCAGAGTGGGCAACATTTAAAGATCTGTTTACATCCTTAATACACAACAATGATAGTTTAGAAGACGTGCAAAAATTGCATTATTTAAAGGGATTATTGTCGGGAGAAGCCGAACAACTGTTAAGACATGTTGCGGTAACTTCTGACAATTATAAGGAGTGTTGGTCATTGTTGCATAGTAGATATAATAATAAGCGATTCCTAGCGAATTGTTTGTTAAAGCGCCTTTTGAGTCAGAGTAATGTGACAGAATGCTCAAATAGCCTCAAGGGTTTACTAGACACCACGATGGAATGTCTCAACGGTCTGAAAAATCTCGGAGTAGACGTTAGCACGTGGGACATCATAATCGTCTTCATAGTTAGTTCCAAACTTGATTCTGAATCACGAAAGCAATGGGAGACTAAAATTTGCTCCAATGATGAATTAACCGTGCTCTCGGAGCACAGAGATTTTTTAGAAGCCAGATTTCGTGCGCTCGAGTTTTTAGACACTAAGTCAAGTAAGCCTAAAGCAAACGTTCACCATATAGTTAGTAGCGACAATAAGGCCGCTGAAATTACTTGTCTATTCTGTAAAGAAACGTACAAAATTTCTAATTGTAAGAAGTTTGCTCAAGAGAGTTACGAATCTCGTCATAGCTTTGCACAAACCAGGCGTTTATGTTATAATTGTTTAAACCCGAATCACTCCATTAAGTTTTGTCGACAAACTGCGACGTGTCGTATATGTAAGCGAAGGCATCATTCACTACTACATCCAAACTCGGTCTCAAACTCCACAGTAGTTAATGAAAGCTCTAATACAGCAGCTGAAGTTAAATCAGCGGTGTCTAGTGTTCAGGCATCGTCATCTGAGAGCAAACCATCGACGTCAAGTATACTTATCACATTTTTCTAAGGGATCAGTACCTACTCAGGTTTTGTTGGCTACTGCTCTTGTCGAAGCACAGACAAGAAGTGGCTCTACACAACTGCTGAGAGTGCTATTAGATCAGGGATCTCAGGCATCATTCATAGCAGAATCCGCAGTGCAGCTGCTTGGACTTAAGAAGAAGCCGACCAAGTCGGTCATATCTGGAATAGGCGGTGAGAGAAGTGCTTTTGCTTCCAAGTTTACAGTCACGATGACTATTCACTCACGCTTAGATCCAAATTTTAGTGTCAAAGTCCATGCTTTTGTATTAGGTACCGTTACGTCGTTTTTACCCTCGGAGAAATTAGAACAGTCCTATTGGCCCGAGCTAAAGGGGTTAACTTTAGCTGATCCAGAGTTCCATACACCAAGCAAGATAGACATCTTACTTGGTGCGGAAATATATGGCCAAGTTCTTAGAGATGGTTTAATTCAAGGTCCACCAAACTTACCGGTAGCTCAGAACACTGCCCTGGGTTGGATCCTTTCTGGACAGATATCATCAAGCCATGATTCTATTCATTGTCATCACGTCATTCACAGCAGCTCAGATCAGGCTGATGACAACGCACTTATGCGACAGTTTTGAGAAATAGAGTCTATTATCCCTGATAAGAAGATCCTTTCTGAGGAAGATCAACGATGTGAGGACATTTATGCACTAAGCACGTGCCGTGATGAGGAAGGTCGCTATGTGGTTAATCTCCCCTTTCGCGATCAAGAACCGCAGTGTCAATATGGGAGTTCGAGAGACCTTGCAATAAAGAGATTTCATCTTCTTGAAAATAAATTCAAGAGGAATCCGAAAATCAAAGCTCGATACTCTGAGGTGTTTCAAGAATACATCGACCTTGGTCATATGAAGCCTGTACACGGTGATGAGCGTAATATGAGTACAGCTGTTTATCTGCCACATCACGCCGTGGTACGCGAAGACAAAACTACAAACAAGGTTCGAATAGTGTTCGACGCTTCAATGAAAGGGTGGAATGGAGTGTCTCTGAACGACGATCTCATGATTGGTCCCATGTTGCAACCTCCATTACGTCACATAATTATGAGATGGAGAATGTATCCCATAAGTCTCTGTGCTGACATCATAAAAATGTACAGACAGGTGAAGGTTTCTCCTGAAGATGCAGAGTTTCAGCGAGTAGTGTGGCGCGATGATCCAGAATCTGAAATAAAAGAATACAAATTAGTAAGAGTTACGTTTGGTACAGCAGCGGCTCCTTACCTTGCAGTGAAAACCTTACAGCAGGTGGCAGTTGATGCAGGTGGAGGACATCCTAAAATATGTGATATCATAAAAAATGAGTTTTATGTAGATGATTTAATGACAGGATGTCAAACAGTTGAAGAAGGTTTACACATACATAGAAAAATAACAGAGATACTCACCAAGGGTCAATTTCAACTACAAAAATGGGTTAGCAGCTGCGATGAATTAAACAAGAGAATTCAAGACTATACGGTAACAAAGGTAAGACAGAATGAGGAAGAGGAGCAGGGAAAGGATATTAAGTTGGACTCAGTTATAAAAATTTTAGGAATTTCGTGGGATCGTGAGAGTGATAAATTCAAATATTCAGTACAACTTGATCCACAGCAGACTCCAATCACCAAGAGAAAGGTAATTTTCGACATCGCACGCCTGTTCGATCCGCTTGGCTGGCTATCACCTTGCATTGTTACTTCCAAGATCTTCATCCAAAAGCTTTGGCTTGCTGGCCTGGAATGGGATGAAGAATTAACTCCGGAACTTCTATCGGAATGGGAAACTTATCGTTTAAGTCTTGTAGAGACGGACAAGTTCAGCATCCCTAGATGGACCAACACAAAATCCGACGATCTGTTGGTAGAGTTACATGGATTTTGTGATGCGTCGATTGCGGCTTATGCCGCTGTAGTGTATATTAGAGTCATCGATGCTCACAAAACCATTCATGTTAATTTAATCACCTCTCGAACTAAGGTTGCACCAGTTAAGCAGCAGTCGGTTCCGCGTTTAGAGCTGATGGGGGCAGTGTTGCTCTCTGAACTCATTACTGAAGTCGCTGAAGTAATGAGAATCGCACCTCCTCAAATACACGCCTGGACTGACTCATCAGTGGTTTTGGCATGGCTTAGTAGACATCCCAGTCACTGGACTACTTTTGTTGGAAACAGAGTGTCTACTATTCTCTCGCATATCGACAACTCACATTGGGCTCATGTCCAATCTATGCATAACCCTGCAGATTTGGCTTCCAGAGGTTCAACACCTCAAGAACTTGTGTGCAGCTCACTGTGGAGTCAAGGACCTTCATGGCTCCATGATGAAACAATAGAGTACACAAGACCAAAGTCAATTGTTACCAACACGGAGCAAAGATCAGTCAAGGTTCACGTCGTAACTGAACCTCTTCAGGAAGATCCGTTCTGGATAAAGTATTCATCACTACAAAGGTTAGTTCGGGTTATAGCGTACTGCAGAAGAGTTTTGAGTTGGAGGAAACAATCACATAGTGAAAGGAGATTCGAAAGGTATCTAACTAAGGAAGAAATACAAGCAGCAAAAACGTGTGTAAAACTGGTTCAGAAACAAGAGTTCTCCGAAGAAATTAAGGATATAAGAAAAACAGGAAGCGTAAAAGCGAAAGGCAAGCTTAAAAGTCCTATCATCGATGATGAAGGCATTCTCCGTGTCAGTGGACGCATTAATAATGCTAATTTAGACGAGGCTGTCAAACATCCCATCATCCTACCACCTGACAGTCACTTCACCAATCTAGTGATTGATGAAGCCCATAAGAGGACCTTATATGGGGGACCAACTCTAATGTTGAGCCAGCTGCGTACGAGGTATTGGATCCTTTCCGCCAAAACAAAGGTTAAGGCTTACGTACACAAATGTGTAAAGTGCAAGCGGTATTCAGCAGCTATTCAAACCCCAATTATGGGTCAGTTACCGTCCAGTCGAGTCACTCCGGCAAGACCATTCCTAAATAGTGGCGTGGATTTTGCTGGCCCCATCAGCATCCGAACGTCAAAGGGTCGAGGCCACCAATCATACAAGGGGTACATTTGTGTCTTTGTATGTATGGTGACTAAGGCTATTCACTTAGAAGCCATCAGTGATTTGACTTCGCAAGGGTTCATCGCTGGTTTTAAAAGATTTGTGGCTCGGCGAGGTTTTGTCAGTAACATTTGGAGCAGAGAAAATCTTCCGTGGCCTTAGAGATTAAAGAGTGGTTAGGTAACAACAGCACTTCCTGGCACTTCATTCCGCCTCATTCCCCTAATTTCGGTGGCTTGTGGGAGGCCGGGGTGAAATCGACCAAATTCCACCTCAAACGCGTAATAGGTCAATCCACACTTACGTTTGAAGAAATATCAACACTATTGTCCCAGGTAAAAGCGTGCCTTAATTCCAGGCCGTTATCAATGATGCCTGACAATTCCATAGATCCCACTCCCTTAACACCAGGTCATTTCCTGATAGGTGAGCCTCTGATGGCAGTGCCTGAACGCAATTATGAGAATTCTAACATCAGCAACCTTAGACGTTGGCAGGTTACACAACGCATGTTGCAAGACTTTTGGAGACGTTGGTCAGATGAGTACTTGGTACATTTGTTACAGCGTTACAAATGGAATAAAAATATTCCAGAACCAAGTATCGGAGATGTTGTTTTAGTCAAGGAGGATAACTTACCTCCTGCCCGTTGGCTTTTGGGCAAAGTAGTAGACAAGCACCCTGGTTTAGATAAGGTTACACGAGTCGTGACTCTCAAGTGTAATGGATCGTCTATCAAACGACCCACTTCAAAATTGTGCATTTTGCCGATTGCAAAGTAATGTAAACTTTGTATAAGTAGACTTTAAGTTTGGTTTAGCTATTTTTTTTGTTCATTGTAAGTTGGTACTCCCTTTCTTCTCCTAAAATTGTTTGTCCGAAAATCATTATCAATAACACGTATGCTATAAACTTCAGTAACCATAATGTTCAAAATCCCGAAATTTTGTTTAACATAATTATCTTTAGTTCTAAAAGTATTCTGTCATAATATCGAGTACTATAATAATTGAATCTACTAATTTTACATGACCTAAAGTCATATGTCCTAAGTATTGTGTTAAATAATGTGGATCATTCCGAATGTTCATTTATAATATTTTTTTTAGTCTTAAAACATTTGCTAAAAATTTGGTTTTAGTGACAGAAACGAATCGCTGTAAATCCGACTCCACGCAGTCTTGTCTGCTCTACCCCTAGAGTGTAATTTAAAATCGCGTAGGCGCGGAGGGGCGAGGCGGCCCGCGAGTTGAGGAGCAGGTGGTTGTAACACTCGCCGCCGTGGCTGAGGCTGGCCGGCGGACCGCCGGCCAGCAAGCCGAAGCTGCGGTGGTGAGCGTTAAACCCATCTGCGACGATAAACTCGCGTGGGACCGCCGGAGCCCCGCAGCGCCGGAGCCGTGACAGAAACCATGCCTGCTGCATGTGGCATGCTTGCATGCTTGCTCACATGCTGCATGCTTGCTTGTATGCTGCGTGCTTGCTTGCATGCTGCATGCTTGCTTGCATGCTTCATGCTTGCTTGCATGCTGCATGCTTGCTTGCTTACAAAAACCACATGTTAATTTGAATTTAGGACTTATAACTTTTATTGAAAACGGTTTTATGTCTTTTGTATGTTATTGATTGTAATATTTATGACAAACGGATTTAGGACATATTATATTTAGGGATTTCAATTTTATGGCATGTGGCATTATGTGATATTAAGTTCGGGTAAGTTATCATTCGGACAAATGATGAATAGGACAAAAAAAGTTATGGCACTTTAAATTATGGATAAAAAAGTTAGGTGACACAATAGAGAACCTTGTAAGTTAGATTTAAGTTTATACAGTCCACAAAGTATTCTAAGTTTTTTTTTGTATCAAGGAATAGGTACTTTCCATAAAATGTTGTAATTTTAGTTCATGTCATCACATATCGTTGCACATGTAATTATATTCTAGTTTGAGCCCCTGACCTCATGGTGGGCGGTAATTGTGTAGTGAAGGACATACCATTATGTCCTTGGTGGGCGGTATGTTCGCATTCAATAGTTCCATCAAAGGAAACTAGATGGCGTTGTGCAATTACGTCAAGATCCTAGATCTCGGTGTTAAGATTTTGCGTGGATACTATATAGGGTTTCTGAATGTATGTTTTTTTTTGTGTTTGAACCAAGTATTGTGATCACGTCAAGATCCAATAATTATTATATTTACTGTCCAGTATACGGTGTTTCATTTACCCGAGTTCCGCGAAGTAAAGTTCAAAAGAGAAGCTTGTATTTGTAGGTAAAACAGTTTTCTTGGGGATTACGCTTGATTCAAGGCTACAATGGGGTTCTCATTTAACATCTCTAGCGGGGCGGCTAAGTTCGGCAGCATATGCTATAGGAAAAATCCGTCAATATACTGATGTAAATACCGCTAGACTGGTCTATTTTAGTTACTTTCATAGTATAATCTCTTCTGGCATTTTACGATGGGGATGGGCTGCAGACATTGAGTCTATATTTATTCTGCAAAAAAGAGCCATCAGAGCTAGGTATATATAATCTTCGTAGGCGTGATTCTCTAAGGGAACTGTTTAAGGAAATTAACATCATGACGGTACATTGTCAATACATCTACGAAAACATAATGTACGTAAGAAAAAATCTACATCTTTTTAATAAAAGAGGTGAGAGATACAATTACGGTACTAGAAATAGAGACCAATTAGTTAAGCCGGGCTTCAGACTCGCTAAAGTAGACTCATCTTTCATGGGGTACTGTTTGAGATACTATAATAAAATTCCACAAAGTATTCTTGAATTGAATGAAACGAAATTTAAAAGATGCATTAAACGAACACTATGTAAGCAAGCATATTACAAGTTGAACGATTATATCGTTGATAAAAATGCTTGGCTCAATGCCGGTCCTGCTCCAAAAGGACAGGGGCGCATAAATGGATAGCATTAAATAGTATGTTGGAGCTGCTGAAGATTGTACAACTATCTTTTCATTGTATAAATTCAATCTCTTTAGTATTATATAGCCGCATAGCCCATATTGTGTGAGTACTATGTACTAGAAAGCTGTCATTCGCGGGAAACCTACGTCTTTTCTTGACTTGAATGTACCCTGGCGGTTAGGAGTTGTCATGCTCACTCAAATGTCTCGCTGATGGTGGCGCGTGTGTCGGATCATTTAGTTTCCTTCAAAATGGTTGAGTTGAATGGTGCTGATACATGCGTCATGTTCGTGAACGGGCGCTGTCAGTTGTGACTGGTCATCTCTTGATTGCCACGGCTTATTTGAATTATTTTATTTTGAACTAGCTTTTGCCCGCGGCTTCGCCCGCATGGATGTCGTAAATATCCCATTACTTACCTTAACCCCTCTTTTTAACCCTACGGGGGTAGAATTATCAAAAATGCCGAGACACGTATAAGTTAATTTTCAATCGTCAGCCTAAACACAAAATTTGAAGATCCTAACTTCAAAACTGACAGACTTACATATAAACTTCCATCCCCTATTTTACCCCTTTAGGGGTGGAATTCCCAAAAACCCTTTCTTAGTGGATACTTACTCTTCACAAAGAACACACCCTCCAAGTTTCATATCTCTAGGACCAGCGGTTTGGGCTGTGTGTTGATATATCACCCAGTCAGTCAGTTTACCATTTTATATAATACTCTCAGGGAAGGTTTCGGACTCACGGGATAGTACATGCCGTTCGCGATCAGCTGTGAGACGTAATTCCCTCTCAGTGTAGGTTTCGGACTCGCGAGATAATGTATGCCGTTCGCGGTCAGCTGTGAGTCGCAATTCTCGTTGTGAAGCAGTTTCAGCTTCTCGGGATAACACATGTTGTTCTCGGTCAATGGAATGCCTTAGCTCTCGGTGAGAAGAGCTCTGAGACGCCCGTGATGAAGCTCGTCTCGCTCTGTCAGCTGCTAATCGCATCTCTCTCTCGGGAGAGCTTTCATTGGCTCGAGAAGTTGAGGCACTAACTCTCATAGAGTTTAACCGATGTGCTCTTTTCTCTGCCGATTCTTGAGAACGCCTATTTCTCATTCTCTTAGCTTCTCTCGAATTTCGAGATAAAGAAAATCGTTTTTTAGGTGCCATTGATGCAGGCGAATAAAAATAAAGCTAAAACGTAAATGAAAACAAAACTAATAGGTATAAAAAAGTGAACGTAAATTGAACGAATATTTAAACACTACCAAAATAACTAATACCTATTTTATAAAATAACAACAAAAGGAATCTAAAAATAAATAATCAAAGACTAAAAGTCGCGCTGAGAAGCACGGTTTGTTAATATCAATTAAGTATTGTCTGTCAATAAGGTCGAACGCTCTGAACGTCTATTCGCATCAACAGGCAAAAATTGTATCAAGCTCGCGTTTTTTTTTTTTTTTTGGTATTGGCATCTCGCAGTTCAGCCTCTGAGGCTGGCTTCTGCTTAACCGGACAAATCCTGTGGATGCCTTGAAATAAAGGCCTCCAGCCAGGGCATGAAGCTTGCGCTCGGGCGCCTCGCCTTTTTATACCTTCGGCCGCGAGACGCGTCGAGCTCGGCGACCGATTCTCGGACCTTATACAAAAATAATCCTTATAGCATGATTCAGTATTCACGCGCGATGGCTTATTATTAGCGTATTTCATGTATAACTTTGGTGTTTCTATACCGATTTCTATGATTCTTTTTTATGGAATAGTTAATAATGTTAACTATTTTAATTAGGGATGACTGAGAGTGTTATAAACGTATGAGTAGACAAATATAATCAGAAAGCTTCGAACTGCTAAGCTATCGGGAGTTACACGTGATATTGTGAGTCGACCATAAAAAATAGACATATGCTGTCGAGGGATATTTTTTTATATAATTTTAAGGAGAACATTTCCGTCATACATGATTTCTGTGTAGCTTTAACCATTAAGGTTGCACACGCGACGGAAGCTTAAAAAATGGAGTAACTTCTCCCGTTTTCCCAACATTTCCCTTCACTGCTCTGCTCCTATTGATTGTAGCGTGATGAAAAGTATACTATAACCAACTCAGGAGTACGAAAAACAATTGTACCAAGTTTCGTTAAAATCCGTCGAGTAGTTTTTGTTTCTATAACGGTTATACAGACAGACAGACAGACAGACAGACAGACAAAAATTTTACTGATTGCATTTTTGGCATCAGTATCGATCCCTAATCACCCCCTGATAGTTATTTTGGAAATATATTTCATGTACAGAATTGACCTCTCTACAGATTTATTATAAGTATAGATAAGTATATAAGTACTAGCTTATGCCCGCGGCTTCGCCCGCGTGGAGTTAGGGAATTGCCCACGGGATCTTACTTCTGGGATAATAAGTAATCTATGTATCTATCTATAATACATACATAGATTCAATTCAATTCAATTCAAATTATTTATTGCAATCCATAATGTACATAAAACAGGTGGTAAAAAACAATTGAGAAGAAACAATTATGGACCCTGTCGGGCACAGCAAAATTAAATAAATAGGTAGGAGAGAGGAAGAGCGCTTTTATCAACTTTCCATAAAACAATTAAATTAGGTAGACTGGTTTTGGACATATACTTGCTTATAACTTGCAATAATTAGTTTAAAGTTATATCAATTAAATTAGATACGTGAAATATTGATACCTTGGTTTGAGATTGGACATCGGATTTACTGGATTTTATCTGAAGAGTATGTACACACATTTTCAAGTCAATCGACTCCGAGAATAAAAAGTTTCACATAATATTCAAAACCCCATTCCACCCTATCAGGGGTGGAATTTCAAAAAACCCTTTCTTAGTGGATACCTACTCTCCACAAAGAGTACATTCTCCAAATTTCATGTCTCTAGAACCAGCGGTTTGGGCTGTGCGTTGATGTATCAGTCAGCCAGTCAGGACATTGAATTTTAAATTGGGGGATGATTTTCGAAAAACTGTGATACACATATCTCATAATTTTAACTGAAGTATATGTAGACACAATTTCAAGTCAATCGACTCGGAGAATAAAAAGTTTCATAGAAAATTCAACACCCCATTTCACCCTCTTAGGGGTGAAATTTCGAAAAATTCTTTCTTAGTGGATATCTACTCTTCACAAAGAGTACACTGTTCAAATTTCATGTCTCTAGGACCAGTGGTTTGGGCTGTGCGTTGATGTATCAGTCAGCCAGTCAGGACATTGAATTTTAAATTGGGGGATGATTTTGGAAAAACTGTGATACACTTATCTCATCATTTTAACTGAAGTATATGTAGACACAATTTCAAGTCAATCGACTCCGAGAATAAAAAGTTTCATAGAAAATTCAACACCCCATTTCACCCTCTTAGGGGTGGAATTTCGAAAAACCCTTTCTTAGTGGATACCTACTCTTCACAAAGAGTACACTGTCCAAATTTTATGTCTCTAGGACCAGTGGTTTGGGCTGTGCGTTGATATATAAGTCAGTCAGTCAGTCAGTCAGTCAGTCAGTCAGTCAGTCAGTCAGTCAGTCAGTCAGTCAGGACTTTGAATTTTATATTATATAAGTATATAGATATAGATTGTTTTCTATGGACACTTTTAACGTACACATCTTGCTACATCGTTCTCACATAATGTACCATCTCAACATGAATGATGTAACCAAGAGTTTGTAAACGTATTCTGATTTAAAAGAGTGTCCATGGAGTTTCTTGCCCGTTCTTCTCCATAGAGATCTACGTTAGTGAATGGGCATTTACAGTACTTCCACAGTTTTTATGCCTTGTGACTGGGACTGTAGCTATTGTTGTCTTTGTTTCGACAATTCAAAATTGCCTGTAACTGGCCTATTTGAAATAAATGCTTTGATTTGATTGATTTTAACAAAAATAATATTTAAAGAACTTGATATTGATGACGCCATTGATGAAAATCTGATGATAACTTCGAAAAATGTAATAGATAATACTATTTCATGTAATGATGTTGAACATGATAATGAAACATCTGGAGCATTACTGAATCAGTTTAATGAAAAACTAAAAGAATATGAAAAACGAGGACCTACCGCAAAATTATGGATTCAATATTTTGATATGGTGTCGATTGCAAAGGAGTTTATAAGAGCTGAACGTATGGGAGATTGGCAAGCTCATTTGGACAGCGTTAAAGAAATGCTTCCTTACTTTCACGCGTCGGGACATTTCTCTTATGCTAAATCTGCACACCTATATCTACAAGATATGCTACAATTAAAAAACTGTATGGATCCTGATGTTTACCAACGTTTTACAGGAGGATATTTCACGATTAGACGTTCAGATAAATTGAGTTGTGGAACTTCAACAGACATGGTGATCGAGCAGTCAATGATGAAAGCAATGAAGACAGATGGAGGTCTTTCTCGAGGGAGAAGTACGAAAGAGAGTGTCATAAGTAAATGGGTATATGGTATGCATGCAATGAATGCTATTTGTGAAGGATTGGAAGATTTCGCTAATGTTAGAATGGATACAACAGATCAGCATGTTGATGCAAGTGATTCTCGAATGAAGAAAGATTCTCAAGACATACAAAGCCTCCTAGAGTGGTTTTCTTTACATGATCTTTTCCCAGAAGTCAACAGAATTGTATTTATTGCCAGTTGAATTGTTGTTGATGAGAAAATTAATTGTCATAAAGCTCGTGAAGTTGGGATTGCTTGCATGTCAAAAATAACAGGATTGACGTTTGATAACATTAAATTGAAACGTGCTGATAAAGTAGTCCCTCTTTTAGCTATGAGTAGCACTGTCAAAGTTCACGATAAGAAGATTCCTGTTGACCCTGTATTATTATTTCAACGCATGAGTATTACGACTGCTTTGGAAGATGAAATTGAAAAATATTTCGAATATGAATTGGCTCCCTACCCGTTGTCAATGTTTGATGATATTGGAATGCGTAAAACACAAAAGTCAGCCATTTACGATTGTTTTCAAACAGTAATAAAACTGAACAGTGCCCGTCGCTGTTTTGAGTACAGTTACACGGCTTACACCATCGCTCCCTGTGAACACCTTAATGATTCTGCCCATGCGCCATTTCAGAGGTGGCAGGCCGTCCTCTTTAATGACGGCAAGGGCGTTTAGAGCTAAGTCCTGGTTAGGTGTCTTCCACTTGGTCCTTATTTGAAGCTCCGAAATATAGTCGGTCGACCAACGCTTCCAAAACTGCTGTCTCATTTGTTCCAGCCTCTGGAACCGCGTCAGGCGATTCATCGGCGCCTCTGTCAGGTCCTTGCAGGCTGGTGAGAGGAGGGACCGGCCGATCAGGAAGTGTGCTGGACTAAGTGGAAGGAGATCATGTGGGTCTGCAGACATAGGACACATTGGACGGGAATTCAGGACGGCTTCGATCTGTGACAACACCGTGCTGAATTCCTCGTATGTTAGATTAGCGGTACCCATAACACGCCTAAGGTGGTGTTTACAGGATTTAACTCCTGCTTCCCATAATCCCCCAAAATGAGGAGCATAAGGTGGTATAAATTTAAATTCTATATTATCGTTAGATAAATCATCAATAATTTGATGTGAGTGCTCATTAAACATTAATTGAACCTCCTTCATGGCTCCGACAAAATTTGTCCCATTATCAGAGAAAATTTGAGCCGGTTTGCCACGCCGGGATATAAATCTTTTAAGTGCTAATAGGTATTCTTGTGAAGAAAGGGTACTGACTAGTTCGAGGTGGATGGCTTGTGTTATGAAACAAACAAATAGGCATATATATCCTTTTTCAAGCTTAGCCCCCCTACCTTTGCGGTTTAGTACAGATACGGGTCCAGCATAGTCAACCCCACAACGAATGAAAGGAAAACCCGGTTCCAACCGCTCTGCAGGTAGATTACCCATGATTGGGGAAACGGTCTTTCCTCTCAGTCGCGTGCAGCGGACGCACTTGCGGACCACCTTTCTGGTCAGATTTCTCCCCCCCAATGGCCACCAACTCTCACGCATATTAGCCAACAGCAGTTGGGGACCACCATGGAGAAGTTTATTATGTAAGTGCTGAAACAATAACAATGTTAACCGATGTTTACAGCATAATAAGGTCGGGTGTTTTTTATCATACTCGAAGTCAGGTGAATTACCTAAGCGTCCGCCTACTCTTATTATATCATTTTTATCTAAGAATATGTTATGGCTAGAAATTGTACTTGTAGTTTTCAATGGTAAGTTTTCCTTTAATTTATTATATTCACCAGGAAACGATTCCCTTTGTACGAGTCGCGTCAACATCTGTGTTGACGCACACAACTCATTCACAGATAACGGCCCGACAGTGCGATCGTGTCGTTGTGTGCGTGAGTTATGTATGAAGCGCAATACTAAAGCACCTGTACGAAGTATGCGGTTATAGGAAGAAAACCTGTCAAAACTAATTACTATATTTTTATTTTGTGTAACATCACAAACCATAGCAGTTGTCTGTGATTTTAATTCTGGTAGGTCGGTAGCGGCGTAGTCACATTGTGACATAATGCCTTGTTGCGACCACATCGACTCAGGATTCTGTAAGAACAGTGGGCCGTTCCACCATAGACTACTATCACTGAGTTAGTCGAGACTACGCAGTATTATATTATCTGTGGTCGAGACTGAGCCCGCGTGAAATTAAGTCCGCTGGATTATTTTTGGTACCTACATGTAACCATATGGCATTACTGGTAAGTTCATTTACTTCTACTACTCTATTTTGAACAAAGGTTTTCAACGAATGAGGCGACATTCGAAGCCACCCAAGGACAATGGTTGAATCTGTCCAAAAGAAAGTTTTATGAAAGGTCAACCGTAGTGAATTAATAATTTTCTTATATAATCGCGCGCCAACCAAAGCTCCGCATAACTCTAGTCGCGGTATACTAGTCGGTTTTAATGGCGCGACCTTGCTTTTGGCACAGAGTAACTTAATTGTAACAAGCGAGTTATCTGAGTATGTACGTACATAAGCGCATGCGCCATATGCACATTGCGACGAGTCACTAAAAATATGTAGTTCTATGTATTGTGTGTGAGAACTCATTAATAAATCATTTATTCAGGTAATTAGGACCCATTGCCATTAATCACAATACAACCACACTTCACAAAAACAAAAAAAAAAAAAAACAGAACATTACAATTTAGTCAACAAATAAAATAAATTACAATACAATTAGAAATATAAATACAAATAGAATTGATAATTAAATTAAAATTAAAATTCAACTGCAAAACATAAAAAGATAAATAAAATAACAATTACAATTTTCTAGCCGGCACTGGAACAGCAACATGCCTGCCACAACAATGCCGGATATAAGGGCAGTCCAGCCGGTTTGCGATCATTGCCAGGATGCAATTGGGGCTGGCCCGCACCCGGCGCACCAGGGACGCGCACCGCTTGCGCATAGAAGCGTAGAAACAATCAGTGCGTGCCATCGCGAACATCCCTGATGCGCTACAGAAACGGGGCAGCCCCAACACCGCCCGGAACGCGTTGTTGTACTGGACACGGAGGGCACTGTACGCCCTTTCACTATAGTCAACCCACAGGCTACACGTATATAGGGATGTGCAGTACGCTCTAAAAAGCGTGACTTTCACACCCGTAGTACAACGCGAAAACCTGCGGGCTATCATGTTGGCTCGCACCGACAGTGCCCTCCGCTCCCGGTCCATGTCATCATGGTCTTTAAGGTCCTCGGTGAGTAGATGTCCTAGATACTTAAATTGGTCCACTCTGTCTATTGGAACACCATTAAGATTGACATTCGGAACGCTCGCAGGGCTCGACACACCGATAGCCTGAAAAACCATGTATTGGCTTTTCTTCCCATTATATTTCAAACCATGTCCATGCGCGTATTCCGCACACGTACTGAGCAGTCTCCTCAGCCCACAGATCGACGCGCTCAGCAACACCATGTCGTCCGCATAACTCATATTGTTGACACAGACTCCGTCAATATAGCATCCGACATGTTGACTGCTGAGCGAGACGATCAGTTCATTCATATACAGATTGAATAATGTAGGGGAGGTCAGACCGCCTTGTCTCACGCCACATTCGTTAGTATAAGGGTCTGATATCGCCCCCGCCCACCGGACACTATTGACCTGGTGCCCGTACCAGTACCGGAGCATGCTGATAAGTTCCCACGGCAAGCCCGTGCTCTCCAGCTTCCCCCAGAGGATGTCGTACGAAACGAGGTCAAAAGCCTTGGACAAATCGAGGAAGCACGCGTATACCGGGGTCTTTCTCTTCGTGTAATATTTAACGGTGTGCTTTAGACACAATATTGCACTCTCTGTGGACAGTTTAGGTCGAAAACCAAACTGGTTATCATGAAGTGTTACATGTTTATTTAACTGTGTGTTAAGCACACCGTCAAATACCTTTGCCACTACAGTTGCAAGCGATATAGGCCTGTAGTTATTTTTATCCGCCAAATCGCCCGTTTTATTTTTAACCACCGGCACTACAACTGCCCTCATGAAATCCATGGGCAGGTAAGAGTGGCTCACACACAGCGAAAAGAACACTGCAAGAACTCTCGCCAAGTGTGGTCCGGCGTGCTGCAGGTGCTCAATGCTGAGTGCGTCGTGCCCAGGGGACTTTCCCCGCTCAATCTGGCTTATGGCTTTCGCAATATCTTTCGCGAGGAAAGTTTTTCCCACAATTTTACTGCTCGAGTCAGCATTTAGCACCCTACCCGCAGGACCGAGCGGCGGCCGAACCGAAAACTGTTCTCTGAAAACGTTTGCAATGCTCTTAGGATCACTCAAGCCATCGACGCTCCCAGGAAGACCAGGCCGCGACTTTACTTTCTTCGTTTTTCGCCAAAAGCCACGGAAGTCACCCTTCGAGTGTAGTTCAGCGAGGGCGTCCATCCGAATCTGGTCCTGATTATTCTGGCACCACTTTAACCTGGACTTAAACACTCTTCTACTCTCTCGCATCTCCTCATACACACAACCGGACTTAGGTCTGCCACACAGTACCCACTCCTTAAGCCTCAGCCTGGCCACCCTGTGAGCCTCGCCCACATGCCTATTCCAACCCGCCAAGCGCGCACCACGCCCACACCTCCGCGCGCTTCCCCCATCCATCATTGCCGCGCCCTGAAGGGCAGACACAATGTCAGAGTACAGTTTATCTAGGACACGCTCATGGTCATGGTTACAACATAAATAATCCGCACACTGCGAACATTTCGAGGGAAAATCAATTAATTTTAATCTCCTATGACACTCTTCATTATAGCTTAAGACCTGTTTCTCATTTCTTACCCCCCATATAATACCCATATTTTCATCACAAACCGTGCGTGTAGCTATCTTGGGCGTTAATACATATAGATTGCATTCCACAATGAGAGGAAAATGGTCCGACCACAGAGTGTCATACCTGACAAAAACATTCGTAACAGACTGCTTCGCCGCGTGAGTTACAATACAATGATCGAGCCAGCTGGGCGTCCCATGCGCATCACTGATGTATGTATAGGTTCCGGAATTTCTCCCTAACATTTCTACATCTATACACGACCAACTCTCCTCGCTACACACATTAATAAGTTCATTGTAAAATAACTCACCCGGCTCCGCATTAAAATCACCCATCACAAAAACGGACTCGATGTTACTCTCATCAACAATCGCACTAATCTCACTTAAACAGTCAATAAAATCCGGCAAATTGTTCACGGAGTTCGTTGGCAAATACGCACTTATAACTAGCACTGACCTATCGCCTGCCGCTATTTTAATAGCACAAATACGCTCACTACACTGAATCACCGACACTTCTTGGAAGGCATTGTAACGCCATAACACCGCGACGCCGCCGTAGGGGCGTCCGCGCAAAATGCCCGCCGACGTATCCACGGCCGACGTCGCCGTGTAGCCGAAACCGCTATCAATCATACCAACAAACGGTATATCGTGTGGGAGCAGCCAGGTCTCCTGCAAGCATATCACGTCACACGTACTGCACAGGCTTCTGATGTCGTGGACAGCTCGTTTCACATTTTTACAATTGTAACTTGCTAAGCGACAAGTCCGACTATCCATTATTTGGCTTATTTGTGCCGTCAGCAGGATTATTCTCCTGACTCTTATCTCTTCGTCTGTAACTAACGAACCGTCGAAATATGACACCCGCCGGCCAAAGTTTCTCGTCCATGTACATAGGTAGATTACATTCCCGTATATAAAACTTATAGGCTTTATACCCTCGCAGCACTCGCATGTTTATAACTTCTAAAGATACAGTTTCCTTAGTTCTTTTCAGTATATACTGGACTATATCGCACTCCTTAGTCGAACTATGTACGTTCGTAATAAACATTGGAATTTTCTTCTCAGCAGCCTTAAAAGAACATTCCATGTCCCTCGCTATACCGGACTTTCCCACAAATCGATATTTATCATTTTTCTTGCGATGAGACACTTGTTGCCATCCGTCGCCGTCGTCATTATTTTTATTTGTCATAGATTTGTCAACTATCGGCCGACCGCATCGCTCTAACCCACGACGGTCCATAGCAGCCGCCAGCTGATTAGAAACGCGCTGTGTAGTTGCGGCCGCTGGTCTATGCATCGATGACGTCACCGGAGCGTTCGCTGAACCGACCCGTGTGCTGTCCGGCTGACTCACCGGCGCGGGCACTGGCGGCGGCGGCGGCAGGCTCTCCCCTCCCTCTACGCCCGCTCTCGTCTGCTTAAGTTGCGCCTCTCGCGCTGGCGACCGTTGCCGCTCAAATTCTTTCTCAACATAATCACAACTTTTTTCGTCGTCTACCCCCACTTTTCCATATTGAGGTATATGTGATATGATACTCGTTGATTCGTTTGTCGAGTCGTTAATGTATTCATGCGACAAACCCATGGGTCCACTATCTAGCCACGCTCCACGTTTTGTATTTATTTTACAAGCGGATGTCGGTGGTAAGCAGTCGTTTCTTACTCGCAAAACTTCGACCTTTAAATCTTGTACGCTGTCGGTAGTTGCATACTTGATCTTTATGTTCTCAATTTCCGATTTCATTATTAACATATCCTTTAGCACCTTCGAGCAATCCAAATGATCCCACAATATTGGAGGTAACTTATCCAACTGTCGCGCAACAAACACAGGGATATCATCAGGCTCCGTGGATTTGAAAAGGCCAATAATATCCGAAAGATCACGCTCCTCCTTGCCTTTATTCTTTCGGATTACTTTTCGCTTATCCGTTGGTAAGGCTTCGTATAAAAGCGTCTTGGATTTCTTTATTTCGTCACTAGTAAACGCCGACGCACATATCCGAACTAATGTTTCCTCATCCGCGATCGATATTTTCTGTTGCACATAACAAAGCAACTCATCTACGATGAGATTGCAGCCAGTACACTTAACTAAGTTCGTCATTTTACGCGAATAGACATACAGCTGCGAACCGACAACACGCACCCGTCCCCGGTGGGTGCGCGCGCGCGACTGATCATTACATGACGCGGGATGCGCAATGACCGTAAACCTTGTAACGTACTAATGAACCTTTCCCAATGTAACATTACATCACTAGGAACTGGATCGTCCCAATTTATTTTACACAACCATAACTTTTGCATAACAATTTTTGCTATTATTATTGCCGGCGCTAACATACCCAAAGGGTCATACACCTGTGCTATCACTGACAACATGGTACGCTTGGTTACCGGGTTCGTAATATCAATTACCCGTGTTGTGAAGTGTAATTCATCATTTTTATTAAACCATCTCATACCTAAAGTTTTATTTTGACACTGATCTCCTAATGCCAATCTTTTTGATATGTCATGGGCAGTAATATCCAGATTAAATATCCATTTTCGTAATGGAAGACACGCCGATTTTAAAGTGATAGTTACCTTATCGCACATATCTAATAAACTATTTAAATCATCATTGCCTATTAACACGTCATCTACGTAAAAGTCATCCTTAATCACGGTAGCTACCTGCTCATCCTCACATTCACGCGCGAGTTGGTTCAAGCATCTCATGCTCAGATAAGGCGCTGACGCCGTGCCGTACGTCACGGTGTTAAGACGATATATACCTGACGATGGATTTTTACGCCACAGAATTAATTGTAACTCCCGCTGATCTGGTTGTATTAAAATTTGACGATACATTTTCTCCACATCGGCACATGCTACGTGCTTATACTGCCTAAAGCGTAATAATATGGAGAAAATGTCGTTTTGAAGCGGCGGCCCAACAAACTGTATATCGTTCAACGACTTGCCTGTAGATGTCGCTGCGCTAGCATCGAACACAGTGCGCAATTTAGTGGTACTACTATTTTCATTCATAACACCGTGATGCGGTAAAAAATAGTGCGGTGACCCATATGTATCTATGCGACTCATGTGACCGAGCCTTTCATATTCCTCCATGAAAGGGAAATGCCCATTTGGTGAAGAGGTTTTGGCCAAGTGACGCCCATGAAAGAAACCAACGATAGACATTAGGGTTGACATCACAGATAAAGAAAACAAACACTAATTGTACATAGAACTCGGTTGGAACTCGGTTGAACTTACTTGTTGTGGTGCAATCCATTGTTGAATGATAGATCGAACTTCCACATTGCTTAGGGTAAATCTCTTAAGTCTTCGTGTATCCACGCCACAGTTGACACAGAGATGGCTCCGTGTTAAGCTGGTAAGTACATCTAAATCAGGTTCCATAGTCGTGTCGGGTCCTTCGTGAGAAACAGGTACGGTATCCATTGGCAAGCCGGTGTCGTCGTGGGAAGCGGGTACGGAATCCAAGGCAAAGCTGAGGTCGTCATCGGGAGCGGTTACAGAGTCCATAATCGTAAGCAAAGTCGTCGGAAAATCAAATAGAAAAACGCAGGAGAAAAAATCACGAGTCGCAAGAGAACAGCAAACAACAACAAACAAAATGTGAAATGTCAAAGTCAATCAGTTGTCAAAATGTCAAATACGATTATTATTGATCTAGGGATGTCGAAATGAGATCGATTTATAGAAGAATCGATATTTAAAATAATACGGAATAAAATGGAAACAAGGCATCAGTTCATGGGTCGCGGGACTCATAGAATTACCGTGACCCTGGAACATAAAGGGCTACTGAAGGACACCGTGGATTTTAGTCAGTACAAGTCTGACAGTCCCTCCCGCTCTGCCCTGGGTGGGAGGACTCATTTGACGATTTTACCACGTTAAAAAAAAAAAAAAAAAAGGCATCAGTTCATTATGTCGTAGCCCAAAAATGGCCCAGCTTTTTTTGTTTGTAATGAAAATAACAAAAGCGAAACAACTACATTAGAAAAAATTATTTTCTAAAAATCGATTTTTGGAAAACAGGTTGCAGTTAATCGATTTTTTTCAGTAAAAGGTGCCATCCCTATTTCGACAGGATTTAAATCGACCGGAAGTGTTAGATAGGGTAATAAACGATTGATCTTCTTGATTAATTCGGCTTTTAATTCCTGAGGTTTCATAACAAATAAGTAATAGTAATATTTTAGTTATTTTATGGGTATTTTTTTTGTATTTGACACATTGGTGGGCAAAACATGGCCAAGAATGGGCGTTTCCCTTTATATGTATATTTTTCCCTAAATTCGGGCAAACGATTAAATTTTCTTTCGAGTGCCAACAAACGTTTCTCAGCGGAACTATAGCTTTCTCCTAGCACCGCAGGCGATTCTTTAAGAGGGATACGCACAGAGAATTTACCTTCTTGAGTACGTGTTGTTGTTTCCATAAAAATATTTTCACACCTTTGCTCGTCGGCACCGAGGACATTCCCCACGTTGGGAATCTCCTCGAGTTCCCAAAATTGTTTTAACTGTTCATCTAATTTTTGTGTGTTATAACAATGAACCTGATTAATTCGCAGGCCGTTATTATGATTATACAAGGGTCCAGACATTATCCGCCCTAGTTTTGTATTTTGTAAGTAAGGCCCATTTTTCAACCTAATTTTACCGTTAATTAACAAATCCCAAAACTTATCCGCGCCTATCAGGATATCTATGTCCGACGGCGAATAAAAGCTCGGGTCAGCCAGTTGAATATTGTCTGGGATAATAGTGTTATCAATATCTATATTAAAAGCCGGTAACCTATTGGTGATACACGGCAATACTAAGCAATTAATGTTAGTTTGATAATGCTTAACCTTCGAACGTATTAATATTTTACAAGTGTGGGTAGACTTCGCGATGGCATGACCCACACCGTTAATTTGGCAAGTGGACTGTATTAAAGGTGCGTCTAACTTGTCGCACAAAGATTTCGTGATAAAACACTGTTGGCTACCATTATCAAGGAGCACGCGTGCAGTGTGATACTCGTTGTTATTATCTGCAATATCCACTAGCGCAGTGGACAGCAGGACCGTCGGTAACACGAAATATATTTGTCTATTACCCGTATCAGAACTATCAGCTGACGTATGTAACGAAGTTGAGACATTGGTGACGTTAGTGGTTCCTGGTTGCGACTGTGTATTACTCGCACCTACCACGTTTTCTCCACAATCTGTATGAATTAAACTATTATGCTTTTCACGATGACAAAGCATGCACGGGCCGAATTTGCAGTCTTGGACCGAATGGCCTGACCGTAAACAATTCTTACAAATATTTGTTGTGTTAACTAAGTTAATCCTATCTTGCATAGGTAAATTGTTTCGAGTTGTTATTATTATTATCTCCAGTAGCGACGTAACTTTGAGTAGATTGTTTTTTGTTTTGACTGTGTTCACTACCTTTGCTGTCGTGTGAATGTTTACTGTGGTTTACCTTAATCATATCTAACATATCCGCCCTGTCCTTGAGAAACGTAAGTAAATCGTCTAATTTCACGAATGGCGGCTTGGTATTAGCCTTATAAAGTGTTCCTTGAAACTGTTCCCATTCACGTTCGGTACTGGGATCTAACTTCGAAACAACCAAATAAATAACTAACGTGTCCCACGCATGCGTTTGTTCCCCCAGTGAGGCAAGCGCACGTAGGTTTCTTAACACCGTGTCTATAAGTTTCCTTAATTGTGAAGCCGATTCTTTATGTAATGAAGGAATCGTATGAAGGGATCTGACGCGGTTATGTTGCAATAACCGTAAATTATTGTAACGATTCTCGAGCAGCTCCCATGCGTGAGAGTAATTGTTGGCTGTAAATTCCAATGCACTAATAACTTGCGACGCACTATTTGTTAGTGACGATCGTAAATAATGGAACTTTTGTATGCAATCTAAATCCTCCCGCTCATGGATACTGCAGTAGGAATTTTTAAACTCTAACCAACAATCGTAGGAGCCGTCAAAGGTAGGTATTTTTATGTCTGGTAACTTTACACCTAACTTACTTTTATTGACTACATTAATAATACTATTATTTTCAGGTACCTCTTTCTGCAGCAAGAGCTTGGCGGAAGCTACAACCGTATAGTACTGACCTTCAAAACGATCTCGGTCTTCCAGTTGTTTTGGAAGATCGAGCTCATCTGTATTTTCCTCAATGACATTTTGTATCTCGGTGTAACTATGTAACAAACTAAAACTGTTTTCTACGCGTAACTTTATCTCCATTAATTGTTGTTCGCTTAACGGGCACACACATCTTTTAATGTAATTTTCCAAAATAGTTAACCGACCTTTGATCACTGCTCTTTTCTTAACGAATTCCGACATCTTAGCTTCACTCATTTTAAGGGAAAATAAGAACACAAGAGTACTCACTGTAATCCTTCCTGTATGATAGGGACGCGCGACCCGTCGGTACCGCCCGCGCAAACCCGCGAGATTAGGTATTTAAACTCACGGCGTCGGGTTTCTACGTCACCGGCCGGGCACCGCCGCTCAACAACTACGAACACAGCACAAATATTAACACAGAACGAAAGATAGGATGGGAAATGGATAAGAAACTCGACACCTGCCACTCCTCTTATGTCCTCTTGAATCTTCAGTCTTGTTAGTTAGCACGTGTTCGTACAATGGCGCCGGGTGAACTTTTTCTTGAGTAAATTCGTATATTAATGCGACGAAAACTTGAAGATTTATGGATTCACCACAGACAGAACTGGAACTCTTCTTAGTTCTTCTTAATTTGGCTCGGAGGGACCATTATGTTAGGGCTTCTTAGTGGGTTTTTTAAATAAAAATTCAAAGTGGTCATTCCTTGAACCCGTTTACTCAATAGTGAAAAAATGCACAGATACAAAAAATATTAAGACCGGTCGGAGAGTTGTTGTAATTTGTCAATAGATGGCGTTGGGTGTAGTAAACAATCATCGACGGGGGATTTCTGTTACACCAAGTTGTCTGGGACCACGAAGAAACATTTCATAATATTTTAGACAAATATGTTCAGTATGTACGTAGACATTTTGGCCATAGGGTGACTGTAGTATTTGATGGTTACACCGATTGTAATAAAATTACTAAAACCGCAGAACAACGACGTCGAGCTACAACAACATCTTCATCTTCTGATGTTATTTTTGATGAATTTATGACAGTTCCCACAAGCAAACAGAAATTTCTTGCAAATACCCACAACAAGTCTCGGTTTATTTTAATGTTAAAAGAAAAATTTACTACTGAAAATATTCTTGTAAAACAAGCTGAAAATGATGCTGATGTTCTGATCATTGAAACAGCAATAGAACAATTCAACTCAACAAATACAACTATTGTTGTTGGTGAAGATGTCGATTTATTAGTATTACTTACTGCTCGAACTCCAACAGAAAAATTTTTTTTTTTTTAAACCGGGAAAGACTCGGCAGCAATCGGAAATATATTCATCAAAAAGTTTCTGTGCTTTTCCAAAATGCCAAAATCATATACTTTTTCTACTCGCAATAACTGGCTGCGATACAACATCAGCATTTTTCAAGAGGGGCAAAAGAACGGTTTTGAAATTGTTCGAGAAACAAAATTTAATTAATTGTGCTGAAGTTTTTAAAGATCTACTCTACTCCAAAAGTTATAATCGCTAATGGAATTCGCTTTCTTCTTTCTATGTACGGAGCTCCAAAAAAAGTTACTTGCTTGGATAAAATCCGATACTTAATTATCTTTTGCAAAAAAACTTATAATAAAAAACAAGTGCAATTAGCTTATCTTCCCCCAACCTCTGCTGCTGCTCAACAACATCTATTCCGGGTATATTATCAAGTTCAAGTGTGGCTTGGTAATAAAATGGATCCAGAAGACTGGGGTTGGAAGTTAGTTGACAATGCATTGGAACCAATTCATACGTTACTCCCACCTGCACCAGAAAAACTCCTTAACACCATTTTTTGCAATTGCAAAAAAGGTTGCAATGCTAAATGCGGCTGTAAAAAGGTTGGACTGTTTTGTTCTTTAGCATGTACAAATTGTCAAGGACAGTCGTGCTCCAATGTTGAATCGATACTAGATGAGGATAATTACGATATCAGTGATGAGACATATGATGCATCACTTTTAGAACATATTTGTATCCAGCAGGAAGATGAAGAAAAAGAAGAAGAAGAAGAAAACGAAGACAGTACACTAGAAGTTCCATTGGATTATTATGAATCCGACGAATAATTTTTCCAAATATTTTTTTTTATTTGTATATTACATAATTTACACAGCTTTCATCATTTTCAATACTCAATTTGAATTCAATAGGATCACAATAGATCGTGGAATAGGCCTACCGGGGAAACCACGTTAAAAAAAAAAGCGCCAAGCACACTACCTCATAGGTGGTGTGGAAACGTGTGCATATTACGAATAAAATATTTTTTTCATCTCTTTCAACCGCTATATCACGGAAATGGCAATACTTATGAAAAAAAGTGTAAATACATTTTTTGTAGAAAATTAGATGATCTACAATTTTTGTCTGAACTATTTTTGCTGTAAAACTCATCGTTTAGCTGAAAAACGCGAAAAACCTATTTTTGCGAACTTTCACCATCAATAAATTTTTTTGCACAAGGGGGATTGATGGGGACTTTTCACAATTCATTTATAATAGTATTTTGAACATTCATACCAATTTTTAGCTCTATGGGAATTTTTGTAACCTTCAAAGTCTTATTTGACTGGACATATCGACCATTACTCATTCTATCTCGTTCTCCCCTACATACTTTCTTTTTCTGCCCCTGTCCAAGTTACATTACAATACAAATAAAACATTTAGGTGGGTACTTACTTCTTCACATATCTTTGGAGTGCATTCTTTCTATTTGTTTCTTTTATTGCTTTGCACGACTTTTTTCGCCTGCGTTGTTTATTACCCATTATAACTAACAAAAGGTGCGCGAAGTTGTCGCGGAAAAAACTGACACAGGTCCGTCGTCCATAAGCGCCAGCACGCGACTGAACGGGCCTGTCGGAGCCGCCGCGGGCGCTTTTAATTCATATTTAAACGTAGTAATTAAGAAAATCATTTTATCAAGTCAAATTCTGCGAATTTGTCTATAACTAATTAGTTTCTTTAATATAGTACAAAAATTAAATGTAAAAAATCGATATATATAAAATTCAAAGTCCTGACTGACTGACTGACTGACTTATATATCAACGCACAGCTCAAACCACTGGTCCTAGAGACATGAAATTTGGACAGTGTACTCTTTGTAAAGAGTAGGTATCCACTAAGAAAGGGTTTTTCGAAATTCCACCCCTAAGAGGGTGAAATGGGGTGTTGAATTTTCTATGAAACTTTTTATTCTCTGAGTCGATTGACTTGAAATTGTGTCTACATATACTCCAGTTAAAATGATGAGATACGTGTATCACAGTTTTCATCCCCCAATTTAAAATTCAATGTCCTGACTGGCTGACTGATACATCAACGCACAGCCCAAACCACTGGTCCTAGAGACATGAAATTTGGACAGTGTACTTTTTGTGAAGAGTAGGTATCCACTAAGAAAGGGTTTTTCGAAATTTCACCCCTAAGTTGGTGAAATGGGGTGTTGAATTTTCTATGAAACTTTTTATTCTGTGAGTCGATTGACTTGAAAATGTGTCTACATATACTTCAGTTAAAATAATGAGATAAGTGTATCATAGTTTTTCCAAAATCATCCCCCAATTTAAAATTCAATGTCCTGACTGGCTGACTGATACATCGCTGGTTCTAGAGACATGAAATTTGGAGAATGTACTCTTTGTGGAGAGTAGGTATCCACTAAGAAAGGGTTTTTGAAATTCCACCCATAAGAGGGTGAAATGGGGTGTTGAATTTTCTGTGAAACTCTCTCGAGGTCGATTGACTTGAAAATGTGTCTACATATACTTCAGGTAAAATGATGAGATACCTGTATCACAGTTTTTCCAAAATTATCCCCAATTTAAAATTCAATGTCCTGACTGGCTGACTGATACACCAACGCACAGCCCAAACCGCTGGTTTTAGAGACATGAAATTTGGAGAATGTACTCTTTGTGGAGAATAGGTATCCACTAAGAAAGGGTTTTTTGAAATTCCACCCCTAATAGGGTGAAATGGAATTTTATGTGAAACTTTTTATTCTCGGAGTCGATTGACTTGAAAATATGTCTACTTATACTTCAGTTAAAATGATGAGACACGTGTATCACGGTTCTCTATTGTGTCACCTAACTTTTTTATCCATAATTTAAAGTGCCATAACTTTTTTTGTCCTATTCATCATTTGTCCGAATGATAACTTACCTGAACTTAATATCACATAATGTCACATGCCATAAAATTGAAATCCCTAAATATAATATGTTCTAAATCCCTTTGTCATAAATATTACAATCAATAATATACAAAAAACATAAAACCGTTTTCAATAATAGTTAAAAGTCCTAAATTCAAATTACAGAAGTAATGTTTATTTATAATAATAATATTCTTCGGGATAAATATATTATACATGGACTCAATAAAGCAGTTGATTGTAAACATGTGGTTTTTGTAAGCAAGCAAGCATGCAGCATGCAAGCAAGCATGCAGCATGCAAGCAAGCATGCAGCATGCAAGCAAGCATGCAGCATGCAAGCAAGCATGCAGCATGCAAGCAAGCACGCAGCATTCAGCATGCAAGCAAGCACGCAGCATGCAAGCAAGCATGCAACATGCAGCAGGCATGGTTTCTGTCACGGCTCCGGCGCTGCGGGGCTCCGGCGGTCCCACGCGATTTTATCGTCGCAGATGGGTTAAACGCTCACCACCGCAGCTTCGGCTTGCTGGCCGGCTTCGCCGGCCAGCCTCAGCTGCGGCGGCGAGTGTTACAACCACCTGCTCCTCAACTCGCGGGCCGCCTCGCCCCTCCGCGCCTACGCGATTTTAAATTACACTCTAGGGGTAGAGCAGACAAGACTGCGTGGAGTCGGATTTACAGCGATTCGTTTCTGTCACTAAGGCTGTACGCAGACTTGAGTCTGACAGTTTTAAGTGTTTCAAGTTTGCGCGGCTTCACACTTTATGTGAAGCAATAGTCTGTCTTAAGACTATCTTGACTCAAGTCTGCGCTCAGCCTAAAACCTAATTTTTAGCAAATGTTTTAAGACTAAAAAAATAAATGAACTTTCGGAATAATACTCATTATTTAACACAATACTTAGGACATATGACTTTAGGTCATGTAAAATTAGGAGATTCAATTATTATAGTACTCGATATTATGACAGAATACTATTAGAACTAAAGATAATTATGTTAAACAAAATTTCGGGATTTTGAACATTATGGTTACTGAAGTTTATAGCAAACGTGTTATGGATAATGATTTTCGGACAAACAATTTTAGGAGAAGAAAGGGAGTACCGTGTATCACAAAATCATCCCCCAATTTAAAATTCCATGTCCTGACCGGCTGACTGATATACCAACGCACAGCCCAAACCGCGGGTCCCAGAGATATGAAAATAGGAGGGTGTATTCTTTGTGAAGAGTTAGTATCAGTTTTTCGAAATTCCTACCCCTTAGAGGGTGAAATGGGGTGTTGAATTTTCTGTGAAACTTTTTACTCTCGGGGTCGATTGACTTGAAAATTTGTGTACATACTCTTCAGATAAAATCCAGTAAATCTGATGTCCAATCTCAAACCAAGGTATCAATATTTCACGTATCTAATTTAATTGATATAACTTTATAATAATAATTGCAAGTTATAAGCAAGTACATGTAAATCTATGTATGTATTTTAGATAGATACAAATATTACTTATTATTCCAGAAGTAAGATCCCGTGGGCAATTCCCTAACTCCACGCGGGCGAAGCCGCGGGCATAAGCTAGTCAGTAATATAGTCATAATATTGAAAAAATGTCCTAAAAAGGGGTAACTTTGCGATTTTTTTCTATCGAGTGAAGTTCATCAGATCTTGCAACTGAATGCGATTTTGACTAGACAAGATCCTTAACTAATGCATATATTTTTTTTAATTTAAAACACTATTCTCAGATTGTTTTAAAAAACTTAAATTCGGGTCCACCTAGCCTTAATTTCGGACCTCAAATAAAAATCCAATGGTTTTAAGTCAGGGCTCCTTGCGGGCCAAGCCACAGGGCCACCGCGGCCTATCCACTGCTCACCAAACTCACTATTTAGGTACGCACGCATTGAAGTAGCAAAATGGGCAGGGCATCCATCATGCTGGTAGAACATACCGCGTAAATATGCCAGAGGCACATTCTCTAGCAACTCCGGTATAAAAGTTTGCAGCATCTCTAAATAAGACCCACCAGTCAGGTGACCTTCAATAAAAATAGGCCCTAATATTTGGCCGTTAATAATGCCTGCCCAAACATTCACGCTGAATCTAACCTGGTGCTTATCTTCGCGAATGAGGTGCGGGTTTAAAAACGACCAATAATGTTCGTTGTGAACGTTGTACAGACCCACGCGTGTAACTAGCGATTCATCCGTCCACAGTATGTTGGCAGTGGCATTTTCCAACAACAACTGGCATAATGCAATCCTCCTTGGCCCGCCGCCTTCATAAATAGCATGCGCTCGGTGAAAATGGTATGGATGTAATCCATTATTATTTAATAACTAGCTACTGCCAGCGGCTTCGCCCGCGTGGATGTCGAAAAATATCCCACCCGAACAAACATAGTTACTTACCTTCATCCGCTGAGACACGTATAAATTAATTTTCAATTGTCAGCCTAAACACAAAATTTGAATATCCTAACTTCAAAACTGACGGACTTTCATATAAACTTCCATCCCCTATTTTACCCCTTTATGGGTGGAATTCCCAAAAATCCTTTCTTAGTGGATACTTACTCTTCACAAAGAACACACCCTCCAAGTTTCATGTCTCTAAGACCAGCGGTTTGGGCTGTGTGTTGATATCACCCAGTCAGCCAGTCAGTTTACCATTTTATTTATATAGATGGTAATGTAATACAAAAATCAGCATCACTTAAAGTGAATCCGAAGATATCTTTATAAACTTTTATTGAGATAAGAATAACAATAAGTTTAACCGATGTGCTCTTTCCTCTGCTGATTCTTGAGAACGCCTATTTCTCATTCTCTTAGCTTCTCTCGAATTTCGAGATAAAGATAATCGTTTTTTAGGTGGCATTGATGCAGGCAAATAAAAATAAAGTTAAAACGTAAATGAAAATAAAACTAATAGGTATAAAAAAGTGAACGTAAATTAACCAAAACGTACCTATCAGTATCTAAAAATCTATGCGAACCTACTACTACTTCACCTAAAAAGAAATAAAATGTAAACTATTAATAATTGTAATTTGAACGAATATTTAAACACTACCAAAATAACTAATACCTATTTTATAAATTAACAACAAAAGGAATCTAAAAATAAATTATCAAAGACTAAAAGTCGCGCTGATAAGCACGGTTTGTTAATATCAATTAAGTATTGTCTGTCAATAAGGTCGAACGCTCTGAACGTCTATTCGCATCCACAGGCAAAAATTGTATGAAGCTCGCGCTTTTTTTTTTTTTTTTTTTGGTATTGGCATCTCGCAGTTCAGCCTCTGAGGCTGGCTTCTGCTTAACCGGACAAATCCTGTGGATGCCTTGAAATTAAGGCCTCCAGTCAAGAAGCTCGCGCTCGGATGCCTCGCCTTTTTATACCTTCGGCCGCGAGACGCGTCGAGCGCGGCGACCGATTCTCGGAACTTATACAAAAATAATCCTTTTAGCATGATTCAGTATTCACGCGCGATGGCTTATTATTAGCGTATTTCATGTATAACTTTGGTGTTTCTATACCGATTTCTATGATTCTTTTTTATGGAATAGTTAATAATGTTAACTTTTTTAATTAGGGATGACTGAGAGTGTTATAAACGTAAGAGTAGACAAATATAATCAGAAAGCTTCGAACTGCTAAGCTATCGGGAGTTACACGTGATATTGTGAGTCAACCATAAAAGATAGACATATGCTGTCGTGGGATATTTTTTATATAATTTTAAGGAGAACATTTCCGTCATACATGATTTCTGTGTAGCTTTAACCATTAAGGTTGCACACGCGACGGAAGCTTAAAAAATGGAGTAACTTCTCCCGTTTTCCCAACATTTCCCTTCACTGCTCTGCTCCTATTGATTGTAGCGTGATGAAAAGTATACTTTAACCAACTCAGGAGTATGAAAAATAATTGTACCAAGTTTCGTTAAAATCCGTCGAGTAGTTTTTGTTTCTATAACGGTTATACAGACAGACAGACAGACAAAAATTTTACTGATTGCATTTTTGGCATCAGTATCGATCCCTAATCACCCCCTGATAGTTATTTTGGAAATATATTTCATGTACAGAATTGACCTCTCTACAAATTTATTATAAGTATAGAAGATAGATAGATTTCCAGACGTAATACTGGCTAACATTGAATCGCCTGGCAGCCATTGTGGTACTGCGACGTGGGTCGCGTTCGAAGTACACTGGGCCCAAGTATTTGGTTTACAGTTTATATGTGTGGGTGAAGTCATAGTTATGCACACAAACACAAAATAAAACGAGCGAGCTCAGTTTTTATTAGTGTGCGTGTGGCACATCAATTTCCATATACCAATATATAGTCATCATTCACTTATGATGCTGAAGGAGATATAATATTTTGCATGATGTTAATATAGCAATCCTGGCACAATGGCTATCGTCTTTGGTCACTGAACGAGAAGTCGTAAGTTCAAATCATGCATGCAATAGTATATTATTATTTTTCTTTTTGTATTCATTATTTTGTTAAAACATTACTTAAAGTAGAATTTATAACAATTCCAACGTTTGAGACAAACATTGAACTCTGAGGCTATTTGATTTTGACTGTTTAGACAACAACTACCGACAATTTAAAAATATTGTTTTCAAACACCTTCATTTATAAAAAATGAGCATTCTTACTTGTCAATCTACGAGTATTTGCATTACTGAGTTTATTGATTACTACTCTTGAGCATGTGTGTGGTTTTATTTCTGTGGATCCAACCATGCAACATTTATCAATGTTCAAAGAGGTGGAAATCGTTGTTTTGGATGAGCAAAACGTATCTATATTATGTGAAATTGTGAGTGTAAATGTGGTGCTGCCTAACAAACGATGGGACACTTTATATCGTGTCCTGCCTGTTCTGTTGTTTGCTCCTGTGAAATGCATCACAGGACGCTACTGAAAGAGCCAAACTCGTCGCCAAATTTTGGGCTGACTCAATTTGAATTGTTATCGATTAGCGTATCGATGAGATGAAGTGAAATTACAAGGCGCTTAATGATATCGGTGAGTAACAGTTAGATATTACGTTGATATTATACCTACTTCACTTTAACTAACTCCTCTATTCTCTTTATTCCTAGTAAACATTGAAAGGGATGTTTACTAGGAATAAATAATTAATGTAACTTAAGTGCAATACCTACCATAGTTATAATAATATATTATCATAACTGAATTATTATAGTTTCTTTTTTTTAATTTGTAATCGTATGATGATTATGATAAAATTAGCTTGGTCTAAAATTAGCTTGATCTAGCCTTTAGACAGATTAAAGAAAAGCCTTTGAATAACGTAAATAAAAATAGATTATAATGTTTGCTAATGTCAGTGTTTATCTTATATTTATGTATTGTATTATTATAAGTAATATTAATTAGGTATATAAAAGTATATTGAATAAACATAGTGTATATATAGTATAAAAATATAGTGTTTATTTATTATAATATTAGCTATTATTATAAGTATTATAAATACTGTTTTTATCCACAGGGGAGAACCGTGCAGTTATGGGTCCGCCGATATGCGTATTTTGGAGACGTAGAACATCTTAGGCCAAAACCAAAGGCAAATTCATCGACTCGACACTACGACATCGTGGCAAGGCACAAGGCTGATCCCTTCTTGTCCACCCGCATAAAAGTGTGCTTACAAACTGTGAGATCTCATGAGCAGAAGGTTACAAGGAGTAATAGAAAACGAAGGATTGCCGACTCATTATTAGTCGAATTTATTTTAATTAGTAGACGAATGTGAATCTTATTTTTATGCAAATAATGTTCATATTTGTTAAGCAAATTAGAACAAATACAAAACTTAGTAATAAGTAGGTAGGTATAAAACGTTTTTTTTTAAAACCACAACTCGTAAATTATTGAAAGTATGGTGAAGTGATGTTATTGTTATGCGATTAGAAGTTGTCATAATTTCTTACTATCTAACATGTTGATTCACTTCACCTCTAATTTTACTTTGATTCAATTTATATACCTACCTACTTTGACAAATTATTTACGTCAATCCTTACCAATAAAAAACTTTGTATTTGTCAAAAAAACAGGTAAACAACAGTGTATTAAATCATTGTATCGGCCACACAAGTTTTTTTTTCTAACATACAGCCCCCACCAAATTGAACCTTAAAACAACCAATATAAGAAAGGAACATATTGGAAGAAACGAGACGGATAATTTGCTAATGACCCAAGCGATAAGCTAAGCAAACAATAGCAATGTTTATCTAATAAAAAAATCAAATTATTTCATTGGTTATATTTAGTTACTTTTTACTTTTTGCTTGAGTAATTTTATTGGCCACAAAATAAATTTATTAAAAAACAAAAAGTAAAAAGTAGCAAAAATAATTCCTCAGTTGGGTTCGAACTCGCGTCGTCGAGGTTAGATCACTAGCTAACGCAAGCGCTTACACCAATCGGCTATGGTTACCATGTAAAGTTTGTATAAAATGTTGGGCTTTATTGTAAACTCGTTTATATTATTTTTACTAGATTACCCGACAAGCGTAAAGATAAAAAAAATAAACCCCGTGTAGGGTACAATATGTTTACTCACACAATAATAATGAGCGGCTGTATGAATATTACCGGCTCGTACAGCAAGTCAAGTTAATTTAATTTTGTGTTTGTGTGCATAACTATGACTTCACTCACACATATAAACTGTAAACCAAATACTTGGGCCCAGTGTACTCCAGTCTGTCTTCTTCTAATTCCGCCGAGTATGGTAGTCTACCGCGGCCCTGCGCATATGTGGGTGCTCGAAACTGTCCGTGATCGAGGAGGCGCTGGGTTTCAGCCAGGAAGGTGGAGGTGAAGTGAACTTTTGGGTCGATGATTCCACGTGCGCGCTGTGAGTTCAGGTGTTCCGGCTGAGCACATAATCGTCTAGCCTCTTCCAGGTTATGGTGCGCCATCCCATAAAAATCCACCATTGCCAAATACTCCACGTAGGAGAACACGTTTTGCCGACTCATTATTAGCTGGAGATTAGGTTGCGCGGGAATGACCTAATACAGCGAAACGCGCGACAATACTAGGAAGGAAGGAAGGGCGGGCGCCCGGTCGGCTAGAGTCTAGCCTGTGTGAGCGTGTGGGGTGGGGGCGTGGCTTACGGATCATACTGTCTGATCGATGAATGGATTTTCAATGGGTACCGTTCGTATGTGTTGCCGATCGTGTTTACGTTTTACACACACCTATGCATTTACCGCAAGGAAGCATTACTTTGAGTTCTCATTATTTCACAAAAAAAACGTTAAAGGCTCCCCACATTTTTGGGCCTTTTCTGAAAGTTTAAGCTAACAAAAAAAAAATGGTACGTATCGTTAGAACTAGCCATCTGGAGCAATCTATCTATACTTATTACTTATAATAAATATGTACTTATAATACATCTGTAGAGAGGTCAATTCTGTACATGAAATATATTTCCAAAATTACTATCAGGGGGTGATTAGGGATCGATACTGATGCCAAAAATGCAATCAGTAAAATTTTTGACTGTCTGTCTGTCTGTCTGTCTGTCTGTATAACCGTGATAGAAACAAAAACTACTCGACGGATTTTAACGAAACTTGGTACAATTATTTTTCATACTCCTGAGTTGGTTATAGTATACTTTTCATCACGCTACAATCAATAGGAGCAGAGCAGTGAAGAGAAATGTTGGGAAAACGGGAGAAGTTGCTCCATTTTTTAAGCTTCCGTCGCGTGTGCAACCTTAATGGTTAAAGCTACACAGAAATCATGTATGACGGAAATGTTCTCCTTAAAATTATATAAAAAATATCCCACGACAGCATATGTCTATCTTTTATGGTTGACTCACAATATCACGTGTAACTCCCGATAGCTTAGCAGTTCGAAGCTTTCTGATTATATTTGTCTACTCATACGTTTATAACACTCTCAGTCATCCCTAATTAAAAAAGTTAACATTATTAACTATTCCAGAAAAAAGAATCATAGAAATCGGTATAGAAACACCAAAGTTATACATGAAAAAATACGCTAATAATAAGCCATCGCGCGTGAAAACTGAATCATGCTATAAGGATTATTTTTGTATAAGGTCCGAGAATCGGTCGCCGCGCTCGACGCGTCTCGCGGCCGAAGGTATAAAAAGGCGAGGCGTCCGAGCGCGAGCTTCATTGCCCTGGCTGGAGGCCTTACCCTCAAGGCAACCACAGGATAGTCCGGTTGAGCAGTACTATCTTCTATGATGACAGCGAGAATGCCCAATCGAAAAAAAAAAAAAAACCCCAGCTTCATACAATTTTTGCCTGTTGATGCGAATAGACGTTCAGAGCGTTCGACCTTATTGACAGACAATACTTAATTGATATTAACAAACCGTGCTTATCAGCGCGACTTTTTGTCTTTGATAATTTATTTTTAGATTCCTTTTGTTGTTATTTTATAAAATAGGTATTAGTTATTTTGGTAGGGTTTAAATATTCGTTCAAATTACAATTATTAATAGTTTACATTTTATTTCTTTTTAGGTGAAGTAGTAGTAGGTACGCATAGATTTTTAGATACTGATAGGTAAGTTTTGGCTAATTTACGTTCACTTTTTTTATACCTATTAGTTTTATTTTCATTTACGTTTTAGCTTTATTTTTATTTGCCTGCATCAATGCCACCTAACAAACGATTATCTTTATCTCCAAATTCGAGAGAAGCTAAGAGAATGAGAAATAGGCGTTCTCAAGAATCGGCAGAGGAAAGAGCACATCGGTTAAACTCTATGAGAGTTAGTGCCTCAACTTCTCGAGCCAATGAAAGCTCTCCCGAGAGAGAGATGCGATTAGCAGCTGACAGAGCGAGACGAGCTTCATCACGGGCGTCTCAAAGCTCTTCTCAACGAGAGCTAAGGCATACCATTGACCGAGAACAACATTGTGTTATCCCGAGAAGCTGAAACTGCTTCACAACGAGAATTGCGACTCACAGCTGACCGCGAACGGCATACATTATCTCGCGAGTCCGAAACCTACACTGAGAGGGAATTACGTCTCACAGCTGATCGTGGGAATTCCACCTCTAAAGGGGTAAAATAGAGGATGGAAGTTTGTATGAAAGTCTGTCAGTTTTGAAGTTAGGATCTTCAAATTTTGTGTTTAGATTGAAAATTAATTTATACGTGTCTCGGCGTTTTTGGTAATTCTACCCCCGAAGGGTTAAAAAGGGGGGTGAAATTCGATGATTCGTCATTTTCATGCATTTATTGATTTTTGAAAGTGCTGGGAAACTAAATAATGATTGATATTGCTAGAACTAATTATCTGAAACAATTTTCATTATGGAGCGAAAGCTGTAGGGTCATCATTGTTCTGTTAAGTTAGAAACCTGTCATTTTGATATTTTTAAACACAAAAAATGAACGTACTCCAATTAATTACAACCGATTTTATGTTATTATTCTGAATGTTTTGGACATGTCGGGCTGTTACGAAAAGCTTCAATTCGTCTTCTGTCAGTCTAGGAAATTCATTGAATTGATGCATGTCGGCTCCTATAGGATCGAAATGAGCTCTCCTCCTGTTATAATTACTTGTGATGACAAGTTCTGCTAAACCGTTTGGTATGTTTATCCGTTCATTAATTATAGTAACGAAATCGTGTGAGTGTACACACGATTTCGTCTGGTCTTATATAAAAATGTCACCAGGCCGGTAAAACCAGTGAAATACACCTTCATTCAGCGCATCATTTAAAATCTGGGCATCGGAGGTTGTTGCAACGTATGGTCCATCTACCGCAATTATAGTTCCATTGCAACAAACATTTAAAAAGGGCTTTAAAAGGTTTCAAAACTTATGATTACTGTAAGACTTTCTCTGAAAAAAGTAATTAGAGCTCTTCTGTAGATATATGTAAGTGCCGTCGAGAATAGAGATCGACTTTCTTTCTTCGATCGGACTGTCACGATTGCCAAATAATCGCTCTAAAACTATTAAGGTTCCTCTGCGCCACTTCCTGTTTGGTCATGTGATCAAATCCGATCCCGCTTCATTGGAAGATGGGGAAGCTGGTCCTCATCCGGAAGCCAGGGCGCCCTGCGGACTCTCCGTCCGCATACCGGTCCATCGTGTTGCTCGACGAGGTGGGCAAGCTCTTTGAAAGAGTCACTGCGGTTGGCAGTGACTCTTTCAAACAAAACAAATAGACAATTTCACTTCTTAGTTTTAAAATTTAAGGCGCTGCCCATAGAGGAAACCGTAAAAACGTACTCTTTTTCGTCGCAGAGTTAGCCGTATTGCTATATATTACAAGCCCAAAAAAAATACAGTGAATAGTCAAATGTATAAGTAAAAGACTAATGCAAAAATATTTTCTGAAAATAATACAGAATCTTGAAAAAAAAAATCACAAGAACGAACACGAAAAAAAATTATCGTCTCGAACTGCTCAATATTTTCAGCGATAACTATAAATTTTTTTGGAACTATCAGAAAGGAAATTTAATCAACTAAAGACATATGTAAAAATATTTTAACAAAACGGCGTATTTTTTTTTTTAATAATTAATTACTGCGAAAAGTCTTTCAAACTGGCGGACCCGAGATTCAACTGAAATCAAACGCATTGCCATTTTCAACCCTATTTGTTTACCGCGATGCACTACTGTTGCGCGCTTGGTGGCGACACGCCCACTACGCCCAGTCTGCGGCTAACTCTCTCAGAGAAAGGTCACGTTACGCATGCGGCGCTCCAGCATTACGTAAATTCGTTTAGTAAAATAAGTTATTTTGTGAAAATTGACACTTTATTTTTGGTTTTTATTTTTATAAGGTTTTCGTGTGATAATTGGACACTTTAGTTTATAAGTTTTGTTTACTATTTATATTTGGGACTGACTCGTGATTCTGTGTGTGATAAAAACAATGGGAAACAAAAGAAATAAAGTTCTACGATGGATTTGTACAAGAAAACGGCGAAATCAACGCAAAAAAAATACTGTTTCTGAGTAAGTATAAAAAATTGAATTATAATTAGATAGTAAGCAAAACGACACTATCAAGCTATAAAGTTCCAGTATAAGCTGACCTCTTATTGTACGACAAGCCTATACAATGCGAGATCAGCTCATACTGGAAACGTCGTGTGTAAGTGGGTAAGTACGTATAAGTTCATCACCCTTTACGGTAAAAAATTCCAATTATCATCAAGTGCTATGTAGTTATATTTTCTCAATATCTCAAACATACTTATCTCTGGATTGATAAGTAGGGACATAGGTAAACAAAATAATTATGATTGTTATCACAATGTTCGGCTCCTGCCATGGCTGGCTACGGGCCGGCGCGCGGCGGCGCGGGCTGGCTTGCGGCGACAGAGTAGGTAACATCGCTCGAACGCGCTTCGATTGATAACAACAGTAGGTACAGAGTAATAAAAATATCGCACAGCTAGATCAAAACTAAAGCAATTCAAAAACAGTCATATTTCAGTAGTTAGGTACTAAATTCCTAAATAATATTCTGGATTTAATCAGAGATGGAATAATCGGATGTTTATTGATCTAAAGTTGAGGATTTGACGGGAAAATCCAGTGATTCCGGGATCGACAAATTTAGTGTTCTATTGAATAGAATCATATTACCTATTTACTTACCTAGAATTGTATCATTCATAGCAAATTCATTTTTTTACCTACCTTCAGTTTTGCTAAGATAATATCTAAAAAAGATACCAGTATCAGAGCACTATGATACAGTGCTGTGATACTGGTATCTTTTTTTAGATTATTCGATCTCGTCAGGTCTTGTGTGTGATACGTAGGTACATACATAAACTCGCACCTTTTCCCCGTAGGACGGTAGGATACAGGGTGCAAGGGACACCGACGCGAAAACGGTTACCACGTATTCAGTACCTACGTGAAACTGAGCCGGGCCACATAGAAATTTCTCGTAGATTATTTAGAAAAAAAAACAGCTGTTGCCTACAAAAGTTCAATACCTACGCGGTCAAAATATGTGGAACAGCTGATTTTTTTTCAGTCGTTTTAGCGTCGGTGTCCCTTCCACTCTGTATATGATATGATATATTTCAGGGTGTAAGGGGCAGCCCTCCACAAACTGATGGGTTGAATTCAGTATGATTATCATACTAAGATGGCCGGTACTAGAAATTATTTCAGGAATGTTATGGGAATCTAATAAATATGATTTGTTTTATTTCCTCATACGCAATGTATCGTTACCGTGGCAAAACGCATGTAGCGAACGGCAAGCGCTATGACGAGTTCGATGAACTCTGTAGCTAGGCAGGAAATGAACACCTGATTTCACACGTCGTTCGTTAGAGTACTTCAACATCCGCTATGTATCGTTACCGTGGCAAAACGCACGTAGCGAAAGGCAAGCGCTATGACGAGTTCGATGAACTCTGTAGCTAGGCAGGAAATGAAAACCTGATTTCACACGTCGTTCGTTACAGTACTTCAACATCCGCAATGTATCGTTACCGTGGCAAAACGCACGTACCGAACGGCAAGCGCTATGACGAGTTCGATGAACTCTGTAGCTAGGCAAGAAATGAACAGCTGATTTCACGCGTCGTTCGTTAGAGTACTTCAACATCCGCTATGTATCGTTACCGTGGCAAAACGCACGTAGCGAACGGCAAGCGCGACGACGAGTTCGATGAACTCTGTTGCTAGGCAGGAAATGAACACCTGATTTCACACGTCGTTCGTTAGAGTACTTCAACATCCGCAATGTCTCGTTACCGTGGCAAAACGCACGTAGCGAACGGCAAGCGCGACGACGAGTTCGATGAACTCTGTTGCTAGGCAGGAAATGAACACCTGATTTCACACGTCGTTCGTTAGAGTACTTCAACATCCGCAATGTCTCGTTACCGTGGCAAAACGCACGTAGCGAACGGCAAGCGCTATGACGAGTTCGATGAACTCTGTAGCTAGGCAGGAAATGAACACCTGATTTCACACGTCGTTCGTTACAGTACTTCAACATCCGCAATGTATCGTTACCGTGGCAAAACGCACGTACCGAACGGCAAGCGCTATGACGAGTTCGATGAACTCTGTTGCTAGGCAGGAAATGAACACCTGATTTCACACGTCGTTCGTTACAGTACTTCAACATCCGCAATTTATCGTTACCGTGGCAAAACGCACGTACCGAACGGCAAGCGCTATGACGAGTTCGATGAACTCTGTAGCTAGGCAAGAAATGAACAGCTGATTTCACGCGTCGTTCGTTAGAGTACTTCAACATCCACTATGTATCGTTACCGTGTCAAAACGCACGTAGCGAATGGCAAGCGCGACGACGAGTTCGATAAACTCTGTAGCTAGGCTGGAAATGAACAGCTAATTTCACGCGTCGTTCGTTAGATTACTTCAACATCAAAATACGAACAAACAAACATTTACCTTTTCAATATTACTAAAATAAACCATTTATCTGTTTTTTTTTAGAGAAACCACCGAAGAGGAGCCATACCTTGTTGAGAGCGATTCTCAAGAAAATTCATACATACCAATACAGGGTCGAAGAATCGTAAATATGATGTACTTCATTCAGCAACTACAAAAAATTTCCAGGCACAGCTCTTTATTTAATTGCAATTTTCAAGATATGTCACTGATAGGAGAAAGCAGAAATGGTATGATTTCCAAATTTAAATTTAGATGTATTATGTGTAAAAAGGATTTTATAATCACAAATGAAGAGCCAGCTAGCGAACACAATATCAACGCTAATTTGGCTGCGGTTACTGGAATCACTTCTGCGGGTATCGGCTATTCGCAGTTTCAAGAAATCACAGCGTGCATGGATTTACCAATTTTTACAGAATTTACTTATTCAAAAATTCAAGACTTCGTTTATGAAAAATGGGAGACAACAGCAGTTGAATTTATGGAAATAGCTGCCTTGCGTGAGCGTGATGAAGCTATAGCTGAAGGGAAATTGAGCAAGGATGGTATTCCTATAGTTGACGTATATGCCGATGGCGTTTGGTCGTCGCGTTCCTACGGCAATAACTATAAGGCATTGTCAGGTGCCGCAGCAATTGTGGGTCGCAGATTTGGTGAGGTCCTATTTATAGGTATTAGAAACAAATACTGTCTCGTATGTGCTCGAGCAGAGAAAAAACACATTTCGACTCCAGAACACAATTGTTATAAAAATTATACAGGATCTTCCAGTGGTATGGAGGCTGACATTATTTGTCAAGGATTTGAGACATCTATAGCGATGTATAACATTATTTATGGTAGGTTAATTGCAGACGGAGACTCTGCTACATACGCGAAAATCCTAGCGCGTAATCCTTACCCAAACCATACCGTGCAAAAGATAGAATGCAGAAACCACTTGCTCCGCAATATGTGCAACAAATTGAGAGCTGTCACCAAAGAAACTAAATATCCATTGGCATATAGAAAATTATTATCGGAAGTCAAGATTATGACTATTCGTAAAGTTGTGATTGCCTCAATACAAAAATACAAATCGGAGAAGGAGAAACCAGAAACAATAACAAGTTTTAGGAACGAAGTACAAAATTCCATTTACCATGCTTTTGGTAATCATGAAAAATGTGAAGACTATTACTGTTTGAAAGATAAAACTTTACAGAGCAACCTCGAAATAGAGAACACTATGTTCTGGTTTAGAATAAAGATGATTATTCAATCAGTTTCATCAAAATCAAGAAGTCTGCTTGAGGATGTAGATACGAATGCAGTAGAGTGCTTTAATAGTGTAGTGGCAAAGATTGTGGGGGGCAAAAGGATAAATTTCTCACTTCGACGAGGTTATCGTGCACGATGTTCTGCTGCAGTTTTGTCTTTCAATAACCCTCATCCAAGACATACACTACACAAGAAAATTTTAGGGCAAAGTCCCAGAAGTATGTTGAAAAAGTTTGAAGAAGGACGACTGAAGAAAAGAAAAACAAACCAAGCAAAACCTCATAGGAAGAATAGAACACTAAATAAAGAAAATATAGTAGTTCAACATGATTATGGTACTCAAAGTACTACTCCTGATATGGTACCACATGAATTAGTTAGGGCCAAAGAACTATTCCTTGAAAATTTAAAAAAAATTAACTTCGGACAAAGATAGCATACAACAATCAACAATAAACCAGAGGGATAGCAGTGACTGGTTAGATCTAAGAAAGAATATGTTAACTGCGTCTAATTTTGGAGTGGTGGTGAAAAGAAGAGAAAATAGTAGCAAAGCCAAATTAGTGCAAAATATTTTATATAAATCCAATCTCAGCAATGTAACGGCAATTGCACATGGCGTGGAAAATGAACAACTTGCTTTGCAGCAACTCGCTATTCAAGAGAATGTGACAATTAATTCCTGTGGGTTGTTCGTAGACTACGAATACCCGTTTATTGGCGCCACGCCAGACGGTTTGATAGGCCAAGATACAATAGTGGAAATCAAATGTCCTATAGTGGCTTTCAAAAACGGTCTGGAAAATTCTATAAGGGAAAACAAGATACAGATATGGAGATACAATAAAAAAAGTGGTCTGATCATACTGAACAAAAACAGTAATTGGTTTTATCAAGTTCAGGGGCAACTTCATGTGTCATGTAAAAAAAAATGCTTGTTTGCTGTGTGGAGTGGTGAAAACCATAAGCTCAAAACAGAAATTATAGATAAAGATGATGTATTCTGGGAGACGAAGATGAAATCAAAATTATTGTCTTTTTATATGGACTGGCTCTTGCCTGAAATAGTAGATTCTCGTCATGCTCGAGGAATGCCACTTAGAGAAAAAGAATCATCCAAGCCCGATCATCAAGAAAATAATACTTGTCGTAAGAGAAGACTGACTTTTGAGGGATCACCAACAGTTCTTTCTTCTTCAAGTGATGATAATAAAGAAAATTACCTGTGTCGTACTAAGAGACGCCTAACTTTTGAAGGATCGTCAACAATCCTTTCTACTGCAATAGGTGCTAACGAAGAAAATATGCCCTGTTGTAGCAAACAGCTAAGTTTTGATGAAATGTAACTAATACGTGAGACCGGCAACAGGGGCGTGCCGTCCATAGAGGTAATTAGGCCTAGCCTACCCTACCAACAAAACCAAATGCATTTATTTTAACGATGTAATAAAATAATACAAAATATTTAAGTGATAAAATAAAATATTTAATAAGTAAGTGTTCTAAGAGTTAAGAGTGATATATTGTGTGTGCCATGTGTATAGTATTACGTTTGAAAGTGACATAGTAATGGAGATACAAAATGTGTAAAGCTGGAACCTATTTGGATTACAATGTTTATGGAAGTTATTTGATATTAAACTATTATACTATGAAAATTACCGAATGACAACGCAACGTTGTCCTGGTATAATATTTTAAAAGATGTTACCGTGGAGTTTCTTGTCCATTCTTCTCCACGAAGACCTAGGTTTGTGAATGGACGTAGCTTGATAGGTAATTGACATTACCTATAAATATCTGACAAGCCTAACATAAATAAATAAATAGTCTTGTCTTTCTGTGCTTTTCTTGATAAAAACCCTTTTCCCTACACACCTTTTTAGAGATTCTTTAGACATAGTAAATAACAAGTAACCATTCTGACACTCAAAGCTTGATAATCGGTGGATATTAATACATACAAGGTGTAACATATTAAACGCAAGACCTCTCGTGTGGTGTCTCAGACCATGAAACGGAACAACTTTTGTTCTAAGACTTTTGGAAATTCATAACTTTTTTTTAGTTTTCCCATACATGTGGATCAGCTGATTGCGTCAGTTCCTATAGAATTTTTTTTTTGCGAATTTCAGGAACTCGTAGAACAAAAGATGTTTAGTTTCATGGTGCGAGAGACCACACGGGAGGTTTTGCGTTTTTTACGTTACACGTTGTATATACATGTAGTATTATAACCATAACGATTTCTAATGGTCTTCATTTTGATATTTTCATGATCAACGTTGGAGCTAATGGTGTGATGCTGAAACCTGTGACGTCTGCGGGTCGCCAGCTCGATTTAACAAGGACGATAACGACGTGCTGCTGACTCTGACAGTGGAACTGAAAAGCTGCTGGAATAGTTTCGAAGCCATGTCATGGATTAAATGGAGCAGCAGTACGAAATAGCTAATGTCGGTAAAGCCTTTAGAGGCTCTGCTTTAATGATATTTAAAAAGTTAGAAATGAAAAATCCTAGGGGAAACTACGGTTAATTATCAACTTAAACGCTGTAGTAGAAGGTTTATACATAAGGTTTATACTATTAATTTAAGACATGATTGTATTATTATGGATGGATTAAAACCTTAGCTGTGGTATGACATTCACTGGCTGCGGGTGATTGAGCTTCACTGACTGCGGGGTGTGTAGTCTGCCCAGTAAGGTCTGATTATTGATTATAGCATGACGATTATGAAACGATTACTGATATTATGTAAACAAAATTAGTACTAATGATTACCATGACTTATGTTTATTGACTTAGGGTTACATACTTATGACCGTTGACAAACGACATGACTTACTGCTGGACAGTCCTGACGCTAGGTGTTAGTTTGGATCTCATGTACAGCAGGTGAGAGCCCTAACATGTGAAGTTCAGGGACTATAATACAAATGACATATGACTGAGTCCTTCAAAAAAAAAGACATGCTTGACTTATTACTATTGAACTAGACTTGTTAAAATAATAACAATCCTTTTTTTTACGACATTGTACAACAATGATAAACTAGCTTATTTGCAATGATATAGTCAGATTGACTGAGCGATAAGTTTTTGATTATGTAAATGAAAATGACGGAAGATATTATGAAATATAATTATGTATATTTTGTGTAATAATTAATGGATTATTGTACGACGAGCTTTGTCTTGACTATATTCACTTGCGGCGGGTTTCGACACATACTGTAATATGTGATTGTATTAATATGATTATGTAACGAAAATTAAGTTTTGGTCACACTATTGTTTTTGTGTCAGGATGATTATCTTGTACTTCGAGGACGAAGTACTTGTCAGTCTGGCCGTGTTAGAATAGCCTTATATTTATGAGAATATCCGACCAAATTAATAACAATATAATGTAGCAACGTTGGCTGTCAAATGTGAAATAATATGGCGACGTTGCATTTCAAGAATATTGTAAATCAATTATCTATTATATTTTATAGAAATAGTTTCCATTGTGGCGTAAAAGGCTTAGTTTCAAAACGAAAGATAGTTGTGATATTTGAATAATCAAGTTAAATGTTTATTTACTTTATATTGCTAATAAATGAATTAGTAATAATTAAATATTATTTTATAATCTTTCCTAGATCTTATCTTGCAATTTCAATATATCAAGTTGTTTCAATCAATTCTCTGAACTATCAGTTGATGTTCATATTTAGCCGATTAAACATAAATATTACAAATAAATACATACTAGATTGCTAAATTATGTAATAGTTTACTTACACAGGATTTGTTAATTATAATCTACGTTTTTAGTTATTTAGGTATAATATATGACCATTTGCCATTGGTTTATTATGGCGGCCATCTTTGATGAGTATCATTATGATTATGATTTGACGGGTATAAAAGTAGATATTGCCGCCAATGCAGAGGCTTTCATGCTGTAAGTGTTCTAAGAGTTAAGACATACCCTGAGTGATATATTGTGTGTGCCATGTGTATAGTATTACGTTTGAAAGTGACATAGTAATGGAGGTACAAAATGTATAAAGCTGGAACCTATTTGGATTACAATGTGTATGTATGTTATTTGATATTATACTATGAAAATTACTGAATGACAACGTAACGTTGTCCTGGTATAATATTTTAAAAGATGTTACCGTGGAGTTTCTTGTCCATTCTTCTCCACGAAGACATAGGTTTGCGAATGGACGTAGCTTGATAGGTAATTGACGTTACCTATAAATATCTGACAAGCCTAACATAAATAAATAAATAGTCTTGTCTTTCTGTGCTTTTCTTAATAAAACCCTTTTCCCTACACACTTTTTTAAAGATACTTTAGACATAGTAAATAACAAGTAACCATTATGACACTCAAAGCTTGATAATCGGTGGATTTTAATACATATATACATGCAGTATTACAACCATTTCTTAACAAACGCCATGAACGGCACACATGTATAGATTATAGGCGTAAACTCCGTTCACTGTAGATGATCACACGACGACATTAGAGCAGTGTTCCCAATTTGAGGACATTTCCCCGAATTGCGGGGAATTCGAGAAACAGACAGACATGATAGTTTCCTTAATGACTACTAGATACAATTAAAAAAACATGGTGGTATTGTCGAATTTATACCTTTCACAAAAATGATAAATTGTATTTGTAAGAATTGCAAAAACCCCTATAAAAATAATTAAAAACTACATGAATTTTATTTTTCGCTTTGATTTTTGGAGTGTTTGGAAAATAAGTAATGACAACACCACCGTTACTGTCGTCCGTCAGTATTATTATCCGGCAAAATTCTGTAATGCGCCTTTATAAAGGATCACGGTATGACAATGATGCATTTTATTTGGTAGTGTTTTTTTTAACAAATTACGAAATAATTTTTTCTTGAGTAGCCATATTGTTTATTTGTTTCACGTGACAAGCAATTTATATGCGATCTTGAATGTTTTTATATCCTACTAAGTTATAACCTATAAGTAATTGGTTTTGAAACGTACATTAATGTAAATATTATTTGTTTTACACTTAAAGATGGTATTCTGTTGTGAAGTGTGTGGTGATAATGTGTGTTTGTTAGAAGTTAAAAATAATAAGTTTTCGCAATTATCGTTAATGATAAGATTCAAGTGGTGACTAAAGGTATACCAATTACGAGAATTAATCCAAAAATATGATAATTCACCTCGTACTCGTCATTTCTATCCTCAAAATTATGCAACATTTAGCTGGCTGTGTGGGTGTTGTGTTGTGTACACACAAATAAATCGTATTGTTTTCCGTGAATTTTGTTTAAAACTTCCAGTAAGTGGAGTGAGGGATATATTGATTTGCATAATTTTCATTACTCGTCAAAAAAACATGACATATCAATAGAATAACATCTAGAGGCATGCTTAAAGTTAAATACATTTGGTAAATCACGTAATGAAACTAGTTTGCGTCGTCAGAAAATCGTGATTTGAACCTTAAATAACGTGGTGAGTTCTTGTATTTATAACTTTTATTTTTACAGGCTCAATTTCAATGTTTTTTTTTTTCAAATTTTAAATATCATTTTTTTTTTGGCGGAGGCCTACCCTACGTGGACAACCACTGCACGCCACTGACCAGCAAAGTTATTGTAACTTTTACCTATGTGAAGTTTTAGTAAAATCATTATATGCATATTGTTTTCTTGATTTTATTGCTATTTTATTTTATCATCCTTATCACACCCTCTAAATACTAAGATGACATACAGATATACTGTAAACTTTTTCATCTTCTGATGCCAAATGCCGGGCAAGTTATTACCTACCTACTACCACCTACCAACCACCTACCTACCACCTACCTACCACGTACCTCCCACCTACCTACCTACCACGTACCTACCACCTACCTACCACCTGCCTACCACCTGCCTACCACCTGCCTGCCACCTACCTGCCACCTACCTACCACCTACCTACCTACTACCTGCCTACCACCTGCCTACCACCTGCCTACCACCTGCCTGCCACCTGCCTACCACCTGCCTACCACCTGCCTACCACCTGCCTGCCACCTGCCTGCCACCTACCTGCCACCTACCTACTACCTGCCTACTACCTGCCTACTACCTATCTACCTACCTGCCTACTACCTATCTACCTACCTACCTACTACCTACCTACCTACCTACTACCTACCTACCTACCTACCTACTACCTACCTACCTACTACCTACCTACCTACTACCTACCTACCTACTACCTACCTACCTACTACCTACCTACCTACTACCTACCTACCTACTACCTACCTACCTACTACCTACCTACTACCTACCTACCTACTACCTACCTACCTACTACCTACCTACCTACTACCTACCTACCTACTACCTACCTACCTACTACCTACCTACCTACTACCTACCTACCTACCTACTGAACAACTTTGTTGAGTTCTTGAAATTCGCAAAAAAAAAAATACTTTCTATAGGAACGGACGCAATCAGCTGATCCACATGTATGGTAAAACTAAAAAATAAGTTATATTATGAATTTCCAAAAGTCTTAGAACAAAAGTTGTTCAGTTTCATGGTCTGAGACACCACACGAGAGGTCTTGTGTTTATTATGTTACACGTTGTATAGATATATCCGTGTCATGTTCTAGTTTACCTATAGCCTTATAAGCTTAAATTGAATTATACTTACGCATGAACAGGGTCATATTCAATTAGCTAGCGAAACTCCACAGAGGTGATTGATATCGATACCTAAACAACACGACAAATTAAAATAAAAAGATTTAGTAGTGTTTTACTTGAAATAGAGCTGAGAAAATCTCTTTTTTTTTCTGTTTTATCACGTCTGTGAAGTATACATAAAACCCGATTCAAATAAGGCAGTATGGACACTCACGCGGGCGTAGCTGCGGGCAACAGCTAGTTATTATTTTCATTCAAGCCTAAAGATTTTTATCATCCTGTATTATGAGAATAATGTTTTACTCACTGTAAGTCATATTTAGAGGTCGGATAATCGGATGCATAGGTGTTATACCTACAAATAGTTGCTGCTTACAAAAGTAAAGAAGCGGCTTCTAAAATACACATACATAAACTCACGCCTTTTTGCCGTCATGGGGGTAGGCAGAAACTACATAACTCCACCTGCTACGATCCTATTAAAAATGTACCTAAAATATTATTTCAAAATAAAACCTAACACACATAAAACGCGCCTTCTGACCGATTTTTGTAAGAGAAATAAATTGTTTTTGTCCTGCTCTAAATCTTTAGGTAGGTAAATTTTAATAAAATATGAATACAATTTTTGGGTAAATAATATGATTTGATTCAACAGAACACTAAATTTATCGATCCCGTAATCGCGGGTTTTTTAATAAAACAAAATTTATTTTGAAAATCCCGGTACGGACGCCGCGAAGGCCACGCGCTGCCGACAACGTCAGCTGGGCCGTAGGGGCGGAGCTACGCGCTGCGCGCCTTTCCCCTGCTTCACCTCCGCAAATGTATAAAGATTTGCTGTTTACAGCGCCTTAAGCCAAATATTGAAGTAAAAATTTTAGCAGTAAACAGTCACGCACACAACGTACTAATTCAACGCACAGCCCAAACCACAGGTCCTAGAGACATAAAATTTGGACAGTGTACTCTTTGTGAAGAGTAGGTATCCACTAAGAAAGGGTTTTTCGAAATTCCACCCCTAAGAGGGTGAAATGGGGTGTTGAATTTTCTATGAAACTTTTTATTCTCCGAGTCGATTTACTTGAAAATGTGTCTACATATACTTCAGTTAAAATGAAGAGATACGTGTATCACAGTTTTTCCAAAATCATCCCCCAATTTAAATATATAAATATTAATATTATATTATATTTATATTTGTAATTTGTAAAAGCCAAGAGCTTTGAGAGAGGGACAATTGTTCTCTTAAATTGTTAATTGATGCCTCCCTGCATACTTCAATCATATATCGGCCATTAAAGCGAATATGCTCACCATAATATGATCGGGCCTGACGAAGTTGATAAGTACCACAAGCTATTAAAATCAAATCATGGTACTCAAGCTGAGGAAACTCAGTGACATTTCTGTTATCAACATTTATATTTGAGAACTGCGCCCTTCTTCTATTATAATTATTTTGTATAATAAACTCACTTACTGTATTAGTTTGGAACATTTTCTGTTGTATAATTTCTAATATCTGGGCAGCATCAAACCTGTCTGTGAGGGGTGGTCGAAATCTATTGATTAGGGCAGCAGCTATGGAAAAGTCAATCATGAGATGTGGCGAAGCTCTATTATTGAACTCATGTCGGAATATTTTAAACCGCTGCTTAAAAATCCCATTCATAACTTCAACCACCCATCTGCAAATAGTAACAGCCCGAGTTTTGTTTGCCTCTAATGTTGACAACTGATTTTCATCATCCTGTAATGATGATGGCATATGCACAGAGTAGTTACAGCTTTGCAACAATGGGACTGCATCTCTGAAACCTCTATCTAGGATAAACACGTCGCCCTCTTGAAAATATTCACGCAATGAACTCTCTGGGTTTCCAAACTCATTATTTATAATATCAGCGTCAGATGTTACGACTGGATATGGGCCCAAAATCTCGATTATATACCCATAACAACATACAAACAGGAAGGGCTTTACCAAATTCCTATATTTATGCAAAGAGTAAGTTTTCTTTTGATAGGCATAGTTGGCACTTTTATTACAATATATGTAGGTTCCATCAACTATTATTATTGGTCTCCTATCACCCTCATTTTCAGTGCCACCAAAAAGGCCATTTGGTATTAAAAGATTTCTTGATGCTATCTCTTCTCTTGTTATGTGGCGTATACCGAGATGCCTTAGAACGAAATCTTGGTGCAAAAGTTCTCTTGCTCTTGCCATTAAGCCCTCTAATGTAATTCTAGGAACTTGCTATTAGAAAAATCCGTCAATATACTGATGTAGATACCGCTAGACTGGTCTATTTTAGTTACTTTCATAGTATACTGTCTTATGGCATTTTACTATGGGGACGGGCTGCAGACATTGAGTCTATATTTATTCTGCAAAAAAGAGCCGTCAGAGCCATATATAATCTTCGTCGGCGTGATTCTCTAAGGGAACTGTTTAAGGAAATTAACATCATGACGGTACATTCTCAATACATCTATGAAAACATAATGTATGTAAGAAAAAATCTACATCTTTTTAATAAAAGAGGTGACAGACACAATTACAGTACTAGAAATAGAGACCAATTAGTTCAGCCAGGCTTCAGACTCGCTAAAGTAGACTCATCTTTCATGGGGTACTGTTTGAGATGCTATAACAAAATTCCACAAAGTATTCTTGAACTGAATGAAACGAAATTTAAAACATGCATTAAACGCACACTGTGTAGGCAAGCATATTACAAGTTGGACGATTATATCGTTGATAAAAATGCTTGGCTCAATGCTGGTCCTGCTCCACAAGGACAGGGACGCATAAATGAATAGCATTACATATCCCAATCACCTGCGCTCTTGATGATTTATTTACTGCATCAGTGAGCGGGGTACACGTGGCTGAGTTTTTGGGCTAAGCATATTTAAACTTTTTGCCATCGAAACGCTAAGAAGAAGAAGCATTAAATAGTATGTTGGAGCTGCTGAAGATTGTACAACTATCTTTGCTTTGTATAAATTCAATCTCTTTAGTATTATATAGCCGCATAGCCCATATTGTGTGAGTACTATGTAATAGAAAGCTGTCATTCGCGGGAAACCTACGTCGTTTCTTGACTTGAATGTGCCCTGGCGGTTAGGAGTGTGTCATGCTCACTCAAATGTCTCGCTGATGGTGGCGCGTGTGTCGGATCATTTAGTTCCCTTCAAAATGGTTGAGTTGAATGGTGCTGATACATGCGTCATGTTCGTGAACGGGCGCTGTCAGTTGTAACTGGTCATCTCTTGGTTGCCACGGCTTATTTGAATTGTTTTTTTTTCTTTTTTGAATTGTTTACTATGGACACTTTTAACGTACACATCTTGCTACATCGTTCTCACATAATGTACCATCTCAACATGAATGATGTAACCAAGAGTTTGTAAAAGTATTCTGATTTAAAAGAGTGTCCATGGAGTTTCTTGCCCGTTCTTCTCCATAGAGATCTACGTTAGGGAATGGGCAACTACAGTACTTTCACAGTTTTTATGCCTTGTGACTGGGACTGTAGCTATTGTTGTCTTTGTTTCGACAATTCAAAAGTGCCTGTAACTGGCCTATTTGAAATAAATGCTTTGATTGATTTTGATTGAAATAAGGAACTTATTCGATCTCCAGAGTCACCGTTTCTTAATTTCATTAAAAATGCAGCAAGGGCAGTTGAACTTCTGTGCATATTAGCTAGCCGTGGAGTTTCTAGTAATATATTTCTGAAGTCTTCCTTACTCATACCAAACCAATAATGCACCAGGTAGTCATCCATATTTTGGACATCTTCAAAGTCAATAGAGGTCTGATGTTTTAATAATTCTGTGAAATCATAAATATGTTGTGCCGTAAATGTGTGGATAACATTTTCAGGTTCCATAAATTCAGGCCAATCATTGCTCCTCAAATGGTGAGAACAAATTCGACAGTTTTCTGGCACATAATAATTATACTCTGAAAATAATCTTCTTCTAATTGATATTGGAGCAATCATTCTCTCAAGTTGACTGCAACCAGGGAAAAAGCAACGGGCCTGAGTGTCTGGTGCCCGGCCGAATTCCAATAACTCAATGACATTCATAGGCACCTGTGGGACTGGCAACGGCGATGATGGTCCTGGTGTTGCTATCTGCAGAGATGGCTGAAATTCTTCTATAATTGCATGACTTGATTCACTCTCTACATGCAATGGTGTTGATACATCAGAGGCTGTTGAAGTTAATGGTTCATCAATACTTGATGATGATGGTTTGGTTAAATTCCGTTGAACAGAACGGTAACTTCTTTGCCAACATGGGTGACAGATCTTATCTGTTGATCTCAGCTGTAACAAAAAAAAAAAAAAAAAAATCAAAATCAATCAATTAATCAATGAAGGATCTTGCTTACCTGTAGTGGTGCAATCTGTTGCTCTATCACACGTCTGATAGCATCTTCTCTTTCGGAACTGTTATTTAAGGCGTGAGACCTTACACGATGCAATGAATGACCACAACCAATACAAACATTTCGATGCACAATTGATCCAGTTGGCGTATTGCTACTTGATGGATTACTTGTTTGTTCAATTATTATCCAACAGTAATGACAAACAACACTATCATTTGGAATCTAAAACAAACAAGATACAGTTGTGTTACAAATTAACATTTAGCTCAGTTAAAACACTACATTCTGTTAATAATAATCGTACTTTACCTCAGAACGTGAAGTCCATTGCCGTAACAATGAACGGACATCATCAGATTCAACTAAATGCCGTTTCATCCGGAACACATTTATACCACAATTAATACAACGTAGTTGATGGGACATTATCACAAAATGTGTGATATGGATATAACACAGTAAGTCTATAACGCAAACGCAGAGGAATTCGAGAAAAAAACAACCGTACACAGAAAAACACTAGCAACAACACAAACAAAATGTTTGACATCGACTAACTGTCAGTTGAAGCGCGCGATCTTGACAGAACCAGAACATGATAAACAAAATGATTACTTATTAAAATGATTTTCTTTTTGAAAAGTTCTAGAAAATAACTAAATATTTTTTAAGAAGTTAGAATGTTATGTTTAAATTGTTGTAGGTAAAAACTTTGTGTCCGTGTGAATTTAGTTTTAAAAGTTGTGTAGGCCGAAACCTGACATTGTTCTTTTGCAATTTTACTTTATATTTTAAATTCTCGAAAATTCTCCCTCGGAAAGAATATTGCAGAATATTCTCGATCGGAGAACATTCTCCGTGCGAGAATATTCCCCCGACCCATCACTATCCACGACTAATCTAAGGTAGGTGTAGTGCGTTACTTGGTCAATTGGCTCACATCGACGTGACGTACCCAACTGAGTGAAGTGAAGACAACTGTGATTGTGTGCGATTATCTTACGGTTTTACGGTTTTAGACATTTATTTTCTCAAAAGATTTACAATCACTGACAGAGAAAATACAATATTATAACTATAAATACATTCATGAGGCCGATTTGCGTAGTGGTTTGGTACAATAAGTCAACGTGTATGACATTAGAATTTCGTAACAGTTTTAGTAAACTCGTAAAAGGGTAATTGTAGAAAATAACAGAACTAATGGCACGACATCTTATGCGTTAATGCGGGTAGGTGTGCATGAGCTGAGGAGTAGTCATAGAAAAATACAATACATGTTTATTAAAGCCCATGACACAGTGATTGTTTCACCGCGTTTAAAGTAGGCACATGGATGTTATTGTTGTGCTCGTAAATTTATATTTCTATCTTATTAGTAATATGGATGTTATAACTATAACTAGGTACATTGAATTTATATATTTTGGTTACTTGAGCTTGTTTATGTATATAATTATGTGTGTTAGTTTAAGAGGAGTGTGGTTTTTATATGCAGTACTATAATAATTTACAATTTTTGTTTATTCATGTATTTAGTAGTAAGTAGGAAGTGTCAAATACGTAGGGTAAAATATATTAGATTAAAGTATAGTGTATGGACGTATATATTCTGTTTTATTTATGTATACAATTTTGTGTGTTAGAGTGTGGTTTTCATATGTTATACTATGAATATTCTATGATAATGTAGTGTATTATATTCATATATGAATAATTGACGTGTGAGTAAGATATATTTTGAATTGTGTGTGATATAATGTAAATTAGTGATCGGTACCACATAACCTAATACTAAGCTTTTACTAATGAAAAAATCCTTTAAAATGTGGCTTTTTAATAGTTTTTTAAATGTAAACAGAGATTTTGCTTCTTTTATAGTTTTAGGTAATTCGTTGTAGACTTGGGCCCCATCAAATGTGATGATTTAATGAAATAGATTTATTCATCAACTGTAGTACCTATTAATGATTTTCATGATTAAAATTTTATTTGTACGTATTTACTACCGCTGCGAAACATATTTTGATCAACTTAGAACCTAATACTGACCTGGATATTGCAAAAAAAAACTTCAAAAAATTTTGAATTTTCTTAACTTTATCCTGGTACACTTGCTTTGAGAAAAACAATTTTCTATACATATAAAATTCAAAGTTCTGACTGACTGACTGACTTATATATCAACGCACAGCCCAAACCACAGGTCCTAGAGACATGAAATTTGGACAGTGTACTCTTTGTGAAAAGCAGGTATCCACTAAGAAAGGGTTTTTCGAAATTCCGCCCCTAAGAGGTTGAAATGGGGTGTTGAATTTTCTATGAAACTTTTTATTCTCCGAGTCGATTGACTTGAAAATGTGTCTACATATACTTCAGTTAAAATGAAGAGATACGTGTATCACAGTTTTTCCAAAATCATCCCCCAATTTAAAATTCAATGTCCTGACTGGCTGACTGATACATCAAAGCACAGCCTAAACCGCTGGTCCTAGAGACATGAAATTTGGAGAATGTACTCTTTGTGGAGAGTAGGTATCCATTAAGAAAGGGTTTTTTGAAATTTTACCCCTAATAGAGTGAAATGGGGCTTTGAATTTTCCGTGAAACTCTCTCGGGGTCGATTGACTTGAAAACGTGTCTACATATCGACGGTTAAGAATCAATAAACATAAACATCAACGGCGAGTACATCTCACACTTGAGATTTGCAGATGACATCGTCATACTGGCTTAATCGCTGCACGACTTACAGCAGATGCTGGATGGCCTAGTTGATTCTTCAATACGCATTGGTCTCAGGGTGAACTTGGACAAAACCCAGGTTATGTTCAACGAACACGTCACCCCAGGACCTGTTGTTGTCAATGGCGGTCCTCTCGAGGTTGTTCGAGAATATGTTTACCTCGGGCAAACTCTGCAGTTTGGTAAGAACAACTTTGAGAGAGAGGCTAACAGAAGAATCCAGCTGGGCTGGGCAGCATTTGGGAAGCTTCGCCGGGTCTTCTCGTCGCGTATTCCACAGAGCCTAAAGACTAAGGTCTTCAACCAGTGCGTCCTGCCTGTTATGACTTACGGAGCCGAAACGTGGACACTCACAGTACGACTGGTCCATAAATTTAAGGTCGCTCAGCGAGCTATGGAAAGGGCTATGCTTGAAGTCTCTCTGAGGGATCGCATCCGAAACGATGTGATCCGACAGAAAACCAGAGTTGTCGACATAGCTCACAGAATAAGTAAGCTGAAGTGGCAATGGGCCGGTCATATTAGCCGTAGAACCGATGACCGTTGGGGTAGACGTGTTCTTGAGTGGAGACCGCGAATCGGCAAACGTAAGGTGGGACGCCCTCGGGCTCGGTGGAGTGACGATCTTCGCAGGGTGGCTGGTAGCAACTGGATGAGAGTCGCTGAAAATCGAGTTGAATGGCGTGCGATTGAGGAGGCCTATGACCAGCAGTGGACTGCTATAGGCTGATGATGAAGAATCAATAGTGTCTATCTCAGTTTTTTACGTTTTTCACTTTTTAATGCAGGTAGATTTAAAGTTCATTTTAGCTTGGCCTGTTAAGGATCTTATCTCAAAATTCACAAAATTGTAGTAGTTATTCGCTATAGAAATTCCACCTAACTTAAGAGCGCGTTTATTTTTCTGTCAATACCGTTTATCTCTTCTCTATTGCGTCTGTACCTCACCGCATCTAGCTGAGACTGAAAAAAATGTTTGATATTTGTGTTGGCCACAATGAAGGTAATATCGATGAACACAATTATCAACAGCACCTTATTAAAAATAGAGCCAGGGAAGAGAAGGCAAAGGATAAAGAGGATGCAGCATTGGGACATTGCTTTTTATTAACGATGGACTTAGAATCGGTTAAACTTTGCCCTTACTCCACGGCCAGCGCTTTATACTTTAAAACGAAATTGACATGCAAAAAAAATAAAAAACACAAAAATAATAATAAAGAAAAAAAAAGAGTAAAAGTAAGTAAGTAGTGTAAATTAATAATTAATTTTACACTCTTCGACTTGACGTCACGCCATTCGACATGTTACTGGTACACAGAAACGGCAGCACACCTTACTGCGAGTACTTTCGCGTCATTTGTGATAAACTACTTACAGCGCAAGTACTTGCCGAAGAAAATGCCAATAGTTATTTATTCCGATGACAGTACGTACCAAAATCGGAACGTTATCATGACAAATGCGCTTCTGAACTTAAGCCTTCTTCTTGTTAGTCGAAACACTCTTGTCAGAGTGGTCGTGGTTGTGCATACGTGGTACACAGAGATATTCGGTGGCTTGTTGAATTCCCGAGGATTGCTCTTTCAGCGATGTGTTTCCATTTCTACCGCTTGGAGACTTTGCGAGTACACTGGACGATGGAGGACTCAGTAGCTTTCTTGATCAGGTCAGTCCAGCGAGTTGGTGATCAGCCGTGTGATCTCTTGCCCTCAACCTGGCCCTGAACCACCAGTGTCTCCATCGAAATTTAATTTCTAATGATAAAGTTCATTGGTCACGATGTCACGAACTTTAATATTCGTAGTTGCACAGTAGACGACAGCCGGTCCTTAATATGAAGCTCTTTGACGATGGAAACATTGCTGCGAAACGATGTCCACGGGATCTTTAAGAGGCATCTCCAGCACCACATCTCCAATGCATTGACTTTACGGCGATCCTGCACTCGCAGAGACCAAGTTTCGGCGCCATATAGAAAGATCGGAACGACAAGGCATTTCATCAATCTGACCTTCGTCTTCTTGCCCCCAAATGATTCCCAGCTGTTCCACTGCCGAAATGGTGATGGCGCACCGTCGTTTTATCTCATCGCCACAATGCCACATCCTCCAATATTGGAGATAGAACCAAGAAGACACTATTTAAGTGAAGCTACATTTTGACCAGGATTAGTTTGCCTTGCCACAAAGACAAAAACTATTTAATCGGGGTTAAATAGTTTTTGTCTTTGTGGCAAGGCAAACTTAGTCTTATTTGACCTTTTTTTTTTTTTTTTTTTTTCGGATGGGAAATCATCAAATGACCCCCCCCCACTCTGGGCGGAGCGGAAGGGAGTGTCAGACTTGTACTGACTAAAACCCATCCATGTTCCTTCTTTGCCCTTTGTGTTCCAGGGCCACGGTATCTCTTTCGAACAGTCCCGCAGCCCTGGCAGGCATCGGCCCTTGCAGGCCCCTACATCATTGCTGACATCTCTTTGAGGCGCGCGTGGAACACGAACGCGCCGTCGACACGGCCTGTCGTCATAAGACGGCCGGACGGCGAGCTAGCCCATAGCTCGCCGTCCACAGGCCCGCGCCTACGGTGGCCGGGAGCCACCACGTGACCCCCGACGCCCAGGGCGTCTCCCGCGGCGGCTGGGACGTGAGGTTCTTTCCCTGTCACGTCCCGCCACCTCCTTTACTAGCATGACTGCTTCGCAGAAGGAGGTGACGGCTTCCCATTCCCTCTCGCTCCGGACCATGGCCTGAACCAGGGCCGGACGCGAGAGATCGCCGCCGCCAATCGCCGCTACAAGGACACGACGGTGCTCTGCCCAAGCGGGGCAGACCTCCACGGTGTGCTCCACCGTGTCCTCCGGACGATCCTCGCAATGGAAACACCCGGGCATTTCCTCCCGCCCGATCCGGTGCAGGAACCTTCCGAAACAACCGTGTTCGGTGAGGACCTGCGTCAGGCGGTAGGTGAGGGCGCCGTGGCGCCTCTCTAGCCACTCTTCAAAGAGGGGACTTATCGCCACTATGGTGGCGTGCCCTGCACGGGGTTGCGACAGTCGCGCTCTCCATGTCGCCATGAGATCACGCCGGAGGTCTGTCCGCTGAGCGGCAATTTGCCGCGGCAGCGGAGTTTCCAACCGACTTAGTGCCTCCGCGCGCCATTCGTGCAGGCGCGCGAGGACTATCGCCTCCAGATCCCATGGCGGCAATCTTCGCAATCTTCTACAGTCTCGATGGTCTATCATAGATTCCTTACATTGGAAATTAGACAGCGAATTGGAGGGTACGAATCAAGAATATGAGGTGTCTTATACCAAGCAAGAAACTATTTACAATGAATTAAAAAATGCAATTAATAGGAAACTAGGGTCCGTAGTTCACAAGGAGAATTGGACACCAAAAATTGACATCCCGTTCTTCAATTGCAATTATCAAAATTCTTTTAAGGACTTGTTTGTTGAAGCAATCCACAGTAACGTCTCCTTATCAAACGCCCACAAGATGCAGTTTCTTAAAAGCAAGGTGCGGGGTGCAGCTGAACGTTTGATACAGCATTTACAAATCAGTTTGACAACTACACTGTTTGCTGGGAGATACTGAACAATAGGTACAACAACACATGGTTGATTTTTACATCTCACATAGATCTCCTACTAAATCTTCCAGTAGTTCAACAAGCAAACGTCCCTCAGATCAAGAAAATACACGATACTACACTAGAGTGTTTAAACTCAATAAGGAACCTAGGCGTTAATATAGACAGCTGGGATCCATTCATCGTGCGTATTTTATTGCTAAAATTAGATGCGGACACACATGATCATTATTTGGAATCTCTGAAGAAACCCAGAGAACTACCAAAATTGACGGAGTTTCTAAGCTTTTTAGAGAGCAGATTCACCGCATTGGAATCTTCGCGCAGGAAAAACGAAAATTCCAAACCATCAACAAGCAAGCAAAATAAATCATCATCGTCAAATTTCAAAAATAAATACTCAAGCAAGTAAGACTTCGGAGAATAACATCGAATTAACATGTCCGTTGTGTAAAGAGTCACACGGAATATACTATTGCAGTAAGTTTTTAAATATGACACCAAGTGCAAAGCGACAAGCTATAACACGACTGCATTTGTGCAAAAATTGTCTTTATTCGCATGGGGATAAAGATTGTACGTCAGAAAGACGCTGCCGCGAATGTCGCGGCAAACATAATACACTTTTACATGAAGTGTTTAACAATAAGTCTACATGTAACACAATTACAGAGAATGACACACCAGGAGTTCTTGCAAGTAGAACGCAAAATCAAGGTACACAAGAAAATTACGTTTCGCAACAAGGCAACATAGTGATCGAAACATTATTAGCAACTGCAATGATCAAAGTTCAAGCAAGTGACGGATCATACCACAAAATGCGTGCGCTTATAGATCAAGGCTTTCAGGCCTCCCTTATCTCTGCCAGAGCGACACAACAGCAAGCATTATCAAGAAAGTATTGCAGGGCCGTCATCTGCGGGATAGGAGAAAAGGAGAGCAGTAGCAAGGGCGTTACGAACATAACATGTTGTTCGCATTACAATGATTTTACATTTAATACAGATGTGGCAATCATGGACACGCTGATTAATCAATTACCGAGAGGTACATTTACCAAGCCAACATGGGCACACCTGGCTGGCATGCCACTAGCCGATCCAGAATACAATGTCAGCCGTCCTATCGACATCTTATTGGGAGCCGATGTGTATTCCCATATCATTTTAGAAGGCATTATCAGGGCGGATCTATCATTACCGGTCGCGCAACAAACACGACTGGGATGGATCTTATGCGGGAATTTCAAGACTTCTCACTGTAACGTAGTCCTGAATCAAGTGGACGAAGTACAAAGATTTTGGGAGATCGAAGACATTACCGAATCATCCAATTTATCCGCAGAAGATCTACAATGCATGGAGTATTACAAGAAAACCACAACAAGACATGAAAATGGGAAGTGGGCAGTTGGTCGTGTGATCCAGCTGCATCCCGGTGCCGATGGCCACATCAGGGTGGTCACATTGAAGACAAAGAATGGGCTTATCAAGAGGCCTATTCTCAAGCTGTCTATTCTCCCTGTGAATGATAGAATCGACAAACAAGAGTTGCGTTCAAAGGAAGTGAAAGATGGCAAGCTATATCAAAACAAAAAAGTAAACTACAGTTTCTCATCGCTGTTAATGTTACTTTTGTCTTTCATGAGCATTTTGACTACAGCTCACTGTTCATACAATGTGACACAGTTAAAAGACAATCAAGGTATTTATTTTGACAAAATTGCAAACATGCAATTAATCAGAGATGAATGGAAGATAGTCACATACTACGACATGAATTCATTTTGGCAAGGTACAGAAGCATGCAGTTAATACCTTAGCTACTTGGATCAGTTTTGCAACAAATATAAAGAAACGTCACATTGTGACGTCATACAAGTTCAATTGCAGCAAGAATTCTCAGAACTCGAGTATTATAACCACCTATTGCTGAGTCAGCATTCCAGCACGCGCCGCGCACGAGACCTGCGCCGCCGCAAGCGAGGCCTTATCAACGGTATAGGGTATCTTGCAAACAGCTTATTCGGTGTACTTGATGAGAGATTCGCAGAACAATATAAACAAGATATTCAATCAGTACATGACAATGAAAATCATTTGCTCTCACTCTTGAAACAACAAACAACGGTCACTGAAGTAGAATACAATGTTTTGAAAAGAAACGGGCAAGCAATTAATAAAAAATTAATAATACAAGATGCTTAATTCACTATCAGTCAAGCTAGATAAGATGGAGAACGTTTTATTGAATGAATCAGAGAGAAATCGACTCATGAACGATTTTAGTACGGGAGCAATAACTACGAGATGTGTGTAGAAATAGCCACGGGAGCAATGTTTTAAGACAATTAAAAACAATCCAAACAAGTTTATTAGATACCATAACAGATGTCTATCACGGGAGACTAAATTTACATTTATTGTCACCAGAACAACTGAAGGACACTCTGAAGGGGTGCGTAGTCAGAATTCCTCCTCGTGTGCCTGATGGCTGCCGGTCCCTCTCGATACGTCTGGAGGGAACAGCAGCTGCTGGGCCGGTGCACCCTGGGCGTGGGCAGTGTCCTTCCCCGAGGAATGGGAAGAGATTCTTATTCCTCGGAGAAAGTTACTGTCCATGGCTAATATTCTGACATGGGAGGGGTCCATTGTGGACCAAGAGGGCGTTGCTCCGCGTGACCCTCTGATAAGCAGAGGGCACAGCGGAGGAGCAAGGGCGGGCTCGGTGTGTACTTACCCTGCCTCGGAGCAGACAGTGAAGGACGCAGTCATTCGCTGTCCCCGTCGATATCGTAATCCCACCGTCGAAGTGTCGTGGAACACGTCTCGCGGCTTCGATTGGGACCGAGGGTCTTGGCTTAACCGCCCGGACGACGAGGTAGAAAACCTCTATAAAAAGTTACCCCGAATCTCAAGCGGCGGCGCACCGCGAGGAGATGTATGGCTGACGGGTTCCCATGGAAAATCAGTCGCTAGTGCGAACCACTGCCGGGCCTGGCAATGGCTTATCTGGGTACAGGGGGCACTGCCCAGATGGACTTTTTATTTCCCCCATACTCGTGGGAACAATATGGAAAAACCTATAACCCAAAACACGGCCGATAACGGAGAAAGAGGGATGCGGGGTCGGAGTCCGGCGCCGCATCCAGCGATGTGAGCGCGGGAGGCTCAGAGAGCTCCCAGCGCGGGAGGCCCGGGGCTGCTGCGGGGAACGGGGAGTTCCTACGCAAGCGGTCCAGGCCGGTGGGCGACCGAGAGTCATCGTCGGAGGGGGAGCTGGCCTCGGCTCGCAAGATCCCCACCAGCAAGCGTGGCGGAATCCGCGGCAAGGGGAGAGGCCTCTCTGCCACCGAGAGGTCGGCACGGCTTGCCGAGGAGGGGCGCCACCCGGGGGTGGCTGCCGGTCACAGGGTGGTCCGTTCGGGCTCCTTTGGTGACGAGGCGGGCGCAGACGGCGGCTCCGATGCAGAGCGTAAGGCCGGGCTGGCGAAGGAGGTGGAGGCGGCGCTGAGGGCTGTCTCCCAAACAAAAGGCCTTCACCAGGCAAAGAGCTATACCCGCAGCGGTCGCCTCTATCATGGTGGCAGCGGAGGCCAGATATGTGGGGCCCCCGCCAGACGACGTGGCCAAACTGCGGGCAGAGGTCACTCGACTGACGGTCGCCACGGAGCTTCTTCAAGAGAAGAACAGGAAGCTCCGAGCAGATCTGGCCGGTCTGCGCGAGTCCGGCTCTCGCGAGGCGCCCCAAAATGGGGGCCAGCAGCGACCACGCCAGCCCGTGCCGGTGGAGAACCAGGTCCTGAACCTGGTTCGGCAGGAGCTGGCTGCCTTCCAGGCGCGGTTCTCCGTCCTGGAGGGCATTGTCCTGCGCCCCCCCCTGGCGGCAAACAAGGCGCCCCCGGGCCCGAGGGCGGCCACGTACGCGGCTTCTGCGGCCTCCACACCGGGGCCGTCCAGCCATCCCTCCGGCAGGGTTACGTCAGCCCCCGCAAAGCCGGCTTCGGCGAAACCGGCTCCGCTTAGGAAGGCGGCGGCTCTAAAGCAGGGCAAGGCGGCGGCCCAAAAGAATGGAAAGGCGGCGAATGTGCCAGCGCCAGCCGCGAGACGGCCGCCACCGCCACCCCCCCCGCCCGCAGAGCCTTCCGTGGCCGAGACCGGGTGGCAGGTGGCCGGAGAGAGGGCGGCCAAAAAGGCCAGGAAGCGGGAGCGGAAGCGCCGGCAAAAGGAGCGTGGCGTCGCGGCTAGGCTCAGCGCCCCTAAGACCGCGGCTGTAGTGATCACACTACAGCCGGACGCGGTCAAGAGGGGCGTGTCGTACCGCGACGTGCTCGCGAAGGCGCGGGAGGCGGTAGACCTCACGGCGTTCGGCATCGCCGGGGGCCTCCGTTACTGGGTCACTGCAACCAGGGCATGGATGCTGGAGGTCCCCGGCGCGGCCAGTGGCCCTACCGCTGACGCTCTAGCCGAACGGCTCAGAGCGTCCTTAAACGCGGAGGAGGCCCGAGTCTCCAGACCCACCAAGCGCGCAGACGTGCGCATACTGGGTCTGGATGACTCCGTGACGGTCGAGGACGTGGTGGCCGCCGTTGCCAGGACTGGGGGGTGCCCTCCCGACCAGGTGGGGGCGGGCGCTCTGCGTCCTGATTTCGCGGGGCTGCAGACCATCACGGTCGGCTGCCCCGTGTCGGCGGCCAAAAAGATACAGGAGGGCCGAAGGCTCCTAGTTGGGTGAGTGTCTGCGCAGGTGAAAGTCCTGGAGCCCAGACCCCTGAGGTGCTTCCGCTGCCAAGTGGGCAACCACGCGGCATGCAATTGCACCTCGGAGGTGGACCGCAGCGATAGGTGCTTCCGCTGCGGTCAGCCCGGTCACAAGGCCAGCTCGTGCACTGCCCCGCCGCACTGCTTCGCATGTGCAGCGGCTGGAAAGCCGGCCGATCACCGGGCCGGGGGCAGGTCCGGCGCCCCACCCGCCAAAAACAGGCGCAGAGGTAGGCCCTCTGCCACCACCGTCACCGCCACTCCCGCCGCCGCCGCCGCCACTGCCACCGCCGCCACCGCCGTGGCTGTACCCCCGCGAGGGGCCCTGGAGGAGGCTGCAATGGACTCCGATTAATGGCCCCATTGCGCTTCCTCCAGGCGAATATCAACCACTGCGCCGCTGCTCAGGATCTCTTGCTCCAGAGCGTGGCGCAGTGGTTGATCAACGTCGCCGTGGTCGCCGAGCCGTACATTGTCATGCCCAGAAATGACTGGGTGGCGGACCTGGACGGTTCGGCGACCCTCATCTAGTCGGCCGCCACTGGTACCCCGCCCCTCGATCTCGTCAAGAGAGGGCGCGGGATCGTCGCGGCACGGTTCGGGGAGATTGCCGTGGTAGGCGTTTATTTCTCCCCGAGCCGAACTCTCGCCGAGTTCCAGGACTCCTTATCGGAGCTGGGAGACGTCGTCGTCGATTTCGGTTCCCTCCCCGTGCTCGTCCTCGGGGACTTCAACGCCAAGAATGTGGCTTGGAGTTCCCGGTAAACGGACCATATGCGGGGCAGGATGCTCGAAAACTGGGCCCTGGCGCAGGGCCTGGTAATCGAGAACCGGGGTTCCGTCCCCACGTGCGTGCGGTGGAATGGCGAGTCAGTGGTGGACGTTACGTTCGCCACCTCTGGCCTGTCGCCGCGCGTCACTGACTGGCGCGTTGTGGAGGAGGTGGAGACCTATTCCGATCACCGGTATATCCGGTACGACGTCTCCGCCCAGACCCCAGACGCGCCGGCCCGACGGAACCCAAGTGGTCCGCGATGGGCGCTGAAGCAGCTGGACCGGGAGCTATTCCTGGAAGCCTCGATCGTGCAGGCCTGGGTGTCACCACCGGACAGGCCTGCCGACATCAACGACGAGGCGGAGTGGTTCCGGGAGGCCATGTCGGAGATCTGTGACGTGGCCATGCCCCGGGTCCGGCAAGGACGCGCCCGGCGTCAGCTGTACTGGTGGTCGCGCGAGCTAGCAGCGCTGCGCGAGGCGTGCGTTGCCGCGCGACGCCGGTACTCCAGGTTCCGCAGGCGCCGCACCCGACCTCCGGATGCGGTGACTGTAGAGGCGGAGCTGTACGAGGGCTACAGGGCAGCGAAGACCGTCGTCCGCGACGAGATCTGGCGGGCCAAGGAACTGGCCCGCAAGGAGATGCTGGGGACTCTGGACGGGGACCCATGGGGCCGTCCCTACAAGTGGGTGCGAGAAAAGCTCCGGCCCTGGGCTCCCCCGTTGACGCAGAGTCTCCGGCCTCAGTTCGTGGAGGACGTGGTGAGCGCCCTGTTCCCATCGCGAGGGGAGCATACTCCCCCGCCCATGGCTCCGCCTTCGACGGTGCCTGGTGATGAAACTGGCGCAAACGCGGACCACAGCGACGACGACGTCTACGACGCTCGACGCGAGAGTGGCGGTACAACGGCTCAAAGCCAAAAACACCGCCCCAGGACCCGACGGCCTGCCAGGGAAAGCCTGGGTTCTGGCCTCGGGGACTCTCGGGCCTCGACTGGGGGGGCTCTTTAGCGCGTGCTTGGAGAGGGGCCGGTTCCCGCTTCGTTGGAAGACGGGGAAACTGGTCCTCATCCAGAAGCCCGGGCGCCCTGCGGACTCACCGTCCGCATTCCGTCCCATCGTGCTGCTCGACGAGGTGGGCAAGCTCTTTGAAAAAGTCATTGCAGGCCGCCTCGTCGGGCACCTGAATCGTGTAGGTCCGGACCTTGCGGAGAGCCAGTTTGGCTTCCGCAGGGGGCGCTCGACGGTGGACGCCATCATGCGCGTGAGAGCCCTCACGACGGGGGCTGCGGTATCCCGGGGCAGGGTCGTCTTGGCGGTGTCTTTGGACATCACCAATGCCTTTAACACGCAGGGTTTTAAAGGCATTGGTGATGTCTGCCTGGAGTTGCATCAGGGAGGCGCTCCGGTATCACCGGGTGCCGACCTGCCTCCGTCGCACAGTCGAGGAGTAGTCCTCGACTGTGACGGACAGAGCCGTCATCTACCCCGGTCACCAGGGAGAATGGAACCGGCGAGAGATGTCGTGCGGTGTTCCACAGGGATCGGTCTTGGGGCCGCTCCTGTGGAACATCGGTTACGACTGGGTGCTGCGCGGCGACCTCCCTGACGACGTCGGCGTAATATGTTACGCCGACGACACGCTCGTCCTGGCGGAGGGAGAGTCGCACCAGGCGGCGGCCGACCTGGCGACGCAAGCGGTTGCGACAGTCGTTGGAAGGATCCGGCAGTTGGGACTCGAAGTGGCGCTGCACAAAGCAGAGGCCATGTGTTTTCATGGCCGTCTGAACGCGCCACGGTCTGAGTCCCACATAACATAAGAACGATGAAGTACCTGGGACTCGTCCTCGACAGCCGGTGGAACTTCAAGGAGCATTTCCTGCGTTTGGCCCCAAAGCTGAACCGGGCAGCAGCCGCCCTCAGGCGACTCCTGCCCAATCTCAGCGGGCCAAACGCCTCCTGCCGGAGGCTGTACGCTGGTGTCGTGCGGTCCATGGCCCTCTACGGGGCCCCCGTGTGGGCCCTGAGTATTCGGACGCGACCACTGAAGCTGGTCGCATGCCAGGGGGTCATGGCTATCCGGATGAGGAGGATACCGTACGATCGCCGGCGAATCGGCCAACCTCCTTGCCGGATTGCTGCCCTGGGATCTGGAGGCGACTGCCCTCCAGCGCGTGTATGAGTGGCGCGTGGAGGCGCAGCGCCGGGGCGAATCCCTGCTGCCTCGACAAGTCGAGGCGCGGCGGGAAGAGCTCCGGCGCGATCTCAGGGCAGTATGGAGGGAACGACTGTCGCAACCGAGGTCTGGGCACACCGCAATCGCGGCGGTAAGACCCCTCTTTGAGGAGTGGCTGGATAGGCGTCACGGCGTCCTGACCTACCGCGTGACGCAGGTCCTCACCGGACACGGAAGTTTCGGGAGGTACCTGTGTCATATGGGGAAGGAGGAAACGCATGGGTGTCACCACTGCGAGGACCGCCCGGAGGACACGGTGGAGCATACGGTGCAGGACTGCCCCGCTTGGGTAGAGCACCGCCGTGTCCTCACGGCGGCGATAGGTGGAGACTTCTCGTGCCTGGCATTGGTCGAGGCCATGCTGCGGGGCGAGACGGAGTGGGAAGCGGTCGCCTCCTTCTGAGAAGCAGTCATGCTCGCGAAGGAGGAGGCGGGCCGCGTGAGGGAGAGGTCAGCGTCCTCCCTCCACACCAGCCGCAGTGGTAGACGCCCACGGCGCCGGACGTCGGCAAACGATCTCCGGCCACCGTAGGCGCGGGCATGCGGGTGGCGAGTAATGGGCGACTCGCTGTCCGACCATGGACCATGCCCGGGTCGACGGCGCGTTGTGTTCCACGCGCGCCTCAAAGAGTGTCAGCATAATGACGGGGCCTCCCCTCTAGAGGGCCAAAGCCTGCCGGGGTCGCGGGACTTATAAAATTACCGTGACCCTGGAACATAAAGGGCTAGCTGAAGGACACCGTGGAGTTTTTTCACCGTTTAGTCAGTACAAGTCTGACAATCCCTCCCGCTCTGCCCTGGGTGGGAGGACTCATTTGATGATTTTACCACGTTAAAAAAAAAAAAAAACCCATATTTGTTACGATCGCGAATCATATTTTGTCCAACATACAGCCTGACACTCACATGCAAATTCTGGTACTCCCTTTCTTCTCCTAAAATTGTTTGTCCGAAAATCATTATCCTTGACACGTATGCTACAAACTTCAGTAACCATAATGTTCAAAATCCCGAAATTTTGTTTAACATAATTATCTTTAGTTCTAAAAGTATTCTGTCATAATATCGAGTACTATAATAATTGAATCTCCTAATTTTACATGACCTAAAGTCATATGTCCTAAGTATTGTGTTAAATAATTAGTATTATTCCGAAAGTTCATTTATAATAATTTTTTTAGTCTAAAACATTTGCTAAAAATTAGGTTTTAGTGACAGAAACGAATCGCTGTAAATCCGACTCCACGCAGTCTTGTCTGCTCTACCCCTAGAGTGTAATTTAAAATCGCGTAGGCGCGGAGGGGTGAGGCGGCCTGAGCGTTAAACCCATCTGCAACGATAAACTCGCGTGGGACCGCCGGAGCCCCGCAGCGCTGTGCATGATTGCTTGCATGCTGCATGCTTGCTTGTATGCTGTGGGCTTGCTTGCATGCTGCATGCTTGCTTGCTTACAAAAACCACATGTTCACAATCAACTGCTTTATTGAGTACATGTTTAATATATTTATTTATGTATAATAAAAAATTATAAGAAAGAGAAGTTCATAGCAAAAGCTTTGTTATACAAATTTGTTCTAAGAATATTATTATTCTAAATAAACATTATGTAATTTGAATTTAGGACTTATAACTTTTATTGAAAACGGTTTTATGTCTTTTGTATGTTATTGATTGTAATATTTATGACAAACGGATTTAGGACATAATATATTTAGGGATTTCAATTTTATGGCATGTGATATTAAGTTCGGGTAAGTTATCATTCGGACAAATGATTATTAGGACAAAAAAAGTTATGGCACTTTAAATTATGGATAAAAAAGTTAGGTGACACAATAGAGAACCGCAAATTCTCTTTCCTTAAGTACGAGGGGCGTTCAATGTATTCTCGGTATGGGTATAAAGAGAAAACCTTGAAATAAATTTAATTTTTTAATATAGTCTCTCATGATATCAACACATTTGTTTGATCGCAAAATAAGTTTTTCTATTCCCTTAAAAAAATAATTTTCTTCTTGGCCCGAAAAATGCTCATTTACAGCGGACTTGAGCTCATTATCGTCAGCAAATAGCTTTCCCCGGAGGTCTTTTTTTAAATTTGGGAATAAAAAGTAGTCACTGGGGGCCAAGTCTGGGCTGCAGGGTGGGTGGTTAATTTCCTCGAACAGCAGGCCTTGGAGAGCCGCGCAGTGTGAACCGATGCGTTGTCGTGAAGAAGCAGCACTTTCTTTGGCAGCTTTCCTCTTCTTTTTCTTTTATTGCTTCTCTTAAACGGTGTAAAGTGGTTGAGTATTTTTCTGCGTTGATAGTTTCACCTTTTTTTGTGTACTCGATCAATAGTATTCCTTTAAAATCCCAGAAAATTGTGGCCATGATTTTGCCAGCCGATGGAGTGACTTTGAACTTCTTCGGAGGGTCTGATCCCTTTTTATGCCACTGTATAGACTCCTGTTTACTCTCAGGGTCATAGCGATGAACCCACGTTTCATCAGCTGTAACTATTCTTTCGAAAACACTTGCTGGATCGTCGCCACACAGCTCTAAAAACTCCTTACAAGTGTCAACCCGCGCCTGCTTTTGAAGCGCAGTGTGCAAGCGCGGCACCCATCTTGCACTGACTTTTGTAAGGTTGAGATAATCATGTAGTATAGTGTGTATAGTACCAACGTATAGCTTAGTTATTTCTGCCAACATCTTGATTTTTACACGTGCATCTTCTAATACAAGCTTTTCGATAATTTTCACAATTTCTTCGTTAGCCGCCGTGATTGGCCCACCTGGACGGGGGTCATGTTCGATACTTTCCCTGCCTCTTTTTAATTCACTTGACCACTTCTGTATGGTCGATAATGAAGGAGCAGAGTCTTGATAAACGGCTACCATTTCTTCATGGATAGTTTTTTGAGATTTTCCTTGTTTAGTGAGGAATTTAATTACCGCACGATGCTCGATTTTTTTCAACATTGTCGCGTCAGCCATTTTCGTCGACTTTGACTGGAAGTCGTAAACAAACTAATGAAGTTATCGACATGAAATTTTATATGAATACCCTCAGATAATGTTGTTAGCTAATGATAAATTTTAATTACCCACAATAATATCAAATCACCCCGATACCGAGAATACATTGAACGCCCCTCGTATATATCGACATGGACTATAGAACCGTAATTACAATCTTAAGGATTTGAATACACATATTATTATTTGATAGTAATATGTAATTGTTTCCCTGTTTGTGTTATTTCTATTTTTTACTTTACAAAACATATATTTGTGTTTTTTTATTAGTCTAGAATGCTTCAATAGATTAATAGACTGAACAAATAAATTTTCTTTTTGCATAAATCTCAAACCAAGGTGCATTACGATTATAACGGCTCAAGATTGTTTAGTCCGTGTCGACAGTCGCGCTGCACTGTTTGCGTTGTGTATGTGTGGATAGCTACGCACACATGCACAATGCTGCGGTCTTTTACCTAAACTCGAGCGTTAAAATTTTGTAAAATGGCTCTTAAGATTCAAAGAGTTAGCACCGTATTTGTTTTGTCTCTGTAAAAAAATGTATAAAAAGTGATAAAAAGTTTATCAATTCATTGGTGCTGTATATCATTGTGAAGCTTGTGAAACGGGCTAAAGAGTGATGTATATAACACATCTGCATTCCATCGGTACCGTGAGTAATCATTGAAAAACTTTTAGAAAAAATTTGCAATGACTTGCGTCCCTGACCTAGAGCAACCCGCAGATCGGCCGCTTCTACGCACACATGCCCAACGCTTACACGTACATTAGGCGCTTGCTGCAAAATCCTGCAGGCTTAGCCAATTTGACTATCTATAATCGTTAACGCTAATAGAAAACGAATCAAATGTGTGGGAATGACATCATCTCAACGTTAAGTCACGTGGTCAAAACAAACGAATAGAAAATTCGTAGACAAGTTTACATCGTTCAAAATGATAGAATGAAATGTGATCGTTTCTACAATGTTGATCGCAACATCGCATATAAATCGTAGCCAAGTTACAGTTTTGATAAGCGTCAACGAAACGATGTCGAAGTTTTTGTGCGACCACTTAGCGATCGCCGAGACCCAAGAGTTAACGATAAAAATCGGATGATTCCGCTGTGTCGCGTATCACGTCATTGTTTATGTTTCAAACTTTCAAGTGCCCGAGTATAATACAGTTTCGAATAACACAGGAAGATATTTACGAAACAACTAATGATTTTCGTACCTTTCTATGAATTCCAATAAAGCGGCGAACTGTTCTAGGCTTGCTTGAGATCTAGATTCCATCCTATTAAAGTTATCACTTCATTTCGGTATCTTTCATTTAAATACGTTTAAAATTACATTCCGCACTGTGATCTATACATATAAAATTCAAAGTCCTGACTGACTGACTGACTGACTGACTGACTGACTGACTGACTGACTGACTGACTGACTTATATATCAACGCACAGCCCAAACCACTGGTCCTAGAGACATGAAATTTGAAGGGTGTATTCTTTGTAAAGAGTAGGTATCCATTAAGAAAGGATTTTTCGAAATTCCACCCCTAAGAGGGTGAAATGGGGTGTTGAATTTTCTATGAAACTTTTTATTCTCCGAGTCGATTGACTTGAAAATGTGTCTACATATACTTCAGTTAAAATGATGAGATACGTGTATCACAGTTTTTCCAAAATCATCCCCCAATTTAAAATTTCATGTCCTGACTGGCTGACTGATATACCAACGCACAGCCCATACCGCTGGTCCTAGAGACATGAAATTTGGAGAATGTATTCTTTGTGGAGAGTCCACTAAGAAAGGGTTTTTTCAAAATTCCACCCCTAAGAGGGTGAAATGGGGTGTTGAATTTTCTATGAAACTTTTAATTCTCCGAGTCGATTGACTTGAAAATGTGTCTACATATATTTCAGTTAAAATGATGAGATACGTGTATCACAGTTTTTCCAAAATCATCCCCCAATTTAAAATTCCATGTCCTGACTGGCTGACTGATACGTCAACGCACAGCCCAAACCTCTGGTCCTAGAGACATGAAATTTGGACTGTGTACTCTTTGTGAAAAGTAGGTATCCATTAAAAAAGGGTTTTTTGAAATTCCACCCCTGATAGGGTGGAATGGGGTTTTGAATTTTATGTGAAACTTTTTATTCTCGGAATCGATTGACTTGAAAATGTGTCTACATATACTTCAGTTAAAATGATGAGACACGTGTATCACAGTTTTTCCAAAATCATCCCCCAATTTAAAATTCCATGTCCTGACTGGCTGACTGAAATACCAACGCACAGCCCAAACCGCGGTTCCCAAAGATATAAAAATTGGAGGGTGTATTCTTTGTGAAGAGTAAGTTTCAGTTTTTCGAAATTCCTACCCCATTTTTTTTTCGGATGGGAAATCATCAAATGACCCCCCCCCACTCTGGGCGGAGCGGAAGGGAGTGTCAGACTTGTACTGACTAAAACCCATCCATGTTCCTTCTTTGCCCTTTGTGTTCCAGGGCCACGGTATCTCTTTCCAACAGTTCCGCAGGCCTGGCAGGCATCGGCCCTTGCAGACCCCTACATCGTTGCTGACATCTCTTTGAGGCGCGCGTGAAACACGAACGCGCCGTCGACACGGCCTGTCGTCATAAGACGGCCGGATGGCGAGCTAGCCCATAGCTCGCCGTCCACAGGCCCGCGCCTACGGTGGCTGGGAGCCACCACGTGACCCCCGACGCCCAGGGCGTCTTCCGCGGCGGCTGGGACGTGAGGTTCTTTCCCTCTCACGTCCCGCCACCTCATTCAATAGCATGACTGCTTCGCAGAAGGAGGTGACGGCTTCCCATTCCCTCTCGCTCCGGACCATGGCTTGAACCAGGGCCGGACGCGAGAGATCGCCGCTACGAGGACACGACGGTGCTCCGCTCAAGCGGGGCAGACCTCCACGGTGTGCTCCATCGTGTCCTCCGGACGATCTCGCAATAGAAACACCCGGGCGTTTCCTCCCGCCCAATTCCTACCCCTTAGAGGGTGAAATGGGGTGTTGAATTTTCTGTGAAACTTTTTACTCTCGGTGTCGATTGACTTGAAAATTTGTGTACATACTCTTCAGATAAAATCCAGTAAATCCGATGTCCAATCTCAAACCAAGGTATCAATATTTCACGTATCTAATTTAATTGATATAACTTTAAACTAATAATTGCAAGTTATAAGCAAGTACATGTAAATCTATGTATGTATTATAGATAGATACATAGATTACTTATTATCCCAGAAGTAAGATCCCGTGGGCAATTCCCTAACTCCACGCGGGCGAAGCCGCGGGCATAAGCTAGTATTATAATAAACCAATTATAAGACGAACTTGTTCTTTTCCCTTTTTTTTTTTTTTTTTTTTTTTTTTTTTTTTTTATCGTGGTAAAATCATCAAATGAGTCCTCCCACCCAGGGCAGAGTGGGAAGAACTGTCAGACTTGTACTGACTAAAATCCACGGTGTCCTTCAATAGCCCTTTATGATCCAGGGTCACGGTAATTCTATAAGTCCCGCGACCCCGGCAGGCTTTCGCCCTCTAGAGGGGGGCCCCGTCATAATGCTGACACTCTTTGAGGCGCGCGTGGAACACAACGCGCCGTCGACCCGGGCATGGTCCATGGTCGGACAGCGAGTCGCCCATTACTCGCCGCCCGCAAGCCCGCGCCTACGGTGGCCGGAGATCGTCTGCCGACGTCCGGCGCCGTGGGCGTCTACCACTGCGGCTGGGGTGGAGGGAGGACGCTGTCCTCTCCCTCACGCGGCCCGCCTCCTCCTTCGCGAGCATGACTGCTTCGCAGAAGGAGGCGACCGCTTCCCACTCCGTCTCGCCCCGCAGCATGGCCTCGACCAATGCCGGGCGCGAGAGGTCTCCGCCTATCGCCGCCGTGAGGACACGGCGGTGCTCTGCCCAAGCGGGGCAGTCCTGCACCGTATGCTCCACCGTGTCCTCCGGGCGGTCCTCGCAGTGGTGACACCCAGGCGTTTCCTCCTTCCCCATCAGACACAGGTACCTCCCGAAGCTTCCGTGTCCGGTGAGGACCTGCGTCATGCGGTAGGTCAGGACGCCGTGACGCCTATCCAGCCACTCCTCAAAGAGGGGTCTTACCGCCGCGATTGCGGCGTGCCCGTTGTTCTTTTCCCTTACTAATTTATCACTTATAATAGTTATTCCTTTCTTAAAAATTCAAAACAAAAGTTCAGCCCGCGCACAAAGTAAACAACTGTCACTTTGACGTTAGTTTGACGTGGGTAGGAACGCTCACCATAGACTAAAGTATAGGTTTTTTCTACACACATTGGAGAACGAGCGATCGACTGAGTCGTGTCAAATTGGCTACCAACTTAGCGTTTTCTCATATCGTTTACGCCGAGGCGTCAACGATTGTAGAAAGAGATTCGATAAGAAACGTTTGTAACTTGGCTAGGTCTGCTGAGCTTACGCTGCGCGTTTATAGCAGACTTAGCTTACGCCACGCTTCGTGATTATAATAACAACAATATAAATATAAATTTAATTTGCCTCTGCGAAGTGGTTGTCGGCTATCAAGAAGATAATAAACAAAGATATTAGTAACTAGCTTCTGCCAGCGGCTTCGCCCGCGTGGATGTCGAAAAATATCCCACCCGAACAAACATAGTTACTTACCTTCATCCGCTGAGACACGTTTAAATTAATTTTCAATTGCCAGCCTAAACACAAAATTTGAATATCCTAACTTCAAAACTGACGGACTTTCATATAAACTTCCATCCCCTATTTTACCCCTTTATGGGTGGAATTCCCAAAAATCCTTTCTTAGTGGATACTTACTCTTCACAAAGAACACACCCTCCAAGTTTCATGTTTCCCTAAGACGTAGTTTCTCTAAGACCAGCGGTTTGGGCCGTGTGTTGATATCACCCAGTCAGTCAGTCAGTTTACCATTTTATTTATATAGATGGTAATGTAATACAAAAATCAGCATCACTTAAAGTGAATCCGAAGATATCTTTATAAACTTTTATTGAGATAAGAATAGCAATAAGTTTAACCGATGTGCTCTTTCCTCTGCCGATTCTTGAGAACGCCTATTTCTCATTCTCTTAGCTTCTCTCGAATTTCGAGATAAAGATAATCGTTTTTTAGGTGGCATTGATGCAGGCAAATAAAAATAAATAAATATTATTAGTGTATTTCATGTATAACTTTGGTGTTTCTATCTATGATTCTTTTTTATGGAATAGTTAATAATGTTAACTTTTTTAATTAGGGATGACTGAGAGTGTTATAAACGTAAGAGTAGACAAATATAATCAGAAAGCTTCGAACTGCTAAACTATCGGGAGTTACACGAGATATTGTGAGTCAACCATAAAAGATAGACACATGCTGTCGTGGGATATTTTTTATATAATTTTAAGGAAAACATTTCCGTCATACATGATTTCTGTGTAGCTTTAACCATTAAGGTTGCACACGCGACGGAAGCTTATAAAATGGAGTAACTTCTCCCGTTTTCCCAACATTTCCCTTCACTGCTCTGCTCCTATTGATTGTAGCGTGATGAAAAGTATACAATAACCAACTCAGAAGTATGAAAAATAATTGTACCAAGTTTCGTTAAAATCCGTCGAGTAGTTTTTGTTTCTATAACGGTTATACAGACAGACAGACAGACAGACAGACAGACAAATATTTTACTGATTGCATTTTTGGCATCAGTATCGATCCCTAATCACCCTCTGATAGTTATTTTGGAAATATATTTCATGTACAGAATTGATCTCTCTACAGATTTATTATAAGTATATATAGATATATAGATTATTTATACTGTTTTTGAATTCTAATATCGATCTATCATAATGAACTTCCTTGAGAATATTATTTTCCGTCGTACACGCAGACAATCAGAACCAAGCAACGAGGATAGTGATATTATATCACAAACATTGAATTCTACCTCAAATAGTATGCCGGATATATCAGAAGATGATTACAACCAAATAAAAATATTGAAAGACGAAATTGATACTTTAAAGGCACAATTAAATAGTGCACATCATGAGATTGAGTCATTAACATTGGAAAATAATAATTTAAAGTTATGTAATGAAGAACTATTGAAGAAAAATAATCTTTTTCAAGAAATCGTCTGTAGTCCAGTAAAACTGAAACAAAGAACACCAATAAAAAAATCATCGAATATTAAAACAAAATCCAAACAAACGCAGACAATAAATATAACGAAGGCGATCGTCGAGGAAGATATTACTACTTTAAATGACTGTATTAAAATGAAGAGGAGAGGGCTATGCTCGGAGTTTCCTTGCGTGATCAAATCAGAAATGAGGAGATCCGCAAGAGAACCAAGGTTACCGACGTAGCCCGAAGAATAGCCAAACTTAAGTGGCAGTGGGCAGGGCACATTGCTCGCAGAACGGATGGCCGATGGGGCCGAAAAGTTCTGGAGTGGCGACCGCGAACCGGAAGACGCTGCGTTGGAAGGCCTCCCACTAGGTGGACCGATGACCTTGTAAAGGTTGCAGGGATCCGCTGGATGCGAGACGCACGGGACCGGTCAATGTGGCGACACTTGGGGGAGGCCTATGTCCAGCAGTGGACGTCTTTCGGCTGAAATGATGATGATGATGATGATGATTAAAATGAATGTCGCCGACAATGTATGCACTTCAGGCGAAATAAATCCTACATTGCAGTCGCAGACAACAAATACTGGCAAAAAAACATCCCAGGCCTTACGGACTACGCCCACGTCGGAGCCATCAACTAAACATAAAATAGTTTTATTGAGTGGTGAAACATCTAATAGACTGTATAGTATGGCTGAAAAAACTTATCTAAATAATTTTGAATTCTGTCGTTATCGTAAACCCAAATGTGGAATAGAACTTATCCTTGATGATATTGATGCAAAGGTCCGAGAGTTTACAGAGTGTGACTATTGTATTATTTATATTGGTGAGGAAGATTTTCGAACAACTCATAATTAAATTGAACTCGTCAGTTTTATTCGTGAAAAATTATAACCACTAAATCACACAATTTTATTATTTGTTTACCCACTTTTAAATACATGGAAAAACATAACATAATGTACAACAGTCGTATAGATACCTTTAATAACCTGCTTTACATGGATGTACAGACTTATGTGTATGCGTATGTATTGGATTCTAATTTAAATCTGCCTTATACGTATAACACCTATAACCGACATAGCACACTGAATGGTAAGGAATTAAATATTATTGTATCAGACATGGAACAATTTTATGTAGCCTAGATAAAGTGGTTTTCGATGTTGATTGTGCCCAAAATAATAATAAAGACTCACTTAGTCAACCAGAACTATTATCAAATTCTCAGATTTTTCTATAGTAGCATTAATATTCTACATTAAAATATAGCCGGATTGATGAAAAAATCGGATATCCTAACAATTAAATTGGAGGAACTTTCTAATACTGGGACTAGTATTGACGTTATATGTTTAACAGAACATTTTATTGAAACGGGCTATAAACGTCTATTACATATACCAAACTTCTGTCCGGCTCCTTTCTTCTCCAGGAATAAAAAACGTGGAGGAACTTGTATTCTGATCAGGGCTGGTCTGCAATACAAAGAAGTACCGGAGGTTGCAAAACACTCTATATCCGGTATTTTTGAGTGTTGTGCTGTTGAGCTGATTTCCCATAAATTGATCATTGTTTGCATATACAGAGTACCCAAACAAACTTACACATTATTTTAAGAAAAACTAGAAAATATACTTCATAAACTATGTCGAAATCCAAACAAAAATATAATATTAGCAGGGGATTTTAATATTGATGTCATAAAAAGAAATAAAATCACTTTAGAATTTGAATATTTTCTATTACAATTTAATCTTAAACTAGCACTCCAGAAACCTACAAGATTGTGCAGTAAAACACATGGCACATGTGGCACATGGCACCTATGGCATTAAGTCCGCCCGTGCACTTTGTGCTTGAAGTGTTAATAAATAAATAAACCTACAAGATTGTGCAGTAAAACATGTATAGATAATTTTGCATATAGCTACAAAAAACAATGCAAAGCTGAAATAGTCAATTTGATTTTGTCCGACCATACGGCACAAATACTCAAAGTCCCCACAAAGAGAACTTGTAAACTTAAATTTTGGAAAATATACAAACAGGAAATTTCTACTGAAAATTTATACAGAGTGGAGACGATAATACGACAATAAATAAAAACACGCATAATACTAATTCATAGGAATAATTCTAAACTATCAAAAAAGGTTCTCTATTGTGTCACCTAACTTTTTTATCCATAATTTAAAGTGCCATAACTTTTTTTGTCCTAATCATCATTTGTCCGAATGATAAAATACCCGAACTTAATATCACATAATGTCACATGCCATAAAATTGAAATCCCTAAATATAATATGTTCTAAATCCCTTTGTCATAAATATTACAATCAATAATATACAAAAGACAAAACCGTTTTCAATAAAAGTTAAAAGTCCTAAATTCAAATTACAGAAGTAATGTTTATTTATAATAATAATATTCTTCGGGATAAATATATTATACATGGACTCAATAAAGCAGTTGATTGTAAAAATGTGGTTTTTGTAAGCAAGCAAGCATACAGCATGCAAGCAAGCATGCAGCATGCAAGCAAGAACGCAGCATGCAGCATGCAAGCAAGCATGCAGCATGCAAGCAAGCATGCAGCATGCAAGCAAGCATGCAGCATGCAAGCAAGCATGCAGCATGCAAGCAAGAACGCAGCATGCAGCATGCAAGCAAGCACGCAGCATTCAGCATGCAAGCAAGCACGCAGCATGCAAGCAAGCATGCAACATGCAGCAGGCATGGTTTCTGTCACGGCTCCAGCGATGCGGGGCTCCGGCGATCCCACGCGAGTTTATCGTCGCAGATGGGTTTAACGCTCACCACCGCAGCTTCGGCTTGCTGGCCGGCTTCGCCGGCCAGCCTCAGCCGCGGCGGCGAGTGTTACAACCATCTGCTCCTCAACTCGCGGGCCGCCTCGCCCCTCTGCGCCTACGCGATTTTAAATTATACTCTAGGGGTAGAGCAGACAAGACTGCGTGGAGTCGGAATTACAGCGATTCGTTTCTGTCACTAAGGCTGTACGCAGACTTGAGTCACGACGGTTTTAAGTGGTTCAAGTTTGCGCGGCTTCATACTTTATGTGAAGCAATAGTCTGTCTTAAGACTATCTTGACTCAAGTCTGCGCTCAGCCTAAAACCTAATTTTTAGCAAATGTTTTAAGACTAAAAAAATAAATGAACTTTCGGAATAATACTCATTATTTAACACAATACTTAGGACATATGACTTTAGGTCATGTAAAATTAGGAGATTCAATTATTATAGTACTCGATATTATGACAGAATACTATTAGAACTAAAGATAATTATGTTAAACAAAATTTCGGGGTTTTGAACATTATGGTTACTGAAGTTTATAGCAAACGTGTTAAGGATAATGATTTTCGGACAAACAATTTTAGGAGAAGAAAGGGAGTACCATCAAAAAAATCCCAAAATCGAAATAGAAAAAAAAAAATTTCAAACAAACTGAATACGAAATAGAACACCATTTGTGAATATTGGTTCACTAACCTGTGGTAAGAGCGGCAACAACGCGGTCCTGTACCGACTTGATCTTTTGGCTAATGTTCAATAAAAACAATTACACTAAATCACAGACTATTCACCAAACAATCAGGCACCTCTCATCCGCTGGTTATTTTTTAATGATATTATTAATCACTATCTGGATCACTGTTCAATCACTTAGCTAAGTACCTACGTCACTAAATTTTCTCTCTCGATATGTCCGTATAGCCAAAGCGGCATTTCTGTGACACTCCCCGTAAATTAAAACCATGTCGGTGTATTTCGAAGCTGTGTAGGTGTAACGAGGCATGATTATTATACCTACAAACAAAACAAAAAAACACGAAAACACAATAAAAACTAAGAGTGACATGAACAGCACGTTCCTTTGTTGTCTTATTTTGTGTTCCTGGTGTGACAAGCTCAAGTGTTCGGTATGTGGACTGAAGACACCTTTTCAGATCGTTCCATGTAGGCAAGTCATCAGCATCTTCTTTATATGAGTGCTGTTCCCAATCCTTGTGAGACTCAGGGTCCAATTTCTGAAGTACCAGAAAAATAATTATAGGATCCCATGAATCTAAGCAAATGTTTAAATTTTGAAGGTTATTTAAACAATCTGTCGTGGTGTCCAATAAACCTTTAATTAGATTAGGTGACTGAGAACTCATTTTCTTTTGATAGACTAACTGTTTTAACACTGAATTCACGATCAAACGTTTATTTCCATACCTTGTTTTTAATATGTCCCAAGCTTGTTCATAATTTTTCTGTGTTACCTGCATATGTTTCAATAAGGTCTCTGCTTCTCCAGTAACACTACACTTCAAGTAATGTAACTTTTGAACTTCACTAATACTTGTGTTCGAATGCACTAACGATGTAAACAAATCTTGAAATGTGGGCCATTCTTCATATTATTATTTTCCACTAAAAGATGGCAGCTGTATTCCAGGTAACCTCACGAGCGTGTTAAGAACAGGGTGTAAATACTATATTGTATATATGTATTAATTTATACCGATTATTAAGTTTTCAGTGTCAGAATGGTTACTTGTTATTTACTGTGTCTTAAGCATCTCTAAAAAGGTGTGTAGAGAAAAGGTTTTTATCAAGAAAAGCACAGAGAGACAAGACTATTCATTTATTTCAGTTACGCTTGTCAGATATTTATAGGTAACGTCAATTACCTATCAAGCTACGTCCATTCGCAAACCTAGGTCTTCGTGGAGAAGAATGGACAAGAAACTCCACGGTAACATCTTTTAAAATATTATATATTCTAGTATAATAGTATAATATCAAATAACTTACATAAACATTGTAATCCAAATAGGTTCCAGCTTTACACATTTTGTACACACAATATACCAATCAGGGTATGTCTTAACCCTTCGAACATTAACAGCAAAAAGCCTTGAATTGGCGGCGACATCTACTTTTATACCCGTCAAATCATAATCATAACAATACTAATCAAAGATGGCCGCCATAATAAACCAATGTCAAATGGTCATACATTATACCTAAATAACTAATAACATAGATTATAATTAACAAATCCTATGTACGGGAACTATTTTAAAACTTCATTACATAATTTAGCAATATAGTATGTATTTATTTGTAATATTGATGTTTAATCGGATAAAATATGAACATCAACTGATAGTTCAGAGAATTGATTAAAACAACTAGATATTTTGAAATTGCAAGATAAGATCTAGGAAACATTAGAAATATCATTTAATTATTACCAATTGATTTATTAGCAATATAAAGTAAATAAACATTTAACTTGATTATTCAAATATCACAACTATCTTTCGTTTTGAAACTAAGCCTTTTTAGCCACAATGGAAACTATTTCTATAAAATATAATAGATAATTATATATAGTTATTAATTTGGTCGGATATTCTCATAAATATAAGGCTATTCTTAACACGGCCAAACTGACAAGTACTTCGTCCTCGAAGTACAAGATAAATCATCCTGACACAAAAACAATAGTGTGACAAAAACCTAATTTTCGTTACATAATCATATTAATTACATAATCAAAAACCTATCGCTCGGTCAATCTGACTATATCATTGCAAATAATCGTTTCATAATCGTCATGTTATAATCAATAATCAGACCCTACTGGGCAGACTAAACACCCCGCAATCAGTGAACCTCAATCACCTGCAGCCAGTGAATGTCATACCACAGCTAAGGTTTTAATCCATCCATAATAATACAATCATGTCTTAAATTAATGAATAAACCTTCTACTACAGCGTTTAAGTTGATAATTAACCGTAGTTTCCCCTGGGATTCTTCATTTCTAACTTTCTTTTTCCAACTTTTTAAATAACATTAAAGCAGAGCCTCTAAAGGCCTTACCGACATTAGCTATTTCGTACTGCTGATCCATTTAATCCATGAAATGGCTTCGAAACTATTCCAGCAGCTTTTCAGTTCCGCTGTCAGAGTCAGCAGCACGTAGTTATCGTCCTTGTTGAATCGAGCTGGCGACCCGCAGACGTCACAGGTTTCAGCATCACACCATTAGCTCCAACGTTGATCGTGAAAATATCAAAATGAAGACCATTAGAAATCATTAGTAAGCCAGAGCACAATCCCACTTCTGATGTTAAGAAAATGGATGAAATACTACAGGTATATATGTATTAATATATACCGATTATTAAGTTTTCAGTGTCAGAATGGTTACTTGTTATTTACTGTGTCTTAAGTATCTCTAAAAAGGTGTGTAGAGAAAAGGTTTTTATCAAGAAAAGCACAGAGAGACAAGACTATTCATTTATTTCAGTTAGGCTTGTCAGATATTTATATGTAACGTCAATTACCTATCAAGCTACGTCCATTCGCAAACCTAGGTCTTCGTGGAGAAGAATGGACAAGAAACTCCACGGTAACATCTTTTAAAATATTATATATTCTAGTATAATAGTATAATATCAAATAACTTACATAAACATTGTAATCCAAATAGGTTCCAGCTTTACACATTTTGTATCACACAATATACCAATCAGGGTATGTCTTAACCCTTTTTTTTTAACGTGGTAAAATCATCAAATGAGTCCTCCCACCCAGGGCAGAGCGGGAGGGACTGTCAGACTTGTACTGACTAAAATCCACGGTGTCCTTCAGTAGCCCTTTATGTTCCAGGGTCACGGTAATTCTATGAGTCCCGCGACCCCGGCAGGCTTTGGCCCTCTAGAGGATGGTCATACATTATACCTAAATAACTAATAACATAGATTATAATTAACAAATCCTATGTAAGGGAACTATTTTAAAACTTCATTACATAATTTAGCAATATAGTATGTATTTATTTGTAATATTGATGTTTAATCGGATAAAATATGAACATCAACTGATAGTTCAGAGAATTGATTAAAACAACTAGATATTTTGAAATTGCAAGATAAGATCTAGGAAACATTAGAAATATCATTTAATTATTACAAATTGATTTATTAGCAATATAAAGTAAATAAACATTTAACTTGATTATTCAAATATCACAACTATCTTTCGTTTTGAAACTAAGCCTTTTTAGCCACAATGGAAACTATTTCTATAAAATATAATAGATAATTATATATAGTTATTAATTTGGTCGGATATTCTCATAAATATAAGGCTATTCTTAACAAGCGCATTTTGTTGATCTGGATTCGTTGCGATACTTAATTTATTTTGCAATGACGTCGTCGGCGTTACAGTATTTTGTTCGCTCAATAAGTCGCGTAGATCAGCCAACAAAACAAGATATAAGTCTTCATAAATGTAAAAGTTTTCATTAGCAAAATAGGGTAATATTGCCTTTTGTTCCTTCGGCGTTATTTTTACCAATGACTGATGAGCATCTTTAAATGTAGACCAATAATCTTCTATCGCCTTTATACGGGTTTCAATATAACCTTTAGTTAATCGAGATTTCGGGCATTTCTTGAGATTAACTCGAGTTTTTTGCAATAACGAAGCAGTATCTTCCAAAATATTTAATAATTCCTTCGCACTAGTCATCTTTATAAATCCTTATCGCTTAGGAATGCTGCGTTCTATTGTTCTCGCGGAGCTGCCAGGCGACCGTTCGACTCAGGTAATTGGTTAATGATCCGGCGCGATGTCGACCATATGTTTTGGGTGTTTAGGTTCACTTTGATTTGTACGGGAAGCTTGTTTTAAAAATCACATATACGTCTGTACTTTATAGTGTTTATTAGCGACTAAGTTCACAGTTGTAACCACATACACTTAAATATGGTGAGTGCATAACATGCATGAAGTAAACGACGAAACACTTTTCGTAATAGATATCAACGACCTCCCAAAGATGACACAACAAAAAATGGTTCTCTTTGCCGATGACAGCACAGCTATAATAGAATGCACTAATCCCAATAATTATGAAAACAAGATTAATGACTCACTGACAAAAATAATACATTGGCTTAACTGTAACAATTTAGTAACAAATTTAGATAAAACAAAAATCATGCAATTCCATCAACGTCGGGCAAATCCCACTATTAATTTGACTCATAAAAATAAAAAAATAGAATTAGTTAATACTGCTAAGTTCTTGGGTATAATGGTAGACGATAAATTGACATGGAAACCACATTCGTCGACCGTAGGTTCAATTAGGGTAAGGGACAAAATACGATTTTTCAGGGGAGGCCAACAAAGTTTTTTTTCGAACTAAATCGATCATAACTTTTGTTGTAATTAACCTTTTTCGGATCTGATTTTACACAAAATCTTATATTTTCGTGCTCTGTCTACCTGTATAACATTTATTTTAATAAATTTGCTATTTAAGAAAATAGACGTCCCTTACACCAAAGTATTTTGTTAGTTATGTCCCTTACTGACCAAGTATCTCGTAGTCCCGTCCCTTACATTAAATTGACCTGCGTTGGATCGAATCTATTAAAGGGAAAAATAGTGTAAAAGACTTGTTGAAAATATGGATGAAAGAAAATACAGTGTAGAGAGATTGACAGAAAATTAAGTACACACTTTTGGCGTACGGATATCTTAAATTTGGAAATCGTCATAAAAAAATCATTTAAGAGACATGAAAATGTATTAGAACCGTGTGTGTTTTTTGTGTGGCGCTTACATGCAATGTTTCTACATTAATTTCTATTAGTTGGAATAAAAGGGGTTACTTAACGTTAACTTACTTTGAATTCTTATTCAAATAAAAATAATCCGAAAATAATCATAATCCTATTGACATGAGCCTATTAGGCATTGTTAGCCAAATTCTTAAATTTTTAATTTATTATGAGCCTGATTTCTCCCACTGCAGGGCAAAGGCCTCCGTTTCCTCTTTCCATCCTTTTGACAAGAGTCCAGCTTGTCACGCCATCTCCTTCTGGGCCTACCGCGTCGCCGGATTCTGTTGTTCGGAACCCAATCTGTTGCCACTTTTCCCAATTTTTATGCGACATGCGGCAAATGTGGCTTGCCCAATTTCATTTTAATTTGGCGACTGTGTTGCAAACGTCTGCGATTTGGGTCTTGGATCGAAGTATACTGTTCCGTACACGATCAGAAATTCTGACTCCTAGTATACTCCGTTCCATGGTTCGCTGGCAGACCCCGAGTGCGGAGGTCTAACGCTTCGTTAATGACCAAGTGTGCGCTCCATAGGTGGGGGTGGGAAGGATGCACGTGTTCATGAGTTTCTTTTTGAGGGAAAGTGAAAGTGATCCTTTCATGAAGTGTTTCATCGACCAATAGCTCTTCCCACGCGTTTTCGGTGCGTCGAGCATTTTCTTTATCTTGCCTCGCCTGGAAGGAGACTATTTGGCTGAGGTATACATACTCGTGGACATGCTCTATCTCCACACCCCCTGTCTACTTTGCGTTTTGTGCTATTTGTCATTAACTTCGTTTTCGTCATGTTCATTTTGAGTCCGACCTCGAGGCTGGCGTGGCTCAGTTGTTCGAACATGACGAACAACTCTGCCGCTGAAGACAGGAAAAGGACAATGACGTCGCGTCGGCGAATCGAAGATTAGTTAATCGAAGTTTTTCCAAACAAATATAATCTGAAAATTAGAAAATTGCTAGTATTAGTGACTGTTATATCATCATCATCATCATCATCATTTCAGCCGAAAGACGTCCACTGCTGGACATAGGCCTCCCCCAAGTGTCACCACATTGACCGGTCCCGTGCGTCTCGCATCCAGCGGATCCCTGCAACCTTTACGAGGTCATCGGTCCACCTAGTGGGAGGCCTTCCAACGCAGAGTCTTCCGGTTCGCGGTCGGCACTCCAGAACTTTTCGGCCCCATCGGCCATCCGTTCTGCGAGTAATGTGCCCTGCCCACTGCCACTTAAGTTTGGCTATTCTTCGGGCTACGTCGGTAACCTTGGTTCTCTTGCGGATCTCCTCATTTCTGATTTGATCACGCAAGGAAATTCCGAGCATAGCCCTCTCCATTGCCCTTTGGGTGACTTTAAGCCTTCTGATGAGGCCCATTGTGAGCGACCACGTTTCGGTCCCGTATTTAATCACTGGCAACACACACTGGTCATAGACTTTCGTCTTGAGACACTGCGGTAAGTTGGGCGAGAAGATACCACGCAACTTCCCGAACGCTGCCCAGCCGAGTCGGATTCGACGACTGACCTCTTTCTCGAAGTATGACCTACCTAACTGGACCGTTTGTCACAGGTAGACATAATCGTCTACAACTTCGAGTGTTGAGTCTCCGATCTTGATAGGAGTGGGTGTTACATGGGCATTCAACATGACTTTGGTTTTGTCTATGTTCATTGTAAGACCCACTCTTTCGGAAGCTCTACTGAGGTCATCGAGCATTGTACTGAGGTCCTCCATGGTGTCAGCCATGACCACTATATCGTCGGCAAACCGAAGGTGAGAGATGTATTCGCCATTGACGTTGATGCCTAGCACTCTCCAGTCCAGAACCTTGAAGACATCCTCCAGTGCAGCGGTGAACAGTTTCGGAGATATGACGTCTCCCTGTCTCACATCTCGCTGCAGAAGAATAGGTTCCGAGGTCTGGTCATGAAGTCGGACTGACATGGTGGCGTTTTTGTACAAACTCTTCAGCACCTCGAAGTACCGATAGTCGATTTGGCACCGTTGGAGAGACTGCAGTACAGCCCAAGTCTCGATCGAATCGAAGGCTTTCTCGTAGTCCACAAACGCCAAGCAGAGAGGCAGGTCTCTTCGGTCTTCTGTATAACCGGCCGCAGCGTATGTATGTGGTCTACGGTGTTAAAGCCTGTTATATCAATACTATTTTTATTACTGACTCTCGTTCTCTTGTCAATGTCCTCAATTGTGTCATTTATACTCTCCAAAAATTCAGAGCTTACTGTTGACTCGGACCTACAAAGCACACAAGAGAGAGTTAAAATCATTTTTTATAACTACCCTATATCCCTCACCATTCAGACTTAGTTCGTATTCAGGAACGAAATTATATATACAATCATTTTGGAAAAGGAACAGGGTTTCGAGCGCGCACGTAAGGGCGCGCGAAATTTTGATACTTCATTTATTTACTTACTATGTTATCTTATTTACTAATTATAGTAATTTCTATCTGCGAGCAACCGGTTTAAATGGTATATTTTTCAATTTTTCCACATTCTTTTTGTCAAAAACCGTGCAAAATTCCGACCAAACGACAGGTCAAAATTCCGACCAAACGACAGGTGAACTCGCACTGATAGCAATTTTTTTGATACCCGCGCGCTGCTTTCGCATTCTGTCTGTCTGTCTGTCTGTCTGTCTGTCTGTCTGTCTGTCTGTCTGTCTGTCTGTCTGTCTGTCTGTCTGTCTGTCTGTCTGTCTGTCTGTCTGTCTGTCTGTCTGTCTGTCTGTCTGTCTGTCTGTCTGTCTGTCTGTCTGTCTGTCTGTCTGTCTGTCTGTCTGTCTGTCTGTCTGTCTGTCTGTCTGTCTGTCTGTCTGTCTGTCTGTCTGTCTGTCTGTCTGTCTGTCTGTCTGTCTGTCTGTCTGTCTGTCTGTCTGTCTGTCTGTCTGTCTGTCTGTCTGTCTGTCTGTCTGTCTGTCTGTCTGTCTGTCTGTCTGTCTGTCTGTCTGTCTGTCTGTCTGTCTGTCTGTCTGTCTGTCTGTCTGTCTGTCTGTCTGTCTGTCTGTCTGTCTGTCTGTCTGTCTGTCTGTCTGTCTGTCTGTCTGTCTGTCTGTCTGTCTGTCTGTCTGTCTGTCTGTCTGTCTGTCTGTCTGTCTGTCTGTCTGTCTGTCTGTCTGTCTGTCTGTCTGTCTGTCTGTCTGTCTGTCTGTCTGTCTGTCTGTCTGTCTGTCTGTCTGTCTGTCTGTCTGTCTGTCTGTCTGTCTGTCTGTCTGTCTGTCTGTCTGTCTGTCTGTCTGTCTGTCTGTCTGTCTGTCTGTCTGTCTGTCTGTCTGTCTGTCTGTCTGTCTGTCTGTCTGTCTGTCTGTCTGTCTGTCTGTCTGTCTGTCTGTCTGTCTGTCTGTCTGTCTGTCTGTCTGTCTGTCTGTCTGTCTGTCTGTCTGTCTGTCTGTCTGTCTGTCTGTCTGTCTGTCTGTCTGTCTGTCTGTCTGTCTGTCTGTCTGTCTGTCTGTCTGTCTGTCTGTCTGTCTGTCTGTCTGTCTGTCTGTCTGTCTGTCTGTCTGTCTGTCTGTCTGTCTGTCTGTCTGTCTGTCTGTCTGTCTGTCTGTCTGTCTGTCTGTCTGTCTGTCTGTCTGTCTGTCTGTCTGTCTGTCTGTCTGTCTGTCTGTCTGTCTGTCTGTCTGTCTGTCTGTCTGTCTGTCTGTCTGTCTGTCTGTCTGTCTGTCTGTCTGTCTGTCTGTCTGTCTGTCTGTCTGTCTGTCTGTCTGTCTGTCTGTCTGTCTGTCTGTCTGTCTGTCTGTCTGTCTGTCTGTCTGTCTGTCTGTCTGTCTGTCTGTCTGTCTGTATAACCGTTATAGAAACAAAAACTACTCGACGGATTTTAACGAAACTTGGTACAATTATTTTTCATACTCCTGAGTTGGTTATAGTATACTTTTCATCACGCTACAATCAATAAGAGCAGAGCAGTGAAGGGAAATGTTGGGAAAACGGGAGAAGTTACTCCATTTTTTAAGCTTCCGTCGCGTGTGCAACCTTAATGGTTAAAGCTACACAGAAATCATGTATGACGGAAATGTTCTCCTTAAAATTATATAAAAAATATCCCACGACAGCATATGTCTATCTTTTATGGTTGACTCACAATATCACGTGTAACTCCCGATAGCTTAGCAGTTCGAAGCTTTCTGATTATATTTGTCTACTCTTACGTTTATAACACTCTCAGTCATCCCTAATTAAAAAAGTTAACATTATTAACTATTCCATAAAAAAGAATCATAGAAATCGGTATAGAAACACCAAAGTTATACATGAAATACGCTAATAATAAGCCATCGCGCGTGAATACTGAATCATGCTAAAAGGATTATTTTTGCATAAGGTCCGAGAATCGGTCGCCGCGCTCGACGCGTCTCGCGGCCGAAGGTATAAAAAGGCGAGGCATCCGAGCGCGAGCTTCTTGGCTGGAGGCCTTAATTTCAAGGCATCCACAGGATTTGTCCGGTTAAGCAGAAGCCAGCCTCAGAGGCTGAACTGCGAGATGCCAATACCAAAAAAAAAAAAAAAAAGCGCGAGCTTCATACAATTTTTGCCTGTGGATGCGAATAGACGTTCAGAGCGTTCGACCTTATTGACAGACAATACTTAATTGATATTAACAAACCGTGCTTATCAGCGCGACTTTTAGTCTTTGATAATTTATTTTTAGATTCCTTTTGTTGTTAATTTATAAAATAGGTATTAGTTATTTTGGTAGTGTTTAAATATTCGTTCAAATTACAATTATTAATAGTTTACATTTTATTTCTTTTTAGGTGAAGTAGTAGTAGGTTCGCATAGATTTTTAGATACTGATAGGTAAGTTTTGGTTAATTTACGTTCACTTTTTAATACCTATTAGTTTTATTTTCATTTACGTTTTAACTTTATTTTTATTTGCCTGCATCAATGCCACCTAAAAAACGATTATCTTTATCTCGAAATTCGAGAGAAGCTAAGAGAATGAGAAATAGGCGTTCTCAAGAATCAGCAGAGGAAAGAGCACATCGGTTAAACTTATTGTTATTTTTATCTCAATTAAAGTTTATAAAGATATCTTCGGATTCACTTTAAGTGATGCTGATTTTTGTATTACATTACCATCTTCTATATAAATAAAATGGTAAACTGACTGACTGACTGGGTGATATCAACACACAGCCCAAACCGCTGGTCTTAGAGACATGAAACTTGGAGGGTGTGTTCTTTGTGAAGAGTAAGTATCCACTAAGGAAGGATTTTTGGGAATTCCACCCATAAAGGGGTAAAATAGGGGATGGAAGTTTATATGAAAGTCCGTCAGTTTTGAAGTTAGGATATTCAAATTTTGTGTTTAGGCTGACAATTGAAAATTAATTTATACGTGTCTCAGCGGATGAAGGTAAGTAACTATGTTTGTTCGGGTGGGATATTTTTCGACATCCACGCGGGCGAAGCCGCTGGCAGAAGCTAGTGTAATATAAAATGCAAGACATCTTTAATGCAAAACAGTTTTTTTGGCATTGCGCCAAAGACCTATAATAAAATACCAGACAAAATTAAAAATATGCCTCTAGTAAAGTTTAAAAAAGGTCTCATATTATTGCTAATTGACAAATGTTATCATAAAATTTAAGACTTTTTAAATGATAATGTTAATTAATATTGAAATTTAGTGTAAACCAACTATTTAATTCATTATGTTATTTTTTTTTTTTTTCTTTTATAATTGATAATTGACTACGCATGTTTCCTCTAAAAATATTTGTATGTCAAAATTGACAAGACATAGCGCACTATTTAGTTCTTAAGATCCATCTTCTATCTATATATATACTTATAATAAATCTGTAGAGAGGTCAATTCTGTACATGAAATATATTTCCAAAATAACTATCAGGGGGTGATTAGGGATCGATACTGATGCCAAAAATGCAATCATTAAAATTTTTGTCTGTCTGTCTGTCTGTCTGTATAACCGTTATAGAAACAAAAACTACTAGACGGATTTTAACGAAACTTGGTACAATTATTTTTCATACTCCTGAGTTGGTTATAGTATACTTTTCATCACGCTACAATCAATAGGAGCAGAGCAGTGAAGGGAAATGTTGGGAAAACGGGAGAAGTTACTCCATTTTTTAAGCTTCCGTCGCGTGTGCAACCGTAATGGTTAAAGCTACACAGAAATCATTTATGATGGAAATGTTCTCCTTAAAATTATGTAAAAATATCCCACGACAGCATATGTCTATCTTTTATGGTTGACTCACAATATCACGTGTAACTCCCGATAGCTTAGCAGTTCGAAGCTTTCTGATTATATTTGTCTACTCTTACGTTTATAACACTCTCAGTCATCCCTAATTAAAAAAGTTAACATTATTAACTATTCCAGAAAAAAGAATCATAGAAATCGGTATAGAAACACCAAAGTTATACATGAAATACGCTAATAATAAGCCATCGCGCTTGAATACTGAATCATGCTATAAGGATTATTTTTGTATAAGGTCCGAGAATCGGTCGCCGCGCTCGACGCGTCTCGCGGCCGAAGGTATAAAAAAGCCAGGCGTCCGAGCGTGAGCTTCTCCAGTCCGATCACTATGTATGGTAAGCCTATCCCTTGGGAGACGCAAGCCAAATACCTAGGTGTCTTACTCGACTACTATCTGTCGTTCGGGCCACATATCAAAGCAGCTCGTAACCGAGCTGCCTTCGCTATGGCTAGGCTCCACTACCTGCTAACGGCAAAGAGTAAGTTATCGCTCAGGTGCAAGTTGCGCCTCTACACCGCGGTGATCCGTCCCATAATGACGTACGCTTGTGTAGTGTTTGCACACACCAAGCCTCGTCACATCCATATGATGCAAGTTGTACAGAACCGGTTCTTACGTTAAGTCACGGGTGCCCCTTGGTACGTCCGTAATGACCGTCTACATTTAGACTTAAAAATGCCCACCATTCTCCAATTCATGAAGCGCCTTTCCAAGCGCTTCTTTGATACTGCGGTAAAACACCGCAACCCCCTGATCGCATCGGCCGCCCGATACGAACCCTCTCGAATCAGCAAGATTCGCCGTCCAAGACATACTCTAGCCACTCCCGATGACGCTATTACTTTGTTGCAGGAAAGCAGCAAGGAAACCAGCACCCTGAAGAAACCCAGACGCAAACAGCCGTCCTTCCGTCCTCGCCGTCGAGGCCCGTCGCGACACCCCACTTCATGCCCCTCCCGACCCTTGCTCGAGCCAGCCCGCGATGCTGAGCCTGTAGTTTTAAATGAGCCCCTAAATCATACAAGTCAGATCCAGCCTGTCCCTTGCTGTCCTCTCCCAGCGACGCCCTAAGCCGAGGCTCGTACCCCACAGGGGGTGCCCTTAGCGTGTAGTCGCTTAGCTTTTAAGTTTTTTTTGCCCTGGCTGGAGGCCTTACACTCAAGGCAACCACAGGATAGTCCGGTTGAGCAGTACCATCTTCTATGATGACTGCGAGAATGCCCTTTCGAAAAAAAAAAAAAAAAAGCGTGAGCTTCATACAATTTTTGCCTGTTGATGCGAATAGACGTTCAGAGCGTTCGACCTTATTGACAAACAATACTTAATTGATATTAACAAACCGTGCTTATCAGCGCGACTTTTAGTCTTTGATAATTTATTTTTAGATTCCTTTTGTTGTTATTTTATAAAATAGGTATTAGTTATTTTGGAAGTGTTTAAATATTCGTTCAAATTACAATTATTAATAGTTTACATTTTATTTCTTTTTAGGTGAAGTAGTAGTGGGTAGGGCACGCCGCAATCGCGGCGGTAAGACCCCTCTTTGAGGAGTGGCTGGATAGGCGTCACGGCGTCCTGACCTACCGTGTGACGCAGGTCCTCACCGGACACGGAAGTTTCGGGAGGTACCTGTGTCATATGGGGAAGGTGGAAACGCCTGGGTGTCACCACTGCGAGGACCGCCCGGAGGACACGGTGGAGCATACGGTGCAGGACTGCCCCGCTTGGGCAGAGCACCGCCGTGTCCTCACGGCGGCGATAGGCGGAGACCTCTCGCGCCCGGCATTGGTCGAGGCCATGCTGCGGGGCGAGACGGAGTGGGAAGCGGTCGCCTCCTTCTGCGAAGCAGTCATGCTCGCGAAGGAGGAGGCGGGCCGCGTGAGGGAGAGGACAGCGTCCTCCCTCCACCCCAGCCGCAGTGGTAGACGCCCACGGCGCCGGACGTCGGCAGACGATCTCCGGCCACCGTAGGCGCGGGCATGCGGGCGGCGAGTAATGGGCGACTCGCTGTCCGACCATGGACCATGCCCGGGTCGACGGCGCGTTGTGTTCCACGCGCGCCTCAAAGAGTGTCAGCATAATGACGAGGCCCCCCTCTAGAGGGCCAAAGCCTGCCGGGGTCGCGGGACTCATAGAATTACCGTGACCCTGGAACATAAAGGGCTACTGAAGGACACCGTGGATTTTAGTCAGTACAAGTCTGACAGTCCCTCCCGCTCTGCCCTGGGTAGGAGGACTCATTTGATGATTTTACCACGTTAAAAAAAAAAAAAAAAAAAAAGTAGTAGTGGGTATGCATAGATTTTTAGATACTGATAGGTAAGTTTTGGCTAATTTACGTTCACTTTTTTATACCTATTAGTTTTATTTTCATTTACGTTTTAGCTTTATTTTTATTTGCCTGCATCAATGCCACCTAAAAAACGATTATCTTTATCTCGAAATTCGAGAGAAGCTAAGAGAATGAGAAATAGGCGTTCTCAAGAATCGGCAGAGGAAAGAGCACATCGGTTAAACTCTATGAGAGTTAGTGCCTCAACTTCTCGAGCCAATGAAAGCTCTCCCGAGAGAGAGATGCGATTAGCAGCTGACAGAGCGAGACGAGCTACATCACGGGCGTCTCAAAGCTCTTCTCAACGAGAGCTAAGGCATACCATAGTCCTACCCCTAGAGTGTTTTTTAGAGCCCGGAGGCGCGGAGGGAGGGTAGCCCCAGTGATCGCCTGTGACTTTGTTACGCAAAGGCGAAGGGGCTGCTATTCCCGCAGCGCCGGAGATAAGGCAGAAGTACTGGTTCTTACTCCCCTACCCTTTCCTCCCTGAAAAATAGGGACAGAAAAAGTAAGGTTACAATTTAACAAAAAAAAAAATGGTAACTCCGACCGAAACTACAGGGCGGGGGTACTCCTCTCCCCCTCCGCCCCCATCAACAGGTGTCCCGTATGTATAAAATTACCGATTTTAAAGCTTGTATTAGTATAACTCAAAAATAAATTTTCCCTTTTAAAAAATCTTTAAAAAAAAACTATTCATTTCCGACGAATTTCCCCCCCTCGGGGGGTTCCTATGACCCTCCCCTCCCTTCCCTCCCCTCCCCCTCCCCATACCTACATGTACTTATATAAGTGACCTTCCGGAATCTATTTAAAGACATAATACTTTGACATAATATTTAATATCAATGTCCCGTATCGCGAGCCAACGCGAAAATCGGTGGAATCTATCTATATAAATAAAAAGAGAAGTCCTGACTGACTGACTGACTGACTGACTGACTGACTGACTGACTGACTGACTGACTCATCAACGCCCAGCCCAAACCCTTGGACCTAGAAAGCTGAAATTTTGCACAGAGGTTTGATTTATAATGTAGACAAGGAATAAGGAAGGATATTTCGAAATTCAACCCCTAAGGGAGTTAAATAGGGGATGAAAGTTTGTATGGAAAATCGTCATTTTTGTAGTTTAAACCATAAAAATTGGTGGTTATCATTCTGGGGAAAAACTAAAAACCACGTGTTTCAGTGTTTTTTGAAATTCAACCGCTAAGGGAGTTAAATAGGGGATGAAAGTTTGTATCGAAAATCATCATTTTTGTAGTTTAAACCACGAAAATTGGTGTTTCATTCTGGTTAAAAATCACGTGTTTCAGTGTTTTTCAAATTCAACCTCTAAGGGAGTTAAATAGGGGATGAAAGTTTGTATCGAAAATCATCATTTTTGTAGTTTAAACCACAAAAATTGGTGTTTCATTCTGGTTAAAAATCACGTGTTTCAGTGTTTTTCAAATTCAACCTCTATGGGAGTTAAATAGGGGATGAAAGTTTGTATAGAAAATTGACATTTTTGTACTTTAAACCATAAAAATTGGTGGTTGTCATTCTGGTCAAAAATTAAAACCATGTGTTTCAGAGCTTTTCGAAATTCAAACCCTAAGCGAGTTAAATAGGGGATGAAGTTTGTATCGAAAATCGTCATGTCTGCAGTTCAAACCATGAAAATTTGTATTACGCCTTTTGGTTGGTAATTAATAACTACGGCAGATATCACTGGGTTTAATTGAGTAAACATGTTTCTCTACAAATTATTTTCTTTTAGTGAATTCAACGCAATCAAGCACAGATTCCCGTATTTATACTAAACTACGCGAGATTAAGAGGGAGATGAGGGGGTCAAGCCAAATCTCACGACATCCCACCACAGAAAAATCAGCTCACGTAATTAATGGACGCCCCCTAACAAAAGCATCTGCTTGCTTTATGTAATTGAAATAAACATATTTTTTTAACACTTTGCCCGACCCCGGGAATCGATCCCCACGCTTAGTAGTCACGCTTGCTACCACTAGACCAACGAGGCAGTCTCACACATGCACACCAAAATTTTCACGCGAACGAAGTCGCGGGCAACAGCTAGTAAACCATATTCACAGACACGTACGTCTACCTCAGAAAAATCCTACCTACTTAGTAATAGGTAAATACTCCCGCGCCCCGCACGCCCCACGCAACGCTGCGCGGCATGCGCCCTTCTACGTGAGCTTCGAAGCCCTATATTGGGGGATGATTTTGGAAAAACTGATACACATGTCTTATAATTTTAATTGAAGAGTGTGAACATCAATTTTCGAGTCAATCGACCCAGCAAATATTAAGTTTCACAGAAAATTCAACACCCCATTTTACCCTCTTAGGGGTAGAATTTCAAAAAACCCTTTCGTAGTGGATACCTACTCTTCACAAAGAATACACCGTCTAAATTTCATTTCTCTCGGACCAGCGGTTTGGGCTGTGCATTGATATATCAAACACTGTTTCAAGCTTTCACGGTTTACAACTAAACTAATACTGTCACTTACGGGATATCTTCCGTGATTGTTCATTATTTTGAGCTCCCGATATTAATAATAATGAACAATCACGGAAGATATCCCGTAAGTGACAGTATAAGTTTATTGATATATCAGTCAGCCAGACAGGACATTGAAATTTAAATTGGGGGATGATTTTGGAAAAACTGTGATACACGTATCTCATAATTATAACTGAACAGTATGAATACAAATTTTCAAGTCAATCGACTCAGGGAATAAAAAGTTTCACAGAAAATTAAACACCCCATTTCACCCTCTTAGGGGTGGAATTTTGAAAAACCCTTTCTTAGTGGATACTTACTCGTCACAAAGAGTACACTGTCCAAATTTCATGTTTCTAAGACCAGCGGTTTGGGCTGTGCGTTGATATATAAGTCAGTCAGTCAGTCAGGACTTTGAATTTTATATGTATAGATTTGCCGAGACCGATTGGCGAAGGCAGATCATGTTCGTCTATGTTAGAAGCCTGGAATCTTATTTAAAACGTGTTTACTAAAGATAGTCCAGTATACTAACATATAAATAGAAGAGCTAAAGTCTAAATTCTCAAGAGAACGCGATTGTAAAAGTACAGATATCGTTGAACTTAGAGCTCTTTTTGGATTACTTTATTTCTGCGGAAGATTGCGAAGTGGTCACCTGAACACAAAAGATGTCTGGGAAAAAGATGGAAGTGGTTCCGACGTCTGTATAGCCACTATGTCACGAGAAAGGTTCAATTTCTTACTGCGGAGTTTACGGTTTGACAATATTCGTACACGAGGTGAAAGAAGGCAAACAGATAAGCTAGCACCCATTCGCGAGATTTTCGAAGAGTTCAATAATAATATAAAAAAATATTATGCTGTCGGCGAAAATGTAACAATCGATGAAAAGTTGGAGAAGACTCGCGGCCGTTGTCCATTTCGGCAATACATACCCAGCAAACCCGGTAAATATGGTATAAAGATATTTGTGTTGGCTGACGCACGATCCTTCTATACAAATAATATGGAAATTTATGTTGGCAAAAATGATGGGCCTTATGATCACAGTAATTCACCAAGTGAAGTCGTCAAACGCTTTGTAGAACCTATAAAGAATAGTCATCGTAACATAGTGATTGACAATTGGTTCACTAGTTTTCCGCTATTACGTGATTTGCTCAATGATTATGGTTTGACAGCATTGGGTACTTTGAGAAAGAATAAAGCTGAAATTCCACCTGTATTTACCACTACCAAAGACCAGGAAGTTCACAGTTCCCGTTTTGGATTTCAAGATGATTGTACTGTTGTGTCTTATGTTTCAAAGAAAAATAAAGTCGTGCTCTTGGCGTCAACTATGCACCATGATGGCAAAAAAGATTCTGGAGAAGAAAAAAAGCCCGAGATGATAATGGACTATAATAGAACAAAATGTGGCGTCGATGTTGTGGATGAGATGTGTGCTACCTACTCAGTAGCACGAGCTATCAAAAGATGGCCATTGGTTTTGTTTTATGGTCTTTTGAACGTCGGCGGCATCAATGCGTACGTGATAGTGAAGGCAAATAAAGTAAATAGTGGAGTTGTGATGGCTCCGAGAAGGATCGCTTTGAAAGAACTAGCTTTGGCCCTTGTGATGCCACAGATGAAAAAGAGATCAACAGTAGCTAATTTGCCAAAAATTATCAAAACAAAAATTGATTGTATGCTCAATGCTGACTCGAATGACGAAGCCACGCTCACAAGCACACCCTCAGCTTTGCGACCGTCCACATCTGCTTCCCGTTGTGCAAAATCAAAATCAAAGCATTTATTTCAAATAGGCCAGTTACAGGCACTTTTGAATTGTCGAAAGTGCAGTATGTGAATGGAAGAAGGACCGAAAAACTAAGACTTCTTGTAAATTGTGTTCCAAGAGAATATGCCGTGAGCATACGACCCCAATTTGTGGCGATTGTTATGTCAAAGCAAAATAGTGAGATTAGGTACAAGTTCTTTGAAACATAATGTTTGACGATTATTTTCTCGATGTTCATTTAATTTTAACAGTATTTTATTTTTTGTTGTCTTGGTAGAGTTTATGGTCGATTTATAATTTTTGATCTTAATTTTACGTGATACCTAAGAAAAAAAAAATTTTGTTGATTTTTCTAAGACTACGAAGAATTTTTGCTAAATTTTGTATTTTTTTTAGGATAAGCTATAATTGAGGAGCGTTTTCACAAAGCAATACATCAATCAAAATCTCTAAATTGTTTTTTTTGTCGTTTCGTGCTCAATCTCTATAGGGCTACACGATGGTCTTTACGAATTTTCTGTAAACGATACATAAAGCATTCTAAAAGTACAGCGAAGTGCGTTAGTTTTTGAAAGTGATACATCTACATCGATCGAATTTTTTCAAAACGATACATCAAACGCTGTTATTATTGTTGTATATGGAAGAAAAATGCCTTATGGAAGGGAAGAAGAATATGAAACTTGAACTGTACTCCGATTCTTGCAGTAGTCAAAATAAAAACTTCATTATGTTAGCCATGCTGGCAAATTTCATGGCTACTAGTAAAGTTTTTTGTAAGCTGTCCCACTTTTTCCCCATTCGAGGCCATAGTTTTATGCCTCCTGATAGAGTGTTTGGAAGGGTTGAAAAGGATTACCGCCGACGTGAAGTTATTGTATCGCCAAATGAATACTATTCCATTCTAAATAAACATGGCCACGTCAACGAATGGGGTAAAGATTGGTTTAGTTATGACATGAAAGCTAAGGCCAAAGATATGATAAAGGCAAAACTTCCATTTAAAATAAGCCAAACCCGAATACTACATTATACTGTAGTCGGATCCCGCGCTTTGAAAAATATTGAAATTGGTGTTCAGGAAGTTTATTCTGCTGCGCCAGTGATAGTTGATGTTAAGAAGAAAAACGTCAAATCTTTTTTACGATTCGACTGTGCTCAGTTGCCTAAAACCAACATGGTTTCTTCAAAAAAGAAAGCAGATGTTGAAAATTTACTAAAATTCTGTGATATATCTGATGATCTTGATGCTCAGGCATTTTATGCAGATGTTCTCCAGGGTTCAGCTCTCGAAGATGACAATGTACGACGAAACTATGACGATGAAGAACCCGTAATATAATCCACTAATATTACAAAGGTGAAATCCCGTATCCGTGCAGCAAATTCGAACTAAATGTATCGGGTTTTTATCAAAACGTGACATCAACAGTAGATGTATCAAAGTTGAAAAAACTCGATGTTTTTGATATCATTTTGTTGGTATGTTTATGTGTTCCTTTTTTTATTGTATAAGTAAAAAGAATCTCATTAAACTAATTAATAAATTAATAAGCAATTTCATTTAATATACTTTATAGAAACCCATATAATTAAATAAATCACGTTACTGAAAAAAAAATCATATTACGATGTATCGTTTTGAAAAAACGTTCCTCAATTTGAAATAAATAATAATTCAAACTTTAAATTTTCTTTTATTTATTAGACATTAGTATTGATAAACTAAATATACCATTAAAGTCTGTAATGCAAACTTATTTTCCAAGATAATGTCATTTAAATTATGTGGTATTTTTTACCCGGTAGCGAGTATTCGTGCATGTAAACACCTAGCGAGTACCGCCGGGTTAGTGATTGATGAGTTTTTTTTTTTTTTGTAAATGTCGTCTCGCAGTTCTACCTAGGAGGTTGTCGTCTGCTTAACTGGACTATTCTGTGGGTGCCTTGAGTGTAAGGCCTCCAGCCAGGGCAAAAAAAGTAACAAAAAAAAAATTCAAACAAACTAAGCGACTACACGCTAAGGGTACCCCCCTTTTTTTTTAAATCATCAAATGACCCTCCCCACTCTGGGCGGGTACCTCCTGAGGTACGAGCCTCGGCTTGGGGCATCGCTGGTGGAGGACAGCAAACGGGACAGGCTGGAACTTTATGGTAACATTATTTAGGGGCTGATTTTGGACTACAGGCTCAGTCACGCGGGTTGGCTTGAGCAATGGTCGGGGAGGGCATGGATCGGGATATCGCGACAGGCCTCGATGGCGAGGACGGAATGACGGCTGTTTGCTTCTTGATCGCGCTAGTTTCCCTACTGCTCTCCTGGAGGAGGGTGATAGCGTCATCGGGGGTGACGAGAGTATGCCTTGGTCGGCGAATCTTACTAATGCGTGAGGGCGGCCTATGCGATTAGGGGATTACGTTGCCTTATGGCAGTATCGAAGAAGCGCTTAGAAAGGCGTTTCGTAAACTGAAGGATAGTGGGCATTCTAAGATCTATGCGCAGACGGTCATTGCGGATCTAGTAAGGGGCTCCCGTGACTTTGCGTAAGAACCGGATCTAGAACACCTGCATTCTATAGATATATTATCTAGGCTTGGTGTGTGCGAACACGACACAAGCGTATGTCATGATGGCACGGATCACCGCGGTATAGAGGCGCAACTCAACTCACTCTTGGCCGTTAACAGGAAATGGAGCCTACCGATAACAAAGGCGTCTCGGTCACGAGCTGCATTAAAATGCGTCCCGAAGGACAGATGGTGGTTGAGTATGACTCCTAGGTATCTGGTTTGCTTCTCCCAAGGGATAGGCTTACCGTACATAGTGATCGGGCTGGGGGAGGTGGAATTGATACGCGGTTTAGTATTAAGAACCGCCTGATGCTTATCGGGGTTAACCTCGATTCTCCACTTCTGGAATCAAGCGCCTACGACGTCGGCTGAGGTTTGGGGGGTTTTGGCGACAGCGTTCTTACAAAGTGTAGTAGGTGGTCGTGTCGTCTGTGAACAGGGTTAACTGAGCCTTTTTGCTCTTGGGAATATCGCTAGTCGACAGCGTGAATTTAAGCGGGGAGACGACGGAGACCTGAGGGCCTCCGGCTCGAATGGGAGGAGAGAGCTTCCCCGATGTGATAGCGGAAGGTGCAATCCGACAGAAAGTCTCGTAAAATGAGCACGAGACGGTCTGGCACTCTCTGTTGGTACAGCTTGTGTAATAAGCCGTTGTGTCAGACTTTGTCGCAGGATATCGCTATGTCGAAGAACAACACGCCCGTCACCGCTTCACGCTGGAAGCCAGTGCTCAAATGCTCGACGATTCAGTGGACCTGTTGGATGCACGAGTGTTCGGCCTTGAAGCCGAATTGCTCATTGGGAACGAGACTCTTAGCCCCGGCATAGTTTTTGAGTCGCTTATAAATTAGTCTCTCGTAGATTTTGCCGAGCGCATTCAGAAGACTGATAGGCCGGTAGCTCGAAGACTCCTCCTTGGGTTTACCAGGTTTGGGGATACCAATAACAGTGGCCTCTTTCCATACCTGCTGGGGGAAGAAGTTGTTGCTCAAAGCGCCTTTGAAGATGGCTGCCATTAACACTATTAGCTGGGCGGGGAGGAGTTTGAGCAACTTATTGGTGCAGAGCCGGGTGCTTTCCGCGGCTGAAGCTTTTTTGTGATGTCATGCACTTCGTCGGGTGTGACTGAATGCAGAGGATCATCGGGGTCTTTGACGGGAGGGAAGGCGGCTTTACCTTCGACTTCACCATTCACCATGTCGGGGTGACTTTTGTCAACTGGTTGAGAGCTGGAAGAGCACTGAAACTTCAGGCTGTCGGCTAGGCATTCTGTCTTTTCAGAGTCGTCAAATGCGACGCTATTGTCGGGGCGGGTGAGAGGAGGCATCGAAACCTCATCGGTTGCACACATCTTTCTTTGCAATTGTCAAAAAGCTAGGTGGGTGGGCTCGAGTTCACTGAGCTCCTTGTCCCATAGAGTGCAACGATGCTCGCTTATGCGCTTCCTTACAGCACGCTGTAAGTTGCGCATCTGAGCCTTGTTCGCGTCGCAGGGAAAGTTGCTCTAGGCACGGATGGCCGCGTTCTTCTCGTTTATCAGTTCACGTACGTCAGCGAGTAGTCTCCATAACTTTTCACAAATTCGAAATGATGTATATATTATACAGTAGTATCCTCAATTGATTTGTTTGCAAACAAATGGATTGAGGATACTACCGTTATTACAATTAGTACTGCCGTCCAAAAGCTGCATTGTTTTTGATGAATTTTAATAGTGGTTGCGCGTGCTTTCCTGCCTGTGCAGGTACTTAATTTGTTGATTGTCTCAATAATTTTTTTATATTGTTTTCTATAAGCCACCCAAACTCAATAAAATAAAAAATATATAAAGTATCCAGTATTAAAATCAACTTCCTCTAATATTGTTATGTTTCTGCCTAATCAAATAATAGGTACTTACTGACTATTTAATAAAACATGGTATTTGCAACATTATGTTACTGTTCATATTTTGACACTACAGATCGACGAATATTATTGTCATGTTACATTACAGTAAACACTATCGCTTGGATTTCACCCGAATAATATCGTAATGTCATATTACCGGTAGGTTTTTCGGACCCTATTTCAACGAATAATACCATAATGCATTAATACTAACTACGATATCGTTGAGTTTAGACGCGAATAATATCGTAATGATGTATTGCATACTAAAGTTTTGCCCTACAGTTTCAGTATCATTATTTTCGTCAAAAACTTTAGGTTTTCTAACTATTACAAAAGAGAAACATAAAATAAAACAGACTGTAAAAAATTAGCTTTGTTTTGATGAATAAAAGGCTATCATAGGATCCACCCGTACTGAGATATTAACATAAAACAGTTTTTAATTTCTCCTGAACAATTTAGAAAAGTCGATTACAATATTATTCGGTGGGGGGAGCGAAATGTATTACACAGTTTACAACAATATATAAGTGGAGCACTCGCGTGGCGCTACGACACTATAGAATATAAACGTGAGCGATTTCGTATTACACAGTTTACAATAAGTGGAGCACTCGCGTGGGGCTACAACACGAAATATAAACGTATAAGCGAAAACATAAACACAATTCGAACGAATACCGAAAGCAAAACCGTAGTAAACGACGAAGAGGGAATAATAATAAACAACTAACAAGGTATTGACATTGACAAGACAATTGACATTTTTGTGCGGCGGTGCTGCCAGTAATAAAGTGAAATAATCCTATCAGTAACTGCACTATTCAATCATAGATGGTTTGATTTACATGGAAGAAAACATACAAAAATAATATCTTACTAGCTTATGCCCGCGGCTTCGCCCGCGTGGAGTTAGGGTATTGCCCACGGGAACTTACTTCTGGGATAATAAGTAATCTATGTATCTATCTATAATACATACATAGATTTACATGTACTTGCTTATAACTTGCAATTATTAGTTTAAAGTTATATCTATTAAATTAGATACGTGAAATATTGATACCTTGGTTTGAGATTGGATATCGGATTTACTGGATTTAATCTGAAGAGTATGTACACAAATTTTCAAGTCAATCAACCCCGAGAATAAAAAGTTTCACAGAAAATTCAACACCCCGTTTCACCCTCTAAGGGGTTGGAATTTCGAAAAACTGATACTTACTTTTCACAAAGAATACACCCTCCAATTTTCATATCTCTGGGACCCGCGGTTTGGGCTGTTCGTTGGTATATCAGTCAGCCAGGACATGGAATTTTAAATAGGGGGATGGTTTTGGAAAAACTGTGATACACGTATCTCACCATTTTAACTGAAGTATATGTAGACACATTTTCAAGTCAATCGACCCCGAGAGAACTTCACCGAAAATTCAACATCCCATTTCACCCTCTTAGGGGTGGAATTTCAAAATATCCTTTCTTAGTGGATACCCACTCTCCACAAAGAGTACATTCTCCAAATTTCATGTCTTTAGGACCAGCGGTTTGGGCTGTGCGTTGATGTATCAGTCAGCCAGTCAGGACATTGAATTTTAAATCGGGGGATGATTTTGGAAAAACCGTGATACACGTATCTCATCATTTCAACTGAAGTATATGTAGACACATTTTTAAGTTAATCGACTCGGGGAATAAAAAGTTTCATAGAAAATTCAACACCCCATTTCACCCACTTAGGGGTGGAATTTCAAAAAACCCATTCTTAGTGGATACTTACTCTTCACAAAGAGTACACTATCCAAATATCATGTCTCTAGGATCAGTGTTTTGGGCTATGCGTTGATATATAAGTCAGTCAGTCAGTCAGTCAGTCAGTCAGTCAGTCAGTCAGTCAGTCAGTCAGTCAGTCAGTCAGTCAGTCAGTCAGTCAGGACTTTGAATTTTATATGTATAGATTACGTTTAGGTTACGAATAAACGAGTTTATGCATGCAGCCACTATGCATTTTGTATTTTTTTTTGTATGCGTTTAGTTATTATTTTCCCTGTTCTGATCTTTGTTAATATTTTGGCAACATTAAAAGGTAGTTTATAGCAAAATCAAACAGATAAACTTTTAAATAACATTATTTTTCCACTTCTGGTATCAGGCAAAAAAAGTTATTCAAAATTCTTTATTTTTTTAATAATAATTAACTGCAATGAATGTATGTTTGTAGTCTGTGGGGCAAATTTTGTCCATCACCTTTAGTGTACGATTCCTTAAGTTTTGGATTTTTATTTAATTCTAGATTCAAAAAACGTTTCTTGGCCAGGTAATATGAATCGCCTAGACTAGTTTCGGGTTTTTTTAATGGCATACGGACGCTAAACCGACCATCAGGCAAGCGGCGCGTGTTTTCCGTAAAGTCATTTTCGCTAAATTGTTCCTCTAATGAATTTGTTCTTTTCTCAGAAGGTAGTTCCTCAATCTCCCAAAATTTCTTAAGGGAGTTATCGATTCCTGACCTACCGCGTGACGCAGGTCCTCACCGGACACGGAAGTTTCGGGAGGTACCTGTGTCATATGGGGAAGGAGGAAACGCCTGGGTGTCACCACTGCGAGGACCGCCCGGAGGACACGGTGGAGCATACGGTGCAGGACTGCTCCGCTTGGGCAGAGCACCGCCGTGTCCTCACGGCGGCGATAGGCGGAGCCCTCTCGCGCCCGGCATTGGTCGAGGCCATGCTGCGGGGCGAGACGGAGTGGGAAGCGGTCGCCTCCTTCTGCGAAGCAGTCATGCTCGCAAAGGAGGAGGCGGGCCGCGTGAGGGAGAGGACAGCGTCCTCCCTCCACACCAGCCGCAGTGTTAGACGCCCACGGCGCCGGACGTCGGCAGACGATCTCCGGCCACCGTAGGCGCGGGCATGCGGGCGGCGAGTAATGGGCGACTCGCTGTCCGACCATGGACCATGCCCGGGTCGACGGCGCGTTGTGTTCCACGCGCGCCTCAAAGAGTGTCAGCATAATGACGGGGCCCCCCTCTAGAGGGCCAAAGCCTGCCGGGGTCGCGGGACTCATAGAATTACCGTGACCCTGGAACATAAAGGGCTACTGAAGGACACCGTGGATTTTAGTCAGTACAAGTCTGACAGTCCCTCCCGCTCTGCCCTGGGTGGGAGGACTCATTTGATGATTTTACCACGTTGAAAAAAAAAAAAAAAAGGGAGTTATCGATATCCGTAAAATGATTGAAATAACAATACACCTTAGACTTTCATTGACTTATACCGACTGGGCCGACTATCAACCATCCCAATTGTGATTCTTGTAAGGTAGGCTTATTAGACCCTAGCTTAATTTGGTTTGTCGCAATAATGTTCCAAAATATGTCAGCCCCTAGCAGCACATCTATAGTGGAGGGCTGGAAAAACTTTGGATCCGCTAGCTGTATACCGCACGGAATATCTAAGTCTCGGACGTCTATTTCGACGCTGGGTAAAGTACCGGTTATCGTCGGCACCAATAAACAAGAGACCTGAGTGCTATAAGCAGTTGAATTGGAATTAATTTTCACGATACACTTTCCTAAAATGTTGTAAGAACCCTTCAAATGACACTGATAACTATTATGCCCACTACGTAAACATTTAGTACATAGTTTTAACTTATTCACTACACGAATTCTATCTTAGCAACTCGTTTGCTTGAACTTCGGACATTCATAAACAAAATGATTTTGCTTACAAATGACACATTGATATTTTCCAGTACTTGAATCGGAAGCAGCTAAGAAGGATCTCACTGGTTTGTTATTTTGAGAGTTAGACTTATTATGATCCTGTTTATGAGCAGGCTTAGCCAAGTTGACAATCTACAATCGTTAACGCTAATAGAAAGCTAATCAAATGTATGGGAATGACATCATGTCAACGTTAAGTCACGTGGTCAAAACAAACGAATAGAAAATTCGTAGACAAGTTACAATTTATTTGAGCGTTCAAAATGATAGAACGAAATATAATCGTTTCTACAATGTTTATCGCTAGATCCCATATAAATCGTAGCCAAGTTACAGTTTTGACAAGCGCTAACGAAACGATGTCGAAGTTTTTGAACGACCACTGAGCGATCGCCGAGACCCAAGAGTTAACGATAACAATAGGCGTCTATATGATTCAGCTGTGTCGTGTATCACGTCATTGTTTATGTTTCAAACTTTCAAGTGCCCGAGTATGATAGAATTTCGAATAACACAGGAAGATATTTACGATACAACTAATAATTTTCGTACCTTTCTATGAATTCCAATAAAGCTGCAAACTTGCTCGAGATCTAGATTCGATCCTATAAAAGTTATCACTTCACTTATGGTGTCTTTCATTTAAATGTAGGATCATATCATATCATTTCGAGTCACAGTAATGTTTAAAATTACATTCCGCACTGCGGTATTCTAATAAACCAATAATAAGAAGAACTTGTTCCTTATTTCGCTTACTTTTTATCACTTAAAAGAATTATTCCTTTCTTAACAATTCAAAACAAAAGTTTAGCCCGCGCATAAAGTAAACAACTGTGACTTTGACGTTAGTTTGACGTGGGCAGGAACGCTCACCACAGACTAAAGTAGAGGTTTTTTCTACAAACATTGGAGAACGAGCGATCGACTGAGTCGTGTCAAGTTGGCTACCAACTTAGCGTTTTCTCATATCGTTTACGCCGAGGCGTCAACGATTGTAGAAAGAGATTCGATAAGAAACGTTTGTAACTTGGCTAGGCCTGCAGATCTATTGTAGTGGGTAGTTTCTAAGATATCTGCTCGGTTGCGTAAAAATGAGTAAAATTTATCTAACGATGGTAAATCCGATAAACTATTCTTAAATTCCTCCCATTTCATACTCGTGGTGGAATCCAACTTCGCTGAGACCATAAATATTAACAAAACATCCCATTGCTCGCTAGAAAGCCCTAGTAGAGTGTGCAGAGAACTCAAGTTTTTAGATATGTGATCTAAATATCGCAATGCTTTAAACGATTCCTTCACCATAGGATCGATACTTAATAATGACCTAAGGTGATTATTTATTAAAATATTTTTACTGTTATAACGGTCACATAATATTTTTCATGCGTTATCATAATTATTAGCGGTAAACTTAATTGCCCTTATAACGACAGCGGCACTGTTTTCTAAGCTTGATCTGAGATCTTAATGATATTTATTAATTAATGGAATCGAGTTGTTTTTGTTAACGAGGGAATCAAACGTATCCCTGAACTCCAATCATTCCAAATAATTCCCATCAAACTGTGGCTTTATAGTCGGTAATTTTATAGAATTCATGGAATGTGAACATTGACTCGACATACTTCCATCATTAACTGATCCTTTCTCTAAATTAGCACACTCAACCAAGTCTTTAGCCATGGAAAGAAGAGAAAAGAATTGTGATTCAAAAAGATCCCGCTCAGTTAACTGCTCATCTTCATTTGAAGACAGTAATTCTATGCCCGATTGCATCACATTGAAATCTGTTAACAGTTCTTGAAATATATCAACCCGTAAAGACAATTCTTTGACTTGAACACTAGTCATTTTATTCGCGCCTACTTGGGTTAAAATATTCACATAGTTTTTAAACTTTGTTAGTCTACCTTTCATTATGCTACACCTTTTAAGAAGATCCTTCAAAGTTTCTTTTCCTTCCATAACTAATTAAATTAATGAAATTGAACAATGAACTAGGCAAGATAATGTAATGATCAAACCAGTTACGCTTCCGTCGCCTCGATCCAACCGTCCTCCCGCCGTCGCTACTCAAACGCTCGATGGGCTCGCCAACCAAAAAGCAAGCACTGGATACAGCGGAATGGGATCGCTGGACGCGATGTTGTGCAGTACCCTTAAAGTTTATCTGCAATTTTGCAGAAATGCGTAAAAGTTATTGACAAATCTTATGAGAGGGTAGGCGGAATTGAGGCTGGAATGTAGCATAAATGCGTCAAGCTAGTGACAAACCCTATGTGAGGGTATGCGGATAAATGTTGATAACGATAAAAATGACTAGGCAATATTTGAACAAATGGATTTATGCTTTTAGTTATGTAGCTAGGGATGGGACTACTTTATGCATATGTATTTATATGAACACTAGCTTATGCCCGCGGCTTCGCTCGCGTGGTGTTAGGGAATTGCCCACGGGATCTTACTTCTGGGATAATAAGTAATCTATGTATCTATCTATAATACATACATTGATTTACATGTACTTGCTTATAACTTGCAATTATTAGTTTAAAGTTATATCAATTAAATTAGGTACGTGAAATATTGATACCTTGGTTTGAGATTGGACATCTGATTTACTGGATTTTATCTGAAGAGTATGTACACAAATTTTCAAGTCAATCTACCCCGAGAATAAAAAGTTTCACAGAAAATTGAACACCCCATTTCACCCTCTAAGTGGTAGGAATTTCAAAATACTGATACTTACTCATCACAAATAATACACCCTCCAATTTCCGGTTTGGGCTGTGCGTTGGTATATCAGTCAACCAGTCAGGACATGGAATTTTAAATTGGGGGATGATTTTGGAAAAACTGTTATACATGTATCTCATCATTTTAACTGAAGTATATGTAGACACATTTTCAAGTCAATCGACTCCGAGAATAAAAAGTTTCACATAAAATTCAAAACCCCATTTCACCCTATTAGGGGTGGAATTTCAAAAAACTCTTTCTTAGTGAATACCTACTCTCCACAAAAAGTACATTCTCCAAATTTCATGTCTCTAGGGCCAGCGGTTTGAGCTGTGCGTTGATGTATCAGTCAGCCAGACAGGACATTGTATTTAAAATTGGGGGATGATTTTGCAAAAACTGTGATACACGTATCTCATCATTTTAACTGAAGTATATGTAGACACATTTTCAAGTCAATCGATTCCGAGAGAGTTTCACAGAAAATTCAACACCCCATTTCACCCTCTTAGGGGTGGAATTTCAAAAAACCCTTTCTTAGTGGATATTTACTCTTTACAAAAAATACATTCTCCAAATTTCATATCTCTAGGACCAGTGGTTTGGGCTGTGCGTTGATGTATCAATCAGTCAGCCAGTCAGGACATTGAATTTTAAATTGGGGGTTGATTTTGGAAAAACTGTGATACACGTATCTCATCATTTTAACTGAAGTATATGTAGACACATTTTCAAGTCAATCGACTCAGAGAATAAAAAGTTTCATAGAAAATTCAACACCCCATTTCACCCTCTTAGGGGTAGAATTTCGAAAAACCCTTTCTTAGTGGATACCTACTCTTCACAAAGAGTACACTGTCCAAATTTCTTGTCTCTAGGACCAGTGGTTTGGGCTGTGCGTTGATATATAAGTAAGTCAGTCAGTCAGTCAGTCAGTCAGTCAGGACTTTGAATTTTATATGTATAGATAAGCCATAAGCTGAACCCCAATTACTTGTTAAATAAATGGAATTTATAATGTAGAAAATAAAATTAGAATGTAGTAGTTAGGATAGGCAAGCTCTCGCAATAGCCGAAGCGTGATTATAATGATAGTTCTTGCATACGAAATGCTATCTCTTTGGCGCTTTCGGAGCGACTAGCTGCAAACAGATTTGAAAGGAAAAATGAGAATTAGTGGATAGGATTATAGGTAGGCCAACTTCCCTTGAGTATCCTGCCAGGTGTCCAGCAGTCCTCAGCAAAGTACTTCACTCCACTAGGCTGAAGGCAGCATAAGCAGCAACCCAACGCAGTCCTCAGCAAAGTTCTTCACTCCACCAGGGCAGAAAGCAGCATAAGCAGCAACCCAACGCAGTCCTCAGCAAAGTTCTTCACTCCACCAGGGCAGAAAGCAGCATAAGCAGCAACCCAAGCCCGGAGGACACGGTGGAGCATACGATGCAGGACTGCCCCGCTTGGGCAGAGCACCGCCGTGTCCTCACGGCGGCGATAGGCGGAGACCTCTCGCGCCCGGCATTGGTCGAGGCCATGCTGCGGGGCGAGACGGAGTGGGAAGCGGTCGCCTCCTTCTGCGAAGCAGTCATGCTCGCGAAGGAGGAGGCGGGCCGCGTGAGGGAGAGGACAGCGTCCTCCCTCCACCCCAGCCGCAGTGGTAGACGCCCACGGCGCCGGACGTCGGCAGACGACCTCCGGCCACCGTAGGCGCGGGCTCGCGGGCGGCGAGTAATGCGCGACTCGCTGTCCGACCATGGACTATGCCCGGGTCGACGGCGCGTTGTGTTCCACGCGCGCCTCAAAGAGTGTCAGCATAATGACGGGGCCCCCCTCTAGAGGGCCAAAGCTTGCCGAGGTCGCGGGACTTATAGAATTACTGTGACCCTGAATCATAAAGGGCTACTGAAGGACACCGTGGATTTTAGTCAGTACAAGTCTGACAGTTCCTCCCACTCTGCCCTGGGCGGGAGGACTCATTTGATGATTTTACCACGATAAAAAAAAAAAAACAGCAACCCAACGCAATCCTCAGCAAAGTTCTTCACTCCACCAGAGCAGAAGGCAGCATAAGCAGCAACCCAATCCAATCTCCTTTTCCGTTAAATTTCAAATTCGAGTAGCGGTTATCCGTTGTTACTCTTGATTTACTCGTTGATTGCAGTGTCCTGTCACGGTCGCCAATTGTTGAGGATATGAATTAAAGTCTGATAGGGTTTACTTAATTGAATACAGACTTGTTACAATTATTATAAATCTTTGAAATCGCACTGCACGTGCACTGACCGTGGTGTAGGCGAGTAGTGGCGGCCCGGTCGGCGGTGGCAGGATCAGCTGTGCGACCCTTCCGCCCGCGCGTCGCCCGCCGCGCCGCGCCGCTCTCGTTCACGCGTATGATGCGTGAACAACGAGAAATTCTGTGTGCTCACGCGTCACACCAACGAGAAGCGGCAAAACAGAAGAGAGAAAAAAGTGTTGCCATACCCAAAAATAGGTTTTTAGCGAGGCAAGGCACTTAAATGTATTTAGTTACTAAAGTGAACATTCCGCCCACCTAAATACAAAGTATTTATGGAATTAAAACAACGAAATTAAACTAGTATTAAATACTAACGACAGCGAAAGGTTATTCTATCGATAAATGGTTATTTAATTATAAATAGGTAGTGGACACAATTTCACGACTGGTCTTTTGAATTGACCAGCAGCAGTCTTGACAGTCACCACTCTAAAGACGCCATCAGCACCGGGATGTAGGGCTGTGATACGACCCATACTCCACTTCAACGGACCGGCTCAGCGGCATTCTGCATGAGCTTGTCAAGGTAGTTACTGGCACCAACGAAATTTCGCCCTTGATCGCAGACAACGCGATTACATCGACGACGGCGTGCCATAAACCGCTTTAACGCAGCCAAAAAAGCCTCCGTCGACAGTTCCGAAGCGACTTATATGTGGATCGCCTTGGTAGAGGTACAAACGAAGACGCAGATATAACCTTTATAGGTTTTTAATCCACGACCACGACCAAGAGAAATATCAAAAGGTCCACCATAATCGACAGCGACGACCGAGAACGGTTTTATTTGATTTATTCTATATGATGGCGAGTTTCCCATCATAGGAGCAGGAGCCTGTGTTGGGTTTACACGAAAACATTTTAAACAACCCAAAATCACAGAATGAATAGCTTATTTCGGCGACAAAATCCAAAAGGATTGCACAAGCAAATTTTGCAATGTTTGCGCACCAGGATGCATAAATCTTTTATGATATTCATCGATAATAAGAGCGGTTAGGCGGTGACTGCGCGGCAATAACAGAGAATACTTGACGTTAAACTCTACGTCAGCATGAGCCAGGCGACCGCCCACCCTCAAAAGACCCGCATTATCGAGAAAAGGCGCCTACTTGCGCAAGCCCTTAGGAAGAGAGTTGGGAGAACCCCTTTGAAGGTTTTCAATCTCATGGGAGAATGTAACTTGCTGCACATGTTTTATTAAAAACATGAAGGCTCTATTAGTCTCATAGACTTGCAAAGGCCCGACAAGTTTATTTTTAGGAGCAGAATTCCTTGAATTCTGTACAAAACGAAAGCAATACGATTGAACGTGTGTAAGTCTTGAAAGTGACGAGAATGTATTTATCAATTTGTCAACGCAATTAATATCAGTATTAGTCAGAAGGCTGAAAATCCTTTGTTCCTCTTGCAAGGTGTCGTTTTTGTCAAACGATAACGACGACTCCGGCCAATTTTCCTCGGGTTCCGCAAGAAACGAGGGACCATTCCACCAGACTTCACTTGCAGTAAGATCTGCGGTAAGCATTCCACTAGAACCACTGTCTGCAGGATTGATAGAGATACTCACATGACGCCAGCAATCAGGTGCGATTATTTCTTGGATGTGACTGACCCTATTGGCGACGAAAGTTTTCCACTTGGAGGGACATGACTTAATCCAAGTCAGAGAAACGCTAGAATCAGACCAGGCAAAGATTTCAGTGACAGGGTGAAATGGCTTTAGAGCCTCCACTGCAGACTGTAACAAGTCTGAAAGCAACACTGCAGCCTGGAGTTCCAGTCTAGGAATAGACAAGTTGCGAAGAGGTGCAACTCTAGATTTTGCACAACAAAGACGAACAGAGACAAAGCCTTCTGCGTCAACGACACGACAATACAGCACAGCACAATAACCACGCTCGGAAGCATCGCTAAAACCGTGGAGCTGCATTGTGATGAAGGACTGAACCATAGTTTCGGGAGGTACCTGGGCAGTTTCGGGAGGTACCTGTGTCTGATGGGGAAGGAGGAAACGCCTGGGTGTCACCACTGCGGGGACCGCCCGGAGGACACGGTGGAGCATACGGTGCAGGACTGCCCCGCTTGGGCAGAGCACCGCCGTGTCCTCACGGCGGCGATAGGCGGAGACCTCTCGCGCCCGGCATTGGTCGAGGCCATGCTGCGGGGCGAGACGGAGTGGGAAGCGGTCGCCTCCTTCTGCGAAGCAGTCATGCTCGCGAAGGAGGAGGCGGGCCGCGTGAGGGAGAGGACAGCGTCCTCCCTCCACTCCAGCCGCAGTGGCAGACGCCCATGGCGCCGGACGTCGGCAGACGATCTCCGGCCACCGTAGGCGCGGGCATGCGGGCGGCGAGTAATGGGCGACTCGCTGTCCGACCATGGACCATGCCCGGGTCGACAGCGCGTTGTGTTCCACGCGCGTCTCAAAGAGTGTCAGCATAATGACAGGGCCCCCCTCTAGAGGGCCAAAGCCTGCCAGGGTCGCGGGACTCATAGAATTACCGTGACCCTGGAACATAAAGGGCTATTGAAGGACACCGTGGATTTTAGTCAGTACAAGTCTGACAGTCCCTCCCGCTCTGCCCTGGGTGGGAGGACTCATTTGATGATTTTACCACGATAAAAAAAAAAAAAAAAAGGACTGAACCATGCGACGAGGAATCGAAACCGATGCCAATAGAGGCAGTTGAGATTTGAAGCACGACCACTCAGACTGAATAGCTTCCGGAAAATCATCATCCCAAGAGACACCAGTACATCTACCATGAGATGTCATCGAAAAATGACGCGCTAGCGTTGAACTCGCTAGCGTGCTAACGTGGATCAAATAGATTTTGATAATGCTTGCACCATGAGATTTACGGAATCTTACGCAGGCGCTAAGCTAAGCTCGATAGATCGTGTCCTCTAGCTTACTTCACTGTACTCCTTAGAATACTTTCGTCTATGCTTCACTACTTATGTTTTGTTTCTTTCTTTCTTACTAATAAGAAGAGAGAACGGCTCGTAAGCTCAAAATGTAGTGTTATCGCTATGCTAAAAATCTTAAGACAGTCAATATCACAAAATCAACCGACAAAATAGAAAAGTTGACGGTTCGTGGACTACTTATGTTATTTAGTGGTTTTTGAATATTTATTCCTTATAATATGTCACTGTCGCCATTCAATTTGTTATTTTGTTTGTTGACGTTGTGTCACAGAGTGCGTTGTGTAGTTTGAAAGTTTAAAACAATAGATTCTCTCACAGTTTCAATTGTTGGTGGAGTTCATGGAAAGGTATGTTTCTACTTTCTATTAAATTATTTTAACCCCTAATTCGACATTGGGAAGTATACTGGACATCGACTTTGAAAAAATCTGTAGCGTTTTTTTTAACAATGTAAGAGTTTTATTATGTCGAATAGTTTGGTTTTATCCTAAAGATATAAATAAAAAATAACTGTCAATGAGCACGTGCTCTCGGCCAGTCAGTCGTTGCCGCAATGTCAGGAAGGATGAGGGCACCGTGACCGCGCTCGGTAAGTCTCGATTTATCTGGTTTTTTTGTTCTAAAATAGAAAATTATTTTTTCACTATATATTCTAGAATATATCGTCCCTGTAGTGCGAAAAGTCATTAACTCGAAAAACCTAGTTTTGAGATATCGAGAGTTAAAGTTTTAAAAAATATAAATATTCATAACTTCGGCTTGTCATTATATATCTTTGCAGTTTCAGCTTTATTTTGAAGATAATAAATTAAAGTTTATATTATAGGCGTTATAATACATGAAAAACTTCTAATAATTGAGAAAAGGAAAGAAACTAAAATTAATTAATTGTTTTCTATCAAATCTTTGGCTTAGTTGCGAATTAATGAATTTTCGACCGGAGTTAGTGACTTTTCTCTCAGATCGAAAGTGTTAAAAAGAAAAATAACTAGAGTTAAGTAAAGTGGAACTAACTGTTAAGTGTATCAAATGTGTATAGTAAATACTACCTATCTAAATATACGAAGTTTGTGTGGTTGGTTTGGTTTTAATTAATGACATTAATAAGTAATGGAACTGTTTTTATTAATTCAATTAAAGTTTTATCAAAGTTTTGTGCGAAAAAATAACGAAATACTACAATTATAACACAAAAATCTTCTATCTATTACGTCTTTACTAGTTGGTAAGGATTGGTACCACAAGTGGAGCTCTTGTGGGATTATCTATTCTCTTTTGCACATAAATTATTAAGGTCTTTCTTTTTTGCCTCTGAAATAGGCAGTGGCAAACAGTATCCCTGTGATATTTTATAATTTTTCAAGTCTTGGAATAGTTCTTCTGACCCTTGTCCATTTGTTTGTTCTTTTTGTTTCCTCCTCTTCCTATTAATAGGAGTAGTTTCTATCTGACGTATTCCTAAAATATTAAATTCTAGGTAGGGACCATCGTGCTGGTATCTAAACTTACACTCGGACATTGTCTCTCTGGAATAAACAGGGCTATGTCTCTGCTGTCTTTCTATTGCGCTATGCATGGAGTTTACTTCCATATGAGTATGACCATTCCCGAAATATTTTTGAATTAAATGGACCAATAATGCCGTAATGAACTGTTTCTGTTTTGCCCAGTGCATGTGTCGCTATAGATAGTGACTTTTTTATCATCATCATGATCATCATTACAGCCGAAAGACGTCCACTGCTGGACATAGACCTCCCCCCGGTGTCGCCACATTGATTGTGGGAGGCTTTCCAACGCAACATCTTCCGGTTAGCGGTCGCCACTCCAGAACATTTCGGCCCTATCGGCCATCCGTTCTGCGAGCAATGTGCCCTGCCCACTGCTACTTAAGTTTGGCAATTCTTCGGGCTACGTCGGTAACCTTGGTTCTCTTGCGGATGTCCTCATTTCTGATTTGATCACACAATGAAACTCCGAGCATAGCCTTTTCCATTGCTCTTTGGGTGACTTTAAGCCTTCTGATGAGGCTCATTGTGAGCTACCACGTTTCGGTCCCGTATGTAATCACTGGCAACACACACTGGTCATAGACTTTCGTCTTGAAAGACTGTGATAAGTTGGACGAGAAGATACCGCGCAACTTCCCGAACGATGCCCAGCCGAGTCGGATTCGACGATTGACCTCTTTCTCGAAGTTAGACCTACCTAACTGGACCGTTTGTCCCAGGTAGACATAATCGTCTACAACTTCGAGTGTATAGTCTCCGATCTTGATAGGAGTGGGTGTTACATGGGCATTCAACATGACTTTGGTTTTGTCCATGTTCCTTTTAAGACTCACTTGTTCGGAAGCTCTACTGAGCTCATCAACATTGTACTGATGTCCTCCATGGTCTCAGCCATGACCAATATATCGTCGGCAAACCGAAGGTGAGAGATGTACTCGCCATTGACGTTGATGCCTAGCCCTATCCAGTCCAGAACCTTGAAGACATCCTCCACTGCAGCGGTGAACAGTTTCGGAGATATGACGTCTCCCTGTCTCACATCTCGCTGCAGAAAGATAGGTTCCGAGGTCTGGTCCTGAAGTCGGACTGACATGGTGGCGTTTTTGTACAAACACCTTCAACACCTTGATGTACCGATAGTCGGATAGTCGATAGTAGTCGATAGTTGGAGAGACTGCAGTACAGCCCAAGTCTCGATCGAATCGAAGGCTTTCTCGTAGTCCACAAACGCTAAACAGAGGGGCAGGTTATACTCTTCGGTCTTCTGTATAAACTGCCGCAGTGTACGTAGGTGGTCTACGGTGCTAAAGCCTTTTCAGAATCCGGCTTGTTCGGGAGGCTGAAAATCATCAAACCTGCGCGCGAGACGATTCGTGATGAATCTTGAAAACAACTTGTAGACATGGCTTAGAAGTGAGCTGGACCTAGCTAGTTCTTGAGCCGGGCATTGTCGCCCTTTTTGAAGAAGAGTACCACCAGAGTGCCTGTGGTGGTTTTCCCTCGAGTATGACAGAATCAAACAGCTTCTGAAGGACCTTAACTACACCTCTACAACAGTTTTTTTTCGTTTTGATTTAATAAATCAAGTAAAAAGTTAGCACGACTCATTGTTATACAGTTTAACACAAATAACCCCGTGTAAAAAGCGCGTGTAAGTGTCGGTTGACGATGAAACCGCGAACGAATGAAAGTCACCATGCTCCGCGCACGTCGCTCTTGAAGCGACAAACTCACTAACTCGCGAGCGAAATTTACTTTATTCTTAAAATCCACGTCGAAGTTGTATAAATAATAATTAAAAGACTTCAATGATCATTCTCAATTGATCTTATGTGCCTCTTTTAATACAAAACAAATCATTAAAAAGGGATGGTGACTTTTTGCTTTTGGAGTATTGCACAAGTAATTAAAAAATAAAGAGTAAGTAATCACTATGTCGAGTTAGTTAATTTTCGCTTTCGTGTGTTTTAGCAAACTATACATGATAAAAACTCACTAACTCAATTTAGTGATGTTTACGATACCTAAAGGCATTTGCATGCATTAATAATTTAAAAGAAAAAGTAATTAAGTCGTTTTAGTTTCGAGTTTTGTACAATTTAGATAAATCTATCTTCTATCTATATATATACTTATAATAAATTTGTAGAGAGGTCAATTCTGTACATGAAATATATTTCCAAAATAACAATCAGGGGGTGATTAGGGATCGATACTGATGCCAAAAATGCAATCAGTAAAATTTTTGTCTGTCTGTCTGTCTGTCTGTCTGTCTGTATAACCGTTATAGAAACAAAAACTACTCGACGGATTTTAACGAAACTTGGTACAATTATTTTTCATACTCCTGAGTTGGTTATAGTATACTTTTCATCACGCTACAATCAATAAGAGCAGAGCAGTGAAGGGAAATGTTGGGAAAACGGGAGAAGTTACTCCATTTTTTAAGCTTCCGTCGCGTGTGCAACCTTAATGGTTAAAGCTACACAGAAATCATGTATGACGGAAATGTTCTCCTTAAAATTATATAAAAAATATCCCACGACAGCATATGTCTATCTTTTATGGTTGACTCACAATATCACGTGTAACTCCCGATAGCTTAGCAGTTCGAAGCTTTCTGATTATCGGTATAGAAACACCAAAGTTATACATGAAATACGCTAATAATAAGCCATCGCGCGTGAATACTGAATCATGCTAAAAGGATTATTTTTGTATAAGGTCCGAGAATCGGTCGCCGCGCTCGACGCGTCTCGCGGCAAGGTATAAAAAGGCGAGGCATCCGAGCGCGAGCTTCTTGGCTGGAGGCCTTAATTTCAAGGCATCCACAGGATTTGTCCGGTTAAGCAGAAGCCAGCCTCAGAGGCTGAACTGCGAGATGCCAATACCAAAAAAAAAAAAAAAAAAGCGCGAGCTTCATACAATTTTTGCCTGTGGATGCGAATAGACGTTCAGAGCGTTCGACCTTATTGACAGACAATACTTAATTGATATTAACAAACCGTGCTTATCAGCGCGACTTTTAGTCTTTGATAATTTTAGATTCCTTTTGTTGTTAATTTAAAAAATAGGTATTAGTTATTTTGGTAGTGTTTAAATATTCGTTCAAATTACAATTATTAATAGTTGACATTTTATTTCTTTTTAGGTGAAGTAGTAGTAGGTTCGCATAGATTTTTAGATACTGATAGGTACGTTTTGGTTAATTTACGTTCACTTTTTAATACCTATTAGTTTTATTTTCATTTACGTTTTAACTTTATTTTTATTTGCCTGCATCAATGCCACCTAAAAAACGATTATCTTTATCTCGAAATTCGAGAGAAGCTAAGAGAATGAGAAATAGGCGTTCTCAAGAATCAGCAGAGGAAAGAGCACATCGGTTAAACTTATTGTTATTCTTATCTCAATAAAAGTTTATAAAGATATCTTCGGATTCACTTTAAGTGATGCTGATTTTTGTATTACATTACCATCTATATAAATAAAATGGTAAACTGACTGACTGACTGGGTGATATCAACACACAGCCCAAACCGCTGGTCTTAGAGACATGAAACTTGGAGGGTGTGTTCTTTGTGAAGAGTAAGTATCCACTAAGAAAGGATTTTTGGGAATTCCACCCATAAAGGGGTAAAATAGGGGATGGAAGTTTATATGAAAGTCCGTCAGTTTTGAAGTTAGGATATTCAAATTTTGTGTTTAGGCTGACAATTGAAAATTAATTTATACGTGTCTCAGCGGATGAAGGTAAGTAACTATGTTTGTTCGGGTGGGATATTTTTCGACATCCACGCGGGCGAAGCCGCTGGCAGAAGCTAGTATAAAATAATTAACTAAATTAGTTAATTCTTCCATTACACTTTGGGGTCCAAAGGGTAGACTTGCTTACTTTTCACATTTCATAAATCAAAAATGAGAGCAGCTATAAAGATGACGGTTTGACAGATATTTAGAGAAAAAATATGTGATTCTAATGACATTGATAACTCATTTTGGTCATTTTCGGACTTAGTGACTTTTCGCGCTACGGGGACTATATACAATTACGTACACATAGACTACAATCATTATACAACTCATAGATTTAACGTTATTCTATGTAAAAGTAGCTTGTCCAGTATACTTCCCATTGCCAGGTTCGTAATAACTTAGCATGGTTTAGCGATGTCCAGTATACTGTACATTGCCAACGACACAGAGAACAATTATTGATATGATATTATGAAATAATATCCGAATTATGTATGTTTCTATTCATTTCTTGATACCTAACAATAATATTATTGACAGGTTTGGTTTGGTTTTCCAAAAAAACTTTACATGCCTCAAAATTAATCATAAATGAGCTCGAGTGGACGAGTGGTGGAACTTGTAACCATCGTTATCAACTTCATCGATTTCAAAAAACCGGTTTACTTTGGAATTAATGGCTACATAACTACCACGCCAACTGCAGCAATGGATATAGCACTTTGAATAAAACTTTTTGACCATACTCACAGCAGAAAGCAGCGTTAGCTGCTATCAGGCTTTATGCATCTAGACCTATGGGGCCAAAACTATACCAGCATCCTGAACCAGCCGAAAGAGTTTCAACCACCCATTGCTGCTTGGTGTGATCGGATACCGAAACAATTTATTTACAATCAAAATTACCACATAAAAACAAAGGAGGATGAAAGGTTTCAGTCAAGAGTCAACGGAGAACGTACCTACTTAGACGGTTCAAACACAAACGCAATTTAAGGGCTGACGTGCACTCTCTTGACCTCAACAGTATCTTTGAAACACGGTCTACCTTTAGGCACACAGATTTTGATCTTCCAATGCAAAAGCGTCGCCCTGACAGTAACTGCAACAGCCGTTAGACCATTGAGAATGCCGCACTAAGACCAAAGCATTCAAATCCTATCTGAGAGCATAACCATGCCCAAAGCTCTAGATACCAAAGAAATTTACAACAAGCTAATCCTAAAACCATTTTCCTCGACTGTTTCTTGGTATCAAACCGGATCACCCTCCAGTGAATCCCTAGTTACGCCGCTGATGGACTTGCTAAGAGAGGTTCTGAGTTAGTGTTAGGCCTGTATCCGATTCTCCCCCCACTACTCTCAAATTTCGTCCATGGATTCGTCAGAGATCAACAGAACATCTACATGACAGGTCCACGTCATCCTGGAACGCGAGCTCTTGATCAGCCTCTTGCCTTCCCAACATTCCCAACAAGAAAAAATCGTCGGGACAAAGAGATCGCGTTTTTGTGCTTCTGGCTGAATCTAGGCTGGCTTTGTAAGCCAAGACTCATCACGCATAATACATTAAACTCCATATTTGCATAAAAAAACATCTAATAAAAATAAAAAACTCAACCCTTAATACGGCAATGTCCATTATACTGTACATCGACTTTTTCCTTTACTTTCTGGCGAACTTGGCAATGTCCAGTATACTGGACATGCAATTTCTAAAAATCTAGATATACTAGATTTTTTTAATTATTTTTCCTGGTTTTAGGAACATCTAACGATACAAAAAATATATACAGAAATCAATATTTCAAAAATTTTTCCCCTTGCCAGATTAAGGGTTAAAACGTGTTAGTTACAGAATTCCCAAATATTTGCCCCTCAACGCAGGTAGCCACTTGAAACTTTGAAAGTGTAATAATTGAGGTAAGTTCAAGTGTCTAAAAATGCTAAAGACGTGAGGAATGCAATAAATAAACAAAAAAATGGTTATGAATATGATTTGACTAAATTTAATTTAAAGGCACAGCTTGCCGGGCACGCCGCAATCGCGGCGGTAAGACCCCTCTTTGAGGAGTGGCTGGATAGGCGTCACGGCGTCCTGACCTACCGCGTGACGCAGGTCCTCACCGGACACGGAAGTTTCGGGAGGTACCTGTGTCATATGGGGAAGGAGGAAACGCCTGGGTGTCACCACTGCGAGGACCGCCCGGAGGACACGGTGGAGCATACGGTGCAGGACTGCCCCGCTTGGGCAGAGCACCGCCGTGTCCTCACGGCGGCGATAGGTGGAGACCTCTCGCGCCCGGCATTGGTCGAGGCCATGCTGCGGGGCGAGACGGAGTGGGAAGTGGTCGCCTCCTTCTGCGAAGCAGTCATGCTCGCGAAGGAGGAGGCGGGCCGCGTGAGGGAGAGGACAGCGTCCTCCCTCCACCCCAGCCGCAGTGGTAGACGCCCACGGCGCCGGACGTCGGCAGACGATCTCCGGCCACCGTAGGCGCGGGCATGCGGGCGGCGAGTAATGGGCGACTCGCTGTCCGACCATGGACCATGCCCGGGTCGACGGCGCGTTGTGTTCCACGCGCGCCTCAAAGAGTGTCAGCATAATGACGGGGCCCCCCTCTAGAGGGCCAAAGCCTGCCGGGGTCGCGGGACTCATAGAATTACCGTGACCCTGGAACATAAAGGGTTACTGAAGGACACCGTGGATTTTAGTCAGTACAAGTCTGACAGTCCCTCCCGCTCTGCCCTGGGTAGGAGGACTCATTTGATGATTTTACCACGTTAAAAAAAAAAAAAAAAAAAAAGGCACAGCTTGCTAGTACGTAAAATAGAAATAATATAGTCTAGGTAAAATGTCACGTCGTTGGTCTTCAAATTCAGCGGCCACTAACATATTCCATGCTAAATAAGCTCTTGTAGGCATTATTTTCGCTTTATTACATTCAAAAACGTATATAATTTTAATGTAAACATATGTTTCACACGTCAAAATGCTAGTGAGCTACGTAACTACTACCGCAAGCGTATTAATCGATAGCTTCTGTGGAATTAGTGAGTCATGGTACCGTTTTGTATGGCGACAGCTGAAAAACGTTAGTAACTATCGAATAGATTACGTTAGGTTTTTAACCTATCGAAATCTATAGTTCTTATGGTACGTATTTTAATTCATTCCATTCTGTGATCGCTAGGGCCGCTATACAATATTTCATACAAATAATTTACGGAGACGCTAGCGAGTTTTGGCTGCGTAAACTCATGGTAGAGGTACAGAAGTCCAAAGAAGTTGCATTATATATTTAGCATGAAACGTAACAGGGCCGAGGAATCCTAAAGGGTCGTAAATACGAGCTATATCGGATAGGATTGTTCATTTCGTCCTTCTTTGATCTCCCTTATGGGTAACCTTGAACTGAAAGTTATGTGTACGGTGATGACGAGACACGAAAATGTCAGCTCTGTTATTTAAAAACTTTTATAAATAATATAACAGTATTTTCGTGATAAAAATAAGTGAATCAGTGAAAGGACACACAAATACGTATGTGACAATCTTACTGTGGACAAATATTTATCTTCAATGAAGTGATCAACAATATAAAAAACGAGTAACAAAGCGAATAAGTCTCTAGAAACATTAGACTTTTGATGACTTAAAATGTGCATGTATGTAAATAAAAACGTTTATTAGTGATAGTGGGCAAATGTGCATGTTTTATTGACCAAACTCAAGAAAAAACAGTTAGTGAAAACGCGACAAAATACGTTAATGATTCACGTTTAATTTCAAATCATAACAGTCGTAACTTACGTCTCGCTAACAAAGAGTTGAACTTTGAACCCACTGGACACTTGAATCACGATATATTATCAGTAATCAAAGATCAAGAACCAACTATCTACCTAATTTAAACTTCTACGTAATGCACGTTTAGCGCAGCGGCTAAAGCGCCTTAAGAATCAACGCGTGGAATCTGTTAGTCTCGAGTTCGAATCCTACAAAAACAACTTGGATTTTTTTTAAAGGGCTAGTAAAAATCGTAGTATAAAATGAATCTATTCGAAAACATCACACTACGTAGTCAACGAAGACGATCTGATACAGAAATACTAACGTTCGACGGAGATAGTTCCAATGATTCGACAATAGAGGGCGCCACAAATAGCAGCGTACCAAATATAATAGATGAAGAAAATGAAATAATAGAGGACCTTAAACGACAAATCAAAGAACTAAATTCGCAACTGCAGACGGCGCACGAAGAAATAAATAACCTGTCCATTGAAAACACAGAACTAAAAAATACGATGCAAAGTATGAACTCAAAACATAAAATAATTGAAAAGGCAACAAAGAGACTGGCTAGCGAAATAAGAACGCCAATAAAAAAATCCACGCTGTGTACACCTATTCGAGGAACCACACATAAACAACGCAGAGATAACTCAGAATTCAGAACTCCGGAGCTATTTACGCCCACGCAAGCTACCCCTCAAAAGAGTGTGGGTCAAATCCATACTCAACTTAAAATAAAGAAGATATCTCAATCAACTCGGCAAGAAGAGAGCAACAAATTGTGTATAATAAGTACTAACCAAAACAACAAAATACTAGCGATAGCTGAAAATACTTTTCCCTCTCACCAAATCTGTCACTACCTTCTACCGAATAGCGGAATAAAAACATTGTTAAGTAGCATTCACACAAAAGTAGCTGATTACACGATGAAAGATACTTGTATAATACTCATAGGTGAAAATGACTTTCGACAAACAAATAACTATTTCGACTTAATATTGACTATACGTGAATTATTGTCGGCTATAACACACACAAATATAATACTTTGCTTACCAACATATAAATATGATTATTATTCAACTATGTATAATTTTAGAGTGGAAATGTTTGATGGTCTTCTTTACCAGGACATACAGAACTATAATTATGCTACATTATGTGACTCGAACTTAAACTTATCCTGCGACTATACCATGTTTGAAAAACGTACTGGTCGTATTAATAATTACGGAATCAGAACTATTTTCAATGATTTAAAAAGCTACTTGTTACATGCTAATACTAACGAAACATTATTAATGAATGGCCCTTTGCCATGCGGTACTCCTAACTCGTATTGTTCATGTAATAATGCTGATATTCCCGACCAACAGCTTTTTCGTATATGAGAGCTTATGCATATTGCATCAAAACATAAATGGACTTTTGGCCAAAAGTGACTTAATAACGGTTCATTTAGACACTCTTGCAACCACCGGCAAGTGTGTTCATATTCTCTGCTTTACAGAGCATAATATGAAGCAGAGTGACGTTGACTTTTTGAACATTCCGAACTATACTTTGGCTGCATGCTTCACTAGAACAAAACGAAATGGTGGTTCTTGTATACTAGTAAATAACTCCATTAAATTCACAGAAATTGAATTAATAAAAAGTGTTAACATTCCAAACGTGTTTGAATGCTGTGCAGTCGAGATAGCGGACCATCAAATTATAATACTATGTATATATCGAGTTCCAAATAATACTAAAATTAATATTTTCTTCAATAATTTGACATACTTATTACAACAATTTTGCTACAAAAGTAATCAAAAAATAATAATATGCGGTGATTTTAATATTGACATTCTTAAGAAAAATAATAGTTCTACCCTATTCAAACGTATTTTAAAAGAGTTCAATCTCAAGGTAGAAATAAAACAGCCCACGCGTCCCACTAGTGGTACGTGTTTGGACAATTTTCTTCACAATATACGTGGTTGCAAGAGTGAACTACTAGAGTTAGGTGTCTCTGATCACACAGCGCAAATCATGAAGTTTCCTGTGCAACGGACGTGTGTCTTAAAATACTATTACGTGAATAAACGCGACTACAGTCAAGAAAACATTGGTCTATTTAGGAGATGTATTGCTAGTCTTAGTTTCTCTGAGGTTTACGAAACAGATGATGTAAATGAAAGATATGATAAATTTTTTGAACTATTTAATTTATTTTACGATCTATGCTTTCCTATTATCAAACGTAAAATCTCTACAGTCATAAGACCAAAATGGATAACTCGGGGAATAAGATGCTGTAGTAAAAAGAGACGAGCTTTGTTATGGCAGTACAGAATCAAGCGCAATTATGATACAAAAGCGGCTTTCAAATCGTTCTCAAAGAGATATCATAAAGTGATCAAATTGACACAAAAGGCTCAAAACAGCTACTTTATAGGAACTAGTACTAACAAGTCTAAAGCAACTTGGAAGGTAATCAATTCTATGAAATCTAATATTCCCAAAACGACTATAAATGTAATTAACGTAAATGACAAAGGTATAACAAATCCTAAAACTATTGCAAGACATTTCAATGATTATTTTGTAGACTCAATTAAATCGGATGTCGATAATTTGCCAATAATTAATAATACTAAAACGGACACATCATTAGGATCATGTAAATCAATATTTATGCAACCAACCATACCAAAAGATATAATTACAATAATAAGTAATCTTAAAAACACCAACAGTACAGGGTATGACGACATTAATACAAGGGTAATTAAATCGATAGCGCCTGTTATAGCGCCCGTACTAAGTGAGATCATAAATAAAATTATCCAAAATGGTGTTTTTCCACAAAAGTTAAAGATTTCCGTTATCAAACCCTTACTTAAAAAAGGTGACAAAACAAAAGTCAGTAACTACAGACCGGTGGCGTTAATACCTATTTTCTCTAAAATAGTTGAGAAAGTCATTTATAGCAGTGTTTATAACTACCTTGAAAAAAATAATATCTTTTGTAAGGAACAGATGGGATTTAGAAAAAATAAAACCACTAACATGGCCATATATAATTTCCTTGAAAAAATACACTACAACATGGATAATAATAAACCAGTCATGGCAATGTACATGGACATGACCAGGGCTTTTGACTATGTTAACCATAAAGTGCTACTAACTAAGCTCTCTAGATTTGGCATCAGAGGAAACGTACTCAATCTCATGCAATCCTACTTGGAGGATAGAAGACAAATTACCCAGATTAGCCAAGTGGATATGAACACAAAAAGTCAAGTAGAATATTCGTCAGACCCTAGAGTACTCCATTACGGTGTTCCGCAGGGTTCTATATTGGGGCCTTTGCTATTCATCTGTTATATAAATGACTTTCCCCAAGCAATTACACACCAGATGTCTTTATTTGCCAGCACAGTGATATATAGTAGTGGTAGTAATAAAGAAATAGAGAATGACATTAACGCTAGTCTGGTTGCGATTATTGACTGGTTAAAGGCTAACAACCTAAAAATTAATCTTGCAAAAACCAAAATTATGAGCTTCAAAATTAGACAAAAAATACAATTACAACCTCAAATACATTATAAAGGCGAACCAATACCTGAATCTAATGTAACAAAATTTCTCGGCCTACATATTGATAATGATATGTCTTGGAGGACGCAAATTGACACTGTGTGTGGGAAACTTGGTAAGTTTTCCTATGCACTTAGGATGCTAGGTAAAATTGCAAACACGACCGCACTCTTAGCAGCTTATCATGGTTACATTGCCTCCACCTTGCGCTATGGACTGATATTTTGGGGCAATGGTGCTAGGGTCGAGCAAGTATTAATAGCACAGAAAAAATGCATTCGAGCTATGTGCAAACGGACGGATTCATGCAAGCCACATTTCCGAAACTTGAAAATATTGACTGTCCCATCACTATATATCTATGAAGCCTGTATTTTTGTAAAAAACAATATGCATCTATATAAGCCTGTCGAAAGTCAACGACGCTCAAATAAGTTGCACTTGCTATTCACAAAAACCAAATTTCACCATAAAAGTATTTATGCAATGGCTCCAAAACTGTATAATAAATTACCAGATAAGGTTATTTTAGCCAATAACTTAAATGATTATAAACGTCAGCTTTTTAAATTATTGAATGACAAGGCATATTACTCTGTCGGTGAATATCTTAATGATAAATTTTGATGTGAAAATTTTGTACAATTGAATTTAATTCTGATAATTTTAACTTTGTTGACATTCTAATACTGATTTGGTACGGTTATAATTAAGTTAATTTTGAAAATTTAAATTTTGACATTGTATTTTTTTCATGACATTTAGTACTATATATTTAAATTAATTTAATTTTGATAACTGTAATATTGCTGACATTGTATTTTCTGAGATTTGTTTGTTTTAGAAATAATTTGATTTAATTTTTTTTTATTTTACCAGTGACACTATTTTGAATGCCTTTTGGCGGAACATAGGATGGACCGAATATTTTATAAAACATCACTGTACCCTGTGTTCACAAAATTAATCAATGAATTTAATTTTTATAATTTTAATTTTGCTGACATTGTATTTTCTGACATTTAGTAGTTTTATAATCAATTTAATTTTTAATTTTAACAGTGACACTATTTTGAATGCCTTTCGGCGGAACCTAGGATGGACAAAACACTTTATAAAACATCACTGTACCCTATGTTATTTATTAGCGTTTAGTGTTTGGCATGAAATTGTGACATCTACCTACTTACGTTTTAACTTTATTTTTTGGTTTTTATTTTGTTAATTAACATTAGATTACCTACGCTATTTTGTATGCCTTCTGGCGGGACATAGTATGGACCAACATTTATTTATATAATATCTCTGTTTTACCCTATGTTCACAAAATGAATAAATGAATTTGAATTTGAATTTGAATTTGAAAGCTATCAGACTGAGGCATCCATAAAAGCCCTAAGATTTTGAGAGAAACGTCAGAGATGTCCTCAAAGCATCTACAACTCTCCAAATACAGTTCTGAAGAAGCAAGATCAGCAAAGAAATCTTTATGATTGGAGGTCCATTTCCTCAAATGGAAACCACCCGACGACAATATTTTTGTAAGTTCGGATCTCAAAAGTAGACCCGATTCGATAGAGTCTGCTCCCAAAACTATGTCATCAACGTAGATGTCACGGCTGAGCACCGAAGACCCACGAGGATAATCAGCAGCAGAGTCCTTTGCCAGTTGGGCAATAGTACGTAGAGCTTGGAATGGAGCCGACGACACTCCATACGTGACGGTACGAAGCCTGTAATCACGGACAGGGTCTTTAGGAGTGGGACGCCACAAAATGCGTTGGTACTCCATATCTTCATCAGGCTCTAAAATATTCCTATACATCTGCTTTACATCACCAGTAAACACAACTTCATGCCAACGAAAGCGAATTAACAAATTAAAGATATTTGTCTGCAGCTTTGGCCCAGACAAAAAGGTGTCATTTAACGATTTATACTCCACGAAATTTATACTCCACGTGCGTCCTTGGCGCTAGCGTCAAATACAATGCGAAGAGGAGTGGTTACGGACTCAGGCCGCAAAATACCATGGTGAGGCATGTAATAAAATTTACCCTCTTAACATGTCGGGGACTCTACCTCTTCCATGTGGCCACTAGTTTCATAATCTTTCATGAAAGAGGCATAGGCCTTTCGAAAATTAGGATTACAATTCAATCTCTTTTCCAACGAGAATAATCTTTTGAGAGCAATCTCACGAGAATTCGAAAAAGCAGGTTTATTCGTAGGATCGACGAATGGTAAGGGCACTACGAATAGACCTTTACTATCACGAGAGTAGTTTTCGACAAAATAGTCTTCGCATAGTTGATCCTCCTTCGACAAGAAATAATTAGTAGGAGAATTAACATTTTCTAATTCCCAAAATTTTTTATGGAATTATCTAACGACAAATTTGACAAAGACTGCGAAGAATGCGAAACGACAATGCAATCATTGCTACGACAGCGAGAACGAGAAATATTATTGCGAGTGGGGATCGCAGGAACATCACAACAACCACCCATCACAATCCAACCAAAGGCAGTATTCAATGCCCTTGGTTGACCAGGCTTACCTCGCCTAAGACCAGGTATGAGCGATGAAGCGAAAACGTCTGCACTAAGCAGCATATCAATAGGTCCTGGATTTGCAAACCCAGGATCAGCGAGATCTAATTTATTTATGTGAGACTAACCCGATGAGTCGACAGGTTGAGGTGGTTGATCAGCACAAATCGATGGAAGAACGAATGCTTCTAATTTAAATTTTGATGTCTGACTTGTATTAAGAGTCTTGATCTCACACGATAACACTTCCAAGAGGTGACGCAACAGAGTGACCGATTCCACTGACTGACTGCTGACTGCAGGTTATACTTAGTCCTATTCTGTTTGCACAAGGCTCTGAGATAAAGTTGCATGCACTGGCACAATCGAATAAGGCTCTAATCGGTTTAAATTGACCAGCGTTATCTTTTACCAAAACCTTGGCAGTTCAAAATAAAACAGTAGAATTCTCAACCCTGGCAGTGGAAGCTAAAACTGTGTTACTACTTTTATTATTAGTTTCTGTCACCACAGGGGGAGACACGGGCTCTTTACTAAAATGTAATAATGTGTTATGGGAGTAGTTACACTCTTTACAACGAGAACTTACACGACAATTTTTCACTCTATGATTATTCGAGAAACAAAATACAAATTCCTTTTTCTTTCACGAAATTAAAACGAGAACGGGTGTCCAATTTTAAAAAAATCTTCACATGTGAGACTGTGCTGGCCAGAACAAAAGGCACAAGTCGAGTTCGATACAACAAGAACAGCTTTCGATTTGGTTTTATTATTATTAGGATTTGCAGGTTTGGACGCAACAGGATTAACTACTGGTCGAAGTTCTAACATTGGCAATTTCCAAAGCTTTGAAATGTTTTTCAATGAACAATCCAAGATCCTCATACTTTGGAATAAGTGGAGTTATGTTCCAGCTGAAACAATTCCCAAGTAGACTTATCCAACTTTGACCACAGTAAAAAGAACATCATAAAGTTTTTGTCTGGCAAATTATACTTTTCCAAAACTGACAAGTTCTCTGAAAATGTCTGATAAACCCTTTCTAATTCAGGACCAGATTTAGTTTTAACTGGTTCTCAAAACATTAATTTATCATAATACATCATTGCAACTTGGCATTTTTTATTATAATGCTTCAACAAGATATCAAATCAAATCAAATCAAATCAATCTTTATTTGTGAACATAAGTACAAAAAGGTGTTATTTATACATTTTAGCTGATCTGTATGTTCGGCCAATAATCGGCATACAAATATAATATTAGTAAGCAGGTTATTTTTACTATCATAATTAATAAAGTCTAGGATAAAAGAAATGAAGCAATTGAAAAATGTCATAAGCCGCATAAAATAAAGTAATTGAATTATATTATTAATTACTAGCTTCTGCCAGCGGCTTCGCCCGCGTGGATGTCGAAAAATATCCCACCCGAACAAACATAGTTACTTACCTTCATCCGCTGAGACTCGTATAAATTAATTTTAAATTTTCAGCCTAAACACAAAATTTGAATATCCTAACTTCAAAACTGACGGACTTTCATATAAACTTCCATCCCCTATTTTACCCCTTTATGGGTGGAATTCCCAAAAATCCTTTCTTAGTGGATACTTACTCTTCACAAAGAACACACCCTCCAAGTTTCATGTCTCTAAGACCAGCGGTTTGGGCTGTGTGTTGATATCACCCAGTCAGTCAGTCAGTTTACCATTTTATTTATACACGATTACTTTTACATCGTTCTGGAGCCGAAACACAGTAACTCCACTCGAGTAATAGTTACTATTGGCAATGTTATTTTTTTTTTAAGACATCTATTAAAGAAGTTAGAAAATTATCACTTTTTTTCTGTCATTCGAGTTAAATCTTAGTAGGGACTTCCACTATTTCATTCATAAACGCAATATCGTACGCGATCCGCTGGATAATGACGTAGCGCGGCACAGCTGTGAGTGAGGTCAATGGACGTCGGACGAATTTGATATCCGACTGCAAATAAGTAGGTTTCAGGTACGATTTAGGTTGGTGTAAGTTCATTTACCTCCATCATCTCTCGTTCGTATCAGAAGCACGTGTTTACCACTATCACATCTCTTCGTTAACGAGAGAAATTAATTGGCATTTAATTCACCACTCTCGCATCACGAAATCACTAGTTGGTACTCGTACCTATTCAACTAGACACCGACACGACGACAGTACGCTTGGGAGTTAGGCCTTGAATCGAGAGTCGACCTGTCGACCAATGAACCTACCTACCATAATATTGTGATTCATAAAATAATACTGCTTTTAACATTTCTTTTGCGGCTGCTACAAAGGCAGGCAGTTCGCACAGAAAAACGAATCGTTTCGTCTGTCGAATAGAGTTCATTATTAGTTGCAGGTATCAGGAGGTATTGGAAGTATTAGGTTGGAATTAAGACCTTATTTTCATAACGTTAACCGTGTAATTCGGTTGTGCATCTTTGTAACAGTCAGGTCGGACACGAGGCAATCGGTTTCTCAGAATATTTTTTAGTAAACTGCGATTTACCTAGTTTGATAAAATTTCTAAATTTCACCGTTTACGGTTAAGAAATAATGTCTAAATTCGCTTTTCGTGTTATTATTTGTATACCTATTTATCTATCGCGTTTGTATTTTTATTTATGTTGATGTACCTATCATAAAGAACGCGGCGCCGAACTATTGCTTGATTTAAATTTCGTTTATCTACATAACAGTTCAATAAACGGAAGACGTTGCGTTGGAAGGCCTCCCACTAGGTGGACCGATGACCTGGTGAAGGTTGCAGGGATCCGCTGGATGCGAGTCGCACGGGACCGGTCAATGTGGTGACACTTGGCCTATGTCCAGCAGTGGACGTCTTTTGGCTGAAATGATGATGATGATGAGTTCAATAACTCAAATTTTTCCGTCATACTTTCTACGGGCTTAGGACCGTCGCGTCAGTTATACATTTTACGTATTTAAATACCTACCTACTTACTTACTTGTACACTTTTAATCTCAAGAAAAACAAATGCAGGCGCAGGCGTACCTACTTAAAAATTTGAGCTATTTACAAACATAATCAACGTAGGTATAACTAACTAAGGATATTAGATTTTTCACAATTTATACCTACTTCCCTGTATCGAAGCAACTGCTCAAAATGGAGTCCATTTCGCTCGAAACACAAACGGGCACGTTTAATGAGATTGTCTTGCTAATGTGTCTCTGTCACTTTTCACAATATTAAACGCGTCCACAATCGCACTTCTTAACTCATCTCGAGTAGTATGCTCCTCGAAATAAACTAATCTTTTTATCACAGACCACAAATAAAAATCCAGTAGGGTTAAGTCAGGGCTCCTTGCGGGCCAAGCCACAGGGCCACCACGACCTATCCACTGCTCACCAAACTCACGGTAGATACGCACGCACTAAATTCGCATAATGAGCAGGGCATCCATCATGCTGATAGTACCTACATACCGCGTAAATATGCCAGAGGCACATCCTCTAGCAACTCCGGTATCAGGTGTGAACAGGATTCAGGATTCATCCGTCCACAGTATGTTGGCAGTGGCAGTTTCTATCAACCACTGACATAGGGCGATTCTCCTTGGCCCGTCACCTTCGTAAATAGCAGGCGCTGGAGGTGAAGGGAACTTGAGGGTCGGTGATTCCACGTGCGCGCAGTGAGTTCAGGTTTTCCGGCTGAGCATACAAGCGTCTAACCTCTTCCAAGTTATGGTGCGCCATCCCATAAAAATCCACCATTGCCCAATACTCCACATTGGAGTAGACATACTGCCGACTCATTAAACACGTAATTAGGTTCTGCGTGAGTGACCTAATACAGCGAAACGCGCGACAATACTAGGAAGAAAGGGCGAGCGGTCGCGTCGGCTAGACTGTGTAAGCGTGGGGTGGGGGCAGTAGGTTAAAATTGGGGTTTCCAGATCAGATAAGATCTGAAAACCCGCAATTTTCACTCATTCATCATTTCATTCATTCAATTTCATATTATTCACTATTTATTTATTCAGATTAGTTCTTAAAACCCACAGTTTTCACCATTCATTCATTCAATCTAAAGTGATCATTTATTAAAACTCAAATAAGTATTTATTATTTATTTATCTCTCTATTACCATTTTTAAAGACATGTTTTAATATAATAAATCTTCTTGCGATGTATCTCTGACCTGAGGTTTTGATGAATCTGGGGTTCGATTTTTTTATGAGCGGGGCTGCTTATCACGAATAAATATAGCCTCACCATTAGCGTTCTGAATAATAATTTTACAAATGCCTTCAGAAGTGCATTTCACTGAATCTTGCATTTTAGCTAATATATTTATAGCCAATCAATCTATCCTCCTGCACTTTAGAATAATTTTATATTTTAGTTTCTTTTAAAAATAGACGTTTTGATTTGTCGACATAGTCCGTTCCTTTCACAGCGTTCAAGTAACAACATTGAGGAAATTGTAAAGTATGTTGCATCCAAGGATCATCGTAAATCTCCCAATCTTCTATAACACCTCCACATGAGAAGCATGCTGCTTTATCATTTACACCATTTCCACAATAAAAAAATCCAGCGTCAGCCATTTCCATTACCAATCTTCTCCTTGAATCACCCGTTGGCCAATAGTAACTAAATGAAAATTCACGCATTTTAAATGCATTATACATATCATATCGAGGATTGTATTTATTTTGAGACATGTTCTGTTGACTCATTTCCTAGTTCTTGATACGGATAATTATAAATGTATACTGACATCGCACAGCTGTTACCAGCAACTTATAACGATTAACACTGGACGGGATTGGTACGGATGGGAAACTGATACCTATTACCCAATTGTGAAAAATTAAACAAGAGTATTTTTATTTTAAAAATTTATTATCTATACACCATTTATTTAAACATATTACATTTTTTAAAGCACATATTGAATCATGAAAAATACAACTATACACATCATGAGAATGTTCATATTTATTGTACAAGCTTAATAAATTAGGACAACCGTCATCTTCTAAATTATATATAAATCATTATTCGAAATATTTTTTAACCACAACACTTTTTCTAAACCTTTGGTGTAAACACTTTTACCTCTTAAGATATCTACAATCAAATTCTGATGATTTGAGTAAGGCACAAATCCATCTTTCCAGTATATTTTTCTATTACGTTCAATCCAACGGACTTGGCGTTTTTCTGATTTCTTCAAATCGTAAAATGGAAATGGTGGCTTAATTAAAAACACGTGAATTTTTTTATCCCATAATACAGCAATTTCTTTAATGATAAATTCATTTGTTTCTGTTTTAAAACCTTGAACATCTACAATGGCGGTCATGATAACCTGCGCACTATGTTACTCAAAGGTTTATATTCGACAAGTCGATCGTTGATAATTAAACAATATCCAGTTGTGTTATCTGGTATTGGCGCCGAACATTCAATCTCCAACCTCACATCTACGGGACCAGGGGGTCTACTCTCTTTCTCCGAAACGAAACTTCGGAAACGAACGAAATTTAAACGAAGTTTCGTTAGTGATCCTACTCTATTTCATTTTCGGACGCGCACAAGAAGTTCGAAGCCATAGACAAGTTTCGTGAACGAATGAAATCTATAATATTGTGTGGGTATTTTTTGATGTCATTTGAAGTAAGTTACGGTTTTTACTTTAACTTATAATTAATAAACTCTTTTGCTTTATTTTTACATTTTACATTTAAAATGTGATTTATTGAATATTTCTTGTAATATTCATGCAGAAAATATAAATATTTAGATAAAAATTCTATTTTCGACGACATTCACCGCGACACTATAAAACACCCTTTCACTGTCATTGTTAACCGACTAATTTGAAGAGTACTATTTCATGCCAACAATGGGTAGTAACGTAAGACGACCAAAAATGTCTGTATATTCACAATCTAATCATAACATGTCAACTTACGATTATTTGTTTGAATACTTTGAAAAGTTTTCTAAATTGTGTTTCTCAAGTGTTGTGTTAAATAAATCATGTTTCCAAGTGCGTTTTTACATACTTCGCAATCGCGATACACACTTAAGAAAGTTTCAAGTCATATTGTCGTAGTCTGCTATTTGTATTTTGGGTCTCCACAAGTTTAGATTTAAAAACTTTGTAAGTTAATATCATATTATACATACATAATATTAGATTTTTCACTAACACTAAATATCGCCTCTTCTAATAATAACCATATAAACATCTTTTCAGTTTAAAATGGCTCCACATACGGGTTCGGCTACTCCCGAATACTTTGGATACTCGAATACTTGCCGACTGAATCCGTAATTTCCTACAAACTCTTAAGTCGGGAATTTCGCTAATATTTAGTTGATTGCGCAGGTGGCGTCGGTTCCTTCTACACTCTATACGTTCTTCACGTAAAGCAGCTTCGATTAAAAGCATTATTGTAGCCATTGCCAATAATTTTCTTACAATATTCACAAAACTAAACGTAAAACGAAAATCAAAAGGTAACACTTTTGGTTTCGTCAAATTTGAGGTTAAAATTCCGAACAATCGTCTGTCAAATTCAAATATTCGTTCGTAATATTTCGAATTAGAGTAGGTTTAGAGGATCTAAACGTCAAACCATTTTCGGTCGTCCGAAATTTCGGAACGAAATTGAACCGTGGTAGGAAATACACGAAATTTCGATCGAAACTTCATTTTTCGTTGAATAAGAGTAGACCTCCTGTTTTCAAACTATCGTTTTGTCTTGAACAGTCTATGATAAAGAGAGGAGCCTTCTCCTTGAAACCGACCAAATCAAGCAGGGGGTCTGCAGGACAGTTGTAATAAGACTAACGAAATTTCACATACATTTCATATAATATATTGTATTTGTTCTCGGAAAAATTTAAGTTTAGAGGCTCGTAAGGATAATACTGTGAATTCAAAAATAGTGTTACGTTGGTAACCCCACAGTGATCAAACAGAGAACTGTCTTTGGTTTTGTTATTTTTTCTGTTGGTTTGCAAGCAAAAAATGACATATCGAGGTTTTTCTAATTGCGATGCAGTCTTAACTGACCAAGAATGTTTTGTAGTTTTAGGGAGCAAAGGATACTCATATAAATCCCAATTTCGAAACGCTATCTGAATAGGTTTATCTCTTTCCAAGTGTTTTAGTAGTGTCAGTCGTTCGCGGTCTGACACTTTTATATGTGGTACACGCCATTGCAATCTTTGTATGTCTATTTGAAAATGCGCAATATCATCAGTTGCTATGATACTGTTTAAGTTAGAGTTACTTCTATTCAGAATAAGTTCATGTTTACAATTTATCACAATTTTATTGTAATCCTCCGCAAATCCTAAAATTTTATTAAGAGGTACAATGGCACTAAAATGACCATAATTTTTAAATCCATCTGTGTTCCAACCCCACAAGGCAGCAACTTTATTTTCTCCATCATTCATTGAAACGTATGACTTTATTGTCGACGTTATTCCAGAATTTTTAATGCGATCTATTTCAATACCGTTTATTTCGTATCTGATATCTTGAAACAAAAACATAACAGGGTTGTTACTGAAAGTAATATTTTTCTTAATCGGTTTTCCATCTTTGTCGAAGAACTTTGCCTCGCCCTCGACGTAAATTGAACTGGCTGACGGTAGTACGTATATGTCTTGTTGGTGTATGGGAATTCTGATTTCATCGTTTTCTCTAAAGCTGTTAGTGTAGGGATTGTATGAGTGGACTTCATAGCTTTCAATCGAACTATCGAAGTGGGGTGATTCAGTAATTTGTAACATGTTCATACTTTAAAACCTAGAGCTTTAAGAAAATCTTTATTTGCTTTACTCAATTTCTTCACTTTTTTATTACGTCTATGCACCTTAATGGTCGTAGATGGAATAAGACGTTTGATTTTCAGTGGAGTGGTTTTATAATATACTATCATTTTGTTCTTCTTAAATGAAGGCGCAATTGAATTTGTTCTTCACCAAAGTTAATACAGTTACCAAGTTGATCAACAATCTTAACAGAAATCGATGAAATTAGATTTTTGTTCACTGGAAAGTAAATAACGTTTTGCGGTATTTCTATGTACCGGTGACCTGGAGCAGTATCAGATACAAATTCGTGAATAAAATGAGTTGGTAACCCGTTGCAGTAAGAACCGTGAACAAGATCACATTCGATTCTGATTATAGACAGATTGCTATTATTGATGGTCACATTTGGTCTAGAATTTAATACTGAAAAGTATAGTAAACCGCACTCGTATTGATCAGATAAATGTAGAGGTGGTTGAAAATACGAAACCAATTCAGATTTATTTCCAGAGATGGTGACTGTAGTAGACATGTCTTCATACTGAAGTCTTAAAAAAGAACCTGTTCATTTTATTCCTCGACTACACCAAAAACTTATTAAGAAATCCAAACATAGATGTCCACAATTAAAAGGGTGATCACGTTGTATATTTTCATAATTATATCGGACTTTAGGCCCTACGTATTTTATCAATTCCTTGGGAGGTTTAAGATTCCCGTAACTGTCGAAATACTCAATATAATCATTATATTTTGCATAGGCTACCCAATGAGAACCAGGGTTTTTAGAACTATCTAAATTAATAACTCCGCATTCTTTTATAAAAGGACATTCAGGGAGCTCATCTCTCATAAAGACACCTCTAAAATAAGGAATACTATTTCCATACTTCAAAATGTCAAAGTTAGATAAGGCTCGTTTGGGTAGCCGATATTTTAGTTTTTTTCTTTCGATACAAAAATTCCAAGCCCATCTTTATGCGGTTTAAGGTGTAATCCTTTCCCAATGCAAAGCGCTTCCATTTTTTCATTATGTCTCTTCGATTCATTCAACAATTTTTTAGCTATCTTGAATTCGTTAATGGTTTTAGCAATACCAGCTGAACCACCTGCTAAAGCCCCTACCGCTGATAATCCCGCAAAAATAGGAATCAACGGCAATACTCCACCAGTTTTTGGTATAGGAATAACACGAGGAAGTTTAATAGATGAATCATCAGCTAATTCTCTGGCAGCGGCGATAGCCAATTCTATAGCCATTTTTTTACTTTTTGGCTTTAATTTTTTCATGTGTCTCTTGGTTTTAGAAATGACATTTTTTACTTTGTTTTTTAACCCTTTTCCAGATGTAACTTTTCGGCAGCACTTTGTACTACTACTTTTCAGACCAGAACCAGTTTTAATTTTTGTCGACATAGCCCGGCTTACTAAGCGTGCTGCAATTTTTTCACCTACACTCGCATCCGAAGCAAGTTGTCGTTCTTGAGCCATATTCAACAAAATTAAGTCAGCTTCGTGTCGATCCTTTAAGTTTGATGATTTATGATAGGCAATGTCTATCATATGATGATCGTGATCATCTTTGCAATATTCATCTAATGTATTAATTCCCTTATCTCCTTGTGTAAGCCTTTTAATTAATTTTGTACCGGGACCACAATAATTGTATCCTGGTAAGTGTAATTCAAAAGGTAAGTGATTTATTACCCAATTGAGAAGACTACTCTCTCCAATACACATTATAAGACTGATGAATCTGGATTGAACACTTTATTAAATACTTATTATTTGAAGTGTCGTTCATTAACGTTTTAATATTTATGATAATATATCTGATTTATCAATCCAACTATTTTCAGCTGATGATAAACCTAACCATTTTACTAAAACTCTGTTACCTTTTCTTCTAAGAACTTTCTCCACTAGATACACATTGGGATGTTTTGTTTTTTGAAGCTCTTGCGCATAAAATGCACCTAAAATCGGCTGACCTCTGATTGTATCTTCTATTAAGTAGGTGATAGGAGTTATATTTTGTATCATTCGAATTTTAAATATTTCTGTTGACCAGTTGGGAGTGTAACCTTTTTCAAATGTTCCTTTGTACTTACTGATACGCACATAATCACCAATTTTATATTTGCTTCGAATATTTTGATTTTTTGCCAACCTTGAATACCTTTCTAATATATGTTTTTTATTAATGGTATCCACATTAACGGGAACTTCATCAATTGTCCGATGATAAGTGTGATTGTATTTGTAAATAACATTATTAAGCGTGCCGTCTATCCAATTGTAACTGCCTCTTAAACTAAATTCCTTATAGACGTTCGATTTCAATGTCCTGATAAATCGCTCAACTATTGAAGCCTTTTTTGTTGAGAAGGTTGAATAATGATTAATGTGATAAGTTTCCATAAGCTTTTGAAATTGATTATTGTAAAATTCTGGTCCATTATCCGTTTGTAGATTTTTAGGAGCACGCCCTTTATCCAATAATTTCTTAAAAGAGTAACATACATCCTCTTTGGTTTTACTTTTTAGAGGAAAAGTCCAAGCATATTTCGAGAATGTGTCAATAATAGCAAGAATAAATCTGTAATTTTTATTTTGCTTTGAAATTGATTGCATATCGATTAAGTCTGCTTGCCACAGGTCATCTATATCTCTCATAATAACACATCTTCGCGGGAAGTTCACCCTCGCATTTTTATGAATTTCGTTTACTACGTCGGTTTTGCTCATGTTCACAATTCAGTACATTTGTTTTTGAATACGTTAATAATACTGAATGAAAATTTTACAGTGGTTATTATTTATTCTTTAATTATGCCAGCTTCTTTCAATTCTTCAACTATCGATAAAATTTCATTATCATGGTTTGTGTTACCAGCATCTCTGGAAGCAACTAATAGTTTCAATCTCTCAACCAGTTCGTTAGGGTCATCCCAATATACCACGTTAGTGTTATTTTTGTATTTCTTTAGGGTCGGTAAGCTTCCTCCAGTGTGAAAATTTTCATTTAACAATTCGGAAAATAATGGTTTGACTACTTCACGATATTTTATTCCCTTATCGCCTCTTATTTGCCCATCAGGATTAAAATCTCTCTTATGAACATTTGTATAATGCAGCATGTCCTTATAAACAAGTCTATCTTTGCTCGATATTAATTTTAAATCAGGTTTTCTTCGAAGTAAAAGTTCTTTCAAGCCCGGGGTTAAATTATAGGATTTTTCACCGACTTTAATTAAAATGACACTGTCGTCATTCAAACCATCGATTTTAGAAAATGAGACTTCTGAATTACCCATTAGCAATGTTTTGTTAACACTTCTTATTCCAAACGGTATATTTACACCGTCATAAATATCATGGATATCGCGACCCTCTAGCGACATTTCTAAATCATCCAGTATTTCTTTTGTAGGAGACTTTTTAGGCACTTGGGCAGACTTCAGTTTTGGATCGTAGCAGTCTTCAAACTTTGTAGATGAACTAGTATTAATATCATCCAATTCAATGTCGTCAGAATTTGGAGGTATAGTATTTTGTAAATGCTTAATTTTTTCCATTGATATATTCGAATCGACTAGTGCTTTAAGGGGATCTGTGACGGTTTTTAACATTTTATCAAGTGACAAGTTCATTGAGTGTTCCTGGTTCTTCATTTGTTTTATTTTATTCTTTATGCAATCTACAGACTTCATTAATTCTATTTTAATATTCTTTTCCATGTTGTATGTACAAGTGTACTCAGCCAAAGAAGATATAATACTAAGTTAGATTTATCTGCTATTGATTTATATAATTACACATTCACGCTCATAATTTAAAAAAGCTATCTAAATTCTGTCTGTACCTTCCATTGTTTACTGAGGAGTCTTTGCAAATACTAACAAAGTTATATGGCTCTCTCCAAACTGTATTACAAATATTCTTGAATTGATTCCAGGACATATCAGAACTAACGTGCTCTTCATAAATATGTTTCAAGTTTACATCGTCTTGTTTAAATATTATAAGAAAGTTTACGTTATCACGCAGCAACTGTTTAGGAATTTTAGAGTATGTTTGACATAAATAAAAGCAATCAATATGTTTATGTCTACCCATAGAGAAGTAATTGCGAATGTTTATTTGATTTTCACATGCCACATCATCGAAAATAAATACAGAATTGGTTAGTGCTTCATCAGGAGGTATCACTTCTTTATTATCATTAAATTCATTAAACTTAACCTGATGCACTCTCTTTATAACTTCTCGTAAGAACTTGTATTTTGGTTGAAAGTTAGTTTTCGAGTACAGATAAAGATTTTGGAATTTTAGACCATTCTCATGTAACAATAAAACTAAGCACTACGTTTGTTTTTCCACAATTTGAGGGACCACATATAATACAACGAATCGTATTTGGTAACAGTATGCTATGCCTTATGTGGTTATCAGAGTCACCAAGATTGATATGATTAACATTAAGTGATGTGTGTTGTTTGATCAACTTCATTTTGACTATTAATTCAATTTTACCCATACATAGATATATAAAGCCTAAGTTTAATAAAAAAAAAAACAAATAATTGTGATTGGTTTAAAGTTGTCATGTGAAATGTAAAGCGAACGTATTATTCGGTATACCTACTAATAGTGCTTATCCATTTCATGTTTATATCTGATGTAAATAATAATAAGTTAGCATGGTATTTACATTCGTGATCTTATAGATTATGAAAATGAAGAACACTGTAAGGCCATAACAAGAATAAAATATTATGCATCAGTTATAAATGTTTTATTCAGATATTATACATTTAGGTAAATACGAAAATCAACACTAAATTATTAATAATTAATTGCTATACTTATCCTAATTATGAACAAAGATTATAATAACATTACAATGTATTAATATAAACATTCATAAATTAGTTCTCAAAATAAAGTTTCACAGTGACCCCAAGGTAAAGTTTCAATTAGGTTCGTGAGTATTTGTCTCTTATCATCATTTCTATTTAATACTACTTTATGAATTTCTTGAGAGTATAGTACATGCTTGAGTGATTTAATTATATTCATTTTACATTTGAAATTGACATTATTTGTTAAAGCTTTACTGTAGTGAGATAATTTTAATCGATTGGTAACAGCTTTAGTTATTCCTTTTGCTTTTGTGATGCGAGTTTTTGAAGTGATTATACAATATAGTTTAGCTCTCAGTCCCACAAATTCGCTTATGATGTCACCCCCGAGTTCATCTTTAAATAGTCCTGGAATTTTAGTATTTACTCTTGGCATGGTGTAACAATTATCAGTCTGGAAATTACTCGTATCAAATTTTGAGATATCATTTTTTATGTCTTCATAAAAATCCTCTGTATTTATAAAATAAAGGAGGCTGTCCATGTCCGTATAACACAGTCTTGCGCGAGTTTTATATTTATTTTTAATAAAGTTATAGTGAAATTTATATAAATGTTCCTTTGCGAATTCTAGAACTGTAAACCCAATATAGATAGGACGATCTAAAATAATTTTTTCAGGAGTTAATTGAATAGCAACAAAATTTTCCGAAAAGATCGCAATACTTTTCAGATTTGGTTTTGCAATTAATTTTTCTGCACCGTAGTGCTTGTTAGTTTTATTATTGTAATCATTCCACATGGTAACTAATTTAACATTTACCTGTTTGCGCCTATTTTCAATAGTTTTCCCAAATATAGCATTATTAAGGAGTTTGAAAAAGTCTTTCTCAAATACGGTATTTGAAGCTTGACGCAATGTAGTATTCAAGTCAATATATTTTTGTAAATAATTTTCTTGTCTAAAAGTTAAAACACGGTGAATTTTTTTCAAAATTAATCCATTCAATAAACATGCCTTTAAATGAACGTAATGTATTACATAGTTGAATTTGTCGTATAAATTAGCGATTAATTTTGGTGTTTTGCCTCCAGGAGGAGAGAACCTCTCGGGCGCAAAAGGTAAATCACTATGCGTATTATGTAAACTCTCAGGATATATTAAATCAACTTCTAAAATATACTCATATTCAGAATCATCTGATATTGATAAGACATTTATTGTGTTAATCTCATCAATTGTCAAAAAACGGAAATCTGAAATAGGCATTTTCTTTGTCATTGCGTAACCATATAAATTGTTACAGTCAAGATAAACCAAATAAGTTGATTTTTGAGAAGCATCATAATTTGGTAAATATTTATTATTAGCTTGAGCATGGCGAAGAGAACATTGTGCCAAGCCTCCACGTATTCCCTTTTCCAAAAATTCATACATTTCTAAACTATGAATTAATTCCAATTTAACGCCTGTGTACAGTAGCATTGCATCCCAGCTTAAACTAGGTGCAGTAATGTAATACGTTGGATCAAGTTGATAATGATTCAGACAAGTCTGTCTAAATTTCTCGAAAACGTCAGTAAGAAGTAATACATCGGTCTTTAAATATAAATCTGTATATTCACCAAGTGATTTCATATTAAAAGACTGCCAAATAGATTGTGCGTGTGCGTATTCATCATCGCTAATATGTTTACAATTCAAACTGTTATAGAAACAAACTTTCGATGGAAGTTTAGTCTCGTTATATTTTGAGTATGCATTCATATAATCATAGGGATAAATTCCTTTTTGTCGTAACAACTTTAACTGATTATAACTAATATCTGGAAATCCTTTTGATAAATTAACAAAGTCGGTTTCATTCAAATTATTTACTAATGTGCTTAAACTTGAATTAAGAAATTGATAAGAATCTATGAACTTAACTTGAATAGGCCTTGATTTTAATGCATTCTTAGTATGGAGGATTTTTGTGAATGACATATACCTTTCTTTGGTTTTTGGTATAATTTTAAAAGCGCCTTCATACTTCGATAGTTCTTTTATAAATAGGTGAGAGTCATAGCCGGATAGGTTATGAAATATAACAGGCACGAAAGGGCAAACTCTTAACATTAAATTACAGTGAGAGTGTGCTGCGCCTCGATATTGTGATGTAATGTGGTCATGATCCATTACTTTATCGTCAAAGAGCAAATAATTACAGATATGACATGTAGTGGCATTTTTGTAATCGTTTTCTTGCTCCTTAGTTAAAGGTGTCATAGGTATTTTATTTAATAAGATACTGTGAATGTACTCCAAATCTTTTATTAAATATTTAATAAATACTTCTACGCAATCGGCTCCTCTATAAGTAACATACTTATTCAGATCCGTATTGTGTGAACAACAAATAAAGTAACCAAAACATGAAGGTTCGTGAACCTTATATGTACGAGTATTTTCAGTTACATTTATGTCGCAGTTTAGTAAAAGACTTTCAAAGTCGGCGTATATAACGAAATTAATTTTTTGTTTTCTTTCGAAGTTCTTAAATTGAAGAATACTATTTTTTTCAGGTAAAATTGTCAAAATTTTAGGACACTTATTATGGGAATTATATTTGGTTTCACTCGTGAAAACTTGTAAGCATGTCTCACATAGGTACATTTTACCTTTATTTATTTATGTTTACTTATTTGACGTCTGATCAATCTCAATAGATTTTTTATCAAGCAATAATGCCCGTTGCCTTTCTGTTCAAAGTACAATAAATTGATATGCTGGTTTTTTCTTAAACTTGTCACATATAAAGGACCAGTAACCATGTTTTTATTATCTAATCCATATATATTAATACTTATGCGGGGATTTAAATTTTCAAATATTTTAATATCTTTACTTGATGGGGGAAATGATAGACCATCTATATTTAAAACTTTTGAAAAATGTGGATACGAACTTGTTCTGCAAACATTCATTTGGGTCGGATATAATGCTGCGACGATACTCCATAAAAAGCAGTAGTTATCGCTGTTTTTAATATTTAAACAACTTCTAGTTTTTTTTATTACTTGCGGCAAATCTATATAGGTGCCACCTTTTAACGGAGAGTATTTGTTAATGTTAATTTCTAGATGACTTATAAAGAAACAAGACCAACCAGATTCACGATGTTGGAACTCTGAGAGCTTTCTATCAAAAGTATTCATTGTTTTCAAATATAATTCATTTATATCTGTATTATTATATACAATTTCATATTTTGTGTTAAATGATTTAAGATGTTGCTCATCAGATTTCGGAAGAATGAAATAAGCAAAAAGCTCAAAGTTTAATTTAACACAATTATGTTTTATCAAACAATCGTTAATTAGTCTTATGACCGTATGTCGATTATCCATTAGGAATTCCTCAGGTGTTAAGTATTCCAATGATGGATTCAGTTTGTAACTTATTATTCTCTTTTTAAAAGCCGTGGCTATTATATCAATATTTTCAATTTCAGTTTTTAGTATGCAATTAGATTTGTGCAAATTCGTTCTCAAATGATACTGATATTCAATTTTAGGTATTTCAATGTGACATTTCTGACATTTTATTATTATATCATTGTTATTTGTTCTGATTCCGGGTCTAGGTGTAACTGTAAAAAAGAAAAAAAAAAGAAAACAATGAACATTAAATCAAATTCAATATAATATGAATTACTATTACTTAATTTCTATAGTCCGATTACATGATATATTTATATGCCTAAGTAAGTACCATCTAAGATTACTATTGCATTAGAATAGATTTACATCTTCGATCTATTTAAGAAATAGATTTATAAACATGTAAGTATAGCAATAGTGTATGTCTATAATAATGAAATTGCGATCTGCCTAATAATAGTTACATTATTTTACTATTAAGTGATATAAAAATTAGAAGAGAGTAATACAAAAAAAAGTATATAAGTGGATGGACATTTTTTAAAATTAAGTCCTAGTTCAATAATAGTTACTTACAAATGTTGGTGGGCACTTAGCATACTCTTTACGTGTAGCCACAATAAAATTAGACAAAAGTTGCCAAGCATCTGTATTGTCAAAGGTCTGATTTTTAAGTGTGACAATTGCTTGGCGCCACCTATTCATTGGCGGAACTTTCTCTATTTCATCGCACCGGTATATTTTCAAATCAATATAGTGCGTTCCCGGCTTGTTTTCATAGATTTGGCGCGAATGGCCGTTTGCAAGGCGTCGTGTTATATATGAAGTTAACGGTGTTTTACCAGTAACTGCAGGGAGCTCTTTCTCGTCGTCCTCGCTATCGGTTCCAAACAGATCGTAGACTGTGCACTTCTTCGGGGGGATGGGTTTGATATGTGGCTTCTTTGAAGTTGATGGACGGGGCGGCGCCGGCGAACGCGCCGATGACTGCACGGCAGGCGTCGCGGTAGTGGACGGACTTGCTCTCGATGGTGACGACCACGATTCTCGTGCGGGCTCCGTCATGCGAGTTGATGTGTGCTTCCTTTTCCGTCCGTCGTGCTTCTTTTTTGGAACCTCAGGTTCCTCGTCGACATCGGAGGGAAAAAGGGTCTCGGCGTTTTCGTGCGACCTGAAATGGACAGAAACAAATAAATATTAATATAATCAAGTAATTATTCAAGCGCACATCCCAGTTTGATATAATTATCAGATAGGTACACTACACTAATTTATTATCATTTTATCATATGTATCTACACCTAATATTGAAATACATCTTTTTAGAATACTCTAGTACACCACAATACTATATCGTTCTCGATTAACTGTACAACATAAAAGAGCAGATTTATTGTTGGTAGGAATAATAACTAATTGCTCGATTGGGGGGGTCGAACCCCTTGGCGCTTAGCTGTTGCTGCAACTACTTACAACACATTGCTACTACTGCGATAGTAAAAAATAAGTTAAAGTAAATTTTTAATTAAAGAACTACTTACATGTTTCCTTATTGCAGGTTGATTCTTGGTAAGCACTTGATGTTAATCTGGAGCTCCTGGTAGCTGAAGTGATGCACCTAATTCACTCTCCAATGTTTAAATAGCCGGGATTCACGTGAGGTGTCTCCATATATGTAATGCACGGGTGACCCTAAAATCCTGACTCAGGACTTCTTCACGGGACAAATGCTTTGCAATCATAACCAGATCTACAAATCTCAACCTTAAATTATGATATCTAAAGTATACATTAATATTTGAATAGGTATATAGTAGCTACATTCCAAGTCTTACATACTAGTTAAATACCGCGACTTCGTTGATATAATATTTATTTTATTACAACATTACATTATTATTAATTTATTCTATACTAATAGACTGCCTCGTTTGTTCGTTTGTTTTCGAAATGTGGGTGTACTACTAATCCTTCGGGGGATAACAGGCGTGATGTTATGATATGTCTATACTAATATAACACAGTAAGAGAATTACCTGACTGTGTCATGCAAAACGACGCCGCGACGGTGACATTACCGGTGAAAATTAACTTTCCTTTGGTGATTAAAAATTATAAGTTTGAAGAATAAGATAATAATGGTAGGCAAAACTAGGAGTAACAATAGTATGTCGATATTGCTATTTTGTTTTGATCCATCTCCTTAAATGAAAATAGAACTTACATTGCAAATTAGACATACTACTTACATGCGATGGTTTTGCTTGCCGAATATTCTCAATAAAACTGTATGAAAAAGTTACAGTGAACAACCGTACAGTAGTGTTTATTTTATCCATATATATAAATATATATTTTTAGTAAACAATAAGATGTTTGGCGCCGTGATGTCTTGAGGTTTCTATTTCACCATACCATTTTTGTTCAGGATATCAACATATAACAAAAATGTACGACTTTGAACTCTATGGGTTTAAATTAAATTATATATAAATTGAAACAAATAAGTTAAAATCGATCATTCAATTTCTGCATGTGAGTCCTCCTGACTGGGTACAACATTATTATCGTGAAAGGTAAGTGTTAATTTAATAAAAATAAATATTTTAAATATTTCTTCGACAGTTCTTATTATAACTAAGAATAAAAATAAAAGCATTAATAGGTAATCATTATTTAGTACAGGTCTGATGGTACACCACTGTCAGTATTTATTTCTACATAACACTATGTTTCAACCTTAATTGTTGTTTTTTTTTTTTCTAGGTGTTTTAAAAAGTCTGGACAAAGAATTAACTATGTCACTCTCACCAGTCTACAGTCCTGTTTTAGATAACATTGACCAGCAATGTATTGTAAGTATCTAAGTGACTATCGATGTTAACAATTGAATTCATATTTAGTGCTGTTTAATGTTATTAAATTGTATAAAATCATTCATAATTATCATTATTTATTTCAGAATTTGATAGATAGCTCAGATCCAGTTCTGAATCCATTTTACTATGCTCAAGACCAAGAGAGCTGGTACGATGAGGTGGCGGCAAAAGCACGTGAAGAGAGTAGACAGCAAGAAATAGAAAAGAAAAAATTGAAGAAGAAAAATAAATTATCAAAATCTTTTAAAAACGCATCTTTTATCACGTGTAAAGAGCCCGGGCATGTTCAACGAATAATAAAAATAATTGTACATGATGTGAATGGTCGTCGTATGGAAGAAATAGACAGTGACCCTGATAGTGCAAGCGTGAATATACAATATTTAGTGCGAAGTGATTCTGATGAAATCAAGAGTGACACTGAATATTTAGTTACTAAAATAGTTAAAAAGTTAAGTTCTAACTTCATGTAATTGATATTAGAAATATAATCATCCTAAATATTATTTTTGTGTTTTAATTTTTAAGTTTCCTTTTTGTTTTACTTTTGGTGTACTGTGGTGTAGTGTAATTTAAAAATAAATACTAATTTGAGTTCTATTTAATTATCACTTCAGATTGAATAAATGAATGAATGGTGAATACTGTGGGTTTTAGGATCTAATCTGAAAATATATGAATAGTGAATTTTTAAGATTTGAATGAATGAAATGATGAATGAGTGAAAATTGCGGGTTTTCAGATCTTATCTGATCTGGAAACCCCAATTTTAACCTACTGGGGGCGTGGCTTGCGGATCATTCTGTCTGATCGATGAATGGATTTTTCAATGGGTACCGTTTGCATGTGTTGCCGATCATCGATACGTTACGTACGCACACTTATGCATTTACCGCAAGGAAGCGTTACTTCGAGTTCTCATCATTTAACAAAAAAAACAATTAATTTAATTTTTCGTGATTTTTTTATTGTTACTTTTTGAAAAAAATAGTCCCAATCGTTTCGAGTTCGATGATCGAGTTTGTGGCTTTCGGTTCCAGAACGACCTAAAAGTAACCGTGTATAATAAATGGTAATGTAATACAAAAATCAGCATCACTTAAAGTGAATCCGAAGATATCTTTTTAGTCTTTTATTGAGATAAGAATAACAATAAGTTTAACCGATGTGCTCTTTCCTCTGCCGATTCTTGAGAACGTCTATTTCTCATTCTCTTAGCTTTTCTCGAATTTCGAGATAAAGATAATCGTTTTTTAGGTGGCATTGATGCAGGCAAATAAAAATAAAGCTAAAACGTAAATGAAAATAAAACTAATAGGTATAAAAAAGTGAACGTAAATTAGCCAAAACTTACCTATCAGTATCTAAAAATTTATGCGTACCTACTACTACTTCACCTAAAAAGAAATAAAATGTAAACTATTAATAATTGTAATTTGAACGAATATTTGAACACTACCAAAATAACTAATACCTGTTTTATAAAATAACAACAAAAGGAATCTAAAAATAAATTATCAAAGACTAAAAGTCGCGCTGATAAGCACGGTTTGTTAATATCAATTAAGTATTGTCTGTCAATAAGGTCGAACGCTCTAAACGTTTATTCGCATCAACAGGCAAAAATTGTATGAAGCTCGCGCTTTATTTTTATTTTTATTTTTTATTCTTTTTTTTTTTTTGGTATTGGCATCTCGCAGTTCAGCCTCTGAGGCTGGCTTCTGCTTAACCGGACAAATCCTGTGGATGCCTTGAAATAAAGGCCTCCAGCCAGGGCAAAAGCTCGCGCTCGGACGCCTCGCCTTTTTATACCTTCGGCCGCGAGACGCGTCGAGCGCGGCGACCGATTCTCCGACCTTATACAAAAATAATCCTATACCATGATTCATTATTCACGCGCGATGGCTTATTATTATCGTATTTCATGTATAACTTTGGTGTTTCTATACCGATTTCTATGATTCTTTTTTATGGAATAGTTAATAATGTTAACTTTTTTAATTAGGGATGACTGAGAGTGTTATAAACGTAAGAGTAGACAAATATAATCAGAAAGCTTAGAACTGCTAAGCTATCGGGAGTTACACGTGATATTGTGAGTCAACCATAAAAGATAGACATATTATGCTGTCGTGGGATATTTTTTATATAATTTTAAGGAGAACATTTCCGTCATACATGATTTCTGTGTAGCTTGAACCATTAAGGTTGCACACACGACGGAAGCTTAAAAAATGGAGTAACTTCTCCCGTTTTCCCAACATTTCCCTTCACTGCTCTGCTTCTATTGATTGTAGCGTGATGAAAAGTATACTATAACCAACTCAGGAGTATGAAAAATAATTGTACCAAGTTTCGTTAAAATCCGTCGAGTAGTTTTTGTTTCTATAACGGTTATACAGACAGACAGACAGACAGACAAAAATTTTACTGATTGCAATTTTGGCATCAGTATCGATCCCTAATCACCCCCTGATAGTTATTTTGGAAATATATTTCATGTACAGAATTGACCTCTCTACAGATTTATTATAAGTAATAATAGATATAGATATAGATATAGATATAGATTTAGAATGTCAAAGAAAATTAAATTTAGTCATAATTTGTCATTTAAAAAGTTTTCAATCGAGTAATACGTCTTTTCAACTAGAAACAGGAACAACTTTTTTTTTAAATGGCTGACAATTTCCTCACTTCTGAAACACTTTGGCAATTTAATGTATAATTTTGGAGCCATTACGAAAATACTGTTCTTGTATAAAGCAGTTTTAGATCCAACAGTTTGTAGCCGGTCAGCTCGACGCTGACTACCTACTCGGTCAAATTTAAACATATTATTTTTGATGAACATAGATGTCTGGTATATGTACAATGAGGGCACTGTTAAAATTTTCATACTTTTAAAATATTGTTTACAGCTGTCAGTGGTTTGCAAGTTACAGATCGCTCTAATACACCTTTTCTGACACTTAAACACCATATCTTTACCCGAGGCGTTTCCCCAAAACATAATGCCATATCTTAATGTTGAGGCTACTAGACCATGATATGCAGTTAGTACGGTGTTTCGATTGGCCGTTTTACTTAGCATTAGCATACGCAGCGCATGAGAAAATTGGTTTACTTTACTACATACTTTGTCAATCTGGGTATTCCATTTTAATGTGCTTTCAATATTTAATCCCAGAAATTTTGTCACATTCGTCTCATCAATCCTTTTATCATTATATCTTATATCTAAATTTAAATTCTGATTTACTGTTTGTTGAAATTTCATTATAACTGTCTTGTCTAAGTTTATAACCAAATTATTATTCTCTAGCCAATTTATAACTGATTTTATGTTAGAGTTAATGTCTGATTCTAATGTATTTAATTGGTCACTGTTGAAAAGTAGCGTGCTGTCATCTGCAAACATTGTCATGGGATAGGTCGATGCTTTTGGGAAGTCATTTATATGTCGGATTTTGTCAGGATTTTTCTGTTAGGCTTGTCCATCATGTGGGCAGACCATGGGTTCGTGCAATGAAAATACACTAGGTGCGATACAAAATCAAAATGAAAGCATTTATTTCAAATAGGCCAGTTACAGGCACTTTTGAATTGTCGAAACAAAGACAACAATAGCTACAGTCCCAGTCACAAGGCATAAAAACTGTGAAAGTACTGTAGTTGCCCATTCCCTAACGTAGATCTCTATGGAGAAGAACGGGCAAGAAACTCCATGCACACTCTTTTAAATCAGAATACTTTACACTTACTTTACACTGTTTATAATAAACTAACAAATTACTTGACATTACAATTTAACACAATTACACGGGGCACAATGAATCGGGTACAGTTCCAAGACGTCTCAACTCCTTCGCGATCAGACCTTCAATGTCCTCCTCGCCTCCGAGCTGTAACATCAGGGCTCTGTAGAAGCCACGCTGTGGTGGGGGTAGACTCTTAAGTAGGTCACGTGACATCACCACCAGCGGACTTGCGATCCATTTCATGTCCGTACTAATGACCCGTTCCGACACGGCCATCCTGCTTGCACACGTCCTCGTGTGATGGTTACCCTGTGAATAAACAAACTCCACGACAGAATTTTGTTCCACTCGGTCACTCCTGACCAAACTCAACATAATATCGGGTTGTCACCGACCCGATAAGTAAGGAAATTTCAGAACTCTGTTTTATTTTAACCAAATTCTACTCTTTGATTAAATCAAACACGGTTAAATTGGGAATAATCGAAAATACAACAATCACTACCCTTATAAAATCAAACAAGGTAACTTTGAGAATAATCGAAAATAGGTCAACCCTTGGGCCATGTACCATAGTCGTTCGAATCAACCTTTTAAACTCTCTTGCAACCAAAAACTGGCAGCTTACATAAACCCTCGAGTAAAACCTCTAACGGCTCTCTAGCCGACCAGCAATCTCATTGCTCTCACACATCCAGCGCATGGATCAAAACTCGCGCATCCATCAATTGGATCGCCTGTGTGCATCACCCACTGACTACAAACTACGGTCTTTCCAGACCCCGACCTCCGCCAGAGTTAAACGCACTATCGCCTACCCACGGACTACTTGAGTTGCCTCAAGAGATACCGATTTCTACTGGGCTACGACTACGTAATAACCACTGGTACGGTCGAACACAATACGGTCTCTCCAGACCCCGACCTCCGTCGCCAGAGATAAACGTACATCGCCTACCCACGGACCACTTGAATTGCCTCAAGAGATACCGATTTCTACCGGGCTACGACTACGTATTAACTACTGGTACGGTGGAACACAATACGGTCAATAGAATGCTTTACTCGACCTTCTATCACAACTTAAGCTCGATCATCATCATCAAAATGTTTATCAACATCGACTGGTACGTGACCCGCTGGCATCTTCCTTAGCCTACCGTGTGCATACAAGTAGGGACACTTAGAATTCAAAGCTTTCAGTTTATAACGATCACCATCCAAAATCTTAATCAATCGAAATTTACAAGCAACATTTACTCTTTCATTAAGGAATATTCAGTTCTAGAATCAAAATCACATTTAAAACACTCACCAAAGTGCTTTAATATTCCGGATGGGCTCGACGATGCAAAGGTCGACTGGCTTTTCCACTGGTACAGCAGCGCTGAAACAGCCTGCTGTGCAGCGACTGGCGATAAGGCTCGGCGTGCCACACTTGAACACCAGTGAGCCGCCACTGGCCTGCTGTCGCCGCCACTGGCCAGCTGTCGCCGCCACTGGCCAGCTGTCGCCGCCCAACGCCTGCAGTAGTTCGCACAAGCAACGGTTTCCCGATGCTGGTCTTCCTCGTACGACCATCCACTTGGCCGCATCTCGGCCCGTCGTCGCACACGTGACACTTGATTGGAGGTAGCGGTAAAAACCTCCTACGCCTCTCGCTCTCGGCGCCAACGCGCACATCTGTGGGGAGTCTCCTTTGGCCTGTCACCACACAGGTTAATGAGGGTAGCCGTAGAAGTTTCGACGCACACGAAACTGGCCTTGAACAATTCCCTAAACCGGTTCCACGTCACACTCGGATAGGCCACAATCATGTAGATGCGAAGCCCTTCTACACCTTGCTTAATATCACAATAAACTGGGTTCCTTCTATTGCACTCACAACAAGAAACAAGTCAGCGATGACGCACTACGAGCGCGCAACGAACTCCGTTTCAATGCCTATCCACCACTTGCGATCGTTATCAATGTACCGCCGCTGTAGTTAATTAACGAAATTAACTAAGTACCAGTAAATTACTACGTAAAAACACTAAAAAAACCTCACAATACCCGCACTTAGCACAATAGCACACAACTAGGAACAACTCACGAGCAGCGAAATAGATCACCGCCAAATCAAGCGCTTGTGCAACACACTAGCTTGCTATTCACTGGGTTTTGAGTAGGGTAAATTTTTTTAATTTTTTTTAAGCAAACACACAATGGGGCCTGCTGCACACAACCACAGCTCGCGGAGAGCGATGCAACACTTAAATTCGCGTTTCGGCTTCTTTCTTCCGTTGTACCCCTCACTTTATCACGTACAGTTCACGAGATATTCGCTTTGTTTCAACCGTCCACCGTTTCAAGCGTGCCCAGTCTACCCTACATTTTTGTCTAATCGCACTCGGCTATTTCAAAAAGTAACCGTTACTGAATGTTATTGTCACTGTCCCCGCCTATGATTTCATTAGCACGATTTGATCCCAGTTCTGATGTCGGATTTTTCAGGATTTTTCTGTTAGGCTCGTACATCATGTGGGCAGACCATGGGTTCGTGCAATGAAAATACACTAGGTGCGATACAAAATCAAAATCAAAGCATTTATTTCAAATAGGCCAGTTACAGCACTTTTGAATTGTCGAAACAAAGACAACAATAGCTACAGTCCCAGTCACAAGGCATAAAAACTGTGAAAGTACTGTAGTTGCCCATTCCCTAACGTAGATCTCTATGGAGAAGAACGGGCAAGAAACTCCATAGACACTCTTTTAAATCAGAATACTTTACACTTACTTTACACTGTTTATAATAAACTAACAAATTACTTGACATTACAATTTAACACAATTACACGGGGCACAATGAATCGGGTACAGTTCAGTATGCTACCTTGTGGAACTCCATACATCACTGTTCTCGGGCTAGATTTAAATGTTGTTTCATGTTTTTTACATATTCTATTAATAACTGTAATTTGCTGTCTATCTTGTAGGTATGATTTAATTAAATTTGATATGTTACCTCTAATCCCGTATGCGTCAAGTTTATTAATCTTTCGACATGTCCATATATAGAGCCAGAGCCGGTTTTCTTTTATCTACTCTGTTGCTAACGAGTTTTAAAAAATCATAGATTGCCATGTCAATGGACTTATTTTTCCGGAAGCCCTTTTGGCTATCGACAAATAATTTATTTTTCTCGAAATATGAATTGATTTGATTGTATATTACTTTTTCAAATATTTTTGAAAAAATAGGTATTAGTGCTATAGGTCTATAGGAAGACATGTTGTCTTTATTATTTTTTTTGAAAAGCGGTTTTATGATACTAATTTTTAATTCCTTTGGAAAAATACCATGCAAGATGCACATATTGATCAGGTGACTAAGGACGGGTGCAATTATTGTAGATACTGTTTTTTTTTTTTTTTTTTTAACGTGGTAAAATCATCAAATGAGTCCTCCCACCCAGGGCAGAGCGGGAGGGACTGTCAGACTTGTACTGACTAAAATCCACGGTATCCTTCAATAGCCCTTTATGTTCCAGGGTCGCGGTAATTCTATGAGTCCCGCGACCCTTGTAGATACTGCTTTAATAATTTTTGTGCTAATACCATCATATCCAGTGCTGGGAGTATTCTTTAAAGACATAATAATTTTATGAATATCTTGTGGTATTGTAGGTTTCATAAATATGGACGAATTTGGAGTATTTATTGGTAATTTATTATTATTATTTGAACTATTAATTGATTTGACTTGATCCGCAAAATAATTGTTAAAAGCCTCTGCTATATCAAGAGGGTTGGTAAGTATTTTATCATTTGATTTAATTCTCATTGTGGATTCATTTGGTAAATTATGTTTGTTTTTATTTATGACTTTCCACGTTGCCTTACATCGATTTTTAGCCGAGTGAATGTAACGGTTATTGTGGGCTCTCTGCGTGAGATTGACAATTCTTTTAAGCCGGTTAGACAGCGTTTTGAAGTTTGTTTTATTATGTTCAGTCGGTGATAACCTGTATTTCCATAACAAATCTCTTTTTTTCTTGCTACATAATCTAATACCGCGACTAATCCAGTTTGGTTTTACTTTCGTCGATATTTTTATTTTAATGTTAGAAAAACATAAGTCATATAGCAATTTAAACCAGCCATAGAACCATTTGAATGCTTTTTCAGGGTCTGTTTCCTCATAAACATCAGAAAATGACAATTGTTTTAAATAGTTTGCGAATTTTTCTATATTTTCTTTTGAGTAGTCTCGTTTTGTACAGTACCAGTAGTCTAAAAGGCACGTTTGTTTAACTGGACATCGTAAAAATTGTGCTGTGTGATCGGATACTGCTAGTTCCAAAACTTCTCCTTTAGCTCCTCGCACATTGTGGATTATATTATCAATGCAGGTCCCACTGCTTAATCTAGTTGGAACGTTTACGGCAAATTTAAGATTATAACCCATTATTAAGCGCTTGAATTGCTGCGAACTTGTGGTATCTTTTAGCAAATCAATATTGAAGTCACCGCACAGAAGCACTTTTTTATTTGAGTGAATGGATAAAGAATTTAACAGACTGTCTAATTTATTAAAAAATATTTCATGTTTGCTTTTTACTTCGGTACTATGGGGACTCCTATATAAACATATTATAATAATATTGTGGTCGGTGAGTTCCACTGCACAGCATTCAAAAATATTGGATACACTATATTTCGCAACAGACTCCAAAGTTCTATATTTAATACCGTTTCTTATCATTATACATGTGCCTCCATGTCTGGATTCTCTAGTGAAATGTGTGGCTAAAGTAAAATTAGGTATATGCAATAGGTTTACATCCGACAATATCATATTGTGCTCAGAAAAGCATAATACATCCACTATTTTCCCTGAATTATGTAGTTCCTCTAGCAGTACAGTAAATACATTGGATTTATTTAAGAGGCCATTTATATTTTGATGCATAATATTGAGATTTTTATACACGAAAAAAACTATCCTCATCACAGTGCTTTGTGTCATTTATAACAGAAATATCATTTTGTGTTATGATTTTACCCGTGCTAAGATTTGGCATACAATCAATATCTTGGTAGGTAGTATTCAGTGCGTTTAGGTTTAAAATAAAACTCTCTAGGTTTGTTACAATAATATTTAGAGCTTTGTTATTTATACTGCCGGACCGTTGGTTATATGAGTCATATGAATACGGCAGATTGAGGTTTGAGTCTAGAATATACGCATATTTATGCGTCTCGGCGTCCATGTAAATCAAATCATTAAAAATATCTGTTCTACTATTAAACATTAAATTAGCATTGTTCTCCATATATTTAAATGTTGGAAGACTTATAATAAAATAGCAGAGCACCGCCGTGTCCTCACGGCGGCGATAGGTGGAGACCTCTCGCACCCGGCATTGGTCGAGGCCATGCTGCGGGGCGAGACGGAGTGGGAAGCGGTCGCCTCCTTCTGCGAAGCAGTCATGCTCGCGAAGGAGGAGGCGGGCCGTGTGAGGGAGAGGACAGCGTCCTCCCTCCACACCAGCCGCAGTGGTAGACGCCCACGGCGCCGGACGTCGGCAGACGATCTCCGGCCACCGTAGGCGCGGGCATGCGGGCGGCGAGTAATGGGCGACTCGCTGTCCGACCATGGACCATGCCCGGGTCGACGGCGCGTTGTGTTCCACGCGCGCCTCAAAGAGTGTCAGCATAATGACGGGGCCCCCCTCTAGAGGGCCAAAGCCTGCCGGGGTCGCGGGACTCATAAAATTACCGTGACCATGGAACATAAAGGGCTACTGAAGGACACCGTGGATTTTAGTCAGTACAAGTCTGACAGTCCCTCCCGCTCTGCCCTGGGTCCACTCATTTGATGATTTTACCACGTTAAAAAAAAAAAAAAAAGGACAATCTGAATACAATATCGAGTCATCTTTCAAAGGATCTTACGTTACCGATCAATAACTTCAAATTAACTTCAGAAACAATTATCATTTATTGACAGTCAAAGCAAGAATGACTGAAGAATTTTTAATCTTCGAATTGAAATTGCCACTGGTGTCTAGAGATATATTTTCAATCATGAAAATTATTCCAATACCTGAACTTGTAGGTAACTCAAGCATGGCTACTATAACTCCGATTGCTGAACATGTTGCAATCAATTTAAAGAAGGACTACAGAAGCTGGGGCCTCTATATCATCGTCCACAGTTCAAAATAGTGTTAGTGCGCGTAATCAGTGTGAAATTCCGTGTGTATCAGATTACGGTCAAATTCAAAAAGTGCATAAGTTAGACAAGTGTACAGTGCCTATGTCTCGTAAAACGGAATTCAAGTAGAGACTCTAAACACAGAATAAGGACCAATTGGAATCACCTTGTCAATCATCTAGTATAAGGACCTATTGGCATCACCTTGTTACTCATCCTTTCATGTTCATCTCATATTCATCTTCCCGCTCGGGAGCATGTACGGTGCAACCGCACATTCTGCAATTCAGCAGTTTACTTCACATTCATTTCAACTTATAATAATTAGTTTAGTTCGCGTTGAGCTATCAAGTCAGCCAGGTGTTCTCGTTACAGCTGTTACATACTGTGATAGACATGTTACATATTGTGGTAGACACGACATTAATCATTAAGATAGAATAATATTAATTATATCATGTATCCCTAATCTAGATAAATATGTATAACTAAACCATTTACTAATGTATTCCAAGTTAAGATAAGTACTTTGTTTATGTGTAACTTCCCATTTACTAAATAGGTACCCTATTGATTTTGTTTATAATAATAATAATATATCATTTATTTCAGGTAACAGAGACCCATAACATATATACCTTATAGACTATCATACATATTTAATATTAGAAAATATAAACTATTGCACACGAAGTGACGGCGTCGTGTTGCGCTGCGTGGTGTCGCGTAGCCTTCCGCGGAAACGCCGATATATGACACCCTTCGGCCAAAACTCTTCCTTGAGGAAAGTCTCAATATGATGAGTCGGAACTCGCATCACAAACGACTTGAAATTCGTGTTGTGACGCGACTCCAACTTCTCAACCCTCAAGGTCCAGCTGGTCTTCGCTCGGACATACTCCACGACCTCCTCCTCCTCTCTCCTCGTTAACATTAAGTATGTTTACCTTTCTCATGATTCTTGTAGTATATAAACCAAAGCTCAAAAGTAAAAGATAATCAATTCTATTTCCACATTCTTGTCGTCGTGTTCATAAATCTTAGCTTAGAACCTATTAATTGTAACCAATCTAAAATAAATATTTTTTTAAATCAGTTTGTTGTTTACTGCGTAACAATTTTGGCGCAGCCGGTAGGATAGCCTAGGGCAGTCAAACAGGAAAAACGTACCTGTTAGCATTTGAAGAACAGTGCGGTACCTGAAGGGTTTTGAAGATCCCTGCCGAACCAGCGATGACTATCCGCATATTTATTGTGTTACTGTGGTAAGTGGCTCAAACTGATATGCTCTATTTTCTCCCAAATCCCTAATATCATAATTCCTATTTCCTTATTCCCATATCTCTTCTAAGCAATTTCTATCTTTCAATTTCGTAAAATTTCTTAAGGCTTAAGTCATAATTATACCAATTTCTTTCCCTCCATAATATTTTAAACAAATCAAAATGTCTCAAACAGGAGGACACGGTGGAGCATACGGTGCAGGACTGCCCCGCTTGGGCAGAGCACCGCCGTGTCCTCACGGCGGCGATAGGCGGAGACCTCTCGCGCCCGGCATTGGTCGAGGCCATGCTGCGGGGTGAGACGGAGTGGGAAGCGGTCGCCTCCTTCTGCGAAGCAGTCATGCTCGCGAAGGAGGAGGCGGGCCGCGTGAGGGAGAGGACAGCGTCCTCCCTCCACCCCAGCCGCAGTGGTAGACGCCCACGGCGCCGGACGTCGGCAGACGATCTCCGGCCACCGTAGGCGCGGGCTTGCGGGCGGCGAGTAATGGGCGACTCGCTGTCCGACCATGGACCATGCCCGGGTCGACGGCGCGTTGTGTCCCACGCGCGCCTCAAAGAGTGTCAGCATTATGACGGGGCCCCCCTCTAGAGGGCCAAAGCCTGCCGGGGTCGCGGGACTTATAGAATTACCGTGACCCTGGATCATAAAGGGCTATTGAAGGACACCGTGGATTTTAGTCAGTACAAGTCTGACAGTTCCTCCCACTTTGCCCTGGGTGGGAGGACTAATTTGATGATTTTACTACGATAAAAAAAAAAAAAAAAAAAAAAAATGTCTCAAACAGATGTTAAGTTTACCGTTGACCCTAGCTTAGAGATCGGTCTAGCCACGCTATTAAAACTAATTCCAGATTTCGATACAGCTCAGCCTTTACAAGTATATCGATTCATTCGGTCATGTGATTCGGCGTTCCAAATAGCACCAACTCACCAAGAGAGTATTTTGTTAACATTCGCGCTTAACAATATAGTAAGACCCGGAGCTTCTGACGTCCATTCCAAACAATTTTCGCATTGGAAGGACCTTAAAGCCTATCTGATACAGAGATTTTCTCAGACAAAAACTTTAGCACATCTTCACTTAGAACTACAGTCCATGTTTCAAAAACCTAACGAATCTGTGACTGACTACTATCTTAGGGTAGATCTCTATCGAAGTAAAATATTAGAAAAGTTAGCTACGGAAGTTAGGGACCAAACATATGAAGGTCGTAGAGCAACAACAGAAGAGACAGCTCTAAATGTTTTATAAACGGAATGAATTTGGATATAGGAACAATGTTACGCGTCCATTCCTTTGATCAGCTGTCCAAAGCAGGTAATTTTGCGATTCAAGAGGAAAAAATTCATAATATGAACTCTGCTAGACAACGCCTATACAGAAACAGTAATTCTCCCGTAGTACACAAGACCCAAGTATTTGGTTTACAGTTTATATGTGTGGGTGAAGTCATAGTTATGCACACAAACACAAAATTAAATTAACTTGGCTTGCTGTACGAGCCGGTAATATTCATACAGCCGCTCATTATTATTGTGTGAGTAAACATATTGTACCCTACACGGGGTTTATTTTTTTTATCTTTACGCTTGTAGGGTACACTGGTAAAAATAATATAAACGGGTTTACAATAAAGCCCAACATTTTATACTAACTTAACATGGTAACCATAGCCGATTGGTGTAAGCGCTTGCGTTAGCTAGTGATCTAACCTCGACGACGCGAGTTCGAACCCAACTGAGGAATTATTTTTGCTACTTTTTACTTTTTGTTTTTTAATAAATTTATTTTGTGGCCAATAAAATTACTCAAGCAAAAAGTAAAAAGTAATTAAATATAACCAATGAAATAATTTGATTTTTTTGTTAGATAAACATTGGTATTGTTTGCTTAGCTTATCGCTTGGGTCATTAGCAAATTATCCGTCTCGTTTCTTCCATTATGTTCCTTATATTGGTTGTTTTAAGGTTCAATTTGGTGGGGGCTGTATGTTAGAAAAAAAAACTTGTGTGGCTGATACAATGATTTAATACACTGTTGTTTACCTGTTTTTTTGACTAAGACAAAGTTTTTTAATGGTAAGGATTGACGTAAATAATTTGTGAAAGTAGGTAGGTATATAAATTGAATCAAAGTAAAATTAGAGGTGAAGTGAATCAACATGTTAGATAGTAAGAAATTATGACAACTTCTAATCGCATAACAATAACATCACTTCACCATACTTTCAATAATTTACGAGTTGTGGTTTTAAAACTCCATTACACGCGCCCCTGTTTAGGACGTGAGTGCTCGCGCGCTCTACATATGTAGAACTATTTTGTAAAACTATTTTCAGAATCTAAAACAGACAAAACATAACTCTTAATAATTATTACGAACTTAATATCAGACTTCTTGCCAATTTGGAGAAAAAACAATTTTTTTTTTTTTTACTGTTTCCTGGTGGACTTATTGCGCGCTCGGTTTTTTTTCATTGTGGTTTTAAAAAAAAGTTTCATACCTACCTACTTATTACTAAGTTTTGTATTTGTTCTAATTTGCTTAACAAATATGAATATTATCTGCATAAAAATAAGATTCATATTCGTCTACTAATTAAAATAAATTCGACTAATAAATGGGTCGGCAATCCTTCGTTTTCTATTACTCCTTGTAACCTTCTGCTCATGAGATCTCACAGTTTGTAAGCACACTTGTATGCGGGTGAACAAGAAGGGATCAGCTTTGTGCCTTGCCACGATGTCGTAGTGTCGAGTCGATGAATTTGCCTTTGGTTTTGGCCTAAGATGTTCTACGTCTCCAAAATACGCATATCGGCGGACCCATAACTGCACGGTTCTCCCCTGTGGATAAAAACAGTATTTATAATACTTATAATAATAGCTAATATTATAATAAATAAACACTATATTTTTATACTATATATACACTATGTTTATTCAATATACTTATATATACCTAATTAATATTACTTATAATAATACAATACATAAATATAAGATATACACTGATATTAGAAAACATTATAATCTATTTTTATTTACGTTATTCAAAGGCTTTTCTTTAATCTGTCTAGAGGCTAGATCAAGCTAATTTTAGACCAAGCTAATTTTATCATAATCATCATACGATTACAAATTTAAAAAAAAAAACTATAATAATTCAGTTATGATAATATATTATTATAACTATGGTAGGTATTGCACTTAAGTTACATTAATTATTTAATCCTAGTAAACATCCCTTTCAATGTTTACTAGGAATAAAGAGAATAGAGGAGTTAGTTAAAGTGAAGTAGGTATAATATCAACGTAATATCTAACTGTTACTCACCGATATCATTAAGCGCCTTGTAATTTCACTTCTTCTCATCGATACGCTAATCGATAACAATTCAAATTGAGTCAGCCCAAAATTTGGCGACGAGTTTGGCTCTTTCAGTAGCGTCCTGTGATGCATTTCACAGGAGCAAAAAACAGAACAGGCAGGACACGATATAAAGTGTCCCATCGTTTGTTAGGCAGCACCACATTTACACTCACAATTTCACATAATATAGATACGTTTTGCTCATCCAAAACAACGATTTCCACCTCTTTGAACATTGATAAATGTTGCATGGTTGGATCCACAGAAATAAAACCACACACATGCTCAAGAGTAGTAATCAATAAACTCAGTAATGCAAATACTCGTAGATTGACAACTAAGAATGCTAATTTTTTATAAATGAAGGTGTTTGAAAACAATATTTTTAAATTGTCGGTAGTTGTTGTCTAAACAGTCAAAATCAAATAGCCCGAGAGTTCAATGTTTGTCTCAAACGTTGGAATTGTTATAAATTCTACTTTAAGTAATGTTTTAACAAAATAATGAATACAAAAAGAAAAATAATATACTATTGCATGCATGATTTGAACTTACGACTTCTCGTTCAGTGACCAAAGACGATAGCCATTGTGCCAGGATTGCTATATTAACATCATGCAAAATATTATATCTCCTTCAGCATCATAAGTGAATGATGACTATATATTGGTATATGGTAGTTGATGGCACACGCACACTAATAAAAACTGAGCTCGCTCGTTTTATTTTGTGTTTGTGTGCATAACTATGACTTCACCCACACATATAAACTGTAAACCAAATACTTGGGTCTCGTGTACAACCGCGTGGACCATCACATTTCCCAAACCAAGTGCAGCGGCAACAACCAAGCACTTCTCAAGTCCAACGTAACTCCAAAATCTGCAATTATTGTAAAAACCCGGGTCATGAAATATCGGAATTTAGGAAAAGAGCCTATAATAATCGTCTAAGGAATACAAACTCCTATTCACCGAACCAAAACCAACAAACAACTCTGGGACAACCGCGCACACCCAATCCAACGCCAGCACGCGTAAACAATTTAAACTCACAAGCGGCCGAGGAACCGAGCAAATCTTCGGAAACCGCTTTAGTGCATTGCTCAAATGCCCCGAGACAAATCTCCAACGCAGCGATGCAAGACTTAGAAACCGATCTAGACAATTTACAACTACAATGGTAAATTCACGCTGTCATAATGTAAATGAAGGCAAGTTAAATCCAGTCTATCGGGGACAAACAGTTGCAATTCCGGAGTTAAAAAGTAAACGCGATGCTTACACACAAGCATACCCAGTCTGTCGGAGACACTATCGCGACGTCTGCACACAAACAGACATTGAAGATCTTACCAAATCTACCAATTCGTTACTAAATCCCACATCTACTGAATCTGCTAATTCCTTACAAATTTCGAAACCTAACCATTCACAAAAACTACGAAAACCTATTTCCAAAACTAAATCAAAATCTTATCCAAAATCAAAATTCAAATCCAAATCAAAAAATCCAGCACCCATCGAAAAATCTGATTTAGAATCTTATAATATCTCTTCATTAAACATACCTCATGAAAACCTTTTACATTGTAAATTCCACATTGATGGACAGCCAATAGTATTACTAGTCGATACGGGCGCAGCCATCTCAGTCATCCATAGAGATAAAATCGGAAATAATAATATAAATCCTTCTAGCAAAGTATCTATTGTAGGTGTTTCCAATTCTAATTCAACGATCAAAACTTATGGTACTTCTGAAATTAGTCTGGACCAGTTCCCAGCGCATAAGTTCCATGTTGCTAATCTCAATATCACCTCAGACGGCATATTAGGCAATGACTTCATGTCAAAATTCAATGTCACTATGTATGTCCAGTCTAAAACCATGCGCATCCGTGATCGAACTTATAAACTCTTCCTTCTAAACGAAATCAATAATAACTTGAACAAAGATAGTCAATTAGTGAGTCAGAGATCAGAAACTGTAATTTGCTGCTATACAAACGAAGTTATCAATGGAACTGCTCTTATAGAAAAACAAAAAATTCACGACGACATCGCCATTCCTAACGCGCTTGTAAATGTTAAAAATAACAAATTTCTGATTACTTGTGTAAACTCAAGCACTCAAGACAAACACATCACTACACCATTAGTGCACGTCAATCCATTTAGCGACTCATTTGAATTAAGTAGTTACCCGGTTAACTCCGTTAACACATTTAATAATAACTCACACCCAACAGATAAAATAAGTCAACTAATAAGACGTGATCACTTAAATAAGGAAGAATCCGAATCTCTCGATAAAATAATTTACGAATTCTCAGACACTTTCTATACAGAAGGCGACTCACTCACATTCACGAACCACACCAAACATTCTATTCCTACTACGTCAGAGACACCTATTAATACAAAGACCTATCGATTTCCTTATGTACATCAGCAAGAAGTAAAATCACAAGTATAAAAGATGCTAGATCAAAATATTTTCCAACCTAGTACATCTCCTAGCAGCCCTATTTGGGTAGTCCCCAAAAAACTGGATGCATCAGGGAAACAAAAATGGCGTGTAGTCATCGACTATCGCAAACTCAACGACGTCACAATAGGAGACAGTTATCCCTTACCTAACATAACAGACATTCTAGACAAGCTGGGCCATTCAATATAATTATTTCACTACCTAAGATCTTGCCTCTGGGTTTCATCAAATTGAACTTGATTCTAAAGATATCCCAAAAACCGCTTTTAACACACCATACGGGCACTACGAGTTTCTTAGAATGCTTTTTGGTTTAAAAAATGCACCCGCTACATTTCAGCGTGTTATGGATAGTGTTCTTCAGGGCTTACAAGGTGAACGTTGTTTTGTTTACCTGGATGACATCGTAGTATTTGCATCTAGTCTCCAGGAACACGAACAGAAACTTACCGAAGTATTCAGTCGACTTAGAAAACACGGTCTGAAAGTCCAACCCGATAAATGCGAATTTATGCGAAAAGAGGTAGCTTATTTAGGACACATTATTTCTAGTGAAGGTGTGAAACCAAATCCAGACAAAGTTAAAGCAGTCCGAGAATTTCCAGTCCCTAAATCTTGCAAAGATATAAAATCATTCTTAGGCCTTGCAGGCTATTACCGAAGGTTTATTCCAAATTTCAGTAAAATCACGAAACAGGGCTCCTGAAAAAGGACGTACCATTCACATGGGAAAAAAATCAACAACAAGCCTTTGATACCTGTAAGGACATCCTCACGATGACCCCTCTCTTACAATATCCTGATTTCAGCAAGGAATTCATTGTAACCACCGATGCTTCCATTCACGCAATAGGAGTAATACTTTCCCAAGGTCCAATTGGCAAAGACTTGCCAATAGCGTATGCTTCACGAACTCTAAATAAAGCAGAATCAAATTATTCTACTATAGAGTGCGAATTATTGGCCATTGTCATCATCATCATCATCATCATTTCAGCCGAAAGACGTCCACTGCTGGACATAGGCCTCCCCCAAGCGTCGCCACATTGACCGGTCCCGTGCGTCTCGCATCCAGCGGATCCCTGCAACCTTTACAAGGTCATCGGTCCACCTAGTGGGAGGCCTTCCAACGCAGCGTCTTCCGGTTCGCGGTCGCCGCTCCAGAACTTTTCGGCCCCATCGGCCATCCGTTCTGCGAGCAATGTGCCCTGCCCACTGCCACTTAAGTTTGGCTATTCTTCGGGCTACGTCGGTAACCTTGGTTCTCTTGCGGATCTCCTCATTTCTGATTTGATCACGCAAGGAAACACCGAGCATAGCCCTCTCCATTGCCCTTAGGGTGACTTTAAGCCTTCTGATGAGGCCCATTGTGAGCGACCACGTTTCGGTCCCGTATGTAATCACTGGCAACACACACTGGTCATAGACTTTCGTCTTGAGACACTGCGGTAAGTTGGACGAGAAGATACCACGCAGCTTCCCGAACGCTGCCCAGCCGAGTCGGATTCGACGATTGACCTCTTTCTCGAAGTTGGACCTACCTAACTGGACCGTTTGTCCCAGGTAGACATAATCGTCTACAACTTCGAGTGTGGAGTCTCCGATCTTGATAGGAGTGGGTGTTACATGGGCATTCAACATGACTTTGGTTTTATCCATGTTCATTTTAAGACCTACTCTTTCGGAAGCTCTACTGAGGTCATCGAGCATTGTACTGAGGTCCTCCATGGTCTCAGCCATGACCACTATATCGTCGGCAAACCGAAGGTGAGAGATGTACTCGCCATTGACGTTGATGCCTAGCCCTATCCAGTCCAGAACCTTGAAGACATCCTCCAGTGCAGCGGTGAACAGTTTCGGAGATATGACGTCTCCCTGTCTCACACCTCGCTGCAGAAGGATAGGTTCCGAGGTCTGGTCCTGAAGTCGGACTGACATGGTGGCGCTTTTGTACAAACTCTTCAGCACCTCGATGCACCGATAGTCGATTTGGCACCGTTGGAGAGACTGCAGTACAGCCCAAGTCTCGATCGAATCGAAGGCTTTCTCGTAGTCCACAAACGCCAAGCAGAGAGGCAGGTTATACTCTTCGGTCTTCTGTATAACCTGGCGCAGCGTATGTATGTGGTCTACGGTGCTAAAGCCTTTTCGGAATCCGGCTTGTTCGGGAGGCTGAAAATCGTCAAACCTGCGCGCGAGACGATTCGTGATGACTCTTGAAAACAGCTTGTAGACATGGCTTAGAAGTGAGATGGGCCTATAGTTCTTCAGCCGGGCATTGTCGCCCTTTTTGAAGAAGAGTACCACCACACCCCTGCACCATGCTTGCGGCGTTTTCCCCTCGAGTATGACGGAATTAAACAGCTTCTGAAGGGCCTTAAGTACCGGTTTTCCACCTGCCTTCAGGAGTTCGGCCGTAATTCCGTCATCACCCGGTGCCTTGTTGTTTTTAAGCTGTTTCAGAGTCATCCTAATCTCGTACAGGCTGACATCCGGAATGTCTTCGGTATAGTGTCAGGTCAGTCTAGCTCTTGGGTCGTTAGCTAGATTTGCAACGGGTTTGCTAGTTGAAGTGTACAACTGCCCATAAAAACTCTCGATCTCCCTCAGCAGCTCCGGTTTTGCGGATACGATCCTGCCATCGTCGGTCTTCAGTTTCGTGAGCTGGCTCTGCCCAATAGCCAGATCTCTTGAAAATACCTTGGAGCCTTTATTCCGCTCAATAGCGTCTTTAATACGCTCGGTATTAAAGCGGTGGAGGTCACGTTTCAAGGATTTAGAGATCCGTCTATTGAGCTGCCGGTATTTCCACGCCTCGTCTGAAGACTGCAGGATCATCTCGCGCCGCTCCTTCATGAGCTCGAGAGTATGATCAGAGAGTTTTTTGTTCTTCTGTGCACGACGTGTCTTGAAGAACTTAGACCCAGTCGTATGGACAGTTTCCACGAACCCATCGTTGCATTCGTCCACTGAGCTTCCTAGGCACTCGAAACGATTCTGGAGTTCAAGCTGAAAGCTCTCGGGGTTTTGGATCTGGATTTGTGCTGGACGGAGCGTAGACTTCATCAGTCGAGACCTTTCAAGCTTTATATTGATGTTCAATGTGCCTCTTACCATGCGGTGATCGCTCCCGGTTTTCACCGAATTGACACAGAGACATCATTGAACATTTGCTTCTTGGTTGACATGATGAAGTCAATCTCATTTTTAGTTGCACCATCGGGACTCTGCCAGGTCCACTTCCTGTGCTCACGCTTTCTGAAGAAGGCCATTGTGTGGGCAGTAAAACATTTCCGACCGTACCTATTTGGACGAAAATTCAAGATCGTTACTGATCATAAACCTTTAACATGGTTATTTTCCATTAAAGATCCCGGCAGTCGTCTAGTACGTTGGAGATTAAAATTGGAAGAATACGATTATGATATCATTTACAAAGTAGGCAAAACTAACACTAATGCGGACTCTCTTTCTCGTCCACCCATAATGAATTCTAATATAATCGATCTGACACAAGACGACTCCACCCCTATCGAATCCGACGATTACCTTCAATTGAATTACGAACATTACTCATCCTTAAAATCATCAGAACATCTATGCATCAATAATCCCGTTTGAAAACCTCAGTTAATCAACTACTAGATCATCGACATAAAAACGTATATATTCCAACACCTTGCAATCATTATTATTATTATTATTAATCATTTATTTCAGACATAGTCCATAGAACAGTTATAAAAATTAAAAATTACTATTATTATTATGATCACAACAATCTATTTAATGAAGCTATATCATCATGTTCACAAGTAGAATCTTACCTAACAAAAACAAAGTCACTTTACGAAGTAGACCTATTAATTTCAGATAAAAAACAAAACGTATATTTCTGTTACACCAGACCGAATCACTTCGATCCATGGGACGGTAAAAGTTATTTCAAATCCCTCTTATCTTGCCTTCAGAAACATAAATTAAGTATACTCTATGTCCCCGACCTTAAAAATGACTATACTTGTAAATTATTACCTAACGAACAACAGCGTATTACAGCATACTTAGCTGAAACCTATGATTGTGAAATTCATATTTGTGAGAATAGAATAAAATACCCTACTGCTGAAGAAATCCCAAATATATTAAAAACTTATCATGACGAACCGCTTTCTGGACATCGTGGTATAGTTGAAACACATAGGAAAATCCGCGACGAGTTTTTCTGGAAAGGAATGACTAATGATATTAAAAATTACATTGATTCCTGTCTTATATGCCAACGTAGTAAAATTCAGAGAAAGAGTTTCCAAGCCCCTATGATCATAACCTCTCAATCAACCGAACCCTTCGAACGAGTTTCAATTGATTTAGTTTCTTATTCTGAAATTAGTGACAACAACAATAAATACGTTTTGACATTACAAGACGACCTAACGCGTTATGTTCAAGCATATCCAATACCTGATAAGGAAGCGTTAACGGTAGCTAAACAATTACTCCACTTTTGCCAACACTACGGTGTTCCTAAACGATTTCATTCTGATCAAGGTACCGAATTTATGAATAACGTGATAAAACAATTAATTAAATTCTTTAGATCTAATCATACTTTCAACACAGCGTATCATCCACAAACAAACGGCGCTCTCGAACGATTCCACGCAACATTACGAGATCATATCCGTATGTACCATAGCATAAGCATAATCAGCCTATAATGTTCCCACTGCTGGGACACAGGCCTCCCCTCTATGAGAGGGAATGGGCTATAATCCACCACGCGGGCCCAGTGCGGGTTGGTAGATGTCACATGTCTTCGAATTTTTGGTTCTAAGACATGCCGGTTTCCTCACGATGTTTTCCTTCACCGTTTTTGAGAGCAATGGTGATGAAATAAATTACACAAAGTAATGCGCCTGCCTGGGTTCGAACCCACGACTTACTGTTTGTAAGTCGGAGCCGCCACCACTGGGCCACCGCTGTTCTCTATATCGTATGTACCATAATCGACGCCAAAGAAATTGGGATTCAATTATCCCATTTGCAATCATGTGTAATAACACATCAGTAAATAATTCCACAGGGTACACTCCTCATGAACTTCTTTTTGGTGAATCCAAAAAGAAGTTCCCCGTTCGCTATATTCACTAAAACCAATCCCTGACTATTCTGCGTTTGATTATTTAAAAGATCTAAATGAACGTCTTAGGGTTTCTCGAGACACCACCTTACAAAACCTTGAAAAAATGAAGGAGAAAGCCAAGGAACGCTGTGATAGCCAAATTAAAAATACAGTCGAATACAAAGTCGGTAATAAGGTCATGATGCGTGTTCCCAATCCTAATAATCTTGATGCTAAATGGGATGGTCCATACGACATAATACGTGTAGGGTTCAATGAAAACTATTTAGTTAAAAAGGGCGGAAAAACCCAACTAGTGCATGCCAATCGCCTACGACCATAATAATATATCGTAAATAATAATGAATAAAAAAAAAAACAATTTTTAGTACGTAATTGTAATAAGTTAGATTATCGGTTTATTTAAATTAATTTACATATTTTCAGCGTATGTCGTGATACAACAGTCCAAAATGCCACCTCATCCTTCACTCGAATATTTAGTGATCCTAACTATATTTATCTTCTATCTATCTATATATATACATATAAAATTCAAAGTCCTGACTGACTGACTGACTGACTGACTGACTGACTGACTGACTGACTGACTTATATATCAACGCACAGCCCAAACCGCTGGTCCTAAAAACATGAAATTTGGACAGTGTACTCTTTGTGACGAGTAAGTATCCACTAAGAAAGGGTTTTTCAAAATTCTACCCCTAAGAGGGTGTAATGGGGTGTTTAATTTTCTGTGAAACTTTTTATTCCCTGAGTCGATTGACTTGAAAATTTGTGTATTTACTCTTCAGTTAAAATGATGAGATACGTGTATCACAGTTTTTCCAAAATCATCCCCAATTTTAAATTAAACGTCCTGACTGGCTGACTGATATATCAACCTCCAGCCCAAACCACTGATCCTAGAGACATGAAATTTGGACAGTGTACTCTTTGTGACAAGTAAGTATCCACTAAGAAAGGGTTTTTCAAAATTCTACCCCTAAGAGGGTGAAATGGGGTGTTTAATTTTCTGTGAAACTTTTTATTCCCTGAGTCGATTGACTTGAAAATTTGTGTATTTACTCTTCAGTTAAAATTATGAGATACGTGTATCACAGTTTTTCCAAAATCATCCCCAATTTTAAATTAAACGTCCTGACTGGCTGACTGATATATCAACCCCCAGCCCAAACCACTGATCCTAGAGACATGAAATTTGAACGGTGAATTGTTTGTGAAGAGTAGATATCTACTAAGAAAGGGCTTTTCGAAATTCCACCCCCAAGAGGGTGAAATGGGGTGTTGAATTTCCTGTGAAACTTTTTATTCTCGGAGGCGATTGACTTGAAAATTTGTGTACATACTCTTTGGTTAAATTTATGAGATACGTGTATCACAGTTTTTCCAAAATCATTCCTCAATTTAAAATTTAATGTCCTGTCTGGCTGACTGATATATCAATGCACAGCCCAAACCGCTGGTCCGAGAGAAATGAAATTTGGACGATGTATTCTTTGTGAAGAGTAGGTATCCACTAAGAAAGGGTTTTTTGAAATTCTACCCCTAAGAGGGTAAAATGGGGTGTTGAATTTTCTGTGAAACTTAATATTTACTGGGTCGATTGACTCGAAAATTGATGTTCACACTCTTCAATTAAAATTATAAGACATATGTATCAGTTTTTCCAAAATCATCCCCCAATATAGTTAAATAGGGCTTCGAAGCTCACGTAGAAGGGCGCATGCCGCGCAGCGTTGCGTGGGGCGTGCGGGGCGCGGGAGTATTTACCTATTACTAAGTAGGTAGGATTTTTCTGAGGTAGAGAAGTGTCTGTGAATATGGTTTATTCCACCGATTTTCGCGTTGGCTCGCGATACGGGACATTGATATTAAATATTATGTCAAAGTATTATATTTATAAATAGATTCCTAATAAATCATTTGATTGGTGTTCCGGTGTCCAATCTCAAACCAAGATATTTCACATATGTAATTTAATTGATATTACTATGAACAAATATTTACAATAGCAACTACACGTAAATCTATGTATATACTACACATACATAGATTACTTATTATCCCAGAAGTAACATTCCGTGGGCAATTCCCGAACTCCACGCGGGCGAAGCCGCGGGCAGAAGCTAGTAATTATATAATCTGCTCTATAATTAAAGTAGTTCTACGCATATTTCTATATAAAATATATACCCTTATTAGAGATTGCGGAAAAACCAGATTCCTTAACAAAAATATTCATCTTGTTGCAGGGCAACCACAGGAGCCCTAGCCAATTATAAGATAACCAAACCCTTAACGTCACATGCAGGTATCTTCTTTAAAGAAGAAGGCGAAATCTTTGTTTTCGACGACTATTGGAAACTCATAATCTATAAAGAGCTGCGACCACTCTTCATTTCTCATGAATCTTTACTTAGATTATCAGAAAAATTCCAATCGATCTCTTCCCAATCCATAAAACTCCCAATTACACAATCGACCAAATCTTTTCTCAAAATAAATCTCCGTAAAATCGAAAATCGACTATCCGAACTAAGGTTGTACTTAGGCAAAAACTCACGTTCTAAAAGAGAATTGCTAGACGGTCTTGGTTCTGTACTGAAATGGCTGATTGGAACTCCTGACGCTAAAGACGCAAAACATTACGATGAATGTATCGATAAACTTGAAAGGCAGGAGATAGATTTAACTGATCTCATGCAAAAACAAATTCAAATTACATCATCAACAGTAAAGAATTTTAACGACACTATTTTCAAAATCTCTTTTGACGAACAAGTAATCAATGAAAATATAAATCGTCTCAATAATTTCATTAATAAAACTAATAATCTTATTTTCGATTTAAAAATTAGCGAGGAAATCTCCTCTCTCTCTCTCCAAGTTTTAGAACTAGTTACAAATCTAGAAAATGAAATTGATGATTGCTTAACAAGCATTTTATTCGCAAAATCTAACATTGTACATCCCTCGATTATAACCCTTAATAAACTGTATGAACAATTATTGAAATCCAATAAAATTAGGACTTATAAGCAATTAGTCACCCCTGTTTCTTTAGATAATATTCACACTTTATTAGAATCCTCTCCTCTCTCAGCATACGTTTATTCCAATCGATTAATATATATATTAGAATTCCCCTTAGTCCAAAACAATCCCCTGACCTTTTATCATTTATACTCGATACCTATGCAACATCCCAATTCTTCTATCCATACCACCATCCTCCCAGAGCATACTTACCTGGCCACCGATCATAGTGGGGAATATTATGCGTCGACGAGTTTGCTAGATAAATGCAACGCCTTAACATCAAGAAAAAGCGTCTGCAAAGACATTGTGATCTACGATTCTTCAGCACGCCCTATTTGCGAGATGGATCTACTGTTTAGCAAGTCTACGATGATCCCGGCGACCTGTACAACGACGACGTTTCCAGCTGAAATCAACACATTCCAACCATTAGGTCAGAACAGTTGGCTCTACATTTTGAACACCAAAATAAGCTGCGTTCTCTAATGTAACGATGAAGTTTCCAGCTACAAACTACAAGGTACAGGAATCCTTACCCTACCTGAAACATACAAATTACATACTGGATACAGTACTTTGTCAGCCTTCCACTCAACAGAGGATAACGTCACTTCTCCAATTATCATTCCCGACATCAGAAATGAAGACTGTTTTGAAGATACAAAACTAAATGGTGTCGAATATCAAAAACTTATTCCAGTTAACATCAACGAGATGCCATTGGATAGCCTAAAGAGCATAAAATCGCACTTGGAAAAATATTCTGATGAACTAAGAAAGATCAGAACATCAAAAAATCAATCTTTTATAGAGAAAAATCAACTAAACTTTTCATGGTTTTACCTCTCCATTGCCATGACTCTGCTAATATATTTCACCATCAAAATCTGTAATCGATGTCCAAATGGTTTATCACAACTCATCGCTCGTCGCAATCAACCTAACGAAAGGAATTGCATCCAAATATTTAACAACTGCTTCGATAATTCTTCGCAGCGTCGAAACACACATCTCGGCATCCCGATGAGAGACTTAGCTCCAACTACGTGTATCTCCGAAGATGAAGACGAGGACATACATCCTTCTCATACTCAAAGATCAGGCGCTAACGCCCAATCTTTATTCTAAGGGGGGAGGTGTTACATACTGTGATAGACATGTTACATATTGTGGTAGACACGACATTAATCATTAAGATAGAATAATATTAATTATATCATGTATCCCTAATCTAGATAAATATGTATAACTAAACCATTTACTAATGTATTCCAAGTTAAGATAAGTACTTTGTTTATGTATAACTTCCCATTTACTAAATACCCTATTGATTTTGTTTATGATCGTTAACTATCGTTAACAATAAGTATGTTTACCTTTCTCATGATTCTTGTTGTATATAAACCAAAGCTCAAAAGTAAAAGATAATCAATTATATTTCCACATTCGTGTCGTCGTGTTCATAAATCTTAGCTTAGAACCTATTAATTGTAACCAATCTAAAATAAATATTTTTTTAAATCAGTTTGTTGTTTACTGCGTAACACAGCCAACAAGGGCCGCGTCACTCACTTTACTATTCCACACCATCAGTCCATTAGCTCATTTTACCTTTAGTATCTTTCGGACAATACAGTAGTGTTTTAAAGTACGTTACCTTCTTTCATTCCAATCATCCATCATCTAAAAGTAATGTATGGTCTAGCAAGGGATCATACACCCCCCACTCTGGGCGGAGCGGAAGGGAGTGACAGACTTGTACTGACTAAAACCCATCCATGTTCCTTCTTTGCCCTTTGTGTTCCAGGGCCACGGTATCTCTTTCGAACAGTCTCGCAGCCCTGGCAGGCATCGGCCCTTGCAGGCCCCTACATCATTGCTGACATCTCTTTGAGGCGCGCGTGGAACACGAACGCGCCGTCGACACGGCCTGTCGTCATAAGACGGCCGGACAGCGAGCTAGCCCATAGCTCGCCGTCCACAGGCCCGCGCCTACGGTGGCCGGGAGCCACCACGTGACCCCCGACGCCCAGGGCGTCTCCCGCGGCGGCTGGGACGTGAGGTTCTTTCCCTCTCACGTCCCGCCACCTCCTTCACTAGCATGACTGCTTCGCAAAAGGAGGTGACGGCTTCCCATTCCCTCTCGCTCCGGACCATGGCTTGAACCAGGGCCGGACGCGACAGATCGACGCCACCAATCGCCGCTACAAGGACACGACGGTGCTCCACCCAAGCGGGGCAGACCTCCACGGTGTGCTCCACCGTGTCCTCCGGACGATCCTCGCAATGGAAACACCCGGGCGTTTCCTCCCGCCCGATCCGGTGCAGGAACCTCCCGAAACAACCGTATCTGGTGAGGACCTGCGTCAAGCGGTAGGTGAGGGCGCCGTGGCGCCTCTCTAGCCACTCCTCAAAGAGGGGACTTATCGCCACTATGGTGGCGTGCCCTGCACGGGGTTGCGACAGTCGCTCTCTCCATGTCGCCATGAGGTCACGCCGGAGGTCTGTCCGCTGAGCGGCAGTTTGCCGCGGCAGCGGAGTTTAAGAAGTTGAGCGGGTGAAAGTCCTCGAGTTGCACAGTCTGCGGGGTTATCTTCAGACTTCACATAACTCCCGCCGCTTGCAGAGACGATACTGTTTATTTGTTGCACTCTGTTTGCAACATATCTCTCCCATCGGTTAATATCTCCTTGTATCCAGACTAAGACGACCTTAGAGTCGCTCCAACAAGTGATCTGTAGATTTTTGTTGCTGAGAGTGTGTTTGACCTTTTCTATGAGTTTGGCGAGTAATAACGCCCCACAGAGTTCCATCGTAGGTAATGATACCTTTTTGCTGAGCGGTGCCACCTTTGTTTTTGCAGTAATTAGTGCAGTCACGTAATCACCGACTTGATTTTTCACTCGGCTGTTAATAACGCACGCGTAGGATTTTTCGCTTGCGTCACAGAACCCGTGAATTTCTAGGTTTATTTCCTGACTTTGCAACCATCGTGGTATAGAAAGTTTGTTCAACAAGGGCATACTTTGTCTCAGTGTTTCCCACTCGGCAGTTATATCGTCTGGTGAACGCCAGTCGATTTTACTAATCCAAATCTTTTGGAATAGAAGTTTAGTTTTGATTATGAATGGTGATAAAAATCCTAGAGGGTCGTACAGTTTGCTTATCTCACTCAGTACTGTGCGTTTCGTGAGATTTTTTATTACTGGTAGATCCCAATGGTAAGTAAAGCTATCGCTTGCTTGATTCCACCTCATGCCGAACATTTTTGTGTCGGTTGTTTGTTCCGGGTTGAAATCGATGTTTGTAGTGCTGCTCTTTTAATCATTTCGTAAGTCTTCTAAGATAACCGGTTCGTTAGTTTTCCATTTCCTTAAGTTGAATCCTCCTTTTTTCAGCAACTCAATTGACTGTTGAACCAGTTTTTTGGATGAGTCGACAGTATCCTGCCCGTAGAATAAATCATCCATGTAGAAGTAGTTTTTTAAGACGGTTGCAGCTTCCGGATAACTGTCATTTTCGTCTGCTGCGAGATGCTTGATGTAGAGTGCGCATTGCCAGATAGGGTGCACTTTTCATTCCGTAAGTTACAGTGCACAACTGACACTCTTGTAGAGGCTCGTTTGGAGAAGATCTCCAAATTATTTTTTGCGGATGTTGTTGTTTCTCGTTCAGCTAGATAAATCGATAAAGTTTCTCGACATCTGCAGTAAAGACATATCTAAATGTCCTCCAATTGATGAGTAGTGTCAGCATATCTTTTTGCAAGTTAGAACCGCAGTACATACGATCGTTGAGACCGCTGTTTTCTTTTATCTTGTACGAAGCGTTAAAAACTTTTCTTAGTTTTGTTGTCGTAGACTCTGCTCTCAGCACTCCATGATGAGATAAGTAAACTGAATCCGTTTTGTCTCCAGTAACAGGTTTCATGTGACCCAGAGTGGTATATTCATTCGTATATTCAGTCGTATATTCAGCGTTTGTACTCGATATTGAGTTTATTGTTTGTCAGCATTTTTCTTTCTAGTTGAAGGAACTGAGCCAGTGCTTGATTCCTTGTATTTTTTATGTTAGTTCCGAGATTCGGTTTCATGGGCATTTGTACCACATATTGTCCGCTTGCCAATCTCGTGGTGGTCACTTTGCAGTACTGATCCTCATTAGTCAATGTTGGAGAGTCAGTAACTTCCGCAGTTTCCCAGAACCTTGCCATGTTCTCGAAATCGTTTAAGGTCACGAAGTAATTGAATGTTTTCACATTGCCGCATAAAATCCAGCCAACTTTAGTTTGTTGTGCTACAGGGTATCTGTTGTCACTCATCATGATTCCATCTATACATATAAAATTCAAAGTCCTGACTGACTGACTGACTGACTGACTGACTGACTTATATATCAACGCACAGTCCAAACCACTGGTCCTAGAGACATGAAATTTGGAGGGTGTATTCTTTGTAAAGATTAGGTATCCACTAAGAAAGGGTTTTTCGAAATTCCACCCCTAAGAGGGTGAATTGGGGTGTTGAATTTTCTATGAAACTTTTTATTCTCCGAGTCGATTGACTTGAAAATGTGTCTACATATACTTCAGTTAAAATGATGAGATACGTGTATCACAGTTTTTCCAAAATCATCCCCCAATTTAAAATTCCATGTCCTGACTGGCTGACTGATATACCAACGCACAGCCCAAACCGCTGGTCCTAGAGACATGAAATTTGGAGATTGTATTTTTTGTTTTTTTTGTTTTGTTTTTTGTACATAGGGACCTGTTTGCGAAAGCAAGCGATGTGAATTCTCGCAGCAGGCGTGACCCCTACAGTCTCGTGTTAGATGTTCTCCCAAGGCTTGCGAAATATAATAAAAGCTGTATATTTATGTGTGTCCAGGTATACAATAAAATACCAAAGGAATTAAAAACATTAAATACAAGAATGTTCAAGAACAAATTATACAAATGGCTCTCTGCCAATAGTTTCTACAGTGTCAAGGAGTTCCTGGAACATAAAATCGCATGATGACACTGTTTCGTTATGCATGTACCTATTTGCACGCTTATACCTATTAAGCAAAACATGTTTGTTCACATTATTAACATTACCATCTTTCATACCATGTTTTTAGCAAATAAACGATTTATTATTATTATTATTATTATTAAATATCCACTAAGAAAGGGTTTTTTCGAAATTCCACCCCTAAGAGGGTGAAATGGGGTGTTGAATTTTCTATGAAACTTTTTATTCTCCGAGTCGATTGACTTGAAAATGTGTCTACATATACTTCAGTTAAAATATAAAATTCAAAGTCCTGACTGACTGACTGACTGACTGGCTTATATATCAACGCACAGCCCAAACCACTGGTCCTAGAGACATGAAATTTGGAGGGTGTATTCTTTGTAAAGAGTAGGTATCCACTAAGAAAGGGTTTTTCGAAATTCCACCCCTAAGAGGGTGAAATGGGGTGTTGAATTTTCTATGAAACTTTTTATTCTCCGAGTCGATTGACTTGAAAATGTGTCTACATATACTTCAGTTAAAATGATGAGATACGTGTATCACAGTTTTTCCAAAATCATCCCCCAATTTAAAATTCCATGTCCTGACTGGCTGACTGATATACCAACGCACAGCCCAAACCGCTGGTCCTAGAGACATGAAATTTGGAGATTGTATTTTTGTGGAGAGTAAATATCCACTAAGAAAGGGTTTTTTCGAAATTCTACCCCTAAGAGGGTGAAATGGGGTGTTGAATTTTCTATGAAACTTTTTATTCTCCGAGTCGATTGACTTGAAAATGTGTGTGGCGTAACCACAATACTTTATAATCATAAATTACATAAACTAAATAAATCATAATATGTACTTAAAATAAACACCACAAATATGTATTACAATATATACATATGAATACATTTATATATACTATAAAATACTTTACATACTAAATACACTAAGTACAAACATAAACATTAAACATGCACAATAACACTTAACATAATAATAAAACAAACTTACCAGTACTGCAGAACCGCATCGTTGAGTCGTCGAGCTTCACTGCAAGTCGTCGTCGTGTCGTACCGAGTAAAAACGCAACGAGTCCCGGTACTCACCAGAACAAAGGAAGCCTAGAACCATCGCCGGCGCATCGACGCGCGCGCCCGCGCCCCGCAGTCCGTCTCGCTCGCTCACGGCAGACGCACGCTCGCTTCCTGCGCGAACATAATCCTTCCGCTTACGCCTAATCGCCTATTCGCAATACCTGCCTGCTTGTGCTTGTTGTTATTATAATATTAGTGGTGAGAATAAACTGTTGATAAAGTGTCTGGACCGTTTCTTTGTGTTCCCTAAAGAAGATCTCACAACCCGAACAGAAGACACCTACAACACTATCATTCTCCTACATTGGTGACCCCGGATACTGGACACTGCTCGGAACAGCATAAAAACCGTAAGCTAGTGAAAACCAAATTTAAAAATGTCTCAAAATGACAAGCCATCCGACAAACAAAGCGACGGAGGCAGGTCGCATTCCAAAGAAAGGACATTTATACCTTCCGACATTTGTCGTGTCGGTGTACGACTTCCACCGTTTTGGACGGAGGAACCAGCAGTCTGGTTTGCACAAATAGAAGGAAGTTTTGCGCTCTCAGGTATCAAGGATGACGACACCAAATATTATTACGTCAGCGGGCATCTTGAAAATCGTTACGCCGCAGAGGTGAAAGATATTTTAATTAATCCTCCAGCTAGTGGCAAATACGAAAAGTTAAAAAGCGAGCTAATCAAAAGGTTATCCGCGTCGCGCGAGAAAGAACTAACCCAGTTGCTGATGCATGAGGAATTAGGAGACAGGCGACCATCCGCGTTCCTTCGGCACCTGCAACATCTAGCGGGCCCAAACATACCGGACGATTTTATAAAGACTGTGTGGACTAGCCGCTTACCGGGTAATATACAAATAGTTGTAGCATCGCAGCCAGAGTCGTCACTTTCTGCACTCGCAGACCTGGCGGACAAAGTGCACGACCTTGTACCATCCGCGCCACAAGTGGCCGCCACGGACGCATTGCCCAATTCAATTGCCGAAAAATTGTCGAGAGAGATTGCAGAGCTCAGTCGTCAAGTGAAGGCCCTCTCAACAAGAGATTCAAGATCCAGGACGAGGAACAGAAGTCAACGGGGAACAAGCAACACGCGTTCCCAGTCAAATTATAGGAAGTACCCCACCTGTATTTTTCACCACAGATATGGAAACAAGGCACGAAGATGCCTGAAACCTTGTGATTATCAATCAGGGTCGGGAAAAGCCAAAGGCAGTCATCAGTAGCGACACATGATTGCCATAGTTCTACTACCGGTCGCTTTTACATAACGGACCGAAAGACAAAAATGCAGTTCTTAGTCGACACAGGGAGCGACATCTGCGTTTTTCCCCGCTCCGACCTGAAACAAAGGCGACCACGTACTACCGAACTCAACGTCTTCGCAGCGAATGGAACACCAATAGCCACATACGGAGCCCAGCAAATGCAACTTGACCTAGGGCTTCGCCGTGCATTTTCCTGGCAATTCATAATCGCTGACGTCACAAAGGCAATTATCGGAGCCGATTTTTTATCGCATTACGACTTAATCGTAGACTGTCGTAACAAACGCCTCCTCGACAACAAGACCAGCCTTTCAGCAAGCGCAAATCCAGTTCCTGCATCTGATGCCATAACTTCAGTTAAAACGATAACAGGCGAGTCTAAGTACTTGAACCTTCTTCGAGATTTTCCGGAAATCACTCGGCCAGCAGGTACACATCGAGTCATACGTCACAATACGGTTCACCACATAAGAACAACCGCCGGACCGCCCGTATATTGCACTTCAAGAAGACTTGCCCCGGACAAACTGAAGATCGCAAAACAGGAGTTCGATGAAATGCTGAGAATAGGGACAGCACGACCGTCTGAGAGCCCATGGTCGTCCCCCCTTCATCTTGCCGCAAAAAAGGACAACGGATGGCGACCATGCGGCGATTACAGAATGTTAAACGCACGGACGATCCCCGACCGATACCCCATCCGGCACATCCAGGACTTCACTCAGAACATAGCTGGCTGCAAAATATTCTCCAAAATTGATTTAATAAAGGCGTACAACCAAATACCGGTAAATCTCGAGGATATTCCCAAAACGGCCATAACCACACCATTTGGAATGTTCAAGTTCCCTTTTATGACGTTTGGTCTTAGAAACGCGGGACAAACGTTTCAAAGGTTCGTGGACGAACTGACTCGTGACCTAGACTTCTGTTACACGTACTTAGACGATTTTTTGATATCCTCCCCCGACGAAGACACCCATTACCGTCACTTACGCCTCCTCTTCGAACGGTTAAAAGAATATGGAATGGTCATAAACACTTCCAAATGTGTTTTTGGGGCAGAAGAAGTAACTTTCCTCGGCTGCAGCGTATCTCGTGCAGGCATCCAACCACTGGATAGCAAGATCCAAGCCATAAAGAACTACCCCACCCCGAAAACCGTTAGAGAACTCAGGAGATTTCTGGGGATGATAAATTTCTATCGTCGTTTTTTAAAAGACGCCGCCTCATCCCAAACGCCATTGCATAGCCTGCTTACCGGATCTATAAAAGGAAATCATCCCATAAACGTCACCGGAGAAGCACTCCAAGCATTCGAAGGCTGCAAGCAGAGTCTATGCCAAGCAGCTCTTCTCGCGCACCCAGACATGGACGCCAAACTAGCGCTAGTCACGGATGCATCAGACGTCGCAATCGGTGGAGTTCTACAGCAGGAGAAAGACGGAGAATGGCAACCTCTCGCCTTTTTTAGCCGTAAATTGAGCCCAACACAAAAAAAATACTCGCCGTACGACCGAGAACTTCTCGCGATTTACGAATCCGTGAAACATTTCCGACACTTGGTGGAAGCAAGGCACTTCACAGTATTTACAGACCACAAGCCCATCTGCTTCACATTCCAAGGTCACAAAGAAAAATGTTCACCACGTCAGTTTCGGCATTTAGATTACATAGGACAATTCACAACAGACATCCAACACATATCGGGAAAGGATAACATAGTAGCCGATACTCTCTCAAGAATAGAGGAAGTCATACAGCCTGTCGAGTCGAAGAACTTGGCCATATCACAGCGTAACGACCCAGAACTAAGGCAACTCTTAGAAGGTGGAACTTCGCTTAAACTTGTCAAAGTAACTGTACCTGGAACAAAACTGGAACTTTACTGCGACGAGAGCACTCAGAACCCACGACCTTACGTACCAAAAGAGCTCAGAAGGCAAGTCTACGATAGCCTACACTCACTTAGCCATCCTGGCGCAAACGCCACCGCAAAATTAGTGGCTCTGCGTTACGTATGGCCAGGAATAAACAAAGATTGTCGCGACTGGACCAAACTCTGTCACGCATGCCAACGCTCAAAGGTCACTAGGCACGTAACTCCACCGATGGGCACCTTCAAGCTACCGAACGGCAGATTTACCTACGTGCATATTGATATCGTCGGACCCTTACCCCTCTCAGACGGCTACCGTTATTGTCTCACTGCCGTGGATAGATTCACTCGGTGGCCCGAGGCAATCCCCATGCAAGACATAACCGCTGAAACAGTTGCCAAAGCTCTCGTTCGTAACTGGATATCACGTTACGGTTGCCCCACAGAAGTCGTGACAGATCGCGGGAAGCAATTTGAGTCCGCACTGTTGAAACAGCTCTCAGAACTTGCCGGATTTCAACGCAACAGAACCACTGCGTATCACCCGGCAAGCAACGGCATGGTAGAACGGATGCACAGACAGCTTAAGGCCGCTATAACGTGCCATGGAACCTTACAATGGACGGAAAGCTTACCTCTGGTACTGCTAGGAATGAGAAGCGCCTTCAAAGAGGACATTCAAGCGTCACCCGCCGAACTCCTCTACGGCGAACCCCTGAGACTGCCCGGAGAGTTTCTGCAACCAATCACCGACCAGCACATGACCAGTGACCTCACTGAGTACTCAGCATGACTACGTTCCATTATAAACAATATCCGCCCTCGGCCAGCCGCAAGACACAGCAGACGTAACATCTTCGTGTTCCGAGACTTACCTTTTGCTACTCACGTTTACGTCCGAGATGACACCGTGAGAGGATCCCTCCAGCCGGCATATACTGGACCATACCTTGTCCTGCAACGAAGCACAAAAGTCTTTAAGCTGCTTGTTAAAGGAAAAGAACAGACAGTATCGATAGAAAGGTTGAAACCAGCCTATATACTTACACCAGATACTCGTTCAGAGACTCGTCCGCTGAAAGATGAAACTCCAAACCCAAAAAACAAAGATAACGAAGTAAGAATAACTCGTTCAGGAAGAAAAGTGAGAATCCCTGACTATTATCGCCCATCCTAGGATGGTCTCAAGGGGGGAGTCATGTGGCGTAACCACAATACTTTATAATCATAAATTACATAAACTAAATAAATCATAATATGTACTTAAAATAAACACCACAAATATGTATTACAATATATACATATGAATACATTTATATATACTATAAAATACTTTACATACTAAATACACTAAGTACAAACATAAACATTAAACATGCACAATAACACTTAACATAATAATAAAACAAACTTACCAGTACTGCAGAACCGCATCGTTGAGTCGTCGAGCTTCACTGCAAGTCGTCGTCGTGTCGTACCGAGTAAAAACGCAACGAGTCCCGGTACTCACCAGAACAAAGGAAGCCTAGAACCATCGCCGGCGCATCGACGCGCGCGCCCGCGCCCCGCAGTCCGTCTCGCTCGCTCACGGCAGACGCACGCTCGCTTCCTGCGCGAACATAATCCTTCCGCTTACGCCTAATCGCCTATTCGCAATACCTGCCTGCTTGTGCTTGTTGTTATTATAACATTAGTGGTGAGAATAAACTGTTGATAAAGTGTCTGGACCGTTTCTTTGTGTTCCCTGAAGAAGATCTCACAACCCGAACAGAAGACACCTACAACACTATCATTCTCCTACATGTGTCTACATATACTTCAGTTAAAATGATGAGATATGTGTATCACAGTTTTTCCAAAATCGTACCCCAATTTAAAATTCAATGTCGTGACTGGCTGACTGATACGTCAACGCACAGCCCAAACCACTGGTCCTAGAGGGTTCTCTATTGTGTCACCTAACTTTTTTATCCATAATTTAAAGTGCCATAACTTTTTTTGTCCTAATCATCATTTGTCCGAATGATAACTTACCCGAACTTAATATCACATAATATCACATGCCATAAAATTGAAATCCCTAAATATAATATGTTCTAAATCCCTTTGTCATAAATATTACAATCAATAATATACAAAAGACATAAAACCGTTTTCAATAAAAGTTAAAAGTCCTAAATTCAAATTACAGAAGTAATGTTTATTTATAATAATAATATTCTTCGGGATAAATCTATACATATAAAATTCAAAGTCCTGACTGACTGACTGACTGACTGACTGACTGACTGACTGACTGACTGACTGACTTATATATCAACGCACAGCCCAAACCGCTGGTCCTAAAAACATGAAATTTGGACAGTGTACTCTTTGTGACGAGTAAGTATCCACTAAGAAAGGGTTTTTCAAAATTCTACCCCTAAGAGGGTGTAATGGGACACTTTTTATTCCCTGAGTCGATTGACTTGAAAATTTGTGTATTTACTCTTCAGTTAAAATGATGAGATACGTGTATCACAGTTTTTCCAAAATCATCCCCAATTTTAAATTAAACGTCCTGACTGGCTGACTGATATATCAACCTCCAGCCCAAACCACTGATCCTAGAGACATGAAATTTGGACAGTGTACTCTTTGTGACAAGTAAGTATCCACTAAGAAAGGGTTTTTCAAAATTCTACCCCTAAGAGGGTGAAATGGGGTGTTTAATTTTCTGTGAAACTTTTTATTCCCTGAGTCGATTGACTTGAAAATTTGTGTATTTACTCTTCAGTTAAAATTATGAGATACGTGTATCACAGTTTTTCCAAAATCATCCCCAATTTTAAATTAAACGTCCTGACTGGCTGACTGATATATCAACCCCCAGCCCAAACCACTGATCCTAGAGACATGAAATTTGAACGGTGAATTGTTTGTGAAGAGTAGATATCTACTAAGAAAGGGCTTTTCGAAATTCCACCCCCAAGAGGGTGAAATGGGGTGTTGAATTTCCTGTGAAACTTTTTATTCTCGGAGGCGATTGACTTGAAAATTTGTGTACATACTCTTTGGTTAAATTTATGAGATACGTGTATCACAGTTTTTCCAAAATCATTCCTCAATTTAAAATTTAATGTCCTGTCTGGCTGACTGATATATCAATGCACAGCCCAAACCGCTGGTCCGAGAGAAATGAAATTTGGACGATGTATTCTTTGTGAAGAGTAGGTATCCACTAAGAAAGGGTTTTTTGAAATTCTACCCCTAAGAGGGTAAAATGGGGTGTTGAATTTTCTGTGAAACTTAATATTTACTGGGTCGATTGACTCGAAAATTGATGTTCACACTCTTCAATTAAAATTATAAGACATATGTATCAGTTTTTCCAAAATCATCCCCCAATATAGTTAAATAGGGCTTCGAAGCTCACGTAGAAGGGCGCATGCCGCGCAGCGTTGCGTGGGGCGTGCGGGGCGCGGGAGTATTTACCTATTACTAAGTAGGTAGGATTTTTCTGAGGTAGAGAAGTGTCTGTGAATATGGTTTATTCCACCGATTTTCGCGTTGGCTCGCGATACGGGACATTGATATTAAATATTATGTCAAAGTATTATATTTATAAATAGATTCCTAATAAATCATTTGATTGGTGTTCCGGTGTCCAATCTCAAACCAAGATATTTCACATATGTAATTTAATTGATATTACTATGAACAAATATTTACAATAGCAAGTACACGTAAATCTATGTATATACTACACATACATAGATTACTTATTATCCCAGAAGTAACATTCCTTGGGCAATTCCCGAACTCCACGCGGGCGAAGCCGCGGGCAGAAGCTAGTATATTATACATGGACTCAATAAAGCAGTTGATTGTAAACATGTGGTTTTTGTAAGCAAGCAAGCATGCAGCATGCAAGCAAGCATACAGCATGCAAGCAAGCATACAGCATGCAAGCAAGCACGCAGCATTCAGCATGCAAGCAAGCACGCAGCATGCAAGCAAGCATGCAACATGCAGCAGGCATCGTTTCTGTCACGGCTCCGGCGCTGCGGGGCTCCGGCGGTCCCACGCGAGTTTATCGTCGCAGATGGGTTTAACGCTCACCACCGCAGCTTCGGCTTGCTGGCCGGCTTCGCCGGCCAGCCTCAGCCGAGTGGCGAGTGTTACAACCACCTGCTCCTCAACTCGCGGGCCGCCTCGCCCCTCCGCGCCTACGCGATTTTAAATTACACTCTAGGGGTAGAGCAGACAAGACTGCGTGGAGTCGGATTTACAGCGATTCGTTTCTGTCACTAAGGCTGTACGCAGACTTGAGTCACGACAGTTTTAAGTATTTCAAGTTTGCGCGGCTTCATCTATACATATAAAATTCAAAGTCCTGACTGACTGACTGACTGACTGACTTATATATCAACGCACAGCCCAAACCACTGGTTCTAGAGACATGAAATTTGGACAGTGTACTCTTTGTGAAGAGTAGGTATCCACTAAGAAAGGGTTTTTCGAAATTCCACCCCTAAGAGGGTGAAATGGGGTGTTGAATTTTCTATGAAACTTTTTATTCTCTGAGTCAATTGACTTGAAATTGTGTCTACATATACTTCAGTTAAAATGATGAGATACGTGTATCACAGTTTTTCCAAAATCATCCCCCAATTTAAAATTCAATGTCCTGACTGGCTGACTGATACATCAACGCACAGCCCAAACCACTGGTCCTAGAGACATGAAATTTAGAGAATGTAGTCTTTGTGGAGAGTAGGTATCCACTAAGAAAGGGTTTTTGAAATTCCACCCCTCAGAGGGTGAAATGGGGTGTTGAACTTTCTGTGAAACTCTCTCGAGGTCGATTGACTTGAAAATGTGTCTACATATACTTCAGGTAAAATGATGAGATACCCATATCACAGTTTTTCCAAAATCATCCCCAATTTAAAATTCAATGTCCTGACTGGCTGACTGATACATCAACGCACAGCCCAAACCGCTGGTTTTAGAGACATGAAATTTGGAGAATGTACTCTTTGTGGAGAATAGGTATCCACTAAGAAAGGATTTTTTGAAATTCCACCCCTAATAGGGTGAAATGGAATTTTATGTGAAACTTTTTATTCTCGGAGTCGATTGACTTGAAAATATGTCTACTAATACTTCAGTTAAAATGATGAGACACGTGTATCACAAAATCATCCCCCAATTTAAAATTCCATGTCCTGACCGGCTGACTGATATACCAACGCACAGCCCAAACCGCGGGTCCCAGAGATATGAAAATAGGAGGGTGCATTCTTTGTGAAGAGTTAGTATCAGTTTTTCGAAATTCCTACCCCTTAGAGGGTGAAATGGGGTGTTGAATTTTCTGTGAAACTTTTTACTCTCGGGGTGGATGACTTGAAAATTTGTTTACATACTCTTCAGATAAAATCCAGTAAATCCGATGTCCAATCTCAAACCAAGGTATCAATATTTCACATACGTATCTAATTTAATTGATATAACTTTATAATAATAATTGCAAGTTATAAGCAAGTACATGTAAATCTATGTATGTATTTTAGATAGATACAAATATTACTTATTATTCCAGAAGTAAGATCCCGTGGGCAATTCCCTAACACCACGCGGGCGAAGCCGCGGGCATAAGCTAGTACTTTATGTGAAGCAATAGTCTGTCTTAAGACTATCTTGACTCAAGTCTGCGCTCAGCCTAAAACCTAATTTTTAGCAAATGTTTTAAGACTAAAAAAATAAATGAACTTTCGGAATAATACTCATTATTTAACACAATACTTAGGACATATGACTTTAGGTCATGTAAAATTAGGAGATTCAATTATTATAGTACTCGATATTATGACAGAATACTATTAGAACTAAAGATAATTAGGTTAAACAAAATTTCGGGATTTTGAACATTATGGTTACTGAAGTTTATAGCAAACGTGTTATGGATAATGATTTTCGGACAAACAATTTTAGCAGAAGGAAGGGAGTACCGTCCTAGAGACATGAAATTTGGACACTGTACTCTTTGTGAAGAGTAGGTATCCATTAAGAAAGGGTTTTTTGAAATTCCACCCCTGATAGGGTGGAATGGGGTTTTGAATTTTATGTGAAACTTTTTATTCTCGGAGTCGATTGACTTGAAAATGTGTCTACATATACTTCAGTTAAAATGATGAGACACGTGTATCACAGTTTTTCCAAAATCGTCCCCCAATTTAAAATTCCATGTCCTGACTGGCTGACTGAAATACCAACGCACAGCCCAAACCGCGGGTCCCAAAGATATAAAAATTGGAGGGTGTATTCTTTGTGAAGAGTAAGTTTCAGTTTTTTGAAATTCCTACCCCATTTTTTTTTTTTTTTTTTCGGATCGGAAATCATCAAATGACCACTCACCCCACTCTGGGCGGAGCGGAAGGGAGTGTCAGACTTGTACTGACTAAAACCCATCCATGTTCCTTCTTTGCCCTTTGTGTTCCAGGACAACGGTATCTCTTTCGAACAGTCCCGCAGCCCTGGCAGGCATCGGCCCTTGCAGAAGTTGCAGACCCCTACATCGTTGCTGACATCTCTTTGAGGCGCGCGTGGAACACGAACGCGCCGTCGACACGGCCTGTCGTCATAAGACGGCCGGATGGCGAGCTAGCCTATAGCTCGCCGCCCACAGGCCCGCGCCTACGGTGGCCGGGAGCCACCACGTGACCCCCGACGCCCAGGGCGTCTTCCGCGGCGGCTGGGATGTGAGGTTCTTTCCCTCTCACGTCCCGCCACCTCCTTCAATAGCATGACTGCTTCGCAGAAGGAGGTGACGGCTTCCCATTCCCTCTCGCTCCGACCATCGCCGCTACGAGGACACGATGGTGCTCCGCCCAAGCGGGGCAGACCTCCACGGTGTGCTCCACCGTGTCCTCCGGACGATCCTCGAAATGGAAACACCCGGGCGTTTCCTCCCGCCCAATTCCTACCCCTTAGAGGGTGAAATGGGGTGTTGTATTTTCTGTGAAACTTTTTACTCTCGGGGTCGATTGACTTGAAAATTTGTGTACATACTCTTCAGATAAAATCCAGTAAATCCGATGTCCAATCTCAAATCAAGGTATCAATATTTCACGTATCTAATTTAATTGATATAACTTTAAACTAATAATTGCAAGATAAAAGCAAGTACATGTAAATCTATGTATGTATTATAGATAGATACATAGATTACTTATTATCCCAGAAGTAAGATCCCGTGGGCAATTCCCTAACTCCACGCGGGCGAAGCCGCGGGCATAAGCTAGTTAAGTATGAGCTCTGAGTAGATGTCAGCTCCTAAGAGTAGATCAATTGGGCCTGATACATTAAACTGTGGATCTGCTAGTTTTAAGTTTTCTAAGTGGTCCCAGTGGTTAATTGTAAAGGATGCAGTAGGTAAGTTGTTTATGAGTTTCTTCATAATTAGTAGCTTCCAAGTGGAATTTATAGTCTGAGTGAATTGACTGGCATTCTAAGGTCATTGCTCCTTTGCAATTTCCGTTTAGCGATCCGACACCCGATACAACGGCACTCATTTTCCGTCTCTGTAATCTGAGGCGCTGCGCAGCGTTCTCCGTGATTAGACTTATTTGGGAACCTTGGTCAAGCAGACCTCGCAAGTTGATGTAGTTTCCATAGATTGTCTTGACCTTTAGAAGTACAGTTGTCAACAGGACTTCTTTTGCTTCGTATAATATGTTGTTAACCCCATAGGTAGAAGAAGGGGTTGACTGTGAGTTTGTCGTCCTCATGGTGCTGGCTGGTTCAGCTTCAGCTTCGTGCATAAGCGTATGGTGGGACTTATGACACAATTTGCAAGTCTTCTTCGAAGTGCATTGTTTTTTCCCGTGGCAGTAAAGACAGTTTCTGCAAATATGCAAATTGCGAAGTGAGTCACCGCGTTGACTTGCACTCATAGCCAAGAACTTTTCGCAATTCATCAAAACGTGTTTCGTTTTGCAGATTGGGCATGTTTTAGCTGTCGTGAAGAAGGCGTTTGACGAGTTTTGTGACTTGTTAAAGTGCGATGACCTCAGTTTATTATTTTTGTAATTGTTTCGGGTTTCCGATCCGTTACTTGATTGTTTTTCCGACTTCCAAGGTTTGTTTGACGAAGATGACTTTTGATTATTCCCCTGTAGAGCCTCCAACGCCATGAACTTTGATTCCAAGAACTTGGTGAATTCTTCCAAATCAGGAAATTCTCTAGGATGTTTATGTCCTTTATGTATTCGTTGTACGTAATACTATCTAGCTTTTGCATCAAAAGGTGGACTATAATTGGATCCCAATTCATAGTATCTAGACCGATGTTCTTGAGTCCGTTCAAGCACTCCATCATGACGTCATGTAGCTTTTTTTTTTTTTTTTATCGTGGTAAAATCATCAAATGAGTCCTCCCACCCAGGGCAGAGTGGGAGGAACTGTCAGACTTGTACTAACTAAAATCCACGGTGTCCTTCAATAGCCCTTTATGATCCAGGGTCACGGTAATTCTATAAGTCTCGCGACCCCGGCAGGATTTGGCCCTCTAGAGGGGGGCCCCGTCATAATGCTGACACTCTTTGAGGCGCGCGTGGAACACAACGCGCCGTCGACCCGGGCATGGTCCATGGTCGGACAGAGAGTCGCCCATTACTCGCCGCCCGCAAGCCCGCGCCTACGGTGGCCGGAGATCGTCTGCCGACGTCCGGCGCCGTGGGCGTCTATCACTGCGGCTGGGGTGGAGGGAGGACGCTGTCCTCTCCCTCACGCGGCCCGCCTCCTCCTTCGCGAGCATGACTGCTTCGCAGAAGGAGGCGACCGCTTCCCACTCCGTCTTGCCCCGCAGCTTGGCCTCGACCAATGCCGGGCGCGAGAGGTCTCCGCCTACCGCCGCCGTGAGGACACGGCGGTGCTTTGCCCAAGCGGGGCAGTCCTGCACCGTATGCTCCACCGTGTCACGTCATGTAGCTTCCGTATATTTGCTGCGTTTGCTTCTTGAATATTAGGTTGATTCAAAAGCGTATTCATGTACGAAGTGAATAACAATCGTTTGTTATCGTAGCGATGAGTTAGAATATCCCAGGTGGATGCGTAGTTTTCAGCGCTGATACCAAGATGCTGCACCAGTTTCTCAGCTTCACCCTTCAGTTTTATTTTCAGGTGTTGCATTTTCTGAGCTTTCGAAAGGACCGGATTATTGTGTACACTTTCGAGGAAGAGGTCTCTGAAAGTCAGCCATTGGTTGTAGTTGCCATGAAATTCCGGTATTGCTATTCTTGGTGTTGATTTCTCATAGTGCGCGTTGTTCCAGATTTTGTTTTGTAGATTCTTTCTCAAGTCATCATAAATGTTCTCCGCAGAATTATATTTTTGTCTGTACACCGAGTCTTCATCTTGCTGAATGTAGTCAAGTTTCCAATTTGCCTTTTCGACATGCTCCCATTTAGTTGTCAGGGTGTTTAGATTGTGGTCTAGTTCCCATTTTTCCATCGACTCCGCCAGTGTGAAGTTTATTTTTTCCACAGTGCGTTCAAATACTCTAAAGTTGCAGTATTGCTGACGCAAGAGATCTTGTTGCTTTTCCATCGTCTCCTTCGTTTCACGAGGTGGCACGTGGAATTTGATATCCTCGAAGGAAAATGTTGTTTTTACCTTACCCTGCGCAGGTGACGCAGGTGGTACTTCCGTCTTGCTAGTAGATGCAGACGGCAGTTCCGACTTTCGTTTCAACATGCCGTGAAGGACATCTTTATACATCTTTTTGGTGCTGTTGAAAACGTCGTCCGTGAAGTATTGAAGGTCTGTTGCTCCAGACTCTTCCAGAAGTTGATGATTGTAAACGAACTTCTCCCAGTTGTTGTTCAGCCGCGAAAGACGCTCCTCCAGGTAAGCCAAGTTCTTCCTGGTGGGGCTGTCCTTCTTGTATTTTGCACATATAAGCTTCAAGTTGCTAAAGATAGCTTCTTGGCGGCTGATCAACTCTGCGACGCTCTGAACCATTGTTGCTAGTTATTGTTTCGACCGTTGGTAAAGTTGTGTCACCAATGGTACTAGTTCACACGTAGTTGTTGTGGATAAGTGTGTTTCGCACTCTACTAACGCTATGTGCGCCTTCACAATCCAACTGGGGTGGCCCGCTTGTGGGAGACCAGCTAGACCGATTCGCTAACGTTAATAGAGACACTCTGCACAATTTATATCCGGCTCGAAGGACCACTTTTTATGTACGGCTCAGAGTTGTAGAGTTGCAGTGTCACCTACACTTGTTGACAAAAACCACAGACTTCACGATCCCAAGTTTATTGTAAAGTTACACAAGTTATGTTGGATGCTAATCCGCAGTTTTAGCTAAGGTAACTGTTGGTCAACTAACGTTTAGTATCAGAAATAATTATAAAATAAATTACGGAAAGTAGGTCGCGGCATCAGCAAGTTACTAGCCTGTACATAAACCGTACAGGGTGTAAACAGACCCTTCACATAGCCGTCAACCAAGCATTCTGTACATCAAACTAAGTAACTTTACGCAAAAATTATTGCTGGGAATCGACTTTTTTTTTTGGGGTGAAAAATTTCAAGATAGGACTCGATGGAAAGCACTCAAAGCATTGTGCTGATGGGTGGATTGAATAGTACGGGGGTCGTAGAGGTGTGTAAAGTAAAAATCTTACATTAAAAACATGTATTTAAAAAAAACTTGTGAGAAAGTTGGAACTTTGACCCCCAATATCTCCGTAACTAGAAGGTTCGCAGATATGGTCTAGAACAAAAAAATGATCGCAAAGGTGGGGAAAACAAGTGCTTTTCAGTTATGTCTATTTACACCCTTTAAAATATATTAACCCGCGGCTTCGCCCGCGTGGAGTTAGGGAATTGCCCACGGGATCTTACTTCTGGGATAATAAGTAATCTATGTATCTATCTATAATACATACATAGATTTACATGTACTTGCTTTTATCTTGCAATTATTAGTTTAAAGTTATATCAATTAAATTAGATACGTGAAATATTGATACCTTGATTTGAGATTGGACATCGGATTTACTGGATTTTATCTGAAGAGTATGTACACAAATTTTCAAGTCAATCGACCCCGAGAGTAAAAAGTTTCACAGAAAATACAACACCCCATTTCACCCTCTAAGGGGTAGGAATTGGGCGGGAGGAAACGCCCGGGTGTTTCCATTTCGAGGATCGTCCGGAGGACACGGTGGAGCACACCGTGGAGGTCTGCCCCGCTTGGGCGGAGCACCATCGTGTCCTCGTAGCGGCGATGGTCGGAGCGAGAGGGAATGGGAAGCCGTCACCTCCTTCTGCGAAGCAGTCATGCTATTGAAGGAGGTGGCGGGACGTGAGAGGGAAAGAACCTCACATCCCAGCCGCCGCGGAAGACGCCCTGGGCGTCGGGGGTCACGTGGTGGCTCCCGGCCACCGTAGGCGCGGGCCTGTGGGCGGCGAGCTATAGGCTAGCTCGCCATCCGGCCGTCTTATGACGACAGGCCGTGTCGACGGCGCGTTCGTGTTCCACGCGCGCCTCAAAGAGATGTCAGCAACGATGTAGGGGTCTGCAACTTCTGCAAGGGCCGATGCCTGCCAGGGCTGCGGGACTGTTCGAAAGAGATACCGTTGTCCTGGAACACAAAGGGCAAAGAAGGAACATGGATGGGTTTTAGTCAGTACAAGTCTGACACTCCCTTCCGCTCCGCCCAGAGTGGGGTGAGTGGTCATTTGATGATTTCCGATCCGAAAAAAAAAAAAAAAAATGGGGTAGGAATTTCAAAAAACTGAAACTTACTCTTCACAAAGAATACACCCTCCAATTTTTATATCTTTGGGACCCGCGGTTTGGGCTGTGCGTTGGTATTTCAGTCAGCCAGTCAGGACATGGAATTTTAAATTGGGGGATGATTTTGGAAAAACTGTGATACACGTGTCTCATCATTTTAACTGAAGTATATGTAGACACATTTTCAAGTCAATCGACTCGGAGAATAAAAAGTTTCATAGAAAATTCAACACCCCATTTCACCCTCTTAGGGGTGGAATTTCGAAAAACCCTTTCTTAGTGGATACCTACTCTTTACAAAGAATACAACCTCCAAATTTCATGTCTCTAGGACCAGTGGTTTGGGCTGTGCGTTGATATATAAGCCAGTCAGTCAGTCAGTCAGTCAGTCAGGACTTTGAATTTTATATTTTTAACTGAAGTATATGTAGACACATTTTCAAGTCAATCGACTCGGAGAATAAAAAGTTTCATAGAAAATTCAACACCCCATTTCACCCTCTTAGGGGTGGAATTTCGAAAAAACCCTTTCTTAGTGGATATTTACTCTCCACAAAAAATACAATCTCCAAATTTCATGTCTCTAGGACCAGCGGTTTGGGCTGTGCGTTGGTATATCAGTCAGCCAGTCAGGACATGGAATTTTAAATTGGGGGATGATTTTGGAAAAACTGTGATACACGTATCTCATCATTTTAACTGAAGTATATGTAGACACATTTTCAAGTCAATCGACTCGGAGAATAAAAAGTTTCATAGAAAATTCAACACCCCATTTCACCCTCTTAGGGGTGGAATTTCGAAAAACCTTTTCTTAGTGGATACCTACTCTTTACAAAGAATACACCCTCCAAATTTCATGTATCTAGGACCAGTGGTTTGGACTGTGCGTTGATATATAAGCCAGTCAGTCAGTCAGTCAGTCAGTCAGTCAGAACTTTGAATTTTATATTTTTAACTGAAGTATATGTAGACACATTTTCAAGTCAATCGACTCGGAGAATAAAAAGTTTCATAGAAAATTCAACACCCCATTTCACCCTCTTAGGGGTGGAATTTCGAAAAAACCCTTTCTTAGTGGATATTTACTCTCCACAAAAAATACAATCTCCAAATTTCATGTCTCTAGGACCAGCGGTTTGGGCTGTGCGTTGGTATATCAGTCAGCCAGTCAGGACATGGAATTTTAAATTGGGGGATGATTTTGGAAAAACTGTGATACACGTATCTCATCATTTTAACTGAAGTATATGTAGACACATTTTCAAGTCAATCGACTCGTAGAATAAAAAGTTTCATAGAAAATTCAACACCCCATTTCACCCTCTTAGGGGTGGAATTTCGAAAAACCCTTTCTTAGTGGATACCTACTCTTTACAAAGAATACACCCTCCAAATTTCATGTCTCTAGGACCAGTGGTTTGGACTGTGCGTTGATATATAAGTCAGTCAGTCAGTCAGTCAGTCAGTCAGTCAGGACTTTGAATTTTATATGTATAGATAGATTACTACACCCTATCCCTATTCTTAGCCTCTGCCAATGCTTGCAGCCCTTTCCCCACTGCAGCCATTTGCATTTAGTCATATCTCCAGCTGCTGTTCTTCCACCCTCAGGAATCTCTCAGTAGTGGTGGAGAATTCCGTTCGCCGTTGAGATGGTGAAGGAGCAGCAACTGAAGACGTGTGACGTGACGTGAAATAAAACAATGCAACGCACTATCAAAATATTGTCTGTCTGACACTCTGAGAGTTTATTATTAATACTCGAAACGGGATATTTCCCATGTTTACTGTTTCTTATGAGTTCCCGATATTCGTGTTTATCCGTGATCATGGTGCTTGCAACAGCGCCGAAATATCGGGAACTCAAAGTTAGTGACCATGATAGTTTAAAATCTTATATACTCTGAGAGTTCTGACACTGACACAAGCATAAATAAAATATTCATGGCACGAATTTAGAAGTTTTTGTTTTTTTACTTATTAGCTGCCTCAAATTCCATAAAATAAGAAATTTTAATTTAAACATCATATTACCTAAAATTCTGTGCCAAAAACTCAACAATTGTGTCAAAAAACTGGAATCGATAAAACTAGATTCACATTTTTGAGTGTGGTAGTCACTAGTACAATATTGGTCGCTTCGGAGCTCACTTCACTTCGCAAGGGACTAGGTGATCTTACAGAATGCAAAATCAAGGTCATTTTGAACCTTATGCGAAGTGAGAGTGAATAGCGATGTGAGATGCGAGTTGTTGTTTGAATTTTACAGAATCGACCTACTGAATCAAAATCTTTTGTAAAGTAAAGTACAAAGTAGTTGCGCTAGTAAAAGAGCACCTGGAATCGCTAAGAGGCACATATTTCGGCAAAGAGTACAAAGGCAAGGTGAAAATATTTGCGAGTACCTATAAGCACTTAAACATTTAGCAAAAACGTGCAACTTCGGCACTTGTTTGGAAGTGTGCCTACGAGACCAATTTTTATCGGGGCTGAACGATGAAGCCATGAGGTTAAGGATCTTCGCAGAACGTGGTATTGGTTACAAGCGCGCCGTGGAGTTGGCGTAGGCGCTGGAGGTGGCGGAGCGGCACGCAGCTATGGCGTGTGCTTCGGGTGGCACGGCAGCCGCGCGGCCCAGCGCCGGCGGTGGCCCACCTGTGCCAGCGCACCAGGATGACGACGGCTTGCATCGAATCAGCGCGAGCGCGGGCGCCTCACGTGGCGGCGGCGCAGGCTCGGGTCGTGCGCAGGTGCAGCGCACATGTTCGCGATGTGGTAAATCGGGCCATTTCGAGGGCAAATGTCGGTACAAGTAATATAGTTGTGATGTGTGAGGTGAAAAAGGTCATTTAAAAGCACTGTGTTAAAAATAAGAACACAAAATGTTTAAAAGGTCAGTTTTTTTAAAAGACTCAGACTCGGAAGATGACATTTGTAATTTATATAATTTGGTAGTTAACAGTGATGGTGACAGACCGTACCACGCAAAAGGAGATTGCCCATTTTCTTAGGAGCTTTAGGCCCCCATTAAAGATTGTCGTGTCACGGTGATTTTCATTATATTTTGTAGATAAATAAATATATTTTCAAATTATGCAAACGATTTCCATTTATTCACCCTGGTTGAAGAGAGATTATTTTTTTTAGGTTACTGAAATTGAGGTTATAAAAATTAAATTCTCCAAGATTTAACATATTTACCATTCTAATAATTGATATTGTGGTTAATGATAATGGGAGGCAGCCTCAATACACCTTCACAGACCTTTTAAGATTAAAATATAACACCACACCGCCTCAAAGTGGATGGGGGGAATCGAAGTCCCATCCCAGGTGTGACAATGCATTTAATTATTGGGGTGGTTATGTTAAATTGCCATTTTAACTAATCCTATTAATATACCAGGTTTATTAAAAAAAACAAGACATTAATAATAATAATAATAATATTCTTTATTTTTCGGACAACAATGATCCAACGTGTTAGTAAACAATAAAATAACTTATTACTAGTGTTAGTATTCAAACTACAATAGAGAACACATACAGACAAGATAGTATTGTGAAAAGGACAACCCCAAATTAATGTTGAGTGATTGTCCTTCTCACAAAACCTTTAATAATCGGAGAGTCGATACTCTCCGCCACAGTTTTAAGAATGCTGTTGCCACTCGCCCGCAACCTTGACAACAGCGACGCGGTTTTCTTGTGAATGACGGCGTGGAAGCCGTCAGTTCGGTTTTGCGTAAACATCGCAGAAGCGCTGCACCATCGAGGCAGTCCCAACAGCATCCTAAAAATATTATTATACTGAACGCGTAGGTCATCCAGCGTTCTTTTGGTATAGTTGACTCAAAGATTACCCGTGTAAAAGCTCTGGCAATATGCCTTAAACAGTGTTACTTTTACTTGACTGCCACATCGAGCGAATCTTCGGGCCAACATGTTACCTCGGACCGCCAGTGCCCTACGCTCCCTTTTAATGTCAACATTGTCCTTAAGGTCGTCGGCGAGAAGATGCCCTAGATATTTGAATGTTGTCACTCTTTTGACGTTCAAGCCGTTTAGGGTAATGTCAGGTATAGTATCTGGGCATTCACCGCCGGCCTTAAAGACAATGTATTCGCACTTCTTGACATTATAAATAAGTCCGTGCGAGGCAGCATACGCCTGACAAACCCGCAAAATTTGATTTACAGCACCTGCCGTCGGTGCCAGCAACGCCATGTCATCAGCGTAGCTGATACTATTTATTTTTACACCATGAACGCTACATCCGACTCGCATATTGCTGAGGTCCACGATTAGGCCGTTTATATATGTGCTAAATAGCCTAGGGGAGGTCAGACCACCCTGCCTCACACCGCATTCTAACCTATAAGTCTCAGAGAGTGCATTGGACCATCTAACAACATGTTCTTGGTTCCCATACCAATACTGTAGGATCCTGAGGACACCTACCGATACACCCCTATCTTCAAGCTCTCTCCAGAGTACATCATAATTTACCAGATCGAAAGCTCTGGAGAGATCCAGAAAACAGGCGTATGCGTCCTTCGATCAGTGTAATACTGGACCGTATGCTTGAGACTTACTATGGCGCTTTCCGTTGACAGTCCATGTTGAAACCCGAACTGTGAGTCATGCACGGATAGACATTCCTTCAAGCTAGAATCAATAATACCGTCCAGTACTTTTGCCATTGTGGTTGCGAGAGATATAGGTCGATATTTCGACTTATCTGAAATGTCGCCCGTCCTATTCTTAATTATGGGGACCACCAGTGTTTTCATTAGTCCTGCGGGCAAGTAAGAGTGACTTAGGCACATGGTGTAAAATACCGACAAAATCCTTGGCAGATGAACCCCAGCAAACTTGAAATGCTCAATACTGAGCCCATCATGTCCGGGAGATTTGCCTCTGCTCATATTTTTAATGACTGTTGTAACTTGTCTGGCCGAAAAGAACATTAAAGAATTCACTCCGGTCATTTCAGGCCCAGCATTGATCACATCAACTGAGGGACCCAGAGGAGATTGCACTGTAAAATGTTCCTTGAACATATTTGCAATCTCCCCTGGATCGCTCCTCCCACCAACATTCACAGACAGGCCAGGCTTAATATCAAGCTTACTCGTGGACTTCCAAAACTTAGCAAAATTATTTGTTGCTCTTGCTTGTGTAATCACATCCATCTTTATTTGCTCCTGGTTTTTTTGGCACCATTTTAGCCGAGCCTTGAAGATGTTACGGGCCACTCGCATTTCTTCAAAAACAACTCCAGAGGTTGGTCGATGGTGTAAAACCCACATTTCGAATTTAAGCCTGGCCTCCCGATGTGCATCTCTTACATGGTAATTCCACCCGCATATTGTCCTGTGGTTCCTACTTCTACCTACAGTCCCTACCTTTTCATATGTTTGCTCGGCGGCATCTCATAATGCATATGATATTTTACTGTATAATTCATCTAAAATAGCTTTGTGCTCGCTTGAATTACAAAAACTATGGCTACACTCTTGAAAATCAGGAGGGAAATCAATTTCACGCAGCTGACTGTTACAAAGCTCACGGTATCTGTCAACTTGCGTGCCATTTCGTTCCCCTCAAATTACTTTATTGCAAGGAGTAGGAATTGTTACCAGCTTGGGTCTTACTATATTTAAGTCGCACTCAATGCAAAGTGGTAGATGATCTGACGTATACACGTCCTCTTTTATAACAACCATATTCACTGCAGCCCTAAAATAAAACATTTATTCTTCATAAAATATTTCATCCAGAAATTGAGCTGGGGCGCTTACATCATTAAAACGGCCCCAGCTTAAATACCACAACACCGTCATGGTATGAGCACAGCACCCTACTGTACGATTTCCCACTAAGCAATTGCAATAATAAGCAATGATGCTCTCTAAATAATTGGTCCTATTTTGTTCTCTACTTATCAGTAAATATGTACAATATACCCTGCTGCTCACATGTCGTGATTTAATTCTGGCCCTAACTAAATAATTATTATGACCTAATATTAAGAGCAAATCTTCTTCTATGAATTTCATTGCTTATTTCTACACTGTAGGTTCCATTTGCTCGCACATGCTCCCCATAATAGGACCGTGCCTGTTTTAATTGGTAGGATCCTAATGCAAATCTTCTTAAGTCACTTAAAGTTAGTCTTGGGAAATTATCTAGATACGTACGTCTTCTGTTTATATGTTCCCTTTAAATAAATTCTGATAAATAATTTACTGTATTTATTCTTGCCTGGGCAATATTAAGAAACTCCACAGCATCAGGCCTATCGTCAATTGTAGGATGAAATTTATTCAAAAGGGAACAAGCTATTTTAAAATCGGCCATTAGGTGACTTGACGCTCTATTAAAATATTCCTGACGAAATAATTTATAGTCTCTTTTAATTCTCCCATTCACAACCTCTACCACCCACCGACACATTGTTATACATCTGGACTTATTAGCCTGGTCAGTGGTTAATTGGTGTTCATTTTCTAATAACGATTCAGGCATATGTGTCTTATAATTGTAACGTTGTAACTCAGGAATCACATCCCTAAAACCGCTATCTAAAATGAACACATCATGGGGTCTAAAAAATGAGCACATAGGACCATTTTCATTATTAAACATAGCACTCATAGTTGATGAATCATTTTGTGTTGCTTCATATGGTCCTAAACACTCTAAAATATACCCATCACAGCAAACAAATAAAAATGGTTTTACAAGATTTGCATATTTGTGGCACTGTAGGTTCTTTTTTGGTATAAATAATTACTACTGCTTTGTACTTAAATATATGTACCATCACATATTACAATAGCGGGCTTAATATCTGAAGCCATATTGGCATCCCCAAAAAAACCCTCTGGTATGATCCTATTGCGTGATGCTACATTTTGGATAGACATGTGATTGATTCCAAAATGTCTAGGAACAAACTGTGCATCAAAACAATTTCTTACTTTGTTCATTTTTCTTTCCAAAGTGGATCTTGGTATTTTAAACAAGGTTGACAGTCTTTGATTGCTGTCACCTGTTCTGAGTTTTGCCAAAAATATACTGAGAGCAACAGAAGGGATTGCAAAATGATCATATAACATTGGAATACAAATTAAAAGCTCGTTAAATTGCTCTGCATTAAGTCCCAACCAATAATGGCATAAATGTGGATCAATTGAGTTTATATCATTGAAGTCTAACTGTCTTTCGGCAGCTTTTTCTAGTTCAGAAAATATGTCATCAACATGAAATTCCGTAAAATCTGAATATTGGGCCTCTAATTCATCCCAATGATTGCTGAACAAATGATATTCACAGATTCGAGCTGTGAAAGGTATGTATATTTTGTACTGAAATAATAAAACTTCTTTTATAGTACCCGGTACTAAAAGACTAGTAGTATTCGCAAATTCAACAAAAAGGCAATGACGTGAACGTGCAGATACTCGTTTGTACTTAAGAGAATTAATTTTTGATACTGGTCGGGGCAATTGTTGTACCTGTGGTGGTGGAACTGGTAGTGGCAGTGGAAGGTGGTTCAGGAATCACAGCATCTGAGATATCCATTTCAATATTTTCAGAAACCACCGACTCCAGTGCAGGTCTGTTAATGACAGGAAGTGCCTGTCTTTGGATATCTCTAGTAGCAGCCTCCCAATAAGCACGACGACAAACTCATTCCAAATAAAACCGACAAACCTAAAAAAGAAAGAATTATTATTTTTACTGACAAAAACTTTTTTTCAATAATACCGACAATTAAATACAGCAATTCTGCGAAGTTAATAACACTTACGTGATGAGCTGGAGTCCATCTTAAAATAAAAGTTCTTTGAGGACAGTCTTGGGAAACTCTGTGAGTTCTGCGACTTGCAATGGAGATGCCACATCCAAAACATATGCTTAGATGTCCAAGAGGCGGGGATACTTCAATTTGAGATGAAGGTGTGTTTGATAATATCCGCTCTTGCAACAACAGGAAACATTCAATGCACAGGATGTCATCAGATAATACCTGAAAAGTAAAAAAAAAATCTGTAAATGTACCTGTTTAAGTTATATGTCCACTGTTATGATACATATTCACATAAATTGGCTGTGCTGGTTCTTTGTACAAGCTCACACATGTTTACCTGCCAAGTATTCCCTTCATACACCCAAAAGATGCCACGAGAGGGCGATACCGGCGGTTATATTTAAGTGCAGGTCCGTGTTTATAAAATCTAAAATATAGTAAAACTGTATCTTGCTTGTTTGTGATTACTGGAAAATGAAGTGATTGTCGTTATATAACGCTCCAAAAACTATCCGTGCTGTGATGGAACTCAAAAGTGCTGTTTTTCTGTGAATGTTGTGACGGACATAACTCCATAGAATTTGATGATAACTAGATTGCTTCGCGGCCTAAACAATAACCTGTGAACTAATAATTACCTAATAAACATTTACAGTGTTGCTCAAGCATCTGTGTTTCGGTTCTATTTAGTGCAGAAACATTCAAAACCAAGTTTATCTGTGACCAAGTCTACCAGCCATCAAATGTGCAAGTCATTGATATAATATCATCATGCTACGATAAGCGCCATCTGTTTTTAACCGGTCAAACTACTGTAATCTGGCCTATCGATCATTCACTCACGACAACTGTCTACAATTGAGGTGTCAATAGATCACACTAAATGGCGCTGGCTGTACTGTCCTGAGTAAACTTCGTTTATTCACTTCGCTTATTTAAATCTACTTGTGCTTGAACTTACTCAGCTTCAATTCTTCTGGTCGCCGTATGCAATCATGCCTCGTACTCAACGCTCACCCCCTTGTACCCCTAATCCAGAAATTCAAAGGAACCGAGGAAAAAGGACACCGATGCAGACTTTACAAACATCACGGCAAGAAATAAACCGAGTAAGAGACTATGCCCCGACTTTTCTCCGGATAAGTCATCAAATAGCGAACCTTTTGAGAACAGAATTATGAACATGCTCACGAACTGGAAAAAAGAGCAGGACAGTTTATTAAAAACCTTAGTTTCCGATCTAGCAGAAGTTAAACAACAGAATAAAGAGATACAAAAAAGTAACAGTGAAATAGAAAAATCAATGGAATTCATTAATAAAGACTATGAAACTATGAAGAACACTATAGAAATTATGGAACAAGAGAGAATGGATCAGCGCGCCTATATACTTGAACTTGAAAAGAAGGTGAATGACCTGCAACTTAACTCTCGATCAGCTGCCATCGAAATTAGGAACGTCCCCGGCAATGATGCAGAAACCTCTAGCGATCTCACGGCTATATTGATAAATACCTGCAACACAATTCAGGCACCTGTCAAAGCTTCTGACCTTCGAGACATATAGACCTATCATTGCTGAATTTGTCACAGTTCCCCACAAGGATAAAATACTTCAAGCTTCCAGCAACTTTAATAAGGATCATGTCAAGACAGACAAGCTGAACTCTGCACACACTGGAATTAGCGGTGATATAAAACCTATATATGTTGCCGAACATTTGCCAAATAATTTAAGAAAACTCTTCTATGAAGCACGCAAAGCGAGTACAAACGATTTTAAATTTTGCTGGTTTCAAAATGGCAAGATTTTTCTCCGTAAAAAGAAGGAGACAAATCTAAAATCATTCAATCGATGTCATGTCTTTTTAAAATACCTAATTAGATGTAACCTAGTTTTTATTATGTTATTTAAGATGCAAGTCTTTCCTTTATGTTATAATACTGTTATTTGCATGCTTTTAAAGCCTTATTTAGAGGGACATGTCCCTCTCAATTTATATTATTTTTACTCTTATTGTACACAAATAACAAAAAAACACTATACTTATAGTCAATACTCAACCAACACTACAAAACCTACACAGCCTATATACTACCAAAGATTCACGCAAGTTACAGTAACACCTATGAATAAAGCTTATACTGCTAAATATCCTATGTAATTTCATGATATTCAGAAGTACCTATAGTAAATAAAATAGCAAACATGAACATAAATTAGCGAAATAATAAGATCCAGGAAGTCTTATACAAATCTGGACCAATTTTTATAGACAGTCATTCCGTTTACATACTTCGGAAATATATTTTTTTATATTACCTTCCATGCCAAGCAAAGCAACTTACCCAGGAACTACTATTGCGCACTCCTTCCTAACTCTACTCAGTGCTCAACATAAACGATATATCGGAAGAACTTGACACTTTCGGTAATAACCAGGCTCACAATAACTGTAAGCCCGAACTCGCTGTTGATATACTGGGTAAACAAGGTAACTCACTAAAAATACTGCATCTTAACATCCGAAGCGTTAATCATAACTTTGAGAGCTTTAGGGTGTTCATATTTAAATTAAACCTACAATGCGACATTATAGTTCTTTCGGAATGTTGGCTCAAAAATGATCTAATTATTCCTTCTCTTGAAGGTTACTTGTGCTACTATTCCAAGAGACTACAACATCAAAACGATGGTGTGATTTTATTCATAAAAAAGAACTGCAACATGAGGTCACTGACCCTATTATACATGGTACTAACACATTAATATGTAATTTTAAATGGTTAAATCTGTCCGTTATAGGATTATATCGTTCCCTATCAATTCACAATATTGACGAATTTCTTAATAGCCTCGACAATGTCCTTACCTCCGTTACAAACTTTAAGAACTTAGTGATCATAGGGGACCTGAATATAAACATCACGCCAATGGATACTACCTCAAAGAGTAATGAATATCTTAATCTGCTTGCCTCACATGGACTTCTTCCAGCACATCAATTCCCCACACGCGGAAGGAGCTGTATCGACCATGTCATGGTTAGATCTGATTCTAAATCATCCACACTTGTCTTTGACACTGCAATTACAGACCACTGCCCAGTTTTACTATGTCTTGGAAGCTCAGCGGTTTTTTCCCCATCGAAAGTGAAGCGAACGGTAATAAATTACTCGGCTGTTATTGCAGAAATAAACGAGACTGATTTTAGCGCTGTTACTGGGTTGCTGGAGGCGGATGAGGCCGCAGGACTCCTGGTCTCTACCGTAAAGACGATTGTTGACAAACACACAAAAGTTATTACCTTGCCAAAACACACTATCCCAAAGCCATGGATCATTCCAGGCCTCTTACGATGCATCAGAAACAGGGATCAAATGAATCTCAAAGTTAGTAAAGAACCAAATAATTATATCCTAAAAATAACCTTCACTAGGTAGCAACTTCTGCAATAAATTACTAAAGAACCTGAAAATAGCATATGTGTACAATCTTACGTTTGATTTGCACTTTTAAATATTTTAGTTTCTAATGTCGCGATAGATGGCGTTGTTCTTTTAGCACTCTCCGCTGAATCGCGGTGTTAAGATTTTCCTCGATAACATGACCTCTTCGTGTATACCAAAATAAATTGTCTTCGTTCAAGTAAACATTGGCTTTTTAATCAATATGAAAAATCCGAATTTGAGAGTGCCAAAAACAACCCTAAAGCTACCTGGAACATTATCAAACAAATAACTAAAACAAATCGCCTACTGTCCACACCCACTGAACTACTTAGCGTATCTCCTGACAATATCACGGCCGTGAATCGTGTTAATGATTTCTTTTCAAATATTGGCAAAAGTCTGGCAGAAAATCTGATAGTAAGTGCGCCACATACTGCGGTACAGACAGAAACTACACAGTCACCCCACTCATTTGCTCTATGGCCTACTGATGAAGCCGAGGTCCAAAGCATAATTCTTGGTCTGCGCACAGACTGCGCGGTTGGCTGGGATGGCATATCCTCAAAAATATTGAAATCCTGCTGTCCAGTGTTAGTTCCAGTTATCACTCATGTTTGTAATTGCTCAATTTCGTCAGGTCGTTTTCCTAAAGTGTTTAAAAAAGCACTGGTTCATCCAATTTATAAGGCTGGGGACAGACGCGATGTCAATAATTACAGGCCAATCTCGGTACTGCCTTCCATCTCTAAAATCTTAGAAAAAATATTGAATAATCGCCTTACTAAATATCTTGAATCCCACGAGATTCTTGCTCCGAACCAGTACGGTTTTAGGGCTGGAAGGTCTGCCGAGGATGCGGTTGGTTGCTTTGTGGATAGTGCTGTCGGCCTCCTTGACTCCGGAAAAAAATGTCTAGGTATTTTCCTGGACCTTCGACACCGTGTCTGTTCCTCACCTATTGCGGAAGTTGGAGAGTCTAGGAATCCGTGGTCACGCCCTTAAAATTTTTCACGACTACCTTTCTGATCGAACCCAGTGCGTTAAAATTGATAATGTTATCAGTGACAACAATTCCATTGTGTACGGTGTGCCTCAGGGCTCTGTGATTGGGCCGACTATGTTTCTGATATATATTAACGCTCTCTGCGGACTCTCCCTTCCCAATTGCTCAGTCTTCACCTACGGCGATGACACTGCATTGCTTGTTCACGGGGACAGCTGGACAAACTCATTTGAATGCGCTGAACAAGGTCTCGAGACCGTCATGAACTACCTAACTAGCAACCTTCTCACCTTGAATCCTAACAAGTCCTTGTATATGACATTTTCTATAAAGCCTCCTCCCAACCAGATCAGGATTCTTTTAATCTTAAAGTTCACAACTGTCCGGTAACTGCCCCTCGCTTTCCTTGCTCATGTCCTCACATAATCCGGACGGATCATATTAAATATCTTGGGGTACAAATCGACAATCAACTGACCTGGAAACCCCACCTAAGGACATTGACTGTGCGAGTACGTAGACTTGTCTCTATAATGAAAATACTCAGACATTCAGCTTGTATTGAGACACTACAAAATGTTTACTGTGCACTTGGTCACTCAATCCTAAAGTATTGCATAACTGCCTGGGGTGGAGCGGCCAAGACTCATCTTTTGCAGCTGGAACGAGCACAAAGAGCCGTCTTAAAGGTTATGACCTTCAAGCCCTATATATACCCTACTACACAACTCTACGAAAATTGTCAAATACTTACAGTGCGCCAACTTTTTATCCAACAAATAGTGCTACGAAAACACTTTACTCTCCCATTCGCTGAAAACTACACACAAAACCGTAGGAAATATCAAATTTGCTCCTCCCAATACTCCAGAACAGCTCTTGCTCAACGTCACTACAATATTATAAGCAACCACCTGTACAATATCGTAAAGAAAAACTGCAACATTTATCGAATAACTAGGTTCGAATGCAAGAAAAGTGTACAAGGATGGCTACAAAAACTTAATTACGACACCGAACATCTGCTTAAAATACCTATTTAGTCACTCACTGTAATTCATACACGATTTCACATCCAAGTCTAATTATTTTAAACTTACGACATTACACATACATACACTACACGTACATGCACTATACATACATACATACACTACACGTACTTACACTACACATACATTATACATCCCTAAACATTCACTCACGCTAACTCACTTACATACGTTGTCCACTCTATTTTCCGTATAATTTTTACTGTTTTTATACTTTTTTACTTCAATTCTCTGTGAAAATGAAATTGCACTAATGCCCCTGCTGTCCCTCGTGGAAACCTGTGTACCTTTGTGTAATAATTTATTTTGGAACACTGGTACTCATAACACAAGTTAGATCTTACTTTGAGTACCAGAGTTCAAAATACGCTAGTTTTAAATTTACTGGTAACACAGCTCTTAGCATATTATAGTTACTAGTGTTATTGTTCACTTTTTGCGAAATAAAGAATTTTACTATTATTATTATTATTAATTATTTTGTACGAGTCATAATAGACATAAAAACCTATGATGATAATTACACCATTCATTTTAGTAATGTTTTGTTTGCATCCATCATCATCATCATCATTTCAGCCGAAAGACGTCCACTGCTGGACATAGGCCTCCCCCAAGTGTCACCACATTGACCGGTCCCGTGCGTCTCGCGTCCAGCGGATCCCTGCAACCTTTACAAGGTCATCGGTCCACCTAGTGGGAGGCCTTCCAACGCAGCGTCTTCCGGTTCGCGGTCGCCACTCCAGAACTTTTCGGCCCCATCGGCCATCCGTTCTGCGAGCAATGTGCCCTGCCCACTGCCACTTATGTTTGGCTATTCTTCGGGCTACGTCGGTAACCTTGGTTCTCTTGCGGATCTCCTCATTTCTGATTTGATCACGCAAGGAAACTCCGAGCATAGCCCTCTCCATTGCCCTTTGGGTGACTTTCAGCCTTTTGATGAGGCCCATTGTGAGCGACCACGTTTCGGTCCCGTATGTAACTTACGGGACTATTATTTTGAGCTCCCGATATTTCGGCGCTGTTGCAAGCGCCATGAACAATAATAACAAACAAAATGAACAATCACGGAAGATATTCCGTGAGTGACAGTATAAGTTTAGTTGTAAACCGTGAAAGCTTGAAACAGTGTTAGTGCACAATTATTATAATATTATCAGCTTGTTACATTTACAGTTGAACTTAGGCCTCCGCATAGACTGCTAAACCCCCGTTACTTAGGACTGGATTATTTGTAATTTATGACTACTTTTTTAGCTTGGGTCTTACCTGTAAAAACAAATGTATGTGTTAAGGAATAATAAATAAATAAATAAATAAAATAGTGAACACTATAGCGTGTGCATGGAAATCTGATATAGAAAATATAAACTTACCGGTGTCGGCGTTACCCAGGATCGTAAAAGAATGAGCATTTGTTCGTCTAGATCTTCAATAGGTCGTCTACGAAGATTAGGCGCCAAGCGAAGGGAACAATTTACACACCGTCGAGAGAGTGGACGGTTTGTCCGATCTCGACCCGGTGTGAACATTTTCTTGTTAAAACTAGAGTCAATTCGCTCACTTAACAATCAAACAAAAGTCCGATAATTATCTCACAACAAAACCACTTGAGGAACGCAAACGCTCAACTCGTTAGCGAGGAATCGTAACGTAACATTCCCATACAGCCAAAGTTTGCCACAGGAAGAAAATGTCTTAAGGTTTGAAATTAATATAACATTACATAATTTGACATTTAATAATTATTTATTTCACTTGATTGACACTAACAATTATGTTGGTAATAATTTTTATTTGACAAAAGATAGATTCCTAATAGATAGGTACTATCTTTCTAAGTATTGTAAACGACAGATAGCTACGTCGTTGTCTTATTATTTTTATATTACAGCCAAGAATTTGGCTAAACAGATTGCTTCTATTGAGCAATGCCATGACATGTTAAATAATTCAATGAATGATTTGGTAGATGATATTGACATTGTAAATAATTTAAATTAGAGAATAGGACAATAGAGGTCAACTCTAGCAATAATATACAGGTTTACAAAACTAAGGCTATTAAAAACAGTTTAAAAACAAATAGTATCAACCTGGTGCATCAAAATATTCAAGGACTTGAAAACAAAGACTTAGAAGTAGAATTATTTTAGAATTTTAATAATATTGATATCCTTTGTATTACAGAACATTGGCTTCAAAGCCACCAGTTCATGATCAGTTTTAGTAATCACCAGGTTGGTAGTTCATTCAACAGAGTAAATGCTATACATGGCGGCTCACTAATTTTAATAAAAAACCAGATTAAATTTAAAGACCAAAAGGACATTGTGAGCCTCTCTGTTGAACGCATAATTGAAATAGCCTGTATAGAATTGGAGCAGTTTATTATATTAAGTGTGTACAGGCCACCCTCGGGATTGTATGACTGCTTTGAGAAGGTAATGGATGAAGTTTTACACAAGATTTGTAACACAAACAAGTCAATTATTACTTGTGGTGATTTTAATGTAAATTTATTAGAAAACTCTGGTACATGTAGTAAAATTATAAGTCTTTTTCAGTCCTACAATCTCGTTAACCTATTTTTAGAGCCCACAAGAATAACGCCTACTAGTGCCACATGTCTAGACAATATTTGTACTGATATTGTTCCGAATCATAAAGAAATCATAAATGTTTTAGACTCTGATCATTGCGGACAAATGATTACCATCGAAATGCAAAACATCCAAGTTGGAAAAAATAATATCACTGTTAACCCTAAAACTGCAAGACGCTTAGAATCATTTAAAAGTAAACTAGTGAATAACTTACCATTTTTGTCTAGTGACAATCCTCATCGTCTATATTATGATTTTTTTAATATGTATTGTAAGCTTTTTAATCCCACCTTCATTCCCAAGACTATCTCAGTTAATTGTAACGCATCTTTCAGTGACTGGGCTACCATTGGTATTCACAAAAGTAGAACACGGCTATAAAGCCGTGTTCTACTTTTGTGATCAAATCATAAGATTTGTACAACGAAAGAATGCTTGTAAATACTGCCGAATTTAATTTATATGTGAGAAATTACTCGAAACTATTTAAAAAAGTGTGTTGTATGGCTAAGTCACAGTATTTGAGCTCGAAAATTAAGAATAGTAGCAATGTAATTAAAACGACGTGGAATATTATTAATAATGAAACGGGAAGGTCTAGTAACCGAAATAGTGACTATAGCTTAACCATTAATGATATAGTCATGGCAGTAAAGTTGTCGGGAGCAAGCGAGGTTGTCCTCATCGGAGACGTGAACCAGCTACCATTCTTGGACAGAGAGAACCTTTTCGAGTTAAGGTATACCCGTCCAAACATGGTGGCTGGCATCACCCGGGAGCTACTTTGCACGCACCGCCATCCGATGGATGTGGCATTCGCACTGAGCGAGATATACTCCGGTATATACTCCTCCAAGTCGTCGCTGTCGCGGGTTCACTCACTGAGCGTCAAAGGGTACACAGGTGCGCAAATACCGAACAACGCCCAAAACACCCTATTCCTGGCTCATACGCAAGAGGAGAAAGCTTCTCTTGTCAGCCAGGGATACGGGTCCGGCGAAGGGTCGCGCACTCTAACTATCCACGAGGCCCAGGGTCTGACCTTCGACAGCGTAATTATCATCAATACCAAGTCCAGGAGGCTCCAAATCCACGACAGCATCTCCCACGCGGTAGTGGCGGTGTCGAGACATACAGTCAGTTGCGTCTATTACACCGACGACGCCGATGACGCCACGGGCCGCTTTGCAAAGAGAGCGATGGATGCGCCTACTAAAACGGTCGTCGAGTACAACCTGAAGACGGCCATGCAGCATCGAGACGCGAAGGTTGTGGAAGCTTTGCTCAGGCTAGCGAAGTCCCTGGTCAGTCGACGCACATAACCAAAAGTCCCCATCCAAATCCCAAAACCAAACCCTAACCCAAACTGACCCAGTCTGTTATGTACCCCTAGAAATAAAAAATAGATTATGTGAAACTGCATGGCAGAGTGAGCCTGTCATACTCACTTAAAAGCTTTGCCGATGGCGGCGCTGCGCATCCGGTCGTTAAGTTCCCTAAAAAATGGTTGAGCTAAGCGGCGCGGATGTGCGAGTCATATCCGTGAACGGGTGCTGTCGGACGGAGACGGTCGGCTCACACTGCCGTGCAGTTATTAGTGAAATGTGTCTCAATAATGTAATGTTAACCTAGATTATTAATTTAAATATAAAGAACATGTAAACAAAACAAAAATAGAAAGCCTGGAAAAAAAAAAAAAAAAAAAAAAAAAAAAAAAATTACCAATAGATGGACTCACGTAGATTTAAGTAGTATAATACCTTTATTATAGTATTAGTGTCCTATGTAGGAGCACGTATGTAGAAGAATAAAAATAAAAAAGACAGCAAATAATCCAAAATTGTAAAAAAGAGCGCGGACTTCCATGTCTGCGGTAAGAAAACTCACTAAAAAAAAAAAAAAAAAAAAACCATTAATGATAGAGTAATCAAATCAGATTCAGACGTCACCGTGGCTTTTGAGAGTTTCTTTTCTGATATTCCCGTTTCAACTACGAAATCCCTAAACTCATCACCTACTGTTGCCGAATCTTTGCTTAAGGAAAATGTTAAAGTTTGCGACTCGGAATTTCATTTTGAACATATCACGTGTAGAGATTTAATCAAAACTTTTCACTCCTTAAATGTTAAGAAGACTGCGGATCTGTGGGGTAATTCTGTAGAAGTTGCTAAGTCTATTATAGACATTGTAGCACCTACCTTAGTTCTTATCTTTAATAATTGTATTGATTGTGGGGAGTTTCCTGATCTTATGAAGAATAGTAAAATAATTCCTTTATTCAAAACGGGTAGTACATCAGACCCTACAAATTATAGACCTATTTCAGTACTACCTGCTTTTAGTAAAATTTTTGAGAAATTAATTCTAGAACAATTGCAAAGATTTTTTAATAAACATAAATTATTACATAGCAAACAGTTCGGTTTTACGAGGGGTCGCTCAACTACTGATGCCGGTGTTGAACTTTTAGGACATATTTTATAGTGCATGGGAAGATAAATAATAATAATAATAATAATAAATTTATTTCATAATAAAAAAGGAGATTGTAGTACATGAGGCATACAGAAAGTTATACATATAAGTTTGTACCATGTCAGCACAATCTGGCGGGTGAAGTTCTGCTTTCCTAGCTAGGTTATAGAATAACCTGTATTAAGGAATAACAGTCCCTATCCCTTACAAAAAGTGACAAAAAAAAAAATAGTACAATTTTTCCTTTTTTTAACACTACAATAATGTTTAAAATTGAATATGTGCGTGCGTGTGTGTGTGTGTGTGAGTGTATGAGTGATTGTATGTGTGTAAGTGGTATGTGCGCATGTAAGAGTGTCTGTATGATGGAGTGAAAGAGAGAGTGTGTGATTGTTTTGATTAAATTCGAGTGAGATAAATTTGAATTTTCACTGTCACCCACTGAGATAATTTTCTGTTTCATCATAGCTTTTATTTTGAAGAAATGAACGTAGAATCCTTTTACACTTAAAGTTAGATAATCCGTAGATCAAGCAGATTTTGTTAAATTTATTGTACAGAGTTGGGCCTAAGCAGTTATAAAATCTTCTTGCAAATGATGTGCGAACTTGTGGAACAATGCAAATTAAGTCTTTCCTACGCTTTGTTACTATTTTATAAGGGGTTTTACGGTGCTGTAGGAGAATTGTTTGAAGGATGAAGTGTTGTCGGACGTTAAGAACATTACAACTACTATACAATAAATCAGTAGGGAACAAGAAAGGTCTTGATGTGGCTACTTTTAGTACCGCTCTGTGTGCGATCTCAAGTGGTTTAAGTATAGTTTTCGCAGCACCACCCCAGCATGTGATACAGTATGTAACAATAGATAAGCACAGGGAAAAATAAATTGCACGTATTATATTTGGGTTCGCGATACTTCGGAGGGTTTTAAATATATAAATTAACTTGCGGACTCTACTGGTAAGTTGGTTAATTTGAGTTTTGAAATTAAGATTTTTGTCTAAATATACTCCTAAGTATTTGATATGATCAACTACACTTAGGGATGGGCAGAGGCAAGAGGCATTTTCTTGACAACACCTGTATTTGTGGGCTTTAATAGATACAGGAAATCTTGGCTGAGTGGCGGGACTTATTGAATAGGTAATAAAGTTAGTTTTGGAGGTGTTGAGTGTTAATGAGTGATAATAGAGCCAATTTAGGGTTTTGTTGAATCCAGACTGTGCTATGTGCTCAAGTTCCGACCAGGTGTCAGCAACAAAGGTTATAGCAGTGTCATCTGCAAAAGTTACTATCTTAGCATTTGTAATGTTCTGGTTGCATAGGTCATTTATAAAAACTAGAAAAAGCGTCGGACCCAATATGCTTCCTTGGGGTACTCCGTAATAGATGGGAAGCTCATCGCTTTTATGGGTATCTATACTAACCATTTGAGCGCGATCCGAGAGGTAGTTTCGGAAAAGATCTAATTGCAAGCCCCTGACACCAATCCTTTCCAGTTTTAATAAGAGCATAGAAATTGGAACGGTGTCAAAAGCTTTTGCAAGATCTATAAAGATAGTTAACACCCTTTTATTTTTCTCTAAATTATGGACTATATTGTTAAGCAAATCTTGCACTGCGTCTGTGGTGGATTTACCTCTGCGAAAGCCAAATTGCTGCGAAGATATTAGATTATTATGTTCAAGATAATTAACCAGTCTTTTATTGATGAGGCGTTCAAGTACCTTTGATATGGCACTCAGAACCGCTATTGGGCGATAATTACTGGGCACCTTCCCGTCCCCTCCCTTGAAAACTGGGTGAATTATAGCCCTTTTAAGGGATGTAGGAAAGATACCTGTATCGAAGCATAGATTAAAAATATGGCTTAGGATAGGAGCCAAGATAATTGCGTATTTTTTTAGAAAGTAAGGCGTGATGCCATCCCATCCAGAAGCAGCATTAGACCGCAACGATTTAATGACAGTAATAATTTCTTCGGGATCTACGCGGTCTAGAACAAAAGAAGAAGCCGATGAGGGATTGTGTATATCTTGTGGCAGAGCCAATGCTTGATTGCCTTTATCTTTTATAATGTCATTGGCAAGTTTTTCGCCGATATTAACAAAATATGAGTTAACGCTATTACATGATTGTGTAGGTGAGAGTGACAATGAGAGTAATTGTGTAGCTGTGGTTTTAGTTTTTGTAGAATTGGTTACACATTTGATGGTATCCCATAAGGTTTTTGGGTTATTACCTGCTTTAGCTAATTCTTGAGTATCATACAGTCTTTTCGCTTTCTTTAGAATTCTAACACAAAAGTTTCTGTATCTTCTATAAGTAATCTTAATTGTTTCATTCTCTGGAGATCTTTTTACTTTTTTATGAAGCGCGTCCCTATTCCTAATGCACCGCAATAAGCCAGGTGTAATCCAAAGCTTTAAAATCCTTTTTTTTGGGGGAACTTTTTTGATAGTCGTATTATCCGATATGGCAGAACTAATAAGTTTTATGAGTTTATCAGTAACAATATTAGCGTCTTTTTCGTCATAAAGAGGTTTAAGATCCAATTGCCGTATACTTTCATCAAGCCCCTCATAGTCTAACTTAGTAATTGTAGAGCAAGCTGCTGTTTTCAAATCTTGGTTTTGGATGCATAATAAGGTGGAGAAGTGATCGGTAATTGTAGAACTATAGACGAATGTACGAGTAGGACGGTTTGTTCTTAATATCGTGTGGTCTAGACAGTTATCATCTCTGGTTGGAAGAACATGGGCAGGAAGATAACCATGAAAAGCAAGACAGTCCAAGTATTCGTGAGAACGTGTGTCAGAAGTGTTTGATTTTATATCTAAGTTTATATCACCAGTTATTATTACAGATTTGAATGCGTGAAGCGAAGTGAGAACATTATTGAGGGCAGCTATAAAACTCCGTATACAGTCAGCAGATGGTGAGCGATATATGCACACTATCGCTACCTCAGTACCAATCTTTATAATAAGACCAGAGGCGGATTGGTAGAGGTCTGGTTCTTCACAGGTAGCTAACAAGTTTGACTTGAGATATACCACAACACCATCGCTTTGGTTTTTATGTTTAGAAGTCTTATATATATTATAGTTTTGCATGATTGGAATGTTATAGTTACTAGCACAAGGTAGCCAGCATTCGGTCAATACGATCAAATCGCAGTCAAAAGAAATGCGGTGTAAGAGCATTTGAAGACCTAAAATGTTACGAGTAATAGATCGAATATTTTGTGACAGAATTTTTATATACTTGTGCGGATGCAATAGTATCGAACGTGTATCTTCAGGTGTACATGTATGAGTTATTGACACAGAGAGCTGATCAATATTTTCAATTATTTTTTATAAATGCGATGCTTTGGGCATTTTTTGCGATTTGTCTAAGGCATTTGATTGCGTTCTTCATGAAACATTAATCAGGAAACTCCGCCACTACGGAATCCGGAACAGCGCTTTGGATCTTCTTACCTCATACCTGAGTGATAGGATCCAGAGAGTTGACGTCAACGGAAAAATATCTCCCGGTTCTATAGTAATAATGGGAGTCCCACAGGGCTCAACTCTTGGTCCTTTCTTATTTCTTATTTATATTAATGACTTACCTTACCTCATAAAGGATAACCACGATATAGTGTTGTTTGCAGATGACACTTCGCTTTTGTTTAAACTTAAACGTCAGCAGCTAGTTACTGACGATGTAAATAGCGCGATTTCAAAGGTAGTGCATTGGTTTAACGCTAATAACTTACTTCTAAATGAAAAAAAAACCAAATGCATTAAGTTTGCACTACCTCACGTTAGGCAGGTGAAAACTACTGTGTTGGTGAAGGACGAAGAGTTGAATCCTGAAGATAGCACGGTGTTCTTGGGCTTAACTTTAGACGCTAAGCTACAGTGGGGCCCACATATAGATAAATTGTCGAAGAAACTGAGCTCCGCAGCATACGCAGTTAGGAAAATTCGTAATTTAACGGATGTACAGACAGCTCGATTAGTTTACTTCAGCTATTTTCATAGCGTAATGTCGTACGGTATTCTGTTGTGGGGGAATGCCGCCGATATTCAGACCATCTTTGTTTTGCAGAAAAGGGCCGTTCGATCAATTTATAAGTTGAGTCCGAGACACTCTCTCAGAGAAAAGTTTAAGGAGATTAATGTAATGACTGTTCCCTCTCAATATATTTATGAAAACCTTTTGTATGCTCACAAAAATATAAAGCTATATAAGAAATATTGTGATATTCACAACATAAACACAAGGAATAAAGATAAATTTATTGTACCCACAACAAGGCTCAAGAAAATAGGTGGATCATTTAGATGCCAATGTAAACGCTTTTATAATAAACTACCAGGCCACATTCAAGAACTAAGCCTTAATAAATTCATTTTTTTTATAAAACATAGACTTTGCCAGAAAGCCTTCTATTCTGTTAAAGATTATATTGAGGACAAAAAAGCTTGGGATTGAACTGCTCCAATTGTAGTCGATATTTAATTGAATTTGTACCCATTTTATTTTATTTTTAGTACAGTTTGACATTTTTTTATTTTTTTTATTACAGTTTGACATTTTATTTTTTTTTATTAACTAGTGTTCGTTTTAGTTGACATTATTTACTTTTTCAAGTACCTGTGGTATTATTATTATTATTTTTTTTTTTTTCTTTACTTTATTTACTTTTTCAAGTGTTGTTTTGTAATGTTTATTACTGTAAATATGAGGACTACGTGGGTCATACTATTATTTTAATTTTTTATTTTTTAGTTTCATTAGTTTCACGATTGTCTGGCAGTTTGAGTACTTTATGCGGCCTACCCAAATGTCCTTTCTTTGGTATTGTTCGTCGTGTCGTTGAGCTCCTTGGATCATGAGTTGAGCTACACGATCACTGACAAATGCTTGCACTGTCTGGACAGGTCCACTCAAATCTGTGTGGTTATTTCTTTAAAAGACCATCTCAGACATTAATCTACATGGTCCTCATATGATTTGAGCAATGTCTGGACTTTAAAAGAGACGGTGACCTCTGAGTTTGTTTCGGATGTTTCTTTTCAGAGTAGTCAGGTACGAAACACCGGCCCCATCTAGCTTTAAAACAAAACATGACATGTAAAAGAGTTTGGTAAACCTAATTGCAGAAATAAATATGATTTATTATTTATGATTTAACAGAGGTAAATACGGAGGAATATAATTCAACTCGACGCAAAACAAACACCACGAAACGAATAACCGGCTATTGATTTGTTTGATTTGACAGATAGATCTCTGTCATAAACCATGTATAGTGTTGCCAGGTATAATTTTTGTTCAATCGATTTTCAATATCGATTTTGAACGTATTTTTTCAAAATAACATTACTCTCTGTTCAAGCTTTTGGATTTATTCATTAATATCGATTTCATGGTCATTCAGGTCATTCAGTTGTTTTAATGTCTATTATGACAGATGCAAATTGATGTATAGAACATTTTTGTTACTTTAATATAGTTATTTTTGTCATTTCTTTTGATTTTATGTCATATAAATGGGCCTAGTAATTGTAAAACGTTACCAAAAAACAGTTACGGCAGTGTTTGATGCAAAGTAGACTTTGGAATTAAGAATCGATTTCAATCAATCGATTCCAATTTTAATTGAAATATTGTTTGACATCTTGCAACATTTAAGTTAGGTTTCGGGTGCGGATGTACTGAGATTCAGTTAGATAAACATTTATTACGTTTTTGAATGCTAGGGTAAAATAAATGTTAATAAAAAACACATGTACATGAAAAAATAAGATATAAATTTTATGTAGCATAAAGTTAAGACACGGTGCCACAAAGTGGGGCCTGTCCGTGGGCAATCTCCTTTGATCGTTGAAAATGTAAAATGTAGATTCGAAATAGATACTGGAAGCAAAATATCGGTTATTTCAAAATGTTATTATGACAACAATTTTACAAACGTACCAATAAAAAAAAACTGTTTACTTTGAAATCGTATACAGGTGACGTCATCGAGACCATCGGTTACATTGTAGTTAACGTTGCATGTGGAAAACAGCATGCACAACTTAAGTTATACGTTATTGATAACGGCGGCCCGCCGTTAATGGGCCGCACTTGGATCAAGTATTTAAAGATGGCTATTGTTGCTACAATTTGACAGATGACAACTCTTTGGCGGCATCGTTACGAAAAATGTTTCCAGAGGTATTTGCTGAAGGTTTAGGCACATTTAAAACTAAATTTCACTTATATTTAAAGGATGACACACCAGCTTTTGTAAAAGCACGGTCGTTGCCACTAGCCTTACGCCAGCGAGTGGAGTAGGAGCTCGATCGGCTGCAGCAGGAAGGGGTCATCTGTGCGGTGATTACAAAATAACAATCAATCTACTTTTGAAAGATTACCACTGCCCGCTGCCCCGCATTGAGGATTTGTTCGCAGCTTTAGGTGGGGGAGAGGAGTATAGCAAATTAGACTTATCAAACGCTTTCTAACTGTGTATTTTACATGAGGATTCCCAACCGATGACGGCAATAACAACTCACGTTGGCACTTTTGTATATAGAAGAGTACCGTTCGGTATTAAATGCATACCTGAAGATTTCCAAAAAATAATGGAAGAAACTTTAAGTGGATTGCCGTCAACGGCGGTTTTTGCGGATGTCATTTGTGTTACTGATAAAGATAGAACTACACATTTAGCCAATTTAAAAGCGGTGCTACAAAGGCTCAATCAAAGTGGTTTGAGAATAAATTTTACAAAATGTGATTTCTTTAAAAGCAGTGTTACTTATTTGGGCTATAAAATTGAAAAGTTTGGGTTACATACGGATAGTAAAAAAATTGACGCCATTGTAGCAGCACCTGAACCTACAAATGTTACACAGCTTAAGAGCTTCATGGGACTTGTTTTCTATTCTAAGTTTTGTGCCAATATGAGCGATATTTAAAAGCCCCTTTATTGTATGCTAAAGAAAAATGTAGAATCGCAATGGACTGACGAGTGTAATAGGGCGTTTATAAAGATAAAAAATTGTTTTAGCACATTATGATGCAAGTCTCCCGTTAATTCTATCAGTTGACAGCAGCGCATATGGCGTGGGCGCGTTATTGACACAGCGCCACGCTGACGGCTGCGAGCGCCCGGTGTGTTGTGCTTCAAGGACGCTCAACTCGGCCGAAGTCAATTACTTGCAGTTAGATAAGGAGGCGCTAGCTATTGTATTCGGTGTAACTAAGCACCATCAGTATGTTTATGGTAGTCATTTCACACTTCGCAGTGATCACCGTCCCTTAAGTTACATTTTTGGAAAAAGTAAAGGAATACCAGTGACCGCTGCGAGCCGCTTACAGCGTTATGCTGTTAAGTTGGCTGCTTACGACTTCAACATTGAATTTCGTAACATCGTCTAAAAACTGTTTTGCTGACGCTCTTTCTCGCCTTCCTCTAGACTTAACAAAGCGTCAAGTAAGAGGTAAAGGTGAAGAATGTAGCTATCTAAATTACGCGCAGGAACATTTTCCAATCAGCTTTAAAGATATCAAAACTGAGACTAGGAAGGACGCGTTATTAAGTAAAATATACGGTTTTATAATGCATAGGTGGCCCACTGATAAATCGGTTGATAAAATAGAAAATGCTTATTACAGTAGAAGACACAACTTGCATATTGATCAAGGCTGTATAATAGGGGGTTATCGTATTGTCATAACAAGATCGTTACGAGAGCTAGTTTTGACTGAGATTCACGATGGGCACCCAGGAATTGTCAAAATTAAAAAGATCGCGCGTAGTTACGTATGGTAGGAGAACGTTGATGCAGACATCGAACGCGTGGCGCGCGAATGTGTTGCTTGCAGGGAACTACGACCCGCGCCCCCCGCCCGCCGCGCCAATACATTCGTGGCCGTGGCCGGCAGAGCCGTGGTCACGTCTGCACCTAGATTTTCTTGGCCCGTTTAATAATAAATATTTTTTTTTGTACTGATTGACGCTCACTCAAAGTGGATAGAAGTGGAACCAGTTAGCACCACTTCTGCCACTATTATCATAGACTGTTTAAGACGGTTGTTTGCACGTTTCAGATTGCATAAACGCTTAGTGAGCGACAATGGGCCACCTTTCTCATCCTTTGAGTTTGCTCAATATTTAGAACGCAATAGCATACACATATATACATACATACTTTAATACCCTCTAGCAACGGAGCCGCGGAAAATGCGGTGCGGTCCGTTAAACGTATTCTCAAAAAGGCACAATTTAGAACGAGAAGATTTTAATACCGCATTACATCGATTTCTATTTATGTATAGGAATACTGAACAAAGCACCACTGGAATTGAACCGGCGGTAGCCCTTCTAGGTAGGCGACTACGTGGCCGTCTTGATCTGCTGCGGTCTGACACAGCGGAGTGTGTGCGCAGCGATCAGTTGCGACGCGAAGATAGCCACAAACGTCCGCTATGGACGCTGGCCCAACAAGAACCAGTCATGTTACGAGATTACACGAAATCAAATCGTAAGTGGACTGAGGTCGTTGTAACCGAGCGTACGGGGCCTGTATCCTATACGGTGAAAACGAGTGCAGGTCAGACTCATAAGAGGCATATTGATCAATTTCAAACACGTATAAGATTTTAAACCATCATGGTCACTTACTACTACTACTACTCATTCTTTGAGTAAGGCAATAGACGTTACATCTTTCGATCAAAATAACAGCATACAACATGCTATAGAGCCCTCATTTTGTAAGGGCGATACGGACGACAAAGATGAATTCTTTGATAGTGTGGGTGAGGGAGCGGGGAACGCGGCGCAGTCACCACGGTCAATCCCGCCGTCCACGCCACCTGCTGCTGATAACACTTGTCGCGTGCGCAGGAAAGCGGCTATTCGTTGCCAAGAAATACTTAAAAATATGTAAACACATTGTAACCTCGTTATGTTTCTAAATTGTTATTGCTCACTAACGTATTGTTTGGTTTTAACGTTATGTTAGGTACTTGTGTATATTTTCTGAACTATCTTTATATTTATTATATTTATAACTAGCTTATGCCCGCGGCTTCGCCCGCGTGGAGTTAGGGAGTTGCCCACGGAATCTTACTTCTGGGATAATAAGTAATCTATGTATCTATCTATAATACATACATAGATTTACATGTACCTACTTGCTTATAACTTGCAATTATTAGTTTAAAGTTATGTCAATTAAATTAGATACGTGAAATATTGGGACTTGGTTTGAGATTGGACATCGGATTTACTGGATTTTATCTGAAGAGTGTGTACACAAATTTTCAAGTCAATCGACCCCGAGAATAAAAAGTTTCACAGAAAATTCAACACCCCATTTCACCCTCTAAGGTACCCCTTAGAGGCTGAAATGGGGTGTTGCAGTTCAAAAAACTGATACTTTCTCTTCACAAAGAATACACCCTCCAATTTTCATATCTCTGGGACCCGCGGTTTGGGCTGTGTGTTGGTATATCAGGCAGCCAGTGAGGACATGGAATTTTAAATTGGAGGATGATTTTGGAAAAACTGTGATACACGTATCTAATCATTTTAACTGAAGTACATGTAGACACATTTTCAAGTCAATCGATTCGGAGAATAAAAAGTTTCACATAAAATTCAAAACCCCATTTCACCCTATAAGGGGTAGAATTTCAAAAAACCCTTTCTTGTGGTTACCTACTCTCCACAAAGAGTACATTCTCCAAATTTCAAGTCTCTAGGACAAGCGGTTTGGGCTGTGCGTTGTCAGCCAGTAGTCAGCCAGTCAGGACATTGAATTTTAAATTGGGGGATGATTTTGGATAAACTGTGATACACGTATCTCATCATTTTAATTGAAGTATATGTAGACACATTTTCAAGTCAATTGACTCAGAGAATAAAAAGTTTCATAGAAAATTCAACACCCCATTTCACCCTCTTAGGGGTGGAATTTCGAAAAACCCTTTCTTAGTGGATACCTACTCTTCACAAAGAGTACACTGTCTAAATTTCATGTCTCTAGGATCAGTGGTTTGGGCTGTGCGTTGATATATAAGTCAGTCAGTCAGTCAGTCAGTCAGGACTTTGAATTTTATATGTATAGATTGTGTGTCTGGTATTATTCGAATAAGATTTCTGTGCGAAATTTGGGTGGGAAAAGTGTTATGTATGTGGGTAGGTTTAACTACACATTCAATAAACAGTCTGCGTTGTGTAAGCCTTGTATCATTGACGTGTCCCCGTACTTATCACTGTCCACATGACATCTGTACTTTTGCAGGTATCGGGAAGCTTAGTGTATAATGTTGTTCGTCAAGTTGTTCCAGAGCTTGCTTGCGTAGAGTGACTGGCGTTAATGTACAGGGAGTTGAGATGTTGTTGAGTTATGAGCTGCTGCACGCAGTCCGGCTTGTCTATAATCTTGAAGCCAACATTCTCTTCGCAGAGGTACCATGAGTTAAGCTTCGGACATTCTGTCTCTATGTACATAGAATATGGTCCATGAATTGCTATATAAGGTGTCGTAATAAGGGCCATATTATTTTTGTTAGGAATTATGGACAACTTATATAGGATGTAGGTTCTTGGTAAGGCAGTCGGCACCTTTATAACTATAATTATTTTCTTATCAATATAATACGATCCTAATTTTAAAATGTTATAGTACTCTCGAAGGTCGATATCAATGATTTTGTTTTTTGAGTATAATAACCCTAATTTGCTTATCATATTTCTAAGATTACCTAAACTAATCATAGAATGGTTAGTGCTGGAAGCACGCATAAAAGCTACCATAAGTTCTATTTTATTTAACTCATCCGATAATGTCTCTATATTATCGTTTAAAATAAGTAGGTGTTGTGCCATATGGGCATACGTTACTAGGTCTGCTTGTTTGGATGCATCTTGTTTTATGATTTGGTTAAGTTTATTAGCAATAGTGTTCTGGTTGTCTACTATACTTTTAATACATTAGAATGCTCTAACATCCATTCCTTAGTCAAGCTTATGTGATGGTTAAGTTCCGTTTCCAGCTTATTGTCGTTACCTTCTAAAACTTGGATGGCGTGATCGGACGTGCTTTTTGTTCTCGCTCGTATTTGAAATTGTAAATCAGTGGAAAAAGTGATTACACTCTTGAGAAAATCACATCATTATGTACCCAAGTGAACAAGTGACAAAAAAAAATTATAGTGAAATAACAATTATATCATCACCAAAATACAAAAATAAACTTTATAACAGACAATAAAATTTAAAAACTGTGCAAGATTTGGACATCGAACCCATTAGCGTACACAAAGGATACGAATACAAGCCACCCCGCATGTACTCACTCTTCGCTACAGATTGTCATTTTCGAGCGCCTTAATAACGCTGTTGTAGCACTGCGGCGTAGGCCGCCTACCAGTAAACACATCGTCTCGGGTTCAAATCCAAGACCACGAGTGATTGTACTTTTTGCTTTTTGGATTTTTTTTAATTTTTTCTCTAATAATTATACATGGTATTAGACCTAATTAAGATTGATTTTCTTAATTAGTAAAGATATTTTAAATCGCTAGAAAAACGCAGCACAGTTTTACAAATACAAATGATGCCGCTACGACGCACTCCATCAGCATCACCGGCCGCAATGAGTGGGCAGCCACCTGCTCTTCATCAATCTGAGCCCAACATTAGTGTGCTTTCGGAATTGAGTGAAGCTTGCATGGATTCAAATATAACCAGTCGCACGATCACGAACTTTTTGTCAACATGAGCGAGTTCAAAGACGAAATATCTAACACACTTAAAGAGCTAAAGAAAGAGCAAACATTGTTTCGCTCAGACATTGCGACGACGCTGATGGAAATTAAAAACCAATGCAGTAAACTTCAGGATTACGTTGATTTTTCTGTTGCCAAATATGATGAGATGCTGGCAAAAATGCAGAAATATGAAGTGGAGAGAAACGAAAATCGGGATTACATATGTAGACTTGAAGAAAGAATCGACCACCTGGAAAAACAATCAAAACTAACTGGTCTTGAAATTAAAAATGTCCCGAAAATTGCCGATGAATCGAAACTTAATCAAAAGCTAAACATCGAAACTTTCCAGTCAAGTATAGACATGCTGAGTCGGTTGAAACTTCGCAAACAACGTGTTTCTTTGAATTGAATAAGGTAACACGTTTCAACACGACGTTGTTATTGTCATTTGATGCCTCCACCAAGTGTAGGAATTTTGCTAACTCGGCGTTATCAAGCATCGTGGGACACGATATTGTTGCTACTCTAGATAAAGTTTCTGCTACTATGTTATCGTTCCCACTAATATGCCTTATGTCTGTACTAAATTCACTAATGAACATTTGCAATGAGAATTTGCTTTCACGCAACTGTGAGTCGGTTTATGTCTAACTTTGTAAAAATCTTCTTATTAGCCAAAATATACGTAAAATCATGAAGACGGGGCACAGGGTAATGTTTATAATCTCCACATGGCCTAATATTACCGTCCTTCTTGGGTACTACGTGCAGGGGACTTGCCCAAGCGCTATGACTCGGCCTACAGATCCCAAGCTCTTGCATAACCCTAAATTCATTTTTGGCTTTTACGTACCTGTCCGGGAGTAGCTGTCTCGTGCGTGCACTGGAGTACCTGTTGTCTCTATGTGATGGCAAACGCCATGCTTAGGTGTCTCCTTATATGAAACAGGCTTGGTTAATTCTGGGAACTTACACAACAATTCATAATAGTGGCAATTATCAGTGATGGTTTTTAAAGTGGGCTCGGTGGAACTAGAGAGATTTCCTCTCGTACCTAAATTAGTAACCTGATCCACCAGCCTTCGTCCGTTCAAGTCAATTAACAACTTATGTTTAGCTAAGAAGTTAGCACCTAATATGGGTTGCTGTACGTCCGCTAACGTAAATAACCAACGGAACGCTCGTCTAAGATTTAAGTCTAGTTCTAAAAAATGTGTACCATACGTATTGATCTCGGTACCGTTCGCAGCATACAACTTATAACAGGCACTATGTGCGTTATCTTTCTTAATAACAACTCTGCGAGGTAGAAGACACATTTGCACCACTGTCCACTAAAAAGTTCAAACCTGAATTCCTGTCCCTGACGCAAAGACGGTGATTGACGTGCACGCGGTCACAGCCTCCCGTCGCTGACTGCACCGACTCTAGTTTTCCGATGGCTTGGCGTCCTTCTTCTTCCAATTGCATGGTTGAACACACTTTTCCGCTTTGTTGCGGAATCTGAAATGATAAAAACACAACCAGCTGGGGTCGTCTTCAGGTGCTTTCACGTTTCTTGACCTGGAGTTTGATCTTGACCGGGATCGCCATCTGCTGGATCTACCATGTCTCGACCGACCTCTGGAACCATGCTCGATCTTGCGTAACCTGTCGCTTAATTTAATTATTTCCGCTATCACCAAATTGTCCTTGTCTGAAGATCCTGGTTTTTCTTTTACACTGGCAACGCTTTGGATTGGGGTGATAGTTTCCGCGACCTTGTCTGCAATCGACGCCAATTTCTCCATGTTTTCTTCATCTGTGGCTGCCAAAACTCCACGTACTGATGGTGGCAAATGGTTTTTCCACATCACTTTGAGAGTCTCATCGGTTACTTTTCCTCTGGCCAGGTCCCGCATCTTGCGTAGGAGGTGCGATGGCTGTAGATCGCCTAGCTCCATTTCACTAATCAGCTTTTTAATTTGCCGTTCCGCTGACTCCTTATACACCGAGATTAACTTTTGCTTCAAGGCCTCTTATTTCTTTTCCTGAGGCGGGTCTAATAGGATATCCGCTACTTGTTCCGTGACTTCAAGGTTTAATTTTGACAAAATTATCCGATACTTCGAATCGTCGGACATCTTTCGGCAATTGATTATCGCCTCTGCCTTGGTGAACCACAATTCTGGTGCTCTCGGCCAAAAGTCTTCTAACTTGTCGGTGATGGAGACCGGTGACAGGGAATATTCGTCGGCTACTATTTTGCCTTCCATGATGCTAATTACTCACGCAGATTAGTTTTAAAAGAGATTCCGCACTATAGACGCTGATGTTCAGTGAGTTGCCCGTTCTCAATTACGTACACACAATATCTTTAAAAAATCACTGATGTTATCACTTCACGACACACAATAGATCACGTCGGGTGCAATTGAATCACGTCGGGTGCAATTGAATCACGTCGGGTGCAACTGAATCACGTCGGATGCAATTGAATCGCGTCGGGGTCACCAATTTTGTGTGCGTGTATATAGAGTCTTTGGGTTGTGTGTGTACGGAGAGAAATAAAAGATTGCGGAACTCTATATTTAATTTACTTATTAAACCTGTTACGAAATATTACAAATGAGTAGCTAATGGGAGCGCGTCTATAGTATATGGCGGATACGGGCGAACTGAACTTGCCGGGCGCTGCACGTATCATGAATACAAAACGATGTGTCAGCGCTCCTACATTAGTATTAATAGTAATCTTAGTGACCATGACATCATGATAGTTTAAAATCTTACACTAAAACTATTTCAACTTCACGTAGACGCAGGCCGATTTAACCCTGGATTACCCAAGGACTACTTAAATGTATGCGCCACAGAGACAATTTGTATAAAAAGCTTAGAGCAGATCCAACAAATGAAGTTCTCGTGGTGTCACAGAAGGTATCGTAATTTTTGTACAAATCTGCTACGAAAAACATGAGAGACTAGAATTTGAAAAAGCAGGTAGAAATTCTAAGCAGGTATGGCATGTTATTAAGAGTGTCACAAACATAGGATGGCCATGATCTCATAGCGAATAATCACAATAGGGCCACTATAAATCAAATCAACAATTATTTCGCAAATTTAGGGAGACGTCTAGCTAATAAAATACATAGAGACCCTCGATCTACTTCGCTACCAGACCCCCAGAAGGAGTCTTTTGTACTGCTTAAGACAAATGAGCAAGAGGTGGAACGCCTAATCCTTACACTTAAGAGTGATTGTGCAGTTGGCTGGGACGGTATTTCTTCTAGTTTTATAAAACGACATAGAAACGTTATTGTACCTCCACTGACACATGTTTGCAACCTGTGCCTTGACTCTGGTGTCTTCCCTGACTGGTTCAAAAAGGCAATTCTTCACCCTATTTTAAATCTGGAGATCATGACCGTGTCGAAAACTATAGGCCTATATCAGTCCTCCCTGCGATGTCCAAGATACTGGAAAAGATCATAATAATAATAATCAAATTCATATTTTATAATTAACTAGCTTCTGCCCGCGGCTTCGCCCGCGTGGAGTTCGGGAATTGCCCACGGAATGTTACTTCTGGGATAATAAGTAATCTATGTATGTGTAGTACATACATAGATTTACGTGTACTTGCTATTGTAAATTTTTGTTCATAGTAATATCAATTAAATTACATATGTGAAATATCTTGGTTTGAGATTGGACACCGGGACACCAATCAAATGATTTATTAGGAATCTATTTATAGATATAATACTTTGACATAATATTTAATATCAATGTCCCGTATCGCGAGCCAACGCGAAAATCGGTGGAATAAACCATATTCACAGACACTTCTCTACCTCAGAAAAATTGAAAATGACCCACCAGATTTTAATTATCTACTGTATATGTATTGTTTTTACCTATATAGCTAGTTTTTACGTTGCAAGACAGTTTGATTAGCAAACAAATACATGTTATGTACTTGGCAGTTAGTAAGACCTATTATTTATTTATTTATTTATTTATTTACACTTCAAGCACAAAAGTACAATGGCGGACTTAATGCCATAGGCATTTTCTACCAGTCAACCTTTGGGTGATGCAGAAACAAACAGTGGTAGGTGTATCTGAAAATAGTTATAATTTATACCAAGATTAGCTATAAGTATATATAAAATACTATAAATATATATCAAATACTATAAATATATATCAAAATTTAGATAAATGAAAATAGACATTTTACACGAATAAACTAAAATAATCTATACTTATAATAAATTTGTAGAGAGGTCAATTCTGTACATGAAATATATTTCCAAAATAACTATCAGGGGGTGATTAGGGATCGATACTGATGCCAAAAATGCAATCAGTAAAATTTTTGTCTGTCTGTCTGTCTGTCTGTCTGTCTGTCTGTATAACCGTTATAGAAACAAAAACTACTCGACGGATTTTAACGAAACTTGGTACAATTATTTTTCATACTCCTGAGTTGGTTATAGTATACTTTTCATCACGCTACAATCAATAAGAGCAGAGCAGTGAAGGGAAATGTTGGGAAAACGGGAGAAGTTACTCCATTTTTTAAGCTTCCGTCGCGTGTGCAACCTTAATGGTTAAAGCTACACAGAAATCATGTATGACGGAAATGTTTTCCTTAAAATTATATAAAAAATATCCCACGACAGCATATGTCTATCTTTTATGGTTGACTCACAATATCACGTGTAACTCCCGATAGCTTAGCAGTTCGAAGCTTTCTGATTATATTTGTCTACTCTTACGTTTATAACACTCTCAGTCATCCCAAATTAAAAAAGTTAACATTATTAACTATTCCATAAAAAAGAATCATAGAAATCGGTATAGAAACACCAAAGTTATACATGAAATACGCTAATAATAAGCCATCGCGCGTGAATACTGAATCATGCTAAAAGGATTATTTTTGTATAAGGTCCGAGAATCGGTCGCCGCGCTCGACGCGTCTCGCGGCCGAAGGTATAAAAAGGCGAGGCATCCGAGCGCGAGCTTCTTGGCTGGAGGCCTTAATTTCAAAGCATCCACAGGATTTGTCCGGTTAAGCAGAAGCCAGCCTCAGAGGCTGAACTGCGAGATGCCAATACCAAAAAAAAAAAAAAAAAAGCGCGAGCTTCATACAATTTTTGCCTGTGGATGCGAATAGACGTTCAGAGCGTTCGACCTTATTGACAGACAATACTTAATTGATATTAACAAACCGTGCTTATCAGCGCGACTTTTAGTCTTTGATAATTTATTTTTGGATTCCTTTTGTTGTTAATTTATAAAATAGGTATTAGTTATTTTGGTAGTGTTTAAATATTCGTTCAAATTACAATTATTAATAGTTTACATTTTATTTCTTTTTAGGTGAAGTAGTAGTAGGTTCGCATAGATTTTTAGATACTGATAGGTACGTTTTGGTTAATTTACGTTCACTTTTTATACCTATTAGTTTTATTTTCATTTACGTTTAACTTTATTTTTATTTGCCTGCATCAATGCCACCTAAAAAATGATTATCTTTATCTCGAAATTCGAGAGAAGCTAAGAGAATGAGAAATAGGCGTTCTCAAGAATCAGCAGAGGAAAGAGCACATCGGTTAAACTTATTGTTATTCTTATCTCAATAAAAGTTTATAAAGATATCTTCGGATTCACTTTAAGTGATGCTGATTTTTGTATTACATTACCATCTATATAAATAAAATGGTAAACTGACTGACTGACTGGGTGATATCAACACACAGCCCAAACCGCTGGTCTTAGAGACATGAAACTTGGAGGGTGTGTTCTTTGTGAAGAGTAAGTATCCACTAAGGAAGGATTTTTGGGAATTCCACCCATAAAGGGGTAAAATAGGGGATGGAAGTTTATATGAAAGTCCGTCAGTTTTGAAGTTAGGATATTCAAATTTTGTGTTTAGGCTGACAATTGAAAATTAATTTATACGTGTCTCAGCGGATGAAGGTAAGTAACTATGTTTGTTCGGGTGGGATATTTTTCGACATCCACGCGGGCGAAGCCGCTGGCAGAAGCTAGTATAATAATATAATAACAAACAATGGGGAAAACATCACCGTCGTGACGAAACTGCCAGCTTCTTCTGAATGTACTCGCGAACTTTAAACTTAAAAGATAAGCGATTGGTTAACATCCTGATTTCCTGGGGAAGCGCATTTCACAGAGATATAGATTGGACAAAGAATGATCGGTGAATGAAGTCAGTGCGGTGAGAGGGACATTGAAGCATACGGTTTTGCGATGATCGCAGGCTCCTATTATGGTTGGCGCAAATATACTGAAAGTGGGGAGCAAGGTAACTAGGGGAAGTGGGAGAAACAAGAAAAGAAAACAAGGTGGTTAGCGCCCTTTGCTCCCTACGCTGACGTATGGGTAACCACTTAAGAAGAGTCCGGTGCTCGGAGACATGATCATATTTACGCAAATTGAAAACGAATCGAATGCAGTTATTTAGAAGACGGTCAAGTTTGTCGAGGAGATCCGCATTCAAGTCAAAGTAGCACACGTCACCATAATCGATGATAGGGAAAATTAAGGACTGTACAAGCATTGCTTTCGTATTTGAGGGTAAAAAGTTTCTCAAACGGTACAGAGCCCGCAACGAACCAGTAACTTTCTGACTGACGCGAGCAACTTGAGTATGCCATTTCATAGTGCTATCGATATACAAGCCAAGATCCTTTACCTCAGTGCTAAAAGGAACGACCGTACCATCGAAAACAACTGGTGGCAAGGTTGCACCATTCAACCTGAATAGACTGCGAGAACTGCCAATGATGATCGCCTGACACTTGTTAGGATTTACTGCCACACCAAACTTATCGGACCAGGTTTTTATTGCTATCAGATCACGATTTAAATTGTCGATCAGATCTCGAATATCGTCAACCCTCCCCTGACAGTACAACTGCAAATCATCGGCATACAGATGATACGCACACTGAAGCTCAGAAGTAAGGAGATTAATAAAAATAGAAAACAGAAGAGGAGAAAGAATACCGCCTTGAGGAACACCAGTCTCCAAATCACACCAACATGATGAGGAATTCCCAACATGGACTGACTGCTGGCGTTCCTGAAGGTAAGAGGAGAACCATTCCAGTGCTCCGGGAGAGACCATGACATGGGATAAAATTGCTAAAAGGATGTCGTGACTAACGGTATTGAAGGCATTTGAGAAATCGACCAGCACCAGTACCGTTACCTTGGTGTCTTCCAGTCCTGCCCTAATATCGCCAGTCACTTTAAGAAGGGCGGAAACAGTGCTGTGCCCGGGCCTGAACCCAGATTGAAGTGGGCTGATAAGCGAGTTCCGATGGACAAAATTGGAGAATTGTTTGTGCACACAGGCCTCAAGCACTTTGGATAGAAAAGGAAGGATCGAAATGGGACGAAAATGGGCAGGAAGACAGGGATTAGGGACCTTGGGTAGCGGACAAACATAGGCTTTGCGCCACAGGGAAGGAAATGCTCCGGTGAAAAGGGAAAAATTCACAATGTGGGTAATCGCAGGTAGGAGCTCATCCAGAAGGGTTGTGGTCATACCACGGGTGATATTATCACAACCCACTGCCTTCGACTTGATGGACAGAATTATCTTTTTGATCTCTTCCGGCTCAGCTGGGACGAAGCAAAAGTGGTTAATATTAGGACGCGTTAGACCAGAAATTAGGGACAAAGTTTGTTGCTTGGTTAAGGGATCCATGGAGGAAGCACAAGAAAAATGTTGGTTTAGCGCGTCCAGGTCAATAGAGTTTGGAAGGTCTAAATGTCGCGGTTTGCCGATACCCAGAGTTCCAAGAAATTTCCAAATATCGGCAGAAGAGGAAGAAGTTATATTGTCTAGAATGTGGCGGCGTTTACCGTTGCGTATCATCTGGTTGCATCTATTCCTTGCCACCTTGTATAATGACCAGTTCTCGTCAGTACGATCCCTCTTAAAGGAGGCTGGCGAGATCCCATGTATTTTGGGACCCAGTCTTAGAGGTAGCATTCATTATGGCAACTTATACATACTTGTAAAACGACTAAAGACTAACAAAAAAGCAAATGGAAAGTAAGACGAACAAGTTGAGAGAAAAGAGATATACGTCTTTATACAAGATAACCTAAAAATCTTACGGTTAAGGTTTTTAACTGTGAATGTCTGCTTATTTATTTAAAATGAATCAAAAAATAATAATGTTTAGGATGAATCATAAAGGAAGATTCGAATAAACTACTCTTAGATAATTCCCTTTCCAACCTACCCGGTCCGAGTAAAAGGGTATAAAAGGCGTGGCGCGTTGTACACGGCCTCTTTGGATGATGCTCTGTGCTTTTTGGTTCTCTTTGGTTTTTAGTAGTAGGCAACTGACAGGTGCCAGGGGAGGTAATAATTTTGGTTCGGGTCATGTTATATTATTCTGATGTACTTATTATTTACTTGTCTTAAGCCAAAACACGAATTTTTTGCCTGTACCTAATTGATGAATCATAAAACTGCCAGACTGTGTCTAGAGACTATACTGATTACTAGCCTAGTAATTAGTTCAATCACTATTAAAACTATGTTGTTACGACTTTGATCTATAAGCGAATTATGGTCAAGTAGAACGATTCTTACAAAGCTGAATGAAGATATACTTTTACATAAATTATAACAGCCAGAGCTCACTAGCTATGTATGTACGAGTACAGCTATTGAAAGGCAGGGTTTGTTGAATAAAAAATGTGTAATGTGACGTAATAAATCTCGTTTATTGGTTTTTTACATGTTTTTTTTTAATACTTTTCAACAGTGTTATAGAAAAAAATATTATCTTATTAAAAGATTACCTAAAAAGGAAGCTGGTGCAGCGATATAGCTCTGGTGTCTGACAGACCCCATATACCATAATACGCTCATAATATGAGAGCATCAACCCGCTGTCCGTGTCCCAACAGGACAGTGACAACAATAGCCTAATACACCACTTCGCCCCTGTAGCCTTCTATCTACTACGATATATGTTTAATAGGACTTGCTTTCTATGTGCCTGTGCATAGATTTAATTCTGGCACGTAAAATAAATGGGTGGTTGCCATGAAATATAGGATAGGTAATAGGGACAGGATGTATTTCTACTGAACTTGGGGCGTGTGCAAAATCAGCAGAACTTCTGTAAGCACTATCCACCATCAATATCCACAATTTGCTCTCTGTTCAGAAGGTGGTACTTTCCTCTGTACTTGTTGTGGGTACAACATTAGGGGAACTCCTCTGAGCGCTCTCAAATAGCATGGTACACACACTTCATCATTAGGTGTTAACTGAAACAATACCAGTAAAAAGTAGTCAAAAACACAAAATAACAGAAAAAATATAAATAGTGTTCATCATAAGCCCATTATCATACTAACTAGGCGGGGCTTGATCCTTTGAGCACCTTGAGCACCTTCATCAGAGAGACGATGCCTCCGTAATCGCGCAAGTCGTAAATGGCAATTAACATCAAAGTTAGCTTAAAATCAAAGTCCAAATCAAAAGCAACTGGTTGTCCAAAGAAGAATGCGGTAGTCCAAGTCAGGGTGCACTATCGTCAGTTCAAGATGTAAAGGCCAATTCATCGAGAATCCACAAAATCGCAATGATAAACATAAAATCCCACGCAAAAATGCAAACGTATCGAACGATGGAATAGAAGTGTTTTTCAACCTTTTTCATGACACGACCCCCATAATAAGAAAAAATATTTCGCGACCCCCGACCCTTCGCGTTTTTTCGTGTATTCACAGTTTATTCGTGCATACGTATAAGCAAGACAGATGCCGTCGCAACAAGCAGAAAAATCTCACACTTTGATTATGTTTGGCAAACAAGAGGTCGAAAAGCTCAAAAGTATACCCCTTTCTGACAATACCATTCAACGTAGGATAAGTGATGATGTAGAAAAAAATAAAAGAAAGTAACTTTTGTGTCCTTGCAATTTGATTAATTTACGGATATTGCGGGCTGTGCGCAATTTTTCAACAAAACCTTTGTAGCTTTTGTGCGTTTTAAATCTAATGAAAAATTAATGGAAGAAATGCTCTTTTGTGAGCACTTCCCACCAATACTACAGGTCAATGCTTGCTTAACATGTTCCTTGAAGCTACGCAAGATATGAATATCAATTGGGTAAAGAAATGCATTGCTATTTGTAGTGACAGAGCAAAAGCCATGAGTGGTGCGAACAGGGGATTTATTCAAAGACTGTTTTAAGCTTTCACGGTTTACAACTAAACTTATACTGTCACTTACGGGGTATATTCCGGAATTGTTCATTGCAACAGCGTCGAAATATCGGGAGCACAAAATAATGAATAATCACGGAATTTATTGCTAGACTGAAAGAGCAGATGAAGAAAACGAATCCACGATGGGAGAAATTGGAAAAACACTGGAATAGATCATCACAGATCTTACAGTGACAGTAGTGACGGGACTCAATCAATCACCATTGATAACGTTCCTTTATAAGATATACTACGAAATCACCATAGTTTCATTTTTATAACATGATTTTGCCTTGTTAATTAGCGTTTTAATATCAAGTTTACATGTTGTTTATAAATATTGTACATTATAGAATGAATAAAAACGAAGAGAAAGTGCCATTTATAGTAAGAAAACCCTTGAGCAAAAACACATGTTATTGGATCGGAACGTAATAGGAAAAAATGTTGCGTTTTGTAATTGCACGATTACTTAATTTTGAGTAAATTAAAATATTTATAACTTTTGATTCCCGTGTCCTAAAAATTTCAATATTTTTTAAATAAATATCTTATATAATTGTAGTTATAATTATTTTATATTTACGCTTGCATGGAGCTTCGTTAATTTTTAGATTCCTTGGGTCCATTTTCGCCGCCCTTCTTTACGGAATGCCCGGTCCCTACGTCGCATTGCCATCCGAATCCCTCCTGTCATCCATGGAGCAGGAGGACGTTTAAGTTTAACTTTTTTTATGGGTGCATGAATATTGTAGAGGTTGACCACAACATCGTTGAATATCGCAACCTTATCGTCAACTAAAGAGGCTTCCAGCATAGGCTCCCAATCAGTCACAGACGCATCCTTCTTAATTTCCTCAACATTCATCCGCGCAAAACAACGCCTGTACAGAACCTTAGGTTTAGGTTTGGGAGGTTTCAGGATATAGGAGAGGAAAATCATGTCATGATGAGAAAAGCCAGGAGCGTCATGTTGACCATGGGAGGATACAAGAGAAGGATTAGAGGTAAGGATCAGATCGAGCCAGGTGTCATCACCGACTGCGTTATGATGGGTAGGCTGGAGCGGCAACACGTGCAGAGTAACCGACTCGATAAGCTGGAGGAGTTTACAGGTTCGAGGGGCATTGCGGGAAAGGAGATTTGTGTTGAAGTCACCCATTATGATGTGATGTGCATACTCCGAACCCAAAGATTCAAGTACTGATTCGAATTCAGTGAAGTAATCAACAGTGGGAGGACAGTAAACAACACCAATAACAGTTTTGGCTCCCTTGACACAGACTTCAAGGAAAATAAACTCAGCAGAAGCAGAATATTGTGAAGAGGAAGTGGCAAGTATTTTATAAGGAAAGTCGCTGCGGAGATATATGGCCACACCACCCCCTCCCTTACCAATCCTATCATTACGTATAAGAATGAAACCAGTAAGAGGGTAAGTAGTGGATAGGAGATGTGGTTTGAGCCAAGATTCAGAGATCAAGATGGCGTGTACATTGCTGCTGTTAAAGGCGTCGTACAGTTCGCTATAGTGGCTCGGAACACTTTGAGCATTAATATGACACACGTTCAACAACCGATCAGACTTATCATTAAACTTTTGTTGCAAACACTCACCAAGAGTATCACTGTAAGAGCAAAAGCTTCTATCGCTTGAAGAAGCAGCAGATTCATCCGCGGATAATAAAAATTCATTGTCTGACATAAATAAATACGTAACAAATATATATATACAAAAAAAAACAATTAAGCTATTACTAAAAAACAAACTAAGTATCACCAACAGGTGCACAACTCTGCACCACCCGCCAGCTAACACCAACACTAGAAGCAAAAAAACAAGCGTAGAATATAGCACATAAACACAGCAAAATACAAAGGAAAAGTGAAAGCCGCAGTTCCCAGACATAAAAGAACAAAAACTGAATAATAGTTAAATAAATGAAGGAGACACACCCAACTGCAAATTATGTGATAGTGCATAGAACGAAACGTAACTGATGACATAATCTGTGAGTTTACCGAAACAAGATTTTGAGACATTTATAATATATAAGTGACAGTGACGGTCCAACGTCACTGTCACTCAAATACTTCTAAACGTCAATTTGACAGGCCGAAGCTGACATTCACATAACAATATCAATCACTCGCTCAAACTTATCTATGAAAAATAAATAAACACAGTTGAGGGTATCTAAACACCAATGCACCTCTTAATAATAACGAAGTAGAAGTAAACAGTTGGAGTATAAAACATAAGGAAGATAACTATAAGACTGGACAACTACAAACTGGTAAGTAAAGATTTGGAATCTAAAACTACAATCAAGAAAAAGCAACAAAACATCAAACACTCTAACCTATAATTTTTGTGTAATGCTTTTCAGATTCCCAGCAGCGTCGCCACCTCTTCCACTGGTAGAAGGAGCCGCGTCTGGTGCCTTGGGGTACTGGGCTACCAAGGGCTTCAGCTCATCGAAGGAGGTTATCTTGTGCCGAATTCCGTCAGGAGCCTTTATGAAGATAGCCCCGTCTTGGGTCCAACACGACCGCATGCTGAAGTGCTCCCGTGCTTTGCCGAAGACAGATTGCCTGGTCCTAGTCAGGAATTCTTTCACCGACATTTTGGAGCCCCTCAAGCCTGTCTTTGCCTTCCACACTGATGACTTCAAGTCTATACTGGCAAACCTTACAAGGATAGGCCTGTGATGATCCTTGCTGAGGGCCCCCAGCCTGTGACAAGCTTTGATTGAAGGTGCCGTGATGTTTTTCAGTGCTAGCTTGGTGTTTAAAACATCCAAGATAACGGCCTTGCAGTCTTCGTTCTCCGCTTCAGCAAGTCCTTGGAAAACCAAAGCTTTCCGCCGGTGCCTGGTCTCTAAGCCATCGATTTGCTTGGCACACTCACTGATTTGGCTTCGCAGTAGCCCAAGCATGGAGAAAACAAGCTCCCGAAAACCGCGGAACTCCTCCGCTATCCTTGCCACTGTATCCTTGGCTGGCCCGGCGCACTGTATTTGAGCCTCAAGCTCACCCATTTTCCTCAAAAAGTTTTCCTCCAGGGCTTTTTGTGCAGCCAGGACTTCAGCAAATTGTGACATGATGTGAAGTGCTAGAAAACTTGTGCTGTGGTGTAGTAATTGAACAGCTGGCAGGTGGTGAATATAACTTGTCTAAGTCACATAAATATAGTGCACAAACGTGAGTAGTAGTTATAAAACTTTTATAAACTTATTACTGATAAAAACTTACTGCATTATCAATTAATTAAATTTAAAATAAAATTCCGGCTTTTTAAACACGTCTGTAATTTTTCACACCTACCCCCGAAAATGTTGTATTATTATAAGGGTTGCATACTAATGACCAAGTTTCTTATTCATATATATTTATTTTGTTGCTTTTTAGAATGCCAAAACAGACCAGCGAAGAGAGGTTGCTTAAAAGCATTTCACCGTTGTCATTGGGGACTTCAACGCGAAACTAGGCAATTTGGGGTTGGACGTTGGAACCACAGGGGTCACCAACTGGCTAGTTTTATGGAGAAGGGGGGCCTCTATAGGATGAACTCCTTCTTCAGAAAGCGTGAGCACAGGAGGTGGACCTGCCAGAGCCCCGATGGTGCAACTTCAAATGAGATTGACTTCATCATGTCAACCAAGAAGCGTATTATGTTCAATGTTGTCTCTACGATCAATTCGTTGAAAACCGGAAGCGATCAAGGCATAGTAAGAGGCACATTGAACATCAATATCAAGCTTGAAAAGTCTGGACTGATGAAGTCTACGCTCTGTCCAGCACAGATCCAAATTCAAAACCCCGAGAGCTGCTGCAATCTGAAAAGCTTGAACTCCAGATTCGTTTCGAGTGCCTAAGAAACTCATTGGACGAATACAACGATAAGTTCGTGGAAACTGTCCATACGGGTCTAAGTTCTTCAAGACACGTCGTGCACATAAGAACAAAAAACTCTCTGATCATACTCTCAAGCTTATGCAGGAGCGGCGTGAGATGATCCTGCAGTCTTCAGACGAGGCGTGGAAATACCGGCAGCTCAATAGACGGATCTTTAAATCCAGCATATTAAAGATGCAATTGAGCGGCTCCAAGGCATTTGCAAGAGATCTGGCTATTGGGCAGAGCCAGCTCACGAAACTGAAGACCGACCATGGCAGGATCGTATCCGCCAAACCGGAGCTACTGAGGGAGATCGAGAGATTCTATGGGCAGTTATACACTTTAACCAGTAAACCCGTTGTAAATCTATTAAATGACCCAAAAGCTAGACTGACCCGACACTATAACGAAGACAACCCGGACGAGATCTGGATGCACGAGATTAGGATGTCTCTGGAACAGCTTAAAAACAACAAAGTACCGGGTGATGACGGAATTACGGCCGAAATCGGGAATCGGCGGGAATCGGGTGGAAAACCGGTACTTAAGGCCCTTCAGAAGCTGTTTGATTCCGTCATACCCGAGGGGAAAACTCCACAGGCATGGTGCAGGGGTGTGGTGGTACTTTTCTTCAAAAAAGGCTACAATGCCCGGCTGAAGAATTATAGGCCCATCTCACTTCTAAGCTATGTCTACAAGTTGTTTTCAAGAATCATCCCGAACCAGCCGGATTCCATAATGGGTTTAGCACCGTACACCACATATATACGCCGCGGCAGGTTATACAGGAGACCGAAGAGCTGCCTCTCCGTTAAGTGTTTGTGGACTACGAGAAAGCCTTCGATCGAGACTTGGGTTGTATTGCAGTCTCCCCAACAAAAACGCTACCATGTCAGTTCGACTTTAGGACCAGACCTCGGAATCTATCCTATTTTTAATAAAAGAGAGTTTTATAAACCGATAAAAGTTATTGATACTTCCCGAGAATTTGTGAGATTAATCAAATTGAGCTTTATTAGTGAGATTGAGGTTTCTGACGGAGAAATCCAATTTTGGTGCCACTGATTTTCAATTTTGGTGGGCACTTTCGATTTTGGTGGGTGATTTTCAATTTTGGTGGCCACACTAGACTTTGAACTACAATATCTCAAAAAGTTATGGAGATATTCTGAGCCCTCATGAAGATCCTTCAAGCTTGGACATTCTATTCATATACCAGATCGTTATTTTTCACGAAAACTAAAGAAAAAATTGAGCCACCAAAATTGACAAAAAATGAACTTTGTTGATATTCACCCTTACCTTACATTTAACAAAACAGTCAGCAATTTATAATAATATGTCCTAAGTACCAAACTAATAACTCGTTATTGTTTTAATATATCCAGGATGATACAGCCGATTTGCATGGAGTTTCACAACCATTTATAAGCAAAATATGCAAAAAAATCGCTGAAGCCATAGCCCGAAGATCACACAGATTTATTCAAATGACTGGTACTATATTGAAACAAGAGGAAGCGATGCAAAAATTTCGCAGAATTGCAAATTTCCCTACAGTCATTGGTGCAATTGACTGCACTCATATTAAAATTAAAAAAAACAGTGAAGATGGTGGTCAACTATACATTAACCGTAAAGGATTTCCGTCGATTAATGTCCAGGTACTTTTGACTATCCATTCATATTTTTCTTCCAAAATGAAGGAACAATGACTTGTACACAGCCCTGATGAGGCATTGGTTGTAGCGTAGAAAATAGGCAGACCTACCACAGGGTTTGGTGTATCCATGTGTAATGCGATTAGTAAACAGATTACATCAATATAATAAATATGTAGTAATGACCCACCCTGTCTTTGCATGGAATATGATAGATGCAGTGAAAAAGTATAATTGGGATGTTTTGTGCATACAACCCACCCACCTACACTGTGCCTGCATAGTTATTTATAGCCCACTCTCACTGAGAGAAAGCCTGTGTCTCAGAAGTGGGAATGTAAGCTCCTTATGTAAAAAAAATGAAATAACAATGAATTGCCATGTCTTTAGTCTATAATTTATACTTATTTATGTGAGTCATCATCAGCCTATAGCAGTCCACTGCTGGACATAGGCCTCCTCAATCGCACGCCATTCAACTCGATTTTCAGCGACTCTCATCCAGTTGCTACCAGCCACCCTGCGAAGATCGTCACTCCACCGAGCCTGAGGGCGTCCCACCTTGCGTTTGCCGATTCGCGGTCTCCACTCAAGAACACGTCTACCCCAACGGTCATCGGTTCTGCGGCTAATATGACCGGCCCATTGCCACTTCAGCTTACTTATTCTGTGAGCTATGTCGACAACTCTGGTTTTCTGTCAGATCACATCGTTTCGGTTTTTTTTTTTTTTTTTTTTTTTTTTTTTTTTTTTTTTTTTTTTTTTTATCGTGGTAAAATCATCAAATGAGTCCTCCCACCCAGGGCAGAGTGGGAGGAACTGTCAGACTTGTACTGACTAAAATCCACGGTGTCCTTCAATAGCCCTTTATGATCCAGGGTCACGGTAATTCTATAAGTCCCGCGACCCCGGCAGGCTTTCGCCCTCTAGAGGGGGGCCCCGTCATAATGCTGACACTCTTTGAGGCGCGCGTGGAACACAACGCGCCGTCGACCCGGGCATGGTCCATGGTCGGACAGCGAGTCGCCCATTACTCGCCGCCCGCAAGCCCGCGCCTACGGTGGCCGGAGATCGTCTGCCGACGTCCGGCGCCGTGGGCGTCTACCACTGCGGCTGGGGTGGAGGGAGGACGCTGTCCTCTCCCTCACGCGGCCCGCCTCCTCCTTCGCGAGCATGACTGCTTCGCAGAAAGAGGCGACCGCTTCCCACTCCGTCTCGCCCCGCAGCATGGCCTCGACCAATGCCGGGCGCGAGAGGTCTCCGCCTATCGCCGCCGTGAGGACACGGCGGTGCCCTGCCCAAGCGGGGCAGTCCTGCACCGTATGCTCCACCGTGTCCTCCGGGTGGTCCTCGCAGTGGTGACACCCAGGCGTTTCCTCCTTCCCCATCAGACACAGGTACCTCCCGAAGCTTCCGTGTCCGGTGAGGACCTGCGTCATGCGGTAGGTCAGGACGCCGTGACGCCTATCCAGCCACTCCTCAAAGAGGGGTCTTACCGCCGCGATTGCGGCGTGCCCGATGGGATATGCTCCGTTTGCTGGTTTTGACTTTGGACGGTCATTGTGGCGTTCTCATAAAGACTTCTCAACACTTGGATGTATCGCCAGTCGACTTGGCATCGCTGCAGAGACTCCAGAACCGACCAGGTCTCGACATAATCAAAAGCTTTCTCATAGTCCACAAATGCAAGACACAGCGGGCGATTATACTCTTCGGACTTCTGTATGATCTGCCGCACTGTGTGGATGTGGTCTATGGTGCTGTATCCTCCTCGAAACCCGGCCTGTTCCGGTGGCTGGAAGTCATCGAGTCTTCGCGCTAGACGATTCGTGATGACTCTTGAGAACAGCTTATACACGTGGCTAAGGAGCGAAATGGGTCTGTAATTCTTTAATAGGGTCTTGTTTCCCTTTTTAAAGAAAAGAACGACCACGCTCCTTCTCCACGCTTCTGGAGTTCTCCCAGAGAACAGGACGGAGTTGAAGAGCTCCCGAAGCTCTCTTAAAACAGGACTTCCTCCCGCTTTCAGGAGCTCAGTCGTTATCCCATCCTCGCCAGGGGCTTTTCCATTCTTAAGCTGTCTAAGAGCCGCCTCGATTTCGTCTTGGCTGACTTCTGGCAGGTCTTCTGTGAAGTGGCGGGTTAAGGTGGCTCTGGAATCCTCATTTTCGGGATCAGGTCGAGATGCATGCGATGCATACAACTGGCCGTAGAAGTTTTCGACTTCCGAAAGAATCTCGGGCTTCGAAACGACGATATCCCCACTAGATTTGGTCAACTTCGTCAGGTGGCTCCTCCCAAGTGATTGGACGAACACTTTCGACCCCCGATTTTGCTCAATCGCTTTTTCTATTGAGCGTGTGCTGGAGCATCGAAGGTCGCGTCGCACCAATTTCCTAATTTTATTATTGAGTGCCTGTAGTCCTGACGAAGTGATGGGTGGGTTTTCACGTCGTTCCGTCATAAGCTCCAGAGTCTCCTCCGAAAGTTTGGACTTCTTGCCCGTATGCCGCATTTTACAAAAACGCGTCCATTCCTCCCTGAGGATTTCCACAATTTGGTCGAGCGCCTGGTCAACGTCATTTGTGGTTTCCACGGCCACGAATCGGTTCTCCAGATCTGACTGGAATGCTTCAGACCCTAGCATGGTTTGGAGCATATTTGGACGGAGCTTAGACTTCATCAAGCGGGTTCGCTCCAGCTTAAAATTAATATTCAGAGTGCCACGGACAAGTCTGTGATCGCTACCGGTGTTGAACCTGTTGATCACCGAGACATCTCTGAATATATGCTTTTTATCCGCTATGATGAAGTCTATCTCATTTTTCGTCATAGTGTCGGGGCTTCGCCACGTCCACTTCCTTTGGGGCTGTTTCTTAAAGAAGGAATTCATCATGAAAAGCCCCTCCTTCTCAAGGAAGTTGACAAGCATTTGCCCCCTATGATTTCTGCTGCCAAACCCGTAGGATCCTACTACCGATTCACTGCCATTTTGTACTCCCACTTTAGCGTTAAAATCCCCCATAACAACGCTGTAATGGGCCTTAGTAGTAGAGTGCAAGGCCTTGGAAATGTCCTCAAACATTTCCTCCACCACGTCGTCCGAGTGTGCCAAAGTCGGTGCGTAGACCTGAACAACCTTGAGGCTATACCTCTCGGTTAGCTTTAATATGAGGTACGCTACCCTGTTCGAGACACTAGACACTTCTACCACGTTGTCACAAAGGGATTTATGTACCAGGAACCCGACTCCGCCTTGGGATAGCTGGTCTCCCTCTCGAAAGTACATCAGGTGGCCCGACTCAAGGGTTATTGTGTCCTCCCCCTCTCTTCGGACTTCACTCAACCCAAGAATGTGCCACCTAACCCTTTCGAGTTCTTCCTCCAGCTGCACTAGATGTTCGTCGAGCCGTAACGTGCGTCCGTTGTACGTCGCCAAGGTCAGTTGGGTTTGGCGGCCATTCGTAACCCGGGGATTCTTAGCACCCCCTACCTTGCCGTTACCGTGACCGCCGCCAAAATCAGGAATAGCAAGGCCGCCGGGAACTGGGGGCCGTGGTTGATTCTGGCTTGCCATTTAAGGGTATTGCCCATAATCGCCACGCTGGGCATGCGGGTTGGCGATCGCAGATCGCAACTCCTCGCACTAGTGACGCTGCTGCCCGGCACTAGTCTGCGCTATTTAGTTGCGAACTTTCGAAATGGTTATACCGCCATTTATCGGTCGTCAGAGCCTCGTTTGTTGTTTAGCAGGATGCACCACGAGCAGGTGAGGTTGACTTGGGGCACTGAGATGGTAGGTGCGCCCCCTTACATCCCCATTTATGTGAGTAGGAAACACTAAAATTCAATTCTTGTTCCAGGTGGTTTGTGATGCTGATTTAAAAATCATGGACATTGTAACTAGGTGGCGTGGAAGTGTATGTGACTCTCGAATATTTAGAGAAAGTCGTGTGAAGCAGCGATTTGAAGCTGGTGCATTCTCAGGCATATTGCTGGGAGATAGTGGCTATCCTTGCACACCATATTTGTTTACTCCAGTATTGAACCCTTCAACACCTCAGGAGGAACGCTACAACAGTGCTCATATTAGTACCAGAAATGCAGTGGAAAGATGTTTTGGGTTGTGAAAGCAGAGGTTCCGCTGTTTATTAAGAGGCCTTTACTGCAATATTGAGACTGCAAAAAAAACTATTGTGGCATGTGCTGTATTGCACAATATAGCTATTGACATGAAGGAAGATGTGTTTCCGAGTGGACCTGATGACAATAACACACAAACATCTGAAGCTATTATTTTACCAGTGGAAAACAATGTGTGTGGTAATATTAGAAGAAGGCAGTTCATTGAAAGACTTTTAATTTAAATAATATATCTATTAATTTTAATTGTATGTGTACAATGAAATCATCCTTACATGAAAGTAAGTAAAACAGTTTCATAAAAAAACCCGTTTTTTTTCTTCCCATACAATGAAATGATCTTTACATGACCCTGTCTACATTACTAATACAAATATTAAAATACTAGCACTTCGCAACAAAAAAGAGGCAATTATTTTAACACGACACGTAAAACATTCCAAAACTAAGGAATTAGGAAAGCTGAACTTGCGAAAAATTTTTAATCGGTTTCGTATATCGCGCGGGAAATCGGGAATAATGTAACGTTTCATTACACGTATTAATGCTTATAAGTAAATAATACGACATCAAGTAATTTCTCAAATGTAAACAAAACTGCAATCTAGGAACCACCTAACGTTAATATCCATGCAAAATAACGACATATCAATATTTTTAACCCTCGTAAACATTAATCAGTCAATTGCGAATTATCAAAACGTTTTCTTTTCTGTGAAAACAGAACGTTGCAATTGAATGATAACATGGTGAATGAATGTATTTGTTGTAATCTGTGGTTGATATTTAAACTTTGGTTCAAATGTCAGTACTAAGAAGACCATGGTTTATTTATGTTTTGTAATACGGCGAAATTTAAACCATGGCTCTGCAGATAAGCCTGGACTTCATAGGCCAGGTCTAAACCAAGGTTTATTTCATTTTTTGTAATTTATTTTTTTTATCTTTACGCTTGTCGGGTACACTGGTAAAAATAATATAAACGGGTTTACAATAAAGCCCAACATTTTATACTAACTTAACATGGTAACCATAGCCGATTGGTGTAAGCGCTTGCGTTAGCTAGTGATCTAACCTCGACGACGCGAGTTCGAACCCAACTGAGGAATTATTTTTGCTACTTTTTACTTTTTGTTTTTTAATAAATTTATTTTGTGGCCAATAAAATTACTCAAGCAAAAAGTAAAAAGTAATTAAATATAACCAATGAAATAATTTGATTTTTTTATTAGATAAACATTGGTATTTTTTGCTTAGCTTATCACTTGGGTCATTAGCAAATTATCCGTCTCGTTTCTTCCAATATGTTCCTTCCTTATATTGGTTGTTTTAAGGTTCAATTTGGTGGGGGCTGTATGTTAGAAAAAAAAACTTGTGTGGCCGATACAATGATTTAATACACTGTTGTTTACCTGTTTTTTTGACAAAGACAAAGTTTTTTATTGGTAAGGATTGACGTAAATAATTTGTGAAAGTAGGTAGGTATATAAATTGAATCAAAGTAAAATTAGAGGTGAAGTGAATCAACATGTTAGATAGTAAGAAATTATGACAACTTCTAATCGCATAACAATAATAATAATAATAATAATGTATTTATTGTTTCACAAACTAGGTGACATACATGCTTAGTACAAATTTATGTGAAAGAATGAACAGATGATGTACTGCTGGTACTTAAAAAAGGAAACCCTGAGCTATAAGTACCAGCTGCCCTTAAGTGACACAGTGAAAGCAGTTCGTGATATTACATGCAACAATATGTCAAATGAAGTTGCCGAGACAATAACAATACATTCAATTAATAATATGGAAAACAAAAATTAAAGAGTAGAATCGCTGAAACTAGTAGTAAACTAAGCTTGTGGTAGTGGGTGAGTGGTTATTTTTCTGAATGAGTGTTGCGTGTGTGTATGTATGCGTGTGTGTATAGGTGTATGTTTGCGTGTGTATTATTTATTTATTTATTTATTTATTTATTTATTTATTTATTTATTTATGTACACACAAAATACTTAATAAGAGATTACATTAAAATAGAAGAGCACAAAGGTACTGCTACATGTTACATTTGTTATTTAACTGGATGAAGGAGAATCTCTGTCTCATCATAGCTAAGTTTCAGAAGCCAATCAATCACAGCTTTTTTACAGTCATGCTTATGTTTAGGATTAATATTTAATAACTTGTTTGCTTTGGCATACAAAAATCGTCCGAGGAAACAGAAGAATCTCTGACTGAAGGAAGTCCTGAGAGTAACACCCAAGGGAAGTTTAAGCCTACGAGTAGAGTAATTTTGGGAGTTTATAGAACCATGGTCGCCCTTTGTGTTTAATGAATGTTGCCTTAGAATAATTTGAAGAATAAAAATTTGACGCACCGTTAAAACCTCACAGTACTCATAGAGTTCCTTGGTAGGGTAACTAAAAGGTTTAAAGGTACATACTTTTAACACTGCTCTCTGCGCGCGTTCAAAAACTAATATATTAGTCTTACAGGCACCGCCCCATGTGAAAATACAATAACTAATCAAAGATTGGCACAAGGCATAGTAAACCATCTTTAAAATCTTAGGGTCCGCGACGTGTCTCAGATGTTTGAAAATATAGATTAGTTTCCGGATTCGCCCTGTCAATAGTTTAATATGCGGTACAAAACTTAATCTTTCGTCTAGAATCACTCCTAGATATTTGATAATAGGAGCATTTTGAAGTTTTGGGCAGTTGCATATAACTGAAGTATTTAAAGAGTCGGGCACGCCGCAATCGCGGCGGTAAGACCCCTCTTTGAGGAGTGGCTGGATAGGCGTCACGGCGTCCTGACATACCGCGTGACGCAGGTCCTCACCGGACACGGAAGTTTCGGGAGGTACCTGTGTCAGATGGGGAAGGAGGAAACGCCTGGGTGTCACCACTGCGAGGACCGCCCGGAGGACACGGTGCAGCATACGGTGCAGGACTGCCCCGCTTGGGCAGAGCACCGCCGTGTCCTCACGGCGGCGATAGGCGGAGGTCTCTCGCGCCCGGCATTGGTCGAGGCCATGCTGCGGGGCGAGATGGAGTGGGAAGCAGTCGCCTCCTTCTGCGAAGCAGTCATGCTCGCGAAGGAGGAGGCGGGCCGCGTGAGGGAGAGGACAGCGTCCTCCCTCCACACCAGCCACAGTGGTAGACGCCCACGGCGCCGGACGTCGGCAGACGATCTCCGGCCACCGTAGGCGCGGGCATGCGGGCGGCGAGTAATGGGCGACTCGCTGTCCGACCATGGACCATGCCCGGGTCGACGGCGCGTTGTGTTCCACGCGCGCCTCAAAGAGTGTCAGCATAATGACGGGGCCCCCCTCTAGAGGGCCAAAGCCTGCCGGGGTCGCGGGACTCATAGAATTACCGTGACCCTGGAACATAAAGGGCTACTGAAGGACACCGTGGATTTTAGTCAGTACAAGTCTGACAGTCCCTCCCGCTCAGCCCTGGGTGGGAGGACTCATTTGATGATTTTACCACGTTAAAAAAAAAAAAAAAAAGTATTTAGTGATTATGAGCGGTAATGTAAAATTTACTTATGTCGAATTTTTGTGGTTTTTTAATGTTGAATACTAGGTACTTGGTTTTATCTACATTAAGTGACAGGGTATTATCGGATAGCCATCTAGTTATTTTATCAAATCCCACTTGTGCTGCGTTAAAAACTTTCTCCCAAGTGTCCCCTGTAAAAATAATTGCTGTATCATCTGCGAAAGCCAGGAGTTTGCCGTTTGCAATGTCTAATTTGCAAATTTCATTAAGGTACACCAAGAAGAGCGTAGGTCCAAGGATGCTCCCCTGCGGAACGCCGTACGTTATGGGAAGATCTTCATTTACATGCTCGCCGATTTTTACGCACTGTGTTCGATCAGTCAGATAACTTTTAAACAGCTTCAGCTGTTTATCTCTGATACCAATCATCTCTAATTTTAGAATTAGTCTGGGTATGGAAACAGTGTCAAAGGCCTTAGCCAAATCCAGGAATATTGCCAAACATTTGTTGCTCCTGTCCAAGGCTTTAACAATATAATCAGAGAGATCATGAACTGCGTCATTTGTAGATATATTGGTTTTTTGAAAGAATATTGTGACCTTCAAGGTATTTGTTTAGGCGATTGTTCATGATTCTCTCCAAGATCTTTGACAGGGACGGCAAGACAGATATGGGCCTATAGTTACCGACACGATCCGCATCCCCAGACTTATATATGGGATGAATCAGAGCCTTCTTTAGCAAGTCCGGAAAGACTCCACTAGTTATACACAAATTGATTATGTATGTTAATGGAGGTACTAAGATGTTCTTATATTGCTTTAGCAGGCTAGATGAAATACCGTCAACACCAACTGCACAGTCGGGGCGCAAAGTTAATACCATTTGCTCAACTTCTTGCTCATCGGTTTCAAGAAATTCAAAAGAATCCAGTGAAGATGCTGTCTGTGGTTCAGTATGAGAGCTGTGGTTGTTAAAAGTTGAGTTTGCAACTTTGTCTGCCAGCTCTTTCCCGATATTGGCAAAAAATGCATTAACTTCATTGATAGACTCATCAACAGTTCTTTTAATTTTTAGTAAAGCACAAGCGGATGTTTTAGATGTTGTAGTATGAGTAACTTGATTTATAACTTTCCACATTTTTTTGGGATTAGACCTGGCTTTGTCTAGTTCGTCTTTCTCATATTGTCTTTTAAGGGTTTTTAGAATAGAATTGCAGCAATTGCGGTACCTTTTAAATGTAGTCCTGATGATTTCATTATTGGGGTCATTTATCATTTTTAAATACATCCGGTCCCTATTTCTCATGCATCTTAGGATGCCTGGAGTAATCCATGGTTTAATAATTCTCAAGCGATGAGGCACAGCAACACACCTGGAACTAATTTTTAAGGCTCTGGTTAGTGAATCTACGAAGTATTCCAGCGCAACATTTGCATTTGTACATTCATAAATATAAGTAAAGTTCGTATTTTTGAGCTTGGTTCCTAATTTATCATAATCAATTTTGGTTTTCGTGGCTAGAAGGCTGTCCACTTTAACTTTATCTAGTGAAAGTAATACAACATTATGGTCAGTGACCACAGAATCAATAACTATAGTTGTGGCTTTAAGTTTAGTTTTAAGTAAGATATGATCAAGGGAAGTTTTACCGTGCGTAACCAGAGTGTGTGCTGGCAGAAGACCATGACTAGCAGCTAGAGTCAGATAATCCGGAGTTCTGGCATCTATATTGCCATCTGCAATATCTATATTTATATCCCCAATGATAATTATATTACTAAATGACGAATTTGTGGTTAGTACCTGATCCATGGAGGACAGAAAATTTGATATTTCTTTAAATGACGGTGGCCTAAATAATGCAAAGATACAGGTGTCTTGTCCTATTCTTATTTCAATGCAATTTGCGTCTGTAAAATTTGGTTCGATTATTGTTATATTAGTGATACTACTTCGAATGTAAACCACAACTCCATAATTTTTGTTCAATCTTTTTGTACTAAAATACGAATTAAATCCGTTCAATGAGGGTATATTAGGGTTGCATGATAGCCAGCACTCCGTGAGAATAAGTATGTCCTGAGAGATAGACATTCTAGACAATGATGTTAGTAGGCTAGGTATATTTGCCGAAATACTCCGAATATTTTGAGTTAAAATCTTTAGAGATCCTGGGGTGACTAAACTTTTACAATCCTCAGGCTCGCATCTATGAGAATCCGAAATTCTAAGGTCGTCTATATTATAAGAATAATTGTCTAGCTTATCGAATTTTGATATATGGAATATTTGATCGTTTTGGTAGCCTTTTTTTTAATTTTAAGCATAGATGTTGTTTCTAGGACTTCCTTGTGCATTATAATAAGTGAGTTGGTTTTAAACCGAATATTTCGTAGGCAGTAGTGTTGTTGTAGTGGCTTGGAGGTATGAATGATGTGTGCATGTGTGAGTAATAGTAAGAAGTGAAAAGTAATGTGATTTGTGCAATGCATGATTTCGTGTGAAATGCGTGTGTATACTAGTAGCGATAAAGATAGTAAGGCATAAATAGATTTTGCTAAGTTTACATATAAAGGGATGTTTGGCCTTAATACCATAACATTACAAGGAATTACACAAAATAGTCATATTTTTACAGCAAGTTTAGTAAGATCTGACTCATTTTCAATCCGGTGTGGTAGCTCTCCTTCAGTTTTACGTAGGTATACTAAACCTCTTGAGGTCCAGCAATAGGAGTAGTTGTTCTCTCGAGCAAATTGTCTGGCCAGATAGTAAATCTTTTGGGCCTTGGATGTTAAGGCCTCTGATATATACACAGGCCTAATAGGTCCAGCGATTTTGAGATGTCCAGTATTTAATTTATTCTCGTGTGTCTTCGACTTATTCAGATTCCTGACTCCTTGCAATATTTTATCCCTTTTTAAGACACTATTTAACTCAAGTATAATAGGTTTAATGTTCTCCTTATTTGTCATTATTCTGTATGTGTCTTTGATATCGGAATCTTGTAACTCAACCTCCACAGCTTTAGCCAAGGACATTACTATCTTGCTAACATCTCCCTTCGCTTCTATCTTTGCATTACCATGAAGGATGGCAGGCACGTTGCGTATTTCTAGTCCTGTGGACTTGACTTTGCGTTCCATAAGCTCTATTTTCTCCTCCAACTTTAGAATGTGCTTTTTGTCCTTTGCCCTGTCTTCTTCTAGGTTTGAAAGAGATTTGAGAACGGAGTCGTACTTGTCGGACATAAATTGCAAGCTTGCCTTGAGTTCAGCATTCTGCTGCTTAAGTTCGGTAAAATGTTGATCAACAGTCGCCGACAATGATGTGAACAAGCTCGTCATTTCAGCTTTAAGTTGCCTATGATCGTCGTCCAATTCGCGTCTGCGCTTACGTCGCACGGCAACATTGCTGCTACCACTTCGCTCAGAGGGTGTATCTGAATCATACGTCTGTTGTGGCGCTCCGGGTGTTGAGGCGGGCGGGGGAGGCGGGGGAGGCGGGGAGCGGCGCATCATGACGTTCTGTCGCTCAATCCAGCTACCAGGCGATTAATGTACCCGTAGGACGCAAAAAGTACCAACCCCAGCTCCAATCTATCGTGTGCGTCACAAACAAGTTTTCTCAGCTGTAGTTTACCGGAAATCTTTCTATTTGTCCTTAGAAAAATACAGTACTCAATAAACCACAAAACAAAAATTCAAAAAGAATTTCTATGTTCTGGACTCGAACTAACTCCAACGGCTTTGTTATCGTACTACACAGCCCCGAGACCAAACGTGTTGCAAGTGTAACGTTCAAATAGACGAGCTTATGCCCAAAACAATTGTCAATCGTACTGGCAAATTGACCTTGCTTTCGTTTTTGAAGGACGAACTCGCGGATCGCAAAGTCACTACACACCAATTTTACTATTTTGAATGGCAGTTTTAAAATGTTTTTGCTCATATATGCCTGTATTATTGTGAATTTGGTTATTATTTTGCACTGTTTTGTTTATCACTCAACCCTTAACAATGTTCGACATGATTTAAATTTAAGGGGGATATTTGGAACCACTTTTTTGCAATAAAATGTACGGACCGTATAAGAACACGTCAGTTCGCGGCGACGCTGACCGCGACCTTTTTTCAATAACATCACTTCACCATACTTTCAATAATTTACGAGTTGTGGTTTTAAAAAAAAAGTTTTATACCTACCTACTTATTACTAAGTTTTGTATTTGTTCTAATTTGCTTAACAAATATGAACATTATTTGCATAAAATAAGATTCATATTCGTCTACTAATTAAAATAAATTCGACTAATAATGAGTCGGCAATCCTTCGTTTTCTATTACTCCTTGTAACCTTCTGCTCATGAGATCTCACAGTTTGTAAGCACACTTTTATGCGGGTGGACAAGAAGGGATCAGCCTTGTGCCTTGCCACGATGTCGTAGTGTCGAGTCTATGAATTTGCCTTTGGTTTTGGCCTAAGATGTTCTACGTCTCCAAAATACGCATATCGGCGGACCCATAACTGCACGGTTCTCCCCTGTGGATAAAAACAGTATTTATAATACTTATAATAATAGCTAATATTATAATAAATAAACACTATATTTTTAGACTATTTATACAATATGTTTATTCAATATACTTATACAGGAAAAGTTTTTTTCCTCTACCGATATTTTGACAGAAGAAACTTTTGAAAATTTAAAAAAATACGTATTTTTTAACTTCATATGTTTTAGTAATAAAAAATAAAGTTATCGTTTACGAAAGTTGTCTATTTTGAAACTGATGTTATGGTCACTCACGGCGCGGGCGCGCGTAGCGCGCAGGCAGTTGGTTGTACCTACGTAATCAGCTGTGCGATACGGTGCGGCGTAGGTTACTGACCTCTTATTTTATTAGGTTCGACTAGATTTTATCTCTTAATTTGTAATTCCAATTTTTCCTTCATACTTTCATGGGCTTAGGACCATCGTAATGCTAAAAATAAAGCTTAAATAAAAGGCACAACTTTCAAATTAGCTATTAAATTTAAATTGAAACAACGTTATTTATTATTCATACTTTAACCTGTCTGCATTACGGCGTATTTAAAAAATTGGAATCAACTATTTACAAAAATTACAATCAAAAATAACCTACACCTAAAAGAATAAATTGCTTACCCCTACATGAGTGTCACTATCACTACTAGTCACTGTATTTCAATAAATGTTCAAAATGTAGTCCTCCTCTTTCTAGGCATAACCGTGCACGTTTTAACAAATTATCGTTCAGTTTATTTAGAATGTTAGTGTCACTTTTCACTTCATTGAACGCGTTAATTATTTTTAATTTTAAATCGTCAAGGTTTTGGGCCTCTTCCACGTAAACGCGACGTTTGACTTCTCCCCACAAGAAAAAGTCACAAGGAGTGAGATCCGGGGACCTAGCCGGCCACGGAACGGGGCCACCACGACCGATCCAGTTGTCGCCGTATTTTTCATTTAGGTAATTTCGTACCTGTATTGCGTAGTGGGGCGGAGCGCCGTCGTGTTGATAATAAAAATTGGTTAGATACCGTACTGGCACTTCTTCTATTAAGTTTTCTATGGTCGTTTCCAACATTTCTAAATAACGTGGCCCGCTCAAGGCGCCGTCGATGAATATGGGCCCTATTATTTTATTTTTAACTAGCTTCTGCCCGCGGCTTCGCCCGCGTGGAGTTCGGGAATTGCCCACGGAATCTTACTTCTGGGATAATAAGTAATCTATGTATGTACAGTACATACATAGATTTACGTGTACTTGCTATTGCAAATATTTGTTCATAGTAATATCAATTACACACCGGGACACCAATCAAATGATTTATTAGGAATCTATTTATAGACATAATACTTTGACATAATATTTAATATCAATGTCCCGTATCGCGAGCCAACGTGAAAATCGGTGGAATAAACCATATTCACAGACACGTCTACCTCAGAAAAATCCTACCTACTTAGTTATAGGTAAATACTCCCGCGCCCCGCACGCCCCACGCAACGCTGCGCGGCATACGCCCTTCTACGTGAGCTTCGAAGCCCTATTTATGATGATTGGATTGGATTTGGGATGATTTTGGAAAAACTGATACACATGTCTTATAATTTTAATTGAAGAGTGTGAACATCAATTTTCGAATCAATCGACCCAGCGAATATTAAGTTTCACAGAAAATTCAACACCCCATTTTACCCTCTTAGGGGTAGACTTTCAAAAAACCCTTTCTTAGTGGATATCTACTCTTCACAAAGAATACACCGTCTAAATTTCATTTCTCTCGAACCAGCGGTTTGGGCTGTGCATTGATATATCAGTCAGCCAGACAGGACATTAAATTTTAAATTTGGGGATGATTTTGGAAAAACTGTGATACACGTATCTCATAATTTTAACTAAAGAGTATGTATACATATTTTCAAGTCAATCAACTCCGAGAATAAAAAGTTCCACATAAAATTGAACACCCCATTTCACCCTCTTAGGGGTAGAATTTCAAAAAACCCTTTCTTATTGGATATCTACTCTTCACAAACAATTCACTGTCCAAATTTCATGTCTCTAGGATCAGTGGTTTGGGCTGGGGGTTGATATATCAGTCAGCCAGTCAGGACGTTTAATTTTAAATTGGGGGATGATTTTGGAAAAACTGTGATACACGTATCTCATAATTTTAACTAAAAAGTAAATACACAAATTTTCAAGTCAATCGACTCAGGGAATAAAAAGTTTCACAGAAAATTAAACACCCCATTTCACCCTCTTAGGGGTGGAATTTTGAAAAACCCTTTCTTAGTGGATATTTACTCGTCACAAAGAGTACACCGTCCAAATTTCATGTCTCTAGGACCAGCGGTTTGGGCTGTGCGTTGATATATCAGTCAGCCAGACAGGACATTAAATTTTAAATTTGGGGATGATTTTGGAAAAACTGTGATACAGGTATCTCATAATTTTAACAAAAGAGTATGTATACATATTTTCAAGTCAATCGACTCCGAGAATAAAAAGTTCCACATAAAATTGAACACCCCATTTCACCCTCTTAGGGGTAGAATTTCAAAAAACTCTTTCTTAGTGCATATCTACTCTTCACAAACAATTCACCGTCCAAATTTCATGTCTCTAGGATCAGTGGTTTGGGCTGGGGGTTGATATATCAGTCAGCCAGTCAGGACGTTTAATTTTAAATTGGGGGATGATTTTGGAAAAACTGTGATACACGTATCTCATAATTTTAACTAAAGAGTAAATACACAAATTTTCAAGTCAATCGACTCAGGGAATAAAAAGTTTCACAGAAAATTAAACACCCCATTTCACCCTCTTAGGGGTGGAATTTTGAAAAACCCTTTCTTAGTGGATACTTACTCGTCACAAAGAGTACACTGTCCAAATTTCATGTCTCTAGGACCAGCGGTTTGGGCTGTGCGTTGATATATAAGTCAGTCAGTCAGTCAGTCAGTCAGTCAGTCAGTCAGTCAGTCAGTCAGGACTCTGAATTTTATATGTATAGATAATGCCAGCCCATACGTTGGCGCTAAAACGCACTTGGTGATGCGTCTCTCGAATCTTATGAGGGTTGTTATACGACCACCAGTGTTCATTGTGGACATTGTACAGTCCCACTCTTGTAAACAAACAACGCTTCATCGGTCCACAAAACATTAGCTTGGAGGTTGCTGAGAAGCCACTCACACAAGGCTCGACGAGGAGCTGGGTCTGGGTCATGCAGCTGCTGTACTGGCTGAAAATGGTACGGATGGAGTCCGGCTGTATTTAGCAATTTCCAGACTGCGCGCTGGCTCACACCAAATCGACGAGCCGCGTCGTATGTACTGGCTCTAGGATCTTCTTGAAAAAAGTAAAAAATTGTGTCTTCGACTTCGACCGCCAGTCGAGGTCTGCCAGAGCCTTGTGCGTGAGTTGGAGTCCTAAATTGTCCATGATCAAGCAGCCTTTGATTGGCAGCTAAAATTGTTCTAACGTTTGGAACCACGGGGTTACGTATTCCTTGAGCTCGCATACGAGGAATGCTCTCGTTCGCGTACATTATTCGAGCTGCACGTAAACTTTCACCACTCAAAATGTACACTCGAATCATTTCGTAATATTCGCGATTACTGAATTCCGACATTGCAATAGGGGTGCGCGGGCGTCACACGATTTCACACGAACAAGTTATTACGTAACGGGCGCGCGCTTGCGTGGAATGAGTCAGACTGGTCGGCGCCGGGCGACCGCCGGCCTCCCCGCTCTCCCGCGAGGGGTTGCACCCCGCTACATCCCCGGCGCGTGCGCCTGTGCGCGCCGCGCAGTTTCATTGCAAGATTACTACGAAAATATGTCCATGTTTTACTCATTTTACATCGGATAAAAATAAAAAAAAGTATTGAACAATTAATGGGAATGTGTTCTATTACCGATACTGAACCACCAAAAAAAATATAATTACTGGAAAAAAACTTTTCCTGTATATACCTAATTAATATTACTTATAATAAAACAATACATAAATATAAGATAAACACTGACATTAGCAAACATTATAATCTATTTTTATTTACGTTATTCAAAGGCTTTTCTTTAATCTGTCTAAAGGCTAGATCAAGCTAATTTTAGACCAAGCTAATTTTATCATAATCATCATACGATTACAAATTAAAAAAAAAAAAACTATAATAATTCAGTTATGATAATATATTATTATAACTATGGTAGGTATTGCACTTAAGTTACGTTAATTATTTATTCCTAGTAAACATCCCTTTCAATGTTTACTAGGAATAAAGAGAATAGAAGAGTTAGTTAAAGTGAAGTAGGTATAATATCAACGTAATATCTAACTGTTACTCACCGATATCATTAAGCGCCTTTTGATTTCACTTCTTCTCATCGATACGCTAATCGATAACAATTCAAATTGAGTCAGCCCAAAATTTGGCGACGAGTTTGACTCTTTCAGTAGCGTCCTGTGATGCATTTCACAGGAGCAAACAACAGAACAGGCAGGACACGATATAAAGTGTCCCATCGTTTGTTAGGCAGCACCACATTTACACTCACAATTTCACATAATACAGATACGTTTTGCTCATCCAAAACAACGATTTCCACCTCTTTGAACATTGATAAATGTTGCATGGTTGGATCCACAGAAATAAAACGACGCACATGCTTAAGAGTAGTCAATAAACTCAGTAATGCAAATACTCGTAGATTGACAACTAAGAATGCTCATTTGTTATAAATGAAGGTGTTTGAAAACAATATTTTTAAAATGTCGGTAGTTGTTGTCTAAACAGTCAAAATCAAATAGCCTGAGAGTTCAATGTTTGTCTCAAACGTTGGAATCGTTATAAATTCTACTTTAAGTAATGTTTTAACAAAATAATGAATACGAAAAGAAAAAGAATATACTACTGCATGCATGATTTGAACTTACGACTTCTCGTTCAGTGACCAAAGACGATAGCCATTGTGCCAGGATTGCTATCGTAACATCATGCAAAATATTATATCTCCTTCAGCATCATAAGTGAATGATGACTATATCCTCTCCGGCCTCGAGCTCTTAAACGGTAACCGCCCCCGCGCCTCACATAGTTACGTCATCGCAGGTGTCAAGTGGCCGCGCGCACAAAAACGCTTATTGCTCGAGTTCTAGTAACTCTTATCTCAAACTGTAAACAGTTTCGTGTTCGTGAAGAACGAGACTATGTATTACTATATAAACAATTCTTTTATAACTACTTTAGAATTATAAACATCCTCTAGACACAAGAGAACTCGCCGCAACTCGACTTGTTGCCGTATCTTATTTTTTTTTGGTAAAACTACTGAATCAATTGACACGAAACTTTAGAACTAATATTACTAATATACAAGTAATCTAATGACAGTGTTTTTTAGGAGTCCTACATACATTATTCTTATAAGAATCCAACTCAAAATTCTTATAAGCGGAACTGTCATTTTGGAATTGCGCAGTTCAATGCATGACTTTGTAAACGATCATCCGTGTTATTATCAACAGGTATCAATATAAAATGTTTTTAGGATACTACCTATACCTTCTTCGAGTGATTTCTAACCATGAATCGAAAAAATATTCTAGGAAATTTGATAAATACGAAATTCATTTCACAGAGGGATATGACCTATTTCCATTCGATAATTTAGGTTTTCCAATTAGAATCTTACTTGGAAGCAAACAAAAACAAGATGCTTTATCAATTTCTATACACACACATCTTCCTATCATAGAAAAAATAAGAAATATCAATATTTCAAGTGGTTGTAAAATTTGTACTGAATTCTAACATGCCGTAGGGTGGGGAACACACCACTACACTGTCGATAAAATGTGTACCTATCGAAAATGTGTTCAGTAAGGAAAATAAAAAAATACAATTTAGATCGACATTTTTTATATTGTGCATATACGTAAGTTATTCACATAAAAAGTATTTACTACTTTTACATCGGGTAAAAAATATTAGAGTAAACATAATTCTTATACAAACAAAAACACCTTATATAGTAACAAAATAAAAGTGATTGGCATAATATGTGTTACGCAATAGGGAATATGCAAGCAATAAAAAAACTCTTTATTTATAAAAAAAAGTTAGATGTAAACAAGGCAGATTGAGGTAAATGACGTCACATAATGGCCGCCACAGTCACGGACATGGCGGATGGCTATGGTAACGCGCGAAACAGGGCTCTAAACAAAGTGGAACACCACAAATATTGCACCAGTATGACGTGCGTTTGTTTCGCGTACTGTAGGATCCGCATACAGCCCTTCCCGTCTATCTTTGGAATGCGGGCTGCAAAATGCCGTTCCATCGGAACTTCGGGCATGCCAAATGTGATTGGGGGCCGCTGTGGGTGCACCAACACAAACGCCAGGGGCACTGCGCTGTTTTGGTATATATTTGTGGTGTTTTTGGAGTATCTGGTTGACTAGCTCCAACCGAAAAACTATGTGTTCTTTAGGAGTAGTGGTTGAAGCCGCTAAATGAATCCGTGAAGCAGGTATGGTCCAGCATTTGATCTTTACGATCAACGCCTCCCATACCCTTATTATAATCTAAAATTACCTGGGGTTTATATTGAGCTTCACGATATGGTCTTGGCTCCATCTGGTCTTGTTGAATGCCATGGTAAGATGAGATGGTGCAGATTTTGCGTTTCTTATCCTGATAGGCCATGACAACGACATCGCCGGCATGGCGAGCTACGATCTGACCTTCTTTCAGCTTGCACAGCGATATGAGTGGAGTATCTGTGAATAAGGATAATAAATTGCTTGAAAGACCACAAAATCTAATTGTAATAACTGACAAAATCCTATTTTGTATCAAAACTATACAATGTCAAGTCTATGCGACAGATCTCATTACAATAGATTCAGTAATTTAGTCAAGATGATGTAAAGGATTTACCTCACAATCCGATTCCTCAAAGTCTTCAAGGAATTCCGGCTCATCATATACCGGCTCGTCCAACTCATCCTCGGACATGTCTACTTCGAGGTACTCCCGTCTATCGCCCTCATCCTCAGAGTCGCTGTCCTGCAGCACCTCCTCAAAATTGAACGGGGCTTCCACCCGCCCCACGTTCCAAGATATTTCTAAAAAAAAATAAAAAAACAATAAAATAAAAAAAATATATATATTTGTTTTTTTTTCTCAAACTGTCCAACTGTTGGGCAAAGGTCTCCCCAAAATATTTCTACTTCACAAAAAAATGAAAATTAAGTTATCGATACCATCGATAACTTTTGTCGATATGACCTACGGTCTAGTGGTCGTTGCGGCCATGTTTGAATTTTGACAGTTTCGTGTTACGAAAATAATACATGAGAAAACATCGAAATATGAATGATAATTGAATAAATACGCCTGGAATAAGTGAAATTATAAATTATCATTAGTTTTTACGTTGTTATATAACCTTACAAAGATAGTAATTCATTGAGAATTATTAGAATTTATAACAAACAACGGCGACGCGGACTAACATTTTGTTGGCTCAAAAGAGTAGTTTGTATATATTGTTTCAAGCAAACAATTATATACAAACTTGCATTAGATACTTAGCACTAATATTTCATCCACTTATTATATGATTTTCACACCAAATCTAATTATAATTCAAAAACAATTACGCCGAGTTTGTCTGGCGGTTGACATTGACCTTCACTTGAAAATACTTGAAATATAAATAAATATGAATAGATATGCCTCGAATACATGAAATAATGAATTATCACTACTTTTTACGTTGCCACTAATGTTTCCAAGACATATTTCATTGTAAAACAGTCACAATTCATATTTTCAATCGTTCATTCGATGGCGACTGACGAAATCGAAATTAGGAATATTTTGTTGGCTCAAAAACATTATTTTGGGATATTTTTTCAAGCAAATGATTATCTAATAAGTTTCGTAATACACTTATAACATACTATACATTTACTTACCAAAGTTTCACACGCTGTAGCGCACTCAAACATCCAAATACCACACCGGCCGCTCACTTTTTTTGCACTGAATTTTTTCAACGACAATGACGCGTTTTTATATTTTTTTCTAAGTGATGCCCAGTTTATTTTTAGTAACAATTGGTGTCGTTCGAATCGACTATTAGTTGGCCATAGAGGTAAATCGTTTGCAAAGCATTTGGAGCCGTATTTTAGGTAAAAATAAGGTTTAAGTTAGCTGGTTCGCACCGTACCGAAAACGGTACACCGGTGCTCAACGGCAGTAAGAGTTTGCGTACCGTTTTCGGTACACTTGGGCCGGAGAGGATATATTGGTATATGGTAATTGATGTGCCACACGCATACTAATAAAAACCGAGCTCGCTCGTTTTATTTTGTGTTTGTGTGCATAACTATGACTTAACTCACACATATAAACTGTAAACCAAATATTTGGGTCTTATGTACTTGTGTTTAATATGATTTTAATTTTTATAATTTTTCTATGGACTTTGTCTGAAATAGATGATTAATAAAAATAATAATAATAAATACAAGGCTGGTTGCATATTTAGAGGCACGAATTTTTTTTGTCGATTAACCAATTTGGCTTTCGAAAAAATCTATCCACTGCTGATGTTGTTCACAAACTGGTTAATCACATAGCTCAGAAACTTGACAACGGTAAGAAATGTGTTGCATTGTTATGGATCTGGCGAAGGCATTCGACACTGTCTCGATTCCCATCGTATTATCTAAGCTCGAATGCCTGGGTATGATATATAGATAGATATAATACGTGGTACCCAACTATCATTGTTCCAGAGCTATCTTACAAATAGAACACAAAGTGCTAAAATTGGAACTTACTCCAGCTCTGATCTAAATGTGGCCTTTGGTGTGCCACAGGGCAGTATTCTTGGCCCCAGTTTATTTCTTCGGTTTTTATTTCTTTGGTTCCGTATGGTGTCGGACGTAAAAGAATAGCACCATCCCATATCTTCCCGTGGGTGTCGTAAGAGGCGACTAAGGGACTTACCAGAGAATGGGCAGCAGCGTTCTCTGCGGTATTTAACAACCGTACTGCGATCGCCAACCCGCCTGCCAAGCGTGGCGATTATGGCAAAACCCCCCCAATGATGAGCGCAACCAAGAAATGGCCCCTAGTACCCGGCAGCCCGTCTACCCTCGACTATGGTAGCGGTCGAGGTTACGGCGTGGCAAGGGGTGCGAAGAATCTCCGGACGGGATCAGGCTGCCTATACCGACGACTTGACCTGGCAACATACAACACGCGTACACTCCGGAACGACGAGAAGATAACGGAACTCGAAGAGGAATTGAGCAGGCTGCGATGGAGTATTGTGGGATTATCTGAAGTCCGAAGAGAGGGGGAGGATACGATAATCCTGAAATCCGGCAACCTGCTCTATTTCCGAGAGGGTGACCGGCAGTCCCAGGGTGGTGTTGGGTTTATCGTCCACAAGTCTCTCGTGAATAACGTGGTGAAGATCGAGAGTGTGTCGACCAGGGTGGCGTACCTTATACTCAGAATATCCTCAAGATATTCGCTGAAGGTCATACAGGTCTACGCCCCGACCTCGGCACACCCCGACGACGAAGTGGAGACCATGTATGAGGATATCTCTAAAGCCCTGCATGGTTTCAAAACTCACTTCACCGTTGTCATGGGGGACTTCAACGCGAAACTGGGCAAACGAGACGGGGATGAGCTGCAGGTGGGGCAATTTGGGGTTGGACGTCGGAACCACCGGGGTCACCAACTGGCTAGTTTTATGGAGAAGGAGGGCCTCTATATGATGAACTCCTTCTTCAGAAAGCGTGAGCACAGGAAGTGGACCTGGCAGAGTCCCGATGGTGCAACTAAAAATGAGATTGACTTCATCATGTCAACCAAGAAGCAAATGTTCAATGATGTCTCTGTGATCAATTCGGTGAAAACCGGGAGCGATCACCGCATGGTAAGAGGCACATTGAACATCAATATAAAGCTTGAAAGGTCTCGACTGATGAAGTCTACGCTCCGTCCAGCACAAATCCAGATCCAAAACTCCGAGAGCTTTCAGCTTGAACTCCAGAATCGTTTCGAGTGCCTAGGAAGCTCAGTGGACGAATGCAACGATGGGTTCGTGGAAACTGTCCATACGACTGGGTCTAAGTTCTTCAAGACACGTCGTGCACAGAAGAACAAAAGACTCTCTGATCATACTCTCGAGCTCATGAAGGAGCGGCGCGAGATGATCCTGCAGTCTTCAGACGAGGCGTGGAAGTACCGGCAGCTCAATAGACGGATCTCTAAATCCTTGAAACGCGACCTCCGCCGCTTTAATACCGAGCGTATTAAAGACGCTATTGAGCGGAATAAAGGCTCCAAGGTTTTTTCAAGAGATCTGGCTATTGGGCAGAGCCAGCTCACGAAACTGAAGACCGACGATGGCAGGATCGTATCCGCCAAACCGGAGCTGCTGAGGGAGATCGAGAGTTTTTATGGGCAGTTGTACACTTCAACCAGTAAACCCGTTGCAAATCTAGCTAACGACCCAAGAGCTAGACTGACCCGACACTATACCGAAGACATTCCGGATGTCAGCCTGTACGAGATTAGGATGGCTCTGAAACAGCTTAAAAACAACAAGGCACCGGGTGAGGACGGAATTACGGCCGAACTCCTGAAGGCAGGTGGAAAACCGGTACTTAAGACCCTTCAGAAGCTGTTTGATTCCGTCATACTCGAGGGGAAAACGCCGCAGGCATGGTGCAGGGGTGTGGTGGTACTCTTCTTCAAAAAGGGCGACAATGCCCGGCTGAAGAACTATAGGCCCATCTCACTTCTAAGCCATGTCTACAAGCTGTTTTCAAGAGTCATCACGAATCGTCTCGCGCGCAGGTTTGACGATTTTCAGCCTCCCGAACAAGCCGGATTCCGAAAAGGCTTTAGCACCGTAGACCACATACATACGCTGCGCCAGGTTATACAGAAGACCGAAGAGTATAACCTGCCTCTCTGCTTGGCGTTTGTGGACTACGAGAAAGCCTTCGATTCGATCGAGACTTGGGCTGTACTGCAGTCTCTCCAACGGTGCCAAATCGACTATCGGTACATCGAGGTGCTGAAGAGTTTGTACAAAAACGCCACCATGTCAGTCCGACTTCAGGACCAGACCTCGGAACCTATCCTTCTGCAGCGAGGTGTAAGACAGGGAGACGTCATATCTCCGAAACTGTTCACCGCTGCACTGGAGGATGTCTTCAAGGTTCTGGACTGGAGAGGGCTAGGCATCAACGTCAATGGCGAGTACATCTCTCACCTTCGGTTTGCCGACGATATAGTGGTCATGGCTGAGACCATGGAGGACCTCAGTACAATGCTCGATGACCTCAGTAGAGCTTCCGAAAGAGTGGGTCTTAAAATGAACATGGACAAAACCAAAGTCATGTTGAATGCCCATGTAACACCCACTCCTATCAAGATCGGAGACTCTACACTCGAAGTTGTAGACGATTATGTCTACCTGGGACAAACGGTCCAGTTAGGTAGGTCTAACTTCGAGAAAGAGGTCAATCGTCGAATCCGACTCGGCTGGGCAGCGTTCGGGAAGTTGCGTGGTATCTTCTCGTCCAACTTACCGCAGTGTCTCAAGACGAAAGTCTATGACCAGTGTGTGTTGCCAGTGATTACATACGGGACCGAAACGTGGTCGCTCACAATGGGCCTCATCAGAAGGCTGAAAGTCACCCAAAGGGCAATGGAGAGGGCTATGCTCGGAGTTTCCTTGCGTGATCAAATCAGAAATGAGGAGATCCGCAAGAGAACCAGAGTTACCGACGTAGCCCGAAGAATAGCCAAACTTAAGTGGCAGTGGGCAGGGCACATTGCTCGCAGAACGGATGGCCGATGGGGCCGAAAAGTTCTGGAGTGGCGACCGCGAACCGGAAGACGCTGCGTTGGAAGGCCTCCCACTAGGTGGACCGATGACCTCGTAAAGGTTGCAGGGATCCGCTGGATGCGAGACGCACGGGACCGGTCAATGTGGCGACACTTGGGGGAGGCCTATGTCCAGCAGTGGACGTCTTTCGGCTGAAATGATGATGATGATGATGAGTTTATTTCTAATTTACATGAATGACCTGTGTTGCCTCAGCCTAGAAAGCGGTACAATATTTTCCTATGCGGACGATACAGCACTTGTATTTGCGTCGGACAACTGGGAAGAGGCATATCGCCTTGCTCAGAAAGGTTTAGATACAGTCAGGGAATGGCTTAATAACAACTTGCTTACTCTAAACATATCGAAAACAAAACTAATAATTTTTTCGATTCGAAATACAAATGTGTCAGTTACAAGCTCACTTAATGTTGCTGCACAGTTGATACTATCTAATGGTAGTAGCGACGGCAGTGGCACCCATGATCACTGTAACATTGAACGAGTCACTTCGATAAAGTATCTTTTTTTTTTCGGATGGGAAATCATCAAATGACCCCCCCCCACTCTGGGCGGAGCGAGTGGAAGGGAGTGTCAGACTTGTACTGACTAAAACTCATCCATGTTCCTTCTTTGCCCTTTGTGTTCCAGGGCCATGGTATCTCTTTCGAACAGTCCCGCAGCCCTGCAGGCTTAGCCAAGTTGACAATCTACAATCGTTAACGCTAATAGAAAAGGAATTAAATGTATGGGAGTGACATCATCTCAACGTAAAGTCACGTGGTCAAAACAAACGAATAGAAAATTCGTAGACAAGTTTTCATCGTTCAAAATGATAGAATGAAATGTGATCGTTTCTACAATTTTGATCGCTACATCCCATATAAATCGTAGCCAAGTTACAGTTTTGACAAGCGTCAACGAAACGATGTCGAAGTTTTTGTGCGACCACTTAGCGATCGTCGAGACCCAAAAGTTAACGATAAAAATCGGCGTCTATAAATCATTCCGCCTGTGTCGCGTATCACGTCATTGTTTATGTTTCAAACTTTCAAGTGCCCGAGGATGATAGAGGTTCGAATAACACAGGAAGATATTTACGAAATAACTAATGATTTTCGTACCTTTCTATGAATTCCAATAAAGCTGCGAACTGTTCTAGGCTTGCTCGAGATCTAGATTCCATTCTATTAAAGTTATCACTTCATTTCGGTATCTTTCATTTAAATACGTTTAAAAATACATTCTGCACTGTGATATTATAATAAACCAATTATAAGAAGAACTTGTTCTTTATTTCGCTTACTTTTTATCACTTAAAAGAATTATTCCTTTCTTAACAATTCAAAACAAAAGTTCAGCCCGCGCACAAAGTAAACAACTGTGACTTTGACGTTAGTTTGACGTGGGTAGGAACGCTCACCATAGACTAAAGTATAGGTTTTTTCTACAGACATTGGAGAACGAGCGATCGACTCAGTTGTGTCAAGTTGGCTACCAACTTAGCGTTTTCTCAAATCGCTTACGCCGAGGCGTCAACGATTGTAGAAAGAGATTCGATAAGAAACGTTTGTAACTTGGCTAGGCCTGCAGGCAGGCATCGGCTCTTGCAGGCCCCTACATCATTGCTGAGATCTCTTCGAGGCGCGCGTGGAACACGAACGTGCCTGTCGACACGGCCTGTCGTCATAAGACGCCCGGACGGCGAGCTAGCCCATAGCTCACCGTCCACAGGCCCGCGCCTACGGTGGCCGGGAGCCACCACGTGACCCCCGACGCCCAGGGCGTCTCCCGCGGCGGCTGGGACGTGAGGTTCTTTCCTTCTCACGTCCCGCCACCTCCTTCACTAGCATGACTGCTTTGCAGAAGGAGGTGACGGCTTCCCATTCCCTCTCGCTCCGGACCATGGCCTGAACCAGGGCCGGACGCGAGAGATCGCCGCCGCCAATCGCCGCTACGAGGACACGACGGTGCTCCGCCCAAGTGGGGCAGACCTCCACGGTGTGCTCCACCGTGTCCTCCGGACGATCCTCGCAATGGAAACACCCGGGCGTTTCCTCCCGCGCGATCCGGTGCAGGAGCCTCCCGAAACAACCGTGTCCGGTGAGGACCTGCGTCAGGCGGTAGGTGAGGGCGCCTTGGCGCTTCTCTAGCCACTCCTCAAAGAGGGGACTTATCGCCACTATAGTGGCGTGCCCTTCGATAAAGTATCTTGGCATAGTGATTGACTGCAACCTTACATTCAAAGAGTACAAAATACACCTATCAATAAGAGTGCGCAAACTAATGTACATTTTTAAACAATTGCGCAATTTAGCAGATGCTGTTGTCATATCAGACACTGTGTCAATCAATTTTGGTCTATTGTATCTCGTCCTGGGGCGGGGCAGCCAAATCCCATATATTCAGATTGAACGTCCGCAAACAGCGGTTCTTAAGGTGTGCTGTTTCAAGCCAAGACTTTATCCCACCGTCAAGCTCTATGAATATTGTCAAGTCCTTACGGTTAGGCATTGTTTGTACTGACCACTGCTATTAAGCAACACTCTATTTCCAATTATTCACAGCAAACAAATCGCCGTAACCGTATAGTTGCCTTAGCTACTCCTCTTAAAACCTCTTTTAGTCAAAGATTCTTTGTTTTCCTTGGACCCTATCTTTACAATAAATTAAACCAAATTCTTTCCCTACACTCACTGAACAAACATAATTGTAAAATCGCTTTACATGCCTGGATACAAAGCCAAACATATACTGCCACAGAAGCTCTCTTTAACGTATTAGTCTAATCAGGCTCATCCACTAACACTCTCTCCAACACACACATACACATACACACGCAGCCAAACACATACACACATACATTCATACATACACACACACACACCACACAACACACAAACGTACTTTCATAAAAATCACTCAACATAAGTTATGTTTCGGCGGTCGGGATTTTCGTTAAAAAAATATTTATTTATTACAATATTATTTAATTAATAAAAATACAGGATATTAAGCTGATGGCTGATGCAAGACTGAATACAATGCAAAGAAAAATAATTCTATTGAATTTCCGGTAAATGCATAGTTGCAATTAGGGAATGCAAATCCGTTCTGTTTTAAAATCCGGATTTTTAAGAACGGATTTTTGGCCCAATCCGGATTATCCGGATTTTACGGATTTTTCATGAACATACATAAATCTACCCATATTTGTTTATTAATATGATTTTTTTTATATTTGTGTAAATGGGTTAAAATAAAAACACAAAAAATTAAAATATATGATTTTTTTTTAATTTTTGCTATTTGAAGTTATTCAAATTAAATACCATAATTTTGGTGTTATAGCCATAATATTCTTATTATTAAAATAAGCAGTCTGTGACTCGCGTGCTGAGTAACGTTAGTTAAATAATTAATAAGTATGTCGGATCCGGACATAAAATGAATCGGAAAACGCGTCAGTGGGCACTGGTGAGATGAGACGACCTACTTACCAGTCTACCCACACCACAGCGTGCTTCTACAGAGCCCCGATGTTCAGCTCGAGGCGAGGGCGACAGTCAATGTCTGATCGCGGTGGAGTTGAGACGTCTTGGAACTGTACCCGATTCATTGTGCTCCGTGTTATTGTGTTAAATTGTAATCTCAAGTAATTCGTTAGTTTTGCTAGAAACAGTGTATCGCACCCAGTGTGTTTTCATAGCACGAAACCCATCGTCTGCCCACATGATGTACGAGCCTTACGAAATAAATTCTGACATATACGACAAGTACAAATTAAAATAAACTCTGAAGAACAAATACAAAAGGACTAATAGACTCCTTGTCAAATTATTAAACATAACAAAAGTAACAAAACAGTTTAACTTCACTTAATTAACATAATACTTATTCTTATTAAAAAATCAGTCTGTGATTCGCGTGGTGAGTAATATTAATAAAATAATTAATAGGTACAAATTAAAAGAAACTGGAAAACAAAAATAATACCCTTCTTGTCAAATTATTAAACATAACAAAACAATTTAACCAACATAAATTTAGCAACAAAAAAAGAACTGTTTTCTTTTGACACATAAAATGTGATCTCAAAAATAATAAAGCATCTAAAGTGCAGTCGTTTAACCTGCTGCGAATTCGGTTACACATAATTCCTGCTGCGGAAAAAGCAAGCTCTGATTCGACGTTTTTAAGGGGGAATGCACTGAAAATGCTTGTAAGCGGCCTCCATGTATCGTCCTCGTGAACCACTATCCTCGAATAACGCCATCTTCATTCGCACCAAACTGGGAATATCAGTTTCAGGCTTTCGGCTGAATAAAGCAGCCCCCGAATTACAATTTCTTATTATTCAGAAAATCCGGATTCGATTTTCAAATCCGGATTTGGAGATCTAGTAAAAATGTGCGGATATCCGGATTTTTCGGATTACGGATAGTCCGGATTGCATTCCCTAGTTGCAATATGACGCATGCTGACGGTGGCTGCAGGCTCAGCGTAAACGCGTGTTACGATGAGTTAACTCCTCCCTTCATAAGATAGAAGCAACTCTTGCTTCTGGCGGCGTCCGCGCTGCCCTTGGTGTCCTCCGGGATGTTCTTAGTTTTCCACTGATACAGCTTCCAGGATGCTGCAGCGACCAGTAGAATATATAGGATGATTGTGTTCCAGCTTGGTGTAGCTGCTATGATTGGCCAATTATCTTCTTCTGGCACGGATATGTCGCCTGCTCTATTGATCAGTTCATGGATGCTGTCTAGTGAGATGTCTTCTAACTGGAGTTCGTATTGTATTGATTGTTCGAAGGCTTGATGCTGCTCAGGTAACGGTATGACCTCGTTGATGACGACCGTGTCCGTGTGAGATCGCAGTGTCTTGTTCATGATGTTCATCTGGCAGTCTTCTGTTAGTGTAACGAGATGAATTCCAGATAGCTTCTTGTAGTCTGTCTTGGTGTTGCATTGTGTTTTGGTGACTTCGTCTTCTCTGAGGACTAGTAACCAGTTGTTGTCTCCAATCTCTGAACTTTTCCTCTTCTTAAGTTCATCTTAGCATGAGTGCAGTTTGCTGGGCGATGCTGAATGAGTGATAGTATGCAGTCATCTGTGTCTTCGATTCTTCTGGTGTCGAGGAGCTTGCAGAGCTGGGTGTTGTCAGTCAGTGGCTGACAGTCTTCTTCCAGGTAAGCGTACTCATCGTTACCAAGTGCTAGGTATTTGGATTTAGGGATGATGGTAAGGTTATTTTTATTTGGGATTGAATATAGGTGGATAAGGTCATAATATGTTTGTGGGGTAATTGAGGGAATTTCCAGAATAAAATTAACCGAGTGATCTGTGCTATAAGCTTTAACTTTAATCGACTTCTCTATCCTGTATATGTTACTAATACTAGCTACTGGTTTAAATGAAAACATATTTTCTAAGTTTCTTAGATCTTCTATTAGATTCTGAGGGCTTATAATACTAGGATGCATGGTGCCCATCTGAGCAAAAGTCATAGCATCTTCTAATAACATTAACCTATCTAAAATTATCTGTAAACTAAAATCTATCTGTACGTAAATATCTAAGAAATGTAAATGGTTAGATAAGTCGTTGGAATTATTAGTAATATTTTGTAACAAACTAGCCAAATGTTTTTGATTATTGTTCAATTTTGTTAACTGTTTACTGAACTCATCTATTGTATTATGTGCTAATACTAAGGATTTCCTTTGTGAATCCTGAACGTTTTTAACTCTGTTTTTAATGTTTTAAGATTTCTTCTTCAAATTTAGCTGCATCTTGATGGTCGAGGTTACCAGTGATCGACTTAACGACAGTACCTAATCCATCTACAGGGTGGCCGGAACATTGACGTCCAAAAATAAAATTTAGGTCCCTCGTACCGTGGGGTATCCGAATCACCCCCATGTATGTTCCGCGACTTTTCATAGTTTCCGAGTTATGATTTTTTTTTCTGATTTTTTGCGAATGATCGTTAAAAAATTACTTTCGGTAAATTATGACTTAAATTTTCAACTTTAAATAACAAATTTAGACATGTGACTTCATGGTTCCTAAGCAGGCTTCATAATTCAAAATGGCGACACGCGTATAACAGTAAACACAATGTAAGCACGACTGACGTACTTGTTTTGCGTTGGCTTCGGTTGCGCGCCTTACTATCTCTGCTATCTCTCTCACTCTCGGTGGCGAGAGGGGCACCCCTCGTCACCGTTTACCGAACGTAATTTTTTCACTTTAGACCATCTTTTTCATAACTTTAATCACAGTTACGAAGCTGATTATTTTATGCATAAAAGTACTACTCATGAAGATTCAGTTGCAAAAAAAAATCTCGACAAAGTCTTGTACTTTTTTGTCAGTTCGATCATTCTCAAAAAATCAGAAAAAAAATTCATAACTCGAAAACTACGAAAAGTCGCGGAACATACATGGGGGTGATTCGGATACCCCACGATACGAGGGACCTAAATTTTATTTTTGGACGTCAATGTTCCGGCCATCCTGTATAAGACCGCGTCGCTTTCTAACTTGCGGCGTTAAAAACTTGATCTTCTTACCTATAATATTGAGGCTATATTCTATTTGATTCCTATACGTTTTATGTAAGTCTCCAAATGCTGTATTTTCAGCGTTTTTCGTGCTTGCATATAGGGACATCAATTGGATAGAAGTAAAGTGCAAATTGGTAATGTTGTAAACGCAAGCAAGGCTAAAGTAGTTGTCTTGTTTGAGGAGTTGGCCTTGTTTTAAGAGGAGAATCCCATTGTCATTATCTACATGGGTAATGGTTACGGTTGCTGTTGCGTTGAGCACGACGGCTCCTGCGATGAAGGTCCTGTAACAAGATGAGGCCTTCGTAGTAACTTGAAGTGAACCCTAATGGACTTAGAATTTGGATGGTTACCTATTATTTCGGCCACGTTATTTTGTGAAGGTGTATAATCTTGTATGGTCCTTTGAAAACTGGCTTCGTTTTGTCACTGCGTGCTGACTTAGCTACCTGTTTATAGACAGTTTCACCTACCTTGAATTTAATTTCTTCTGCTTCTTGGTTACGTTTAGCAATCACCTGCTCCTTGTTTTTGGACATGTGTGCAGCGATGCACTCTTGAACTGCCTCTGCATTGGCACGATGCTTAATAACATAATCCTGGTAAAATTCTTTTGGATAGTATAACTCCAATGGGTTTCTAGATGCTGTGTGGCCGAATAACAACTCATGAGGTGTATAATCTGTTGCCGAATGGATAGCGTTGTTGTATGCTATTATAGAGTACTTCATGATTAGCTGTATATTATGGTCATCTTTGTTAGTCATTCTTTGTATCCTAATCATTTCAGCTAGGGTAGAGTGCAAGCGTTCAATAGGGGAGTTAGAATTAGGGTTATAGGGCGTTGTAAAGTGAATGTGGATGTTATGCAGTGCGCATATTTCTTTAATAACATCGTTGTCGAATTTAGTATCTGAATCTGTGGTTATTTTATTCGGTAAACCTAACACTGAGAAAACGTTTAGTAATGCTTCAGCTATGTGAACACTACTGCAGGCTGTTAGTTGGACTGCCTGGGCGTATTTAGAGAAGTTATCAATGACTGTAAGGAACGTTGCGCCTCCAGTTGAATATAGGTCCATAAATATGTGTTCCATCGGTTTGCGAGCTGTATCAGTTATAGCTAAAGGTGGTTTAAGAGGGTTGCGTTCGTATTTAGATTTTAAACATGTGTCACATTGATTAACGAAGCTTTGAATGGTAAGGAGCATGTTTGGCCAATGATAATTTCTATGTAACTGCTTGTACGTCTCCTGAATACCACGGTGAACAGTCTTGCCTTCGTGATATTTCTTAATCAACTCTTGCTGTTCAGATTTGTTTTCTACTAGAGTTACGCGTGTTGTGCATTTGAGTAGCTTAGGACCTCTGTCGTTAAATAATGTTGTGTACACTCTAGAAAAGGCATGGTACAATTCGTTGGTCCCTATTAACATTGTCGGATGTGAAAATCGGCTACTTTACAGGAGAGCGCGGCAAAGTTTGAATTGTTGATATTTTTTTTATTATACGAACTAGGTTAACAGAAACTAACAGAATTATAATACATGTTTAAAAGTTTACTTACGTGGTAATAAAGTACTATTATTGTTTTTCTAAGCATGTTAAAAGTCAGAAAAGACTTTTTTAACCGTATCAAATCAAGTGTATTTTGTCGGATCTGCCACATACGACAATGTTACGTGTACAAACAAATTGACTATTTGTTGGAAGTGCCACATATGACATAGTTACGTGTATAAAGTTATTGATTATTTGTTGGAACTGGCACATACGACACTATTATTAGTAAATCCTAGACCAATGTCTGTCGTATCTAAATCAAAATTATAAATAAAACAGTTTTTAAATATCTTTGTAACTAGACATTTATTGCAAAAATCAACACCAATCAAAACAAAACTCTGGAGCATAAAAAATAAAACTGCTTCACTTTTATACGACCTTTTAAACAACGAAAAGCTTATCAAATTAATATAACTAAAAAAACACCAGAAGTTTAATAAAAAATAAAACAATCTGACTTCACAATACACAGCCTTAAATGAAACGAAAGGTTTTTATAAGTAACTAGCACTTCGCCCGCGACTTCGTCCGCGAAAATTTTGATAGCTTGGCTAATTTGCGTGATATCTTTATAATTTATATATTATGACAGAGAATGGAGTAGGAGGAACGCTAATCCCAAATATCGGCGCCATCCGCCATTCCGCCATATTGTCTTCGTGTGACATGATTCTTTTGTTGATAGATAGGTAGTTGGGTAGTTTAAATCACACACAATACTTGACTCAAACTTCAAACGTTTATTTCTATTAAACCATTTACAAGTTGAGCCACCCGTTCGCAAACATGATTGTTCATAAGGAGAAGAACGGGCTAAGAAACTCCTTACACACTCTTTTAATTCGTGTTACAGTTCTCATTTACACAACGTAATATTGTTCACTTCAAAAACCACTTCATTTCTATACTTCTATTGTTTTCTAATCGCGAGCTAACTAACTCGACTTCTCGTTGTACCTACGCGTGTTCTCTCTGTCCGGGCGGAAGTACCACACCGCCGGTACAGTAATTTATAACATAGTAAGTTCATTAAACCTTACAAACAATACTAGAATACTTCACAATTAATTACTCTAATAATTAAACGATGCCAATATTCATAAATGCATAGGCATTATTGAGTTAAAACTAATTAGTGGCTTCATTACTTTTTACAACAATGGGATCTTGCTTAAAACCATTTCTGGCAGATCAAAGGATTTAATACGAACAGGTCTTTCACTAATACATTGCTCTGTAAAATAATCTTGTTACTTTTTAGTTTGTAATTAGTTACAGAAACTGATTTAGTTGTAGTTTCAAATTATAAATTGAGTTATTGATCATTAAAATCGTATTCGGCGCCATCTTCCACAATATTGTGGGATGTTGCCTCAAAACAAATCTTAGTGTTAAATGTGCAATTGTTAAAATCCCAATTGTCAAATATTTGCTTGTCTTAATTTTAATTATAGTTCTAGCTAGACTTTCGTTTAATAAATTAATCTTCACGAGTTCGTGATAAGATCTCAGTACTAGTTAATACAGAGACCATTAGATGGCGCTTATCTCTTCTGTCAATCGATACAGGTCATTGTAATAATTGTTCTTGGAACCCACAGATGGCACGATCAATATTATGATGGATGAGACATTATAAGTTGGTTATTAATTAAATTAACTAATATTCTTAGCAGATAGACGCTCTTGCGGCGACATATATATATAGCACTCACGAATAATGTAGCTTTCTAACAGTGAAACAATTTTTAAAATTGGTTCATTACTTCCGGAGATTACCCCCTACATACAAACAAATTTTAGCTCTTTATAATCTATACATATAAAATTCAAAGTCCTGACTGACTGACTGACTGACTGACTGACTGACTGACTGACTGACTGACTGACTTATATATCAACGCACAGCCCAAACCACTGGTCCTAGAGACATGAAATTTGAAGGGTGTATTCTTTGTAAAGAGTAGGTATCCATTAAGAAAGGATTTTTCGAAATTCCACCCCTAAGAGGGTGAAATGGGGTGTTGAATTTTCTATGAAACTTTTATTCTCCGAGTCGATTGACTTGAAAATGTGTCTACATATACTTCAGTTAAAATGATGAGATACGTGTATCACAGTTTTTCCAAAATCATCCCCCAATTTAAAATTTCATGTCCTGACTGGCTGACTGATATACCAACGCACAGCCCATACCGCTGGTCCTAGAGACATGAAATTTGGAGAATGTATTCTTTGTGGAGAGTCCACTAAGAAAGGGTTTTTTCAAAATTCCACCCCTAAGAGGGTGAAATGGGGTGTTGAATTTTCTATGAAACTTTTAATTCTCCGAGTCGATTGACTTGAAAATGTGTCTACATATATTTCAGTTAAAATGATGAGATACGTGTATCACAGTTTTTCCAAAATCATCCCCCAATTTAAAATTCCATGTCCTGACTGGCTGACTGAAATACCAACGCACAGCCCAAACCGCGGTTCCCAAAGATATAAAAATTGGAGGGTGTATTCTTTGTGAAGAGTAAGTTTCAGTTTTTCGAAATTCCTACCCCATTTTTTTTTCGGATGGGAAATCATCAAATGACCCCCCCCCACTCTGGGCGGAGCGGAAGGGAGTGTCAGACTTGTACTGACTAAAACCCATCCATGTTCCTTCTTTGCCCTTTGTGTTCCAGGGCCACGGTATCTCTTTCCAACAGTTCCGCAGGCCTGGCAGGCATCGGCCCTTGCAGACCCCTACATCGTTGCTGACATCTCTTTGAGGCGCGCGTGAAACACGAACGCGCCGTCGACACGGCCTGTCGTCATAAGACGGCCGGATGGCGAGCTAGCCCATAGCTCGCCGTCCACAGGCCCGCGCCTACGGTGGCCGGGAGCCACCACGTGACCCCCGACGCCCAGGGCGTCTTCCGCGGCGGCTGGGACGTGAGGTTCTTTCCCTCTCACGTCCCGCCACCTCATTCAATAGCATGACTGCTTCGCAGAAGGAGGTGACGGCTTCCCATTCCCTCTCGCTCCGGACCATGGCTTGAACCAGGGCCGGACGCGAGAGATCGCCGCTACGAGGACACGACGGTGCTCCGCTCAAGCGGGGCAGACCTCCACGGTGTGCTCCATCGTGTCCTCCGGACGATCTCGCAATAGAAACACCCGGGCGTTTCCTCCCGCCCAATTCCTACCCCTTAGAGGGTGAAATGGGGTGTTGAATTTTCTGTGAAACTTTTTACTCTCGGTGTCGATTGACTTGAAAATTTGTGTACATACTCTTCAGATAAAATCCAGTAAATCCGATGTCCAATCTCAAACCAAGGTATCAATATTTCACGTATCTAATTTAATTGATATAACTTTAAACTAATAATTGCAAGTTATAAGCAAGTACATGTAAATCTATGTATGTATTATAGATAGATACATAGATTACTTATTATCCCAGAAGTAAGATCCCGTGGGCAATTCCCTAACTCCACGCGGGCGAAGCCGCGGGCATAAGCTAGTATTAGTATAGATTAATAAAAACCATCAAAGGGATAAAAATAAAACCGTGTGACTTACACAGCTAAAACAAAAAACTTATCAAATTCAGCCAACCAATTTTCTTTATGTATGAGTCTTTTCTTATCTTTATCAGTTTTGAAAGTAGACGGGCGACTTTGTTTAGTAGAAGTGGGAGTATTATCACTTGAAAAGGAAGTCACAGAAGGTGTGGGTAAGTTTCCATATAAGTCGTCGTTGGTCAAGATGGTGGCGGTGGTGCCACGTTTTATGAAACTGTGAACTCTGACTTTGAGAATACGTGACACTGAAGGTGTCATTGCTATTTTCATGAGAAGATGGGGACGGAATTGGTGTTTTTGATATATTTTCGTGGTGAACAGCAACATTACTTTCGGTGTGGCGGTTAACCCAACCAAGTGCCAGGCTATTATTGTAGGGAGCCCCCATAGTTTGAGAAGGCTGAATGGGTTAGCAGTGCCACCGGTGACCTTTGATGGCACAGTGATTCCGTTTGGCTCTGACGTCAAGGATCTGGGTTTGCATGTTGACACTTGTCTTGACTGGCGTAAGGAGATCGCGATTGTGAGCAAGAAAGTCACCGGAACGTTGCGGTCGTTTTACCGATTGAAAAATGTTCTCCCATCACACATTAAGGCAGTGCTTGTGCAGTCCCTAATCTTCCCCATAATTGACTATGGTGATATGTGCTACTATGACCTGAATGCAGATCTCCTCAATAAACTTGACCGACTTCTTAATAACTGCATTCGATTCGTCTTCAATCTCCACAAGTATGATTATGTATCTACACATCGATCGGTTTTAAGATGGCTACCCATACGGCAGCGCATTGAGGGCTTTGACAACCCTGTTTTCTCTTCTTCACAAACCCACTTCTCCTTCTTATCTGACGTCTAATTGTCAATGTTTATGCTCTGCGCACAGCAAGAATCTTCGTTCCCCTAATAATTGTCTTTTACGATGTCCTTCGCACCGCTCTGGTTTTATAAAATCATCTTTATTTTTTCAGGCGGTTTTCCTTTGGAATGCGCTCCCTCAGAGTATCAGGGCGGTGACCAGTCAGTTCACTTTCAAAGTGAAAGCTCACACATTTATACACAAGAAGTTGGCAGATTCGTCTCAGAACTGAGTTGTTGTAGTTTTTCTTGTTTATCTCTCTTAACTTTATAAAGTTTATTATATGTATGTATATAAGTATTTATTCCTATATGTTTTAGTTATAAATATTTTCTAGTCTTTTTTTCTGTTATAGCACCTACTGTATATTGTCTCTGCATCACCCTAAGGTAGACTGGTAGAAAATGCCTATGGCATTAAGTCCGCCTTTGTGCAGTCGTGCTACTTGTGCATAAAGTTTTAATAAATAAATTACTTTCAGTAGGAATTTCAAAATAACCAGATGTCGAATCAGTGGGTTCATTATTTTCTCTTTCTGGAGTTGCATCTTCATTGAAAACGTCACAAGCATTTCATTCAACTTAATGAACTCATTTTAGAAACCACTTGATAATGGAGATTCTCTATTAACTGAACAAAAGTTAGGTACTTATTTAGCAATAAATAAAAAAGTAGGTACATTTTTGTGTACCTTGTATTGCAAAAATTATATTTATCAGTAGAACCAAACCAGTTTAAATGACACAAAAGCGACAAAATGCATTTTTATAATGACAATTTAAAAAAACGAAAATTAAAATGCCCCCAACTAACATACAAAACATTATAATTAATTGGTGAATAAAGCAATATGTACCACATTCAACAAAACGTTTTAAGACAAATACCGTTAACAAAGTTGGAAGTAACACATACGACAAATATAACGTAAATTAAAACGACCGAAAAAGTCGGATCTGGTACTACCGACATACTTTACCTCACAAAAAACGATTAACAATGTTGGATGTGATACTACTGACATATTTTACTTCATAAAAGACAGATAACAATGTCGGTTATGTCACTTCCTACAATTTTAACCGAACTAATTGCATACTTATTTTAATAATAAAAATAAGTATTATTAATTGATTTTTTAATAATTAGTATCACGTTCGAAAAGCTATGTTAGTAATAAAATAATAATTATTTTTTAAGTACTCGTGTCTTCGTCTTCACCTGCATTAGTCAAAATATTTAAATCAACACTCTTGTTTTTATCCAGATAATGTTGTTCAGATTGTTTAGTGGCTAGTTTTATTAAGCGGGCGGACCTTGTACACATTATTCTTATTATTAAGAACAAAGGTAAAATAAAAAAATATCTTTAGCAACGCAATGTCACACAACGTGCGCTCGCCCGTGTAACAAAGTCCGTACTGGCACAACCGCACGCGCCGCCGCCCCTCGTGCCCCGCAAACGTTGTCGCAAGTTGACATCCGTCATTGTTAACTGGTGGTTGTGACAATATCCGACAATGTTAACGTGGCTATTTTAAAAATTACTGGTAAAACATTTTTTTTTGTGGCAGCTACTAAAAGAAGGGACTTTTTAAGAGTGATTAATGAAATAAAAAGAAAATGGCAAAAATGCACATCCGACAATGTTAATAGGGATAGTCGAATTCTTCATTATAAAAGTAACAATGGAATACACGGTCAGCGATGGTGTGTTCTTTAAGGAATCTAATTATCTCAGGCTCTGTATTATTTACTGGGATAAAGACATCTTTTATAATTACTTTTGAGTTAGTGGATCTGTTATCCACTCTATACGTAGATCCGGGCGTAGACCTAACGTGGAACTGTTTCAACTGCCTATCAATAGCGTCTGTAATGATGGGTATGCCTCTAGCTTCATTGTCAGGCTGTGTATGTCTTGTAGACACTAATTCAGATTCGGCTGACACTATACTCATACTATCTGTACCTATATGAGATTCGAGAATGCTTGGGTTTTGTGATTGTATATTTTCGTTGTGTGCTACTGTGTCTATTTGATTTTCAGCTTCCCTATGCGCATTTTCGAATATTCTATTAATTATCTCATCATCTTCGTTATCATCTAGATTAACAGCTAGAGAGTCGACACTGCCATGGAAGATTTTAACACGTGATAGAGCGTCTGCGTTAGTATTTTGACGACCCTGCTTGTATGCAACCGTAATCGTATTCCGAGAGTTTTAAACGCCATCTAGTCAATTTAGAGTTAGGATCTTTTAATGACATTAGCCAGGTGAGAGGCCTGTGGTCTGTGTAGATGATAAACTTTCTACCATAAAGATAGGGTCTGAAGTATTTAATTATATATACCCATACTATGGCGAGTAGCTCCTTTTCTATTGTAGAGTAACGAGATTCGGTATCTGATAGTGTCCGGGATGCAAATGCTACTGGTTTGTCAGATCCTACTATTCCTTGGGATAACACCGCACCTAATGCTACATCTGAAGCATCGGTGGTGAGGATGAAAGGCTAATCAAAATTCGGGTACTGTAGTATTGGGGCGTTAGTTAAAATTTGTTTGCACTTATTGAAAGCTTTTAAGAAATCCGGGGAGTGTATGACTCTACTATTTTTCTTAAGGCAAAAGGTCATTGGTTTCGTAAGTCTAGCGAAGTCTTTGATGAATTTTCTGTAATATCCGACTAGTCCTAAGAAGGCTTTTATTTCCTTCTGAGACTTAGGAAAGGGGAAGTTAAGTACGGCTTTTATCTTGTCTTTGTTTGGTTTTAAACCTTCATCTGTTAGTTCATGTCCTAAGAAGTTAACCTGTTTTTGTAGGAACTGTGATTTATCCAACTGAATCTTTAGATTATGTGTTTTGAATCGATCGAATACTTGCTTTAATCTTTCTATGTGTTGCTGCAATGACGTAGATATTATTATTGCGTCATCTAAGTAAGTGTAAACATTATCTATGCCTCTTAATATATGATCCATTAGTCTTTGGAACGTACTTGGTGCATTTTTGAGACCTAAGGGCATTCTAAGGAACTCATAGTACCCTCGTTCAGTGGTAAATGCGGTTTTTTCAATATCATTAGGGTGCATTTCCACTTGGTGAAAACCGCTAGCAAGGTCTAGGGTTGTGAAGTATTGCGCTCGTCCTAATCTATCTAGTATGTCATGTATGTTTGGTAAGAGGTATTTATCTTCAATGATACGATCGTTGAGTCGTCTGTAATCAATTACAAGTCTCCATTTGACGTTGCCTGAGGAATCGGGTTTTTTGGGTACGATATGCACGGGACATGACCAAGGGGATATGCTCTCTCGCACTATACCTTGTTGGAGGAGCTTATCTACTTGTTTACGAATTTCTTCGCGTTGTTGAGGGGCTTGTCTGTAACTACGTACGAAAACTGGTGTATTATCGCTTAATCTGAGCTCGTGTTTAACAGCGTGTGTAAAGGTGAGTGGTATATCTTCTGCATAGAACAAGTTCCTATACTGATAACATAACCGGATTATTTCGCGTCTTTCTTCTTCGTTCATATGGTCTGTTCGGATTTTCTAAAGGTTTTCGTTTAATATTTGGTCAATGTTAGTTTGAACCTGTATGGTATTAATATCGTGATTATCGTTTTTGTTGACCTTGGAAAGTTTCTCTAATTCAATCGACGGGTTAAATGGGATATACTTCTTTTGATCACTATGATTAATTACCGATGTTTTAAAAGAACCGTTTGTAACGTTAATTATAGCTGCTGGTGACAATAACCCATCTGACCAGATTAAAGCGTCGTGAAGGTATTGTCCATCTAAGTAGTTGGTTTTTACTTTGACTATCTTTTCGCATCTAGGTTCGATACTTATCTTTTGGGGTGGAGAACTAAAGTGTATTGGTATTTCCGCTGTAGATGTACGTAAAACATTATTATTTAAATCAATGTTACTCTTTAGTTTTTGCAGAAGGTCAATTCCGATAAGACCTTTATATTTAGGGTCGAAGTCGAATATTAAAAATTTGTGTGTTATATCGGTATTAAACGCGGAAGGTAAGGGAAGGTAAACTACCTTGTCGTGAACTGATGAACTGTGTGCCGTATTAATTTGAAAGGGTTCTGTTTCTACGCAGTACTCGAATATGGTGCCTGCAACTACATCAGTTGCTATAGTTGAATGACTGGCCCCTGTATCTAATAGAAACTTACCGTCAAACTCTGGTAGTATTATGTACGGTAAATATTTCTTGGTCTGGAAATTTATTGAAACTAGGTCTGGCTGTCTCGGTTGGTATCCGAGGGAAAATCCTGGTCACTAACTATCTGTTGTTCGTTCATGGTTGCATTCGGCTCGACCGAAATGCCGTTACCGTCTGTGACATCGTTATAGAGCTCCATGTCACTGGGTCCTGGTTGATCTTGTGTGACCATCTGAATTGGAATATAGTACAACTGCTGAGCGAACTGTGGTTTTTCTGGCTTACCTGCCGTACGCATTGTGACGTCCGATGATACTGGCGTTAGAACCGGTGGTTTTGGAATGTTAGGTTGATTCCTAAAGTTATTAGAACCATTTGGTCTTGAATTACCTGATGCTGGTCTGGCCTTCCAGGGCAATACGGATTGTACCTATTGTTGCCGCTGTTCGGGGGTCATATTATTTTGTTGAGGTACAAAGTTTTGTGGGGCAATCATAAAGCCGGGTACAAGTGGGTTTACTGTATTACGGATGGGATTATTATTGCTTGGTTGTTTAGATAACTCCTTTGGCTTTGCTTGTGACGTTGAGGGATTATTATTAATGTAATTGGCTCTATTATATGAAAGCCTAGCTTCTTCCTGTCTAGCCGCTATGATGGCTGCTTCGAAGGTGTCCGGTTTGGCGATACGAACGCCTAACGAGACGTGGAAGTCTAACTGGTTTATATACTGTTCAATAACCATCTTTTCGTAATACGATTTATTACCATGCTCCCCTACAGAATACAGAGTATCCAACAGCTCACGGAGGCGTTTGCCGAAGCTTTCAGCGTCTTCTGTCTTAGACTTACGCACTCGCGTTAGTTCTTGCATTACTTGTATTTCGTTTCGTGGTTCGCCGAGGCGCCTAATTAACGCGTTCTTAATTGATGGCCACGAGTTTAAGTAGCCTTCGTACGCTATTGCGTCTATGGCTGGACCACTGAGCCTACTTTTAATTAAGCAGATGAATGCTGGGTGCGAGCGATCTGCCTCAGAAGTTAACTGTAATAAGTTTTCTACTTCCCTAATATAATAATTGAGTAATTTAGGATTAACATCATATCTTGGCATTAAATCTGTGATTAGTTTGTACGGTTTATAGTTGGCATCATAATCCCTGAGCGACATTGTTTTTCTGTAGCTTGCCTGCCTAGTGGCGCTTGACGTAAAACAATAGAGGTGTCAAATTAAACACTTGGAATTTACTCGTGGGATACTTAACGCTACTTATTATAATTTTGTGGTTGCCTACTGCGATTTTAGCTTATAGACAGACACACATAGATTAACATAAAATACACGAATTAAAATAAGGCAGGAAATAGAGCAACGACACTTGGTAAATAAGAGCACTCACCAAAGCAGCCACTGCATCTCCTGTCGAGTCGAGTCCCGGCCAGCGCAGCTTCCTCCAATTCTCCGGAGATCTATCCCGATGACCGTAGAGGTGTCCGACCGCGCGATAGGTTCTTTGTAGATTACGAAAGAACGATTTGAGAACCGTCGCTCTTAAGATGAAGAGTTGGATTCGATCTTAGAACGTCGCGATCCTACCGACTGCGCCAGTTATGTTTCGGCGGTCGGGATTTTCGTTAAAAAAATATTTATTTATTACAATATTATTTAATTAATAAAAATACAGGATATTAAGCTGATGGCTGATGCAAGACTGAATACAATGCAAAGAAAAATAATTCTATTGAATTTCCGGTAAATGCATAGTTGCAATATGACGCATGCTGACGGTGGCTGCAGGCTCAGCGTAAACGCGTGTTACGATGAGTAAACTCATACTGTTACTTTTTATTGCTCTAATACTCTCTTGTGTCTCTTTTTTAATAAGCTCACTAATTGTTTGTAACTTTTGTTATTTGTTGTGATACCAGATGTAAGCTATCAAATGTGTAACTTTAAACATGTGGGGCCCTGGTGACCTGTAATACAGGTGTTACTACCTACCACAGGCACCAGCGATCCACTACCAAAAATCGTTGGCTACTGCTTGTGTGTCATATTGTTTGTATTTTTTGGCTTGTGGTGAGAAATAAACACTTTTTATTTTTTTACTTTATTATTGCATCTGTGTAGTCTAAGTTTCCCGAGATACTTTTTATAACTGATCCTAATCCATCAATGAGTCCTCGTTTAACACGACTAGATTTAAAGCTTTCTAATTGTATAGATATCTTTTCAAGTTTGTCCCCAAGGTAACTTAAATGGGGTTCAAAGAGTGACAGTGTTTTATTGTTAATTAGTGTCCTAAATTCACTTAATTGCAATTTGACTAAACCAACCTTTGACTGAATATCTTCTAAATTCTTCAAAGTGAAGGAGGAATGAATGATAATGAGACACGATTTTTTTTTTTTTTTTCGGATGGGAAATCATCAAATGACCCCCCCACTCTGGGCGGAGCGGAAGGGAGTGTCAGACTTGTACTGACTAAAACCCATCCATGTTCCTTCTTTGCCCTTTGTGTTCCAGGGCCACGGTATCTCTTTCGAACAGTCCCGCAGCCCTGGCAGGCATCGGCCCTTGCAGACCCCTACATCGTTGCTGACATCTCTTTGAGGCGCGCGTGGAACACGAACGCGCCGTCGACACGGCCTGTCTTCAAAAGACGGCCAGCCGGCGAGCTAGCCCATAGCTCGCCGTCCACAGGCCCACGCTTACGGTGGCCGGGAGCCACCACGTGACCCCCGACGCCCAGGGCGTCTCCCGCGGCGGCTGGGACGTGAGGTTCTTTCCCTCTCACGTCCCGCCACCTCCTTCACTAGCATGACTGCTTCGCAGAAGGAGGTGACGGCTTCCCATTCCCTCTCGCTCCGGACCATGGCTTGAACCAGGGCCGGACGCGAGAGATCGCCGCCGCCAATCGCCGCTACGAGGACACGACGGTGCTCCACCCAAGCGGGGCAGACCTCCACGGTATGTTCCACCGTGTCCTCCGGACGATCCTCACAATGGAAACACCCGGGCGTTTCCTCCCGCCCGATCCGGTGCAGGAACCTCCCGAAACAACCGTGTCCGGTGAGGACCTGCGTCAGGCGGTAGGTGAGGGCGCCGTGGCGCCTCTCTAGCCACTCCTCAAAGAGGGGACTTATCGCCACTATGGTGGCGTGCCCTGCACGGGGTTGCGACAGTCGCTCTCTCCATGTCGCCATGAGATCACGCCGGAGGTCTGTCCGCTGAGCGGCAATTTGCCGCGGCAGCGGAGTTTCCAACCGACTTAGTGCCTCCGCGCGCCATTCGTGTAGGCGCGCGAGGACTATCGCCTCCAGATCCCATGGCGGCAGCTAATACTGTGTCATGTGTGTAACGAGGTGCGAGTTTCTGTCTGTTAGCTAGTGGATTCTTAACGAATACTTGTTGGTCTGGCTCGTATTTTGAGTTCGGCTCTGGTCGTGTTGGCGGGTGGACGTGTGCTAATTTCTGATTCTGTTTGTAATTTTAAATTATTCCTATTGGCTACTGCGTTAAATTTGAATTTCTTGTCACTCTTGTGGAGTTTATATGGACTAACTCCGCCTAGTAGGCGGGCTGTGAGAGGGACAACAGCATTTAACTTGAAAAAGTGTTTTTGATTGGCCGGCGGCCGTTGAGATTTGAACCTGAGACGTGCTGCGTGGGACGTCGATGCCTGTGCCGCTGCGCCACCGTGCAAGTGACTGTGAGTGTGGAATATTACTATCTCCTACGGTGCGCGCGGCGTAGCCGATACCGACTGCCGCTACGAGTGATCTACAGCTGTGCCACGAGTGCTACGAGTGCTACGCTGCGTCTAATATCGCTGTGCCGTAGCGGATAAAGTCGCATGTACTCATTTGTTTACTACTCAACTTAGCACGCCCTGATATTTAACATGCCTAACGTGAAAAAGAGTTCACCATCAAAATCTACGAATGTAAACCTAACCAGGGAGCCCTCACACTCTGACTCTGAAGTGACCCCCTCTCCGCAAAGGAACATTACTGCGAGAAATAAGCGGGCGCGCATGGAATTGTCACCTAACAAACAGGAATCCTCGAGCAATGTCTCACTTGAACTTATTATGACTACTTTGACCACTATGAAAACACAACAAGAAGTTACGTTTGCCAAAATTTTCTCTGAAATGTCTGATGTAAAGGAAAAAGTGCATCAAATACAAAAAGCAAACTCGAGTTCGAGGTCATCTGCTGTCGAAATTAGAAATGTCCCGAACAAAGAAAACGAATCAGTCGAGGAGATGATCAATATCGTGTCTCAGATCGGGAAAAGTATCGACTTTGAAGTCTCAGCGTCCGAAATACGCGATATAAATATCGTTTACCGGCCAAACCTGGGACAAACAAAACCATTGTGACCGAGTTTTCTTCTGTGCACACTAAAACCAACTACCTGTCGGCAGCTCGCAACTTCAACAAAAGCCGAAAATTAGAAGACAAATTGAATACAAAAGTAGTAGGCTTATGCGGCGATAAGAAACCGATATATTTCGACAAATATCTTCCCGGATCAATGAAGAAATTATTCCTGCAGTCTCGAGACTTTGCCAAAAAGAATAGTTTCAAATTTTGCTGGATTTTTCTAATGGCAAGATTCTACTACGAAAAAGCCCGGAGTGCAAACAAACTTACACTGTCAGGACGGAAGACTGTCTAGCGAACATACTGAAAAAAATGTGACTATTCGGCCTGTGCTACATAATTACCCTGTCCCGCTTTTTGGCTATCTACTACTTAAAAATAGTATGTAAATGTCCCGTAATTATAATTGTAGAAACTTTTAACATAACAAGCGAGAGATCTTATATTAAGCCCTTTTTAATTTTACTTATTTTACTAATTTCACCCGTACGTTTTTCTTTACAGAAACTGACGCAATTACCTCCACACTACACTAAATCAAAAACATTAATTTCAACTATTTCCACAAATCAAATAGACTTTTCTTTACACCTATCTTTAAATTTTATTATTAACTAGCTTCTGCCCGCGGCTTCGCCCGCGTGGAGTTCGGGAATTGCCCACGGAATGTTACTTCTGGGATAATAAGTAATCTATGTATGTGTAGTACATACATAGATTTACGTGTACTTGCTATTGTAAATATTTGTTCATAGTAATATCAATTAAATTACATATGTGAAATATCTTGGTTTGAGATTGGACACCGGGACACCAATCAAATGATTTATTAGGAATCTATTTATAGATATAATACTTTGACATAATATTTAATATCAATGTCCCGTATCGCGAGCCAACGCGAAAATCGGTGGAATAAACCATATTCACAGACACTTCTCTACCTCAGAAAAATCCTACCTACTTAGTAATAGGTAAATACTCCCGCGCCCCGCACGCCCCACGCAACGCTGCGCGGCATGCGCCCTTCTACGTGAGCTTCGAAGCCCTATTTAACTATATTGGGAGATGATTTTGGAAAAACTGATACATATGTCTTATAATTTTAATTGAAGAGTGTGAACATCAATTTTCGAGTCAATCGACTCAGTAAATATTAAGTTTCACAGAAAATTCAACACCCCATTTTACCCTCTTAGGGGTAGAATTTCAAAAAACCCTTTCTTAGTGGATACCTACTCTTCACAAAGAATACACCGTCCAAATTTCATTTCTCTCGGACCAGCGGTTTGGGCTGTGCATTGATATATTAGTTAGCCAGACAGGACATTAAATTTTAAATTGGGGAATGATTTTGGAAAAACTGTGATACACGTATCTCATAAATTTAACCAAAGAGTATGTACACAAATTTTCAAGTCAATCGCCTCCGAGAATAAAAAGTTTCACAGGAAATTCAACACCCCATTTCACCCTCTTGGGGGTGGAATTTTGAAAAACCCTTCCTTAGTGGATACCTACTCTTCACAAACAATTCACCGTTCAAATTTTATGTCTCTGGGACCAGTGGTTTGGGCTGGGGGTTGATATATCAATCAACCAGACAGGACATTGAATTTTAAATTGGGGGATGATTTTTAGAAAACTTTGATACATGTATCTCATGATTTTAACTGAAGAGTATGAATACAAATTTTCAAGTCAATCGGCTCCGTGGATAAAAAGTTTCACATAAAATTCAACACCCCATTTCACCCTCTTAGGGGTAGAATTTTGAAAAACCCTTTCTTAGTGGATATCTACTCTTCACAAAAAATTCACCGTCCAAATTTCATGTCTCTAGGATCAGTGGATTGGGCTGGAAGTTGATATATCAGTCAGCCAGTCAGGACGTTTAATTTAAAATTGGGGATGATTTTGGAAAAACTGTGATACACTTATCTCATCATTTTAACTAAAGAGTAAATACACAAATTTTCAAGTCAATCGATTCAGGGAATAAAAATTTTCACAGAAAATTAAACACCCCATTTCACCCTCTTAGGGGTGGAATTTCGAAAAACACTTTCTTAGTGGATACCTACTCTTTACAAAGAGTACACTGTCCAAATTTCATGTCTCTAGGACCAGTGGTTTGGGCTGTGCGTTGACGTATCAGTCAGCCAGTCACGACATTGAATTTTAAATTGGGGGATGATTTTGGAAAAACTGTGATACACGTATCGCATCATTTTAATTGAAGTATATGTAGACACATTTTCAAGTCAATCGACTCGGAGAATAAAAAGTTTCATAGAAAATTCAACACCCCATTTCACCCTCTTAGGGGTGGAATTTCGAAAAACACTTTCTTAGTGGATACCTACTCTTTACAAAGAGTACACTGTCCAAATTTCATGTCTCTAGGACCAGTGGTTTGGGCTGTGCGTTGATATATAAGTCAGTCAGTCAGTCAGTCAGTCAGGACTTTGAATTTTATATGTATATGTCGCCGCAAGAGCGTCTATCTGCTAAGAATATTAGTTAATTTAATTAATAACCAACTTATAATGTCTCATCCATCATAATATTGATCGTGCCATCTGTGGTTTCCAAGAACAATTATTACAATGACCTGTATCGATTGACAGAAGAGATAAGCGCCATCTAATGGTCTCTGTATTAACTAGTACTGAGATCTTATCACGAACTCGTGATAAGATCTTCTGAAGATTAATTTATTAAACGAAAGTCTAGCTAGAACTATAGTTAAAATTAAGACAAGCAAATATTTGACAATTGGGATTTTAACAATTGCACATTTAACACTAAGATTTGTTTTGAGGCAACATTCCACAATATTGTGGAAGATGGCGCCGAATACGATTTTAATGATCAATAACTCAATTTATAATTTGAAACTACAACTAAATCAGTTTCTGTAACTAATTACAAACTAAAAAGTAACAAGATTATTTTACAGAGCAATGTATTAGTGAAAGACCTGTTTGTATTAAATCCTTTGATCTGCCAGAAAAGATCCCATTATTGTAAAAAGTAATGAAGCCACTAATTAGTTTTAACTCAATAATGCCTTTGCATTTATGAATATTGGCATCGTTTAATTATTAGAGTAATTAATTGTGAAGTATTCTAGTATTGTTTGTAAGGTTTAATGAACTTACTATGTTATAAATTACTGTACCGGCGGTGTGGTACTTCCGCCCGGACAGAGACAACACGCGTAGGTACAACGAGAAGTCGAGTTAGTTAGCTCGCGATTAGAAAACAATTGAAGTATAGAAAAGAAGTGGTTTTTGAAGTGAACAATATTACGTTGTGTAAATGAGAACTGTAACACGAATTAAAAGAGTGTGTAAGGAGTTTCTTAGCCCGTTCTTCTCCTTATGAACAATCATGTTTGCGAACGGGTGGCTCAACTTGTAAATGGTTTAATAGAAATAAACGTTTGAAGTTTGAGTCAAGTATTGTGTGTGATTTAAACTACCCAACTACCTATCTATCAACAAAAGAATCATGTCACACGAAGACAATATGGCGGAATGGCGGATGGCGCCGATATTTGGGATTAGCGTCCTCCTACTCCATTCTCTGTCATAATATCAGAAGAGGTGATAACTCTTGCGCGCTGCTCATGCATGCCGGACATCTGAAGACTTACATGGAACTGCGAAACTTACTTGCATGGTCATGGCCGAGGGCGTGCCTTAAGACTTGATATGGAATCGTAAACATGATGCTTTCCAAGAGCGAGCGACTTGCCACAGCCAATGTACGGTGGCAATGGACAGGAAGATACTGCAGACTATGACAGTCAAAGAGTTGGCTGCATTTTTATCCAAGTGGCTGACAGTCATTAACATGATAATATTATGGCTTAGTGCAACTTGAACACACAACCCAAGTCAGACCCTAAGAACACATTATGAAAATGAAATTTACATCTCTAAACAAACAATGAAGTTGTATGTGACGGACAACTTAATAGTGCACTCAAAATGACTAACATTAACAGCACAGAATGACCGAACAGCAGAATAAAAATTGGACACCGGGAAAGCATAACGATAGATAAACCTGCTGATGGATACCCACATCAATCCCGGGAAGTATTTTGTTTTTATAAATTTTAGTATTTTGTTACTGTAGATATTTACATTTAACATTATTTTATCTTGTCACATCACACACTGGCTAGGTTAATGCCACCTTTAACTTGACACCTGTGGATGTGAAATAATAAGTTAACACAACAGCTTTAATCACTCCATTTAATTCATTTACTAAGAGCTCAATGTAATTATTGAAATCCAATAATGATGTGTTAGAAACTGAACTCATGAATCAGATTTAACTTTTTAATTACTTGCATTAACAAAATAATTAACTAAGTGGTATCAACAAATTTTAAATCTTGTATTTGACTTTTCATTCGCAGTGACTACAAACATTCAATAGAGAATATTAATTTTTATTTGAACTTAGTCACATTTGACATTCACACTGTAGGTTTATGTCTCACAATCAGATATTGTTTGCATTAAGTGCAACGTTTAGGGCTTTTCAATGAAATGTCAAACAAGTTTTAGTTCAACAAGTTGTGACTATGAAATCTTAGTGCGATAAATCAACAGAAAGCAAAGCTTTCAATATGTTAAAACATGAATGTTTTGTCAGTGTAATTACACAACCAATAGTTTTTAAAGTATTTCTGATCAGTTTAACTTTCCCATCTTAGTTTAACTAACTTAATCTAAGTAAATAGTTATTTCAAAACAATTGATTACCTACTTTATAACTTATCACTCCAACTAATTTAAACACTTGTAGGACTGCTTTGTTGGTCCAGTGGTCATGAGCCTTATTTTTAAAGCATGAGGGCCTGGATTCAATTCCCAGGTCTGGCAAAGTGTCATTGGGTTTTTCCATCAGGAATTGCTCAGTAGTAGCCCAGACAATCATATTAATGGCAAATAGCAATATCGCTAAACAAGAGGCTCAGGCATGACTGGCAAAGTGTGGATGTATTATTTACACCTCTGCCTAACCCTTCAGGGATTGCAGGTGTGATGTTATGTTGAACATGTTTTCTTGCACTTTATTTACCTGCACTAACTACCTCCTTGGTATAGTGGTCGCAAGCACACCTGCTGAGCACGATGTCTTGGGTTCTATTCCCAGGTTGGGCAAAGTGTTATTGGGTTTTTCGATTAGGAATTGCTCAGTAGCAGCCACAGCGTCTGGATTTATCAATCAATCAATCATTTTATTGGCAGGCAACTGAGGCCCATAGATTAAACCCAGATTATTGTTTTATGCCCAGTTGTTGGCAATAGGCTCGCCCCCTATTACATGGGACTTAAACATAACTGGTAAAATGTAGGTGTACTATTTGGCACACCTCTACCTAACCTTTCGGGGATTATAGGCGTGATGTTATGTTATTTACCTGCATGACTTCTCACATTTCAGGTTCCAGGCAATTGCCTTATAATAGAGGAAATGATAACCTACTATCAAAGAAATTGAAACAAAATTGAAAGCAACTATAAGGAACTTGAGTCTTCTAAAACTATGCACCCAGTCACTCTCAAGATAGTGATGACATCAAGTGTGGAAGTACTAGACCACCGTCAATAAGAACACCTTTGAGAATAAGCTGGCCTACCAATGCATATCACAATTGGTTTTAGCCAACCAATACAATTTATTTTAATGCTAAGTGGCAACATTCCACCTGTTGACCACCACCTCAGCAAATGACAGTGGAGCGAGATCACTTAAATATGTGATTCGACCAACAGTTTCAAAAACAACCAGCTTCATGGACTGTAGCCTGGTGAACAAATGACCGTGTCGCCAGCTATAAAATGAGGAACAGCATGGAAACAGCCAACCAAGGATAACTGTTTCAGTGTCTACACAGCATAAACTAACATAAAAGGTGAGGAGTTTTCAAACTACTTGCTACACTTCACTGATACCTACAGTGTTACATCAATAGGCTTAATACAGCCAAATCAACCTACCCACGTGATGCTCATGCGTGATGAGTATTGTGTTGTGTATCCATTTTTGTTTTTGTAATCCTGCCAATTGTAAGCAACTACTAACAATAATAATAACAAAGTATTAGTACTCCTAACAGTAACTAATAAAGTAAAAAATAATAAAACTCACAACCAGCTATTGGTATCCATGGAGGAAACAATTAGCTCAATGAGTAATACAACAAAAAAACGATCCTATCAGCCGCCGTGGAGGCAACCGATAATGAACACAACAAATGACAAACAATCCTATCAGTAGCCACGGAGGCAATTGATAATGAACACAACACATAACAAATGATCCTATCAGCACCCGTGGAGGTAACTGATAATGAACATAACACATGACAAAATATTCTATCAGCAGCCGTGGAGGCAACTGATAATGAACATAACACATGATAAACTATCCTATCAGCAGCCGTGGAGGCAACTGATAATGAACATAACACATGAAACTATCCTATCAGCAGCCGTGGAGGCAACTGATAATGAAAATAACAAACTATTAGCGGCCGTGGAGGCATCTAATAAACAATACTCTCATGTTATCCTGCTGGGTCCACGGCGGACAAACCGCCCAGAGCCTGGTTCCTTATATCCTGTCAAATCAAAGACTTCGTGCCTGTCACGGAGCAATGGTCCTAAACTTCTTATCCTTTAATCCTGTCAAATCAAAGACTTTGTGTCTATCACAGAGCGGTGTTCCTGATCCTATCCTTTTATCCTGTCAAATCCAAGACTTTGTGTCTATCACAGAGCATTACCTTCCCGTGAGAATGAACAAATAAAAACATGCTACTTTCACTACACTTACCAAATACAAATTACAGATTATGTAAAGCAATCAATAATTTTATTTAAGATGAATCTAGTAAAACGAGGTTCTAAAAACCTAACTCATACTAAGATTAACAATTTAATTAACGTTAACGTTGTTGGATAATTTTGGCAACAATATTCTATTCAGCTAGTAGCTGATCATACAATAGCAGTAAACTCAATACAATTAATTTTGTTGGATAATTTTGGCAACAATATTCTATTCAGCTAGTAGCTGATCAAACAATAGCAGTAAACTCAATACAATTAATGTTGTTGGATAATTTGGCAACAATATTCTATTCAGCTAGTAGCTGATCAAACAATATCAATAAACTCAATGTAATAAATGTTATTGAATAATCCAGGCAACATTATTTTATTCAGCTAACAGCTGATCATCAATAAATTTAAATAAAAATTGCAAGCAGCTTTAAGTCTGAAACTGTGCATGTGTCTAGGTGATTCATAAATGCATTTAATTTTAAATATGAAGAAAACTGAATAGATGTCAGATCTATTACAAGCTTTCTATGTTGACTGAAACTTTCTGTTACCAAATCCTACATCTCAATGAACATTGTAGGATAATAAAAGTAACAATAATCTGCCGACAAAATTTATCTCCACTATTTCAGATAACAACCACGAAATTCCATAAAGTGACGGCGGCGGCAGGTGCAGAGCGCGCACCACCGATCAGAATGGCCGTGTCGCCGCAAGAGCGTCTATCTGCTAAGAATATTAGTTAATTTAATTAATAACCAACTTATAATGTCTCATCCATCATAATATTGATCGTGCCATCTGTGGTTTCCAAGAACAATTATTACAATGACCTGTATCGATTGACAGAAGAGATAAGCGCCATCTAATGGTCTCTGTATTAACTAGTACTGAGATCTTATCACGAACTCGTGATAAGATCTTCTGAAGATTAATTTATTAAACGAAAGTCTAGCTAGAACTATAGTTAAAATTAAGACAAGCAAATATTTGACAATTGGGATTTTAACAATTGCACATTTAACACTAAGATTTGTTTTGAGGCAACATTCCACAATATTGTGGAAGATGGCGCCGAATACGATTTTAATGATCAATAACTCAATTTATAATTTGAAACTACAACTAAATCAGTTTCTGTAACTAATTACAAACTAAAAAGTAACAAGATTATTTTACAGAGCAATGTATTAGTGAAAGACCTGTTTGTATTAAATCCTTTGATCTGCCAGAAAAGATCCCATTATTGTAAAAAGTAATGAAGCCACTAATTAGTTTTAACTCAATAATGCCTTTGCATTTATGAATATTGGCATCGTTTAATTATTAGAGTAATTAATTGTGAAGTATTCTAGTATTGTTTGTAAGGTTTAATGAACTTACTATGTTATAAATTACTGTACCGGCGGTGTGGTACTTCCGCCCGGACAGAGACAACACGCGTAGGTACAACGAGAAGTCGAGTTAGTTAGCTCGCGATTAGAAAACAATTGAAGTATAGAAAAGAAGTGGTTTTTGAAGTGAACAATATTACGTTGTGTAAATGAGAACTGTAACACGAATTAAAAGAGTGTGTAAGGAGTTTCTTAGCCCGTTCTTCTCCTTATGAACAATCATGTTTGCGAACGGGTGGCTCAACTTGTAAATGGTTTAATAGAAATAAACGTTTGAAGTTTGAGTCAAGTATTGTGTGTGATTTAAACTACCCAACTACCTATCTATCAACAAAAGAATCATGTCACACGAAGACAATATGGCGGAATGGCGGATGGCGCCGATATTTGGGATTAGCGTCCTCCTACTCCATTCTCTGTCATAATATATAGATTATAAATGGCTTGTATAAATAATATCCTTGATGAAATTGATCAACACAGTGTTGCTACTTTTCAAGTCTGTGCCCCACGCGCATACACTTCTTTACAAAAGGTAGCACAATCGTCATAAAAAATTTCTCACATTAACATTCGTAGTGTTCACAAAAACCTTAACAGTTTTTTAATATGTTCTTGCCCAGATGCCTATTCAATTCGATCTTGTAATACTGACGGAATGCCGGCTGAAAAATGCTGGTCCAACCCCAACTTTGGATGGATATACCGTGTATTCCACTATAAAAACCCAATTCAAAATGAAGGTGTAGTAATATACGTTAAAAATAACCTACAATGTACTGTAACAGAACCGTCTTTCTTTGTGGACGCAAATTGCTTAATTTGTCGCACTCAAGACACTGCAATCATTGGTATATATCGTTCACCTTCATATACTAACTTAACTAATTTCTATAATAGCTTGGAAACTGCTGCATCTGCCTTAAAAAGCAGCAAATCTGTTATAATAATGGGAGACTTTAACGTTGATATTAAACCTAACAACAAGGACCCACATTCACACGAATATCTTCTACATACAGCGACACTGGGTTTTTTGCCAGCTTTTCTACATCCCACTAGACCAAGTTCAAATACTTGCCTAGACCATATTTTGCTCAAATCTAAATCCTCATCAAACTCCTTCGTATTAGAAACAAGTTTTACAGATCATCATGCTACGGCCTTATGTTTAGATAAAATTAAAGTGAACCGAAAATTAGTTCCACAGACAATCACGCGTTTAAATTATTCTAATGCTGTAAAGGATGTAGGAAACACTGACTTAGCCCCGGTGATGAACGCTACTGATGCCAACATTGCTGCAGATAATTTAATCACAACACTCAAAGACATTGTTCTAACCCATACCTCACTCATCAAAATTTCAAGAAAGGCTAGAATAATCAAGCCTTGGATGACACCCGGTCTCTTCAGGTGCATCAAAAACCGAGATAGCATGCATCTTAAGCTTAATTCAGATCCACAAAACACTACTCTCAAAATTACTTACACAAGATACCGAAATTTTTGTAATCGTCTTATCAATAAACTTAGACGTTCTGATGAAAAACTTCAATTTACTAGAGCTCAAAATAATAGCAAAGAAACTTGGAAGGTCATTAAAAAACTCACTCATACAGAGATAAATAAGCAGCCAGCCACGAATCTCTTAACATTGTCTACGGACCCGGTATCCTCAGTTAACGTAATAAATAATTATTTTGATAATGTGGGTAAGACGTTTTATTTTTTTTTATTTTTTTTACGTTGGCATCCAAAATAATTACTTTCCCTACAGACGGAGACCTAACATCCAAACACAGCACGCTAAACTCGATCGCGCTTCTCCCGGTTAGTGAAAGTGATGTGGAGCTAATTATAAAATCACTTCGGGATAACTGTGCCACGGGATGGGACAACATACCAGCCAAGTTAATCAAAATGGCTCGAATCGTCTTCGTGCCTCCCATCACTCATATCTGCAACCTTGCCATATCACAAGGGGTTTTCCCGAGGGCCTTTAAAACGGCGTTAGTAACACCTGTGTACAAAAGTGGAGATAAAGATCAGATCTCAAATTATCGCCCCATCTCTGTCTTAAGCGCTTTGTCTAAAATCATGGAGCGAGTTCTTAACAACTGCCTAACCAATTACTTAACGAAATTTCACATTCTCGCCAATAATCAATATGGTTTCCGACATGGCATCTCTACGGAAGATGCCGTAGTCGACCTTGTGCAGTCGGTAGCTGACAAACTGGACCAAAAACTAAAATGTTATGGTATTTTTCTAGATCTCAGTAAAGCGTTCGACACTGTTTGTATTTCCAAACTAATAGAGAAAATGGAAAATGTAGGTATACGTGGTCTGGCTCTTGAAATCTTTAAAGATTATCTCTCTGATCGTAGACAATCCGTCAAGATAGACAATACAATTAGCGCAGAGGAACGAATAACCTTCGGGGTCCCCCAGGGAAGTATTCTGGGTCCAACCCTTTTCCAAGTCTATATAAACGACCTTTGTAATCTGCCTCTCGTCAACTGTGATATTTTCACTTACGCAGATGACACTGCACTAGTGGCATATGGTAAGAATTGGGATGACGCTAAATTGCATTCGGAAAACGCATTGCGGGGAGTAATGCATTGGTTATCAAGTAATCTTTTAACCTTAAACGTTGATAACACCAAATTTTTACGTTTCATTCTACCGCATACATCAAAACCAGCTGAAGAAACCGGAAATTTAAAAGCCCATAACTGTCAGCAAAAGACAGAATCTTGTAAGTGTCTTTCATTGTCTATGGTGGAATCCATAAGATATCTCGGAGTGTTCGTCGATGAGAAACTAGACTGGACCACTCAATTGGAGTCATTAACCTCTCGCACCAGAAGACTAATTTATATTTTTGGACTCCCTCTCGGCGACAGCTCGGATTGGACGTGTATTTTGTTGTCCGACAGTATATTAAGTTTTAATTTTTGAATATTTATTTTAACTGAGCCACTACTGATTTAAACTCGGACCCTCCTGTTCTATCTTGCGGGGTAGCCCATTGAGTGCAGCGGCCATATTGGATTGTGTCGGAATTCTCACTCTCTCAATCTCCTCTACCGCCGGGCAAGGCAAGCCTTCGAAGAAATCACCACTAGCTGTGTTCCTGAGAAATTAATAATTTCTAAACTTAGAAAAAGTCAAGCAGACGGTGAGATTTGATCCTACGACCACAGTCGCGCGCCGAGTCCCCGCTCGGTACCGCTGCGCCAAGTGAACGTGTGCGTCATCGTGCGAAATTATTCTCCTGCCTACGAATCCCAACTACGTCACTACAGATTTGCTACGCGAGTGCTACGGTGCTACGACTGCTGCTCCAATCTGCTACGCGGTGTTTGTGCGACGCGGCGGTTGACGGTTGTCTGCTACGCCGCGTAAACTAACAACTCATGGAGCGGTCAGCTGATATGTCTGTTTGTGAGGGTGACAATAGTCATACGTCAATTGATGTTACTCCGCCGAACTTTGTTTTTGCGCGCAGTAAGAACATCACTATGGACGACTTTAACAACTTTAAAGAGGAGATAAAAAGCATGATAAGTACCTTATAGAAATCACACCAACAGGAAATAACAGCTATCCCAGTCACTTTAAAAGAGATTCAACAAAGTAATCGTAATATTGAAAACTCGATCCTGATGCTTTCGACTCAAAATGAAGAACTGAGTAAAAAAGTTTCTCAATTGGAAAATAAAGCAAAAAAAGACAGCGATTACCTTACTTTACTCGAAGAAAAAATAGAAAACTTACAGATGGGGTCCCGTAAGCCAAACCTAGAAATCAAGAACGTTCCTCGCGGGGCTAGTGAAACAAAAGAGGATTTAGTCCAAATGGTGCTTTGTCTATCTTCTACTATTGGAGGTGCACTAAGCAAAGCTGAAATTAAGGACGTTTACAGAATTCGAGGGAAAAAGAAGGACTCTCCTAACACCCCGATAATTGTCGAGACTGCATCTACCCTCATTAAAACTGACATCCTAAAACTATGCAAGGCCTTCAACGCCACCAGGGGGCTTAAGCTATGCGCTAAGCACCTGGGTCACCGTGTTGACGGGGATACCCCCATCTTCGTGTCGGAGCAGCTGACAGCTAAAGGTGCACGGCTTCATTTCTTGGCAAGAGATCTCGTTAAAGCTGGTAAATATAAATTCTGCTGGACTGCCTATGGGCGTGTCTACATTCGAAAATCTGAAAATTCCGCCATCATAACTATTAAATCCGAGGCACAAGTACAGCAGCTTCTTAATGGTGAATGACTATACACTGTACGCTGTTTTACATCAACAACTGCGACTTGTCTGATGTGTTGGTGCCGTATTTTATTTTTATTGTTTTATATTACAGTGTTAACATGTTCACAAATCTTAATTACAATTTACACGTATACACATACTCTTCAATCTTATACCTACACGTCTCTGACACACAAAAATACACATGCTACTCAAACTATTACTACTTTATACAAATATTCGCTCACAAACATTAATCAATATCTTACATCTAAAATATCTTACACAATTATCAAACCTCCCCGCCTACATCAAAATCCTACGACTAAAGATTTCCTAAATTGCAAACCTCTTCACTATGGATGTGCTATGAATAAAATACATCTCAAATGCCACCATTATGTAGCTAACACTTATTTGAAACTTAACCTAACTCTTAATGGATGACGCCCTAAACACACTAAATGATCTAGATACAGCAGAAATAGCCAATGCATCCTTCAGCGACATTGGAAATTTACACAAAATAATTAATATTAGAAAAAATGGTCTAACATTGATATCACAAAATATCAGGAGTGTCTATAAAAACTTTGATGACTTGCAAGTATCATTAGCTCATTTAAATTTCAAGCCTGACCTAGTGGTACTAACAGAATGTTGGACTAATGATGACAAACCGATTCCAGTCCTGCCTTATTATGTCTCGTACTTTAGCACGCGGCATCTTAATCAAAACGATGGTGTTATTGCTTATATTAAAGATGATATTCCGGTTAACGTTAAGGAAATATTGTTGGACGATGCGTCATGTCTACACATTGAGTAGACATGACTGGTAGACCAGTTGTACCATTTTAGCTATATACAGATCACCCTCTAGTCCTAACGCACAACGATTTATTAACTCACTAAATTCCCATCTTGAATTAAATGATGCAACTAAATGTATAAGTATAGTAGGTGATATAAACATAAATATAATTGATAATCCTAATGATCAAAACTCGACGACGACGACGACGGTAATGTTTTCCCCATTGTTTGTGTTTTTATTTTAGTATATTCGCGTAAATGTCTATTTTCATTTATCAAAATTTTGATATGTATTTATAGTATTTGTTATATATTTATAGTATTATATATATAGATACTTATAGCTAATCGTATTATTAATTAAAACTATTTTCAGATACACCTACCACTGTTTGTCTCTGCATCACTCAAAGGTTGACTGGTAGAAAATGCCTTTGGCATTAAGTCCGCCTATGTGCTTTTGTGCTTTTTTTTTTTTTTTTTTTTTTTTTTTTTTTTCGGATGGGAAATCATCAAATGACCCCCCCCACTCTGGGCGGAGCGGAAGGGAGTGTCAGACTTGTACTGACTAAAACCCATCCATGTTCCTTCTTTGCCCTTTGTGTTCCAGGGCCACGGTATCTCTTTCGAACAGTCCCGCAGCCCTGGCAGGCATCGGTCCTTGCAGACCCCTACATCGTTGCTGACATCTCTTTGAGGCGCGCGTGGAACACGAACGCGCCATCGACACGGCCTGTCGTCAGAAGACGGCCGGACGGCGAGCTAGCCCATAGCTCGCCGTCCACAGGCCCGCGCCTACGGTGGCCGGGAGCCACCACGTGACCCCCGACGCCCAGGGCGTCTCCTGCGGCGGCTGGGACGTGAGGTTCTTTCCCTCTCACGTCCCGCCACCTCCTTCACTAGCATGACTGCTTCGCAGAAGGAGGTGACGGCTTCCCATTCCCTCTCGCTCCGGACCATGGCTTGAACCAGGGCCGGACGCGAGAGATCGCCGCCGCCGATCGCCGCAACGAGGACACGACGGTGCTCCGCCCAAGCGGGGCAGACCTCCACGGTATGTTCCACCGTGTCCTCCGGATGATCCTCACAATGGAAACACCCGGGCGTTTCCTCCCGCCCGATCCGGTGCAGGAACCTTCCGAAACAACCGTGTCCGGTGAGGACCTGCGTCAGGCGGTAGGTGAGGGCGCCGTGGCGCCTCTCTAGCCACTCCTCAAAGAGGGGACTTATCGCCACTATGGTGGCGTGCCCTGCACGGGGTTGCGACAGTCGCTCTCTCCATGTCGCCATGAGATCACGCCGGAGGTCTGTCCGCTGAGCGGCAATCTGCCGCGGCAGCGGAGTTTCCAACCGACTTAGTGCCTCCGCGCGCCATTCGTGCAGGCGCGCGAGGACTATCGCCTCCAGATCCCATGGCGGCAATCCGGCAAGGAGGCTAGCCGCCTCACCGGAGATCGTGCGGTACCCGCGGATTAGCCTTATGGCTATCACCTTTTGGGGCGCGTTCAGGTAGTGGGCGGCTCGCCGCCTCAAAGAACGCGCCCACACCGGGGCCCCATAAAGGGCCATGGACCGCACGACCCCCGCGTAGAGCCTCCGGCAGGAGGCGTTCGGACCCCTCAGGTTGGGCAAGAGCCGCTTAAAGGCAGCCCCTGTCCGTTCCAGTTTGGGAGCCAAACGTCGGAAATGCTCCACGAAGTTCCACCGGCTGTCGAGGACGAGTCCTAGGTACTTCAACGTCGACCCGACGCCGATGGAGACCCCTCCTGCCGTCAGTAGGGATCCCGACGGTGGCGCATTCCGAGGCCCATGAAAACACATGGCCTCGGACTTGTGCAATGCCACCTCGAGACCCAATTGCCGGATCCTCTCCACGACTATCGCAACCCCGCGTGTCATGTTTTCGGCCGCCGCCTCGTGCGACCTCCCTTGTGCCAGTACCAGCGTGTCGTCAGCGTAGCAAACTACGCTGACGCCGCTAGGGAGGTCGGCGCGCAGCACCCAGTCGTAACCGATGTTCCACAAGGCCGGTCCCAGAACCGATCCCTGTGGAACACCGCACGACATCTCTCGCCGGTTCCATTCTCCGCTCCGACCGGGGTAGATGACGGCCCTATCCGTCAGGTAGTCCCCGACCACACGACGAAGGTAGGTCGGCACCCGGTGATACGGGAGTGCCTCCCTAATGAAGCTCCAGGGCATGGAGTTGAAGGCGTTGGCGATGTCAAGAGACACCGCCAAGACGACCCCGCCCCGGGACACCGCGTCCCCCGTCGTGAGGGCTCTCACGCGCATGATGGTATCCACCGTTGAGCGCCCCTTGCGGAAACCAAACTGGTGTTCCGCAAGATCCGGCCCCATCCCCACAAGGTGCCCGGCGAGGCGGTTGGCAATGACTCTTTCAAAGAGCTTGCCCACCTCGTCGAGCAATACGATGGGCCGGTATGCGGACGGAGAGTCCGCAGGGCGCCCTGGCTTTCGGATGAGGACCAGCTTCCCCGTCTTCCAACGAAGCGGGAACTGGCCTCTCTCCAAGCATGCGCTTAGGAGCCCTTCCAGTCGGGGCCCGAGAGCCTCAGAGGCCAGGACCCAGGCTTTGCCAGGCAAGCCATCGGGTCCCGGGGCGGTATTTCTGGCTTTCAGCCTGCGTACCGCCACTCTCAGGTCTACCCCAGTCACCTCCGGAATGTCGTCATCGTCATCGGTGTGGTCCGCTCCCGGCACCGCACGCGGCGGCGGAGCCATAGGCGGGGGAGGATGCTCCCCTCGCGAAGGGAACAGAGCGCTCACCACGTCCTCCACGAGCTCAGGCCGGAGACGTGCTTTTGTGCTTGAAGTGTAAATAAATAAATAAATAAATAAATAAAACTACATGAGAAAAAACAGACTTGAATACCTTAATATGCTAAGTATCCACGGTGTTATGCCTGGCCACAGCTTACCGACTCGGGATGGAAGCTGCCTTGATCACATCATGCTTAAATTGGATAGAAGTAGGATAAATGCTCGAGTGGCAGTACTTAACACCTCAATAACAGACCATCTTACGACTTTTTTCAATCAATCAATCAATCAATCAATCATTTATTTGTCAAACATAGGTATGGTTACAGATAGTATAATAGTCTAAAATATGTTCACTATGTTTTGCCAATACATGGCGTACAAATGGTGGATACAATTAACATAAACATGCAATTACAATTAGGGTGGCATGTCAATAGGTTACAATAATAAAAATTTAATTTACAATACATAATTATGTCAGTTTGATAAAAATGTCATTACAATAATTTTGACAAATACAAACATTCATATTAGTTGTTAAATAAAATCATAAGTGTTTAATTGGCAAGTCGGAATCGTCATACCTCTGTTTATCAGTAGTAAATTCAGTGATGGAGTAATAACATCTATCTAAAAGAAAACTAAACAAAGATCTCTTAAAGGATCCCAGACAATCCTTATTTCTAATAGCTGCTGGTATACTATTATATATTTTTGGGGCCATGCCTAATACACTTTTGCTGAAAAATGCGGTTTTATGAGAGGTAACGTGAATGGTATCTTGATAACGGCGAGAGCGCAGTTTTTCAAATAGATGCAAGTTACAGCGAACAAACACTCCCATTTCATATATATACATAGACGGTAGAGTGAGCAAACTAAGTTCCTTAAACAATGGTTTACAACTCTCAGTCGATTTTAATTTGGTAAACGACCGCAAGCATTTCTTCTGAGCTTTAAAAGCAATGTCTCTGTCAGTGGAGTTGCCCCAGAAAATGATTGCGTACCTAATACTAGAAGCCACATAAGCATTATAAGCTATTTGTACTGTAATGCGGTTAACTGTTTTTGACAGTTTGTACAGAGCATACGCAAATTGACTAAGCTTCTTTGACAAAGCGTCGATATGTTGTTTCCAAGTCAGATGACTATCTATGTAAAGGCCTAGAAATTTTGTGATATCACTTTCAGAGATTGCTACGTTACCATATTTTATATTCAGTTTCGGTTTATTTGTCCTCTGATTAAATGTCATTATTTTTGTTTTGTCAAGATTTACCTTTAGATTATTATTAACTAACCAATTTATTACATTTTTAAGATCGTCATTTATGTCATTTTCAAGAATATTAATGTCATTATTAGAGAATAAAATAGTGCTGTCATCAGCAAATAAGACCATTTGATGTTTACTGACCTTAGGCAAATCATTTATATAAATGTTAAACAATGGAGGGCCAAGAATGCTACCTTGGGGAACACCATAGGTAGTTTTCCTAGGACGTGACATGTATGTTTTTTCAATTTTCGAGGTCGTACATAACCTATCAAGCGCTGTGACTTGTGTGCGATTTGAGAGATAAGATTGTAATAAGTTTAATGCAGTTCCTCGTATCCCATAGCGCTCTAATTTGTATAACAGTATACCATGATCTACATGGTCGAACGCTTTAGACATATCCATAAACAAAGCCGCCACGGGTGTTCTGGCATCAACATTTGAAACAATTTCCTTGATCACGTCATAAATCGCCATATTAATGGATTTACCTTTCCTGAATCCAAATTGTTCTCTGGCTATGAGATCATGCTTTTCAAAAAACGAAGAAAGGCTATTATATATCACCTTTTCTATAATTTTGGAAAAAATAGGTATAAGTGCTATCGGTCTATAATTACCCATGATACTTTTATCATCTTTTTTATGAATAGGTTTAATTACAGTAGTTTTTAATTTGTCCGGAAAATGGCCATATTCAATGCAAAGATTGATTATATAACTCATAGCAGGTCCTATTAATGGTGCCACATGCTTGACCGCTTTTGTAATAATGCCATCATATCCATGGCTATTGGTATTATTTAAAGAGCGAATTATAGCTACTATGTCTGCTGGTACTGTAGGAGGAATAAATATGGAGTTACAATTAATCTCAATGTTCGTATAGGAAGGAGTAGAATTGTTCGGTTGAATTTCATCTATAAAAAAGTCATTAAAAGCTTGTGCAATTAGTCGAGGTTTATGTATGTTATTGTTGTTTATTGTTACAAATTCAGGTATATTCTCTTTCGGATAGTTAATTTTATTTTTATTGATGATGCTCCAAGTCGCTTTAGATTTATTCCTGGCCGAATTTATGTGAAAGTCATTCTGTGATTTTTGGGTCAATGTAATTATTTTCCTTAAACGAGCAGTATATTGCTTTAATAAAAGTTTATTTTTAGAAGTAGGGGCTCGTCTGTATTGCCATAACATTTCTCTTTTACGTTTACTACTGAGCCTGATTCCCTTGGAAATCCAGTTTGATTTTTTACGTAGAGAGATTCTTACTTTTCTTAAAGGGAAACAGAGGTCATAAAAAAGCATAAATAAGTCATAGAAGCAGTTAAATGCTTCCTCAGGATTGTCGTGTAGATAGACTTCACTAAAACTAAGACCATGAAGAGAATCAAAGAATTTTGTTAGGTTTTCCTGGTAATAGTCGCGCTTTAGAGCATACCAATGCTTAATGGAACAAGTTTTCTTCACAGGGCATTTGATCACTTGAGCAGTATGATCAGATAGCGCAAGATCAAGTACTGTACACTTACTACCTCTGATATTATGAACGATATTGTCTATGCATTTACCACTAGCTAATCGTGTAGGCTGATGAATTCCAACTTTTAAGTCATAGTTTAAAAGGAGAGTTTGAAAACTATGAGATGGTTTTGATTGTGTCAAAGTGTCTATATTAAAATCACCACAAATAACCACTTTTTTTAAATCACCGAGACTACACATTCGTAAAATACCATCCAAATTAGCAAAAAATAATTCCAAACAGTCTTTCTTAATTTTTGGTGGTCTGTAGATGCAAATCACTATTAAATTATGTATTGTTAATTGTACTGCACAGCATTCAAGGACGTTAGCTACATTGAATTTGCTTAAATCAATGCTTTTGTACTTATGCATACGATTTATAAGGATGCAAGAACCACCACGCCTAGTATTCCGCATTGAAGACGTAGCCAATTCGTAGTTAGGGATAGATAGATGGAACTGATCTCCATTTAGCATATTGTGTTCAGTAATACATAATAGGTCAATGTTTTGTCCCTTGTCCCAAAATTCTTCTAAATGTAGAGTAAGTAGGTCCGACTTACCAATCAAGCCATTAACATTTTGATGAAGGATATTTACGTATTTATACACGAAAACAATTGCTACTACCAGCTTTAGGCACTTTGTTCATACAAATAGACAAGTCAATAATATTGTCATCAGGAATGTCACTAGTTTGAGTGGATTTGTCACAAGCAGCAACAACAACGTCGCCAGGCATTTTACAGGTTTGAATTGATTGGTCAGTTTTTAGCTTAGTGAGAATGCGATTTTGCTCAGTATATGTCACAAATTTAGCTTTGAAATCAATATGCAATATTTCTTTCAACAAGTATCTACAAATATTAACAGTAAAATGGCGCTGTCTTCGTGGTACAGATTGACTATATCCCATATTCACAAATAGACCATTATATTTATTACATACGTGGCGTAGCGAACTATTCAAGCTCCGTTCATTTAAATGATTGTTGTACGGGACTTCTGATACAATAATGTTGGCATGTTTAATACTTCTAAACCAAACACCGAGGTCAATTTGAAAATCCAGAGGATTGGTATCATTAGTACCCGCCAATATAATAACATAGTCATTTTTGGTTAGAGAATCGAAGTTATAAGAATTGATTAGGACATCTGTTGTTTTTGCACCAGGTTTCCAGAAGCATAATACGTGAAATTCATTGCCCAGCAGCGCTTGCAAGGTATATCGAATATTTCGCCCTTGATCATCACCTAAAACAATTACCTTCTTACGTTGTACGGGTATGGTTTTGTGGGTTGACGTCGTCTTTATAGTGGATATACGAGTACATTCCTGCGAAAGAGTACTAGCGATTGAGTTCGTATTAATTATAGGTCCTGGGGTCAATATAGCTGCTGATGCTGAGGTGTCTTCTGGCAGCGTATTATTTATAGGAGGAGACTCATTGACAGGAGCATCCAAATCACATTTGTGAGTTACCGGGGATACTGCAACGTTTTGAGTAGGGGACGAAGTTATTAGGGTTGCTCTGTTCTTGTCATGCATGGATAGCCTTTTCTGCTTTCTATTTGATAGGGTTTTAGATAAATCAGAGCAATCTATTTTCTTATATACTTCTATAACTTTCAAATACTTAGCTAATTCGATTTTAAGGTTGCTAATTTCGCCATGTAGGTTGTCTATTTCATTGGTCGCAGTTACAAGATTTTTTGTTAATGTATCAACCTTATATCGCAAGTCTTCACAACAGGATTTGTGCGTATTAATAGAGGTGTCCGGCAAACTTAACATTGTTGAGTCAAATATCGTTGTGTTAGATATTTCGTGGAATGATATAGACCGCCTCATGCGTCGGAACGTTACATTCTGCTGCTCATTATTATCCATTACAATAATTATTGTGGCACGTACCCACTCAACAATCTCTTGTGTTTTTACTAAGTCCGGAAGGCAATGCGGAGAATTGTGTGACAAGAAGTTTTAAAAACACAAAAAGTGCTAGGCTTAAGTAAGGATCGATCTCAAGACATCGAGCGCACGAGGTTGCCGTCGTATCCACTGCGCCAACTGCGCTGTTAGGAGAGTGCGTTGAAATAAATGGTATGTTTTCAAACGTTTCTAAAAATTAAACGTCCGTTAAGATACTCATTTGAATATGTAGATCATTTTACCGACACCGTCAGTTTTATGTAATTCTCACAAAAACTTTTTATTTTGTAAATAGTTTATTGTTTCACTTATATTTATTGATATTTTCACTGCACTTGTATTATTTAAAAGTTATTTGTTCGTAGTCTTAGATGTAAACACCTGTTGTGTCACTTTATTTAAAAGTAGTATTTTACACACTATATGTCCATTTAACACTCGGATAACAATAGTACTTGTTATTTACACTATTATATTTACATTTAAAACGATACTTTTTGCTTAGATGCGATTTAAATATTTTTTTACGATATAAATACTCAGAGACGATGTTGCGCGTGGCACTAGCGCCATCTATCCGATTTTTACACCTATCCGACGTAAATACTGATTCAAAAAATATAAAAGTGACTACGGTGATAAATTACGAGAGCGCTGTGGACAGCCTTTTACAAAAGAACATCTCCAACCTACTTCTTTGCGATGATCCTGAAACAATATGTTGTAGCTTAGTCTCTTATATTAAAGAATCTCTGTCAGAGAACACTTATGAGAAACGAATACCAAAAAAGCATCGAGTCATCAAGCCTTGGATAACATAAGGAGTATTACGGTGCATTTTGAATAGGAATAATATGCAGAAAAAACTACGCTGTAATCCCCATGATGAAGTCCATAGAATTACTTACAAACGTTACCGCAACCATTGTAACAAATTAATAAAGAAACTCAAACATAACTATGAAAAACAATTGCTTGAAAAATCTATGAACAACTCAAAACACCTTTGGAAAAACATTAAAAATATTACTCACATGAAACAGACTAAAAACAATAACGACAAACTTCTTAACATCAAATCTACTGAGACTGAATCTGTTGATTATATTAATAGTTTTTTCTCAGGCATAGGTGCGGGCTTTGCTAGTGAGATTACACCATTATGCCCCTCTCAAAATTTGTCTGGTTGCCATTTCCCATGCCAGTCACAGCTTTCATCCTTTGTCCTTCTGGACACTGATCCGCGTGAGGTTCTTGAGGTTCTTATGTGTCTAAAGACGGATAGTGCTCCTGGACTGGATCTTATTCCAGTTAGTTTTCTCAAACTGGCTAGGTGCATATTGTCTCCAATAATCTCCCATTTGGCTAACATCTGTTTCAAAAACGGTGTGTTTCCTTCTTGCTTAAAACAAGCTGTCATTACCCCTGTGCACAAGAGTGGGAGCAGAGAAGATGTTAATAATTATAGACCGATCTCCGTTCTGCCTTCGTTGTCTAAAATACTAGAAAAACTTATTAATAATAGATTAACAGGATACCTTAATAAATATAACATATTATCTAACTCTCAATACGGTTTTCAAGCGGGTAAGTCTACACAGGATGCTGTACTGGCTTTGACTTCTCTAGTCACTGATCAATTGGACAATGGAGGTAGATGCTTAACCGTATTTTTGGATCTGAAAAAGGCGTTTGACACCGTCTCTGCTAACATTCTTGTGCAAAAATTAGAAAACATGGGAATAAGAGGCACCCCTTTGAATCTGCTACAGGATTATCTGAGAGGAAGGAAACAGAGAGTTAAGGTAGGGAAATTTGTGAGTGCCGACGCTGAACTGACCTTCGGGGTGCCCCAGGGCTCCGTCCTGGGGCCAACGCTTTTTCTCATTTATATTAATGACCTGTACGGTACGGGTTGAACATTAGGAATCAAACACAACGAATGCTGAGAATACACTGGTTTATTAATGTAAAGACATTGGATTATATAGGATTGCGATTACATACAAGTACATAGTATAGTGGGGACCTCACACCTCCCCCCTTATAAAGTATACAATACATTTTGATATTATAATGAGAATCCGTTGATTACAATTTATAAATGCGAATACATTCTTGATTACAAAAATATGGTTATAATAGTATACTATTAGGTTCATTTACAATAATACAACTTAGTGCGATTTTTATGAATAACATCAATTTTGTTGTCCTTCATAATTTCAACATTAGGTGGTATGTCTCTGACAACCACATATGGGCCTAAATATAAGCTATCTAATTTGCTACCTACTTCATTTTTAATTAAAACTAAATCATTAGGTTTATACGTTACAGGTCGCTTACTTTTATCGTATTTTTGTTTTCTATGTAATTTACCTTTTTTTTTTTAACGTGGTAAAATCATCAAATGAGTCCTCCCACCCAGGGCAGAGCGGGAGGGACTGTCAGACTTGTACTGACTAAAATCCACGGTGTCCTTCAGTAGCCCTTTATGTTCCAGGGTCACGGTAATTCTATGAGTCCCGCGACCCCGGCAGGCTTTGGCCCTCTAGAGGGGGGCCCCGTCATTATGCTGACACTCTTTGAGGCGCGCGTGGAACACAACGCGCCGTCGACCCGGGCATGGTCCATGGTCGGACAGCGAGTCGCCCATTACTCGCCGCCCGCATGCCCGCGCCTACGGTGGCCGGAGATCGTCTGCCGACGTCCGGCGCCGTGGGCGTCTACCACTGCGGCTGGTGTGGAGGGAGGACGCTGTCCTCTCCCTCACGCGGCCCGCCTCCTCCTTCGCGAGCATGACTGCTTCGCAGAAGGAAGCGACCGCTTCCCACTCCGTCTCGCCCCGCAGCATGGCCTCGACCAATGCCGGGCGCGAGAGGGCTCCGCCTATCGCCGCCGTGAGGACACGGCGGTGCTCTGCCCAAGCGGAGCAGTCCTGCACCGTATGCTCCACCGTGTCCTCCGGGCGGTCCTCGCAGTGGTGACACCCAGGCGTTTCCTCCTTCCCCATATGACACAGGTACCTCCCGAAACTTCCGTGTCCGGTGAGGACCTGCGTCACGCGGTAGGTCAGGACGCCGTGACGCCTATCCAGCCACTCCTCAAAGAGGGGTCTTACCGCCGCGATTGCGGCGTGCCCGGACCTCGGTTGCGACAGTCGTTCCCTCCATACTGCCCTGAGATCGCGCCGGAGCTCTTCCCGCCGCGCCTCGACTTGTCGAGGTAGCAGGGATTCGCCCCGGCGCTGCGCCTCCACGCGCCACTCATAGAGGCGCTCGAGGGCAGTCGCCTCCAGATCCCAGGGCAGCAATCCGGCAAGGAGGTTGGCCGATTCGCCGGCGATCGTACGGTATCCTCGGATCATCCGGATAGCCATGACCCTCTGGCATGCGACCAGCTTCAGTGGTCGCGTCCGAATGCTCAGGGCCCACACGGGGGCCCCGTAGAGGGCCATGGACCGCACGACACCGGCGTACAGCCTCCGGCAGGAGGCGTTTGGCCCGCTGAGATTGGGCAGGAGTCGCCTGAGGGCGGCTGCTGCCCGGTTCAGCTTTGGGGCCAAACGCAGGAAATGCTCCTTGAAGTTCCACCGGCTGTCGAGGACGAGTCCCAGGTACTTCATCGTTCTCCCGACGCCGATGCGAACCCCTCCCACCGTTATGTGGGACTCAGACCGTGGCGCGTTCAGACGGCCATGAAAACACATGGCCTCTGTTTTGTGCAGCGCCACTTCGAGTCCCAACTGCCGGATCCTTCCAACGACTGTCGCAACCGCTTGCGTCGCCAGGTCAGCCGCCGCCTGGTGCGACTCTCCCTCCGCCAGGACGAGCGTGTCGTCGGCGTAACATATTACGCCGACGCCGTCAGGGAGGTCGCCGCGCAGCACCCAGTCGTAACCGATGTTCCACAGGAGCGGCCCCAAGACCGATCCCTGTGGAACACCGCACGACATCTCTCGCCGGTTCCATTCTCCCTGGTGACCGGGGTAGATGACGGCTCTGTCCGTCAGGTAGTCCTCGACTGTGCGACGGAGGCAGGTCGGCACCCGGTGATACCGGAGTGCCTCCCTGATGCAACTCCAGGGCAGGGTGTTAAAGGCATTGGTGATGTCCAAAGACACCGCCAAGACGACCCTACCCCGGGATACCGCAGCTCCCGTCGTGAGGGCTCTCACGCGCATGATGGCGTCCACCGTCGAGCGCCCCCTGCGGAAGCCAAACTGGCTCTCCGCAAGGTCCGGACCCACCCGATTCAGGTGCCCGACGAGGCGGTCTGCAATGACTCTTTCAAAGAGCTTGCCCACCTCGTCGAGCAGCACGATGGGCCGGAATGCGGACGGAGAGTCCGCAGGGCGCCCGGGCTTCTGGATGAGGACCAGTTTCCCCGTCTTCCAATGAAGCGGGAACCGGCCCCTCTCCAAGCACGCGCTAAAGAGCCCCCCCAGTCGAGGCCCGAGAGTCCCCGAGGCCAGAACCCAGGCTTTCCCTGGCAGGCCGTCGGGTCCTGGGGCGGTGTTTTTGGCTTTGAGCCGTTGTACCGCCACTCTCAGGTCTACCTCGGTCACCTCTGGAGCGTCGTAGACGTCGTCGTCGCTGTGGTCCGCGTTTCCGCCAGCTTCACCGCCAGGCACCGTCGAAGGCGGAGCCATGGGCGGGGGAGTATGCTCCCCTCGCGATGGGAACAGGGCGCTCACCACGTCCTCCACGAACTGAGGCCGGAGACTCTGCGTCAACGGGGAAGCCCAGGGCCGGAACTTTTCTCGCACCCACTTGTAGGGACGGCCCCATGGGTCCCCGTCCAGAGTCCCCAGCATCTCCTTGCGGGCCAGTTCCTTGGCCCGCCAGATCTCGTCGCGGAGGACGGTCTTCGCTGCCCTGTAGCCCTCGTACAGCTCCGCCTCTACAGTCACCGCATCCGGAGGTCGGGTGCGGCGCCTGCGGAACCTGGAGTACCGGCGTCGCGCGGCAACGCACGCCTCGCGCAGCGCTGCTAGCTCGCGCGACCACCAGTACAGCTGACGCCGGGCGCGTCCTTGCCGGACCCCGGGCATGGCCACGTCACAGATCTCCGACATGGCCTCCCGGAGCCACTCCGCCTCGTCGTTGATGTCGGCAGGCCTGTCCGGTGGTGACACCCAGGCCTGCACGATCGAGGCTTCCAGGAATAGCTCCCGGTTCAGCTGCTTCAGCGCCCATCGCGGACCACTTGGGTTCCGTCGGACCGGCGCGTCTGGGGTCTGGGCGGAGACGTCGAACCGGATATACCGGTGATCGGAATAGGTCTCCACCTCCTCCACAACGCGCCAGTCAGTGACGCGCGGTGACAGGCCAGAGGTGGCGAACGTAACGTCCACCACCGACTCGCCATTCCACCGCACGCACGTGGGGACGGAACCCCGGTTCTCGATTACCAGGCCCTGCGCCAGGGCCCAGTTTTCGAGCATCCTGCCCCGCATATGGTCCGTGTACCGGGAACCCCAAGCCACATTCTTGGCGTTGAAGTCCCCGAGGACGAGCACGGGGAGGGAACCGAAATCGACGACGACGTCTCCCAGCTCCGATAAGGAGTCCTGGAACTCGGCGAGAGTTCGGCTCGGGGAGAAATAAACGCCTACCACGGCAATCTCCCCGAACCGTGCCGCGACGATCCCGCGCCCTCTCTTGACGAGATCAAGGGGCGGGGTACCGGCGGCGGCCGACGAGATGAGGGTCACCGAACCGTCCAGGTCCGCCACCCAGTCATTTCTGGGCACGACAAAGTACGGCTCGGCGACCACGGCGACGTTGATCAACCACTGCGCCACGCTCTGGAGCAAGAGATCCTGAGCAGCGGCGCAGTGGTTGATATTCGCCTGGAGGAAGCGCATTGGGGCCATTAATCGGAGTCCATTGCAGCCTCCTCCAGGGCCCCTCGCGGGGGTACAGCCACGGCGGCGGCGGCGGCGGCAGTGGCGGCGGCGGCGGCGGGAGTGGCGGTGACGGTGGTGGCAGAGGGCCTACCTCTGCGCCTGTTTTTGGCGGGTGGGGCGCAGGACCTGCCCCCGGCCCGGTGATCGGCCGGCTTTCCAGCCGCTGCACATGCGAAGCAGTGCGGCGGGGCAGTGCACGAGCCGGCCTTGTGACCGGGCTGACCGCAGCGGAAGCACCTATCGCTGCGGTCCACCTCCGAGGTGCAATCGCATGCCGCGTGGTTGCCCACTTGGCAGCGGAAGCACCTCAGGGGTCTGGGCTCCAGGACTTTCACCTGCGCAGACACCCACCCAACTAGGAGCCTTCGGCCCTCCTGTATCTTTTTGGCCGCCGACACGGGGCAGCCGACCGTGATGGTCTGCAGCCCCGCGAAGTCAGGACGCAGGGCGCCCGCCCTCACCTGGTCGGGAGGGCACCCCCCAGTCCTGGCAACGGCGGCCACCACGTCCTCGACCGTCACGGAGTCATCCAGACCCAGTATGCGCACGTCTGCGCGCTTGGTGGGTCTGGAGACTCGGGCCTCCTCCGCGTTTAAGGACGCTCTGAGCCGTTCGGCTAGAGCGTCAGCGGTAGGGCCACTGGCCGCGCCGGGGACCTCCAGCATCCGAGCCCCGGTTGCAGTGACCCGGTAACGGAGGCCCCCGGCGATGCCGAGCTCCGTGAGGTCTACCGCCTCCCGCACCTTCGCGAGCACGTCACGGTACGACACGCCCCTCTTGACCGCGTCCGGCTGTAGTGTAATCACTACAGCCGCGGTCTTTGGGGCGCTGAGCCTAGCCGCAACGCCACGCTCCTTTTGCCGGCGCTTTCGCTCCCGCTTCCTTGCCTTTTTGGCCGCCCTTTGCTCCCTCGCCCTCTCTCCGGCCACCTGCCACCCGGTCTCGGTCACGGAAGGCTCTGCGGGCGGGGGGGGTGGCGGTGGCGGCCGTCTCGCGGCTGGCGCTGGCACGTTCGCCGCCCTTCCATTCTTTTGGGCCGCCGTCTTGCCCTGCTTTAGGGCCGCCGCCATCCTAAGCGGAGCCGGTTTCGCTGAAGCCGGCTTTGCGGGGGCTGACGTGACCCTGCCGGAGGGATGGCTGGACGGCCCCGGTGCCGAGGCCGCAGCAGCCGCATACGTGGCCGCCTTCGGGCCCGGGGGCGCCTTGTTTGCCGCCAGGGGGGGGCGCAGGACAATGCCCTCCAGGACGGAGAACCGCGCCTGGAAGGCAGCCAGCTCCTGCCGAACCAGGTTCAGGACCTGGTTCTCCACCGGCAAGGGCTGGCTTGGTCGCTGCTGGCCCCCATTTTGGGGCGCCTCGCGAGAGCCGGACTCGCGCAGACCGGCCAGGTCTGCTCGGAGCTTCTTATTCTCCTCTTGGAGAAGCTCCGTGGCGGCCGTCAGTCGAGCGACCTCCGCCCGCAGTTTGGCCACGTCGTCTGGCGGGGGCCCCACATATCTGGCCTCCGCTGCCGCCATGATGGAGGCGACCGCTGCGGGTATGGCCCTTTGCCTGGTGGAGGCCTTTTGTTTGGTGGAGACAGCCCTCAGCGCCGCCTCCACCTCCTTCGCCAGCCCGGCCTTACGCTCTGCATCGGAGCCGCCGTCTGCGCCCGCCTCGTCACTAGAGGAGCCCGAACGGACCACCCCGTGACCGGCAGCCACCCCCGGGTGGCGCCCCTCCTCGGCAAGCCGCGCCGACCTCTCGGTGGCAGGGAGGCCTCTCCCCTTGCCGCGGATTCCGCCACGCTTGTTGGTGGGGATCTTGCGAGCCGAGGCCAGCTCCCCCTCCGACGATGACTCTCGGTCGCCCACCGGCCTGGACCGCTTGTGTAGGAACTCCCTGTTCCCCGCAGCAGCCCCGGGCCTCCCGCGCCGGGAGCTCTCTGAGCCTCCCGCGCTCACATCGCTGGATGCGGCGCCGGACTCCGACCCCGCATCTCTCTCCTCCCTTCCTTTGCCGTTATCGGCCGTGTTTTGGGTTTGTTTGTGTACCATACTGTTCCCACGAGTATGGGGGAAATAAAAAGTCCATCTGGGCAGTGCCCCCTGTACCCAGATAAGCCATTGCCAGGCCCGGCAGTGGTTCGCACTAGCGACTGATTTTCCATAGGAACCCGTCAGCCATACATCTCCTTACGGTGCGCCGCCGCTTGAGATTCGGGGTAACTTTTTATAGAGGTTTTCTACCTCGTGGTCCGGGCGGTTAAGCCAAGACCCTCGGTCCCAATCGAAGCCGCGAGACGTGTTCCACGACACTTCGACGGTGGGATTACGATATCGACGGGGACAGCGAATGACTGCGTCCTTCACTGTCTGCTCGGAGGCAGGGTAAGTGCACACCGAGCCCGCCCTTGCTCCTCCGCTGTGCCCTCTGCTTATCAGAGGGTCACGCGGAGCAACGCCCCCTTGGTCCACAATGGACCCCTCCCATGTCAGAATATTAGCCGTGGACAGTAACCTTCCCCGAGGAATAAGAATCTCTTCCCATTCCTCGGGGAAGGACACTACCCACGCCCAGGGTGCACCGGCCCAGCAGCTGCTGTTCCCTCCAGACGTATCGAGAGGGACCGGCAGCCACCAGGCACAAGAGGAGGAATTCTGACAACGCACCCCATGTAATTTACCTTTAAGCAAATTGTCTCTAGCCTCTCTTTGTGTCAATTGTAGACGATATTTCAATTGCATTGGGTAATTATAGTTATATAGTGGCTCGACATTGTTAGTTAAATTACTAGGGAGAGAACATTTCTTCCCAAATACCAATTCATAAGGTGTGAATTTAGTTTCACTGTGAACCGATGTATTAAATGAAAAACACCAATATGGTAACCATGTGCTCCACATTTCGGGATGGTTATCACATTGTATTCGTAGGAAAGAAACTAGGTGTTTGTGTGAGTTCTCTAGAGCACCTAGTGATTGATGGTGATATGCCGTTGAGTTTATTTTATTAATGTTTACATACCTCATTCATTGTGTGGGACATAAATTCCGTTCCTCTATCAGTCGCAATGGCTTGTGGGATCCCATACCGCAAAATAAAATTATTAACGAAACATTCAGCTACTTCAACTGTGGTCTTGGAAGTCAGTGGATAGGCTTCAACGAATTTAGAAAGCTCGCACTGAAGTGTTAATATATAGGAGTAATTGTTGTTATCTCGATCTAAGGGCCCGACAATATCTAAATAGATTTTCTCAAATGCATAATTTGCTGTTGATGTTATAACCATGGGTTCCTTTATCGGTAAGGAATGTTTATTTCTCTGACACTTATCGCAACGTTGCACAAATTGTGCAATATCTTTTTCCAAACAAGGCCAAAAATAATATTTCTTTATATTGTTCAACATACGCCTCATGCCTGCGTGGCCACTTGTGGGTAAGAGATGAAAGTCGTTCAATATAACCTTTTGATCATCCTTATTATCTATCCTAGTTACGTTTTTTAATATGTATAATCGTGGTATAGTTGCGCTAGCATAATGTTTTATCTCTTGTACTAATTTCCGTACAAAAATATCGTTTGTCTTGGTAACAATAAAATATAGTTCGTCAATACTTATGTGTTTACAAAACATATCAAGTTCTCTCACAAATTCGGCTGGCGTAATCTGTGATAGAGAGTCCTTATTTTTAATATAAATTGTCTTTTTATCAGGAATGTAGCAAAATGTAGCGCTTTCGTAATTAGTGTTCTTTAACTTTCGCATACGATCTAACTTTTCCCTTTCAATAAACACTAGCTCTGTCGAATCCTTTGGCGTGATATGTGTCTCCACAACTTTTGGTTGATCTGGCCAATCGTTACTGGAGGCTTTATCCGTTAAGGAATGCGTAGGCGGTGTTTGTTTACGTTTTTGCGCCCTTGTCATAATAGTCAATATGTTGTCATTCATTTCTTTTAAATCTTTTATGCTTATATTGATACGAGACAACGCGTCCGCAGCTGCATTGTCCGTACCTTTAATATACTCTACATTAAAATTATATTCTTCTAATAAAAGCCTAAACTTCATTAACCTACTCGAAGGATCTTTCATAGAAAATAAATAAACTAAGGGCCTATGATCTGTCTGAATTTTGAATGGTCTACCATATAAATATGGACGAAAATGTTTTATAGCCCAAACAATTGCCAATAACTCTTTTTCAATTATCGGATAATTTTTCTCCGCCTTATTCAAATTTCTGCTAGCATAGGCTATTGGTTTAAGATCACTATTACATAGAACTGCGCCTATTGCATAATTTGACGCATCTGTTTGTATTATAAACTGATTTTGCTCCGAAAAGTCTGGATACTGCAAAACTGGTGGTGAAATAACACTGTCTCTTAGGGTTTCAAAAGCTTTCTGACATGCGCTATCCCAGATGAAGGGAACATCTTTCTTACATAATTGATTTAGAGGAGTAGCTAATTGTGCGAAGTTGGGTACAAATTTCCTATAGTAATTTACAAATGCAATAAATCTTTTTAGTTCATCTAAATTTTTCGGTGGCGGATATTTTTTAACTATATCAATTTTTGAAGGATCTGGTAAAATTCCATCACCAGAAACCACATGGCCTAAATAAAGAATCTGTTTCTTTAAAAAGTCGCATTTTTCCGGGTTTAATTTAAGGTTAACTTTACGCAATCTTTCAAAGATATCCTGTAAGTTTTTATTATGCGTTTCCAAGCTTGTCCCAAATATAATTAAATCGTCTAGATATATGAAACATTTTTCATTAGTAAGCCCTGCTAATGCCATGTTCATCATGCGCGAGAAGGAACCTGGGCTTGTCTTCAAGCCCATAGGCATTCGTACCATTTGGTACTGTCCGGAGCAAAATGCAGTATATTTTCTACTATCTTTTTCTAGTTCAACATTATAAAATCCGTTATATAAATCTAGATGTGTGAAATAAATGCTACCTGATAATGCATCTAATATCTCTGTCATATTCGGCAAGGGGTACTTATCGTCTTCAATCAAATTATTTAACTTACGGTAATCAATAACTAATCGAAATTTCTTTTGACCACTACTATCCATCTTTTTGGGTACTAAAAGTAAGGGACTCGACCAGCAGCTATTACATTTTTCTATGATATTATCATTTAATAATTTATTAATTTGTTCGTTAATTTCCTTTTGTTGTGAGTATGGTAACCGATATGGTTTTGTAAAGACAGGATTGGCATTCGATTTTAAAGTAATTGTGTGTTTGTAAATATTGGTGGTCGATAGCTTGTCGCCGGATAAGTAAAAAATATCTGCATATTTAGCACACAAATTCTCGATTGAAGTTTGTTCCACCTCATTTAAATGTTTTAAATTCAGATGAGAAAATAACCGCTTAACCCTGTCTGCGTTTTTATCTGTGGCATTAAATGAACAAATCGTGTAATCACTCAATTTATGAATTGTTGGCTCAATATTCTTTAAAGTTACAGTATTGTCTGTCGTATTTAAAATCCTAACCGGTATGAGTCCATTGCAGGGAGTGGCTAACGAATTCGCTAAGTAAACGCCTTCCTCTAATTCTTTAGAACAAATCACACATTGTTCACTGAGATCTGTTCTTATGTAGTGTATTTGTTCACATCTGGCTGATATTTCATACATATTTCCATTCTCGCGCACAAAAGGCAAAGTGTATTTAGTACTCGTACTCGTCCATAAATCTAAACTATTGTTTTTAAAGTCAATGACTGCGCTGTGTTTATTTAAAAAGTCTTGTCCTATAATTCCATGTGCCTTACAAGGCAGCGTTTCAAATAAATAGAACTTGTGATTAAAGAAATGATTACGGCTTTGTAACTGTAAATATGCATATCCAATTGCTTGGACTTTGCCTCCTATGCCGTTTATGATAATCTTCTCGTTATGGATAGGAAGATTCTGTTCGCGCGCATATTTATATTTTAAGGCCGAAATTGTAGCGCCGGTGTCGAGTAACCAATAATATGATACGTTATTTACGAATAAATTTATCCAACAACTATTACTGTTTGATGCACAAATAAAATTATTTTCGTTATTCACGAAAAAACTTGTTTTCAGTAATGCAATTCACAGATGTATCGTTATCTTGTTGTTCGATATCCGCGACACGCATACGTTCATTGCTCATCCACTGATTTCCGCGTCCGTTATAATGATTATTGTACCTACCTCTTGGTTGCGGTCTTCGCATGGACATACCTTGTGGAGGGAACGAGTGGCCTCTGTATGCTTGACCTGGAGTATTTGGGGTGCGATAAGCCTGATTTGAAAAAACTCGAGTATATCTGCCTCTCATAACACGATGATTTTGTCCTCTTCTAGCAAACAAAATATGTGGGTCAGAATTATTTTGGTACATACCCATAACATCACCCGACGTAGAAGGTCCCTCAGTTTCTTCCTCCTTGGCAGCCTGTATAGCGTCCTTGAGGGATTTGTAGTTCCTAGCTGCAATGACTGTGCTGAGCCTACGGTTTCGCAACCCATCTGCGAACTTTTTGATGGCAAATTTTTCATTAACATTCTTCAAAATATTGTAACTCTCCGAGTTGCCCTCAGATTGCGAAATCGTTAGCTCCTCAAACATCTCTAATATTTTTTTTCCATAATTTTTGATATTTAAATCATTTTGTCTAATCCGATGCAATTTGTCTTGGATAGAAGCGTCTGATTTTTGTGGTAAAAGCTCTTTACGCATATCTTTGGTTAAATCATCAACATTTAAATAGTTTGAATTTAACTTTAATTTGGCACTTTGAGACAATCTACTTTTAATTACAAATTTAATCAACTCTTTTTTACAATCGTCATTTTTTAAGACAGATGAGTAATATTCTATATTATCTATCAGTGTTTTTGTATTCGATTCCTCATCAGTCATCTGTGGTAGCAAAGACAACGCAGTTTTTAAATTAAAAGATTCCATTTTTGTGCTAATATTTACACCACAATCTGATGAATTATCTTCTGAACAAAGTTGCTCTATTTCAGAATACAATGTTTGAATATTCGAAGAAAGTTTGTTCACTAATTCGGCGTCAGCGGAACTCAACTTTTCTTTCGTTATATCTATAGATAACGTATGTATTAAAGATGTGTACTTATCATAAAGATTGCCTGCTTCTTTTAACTTCTGAATTAAAATGTTCCCCTGGCGCCTTTTAGGTCCAATTTTAATTAAGTATTGTCTTACAGCTTTTAAGCTTGTATACAAATCTTCTAATGTCTGAGACATAACTTACCAGGGTTCACGAAATACGTCATGTTTTGATATCACTCTGCTACAGACATATTAAATATTTATTTCGAGTATTATGTTACAACGTTTTTTATTTTTCACTTTTTCTTTACACGTAACTGTACTAAAAACAGGCGTAGATATAGAACACTAAAATTATTACATTCGTGAGCAACAAAGGCGTTATAGGATTAACGCCTTTGTTGCTCACGAATGTAATAATTTTAGTGTTCTATATCTACGCCTGTTTTTAGTACAGTTACGCGCACAACTATTTTTATTATTTCTCACTGAAAACACTTAGCACTATTTGTATAAAACCGCACTAGTTTGTATTATTTTATTTATTTACTTTTGATGTCGCTCTCGTCACTGGTTAAGCATCACGTTACACGATACCGTCGCTTTTCCGCCCACTCGAACGTTCACGCCGAAAAATTGACCGGCGTATATTACTTCTACTAATTTCTTGCTGCGTCCAGCGTCGATGGCATTTCTTGTACATGCGGTACACGAGAAAAATCAAACCAAGGCCTATAACTAAGGCGATAATGGATAGGATGATATTAGTCGTACTCAAGTGGAATCGTAACTCGTCTACAGTGGCTTGATTGGATCCAGCGGCATTTGGCGCAATTATTACTTCTTCACGTGATTGAGTTTTTCCCATTTTGTTGCACAATACTTTCTTAAATAACAATACGTGTGATTCACAATAAAACAGTCAAGTTTCTGCATCTTTCACAAAGTTCAGTAGTCACTGCAATGTTTTTGAATACCATGCCGAATATGGTTTTGCTCCGACGAGTTCTATGCGGTATCAAATACACGCGGCTGTCACGGTCGCCATGTACGGTACGGGTCGAACATTAGGAATCAAACACAACGAATGCTGAGAATACACTGGTTTATTAATGTAAAGACATTGGATTATATAGGATTGCGATTACATACAAGTACATAGTATAGTGGGGACCTCACAGACCTCTGCAACCTGAAATCTATCAATACTAAGGTTTTCTCATATGCGGATGACACTGCCATGGTGATTATGGGAAATTCGTGGGACTCTATAAAAAGGGATGCCGAATCTGCGCTGGCAACCACTGCCCTATGGCTGAGACAAAACTTGCTTACTCTAAACACTACTAAGACCATTTTCATGTGTTTTTCAATCGACAGTAGGAATCAACCTCGCCCTGGATATAGTCTTAAAATACACAACTGTCATAATATTGACAACTGCAATTGCCCTACTATAACCAAGGTAGATAGTGCAAAATACTTGGGGATCATGATTGACGAAAGATTGTCCTGGCACTCCCAGATTGAACTAGTTGCTAGTAGAATCAGGAAATTGATCTGGATCTTTAAAAACCTTAGACATTCTGCCGATGTAGAACTTCTGAAAAAAGTCTATGTTGCTTTGGCACAGTCAATCATGATTTACTGTATTCCAGTATGGGGGGGTGCATCTAAAGTTAAATTTTTAGAGGCAGAACGTGCACAAAGGATACTTCTTAAAGTTATGTTATTTAAAAAACTTAGATTTCCAACCTCCTCTCTTTACTCCATAGCTGACCGGCTTAGTATGCGCCAATTGTATATTCTACATGTAATTTTAAAAAAACATAAGTCGCTGCCGGTAGATCCTAGAATCTTGGCAAAAAGACGAAATGACATAGTAGCTAAAACACGCAAATTTAAAACATATATTCATATATATATATTCTTTATTGCACACAAAAACAAAATATACATATAAATTGCAACAATATAGCTTACTTCGCCAGACACCAATTCTCAAATCAATCTTCGCATTTATATAACTCCGTTAATAAAAATCTTAACATATACACAAAAACTACCCTGGCATGTAAACAAATGGCGACAGAGTGGCTCAAATCTCTTAACTATGAAGATGTGGAAAATTTAATTGTTCATATTATTAAGTAGTCTCTATGTAATGTGTATATTTTTGAGTATTTATATTTGTATGTAGTTGTATATAAATATGTATGAATCTTTTCATATATTCTTACAAACACACATACACACACACCCACACATGCATACACACATGCGCACACACTGGCGAACGCTCGCGGGTGTGCACACATAAACTTAAAAATAGTGTAATAAATTTAGGCAAATACATTTTTATAGTTAAGCTAATTTAATGTAATCTAGTTAAGGGAGTTCGGTTTCTCCTGGCACAGGTGTTTTCACACTTAAAAGGAGAAGTCAACCCCAATATTGTTAAAACTAATTCTGTTATCGAATAAAACATTTTTTCATTTTTCATTTTTTAAAATTTAAGGTTTTCAGCGGATAATAATACTCTCCGAATGGTTTATTTGGCTCTGTGTCAAACAATCCTGATGTACAGTATCCCTGTATGGGGAGGGACTCATAAAACTGAGCTATTAAAACTAGAAAGAGCTCAAAGGGCTGTGCTAAAAGTAATTCACTTCAAACCTCGTGACTACCCTACACATATGCTATACTCCGAATGCAATGTCTTGACTGTTAGGAAAATGTACATCTTAAGATCCATCCTCTACAAGCACTCTATGATCTCGTTCAATAAGCAGCTTGTCAGTCAGCGGCGTCGTGGCTTCCCTTTATGTCCTGCTGTCTCTTGCAGGACTGCCTTCGCAAGACGTCAGTTTAATGGCCTAAGTGCTAGGCTGTATAATAAAGCCCACAAACAAATAAATATTTACGCCTTGACTAAGGGCGAGTTAAAAAACAAGCTAAATTCCTGGTTACAGACATTGACATATAGTGATACCGAAGAGCTTCTAACCACTGTACAGTAAAGAGATAGGTTTCACACAGAACACATCCACTTACTCATACACAGCCATGCAAGCAACTTGGAAACTAGTGCTATTATCTGGAATCCTTATGAAATGAAGTATTCCCAGATGCTGGAAAAGATGCAGAACAAATTTACTCGATACCTGTACTGGAAGCAGTTTGGTGTCTACCCTTTCTACCCACTTATGTATCCAACTCTCTTTGTTATAGGGATGGTTGGGTACTATAAGTTGGAAGTAAGGCGCAACCTCGCTCTCGTAAAATATGTTTTTATGGTATTTCGTGGTATGCTAAATAATCCACAAATACTGGAATCGTTGGGTTTGCTCGTTCCAGACAGGAGGCTACGGTTGGGACCGAGGGAGGGCCCTTTTAAAGTTCCGGCAACCCGTACGAACTTATTAAAGTTTGCACCTGTATTTCGTGCATTAAGAATACTAAATAGTGTCTCTCGGCGTTTGGACATATTTTCTTGCTCTTTGGCGGAATTTCAGAGGGTGGCACTTAGTATGTTGTCTACTGTCTAACTTATGCTTCTACCCAGACCCGTTACTTAGGACTGGATTATTTGTAATTTATGACTACTTTGTTAGCTTGGGTCTTACCTGTAAAAACAAATGTATGTGTTAAGGAATAATAAATAAATAAATAAATAAATGTAAGCACTCCCACATACACAGCCATGTAAGCACTCTCACATACACACGCATGCGCACACACACATACATCCAAACACACACACATACACCAACACACACCCATACATACACACACACACGCCCATACACCCGCACATACTCAAGTTTTTTTATTGAATTTTTTGTTCTTTTTTATTTTTATTTTCATACTTTAAATTAACATAAGTACTTTGTTCGCCTACTGCACGTACCAATATATTTGTAACCGTAATAAGACTCACTGTGAAAGGATACTCTTCCCTAAGATACAGACAGATTTTCTGCCTAGTTTAGGAAAGGGAGTCCTATGACCCATTTTATATGTGTTGTACTGGTTTTATTTATTTATAACATCTAATTATTTAAGACAACTTTGTATACCATGTACAAACTACTTATTGAATAAATTATTATTATTATTATTATTATTCCTTTTCAGCAGGCTTAGCCAAGTTGACAATCTACAATCGTTAACGCTAATAGAAAAGGAATTAAATGTATGGGAATGACATCATCTCAACGTTAAGTCACGTGGTCAAAACAAACGAATAGAAAATTCGTAGACAAGTTTACATCGTTCAAAATGATAGAATGAAATGTGATCGTTTCTACAATGTTGATCGCTACATCCCATATAAATCGTAGCCAAGTTACAGTTTTGACAAGCGTCAAAACTTAGCGATCGCCGAGACCCAAGAGTTAACGATAAAAATCGGCATCTAAATGATTCCGCTGTGTCGCGTATCACGTCATTGTTTATGTTTCAAACTATCAAGTGCCCGAGTATGATAGAGTTTCGAATAACACAGGAAGATATTTACGAAATAACTAATTATTTTCGTACCTTTCTATGAATTCCAATAAAGCTACGAACTGTTCTAGGCTTGCTCGAGATCTGGATTCCATCCTATTAAAGTTATCACTTCATTTCGGTATCTTTCATTTAAATACGTTTAAAATTACATTCCGCACTGTGATATTGTAATAAACCAATTATAAGAAAAACATGTTCTATATTTCGCTTACTTTTTTATCACTTAAAAGAATTATTCCTTTCTTAACAATTCAAAACAAAAGTTCAGCCCGCGCACAAAGTAAACAACTGTGACTTTGACGTTAGTTTGACGTGGGTAGCAACGCTCACCATAGACTAACGTATAGGTTTTTTCTACAGACGTTGGAGAACGAGCGATCGACTCAGTTGTGTCAAGTTGGCTACCAACTTAGCGTTTTCTCAAATCGCTTACGCCGAGGCGTCAACGATTGTAGAAAGAGATTCGATAAGAAACGTTTGTAACTTGGCTAGGCCTGCAGGCTCCCTGTCTTGGTTCCTATTTTCGATTAATTCTGTGCGGTTATGCAGGGACGTTTCATTAATGGCCTCGTATACCTTAGACATTTTATTTCAGTGTTCCTGCACGTATTGCTGTAGCAAGTGCATGGATAAGTCTATATCCAAGGGATCACGAGGATCCGTATGACCGGTAACTACTTCAAGTGGTCTACATTTTGTGAGGTCATACTGTGTATGCTACTATTGTTTGCTAATAAGGCGTATGTCATTAGGTTAACAATCGCTTCACTACGGTGTTGTAATTTTAGAATTCTCAAGTGTTCTAGTAAAGTGAAGTGTAAGCGCTCCACTATCCCATTATCGTTGGGAGTATATGCCAAGGTTTTATGATGTCGAATTTTATGGACACGTGTAAATTCGGTAAATAGTTGATTAGTGAATTGGGGTCCCTTGTCCGTGACTATTGATACCGGAACGCCATGATGGGAGCAAAACTTTAAAAAGGCTTGTACTACACTAACTGCTGTGCCATCTCTAAGATGGTATGCCTCAGCGTATTTAGAAAAAGCATCAATGATAGTCAGATATTTCTCGTTCTGGGCCGTAAACAAATCTAGGTGAACTACATCAAACGGTTTTGCCGGTGGTGGTACTATGCAGAATCGATCCAGATATACAGATTTCGATCATATTTGGCTTACCCGCATATATTGCATTCATTTTATATCTTGAGATTTGGTCTTTCATTTTTGGCCAATAGTATCTATGGGATAAGGCTAGGTAACACTCAGTTATACCGCGATGTTTTACCTTCGTGGTATTTCTGAATGATATCTTGCTGTCTGAGGTATTCTTTTATGTTTTCTTTGTGTTTTTCATGAATTTTGTTTTGACTAAAACTTAGGTTTTAAAATTCATAATAATAATCAATTTATATCTATACATATAATAAAATCGTAGACTTTTCGTGTCTGTACATTGTATATTTTTCCAAAAAAATCACTGGAAGGTGTGAGAAATAAGTAATAGAAAGTAAAAATATATTTTTTTAAATTTTAGTCTGTTTGTCGGTTTGTCTGTTCGTTTGTGCGCGCATCACGTAAAAACCCCTCATTGTATTCAAAATCGAAATATTACAAAATAAGAAGCATTGTTCTGGGTATTATTTAGCGTTTATTTCATCAAAATCGACCGACAGACGCAAAAGATATTAATATTTAAAATTTAGTTGGTAACCTCATGCGCGATTTCTATGATAAAAATAATTTACGTAAATAGGTTTTAGTAGTCGTAGTGTTGTCGGAATGGCTGAAAATTAATTTTGTTTTATTTTTCCTTTTGTCTACTCTTTGCACTAAAAATTTGGCACTGAAAGAGAGGTTTAAATATAAGAAATATATCTAAATATATGAAAGCGAAAGGTCACACACTCACTCATTACGAAAAATCGAAAACCGCTTGACGTATAAAGGTGAGGTAGTTTATAGTTAGTAGACGTCCGCTAAGAACGGATTTTGCGACAGGGCCAGATTAAGAAGGTCTGGGCTCTCGCAAGTTTGTATGAAAGTCCTTCATTTTTTGTGCTACAAACTTGAAATTTGGCAGGGAGGTAGTTAATAGTTAGTAGACGTTCGCTAAGAACGGATTTTGCAACAGGGCCGGATTAAGGAGATCTAAAGGCTCTCGCAAGTTTGTATGAAAGTCCGTCATTTTTAGTGCTACAAACTTGAAATTTGGCAGGGAAGTACTTTATAGTTAGTAAACGTTCGCTTAGAACGGATTTTGCGACAGTGCCGGGTTAAGGAGGCCTAAGGGCTCTCGCAAGTTTGGGTGAAAGTCCTTAACTTTTTGTGCTCCAAACTTGATATTTGGCAGTGAGGTAGTTTATAGTTAGTAGATGTTCGCTAAGAACGGATTTTGCGACAGGGCCGATTAAGGAGGTCTAAGGGCTCTCGCAAAAGGTCATTTAATGTTGTATACGGAACGGTATTAGAATAAAAAGCGCTAAACAAGGTTCACTTTGAAAAAAAATTGTATAGCGCCAAAATACACCGATTTTTGAAGCCATATCGTCGCCTCAAAGCTATTTAATTTTGTTTCGTACCTCTGACGCCCAGAATTACAGCACCCAAAAGGACGCCTTTTGTAGTTATCGGTACATTATCACCTTTTGATCTGGCAGTCAGTTCTCACACATAAAATAACGTCACGCCTTAAAACCCCGAAGGGTTGGGCAGACGTGTACCTAATCGTACACACACATTTCGCCAGTTGTATTGAAGTCCCATGTAGTAGGGGGTGAGCCTATTGCCGTCAACCGGGCACAAATCCAGATTCGCGCCAAATATCACCCAATTTCATTTTGATAAATCTCACGTGAGATTAGGAGGGAGATGAGGGGGTCAAGCCAAATCTCACGACATCCCACCAGGGGGGAGGGGGTCGAAAAATCGCCTCACGTAATTAATGGGACGCCCCCTAACACAAGCATCTCCTTGCTTAAAAGGTGATCTCCAAATCATGTGTGTGATAACTTTATGTAATTGAAATAAACATTTTTTTTTAACACTGCTCGACCCGGGAATCGGTTCCCACGCTTAGTAGTCGCGCTTGCGACGACTAGACCAAAGTGGCAGTCTCATACATGCACACCAAAATTTCCACGCGAACGAAGTCGTGGGCAACAGCTAGTAATAATAATATATTTAATTCAGACTTTGTCCATAAATTTGTTAGTAACAATGTTCTTAACCTATAGTGTTAGTAAACATACAATATAGTCAGGCGCTTGCTCTCGCGTGTAGGCCTATCCAATGTGCCATCAGCACCGAGTCCCAGCGGTCGGCACACGCAGCCAGAATGGCGCTGGAGCTGCCGCGCACCCGCGCCATCATCGATGCACAGCGCTTACGCATGATGGCATGGAAGCCGTCCACGTGCGCCTCTGCGAACATGCCACTCGCGCTACAGTAGCGCGGTAGCCCCATCAACACCCTGAACGCGTTATTATACTGCACACGCAGGGCGTTGTACGTCCCCTGCGTGTATTTAGCCCACAAACTGCACGTGTAGAAGGTCTGACAGAATGTCCTAAATAGTGTGACCTTTACTTGTTCAGTGCAACGAGCGAATCTGCGAGCCAACATATTACAGCGGATGCACAACGCCCTACGTTTTCTCTCCACATCCATGTTGTCTTTGAGGTCTTCGGTGACCCGGTGGCCCAGATACTTGAAATGAGTGACTCTGTTTAAAGGTGCACCATAGAGTGAGACGGGTGGTACGTCTGACAAATCTTTTTTGGGTGCTCTAAAAACCATAACCTCACTTTTATTCACATTGTACCTGAGCCCATGGGCCTCCGCATACCTTTCACATATACGAAGCAGCTTACGCAACGCGCCTATTGAAGGGCTGAGCAGCACCATGTCATCCTAATATTATTAACGCAAATTCCGTCTATATGACAACCAATTCCTGTGCTGCTCAGCTCTCCTCTAATCAGACGGTCCATATACAAATTAAAAAGTTTCGGTGAGGTCAACTCCCCCTGCCCCACCCCACACTCTAACCTGTACTCGTCCGATCTACTTTCCGCCCACCTAACAGCATTTTTCTGATTATTGTACCAGTACTCAAATATCGATACAATCTCAGGGAGCAGACTAATGTCTTGGCGCATTTTTGTCCACATTTGATTGTATGAGACCATATCAAATGCCCGGGACAGGTCCAGGAAACACGCGTATACTGGCGTCTTACGCGCGGTGTAGTAGTGCACGGTCTGCTTGAGGCACAGGATCGCACTTTCTGTGGATAGACCAGTCCGGAAACCGAACTGACCGTCTTGCAGTTGTATATGTTTAGTTAAATGGCCGTCAAGCAGACCGTCCAACACCTTCGCTATAACCGTAGCTAACGAGATAGGCCTATAATTGGACCCGTCCGAGACATCACCGGTCTTTTTTTTTTTACAATAGGGACAACAACAGTAAACATGAGATCGTCAGGCAGGTAGGAGTGGCTAACACACAGATTAAATAACAAAGCTAGAACCCTAGGCAAGTGCACCCCAGCATGCCGCAGGTGCTCAATGCTGAGGCTATCATGTCCTGGAGACTTTCCTCTTTTCATAGATTTTATGACCAAAGCTTTATCCTTTGCAGTGAACCTCACATTGATGTCTCCAGATGTAGCCCCAGCATCGGACACCGACAACAGGTCAGACTGTGCAGGCCTCAAAAACGATTCAGTCCTGAAATGCTGCAGGAACAATCTCGCGATGTCATCCGGGTCGTGAACACCTTCGACGCTCACGGGCCGGCTCGGCTTTAGATTCAACTTATTCGTTGATTTCCAAAATTTTGAAAAATTATTATTGGAATGGTGTCGTGGTATTATATACATTTTAATCTGTTGTTGGTTATTTTGACACCCTTTCAATTTTACCTTAAATAATCGCCTAGACTCTGCCATTTCATTGTATAACCTTCCAGAGCTAGGTTTCCCATACAATAGCCAATTCTGATAACATTGCCGAGGCTTACCGTGAGCCTCTCTCACGTGTCTGTTCCAGCCTATTATGTATTTACCCCTACCGGGATTTGAAGCCGCACTACATGAATGTTCCGCGCCCTCAGCCAGTATACGCACTATACTTTTATACATATAAGAATATTATTGAGGATTTTCAAAATAAACCACAAATTGTTTCTCTGAAAATACAAAGATTTGTTTTATTTAACACATTCTTACAATATTACAACAGTAATCGTTTATCTATGATAATTACTCAATAATCTAACCTGAAAATACAAAGAAACGACATTTAAAGTTCACTAATATCGCCTCCTCAATTATATCCTTTTATTTTGTCTCTCCACACGTTTTCTTAAAACAATAAATCGCACCGAATATTTTGACCATCATCCGCCATTCAATTCCACAGACAACTTATAAAGGCGCGAGGCGCGGCAAATTCGAATTAATGAAATGTCATTTCATTACATCTCCCCCCCCCTAAGAGGGAAAATTCTAAATAATATATCTATACGCTATACCTATTAGTTATCTTCATATTCGTTTTCTTCTACTTCATCTTCTTCAGCATCTATTATGACCGGTTGCAATTTTGTTATGTGGAATAAAGTTGATTCTGTTTTTCTGGTTCCGGTGTCGATCCTATAAATGGAGTTCGATATTTTCTCTACTATCTTGAAAGGGCCTATTCTTAATTCGTCTAACTTTTTTCTATTCAGTCTATTTCCATTTTCTACATATACACTGTCTCCTATATTAAACTCTTGCATTTTTCTATTTCTATCAAATATTCTCTTGTTGTACTTGTGGGATTTTATTGTATTCTCTAATGCCAATCTTTTATCAGCAATCCACTTGTCTTCCCTTTCTATTGATTTTAATTCATTTGGTAGTAGGCTGACATTTGTACCATCCAGTAAATATTTTGGTGCAAATCCTGTAACGGAGTGTTCTGTTTCATTATATTTCTGTATGCATTCTCTTGCCACTGTCGTCCATGCTCTCTTATTATTTTTCTCATTTATTTTGCATCTTATTTTATTAACTATTGTTTGATTTAATCTTTCGTTCAAGCCGTTCGAGAATCGTGGAGGACGTGGTGAGCGCCCTGTTCCCATCGCGAGGGGAGACAGGTACACCCCCGCCTATGGCCCCGCCTTCGACGGTGCCTGGCGGCGAAGCTGGCGCAAACGCGGACCACAGCGACGACGACGTCTACGACGCTCCAGAGGTGACCGAGGTAGACCTGAGAGTGGCGGTACAGCGGCTCAAAGCCAAAAATACCGCCCCAGGACCCGACGGCCTGCCAGGGAAAGCCTGGGTCCTGGCCTCGGGGACTCTCGGGCCTCGACTGGGGGGGCTCTTTAGCGCGTGCTTGGAGAGGGGCCGGTTCCCGCTTCATTGGAAGACGGGAAAACTGGTCCTCATCCAGAAGCCCGGGCGCCCTGCGGACTCTCCGTCCGCATTCCGGCCCATCGTGCTGCTCGACGAGGTGGGCAAGCTCTTTGAAAGAGTCATTGCAGACCGCCTCGTCGGGCACCTGAATCGGATGGGTCCGGACCTTGCGGAGAGCCAGTTTGGCTTCCGCAGGGGGCGCTCGACGGTGGACGCCATCATGCGCGTGAGAGCCCTCACGACGGGGGCTGCGGTATCCCGGGGCAGGGTCGTCTTGGCGGTGTCTTTGGACATCACCAATGCCTTTAACACCCTGCCCTGGAGTTGCATCGGGGAGGCACTCCGGTATCACCGGGTGCCGACCTACCTCCGTCGCACGGTCGAGGACTACCTGACGGACAGAGCCGTCATCTACCCCGGTCACCGGGGAGAATGGAACCGGCGAGAGATGTCGTGCGGTGTTCCACAGGGATCGGTCTTGGGGCCGCTCCTGTGGAACATCGGTTACGACTGGGTGCTGCGCGGCGACCTCCCTGACGGCGCCGGCGTAATATGTTACGCCGACGACACGCTAGTCCTGGCGGAGGGAGAGTCGCACCAGGCGGCGGCCGACCTGGCGACGCAAGCGGTTGCGACAGTCGTTGGAAGGATCCGGCAGTTGGGACTCGAAGTGGCGCTGCACAAAACAGAGGCCATGTGTTTTCATGGCCGTCTGAACGCGCCACGGTCTGAGTCCCACATAACGGTGGGAGGGGTTCGCATCGGCGTCGGGAGGACGATGAAGTACCTGGGACTCGTCCTCGACAGCCGGTGGAACTTCAAGGAGCATTTCCTGCGTTTGGCCCCAAAGCTGAACCGGGCAGCAGCCGCCCTCAGGCGACTCCTGCCCAATCTCAGCGGGCCAAACGCCTCCTGCCGGAGGCTGTACGCCGGTGTCGTGCGGTCCATGGCCCTCTACGGGGCCCCCGTGTGGGCCCTGAGCATTCGGACGCGACCACTGAGGCTGGTCGCATGCCAGAGGGTCATGGCTATCCGGATGATCCGAGGATACCGCACAATCGCCGGCGAATCGGCCAACCTCCTTGCCGGATTGCTGCCCTGGGATCTGGAGGCAACTGCCCTCCAGCGCGTCTATGAGTGGCGCGTGGAGGCGCAGCGCCGGGGCGAATCGCTGCTGCCTCGACAAGTCGAGGCGCAGCGGGAAGAGCTCCGGCGCGATCTCAGGGCAGTATGGAGGGAACGACTGTCGCAACCGAGGTCCGGTCACGCCGCAATCGCGGCGGTAAGACCCCTCTTTGAGGAGTGGCTGGATAGGCGTCACGGCGTCCTGACCTACCGCATGACGCAGGTCCTCACCGGACACGGAAGCTTCGGGAGGTACCTGTGTCTGATGGGGAAGGAGGAAACGCCTGGGTGTCACCACTGCGAGGACCGCCCGGAGGACACGGTGGAGCATACGGTGCAGGACTGCCCCGCTTGGGCAGGGCACCGCCGTGTCCTCACGGCGGCGATAGGCGGAGACCTCTCGCGCCCGGCATTGGTCGAGGCCATGCTGCGGGGCGAGACGGAGTGGGAAGCGGTCGCCTCCTTCTGCGAAGCAGTCATGCTCGCGAAGGAGGAGGCGGGCCGCGTGAGGGAGAGGACAGCGTCCTCCCTCCACCCCAGCCACAGTGGTAGACGCCCACGGCGCCGGACGTCGGCAGACGATCTCCGGCCACCGTAGGCGCGGGCTTGCGGGCGGCGAGTAATGGGCGACTCGCTGTCCGACCATGGACCATGCCCGGGTCGACGGCGCGTTGTGTTCCACGCGCGCCTCAAAGAGTGTCAGCATTATGACGGGGCCCCCCTCTAGAGGGCGAAAGCCTGCCGGGGTCGCGGGACTTATAGAATTACCGTGACCCTGGATCATAAAGGGCTATTGAAGGACACCGTGGATTTTAGTCAGTACAAGTCTGACAGTTCCTCCCACTCTGCCCTGGGTGGGAGGACTCATTTGATGATTTTACCACGATAAAAAAAAAAAAAAAAAAAAAAAAGCCGTTCGAGAATGGTGTATTCACAGCTGTAAAAATTAATTTAATATTATTCTCTTTCAGATGTTGTTTAAATTCTCTTGAATTGATACCTGGATATTGATCTGTCAGAATTATTCCAATGTCATCTGTTTCTAGTACATTCTTTGTTAGATTTATAAAGTCACTTGAATTCTGTGTTTTTGAAGTCGCAATATATGCATATCTAGTGTAGTGGTCTACTAAAAGGTGTAGGTATTTTTTTGTTGACCTAGATCCTCCAAAGCCACCAATAGTATCCATTGACATTATCTCAAATGGTTTTGTCGCTGGTCCCAATTGTGACATCAATCCAAATTTTCCTTGGCTTCTTGCTTTATTTTTTATACATATTTCACATGTTTTACAAATCTTTATGATATTCTTTGTTAGGTTTTTAGCTGTATATATTGGACTAATTTTTTTCTGCAATTGTCTGATCCCAATATGGCATAAATCTTCATGCACCTTTTTTATAAGTTTTTTACCAAATTCTTCTGAGAGGATAATCTTTTCATGTTTCTTTTTTTTTTTATAATAGATTCTATTTTTGTAGATTAGATCTTGTTTCTTTTCTTTTATTGTATCATTTTTTTCTTGATCTTCAACTATATCTTTTATTTGTATCAAATTGACTATTTTCAATAGTTCCTCTTTGTTGTCTTCTGGTTCTAACACAGGATTTCGGCTCAAACAGTCTGCTTCTACATTTTCTTTACCAGGTATATATTTTACTGTAAAGTCATATTGAGACAGGTAATATGTGAGTTCACCCAATTCTTCGTCCGTCCTGCATTTAATGTTCATGTTCTCTAGAGGTTTGTGGTCTGAGTAAATAGTGAATTGTTTTCCAATGAGCCAGTGCTGCCAGTATTTAACGGCTTCTTTCATAGCAAGACATTCCAAGTATATAGCCTTTTTCCGTTTTTGAGATTCATTCAGTTTTTTTGAGAAATATGCCACTGGTTTGTCTTTACCGTCCAATTGTGTTTGTTTTAATATTGCTCCGATGCCCTCTAAGGATGCATCTGTAAAAATTTTTATTGGTAAGTCTTTGTCATATATTTCCAACACCGGTTGAGAACATAAAAATCTTTTTATTTGATTAAATGATTCTTCACACTTCTCTGACCACACAAACTTTTCGTTTTTTCTTAATAAATTATGTAATGGGTCCAAGATAATTGCGCTTCTTGGTATGTATTCGTGGTAGAAGTTAATTTTTCCCAAAAATTGTCTGATATTCTTTTGCGTCTTCGGAGCTGGAAAATGTCTTATTGAAATCAAGTTGTCTTTTAGTGGTCTTACCGAATTGTTCTGAATTACATGGCCAAGATACTTTACTGAGTCTGCAGCAAAGGTGCATTTCTGAAATTTCAATCTAAAGCCTTCTTTTTGTATTGCCTCTAATACATTTTTTATGTGTCTTATGTGTTCTTCAAAGGTGGATGAATATATCAAAATATCATCAATATAGTTTACGGAGTATCCTGTGAGATTGTGCTTTCTTAGAATATTGCTTAAAATTCTCTGAAAAATTGCTGGAGATGTTTTCAAGCCAAAAGGAAGGCATGTCCACTGAAAGTGGCCATCTTGTGTGACAAATCCTGTTTTATTTCTATCTTCCACCCGTAGTGGTATAGCCCAAAATGCAGAATTTATATCTAGTGTGGTAAAATTCTTACAGTTTCTAGTTTTAATAATCAAATCATCTATTAATGGAAATGGTTGTGCTTGTGGTATAACAATTTTGTTTAGTTCTCTGAAATCTACACATAAGCGGGATTTTCTATTTTCACCTTTTTTAAATGCCAATGTCACTGGTGCAGAAAAAGGACTGTAAGACTCTTCTATTAAATTATTTTTTAGTAACATAGATATTTGCTCTTCAATTTCTAATTTATCTTCTATCGTACATCTGTACGGTCTTTTACTGCAGTATCTATTTACTAGTAGATCTATGTGAGCTTCATACTCTTTAACTGATCCTATGTCATACTTGTCCTTAGCAAACATTGTTTTATATTCCTTTATGATTTCTTCTATTTCAATTTTCTTTTCATTATCTAAATGGTCTGTCTTACTTATAAATTCCTCTGTTTCTATGTGTTCATTGAAATTTATTGCATATGGTTTTATATTCTTATCTTCATTTCTGTTATCTTTAGACATCCTGTTTATTTTATTTATTGTTTTCTTTTGTTCTATCTGCAAGTCCTCATTTTGGGTTAATTTGAATTTCTTTATCATATCTAATCCGATTATAAAATCATCAAAATTTTCATTTTCTACTATGTATACATCCACCTCTTCTTCCATATCAAAGATTTTTATTTTTATTGTTGTCAAGCCATCTGTCTTTTTCACACCATTAACCGTTTTCATATATGCTATATTCACATTGTCTTTTTTTCCTTTTACTTTTATCAGTCTTGAATTTATTAAAGAGATCTGTGAGCCTGAGTCATAAATGCCACTCACTTCTAATTTATTTTCTATTAATAGCTTGATTTTGATTAATGGTGTACTTACTCGTTTTTTTTATCAGTGTTCATCTCTACTTCAATAATGGAGTTATTATTTACGTTTTTGGCCTTAAACACCTTTTCAGATTCATTTTTATTTTTCTTGAACCAACATGACTCCTCCGGATGGTATCTAATTCCTTTGTCCAACGATTCACAGGTCGTACATGGCTTCTTCTCATTATTTTTTTTCATATAAGAAAATGTACCATTTTTTATTATAGTTGAGTTTTTCTTGTGCATCATACCTTCATATTTTCTTATCTCGTTGAACAAATCAGTAGTATTCTTGAGTTCGTCTCTGTTTAGCTTATTCAAGATAAATCCAGGTAAACCTGTTGCGATGAGATCTATCATTGTTTTGGGATCTATCGATTTGTTTGTATCTAGTATAAGCCTTTCTTTTTTTATGGCATAATCGATTAACAATCCGTCTTTATATTTGAATGAGAAAGCAGTTGTGACTATGTCCCATCCTCGGTTTTTAAAAGTTTCTAGGAATTTGTCTTTCCATTCATTCCATTCAGAATTTACTGTTAGTTTTATCATCATTGAACTATACCAATCCAAGCAAGATTTTTCTAAAAATAACCTCAGTATGTCTATTTTTGTTTCATCTTTTGTTATATTAAAGCGCTCACACTCTTTTTCAAAATTCTCTATCCATTGCATTGCATTAGGATTCTTGGTTGTGAATTTTTCAATAATAAATTTCTCTGAAATATGTTTTAGGTTATGTTGATTTTCTTTCTTTGTTGTAGATTCTATTAATTTCTCCAGGATATTTTTCAAACTGTCGTCTTTGTCTCCTGGTTGTTCCGTGTTTATTTCTTCTAAATATTGATCTAAAAATTGCATATTCCCTTCCTCATCTGTATATGTTTTCTTTAGATCTTTATCCAGTTTTATCCATATTTTTCTACTTTGGTGCCTTTTCTTTAAGCTATTTTTTATTTTTGAGAAAGTGTCCAATTCAACAATATATGTATGATGACTCACCGGCTTCAATTCATCAGGTAAAACATAACATTTTCCTTCTTCTGTAGATATTGAGGTTATGGCTAATACATTAGATTTGCCATCCTTTGCGGCTATTATCGTAAACTCAAATAGCAGCCGATTCATCTTCTTTTAGTTAACGAAAATGTCGTTTTATAAGAATATTATTGAGGATTTTCAAAATAAACCACAAATTGTTTCTCTGAAAATACAAAGATTTGTTTTATTTAACACATTCTTACAATATTACAACAGTAATCGTTTATCTATGATAATTACTCAATAATCTAACCTGAAAATACAAAGAAACGACATTTAAAGTTCACTAATATCGCCTCCTCAATTATATCCTTTTATTTTGTCTCTCCACACGTTTTCTTAAAACAATAAATCGCACCGAATATTTTGACCATCATCCGCCATTCAATTCCACAGACAACTTATAAAGGCGCGAGGCGCGGCAAATTCGAATTAATGAAATGTCATTTCATTACATATATAATGACAAGCCGAAGTTATGAATATTTATATTTTTTAAAACTTTAACTCTCGATATCTCAAAACTAGGTTTTTCGAGTTAATGACTTTTCGCACTACAGGGACGATATATTCTAGAATATATAGTGAAAAAATAATTTTCTATTTTAGAACAAAAAAACCAGATAAATCGAGACTTACCGAGCGCGGTCACGGCGCCCTCATCCTTCCTGACATTGCGGCAACGACTGACTGGCCGAGAGCACGTGCTCATTGATAGTTATTTTTTATTTATATTTTTAGGATAAAACCAAACTATTCGACATAATAAAACTCTTACATTGTTAAAAAAAACGCTACAGATTTTTTCAAAGTCGATGTCCAGTATACTTCCCAATGTCGAATTAAGGGTTAAAATAATTTAATAGAAAGTAGAAACATACCTTTCCATGAACTCCACCAACAATTGAAACTGTGAGAGAATCTATTGTTTTAAACTTTCAAACTACACAACGCACTCTGTGACACAACGTCAACAAACAAAATAACAAATTGAATGGCGACAGTGACATATTATAAGGAATAAATATTCAAAAACCACTAAATAACATAAGTAGTCCACGAACCGTCAACTTTTCTATTTTGTCGGTTGATTTTGTGATATTGACTGTCTTAAGATTTTTAGCATAGCGATAACACTACATTTTGAGCTTACGAGCCGTTCTCTCTTCTTATTAGTAAGAAAGAAAGAAACAAAACATAAGTAGTGAAGCATAGACGAAAGTATTCTAAGGAGTACAGTGAAGTAAGCTAGAGGACACGATCTATCGAGCTTAGCTTAGCGCCTGCGTAAGATTCCGTAAATCTCATGGTGCAAGCATTATCAAAATCTATTTGATCCACGTTAGCACGCTAGCGAGTTCAACGCTAGCGCGTCATTTTTCGATGACATTTCATGGTAGATGTACTGGTGTCTCTTGGGATGATGATTTTCCGGAAGCTATTCAGTCTGAGTGGTCGTGCTTCAAATCTCAACTGCCTCTATTGGCATCGGTTTCGATTCCTCGTCGCATGGTTCAGTCCTTTTTTTTTTTTTTTTTATCGTGGTAAAATCATCAAATGAGTCCTCCCACCCAGGGCAGAGCGGGAGGGACTGTCAGACTTGTACTGACTAAAATCCACGGTGTCCTTCAATAGCCCTTTATGTTCCAGGGTCACGGTAATTCTATGAGTCCCGCGACCCCGGCAGGCTTTGGCCCTCTAGAGGGGGGCCCCGTCATTATGCTGACACTCTTTGAGGCGCGCGTGGAACACAACGCGCTGTCGACCCGGGCATGGTCCATGGTCGGACAGCGAGTCGCCCATTACTCGCCGCCCGCATGCCCGCGCCTACGGTGGCCGGAGATCGTCTGCCGACGTCCGGCGCCATGGGCGTCTGCCACTGCGGCTGGAGTGGAGGGAGGACGCTGTCCTCTCCCTCACGCGGCCCGCCTCCTCCTTCGCGAGCATGACTGCTTCGCAGAAGGAGGCGACCGCTTCCCACTCCGTCTCGCCCCGCAGCATGGCCTCGACCAATGCCGGGCGCGAGAGGTCTCCGCCTATCGCCGCCGTGAGGACACGGCGGTGCTCTGCCCAAGCGGGGCAGTCCTGCACCGTATGCTCCACCGTGTCCTCCGGGTGGTCCCCGCAGTGGTGACACCCAGGCGTTTCCTCCTTCCCCATCAGACACAGGTACCTCCCGAAACTGCCCAGGTACCTCCCGAAACTATGGTTCAGTCCTTCATCACAATGCAGCTCCACGGTTTTAGCGATGCTTCCGAGCGTGGTTATTGTGCTGTGCTGTATTGTCGTGTCGTTGACGCAGAAGGCTTTGTCTCTGTTCGTCTTTGTTGTGCAAAATCTAGAGTTGCACCTCTTCGCAACTTGTCTATTCCTAGACTGGAACTCCAGGCTGCAGTGTTGCTTTCAGACTTGTTACAGTCTGCAGTGGAGGCTCTAAAGCCATTTCACCCTGTCACTGAAATCTTTGCCTGGTCTGATTCTAGCGTTTCTCTGACTTGGATTAAGTCATGTCCCTCCAAGTGGAAAACTTTCGTCGCCAATAGGGTCAGTCACATCCAAGAAATAATCGCACCTGATTGCTGGCGTCATGTGAGTATCTCTATCAATCCTGCAGACAGTGGTTCTAGTGGAATGCTTACCGCAGATCTTACTGCAAGTGAAGTCTGGTGGAATGGTCCCTCGTTTCTTGCGGAACCCGAGGAAAATTGGCCGGAGTCGTCGTTATCGTTTGACAAAAACGACACCTTGCAAGAGGAACAAAGGATTTTCAGCCTTCTGACTAATACTGATATTAATTGCGTTGACAAATTGATAAATACATTCTCGTCACTTTCAAGACTTACACACGTTCAATCGTATTGCTTTCGTTTTGTACAGAATTCAAGGAATTCTGCTCCTAAAAATAAACTTGTCGGGCCTTTGCAAGTCTATGAGACTAATAGAGCCTTCATGTTTTTAATAAAACATGTGCAGCAAGTTACATTCTCCCATGAGATTGAAAACCTTCAAAGGGGTTCTCCCAACTCTCTTCCTAAGGGCTTGCGCAAGTAGGCGCCTTTTCTCGATAATGCGGGTCTTTTGAGGGTGGGCGGTCGCCTGGCTCATGCTGACGTAGAGTTTAACGTCAAGTATTCTCTGTTATTGCCGCGCAGTCACCGCCTAACCGCTCTTATTATCGATGAATATCATAAAAGATTTATGCATCCTGGTGCGCAAACATTGCAAAATTTGCTTGTGCAATCCTTTTGGATTTTGTCGCCGAAATAAGCTATTCATTCTGTGATTTTGGGTTGTTTAAAATGTTTTCGTGTAAACCCAACACAGGCTCCTGCTCCTATGATGGGAAACTCGCCATCATATAGAATAAATCAAATAAAACCGTTCTCGGTCGTCGCTGTCGATTATGGTGGACCTTTTGATATTTCTCTTGGTCGTGGTCGTGGATTAAAAACCTATAAAGGTTATATCTGCGTCTTCGTTTGTACCTCTACCAAGGCGATCCACATATAAGTCGCTTCGGAACTGTCGACGGAGGCTTTTTTGGCTGCGTTAAAGCGGTTTATGGCACGCCGTCGTCGATGTAATCGCGTTGTCTGCGATCAAGGGCGAAATTTCGTTGGTGCCAGTAACTACCTTGACAAGCTCATGCAGAATGCCGCTGAGCCGGTCCGTTGAAGTGGAGTATGGGTCGTATCACAGCCCTACATCCCGGTGCTGATGGCGTCTTTAGAGTGGTGACTGTCAAGACTGCTGCTGGTCAATTCAAAAGACCAGTCGTGAAATTGTGTCCACTACCTATTTATAATTAAATAACCATTTATCGATAGAATAACCTTTCGCTGTCGTTAGTATTTAATACTAGTTTAATTTCGTTGTTTTAATTCCATAAATACTTTGTATTTAGGTGGGCGGAATGTTCACTTTAGTAACTAAATACATTTAAGTGCCTTGCCTCGCTAAAAACCTATTTTTGGGTATGGCAACACTTTTTTCTCTCTTCTGTTTTGCCGCTTCTCGTTGGTGTGACGCGTGAGCACACAGAATTTCTCGTTGTTCACGCATCATACGCGTGAACGAGAGCGGCGCGGCGCGGCGGGCGACGCGCGGGCGGAAGGGTCGCACAGCTGATCCTGCCACCGCCGACCGGGCCGCCACTACTCGCCTACACCACGGTCAGTGCACGTGCAGTGCGATTTCAAAGATTTATAATAATTGTAACAAGTCTGTATTCAATTAAGTAAACCCTATCAGACTTTAATTCATATCCTCAACAATTGGCGACCGTGACAGGACACTGCAATCAACGAGTAAATCAAGAGTAACAACGGATAACCGCTACTCGAATTTGAAATTTAACGGAAAAGGAGATTGGATTGGGTTGCTGCTTATGCTGCCTTCTGCTCTGGTGGAGTGAAGAACTTTGCTGAGGATTGCGTTGGGTTGCTGCTTTTTTTTTTTTTTATCGTGGTAAAATCATCAAATGAGTCCTCCCACCCAGGGCAGAGTGGGAGGAACTGTCAGACTTGTACTGACTAAAATCCACGGTGTCCTTCAGTAGCCCTTTATGATTCAGGGTCACAGTAATTCTATAAGTCCCGCGACCTCGGCAGGCTTTGGCCCTCTAGAGGGGGGCCCCGTCATTATGCTGACACTCTTTGAGGCGCGCGTGGAACACAACGCGCCGTCGACCCGGGCATAGTCCATGGTCGGACAGCGAGTCGCGCATTACTCGCCGCCCGCGAGCCCGCGCCTACGGTGGCCGGAGGTCTACCACTGCGGCTGGGGTGGAGGGAGGACGCTGTCCTCTCCCTCACGCGGCCCGCCTCCTCCTTCGCGAGCATGACTGCTTCGCAGAAGGAGGCGACCGCTTCCCACTCCGTCTCGCCCCGCAGCATGGCCTCGACCAATGCCGGGCGCGAGAGGTCTCCGCCTATCGCCGCCGTGAGGACACGGCGGTGCTCTGCCCAAGCGGGGCAGTCCTGCACCGTATGCTCCACCGTGTCCTCCGGGCTTGGGTTGCTGCTTATGCTGCTTTCTGCCCTGGTGGAGTGAAGAACTTTGCTGAGGACTGCGTTGGGTTGCTGCTTATGCTGCTTTCTGCCCTGGTGGAGTGAAGAACTTTGCTGAGGACTGCGTTGGGTTGCTGCTTATGCTGCCTTCAGCCTAGTGGAGTGAAGTACTTTGCTGAGGACTGCTGGACACCTGGCAGGATACTCAAGGGAAGTTGGCCTACCTATAATCCTATCCACTAATTCTCATTTTTCCTTTCAAATCTGTTTGCAGCTAGTCGCTCCGAAAGCGCCAAAGATAGCATTTCGTATGCAAGAACTATCATTATAATCACGCTTCGGCTATTGCGAGAGCTTGCCTATCCTAACTACTACATTCTAATTTTATTTTCTACATTATAAATTCCATTTATTTAACAAGTAATTGGGGTTCAGCTTATGGCTTATGTTCATATAAATACATATGCATAAAGTAGTCCCATCCCTAGCTACATAACTAAAAGCATAAATCCATTTGTTCAAATATTGCCTAGTCATTTTTATCGTTATCAACATTTATCCGCATACCCTCACATAGGGTTTGTCACTAGCTTGACGCATTTATGCTACATTCCAGCCTCAATTCCGCCTACCCTCTTATAAGATTTGTCAATAACTTTTACGCATTTCTGCAAAATTGCAGATAAACTTTAAGGGTACTGCACAACATCGCGTCCAGCGATCCCATTCCGCTGTATCCAGTGCTTGCTTTTTGGTTGGCGAGCCCATCGAGCGTTTGAGTAGCGACGGCGGGAGGACGGTTGGATCGAGGCGACGGAAGCGTAACTGGTTTGATCATTACATTATCTTGCCTAGTTCATTGTTCAATTTCATTAATTTAATTAGTTATGGAAGGAAAAGAAACTTTGAAGGATCTTCTTAAAAGGTGTAGCATAATGAAAGGTAGACTAACAAAGTTTAAAAACTATGTGAATATTTTAACCCAGGTAGGCGCGAATAAAATGACTAGTGTTCAAGTCAAAGAATTGTCTTTACGGGTTGATATATTTCAAGAACTGTTAACAGATTTCAATGTGATGCAATCGGGCATAGAATTACTGTCTTCAAATGAAGATGAGCAGTTAACTGAGCGGGATCTTTTTGAATCACAATTCTTTTCTCTTCTTTCCATGGCTAAAGACTTGGTTGAGTGTGCTAATTTAGAGAAAGGATCAGTTAATGATGGAAGTATGTCGAGTCAATGTTCACATTCCATGAATTCTATAAAATTACCGACTATAAAGCCACAGTTTGATGGGAATTATTTGGAATGATTGGAGTTCAGGGATACGTTTGATTCCCTCGTTAACAAAAACAACTCGATTCTATTAATTAATAAATATCAATAAGATCTCAGATCAAGCTTAGAAAACAGTGCCGCTGTCGTTATAAGGGCAATTAAGTTTACCGCTAATAATTATGATAACGCATGGAAAATATTATGTGACCGTTATAACAGTAAAAATATTTTAATAAATAATCACCTTAGGTCATTATTAAGTATCGATCCTATGGTGAAGGAATCGTTTAAAGCATTGCGATATTTAGATCACATATCTAAAAACTTGAGTTCTCTGCACACTCTACTAGGGCTTTCTAGCGAGCAATGGGATGTTTTGTTAATATTTATGGTCTCAGCGAAGTTGGATTCCACCACGAGTATGAAATGGGAGGAATTTAAGAATAGTTTATCGGATTTACCATCGTTAGATAAATTTTACTCATTTTTACGCAACCGAGCAGATATCTTAGAAACTACCCACTACAATAGATCTGATAAACAGGATCATAATAAGTCTAACTCTCAAAATAACAAACCAGTGAGATCCTTCTTAGCTGCTTCCGATTCAAGTACTGGAAAATATCAATGTGTCATTTGTAAGCAAAATCATTTTGTTTATGAATGTCCGAAGTTCAAGCAAATGAGTTGCTAAGATAGAATTCGTGTAGTGAATAAGTTAAAACTATGTACTAAATGTTTACGTAGTGGGCATAATAGTTATCAGTGTCATTTGAAGGGTTCTTACAACATTTTAGGAAAGTGTATCGTGAAAATTAATTCCAATTCAACTGCTTATAGCACTCAGGTCTCTTGTTTATTGGTGCTGACGATAACCGGTACTTTACCCAGCGTCGAAATAGACGTCCGAGACTTAGATATTCCGTGCGGTATACAGCTAGCGGATCCAAAGTTTTTCCAGCCCTCCACTATAGATGTGCTGCTAGGGGCTGACATATTTTGGAACATTATTGGGACAAACCAAATTAAGCTAGGGTCTAATAAGCCTACCTTACAAGAATCACAATTGGGATGGTTGATAGTCGGCCCAGTCGGTATAAGTCAATGAAAGTCTAAGGTGTATTGTTATTTCAATCATTTTACGGATATCGATAACTCCCTTAAAAAATTTTGGGAGATTGAGGAACTACCTTCTGAGAAAAGAACAAATTCATTAGAGGAACAATTTAGCGAAAATGACTTTACGGAAAACACGCGCCGCTTGCCTGATGGTCGGTTTAGCGTCCGTATGCCATTAAAAAAACCCGAAACTAGTCTAGGCGATTCATATTACCTGGCCAAGAAACGTTTTTTGAATCTAGAATTAAATAAAAATCCAAAACTTAAGGAATCATACACTAAAGGTGATGGACAAAATTTGCCCCACAGACTACAAACATACATTCATTGCAGTTAATTATTATTAAAAAAATAAAGAATTTTGAATAACTTTTTTTGCCTGATACCAGAAGTGGAAAAATAATGTTATTTAAAAGTTTATCTGTTTGATTTTGCTATAAACTACCTTTTAATGTTGCCAAAATATTAACAAAGATCAGAACAGGGAAAATAATAACTAAACGCATACAAAAAAAAAATACAAAATGCATAGTGGCTGCATGCATAAACTCGTTTATTCGTAACCTAAACGTAATCTATACATATAAAATTCAAAGTCTTGACTGACTGACTGACTGACTTATATATCAACGCATAGCCCAAAACACTGATCCTAGAGACATGATATTTGGATAGTGTACTCTTTGTGAAGAGTAAGTATCCACTAAGAATGGGTTTTTTGAAATTCCACCCCTAAGTGGGTGAAATGGGGTGTTGAATTTTCTATGAAACTTTTTATTCCCTGAGTCGATTAACTTAAAAATGTGTCTACATATACTTCAGTTGAAATGATGAGATACGTGTATCACGGTTTTTCCAAAATCATCCCCCAATTTAAAATTCAATGTCCTGACTGGCTGACTGATACATCAACGCACAGCCCAAACCGCTGGTCCTAAAGACATGAAATTTGGAGAATGTACTCTTTGTGGAGAGTGGGTATCCACTAAGAAAGGATATTTTGAAATTCCACCCCTAAGAGGGTGAAATAGGATGTTGAATTTTCAGGTCGATTGACTTGAAAATGTGTCTACATATACTTTTTTTTTTTTTTTTTTTTAACGTGGTAAAATCATCAAATGAGTCCTCCCACCCAGGGCAGAGCGGGAGGGACTGTCAGACTTGTACTGACTAAAATCCACGGTGTCCTTCAGTAGCCCTTTATGTTCCAGGGTCACGGTAATTCTATGAGTCCCGCGACCCCGGCAGGCTTTGGCCCTCTAGAGGGAGGCCCCGTCATTATGCTGACACTCTTTGAGGCGCGCGTGGAACACATATACATATACTTCAGTTAAAATGGTGAGATACGTGTATCACAGTTTTTCCAAAACCATCCCCCTATTTAAAATTCCATGTCCTGGCTGACTGATATACCAACGAACAGCCCAAACCGCGGGTCCCAGAGATATGAAAATTGGAGGGTGTATTCTTTGTGAAGAGTAAGTATCAGTTTTTCGAAATTCCTACCCCCTTAGAGGGTGAAACGGGGTGTTGAATTTTCTGTGAAACTTTTTATTCTCGGGGTTGATTGACTTGAAAATTTGTGTACATACTCTTCAGATTAAATCCAGTAAATCCGATTTCCAATCTCAAACCAAGGTATCAATATTTCACGTATCTATTTTAATAGATATAACTTTAAACTAATAATTGCAAGTTATAAGCAAGTACATGTAAATCTATGTATGTATTATAGATAGATACATAGATTACTTATTATCCCAGAAGTAAGTTCCCGTGGGCAATACCCTAACTCCACGCGGGCGAAGCCGCGGGCATAAGCTAGTAAGATATTATTTTTGTATGTTTTCTTCCATGTAAATCAAACCATCTATGATTGAATAGTGCAGTTACTGATAGGATTATTTCACTTTATTACTGGCAGCACCGCCGCACAAAAATGTCAATTATCTTGTCAATGTCAATACCTTGTTAGTTGTTTATTATTATTCCCTCTTCGTCGTTTACTACGGTTTTGCTTTCGGTATTCGTTCGAATTGTGTTTATGTTTTCGCTTATACGTTTATATTTCGTGTTGTAGCCCCACGCGAGTGCTCCACTTATTGTGTAAACTGTGTAATACGAAATCGCTCACGTTTATATTCTATAGTGTCGTAGCGCCACGCGAGTGCTCCACTTATATATTGTTGTAAACTGTGTAATACATTTCGCTCCCCCCACCGAATAATATTGTAATCGACTTTTCTAAATTGTTCAGGAGAAATTAAAAACTGTTTTATGTTAATATCTCAGTACGGGTGGATCCTATGATAGCCTTTTATTCATCAAAACAAAGCTAATTTTTTACAGTCTGTTTTATTTTATGTTTCTCTTTTGTAATAGTTAGAAAACCTAAAGTTTTTGACGAAAATAATGATACTGAAACTGTAGGGCAAAACTTTAGTATGCAATACATCATTACGATATTATTCGCGTCTAAACTCAACGATATCGTAGTTAGTATTAATGCATTATGGTATTATTCGTTGAAATAGGGTCCGAAAAACCTACCGGTAATATGACATTACGATATTATTCGGGTGAAATCCAAGCGATAGTGTTTACTGTAATGTAACATGACAATAATATTCGTCGATCTGTAGTGTCAAAATATGAACAGTAACATAATGTTGCAAATACCATGTTTTATTAAATAGTCAGTAAGTACCTATTATTTGATTAGGCAGAAACATAACAATATTAGAGGAAGTTGATTTTAATACTGGATACTTTATATATTTTTTATTTTATTGAGTTTGGGTGGCTTATAGAAAACAATATAAAAAAATTATTGAGACAATCAACAAATTAAGTACCTGCACAGGCAGGAAAGCACGCGCAACCACTATTAAAATTCATCAAAAACAATGCAGCTTTTGGACGGCAGTACTAATTGTAATAACGGTAGTATCCTCAATCCATTTGTTTGCAAACAAATCAATTGAGGATACTACTGTATAATATATACATCATTTCGAATTTGTGAAAAGTTATGGAGACTACTCGCTGACGTACGTGAACTGATAAACGAGAAGAACGCGGCCATCCGTGCCTAGAGCAACTTTCCCTGCGACGCGAACAAGGCTCAGATGCGCAACTTACAGCGTGCTGTAAGGAAGCGCATAAGCGAGCATCGTTGCACTCTATGGGACAAGGAGCTCAGTGAACTCGAGCCCACCCACCTAGCTTTTTGACAATTGCAAAGAAAGATGTGTGCAACCGATGAGGTTTCGATGCCTCCTCTCACCCGCCCCGACAATAGCGTCGCATTTGACGACTCTGAAAAGACAGAATGCCTAGCCGACAGCCTGAAGTTTCAGTGCTCTTCCAGCTCTCAACCAGTTGACAAAAGTCACCCCGACATGGTGAATGGTGAAGTCGAAGGTAAAGCCGCCTTCCCTCCCGTCAAAGACCCCGATGATCCTCTGCATTCAGTCACACCCGACGAAGTGCATGACATCACAAAAAAGCTTCAGCCGCGGAAAGCACCCGGCTCTGCACCAATAAGTTGCTCAAACTCCTCCCCGCCCAGCTAATAGTGTTAATGGCAGCCATCTTCAAAGGCGCTTTGAGCAACAACTTCTTCCCCCAGCAGGTATGGAAAGAGGCCACTGTTATTGGTATCCCCAAACCTGGTAAACCCAAGGAGGAGTCTTCGAGCTACCGGCCTATCAGTCTTCTGAATGCGCTCGGCAAAATCTACGAGAGACTAATTTATAAGCGACTCAAAAACTATGCCGGGGCTAAGAGTCTCGTTCCCAATGAGCAATTCGGCTTCAAGGCCGAACACTCGTGCATCCAACAGGTCCACTGAATCGTCGAGCATTTGAGCACTGGCTTCCAGCGTGAAGCGGTGACGGGCGTGTTGTTCTTCGACATAGCGATATCCTGCGACAAAGTCTGACACAACGGCTTATTACACAAGCTGTACCAACAGAGAGTGCCAGACCGTCTCGTGCTCATTTTACGAGACTTTCTGTCGGATTGCACCTTCCGCTATCACATCGGGGAAGCTCTCTCCTCCCATTCGAGCCGGAGGCCCTCAGGTCTCCGTCGTCTCCCCGCTTAAATTCACGCTGTCGACTAGCGATATTCCCAAGAGCAAAAAGGCTCAGTTAACCCTGTTCACAGACGACACGACCACCTACTACACTTTGTAAGAACGCTGTCGCCAAAACCCCCCAAACCTCAGCCGACGTCGTAGGCGCTTGATTCCAGAAGTGGAGAATCGAGGTTAACCCCGATAAGCATCAGGCGGTTCTTAATACTAAACCGCGTATCAATTCCACCTCCCCCAGCCCGATCACTATGTACGGTAAGCCTATCCCTTGGGAGAAGCAAACCAGATACCTAGGAGTCATACTCAACCACCATCTGTCCTTCGGGACGCATTTTAATGCAGCTCGTGACCGAGACGCCTTTGTTATCGGTAGGCTCCATTTCCTGTTAACGGCCAAGAGTGAGTTGAGTTGCGCCTCTATACCGCGGTGATCCGTGCCATCATGACATACGCTTGTGTCGTGTTCGCACACACCAAGCCTAGATAATATATCTATAGAATGCAGGTGTTCTAGATCCGGTTCTTACGCAAAGTCACGGGAGCCCCTTACTAGATCCGCAATGACCGTCTGCGCATAGATCTTAGAATGCCCACTATCCTTCAGTTTACGAAACGCCTTTCTAAGCGCTTCTTCGATACTGCCATAAGGCAACGTAATCCCCTAATCGCATAGGCCGCCCTCACGCATTAGTAAGATTCGCCGACCAAGGCATACTCTCGTCACCCCCGATGACGCTATCACCCTCCTCCAGGAGAGCAGTAGGGAAACTAGCGCGATCAAGAAGCAAACAGCCGTCATTCCGTCCTCGCCATCGAGGCCTGTCGCGATATCCCGATCCATGCCCTCCCCGACCATTGCTCAAGCCAACCCGCGTGACTGAGCCTGTAGTCCAAAATCAGCCCCTAAATAATGTTACCATAAAGTTCCAGCCTGTCCCGTTTGCTGTCCTCCACCAGCGATGCCCTAAGCCGAGGCTCGTACCTCAGGAGGTACCCGCCCAGAGTGGGGAGGGTCATTTGATGATTTAAAAAAAAAGGGGGGTACCCTTAGCGTGTAGTCGCTTAGTTTGTTTGAATTTTTTTTTTGTTACTTTTTTTGCCCTGGCTGGAGGCCTTACACTCAAGGCACCCACAGAATAGTCCAGTTAAGCAGACGACAACCTCCTAGGTAGAACTGCGAGACGACATTTACAAAAAAAAAAAAAACTCATCAATCACTAACCCGGCGGTACTCGCTAGGTGTTTACATGCACGAATACTCGCTACCGGGTAAAAAATACCACATAATTTAAATGACATTATCTTGGAAAATAAGTTTGCATTACAGACTTTAATGGTATATTTAGTTTATCAATACTAATGTCTAATAAATAAAAGAAAATTTAAAGTTTGAATTATTATTTATTTCAAATTATAGCTTATCCTAAAAAAAATACAAAATTTAGCAAAAATTCTTCGTAGTCTTAGAAAAATCAACAAAATTTTTTTTTTCTTAGGTATCACGTAAAATTGAGATCAAAAATTATAAATCGACCATAAACTCTACCAAGACAACAAAAAATAAAATACTGTTAAAATTAAATGAACATCGAGAAAATAATCGTCAAACATTATGTTTCAAAGAACTTGTACCTAATCTCACTATTTTGCTTTGACATAACAATCGCCACAAATTGGGGTCGTATGCTCACGGCATATTCTCTTGGAACACAATTTACAAGAAGTCTTAGTTTTTCGGTCCTTCTTCCATTCACATACTGCACTTTCGACAATTCAAAAGTGCCTGTAACTGGCCTATTTGAAATAAATGCTTTGATTTTGATTTTGCACAACGGGAAGCAGATGTGGACGGTCGCAAAGCTGAGGGTGTGCTTGTGAGCGTGGCTTCGTCATTCGAGTCAGCATTGAGCATACAATCAATTTTTGTTTTGATAATTTTTGGCAAATTAGCTACTGTTGATCTCTTTTTCATCTGTGGCATCACAAGGGCCAAAGCTAGTTCTTTCAAAGCGATCCTTCTCGGAGCCATCACAACTCCACTATTTACTTTATTTGCCTTCACTATCACGTACGCATTGATGCCGCCGACGTTCAAAAGACCATAAAACAAAACCAATGGCCATCTTTTGATAGCTCGTGCTACTGAGTAGGTAGCACACATCTCATCCACAACATCGACGCCACATTTTGTTCTATTATAGTCCATTATCATCTCGGGCTTTTTTTCTTCTCCAGAATCTTTTTTGCCATCATGGTGCATAGTTGACGCCAAGAGCACGACTTTATTTTTCTTTGAAACATAAGACACAACAGTACAATCATCTTGAAATCCAAAACGGGAACTGTGAACTTCCTGGTCTTTGGTAGTGGTAAATACAGGTGGAATTTCAGCTTTATTCTTTCTCAAAGTACCCAATGCTGTCAAACCATAATCATTGAGCAAATCACGTAATAGCGGAAAACTAGTGAACCAATTGTCAATCACTATGTTACGATGACTATTCTTTATAGGTTCTACAAAGCGTTTGACGACTTCACTTGGTGAATTACTGTGATCATAAGGCCCATCATTTTTGCCAACATAAATTTCCATATTATTTGTATAGAAGGATCGTGCGTCAGCCAACACAAATATCTTTATACCATATTTACCGGGTTTGCTGGGTATGTATTGCCGAAATGGACAACGGCCGCGAGTCTTCTCCAACTTTTCATCGATTGTTACATTTTCGCCGACAGCATAATATTTTTTTATATTATTATTGAACTCTTCGAAAATCTCGCGAATGGGTGCTAGCTTATCTGTTTGCCTTCTTTCACCTCGTGTACGAATATTGTCAAACCGTAAACTCCGCAGTAAGAAATTGAACCTTTCTCGTGACATAGTGGCTATACAGACGTCGGAACCACTTCCATCTTTTTCCCAGACATCTTTTGTGTTCAGGTGACCACTTCGCAATCTTCCGCAGAAATAAAGTAATCCAAAAAGAGCTCTAAGTTCAACGATATCTGTACTTTTACAATCGCGTTCTCTTGAGAATTTAGACTTTAGCTCTTCTATTTATATGTTAGTATACTGGACTATCTTTAGTAAACACGTTTTAAATAAGATTCCAGGCTTTTAACATAGACGAACATGATCTGCCTTCGCCAATCGGTCTCGGCAAATCTATACATATAAAATTCAAAGTCCTGACTGACTGACTGACTTATATATCAACGCACAGCCCAAACCGCTGGTCTTAGAAACATGAAATTTGGACAGTGTACTCTTTGTGACGAGTAAGTATCCACTAAGAAAGGGTTTTTCAAAATTCCACCCCTAAGAGGGTGAAATGGGGTGTTTAATTTTCTGTGAAACTTTTTATTCCCTGAGTCGATTGACTTGAAAATTTGTATTCATACTGTTCAGTTATAATTATGAGATACGTGTATCACAGTTTTTCCAAAATCATCCCCCAATTTAAATTTCAATGTCCTGTCTGGCTGACTGATATATCAATAAACTTATACTGTCACTTACGGGATATCTTCCGTGATTGTTCATTATTATTAATATCGGGAGCTCAAAATAATGAACAATCACGGAAGATATCCCGTAAGTGACAGTATTAGTTTAGTTGTAAACCGTGAAAGCTTGAAACAGTGTTTGATATATCAATGCACAGCCCAAACCGCTGGTCCGAGAGAAATGAAATTTAGACGGTGTATTCTTTGTGAAGAGTAGGTATCCACTACGAAAGGGTTTTTTGAAATTCTACCCCTAAGAGGGTAAAATGGGGTGTTGAATTTTCTGTGAAACTTAATATTTGCTGGGTCGATTGACTCGAAAATTGATGTTCACACTCTTCAATTAAAATTATAAGACATGTGTATCAGTTTTTCCAAAATCATCCCCCAATATAGGGCTTCGAAGCTCACGTAGAAGGGCGCATGCCGCGCAGCGTTGCGTGGGGCGTGCGGGGCGCGGGAGTATTTACCTATTACTAAGTAGGTAGGATTTTTCTGAGGTAGACGTACGTGTCTGTGAATATGGTTTATTCCACCGATTTTCGCGTTGGCTCGCGAAACGGGACATTGATATTAAATATTATGTCAAAGTATTATGTCTTTAAATAGATTCCTAATAAATCATTTGATTGGTGTCCCGGTGTCCAATCTCAAACCAAGATATTTCACATATGTAATTTAATTGATATTACTATGAACAAATATTTGCAATAGCAAGTACACGTAAATCTATGTATGTACTATACATAATTATATAGATTACTTATTATCCCAGAAGTAAGATTCCGTGGGCAATTCCCGAACTCCACGCGGGCGAAGCCGCGGGCAGAAGCTAGTGATATATAATGTTATGGGATCTTGTTCGTATACGTTGCGGCGGCTCACGAACTTGCCAGCGAGTTCTTTTGTCTTTTCCAGTAAAACGACCTCGCCTCAAGTACTTCAGCGGTACATCCTCTAAATATTCTTCATCTTCAGTATTCTCAGTATGTAATCTCGAAGGAAAACTCTCTTCCGACACTGAAGACCCATCTGAATCACTCGCTTCTTGCTCTGTTCCGCTTTCATGATCACTAGGCTCCTCAAAATCTCCTATTTCTGACACATTTTCTTCTTCACTATCTTCTTGTTCTAGACATTTTTTTATAATTCAATCCGTCAGTAGGGAACTCATCATGAACCAGCTTTAAAACAAAATAAAATAACCAATAACATAAAAAAAAATGTAACAAGAACCGTCGCTACCGGGTATTTTTCACACTCACTTTACACGTCCGTTGTCGCCAAGCGCCGCGCGCGAACTGGCCGCCCGGTGACGCATGCGCGTGTGAACTATTGGCCTGAAGGTACTTAAAGTCGTGAGTTGCCACAATGTTTAGTAATAAAAATATCAGGTGATTTAGGTACTCTGCGGTATTTTTTACCCAGTAGCGAGTGCCGCCGGGCTAAGGATAATAATACTGTATTCATTCATTACGTACCGACACCATCATAATATTTTATTGTACAACCGCTTGCTTTAAAAATATGAACTATTATGATACAGTGAACGACAATACGATTTTGCATAAGATCTGTCATGTTTTGTAAAACGACATTACCAAATCCTGTTAATAAAAATATTACACGAATATAATTGTTTTATACTTTACGTGGAACAAGATATGCGTTTCTTACGCGAATTAAATGGTAATCGTCGCTTACCGAAAAAGTTCAAGATTGCATAATCTGTAATAACTTGTTACGATACTATTCGTGCAAAAAGTGTGTTGAGATTTTTAGGGAAGAATATTGTTATGTTCATTATGATACCATCGAAATAATTGTACTTTTATAAACATGCATGGAAAAAACACGAAAAAAAATTACAAGATGTAATTAATGCTCTGAACATCGAATATGTAATAAAAGTAAAACCATCGTAGTACCACATTACCATATTATTCGGTGGGTGGAGCGATATTAAGGAAAATGGACCTTTTACAAGCGTGTGTTATCTGTGTTATCACACTTAGACAACGCATCAGGCGGCATGTTATATCAGCATTACCCCCTGATGTGACTGTTCTTTTATTTTATTGGAGTGGTTAACTTTCGAGGTAAGTTCTAGTTTCTTTAAGTACCTCCTACAAAAATATTTCCGAGAGGTATTATTAACCCCATATTCTCACGTTGTGTTCAAATCTTAGACTAATAGGTTCTTATTTTACCTTCACAGTTATTACCTCATAGCTGTGTCTGTGGTGCCTGCTATGACAATATAACAAGATGCCTTGCAACCAATTCAAGGGAAAAACAACTTGGTCATAACAATGTTTGTTATGGTTGTGGTAGATCAGTTACACGTGCAAGAAGACACGACATTTGGGAATTGAGCCCACTCGCCTTAGTTGTATCATCATGGCATCAACATGTAAGTAAATTATTTTTAGAATGTAACTTCAGTCAAAAGCGTTTATAAATCAAATCAAATCAATTTATTTGTGAAACATAGGTTTTATGATAGACTAGCTTTTGCCCGCGGCTTCGCCCGCGTGGATGTCGTAAATATCCGATTACTTACCTTCACCCCCCTTTTTAACCCTTCGGGGGTAGAATTACCAAAAACGCCGAGACACGTAGAAATTAATTTTCAATCTTCAGCCTAAACACAAAATTTGAAGATCCTAACTTCAAAACTGACAGATTTTCATGCAAACTTCCATCCCCTATTTTACCCCTTTAGGGGTGGAATTCCCACGATCAGCTGTGAGATGTAATTCCCTCTCAGTGTAGGTTTCGGACTCGCGAGATAATGTATGCCGTTCGCGGTCAGCTGTGAGTCGCAATTCTCGTTGTGAAGCAGTTATAGCTTCTCGGGATAACACATGTTGTTCTCGGTCTATGGTATGCCTTAGCTCTCGTTGAGAAGAGCTTTGAGACGCCCGTGATGAAGCTCGTCTCGCTCTGTCAGCTGCTAATCGCATCTCTCTCTCGGGAGAGCTTTCATTGGCTCGAGAAGTTGAGGCACTAACTCTCATAGAGTTTAACCGATGTGCTCTTTCCTCTGCCGATTCTTGAGAACGCCTATTTCTCATTCTCTTAGCTTCTCTCGAATTTCGAGATAAAGATAATCGTTTTTTAGGTGGCATTGATGCAGGCAAATAAAAATAAAGCTAAACAGTAAATGAAAATAAAACTAATAGGTATAAAAAAGTGAACGTAAATTAGCCAAAACTTACCTATCAGTATCTAAAAATCTATGCATACCTACTACTACTTTTTTTTTTTTTTTTATCGTGGTAAAATCATCAAATGAGTCCTCCCACCCAGGGCAGAGTGGGAGGAACTGTCAGACTTGTACTGACTAAAATCCACGGTGTCCTTCAATAGCCCTTTATGATCCAGGGTCACGGTAATTCTATAAGTCCCGCGACCCCACCTACTACTACTTCACCTAAAAAGAAATAAAATGTAAACTATTAATAATTGTAATTTGAACGAATATTTAAACACTACCAAAATAACTAATACCTATTTTATAAAATAACAACAAAAGGAATCTAAAAATAAATTATCAAAGACTAAAAGTCCCGCTGATAAGCACGGTTTGTTAATATCAATTAAGTATTGTTTGTCAATAAGGTCGAACGCTCTGAACGTCTATTCGCATCAACAGGCAAAAATTGTATGAAGCTCACGGACGTTGGGATGTCGCTGCGTCCCCGCTAGGGGACGCGGCAGGCGGTAACGGGGCTTCGCCCCCTTGCCGCGGAGGCCATACCTTGGCCCGTGAAGACGGGCCCGTCCTTGGCTAGCCTTTACTGGCTAGGCCTGTCGACGCACGTATGGCACGTGCGTCTGGGTGTGTGATTGCTATGTGATTTTTCGTAGGCGCGCCACAGCGCTGTAGTAACAGCGCTGATTTCTTCACGGCGCCTCGGCGGTCTGTTCCCGCCAGGTGAGACCCCCAGTTACCCAGGGGAGGCCCGGCAGGGGACGACCAGCGACAGAGGGGCCGACTCCGACGCACCTACGAAGGATGAATGGCTCTCGCCCGTCCCGCTTCCAGAGCTAGCCAGTCACGGTCCGGACTGAGAGGCCGTTGTGTGTGTAAGGACGGTATTGTTCTGTGTGACACCGCCCAGTGTCTGCGTGGGTTGCGAGCCTGCGGCGCGCCCCCCACGCGTGAGTCTACATGTGTGTGGAGAGGATGCATGTGTGTTTTTAGCTACGCGACGCACCTATATTAACTTAGAACACGTCGCGCAGCCGGGTGCGTGTTTGAAGTGTAGAGTCTCATTGTGCAGGTAAGCTGCGTGTAGCCTGGTACAGCTTACCCGGGCGTCATATCCGGTGGGGTGGGGGCATCGTCCGCTACCAGGTCGCGGGGGAGGGGGCGCCTCGCGTCAGGGGGGCGCGCATGCCAGGGCGCAATGTGCTTGACATGGGGCCAAGCAGATGCGTCGGCACGCGCGAACATTCCCGTCGCAAGGCGCCGGATGAAGGCGTCCAGGCTCTCGATCCCGAGATCCCGCTGGATGATGTCGTTCCTCACGTGCCGTGGGGCGGCGACAATGGTCCGCAACGCAATGCGTGCGGAGAAGCTTCTTGTGGCCCTCGCACGCGAGGACGAACCATGCAGGGGCGGCGTATGTCAGTATCGAGCGTATATAAGTTTTATATACGCCCAACTTGACGCGCGCCGGTAGCCGGGACGAGAGCACTGGGTGGAGCAGCGTGCGGGCGACCTTGACCCGCGCCGCGACCTGGCGGACATGAGGCCCCATGGTGAGCCGACGGTCGATGGTGACGCCCAGGTACTTCACCCGGGGCGACCACTCAACGTCGGCACCTTGTAGCGTCAGGGGTGGTGGGAGGGGCGCTGATCCGGTGACCATCGCCTGCGTCTTACCCACATTAACCGACAGTCGCCACTTCGACAGCCAGTCAGGCAGCAAGTCGAGCGCGCGCTGCATCTTGACCGCCGCGTACTTCGCATTAAGCGAGGTGGTAATGTACGCGGCGTCGTCGGCGTACAGCGCGAGCATCGCCTCTGGCGTCGTGGGAATGTCGTCGGTGTAACGTGAGTAACACGCTGGCGACACGCAGCTGCCCTGCGGCACGCCAGCCAGCACCGGACGGGCGCTGGACAGCGCACCCTCGACCACCACGCGGAAACTCCGATATGAAAGGAAAGACTGGACCACCTTGACGACGCGGCGAGGCGCGTCGGACGTGGCCACCTTGAAAACAAGGCCGTCGTGCCACACGCGGTCGAAGGCCTTCTCCATGTCGAGGAGTACTGCTACCACGTACTCCTTCTTGTTGGTGGCTTGCGCCAAGTGGTGCAGTACCCTCGACAACTGAAACGTCGTACTGTGTTCCGACCTAAACCCGAATTGCTCGGGCCGCGGCGAGATGTGCGGCTGGAGATGCCGCAACAGGAGCATCTCGAACACCTTGGAGATGGTGGGCAGCAGGGTGATGGGCCGATAGCTCTCCGGCTTCAGGATATTTTTCCTCGCCTTGGGCAGCATGATGACGCGCCCCTCCTTCCACGAGGAAGGAAACGTCCCGGTGCGCAGTATCGCCGTAAACAGGCGCACCAGGGCCGCAACCGAGCGGTACGGCAAGTGGCGCAGCACTGCGTTGGTGATACCGTCAGCACCGGGGGCCTTCCTGGGTTTCGTCCTCAGGATGGCGCGTCTGACTGCCCCAGGCGAGAAAAATACAGCGTCCTCCTCGGGGGCTATCGGCGTTGCGAAATACTCCCCAAGGTGTTTCTCGACTGTTGCGACATGTGCGGCGTCGCTGGTCGGGTTCGGTCGGAACTGACGCTCCAGGTGCTCGGCGAAGACCTCCGCGCGGTCCTCAGCGACATACCTAAGCGCCCCGCCGCTGTCCAGTAAAGGGCGCACCGGGGCTGGGGTGTTCGTAAGCTGGCGGCAGAGACGATGGGCGGATGGCCAGCTGCCAGCCGCCTCATCGATGCGTTCCTCCCAGCTCTCGGCGTCCCGGCATCTCAACTCGGCCTTTATCTTCTCCGCGAGACTATTTAGCTTCTTTTTCAATGCTGGGCATCTAAGTTGCTGCCACTGCTTGCGAAGGCGCCTCTTGACGGCGATCATCGAACGGAGATAAGCTGGCAAGGGCGGCTGCTGCACTCTCCCCTGCGGCTCCGTCGTAGTCGCCGCTTCTAAGGCGCGTTGAATGCAAGCAGTGACGTCATCGGCTGTCTGATTAATGTCCGCGGAGGTAATCAGGGGCCGAGTCGGTATGGTGGCCTCAGTCTTTTCCTTAAAAGCATCCCAGTCGATGCGTCGACGTGGCGCTGCGGGCTTCAGTCGGGTCGGCATCCCCGATAGGACGACGAGAACAGGGTGATGGTCAGACTGCATCTCGTCGTCTAACACCTGCTGCGTGATCTGGCACTGTAGCCTTCGGTAGGCCACGATGTCCAGCACGTCCGGCATGTATATACGGGCGTCCGGATAGTGGGTAGGCGTCTCTGGGCCGGACACCGTGTAGCCGAAGGCTTCCGCGTCCGCGTAGAGTCGTCTGCCCGCCGTGTTAGTCGCGGCCGAGTTCCACGCCGGGTGCTTGCAGTTAAGGTCACCGGCAAGGATCGTCGCGCCGCTGTTGGCCTCAAGAAGGGCCCTCAGCTCCGTGGGGTCCAGTTTAGCCGAGGGCGCCTTGTAACAGGCGTAGATGGCGAGATCCTCGCCGGCAACGTGTAGCTGCACACCCAGCGCGTAGAACGAGCCGAGCGACGGCACGGGGAGCTCTTGATGGACGACCCTACGCCGCACTAGTACCGCCAGACCACGGTAGGGGGCGTTGTTGGCCGACCTTTCGTCCTTCCTATAAGCGAGGAAACCCGAGACTCTGAGCTTGTCCTCTTGTCCCAGGTGCGTCTCGCTTATCAGCGCCACGTCGATATCCTCTTCGTAAAGTAAGCGGCGGAGGGGGGCAACCTTACCACGAAGGCCGCGGGCGTTCCAGTGGAGCACCCTCAACGGCCTAGCCATGGTAGAGTTTAAGAAGTGAGGCCAGGCCGTCGAGGATGACCAGCTCCGCGTCTTGGCCTTGGCTGATGGCCTTGATGAGGTCCATCAGCAGCTGTATGGCGCAGGCTGTAAATTCCTTCTTCTTCTTCTCGGCGTCGGCAGCTGGGCCGGCGCTCGTATTCCTCGTCGAGGAGCGTGATGGTGGTGGTAGGGCCGAGGGCCGTACTATGCCGGCACCAGCTGTCGGCCTCGTCTTCGGTAGGTTCGGTGTTGGGACAGCCTGCGCCTGGGTCGAGGTAAGGTTGGCCCGGCGTGTGTCTTCTCTGGGTGCGGGGGGGGGCTCCGGCTTCTTGCCTTTGGCCCCTCGCCTCTTCTTCCGCATCCTCCGCCGCTTGGAGGAGGAGGGGGCCTCGTTCCTGCTTGTGGGCCCGTTAGCCGTCGCCATCAGCGACGCGCCTTGGGCCTCGGTGGAGGCCACTTCTGCTGGCCTCTCAGTGACCTGTACAGGTCGGCGCGCGGCGGTCGTGGCGGTGACTGTGCCGGCTCGCCTGTTTCGCAGCTCTGCCTGGAAAGTACGTTGTTCGCGGGGTGATCACCCCCGCAGTTGGCGCACGTCGCCGGTTCTTCGCGTGGGCGGGGGCAATCGCGTGCGGCGTGCCCTTCTCCACAGCGGACACAGGCGAGCGGCCGGTGGCAGTGGTGCGACGAGTGCCGGAATTTCTGGCACCTGTGGCACTGCGCGGGCCCACGCTTTCCCTGCCAGGCCTCGATCTTGACACCCCTCATGCACATGAAGATGGAGATGTCAAAGATGGACCTGGCCTCCGGCGTCCTCTTGATGACTGCGTGGAATACGCAGCCGGGTCGTCCCTGGCGCGCCCTAATATGGCGCACGTACTCCGGCTCGTACCCCAGCGCTCGGAGCTCCTCCTCAATCTCCTCCGGGGGGGTGTCTACCGGCAGCCCCGTGATGGCCACCTTGATGCTGCGCTCCGCCGGCAGTGAGTAGGCGAACCAAGAGATGCCGCACTCCTTTTCCAGGCCAGTCAGGTACCTCTGGACCAACCTAAATTCCTCCTCACTTTCCGGTGAGAAGCGAACCCCAGCGCCGTATGGTCGGGCGCTGGGTGGTCGGCCCAGTTTGGCACTGATGGCCCTAAAATGTGCGGCCCATCCCGGCAGCCTCTCCACCACCAGCGGAGGATACCTAGGCCGCTTGGGCGGCTTCGGCTTCGGCTTTCCGGTGGCCGCTCCGTCGTCCTCTAGGGCCGCCGGTTGAGCTGTGGAAGCAGCAGTGCGAGAAGATACACTCACCCCGTGTGATGTCTCCGGGCGTCCTCTTCTCCCTGAGGGTGGAGGCGTCGACAGTGTCGGTGACGGCGTCGGCGACGGCGACGCGGGTGGCGTGCGCCGAGCCGCCTCGGCGAAGGTGGGCGACCTGGCGGTGCCCTGCCCTCGCGGCGGCGCGCGCTCGCGCTGCGGTCGCGGCGGGTCGAGGCAGTACCGCTTCGCCTCCTCCTCGGACTCGTCCGTGCTTCGGCGCCGTCGCTGCGGACGCGGCTCCGGCAGGAACTCATAGCCGAATCCCAGCGACGGTGTCGGTGATGCAGGTGGGCTGCGCCCAGAGTCGACCGAGCCTGCGGACACCATCGACACGCTCGAGCCGGCTCGCGACGAGCATGCCGATCGTCCCGCCGGCGAGTCGTAGGCCGAGGCACGGGGCGGCGCCGGCGATTCGGGCGCCACAGGCGCCAAGGGTGTCGGTCGGGCACCAAGCGCCAACCTCGGTAAAGGCCGACGGTCCCGCTCCGCCTGCGCCGGTCCGGTCAGCACGCTGTGGCCGGTGCTGGCGGCGGCGGGGCGCGGGGCTGTGGCACCGCGGCTGGAAGCGGCCACCGCGGACGCAGCCACAGAGGGCGCTGTCGACGCGGCGGGACGCGGTGCGGCGGTGGTGCGCGCAACAGGGTGCGCAGTGGGGCGCACGTATGGCGCGGATGTTGGTGCGGCAGCACGCGGCGCCGCCAGAGGGGCGCGCGATGCGGGCGCGGGTACGCGCACGGGTGGCACGGGGTCGCGCACGGTTGGCGCGAGGTTTCGCACGGTCGCGCGCGACGGAGGCGCGGCGTCCCGTACGACGGGTGTGGCGGCGCGCGCAGACGGCGCGCGGCCTGGGAACGCGGCGGCAGGTCCCGGGGCCTGGATCGGCACCGGACGGAAAGCAAATTCAGTATTCACGCACGATGGCTTATTATTAGCGTATTTCATGTAGAACTTTGGTGTTTCTATACCGATTTCTATGATTCTTTTTTCTGGAATAGTTAATAATGTTAACTTTTTTAATTAGGGATGACTGAGAGTGTTATAAACGTAAGAGTAGACAAATATAATCAGAAAGCTTCGAACTGCTAAGCTATCGGGAGTTACACGTGATATTGTGAGTCAACCATAAAAGATAGACATATGCTGTCGTGGGATATTTTTTATATAATTTTAAGGAAAACATTTCCATCATACATGATTTCTGTGTAGCTTTAACCATTACGGTTGCACACGCGACGGAAGCTTAAAAAATGTAGTAACTTCTCCCGTTTTCCCAACATTTCCCTTCACTGCTCCGCTCCTATTGATTGTAGCGTGATGAAAAGTATACTATAACCAACTCAGGAGTATGAAAAATAATTGAACCAAGTTTCGTTAAAATCCGTCGAGTAGTTTTTGTTTCTATAACGGTTATACAGACAGACAGACAGACAGACAAAAATTTTACTGATTGCATTTTTGGCATCAGTATCGATTCCTAATCACCCCCTGATAGTTATTTTGGAAATATATTTCATGTATACAGAATTGACCTCTCTACAGATTTATTATAAGTATATATATAGATAGATATATTTCATGTACAGAATTGACCTCTCTACAGATTTATTATAAGTATATATAGATAACTGTGACAAATATTGAGCACGTATTCGCTTTCTTTTATTATCAGACGTTTTTCGAATAAGTGGGGGTTGCTTTTTATAAATATTGCAGATTCTAAAATATACAATGCTGGTAGTGTTAGTATTTTCAGTGATTTGAAGGATGGTACACAGCTATCAGTAGTCTTTAATCCACACATAGATCTTATACAGCGTTTTTGCATCTTAAATATAAGTTCCCTGTCAGTTGACTGTCCCCAAAATATAATTTCGTACCGAAGCACTGAAGCGACTAGTCCATGATAAGCAGTGATAGGAATAGGTAGTGCCTATTTGCCTAAACTTCGAAGAACAGAGACAAGAAACGGAGACTTCCTTAGGACTAAATTTTTTCCGAGACATCTGTCCCGAAATTTCGAGACAACACATAAATACATTTAAAAAAAATGTTATTTGTTGTTTGTTTCGCCTGGCAGCTCCGCGAGAACAATAGAACGCAGCATTCCTAAGCGATAAGGATTTATAAAGATGACTAGTGCGAAGGAATTATTAAATATTTTGGAAGATACTGCTTCGTTATTGCAAAAAACTCGAGTTAATCTCAAGAAATGCCCGAAATCTCGATTAACTAAAGGTTATATTGAAACCCGTATAAAGGCGATAGAAGATTATTGGTCTACATTTAAAGATGCTCATCAGTCATTGGTAAAAATAACGCCGAAGGAACAAAAGGCAATATTACCCTATTTTGCTAATGAAAACTTTTACATTTATGAAGACTTATATCTTGTTTTGTTGGCTGATCTACGCGACTTATTGAGCGAACAAAATACTGTAACGCCGACGACGTCATTGCAAAATAATTTAAGTATCGCAACGAATCCAGATCAACAAAATGCGCTCGTGAACCTGGAATACAGCTGCCATCTTTTAGTGGAAAATAATAATATGAAGAATGGCCCACATTTCAAGATTTGTTTACATCGTTAGTGCATTCGAACACAAGTATTAGTGAAGTTCAAAAGTTACATTACTTGAAGTGTAGTGTTACTGGAGAAGCAGAGACCTTATTGAAACATATCCAGGTAACACAGAAAAATTATGAACAAGCTTGGGACATATTAAAAACAAGGTATGGAAATAAACGTTTGATCGTGAATTCAGTGTTAAAACAGTTAGTCTATCAAAAGAAAATGAGTTCTCAGTCACCTAATCTAATTAAAGGTTTATTGGACACCACGACAGATTGTTTAAATAACCTTCAAAATTTAAACATTTGCTTAGATTCATGGGATCCTATAATTATTTTTCTGGTACTTCAGAAATTGGACCCTGAGTCTCACAAGGATTGGGAACAGCACTCATATAAAGAAGATGCTGATGACTTGCCTACATGGAACGATCTGAAAAGGTGTCTTCAGTCCACATACCGAACACTTGAGCTTGTCACACCAGGAACACAAAATAAGACAACAAAGGAACGTGCTGTTCATGTCACTCTTAGTTTTTATTGTGTTTTCGTGTTTTTTTGTTTTGTTTGTAGGTATAATAATCATGCCTCGTTACACCTACACAGCTTCGGAATACACCGACATGGTTTTAATTTACGGGGAGTGTCACAGAAATGCCGCTTTGGCTATACGGACATATCGAGAGAGAAAATTTAGTGACGTAGGTACTTAGCTAAGTGATTGAACAGTGATCCAGATAGTGATTAATAATATCATTAAAAAATAACCAGCGGATGAGAGGTGCCTGATTGTTTGGTGAATAGTCTGTGATTTAGTGTAATTGTTTTTATTGAACATTAGCCAAAAGATCAAGTCGGTACAGGACCGCGTTGCTGCCGCTCTTACCACAGGTTAGTGAACCAATATTCACAAATGGTGTTCTATTTCGTATTCAGTTTTATGCCATTTAGTTTGTTTGAAATTTTTTTTTTTCTATTTCGATTTTGGGATTTTTTTGATAGTTTAGAATTATTCCTATGAACTAGTATTATGCGTGTTTTTATTTATTGTCGTATTATCGTCTCCACTCTGTATAAATTTTCAGTAGAAATTTCCTGTTTGTATATTTTCCAACACTTAAGTTTACAAGTTCTCTTTGTGGGGACTTTGAGTATTTGTGCCGTATGGTCGGACAAAATCAAATTGACTATTTCAGCTTTGCATTGTTTTTTGTAGCTATATGCAAAATTATCTATACATGTTTTACTGCACAATCTTGTAGGTTTCTGGAGTGCTAGTTTAAGATTAAATTGTAATAGAAAATATTCAAATTCTAAAGTGATTTTATTTCTTTTTATGACATCAATATTAAAATCCCCTGCTAATTTTATATTTTTGTTTGGATTTCGACATAGTTTATGAAGTATATTTTCTAGTTTTTCTTAAAATAATGTGTAAGTTTGTTTGGGTACTCTGTATATGCAAACAATGATCAATTTATGGGAAATCAGCTCAACAGCACAACACTCAAAAATACCGGATATAGAGTGTTTTGCAACCTCCGGTACTTCTTTGTATTGCAGACCAGCCCTGATCAGAATACAAGTTCCTCCACGTTTTTTATTCCTGGAGAAGAAAGCAGCCGGACAGAAGTTTGGTATATGTAATAGACGTTCATAGCCCGTTTCAATAAAATGTTCTGTTAAACATATAACGTCAATACTAGTCCCAGTATTAGAAAGTTCCTCCAATTTAATTGTTAGGATATCCGATTTTTTCATCAATCCGGCTATATTTTAATGTAGAATATTAATGCTACTATAGAAAAATCTGAGAATTTGATAATAGTTCTGGTTGACTAAGTGAGTCTTTATTATTATTTTGGGCACAATCAACATCGAAAACCACTTTATCTAGGCTACATAAAATTGTTCCATGTCTGATACAATAATATTTAATTCCTTACCATTCAGTGTGCTATGTCGGTTATAGGTGTTATACGTATAAGGCAGATTTAAATTAGAATCCAATACATACGCATACACATAAGTCTGTACATCCATATAAAGCAGGTTATTAAAGGTATCTATACGACTGTTGTACAGCAAGCCAATTTAATTGGTTTACATCGCACACGTCGGTAACTGTCATTGTACGAGCCGGTAATATTCATACAGCCGCTCATTATTATTGTGTGAGTAAACATATTGTACCCTACACGGGGTTTATTTTTTTTATCTTTACGCTTGTCGGGTACACTGGTAAAAATAATATAAACGGGTTTACAATAAAGCCCAACATTTTATACTAACTTAACATGGTAACCATAGCCGATTGGTGTAAGCGCTTGCGTTAGCTAGTGTTCTAACCTCGACGACGCGAGTTCGAACCCAACTGTGGAATTATTTTTGCTACTTTTTACTTTTTGTTTTTTAATAAATTTATTTTGTGGCCACTAAAATTACTCAAGCAAAAAGTAAAAAGTAATTAAATATAACCAATGAAATAATTTGATTTTTTTATTAGATAAACATTGGTATTGTTTGCTTAGCTTATCGCTTGGGTCATTAGCAAATTATCCGTCTCGTTTCTTCCAATATGTTCCTTATACTGGTTGTTTTAAGGTTCAATTTGGTGGGGGCTGTATGTTAGAAAAAAAAACTTGTGTGGCCGATACAACGATTTAATACACTGATGTTTACCTGTTTTTTTGACAAAGACAAAGTTTTTTATTGGTAAGTGTTAAGCTATGATGAAGCGCGCGAGCAGTGCCCTCTAACTATGTAATTTGTAAGTTTCGTTGTTGTGTCGCGCCGCTAGCACGGATTGCATTGTTGAATCGAAACATATAAAATAAATTAGATTACTGCTGTAAAAGTGTCTAATTTACCCATACCCTTCAGGTTATGGGCCCAGGAACAGTCAGTGAGTGAAAAACAGGACATATTAGTGAACAATTGCAGTGATTCGAACCAAAACAGTTCATCGTAATTAAAAGTTATAAACGCGTGTAGTTAAGTGAAGGTCAATTAGTGTAACGCGGACTTTCAAGTTACGTTCGCCGTCGCCGTTTGTTTACTAAACTTTTGTTACGAAGATTTTTATTCATTGCTATTGTTTTGATTTTGGAGTTGAAGAAACTTCATTATGGCTACATCTATAAAGATTGATCGACTTACTGGTGATAATTATGATACATGGAAAATTCACATGCGGGCTATATTAATTAATTAATGACTTATGGGAGTTTGTTTCGGGATTATTGCCCAAACCGCAGTTAAATGATCCAAAATATGCTGAATGGTTGAAAATGGACAGAAAATCCGAAGCCGACATACTGTTAGCGGTAAGTCCAAGTGAATTGGCCGCATTGGATGGTTTGGAAAGTTCCAAGGCCATTTGGGAAAAACTGAAATCTATGTATCAGTCCAGCGGTCCTGCTAGAAAGGCCTCTTTGTAGAAGAAACTGGTACTGACTCGTATGCAAGAAGATGATGATTTGAAGAAACACATCTCGGATTTTTTTGATGCAGTTAAGAAACTGAGAGAAATCGGTTTAATAGTTATAGACGAACTATTAGCCATTTTATTGTTGTATAGTTTACCGGATTCATTCGCCATGTTTAGAACGGCAATGGAATCACGCGATGATTTACCATCAACGGAAACGTTAAAAGTGAAGATTATCGAGGATCATGAAGCTCGTAAGTCAAAGACAGCTGATCAGGGAGCTATGTTCGTCAAACGTATCAATAAAAATAATTTTGAATGTCATCGTTGTGGTCGTCGTGGGCATTTTGCGAGAGACTGCAGAACTAAGTATATCAACAAGAATAAACAAAGTGCACAGAGTTTGGAAAATAGAGACGACAGAGAGCAAAAGACAACAATGTTGTTCAGTACTATCGAAGAGGTTATGCAAGGTGAGAAAGTAAATCCTATTTGGTGCATTGACAGTGGATGCACAGGTCATATGTGCAACGAGAAGCAAATGATCGAGGATTTTACGCAGCTAGATTCAGAGCTAAATTTAGCTAATAGCGACAGAACACAAATTACTGGGACTGGTAAGGTCAAGATTTCTGTAGACACACAGTGAAGAACGCCAGATTAATATAGAAAAAGTGTTCTACGTATCCGACTTACGAACAAACCTATTATCAGTGGCTAAGATGACTGATCGCGGGTTCGAGGTTCACTTTAGGAAGAACGATGCGATTGTGATTGATGACAATGATAAAATTCATATGCGTGCAGAAAGAGTTGGAAATCTGTACCATGTTCGAATGAGTAAGAATTCTGTTAATAATATTGAAGCAGTTAAGAATTCAATAGACATGTGGCACCAACGACTCGGACATCTCAACGAACGCGACTTGAAAACTATGGCGAACAATAGTTTAGTACACGGGCTAACATTTAAGGATGGCGAAAAGTTGTCCCAATGTGAGATTTGTATTAGTGAAAAACAAACATGCACGCCTTTTCCAAAGAAAGGAGAAAATAGTACCACCGAATTACTAGAAATAGTGCATAGTGATGTTTGTGGCCCCGTGAATCATCAGTTGTATGGCGGTAAGAAATATTTTGTTACTTTCATTGATGATAAATCTAGATGGTGTGAAATCTACTTCATTGCGAGTAAAAGTGACGTCTTAAGCGTGTTCAAAACTTACAAAGCCTATGCAGAGAATTTAACTGGGAAGAAAATAAAGAATCTTCAGTCTGATAACGGTCGAGAATATGTGAATAATGAGTTTGATGATTATCTGAAGAAGGCTGGAATTAGAAGAAGATTGACGGCGCCATATACACCTCAACAGAATGGTATTGCCGAAAGAAAGAACAGGACATTGGTCGAAATGGCACGATGTATGATGCATCAAGCCGGAAGTCCTCCTTCATTTTGGGCTGAAGCGGTAAATACTGCTAATTATATAAGAAACCGGTGTCCAACAACAGCCTTAAATGGTCAAATACCTTTTACACTGTGGAGAGGAAAGAAACCTACAGTTATATATATGCATGTGTTTGGCTCGAAGGCTTATTATAAAGATAAGGGAAAACCGAAAAGAAAGTTTGAGTCACGTTCGCAGCTAGGAATATTTGTGGGCTATGATATTCAATCTAAAGCATACAGGATACATGATCCTGCAACAAGAAAGATTATTGTTACTCGTGACGTGAAGTTCATGAATGAGACAGCATTTAGGCATGAATATAAAGAAATACTTGATGACGAAGAAGATACTGATGAAGAAGAAGTGAGAATAGAATTGAATGCGTCTAATGAGAACAATAAAAGAAAGGAAGATAACTGTAAGATATTAAAAGCCAACAAAAATGTTGCTAGATCAAGAAGATCACTTGAAATAATTCATGAACCAGAAGAAGATGGAGATAGAGGTCAATTATATAGAAAAAGGAAATCAACTGTTTCATGGGAAAATTTAATAGAACCCTCTAAAAGAGGAAGAGGAAGACCTCGCCTAACTCGTACTGGTCAGGCGGGCAGACCGCGGAAAGAATATCACACAGTGAAAGAGAATAATACTGCAGATAATAAAAATGAATCAGATGAATCGAATGAACAGATAAGTGCAGGGATAGCAATTATAGAACAAATGACGTGGAAAGATATAGAGAAGAGAAGCGACTTGAATTTGTGGAAATCTGCTCTAGAAAACGAGTATCTGTCTCAGATAAAGAACAAAACCTGGGAAATTGTACCACGACCAAATCAACGCAAGGTTATTGGAAGCAGATTCGTGTTTAGTACGAAAAGTACTGGCAAGAAAGTACGCCTTGTCGCAAAAGGATGTTCACAACGGCCAGGGGAGGATTTCCATGAGACGTCTTCGCCTGTTGTGAGATCGTCATCCATAAGACTCATAGCTGCTTTGTCGGCTGAGTTAGGATTGGACATACATCAAATGGACGTAGTAACGGCTTACCTGAATGGTTCACTAGATGAAGAAGTCTATATGGAAATTCCAGATCAGTTAAGCGACGTTCTAAAGAAAGTAGTTGCGAAAGAAAAGGTCGGTTCGCAGAAGAATATAATGACAGACAAGGATATACTACAGACAGCTAAACGCTGGCATAAAACTCTTGATGAATGTGTGGATAGTGTGTGTTTATTGAAAAAGTCTTTATACGGCTTGCGACAATCAGGATTGCAGTGGTATAAAAGGTTAGCCAGAATGTTGAATGATATTGGTTTTGAATCATTGCCACAGGAACCTTGTGTGTTTGTTGCGAGAAAGGGTGAACGACTAATGTTAATTGGTATATATGTCGATGATATGATTCTAGCGGCAAATGATAATGTATGGATGGAAAGTGTAAAGAAACAGTTAGGAAGTGCATTTGAAATGAAAGATATGGGGAAAATATCTACTTGTTTAGGAATTGAATTTAGTCGTGATGATGAAAATAGAGTGTACTTAAGTCAAAAATCATATATTGATAAAGTGTTGGAACGCTTTGGTATGAGTGAGTGTAAACCTGCTATCACGCCTATAGATGTGAATGTAAAATTAGTGAAGCCTGAGTGTATTAGTAATGATGTAATAGAACAATACCCGTATCAGTGTTTGATTGGCGCCTTAATGCACTTGGCAGTGTCAACCAGACCGGATATCGCGTACGCCGTTAACTTTTTAAGTCAATTCAATACAAATTACGACATTGAACATTGGAAGGCTGCTAAACGTGTGTTAAGATATTTGCGAGGTACATCTGATTACGGGCTAGTGTATGAAAGAACCGGCTTGCCCCTTTTTGGTGTAGTTGATGCAGACTGGGCAGGGAATGCGGTAGATCGAAGGTCCCATTCTGGCTTCGCATTTATTTTTGCAGGTGCACCAGTCAGCTGGGAAGCGCGAAAGCAACGGACCATTGCTTTATCCAGCACCGAAGCCGAATACATGGCTATATCCGAATGTACTAAAGAGGCCATGTATTTACGTGATGTTTTGAATAGCATTGAGGTTAAGTGTGAGTGTGTGATACTATTCAACGATAACCAGGGTGCGATTAAACTTGCCCAAAGTAAGAACTACCATTCACGAACGAAACACATTGATGTACGGCACCACTTTATTCGCGATAAGTGCGAACAAGGTGTAATTGATCTTAGATATTTGTGTACTGATCGAATGCCTGCTGATGTTTTGACTAAAGGTTTGAGTGGAACAAAACATCATGAATAAAAAAGAAATAAAAAAAAAAATAATAATAATAATTTGTGAAAGTAGGTAGGTATATAAATTGAATCAAAGTAAAATTAGAGGTGAAGTGAATCAACATGTTAGATAGTAAGAAATTATGACAACTTCTAATCGCATTACAATAACATCACTTCACCATACTTTCAATAATTTACGTGTTGCGAGTTGTGGTTTTAAAAAAAAGTTTTATACCTACCTACTTATTACTAAGTTTTGTATTTGTTCTAATTTGCTTAACAAATATAAACATTATTTGCATAAGAATAAGATTCATATTCGTCTACTAATTAAAATAAATTCGACTAATAATGAGTCGGCAATCCTTCGTTTTCTATTACTCCTTGTAACCTCCTGCTCATGAGATCTCACAGTTTGTAAGCACACTTTTATGCGGGTGGACAAGAAGGGATCAGCCTTGTGCCTTGCCACGATGTCGTAGTGTCGTGTCGATGAATTTGCCTTTGGTTTTGGCCTAAGATGTTCTACGTCTCCAAAATACGCATATCGGCGGACCCATAACTGCACGGTTCTCCCCTGTGGATAAAAACAGTATTTATAATACTTATAATAATAGCTAATATTATAATAAATAAAAACTATATTTTTATAATATAAATATACACTATGTTTATTCAATATACTTATATATACCTAATTAATATTACTTATTATGCCCGCGGCTTCGCCCGCGTGGAGTTAGGGAATTGCCTACAGGATCTTACTTCTGGGATAATAAGTAATCTATAAATAAATAAAATAAAATAAATAAAATCATTTTAATCTATGTATCTATCTATAATACATGCATAGTTTTTTTTTTTTTTTTTTTTAAAGTTATGTCAATTAAATTAGATACGTGAAATATTGATACCTTGGTTTGAGATTGGACATCGGATTTACTGGATTTTATCTGAAGAGTATGTACACAAATTTTCAAGTCAATCGACCCTGAGAATAAAAAGTTTCACAGAAAATTCAACACCCCATTTCACCCTCTAAGGGGTAGGAATTAAAAAAAACTGATGTTTACTCTTCACAAAGAACACACCCTCCAATTTTCATGTTTCTGGGCGGTTTGGGCTGTGCGTTGGTATATCAGTCAGCCAGTCAGGACATGGAATTTTAAATTGGGGGATGATTTTGGAAAAACTGTGATACACGTATCTCATCATTTTAACTGAAGTATATGTAGACACATTTTCAAGTCAATCGACTCCGAGAATAAAAAGTTTCACATAAAATTAAAAACCCTATTTCACCCTATTAGGGGTGGAATTTCAAAAAACCCTTTCTTAGTGGATATTTACTCTCCACAAAGAGTACAATCTCCAAATTTCATGTCTCTAGGACCAGCGGCTTGGGCTGTGCGTTGATGTATCAGTCAGTCAGTCAGGACATTGAATTTTAAATTGGGGGATGATTTTGGAAAAACTGTGATACATGTATCTCATGATTTTAACTGAAAAGTATGAATTCAAATTTTCAAGTCAATCGGCTCCGTGGATTAAAAGTTTCACATAAAATTCAACACCCCATTTCACCCTCTTAGGGGTAGAATTTCAAAAAACCCTTTCTTAGTGGATACTTACTCTTCACAAAGAGTACACTGTCCAAATTTCATGTCTCTAGGACCAGTGGTTTGGGCTGTGCGTTGATATATAAGTCAGTCAGTCAGTCAGGACTTTGAATTTTATATGTATAGAAGATAATAATACAATACATAAATATAAGATATAATACACTGACATTAGCAAACATTATAATCTATTTTTATTTACGTTATTCAAAGGCTTTTCTTTAATCTGTCTAAAGGCTAGATCAAGCTAATTTTAGACCAAGCTAATTTCATCATAATCATCATACGATTACAAATTAAAAAAAAGAAACTATAATAATTCAGTTATGATAATATATTATTATAACTATGGTAGGTATTGCACTTAAGTTACATTAATTATTTATTCCTAGTAAACATCCCTTTCAATGTTTACTAGGAATAAAGAGAATAGAGGAGTTAGTTAAATTGGTATAATATCAACGTAATATCTAACTGTTACTCACCGATATCATTAAGCGCCTCGTAATTTCACTTCTTCTCATCGATACGCTAATCGATAACAATTCAAATTGAGTCAGCCCAAAATTTGGCGACGAGTTTGGCTCTTTCAGTAGCGTCCTGTGATGCATTTCACAGGAGCAAACAACAGAACAGGCAGGACACGATATAAAGTGTCCCTTCGTTTGTTAGGCAGCACCACATTTACACTCACAATTTCACATAATATAGATACGTTTTGCTCATCCAAAACAACGATTTCCACCTCTTTGAACATTGATAAATGTTGCATGGTTGGATCCACAGAAATAAAACCACACACATGCTCAAGAGTAGTAATCAATAAACTCAGTCATGCAAATACTCGTAGATTGACAACTAAGAATGCTCATTTTTTATAAATGAAGGTGTTTGAAAACAATATTTTTAAATTGTCGGTAGTTGTTGTCTAAACAGTCAAAATCAAATAGCCTGAGAGTTCAATGTTTGTCTCAAACGTTGGAATCGTTATAAATTCTACTTTAAATAATGTTTTAACAAAATAATGAATACAAAAAGAAAAAGAATAAACTATTGCATGCATGATTTGAACTTACGACTTCTTGTTCAGTGACCAAAGACTATAGCCATTGTGCCAGGATTGCTATAGTGACATCATGCAAAATATTATATCTCCTTCAGCATCATAAGTGAATGATGACTATATATTGGTATATGGTAATTGATGTGCCACACGCACACTAATAAAAATCGAGCTCGCTCGTTTTATTTTGTGTTTGTGTGCATAACTATGACTTCACCCACACATATAAACTGTAAACCAAATACTTGGGTCCCGTGTACATTATGTTATGTTTTTCCATGTATTTAAAAGTGGGTAAACAAATAATAAAATTGTGTGATTTAGTGGTTATAATTTTTCACGAATAAAACTGACGAGTTCAATTTAATTATGAGTTGTTCGAAAATCTTCCTCACCAATATAAATAATACAATAGTCACACTCTGTAAACTCTCGGACCTTTGCATCAATATTATCAAGGATAAGTTCTATTCCACATTTGGGTTTACGATAACGACAGAATTCAAAATTATTTAGATAAGTTTTTTCAGTCATACTATACAGTCTATTAGATGTTTCACCACTCAATAAAACTATTTTATGTTTAGTTGATGGCTCCGACGTGGGCGTAGTCCGTAAGGCCTGGGATGTTTTTTTGCCAGTATTTGTTGTCTGCGACTGCAATGTAGGATTTATTTCGTCTGAAGTGCATACATTGTCGGCGACATTCATTTTAATCATCATCATCATCATCATCATCATCATCATTTCAGCCGAAAGACGTCCACTGCTGGACATAGGCCTCCCCCAAGTGTCGCCACATTGACCGGTCCCGTGCGTCTCGCATCCAGCGGATCCCTGCAACCTTTACAAGGTCATCGGTCCACCTAGTGGGAGGCCTTCCAACGCAGCGTCTTCCGGTTCGCGGTCGCCACTCCAGAACTTTTCGGCCCCATCGGCCATCCGTTCTGCGAGCAATGTGCCCTGCCCACTGCCACTTAAGTTTGGCTATTCTTCGGGCTACGTCGGTAACCTTGGTTCTCTTGCGGATCTCCTCATTTCTGATTTGATCACGCAAGGAAACTCCGAGCATAGCCCTCTCCTCTTCATTTTAATACAGTCATTTAAAGTAGTAATATCTTCCTCGACGATCGCCTTCGTTATATTTATTGTCTGCGTTTGTTTGGATTTTGTTTTAATATTCGATGATTTTTTTATTGGTGTTCTTTGTTTCAGTTTTACTGGACTACAGACGATTTCTTGAAAAAGATTATTTTTCTTCAATAGTTCTTCATTACATAACTTTAAATTATTATTTTCCAATGTTAATGACTCAATCTCATGATGTGCACTATTTAATTGTGCCTTTAAAGTATCAATTTCGTCTTTCAATATTTTTATTTGGTTGTAATCATCTTCTGATATATCCGGCATACTATTTGAGGTAGAATTCAATGTTTGTGATATAATATCACTATCCTCGTTGCTTGGTTGTGATTGTCTGCGTGTACGACGGAAAGTAATATTCTCAAGGAAGTTCATTATGATAGATCGATATTAGAATTCAAAAACAGTATAAATAATTACTAATATCTTTGTTTATTATCTTCTTGATAGCCGACAACCACTTCGCAGAAGCAAATTAAATTTATATTTATATTGTTGTTATTATAATCACGAAGCGTGGCGTAAGCTAAGTCTGCTATAAACGCGCAGCGTAAGCTCAGCAGACCTAGCCAAGTTACAAACGTCTCTTATCGAATCTCTTTCTACAATCGTTGACGCCTCGGCGTAAGCGATTTGAGAAAACGCTAAGTTGGTAGCCAATTCGACACGACTCAGTCGATCGCTCGTTCTCCAATGTGTGTAGAAAAAACCTATACTTTAGTCTATGGTGAGCGTTCCTACCCACGTCAAACTAACGTCAAAGTGACAGTTGTTTACTTTGTGCGCGGGCTGAACTTTTGTTTTGAATTTTTAAGAAAGGAATAACTATTATAAGTGATAAATTAGTAAGGGAAAAGAACAAGTTCGTCTTATAATTGGTTTATTATAATATCACAGTGCGGAATGTAATTTTAAACGTATTTAAATGAAAGATACCGAAATGAAGTGATAACTTTAATAGGATGGAATCTAGATCTCAAGCAAGCCTAGAACAGTTCGCAGCTTTATTGGAATTCATAGAAAGGTACGAAAATCATTAGTTGTTTCGTAAATATCTTCCTGTGTTATTCGAAACTGTATTATACTCGGGCACTTGAAAGTTTGAAACATAAACAATGACGTGATACGCGACACAGCGGAATCATCCGATTTTTATCGTTAACTCTTGGGTCTCGGCGATCGCTAAGTGGTCGCACAAAAACTTCGACATCGTTTCGTTGACGCTTATCAAAACTGTAACTTGGCTACGATTTATATGCGATGTTGCGATCAACATTGTAGAAACGATCACATTTCATTCTATCATTTTGAACGATGTAAACTTGTCTACGAATTTTCTATTCGTTTGTTTTGACCACGTGACTTAACGTTGAGATGATGTCATTCCCATACATTTGATTCGTTTTCTATTAGCGTTAACGATTATAGATAGTCAACTTGGCTAAGCCTGCAGGATTTTGCAGCAAGCGCCTAATGTACGTGTAAGCGTTGGGCATGTGTGCGTAGAAGCGGCCGATCTGCGGGTTGCCCTAGGTCAGGGACGCAAGTCATTGCAAATTTTTTCTAAAAGTTTTTCAATGATTACTCACGGTACCGATGGAATGCAGATGTGTTAAATACATCACTCTTTAGCCCGTTTCACAAGCTTCACAATGATATACAGCACCAATGAATTGATAAACTTTTTATCACTTTTTATACATTTTTTTTACAGAGACAAAACAAATACGGTGCTAACTCTTTGAATCTTAAGAGCCATTTTACAAAATTTTAACGCTCGAGTTTAGGTAAAAGACCGCAGCATTGTGCATGTGTGCGTAGCTATCCACACATACACAACGCAAACAGTGCAGCGCGACTGTCGACACGGACTAAACAATATCCAATCTTGAGCCGTTATAATCGTAATGCACCTTTTTTTTTTTTTTTTTTTTTAACGTGGTAAAATCATCAAATGAGTCCTCCCACCCAGGGCAGAGCGGGAGGGACTGTCAGACTTGTACTGACTAAAATCCACGGTGTCCTTCAGTAGCCCTTTATGTTCCAGGGTCACGGTAATTCTATGAGTCCCGCGACCCCGGCAGGCTTTGGCCCTCTAGAGGGGGGCCCCGTCATTATGCTGACACTCTTTGAGGCGCGCGTGAAACACAACGCGCCGTCGACCTGGGCATGGTCCATGGTCGGACAGCGAGTCGCCCATTACTCGCCGCCCGCATGCCCGCGCCTACGGTGGCCGGAGATCGTCTGCCGACGTCCGGCGCCGTGGGCGTCTACCCCTGCGGCTGGTGTGGAGGGAGGACGCTGTCCTCTCCCTCACGCGGCCCGCCTCCTCCTTCGCGAGCATGACTGCTTCGCAGAAGGAGGCGACCGCTTCCCACTCCATCTCGCCCCGCAGCATGGCCTCGACCAATGCCGGGCGCGAGAGGTCTCCGCTTATCGCCGCCGTGAGGACACGGCGGTGCTCTGCCCAAGCGGGGCAGTCCTGCACCGTATGCTCCACCGTGTCCTCCGGGCGATCCTCGCAGTGGTGACACCCAGGCGTTTCCTCCTTCCCCATATGACACAGGTACCTCCCGAAACTTCCGTGTCCGGTGAGGACCTGCGTCACGCGGTAGGTCAGGACGCCGTGACGCCTATCCAGCCACTCCTCAAAGAGGGGTCTTACCGCCGCGATTGCGGCGTGCCCGATCGTAATGCACCTTGGTTTGAGATTTATGCAAAAAGAAAATTTATTTGTTCAGTCTATTAATCTATTGAAGCATTCTAGACTAATAAAAAACACAAATATATGTTATGTAAAGTAAAAAATAGAAATAACACAAACAGGGAAACAATTACATATTATTATCAAATAATAATATGTGTATTCAAATCCTTAAGATTGTAATTACGGTTCTATAGTCCATGTCGATATATACTTAAGGAAAGAGAATTTGCGGTTCTCTATTGTGTCACCTAACTTTTTTATCCATAATTTAAAGTGCCATAACTTTTTTTGTCCTAATCATCATTTGTCCGAATGATAACTTACCCGAACTTAATATCACATGCCATAAAATTGAAATCCCTAAATATATTATGTCCTAAATCCGTTTGTCATAAATATTACAATCAATAACATACAAAAGACATAAAACCGTTTTCAATAAAAGTTATAAGTCCTAAATTCAAATTACATAATGTTTATTTAGAATAATAATATTCTTAGAACAAATTTGTATAACAAAGCTTTTGCTATGAACTTCTCTCTCTTATAATTTTTTATTATACATAAATAAATATATTAAACATGTACTCAATAAAGCAGTTGATTGTGAACATGTGGTTTTTGTAAGCAAGCAAGCATGCAGCATGCAGCATGCAAGCAAGCCCACAGCATACAAGCAAGCATGCAGCATGCAAGCAAGCATGCACAGCGCTGCGGGGCTCCGGCGGTCCCACGCGAGTTTATCGTTGCAGATGGGTTTAACGCTCAGGCCGCCTCGCCCCTCCGCGCCTACGAGATTTTAAATTACACTCTAGGGGTAGAGCAGACAAGACTGCGTGGAGTCGGATTTACAGCGATTCGTTTCTGTCACTAAAACCTAATTTTTAGCAAATGTTTTAGACTAAAAAAAATATTATAAATGAACATTCGGAATAATACACATTATTTAAAACAATACTTAGGACATATGACTTTAGGTCATGTAAAATTAGGAGATTCAATTATTATGGTACTCGATATTATGACAGAATACTTTTAGAACTAAAGATAATTATGTTATACAAAATTTCGGGATTTTTAACATTATGGTTACTGAAGTTTGTAGCATACGTGTTAAGGATCATGATTTTCGGACAAACAATTTTAGGAGAAGAAAGGGAGTACCAGAATTTGCATGTGAGTGTCAGGCTGTATGTTGGACAAAATATGATTCGCGATAGTAACAAATATGGGTTTTTTTTTTTTTTTTTTTTAACGTGGTAAAATCATCAAATGAGTCCTCCCACCCAGGGATTGTCAGACTTGTACTGACTAAACGGTGAAAAAACTCCACGGTGTCCTTCAGTAGCCCTTTATGTTCCAGGGTCACGGTAATTTTATGAGTCCCGCGACCCCGGCAGGCTTTGGCCCTCTCTCCTCACGCGGCCCGCCTCCTCCTTCGCGAGCATGACTGCTTCTCAGAAGGAGGCGACCGCTTCCCACTCCGTCTCGCCCCGCAGCATGGCCTCGACCAATGCCGGGCACGAGAGGTCTCCGCCTATCGCCGCCGTGAGGACACGGCGGTGCTCTGCCCAAGCGGGGCAGTCCTGCACCGTATGCTCCACCGTGTCCTCCGGGCGGTCCTCGCAGTGGTGACACCCATGCGTTTCCTCCTTCCCCATATGACACAGGTACCTCCCGAAACTTCCGTGTCCGGTGAGGACCTGCGTCACGCGGTAGGTCAGGACGCCGTGACGCCTATCCAGCCACTCCTCAAAGAGGGGTCTTACCGCCGCGATTGCGGTGTGCCCAGACCTCGGTTGCGACAGTCGTTCCCTCCATACTGCCCTGAGATCGCGCCGGAGCTCTTCCCGCCGCGCCTCGACTTGTCGAGGCAGCAGGGATTCGCCCCGGCGCTGCGCCTCCACGCGCCACTCATAGACGCGCTGGAGGGCAGTCGCCTCCAGATCCCAGGGCAGCAATCCGGCAAGGAAGTTGGCCGATTCGCCGGCGATCGTACGGTATCCTCGGATCATCCGGATAGCCATGACCCTCTGGCATGTGACCAGCTTCAGTGGTCGCGTCCGAATACTCAGGGCCCACACGGGGGCCCCGTAGAGGGTCATGGACCGCACGACACCAGCGTACAGCCTCCGGCAGGAGGCGTTTGGCCCGCTGAGATTGGGCAGGAGTCGCCTGAGGGCGGCTGCTGCCCGGTTCAGCTTTGGGGCCAAACGCAGGAAATGCTCCTTGAAGTTCCACCGGCTGTCGAGGACGAGTCCCAGGTACTTCATCGTTCTTATGTTATGTGGGACTCAGACCGTGGCGCGTTCAGACGGCCATGAAAACACATGGCCTCTGCTTTGTGCAGCGCCACTTCGAGTCCCAACTGCTGGATCCTTCCAACGACTGTCGCAACCGCTTGCGTCGCCAGGTCGGCCGCCGCCTGGCGCGACTCTCCCTCCGCCAGGACGAGCGTGTCGTCGGCGTAACATATTACGCCGACGTCGTCAGGGAGGTCGCCGCGCAGCACCCAGTCGTAACCGATGTTCCACAGGAGCGGCCCCAAGACCGATCCCTGTGGAACACCGCACGACATCTCTCGCCGGTTCCATTCTCCCTGGTGACCGGGGTAGATGACGGCTCTGTCCGTCAGGTAGTCCTCGACTGTGCGACGGAGGCAGGTCGGCACCCGGTGATACCGGAGCGCCTCCCTGATGCAACTCCAGGCAGACATCACCAATGCCTTTAACTCCCTGCGTGTTAAAGGCATTGGTGATGTCCAAAGACACCGCCAAGACGACCCTGCCCCGGGATACCGCAGCCCCCGTCGTGAGGTCTCTCACGCGCATGATGGCGTCCACCGTCGAGCGCCCCCTGCGGAAGCCAAACTGGCTCTCCGCAAGGTCCGGACCTACACGATTCAGGTGCCCGACGAGGCGGCCTGCAATGACTTTTTCAAAGAGCTTGCCCACCTCGTCGAGCAGCACGATGGGACGGAATGCGGACGGAGAGTCCGCAGGGCGCCCGGGCTTCTGGATGAGGACCAGTTTCCCCGTCTTCCAACGAAGCGGGAACCGGCCCCTCTCCAAGCACGCGCTAAAGAGCCCCCCCAGTCGAGGCCCGAGAGTCCCCGAGGCCAGAACCCAGGCTTTCCCTGGCAGGCCGTGGGCGGTGTTTTTGGCTTTGAGCCGTTGTACCGTCACTCTCGCGTCGAGCGTCGTAGACGTCGTCGTCGCTGTGGTCCGCGTTTGCGCCAGCTTCATCACCAGGCACCGTCGAAGGCGGAGCCATGGGCGGGGGAGTATGCTCCCCTCGCGATGGGAACAGGGCGCTCACCACGTCCTCCACGAACTGAGGCCGGAGACTCTGCGTCAACGGGGGAGCCCAGGGCCGGAGCTTTTCTCGCACCCACTTGTAGGGACGGCCCCATGGGTCCCCGTCCAGAGTCCCCAGCATCTCCTTGCGGGCCAGTTCCTTGGCCCGCCAGATCTCGTCGCGGAGGACGGTCTTCGCTGCCCTGTAGCCCTCGTACAGCTCCGCCTCTACAGTCACCGCATCCGGAGGTCGGGTGCGGCGCCTGCGGAACCTGGAGTACCGGCGTCGCGCGGCAACGCACGCCTCGCGCAGCGCTGCTAGCTCGCGCGACCACCAGTACAGCTGACGCCGGGCGCGTCCTTGCCGGACCCGGGGCATGGCCACGTCACAGATCTCCGACATGGCCTCCCGGAACCACTCCGCCTCGTCGTTGATGTCGGCAGGCCTGTCCGGTGGTGACACCCAGGCCTGCACGATCGAGGCTTCCAGGAATAGCTCCCGGTCCAGCTGCTTCAGCGCCCATCGCGGACCACTTGGGTTCCGTCGGGCCGGCGCGTCTGGGGTCTGGGCGGAGACGTCGAACCGGATATACCGGTGATCGGAATAGATCTCCACCTCCTCCACAACGCGCCAGTCAGTGACGCGCGGCGACAGGCCAGAGGTGGCGAACGTAACGTCCACCACTGACTCGCCATTCCACCGCACGCACGTGGGGACGGAACCCCGGTTCTCGATTACCAGGCCCTGCGCCAGGGCCCAGTTTTCGAGCATCCTGCCCCGCATATGGTCCGTTTACCGGGAACCCCAAGCCACATTCTTGGCGTTGAAGTCCCCGAGGACGAGCACGGGGAGGGAACCGAAATCGACGACGACGTCTCCCAGCTCCGATAAGGAGTCCTGGAACTCGGCGAGAGTTCGGCTCGGGGAGAAATAAACGCCTACCACGTCAATCTCCCCGAACCGTGCCGCGACGATCCCGCGCCCTCTCTTGACGAGATCGAGGGGCGGGGTACCGGCGGCGGCCGACTAGATGAGGGTCACCGAACCGTCCAGGTCCGCCACCCAGTCATTTCTGGGCATGACAAAGTACGGCTCGGCGACCACGGCGACGTTGATCAACCACTGCGCCACGCTCTGGAGCAAGAGATCCTGAGCAGCGGCGCAGTGGTTGATATTCGCCTCGAGGAAGCGCAATGGGGCCATTGCAGCCTCCTCCAGGGCCCCTCGCGGGGGTACAGCCACGGCGGCGGCGGCGGTGGCAGTGGCGGCGGTGGCGGCGGGAGTGGCGGTGATGGTGGTGGCAGAGGGCCTACCTCTGCGCCTGTTTTTGGCGGGTGGGGCGCCGGACCTGCCCCCGGCCCGGTGATCGGCCGGCTTTCCAGCCGCTGCACATGCGAAGCAGTGCGGCGGGGCAGTGCACGAGCTGGCCTTGTGACCGGGCTGACCGCAGCGGAAGCACCTATCGCTGCGGTCCACCTCCGAGGTGCAATTGCATGCCGCGTGGTTGCCCACTTGGCAGCGGAAGCACCTCAGGGGTCTGGGCTCCAGGACTTTCACCTGCGCAGACACTCACCCAACTAGGAGCCTTCGGCCCTCCTGTATCTTTTTGGCCGCCGACACGGGACAGCCGACCGTGATGGTCTGCAGCCCCGCGAAATCAGGACGCAGAGCGCCCGCCCCCACCTGGTCGGGAGGGCACCCCCCAGTCCTGGCAACGGCGGCCACCACGTCCTCGACCGTCACGGAGTCATCCAGACCCAGTATGCGCACGTCTGCGCGCTTGGTGGGTCTGGAGACTCGGGCCTCCTCCGCGTTTAAGGACGCTCTGAGCCGTTCGGCTAGAGCGTCAGCGGTAGGGCCACTGGCCGCGCCGGGGACCTCCAGCATCCGAGCCCCCGTTGCAGTGACCCGGTAACGGAGGCCCCCGGCGATGCCGAGCTCCGTGAGGTCTACCGCCTCCCGCGCCTTCGCGAGTACGTCGCGGTACGACACGCCCCTCTTGACCGCGTCCGGCTGAAGTGTGATCACTACAGCCGCGGTCTTTGGGGCGCTGAGCCTAGCCGCGACGACACGCTCCTTTTGCCGGCGCTTCCGATCCCGCTTCCTGGCCTTTTTGGCCGCCCTTTGCTCCCTCGCCCTCTCTCCGGCCACCTGCCACCCGGTCTCGGCCACGGAAGGCTCTGCGGGCGGGGGGGGTGGCGGTGGCGGCCGTCTCGCGGCTGGCGCTGGCACGTTCGCCGCCTTTCCATTCTTTTGGGCCGCCGCCTTGCCCTGCTTTAGGGCCGCCGCCTTCCTAAGCGGAGCCGGTTTCGCCGAAGCCGGCTTTGCGGGGGCTGACGTAACCCTGCCGGAGGGATGGCTGGACGGCCCCGGTGCGGAGGCCGCAGCAGCCGCATACGTGGCCGCCCTCGGGCCCGGGGGCGCCTTGTTTGCCGCCAATGGGGGGCGCAGGACAATGCCCTCCAGGACGGAGAACCGCGCCAGGCAGGAAGGCAGCCAGCTCCTGCCGAACCAGGTTCAGGACCTGGTTCTCCACCGGCACGGGCTGGCTTGGTCGCTGCTGGTCCCCATTTTGGGGCGCCTCGCGAGAGCCGGACTCGCGCAGACCGGCCAGATCTGCTCGGAGCTTCCTGTTCTTCTCTTGAAGAAGCTCCGTGGCGGCCGACAGTCGAGTGACCTCCGCCCACAGTTTGGCCACGTCGTCTGGCGGGGGCCTCACATATCTGGTCTCCGCTGCCGCCATGATGGAGGCGACCGCTGCGGGTATAGCCCTTTGCCTGGTGAAGGCCTTTTGTTTGGTGGAGACAGCCCTCAGCGCCACCTCCACCTCCTTCGCCAGCCCGGCCTTACGCTCTGCATCGGAGCCGTCGTCTGCGCCCGCCTCGTCACCAGAGGAGCCCGAACGGACCACCCCGTGACCGGCAGCCACCCCCTGGTGGCGCCCCTCCTCGGCAAGCCGCGCCGACCTCTCGGCGGCAGAGAGGCCTCTCCCCTTGCCGCGGATTCCGCCACGCTTGCTGGTGGGGATCTTGCGAGCCGAGGCCAGCTCCCCCTCCGACGATGACTCTCGATCGCCCACCGGCCTGGACCGCTTGCGTAGGAACTCCCCGTTCCCCGCAGCAGCCCCGGGCCTCCCGCGCCGGGAGCTCTCTGAGCCTCCCGCGCTCACATCGCTGGATGCGGCGCCGGACTCCGACCCCGCATCCCTCTCCTCCCTTCCTTTGCCGCAAGTGCACACCGAGCCCGCCCTTGCTCCTCCGCTGTGCCCTCTGCTTATCAGAGGATCACGCGGAGCAACGCCCCCTTGGTCCACAATGGACCCCTCCCATGTCAGAATATTAGCCATGGACAGTAACTTTCTCCGAGGAATAAGAATCTCTTCCCATTCCTCGGGGAAGGATACTGCCCACGCCCAGGGTGCACCGGCCCAGCAGTTGCTGTTCCCTCCAGACGTATCGAGAGGGACCGGCAGCCATCAGGCAAACGAGGAGGAATTCTGACAACGCACCCCATAACAAATATGGCTTTATAGAGTTTTAATCATTAAATCATCAATACAACCCTCTAAACTCATTTAATCCCATTGATTAACTTTTTCACGAAATAGTCATTAAATGGGGTAAGGCGGGTAACGCCACCCATTACAAGATTTGAATTTCGCGGGCTACCCTGGCGCTTCTACCTAAGTGATCGATAACTGTGTATATGAATTGCAAATAAAAATAATGTCTACGTGGCTTCTGTTACTTTCTTTAAGGCTGCAGAATTTTTATTTTTCCATTTTTGACACAATGGTATACACAATCCTTTTTTTTTTTTTTCGGATGGGAAATCATCAAATGACCCCACCCACTCTGGGCGGAGCGGAAGGGAGTGTCAGAATTGTACTGACTAAAACCCATCCATATTCCTTCTTTGCCCTTTGTGTTCCAGGGCCACGATATCTCTTTCGAACAGTCCCGCAGCCCTGGCAGGCATCGGCCCTTGCAGGCCCCTACATCATTGCTGACATCTCTTTGAGGCGCTCGTGGAACACGAACGCGCCGTCGACACGGCCTGTCATCATAAGACGGCCGGACGGCAAGCTAGCCCATAGCTCGCCGTCCACAGGCCCGCGCCTACGGTGGCCGGGAGCCACCACGTGACCCCCGACGCCCAGGGCGTCTCCCGCGGCGGCTGGGACGTGAGGTTCTTTCCCTCTCACGTCCCGCCACCTCCTTCACTAGCATGACTGCTTCGCAGAAGGAGGTGACGGCTTCCCATTCTCTCTCGCTCCGGACCATGGTTTGAACCAGGGCCGGACGCGAGAGATCGCCGCCGCCAATCGCCGCTACGAGGACACGGCGGTGCTCCGCCCAAGCGGGGCAGACCTCCACGTTGTGCTCCACCGTGTCCTCCAGAGTATATACAACCCTTACGCCCCATTGCTAAAACTAATAAAACAGAAATATAATAATGATTCTACAAACTACTAAAATAATACTTTACTGATAAACGAATATACAAAATAATAAACGAACTTCATACCTTATGAATTAAAATACAAAGAGGATCAAAATGTTGTAGTCGTAGTATTATGCCGTAATAATCGGGCACCGATTAGTACGGCATGAGCGCCCATCGACGAAGGACCTGTGTAAATTTTTCCCGCGTCCCGATTTTCGAGCGCATCTATCGTGAACGCATTTTTATACTACGACTACAACATTTTGATCCTCTTTGTATTTTAATTCATAAGGTATGAAGTTCGTTTATTATTTTGTATATTCGTTTATCAGTAAAGTATTATTTTAGTAGTTTGTAGAATCATTATTATATTTCTGTTTTATTAGTTTTAGCGTAATTTGTTCTAATTTAGAGTGCTATTAAAAATTATATTATGTCTGATTAAATGAATTGATTTTAATTAAACTTTGGAATTAGTTTATTAAAAGAACATAGCTTATTTTGACATGATTTTTTTAATGTAATTACGCTTTATTCAAACCAAAAAATCGCGATAAAGTAGCGATATAAAACGCAAAAATTGACCTAAGACTTTGCTTTTTTACTAATTAATGTTATTAATTATTGATATTCTAGTATATTTTGTGTCGACAAAATTATATGTCTGATACTAAATGTATTTTTTTCAGTGAATTGACTCTGCGATGATTTTTTAGTAAACTAGTTGTGGGAGATTAATCACTACATAGTAAAAAAACAAGTTTTTGTAAATGTGTTAAATGAAGTGTCAATACGAAAGACTAGTCTTTTTTTAACATGTATTCAACAATGCCAGAGTGTTACCTAAGATGGTAAGTTAGGCGACTAAAGTCTTAGATGTTTGCGCGAAAACGTGAAATAGCTCTTAACGTACCTTTATAACGAATTCGCTTAAAAGGACATACCAGATATTATAACGGAATGTAGAAGTTCTGCAATAAGGACCTATGTACAAATATGTATGTTTACCACGACTATTGGCTATAACTTTTTCAGCATTTGGACAATGGACTGTCCCTTTAATGCAGCAGCATTAAGTCATTATGAGCAGTTTTGACCGTATTAACATTCACTGTCGGCAAAGTTAACAAAACCTTAAACCATATGTAGGATAAAAAATGTAATGGGAAATGCAAAATAGTTATAAAGTACAGTAGGTACTGATTATTAATTAAACACTACTGTTTGAAAAGGACTGAGGAATTCATATTTAGATATCAGTTTGCTTTAAAGCGGTTTACTTCCCTTACCATTAATTCTTACACTGTGTAATAATAAGATGTACATACTAATACACATAACATAAAGAAAAATAAAAAGAGGACAAGGTTTTTCTACTAATCTAGTGAGTGGACAAGATGATAAAGGTTTATATGTTTTCAGGTCAGAGCAGTCAACTTTTTATGTCATGGTTGTTACGTGAGAGCTAACCGAGAAGTGGCCCAAAGAAACATTGTTGATGCTCACCGTTTTGATAACATAGAGGAAATCAAGCTGTTCAAGAAATTGAAGTACCAATTCCTCCACCACGCTCTCCTGGTCTGGCTGTAAGGATTGATACAGATGTATCATCAATCATCCTGCCGAATTATAGACGGTGTGCTAATACATCTAGACGATGTGTATTTGATGGATGTCAGGAGAGTGCAGGTCATTTAGTGCCTATCTTGATTAAATCGTCATTGCTGTTGGACTACAAGCTTTATGTACCTCGAAGTGCCAGAGTATGTAGAAATCATTTATATTCGAATAAATGGGAGTTATTATTAGAGAACACAAGCTTAACAAATCCAGAGTGTGTAGAAATCATTTATATTCGAATAAATAGGAGTTATTATTAGAGAACTCAAGCTTAACAAATACTTCCACAGCAAACCAAATTGAAAGCTTGTTAGACACTAAAAGTGAAGAAAATGTTATTGATTTTGAAAACATTGAATCAATTCCGCCGAATGTGTGTCACTATTGGACAGGGCGCACTCCCCAAGAATTTCTAGAATTGCATAATAGCATACCAATACAGTCCGTTGTTTCAAAAAAATCTAAAACTGCATTAGCAATGCTTTTAATTAAATATAGGACTGGTGATAGTGATGCTAGGATATCCAGTCTTTTTAGGATTCCTAAATCCACTGTACAGTATAAAATGAGTGTTGCGAGGAAATGTCTGACAAATCACTTTGTTCCATTACATCTTGGGACGTCTCACATATCTCGCCGAGAATTGGCAGATAGAAACACAACATTACCTGAAAAGTTATTTGGAAATCCTTAATCTGATGCTTCTGACCGGTGGTATTGTACAATGTGACGGTACATACCTCTATGTGCAAAGAGTTCAAATTATAAATACCAAAAACAGACATACATCATCATCATCATTTCAGCCGAAAGACGTCCACTGCTGGACTTAGGCCTCCCCCAAGTGTCGCCACATTGACCGGTCCCGTGCGTCTCGCATCCAGCGGATCCCTGCAACCTTTACCAGGTCATCGGTCCACCTAGTGGGAGGCCTTCCAACGCAGCGTCTTCCGGTTCGCGGTCGCCACTCCAGAACTTTTCGGCCCCATTGGCCATCCGTTCTGCGAGCAATGTGCCCTGCCAACTGCCACTTAAGTTTGGCTATTCGTCGGGCTACGTTGGTAACCTTGGTTCTCTTGCGGATCTCCTCATTTCTGATTTGATCACGCAAGGAAACTCCGAGCATAGCCCTCTCCATTGCCCTTTGAGTGACTTTAAGCCTTCTGATAAGGCCCATTGTGAGCGACCACGTTTCGGTTCCGTATGTAATCACTGGCAACACACACTGGTCATAGACTTTTGTCTTGAGACACTGCGGTAAGTTGGACGAGAAGATACCACGCAACTTCCCGAACGCTGCCCAGCCGAGTCGGATTCGACGATTGACCTCTTTCTCGAAGTTGGACCTACCTAACTGGACCGTTTGTCCCAGGTAGACATAATCGTCTACAACTTCGAGTGTAGAGTCTCCGATCTTGATAGGAGTGGGTGTTACATGGGCATTCAACATGACTTTGGTTTTGTCCATGTTCATTTTAAGACCCACTCTTTCGGAAGCTCTACTGAGGTCATCGAGCATTGTACTGAGGTCCTCCATGGTCTCAGCCATGACCACTATATCGTCGGCAAACCGAAGGTGAGAGATGTACTCGCCATTGACGTTGATGCCTAGCCCTCTCCAGTCCAGAACCTTGAAGACATCCTCCAGTGCAGCGGTGAACAGTTTCGAAGATATGACGTCTCCCTGTCTCACACCTCGCTGCAGGAGGATAGGTTCCGAGGTCTGGTCCTGAAGTCAAACTGACATGGTGGCGTTTTTGTACAAACTCTTCAGCACCTCGATGTACCGATACTCGATTTAGCACCGTTGGAGAGACTGCAATACAGCCCAAGTCTCGATCGAATCGAAGGCTTTCTCGTAGTCCACAAACGCCAAGCAGAGAGGCAGGTTATACTCTTCGGTCTTCTGTATAACCTGCCGCAGGGCATGTATGTGGTCTACGGTGCTAAAGCCTTTTCGGAATCCGGCTTGTTCGGGAGGCTGAAAATCGTCAAACCTGCGCGCTCTAGACATGGCTTAGAAGTGAGATGGGCCTGGGCGACAATGCCCGGCTGAAGAACTATCTTCAGCCGGGCATTGTCGCCCTTTTTGAAGAAGAGGACCACCACACCCCTGCACCATGCCTGCGGCGTTTTCCCCTCGAGTATGACGGAGTCAAACAGTTTCTGAAGGGCCTTAAGTACCGGTTTTCCACCTGCCTTCAGAAGTTCGGCCGTAATTCTGTCATCACCCGGTGCCTTGTTGTTTTTAAGCTGTTTCAGAGCCATCCTAATCTCGTACAGGCTGACATCCGGAATGTCTTCGGTATAGTGTCGGGTCAGTCTAGCTCTTGGAGCGTTAGCTAGATTTGCAACGGGTTTACTGGTTGAAGTGTACAACTGCCCATAAAAACTCTCGATCTCCCTCAGCAGCTCCGGTTTGGCGGATACGATCCTGCCATCGTCAGTCTTCAGTTTCGTGAGCTGGCTCTGCCCAATAGCCAGATCTCTTGAAAATACCTTGGAGCCTTTATTCCGCTCAATAGCGTCTTTAATACGCTCGGTATTAAAGCGGCGGAGGTCGCGTTTCAAGGATTTAGAGATCCGTCTATTGAGCTGCCGGTACTTCCACGCCTCGTCTGAAGACTGCAGGATCATCTCGCGCCGCTCCTTCATGAGCTCGAGAGTATGATCAGAGAGTTTTTTGTTCTTCTGTGCACGACGTGTCTTGAAGAACTTAGACCCAGTCGTATGGACAGTTTCCACGAACCCATCGTTGCATTCGTCTACTGAGCTTCCTAGGCACTCGAAACGATTCTGGAGTTCAAGCTGAAAGCTCTCGGGGTTTTGGATCTGGATTTTTGCTGGACGGAGCGTAGACTTCATCAGTCGAGACCTTTCAAGCTTTATATTGATGTTCAATGTGCCTCTTACCATGCGGTGATCGCTCCCGGTTTTCACCGAATTGATCACAGAGACATCATTGAACATTTGCTTCTTGGTTGACATGATGAAGTCAATCTCATTTTTAGTTGCACCATCGGGACTCTGCCAGGTCCACTTCCTGTGCTCACGCTTTTTGAAGACGGAGTCATCATAATAATATAGAGGCCCTCCTTCTCCATAAAACTAGCCAGTTGGTGACCCCGGTGGTTCCGACGTCCAACCCCAAATTGCCCCACCTGCAGCTCATCCCCGTCAACAAACAAAAAACAAACAAAAAAAAAACAGACATACAGTCTTCATAAATATCATAACCTAACGAAACCATTTTTGGTAGTCTGTTGCGCTGGACATATTATAGATGACCATTTGCTGCAACCCAAACAGATGCAGAAATAATGAATTATTTTGTTTCTAGTGATGGTGGCTTATTTCAATATTTTAGGCAAAACGACGTCTTTATTTTATACCGTGGCTTTAGAGATTCGATCTCCAACCTAGAAGCTCTTGGTTTCACAGTACACAAACCGGAAACCAGAGATGCCGGAGAAACGCAATTATCGGCCCTACAAGCTAATAAAAGCAGATGACACTATGCCTATGGGTCGTGGAAATAGTGAATGACAGGTTTAAGCGTAACTATAAATTGTTTAGAAATGTTTTTTTCAATTTAGCTTCTTCACATATGATGGAAGATTTTAGAATTGCTGCTGCGCTCATAAATAAATTCCATAAGGTAATTGTAAATCCCGAAAATGCAGAAGAAATAGTCGAAATAGCAATTTCAAGGTTGCACATGCCTAATTACTTAGGTCAATTCATACAAGAGTACAATTTAAATAGACGAAGAGTGCTATTCAGAAGGATTGACGCAAACCTTGATACTTCTCTTAATACTTTTCCACGTTTCAGTACGAATGAGTTAAAATTAATATCATTAGGACCGTATCAGGTGCAGCAAGCTCGTTCCTATTATGGATAACATATGAGAGAGCGTGGCATTTATCAAGTAGAAATATGTCCAGAGTTAGAGTTTTCACAGGAACTTCTATTGCACATAGGAGGTAATCACCCTGTTCTATTAAGAGGTCGCATTAAATCTAGGCATACATCTAGACGAGAGTATTACACTTATATTTAACATGATGAGCATCCGTCAAGTCAAGATCAACCTAAAAATGCCATCGTAGGGTATTGGTGTAGTTTTATAGCAGGAAACCGGACTGTTGGATGTTGTGCTCACATTATGACAATTCTTTGGTACTTGGGATGGGCGAGATATCAAGAAAGCATTGTTCCACCAGCTGCATTTTTAGATAGTGTTTTGATAACATTAAATAAATAAAATAATGTTCTTTGTTTTATTATTTGCCTAATATAGAATAATATACTACTGTAGATACTTTTTATACCATTAAAAATAGTTACAAACTATTTAAAGATTTTCTCAGACTATAAAAAAACTGCTCTTCTTTTTTTTTTATTAAATACTAGCTGTTGCCCGCGACTTCGTTCGCGTGAAAATTTTGGTGTGCATGTGTGAGACTGCCTCGTTGGTCTAGTGGTAGCAAGCGTGACTACTAAGCGTGGGGATCGATTCCCGGGGTCGGGCAAAGTGTTAAAAAAATATGTTTATTTCAATTACATAAAGCAAGCAGATGCTTTTGTTAGGGGGCGTCCATTAATTACGTGAGCTGATTTTTCTGTGGTGGGATGTCGTGAGATTTAGCTTGACCCCCTCATCTCCCTCTTAATCTCGCGTAGTTTAGTATAAATACGGGAATCTGTGCTTGATTGCGTTGAATTCACTAAAAGAAAATAATTTGTAGAGAAACATGTTTACTCAATTAAACCCAGTGATATCTGCCGTAGTTATTAATTACCAACCAAAAGGCGTAATACAAATTTTCATGGTTTGAACTGCAGACATGACGATTTTCGATACAAACTTCATCCCCTATTTAACTCGCTTAGGGTTTGAATTTCGAAAAGCTCTGAAACACATGGTTTTAATTTTTGACCAGAATGACAACCACCAATTTTTATGGTTTAAACTACAAAAATGGCGATTTTCGATACAAACTTTCATCCCCTATTTAACTCCCTTAGGGGTTGAATTTCGAAAAACACTGAAACACATGGATTTTAATTTTTCCCCATAATGATAAACACCAATTTTCATGGTTTAAAGTACAAAAATGTCAATTTTCTATACAAACTTTCATCCCCTATTTAACTCCCATAGAGGTTGAATTTGAAAAACACTGAAACACGTGATTTTTAACCAGAATGAAACACCAATTTTTGTGGTTTAAACTACAAAAATGATGATTTTCGATACAAACTTTCATCCCCTATTTAACTCCCTTAGAGGTTGAATTTGAAAAACACTGAAACACGTGATTTTTAACCAGAATGAAACACCAATTTTCGTGGTTTAAACTACAAAAATGATGATTTTCGATACAAACTTTCATCCCCTATTTAACTCCCTTAGCGGTTGAATTTCAAAAAACACTGAAACACGTGGTTTTTAGTTTTTCCCCAGAATGATAACCACCAATTTTTATGGTTTAAACTACAAAAATGACGATTTTCCATACAAACTTTCATCCCCTATTTAACTCCCTTAGGGGTTGAATTTCGAAATATCCTTCCTTATTCCTTGTCTACATTATAAATCAAACCTCTGTGCAAAATTTCAGCTTTCTAGGTCCAAGGGTTTGGGCTGGGCGTTGATGAGTCAGTCAGTCAGTCAGTCAGTCAGTCAGTCAGTCAGGACTTCTCTTTTTATTTATATAGACTATTCATATGAAACGCCTGGCACAGATATACAACGTGTAACATAATAAACGCAAGACCTCTCGTGTGGTGTCTCAGACCATGAAACTGAACAACTCTTGTTCTATGACTTTTGGAAATTCATAACTTTTTTTTTAGTTTTACTATACATGTGGATCAGCTGATTGCGTCCGTTCTTATAGAAAGTATTTTTTTTTTTTGCGAATTTCAAGAACTCGTAGAACAAAAGATAAACTTATACTGTCACTTACATATCTTCCGTGATTGTTCATTATTTTGAGCTCAAAATAATGAACAATCACGGAAGATATCCCGTAAGTGACAGTATAAGTTTAGTTGTAAATCGTGAAAGCTTAAAACAGTGTTAGAACAAAAGATGTTTAGTTTCATGGTGCGAGAGACCACACGGGAGGTCTTGCGTTTATTACGTTTCACTTTGTATAAACATTAATCTACATAAAACACAGACCTTCATAACTTTAGTCCACTACTGCTGAGCAATATGAGCCTGTCTTATTTGGTTTGTAGAAGATCAGTACTATTAAATGACATAGATTTTATATCTGTACATTCTGGGGTACAAGTCCATACAATTTTTAGCCATGTCTTTTATAGATGAATATAAAGAGTTATTATAAGAGGACATTTGAGCGAAGTGGATCGCCCAAAATTCGGTAATTACCTTCTGCATCACTGCGTAATTCGCGAGAAGAGTGAAACGACGAAATTGAGAGTAGTATTCGACGCCTCAGCCAAAACTTCCTCTTGTAGGTCATTAAATGACATACAGGCTATAGGACCAGTCGTGCAGTCCGACTTATTTTCAATTTTGTTACGTTTCCGCGGACATAAGTTTGTTCTCTTAGGAGACATTGACAAAATGTACTGACAAACGGCCTTGCATGCTTCTCAACGTCACCTTCATTTAATTCTGTGGAGGGATTCATCTTCTACGGAACCCGATAATAATAGTAATTTAAAAGTTTTATAGTTAAATACAGTAACATATGGGATGGCCAGCGCTCCGTTTTTAAGTACCAGATGTTTATTACAATTAGCTAAAGAATGTAAGGACGAAACTATCGCGAACATTATAAGAAATAGATGATCTAAACACGGGAGCAGATCGTGAAGATGAAATAAGGTGTTTATACATAAATGTTAAGAAAATTCTAGACTCGGCGTGCTTCCCCTTAAGAAAGATTCGTACAAACTGTTTACAGGCATTTGCTAGTGATGATGCTGTGTTCGACCCGGTAGATTTGACTAAAAAATCTAGTGTGCTAGGTCTAAATTATTCTCCAAAACTAGACATTATTGAGTTTCCCTCAAAGGTCGAATCGCCACCGGACATTATTAAAAAAGAATCGTTATAGCTACTATTTTTAAAATATTCGATTCATTTGTGCATGCATTATTAATACAAAAATCTTTTTGCAACAGTTATGGGTCATTAAGTTAAATTTGGAGGATCCTATAGCACAAAACCAAAACACATGGTTAAAATTCATGTTCAATTCACACTTCCTTTCTAATATTAAAATTAGCAGAAATGTTACTTGTAATTTTCCGATAGCTATAGAATTGCATAGTTTTGTCGATGCGTCACAAAAAACGTATGCCGCCTGTGTGTACTTACGTTCCATTAATGACAAAAATGAGGCAACGGTAAGACTTTTGTGCGCAAAGGCAAGGGTTGTACCCTTAAAGCCTATAGTAATACCAAAATTGGAATTACTTGGTACTTTGCTGGGAGCTAGATTATGTGATAAAGTTCTGCAGTCATTGCGATTTAATATAAGTTGTAAAACCATTTGGACTGATTCGACAGTGGTTTTAGGATGGTTGAAAACAGATGTAAGAAATCTTAAAATGTTTGTCTGCAACAGGGTTAATGAAATTAACGAATTAACTAATGGTTTTGAACATAGACATGTACCTACGAATATGAACCCAGCTGAATTGGCCTCAAGGGGAGTTGAACCCCAGGACCTATCATCTTGTTCTTTGTGGTGGGAAGGTCCTTCTTTCCTAAAGAAGGACGTTTAGAATAGCCACAGAATTCGTTAGTAGCTCAAAAATTACCCGAGTTAAAGGTACACTCGTTATTGTCTGCAGCAAACAATACTGCTGACAATAGTTTATTTTTAGATTTCAACAAGTACTCCAATTTCAATAAACTGAGTAGAATATTTATAATAATAATAATAAATTTATTTGCCATAAAAAAAGAAATACAAATGGGAACCTAGGTGATTCATTATGAAATAGGTACTGGACATTGTATACAACTGGTTCTACGCTAAAATCTGTACACAAGTATTATAACCCTGCCTCTTAAACTAGGTAAACCTGTATCTTAAGAGACAGTGTTCAGCCATGAGGGTCTTAAACATAGTCAACAAATTAATGACAAAATAGATGTGTGTCGATCCATCCTTTACGATTAATCTTAGTATTTAATGGAAACAAAAATAAAAAGAAAATTAATAAAAACTAATAATAACAATAAAAACTAGCTTAATTAATAGTAGTGATATAATGAAAAAATTGATGAGCGATGTGCAGTTGTTATGTATTAAGAAGTGTAGGTTGTGTCTGCGTGAGTGTGTTGTATGTGTGTATTAGAATATATGAATGTGTTGTGAGGGTTATGTTTGTTGAGTAAATGTACTTTTGATATGTAAGTGTGGGCGTATTGGGTGTAATGTATTAGGCGATGAAGGAGAGTAAGGACTCTGTAAAAGCATAGTTCTTCTGTAGAAGCCACTCTGTTACTTTTGATTTTACCATTTGTGTATTTAGGTCTAGGATACCCAGCAATTGGTGAATTTTTTGATATAAGTGAGTGCTTAGGATGTAGTATTGGTGTTTAGCGAAACTGGTTTTGTGTTGAGTGCGTGGGAGACGAAGAGTTCGTTTATTGCAATCATAGGGTGGTAGGCATGCATGTTTTCTTAGGACCGATCGTAGCACAAAGAGCTGCCGGACCGTTAGGACCATACAGTCGGTGTAGATATCCGATGTTGGGTATCTGTAGGGCTTACTCGACATAACTTTAAGAATTGCTCTTTGCGCTCTCTCTACTCTAAGAAAGTTAGTTTTCCATGCACCACCCCAAGCAGTAATACAATACCCGAGAACCGACTGGCACAAAGCGTAGTAGACCATCTTAAGCGTATCCGCGTTAGCTGACTGCCTGAGCGACTTGAAGATGTGTATGAGTCGTAGAGTTCTGGTGGTGAGGGCATCAATCTGCTTGTCCCATTTTAGCCCATCGTCTATTTGTACACCCAAATATTTCACAGTGTCGGTTCTGGTGAGTGTGGGACAGGCACAGGGTCCGGCTGAGTTCAGGCAAGAGTGAGCTGTTATAGAGAAGTCTTGAGGCGGTGTAGTGTTACGACGGATTGCAAATGGAATGTAATTAGTTTTATGCAAATTTAGAGTGAGTAAATTTGAGTTGAGCCATTCCATTATTACAGACAGAGCTGCCTCTGCTTTTGTTTTAACAACATCCCATGTGGGCCCACTGACCAGAATCGCTGTGTCATCCGCATAGGCATAGATCTTACAGTTTGGCAGTTGCATCAGACACAGTTCATTGACGTAAATCTGAAACAGCGTGGGGCCCAAGATGCTCCCTTGTGGAACGCCGTAAGTGACAGTTGTCTCATTGCTAATGTAGTTGTCAATTTTAACACATTGGGAGCGATTATTTAAGTAGTTAGTGAAGATTTGGAGAGGTTTGCCACGCACGCCTATTGACTCTAACTTAAGGACAAGTTTGGGAACAGAAACTGTGTCAAATGCCTTGGAAAGGTCTAAAAAGATACCCAAACACTTGGTTTTATTGTCAAGATCCATTGCAACTTGTTGTGTGAAGTCAAGTATCGCATCCTCAGTCGACACCCCCGAGCGGAAGCCATACTGATTCGGAGCAATAATGTGATGTTTATTAAGAAAGCTCTTAAGACCATTACTGAGAATCCTTTCCAGTATTTTCGAGAGAGCAGGCAGAACTGCTATCGGTCTGTAATTGTTGACACAGTTCCTGTCCCCGTTCTTGTAAATGGGATGTACCACTGCCCTCTTGAGAGCATCCGGAAAGGTACCTGTGTCTAAACACCGATTGCAGAGGTGTGTAATGACTGGGACCAGGATGTGACGGCAGCTTTTCAATAAGAGAGATGGTATCCCATCCCAACCGACGGCGCAGTCACTGCGTAGTTGAAGGATAAGTGACCCTACTTCAGATTCGTCCACATCTAGTAGAGCAAGTGAGTTGACTGGGGGGGTATGCGTGAGACGTAAAGAGGTGGAAAGATTGTAGGAGATTGGTGGAGAGGGAGGGTTCCGAGATGTAATGTTTTCCGCCAGCTTTTTGCCCACGTTACAAAAAAATTCAGAAACCATATTTAAGGAGGCTTTTGGATTATCGTCAATTTTTAGGAGTTCAGTAGGAGACGAATGTATTTTCTGTGAGTTGGTTATTTTTTTAATTGTTGTCCACAACTTTTTAGGGTTATTTCTGCTTTTTTCGAGCTCATTCGTTTCATAAGATGTTCTTAGCTTTCTAAGTAATTCATTACAGAAGTTTCGGTAGCGAGTGTAGGTGGTTTTAAGAATTTCATTGTGGGGGTCCTTGGTTGAATTCATGTGCATTTTGTCACGATTTTGAATGCATCTCAGGAGACCAGAAGTCATCCACGGTTTAATGGTTCTTTTACGCCTTGGAACTTTGACTTGCTTTGAGTGTTTTGAAATGGCTGATTTTATTATGTGTATAAATTTATTCATGGCTGCGTTTACATCTTCGAGGTGGTATATTGCAGAAAAGTCCCTCTTTTCTAGCTCTGAGATGATTGCTTCGTAGTCTAGACAAGTGTTAACTTGACTTACTTTACGTACTGGACTGTCGTGATTAATAGATAGTAGGATAGGTTTGTGATCTGTAATATGCGAGTCCAATACAAGTGTGGTAGATGGGAGGTTAGACTTGAGAAGTATGTGATCGATACAGTGTTCGAGGCGAGTGGGGAACAGGTGAGTTGGCAAGAGACCTTGAGAGGCATTAAGAGTAAGGTAATCAAAACTCCGGTCGTTCATGTTGTCCGGCCTTATATCGATATTTAAATCAAAATCAAAATCAAAGCATTTATTTCAAATAGGCCAGTTACAGGCACTTTTGAATTGTCGAAACAAAGACAACAATAGCTACAGTCCCAGTCACAAGGCATAAAAACTGTGAAAGTACTGTAGTTGCCCATTCCCTAACGTAGATCACTATGGAGAAGAACGGGCAAGAAACTCCATGGACACTCTTTTAAATCAGTATACTTTTACAAACTCTTGGTTACATCATTCATGTTGAGATGGTACATTATGTGAGAACGATGTAGCAAGATGTGTACGTTAAAAGTGTCCATAGTAAACAATTCAAAAAAGAAAAAAAAAACAATTCAAATAAGCCGTGGCAACCAAGAGATGACCAGTCACAACTGACAGCGCCCGTTCACGAACATCACGCATGTATCAGCACCATTCAACTCAACCATTTTGAAGGGAACTAAATGATCCGACACACGCGCCACCATCAGCGAGACATTTGAGCGAGCATGACACACTCCTAACCGCCAGGGCACATTCAAGTCAAGAAAAGACGTAGGTTTCCCGCGAATGACAGCTTTCTATTACATAGTACTCACACAATATGGGCTATGCGGCTATATAATACTAAAGAGATTGAATTTATACAAAGCAAAGTCCCCAATAAGGGCAATATTAGGGCAAGAGGAGATTGCTTCGTAGACACCATTCAGGCTAGATGTAAAACTTTCAAAATTGTGTGTTGAGTTAAGAAATGGGGATCGATAAATAACAACCACTGTAAGCTTCTGACTTATCTGACATATTAGGCAGTTTCCTCCTTGGAAGTCCGGTTCCCACACGGTACTTTCTAGACCTAATCTAGTGTATATTATGATACCGTCGTTTTGATTAGAGTTGGTTACTGTTGCGTGAGACCTAAAGCCTTCTAAAACTGGTAGGTGGCTGACTTTACTAAGCCAACATTCGGTCAGGATTACTGCATCAAAATCAATATTTATTGAATTTAGCAGCACCTGAAGCTGATTGAAATTTTTGTTGACGCTTCGTATGTTAATATGCAGTACGTTAAAGTTACTATCAGCTGGGTTAATATACTTATGGCAGTCATCAGGGCTACAGGAGAATGAGTTCCCCAGGTTTATGTTATCAAGTTCATTATTAATGTTATGAATTGTGTTAGCCATCTATACATATAAAATTCAAAGTCCTGACTGACTGACTGACTGACTGACTGACTGACTGACTGACTTATATATCAACGCACAGCCCAAACCACTGGTCCTAGAGACATGAAATTTGGACAGTGTACTCTTTGTAAAGAGTAGGTATCCACTAAGAAAGGGTTTTTCGAAATTCCACCCCTAAGAGGGTGAAATGGGGTGTTAAATTTTCTATGAAACTTTTTATTCTCTGAGTCGATTGACTTGAAAATGTATCTACATATACTTCAGTTAAAATGATGAGATACGTGTATCACAGTTTTTCCAAAATCATCCCCCAATTTAAAATTCAATGTCCTGACTGGCTGACTGATACATCAACGCACAGCCCAAACCGCTGGCCCTAGAGACATGAAATTTGGAGAATGTACTCTTGTGGAGAATAGGTATCCACTAAGAAAGGGTTTTTTGAAATTCCACCCCTAAGAGGGTGAAATGGGGTGTTGAATTTTCTGTGAAACTCTCACGGGATCGATTGACTTGAAAATGTGTCTACATTATACTTCAGTTAAAATGACGAGATACGTGTATCACACTTTTTCCAAAATCATCCCCCAATTTAAAATTCAATGTCTTGACTGGCTGACTGATACATCAACGCACAGCCCAAACCGCGGGTTCCAGAGATATGAAAATTGGAGGGTGTATTATTTGTGATGAGTAAGTATCAGTATTTCGAAATTCCTACCCCTTAGAGGGTGAAATGGGGTGTTGAATTTTCTGTGAAACTTTTTACTCTCGGGGTCGATTGACTTGAAATTTTGTGTACATACTCTTCAGATAAAACCCAGTAAATCCGATGTCCAATCTCAAACCAAGGTATCTATATTTCACGTATCTAATTTAATTGATATAACTTTAAACTAATAATTGCAAGTTATAAGCAAGTACATGTAAATCAATGTATGTATTATAGATAGATACATAGATTACTTATTATCCCAGAAGTAAGATCCCGTCGGCAATTCCCTAACTCCACGCGAGCGAAGCCGCGGGCATAAGCTAGTGGAAAAATAGAAGTATGATTACTAAACGTGGGGTCAAATACGAGTGGCTTAGAATGCATATTCTAATATATTTGGGGTCTGTGGGGATGACCCAACGCCATTTTAGGTAAGTAGGATGATGTAGGTGTGAAAGATCCATAGTATTAGTGTAAATTGAGGTTTGTGTTTGTTGGATTTTTACATATGTGTGGGGTGTGAAAGTAGTATACGTGTGGAATGCTTTACAATTAATAAAAAAGATGAATATAATTAAGCTTAGAATAAACTCTGGACTACAAATGAGTCACATTTTTATGTTAGCGAGGTCCTGCAGACATTTTTCGGTTTGAATTATTACCTGCTTATCGCCCTCTCTCTTGCGCAAAAGGATTCCGCCGTTTGCGATCCAGCAGAATTTGTAGTCATTGTTCCTAGCAAACTCACGAGCCTGATAAAACAGTTTTTTGGAACTACCTGACAATTGCTCCGCGATGTAAACCGGTTGGGCCTTTCCAGGTATACCAATGAGGATGGTATTAATTTTATCTTCTTTACCTTTTCCTTTGTTATAGGAACGTACTGCCGACACGAGTTTTTGTTTGTCCTGCACCGTCGAAAATTCTGCGATAATTGGGCGTGGGGGCGTAGGGCTGGTACTCTTCCCTGGTAGGCGATATATATCGCGTATGCCTGATTCCTTGATGGGGACTCCAACGACGTCACCAATCTTGCAAATTGTTTTTATAAGACTGGGGGTGGTTTCAGAACCATCCTGAGGAATATTGCGGATTTCGATTCCAGATGATCGTGATTTCTGTTGAAGGTCAAGAATTTTTTTCTCTAGATTTTCTATGTACCGTTTTTGCTGCTGCCGTTCTTTCCTTAAATCCTCGACCTCCTTTTTCATATCCTCAAATTGCTTATTAATAAAGCGCATTGATTCCTGGATGTCTTCGTTAGACTTGCGGATCTCGATATTAGACTCCTTGATTTGGGAATTTTGGATTTTGATTTCCCCAACATCGGACAGAATAGTGTTGATAAGGGCAGTCTGTTCTGCCAGAGTTTTTGAGATGCATGAGCCATGGTCATACCTCTCAGCACCTGGTGAGTCCAAGCCGGCCCCTTGTGGCGAATCGTCCTTACGAAAGCGTTTATTCCTGGTTGTATTTACGAAGTCGCTCAACGTAACCGCAGAGTTAATGTCAGGTTCCGATTGAGTTTGGGTCTGACTGAGGCTGATTGTTTGAATTTTTGGCGTTTTAGGGGGAGTACGCTGTAAACTTGCCATTTTCTTAAAGTACACAGTAACCAAACGATACTTAGCTAGTCTGATATATAACGTAAGCAGAGCCCCGCGGCGCGTCCTCAGTAATTACTTTCTCGTAGCACAGCAGCACTGCTCGTAGCCGATCCGTTGACTCGTAGCACGTCGTAGCGGTCGTAGCACGTCGTAGCGGTTGCTTGCCGCGCAGTGGGGAGTAAAGTTTCGAGATCCGCTGCTACTTGTGCGGTGGCGCGATGGCTAAGCAAGCGGGGTCGGCGGCCGGGGCGTCGCGTCGCCGGTTCGAATCCAGCTAATCACAGGCACTTAAAGATTATTGCTTCGAGTGTAATTTACAAAAATGGTTGCATCCCTCTCTAGGACCGCCCAGAGGGAGTAACCAACGCGTTATAACACTTAATGAGTAACAAGGAATCGAAAATTGGTGAATGTAGCCAATCACAGAATTTAGAGAGAGTAATCAGTCGTGACAATCGACACACGTCTACTCCGTACAACGAATACCGGCCGAGTCCGTTTGCGTACGTTCTACGTTATATTAACAACTGTAATAAAAATAAAAAAAGGTACACGGGCTCTATAAACTCGGATGAAATAAATAACTTAGTTATGCTATTAATTAAATTTAGTCAATTACAATCGTTTTCGTTCGAGATTGAGTTACTTAAACAAAGAAAAACATTACCACATAAAAATTAATTATTACAGTTAACTCCATTTATAGATTCAAATGACATTCTTTGTGTGGGTGGTCGTTTAAAACACTCCAATTATAATTTTGATAAGAAACACCCTATAATATTAAATTCAAAACATAATTTATCTAAATTAATAATGATTAATGAACACATACGTTTGTTCCACGCAGGTCAACAGCTAATGTTAGCGTCAGCGTCAGTGCGTGACAAGTACTGGCCTATTGTAGGGAGATGTTTAGCGCGGCAAGTAGTAAGACAATGTATTATTTGCCTTCGTCTGCGAGTGAATACGGTGCAACCAATAATGCTTCATTTACCTGAAGCGCGTACTAATGCTTGTTTCCCTTTCTACTCGTGTGGAATTGACTTTGCTGGACCGTTTATGAAAAGTAGCCGTAATGGTCGTCGTAACCGAATTAGTAAGTGTTACCTATGTTTATTCGTATGCCTTAGTACAAAGGCAATACACTTGGAACTTGTGAGTGAACTGAGTACGGAAGCCTTCATTTTATGCTTAAGACGGTTCATATCTCGCAGAGGAAAATGTCATGAGATTTTTTGCGACAACGGCAGGAATTTCGTTGGTGCTAACAATGAATTAGGTAAGCTGCTTAGATCCAGCCGTCAGTCCCTGGGTGATTATGCCACTTCAGAAGGAATCACATTTGTATTTAGCCCCGCTTATTCTCCCCACTTCGGCGGAATATTTGAGGCTGTAATTAAATCAGCAAAGTTTCATTTAAAACGTGTAGCTGGAAAGGCTGCTTAGACGTTTGAAGAGCTAGCAACGCTGTTCGCACAGATTGAAGCCATCCTAAATCCGGGCACGCCGCAATCGCGGCGGTAAGACACCTCTTTGAGGAGTGGCTGGATAGGCGTCACGGCGTCCTGACCTATCGCGTGACGCAGGTCCTCACCGGACACGGAAGTTTCGGGAGGTACCTGTGTCATATGGGGAAGGAGGAAACGCCTGGGTGTCACCACTGCGAGTATCGCCCGGAGGACACGGTGGAGCATACGGTGCAGGACTGCCCCGCTTGGGCAGAGCACCGCCGTGTCCTCACGGCGGCGATAGGCGGAGACCTCTCGCGCCCGGCATTGGTCGAGGCCATGCTGCGGGGCGAGACGGAGTGGGAAGCGGTCGCGTCCTTCTGCGAAGCAGTCATGCTCGCGAAGGAGGAGGCGGGCCGCGTGAGGGAGAGGACAGCGTCCTCCCTCCACCCCAGCCGCAGTGGTAGACGCCCACGGCGCCGGACGTCGGCAGACGATCTCCGGCCACCGTAGGCGCGGGCATGCGGGCGGCGAGTAATGGGCGACTCGCTGTCCGACCATGGACCATGCCCGGGTCGACGGCGCGTTGTGTTCCACGCGCGCCTCAAAGAGTGTCAGCATAATGACGGGGCCCCCCTCTAGAGGGCCAAAGCCTGCCGGGGTCACGGGACTCATAGAATTACCGTGACCCTGGAACATAAAGGGCTATTGAAGGACACCGTGGATTTTAGTCAGTACAAGTCTGACAGTCCCTCCCGCTCAGCCCTGGGTGGGAGGACTTATTTGATGATTTTACCACGTTAAAAAAAAAAAAAAAAAAGCCATCCTAAATTCACGGCCGCTGACTCCTCTGTCGTCCAATTGTACTGATCCTTCTCCTCTGACCCCAGGCCACTTCCTAATTGGGAGACCACTTATGTCAATTCCAACGAAGCCAGTCACCGCTACCAGACCTTATAGACATGAGCTCATAGAGAAGATAAGGCAACACTTCTGGGAGAGATGGCGCCAGGAATACATCTCTGAGCTGCAGCAGCGCACCAAATGGCGCACTGGACAACAGGGACCCACCTGCTGGGACGTGGTTGTTCTGAAGGAAGACAACTTACCGCCATTACAATGGCGGCTAGGGCGCGTGTGTCGCCTTTATCCAGGGGCCGACGGCGTCAGTAGGGTAGCTGACGTCACTACTTCAAGGGGCATTACACGAAGGGCTATCAATAAGCTATGTCTTTTGCCAACTTCAGAATCCAAAGATGACAACGAAGCAGAGAGGGCCCCTACCTCGTCTACATCTTGAAAGCCGAGGCTATCAACGCGCCGGAGGATGTTCACGCATCATACGCGTGAACGAGAGCGGCGCGGTGCGGCGGGCGACGCGTGGGCGGAAGGGTCGCACAGCTGATCCTGCCACCGCCGACCGGGCCGCCACTACTCGCCTACACCACGATCAACAGCGCACGTACAGTGCGATTTCAAAGATTTATAACAATTGTAACAAGTCTGTGTTAAATTAAGTAAACCTAATCAGACTTTAATTCATATCCTCAACACTCGTTTAATTAATAAAGTCGTTGTGACGCTTCAAAATTCCCTAGAAGTTGTACCAACAACGCTAGTTTCCAATCGTGAGTGTGCATTGAATTGGGTGCTCGTCGCGTAATTCCTGGATTCCAGCCGGACCGAGTTGAAGGTAACCGGCCCCAGGTAAGTCTGGTATCAGCTCTGGTTAGCTGGGAAGGTTCCTTCGTGGAGGTTCTGGATTGGAAAGCATCGCCCAGGGAGCAATCGGGTGAGTGCCTGCTCATAGCACACCCCCTTGTCGTAATATAGGTAATTTGTCGATTTCTCGTTCCGGGTTCACTCGGAGCCATTTTGAAAATTTACAGTCCACTTGAATCTCTCGCTAAATCAATCAACTACCCCGTACCAAAAATTTAGACGAAGTAAGACGTTTCGTAGCATTCTGTAACTATTACAGAAAATTTATAAATAAATTTGCAGAAATCACAATACCTTTAAATGAACTTAGTCGTAAAAATAAAGAATTCATATGGTCAGGTGAATGTCAAAAATCATTTGAACTTCTGAAAAATGATTTAATGAGTCCACCAATCTTGCAATATCCAGATTTCTCAAAAAATAATGAATTCATTCTGCAAACAGACGCATCAGGCATTGCTATAGGAGCAGTACTATGTAACAGAAATATGAAACCAATAGCTTATGCCAGTAGGCCTTTAAACAAAGCAGAAAGAAACTATCCCACAATACAAAAAGAATTGAATGCCATTGTGTGGGAACTTAAATATTTTAGACCATACCTATATGGACAAACATTCACAATCATGACCGACCATAAACCCTTCATATAATTATGTATTTGGTATGAAGGATCCATCTAGTAGACTATTAAAATTTCGCTTGGCATTAGCCTCGTATTTTTTAAGATGTGCGTATGACATAATTTTGTATATCTAATTTAATATTGTGTATGTTTAATTTTGTTATTGATTCTTTTAATGTTATTATTTTATTTTATAATTAATTTAATGTAATTTGGTTATGTGATTGTAGTGTGTATGTGTAATTTTATTTTTTATTGATTTGATTGATTATTTTAATGTACAGCAAGCCAAGTTAATTAGTTTACATCGTACACATCGGTAATTGTCATTGTACGAGCCGGTAATGTTCATACAGCCGCTCATTATTATTGTGTGAGTAAACATATGCAATATCGATTAAATTGCACATCACTAATTTATTGGTTGCATCACTTTTTCACTCTCGTTGTTAACTGTGCTCTGGTTAAAAGTTTGATTAATAATTATTGTGTTTATTAAAATTCACGTGCTTTGTTTTTCAACATGAAGAGAAGTGATAAGATGCTACGTAAAGTGTTCGAAGCTGAGAGAAATACAAGTAAGTATATTATATTATTTTAGGTTATTAGTTACATACTTTTCTTTGTTAAAAGGTTGTTAATTCAAATGATTTTAGAACAGAAAGTTCACAACTGTCTTGGCTAGTTCTATTTTATTGTTAAAGAAATTGTGTGTAGGTATTATGTAAATCTACCAACTTACAACTTTGTTTTTATTTTGTCCTCGCGTCGCGTCGTACGTAAGTAAGATAGGTATGTAACGTAAGTAAAGTACTTTCAATCTAAAACTGAGCGCCCCTCCACTGCTTGTTACGTACACATTTCAATAATTTGTATATAAAACCCAGTGAAGTTGCCAGTGGCGTTCAGTTTTAGAAGAAAAGATCTCTCCAAGTAATTTTACCAGAGCGTCATTTGTTTCGTGGTTCGGTATTCAATTTCAGTGGTGTTTTTATCCGCGCTGATATAGAATGAAACAAAATAAACTTGAACTACTTTTTAAATCAAAAACGATTGGATTTAAGGTTAATGCTTCACAGACCGGGAAGTTTAAATAAAGTACATAGTAAATTTGGTTTGTTATCTGTATTATTATTAGTGGTAAATCCTGGCACAGCATGATACACGAATTTTAGTCATTCTTACATAGCTAACTGCACTACCTATTAACGCAAAATACGCGCTTTGATGTGGAGTGACTGACACCAGCCCGTATTACCTATTATCTAACCTTACTTTACTTATTTACCTTAGGTACTTACCTTACTTACCGTACGTAATTACATTACTTACTAATCCGGGATCTCGTGATCCGTAATAACATACACTACCACTGGACCAACGAAGCAGTCACGTTTTTAAACTAACTTAAAAATAATATTACTTTCAGGAGCAGCAGAGTTGGAAGAAACAATTAGTAGAAGAAGTAATACATCAAAAAAAACTCAACAACCACCAAACATAATGAAAGAAAATTTATCTATTGATATATCTTTATCCAATGGCCCTACTGAAGAATGCCTTCCTGTATCACTATCAATAGCTAACGATGCATCTTTACAGACCCTTGATTCCATAGACTCCGAAGCAGTTACAACGCCGGAGGCACCATTGTACTCACCGATAACTCCAATTGACCGAAACATTTTTCTATCTGGAGGTAATACAACAATCGAAGCAGTTGTAACGCCGGAGGCACCATTATACTCACCGATAACTCCAATAGACCGAAACATTTTTCTATCTGGAGGTAATACAATAATTCCTGAAAGTCCCGAAAATTCTTCACCAGTTCGTAATATGTCACCAGATACTCTTAAATTGTTCGAAACACTGAATCATAGTGATTTCAGTGACGACGACAGTGTTAAAGACCCAGATTTCATTGCTGATGAAGACCTCCATAATAATTCATCTGGTGAATCTACTTCACATACAAACATGGTAGCACTAGTTCATGTAGAAAATTCTTTGAATTCAGAATACTGTCATACATCGGATACAAGTGATACAACTCAACAGCCAGAAATAATTCACGATAATGCTGTTTCAACTGCTATAATTGGGGATGACGACATCCAGGAATCTCAAAGAGTAGATGAAAGCAATTCGCGATCACATTTTCAAGTGGTTGTCTCCAAGCCACTTAAGAGAAGATATTCTGAAAATGACTTGCAACAGTTTCATCAAACACATCAACCATTAAAAAAGTTAAGAAGTGCTTCTATATCTATTGCGTGTGAGGACAGAGTGCAGAAAAAACCAAAGTACAAGATACCAAAGAAAAAACATATTTCTGACCCTTCTAAATGGAAGAGACATATTGAGAGGAAGAAACGTTTAAAAGGTGAAGCTTACAAAACTATCAAAGGTAAATTTGTTTCAGCTATGCCTTTGAAGCAACCTAAGTGTCTGGCAATCCCAAAACATAAATGCAATTCTAATGTACCTGAAGAAGCGAGAAAAAAAATTTATGAGTCTTTTCGAACTCTGAGAACTTTAGAAGCACAGCGTCAATTTGTAATTCAGCACGTTGAAAAAGAGAAGAAGAAAAGATCAACAACAAATGGCCCTTCACGCAAAGATTTTACACACCATTATTCTTTTACAATAGGACACGAAAAGGTCTGTGTATGCAGAGATTTCTTTTTGGACACCTTAAATATAAAAGAAGGAATTATAAGGGGTGCTTTGAAGAAAGTTTCTTCAGAAGGTGTTCTTTTAGCAGATTCTAGAGGCAAGAAACCGCCATCTAACAAACTTTCCAATGATAGATTTAATCAAATTATAGAACATATATTTTCATTTCCTGCCATGGAATCACATTATTGTAGGACGACAGAGTATAAATACCTTAATTCTGGACTGAATTTAAGAATAATGTATTTGCTGTATAAGGAAAAGTGTGAAGAAGAAGGAACCAAGCCAGCAGGTATAGAAACATACCGAAAAGTTTTTAGATCCTATAAATTAAAATTTCATGTGCCTAAAAAAGATCTGTACAAAAAGTGCGTAGCTCACAAAGAGTTAAAAAGTAATGACATGATTAACTCTGAAGACGACAGTCATTCCAAGCATCTTAAGCGACGGGACGATGCTTATCTGCGTCGAGACGCTGATAAAGCAGCAGCAAAGAATGATACGAAAACTTTGGCGTTCAATTTTGACCTAGAAGCGGTCCTTCAAACCCCTAAAGGTGCTTCTGGACCATTCTTTTACGTTCGAAAACTAGCCGTTTACAATGTGACATTTTATAAAATCAAAATCAAAGCATTTATTTCAAATAGGCCAGTTACAGGCACTTTTGAATTGTCGAAACAAAGACAAAAATAGCTACAGTCCCAGTCACAAGGCATAAAAACTGTGAAAGTACTGTAGTTGCCCATTCCCTAACGTAGATCTCTATGGAGAAGAACGGGCAAGAAACTCCATGGACACTCTTTTAAATCAGAATACTTTTACAAACTCTTGGTTACATTATTCATGTTGAGATGGTACTGCAGTGTCAATGAAAGGCGGGAGCTAGCAACACACTGATTTATTGGACTAGTCTTAGAAACTACCCGCCACCTTACAAATATCATATTATAACTATATAATAGACGGTACATTTCTCCCCCTTAAGCTAAAGAATAATCTTATGAATCAGCTCCAGGTCGAGCGCGATTATAAGCTCGCAGGGCACGAGCAGACGCACCTGACGGTGGTGGTGGTGTCACTGGCCTCGGTGCCACTTCCGATCCCGTTATCGGTGACTTCTCACCAATGCCGTCAGACGCGTCTTCCTGTATATCCTCAGGTTCCTCACAGACCGAAGGCACCTGCCGCTCTGGGGATAAATCTCTATTCTCAGAAACTATGCTAGTACGACTTAACGAGTGACGATTCTTGTTTTGTAAAGGCATAATCTGATCGACATGTCTACGCCAACCGACGCCGCGTCCAACGTCTACTTTGTACGAGACCGGCCCTGTCTGGTCGACTACTGTGCCCGCCAACCATTTGTCTCCCCTCGCGGTATAGTCGCGGGCTAGCACCGCGTCGCCGGGTGCGAGCGCGCGCTGCGTGCCGCCCGCCGCGGCCACTTGCCGCTCCTGTGCGGCGCGCACAACGGCCGACACGTCGGGCCGCAGCGCATCCAGGCGCGCGCGCAGCCTGCGTCCTTGCAGTACTACCGCTGGGGACACGCCAGTAGTTGCGTGTTGGCAATTGCGATATTTAAATAAAAATTTACTTAAGGCCGTGGCGACGTCCTCGCCCTCGTACAAAGCACGTTTGATCGCTTTCTTGATGGTTTTTACCGCATTTTCAGCAGCACCGTTACCTTGCGGTCTGTACGGAGCTGTGGTCACGTGTTTAATACAATTTTTGCCACAAAATGTCTTAAATTCCTGTGAGAAAAATGGTGGGCCGTTGTCAGTGACGAGTAATGACGGTAAACCGAAACGAGCAAAAATTGAACGCATGACTGTGATAGTCGCCTGTGCGTCTGTTCTACTCATACTAACAGCTTCTATCCATTTCGAATGTGCATCTACCATAATTAAATATCGTTTCCCGCCACAATCCGCGAAGTCGGCATGTACTCGCTGCCACGGATGCAGCGGAAACTCCCATGGGTGCAGTGGTGCGTGCGGGAGCGCGTCGCGCACAGCGCGGCACGCCGAGCAAGCGCGACATACCTCCTCAATATCCTTATCAAGACTGGGCCAGTACACATAATTTCTTGACAAATTCTTCATTTTATTCATTCCTAAATGCCCGTCATGTATTTCTTCTAAAATTTGTTTTCGCAATGAACTTGGTATTACAACCCTATATTTATAGATTAAGCAATCTAATTCTATTGCTAAATCCTGTTTCCGAGCAAAATACGGTTTCTCAGCATCGTCCACTGTCAACGGCCAACCAAAAGTGACATGACCTTTCACCTTACACAACAATTTATCTTTTTCAGTCTCTCTAGCAATGTCCTTAAAACAAACAGGAAAAGATTCTTCTACTAAATGGATGTAGGTGACTGCATCCACTAAGCGGCCCTCCTGGGGTAGCGGTAGCCTCGACAGAGCGTCTGCTGGCCCATTGTCAGCCGAGCGAACAAATTCCACTGTGAAATCGTATGCGGCCAAGCGCGCCGCCCACCGCTGTAGCCGGCTGGCAGCGGTCTGTGGGATACCACCCTTAGCACCAAATATGTGCGTCAAAGGCTGATGGTCTGTGCGTAATGTAAAACTTCTACCAAATAGATACTGATGGTGTTTTGTTACACCCAATAATTTAGCGAGTGCCTCCTTATCAAGTTGGCTGTAATTCCGTTCGGCCGCGTTGAGTGTGCGAGACACACAGCTGACCGGGCGCTCGCTGCCATCGGCGTAGCGATGCGCCAGCACTGCGCCTAACCCATACGCACTACTGTCGACCGCGAGTACGAGCGGCCGCCCCTCCTCGTAGTGTGCTAACACTCGCTCGCCCAAGAGAACTCGCTTAGCTTCTTTAAACGCCTGTTCACAACTGGCATCCCATTCCCAACGAGCATCCTTTCTTAGTAAATTGTGTAAAGGGTACAATAACGTACTCAAATTACTGATGAATTTACCATAATAATTTAGCATCCCCAAAAAACTTTTTAATTGTGTTACATTCTCTGGTCTAGGCGCGCTGGAAATGGCATCCAATTTTGCACTATCTGGCCGTAATCCCTTTTTATCTATTACGTAACCTAAATAATTTACACTGTCTTGTAAGAAACTACACTTGCTTAATTTAACTGTTAAACCCGCTTCGCGCAACTTTTCGAGTACAGCTCGTAAATTACTAATGTGATCTTTATCATTAGCTCCCGTTATGCAAATATCATCCAGGAAAACAACACAACCTGGTATGCCCCGTATGGTTTCTTCCATAATCTTTTGAAATTTTTCGGGTACGCACGCTAGACCGTACGGCGTACGACGGTAGGCATATGTTCCGAGGTGAGTTGTTATCGCTGTGTAGGGTTGCGATTCTTTTGTTAATAAGCACTGTTCGTACGCATGAGTGAGATCCACTTTAGTAAACTTTTCTCCTCCGCTCAAGTTCGCAAACAATTCATCAATGCGAGGTAAGGGATAATAGTCACGCTTGAGTTTTGGATTAATAGTAATTTTGTAATCCCCACATATGCGTATATCTCCATTTTTTTTTACAACCGGCACTATTGGCGTTCCGTAGTCGGAATGGTCAACGCGGTATATCGAGCCATCAGATTCAAGTCGTGCCAGCTCGTGCTCAACGCGTGCGCGCAGTGCCAACGGCACGGGCCGCGCGCGCACGTACACAGGATCATCATTAGTAAGCTGTAATCTAATAGCTCGCGTACAAGTCCCTAACGCATCTGTAAAAACCTCTGGAAATTCGGCACATAGTCGGTTCACGAATCCATCGTCGGTTATCTTGTTCAAATTTATTTGACTTATTTTAAGGGCGCGTAACCAGTCTCGGCCCAATAATGGGCACGCTCCGTTTCTAATTATATACAGGGGCAAGGATTTTACTTCTACATTACGTAACCTAACTTGTACTTCTATGTAACCCAGCGATTCGATGCGTGAACCGGCGTAACTGCGTAACCTCAAATTATCGGTTTTAATGACTTTATGGGAAAATTTTAGATTGTACAAGTCCTCATTGATAGCCGAAATTCGACTACCGGTATCAATTTCACACTTAATCTCCAAGTTATCTATCATAATGCTTAAAAAGTATGGTCTATTGTCTTTACGTCCAACGACAATCTGGTACAGATCGTCCGAGTCGTCTTCACCACTTAGATAATTATGTCGATTGTCCGCCCGGCTAGTCACTTATATCTGTACATTAACCTAGGATGTTGTAATTTTTATTGTAGGTTTCTACTAATATAATAAAACGATTTGCAAAATTTCAACCGTCGGAAATTAATAGTTTCGGAGATATTAATTGTTGAATTATTGATGGCATTGTATTGAAAACGACGATATTTCACACCACAGACTATTTTGGTCCACACCACATACTATTTTGGCATAGAATATAACGTACGTGTGGAATGTGCAGTGAGCAAAGCACACAATGCTATTACAAAAAAAAACTGACACTATAAAATTGGTCAAATGTGCGTGTAATTTAAAAGTAAAGTAAATGTAGCCTTACAACGAACTTGAATTCAGAACCGAATTTGTCAACCCCGACACGCCGTGGTCTTGGTATGTCCTACCCCTAGAGTGTTTTTTAGAGCCCGGAGGCGCGGAGGGAGGGCAGCCCCAGCCTGCCGTGACAAAGGCGCAGGCATCGCGCGACCCGTAGCGACCGAGGCTGGTCGCCACCGGAGGTGGCGACCAACAAGCCGAAGGTGCGGAGGGGAGCGTGATCGCCTGTGACTTTGTTACGCAAAGGCGAAGGGGCTGCTATTCCCGCAGCGCCGGAGATAAGGCAGAAGTACTGGTTCTTACTCCCCTACCCTTTCCTCCCTGAAAAATAGGGACAGAAAAAGTAAGGTTACAATTTAACAAAAAAAAAATGGTAACTCCGACCGAAACTACAGGGCGGGGGTACTCCTCTCCCCCTCCGCCCCCATCAGCAGGTGTCCCGTATGTATAAAATTACTGATTTTAAAGCTTGTATTAGTATAACTCAAAAATAAATATATCCCTTTTAAAAATCATTAAAAAAAAAACTATGCATTTCCGACGAATTTCCCCCCCCTCGGGGGGTTCCTATGACCCTCCCCTTCCTTCCCTCCCCTCCCCCTCCCCCTACCTACATGTACTTATATAAGTGACCTTCCCCGCGCGCCCCGCGCCCGCTGCGCCGGCCGCGCCAGCCGGGCCCGCCACCCCTGCGCCGCCCGTGCGCGCGCTGCGGGTGCGCCCTCGCCCGCCACGTGTGTAGTGCAGGTCTTCCCCTGCCTCGCCGCCGGCACCCGAGGTCGTCGTCGGCGCCGTACTGCCGCTCACCTCCGCGTGCTTCTCTGCAGCCTCCAGTGCTAGTGCTAACTCCACTGCCTCTTTGTACTGTATTTTTCTTTCGGCAAATATTCTCGACCGCATTGAGTCATTTGTCAAACCTGATACAAACTGATCTCTTAAATTTTCCTCGAGCGTCGAACACGTTTTACATTTGCCGAAATTGCAAGTAGTTGCCAGATGCTTGAGAGCCTGTAGATATTCCATTAATGGTTCACCAACACGTTGTCGCCGCAACAGGAACACGTGGCGCTCGGCGATCTCAGATCGCTGTGGTTCCAAATGATTGGCCACTAATTTAACCAAATCGTCGTAGGATTTGTTCTCGGGAAAGTCCGGCGAACACAGGTCACACATCAATGCATAAGTTTCTTCGCCCACGATAGTTATTAACATCGGCACTTTTAGGTTATCTTTCACATCGTTCAGTAAAATGTACTGATTCACTCGGCGTATATATGCAGGCCATTGTTTGGTACTGATGTTGAATGGTTCTAATTTGCCGATCGGCATTTTATTGATTTTAATTTTATTAAATTGCACGCGTTAACAAGAAAAAGTTTTAAAAATCCGTACTCGTCGCCAATGCAGTGTCAATGAAAGGCGGGAGCTAGCAACACACTGATTTATTGGACTAGTCTTAGAAACTACCCGCCACCTTACAAATATCATATTATAACTAAATAATAGACGGTACAGGTACATTATGTGAGAACGATGTAGCAAGATGTGACGTGACGTTAAAAGTGTCCATAGTAAACAATTCAAAAAAAAAAAGAAAATCAATTCAAATAAGAAGTGGCAACCAAGAGATCAGTCACAACTGACAGCGCCCGTTCACGAACATGACGCATGTATCAGCACCATTCAACTCAACCATTTTGAAGGGAACTAAATGATCCGACACACGCGCCACCATCAGCGAGACATTTGAGTGAGCATGACACACTCCTAACCGCCAGGGTACATTCAAGTCAAGAAATGACGTAGGTTTCCCGCGAATGACAGCTTTCTATTACATAGTACTCACACAATATGGGCTATGCGGCTATATAATACTAAAGAGGTTGAATTTATACAAAGCAAAGATAGTTGTACAATCTTCGGCAGCTCCAACATACTAGTTAATGCTTCTTCTTCTTAGCGTTTCGATGGCAAAAAGTTTAAATAATTATGCTTAGCCCAAAATTCAGCCACGTGTACCCCGCTCACTGATGCAGTAAATAAATCATCAAGAGCGCAGGTGATTGGGATATGTATTGCTAATTATTTATGCGCCCCTGTCCTTGTGGAGCAGGACCGGCATTGAGCCAAGCATTTTTATCAACGATATAATCGTCTAACTTGTAATATGCTTGCCTACACAGTGTGCGTTTAATGCATGTTTTAAATTTCGTTTCATTCAGTTCAAGAATACTTTGTGGAATTTTGTTATAGCATCTCAAACAGTACCCCATGAAAGATGAGTCTACTTTAGCGAGTCTGAAGCCTGGCTGAACTAATTGGTCTCTATTTCTAGTACTGTAATTGTGTCTATCACCTCTTTTATTAAAAAGATGTAGATTTTTTCTTACATACATTATGTTTTCATAGATGTATTGAGAATGTACCGTCATGATGTTAATTTCCTTAAACAGTTCCCTTAGAGAATCACGCCTACGAAGATTATATATGGCTCTGATGGCTCTTTTTTGCAGAATAAATATAGACTCAATGTCTGCAGCCCGTCCCCATAGTAAAATGCCATAAGACAGTATACTATAAAAGTAACTAAAATAGACCAGTCTAGCGGTATCTACATCAGTATATTGACGGATTTTTCTAATAGCATATGCTGCTGAACTTAGCCGCCCCGCAAGAGATGTTAAATGAGAACCCCATTGTAGCCTTGAATCAAGTGTAATCCCCAGGAAAACTGTTTTATCTACAAATTCAAGCTTCTCTTTATTCAATACTATATCACAAGGACTTTGAGCGCTTACAGTAGGACATAGACAGGGTTGTTGAATGGGGAAAGAAGAATAAGTTGGTGTTTAATACGTCAAAGTGTTCGGTAATAACTTTTAGTAGGATGAAAATGCCCAAGAAACATGAATATAGACTTGAAGATACGTTATTGAATAGAACAGAAACGGTGCGTGATTTAGGAGTACGCCTTGACTCGGATCTGGCATTTCGTAATCACATCGTAAATGTTTGTAAAAAAGCCTATGGGAACCTAGGTTTCGTCCTAAGAAGAGCAGAGGGTTTTGCAAGCATCGCTGCGCTGACTTCCTTGTACAATGCATTGGTAAGAAGTCAGCTCGAATGTAACGCAATGATATGGGCTCCGCATGAAGCTAAATACAGTCTCATGCTGGAGCGTATACAAAATAAATTTACTAGGTTTCTGTACTTAAGGTATCCATTTTATCCATTAAGATACCCTTTTTTATTTAGTTAATACACAAATTTTATTAATAGGGCGTTTAAGGACATTGTTTTTACTTCTAATTGATACTACTCTAGTAAGCTTATCAGGACCAACATGTTTCTGAATTATTTTTCCTAATATCCACTTGCTAGGTGGGATATTGTCATCCTTTACAATAACTATGTCATCGATTTCTGGCTCAAGTTTTTTTGTGTTCCATTTGTATACTTTACTAGCTTGTGCCCGCGGCTTCGCCCGCGTGGAGTTCGGGAATTTCCCACGGGATCTTACTTCTGGGATAATAAGTAATCTATGTATCTATCTATAATACATACATAGATTTACATGTACTTGCTTATAACTTGCAATTATTAGTTTAAAGTTCTATCAATTAAATTAGATACGTGAAATATTGATACCTTGGTTTGAGATTGGACGTCGGATTTACTGGATTTTACCTAAAGAGTATGTACACAAATTTTCAAGTCAATCGACCTCGAGAGTAAAAAGTTTCACAGAAAATTCAACACGCCATTTCACCCTCTAAGGGATAGGAATTTCGAAAAACTGATACTTACTCTTCACAAAGAATACACCCTCCAATTTTTATATCTCTGGGACCCGCGGTTTGATCTGTGCGTTGGTATATCAGTCAGCCAGTCAGGACATGGAATTTTAAATTGGGGGATGATTTTGGAAAAACTATGATACACATATCTCATCATTTTAACTGAAGTATATGTAGACACATTTTCAAGTCAATCGACTCAGAGAATAAAAAATTTCATAGAAAATTCAACACCCCATTTCACCCTATTAGGGGTGGAATTTCAAAAAAACCCTTTCTTAGTGGATATTTACTCTCCACAAAGAATACATTCTCCAAATTTCATGTCTCTAGGACCAGCGGTTTGGGCTGTGCGTTGGTATATCAGTCAGCCAGTCAGGACATGGAATTTTAAATTGGGGGATGATTTTGGAAAAACTGTGATACACGTATCTCATCATTTTAACTGAAGTATATGTAGACACATTTTCAAGACAATCTACTCAGGGAATAAAAATTTTCATAGAAAATTCAACACCCCATTTCACCCTATCAGGGGTGGAATTTCAAAAAAACCCTTTCTTAGTGGATATTTACTCTCCACAAAGAATACATTCTCCAAATTTCATGTCTCTAGGACCAGCGGTTTGGGCTGTGCGTTGGTATATCAGTCAGCCAGTCAGGACATGGAATTTTAAATTGGGGGATGATTTTGGAAAAACTATGATACACGTATCTCATCATTTTAACTGAAGTATATGTAGACACATTTTCAAGTCAATCGACTCAGGGAATAAAAAGTTTCTTAGAAAATTCAACACCCCATTTCACCCTCTTAGGGGTGGTATTTCGAAAAACCCTTTCTTAGTGGATACCTACTCTTCACAAAGAGTACATTGTCCAAATTCCATGTCTCTAGGACCAGTGGTTTGGGCTGTGCGTTGATATATAAGTCAGTCAGTCAGTCAGTCAGTCAGTCAGTCAGTCAGGACTTTGAATTTTATATGTATAGATTTAGATTTACCAGGTATTCCTTGTACCACCTGTTCCAGAAATCGTTGACCATTTTTTGCACTAACTTCCATCGTTCAAGATTAGTGATATGTTTACTCGATGACACATTTTCATCTGTTAGATTTAATAAAGGTTCGCCGACCAGGAAGTGGCCTGGAGTCAGGGGCAGGGGATCATTGGGGTCATCACTTAAGACTGAAATAGGACGCGAATTTAAACAAGCTTCCACCTGTGTTAACACCGTAGTAAGCTCCTCATAAGTAAGGGTACTATCCCCAATCACCTTTTTAAGATGCGTTTTTACACTGCGTACTCCAGCCTCCCACAAACCCCCAAAATTAGGCGCACGTGGGGGTATGAAGTGCCACGTAGTACGCTCTAGCGTTAACAACTCTGCTATGTCACTTGGAATAGAAGACTTGGCATTATCAAACATGTCTCTGAGTTGCTTGTCTGCTCCCACAAAGTTTGTGCCGTTGTCACTGAAAAGATTCTGACAGTATCCTCGCCTCGCTGTAAAGCGCCTGAAGGCTGCAATAAATCCCTTGGAAGTCAGATCTGTGACCGCCTCTAAGTGAACGGCACGTGTTGCCATACAAATGAAGAGACAAATATAGCCTTTGTAAGATTTAACTCCTCTACCCGGAGAAAGTCTTATATTAACGGGCCCTGCATAATCTACACCAGCTGATCTAAAAGGTCTGCTAGGTTTTACTCGTACCTCTGGTAATTGGCCCATCAACTGTACCGAATTGTTCCTTGAATATCGGATACAAGTTACACACTCTCGATAATATTTTTTAGCTTGATCCTTAGCTCGTAGTATCCAGTACTTTGACCTTAAGTAATTAAGCATGACTTGTGGTCCACCGTGCAAAGTCTTTTGGTGAGCATCTATAATTATTAGTCTACTAAGATGACTCTTAGTAGGTAAAATTGTAGGATGCTGTGTGTCGTACTCAACTTGCGACTGTTGAATACGTCCGCCGACTCTTAGAATGCCATTATCGTCGATAATGGGACAAAGATTGCGTAATTTACTTGTTTTGAGAACACATCCATGAGCTTTTAACTGCTTTATTTCTTGATTAAATTCTAAATCTTGAGTTTGTTTAATGCAATTGTTTAAAGTCTCATTAATTTCTTGTGTAGTTATAAATTTAGCATTACGTTTACCTATATCTTTATTAAATTTTAATTTTAGCCATCTTCTACAGTATGACATAACTCTTAACATTTTCGATAAATTAGAGAACTTAGTCCAAATTAATTCTTCTTCGGTTCTTAATAAAGCAGTTAAAACTCTGGCCCTCTCCTCTTCTTGAGTATCTTCGACATCCACTGAATTCATCTTTAGATCACGCGCAGACAACCAAGTTGGGCCATTCCACCACAATGGGTTGTTCACCAAGTCCGGGGCCTGTAACCCTCTTGAGGCACAGTCAGCTGGATTAGTATCCGTAGTTACATGACCCCATTGCTGATAATCTAAGATGTTTAATATTTCAGACACGCGATTGCTTACGAAAGTGTTCCATCGACTAGACCCACCCTTAAGCCAGGCTAGCACAATAGTTGAATCTGTCCATGCGTGTAAATTTTCTTTAGCTATGTTCATCACTTGGGATGTCTCAAAAATTAGTTTGGCTGCTAGTGCCGCAGCACACAGTTCCAATCTCGGTATTGATATGGTTTCTCGATGGGAGCGACCTTTGTTTTTGCTGATATTAAATTCACATAAACTCTCTCTTCCTCAATTACTCGAATGTATACTGCCGCCCCATATGCTGCCTGCGAAGCGTCCGCGAAGACATGCAACTCTCTTGTAGATGCTTGACGACAGTGTAACCACCTTGGTATACTGACATTTCTTATGTAACTCAAATTCTCTCTGAAGTGTAACCATTCCGCTAGTAACTCTTCACTTATGGTTTCGTCCCATCCTAGTCCTACTTTCCATAACTTTTGTATCAACATTTTTGCTATGACAACAACAGGAGCTATCCACCCAAGAGGGTCATACAGTTTGGCCACATCAGAAAGAACTTGTCGTTTAGTTGTAGGTTTCTTTGATTCTGGTAATGCTAGGAAATACACAAAGCTGTCTGTGTCGCGATTCCAATTAACTCCTAGTACTTTCACTAAACTATGAACTTTAAGAGGCAGTTCGTGATCATCTCGTTTATTTTTTCCCATGTATTTCAAAACAGTCTCATTATTAGTGCTCCATTTTTGTAGCTCAAAGCCACCTAAAGCTCATTAGTTTGTTCATGTCATTGTATATATCAACAGCTTCATCTTCTGTCTCGCATCCTGATAATAAATCATCCATGTAATAATCACTCTTTGTTATTCTAGCAGCAACAGGAAATGTAGATTTCTCATCATCCGCTAATCTGTGTAATGATTTCACCGCAAGGTAAGGTGCACAGGCTGTACCAAAGGTTAGTCTCACGAGTTTGAAATGTTTAATTTCTTCAGTCGGTGATGATCTCCATAATAACCTTTGATAGTTAGTATCTTCCTCTGCCACACACACCATCCTGTACATTTTTATAATATCTGCAGTAATGCAAATTTTATGAGTCCTCCATCTCATAAGTATGTGACGTAAGTCTTGTTGAAGTTTGGGACCCACAAGCAGATTATCGTTCAAAGAAAATTGATTAACGCCTTTACACGAAGCGTCAAACACCACTCGAAGTTTCGTTGTATCTTTGTCTTCTCTTACTACACCGTGATGAGGAAGATATACCGCTTTAGGATTGTTAATATCGGCTGACTGTACTGGAACCATATGTTTGAGCTTAATATATTCGTTCATAACCTTACTGTATTCCTCACGAAGCTTTTCGCTTTTCGCAAATTTTTTCTCTAAGAACTCAAATCTCCTTGCAGCTATTTCTCGTGATCCAACAGGTTGAGCTTCGGGGTTGTCATATTTAAACGGTAACTTCACCACATATCTTCCTTCCTTGTCTCGTGTCGTTGTAGCATTGTAATACTCTTCACATCTTTCTTCTTCCTTTGACCATCTCTTTTGTATCGTATTGGGTTCGTTCTCCAACTCCCAAAATAACTTTAACATTTCGTCTTCTTTAAGTTGGACATGCAAGCTTGTGAAATTCTTCTCTGCTGAAGTAGATTCTCGTGACATCCTTCCTGACAAAACCCAACCTAGGATAGTGTTTTGTGCTAATAAGTTACTCTCCGGATGCTTGATGACGCCGTCTATCAAGACGTCGCTGTACACCTCAGCTCCAAGGAGAATGTCTATTTTCCCTGGTGTTGCGAAACCCGGATCAGCCAACTCCAAAACTCTTAAGTCTGACCAATCAGGAATACCTAAACTGGTAGTGGGTAGCAGTGTTGTTAGTGAACGCAATACATAAGCCTCGACTTGAACTGACGCATTGGGATTGTGACATGATTTAACACTAAGTGTAACCCTGTATTTCATTTTTGTTTGTTTCTCCCCTACACCTGACACAAAACCACTTACTGATTTGCGTGTTAAGTTTAACAATTGTACCGTTGCCTCTGTAACAAAGGAGGCTTGCGATCCCTGGTCTAACAATGCTCTCACAACATATTTGCGGCCATCCCTAGTATATACTAATACTTTAGCGGTAGCTAATAGGACACTGTTTGATTGAATATTATGTTTATAAGAATATTATTGAGGATTTTCAAAATAAACCACAAATTGTTTCTCTGAAAATACAAAGAAACGACATTTAAAGTTCACTAATATCGCCTCCTCAATTATATCCTTTTATTTTGTCTCTCCACACGTTTTCTTAAAACAATAAATCGCACCGAATATTTTGACCATCATCCGCCATTCAATTCCACAGACAACTTATAAAGGCGCGAGGCGCGGCAAATTCGAATTAATGAAATGTCATTTCATTACATCTCCCCCCCCTAAGAGGGAAAATTCTAAATAATATATCTATACGCTATACCTATTAGTTATCTTCATATTCGTTTTCTTCTACTTCATCTTCTTCAGCATCTATTATGACCGGTTGCAATTTTGTTATGTGGAATAAAGTTGATTCTGTTTTTCTGGTTCCGGTGTCGATCCTATAAATGGAGTTCGATATTTTCTCTACTATCTTGAAAGGGCCTATTCTTAATTCGTCTAACTTTTTTCTATTCAGTCTATTTCCATTTTCTACATATACACTGTCTCCTATATTAAACTCTTGCATTTTTCTATTTCTATCAAATATTCTCTTGTTGTACTTGTGGGATTTTATTGTATTCTCTAATGCCAATCTTTTATCAGCAATCCACTTGTCTTCCCTTTCTATTGATTTTAATTCATTTGGTAGTAGGCTGACATTTGTACCATCCAGTAAATATTTTGGTGCAAATCCTGTAACGGAGTGTTCTGTTTCATTATATTTCTGTATGCATTCTCTTGCCACTGTCGTCCATGCTCTCTTATTATTTTTCTCATTTATTTTGCATCTTATTTTATTAACTATTGTTTGATTTAATCTTTCGTTCAAGCCGTTCGAGAATGGTGTATTCACAGCTGTAAAAATTAATTTAATATTATTCTCTTTCAGATGTTGTTTAAATTCTCTTGAATTGATACCTGGATATTGATCTGTCAGAATTATTCCAATGTCATCTGTTTCTAGTACATTCTTTGTTAGATTTATAAAGTCACTTGAATTCTGTGTTTTTGAAGTCGCAATATATGCATATCTAGTGTAGTGGTCTACTAAAAGGTGTAGGTATTTTTTTGTTGACCTAGATCCTCCAAAGCCACCAATAGTATCCATTGACATTATCTCAAATGGTTTTGTCGCTGGTCCCAATTGTGACATCAATCCAAATTTTCCTTGGCTTCTTGCTTTATTTTTTATACATATTTCACATGTTTTACAAATCTTTATGATATTCTTTGTTAGGTTTTTAGCTGTATATATTGGACTAATTTTTTTCTGCAATTGTCTGATCCCAATATGGCATAAATCTTCATGCACCTTTTTTATAAGTTTTTTACCAAATTCTTCTGAGAGGATAATCTTTTCATGTTTCTTTTTTTTTTTATAATAGATTCTATTTTTGTAGATTAGATCTTGTTTCTTTTCTTTTATTGTATCATTTTTTTCTTGATCTTCAACTATATCTTTTATTTGTATCAAATTGACTATTTTCAATAGTTCCTCTTTGTTGTCTTCTGGTTCTAACACAGGATTTCGGCTCAAACAGTCTGCTTCTACATTTTCTAATTTATCTTCTATCGTACATCTGTACGGTCTTTTACTGCAGTATCTATTTACTAGTAGATCTATGTGAGCTTCATACTCTTTAACTGATCCTATGTCATACTTGTCCTTAGCAAACATTGTTTTATATTCCTTTATGATTTCTTCTATTTCAATTTTCTTTTCATTATCTAAATGGTCTGTCTTACTTATAAATTCCTCTGTTTCTATGTGTTCATTGAAATTTATTGCATATGGTTTTATATTCTTATCTTCATTTCTGTTATCTTTAGACATCCTGTTTATTTTATTTATTGTTTTCTTTTGTTCTATCTGCAGGTCCTCATTTTGGGTTAATTTGAATTTCTTTATCATATCTAATCCGATTATAAAATCATCAAAATTTTCATTTTCTACTATGTATACATCCACCTCTTCTTCTATATCAAAGATTTTTATTTTTATTGTTGTCAAGCCATCTGTCTTTTTCACACCATTAACCGTTTTCATATATGCTATATTCACATTGTCTTTTTTTCCTTTTACTTTTATCAGTCTTGAATTTATTAAAGATATCTGTGAGCCTGAGTCATAAATGCCACTCACTTCTAATTTATTTTCTATTAATAGCTTGATTTTGATTAATGGTGTACTTACTCGTTTTTTTTATCAGTGTTCATCTCTACTTCAATAATGGAGTTATTATTTACGTTTTTGGCCTTAAACACCTTTTCAGATTCATTTTTATTTTTCTTGAACCAACATGACTCCTCCGGATGGTATCTAATTCCTTTGTCCAACGATTCACAGGTCGTACATGGCTTCTTCTCATTATTTTTTTTCATATAAGAAAATGTACCATTTTTTATTATAGTTGAGTTTTTCTTGTGCATCATACCTTCATATTTTCTTATCTCGTTGAACAAATCAGTAGTATTCTTGAGTTCGTCTCTGTTTAGCTTATTCAAGATAAATCCAGGTAAACCTGTTGCGATGAGATCTATCATTGTTTTGGGATCTATCGATTTGTTTGTATCTAGTATAAGCCGTTCTTTTTTTATAGCATAATCGATTAACAATCCGTCTTTATATTTGAATGAGAAAGCAGTTGTGACTATGTCCCATCCTCGGTTTTTAAAAGTTTCTAGGAATTTGTCTTTCCATTCATTCCATTCAGAATTTACTGTTAGTTTTATCATCATTGAACTATACCAATCCAAGCAAGATTTTTCTAAAAATAACCTCAGTATGTCTATTTTTGTTTCATCTTTTGTTATATTAAAGCGCTCACACTCTTTTTCAAAATTCTCTATCCATTGCATTGCATTAGGATTTTTGGTTGTGAATTTTTCAATAATAAATTTCTCTGAAATATGTTTTAGGTTATGTTGATTTTCTTTCTTTGTTGTAGATTCTATTAATTTCTCCAGGATATTTTTCAAACTGTCGTCTTTGTCTCCTGGTTGTTCCGTGTTTATTTCTTCTAAATATTGATCTAAAAATTGCATATTCCCTTCCTCATCTGTATATGTTTTCTTTAGATCTTTATCCAGTTTTATCCATATTTTTCTACTTTGGTGCCTTTTCTTTAAGCTATTTTTTATTTTTGAGAAAGTGTCCAATTCAACAATATATGTATGATGACTCACCGGCTTCAATTCATCAGGTAAAACATAACATTTTCCTTCTTCTGTAGATATTGAGGTTATGGCTAATACATTAGATTTGCCATCCTTTGCGGCTATTATCGTAAACTCAAATAGCAGCCGATTCATCTTCTTTTAGTTAACGAAAATGTCGTTTTATAAGAATATTATTGAGGATTTTCAAAATAAACCACAAATTGTTTCTCTGAAAATACAAAGAAACGACATTTAAAGTTCACTAATATCGCCTCCTCAATTATATCCTTTTATTTTGTCTCTCCACACGTTTTCTTAAAACAATAAATCGCACCGAATATTTTGACCATCATCCGCCATTCAATTCCACAGACAACTTATAAAGGCGCGAGGCGCGGCAAATTCGAATTAATGAAATGTCATTTCATTACATGTTTACTAGAAAAGTTAGTTACAATTTGCTCATTATTTGATACAGAAATATTCATACCTGTAGATAGCTCGTTCGCTATACCTGTGGGCGAAGTATCACCTTCGTTTGGTTTCTCGATCTTCTGTTCCCTCTCGAAGTGCAGAAGCGAATGATGCCGCCGACCGCATTTTTTACAACACGTGGACTGACGACACTTACTGACGGGGTGTGTTGGCGATAGACAATTGAAACATAATTTGTTCGTTTGTACAAATTCTTGTCTTTCCTTGGCAGACTTATCTCCGAACTTCTTGCAGGAAAATATATAATGGTCACCACTACATAAGGCACATTTCTTTTCGGACCTTTTCTCGTTGCTACTGGTAACATTGGAATGAAATACTTTAGGTTTAGACACAGATTTTGGTTGCACTGTTTTTATTTTAATACTTTCAATCATTTCTAGGACTCATAGAATTACCGTGACCCTGGAACATAAAGGGCTACTGAAGGACACCGTGGATTTTAGTCAGTACAAGTCTGACAGTCCCTCCCGCTCTGCCCTGGGTAGGAGGACTCATTTGTTGATTTTACCACGTTAAAAAAAAAAAAAAAAAAAATCTAAATCTCGCTTCCAAAGTCTCTTAATTCTGACCAAGTGGGTAGGTCATTGTTGCACGTACTTATGTGTTGTTGCCATAACTTTATAGATTCAGGCTCTAATTTTGAGACAACCAAGTAGTTAATCATCATATCCCAAGTATCAGTATTCACGCCAATGTTTTTTAACGCCTTTAAACAAGTCGAAGTTGTATCTACAACTTGCTTAATCAAACTTGCCGATTCAGCCTGCACAGGTTTTTGCGTAAATAATATCTTCAAAATTGCGTTGCAGTTATATCTTTTGTTATTGTAACGTTTTATTAATTGATTCCACGCCTCGTCATAGTTAGCATCTGTCATGGGAAAGTTACGTAACAATATCTCCGGTTCTCCAGATAAATTACTCTTTAGGTAATGTAGCTTCTGTACAGGTGATAGCAACTCATTGTCGTGAATAAGAGTACAAAACAAGTCGTAAAACGGTTGCCACTCCTCGTATTTTCCAGTAAATGTGGGTACCTTGATTGTTGGTAACTTAATTCCTCTATTCTTCAAATCTTGTACCTCGGCAATAGGTGATGAATGAGAAAAAATTGAGGGTTGAAATTGTGGTTCTACCAAAAAAGGCTGGAGAGCTTCCTTCAATGTTGATTTATAGCTAATGTACAATTCTTTTTTTTTTTTTTTTTTTTTTTTCTTTATTTATTTATAGAGGGTTTGATCATGTATGACCATGCCACCCTCATAGGGGCATTCTATATCTATCTACGCTTAATACCTAAGTTTACAATTTTGTATAGTTGTTTGGCTGTCTTGGACAAGGGGGCAGCCAAAATACTATTATATATGCCAACATCAATAGACTTAAGACAGTTTTCTACGAAAAAGTTACTCCTCTCAATCTCGTTCCGGACACATTCCGCTAAAATATGGGTGGTATCCTCTACCTTGTCACACTCAGAACAATTGGGCGAATCACTCTTTCTCATTAAAAAGGCAAAACTATTCAACGGGACATGTCCCGAACGCAGTCTGAAAGCAGTAACAATGTCTCCTCGTTGCATATCTGTGCCCATAAACCAAGGAAGGCGGGAAAGGCTGTGTTGAATAGTTCTATACCAAATTCCCTTACTTAGCGACCTCTCATCAAAGTATTCTTTCCATAATTTTAAACATTGGTCTCGAACTCGATACAAGAGGTCGCTAAATAAGGGAAGACACTCAACGGATATTCCGTCCGTTATAGCCTCTTTTGCTAAACGATCTACTTCCTCATTTCCATACAAGCCAATATGGGATGGTACCCATTGAAGAACAATTCTTTTGTCTCGCACCTTACCAATGGTGTCCAAAATGTCATAGGCTATCGGTGCACCTCGACAATTCGAGGTGCACCGAGCCAGGTGTTGCAGAGCACTCCTAGAATCCGTGAGTATTAAATAATTTCCGGATTCTAGTGATTCAATGTAAGAAATAGCTTCTGAGATTGCTAGTAATTCAACGTACATTATTGAAACCTTGGCGCATGATCTAAACTTTATAGAAGCCTTCGTTTGCGGATCAAAAACAGCCCATCCCGACTCGTTACCTTCCTGTGACCCATCAGTATAGACCGAGTAAAAATGTAGATAATTAGTATTTATATACTGTTCACAAACTTCATGTATGTTGTTACATCTATACTGATGTTTCGGTTTGTCTATGCCATCTATATATGGTTTCACTACGTTGGATAGGTCCACACCGCTGACCCATGTGTTCAAAGAAAATCTCTCTAATTCCTGTGATGAAAGTATCGGATAGTCAATAAGAAACTCATGTACCGTCACTAGTAGTGGTTTTTTTTTACGTCTCCAATAGAAACCTTGACATGACTCGGCAAGACTGCTTATCAAAAGAAATATGTTACTTCCTCGGAACGAATTCACCTTCAACCAATATTTGCCGGCTAAGAAATATCTGCGTACATGTAAAGGTTGAAGGTGAAGCTCACACTCCATAACGTGTATTGCAGTAGTCCTCACAAAACCACCAATAACACGCATACACTGATTTTGCATTCTGTCCAATTTGACTAGATTGTTCATGTACCCGCTATCGTATAAAATGCTGCCATAGTCCAGTCTCGAGCGAATAATAGAAATATATAATAGCCTCAAGTAAAATGGATGTACGCCCCACCCCGACCCAGCAAGAACTTGAAAGATTCTCAACGATTTAAAACATTTTTCGGCTAGTTCCCCAATATGTTTTTTCCACCTGAGTGAGCGGTCTAGCCACACACCTAAGTACTTTATATTATCTACTACTTGGAGCGTTGCTTCATTTATTGACAGATCAATACATTCTCTTTTATATCCTTTCTTAAAAATGCATACTTTACTCTTTGAAGTTGAGATGTCCAAGCCTATGTTGGAAAGTAAATTAACTAAAATATTTAAGGAATTTTGTACTAGCTGAACACATTCTTGTATGTTATTACTTACTGAATAAAGAACAAAATCGTCCGCATACTGGGATATCAAAACGCCGCTGCTCATAATACTTGCACAAATACCCGAAGTTACTATGTTAAAAAGCAAAGGGGATAGAGGGTCACCTTGAGCCAATCCACTACCAGTAGTTCGAAACAAGTAAACATTATCTATTAAAATCTTCAACTTTCTTTCTTTTAAAAAATGCCATAAATATTGACATATTTTGGATCCCACTCCAATTTGGTCCATTGTTTGCATTAATGACATTATATTTACGTTATTATACGCATTATCTATATCCAAAAAACATCCTATTGTCGTCTTATTTTCTGTAAAACCGGTTTGAATATGAGAGACTAAATTAACTAAATTGTCCATTGTGGATCGATTTTTTCTAAACCCCGTAGTGAATGGCGATAAGATATTATTTTTTTCGATGAACCATTCTATTCGGTTATTTAAAATACTGTGGAATATTTTACACAAACACGACAACATTGATATCGGTCTGAGTGAGGACTGAGACTGCGGATCGAGCCCAGGCTTAGGGATAGGAACGACTGCGATGTCACGCCACTGTTTAGGCACAAAACCGGTTAACCGGTTCCGCTCGATATTTAATCATCGAGTACGAAATATTGTCACAACCGGGAGACGTGTCCTTAGCTCGAATACAACAATAAAGTTCTTGTTTCGTGATTGGCGTATCTAGCTTTGAGTTATGGGAAATAAATGACAGGTCGTGAGGAGATGCATAATCAGGGGTTAGACTACGAAGTAGATTATAGGCACGCTCGCTATCAATGTGCTGTCTTGCACTTCTACGCCCTTTAAACCATTTCATTTTATTCCACATCTGATTTGGTGACGTGGTTCCGTCTAATGAAGTGCAGAAATCTTTCCAGCCTTTATCCCTTGCTTTGCGTATCAACTTTTGTGACTCACATATTTTTTTATTAAGAAGCGATAAGTTATTCGGTGAAGGATTACGTCTAAAGGACGAAAGGGCTAATCTACGTTTTGCAACTGATTTGGATAGGTCTGCACTCCAGTAGGGTTTGGGAATAAAGACGTTATCAGGATCCATGTTAAATTTGATAAGTGGAATATGAACGTCTGCTGCCAAATTAATACACTCAATGAAATTATCATAGTCGGCTTGAAGATTACCTGACTGCTCAAAGTTAATTAATAATTTTTCAAGTAAGATTTTGTAACTATCCCAATCCGCATTTTTAAAGTTCCGTCGATAAATATTTCTAGGTACAACATAGAAGTTTGTCGAAATATTAATCATTAAGTGATCACTTCCAAGGGTTTCGTTCATAATGTTCCAGTTAAATGACAGGGCTAAATCAGAGGAGACTAACGTTATATCGGGCGCTGATTGTTGAAGTTGGTTATTAACTAACTTAACGCGGGTGGATTTGCCATCGTTCAGGGTTACAAAACCGTTATCTAAAGTAGCCTCACATATTTGAGATCCTCTTACATCGGTCTTGTAAGACCAATTGGTGTGGTGACCATTAAAATCCCCTACAACAAGGCTTTTTTTGTTAACCAAAGAAAAAACTGAATCCCAATCATGCTGGCTGGTACGCACAGATGGCGCACAGTATATCGCACTAATGTATTCGATTTCACCACAATTGACTATTTTTACACACACAAGTTCAATACCCAGATTTGTGGTTTGAACTTCACAGATACATGAATGAATCGACTTATGTACAAAGATAGCAACCCCACCGTAACCATCCTCCCTATCTTTACGGAAAATATTATAATGTTTCAAATTGAGGTGGCTATCCGGTTCTAACCAGGTTTCACTAACGGCAGCAATGTGGACTTTCTCCTGAGACAAAATATTTTCAAAAGTAATTAACTTAGGCCTTAAACTCTGCGCATTCCATTGGAGTATATTCAATTTTACCTTTTTCCTGTTATTACTCATGGTTTACAAAAAAATAACCTAATGTCTGTTTTACTAAAGGCCAATCTGAAATATTATCTACCACCACTAAAATGATCCATTCGACGCAACACTTTACAACGCTTGTAATCTTACTTATAAAAGACTAGCTTATGCCCGCGGCTTCGCCCGCGTGGAGTTAGGGAATTGCCCACGGGATCTTACTTCTGGGATAATAAGTAATCTATGTATCTATCTATAATACATACATAGATTTACATGTACTTGCTTATAACTTGCAATTATTAGTTTAAAGTTATATCAATTAAATTAGATACGTGAAATATTGATACCTTGGTTTGAGATTGGACATCGGATTTACTGGATTTTATCTGAAGAGTATGTACACAAATTTTCAAGTCAATCGACACCGAGAGTAAAAAGTTTCACAGAAAATTCAACACCCCATTTCACCCTCTAAGGGGTAGGAATTGGGCGGGAGGAAACGCCCGGGTGTTTCTATTGCGAGATCGTCCGGAGGACACGATGGAGCACACCGTGGAGGTCTGCCCCGCTTGAGCGGAGCACCGTCGTGTCCTCGTAGCGGCGATCTCTCGCGTCCGGCCCTGGTTCAAGCCATGGTCCGGAGCGAGAGGGAATGGGAAGCCATCCCCTCCTTCTGCGAAGCAGTCATGCTATTGAATGAGGTGGCGGGACGTGAGAGGGAAAGAACCTCACGTCCCAGCCGCCGCGGAAGACGCCCTGGGCGTCGGGGGTCACGTGGTGGCTCCCAGCCACCGTAGGCGCGGGCCTGTGGACGGCGAGCTATGGGCTAGCTCGCCATCCGGCCGTCTTATGACGACAGGCCGTGTCGACGGCGCGTTCGTGTTTCACGCGCGCCTCAAAGAGATGTCAGCAACGATGTAGGGGTCTGCAAGGGCCGATGCCTGCCAGGCCTGCGGAACTGTTGGAAAGAGATACCGTGGCCCTGGAACACAAAGGGCAAAGAAGGAACATGGATGGGTTTTAGTCAGTACAAGTCTGACACTCCCTTCCGCTCCGCCCAGAGTGGGGGGGGGTCATTTGATGATTTCCCATCCGAAAAAAAAATGGGGTAGGAATTTCGAAAAACTGAAACTTACTCTTCACAAAGAATACACCCTCCAATTTTTATATCTTTGGGAACCGCGGTTTGGGCTGTGCGTTGGTATTTCAGTCAGCCAGTCAGGACATGGAATTTTAAATTGGGGGATGATTTTGGAAAAACTGTGATACACGTGTCTCATCATTTTAACTGAAGTATATGTAGACACATTTTCAAGTCAATCGACTCCGAGAATAAAAAGTTTCACATAAAATTCAAAACCCCATTCCACCCTATCAGGGGTGGAATTTCAAAAAACCCTTTTTTAATGGATACCTACTTTTCACAAAGAGTACACAGTCCAAATTTCATGTCTCTAGGACCAGAGGTTTGGGCTGTGCGTTGACGTATCAGTCAGCCAGTCAGGACATGGAATTTTAAATTGGGGGATGATTTTGGAAAAACTGTGATACACGTATCTCATCATTTTAACTGAAATATATGTAGACACATTTTCAAGTCAATCGACTCGGAGAATTAAAAGTTTCATAGAAAATTCAACACCCCATTTCACCCTCTTAGGGGTGGAATTTTGAAAAAACCCTTTCTTAGTGGACTCTCCACAAAGAATACATTCTCCAAATTTCATGTCTCTAGGACCAGCGGTATGGGCTGTGCGTTGGTATATCAGTCAGCCAGTCAGGACATGAAATTTTAAATTGGGGGATGATTTTGGAAAAACTGTGATACACGTATCTCATCATTTTAACTGAAGTATATGTAGACACATTTTCAAGTCAATCGACTCGGAGAATAAAAAGTTTCATAGAAAATTCAACACCCCATTTCACCCTCTTAGGGGTGGAATTTCGAAAAATCCTTTCTTAATGGATACCTACTCTTTACAAAGAATACACCCTTCAAATTTCATGTCTCTAGGACCAGTGGTTTGGGCTGTGCGTTGATATATAAGTCAGTCAGTCAGTCAGTCAGTCAGTCAGTCAGTCAGTCAGTCAGTCAGTCAGGACTTTGAATTTTATATGTATAGATGTATTTTTCAAAAATATGATTTCTTTTAGTCTTTGAATTAGCTCTCCAAAGTTCACTTCTCTCTCTCTCTTTTCTTCAACCTCCTCAACACACACATTCGGTTTATTTTTCTCCTGTGGCTCTGGATTTAAAAAGAGATCGTATTCAGCTCGATTAGAGGCAGCATCCTTACGTTTCCCTTGTTTTTTGAACGCAGATCGTGAAGCTTGCTTGACCTGTTCCCCTTTGTGTATTTGTGCTTTTGTCTTTACGATTTCAACGTAAGGTGTAGCTTCACGGTGCAACGGTGTCGAATCTTCCACAGTCGGACGTTTAGACATTAATGTAGGGAACGTTTTGATCGACGATATCTTAGGGGCGACATCTGTTGGAGAACTTGGTGCTACATAAATAGTGAGGGCCTTTCTATACGTACAATTAAACTCCGCCATAATGTCTCGTAACCTTTTTTCTTTGAGGAATGCCGGGCAACCTTTGTACAAAGCCATGTGTGCACCGTCACAGTTGACACATTTAAGTGACGTAGTATCGCAGTTAGTATGATTTTCTCCACACTTCGGACAGCTAACTTTGCTTGCACACCTTTTAGTTGGATGACCCAACTTCCAACAATGGGTACACTGTGATACAGGAAAGATGTATGGATCCACTTTAATTCTGAGACCATCCACAAATATATATGGTGGTATAAAGGCGCCCTTAAAACATAAACGCACAGCTTCACTTCTTGTCCAGCCTTCTTCCGAGTTACGTCGGTTGAGTCGAAATATTGACACCAATTTGGCTGGTGTAGGGCATACTATTGTATTTTGTATCTCCTCATCGGTTAAATCTAAATCCACATCTCTTATAACACCATATGATAGACTCTTTTCCATAGCCCGTTGAATATGCCAGCCCTTCTCAAGAAGTTGTTTACAGTTCTCTAATCTTTCTGCGCTGACTTCATTCTCCATATCGAGGCGGACTTTGTATGGGTTAATATATTTTACCCTTAAAATATCGTTAATGCCGCTATCTTTAAATAATCTGGCCAAAGCAAATTGTTTAGGCAATTGTTTACTATATGATATGTATATCTCTATTTTATCTATCTCAGACTTGTACTTCTTTTTTTGTTTTGGTTCTATCTTAGTCCATTCATTATCATCGTCATCTCCTTTCCTCTTCTCCAACCTCGTTTCGTCCTCCATTTGCATATTAACTTCCTCTTGGTATTGTTTCCCTTCTAAATCTTGTACTACTAAATCACTCCACGGGCTGCTGCTCGGCCCAGTAGTCGCCTCACACGTAGCATACACATGATCCTCTTTAGTTTCATTCATCGCGTAAAACTAACAACCATACTTCGTTAGCTATTGCGCGCGAAGTTAACCCAACGTGTATATACACGTTGGGTATAGCTACCGTAGCTACGCGCAGATAATAACAACAACGTAATGGGTGTACGCGCGGCTCGACAAATTAGCAAACGTCTATCTCGCACGAATGCCGTATTCTTCAAAAACTGCGAAAATTTCTTCTTCAAAATATGATTTTTCCTTATCCGTTTCAGTGGCACTCAAAATAATAGATTTATGACCTTGTTTAAATTCTTTCCACAATTCTTCTGATTGTTCTAACCTCGTTTCCAAATATGGGCGTTTTATTCTATCTTTCGGTGATTTCTTATAATTCCTTTCTGCCTTCTTTAGGTTTTCCAACAGCTCATTTTGATAAATAAAAAGATCATCCATCGTAAATCGTAATAGTCTCCGTATTACAAGAAAGTTACGCTGATTTTTACACTCCGCGGGTATGCTGACAAAGTTCCGAAAGTTCTAGTCGTTTTATTTTGTATGTTTTATCGTAATGTAAACGATCACTCACTCAATATATTAATAAAACGACACGAAATTCATAAAAGTCTCACAAGTAAAAGTTTCAATGCGTTTTTAAAGTTCACAACACGTTATAGTGTCTATTTCTCTCAATTCACTAATTAGCCACCTCACAGAAATCCTTATCGCTCAGGAATGTCTTTGTTCTCGCGGCGCTCGCACTGGGCCAGTCGATGAACCAAATCCGGCTCGAAGGACCATATGTTTAGAGCGATAGGGTTGATTTTTGATTTGCAGGTTTTTGAATTAAATAGACGTGTGTCCTTTACGAAGATTTATTTCTTACTAAATACGTAGGTTAGTGGACTGTATGATGAATAACTTACTTAGCTATAGTTAGGTGCACATTATGTACTTAGAACGTACGTTCGTAGGTTTAAACAGGCTAGATCAAGCTAATTTTAGACCAAGCTAATTTTATCATAATCATACTATTATCATACTATTACAAATTAAAAAAAAGAAAGTATCATAATTCAGTTATAAAACAGTAGTAGTTATACAGGGTGTGGCGTAAGTCCACCGTTCAGGATTCGATGAACCAGATAATTAACTATAACAATTAAAAATTTTAACCATTTTTACCGAATGGTTACGAAAATATTTCCTTTTTGTCTTTTATTTACGAAATTTCTATCTTTTTTTACAAATTTGTTTGTAGTGTAGCGGAATAGCATCCTCACAGTTAGAAATGTAGCACGTAGGGTAATTTTATATTTCTAAAAATAACTTTTTGTATATACCCGCTATGTATTAATTATTGCAACAGATTCTGTACCTATATAAGGAAACGATTTTTGGAAATACACACATACCATATTCAACCTGCATTTGCGTCTCATTTCCATAACCTGCGTATCTCACAGTGGTGACCCCGACGTGATAAACTTCAAGACGAAATAATGAACTCAAATATTTTGAAACCGAGCGATGGGAGCGGTACATCATCACAGCAACAAGATTCGCACGAACTATCAGCCGTCTCGTACAACCAACGGATACCGCCATTATGGAGGAACAGAATCAATCTTTGGTTCCTGCAATTTGAAGCGATCGTCTCTGCTGGGAAACAAGGAACTATCAGAGCTGCTCATCCGCCAACTCGTCCTACAGGATCTAGACGAAATTCAAGACATCATGTTCGATACTAAAAATGCAGCAGAAAACAATAGATACGCCACCATGAAGATGAGACTTATCCAAACCTACGACTAGAGCGACCACACTAAACTCGAGCGGCTACTGTCCATCGTGGAACTTGGAGATTTGAAGCCTTCGCAACTGCTACGCCGCATGCAAAATTTAGCCGGAAACAACATTGCTGAGAACACGCTGCGTGTTATATGGACGAAGCACCTACCGCCATCAGTCCGCGCCATACTAGCTGTGAGCGAAACTATAGCCAAGAAAACCGAACTAAATGAGTTAGCAATAATGGCCGACAAAATGCTAGAACAACTTCATCACCAAATATCAGCAGTACACAACACTTCGTCACCGTCAACAACGTCCACTCCACCTGTAGCTATAAATCATGAAAACGCATTGCTTCACGCGAAGATCGACATGTTGGCAAAAGAAATATCAGAATTAAAAACACACCACAGCCGCTACGGAAGGCAGCGCGGGCGCAACTGGCGAGCGGCGCGCGTCATCGATCACGCAGTACATACCGATCGCCGCATGGTAACCGCCGGGCGGACTTTAATTACAGGACCGAGTACAACGACAATTCCGTTTGTTATTTTCATCGAAAGTTCGGCGCTCAAGCGCGAAAATGTACTAGACCATGTACTTATGAAGATAAGCACCCAACAATCTCGGGAAACTAAAACAGGCGTTAGCAGAGACGGAATCTGACGCCTCGGAAAAATCACACCGTCTATTTTTGAAAGACAAGAAGACAAATCTAAGCTTTCTCATCGACACTGGTGCAAACATATCCGTCATTCCCAGGAAACGCTGTGAAATATTGAAGCCAACCGCATTCAAACTATATGCAGCAAACAACACCGAAATAGCTACCTACGGTGACAAGACAATGGACCTGGACTTCAACCTGAGACGACCATTCAGATGGAAGTTCGTCGTAGCAGCAGTCAGCAAGCCCATCATCGGCGCTGATTTTTTGAAGCACCATCACCTACTAGTCGACCTTGCTGGAAAATGTTTAATCGACAAGATAACTAACTTGTCAGTGAAGACGTACATTTGCAAATCAACAGCACCAACCATCAGAACCATAGACCTCGAACAAAAATATCATGACATATTGGCGGAATTCCCCGATATTACAAGACTTTCCACTATGAAAAATACTCCGAAGCACAACGTCGAGCACCATATAGAAACAACAGGGCCGCCATTATACTGCAAAGCTCGTCCACTGCCACCTCACCGTTACGAAGCTGCAAAGAAAGAATTTCAAACTATGATGGATCAGGGATTATGCCGACCAAGCAAGAGCCCTTGGGCCAGTCCACTTCACGTGGTACCCAAACCAAACGGAGATTTACGCGTATGTGGAGACTACAGAAGGCTGAATGCCGTAACGAAGCCAGACAGATATCCTGTACCACGTTTGAAGGATTTCACTTACCAGTTGCACGGGAAGCAAATATTCTCAACACTTGACCTAAATAGGGCATACCAACAACTGCCTGTACTGGAAGATCACATCGAAAAAACCGCCATCATAACACCATTCGGACTATTTGAATTTCCCCGGATGTGCCCAGGACTGAAAAATGCAGGACAGACCTTCCAACGTTTTATTCACGAAGTACTCCACGGACTCGACTATGCCAACCCATTTGTCGATGACATAATAATAAGTTCAAGAACAGAAGAAGAACACAGACAACATTTACGAACCATCCTAATACAACTAAACAAATACGGCATCACTATAAATCCATCTAAATGTGTATTAGGCAAGAAAGTGATCAAATTCCTTGGACACACTGTCTCACAAGATGGCATCAAACCTCCAACAGAAAAAGTGGAAGCAATCACCAACTTTCTACTACCCACAACCATTGAACAATTAAGAAGATTCCTTGGCACCGTCAACTTCTACAGAGATTGCATTTCAAAGGCAGCCGAAATACAAGCACCTCTAAATGCATACTTGCACAATAGCAAGAAACGAGACAAAACAAAGATAGTATGGAATGACAAAGCCATGAAGGCATTTGAGCTATGTAAAGCTGGCCTCCAAAACGCGGCATTACTAGCTCACCCCTCACATAACGCACCGATCGCATTAATGACTGACGCCTCCGATAAGTGCGCTGGTGCTGTACTGCAACAAATGGCAGCCACTGGGATATTTCTCCAAATCATTGTCAAGCGCGCAAGTCAAATATAGCACATTCGACAGAGAACTGCTAGCTATATACATGGCTGTGAAGCATTTTAGAAAAATGTTCGAAGGAAGACATCTTATAATATTCACAGACCACAAACCGCTAACCTACGCAATAAATAAAACATCGTCAGACAGCGAGACACCGCGCCGAGCCAGACAACTCATGTACATAAGCGAATTCACAAACGACATACGTCATATTAGCGGGCAAGATAACATAGTCGCAGATTCATTATCACGGATCAACACAGAAACTATCACCTGTCCTACAACGATCGACTACAAGCAACTAGCCACAGCGCAAGAAAGCGACAGCACCATACGTGACTTAATGAAGCAAAGCAACTTACAATTGAAGCGCATAATTCTACCAAACACAAATTGCAAAGTACTATGCGAAACATCTACACAACACGTTCGCCCGTACCTACCCGAAACATTTCGCCGAGCAGCGTACGAAAGTGTACATAACCTCAGTCACCCCGGCACGCGCACAACAAGAAAAATACTCAGTGAAAAATACTTCTGGCCAGCCATGAACGCTGACGCGGGACGATGAACGAAAGCCTGTGAAGCCTGTCAAAAGTCAAAAGTCAGTCAACATACAACGAGTCAAACCGCAAAATTCCCACCATCGGAACGATTCCAACACATCCATGTCGACATTGTTGGGCCCCTGCCACCATCACAATATGGACACAAGTACCTACTCACTATTATCGACCGGTACACACGATGGCCCGAAGCATTACCTCTCCACGACATAACTGCGGAAACAATAGTCAAAACGATATATGAAAGCTGGATAACAAGATTTGGTTGTCCCGTCACGATAACAAGCGATCAAGGTCGTCAGTTTGAGAGCAAACTTTTCTCTGAATTGATGAAACTAATGGGAATAAACAGAACGAGAACAACTGCATATCATCCACAGTCAAATGGAATCATCGAACGGTGGCACCGCTCACTCAAAGCCGCACTTACCGCGCGCTGCACATCTAGAGAAAACGGAAAGTGGTTTGACGAGTTACCCACCGCACTACTAGGATTGCGCGCGGCTACTCGTAGCGACACAGGCATTAGTCCTGCACAATACACCTACGGAACATCGCTGCGATTACCAGGAGAATTTTTTGTTGAAACAAAAGGAAGTCAAATGAGTCACGATTACGTTGAACAGCTGCGACGCACTATCAACGCATACCGACCAGCCGAGACCGCGCATAACAACAACAACATGTTTGTACACTCCGACCTACGTACCTGTGGAAACGTATACCTACGCAGAGATTGCACGAAAAAACCACTGCAACCGACATATGAAGGCCCATATCCCGTAATAGAAAGATGTGAGAAGTACTACAAGCTCCAGCTACCAGGAAGAGTAACCAACGTCTCGATCGACCGACTCAAGCCTGCCTACACTATGAACGAACAAGGAAATGATGACACGCAGAGAACAACGCGATCGGGAAGAATAGTAAAACCAGTAGTACGCTTCGCTTGAGGGGGTGTACTGTAGCGGAATAGCATCCTCACAGTTAGAAATGTAGCACGTAGGGTAATTTTATATTTCTAAAAATAAATTTTTGTATATACCCGCTATGTATCAATTATTGCAACAGATTCTGTACCTATATAAGGAAACGATTTTTGGAAATACACACATACCATATTCAACCTGCATTTGCGTCTCATTTCCATAACCTGCGTATCTCACAGTAGTTTCAACAAAAACCATTATTTTTTCATTTTGATTTCTGTTAATTACTGCTAATTACTAGAGCTATCATGATAAATTATGATTTTTTATGTAAATTCAGCTCTTTTGAAGAAAAAGTTTGTTTTTCTCTAATTTTAACCCTAATTTTTAAAACACCGTCAAGTTCAAGAGCGATTTTTGTAAAAAAAACGTACTACATTGTCAATGCCCATGCATTTAATAATATGCCTACTAAATACCGATTTCAAAATGATATCACTATAACAGATCCAATAATTTAACAACACATCATGGGGTCTAAAAAATGAGCGCATAGGACCATTTCCATTATTAAACATAGCACTCATAATTGATGAATCATTTTGTGTTGCTTCATATGGTCCTAAACACTCTGAAATATACCCATCACAGCAAACAAATAAAAATGGTTTTACATGATTTGCATATTTACTACTGCTTTGTACGTAAATATATGTACCATCACATATTACAATAGCGGGCTTAATATCTGAAGCCATGTTGGCATCCCCAAAAAAACCCTCTGGTATGATCCTATTGCGTGATGCTACATTTTGGATAGACATGTGATTGATTCCTAAATGTCTAGGAACAAACTGTGCATCAAAACAATTTCTGACATGTTCATTTTTCTTTCCAAAGTGGATCTTGGTATTTTAAACAAGGTTGACAGTCTTTGATTGCTGTCACCTATTCTGAGTTTTGCCAAAAATATACTGAGAGCAACAGAAGGGTTTGCAAAATGATCATATAACATTGGAATACAAATTAAAAGCTCGTTAAATTGCTCTGCATTAAGTCCCAACCAATAATGGCATACATGTGGATCCATTGTATCATTGAAGTCTAACTGACTTTCGGCAGCTTTTTCTAGTTTAGAAAATATGTCATCAACTTGAAATCCCGTAAAATCCGAATATTGGGCCTCTAGTTCATCCCAATGATTGCTGTACAAATGATATTCACAGATTCGAGCTGTGAAAGGTATGTATATTTTGTACTGAAATAATAAAACTTCTTTTATAGTACCCGATACTAAAAGACGAGTAGTATTCGCAAATCCAACAAAAAGGCAATGACGTGAACTTGCAGATACTCATTTTTACTTAAGAGAATTAATTTTTGATACTGGTTGGGGCAATTGTTGTACCTGTGGTGGTGGAACTGGCAGTGGCAGTGGAGGTGGTTCAGGAATCACAGCATCTGAGATATCCATTTCAATATTTTCAGAATCCACCGACTCCAGTGAAGGTCTGTTAATGACAGGAAGTGCCTGTCTTTGGATATGTCTAGTTGCAGCCTCCCAATAAGTACGACGACAAACTCTTTCCAAATGTATGACCTAAAAAAGAAAGAATTATTATTTTTACTGACAAAAACTTTTTTTCAAAAATACCGACAATTAAATACAGCAATTCTGCCAAGTTAATAGCACTTACGTGATGAGCTGGAGTCCATCTTAAAATAAAAGTTCTTTGAGGACAGTCTTGGGAAACTCTGTGAGTTCTGCGACTTGCAATGGAGATGCCACATCTAAAACATATGCTTAGATGTCCAAGAGGCGGGGATACTTCAATTTGAGATGGAGGTGTGTTTGATAATATCCGCTCTTGCAACAACAGGAAACATTCAATGCACAGGATGTCATCAGATGATACCTGAAATGTTAAAAAAAATCTGTAATGTACTTGTTTAAGTTATATGTCCACTGTTATGATACATATTCACATAAATTGGCTGTGCCGGTTCTTTGTACAAGCTCACACATGTTTACCTGCCAAGTATTCCCTTCATACACCCAATTAATGTGTACGAGTCATAATAGACATAAAGACCTATGATGATATGTCGTGCGGTGTTCCACAGGGATCGGTCTTGGGGCCGCTCCTGTGGAACATCGGTTACGACTGGGTGCTGCGCGGTGACCTCCCTGACGGCGCCGGCGTAATATGTTACGCCGACGACACGCTAGTCCTGGCGGAGGGAGAGTCGCACCAGGCGGCGGCCGACCTGGCGACGCAAGCGGTTGCGACAGTCGTTGGAAGGATCCGGCAGTTGGGACTCGAAGTGGCGCTGCACAAAACAGAGGCCATGTGTTTTCATGGCCGTCTGAACGCGCCACGGTCTGAGTCCCACATAACGGTGGGAGGGGTTCGCATCGGCGTCGGGAGGACGATGAAGTACCTGGAACTCGTCCTCGACAGCCGGTGGAACTTCAAGGAGCATTTCCTGCGTTTGGCCCCAAAGCTGAACCGGGCAGCAGCCGCCCTCAGGCGACTCCTGCCCAATCTCAGCGGGCCAAACGCCTCCTGCCGGAGGCTGTACGCCGGTGTCGTGCGGTCCATGGCCCTCTACGGGGCCCCCGTGTGGGCCCTGAGCATTCGGACGCGACCACTGAGGCTGGTCGCATGCCAGAGGGTCATGGCTATCCGGATGATCCGAGGATACCGCACAATCGCCGGCGAATCGGCCAACCTCCTTGCCGGATTGCTGCCCTGGGATCTGGAGGCAACTGCCCTCCAGCGCGTCTATGAGTGGCGCGTGGAGGCGCAGCGCCGGGGCGAATCGCTGCTGCCTCGACAAGTCGAGGCGCAGCGGGAAGAGCTCCGGCGCGATCTCAGGGCAGTACGGAGGGAACGACTGTCGCAACCGAGGTCCGGGCACGCCGCAATCGCGGCGGTAAGACCCCTCTTTGAGGAGTGGCTGGATAGGCGTCACGGCGTCCTGACCTACCGCATGACGCAGGTCCTCACCGGACACGGAAGCTTCGGGAGGTACCTGTGTCTGATGGGGAAGGAGGAAACGCCTGGGTGTCACCACTGCGAGGACCGCCCGGAGGACACGGTGGAGCATACGGTGCAGGACTGCCCCGCTTGGGCAGGGCACCGCCGTGTCCTCACGGCGGCGATAGGCGGAGACCACTCGCGCCCGGCATTGGTCGAGGCCATGCTGCGGGGCGAGACGGAGTGGGAAGCGGTCGCCTCCTTCTGCGAAGCAGTCATGCTCGCGAAGGAGGAGGCGGGCCGCGTGAGGGAGAGGACAGCGTCCTCCCTCCACCCCAGCCGCAGTGGTAGACGCCCACGGCGCCGGACGTCGGCAGACGATCTCCGGCCACCGTAGGCGCGGGCTTGCGGGCGGCGAGTAATGGGCGACTTGCTGTCCGACCATGGACCATGCCCGGGTCGACGGCGCGTTGTGTTCCACGCGCGCCTCAAAGAGTGTCAGCATTATGACGGGGCCCCCCTCTAGAGGGCGAAAGCCTGCCGGGGTCGCGGGACTTATAGAATTCGCCGAGGACCAATATGTGGCGGAATATCATTTAGACCACCACCTTACAATTCGGAGAAAAACCGCTAACGCTTATGAGCTTACACCGCGGTCTTAAATCAGGTGATGTTTCGACCACGCAGTTACGCGCGCCGCTGCACGCACGGAGCGCGTGATATTTATACGGGAGCCAGCGAAGAAGACCTTGAGCGGCCGGACGACGGCGTGCACACAAGCTTACCTATGCGAGCGCCGAGGACCGACCGGCAGTCGTCTTTGGACTAGCTACCTTACTATTCGGGACGCGCCGCGTAATATTAATATTTTCTGTTTGCTTGGTGCTATTTAATGTTACAATCTAATTTGCTTAATATATTACTTTCAATCATCTTAATAATAACCTTCATTTCTTCGCCTTTCGTTTCTTCATTCTACCTTCTGACTTGCTTGCTATTACTATCATCAATAGCCTTACTATACGGGTTAGACCCGGTAAAGCGTAGCTGTAAGCATCACGCCTACCCGCTACATTGGTGACCCTCGACTACACAGGATTGAAGACTGCAAGATCCCGGCAAACCGAGAGAAAGAGAGTGCGCCGAGTATTCGCATTAGTGGGTGACTTAATAACAGGACGTGGTTTGGTTCAAGACATAGCGGTGAGCGATTTTATTTTTATTTTAACATGGCTGAGTCGGACGCTTATGCTGACTGTAAGGATGTTCCCGTTGTCTCAGGACAGGCAGCAGCTGTTGGAATGCCACTGCGCTGTCCTCCATTTTGCCCGGACGAACCGGCATTGTGGTTTGCGCAGCTAGAAGGCCAATTCATTCTGTCAAGAATTACGAGTGACTCGACAAATTTTATTTCGCATCGACTCAGCTCGAAACCAAATACGCCTTGCAGGTCAGGGACATTATTACCAATCCTCCTGAGGAGAACAAATTTATAAAATTAAAAACAGAACTCATAAAACGATTGTCAGTTTCGCAAGAAAAGCGAATACAACAGCTCCTACTTCATGAGGAATTAGGTGACCGCAAGCCGTCGCAATTCCTGCGACACCTGCAAAGTCTAGCTGGACCATCAGGTGCTGCAGAATTCGTCAAAAGCATTTGGACCAACCGGTTGCCTCAGAATATACAAACAGTAATCGCCTCTCAAATAGCAGAATTGCAGGTGGAGAAATTAGCGGAGATAGCGGACAGGGTATTCGAAATCGTCCCAATGACACCGCAAATCGCTAGCGCTTCCGCTTCTAGTAGCACTGCATCGTCGGATCTGGAGAAGCAGGTGAGCGAACTCACAAAGCAGGTAGCCGCGCTCACTTCACGCTGGAATAGCAGGGAGAGACAACGCTCACGCACACGATCTCGCAATGACCATCGAAGGTATGATCGCTCTAAATCCAAACCGCAACAACCACCACAAAACCACCCACACTGTTTTTACCACTATACATACGGAGACAAAGCTCAAAAATGTAAATCACCTTGCTCGTTCATGGCGGAAAACAGGAAGGGCGGTCGCAAGTAGCGGCCAACGACTGCCCTACTTCTTCAGGCCGTCTATTCATCACTGACCGGTCCTCAAAAATACAATTCCTAGTAGACACCGGCTCAGACTTATGTGTTTTTCCCCGTTCTGCACTCAAAAAACCCTACAAACAATCCAAATACGATCTAGTAGCTGCAAACAACACATTAATTCACACTTACGGCCCTCTGCAACTACAGTTGAATCTAGGACTTAGAAGGAACTTCAGCTGGAGCTTCACAATTGCGGATGTTTCTAAGGCCATAATTGGGGTAGACTTCCTCAGCTTCTACAATCTGTTGGTAGATTGCAGGAATCAACGCCTGATCGATAGGTACTCCCTTTCTTCTCCTAAAATTGTTTGTCCGAAAATCATTATCCATAACACGTTTGCTATAAACTTCAGTAACCATAATGTTCAAAACCCCGAAATTTTGTTTAACATAATTATCTTTAGTTCTAATAGTATTCTGTCATAATATCGAGTACTATAATAATTGAATCTCCTAATTTTACATGACCTAAAGTCATATGTCCTAAGTATTGTGTTAAATAATGAGTATTATTCCGAAAGTTCATTTATTTTTTTAGTCTTAAAACATTTGCTAAAAATTAGGTTTTAGGCTGAGCGCAGACTTGAGTCGAGATAGTCTTAAGACAGACTATTGCTTCACATAAAGTATGAAGCCGCGCAAACTTGAAACACTTAAAACTGTCGTGACTCAAGTCTGCGTACAGCCTTAGTGACAGAAACGAATCGCTGTAAATCCGACTCCACGCAGTCTTGTCTGCTCTACCCCTAGAGTGTAATTTAAAATCGCGTAGGCGCGGAGGGGCGAGGCGGCCCGCGAGTTGAGAAGCAGGTGGTTGTAACACTCGCCGCCGCGGCTGAGGCTGGCCGGCGAAGCCGGCCAGCAAGCCGAAGCTGCGGTGGTGAGCGTTAAACCCATCTGCGACGATAAACTCGCGTGGGACCGCCGGAGCCCCGCAGCGCTGGAGCCGTGACAGAAACCATGCCTGCTGCATGTTGCATGCTTGCTTGCATGCTGAATACTGCGTGCTTGCTTGCATGCTGCATGCTTGCTTGCATGCTGCATGCATGCTTGCTTACAAAAACCACATGTTTACAATCAACTGCTTTATTGAGTCCATGTATAAAATATTTATCCCGAAGAATATTATTATTATAAATAAACATTACTTCTGTAATTTGAATTTAGGACTTTCAACTTTTATTGAAAACGGTTTTATGTCTTTTGTATATTATTGATTGTAATATTTATGACAAAGGGATTTAGAACATATTATATTTAGGGATTTCAATTTCATGGCATGTGACATTATGTGATATTAAGTTCGGGTAAGTTATCATTCGGACAAATGATGATTAGGACAAAAAAAGTTATGGCACTTTAAATTATGGATAAAAAAGTTAGGTGACACAATAGAGAACCCTGATCGATAACCTTACGTCTTTATCAGTTCCTGCCACACACTGCAACTCAGCAGACATTGCTTCACTGAAGGCTGTCATAGGTGACTCAGACTACCATCAAATTTTGCGTGAGTATCCAGAGATAACTCGACCACCAGGTAGGCAGGTACCGGGTAAACATAACACCTTGCATTTCATCAGGACGACACCCGGCCCACCTGTAGCATGCAAGCCAAGACGCCTTGACCCTTCTCGACTGCAAGCTACTAAGAAGGAGTTTGAGCAGATGCTTGCAAGTGGAGTAGCACGACGCTCGGAGAGTCCTTGGTCAGCGCCACTGCACCTGGTGAAGAAGAAAGACGACGGTTGGAGACCATGTGGCGACTACAGGGCACTTAACTCGAGAACAATACCCGACAGGTACCCCATCCGCCATATTCAGGACTTCTCCAACCAACTAGCAGGCTGCACCATCTTCTCAACGATCGATCTCGTAAAGGCTTACAATCAGCTAGCCGTCAACCCTGAGGATATCCCGAAAACCGCGATTACTACACCTTTTGGCCTATATGAATTTCCATTCATGACTTTTGGTTTGAGGAACGCGGCTCAAACCTTCCAAAGGTTCATCGACGAAGTTTTACTGGGCCTAGACTTCTGCTACGGGTACGTCGACGATATTTTGGTTTTTTCAGCAACTGCTGAAGAACATAAGGTGCACTTACGCCAATTGTTTGATCGCCTGAAACAATATGGCGTCGTCGTCAACTCAGTCAAGTGCAATATCGGACAACAAGAGGTGACCTTTCTAGGGTACAGCGTCTCTGCTGAGGGCATAAAACCACTTCAGTCCAAGGTGCAGGCGATCCAGGAATATTCCAAACCCAAAACCGTGAAGGAGCTGCGACGATTCTTGGGTATGATGAATTTCTATCGCCGATTTGTCCCTAACGCAGCTCAACTACAAGCGCCATTAAACACAGCCCTTGCTGGCCCTAAGGTAAAAGGTTCGCATCCAGTACAAATGACTCCGGAGATGCTGAAGGCTTTCGACGACTGCAAATCTTCACTTTCAAAAGCAACACTCTTGGCTCATCCACACCCATCGGCGGAGTTGGCGATTGTAACCGATGCATCGAACACAGCTATTGGAGCTGTACTTCAGCAGCGAAAAGGAAAAAACTGGCAGCCATTAGCATTCTACTCTCACAAGCTAAACAACGCTCAAAAGAAGTACAGCCCGTACGACAGAGAGCTGCTCGCAGTGTACGAGGCCATCAAATACTTTCGGCATATGGTTGAGGCAAGAACATTTGCGATCTTCACCGACCACAAGCCGCTTATCTTCGCCTTCAAGTCAAACAGGGAAAGCCTTCCGCCGAGACAGTTCCGATACCTGGACTATATTGGCCAATTCACTACGGACTTAAGGTACCTACCTGGCAGCGAGAACATTGTCGCTGATGCATTATCTCGCGTAGGGGAAGTGTCTGCCGCTATCAATTTTGAGAACCTTGCACGGCTCCAGGACCATGATCCAGAATTACAAGACCTCCTCCTTCATGGTTCAACACTTAAATTGAAGAAAGTAGCATCTACCTACAGTGGAAACTTACCAGTGTATTGCGATACCACCACACAGGTGCCACGTCCATACGTAACGCCAACACTGCGCAGAGACGTCTTCAACTCGCTACATAACTTGCACCATCCCGGGAAATCTGCTACAGTGCGACTGGTGACACAACACTACGTGTGGCCAGGGATTCGTAAAGACTGTAGAGAGTGGGCGAGGCATTGTGAACAATGCCAGACTTGTAAAGTCACACGTCACACCAAATCCCCGCTTTCCACCTACCTGACTCCATCCTCCCGATTCTCTCACATTCACCTCGACATCATAAGGCCTTTAACCCCTTCATCTGATTTCAGGTACTGCCTTACCGTCATCGATAGGTTCACCCGATGGCCTGAGGCGTACCCCTTGAGAGACATCACGGCGGAGACCTGCGCAGCCACTCTGGTGACTCATTGGGTGGCCCGTTTCGGCTGTCCAGCACGGGTGACCACCGACCGTGGTCGCCAATTCGAGAGTCACCTGTTCAAGGCTCTCACTGCCTTGTTGGGGGCAGACCACCTTCGCACCACAGCCTACCATCCAGCAGCGAATGGCATGGTGGAACGGCTGCATCGACAGCTGAAGGCCGCCATCATGTGCCACACTTCTTCGCAGTGGACTGAAGCTCTTCCGCTGGTACTTCTCGGCATGCGTAACTCGTGGAAAGAAGATATCCAAGCTACGCCGGCCGAACTTGTCTACGGGGAAGCACTTCAGCTTCCTGGCCAGTACCTATCTTCGAAGGCAGAGTACACAACAGCCGACGTCACCGACTACGCAAACCGACTACGACGTCACATGGCCAACCTCACTCCTAAACCTACTGCGTGGCATACTACATCGCCCTTCTACGTGCCACGAGATCTTCACTCTTCCTCCCACGTCTTCCTTCGGCGAGACTACGTACGACGTGCACTGGAACCACCGTATGCGGGACCCTACAAGGTTTTACAGAGGCACGCAAAATACTTCACGATCGAGATACAAGGGAAGCCAAACAACGTATCGGTCGATCGACTCAAACCAGCTTACACAATGCGTGAAGAGGCACCGAAGAAAACACCAATCATAACCCCTGACACTACCAACACCACAACTGAAGAGAGAAGGACGAGAAGCGGGCGGCGAGTAAAGTTCCCCGATTTTTATCGACCGTAGTTACGGTCTGGCCAGGGGGAATATGTGGCGGAATATCATTTAGACCACCACCTTACAATTCGGAGAAAAACCGCTAACGTTTATGAGCTTACACCGCGGTCTTAAATCAGGTGATGTTTCGACCACGCAGTTACGCGCGCCGCTGCACGCACGGAGCGCGTGATATTTATACGGGAGCCAGCGAAGAAGACCTTGAGCGGTCGGACGACGGCGTGCACACAAGCTTACCTATGCGAGCGCCGAGGACCGACCGGCAGTCGTCTTTGGACTAGCTACCTTACTATTCGGGACGCGCCGCGTAATATTAATATTTTCTGTTTGCTTGGTGCTATTTAATGTTACAATCTAATTTGCTTAATATATTACTTTCAATCATCTTAATAATAACCTTCATTTCTTCGCCTTTCGTTTCTTCATTCTACCTTCTGACTTGCTTGCTATTACTATCATCAATAGCCTTACTATACGGGTTAGACCCGGTAAAGCGTAGCTGTAAGCATCACGCCTACCCGCTACAACCGTGACCCTGGATCATAAAGGGCTATTGAAGGACACCGTGGATTTTAGTCAGTACAAGTCTGACAGTTCCTCCCACTCTGCCCTGGGTGGGAGGACTCATTTGATGATTTTACCACGATAAAAAAAAAAAAAAAAAAAAAAAAAAGACCTATGATGATAATTACACCATTCACTTTAGTAATGTTTTGTTTGCATCCGCTTAGATAATATTAGTGCACAATTATTATAATATCAGCTTGTTACATTTACAGTTGAACTTAGGCCTCCGCATAGACTGCTAAAATAGTGAACACTATAGCGTGTGCATGGAAATCTGATATAGAAAATATAAACTTACCGGTGTCGGCGTTACCCAGGATCGTAGAAGGATGAGCATTTGTTCGTCTAGATCTTCAATAGGTTGTCTACGAAGATTAGGCGCCAACCGAAGGGAACAATTTACACACCGTCGAGAGAGTGGACGGTTTGTCCGATCTCTACCCGGTGTAGACATTTTCTTGTTAAAACTAGAGTCAATTCGCTCACTTAACAATCAAACAAAAGTCCGATAATTATCTTACAACAAAACCACTTGAGGAACGCAAACGCTTAACTCGTTAGCGAGGAATCATAACGTAACAGAGGTAAATACGGAGGAATATAATTCGACTCGACGCAAAACAAACACCACGAAACGATTAACCGGCTATTGATTTGTTTGATTTGACAGATAGATCTCTGTCATAAACCATGTATAGTGTTGCCAGGTATAATTATTGTTCAATCGATTTTCAATATCGATTTTGAACGTATTTTTTCAAAATAACATTACTCTCTGTTCAAGCTTTTGGATTTATTCATTAACTAGCTGTTGCCCGCGACTTCGTTCGCGTGTAAATTTTGATGTGCCTCGTTAGTCTAGTGCTCGCAAGCGCGACTACTAAGCGTGGGTACCGATTCCCGGGTCGGGCAGTGTTAAAAAAATATATTTTTATTTCAATTACATAAAGTTATCACACACATGATTTGGAGATCAGATTTAAGCAAGGAGATGCTTGTGTTGGGGGCGTCCATTAATTACGTGAGGCGATTTTTCGACCCCCCTCCCCCCCTGGGGATGTCGTGAGATTTGGCTTGACCCCCTCATCTCCCTCCTAATCTCACGTGAGATTTATCAAATTAAGATAGGTTGATATTTGGCGCGAATCTGGATTTGTGCCCGGTTGATGGCAATAGGCTCACCCCCTACTACATGGGACTTCAATACAACTGGCGAAATGTGTGTGTACGATTAGGTACACGTCTGCCCAACTCTTCGGGGCTTTAAGGCGTGACGTTATGTTATGTGTGAGAACTGACTGCCAGATCAAAAGGTGATAATGTACTGATGACTACAAAAGGCGTCCTTTTGGGTGCTGTAATTCTGGGCGGCAGAGGTCCGAAACAAAATTAAATGGCGTTGAGGCGACGATATGGTTTTAAAATCGGTGTATTTTGGCGCTATACAACTTTTTTTCAAAGTGAACCTTGTTTAGCGCTTTTTATTCTTATACCGTTCTGTACAACGTGTAACATAATAAACGTAAGACCTCTCGTGTGGTGTCTCAGACCATGAAACTGAACAACTTTTGTTCTATGACTTTTGGAAATTCATAACTTTTTTTTTAGTTTTACCATACATGTGGATCAGCTGATTGCGTCCATTATTATAGAAAGTATTTTTTTTTTTTGCGAATTTCAAGAACTCGTAGAACAAAAGATGTTTAGTTTCATGGTGCGAGATACCACACGGGAGGTCTTGCGTTTATTATGTTACACGTTGTATATGTCGCCGCAAGAGTGTCTATCTGCTAAGAATATCATCATCATCATCATCATCATCATCATCATCATCATCATCATCATCATCATCATCATCATCATCATTTCAGCCGAAAGACGTCCACTGCTGGACATAGGCCTCCCCCAAGTGTCGCCACATTGACCGGTCCCGTGCGTCTCGCATCCAGCGGATCCCTGCAACCTTTACAAGGTCATCGGTCCACCTAGTGGGAGGCCTTCCAACGCAGCGTCTTCCGGTTCTCGGTCGCCACTCCAGAACTTTTCGGCCCCATCGGCCATCCGTTCTGCGAGCAATGTGCCCTGCCCACTGCCACTTAAGTTTGGCTATTCTTCGGGCTACGTCGGTAACCTTGGTTCTCTTGCGGATCTCCTCATTTCTGATTTGATCACGCAAGGAAACTCCGAGCATAGCCCTCTCCATTGCCCTTTGGGTGACTTTCAGCCTTCTGATGAGGCCCATTGTGAGCGACCACGTTTCGGTCCCGTATGTAATCACTGGCAACACACACTGGTCATAGACTTTCGTCTTCAGACACTGCGGTAAGTTGGACGAGAAGATACCACGCAACTTCCCGAACGCTGCCCAGCCGAGTCGGATTCGACGATTGACCTCTTTCTCGAAGTTAGACCTACCTAACTGGACCGTTTGTCCCAGGTAGACATAATCGTCTACAACTTCGAGTGTAGAGTCTCCGATCTTGATAGGAGTGGGTGTTACATGGGCATTCAACATGACTTTGGTTTTGTCCATGTTAATTTTAAGACTCACTCTTTCGGAAGCTCTACTGAGGTCATCGAGCATTGTACTGAGGTCCTCCATGGTCTCAGCCATGACCACTATATCGTCGGCAAATCGAAGGTGAGAAATATCTGCCCTGGGATCTGGAGGCGACTGCCCTCCAGCGCGTCTATGAGTGGCGCGTGGAGGCGCAGCGCCGGGGCGAATCCCTGCTACCTCGACAAGTCGAGGCGCGGCGGGAAGAGCTCCGGCGCGATCTCAGGGCAGTATGGAGGGAACGACTGTCGCAACCGAGGTCCGGGCACGCCGCAATCGCGGCGGTAAGACCCCTCTTTGAGGAGTGGCTGGATAGGCGTCACGGCGTCCTGACCTACCGCGTGACGCAGGTCCTCACCGGACACGGAAGTTTCGGGAAGTACCTGTGTCATATGGGGAAGGAGGAAACGCCTGGGTGTCACCACTGCGAGGACCGCCCGGAGGACACGGTGGAGCATACGGTGCAGGACTGCCCCGCTTGGGCAGAGCACCGCCGTGTCCTCACGGCGGCGATAGGCGGAGACCTCTCGCGCCCGGCATTGTTCGAGGCCATGCTGCGGAGCGAGACGGAGTGGGAAGCGGTCGCCTCCTTCTGCGAAGCAGTCATGCTCGCGAAGGAGGAGGCGGGCCGCGTGAGGGATAGGACAGCGTCCTCCCTCCACCCCAGCCGCAGTGGTAGACGCCCACGGCGCCGGACGTCGGCAGACGATCTCCGGCCACCGTAGGCGCGGGCATGCGGGCAGCGAGTAATGGGCGACTCGCTGTCCGACCATGGACCATGCCCGGGTCGACGGCGCGTTGTGTTCCACGCGTGTCTCAAAGAGTGTCAGCATAATGACGGGGCCCCCCTCTAGAGGGCCAAAGCCTGCCGGGGTCGCGGGACTCATAGAATTACCGTGACCCTGGAACATAAAGGGCTACTGAAGGACACCGTGGATTTTAGTCAGTACAAGTCTGACAGTCCCTCCCGCTCTGCCCTGGGTAGGAGGACTCATTTGATGATTTTACCACGTTAAAAAAAAAAAAAAAAAAAGGTGAGAGATATACTCGCCATTGATGTTGATGCCTAGCCTTCTCCAGTCCAGAACCTTGAAGACATCCTCCAGTGCAGCGGTGAACAGTTTCGGAGATATGACGTCTCCCTGTCTCACACCTCGCTGCAGAAGGATAGGTTCCGGTTCCGTAAGAATATTAGTTAATCTAATTAATAACCAACTTATAATGTCTCATCCATCATAATATTGATCCTGCCATCTGTGGGTTGCAAGTACAATTATTACAATGATCTGTATTGATTGACAGAAGACATAAGCGCCATCTAATGGTCTCTGTATTAACTAGTACTGAGATAGTTCGTGACTAGATCTTCTGAAGATTCATTTATTAAACGAAAGTCTATAGCTAGACCTATAGTTAAAATTAAGATAAGCAAATATTTGACCATTGGGATTTTAACAATGCTCATTTAACACTAAGATTTGTTTTGAGGCAACATTCCACAATATTGTGGAAGATGGCGCCGAATACGATTTTAATGATCAATAACTCAATTTATAATTTGAAACTACAACTAAATCAGTTTCTGTAACTAATTATAAACTAAAAAGTAACAAGATTATTTTACAGAGCAATGCAAATAGTGAAAGACCTGTTTGTATTAAATCCTTTGATCTGCCGGAAATGGTTTTAAGCACGATCTCATTGTTGTAAAAAAGTAATGAAGCCACTAATTAGTTTTAACTCAATAACGCCTTTGCATTTATGAATATTGGCATTGTTTAATTATTAGAGTAATTAATTGTGAAGTATTCTAGTATTGTTAGTAAGTTTGAATGAACTTACTATGTAATAAATTACTGTACTGGGTGTGTGGCACTTCCGCCCAGACACAGAACGCGCGTAGGTACAACAAAAAGTCGAGTTAGTTAGCTCGCGATTAGTGATGGGCGTAACTAGTTATTTATGTAATCTAATTAATAACTGAATTACATAATAATTTGATTAAAATGAAATTTAATTACATATTATTCAATTACATTGTAATTAGATTACTTTGGATGTGCTATGAAATTAATTACAATGTATTTAATTACGAAATAATTTGATTACAATGTAACCTAATTACATAGTATTTAATTATATTATTAGTATAATTGCTTTGAATATGAAATATCGCATGCTTGCATCGCACAGTTGCGATATAGGTACTGCAAGTGCGGCCCGTACGACGTCATCGGGAAGTAGTAAGTATAATGTGCGGGGGAGCGGGGGGGTTCTATGCATTGTGCTCGTGCGTCGCCCCTCCTAGTCACCCCGCTTCACCCATCCCCTTCAGTTACTTCTAATCTTTTGTATTGTAAGCACGTAACATTTTCTTAAGATAACGAGTCGTATGTATTTTGGTGATTAGTGTAAAAACTTTTGTATTTCGTACAATGAATGATAGTGCAAGACTACTTTTAGAAGATGACAGTTCAGTGGACGAATCTGTGTCTGCAGGTCAATCGACATTACCGTCACCAAGCAATATTTCTGCAGTGCATCCCACTATACTTGACGGTAAATTCTTCGAGTTACTTCATGATTCATCAGGAACTGATAAAATAGTCGCCATTTGCAAGAAATGTCTGCCTAATAAAGTAGAAATAAAAGGCTCGAGATTGTGTACATCCAATTTCAAAACACATTTAAAACGGAAACATGGACAAGAAACCATACAAGAATACCAAGAATATATTAAAACTAAAAGATCGAAAAACGTTCGTACTTCCAGTTCGTCAAACGAACTATCACCACGAAGGTCGTCAAATGTACCCTCATATTCTCAAGCATATTCTTAAAATGAACATGGACAAAACCAAAGTCATGTTGAATGCCCATGTAACACCCACTCCTATCAAGATCGGAGACTCTACACTCGAAGTTGTAGACGATTAAGGTAGGTCCAACTTCGAGAAAGAGGTCAATCGTCGAATCCGACTCGGCTGGGCAGCGTTCGGGAAGTTGCGTGGTATCTTCTCGTCCAACTTACCGCAGTGTCTCAAGACAAAAGTCTATGACCAGTGTGTGTTGCCAGTGACTACATACGGAACCGAAACGTGGTCGCTCACAATGGGCCTTATCAGAAGGCTTAAAGTCACTCAAAGGGCAATGGAGAGGGCTATGCTCGGAGTTTCCTTGCGTGATCAAATCAGAAATGAGGAGATCCGCAAGAGAACCAAGGTTACCAACGTAGCCCGACGAATAGCCAAACTTAAGTGGCAGTTGGCAGGGCACATTGCTCGCAGAACGGATGGCCAATGGGGCCGAAAAGTTCTGGAGTGGCGACCGCGAACCGGAAGACGCTGCGTTGGAAGGCCTCCCACTAGGTGGACCGATGACCTGGTAAAGGTTGCAGGGATCCGCTGGATGCGAGACGCACGGGACCGGTCAATGTGGCGACACTTGGGGGAGGCCTAAGTCCAGCAGTGGACGTCTTTCGGCTGAAATGATGATGATGATGTATGTCTGTTTTTGGTATTTATAATTTGAACTCTTTGCACATAGAGGTATGTACCGTCACATTGTACAATACCACCGGTCAGAAGCATCAGATTAAGGATTTCCAAATAACTTTTCAGGTAATGTTGTGTTTCTATCTGCCAATTCTCGGTGAGATATGTGAGACGTCCCAAGATGTAATGGAACAAAGTGATTTGTCAGACATTTCCTCGCAACACTCATTTTATACTGTACAGTGGATTTAGGAATCCTAAAAAGACTGGATATCCTAGCATCACTATCACCAGTCCTATATTTAATTAAAAGCATTGCTAATGCAGTTTTAGATTTTTTTGAAACAACGGACTGTATTGGTATGCTATTATGCAATTCTAGAAATTCTTGGGGAGTGCGCCCTGTCCAATAGTGACACACATTCGGCGGAATTGATTCAATGTTTTCAAAATCAATAACATTTTCTTCACTTTTAGTGTCTAACAAGCTTTCAATTTGGTTTGCTGTGGAAGTATTTGTTAAGCTTGAGTTCTCTAATAATAACTCCTATTTATTCGAATATAAATGATTTCTACACACTCTGGATTTGTTAAGCTTGTGTTCTCTAATAATAACTCCCATTTATTCGAATATAAATGATTTCTACATACTCTGGCACTTCGAGGTACATAAAGCTTGTAGTCCAACAGCAATGACGATTTAATCAAGATAGGCACTAAATGACCTGCACTCTCCTGACATCCATCAAATACACATCGTCTAGATGTATTAGCACACCGTCTATAATTCGGCAGGATGATTGATGATACATCTGTATCAATCCTTACAGCCAGACCAGGAGAGCGTGGTGGAGGAATTGGTACTTCAATTTCTTGAACAGCTTGATTTCCTCTATGTTATCAAAACGGTGAGCATCAACAATGTTTCTTTGGGCCACTTCTCGGTTAGCTCTCACGTAACAACCATGACATAAAAAGTTGACTGCTCTGACCTGAAAACATATAAACCTTTATCATCTTGTCCACTCACTAGATTAGTAGAAAAACCTTGTCCTCTTTTTATTTTTCTTTATGTTATGTGTATTAGTATGTACATCTTATTATTACACAGTGTAAGAATTAATGGTAAGGGAAGTAAACCGCTTTAAAGCAAACTGATATCTAAATATGAATTCCTCAGTCCTTTTCAAACAGTAGTGTTTAATTAATAATCAGTACCTACTGTACTTTATAACTATTTTGCATTTCCCATTACATTTTTTATCCTACATATGGTTTAAGGTTTTGTTAACTTTGCCGACAGTGAATGTTAATACGGTCAAAACTGCTCATAATGACTTAATGCTGCTGCATTAAAGGGACAGTCCATTGTCCAAATGCTGAAAAAGTTATAGCCAATAGTCGTGGTAAACATACATATTTGTACATAGGTCCTTATTGCAGAACTTCTACATTCCGTTATAATATCTGGTATGTCCTTTTAAGCGAATTCGTTATAAAGGTACGTTAAGAGCTATTTCACGTTTTCGCGCAAACATCTAAGACTTTAGTCGCCTAACTTACCATCTTAGGTAACACTCTGGCATTGTTGAATACATGTTAAAAAAAGACTAGTCTTTCGTATTGACACTTCATTTAACACATTTACAAAAACTTGTTTTTTTACTATGTAGTGATTAATCTCCCACAACTAGTTTACTAAAAAATCATCGCAGAGTCAATTCACTGAAAAAAATACATTTAGTATCAGACATATAATTTTGTCGACACAAAATATACTAGAATATCAATAATTAATAACATTAATTAGTAAAAAAGCAAAGTCTTAGGTCAATTTTTGCGTTTTATATCGCTACTTTATCGCGATTTTTTGGTTTGAATAAAGCGTAATTACATTAAAAAAATCATGTCAAAATAAGCTATGTTCTTTTAATAAACTAATTCCAAAGTTTAATTAAAATCAATTCATTTAATCAGACATAATATAATTTTTAATAGCACTCTAAATTAGAACAAATTACGCTAAAACTAATAAAACAGAAATATAATAATGATTCTACAAACTACTAAAATAATACTTTACTGATAAACGAATATACAAAATAATAAACGAACTTCATACCTTATGAATTAAAATACAAAGAGGATCAAAATGTTGTAGTCGTAGTATAAAAATGCGTTCACGATAGATGCGCTCGAAAATCGGGACGCGGGAAAAATTTACACAGGTCCTTCGTCGATGGGCGCTCATGCCGTACTAATCGGTGCCCGATTATTACGGCATAATACTACGACTACAACATTTTGATCCTCTTTGTATTTTAATTCATAAGGTATGAAGTTCGTTTATTATTTTGTATATTCGTTTATCAGTAAAGTATTATTTTAGTAGTTTGTAGAATCATTATTATATTTCTGTTTTATTAGTTTTAGCAATGGGGCGTAAGGGTTGTATATACTCTGGAGGACACGGTGGAGCACAACGTGGAGGTCTGCCCCGCTTGGGCGGAGCACCGCCGTGTCCTCGTAGCGGCGATTGGCGGCGGCGATCTCTCGCGTCCGGCCCTGGTTCAAACCATGGTCCGGAGCGAGAGAGAATGGGAAGCCGTCACCTCCTTCTGCGAAGCAGTCATGCTAGTGAAGGAGGTGGCGGGACGTGAGAGGGAAAGAACCTCACGTCCCAGCCGCCGCGGGAGACGCCCTGGGCGTCGGGGGTCACGTGGTGGCTCCCGGCCACCGTAGGCGCGGGCCTGTGGACGGCGAGCTATGGGCTAGCTTGCCGTCCGGCCGTCTTATGATGACAGGCCGTGTCGACGGCGCGTTCGTGTTCCACGAGCGCCTCAAAGAGATGTCAGCAATGATGTAGGGGCCTGCAAGGGCCGATGCCTGCCAGGGCTGCGGGACTGTTCGAAAGAGATATCGTGGCCCTGGAACACAAAGGGCAAAGAAGGAATATGGATGGGTTTTAGTCAGTACAATTCTGACACTCCCTTCCGCTCCGCCCAGAGTGGGTGGGGTCATTTGATGATTTCCCATCCGAAAAAAAAAAAAAAGGATTGTGTATACCATTGTGTCAAAAATGGAAAAATAAAAATTCTGCAGCCTTAAAGAAAGTAACAGAAGCCACGTAGACATTATTTTTATTTGCAATTCATATACACAGTTATCGATCACTTAGGTAGAAGCGCCAGGGTAGCCCGCGAAATTCAAATCTTGTAATGGGTGGCGTTACCCGCCTTACCCCATTTAATGACTATTTCGTGAAAAAGTTAATCAATGGGATTAAATGAGTTTAGAGGGTTGTATTGATGATTTAATGATTAAAACTCTATAAAGCCATATTTGTTATGGGGTGCGTTGTCAGAATTCCTCCTCGTTTGCCTGATGGCTGCCGGTCCCTCTCGATACGTCTGGAGGGAACAGCAACTGCTGGGCCGGTGCACCCTGGGCGTGGGCAGTATCCTTCCCCGAGGAATGGGAAGAGATTCTTATTCCTCGGAGAAAGTTACTGTCCATGGCTAATATTCTGACATGGGAGGGGTCCATTGTGGACCAAGGGGGCGTTGCTCCGCGTGATCCTCTGATAAGCAGAGGGCACAGTGGAGGAGCAAGGGCGGGCTCGGTGTGCACTTGCGGCAAAGGAAGGGAGGAGAGGGATGCGGGGTCGGAGTCCGGCGCCGCATCCAGCGATGTGAGCGCGGAAGGCTCAGAGAGCTCCCGGCGCGGGAGGCCCGGGGCTGCTGCGGGGAACGGGGAGTTCCTACGCAAGCGGTCCAGGCCGGTGGGCGATCGAGAGTCATCGTCGGAGGGGGAGCTGGCCTCGGCTCGCAAGATCCCCACCAGCAAGCGTGGCGGAATCCGCGGCAAGGGGAGAGGCCTCTCTGCCGCCGAGAGGTCGGCGCGGCTTGCCGAGGAGGGGCGCCACCAGGGAGTGGCTGCCGGTCACGGGGTGGTCCGTTCGGGCTCCTCTGGTGACGAGGCGGGCGCAGACGACGGCTCCGATGCAGAGCGTAAGGCCGGGCTGGCGAAGGAGGTGGAGGTGGCGCTGAGGGCTGTCTCCACCAAACAAAAGGCCTTCACCAGGCAAAGGGCTATACCCGCAGCGGTCGCCTCCATCATGGCGGCAGCGGAGGCTAGATATGTGAGGCCCCCGCCAGACGACGTGGCCAAACTGTGGGCGGAGGTCACTCGACTGTCGGCCGCCACGGAGCTTCTTCAAGAGAAGAACAGGAAGCTCCGAGCAGATCTGGCCGGTCTGCGCGAGTCCGGCTCTCGCGAGGCGCCCCAAAATGGGGACCAGCAGCGACCAAGCCAGCCCGTGCCGGTGGAGAACCAGGTCCTGAACCTGGTTCGGCAGGAGCTGGCTGCCTTCCTGCCTGGCGCGGTTCTCCGTCCTGGAGGGCATTGTCCTGCGCCCCCCATTGGCGGCAAACAAGGCGCCCCCGGGCCCGAGGGCGGCCACGTATGCGGCTGCTGCGGCCTCCGCACCGGGGCCGTCCAGCCATCCCTCCGGCAGGGTTACGTCAGCCCCCGCAAAGCCGGCTTCGGCGAAACCGGCTCCGCTTAGGAAGGCGGCGGCCCTAAAGCAGGGCAAGGCGGCGGCCCAAAAGAATGGAAAGGCGGCGAACGTGCCAGCGCCAGCCGCGAGACGGCCGCCACCGCCACCCCCCCCGCCCGCAGAGCCTTCCGTGGCCGAGACCGGGTGGCAGGTGGCCGGAGAGAGGGCGAGGGAGCAAAGGGCGGCCAAAAAGGCCAGGAAGCGGGATCGGAAGCGCCGGCAAAAGGAGCGTGTCGTCGCGGCTAGGCTCAGCGCCCCAAAGACCGCGGCTGTAGTGATCACACTTCAGCCGGACGCGGTCAAGAGGGGCGTGTCGTACCGCGACGTACTCGCGAAGGCGCGGGAGGCGGTAGACCTCACGGAGCTCGGCATCGCCGGGGGCCTCCGTTACCGGGTGCAACGGGGGCTCGGATGCTGGAGGTCCCCGGCGCGGCCAGTGGCCCTACCGCTGACGCTCTAGCCGAACGGCTCAGAGCGTCCTTAAACGCGGAGGAGGCCCGAGTCTCCAGACCCACCAAGCGCGCAGACGTGCGCATACTGGGTCTGGATGACTCCGTGACGGTCGAGGACGTGGTGGCCGCCGTTGCCAGGACTGGGGAGTGCCCTCCCGACCAGGTGGGGGCGGGCGCTCTGCGTCCTGATTTCGCGGGGCTGCAGACCATCACGGTCGGCTGTCCCGTGTCGGCGGCCAAAAAGATACAGGAGGGCCGAAGGCTCCTAGTTGGGTGAGTGTCTGCGCAGGTGAAAGTCCTGGAGCCCAGACCCCTGAGGTGCTTCCGCTGCCAAGTGGGCAACCACGCGGCATGCAATTGCACCTCGGAGGTGGACCGCAGCGATAGGTGCTTCCGCTGCGGTCAGCCCGGTCACAAGGCCAGCTCGTGCACTGCCCCGCCGCACTGCTTCGCATGTGCAGCGGCTGGAAAGCCGGCCGATCACCGGGCCGGGGGCAGGTCCGGCGCCCCACCCGCCAAAAACAGGCGCAGAGGTAGGCCCTCTGCCACCACCGTCACCGCCACTCCCGCCGCCGCCGCCGCCACTGCCACCGCCGCCGCCGCCGTGGCTGTACCCCCGCGAGGGGCCCTGTAGGAGGCTGCAATGGCCCCATTGCGCTTCCTCGAGGCGAATATCAACCACTGCGCCGCTGCTCAGGATCTCTTGCTCCAGAGCGTGGCGCAGTGGTTGATCAACGTCGCCGTGGTCGCCGAGCCGTACTTTGTCATGCCCAGAAATGACTGGGTGGCGGACCTGGACGGTTCGGTGACCCTCATCTAGTCGGCCGCCGCCGGTACCCCGCCCCTCGATCTCGTCAAGAGAGGGCGCGGGATCGTCGCGGCACGGTTCGGGGAGATTGCCGTGGTAGGCGTTTATTTCTCCCCGAGCCGAACTCTCGCCGAGTTCCAGGACTCCTTATCGGAGCTGGGAGACGTCGTCGTCGATTTCGGTTCCCTCCCCGTGCTCGTCCTCGGGGACTTCAACGCCAAGAATGTGGCTTGGGGTTCCCGGTAAACGGACCATATGCGGGGCAGGATGCTCGAAAACTGGGCCCTGGCGCAGGGCCTGGTAATCGAGAACCGGGGTTCCGTCCCCACGTGCGTGCGGTGGAATGGCGAGTCAGTGGTGGACGTTACGTTCGCCACCTCTGGCCTGTCGCCGCGCGTCACTGACTGGCGCGTTGTGGAGGAGGTGGAGATCTATTCCGATCACCGGTATATCCGGTTCGACGTCTCCGCCCAGACCCCAGACGCGCCGGCCCGACGGAACCCAAGTGGTCCGCGATGGGCGCTGAAGCAGCTGGACCGGGAGCTATTCCTGGAAGCCTCGATCGTGCAGGCCTGGGTGTCACCACCGGACAGGCCTGCCGACATCAACGACGAGGCGGAGTGGTTCCGGGAGGCCATGTCGGAGATCTGTGACGTGGCCATGCCCCGGGTCCGGCAAGGACGCGCCCGGCGTCAGCTGTACTGGTGGTCGCGCGAGCTAGCAGCGCTGCGCGAGGCGTGCGTTGCCGCGCGACGCCGGTACTCCAGGTTCCGCAGGCGCCGCACCCGACCTCCGGATGCGGTGACTGTAGAGGCGGAGCTGTACGAGGGCTACAGGGCAGCGAAGACCGTCCTCCGCGACGAGATCTGGCGGGCCAAGGAACTGGCCCGCAAGGAGATGCTGGGGACTCTGGACGGGGACCCATGGGGCCGTCCCTACAAGTGGGTGCGAGAAAAGCTCCGGCCCTGGGCTCCCCCGTTGACGCAGAGTCTCCGGCCTCAGTTCGTGGAGGACGTGGTGAGCGCCCTGTTCCCATCGCAAGGGGAGCATACTCCCCCGCCCATGGCTCCGCCTTCGACGGTGCCTGGTGATGAAGCTGGCGCAAACGCGGACCACAGCGACGACGACGTCTACGACGCTCGACGCGAGAGTGACGGTACAACGGCTCAAAGCCAAAAACACCGCCCACGGCCTGCCAGGGAAAGCCTGGGTTCTGGCCTCGGGGACTCTCGGGCCTCGACTGGGGGGGCTCTTTAGCGCGTGCTTGGAGAGGGACCGGTTCCCGCTTCGTTGGAAGACGGGGAAACTGGTCCTCATCCAGAAGCCCGGGCGCCCTGCGGACTCTCCGTCCGCATTCCGTCCCATCGTGCTGCTCGACGAGGTGGGCAAGCTCTTTGAAAAAGTCATTGCAGGCCGCCTCGTCGGGCACCTGAATCGTGTAGGTCCGGACCTTGCGGAGAGCCAGTTTGGCTTCCGCAGGGGGCGCTCGACGGTGGACGCCATCATGCGCGTGAGAGACCTCACGACGGGGGCTGCGGTATCCCGGGGCAGGGTCGTCTTGGCGGTGTCTTTGGACATCACCAATGCCTTTAACACGCAGGGAGTTAAAGGCATTGGTGATGTCTGCCTGGAGTTGCATCAGGGAGGCGCTCCGGTATCACCGGGTGCCGACCTGCCTCCGTCGCACAGTCGAGGACTACCTGACGGACAGAGCCGTCATCTACCCCGGTCACCAGGGAGAATGGAACCGGCGAGAGATGTCGTGCGGTGTTCCACAGGGATCGGTCTTGGGGCCGCTCCTGTGGAACATCGGTTACGACTGGGTGCTGCGCGGCGACCTCCCTGACGACGTCGGCGTAATATGTTACGCCGACGACACGCTCGTCCTGGCGGAGGGAGAGTCGCGCCAGGCGGCGGCCGACCTGGCGACGCAAGCGGTTGCGACAGTCGTTGGAAGGATCCAGCAGTTGGGACTCGAAGTGGCGCTGCACAAAGCAGAGGCCATGTGTTTTCATGGCCGTCTGAACGCGCCACGGTCTGAGTCCCACATAACATAAGAACGATGAAGTACCTGGGACTCGTCCTCGACAGCCGGTGGAACTTCAAGGAGCATTTCCTGCGTTTGGCCCCAAAGCTGAACCGGGCAGCAGCCGCCCTCAGGCGACTCCTGCCCAATCTCAGCGGGCCAAACGCCTCCTGCCGGAGGCTGTACGCTGGTGTCGTGCGGTCCATGACCCTCTACGGGGCCCCCGTGTGGGCCCTGAGTATTCGGACGCGACCACTGAAGCTGGTCACATGCCAGAGGGTCATGGCTATCCGGATGATCCGAGGATACCGTACGATCGCCGGCGAATCGGCCAACTTCCTTGCCGGATTGCTGCCCTGGGATCTGGAGGCGACTGCCCTCCAGCGCGTCTATGAGTGGCGCGTGGAGGCGCAGCGCCGGGGCGAATCCCTGCTGCCTCGACAAGTCGAGGCGCGGCGGGAAGAGCTCCGGCGCGATCTCAGGGCAGTATGGAGGGAACGACTGTCGCAACCGAGGTCTGGGCACACCGCAATCGCGGCGGTAAGACCCCTCTTTGAGGAGTGGCTGGATAGGCGTCACGGCGTCCTGACCTACCGCGTGACGCAGGTCCTCACCGGACACGGAAGTTTCGGGAGGTACCTGTGTCATATGGGGAAGGAGGAAACGCATGGGTGTCACCACTGCGAGGACCGCCCGGAGGACACGGTGGAGCATACGGTGCAGGACTGCCCCGCTTGGGCAGAGCACCGCCGTGTCCTCACGGCGGCGATAGGCGGAGACCTCTCGTGCCCGGCATTGGTCGAGGCCATGCTGCGGGGCGAGACGGAGTGGGAAGCGGTCGCCTCCTTCTGAAAAGCAGTCATGCTCGCGAAGGAGGAGGCGGGCCGCGTGAGGAGAGAGGGCCAAAGCCTGCCGGGGTCGCGGGACTCATAAAATTACCGTGACCCTGGAACATAAAGGGCTACTGAAGGACACCGTGGAGTTTTTTCACCGTTTAGTCAGTACAAGTCTGACAATCCCTCCCGCTCTGCCCTGGGTGGGAGGACTCATTTGATGATTTTACCACGTTAAAAAAAAAAAAAAAAAAAACCCATATTTGTTACTATCGCGAATCATATTTTGTCCAACATACAGCCTGACACTCACATGCAAATTCTGGTACTCCCTTTCTTCTCCTAAAATTGTTTGTCCGAAAATCATGATCCTTAACACGTATGCTACAAACTTCAGTAACCATAATGTTAAAAATCCCGAAATTTTGTATAACATAATTATCTTTAGTTCTAAAAGTATTCTGTCATAATATCGAGTACTATAATAATTGAATCTCCTAATTTTACATGACCTAAAGTCATATGTCCTAAGTATTGTTTTAAATAATGTGTATTATTCCGAATGTTCATTTAAAATTTTTTTTTTAGTCTAAAACATTTGCTAAAAATTAGGGTTTAGTGACAGAAACGAATCGCTGTAAATCCGACTCCACGCAGTCTTGTCTGCTCTACCCCTAGAGTGTAATTTAAAATCTCGTAGGCGCGGAGGGGCGAGGCGGCCTGAGCGTTAAACCCATCTGCAACGATAAAACTCGCGTGGGACCGCCGGAGCCCCGCAGCGCTGTGCATGCTTGCTTGCATGCTGCATGCTTGCTTGTATGCTGTGGGCTTGCTTGCATGCTGCATGCTGCATGCTTGCTTGCTTACAAAAACCACATGTTCACAATCAACTGCTTTATTGAGTACATGTTTAATATATTTATTTATGTATAATAAAAAATTATAAGAGAGAGAAGTTCATAGCAAAAGCTTTGTTATACAAATTTGTTCTAAGAATATTATTATTCTAAATAAACATTATGTAATTTGAATTTAGGACTTATAACTTTTATTGAAAACGGTTTTATGTCTTTTGTATGTTTTTGATTGTAATATTTATGACAAACGGATTTAGGACATAATATATTTAGGGATTTCAATTTTATGGCATGTGATATTAAGTTCGGGTAAGTTATCATTCGGACAAATGATGATTAGGACAAAAAAAGTTATGGCACTTTAAATTATGGATAAAAAAGTTAGGTGACACAATAGAGAACCGCAAATTCTCTTTCCTTAAGTATATATCGACATGGACTATAGAACCGTAATTACAATCTTAAGGATTTGAATACACATATTATTATTTGATAATAATATGTAATTGTTTCCCTGTTTGTGTTATTTCTATTTTTTACTTTACACAACATATATTTGTGTTTTTTATTAGTCTAGAATGCTTCAATAGATTAATAGACTGAACAAATAAATTTTCTTTTTGCATAAATCTCAAACCAAGGTGCATTACGATCGGGCACGCCGCAATCGCGGCGGTAAGACCCCTCTTTGAGGAGTGGCTGGATAGGCGTCACGGCGTCCTGACCTACCGCGTGACGCAGGTCCTCACCGGACACGGAAGTTTCGGGAGGTACCTGTGTCATATGGGGAAGGAGGAAACGCCTGGGTGTCACCACTGCGAGGATCGCCCGGAGGACACGGTGGAGCATACGGTGCAGGACTGCCCCGCTTGGGCAGAGCACCGCCGTGTCCTCACGGCGGCGATAAGCGGAGACCTCTCGCGCCCGGCATTGGTCGAGGCCATGCTGCGGGGCGAGATGGAGTGGGAAGCGGTCGCCTCCTTCTGCGAAGCAGTCATGCTCGCGAAGGAGGAGGCGGGCCGCGTGAGGGAGAGGACAGCGTCCTCCCTCCACACCAGCCGCAGGGGTAGACGCCCACGGCGCCGGACGTCGGCAGACGATCTCCGGCCACCGTAGGCGCGGGCATGCGGGCGGCGAGTAATGGGCGACTCGCTGTCCGACCATGGACCATGCCCAGGTCGACGGCGCGTTGTGTTTCACGCGCGCCTCAAAGAGTGTCAGCATAATGACGGGGCCCCCCTCTAGAGGGCCAAAGCCTGCCGGGGTCGCGGGACTCATAGAATTACCGTGACCCTGGAACATAAAGGGCTACTGAAGGACACCGTGGATTTTAGTCAGTACAAGTCTGACAGTCCCTCCCGCTCTGCCCTGGGTGGGAGGACTCATTTGATGATTTTACCACGTTAAAAAAATTTTGTAAAATGGCTCTTAAGATTCAAAGAGTTAGCACCGTATTTGTTTTGTCTCTGTAAAAAAAATGTATAAAAAGTGATAAAAAGTTTATCAATTCATTGGTGCTGTATATCATTGTGAAGCTTGTGAAACGGGCTAAAGAGTGATGTATTTAACACATCTGCATTCCATCGGTACCGTGAGTAATCATTGAAAAACTTTTAGAAAAAATTTGCAATGACTTGCGTCCCTGACCTAGGGCAACCCGCAGATCGGCCGCTTCTACGCACACATGCCCAACGCTTACACGTACATTAGGCGCTTGCTGCAAAATCCTGCAGGCTTAGCCAAGTTGACTATCTATAATCGTTAACGCTAATAGAAAACGAATCAAATGTATGGGAATGACATCATCTCAACGTTAAGTCACGTGGTCAAAACAAACGAATAGAAAATTCGTAGACAAGTTTACATCGTTCAAAATGATAGAATGAAATGTGATCGTTTCTACAATGTTGATCGCAACATCGCATATAAATCGTAGCCAAGTTACAGTTTTGATAAGCGTCAACGAAACGATGTCGAAGTTTTTGTGCGACCACTTAGCGATCGCCGAGACCCAAGAGTTAACGATAAAAATCGGATGATTCCGCTGTGTCGCGTATCACGTCATTGTTTATGTTTCAAACTTTCAAGTGCCCGAGTATAATACAGTTTCGAATAACACAGGAAGATATTTACGAAACAACTAATGATTTTCGTACCTTTCTATGAATTCCAATAAAGCTGCGAACTGTTCTAGGCTTGCTTGAGATCTAGATTCCATCCTATTAAAGTTATCACTTCATTTCGGTATCTTTCATTTAAATACGTTTAAAATTACATTCCGCACTGTGATATTATAATAAACCAATTATAAGACGAACTTGTTCTTTTCCCTTACTAATTTATCACTTATAATAGTTATTCCTTTCTTAAAAATTCAAAACAAAAGTTCAGCCCGCGCACAAAGTAAACAACTGTCACTTTGACGTTAGTTTGACGTGGGTAGGAACGCTCACCATAGACTAAAGTATAGGTTTTTTCTACACACATTGGAGAACGAGCGATCGACTGAGTCGTGTCGAATTGGCTACCAACTTAGCGTTTTCTCAAATCGCTTACGCCGAGGCGTCAACGATTGTAGAAAGAGATTCGATAAGAGACGTTTGTAACTTGGCTAGGTCTGCTGAGCTTACGCTGCGCGTTTATAGCAGACTTAGCTTACGCCACGCTTCGTGATTATAATAACAACAATATAAATATAAATTTAATTTGCTTCTGCGAAGTGGTTGTCGGCTATCAAGAAGATAATAAACAAAGATATTAGTAATTATTTATACTGTTTTTGAATTCTAATATCGATCTATCATAATGAACTTCCTTGAGAATATTACTTTCCGTCGTACACGCAGACAATCACAACCAAGCAACGAGGATAGTGATATTATATCACAAACATTGAATTCTACCTCAAATAGTATGCCGGATATATCAGAAGATGATTACAACCAAATAAAAATATTGAAAGACGAAATTGATACTTTAAAGGCACAATTAAATAGTGCACATCATGAGATTGAGTCATTAACATTGGAAAATAATAATTTAAAGTTATGTAATGAAGAACTATTGAAGAAAAATAATCTTTTTCAAGAAATCGTCTGTAGTCCAGTAAAACTGAAACAAAGAACACCAATAAAAAAATCATCGAATATTAAAACAAAATCCAAACAAACGCAGACAATAAATATAACGAAGGCGATCGTCGAGGAAGATATTACTACTTTAAATGACTGTATTAAAATGAAGAGGAGAGGGCTATGCTCGGAGTTTCCTTGCGTGATCAAATCAGAAATGAGGAGATCCGCAAGAGAACCAAGGTTACCGACGTAGCCCGAAGAATAGCCAAACTTAAGTGGCAGTGGGCAGGGCACATTGCTCGCAGAACGGATGGCCGATGGGGCCGAAAAGTTCTGGAGTGGCGACCGCGAACCGGAAGACGCTGCGTTGGAAGGCCTCCCACTAGGTGGACCGATGACCTTGTAAAGGTTGCAGGGATCCGCTGGATGCGAGACGCACGGGACCGGTCAATGTGGCGACACTTGGGGGAGGCCTATGTCCAGCAGTGGACGTCTTTCGGCTGAAATGATGATGATGATGATGATGATGATGATGATTAAAATGAATGTCGCCGACAATGTATGCACTTCAGACGAAATAAATCCTACATTGCAGTCGCAGACAACAAATACTGGCAAAAAAACATCCCAGGCCTTACGGACTACGCCCACGTCGGAGCCATCAACTAAACATAAAATAGTTTTATTGAGTGGTGAAACATCTAATAGACTGTATAGTATGACTGAAAAAACTTATCTAAATAATTTTGAATTCTGTCGTTATCGTAAACCCAAATGTGGAATAGAACTTATCCTTGATAATATTGATGCAAAGGTCCGAGAGTTTACAGAGTGTGACTATTGTATTATTTATATTGGTGAGGAAGATTTTCGAACAACTCATAATTAAATTGAACTCGTCAGTTTTATTCGTGAAAAATTATAACCACTAAATCACACAATTTTATTATTTGTTTACCCACTTTTAAATACATGGAAAAACATAACATAATGTACACGGGACCCAAGTATTTGGTTTACAGTTTATATGTGTGGGTGAAGTCATAGTTATGCACACAAACACAAAATAAAACGAGCGAGCTCGATTTTTATTAGTGTGCGTGTGGCACATCAATTACCATATACCAATATATAGTCATCATTCACTTATGATGCTGAAGGAGATATAATATTTTGCATGATGTCACTATAGCAATCCTGGCACAATGGCTATAGTCTTTGGTCACTGAACAAGAAGTCGTAAGTTCAAATCATGCATGCAATAGTTTATTCTTTTTCTTTTTGTATTCATTATTTTGTTAAAACATTATTTAAAGTAGAATTTATAACGATTCCAACGTTTGAGACAAACATTGAACTCTCAGGCTATTTGATTTTGACTGTTTAGACAACAACTACCGACAATTTAAAAATATTGTTTTCAAACACCTTCATTTATAAAAAATGAGCATTCTTAGTTGTCAATCTACGAGTATTTGCATTACTCAGTTTATTGATTACTACTCTTGAGCATGTGTGTGGTTTTATTTCTGTGGATCCAACCATGCAACATTTATCAATGTTCAAAGAGGTGGAAATCGTTGTTTTGGATGAGCAAAACGTATCTATATTATGTGAAATTGTGAGTGTAAATGTGGTGCTGCCTAACAAACGATGGGACACTTTATATCGTGTCCTGCCTGTTCTGTTGTTTGCTCCTGTGAAATGCATCACAGGACGCTACTGAAAGAGCCAAACTCGTCGCCAAATTTTGGGCTGACTCAATTTGAATTGTTATCGATTAGCGTATCGATGAGAAGAAGTGAAATTACGAGGCGCTTAATGATATCGGTGAGTAACAGTTAGATATTACGTTGATATTATACCAATTTAACTAACTCCTCTATTCTCTTTATTCCTAGTAAACATTGAAAGGGATGTTTACTAGGAATAAATAATTAATGTAACTTAAGTGCAATACCTACCATAGTTATAATAATATACTAGCTTCTGCCCGCGGCTTCGCCCGCGTGGAGTTCGGGAATTGCCCACGGAATGTTACTTCTGGGATAATAAGTAATCTATGTATGTGTAGTATATACATAGATTTACGTGTACTTGCTATTGTAAATATTTGTTCATAGTAATATCAATTAAATTACATATGTGAAATATCTTGGTTTGAGATTGGACACCGGAACACCAATCAAATGATTTATTAGGAATCTATTTATAAATATAATACTTTGACATAATATTTAATATCAATGTCCCGTATCGCGAGCCAACGCGAAAATCGGTGGAATAAACCATATTCACAGACACTTCTCTACCTCAGAAAAATCCTACCTACTTAGTAATAGGTAAATACTCCCGCGCCCCGCACGCCCCACGCAACGCTGCGCGGCATGCGCCCTTCTACGTGAGCTTCGAAGCCCTATTTAACTATATTGGGGGATGATTTTGGAAAAACTGATACATATGTCTTATAATTTTAATTGAAGAGTGTGAACATCAATTTTCGAGTCAATCGACCCAGTAAATATTAAGTTTCACAGAAAATTCAACACCCCATTTTACCCTCTTAGGGGTAGAATTTCAAAAAACCCTTTCTTAGTGGATACCTACTCTTCACAAAGAATACATCGTCCAAATTTCATTTCTCTCGGACCAGCGGTTTGGGCTGTGCATTGATATATCAGTCAGCCAGACAGGACATTAAATTTTAAATTGAGGAATGATTTTGGAAAAACTGTGATACACGTATCTCATAAATTTAACCAAAGAGTATGTACACAAATTTTCAAGTCAATCGCCTCCGAGAATAAAAAGTTTCACAGGAAATTCAACACCCCATTTCACCCTCTTGGGGGTGGAATTTCGAAAAGCCCTTTCTTAGTAGATATCTACTCTTCACAAACAATTCACCGTTCAAATTTCATGTCTCTAGGATCAGTGGTTTGGGCTGGGGGTTGATATATCAGTCAGCCAGTCAGGACGTTTAATTTAAAATTGGGGATGATTTTGGAAAAACTGTGATACACGTATCTCATAATTTTAACTGAAGAGTAAATACACAAATTTTCAAGTCAATCGACTCAGGGAATAAAAAGTTTCACAGAAAATTAAACACCCCATTTCACCCTCTTAGGGGTAGAATTTTGAAAAACCCTTTCTTAGTGGATACTTACTTGTCACAAAGAGTACACTGTCCAAATTTCATGTCTCTAGGATCAGTGGTTTGGGCTGGAGGTTGATATATCAGTCAGCCAGTCAGGACGTTTAATTTAAAATTGGGGATGATTTTGGAAAAACTGTGATACACGTATCTCATCATTTTAACTGAAGAGTAAATACACAAATTTTCAAGTCAATCGACTCAGGGAATAAAAAGTTTCACAGAAAATTAAACACCCCATTACACCCTCTTAGGGGTAGAATTTTGAAAAACCCTTTCTTAGTGGATACTTACTCGTCACAAAGAGTACACTGTCCAAATTTCATGTTTTTAGGACCAGCGGTTTGGGCTGTGCGTTGATATATAAGTCAGTCAGTCAGTCAGTCAGTCAGTCAGTCAGTCAGTCAGTCAGTCAGGACTTTGAATTTTATATGTATAGATTATCATAACTGAATTATTATAGTTTCTTTTTTTTAATTTGTAATCGTATGATGATTATGATAAAATTAGCTTGGTCTAAAATTAGCTTGATCTAGCCTTTAGACAGATTAAAGAAAAGCCTTTGAATAACGTAAATAAAAATAGATTATAATGTTTGCTAATGTCAGTGTATTATATCTTATATTTATGTATTGTATTATTATAAGTAATATTAATTAGGTATATATAAGTATATTGAATAAACATAGTGTATATTTATATTATAAAAATATAGTGTTTATTTATTATAATATTAGCTATTATTTATAAGTATTATAAATACTGTTTTTATCCACAGGGGAGAACCGTGCAGTTATGGGTCCGCCGATATGCGTATTTTGGAGACGTAGAACATCTTAGGCCAAAACCAAAGGCAAATTCATCGACTCGACACTACGACATCGTGGCAAGGCACAAGGCTGATCCCTTCTTGTCCACCCGCATAAAAGTGTGCTTACAAACTGTGAGATCTCATGAGCAGGAGGTTACAAGGAGTAATAGAAAACGAAGGATTGCCGACTCATTATTAGTCGAATTTATTTTAATTAGTAGACGAATATGAATCTTATTCTTATGCAAATAATGTTTATATTTGTTAAGCAAATTAGAACAAATACAAAACTTAGTAATAAGTAGGTAGGTATAAAACTTTTTTTTAAAACCACAACTCGCAACACGTAAATTATTGAAAGTATGGTGAAGTGATGTTATTGTAATGCGATTAGAAGTTGTCATAATTTCTTACTATCTAACATGTTGATTCACTTCACCTCTAATTTTACTTTGATTCAATTTATATACCTACCTACTTTCACAAATTATTTTTTTTATTTTTTTATTTCTTTTTTATTCATGATGTTTTGTTCCACTCAAACCTTTAGTCAAAACATCAGCAGGCATTCGATCAGTACACAAATATCTAAGATCAATTACACCTTGTTCGCACTTATCGCGAATAAAGTGGTGCCGTACATCAATGTGTTTCGTTCGTGAATGGTAGTTCTTATACATATATACCAATTAACATTAGTCGTTCACCCTTTCTCGCAACAAACACACAAGGTTCCTGTGGCAATGATTCAAAACCAATATCATTCAACATTCTGGCTAACCTTTTTACCACTGCAATCCTGATTGTCGCAAGCCGTATAAAGACTTTTTCAATAAACACACACTATCCACACATTCATCAAGAGTTTCATGCCAGCGTTTAGCTGTCTGTAGTATATCCTTGTCTGTCATTATATTCTTCTGCGAACCGACCTTTTCTTTCGCAACTACTTTCTTTAGAACGTCGCTTAACTGATCTGGAATTTCCATATAGACTTCTTCATCTAGTGAACCATTCAGGTAAGCCGTTACTACGTCCATTTGATGTATGTCCAATCCTAACTCAGCCGACAAAGCAGCTATGAGTCTTATGGATGACGATCTCACAACAGGCGAAGACGTCTCATGGAAATCCTCCCCTGGCCGTTGTGAACATCCTTTTGCGACAAGGCGTACTTTCTTGCCAGTACTTTTCGTACTAAACACGAATCTGCTTCCAATAACCTTGCGTTGATTTGGTCGTGGTACAATTTCCCAGGTTTTGTTCTTTATCTGAGACAGATACTCGTTTTCTAGAGCAGATTTCCACAAATTCAAGTCGCTTCTCTTCTCTATATCTTTCCACGTCATTTGTTCTATTATTGCTATCCCTGCACTTATCTGTTCATTCGATTCATCTGATTCATTTTTACTATCTGCAGTATTATTCTCTTTCACTGTGTGATATTCTTTCCGCGGTCTGCCCGCCTGACCAGTACGAGTTAGGCGAGGTCTTCCTCTTCCTCTTTTAGAGGGTTCTATTAAATTTTCCCATGAAACACTTGATTTCCTTTTTCTATATAATTGACCTCTATCTCCATCTTCTTCTGGTTCATGAATTATTTCAAGTGATCTTCTTGATCTAGCAACATTTTTGTTGGCTTTTAATGTCTTACAGTTATCTTCCTTTCTTTTATTGTTCTCATTAGACGCATTCAATTCTATTCTCACTTCTTCTTCATCAGTATCTTCTTCGTCATCAAGTATTTCTTTATATTCATGCCTAAATGCTGTCTCATTCATGAACTTCACGTCACGAGTAACAATAATCTTTCTTGTTGCAGGATCATGTATCCTGTATGCTTTAGATTGAATATCATAGCCCACAAATATTCCTAGCTGCGAACGTGACTCAAACTTTCTTTTCGGTTTTCCCTTATCTTTATAATAAGCCTTCGAGCCAAACACATGCATATATATAACTGTAGGTTTCTTTCCTCTCCACAGTGTAAAAGGTATTTGACCATTTAAGGCTGTTGTTGGACACCGGTTTCTTATATAATTAGCAGTATTTACCGCTTCAGCCCAAAATGAAGGAGGACTTCCGGCTTGATGCATCTTACATCGTGCCATTTCGACCAATGTCCTGTTCTTTCTTTCGGCAATACCATTCTGTTGAGGTGTATATGGCACCGTCAATCTTCTTCTAATTCCAGCCTTCTTCAGATAATCATCAAACTCATTATTCACATATTCTCGACCGTTATCAGACTGAAGATTCTTTATTTTCTTCCCAGTTAAATTCTCTGCATAGGCTTTGTAAGTTTTGAACACGCTTAAGACGTCACTTTTACTCGCAATGAAGTAGATTTCACACCATCTAGATTTATCATCAATGAAAGTAACAAAATATTTCTTACCGCCATACGACTGATGATTCATGGGGCCACAAACATCACTATGCACTATTTCTAGTAATTCGGTGGTACTATTTTCTCCTTTCTTTGGAAAAGGCGTGCATGTTTGTTTTTCACTAATACAAATCTCACATTGGGACAACTTTTCGCCATCCTTAAATGTTAGCCCGTGTACTAAACTATTGTTCGCCATAGTTTTCAAGTCGCGTTCGTTGAGATGTCCGAGTCGTTGGTGCCACATGTCTATTGAATTCTTAACTGCTTCAATATTATTAACAGAATTCTTACTCATTCGAACATGGTACAGATTTCCAACTCTTTCTGCACGCATATGAATTTTATCATTGTCATCAATCACAATCGCATCATTCTTCCTAAAGTGAACCTCGAACCCGCGATCAGTCATCTTAGCCACTGATAATAGGTTTGTTCGTAAGTCGGATACGTAGAACACTTTTTCTATATTAATCTGGCGTTCTTCACTGCCCGTGTCTACAGAAATCTTGACCTTACCAGTCCCAGTAATTTGTGTTCTGTCGCTATTAGCTAAATTTAGCTCTGAATCTAGCTGCGTAAAATCCTCGATCATTTGCTTCTCGTTGCACATATGACCTGTGCATCCACTGTCAATGCACCAAATAGGATTTACTTTCTCACCTTGCATAACCTCTTCGATAGTACTGAACAACATTGTTGTCTTTTGCTCTCTGTCGTCTCTATTTTCCAAACTCTGTGCACTTTGTTTATTCTTGTTGATATACTTAGTTCTGCAGTCTCTCGCAAAATGCCCACGACGACCACAACGATGACATTCAAAATTATTTTTATTGATACGTTTGACGAACATAGCTCCCTGATCAGCTGTCTTTGACTTACGAGCTTCATGATCCTCGATAATCTTCACTTTTAACGTTTCCGTTGATGGTAAATCATCGCGTGATTCCATTGCCGTTCTAAACATGGCGAATGAATCCGGTAAACTATACAACAATAAAATGGCTAATAGTTCGTCTATAACTATTAAACCGATTTCTCTCAATTTCTTAACTGCATCAAAAAAACCCGAGATGTGTTTCTTCAAATCATCATCTTCTTGCATACGAGTCAGTACCAGTTTCTTCAACAAAGAGGCCTTTCTAGCAGGACCGCTGGACTGATACATAGATTTCAGTTTTTCCCAAATGGCCTTGGAACTTTCCAAACCATCCGATGCGGCCAATTCACTTGGACTTACCGCTAACAGTATGTCGGCTTCGGCTTTTCTGTCCATTTTCAACCATTCAGCATATTTTGGATCATTTAACTGCGGTTTGGGCAATAATCCCGAAACAAACTCCCATAAGTCATTTTTAATTAATATAGCCCGCATGTGAATTTTCCATGTATCGTAATTATCACCAGTAAGTCGATCAATCTTTATAGATGTAGCCATAATGAAGTTTCTTCAACTCCAAAATCAAAACAATAGCAATGAATAAAAATCTTCGTAACAAAAGTTTAGTAAACAAACGGCGACGGCGAACGTAACTTGAAAGTCCGCGTTACACTAATTGACCTTCACTTAACTACACGCGTTTATAACTTTTAATTACGATGAACTGTTTTGGTTCGAATCACTGCAATTGTTCACTAATATGTCCTGTTTTTCACTCACTGACTGTTCCTGGGCCCATAACCTGAAGGGTATGGGTAAATTAGACACTTTTACAGCAGTAATCTAATTTATTTTATATGTTTCGATTCAACAATGCAATCCGTGCTAGCGGCGCGACACAACAACGAAACTTACAAATTACATAGTTAGAGGGCACTGCTCGCGCGCTTCGTCATAGCTTAACACTTACCAATAAAAAACTTTGTCTTTGTCAAAAAAACAGGTAAACAACAGTGTATTAAATCATTGTATCGGCCACACAAGTTTTTTTTTCTAACATACAGCCCCCACCAAATTGAACCTTAAAACAACCAGTATAAGGAACATATTGGAAGAAACGAGACGGATAATTTGCTAATGACCCAAGCGATAAGCTAAGCAAACAATACCAATGTTTATCTAGTAAAAAAATCAAATTATTTCATTGGTTAGATTTAATTACTTTTTACTTTTTGCTTGAGTAATTTTAGTGGCCACAAAATAAATTTATTAAAAAACAAAAAGTAAAAAGTAGCAAAAATAATTCCTCAGTTGGGTTCGAACTCGCGTCGTCGAGGTTAGAACACTAGCTAACGCAAGCGCTTACACCAATCGGCTATGGTTACCATGTTAAGTTAGTATAAAATGTTGGGCTTTATTGTAAACCCGTTTATATTATTTTTACCAGTGTACCCGACAAGCGTAAAGATAAAAAAAATAAACCCCGTGTAGGGTACAATATGTTTACTCACACAATAATAATGAGCGGCTGTATGAATATTACCGGCTCGTACAATGACAGTTACCGACGTGTGCGATGTAAACCAATTAACCTTTAATAACCTGCTTTATATGGATGTACAGACTTATGTGTATGCGTATGTATTGGATTCTAATTTAAATCTGCCTTATACGTATAACACCTATAACCGACATAGCACACTGAATGGTAAGGAATTAAATATTATTGTATCAGACATGGAACAATTTTATGTAGCCTAGATAAAGTGGTTTTCGATGTTGATTGTGCCCAAAATAATAATAAAGACTCACTTAGTCAACCAGAACTATTATCAAATTCTCAGATTTTTCTATAGTAGCATTAATATTCTACATTAAAATATAGCCGGATTGATGAAAAAATCGGATATCCTAACAATTAAATTGGAGGAACTTTCTAATACTGGGACTAGTATTGACGTTATATGTTTAACAGAACATTTTATTGAAACGGGCTATGAACGTCTATTACATATACCAAACTTCTGTCCGGCTGCTTTCTTCTCCAGGAATAAAAAACGTGGAGGAACTTGTATTCTGATCAGGGCTGGTCTGCAATACAAAGAAGTACCGGAGGTTGCAAAACACTCTATATCCGGTATTTTTGAGTGTTGTGCTGTTGAGCTGATTTCCCATAAATTGATCATTGTTTGCATATACAGAGTACCCAAACAAACTTACACATTATTTTAAGAAAAACTAGAAAATATACTTCATAAACTATGTCGAAATCCAAACAAAAATATAAAATTAGCAGGGGATTTTAATATTGATGTCATAAAAAGAAATAAAATCACTTTAGAATTTGAATATTTTCTATTACAATTTAATCTTAAACTAGCACTCCAGAAACCTACAAGATTGTGCAGTAAAACATGTATAGATATTTTTGCATATAGCTACAAAAAACAATGCAAAGCTGAAATAGTCAATTTGATTTTGTCCGACCATACGGCACAAATACTCAAAGTCCCCACAAAGAGAACTTGTAAACTTAAGTGTTGGAAAATATACAAACAGGAAATTTCTACTGAAAATTTATACAGAGTGGAGACGATAATACGACAATAAATAAAAACACGCATAATACTAGTTCATAGGAATAATTCTAAACTATCAAAAAAATCCCAAAATCGAAATAGAAAAAAAAAAATTTCAAACAAACTAAATGGCATAAAACTGAATACGAAATAGAACACCATTTGTGAATATTGGTTCACTAACCTGTGGTAAGAGCGGCAGCAACGCGGTCCTGTACCGACTTGATCTTTTGGCTAATGTTCAATAAAAACAATTACACTAAATCACAGACTATTCACCAAACAATCAGGCACCTCTCATCCGCTGGTTATTTTTTAATGATATTATTAATCACTATCTGGATCACTGTTCAATCACTTAGCTAAGTACCTACGTCACTAAATTTTCTCTCTCGATATGTCCGTATAGCCAAAGCGGCATTTCTGTGACACTCCCCGTAAATTAAAACCATGTCGGTGTATTCCGAAGCTGTGTAGGTGTAACGAGGCATGATTATTATACCTACAAACAAAACAAAAAAACACGAAAACACAATAAAAACTAAGAGTGACATGAACAGCACGTTCCTTTGTTGTCTTATTTTGTGTTCCTGGTGTGACAAGCTCAAGTGTTCGGTATGTGGACTGAAGACACCTTTTCAGATCGTTCCATGTAGGCAAGTCATCAGCATCTTCTTTATATGAGTGCTGTTCCCAATCCTTGTGAGACTCAGGGTCCAATTTCTGAAGTACCAGAAAAATAATTATAGGATCCCATGAATCTAAGCAAATGTTTAAATTTTGAAGGTTATTTAAACAATCTGTCGTGGTGTCCAATAAACCTTTAATTAGATTAGGTGACTGAGAACTCATTTTCTTTTGATAGACTAACTGTTTTAACACTGAATTCACGATCAAACGTTTATTTCCATACCTTGTTTTTAATATGTCCCAAGCTTGTTCATAATTTTTCTGTGTTACCTGCATATGTTTCAATAAGGTCTCTGCTTCTCCAGTAACACTACACTTCAAGTAATGTAACTTTTGAACTTCACTAATACTTGTGTTCGAATGCACTAACGATGTAAACAAATCTTGAAATGTGGGCCATTCTTCATATTATTATTTTCCACTAAAAGATGGCAGCTGTATTCCAGGTTCACGAGCGCATTTTGTTGATCTGGATTCGTTGCGATACTTAAATTATTTTGCAATGACGTCGTCGGCGTTACAGTATTTTGTTCGCTCAATAAGTCGCGTAGATCAGCCAACAAAACAAGATATAAGTCTTCATAAATGTAAAAGTTTTCATTAGCAAAATAGGGTAATATTGCCTTTTGTTCCTTCGGCGTTATTTTTACCAATGACTGATGAGCATCTTTAAATGTAGACCAATAATCTTCTATCGCCTTTATACGGGTTTCAATATAACCTTTAGTTAATCGAGATTTCGGGCATTTCTTGAGATTAACTCGAGTTTTTTGCAATAACGAAGCAGTATCTTCCAAAATATTTAATAATTCCTTCGCACTAGTCATCTTTATAAATCCTTATCGCTTAGGAATGCTGCGTTCTATTGTTCTCGCGGAGCTGCCAGGCGACCGTTCGACTCAGGTAATTGGTTAATGATCCGGCGCGATGTCGACCATATGTTTTGGGTGTTTAGGTTCACTTTGATTTGTACGGGAAGCTTGTTTTAAAAATCACATATACGTCTGTACTCTATAGTGTTTATTAGCGACTAAGTTCACAGTTGTAACCACATACACTTAAATATGGTGAGTGCATAACATGCATGAAGTAAACGACGAAACACTTTTCGTAATAGATATCAACGACCTCCCAAAGATGACACAACAAAAAATGGTTCTCTTTGCCGATGACAGCACAGCTATAATAGAATGCACTAATTCCAATAATTATGAAAACAAGATTAATGACTCACTGACAAAAATAATACATTGGCTTAACTGTAACAATTTAGTAATAAATTTAGATAAAACAAAAATCATGCAATTCCATCAACGTCGGGCAAATCCCACTATTAATTTGACTCATAAAAATAAAAAAATAGAATTAGTTAATACTGCTAAGTTCTTGGGTATAATGGTAGACGATAAATTGACATGGAAACCACATATAGAACACCTATGTAACAGACTGAGTAAATCTGCGTACGCACTCTATCAATTGTCTAAAAAGGTAAATATCAGCACGTTACTGACAGCTTATCATCAGTGATAGGAATAGGTAGTGCCTATTAGCCTAAACTTCGAAGAACAGAGACAAGAAACGGAGACTTCCTTAGGACTAAATTATTTCCGGCACATCTGTCTCGAAATTTCGAGACAACACTTAAATACATTTAAAAAATGTGTTATTTGGAATAAGTAATTCGTCTATATTTATCTAAAGTTTGTCTATAAATGTGATAGTTTGTATGGATGTCCATTACTCAATTCCACTGAAAATGCTGATTTTGGTAGTGATATAGATTAAGGTGTGGAATAGCACATATGCTACTTCCTATTAAAAAAAAGTATAGTTCCCATGGGATACAAAAACAATAGTACACGCGGGATAAGCCGCGGGCATTAACTAGTTAAAAAAAAAACGTAAGGGTCCTTTCACACCACCGATATTGTCTGGCAATTTTTAGGAGATTTCTATGCAAAAAAAAAAAACGAAAATTGCACGTTCCAAAGAGTAGGTCTCTATGGAGAAGAACGTGCAAGAAACTCCATGGACACTCTTTTAAATCATAGTATGTGTTACATATAATGCCTTTTTTACACTTGAACTTTAGAAATCTCATTAAACGTAGCCGAGAGTGAGCTAGAAAGAAGATATTTACTTCGAAACGTGTACTGCTTCAAAATTCAGAAAATTTTATGGTTGTAACGACTGTGTATGTTATTATTTTATTATGATATATATCTAGTCGCAAACTTTAGGTAAATATAGACGAATTACTTATTCCAAATAACATTTTTTTTAAATGTATTTATGTGTTGTCTCGAAATTTCGGGACAGATGTCTCGGAAAAAATTTAGTCCTAAGGAAGTCTCCGTTTCTTGTCTCTGTTCTTCGAAGTTTAGGCAAATAGGCACTACCTATTCCTATCACTGCTTATCATGGACTAGTCGCTTCAGTGCTTCGGTACGAAATTATATTTTGGGGACAGTCAACTGACAGGGAACTTATATTTAAGATGCAAAAACGCTGTATAAGATCTATGTGTGGATTAAAGACTACTGATAGCTGTGTACCATCCTTCAAATCACTGAAAATACTAACACTACCAGCATTGTATATTTTAGAATCTGCAATATTTATAAAAAGCAACCCCCACTTATTCGAAAAACGTCTGATAATAAAAGAAAGCGAATACGTGCTCAATATTTGTCACAGTTATCTATATATACTTATAATAAATCTGTAGAGAGGTCAATTCTGTACATGAAATATATCTATCTATATATATACTTATAATAAATCTGTAGAGAGGTCAATTCTGTATACATGAAATATATTTCCAAAATAACTATCAGGGGGTGATTAGGGATCGATACTGATGCCAAAAATGCAATCAGTAAAATTTTTGTCTGTCTGTCTGTCTGTCTGTATAACCGTTATAGAAACAAAAACTACTCGACGGATTTTAACGAAACTTGGTTCAATTATTTTTCATACTCCTGAGTTGGTTATAGTATACTTTTCATCACGCTACAATCAATAGGAGCGGAGCAGTGAAGGGAAATGTTGGGAAAACGGGAGAAGTTACTACATTTTTTAAGCTTCCGTCGCGTGTGCAACCGTAATGGTTAAAGCTACACAGAAATCATGTATGATGGAAATGTTTTCCTTAAAATTATATAAAAAATATCCCACGACAGCATATGTCTATCTTTTATGGTTGACTCACAATATCACGTGTAACTCCCGATAGCTTAGCAGTTCGAAGCTTTCTGATTATATTTGTCTACTCTTACGTTTATAACACTCTCAGTCATCCCTAATTAAAAAAGTTAACATTATTAACTATTCCAGAAAAAAGAATCATAGAAATCGGTATAGAAACACCAAAGTTCTACATGAAATACGCTAATAATAAGCCATCGTGCGTGAATACTGAATTTGCTTTCCGTCCGGTGCCGATCCAGGCCCCGGGACCTGCCGCCGCGTTCCCAGGCCGCGCGCCGTCTGCGCGCGCCGCCACACCCGTCGTACGGGACGCCGCGCCTCCGTCGCGCGCGACCGTGCGAAACCTCGCGCCAACCGTGCGCGACCCCGTGCCACCCGTGCGCGTACCCGCGCCCGCATCGCGCGCCCCTCTGGCGGCGCCGCGTGCTGCCGCACCAACATCCGCGCCATACGTGCGCCCCACTGCGCACCCTGTTGCGCGCACCACCGCCGCACCGCGTCCCGCCGCGTCGACAGCGCCCTCTGTGGCTGCGTCCGCGGTGGCCGCTTCCAGCCGCGGTGCCACAGCCCCGCGCCCCGCCGCCGCCAGCACCGGCCACAGCGTGCTGACCGGACCGGCGCAGGTGGAGCGGGTCCGTCGGCCTTTACCGAGGTTGGCGCTTGGTGCCCGACCGACACCCTTGGCGCCTGTGGCGCCCGAATCGCTGGCGCCGCCCCGTGCCTCGGCCTACGACTCGCCGGCGGGACGACCGGCATGCTCGTCGCGAGCCGGCTCGAGCGTGTCGATGGTGTCCGCAGGCTCGGTCGACTCTGGGCGCAGCCCACCTGCATCACCGACACCGTCGCTGGGATTCGGCTATGAGTTCCTGCCGGAGCCGCGTCCGCAGCGACGGCGCCGAAGCACGGACGAGTCCGAGGAGGAGGCGAAGCGGTACTGCCTCGACCCGCCGCGACCGCAGCGCGAGCGCGCGCCGCCGCGAGGGCAGGGCACCGCCAGGTCGCCCACCTTCGCCGAGGCGGCTCGGCACACGCCACCCGCGTCGCCGTCGCCGACGCCGTCGCCGACACTGTCGACGCCTCCACCCTCAGGGAGAAGAGGACGCCCGGAGACATCACACGGGGTGAGTGTATCTTCTCGCACTGCTGCTTCCACAGCTCAACCGGCGGCCCTAGAGGACGACGGAGCGGCCACCGGAAAGCCGAAGCCGAAGCCGCCCAAGCGGCCTAGGTATCCTCCGCTGGTGGTGGAGAGGCTGCCGGGATGGGCCGCACATTTTAGGGCCATCAGTGCCAAACTGGGCCGACCACCCAGCGCCCGACCATACGGCGCTGGGGTTCGCTTCTCACCGGAAAGTGAGGAGGAATTTAGGTTGGTCCAGAGGTACCTGACTGGCCTGGAAAAGGAGTGCGGCATCTCTTGGTTCGCCTACTCACTGCCGGCGGAGCGCAGCATCAAGGTGGCCATCACGGGGCTGCCGGTAGACACCCCCCCGGAGGAGATTGAGGAGGAGCTCCGAGCGCTGGGGTACGAGCCGGAGTACGTGCGCCATATTAGGGCGCGCCAGGGACGACCCGGCTGCGTATTCCACGCAGTCATCAAGAGGACGCCGGAGGCCAGGTCCATCTTTGACATCTCCATCTTCATGTGCATGAGGGGTGTCAAGATCGAGGCCTGGCAGGGAAAGCGTGGGCCCGCGCAGTGCCACAGGTGCCAGAAATTCCGGCACTCGTCGCACCACTGCCACCGGCCGCTCGCCTGTGTCCGCTGTGGAGAAGGGCACGCCGCACGCGATTGCCCCCGCCCACGCGAAGAACCGGCGACGTGCGCCAACTGCGGGGGTGATCACCCCGCGAACAACGTACTTTCCAGGCAGAGCTGCGAAACAGGCGAGCCGGCACAGTCACCGCCACGACCGCCGCGCGCCGACCTGTACAGGTCACTGAGAGGCCAGCAGAAGTGGCCTCCACCGAGGCCCAAGGCGCGTCGCTGATGGCGGCGGCTAACGGGCCCACAAGCAGGAACGAGGCCCCCTCCTCCTCCAAGCGGCGGAGGATGCGGAAGAAGAGGCGAGGGGCCAAAGGCAAGAAGCCGGAGCCCCCCCCCGCACCCAGAGAAGACACACGCCGGGCCAACCTTACCTCGACCCAGGCGCAGGCTGTCCCAACACCGAACCTACCGAAGACGAGGCCGACAGCTGGTGCCGGCATAGCACGGCCCTCGGCCCTACCACCACCATCACGCTCCTCGACGAGGAACACGAGCGCCGGCCCAGCTGCCGACGCCGAGAAGAAGAAGAAGGAATTTACAGCCTGCGCCATACAGCTGCTGATGGACCTCATCAAGGCCATCAGCCAAGGCCAAGACGCGGAGCTGGTCATCCTCGACGGCCTGGCCTCACTTCTTAAACTCTACCATGGCTAGGCCGTTGAGGGTGCTCCACTGGAACGCCCGCGGCCTTCGTGGTAAGGTTGCCCCCCTCCGCCGCTTACTTTACGAAGAGGATATCGACGTGGCGCTGATAAGCGAGACGCACCTGGGACAAGAGGACAAGCTCAGAGTCTCGGGTTTCCTCGCTTATAGGAAGGACGAAAGGTCGGCCAACAACGCCCCCTACCGTGGTCTGGCGGTACTAGTGCGGCGTAGGGTCGTCCATCAAGAGCTCCCCGTGCCGTCGCTCGGCTCGTTCTACGCGCTGGGTGTGCAGCTACACGTTGCTGGCGAGGATCTCGCCATCTACGCCTGTTACAAGGCGCCCTCGGCTAAACTGGACCCCACGGAGCTGAGGGCCCTTCTTGAGGCCAACAGCGGCGCGACGATCCTTGCCGGTGACCTTAACTGCAAGCACCCGGCGTGGAACTCGGCCGCGACTAACACGGCGGGCAGACGACTCTACGCGGACGCGGAAGCCTTCGGCTACACGGTGTCCGGCCCAGAGACGCCTACCCACTATCCGGACGCCCGTATATACATGCCGGACGTGCTGGACATCGTGGCCTACCGAGGGCTACAGTGCCAGATCACGCAGCAGGTGTTAGACGACGAGATGCAGTCTGACCATCACCCTGTTCTCGTCGTCCTATCGGGGATGCCGACCCGACTGAAGCCCGCAGCGCCACGTCGACGCATCGACTGGGATGCTTTTAAGGAAAAGACTGAGGCCACCATACCGACTCGGCCCCTGATTACCTCCGCGGACATTAATCAGACAGCCGATGACGTCACTGCTTGCATTCAACGCGCCTTAGAAGCGGCGACTACGACGGAGCCGCAGGGGAGAGTGCAGCAGCCGCCCTTGCCAGCTTATCTCCGTTCGATGATCGCCGTCAAGAGGCGCCTTCGCAAGCAGTGGCAGCAACTTAGATGCCCAGCATTGAAAAAGAAGCTAAATAGTCTCGCGGAGAAGATAAAGGCCGAGTTGAGATGCCGGGACGCCGAGAGCTGGGAGGAACGCATCGATGAGGCGGCTGGCAGCTGGCCATCCGCCCATCGTCTCTGCCGCCAGCTTACGAACACCCCAGCCCCGGTGCGCCCTTTACTGGACAGCGGCGGGGCGCTTAGGTATGTCGCTGAGGACCGCGCGGAGGTCTTCGCCGAGCACCTGGAGCGTCAGTTCCGACCGAACCCGTCCAGCGACGCCGCACATGTCGCAACAGTCGAGAAACACCTTGGGGAGTATTTCGCAACGCCGATAGCCCCCGAGGAGGACGCTGTATTTTTCTCGCCTGGGGCAGTCAGACGCGCCATCCTGAGGACGAAACCCAGGAAGGCCCCCGTTGCTGACGGTATCACCAACGCAGTGCTGCGCCACTTGCCGTACCGCTCGGTTGCGGCCCTGGCGCGCCTGTTTACGGCGATACTGCGCACCGGGACGTTTCCTTCCTCGTGGAAGGAGGGGCGCGTCATCATGCTGCCCAAGGCGAGGAAAAATATCCTGAAGCCGGAGAGCTATCGGCCCATCACCCTGCTGCCCACCATCTCCAAGGTGTTCGAGATGCTCCTGTTGCGGCATCTCCAGCCGCACATCTCGCCGCGGCCCGAGCAATTCGGGTTTAGGTCGGAACACAGTACGACGTTTCAGTTGTCGAGGGTACTGCACCACTTGGCGCAAGCCACCAACAAGAAGGAGTACGTGGTAGCAGTACTCCTCGACATGGAGAAGGCCTTCGACCGCGTGTGGCACGACGGCCTTGTTTTCAAGCTGGCCACGTCCGACGCGCCTCGCCGCGTCGTCAAGGTGGTCCAGTCTTTCCTTTCATATCGGAGTTTCCGCGTGGTGGTCGAGGGTGCGCTGTCCAGCGCCCGTCCGGTGCTGGCTGGCGTGCCGCAGGGCAGCTGCGTGTCGCCAGCGTGTTACTCACGTTACATCGACGACATTCCCACGACGCCAGAGGCGATGCTCGCGCTGTACGCCGACGAAGCCGCGTACATTACCACCTCGCTTAATGCGAAGTACGCGGCGGTCAAGATGCAGCGCGCGCTCGACTTGCTGCCTGACTGGCTGTCGAAGTGGCGACTGTCGGTTAACGTGGGTAAGACGCAGGCGATGGTCACCGGATCAGCGCCCCTCCCACCACCCCTGACGCTACAAGGTGCCGACGTTGAGTGGTCGCCCCGGGTGAAGTACCTGGGCGTCACCATCGACCGTCGGCTCACCATGGGGCCTCATGTCCGCCAGGTCGCGGCGCGGGTCAAGGTCGCCCGCACGCTGCTCCACCCAGTGCTCTCGTCCCGGCTACCGGCGCGCGTCAAGTTGGGCGTATATAAAACTTATATACGCTCGATACTGACATACGCCGCCCCTGCATGGTTCGTCCTCGCGTGCGAGGGCCACAAGAAGCTTCTCCGCACGCATTGCGTTGCGGACCATTGTCGCCGCCCCACGGCACGTGAGGAACGACATCATCCAGCGGGATCTCGGGATCGAGAGCCTGGACGCCTTCATCCGGCGCCTTGCGACGGGAATGTTCGCGCGTGCCGACGCATCTGCTTGGCCCCATGTCAAGCACATTGCGCCCTGGCATGCGCGCCCCCCTGACGCGAGGCGCCCCCTCCCCCGCGACCTGGTAGCGGACGATGCCCCCACCCCACCGGATATGACGCCCGGGTAAGCTGTACCAGGCTACACGCAGCTTACCTGCACAATGAGACTCTACACTTCAAACACGCACCCGGCTGCGCGACGTGTTCTAAGTTAATATAGGTGCGTCGCGTAGCTAAAAACACACATGCATCCTCTCCACACACATGTAGACTCACGCGTGGGGGGCGCGCCGCAGGCTCGCAACCCACGCAGACACTGGGCGGTGTCACACAGAACAATACCGTCCTTACACACACAACGGCCTCTCAGTCCGGACCGTGACTGGCTAGCTCTGGAAGCGGGACGGGCGAGAGCCATTCATCCTTCGTAGGTGCGTCGGAGTCGGCCCCTCTGTCGCTGGTCGTCCCCCGCCGGGCCTCCACTGGGTAACTGGGGGTCTCACCTGGCGGGAACAGACCGCCGAGGCGCCGTGAAGAAATCAGCGCTGTTACTACAGCGCTGTGGCGCGCCTACGAAAAATCACATAGCAATCACACACCCAGACGCACGTGCCATACGTGCGTCGACAGGCCTAGCCAGTAAAGGCTAGCCAAGGACGGGCCCGTCTTCACGGGCCAAGGTATGGCCTCCGCGGCAAGGGGGCGAAGCCCCGTTACCGCCTGCCGCGTCCCCTAGCGGGGACGCAGCGACATCCCAACGTCCGTGAGCTTCATACAATTTTTGCCTGTTGATGCGAATAGACGTTCAGAGCGTTCGACCTTATTGACAAACAATACTTAATTGATATTAACAAACCGTGCTTATCAGCGGGACTTTTAGTCTTTGATAATTTATTTTTAGATTCCTTTTGTTGTTATTTTATAAAATAGGTATTAGTTATTTTGGTAGTGTTTAAATATTCGTTCAAATTACAATTATTAATAGTTTACATTTTATTTCTTTTTAGGTGAAGTAGTAGTAGGTGGGGTCGCGGGACTTATAGAATTACCGTGACCCTGGATCATAAAGGGCTATTGAAGGACACCGTGGATTTTAGTCAGTACAAGTCTGACAGTTCCTCCCACTCTGCCCTGGGTGGGAGGACTCATTTGATGATTTTACCACGATAAAAAAAAAAAAAAAAGTAGTAGTAGGTATGCATAGATTTTTAGATACTGATAGGTAAGTTTTGGCTAATTTACGTTCACTTTTTTATACCTATTAGTTTTATTTTCATTTACTGTTTAGCTTTATTTTTATTTGCCTGCATCAATGCCACCTAAAAAACGATTATCTTTATCTCGAAATTCGAGAGAAGCTAAGAGAATGAGAAATAGGCGTTCTCAAGAATCGGCAGAGGAAAGAGCACATCGGTTAAACTCTATGAGAGTTAGTGCCTCAACTTCTCGAGCCAATGAAAGCTCTCCCGAGAGAGAGATGCGATTAGCAGCTGACAGAGCGAGACGAGCTTCATCACGGGCGTCTCAAAGCTCTTCTCAACGAGAGCTAAGGCATACCATAGACCGAGAACAACATGTGTTATCCCGAGAAGCTATAACTGCTTCACAACGAGAATTGCGACTCACAGCTGACCGCGAACGGCATACATTATCTCGCGAGTCCGAAACCTACACTGAGAGGGAATTACATCTCACAGCTGATCGTGGGAATTCCACCCCTAAAGGGGTAAAATAGGGGATGGAAGTTTGCATGAAAATCTGTCAGTTTTGAAGTTAGGATCTTCAAATTTTGTGTTTAGGCTGAAGATTGAAAATTAATTTCTACGTGTCTCGGCGTTTTTGGTAATTCTACCCCCGAAGGGTTAAAAAGGGGGGTGAAGGTAAGTAATCGGATATTTACGACATCCACGCGGGCGAAGCCGCGGGCAAAAGCTAGTCTATCATAAAACCTATGTTTCACAAATAAATTGATTTGATTTGATTTATAAACGCTTTTGACTGAAGTTACATTCTAAAAATAATTTACTTACCATGTTGATGCCATGATGATACAACTAAGGCGAGTGGGCTCAATTCCCAAATGTCGTGTCTTCTTGCACGTGTAACTGATCTACCACAACCATAACAAACATTGTTATGACCAAGTTGTTTTTCCCTTGAATTGGTTGCAAGGCATCTTGTTATATTGTCATAGCAGGCACCACAGACACAGCTATGAGGTAATAACTGTGAAGGTAAAATAAGAACCTATTAGTCTAAGATTTGAACACAACGTGAGAATATGGGGTTAATAATACCTCTCGGAAATATTTTTGTAGGAGGTACTTATAGAAACTAGAACTTACCTCGAAAGTTAACCACTCCAATAAAATAAAAGAACAGTCACATCAGGGGGTAATGCTGATATAACATGCCGCCTGATGCGTTGTCTAAGTGTGATACCACAGATAACACACGCTTGTAAAAGGTCCATTTTCCTTAATATCGCTCCACCCACCGAATAATATGGTAATGTGGTACTACGATGGTTTTACTTTTATTGCATATTCGATGTTCAGAGCATTAATTACATCTTGTAATTTTTTTTCGTGTTTTTTCCATGCATGTTTATAAAAGTACAATTATTTCGATGGTATCATAATGAACATAACAATATTCTTCCCTAAAAATCTCAACACACTTTTTGCACGAATAGTATCGTAACAAGTTATTACAGATTATGCAATCTTGAACTTTTTCGGTAAGCGACGATTACCATTTAATTCGCGTAAGAAACGCATATCTTGTTCCACGTAAAGTATAAAACAATTATATTCGTGTAATATTTTTATTAACAGGATTTGGTAATGTCGTTTTACAAAACATGACAGATCTTATGCAAAATCGTATTGTCGTTCACTGTATCATAATAGTTCATATTTTTAAAGCAAGCGGTTGTACAATAAAATATTATGATGGTGTCGGTACGTAATGAATGAATACAGTATTATTATCCTTAGCCCGGCGGCACTCGCTACTGGGTAAAAAATACCGCAGAGTACCTAAATCACCTGATATTTTTATTACTAAACATTGTGGCAACTCACGACTTTAAGTACCTTCAGGACGTGTAAAGTGAGTGTGAAAAATACCCGGTAGCGACGGTTCTTGTTACATTTTTTTTATGTTATTGGTTATTTTATTTTGTTTTAGAGCTGGTTCATGATGAGTTCCCTCCTGAAATCTGGGATTGTCTCGCCAGAATGGGGGAATTCGAGACTTGACGGAGATCATCTCGACATCTTCTTCAGATAGCGCGGTACGCGGTGCTTGACTTGAATCTGTCATGATTTTGATGGATCACGTCGGGGTCACCACTTTAGAGGTTGGTTAGAAATTAAAGCCAAGGTATACGAAATGGAAAAAGACCCTTTATTTTCGAAATCGTCGCTTTATATACAATCGGGTATCACAACGCAGAGGTGGAACGGGAGAGCCAAACGACCAATAGGCGTGGACCTGGTGGTCCGGCGCGCGCGGGTGATGTAGCAGACGTGCACGCTGCTCGATACATAAAACTGACGCGGCGCGGTATCCATCGGTTAGTGTACGATTGTCATCGACGCAGGGATGTTGCTCCTCGTTCCAATCGCCGCCAGCGCAGGCGCCGGTCGGTGGAGGTGTCGCGGTGCGCGCGCCGCGCGCCCTGTCGGCCGCTCGACGCTCAGTGTGCCGCGCGCTGTGGCGGCGGTCGGACGTGTGATGCGCTCGTATGACTGTAAATGGCATGTGTTATGTAGGCCACTACAACCTTAAGTCATAATGTCCTAAGTATTGTGTTAAAAATAATGTGTATTATTCCGAATGTTTATTTATAATAAATTTTTTAGTCTTAAAATATTTGCTAAAAATTAGGTTTTAGTGACAGAAACGAATCGCTGTAAATCCGACTCCACGCAGTCTTGTGTGCTCTACCACTAGAGTGTAACTTAAAATCGCGTAGGCACGGAGGGGCGAGGCGGCCCGCGAGTTGAGGAGCAGGTGATTGTAACACTCGGCGCCGCGGCTGGGGCTGGCCGGCGAAGCCGGCCAACAAGCCGAAGCTGCGGCGGTGGTGAGCGTTAAACCCATCTGCGACGATAAACTCTCGCCGCCCGCGAGTTTATCGTTAAATGTGGGTGTCGTAAGAGGCGACTAAGGGACTTACCAGAGAATGGGCAGCAGCGTTCTCTGCGGTTTCTAACAACCGTACTGCGATCGCCAACCCGCCTGCCAAGCGTGGCGATTATGGCAAAACCCCCCCAATGATGAGCGCAACAAAGAAATGGCCCCTAGTACCCGGCAGCCCGTCTACCCTCGACCATGGTAGCGGTCGAGGTTACAGCGTGGCAAGGGGTGCGAAGAATCTCCGGACGGGATCAGGCTGCCTATACCGACGACTTGACCTGGCAACATACAACACGCGTACACTCCGGACCGACGAGAAAATAACGGAACTCGAAGAGGAATTGAGCAGGCTGCGATGGAGTATTGTGGGATTATCTGAAGTCCGAAGAGAGGGGGAGGATACGATAATCCTGAAATCCGGCAACCTGCTCTATTTCCGAGAGGGTGACCGGCAGTCCCAGGGTGGTGTTGGGTTTATCGTCCACAAGTCCCTCGTGAATAACGTGGTGAAGATCGAGAGTGTGTCGACCAGGGTGGCGTACCTTATACTCAGAATATCCTCAAGATATTCGCTGAAGGTCATACAGGTCTACGCCCCGACCTCGGCACACCCCGACGACGAAGTGGAGACCATGTATGAGGATATTTCTAAAGCCCTGCATGGTTTCAAAACTCACTTCACCGTTGTCATGGGGGACTTCAACGCGAAACTGGGCAAACGAGACGGGGATGAGCTGCAGGTGGGGCAATTTGGGGTTGGACGTCGGAACCACCGGGGTCACCAACTGGCTAGTTTTATGGAGAAGGAGGGCTATGATGAACTCCTTCTTCAGAAAGCGTGAGCACAGGAAGTGGACCTGGCAGAGTCCCGATGGTGCAACTAAAAATGAGATTGACTTCATCATGTCAACCAAGAAGCAAATGTTCAATGATGTCTCTGTGATCAATTCGGTGAAAACCGGGAGCGATCACCGCATGGTAAGAGGCACATTGAACATCAATATAAAGCTTGAAAGGTCTCGACTGATGAAGTCTACGCTCCGTCCAGCACAAATCCAGATCCAAAACCCCGAGAGCTTTCAGCTTGAACTCCAGAATCGTTTCGAGTGCCTAGGAAGCTCAGTGGACGAATGCAACGATGGGTTCGTGGAAACTGTCCATACGACTGGGTCTAAGTTCTTCAAGACACGTCGTGCACAGAAGAACAAAAGACTCTCTGATCATACTCTCGAGCTTATGAAGGAGCGGCGCGAGATGATCCTGCAGTCTTCAGACGAGGCGTGGAAATACCGGCAGCTCAATAGACGGATCTCTAAATCCTTGAAACGCGACCTCCGCCGCTTTAATACCGAGCGTATTAAAGACGCTATTGAGCGGAATAAAGGCTCCAAGGTATTCTCAAGAGATCTGGCTATTGGGCAGAGCCAGCTCACGAAATTGAAGACCGACGATGGCAGGATCGTATCTGCCAAACCGGAGCTGCTGAGGGAGATCGAGAGTTTTTATGGGCAGTTGTACACTTCAACTATATATATATATATAAGGCAAGCAAACGAGGTGGAACGTGTATACTAGTAAGGAAAGGACATCAATGGAGGGAACTGGAAAAAATAACAAAATTATCGTCAAATGGTGTTTTAGAATGTTGCGCCATCGAATTAACGACGTACAAGACTGTAATTGTTTGTGTATACAGGGTACCCAATCCAAGCAACTTTAATGAGTGTATTGAAAAATTAGATATGATGTTACGTATGCTTGTAAATAAGTCCTATAAAAATATTGTTTTAGCAGGTGATTTTAAAATAGACGTTTTAAAGCGAAATAGGCAATCTATTGAATTTGAGACATTGTTACTTAATTACAACTTAAAACTTGCTCTATATGAACCAACTCGTCTTGGGAGTCAGTCATGCATTGACAACTTTGCGCATAATTTTAGCAAGTCCTTCAAGGCCTCTGTACTAGAATTAGCTCTCTCTGACCATACCGCTCAACTCCTCAAATGCCCTATTAAAACTGTCTGTTCTATAAAACAATGGCGTATACTTAGACGTGATTATAATAGTGAAAATGTCAATAAATTTAAATCATATTTGAGTAGTTTGACATTTTCAGATGTATATGAATCTAACAATCCTAATGTAGCTTACAATGCGTTCACAGAAATGTTTTTGTTTCTATATAACCAATGCTTTCCTAAAATACCAATAACTGTGAAAGTATTCATGAAGCAAAAGTGGGTATCGCGGGGTATTAAAAAATGTAGTGCAAAGAAACGCCATTTATTATGGCAGTATCGATTGAAACCCACGCAACAAAACAAAACTCTATTTAAGAATTATTGTAAAACGTTCAAAAAGGTCATCTACTTGACGAAAACAGCACAGAATTCTTATAAAATACTAACGTCTAGTAATAAATCTAAAACTGCATGGCAAATTATTAATGAAAATAAACTAAATAAATACTCCTAAGAATAACATTAATAAAATTCGTATCAATAATACAATTATATCAGACCCTAAACAAATTACAAACCTGTTTAATGACTTTTTTATTGATAAAATAAAACCAATTACAGCAGGGGTAAATATCACTAGCCATATCCTGAACAGAAAGGATTCGATGTTTATGGCTCCCAGTTTGCCTACAGACATAATCAATATCATTTTAGCCCTCAATAACACGAAGAGTGTAGGATATGATGGTGTTAGTACAAAGATTATTAAAACTGTCGCTGACATTGTATGTGGCCCACTGTGTCATATAATGAACTTGTGTATTTGTGAGGGTATGTTTCCTAATGCTTTGAAAAAATCTATCGTAAAGCCATTACATAAGAAGCAAGAAAAAGACCTGATGCAAAATTACAGACCAATATCATTAATATCCATTTTCTCAAAAATATTTGAAAAATATATTTCTCGAGAACTAAGCACATATATAGATAAAAATGACATACTTTGTAATGAGCAAAACGGGTTTAGGAAAAATAAAACAATCAATATGGCAGTTTACGACTTTCTACACAAAATAATGTTAAATATGGATAAAAATACACCCATCTGTGCAATTTACTGCGACATGACGCAGGCATTCGATTATGTTCAGCATCATATCCTATTAGAAAAGCTCGAGGCGTATGGTGTAAGAGGAAATGTTCAAAAACTCTTACAATCTTATTTACAAGAAAGGAAACAAACAACAGAAATAACGACGATTAATGCCAGCACCAGACGTGAAGTGATTTTTACATCTGGGGAGCGTAATGTCAACTATGGCGTACCGCAAGGCAGCTTATTAGGACCACCGCTATTTAACCTTTATATCAACGATTTTCCTAAATGTATAGAACACAGTATGACACTTTTTGCAGATGATAGCACGATAACCATTCCTTGTGATAGTAAGCATACTTATGAAACTGATATAAATAATACACTAAACAAAGCGATTCTATGGTTAAAAAATAATAACCTCAATATTAACTTAAGCAAAACAGTAATAATAAATTTTAGCCAAAGGCAGTCAAAATTTCAAGTTTTTAAAATTAAATATAATAATAATGTTATTGAAACAGTAAATTCCACTAAGTTTTTAGGATTAACCATAGATCGTAATTTAAATTGGAAGGCTCACATAGAGGTCATTAGCAAAAAATTAAGTAACAGTGCATTCGCATTATATAAACTATCGCGGATCCTAAAGACTGATGCCCTATTAACCGCCTATTATGGCATAGTAGACCCCATTATCAGATACGGCATTATTTTTTGGGGACTCTCTACGGATAGAGATACTGCATTTAAAGCTCAAAAAAAGTGCCTTAGATCCGTTTTTAAATTAAAAATTACCGATAGCTGCAAGCCGTTTTTCATAAGCCACAAAATCTTGACTTTACCATCAATTTATATTTTGGAAGTCGCGATATTTGTTAAATCCAATCCTAAGCTATTTCCCCGCATGGCAGAACGGTTTCCTAGGAATAGACGTGATAATAGTCAACTTTGTCAACATAGGTCTCGGACTGCTCTTATGCGCAGGAGTGTTTTTTGTATGGCTCCCATTATTTTCAATAAGCTTCCGTATGGCTGGAAAGAGCTGGGCATAGTAGCCTTTAAAAAGAAAGTGAAATCTTTTTTAGCTAGTAAAGCGTATTACGATGTGAACGAATTTTTAAGGGAAACATTTTTTAACTGACATGCTTTTATATGTAATATTAATTTAATCTCAAATGTATGTTAAGTAATAATAGTTTCTTGATAATGATGTTTGTGTTGAATAATTTTGGACCTAAGTTTGACATTATTGTATTATGTTTTTATTTTTGATAATTGAAAATTTTGACAATTTTGTATATAACTCCTATCTATTTCTATTTGAATTAATTATGTAATCAATCAATTTAATTTAATTTATTTACTATTGTCAAAGTTAAATTGTTAATGAATGTTGTTATTATTCCATTTCCATTTTTTAAATTTCATATGTCTATTAATATTTGCACACCATGAATATGGTAAACATGTAAGCACAACTCAATGTACTTATAACACCTTGCATGCATTTTTTCATCTTATAATTGTATGTACACACATGTTCAAGCAAATAAAGTTATCTGAATCTGAATCTGAATCTGAACTAGCAAACCCGTTGCAAATCTAGCTAACGACCCAAGAGCTAGACTGACCCGACACTATACCGAAGACATTCCGGATGTCAGCCTGTACGAGATTAGGATGGCTCTGAAACAGCTTAAAAACAACAAGGCACCGGGTGATGACGGAATTACGGCCGAACTCCTGAAGGCAGGTGGGAAACCGGTACTTAAGGCCCTTCAGAAGCTGTTTAATTCCGTCATACTCGAGGGGAAAACGCCGCAGGCATGGTGCAGGGGTGTGGTGGTACTTTTCTTCAAAAAGGGCGACAATGCCCGGCTGAGGAACTATAGGCCCATCTCACTTCTAAGCCATGTCTACAAGCTGTTTTCAAGAGTCATCACGAATCGTCTCGCGCGCAGGTTTGACGATTTTCAGCCTCCCGAACAAGCCGGCTTCCGAAAAGGCTTTAGCACCGTAGACCACATACATACGCTGCGCCAGGTTATACAGAAGACCGAAGAGTATAACCTGCCTCTCTGCTTGGCGTTTGTGGACTACGAGAAAGCCTTCGATTCGATCGAGACTTGGGCTGTACTGCAGTCTCTCCAACGGTGCCAAATCGACTATCGGTACATCGAGGTGCTGAAGAGTTTGTACAAAAACGCCACCATGTCAGTCCGACTTCAGGACCAGACCTCGGAACCTATCCTTCTGCAGCGAGGTGTGAGACAGGGAGACGTCATATCTCCGAAACTGTTCACCGCTGCACTGGAGGATGTCTTCAAGGTTCTGGACTGGAGAGGGCTAGGCATCAACGTCAATGGCGAGTACATCTCTCACCTTCGGTTTGCCGATGATATAGTGGTCATGGCTGAGACCATGGAGGACCTCAGTACAATGCTCAATGACCTCAGTAGAGCTTCCGAAAGAGTAGGTCTTAAAATGAACATGGACAAAACCAAAGTCATGTTGAATGCCCATGTAACACCCACTCCTATCAAGATCGGAGACTCTACACTCGAAGTTGTAGACGATTATGTCTACCTGGGACAAACGGTCCAGTTAGGTAGGTCCAACTTCGAGAAAGAGGTCAATCGTCGAATCCGACTCGGCTGGGCAGCGTTCGGGAAGTTGCGTGGTATCTTTTTGTCCAACTTACCGCAGTGTCTCAAGACGAAAGTCTATGACCAGTGTGTGTTGCCAGTGATTACATACGGGACCGAAACGTGGTCGCTCACAATGGGCCTCATCAGAAGGCTTAAAGTCACCCAAAGGGCAATGGAGAGGGCTATGCTCGGTGTTTCCTTGCGTGATGAAATCAGAAATGAGGAGATCCGCAAGAGAACCAAGGTTACCGACGTAGCCCGAAGAATAGCCAAACTTAAGTGGCAGTGGGCAGGGCACATTGCTCGCAGAACGGATGGCCGATGGGCCCGAAAAGTTCTGGAGTGGCGACCGCGAACCGGAAGACGCTGCGTTGGAAGGCCTCCCACTAGGTGGACCGATGACCTCGTAAAGGTTGCAGGGATCCGCTGGATGCGAGACGCACGGGACCGGTCAATGTGGCGACACTTGGGGGAGGCCTATGTCCAGCAGTGGACGTCTTTCGGCCGAAATGATGATGATGATGATGAATAAAAAATTATAAGAGAGAGAAGTTCATAGCAAAAGCTTTGTTATACAAAGAAGAAGGATCAAAATTCACCCACGTCCTACAGCAACGAGAAGTATCTCAAAAAATAGATAAAAATGGGTATAAAAAGATGGCATATTTCCAAATTCCATCCTTACAGTCTAACATATAAAAAAATTGCTATAAAAATTCGTTCAGGAGAATATCTACAATGAATGTACTACAATACTACATGGTTATTATTTGAGAATTACTTAGCTATTTTGACTTGACTTCAATTATTGAGTTCCATCATCGAACAATAGAGGTTTTTTTCTCTTGTTCGACCACCGAATATCGAACTAGTGAGAATTAGGCATAACTTGATTGTTTGATCATTAGCATTATTAAATAGAATAGAGTAGACTAAGATAGAGTAGGGTACCGTAGACTATGATAAATTCCACATAATAATCGATATGGTAATTCCATTTGCAATACGTTTATTGTTTTTTACTTTTGATTGGTTAAAAGTTTAGCCAACTATCCTGACTTGTGATAAAGCTCTATTGACCGTAGAAGGTATGTTTACCGTATAAGAGGAACCTATAACTTTATAATTGTAAGATGTTAAAAGAGTATTTATTATATTATGATTTTTAAATAAAAATTAAATTCCAAATATTTTTATTTGTAAAATATAGGTAAATATTAATAAAATGAACGCTATGTCTTGACGTTAATGGCGTTCAAACAGTTTAATCATAACTTATGAATAATTGCTAAAAATAAAAGTATATAATAATGGTAGGTTTTCATTTTACATTATGTAGTTGTTGATAATAATAACTTACCTAGTTTTTTAACCTATTGTGATTTGCTGGATGCTATTTATTACATTCCAAGTTATTATCGGAATTTATTAAGCCTTGTGATTTGGACACTGATGATATGGAGAACAATTGTGTTGTGTGTGAGCATTCACTGCGACGGCGTCGTAGACACATTCTTAATGAACATTTTCTACTATCATGACCGGACTTTCGAGAACATATTCCCCATGCGGTACGAAGAAGACAACGTTCGAAGAAGAGAGTACTATACCTATACGCTTTACAACAGAGAACTTGAAGGGAGAAATGCAATAATTGAATATATATATACAAGGTGTAACATAATAAACGCAAGACCTCTCGTGTGGTGTCTCAGACCATGAAACTGAACAACTTTTGTTCTATGACTTTTGGAAATTCATAACTTTTTTTTAGTTTTACCATACATGTGGATCAGCTGATTGCGTCAGTTCCTATAGAAAGTATTTTTTTTTGTGAATTTCAAGAACTCGTAGAACAAAAGATGTTTAGTTTCATGGTGCGAGAGACCACATGGGAGGTCTTGCGTTTATTATGTTACACCTTGTATACATTGTTGTTCATGCATGCATGGGCGCAGGACACTGGGAGTATGCGCCCATATTATGACGATCATCTAGTACTAAGAACCTATGAACCATCCGGCACAATTCTTAAATACTGTATTAAGAGATATGGAAATTGAATAAAAGTATGCGCCCGAACCAGTTCTAGATCAGATAATACTATTATCACGTTGTATGGGGATCGACTTATAGTCTCTGACAGGATTGTTGTTGCCGATAAGCCTGACATTGTGGTTGCAGATCGATTGGAGCGTAGCGCAATGATTAGTGATATAACGGTCCCGCTGATTTGCTGGTTGTTTCAAAAAAAAAAATCTAAATATTTTATTTCACATAGGCCTAGATGGGCACTTATAAAACGTCGACAAAAAGGTGCACGGTTCGGGTTGGTCGTTTCCTATGGAGAAGAACCGGCAAGAAACGTTGTTCTGAGGAGGCTCTCGGTTGGTAGCTGGATCAAGGGCTTGATTCAGAAAGCAGTACTTCTGGACACGGCACGTATTGGTAGGAGTTTCCTCTCACAAGATCTACCGGTTGTTAGAACCGGTAGTTCAAACCCTGTTCCCGAAGCTGGTGGGCTACTATTTTTTATACTTTTAATGTTTTTTTTTATGTGGGTGTACTATTAGATACATCTCTGCCTAACCCTTCGGGGATTACAGGTGTGATGTTATGGTTTTTTATGTAGTTTTAAGATTCCTATATAGTTATTCGAATATTTAAAAATGTATTATCTTATATACATTTCTAAATACTCCTACATTTAAAAATGTAAACGATATCTGATAAAATGAATAAAGCAAATAATTAAAAAAAACAGTATCTATAGTTTAAGATAGTCTACCCTACTCTATTTTAGTCAACTCTTTTCTATTTGACAATGCTAATGATTAAACAATCAAGTTATAATTCTCACTAGTTCAATGTTCGGTGGTCGAACAAGTGAAAAAAAACCTCTGTTGCTCGATGATGGAACTCAATAATTGAAGTCAAGTCAAGATAGCCAAGTATTACTCAATATTGTAGTACATTCATTGTACATTGCCCCTGAACGAATTTTCATAGTATTTTTTTTTAATGTTAGACTGTAAGGATGGAGTTTGGAAGTATGCCATTTTTTTATACATATTTTTATCAATTTTTTGAGATACTTCTCATTACTGTAGGACGTGGGTTAATTTTGTATGAACCGTGCTCCTTCTTCTTTGTTCTAAGAATATTATTATTATAAATAAACATTATGTAATTTGAATTTAGGACTTATAACTTTTATTGAAAACGGTTTTATGTCTTTTGTATGTTATTAATTGTAATATTTATGACAAACGGATTTAGGACATATTATATTTAGGGATTTCAATTTTATGGCATGTGATATTAAGTTCGGGTTAGTTATCATTCGGACAAATGATGATTAGGACAAAAAAAGTTATGGCACTTTAAATTATGGATAAAAAAGTTAGGTGACACAATAGAGAACCGTCTTAACTTTATGCTATACAAAATTTATATCTTATTTTTTCATGTACATGTGTTTTTTATTAACATTTATTTTACCCTAGCATTGAAAAACGTAATAAATGTTTATCTAACTGAATCTCAGTACATCCGCCAACGAAACCTAACTTAAATGTTGCAAGATGTCAAACAATATTTCAATAAAAATCGGAATCGATTAATTGAAATCGATTCTTAATTCCAAAGCCGTAACTGTATTTTTGGTAACGTTTTACAATTGCTAGGCCCATTTATATGACACTAGCTGTTGCCCGCGACTTCGTTCGCGTGAAAATTTTGGTGTGCATGTGTGAGACTGCCTCGTTGGTCTAGTGGTAGCAAGCGCGACTACTAAGCGTGGGGATTGATTCCCGGGGTCGGGCAAAGTGTTAAAAAAATATGTTTATTTCAATTACATAAAGCAAGCAGATGCTTTTGTTAGGGGGCGTCCATTAATTACGTGAGCTGATTTTTCGACCCCCCTCCCCCTGTGGTGGGATGTCGTGAGCTTGACCCCCTCATCTCCCTCTTAATCTCGCGTAGTTTAGTATAAATACGGTAATCTGTGCTTGATTGCGTTGAATTCACTAAAAGAAAATAATTTGTAGAGAAACATGTTAACTCAATTAAACCCAGTGATATCTGCCGTAGTTATTAATTACCAACCAAAAGGCTTAGTACAAATTTTCATGGTTTGAACTGCAGACATGACGATTTTCGATACAAACTTCATCCCCTATTTAACTCGCTTAGGGTTTGAATTTCAAAAAGCACTGAAACACATGATTTTAATTTTTGACCAGAATGACAACCACCAATTTTTATGGTTTAAACTACAAAAATGATGATTTCCCATACAAATTTTCATCCCCTATTTAACTCCCTTAGGGGTTGAATTTCGAAAAGCACTGAAACACGTGGTTTTTAATTTTTAACCAGAATGGTAACCACCAATTTTTAAGATTTAAACTACAAAAATGACGATTTTCGATACAAACTTTCATCCCCTATTTAACTCCCTTAGGGGTTGAATTTCGAAAAGCACTGAAACAGGTGGTTTTTAATTTTTAACCAGAATGGTAACCACCAATTTTTAAGATTTAAACTACAAAAATGACGATTTTCGATACAAACTTTCATCCCCTATTTAACTCCCTTAGGGGTTGAATTTCGAAAAACACTGAAACACATGGATTTTAATTTTTCCCTATAATGATAAACACCAATTTTCATGGTTTAAACTACAAAAATGACGATTTTCGATACAAACTTTCATCCCCTATTTAACTCCCTTAGGGGTTGAATTTCGAAAAACACTGAAACACATTGAGTTTAATTTTTCCTCATAATGATAAACACCAATTTTCATGGTTTAAACTACAAAAATGACGATTTTCAATACAAACTTTCAACCCCTATTTAACTCCCTTAGGGGTTGAATTTCGAAAAACACTGAAACAAAGATTTTAATTTTTCCCCATAATGATAAACACCAATTTTCATGGTTTAAACTACAAAAATGACGATTTTCGATACAAACTTTCATCCCCTATTTAACTCCCTTAGGGGTTGAATTTCGAAAAACACTGAAACACATTGAGTTTAATTTTTCCTCATAATGATAAACACCAATTTTCATGGTTTAAACTACAAAAATGACGATTTTCAATACAAACTTTCAACCCCTATTTAACTCCCTTAGGGGTTGAATTTCGAAAAACACTGAAACACAAAGATTTTAATTTTTCCCCATAATGATAAACACCAATTTTCATGGTTTAAACTACAAAAATGTCAATTTTCTATACAAACTTTCATCCCCTATTTAACTCCCTTAGAGGTTGAATTTGAAAAACACTGAAATACGTGATTTTTAACCAGAATGAAACACCAATTTTCGTGGTTTAAACTACAAAAATGATGATATTCGATACAAACTTTCATCCCCTATTTAACTCCCTTAGGGGTGGAATTTCGAAAAACACTGAAACACGTCGTTTTTAATTTCTTATCCAGAATTGTAATCACCAATTTTTATGGTTTAAACTACAAAAATGACGATTTTCGATACAAACTTTCATCCCCTATTTAACTCCCTTAGGGGTGGAATTTCGAAAAACACTGAAACACGTCGTTTTTAATTTCTTAACCAGAATTGTAATGAGCAGTTTTCATGGTTTAAACTACAAAAATGACGATTTTCCATACAAACTTTCATCCCCTATTTAACTCCCTTAGGGGTTGAATTTCGAAATATCCTTCCTTATTCCTTGTCTACATTATAAATCAAACCTCTGTGCAAAATTTCAGCTTTCTAGGTCCAAGGGTTTGGGCTGGGCGTTGATGAGTCAGTCAGTCAGTCAGTCAGGACTTCTCTTTTTATTTATTACTAGCTGTTGCCCGCGACTTCGTTCGCGTGAAAATTTTGGTGTGCATGTGTGAGATTGGCTCGTTGGTCTAGTGGTAGCAAGCGCGACTACTAAGCGTGGGATTGATTCCCCGGGAGTCGGGCAAAGTGTTAAAAAAAAAATTTGTTTATTTCAATTACATAAAGTTGTCACACACATGATTTGGAGATCACCTTTTAAGCAAGAAGATGCTTTTGTTAGGGGGCATCCATTAATTACGTGAGGCGATTTTTCGACCCCCTCCCCCCTTGGTGGGATGTCGTGAGATTTGGGTTGACCCCCTCATCCCCCTCCTAATCTCACGTGAGACTCAATTAAACCTCAATTAAACCCGGTTATATCTGCCGAAACGCCCCTCTCTCCCTCGTGAGATTGGGTGATAATGGGCGCGACCCCCCCCCCCCCCCTTAAACGTCTCACGTAATTAATGGACGCCCCCTTAGGTGACTCCGCTCTTCCACTTAACATTAAAATATGCAAATGAAAAAATACTATGAATAACAGTGTTATTGGGTTATCCCATCAGGAATTTCTCAGTAGCAGCCACGGAATCTGGATTTGTGCCCGGTTGATGGCAATAGGCTCACCCCCTATTACATGGGACTTCAATAAAACTGGCGAAATGTGTGTGTACGATTAGTACACGTCTGCCCAACCCTTCGGGGCTTTAAGGCGTGATGTTATGTTTTGTGTGAGAACTGACTGCCAGATCAAAAGGTGATATGACTACAAACGGCGTCCTTTTGGGTGCTGTAATTCTGGGCGGCAGAGGTCCGAAACAAAATTAAATGGCGTTGAGGCAACGATATGGCTTTAAAATCGGTGTATTTTGGCGCTATACAACTTTTTTTCAAAGTGAACCTTGTTGGGCACTTTTATTCTAATACCATTCTGTATACAACATTAAATGACTTTTTGCGAGAGCCCTTAGACCTCCATAAATCGGCCCTGTCGCAAAATCCGTTCTTAGCGAACGTCTACTAACTATAAACTACCTCACTGCCAAATATTAAGTTTGTAGCACAAAAAGTTAAGGACTTTCATCCAAACTTGCGAGAGCCCTTAGGCGTCCTTAATCCGACCCTATCGCAAAATCCGTTCTAAACAAACGTCTACTAACTATAAACTACCTTCCTGCCAAATTTCAAATTTGTAGCACAAAAAATGAAGGACTTCCATACAAACTTGCGAGAGGCCTTAGATCTCCTTAATCCGGCCCTGTCGCAAAATTCGTTCTTAGCGGAAGTCTACTAACTATTAACTACCTTCCTGCCAAATTCCAAGTTGATACGTCAAGCGGTTTTCGATATTTCGTGATGCCATTTATACTTTCATCCGCTATTTAACTCCCTTAGGGGTTGAATTTCGAAAAACACTGAAACACGTAGTTTTTAATTTTTAACCAGGATGGTAACCACCAATTTTTATGGTTTAAACTCCAAAAATGACGATTTTCTATACAAAATTTTATCCCCTATTTAACTCCCTTAGGGGTTGTATTTCGAAAAACGCTGAAACACGTGATTTGTAACTGAATGATTAACACCAATTTTCATTGTTTAAACTACAAAAATGACGATTTTCCATACAAACTTTCATCCCCTATTTAACTCCCTTAGGGGTTGAATTTTGAAAAGCACTGAAACACGTGGTTTTAAATTTTTCTCCATAATGATAAACACCAATTTTCATGGTTTAAACTACAAAAATGGCGATTTTCTATACAAACTTTCATCCCCTATTTAACTCCCTTAGGGGATGAATTTGGAAAAACACTGAAACACGTGGTTTTTAATTTTTAACCAGAATGGTAACCACCAATTTTAATGGTTTAAACTCCAAAAATGACGATTTTCCATACAAACTTTCATCCCCTATTTAACTCCCTTAGGGGTTGAATTTCGAAAAATACTCAAACACGTGGTTTTTAATTTTTCACCAGGATGGTAACCACCAATTTTTATGGTTTAAACTACAAAAATGACGATTTTCCATACAAACTTTCATCCCCTATTTAACTCCCTTAGGGGTTGAATTTCAAAAAATCCTTCCTTTTTCCTTGTCTACATTATAAAGGAAACCTCTGTGAAAAATTTCAGCTTTCTAGGTCCAAGGGTTTGGGCTGGGCGTTGATGAGTCAGTCAGTCAGTCAGTCAGTCAGTCAGTCAGTCAGTCAGTCAGTCAGTCAGTCAGGCCTTCTCTTTTTATTTATATAGAAGATAGATAAATAGATAATAAATCTGTAGAGAGGTCAATTCTGTACATGAAATATATTTCCAAAATAACTATCAGGGGGTGATTAGGGATCGATACTGATGCCAAAAATGCAATCAGTAAAATTTTTGTCTGTCTGTCTGTCTGTCTGTATAACCGTTATAGAAACAAAAACTACTCGACGGATTTTAACGAAACTTGGTACAATTATTTTTCATACTCCTGAGTTGGTTATAGTATAATTTTCATCACGCTACAATCAATAGGAGCAGAGCAGAGAAGGGAAATGTTGGGAAAACGGGAGAAGTTACTCCATTTTTTAAGCTTCCGTCGCGTGTGCAACCTTAATGGTTAAAGCTACACAGAAATCATGTATGACGGAAATGTTCTCCTTAAAATTATTATATAAAAAAATATCCCACGACAGCATAATTATGTCTATCTTTTATGGTTGACTCACAATATCACGTGTAACTCCCGATAGCTTAGCAGTTCGAAGCTTTCTGATTATATTTGTCTACTCTTACGTTTATAACACTCTCAGTCATCCCTAATTAAAATAGTTAACATTATTAACAATTCCATAAAAAGAATCATAGAAATCGGTATAGAAACACCAAAATTATACATGAAATACGCGAATAATAAGCCATCGCGCATGAATACTGAATCATGCTATATGGATTATTTTTGTATAAGGTCCGAGAATCAGTCGCCGCGCTCGACGCGTCTCGCGGCCGAAGGTATAAAAAGGCGAGGCGTCCGAGCGCGCTCGGCAAAATCTACGAGAGACTTATTTATAAGCGACTCAAAGATTATGCCGAAGCTAAGAGTCTCATTCCTAACGAGCAATTCGGCTTCAGGACCGAACACTCGTGCGTCCAACAGGTCCACCGCATCTTAGAACATCTGAGCGCTGGCTTCCAGCGTGGAGCGATGACGGGCGTGTTGTTTTTCGACATAGCGAAAGCTTTCGACAAAGTCTGGCACAACGGCTTGTTATACAAGTTGTACAGTATGAGAGTGCCAGACCGTCTCGTGCTCATCTTACGAGACTTTTTGGCGAATCGCGCCTTTCGCTATCGCATCGGAGGCGCTCTCTCCTCCCCCCACCCTATCCGAGCCGGAGTCCCTCAGGGCTCGGTCATCTCCCCGCTCATATTTACGCTCTTTACTAGTGATATACCCAAGAGCAAAAAGGCTCAGTTAGCCTTGTTCGCGGACGACACGGCCATTTACTACACTGGTCGCTGTAAGAACGCTATCGCCAAAACCCTCCAAACCTCAGCCAACGTCCTAGGCGCTTGGTTCAGGAAATGGAGAATCGAGGTTAACCCCGATAAGAGTCAGGCGGTTCTTTTCTCGAAACCGCGGTTAAAACCCACCCTCCCCAGTCCGATCACTATGTATGGTAAGCCTATCCCTTGGGAGACGCAAGCCAAATACCTAGGTGTCTTACTCGACTACCATCTGTCGTTCGGGCCACATATCAAAGCAGCTCGTAACCGAGCTGCCTTCGCTATGGCTAGGCTCCACTACCTGCTAACGGCAAAGAGTAAGTTATCGCTCAGGTGCAAGCTGCGCCTCTACACCGCGGTGATCCGTCCCATAATGACATACGCTTGTGTAGTGTTTGCACACACCAAGCCTCGTCACATCCATATGATGCAAGTTGTACAGAACCGGTTCTTACGTAAAGTCACGGGTGCCCCTTGGTACGTCCGTAATGACCGTCTACATTTAGACTTAAAAATGCCCACCATTCTCCAATTCATGAAGCGCCTTTCCAAGCGCTTCTTTGATACTGCGGTAAAACACCGCAACCCCCTGATCGCATCGGCCGCCCGATACGAACCCTCTCGAATCAGCAAGATTCGCCGTCCAAGACATACTCTAGCCACTCCCGATGACGCTATTACTTTGTTGCAGGAAAGCAGCAAGGAAACCAGCACCCTGAAGAAACCCAGACGCAAACAGCCGTCCTTCCGTCCTCGCCGTCGAGGCCCGTCGCGACACCCCACTTCATGCCCCTCCCGACTTGCTCGAGCCAGCCCGCGATGCTGAGCCTGTAGTTTTAAATGAGCCCCTAAATCATACAAGTCAGATCCAGCCTGTCCCTTGCTGTCCTCTCCCAGCGACGCCCTAAGCCGAGGCTCGTACCCCACAGGGGGTGCCCTTAGCGTGTAGTCGCTTAGCTTTTAAGTTTTTTGCCCTGGCTGGAGGCCTTACACTCAAGGCAACCACAGGATAGTCCGGTTGAGCAGTACCATCTTCTATGATGACTGCGAGAATGCCCTTTTAAAAAAAAAAAAAAAAAGAGCGAGCTTCATACAATTTTTGCCTGTTGATGCGAATAGACGTTCAGAGCGTTCAACCTTATTGACAGACAATACTTAATTGATATTAACACACCGTGCTTATCAGCGCGACTTTTAGTCTTTGATAATTTATTTTTAGATTCCTTTTGTTGATGATGATTTTATAAAATAGGTATTAGTTATTTTGGTAGTGTTTAAATATTCGTTCAAATTACAATTATTAATAGTTTACATTTTATTTATTTTTAGGTGAAGTAGTAGTAGGTATGCATAGATTTTTAGATACTGATAGGATACTGTTAGTTTTGGCTAATTTACGTTCACTTTTTTTACACCTATTAGTTTTATTTTCATTTACGTTTTAGCTTTATTTTTATTTGCCTGCATCAATGCCACCTAAAAAACGATTATCTTTATCTCGAAATTTGAGAGAAGCTAAGAGAATGAGAAATAGGCGTTCTCAAGAATCGGCAGAGGAAAGAGCACATCGGTTAAACTCTATGAGAGTTAGTGCCTCAACTTCTCGAGCCAATGAAAGCTCTCCCGAGAGAGAGATGCGATTAGCAGCTGACAGAGCGAGACGAGCTTCATCACGGGCGTCTCAAAGCTCTTCTCAACGAGAGCTAAGGCATACCATAGACCGAGAACAACATGTGTTATCCCAAGAAGCTATAACTGCTTCACAACGAGAATTACGTCTCACAGCTGATCGTGGGAATTCCACCCCTAAAGGGGTAAAATAGGGGATGGAAGTTTGTATGAAAGTCTGTCAGTTTTGAAGTTAGGATCTTCAAATTTTGTGTTTAGGCTAAAGATTGAAAATTAATTTCTACGTGTCTCGGCGTTTTTGGTAATTCTACCCCCGAAGGGTTAAAAAGGGGGGTGAAGGTAAGTAATCAGATATTTACGACATCCACGCGGGCGAAGCCGCGGGCAAAAGCTAGTTACAAAATAAGAAGCATTGTTCTGGGTAGTATTTAGCCTTTATTTCATCAAAATCGACCAACAGACGCAAAAGATATTAATATTTAAAATTTAGTTGGTAACCACATGCGCGATGTCTATTCTTCTATGATAAAAATAACTTACGTAAATAGGTTTTAGTAGTCGTAGTGTTGTCGGAATGACTGAAAATTAATTTTGTTTTATTTTTCCTTTTGTCTTTACTCTTTGCACTAAAAATTTAGCACTGAAAGAGAGGTTTAAATATGAGAAATCTATCTAAATATATGAAAGCGAAAGAAAGGTCACTCACGCACTCATCACGAAATATCGAAAACGGCTTGACGTATAAAGATGAAATTTGGCAGGGAGGTAGTTTATAGTTGGTAGATAGACGTCCGCTAAGAACGAATTTTGCGACAGGGCCGGATTAAGAAGGTCTAAGGGCTCTTGCAAGTTTGTATGAAAGTCCTTCATTTTTTGTGCTACAAACTTGAAATTTGGCAGGAAGGTAGTAAATAGTTAGTAGACGTTCGCTAAGAACGGATTTAGCAACCGGGCCGAATTAAGGAGATCTAAGGACTCTCGAAAGTTTGTATAAAAGTCCTTCATTTTTTGTGCTATAAACTTGAAATTTGGCAGGGAAGTACTTTATAGTTAGTAGACGTTCGCTTAGAACGGATTTTGCGACAGGGCCGGGTTAAGGAGGCCTAAGGGCTCTCGCAAAAAGTCGTATAAATGTTGTATATGTTATGACAGAGAATGGATTAGGAGGAACGCTAATCCCAAATATCGACGCCATCCGCAATTCCGCCATATTGTCTTCGCGTGACATGATTCTTTTGTTGGTGGATAGGTAGTTGGATAGTTTAAATCTCACACAATACTTGACTCAAACTTCAAACGTTTATTTCTATTAAACCATTTACAAATTGAGCCACCCGTTCGCAAACATGATTGTTCATAAGAAGAAGAACGGGCTAAGAAACTCCTTACACACTCTTTTAATTCGTGTTACAGTTCTCATTTACACAACGTAATATTGTTCACTTCAAAAACCACTTTAAATTACATACTTCAATTGTTTTCTAATCGCGAGCTAACTAACTCGACTTTTCGTTGTACCTACGCGCGTTCTGTGTCTGGGCGGAAGTGCCACACACCCAGTACAGTAATTTATTACATAGTCAGTTCATTAAAACTTACTAACAATACTAGATTACTTCACAATTAATTACTCTAATAATTAAACAATACCAATATTCATAAATGCAAAGGCGTTATTGAGTTAAAACTAATTAGTGGCTTCATTACTTTTTTACAACAATGAGATCGTGCTTAAAACCATTTCCGGCAGATCAAAGGATTTAATAAAAACAGGTCTTTCACTATTTGCATTGCTCTGTAAAATAATTGTATTACTTTTTAGTTTGTAATTAGTTACAGAAACTGATTTAGTTGTAGTTTCAAATTATAAATTGAGTTATTGATCATTAAAATCGTATTCGGCGCCATCTTCCACAATATTGTGGAATGTTGCCTCAAAACAAATCTTAGTGTTAAATGAGCATTGTTAAAATCCCAATGGTCAAATATTTGCTTATCTTAATTTTAACTATAGGTCTAGCTAAAGACTTTCGTTTAATAAATTAATCTTCAGAAGATCCAGTTACGAACTATCTCAGTACTAGTTAATACAGAGACAATTAGATGGCGCTTATCTCTTCTGTCAATCGATACAGATCATTGTAATAATTGTACTTGCAACCCACAGATGGCAGGATCAATATTATGATGGATGAGACAATATAAGTTGGTTATTAATTAGATTAACTAATATTCTTAGCAGATAGACACTCTTGCGGCGACACGGCCATTCTGATCGGCAGTGCGCGCTCTGCACCTGCCGTCGCCGTCACTTTATGGAGTTTCGTGGTGCTATCTGAAATAGTGGAGATAAATTTTGTCGGCAGATTATTGTTGCTTTTATTATTCTACAATGTTCATTGAGTTGTAGGATTTGGTAACAGAAAAGTTCAGTCAACATAGAAAGCTTGTAATAGATCTGACGTCTATTCAGTTTTCTTCATATTTAAAACTAGCTTCTGCCAGCGGCTTCGCCCGCGTGGATGTCGAAAAATATCCCACCCGAACAAACATAGTTACTTACCTTCATCCGCTGAGACACGTTTAAATTAATTTTCAATTGTCAGCCTAAACACAAAACTTGAATATCCTAACTTCAAAACTGACGGACTTTCATATAAACTTCCATCCCCTATTTTACCCCTTTATGGGTGGAATTCCCAAAAATCCTTTCTTAGTGGATACTTACTCTTCACAAAGAACACACCCTCCAAGTTTCATGTCTCTAAGACCAGCGGTTTGGACTGTGTGTTGATATTACCCAGTCAGTCAGTCAGTTTACCATTTTATTTATATAGATGGTAATGTAATACAAAAATCAGCATCACTTAAAGTGAATCCGAAGATATCTTTTTAGTCTTTTATTGAGATAAGAATAACAATAAGTTTAACCGATGTGCTCTTTCCTCTGCCGATTCTTGAGAACGCCTATTTCTCATTCTCTTAGCTTTTCTCGAATTTCGAGATAAAGATAATCGTTTTTTAGGTGGCATTGATGCAGGCAAATAAAAATAAAGCTAAAACGTAAATGAAAATAAAACTAATAGGTATAAGAAAAGTGAACGTAAATTAGTCAAAACTTGCCTATCATCAGTATCTAAAAATCTATGCGTACCTACTACTACTTCACCTTAAAAGAAATAAAATGTAAAGTATTAATAATTGTAATTTGAACGAATATTTGAACACTACCAAAATAACTAATACCTGTTTTATAAAATAACAACAAAAGGAATCTAAAAATAAATTATCAAAGACTAAAAGTCGCGCTGATAAGCACGGTTTGTTAATATCAATTAAGTATTGTCTGTCAATAAGGTCGAACGCTCTGAACGTCTATTCGCATCAACAGGCAAAAATTGTATGAAGCTCGCGCTTTTTTTTTTTTTTTTTTCGAAAGGGCATTCTCACAGTCATCATAGAAGATGGTACTGCTCAACCGGACTATCCTGTGGTTGCCTTGAGTGTAAGGCCTCCAGCCAGGGCAAAAAACTTAAAAGCTAAGCGATGAAGCTCGCGCTCGGACGCCTCGCCTTTTTATACCTTCGGCCGCGAGACGCGTCGAGCGCGGCGACCGATTCTCGGACCTTATACAAAAATAATCCTTATAGCATGATTCAGTATTCACGCGCGATGGCTTATTATTAGCGTATTTCATGTATAACTTTGGTGTTTCTATACCGATTTCAATGATTCTTTTTTATGGAATAGTTAATAATGTTAACTTTTTTAATTAGGGATGACTGAGAGTGTTATAAACGTAAGAGTAGACAAATATAATCAGAAAGCTTCGAACTGCTAAGCTATCTGGAGTTACACGTGATATTGTGAGTCAACCATAAAAGATAGACATATGCTGTCGTGGGATATTTTTTATATAATATTAAGGAGAACATTTCCGTCATACATGATTTCTGTGTAGCTTTAACCACTAAGGTTGCACACGCGACGGAAGCTTAAAAAATGGAGTAACTTCTCCCGTTTTCCCAACATTTCCCTTCACTGCTCTGCTCTTATTGATTGTAGCGTGATGAAAAGTATACTATAACTAACTCAGGAGTATGAAAAATAATTGTACCAAGTTTCGTTAAAATCCGTCGAGTAGTTTTTGTTTCTATAACGGTTATACAGACAGACAGACAGACAGACAAAAATTTTACTGATTGCATTTTTGGCATCAGTATTGATCCCTAATCACCCCCTGATAGTTAGTTTGGAAATATATTTCATGTATATATGTACAGAATTGACCTCTCTACTAGTGATGGTAATTAATGCGATTTCACATAAATTTCATTAGCATGCGAATTTTTGAGTATTAGCATGTTAATTGCTATTGCTATGCTATTTGCTAATATTACGATAATTGATAATAAATAATTATATGAATTTTGTTATTATATGAATTAAGAGAATTAATTATCATTATCACTTGCCAAAACGTACTGAACTTTGTTTGACTCAATAAATTACAATACGACGCGCGCCACGCACGTGTCACACAAATTATTATTAAATAATCGCACGCATTTATTCAATATACGATCTTAAATACGAGCAAATCAATGATAATAATAATAATAATAATAATAATTTATTTGCATCAAGTTTAACATCAAGTTTAACATTTTACATTAGATACATGTTAATACATACAATTTAAGGAAAATTAAACAATATTGTGGCAACACCAACACCCTTGCTAAGTTGTCAAAACAACTTGTGTTAAAGATGCTGGGCCCGACCCTTTAGTGGATGTTTCTTAATTGTAATTAGTTACATAAATGCCATTTTACAAAAAAATATGAATAGTCCATTATGCAGCATAAGTAAACGGGCAAATAAACTATTTAGAAAAGAAATAGAATGAAAACAAAAGTAATATATGGTATGAGCAGAGTAGTGTAGTGTGTGTGTGTGTGTACGTGTGTGTGTGTGTGCGTGCGCGTGTGTATGTGTGTGTGTGTGTTTGTGTGTATGTGAGTGTACATGTGTATGAGTATAGGATAGTTTAACGGGAACTATATTGAGTCAACAATAAATTTTCTATCTATATATCCCCAATCCCCAGCACGAAGGAGTTTCAGCGGGTTGCCCGGGCCTCTAGGCCAGGGAGAACATGCTGATTCCTTCAGTGTAGCGCGCGTGCGGCCCAGGACATCTAAGGGCATCACAGACCTGTTATTGCTCAATCTCGTGCGGCTCGAAGCCGCCGGTCCCTCTAAGAAGAATTTTAATACGTCGCCAGTGAGTTGCGTGACGGAGCCACGCACACCTAAATGACGACGCCTATTTAGCAGGCTAGAGTCTCGTTCGTTACCGGAATTAACCAGACAAATCGCTCCACCAACTAAGAACGGCCATGCACCACCACCCACCGAATCAAGAAAGAGCTGTTAATCTGTCAATCCTTCCGGTGTCCGGGCCTGGTGAGATTTCCCGTGTTGAGTCAAATTAAGCCGCAGGCTCCACTCCTGGTGGTGCCCTTCCGTCAATTCCTTTAAGTTTCAGCTTTGCAACCATACTCCCCCCGGAGTCCAAAATCTTTGGTTTCCCGGAAGCTGCCCGCCGAGCCATTGTAGTAACGTCGGCGGATCGCTAGATGACATATTTACGGTTAGAACTAGGGCGGTATCTAATCGCCTTCGAACCTCTAACTTTCGTTCTTGATTGATGAAAACACCTTTGGCAAATGCTTTCGCTGATGTTCGTCTTGCGACGATCCAAGAATTTCACCTCTAACGTCGCAATACGAATGCCCCCAGTTATCCCTATTAATCATTACCTCGGAGTTCTGAAAACCAACAAAATAGAACCGAGATCATATTCTATTATTCCATGCACGAAATATTCAAGCAGCATTTTGAGCCCGCTTTGAGCACTCTAATTTGTTCAAAGTAAAATTGTCGGCCCACCTCGACACTCATTGAAGAGCACCGCGATAGGATTTTGATATTGAACCGACGTTTGACCGACGGCTCACCGACGATATGCTCCGCAGACGTGTCAGTATCACCGCGGATGCGGTGCACCGACAGCGCGGCGCACAAATGCAACTACGAGCTTTTTAACCGCAACAATTTTAGTATACGCTATTGGAGCTGGAATTACCGCGGCTGCTGGCACCAGACTTGCCCTCCAATTGTTCCTCGTTAAAATATTTAAAGTGTACTCATTCCGATTACGAGGCCTCGTAAGAGTCCCGTATCGTTATTTTTCGTCACTACCTCCCCGTGCCGGGAGTGGGTAATTTGCG